>OY282522.1:0-2500000 GCA_958296335.1 Urtica urens
TTTAACTTCTAAAAAACGTACTTTAACTTATAAAAAACGAAATTTTAATTGTCACATCGAAAATTTATCTTGTAAAAAACGTACATTAACTTCTAAAAAACAAAATTAAACTTGTAAAAACGTAACTTTAACTTGTAAAAAATGTACTTTAACTTGTCAAAATGTAATTTTAATGTGTCAAAACGTAACTTTAAGTTGTTAAAACGTAACTTTAACTTGTTTAAAATGTACTTGAACTTATAAAAACCGTAATTTAACTTGTTAAAAACGTATTTTAACGTGTCAAAATGTAAATTTAACTTGTCAAAACGTAACTTTAACTTATTAAAAACGTACTTTAACTTGTAAAAAACCTACTTTAATTTGTTAAAACGTAACTTTAACTTGTCAAAGCGTAAGTTTAACTTGTTAAAAACGTACTTTAACGTTTAATAAACGTAATTTTACTTGTCATAGCGAAACTTTATCTTGTAAAAAACGTACTTTAACTTGTAAAAAAAATAATTAAACTTATCTAAATGTAACTTTAACTTGTAAAAAATGTACTTTAACTTGTCAAAATGTAATTTTAATGTGTCAAAATGTAACTTTAAGTTGGTAAAACGTGACTTTAACTTGTAAAAAATGTACTTTAAGTTGTAAAAAACGTACTTTAATTTGTAAAACTCTTACTTTAACTTGTAAAAAATGTACTTCAACTTGTAAAAAACGTACTTTAACTTGTAAAAAACCGTATTTTAACGTGTCAAAATGTAACTTTAACTTGTGAAAACGTAACTTTAACTTGTCAAAAACGTACTTTAACTTGTAAAAAACGTAATTTAACTTGTCAAAATGTAACTGTAACTTGTAAAAAACGTACTTTAACTTGTCAAAATGTAATTTAAATGTGTTAAAACATAACTTTAAGTTGTTAAAATGTAACTTTAACTAGTAAACATTTACTTAAACTTGTAAAAAACGTACTTCAACTTGTAAAACACGTACTTCAACTTGTAAAACACGTACTTTAACTTGTAAAAAACGTACTTCAACTTGTAACAAATGTACTTTAACTTGTAAAAACTGTATTTTAACGTGTCAAAATGTAACTTTAACTTGTCAAAACGTAAGTTTAACTTGTTAAAAACGTACTTAAACTTGTTAAAAACCTACTTTAACCTGTCAAAACGTAACTTTAACTTGTCAAAGCGTAAGTTTAACTTATAAAAAACGAAATTTTACTTGTCACAACGAAAATTTATCTTGTAAAAAACGTACTTTAACTTGTAAAAAACAAAATTAAACTTGTAAAAACGTAACTTTAACTTGTAAAAAATGTACTTTAACTTGTCAAAATGTAATTTTAATGTGTCAAAACGTAACTTTAAGTTGTTAAAACGAAACTTTAACTTGTTTAAAATGTACTTGAACTTATAAAAACCGTAATTTAACTTGTTAAAAACGTATTTTAACGTGTCAAAATGTAAATTTAACTTGTCAAAACGTAACTTTAACTTATTAAAAACGTACTTTAACTTGTAAAAAACCTACTTTAATTTGTTAAAACGTAACTTTAACTTGTCAAAACGTAAGTTTAACTTGTTAAAAACGTACTTTAACGTTTAAAAAACGTAATTTTACTTGTCATAGCGAAACTTTATCTTGTTAAAAACGTAATTTAACTTGTAAAAAAAATAATTAAACTTATCTAAACGTAACTTTAACTTGTAAAAAATGTACTTTAACTTGTCAAAATGTAATTTTAATGTGTCAAAATGTAACTTTAAGTTGGTAAAACGTGACTTTAACTTGTAAAAAATGTACTTTAAGTTGTAAAAAACGTACTTTAATTTGTAAAACTCTTACTTTAACTTGTAAAAAATGTACTTCAACTTGTAAAAAACGTACTTTAACTTGTAAAAAACGTATTTTAACGTGTCAAAATGTAACTTTAACTTGTAAAAACGTAACTTTAACTTGTCAAAAACGTACTTTAACTTGTAAAAAACGTAATTTAACTTGTCAAAATATAACTGTAACTTGTAAAAAACGTACTTTAACTTGACAAAATGTAATTTAAATGTGTTAAAACATAACTTTAAGTTGTTAAAATGTAACTTTAACTAGTAAACATGTACTTAAACTTGTAAAAAATGTACTTCAACTTGTAAAACACGTACTTCAACTTGTAAAAAGCGTACTTTAACTTGTAAAAAACGTACTTCAACTTGTAACAAATGTACTTTAACTTGTAAAAACCGTATTTTAACGTGTCAAAATGTAACTTTAACTTGTCAAAACGTAAGTTTAACTTGTTAAAAACGTACTTAAACTTGTTAAAAACCTACTTTAACCTGTCAAAACGTAACTTTAACTTGTCAAAGCGTAAGTTTAACTTCTAAAAAACGAACTTTAACTTATAAAAAACGAAATTTTACTTGTCACAACGAAAATTTATCTTGTAAAAAACGTACTTTAACTTGTAAAAAACAAAATTAAACTTGTAAAAACGTAACTTTAACTTGTAAAAAATGTACTTTAACTTGTCAAAATGTAATTTTAATGTGTCAAAACGTAACTTTAAGTTGTTAAAACGTAACTTTAACTTGTTTAAAATGTACTTGAACTTATAAAAACCGTAATTTAACTTGTTAAAAACGTATTTTAACGTGTCAAAATGTAAATTTAACTTGTCAAAACGTAACTCTAACTTATTAAAAACGTACTTTAACTTGTAAAAAACCTACTTTAATTTGTTAAAACGTAACTTTAACTTGTCAAAACGTAAGTTTAACTTGTTAAAAACGTACTTTAACGTTTAAAAAACGTAATTTTACATGTCATAGCGAAACTTTATCTTGTAAAAAACGTACTTTAACTTGTAAAAAAATAATTAAACTTATCTAAACGTAACTTTAACTTGTAAAAAATGTACTTTAACTTGTCAAAATGTAATTTTAATGTGTCAAAATGTAACTTTAAGTTGGTAAAACGTGTCTTTAACTTGTAAAAAATGTACTTTAAGTTGTAAATAACGTACTTTAATTTGTAAAACTCTTACTTTAACTTTTAAAAAACGTACTTCAACTTGTAAAAAACGTACTTTAACTTGTAAAAAACGTACTTTAACTTGTAAAAAACGTATTTTAACGTGTCAAAATGTAACTTTAACTTGTAAAAACGTAACTTTAACTTGTCAAAAACGTACTTTAACTAGTAAAAAACGTAATTTAACTTGTCAAAATGTAACTGTAACTTGTAAAAAACGTACTTTAACTTGTCAAAATGTAATTTAAATGTGTTAAAACATAACTTTAAGTTGTTAAAATGTAACTTTAACTAGTAAACATGTACATAAACTTGTAAAAAACGTACTTCAACTTGTAAAACACGTACTTCAACTTGTAAAACACGTACTTTAACTTGTAAAAAACGTACTTCAACTTGTAACAAATGTACTTTAACTTGTACAAACCGTATTTTAACGTGTCAAAATGTAACTTTAACTTGTCAAAACGTAAGTTTAACTTGTTAAAAACGTACTTAAACTTGTTAAAAACCTACTTTAACCTGTCAAAACGTAACTTTAACTTGTCAAAGCGTAAGTTTTACTTCTAAAAAACGTACTTTAACTTATAAAAAACGAAATTTTACTTGTCACAACGAAAATTTATCTTGTAAAAAACGTGCTTTAACTTGTCAAAATGTAATTTTAATGTGTCAAAACGTAACTTTAAGTTGTTAAAATGTAACTTTAACTTCTAAAAAATGTACTTGAACTTATAAAAAACGTATTTTAACATGTTAAAAACGTATTTTAACGTGTCAAAATGTAACTTTAACTTTTCAAAACGTAACTTTAACTTGTTAAAAACGTACTTTAACTTGTAAAAAACCTACTTTAATTTGTTAAAACGTAACTTTAACTTGTCAAAACGTAAGTTTAACTTGTTAAAAACGTACTTTAACGTTTAAAAAACGTAATTTTACTTGTCATAGCGAAACTTTATCTTGTAAAAAACGTACTTTAACTTGTAAAAAATATAATTAAACTTATCTAAACGTAACTTTAACTTGTAAAAAATGTACTTTAACATGTCAAACTGTAATTTTAATGTGTCAAAATGTAAATTTAATGTGTAAAAATGTAACTTTAAGTTGGTAAAACGTGACTTTAACTTGGAAAAAATGTACTTTAACTTGTAAAAAACGTACTTTAAATTGGATAACACTTACTTTAACATGTAAAAAATATACTTCAACTTGTAAAAAACGTACTTTAACTTGTAAAAAACGTATTTTAACGTGTCAAAAGGTAACTTTAACTTGTAAAATCGTAACTTTAACTTGTCAAAAACGTACTTTAACTTGTAAAAAACGTAATTTAACTTGTCAAAATGTAACCGTAACTTGTAAAAAACGTACTTTAACATGTCAAAATGTAATTTAAATGTGTCAAAACATAACTTTAAGTTGTTAAAACGTAACTTTAACTTGTAAAAAATGTACTTAAACTTGTAAAAAACGTACTTCACCTTGTATAACACGTACTTTAACTTGTAAAAAACGTACTTCAACTTGTAACAAATGTACTTTAACTTGTAAAAACCGTATTTTAACGTGTCAAAATTTAACTTTAACTTGTCAAAACGTAAGTCTAACTTGTTAAAAACGTACTTTAACTTGTTAAAAACCTACTTTAACCTGTCAAAACATAACTTTTACTTGTCACAACGAAAATTTATCTTGTAAAAAACGTACTTTAACTTGTAAAAAACAAAATTAAACTTGTCAAAACGTAACTTTAACTTGTAAAAAACGTACTTTAACTTGTCAAAATGTAATTTTAATGTGTCAAAAACGTAACTTTAAGTTGTTAAAATGTAACTTTAACTTCTAAAAAATGTACTTGAACTTATAAAAAACGTACTTTCACTTGTTAAAAACGTATTTTAACGTGTCAAAATGTAACTTTAACTTGTCAAAACGTAACTTTAACTTGTTAAAAACTTACTTTAACTTGTAAAAAACGTACTTTAGACCTTTCGTAACCTCCTCTTGCCTGAATATTGATTGGACAACAAACATCACTATGTATGAGTTCCAACACTTGTGTGACTCTTAGACCTTTCGAAGAGAAAGGTCTCTTGGTCATCTTGCCTTCAAGACAGGATTCACACGTGGGCATAGATTTCAAAGGACCATCCTTTGTTAACCTCTTAATCCTATCTAGGCCAATATGTCCAAGATGTAAGTGCCATAGATATGTATTATCCGTTTCATCACTATGAAATGTCTTACGCTTCCTGAGTGAATCACTATTCACCTTAGTGTCCAAGATTGTCGGCTCATTAGGATCTAGATAATAAATAGAATCTACTCAATGAGCTTTAGAAATAAAACAACCATTAAGAAAAATTTCAATACCATTATTGACTTTAAACTCATAAAGTTGTTCTTCTAAACGACCAATAGAAATTAAGTTCTTACAAAAATCTGGAACATAATAAACGTTATTCAATAATAAAGTCTTATTCCCAAAATTCAGCTGCATGGTCCCGACAGATCTGGCTCTGACCTTCGTTCCATTCCCCCAGTTGAACGTAAACTCTTCTTCACCTAAGCTTCTGGTTTTCTCGAAACCATTCAGATTACACACAATATGGTCAGAAGCCCCGCAGTCTAAAATCCAGGGTGATTCTTTATATGTCGTGTAACATGCTTGGGTGACGAAAGACATACCTTTTCCCTTGACAGTCTTGAGGTAGGCAGGACAGTTCCTTCGCCAATGGCCGACTTTCTCCGCAATGGTGGCACTTGTGTTTAGACTTCTCCACCTTTGCGATGCCCTTGCCCTTGACATCTGTAGTGGAAGCCCACCTTTGCGTCTTGGATCTCATTCGGTTGGCGTTTTTGGGACCCTTCATCACTCTCTTCGATCCAGAAGTGGAAGCCCTATGTTCAGCAACATTGGCTTCACCAGTCTTCTTCTTGGTCTTAGGGAGAAGTCCCTCGGCAGTCTGCAACTCCTTCATCAGCTCGGTTACAGAATAATCGAGCTTGTTCATGTTGTAGTTCAGACGGAAGCTATCGAAAGAATCCGTCAGAGTCTCCAAGATCATGTCAACTTTGGTGAGTCCATCGATCTCCGATCCGAGAATCTCCATGTTGTTCAGGTGACCCATGATCACTAGCATGTGGTCCCTGACTGACGTTCTCGGCTTCATCCGAAAATTCATGAAATTTTGGATTGCCTTCTGCCTCGCCTGACGCCCATGACATCCAAACATGTCATGAAGATTGTAGGGCATGTCATATGCCGTGGCAATGTCCTTGTGAGATTGTTGCAACACATTGCTCATGGAACCCAAGATATAACACTTGGCAATCTCATCGGACCTCACCCACGCGTCATAGGCGTTCTTGTCCTCCTGGCTTGAGTCAGCACTCGGAGCTAGAGGACACGGGGTAGTGAGAACATACTTGTGCTTTTCCACCGTCAGTATGATGTTGAGGTTACGTTTCCAATCAACGTAATTCTCACCCTCGAGTTTGTTATAACTAAGTATAGATGCAAGTGGATTCATGATATTGCTGAAATTAAATTAAATGAATATATTTAGCATATGCTACAGTTTCGAATTATGATGCATGTACAATCCTAAATTGGTGAGGAAAGCGATAAATAATTCATGGTATTATGAACAAAAATGATCAGTTACTTTTCCTAGGGGAAACCGCAATTGATCGCCTTTCA
This sequence comes from Urtica urens, assembly GCA_958296335.1. Classification (NCBI taxonomy): domain Eukaryota; kingdom Viridiplantae; phylum Streptophyta; class Magnoliopsida; order Rosales; family Urticaceae; genus Urtica; species Urtica urens. The sequence goes on from OY282522.1 coordinate 6,740, forward strand.
TAGTCGTGACACATCACTATTTAGTTTGAACCATACAAGAAGTCACAACTTCTAGTTCTCGCTAATTACCATGGACTTTGGTCACTTATGTTTAACGCATAGCCTCTATGGAGGGTTACTTTAAACAATAAGTCTAAGCGTGTAACCAACATGTGGGCCCTTATCCAAGTTACTTTGAAAACGGTTCTCCTAGGGGAGACCCCGCTTCATCGTTCCTCTTTAGAGCTTAGTTCGTAACAATTTAATTAACTATGTGCTTCCGAAGTACTCCCATTAAAGGGAGGGCCACGAGGGTGACTCTTAGTTCATTCACACAAGTTAATTAAATTCATGTTGGGGACCTCGGGTTATTTCAACGACAAATAACCCTCCCACTTAGTTTTTGCAAAGATCATATTTTTGTGGACGATGTTCAATTTCATAACTAGTTATTTAAATTAAACTATAATGATGTATGAACAATTCATATAGTGTTGGCGTTCTATCCTATATGACATGTGGATGAATATGAGATAAGATTAAATAAATAGAAACATAATATTTAACTTATCTAATGGCCCATTTCTAAATTTAGAACCCTTTACAAAAGAAAAATAAATAAACTACTTTATTCCTAGTCTTGTGTCGAGTCGTCGAATTTCTGAGTTTTAAAACTTAGAGATTAATATCTCCCACTCGATTAATTAAATTCACTTTTATTATTTCAAAAATAATATAAGCAAATTTAATTATTCAAGATTTTAAATTTATTCGGTAACGATTTCCGAATCTCGGTCGTCGGGCCTAACCCTAGCTAGCACACGCGCGTCCGAAGACACACGGCCACGCTAGGATTTTGGCCGATACAAATAGCCCTCATGTGTCTCATACACAGATCCTTGGGCCATTCGGAATGGTCCGGGATAGCTCCCACGCGTTCCATAACGCGCGGCCATTTCCGGTGGTCGCCTCCATTCTTCTTGTCCTCCCGGATTACAAATTACAAAATTTAAATTTACAACAAATTACAAATTTAAATAAAATAAAAATAAAAACTGGGACGTAACTCGTAAACAATCCTAGGGCCAATTAGAGTAAGAATCCATTCACATAAACACACATACATTCACATGCAATTCATACAAAAACGCCAACACTCAAAATTGATTTAATGACAATTATGGCTCTGATATCATTTGTTAGAATTTAGTTAACAATTAACCTAATTAATTATGAAACATATATTTATATGGCTGAAATTCATAATTCAATTTAACATATTAAAACCGTTTTCTAACATATTCATAACCATGTCATTAAATCTAAACTAGCATGTCAACAAATTTATGTACATATTAATAAATTCATTTAAGCATGCAAACGAACAATCTAAATAAATATAATCATTTTACAATACTATATCATTCAGATCCAATTCGTTTCAGAGACATTTAGATAGGGTTTGGATCAGCGAGAGCAATTCTCGGTGTACGTCCAAGTGATCGGCCGACCCTCTACACCACGCGCGTCAAGGAGATCCTCAAATCCGTCGTGCCTTCGTTCCTCTAAAAGTAGCCGGCCCTGGGGAGAGAAAAATCACTCAAACAACCACAAGTTGAGTCAATGATAATACTCAAGGGATTTTTGGAGACAAAGAGGGTGGACTCTTTCGTGGGAATAAGGGAAGAAGGGGAAACTCAAAGAAAAGGAAGGGCTGCCGGGAAACAGTTTTCCTCTCTCTCTTTCTCTCTTAATTTCGGCCAAAACCTCTCAAGCACAAGGGGAAAGAGGTTTGGCTGAGTGTTGGTCGAAATTAGGCTAGGGTTACCAAAGAGAGAGCCTCCTTTTATATCAGAGAGATTCAGCTTAAGTTAGGTCAAAATCCAGTTAAGACCCATTAGTCAAACTTAAGCCCAAAACTCCTTTTAATGAGTTTAAACAATTTTTCCAGCCCATAAAACACTTGTTATGGCCGGCCATATTGTCCTAATTATCTCCCAAATTTATTTTATTTATTTCTAAAATAATATTTAATTAATTTAGAACATCTCATTTATTTAATGACAAGTCATTAATTATTTTCATACTAATCAATGTAGTACGAAACGAGAAAATATTTATTTTCATATTTTATTGATTTAAATCATCAAATTATATTATTATCAATATAATAACATAATATGATTCGTGAAATAAATGTAATAATAAATAACCAGTTATTTATTTAATTACTCATAAAATAATTTTCTTAGCGTGAATCACAATTTACGTTGAATGAGAAAATCAATCATTTCTTGTTCACCAAAATCTCGTCCGAGAGTCTATCATTGAGACCTTATGGACCCACATGAACGAAGCTTTAGAATAAAGCTCGGACACAAAAGTTCACAAACTTTTTCCGGCTTTTAATTCTTAATATTAGTCGATTCCACTAAAGGACCAATATTGAACATCTCTAAGTAACGGGGGTGACCCCGTTCGCCTTGACTTTCGGAGTGGAGGCCGTGGTCCCGATAGAAACCACGCTCCCCACGTTCCGAATGGAGGTCTTCCACGAAAAAGAAAACGAGGAAGCCATTAGAGCAAACCTCGACCTGATCGACGAAAAGAGGGCCGACGCACTCACGCGCCTAACAGCCCAAAAAAGAAAGGTCGAGCGCTACTACAACGCAAGGGTTACACCTCGGAGCTTCCCCGACGGCAGCCTGGTTTTGAGGAAAGTATTCCCAAATACCAAGGTACAAGGGGCTGGTGTGTTAGGCCCAACCTGGGAAGGCCCGTACCGAGTTCGGAAAGCCATTCACAACGGCACATACGAACTAGAAAACATGGACGGGCTAGAGTTCACCCACCCTTGGAACGCCGAACATTTAAAAATGTATCACGTATGAAGGCCAAGCGAAATGCGAGATTTCCAACAAATGTAAACACAAAGCCACGATTGTCGTAATTCAATAAATGTATCCATTTGAACATCGAATAAAAGATCGTTTTGTGTCATCATTTTGGTTAATTTCCCGCTATAAGTTCCTAGAAATAATTGTTATTATCCCTAAAAACTTGGGGGGCTGGAGGTAAACCCAACAAAGCGACGATACGCTAATAGGGACCGAAACCCTCCACCAATGGGCGAATCGATAACAAAACCATAACGGTTTGCATTCGAGAAAATCAAAGACCCACAAAACCGCGGGGTACGAACCCCGTGGCCGGAGAAATCTCCACCAAAAACCAGTAACAAGGCAACAACCTTGCATCTGGGCGTCCATGGATTTGAGGAAGGTTGGCAAACCCCGATTGACACACAACCGGGCCAATGTCAATACCCAATCCTAAGACGTAAAACGAATACCCTAGAGATGAATGTGCGCGACGCCAACAAGGCAAATCGTAAACCAACGTCACAAATCGACGAGTCATCGATCGAGCCAAATCTCGGGATTCCCCCGTCGTAGGGCCAAGCCGTAAGCCGACAGGCCATCGTCGAAAGCTCACGAATAAAGAAGCTCAAAACACGGTTGGGAGGAAAAAATACCCAAAACCGAAGAATGCGAGCTCGGATGTCGCCAAGGAAGCAAGGCGTAAGTGGATGAGACAATGAACATTCCTCGAGACACAGACGTGCCCAAGAGGAAAGTCGGACGAGTTACCGAATAAGTCTCCCACCATCGACCACGCAATACGCGCGACATGGCGTTAATGCTGGTTGCCGGCCGTAGTAAGCCGACGACGGCAAAGGAAATTCCCGATCATCGATCGCGTCTCGCCAAGGAGGCCCATCGTAAATCGAAGGCCCCAAGCGTCTTGGAATCCGACGATCAAAAACTTCAAGCAACACAAGAATCGCAAAAAAGAAGCCAACGCGAACCCGCGGGGTTTTTCGTTCGATAAAGAGAAGATTGCGAGAAAGAAAGATAAATGTCGCAAAAATGGAAAGCCTTAAAACATCCGAAACGAGTCAAGTAAATAAGAAGAAGGATGAGCTAAACATAGGCGCGGACGAAACAAAACACTAATCGGAGCCGAAGTCAAGCTGCTCTTCGCCCGGCCCCGCGCTCGGGTGAGAAGGAGATGTTCCCACCGAGGACTGCGTAGTCTCGGTGGGACGCCGACCGCCGCGATCGCCGAAGCCCGCGTCGCCCTCAATCGGCGGGAACATGGCGTCGAAGAATGCGAAAGACACTTCGCGGGGTTTGTTCTCGGCAACAATGGCATCCCGGACGCGGACGGCCGCGGCATGTCGGGCCTCGTATACCGCGACTTCCCAATCATCCTTCAGGCGCTCTTTGATGCGCACGGCCTCATCGCGGTCATCGACGACGGCTTGCATCTCCGCCAAGAGGGCGTCGTTCTCCTCAACGGCTCTCAAGTGGGCAGCCTCGCTCACAGCCAGCCGACCGCGAACGGAAGCAAGGTCGGCATCGCGGGATGCCAAGGCCTTCTCCATCGCCTTGCTTTCCGCCAGGAAGGCGCTCGCGGATCGCTCCACTTTCTCCCTGGAGGCCCTCTCCTCCACGAATTTTGCCTCGGCCGCGTCTCGACTGGAAATCGCATTGGCCAACGCCTCCTTCAACGCCCGTTCACGGCGAGCGGCCTCCTCCATCACGAGCTCCATCCGCTCGTGGCGCGCCAAGGCCTACATTGCAACAACAAATGAACATGGCATAGAGAGGAAAGACACGAAATAGGAGGGACACAAATGACTAACCTTTCGCGCGTCGCGAGTCCCTTGCCGAAAGAGTTCCATGTAGCTGACAACGACGAGCTCCTTAAAGAACTTGGGGGATGAGTCCGCGAGGCCCCGAGCGCTCCGATCCTTCAAGTCGTTCGCTTCGGCGAGATAGAGCGACCCGCCGCCACCAGTAGAGGTCCCTTCCACCAGTCTCCGAGAACCCGACGGCGCGTCACTCGCCGAGGATACGGCGGGGCGCTTCCGCGGGGGGCCGCTGCTCCCGCCCTCCTGAGGTGCCGACGGGGGTTGAGACTCCGGTCGCTCCCGTGATGGGCTCGGCCGCCTCGCAGCATGAGCCTCGCGCGGAGGCGGCGAGGTCGTAACACCTCCTCGAGGTCGTCGACGAGAACCGCCTAACGAAAGAGCAACCAAGTTAGTAGGCAAAAATGAACGGCACAATAAGGGGTACCTCGTACCGCTGCAACGATCGGCCGGAAGGACCTCTTCGTCGGGTTCTGAATCCGAATCGTTCCGCCCTCGGCCACGCGCTCGGGGGAACGGGGGAGTATTCGAAACGAACCACCCTGTGATTGCCATAGTGTCGGGCGACGCGAAGATCGAAGCCTAACGACGGACAGACGGGAGACGGTGGACGACTTTGTCAAGCTCCGTAAATTCTGGGTCGACATTCGAATCTGGGATCCTCGCAGGCCCAAACTCAAGAGGGGCCGAGCCAAACGCGGACTCCGAAACCCACACCCAAGGGTATCGATACTTTGTGGGCACATTGGTGACCACGGCAAACTGTTTGGCGTGATACGCCCGGTACGACCCAGCCCTATTCGACCCTTCCACGATCGATAGAAATTCCAAGAATTCATCGGCCATGACCGCCCTCTTCCATTCTCGAAAGAACATCATATGGCAGGCGGCCACCATCCGGTAGAACGAGGGTAGCATTTGGGCTGCGTGCACTTCCAATCGACGCAGAAGCTCCTGTACCACGCCAGGAAAAGGCAACCGGAGCCCGCTCCGAAGACTGGCCACATGAACCGCGGCGAACCCAAGCCGAGGGCGCGAAGGCCGATCCTCCGGGAGAGGACGCAAGATGTCGATGCTCGGCGGGATCCCAAACTCCTCGCGAAGCCCCCGGAACTGAGCGAGCGACACAAGGGACGGGGAGTCGACCCCCTCGCAAGGGAAGGCCCCCCGAATCCAGGACGCAGTGACCGGGAAGGCAAGAGTCCGCTCGTTCTCTTCCGACACGCGACCACGCCCCAACTGGGCCAAAGTCAGGAGGGTACCCGCGGCCGACGACTGCCCGGGAGGTCTCGAGTCCCCCGTTGGGCTCTGGGGCGATTCCCGCCTCGTAGGAGACCCCCGGCCGCTCGGCCGATGCCCGAAGGTCCCCCGGTCGGCCACCGAACCCCCGGGAGGGGTCTGGCCGGCCGTCTCATCCAGGGGAGGCCCCTGGCCGGCCATGGAATCCCTGGGAGGGGGCTGGTCGGCCACTCCATCCGGGGAAGGCACCTGGTCGGCCATCGGGTCCCTGGGAGGGGGCCGGCCGGCCATCCCATCCGGGGGAGACCCCTGGTCGGCCACCGGCCCCCTGGGAGAGGGCCGGCCGGCCATCTGGCTCGGGGGAGGCCCCTGGTCGGCCGCCAAAGCCCCAGGAGGGGGCTGGCCGGCTACCCGGCCCCGAGGGGGTGTGAGGTCGGCGGTGGGCACCTGGGGCGGAGCCCACGCCACCGAGTGGACTCCGGCGAAAACGAGCCCGGAGCCCACGACCTGCGACACGCCTCCCACAACTCCGCGCACAGGGGATGGCCCGCCTCCGTCGCCCAGAGCGCCGCCGCGCTCCACCTCTACCGGCGAGCCTCCGCCCGCGCCGCCGGGGCTCCCGATCCGCCCAGATCCACGCGCCCCAGCCCGAGGCGTGTCCCCCGGGGCGCCACTCGCGCGTCTGTGGCTGTCTCCGCCGGCCCTAGCACGCACACTAGCACGGCCGGCCGCACCCCGTCCTACCGCGCCACCATCGCCATGCCCGAGGGAGCTTGACCAGGGATCCGCCGCGGCGCCACACACAGACCCGATGCCGTTCTCACGCCCGAGTGCCGCAGATCCGTTGGCGGTACCCGGGGCTACCTCCCGCTCGCCCGTGCCCCCAAGGTCAGACCCGGGAGCACTCCGCCGACGGTCTGCCGCCGTCGCGCCTTGCGCTAGCCCAGGCTCGCCCCCGCCCTTGGGCGCCGCCGAGCCCTCCTCGCCGGTAACCCCCGACGTCCCTCCGATCTCACGCCCCTCGCCGAGCAAGGCCCCTTCGCCGGATTGCTCACTTGCCAGGGCCTCCGCCCCTACCTCCGGCGTCGTGATTCCGTCGGCGGCCATCCACGCGTCCAAGTCGTCGTCGTCAAAGAAGAGAGAGAGAGAGGATTCGGGATTTGGGGAAAAGGGTAAATTGGGGATTGAAAAAGTATTGCTCCCAGGCGAGGATAAAAAGGAACCAACAAAGTCGTCAACGGACCCGTCATCCACGTCAAACGGCACGGGGTCCATGACGTGATGCAAAGGAAAAAAGGAAAATATAATAAATTAAAGGTAAGGGTGCTTATAAAGCTACCTGATCTCCTCCACCTCCGTGAGGGTTCCCCGGAGCGCTGCCCTCCGGCCCGCCCCGTCGGTGCGCGCCCGATCTTGGGTGTGGAGCGCCCGTCGGGAGGCGCCACTTCTGAGTTTCGCTCTCGATCTCAAGTTCGACATCAAACTCGGGGGGCTAATGTTGTCGCCGTATTTCCGGCGACAGCGTTAAATATATACATCCACGTTTATATCCGGGGCGCGAAGGGGAGACGCCTTCCCCAGGACAACCAAGACCCGCCTTCGCACACCTGACCGACCACCGTCACGCAGGAGAGGGGCCTGGCCGGCCTTCCTCACCCAAAGGAGGGACCTGGCCGGCCTTCCCCACCTAGGGGGGGGACCTGGCCGGCCTTCCTCACCCAAAGGAGGGACCTGGCCGGCCTTCCCACCTAGGGGAGGGACCTGGCCGGCCTTCCTCACCCAGGGGAGGGACCTGGCCGGCCTTCCCCACCCAGGGGAGGGACCTGGCCGGCCTTCCCCACCCAGGGGAGGGATCTGGCCGGCCTTCCCCACTCGTGGGAGGGACCTGGCCGGCCACCGACGCCCAGAGATTCCCCACTCGGCCACAAGGCTACACCCATGGCTATAAATAGCCCTCGATGCTCTCTACGCAGGGGTAAGCTCTTGACTCCGAAAAGAGACACTTTTCCTTATTCTCTAGACACATAACATACTCCCACGTGAGGTATTTTGGATATTCTCTCCCGACCGGAAGAATACTCCCTAAATATCCGAGATCCGAGCTCTGAGACGCCTGCGATCCTAGTATCTTCGTCTCGCTCAATCTCGTCGATCCCTCCTCGTCATCCTATAAACTACACCCGCATTATTCTAATGTTGAGCGTCGGAGAGGTAAACAGAGGACCCCCCCTCTGTTTTCCCTTCTTAGTTCACGTCTGTTTACTCTTTTCAGATAACAGAAGGACTCGAAGACCACACGACAGCTAAGAGACGATCCGGGACACCGGATCTGACACGCTTAGGCCGAAGCGAGGGTCACTCGCTCTGAGCGAGGATCTGACCGCTTAGGCTCTAAACGTTGTCAAAATTTCAGCGACAACAGAGAAAAACATAAAGTGAAATGTCTCAACATGTCACATGTTTTATTTCAAAGAATTCTTTATTCGATGAATACCAGGCCTGGTTTATTCGCTCACACTCTCATAACAGAGCATGGTGTGATACTAATGCCTTAGCATTGTTTCAACACAAATTCCATATCTGTGAATCACATGTTTCAACGAAACAGTATTATGACACCAACCGTCGGGTCAATGAAACTTCATTTAGCCATTGCCCATTGATAAATCAAATGTCATAAAGTGTTACAAGAATAGATGTACTCACTTCAAGATTTAGGTAATTACTAAAATACATGTCAGTTTGAGGTTTCGAGTGATTAAACGGTTTTATCTCGAACTTCAAAACTTCACTCGTCTTGTTCAATATCTTCATTAAGATATACAGAATGAGTTACAGAGTCACAACTCTCAATATCACAAGATAAGATATCGTTTAATTCATTATAACAATCAATACTAGGAATCGATTGCCCAATCGATCTTTAGATTGCGAACTATTATTTAAACTAGTCATAAGAAGGTATCTTGTCAAGTCTGTACTTAGCACTTCTTTCGTTGATTTTAGTTTCAGAGCATAGACATAAATGCGTAAAAACAATCTTAAATAAGAATGGATATTCAATCTTTATTTAATTTCAAAGCAAAACAAATACAAAAGTATTTAATATCAAAATCTCCTTTGTGGGCATAAATGCCAACACTTTAAACTGTAGAAAATTTAGTTTAACTTGTCAAATCGAAACTTTAATATATGAAACTTAATTTTAACTTATCAAAACATATCTTTAACTTGTAGAAAATGTACTTTAACTTGTCTAAACGTAAATTAAACTTGTTGAAACGTAACTTTAACTTGTTAAATCGTAACTTTAACTTGTAAAAACCACACTTTAACTTGTCAAAACGTATCATTAACTTGTTAAAACGTAACTTTAACTTGTAAAAGACGTACTTCCATTTGTAAAAAACGTACTTTAACTTGTTAAAACATAACTTTAACTTGTAAAAACCGTACTTTAACTTGTCAAAATGAAACTTTAATGTGTTAAAACGTAAGTTTAACTTGTTAAATCGTAACTACAACTTGTAAAAAACTTACTTTAACTTATAATAAATCTAGTTTAACTTGTCAAAACTTAACATTACCTTGTAAAAAATGTAGTTTAACTTGTCAAAACGTAACTTTATCTTGTTGACACGTAACTTTAACTTGTCAAAAAATGTAACTTTAACTTGTAAAAAAGGTACTTTAAGTTGTAAAAAACGTACTTTAACTTGTAAAAAACGTACTTTAACTTGTCATAACCAAACTTTAACTTCTAAAAAACGTACTTTAACTTGTCAAAATGTATCTTTAACGTGTCGAAACGTAATTTTAACTTCTTAAAATGTAAGTTTAACTTGTAACAAACGTACTTTAACTTGTAACGTACTTTAACTTGTGAAGACGTACTTTAACTTGTAAAAAACGAATTTAACATGTCAAATCGTAACTTTTACGTGTCAAAACGTATCTTTAACTTGCAAAAAAAATGTAGATTAACTTGTTGAAACGTAACTCTAACTTGTTGTCGTCGCTGAAATTTGGACAACGTTCAGAGACCTAAGAAGTCAGATCCTCGCTCAGGGCGGGTGACCCTCGCTTCAGCCTAAGCGTGTCGAATTCGGTGTCCTGGATCGTCTCTTAGTTGTCATGTGGTCTTCGTGTCCTTCTGTTATCTGAAAAGAGTAAACAGACGTGAACTAAGAAGGGAAAACAGAGGGGGATCCTCTGTTTACCTCTCCGACGCCCATCATTAGTATAATGTAGGTGGAGTTATAGGATGACGAGTAGTGATCGACGAGATCGAGCGAGACGGGGATACTGGGATCACGGGCGTCTCGTAACTCGGATCTTGGATCATTATGGAGAACTCTTCCAGTCGGGAGAGAATCCTCGAGGTACCTCACGTGGCAGTGAAGTACGTGTTTGGAGAGTAAGAATGCGTGCTAATATTTTAGCAGAGTTCCAAGTGTAGAGAAAAGTGTATCTTATGTGAGAATTTTGACCTTACCTTTTGTAGAGGGTGTGAGGGGCTATTTATAGTCGCAGGTACAGCTTTGGTGCTGAATGGGAGGCCCCTAGGGGTCGGTGGCCGGCCAGGTCCCCCCAAGCGAGAGGACGGCCGGCCAGGTCCCCCCAAGCGAGAGGACGGCCGGCCAGGTCCCCCCAAGGGAGAGGACGGCTGTCCAGGTTCCCCCAAGCAAGAGGACGGCCGGTTAGGTGCGCGGATTCGCCGACAGGTCCGACTTTTGGACGCGCAAGGGCGAGCCGCGGTCCTTCCAGACGAGCTTTCTCCCCTTAGTACTTCGGGAAAAAGGGAAATATATATTTAACGTCGTCGCCGGGAATACGACGACAACATTAGCCCCCGAGTTCGATGTCGAGTATGAGGTCGAGAACGAAATCAGAGATGGCGCCTTCCGATGGGCGTTCCAACCCAAGGGCTGCACGCGCTCCGGCGGGCCGGGCCGGCGAGTAGGGCTTCAGGGGACCTTTGAGGAGGTGGAGGAGATCAGGTGATCTTATAAACACTTTCACGTTTAATTTTTATTTTTCTTTTTCACATTCTGTCATGGATCCCGCGCCCTTTGACGTGGATGATGGGTCCGTTGACAATTTTGTTGGTTCCTTTTTATCTTCCCCCGAGAACAACACTTTTTCAATTCCCACTTTACCCTTTTCCCCAAATCCCTAATCCTCTCTCTCTCTCTTCTTTGACGACAACGATTTGAACGCGTGGATGGCCGCCGAAGGAATCTCGAGTGGAGCGTCGGAGGTAGGGGCGGAGATCCTCGCCAGGATGGCCGGCGAGAAGTCCGGCGGAGGGGCGCGGCCTTTGGGCGTGGCGCCCCCGCGCGCTACGAGGGAAGGGGCTGACCCGCGAAGGGCGTCATCCGAAGACAGACGAGCGCCGGCCCTGGGCATCGCGTCTTCGCGCGCCACGAGGAAGGAGGAGGCGCGAGAGGCGTTGGGGGCGACCGGCGAGGGAGACGAGGCGGCGCTCGAGGGCGAGGACGGCCCCGGGCTCGCGCGCGACGTGACGAGGGAGGATCTCTGGCGGGACTCCCCCATATCTGACTGTGGGGACGCGGACGCGAGGAGGGCGGCCAGCCGCGCGGTCGCGCGCGCTAGGGCCGGCGGGGAAAGCCCTAGGCGCGCGCGTGGCGCCTTTTGGGACGCTCTTCGGGGCGAGGCGCACAGATCTGTCCACGTCGGGACGTCGGGCGATGCAGGCGGAGCGTGTCGGCCGGGGTGAGGTGCGGCGGCGCCGAGGAAGGCGGGGAAGACCTTTCCCCAGTGTGCGATGTCTTGCGAGACGTGCTGTGGGCCGAGGGTTTCGGGTCTGCGTGCGTCGGCGTGAACCTGGTGGCGGAGGGCCTGCCCGAGGCGCTGCCCGCCGGCCAAGGGCCTCCCCGAGGCCGGGCGGCTGGCCAGCCCCCCTCCAGGAGCCTGGTGGCCGGCCAGGGGTCCCCCAAGGAAGGGACGGCCATCCAGCCCCCCTCCTGGAGCCTGGTGGCCGGCCAGGGGTCCCCCAAGGAAGGGACGGCCAGCCAGCCCCCCTCCAGAAGCCTGGCGGCCGGCCAGGGGTCACCTAGGAGCCGGCCGGCCGGCCAGCCCCCTTCCAAGGAATTGGCGGCCGACCAGGGGTCACCCAGGAGCCGGCCGGCCGGCCAGCCTCCTACCAGGGAATTGGCGGCCGGCTAGGGGACTTTCGGAGGTCGGGCGGCCAGCCGAGGACCCCCTACGGGGCGGGAGGTCGAACGTCCCTTGCCTGGGAGCCGGACGGGAGTTTCGGGTTCTACTGGGCGGCCGTCGGCTGCGGGGACCCTTCCGACCCTGACGCAATTGGGACCTGGCTGTGCGTCGGCGTTCCTCGATAGTCGACCGACAACCTTGCGTTCCGGGCGGAGTGCCAATGACCCGGTTGGAGGGCCCCCGAGGAGAGACGCTGGTGTCCCACCGTTGTGGGCGTCGGAAGAGAGCGAGAGGACTCTGACTTTCCCGGTCACCGCGTCCTGGGTTCAGGGGACTTTCCTCTGCGAAGGGGTTGACTCACCGTCTCTTGTGTCGCTCACGTTGTTACAGAGCCTTCGGTGGGAGTACGGGGTTCCTCCATGTATCGACATAATGAGCCCCCTCTCGACGGACCGGCCCTCGTGGCCCCGGCTCAGGTTCACGCCATTCATGTGGCAAGTCTTCGGAGCGGCCTCCGGTTGCCCTTTCCCGCTGTGGTACAAGAGCTTCTACTTCGATTGGAAGTGCATGCGGCCCAGATGATGCCTTCGTTCTATTGAATGGTGGCCGCCTGTCATATGAGGTTCTTCCGAGTGGATCATATAGAGCGATAACGGTCGACCAATTCTTGGAATTTTTATCGATTGCGGAAGGGCCGCACCGGGTGGATCATATAGAGCGTACCACACCAGACAATTCCCAGTGGTCACAAACGTACCCAGCAAGTATCAATACCCAGCAAGATGTAGTTAAACTTGTCAAAACGTAACTTTAACTAGTAAAAAATGTACTTTAACCTGTCAAAACGTAACTTTAACGTGTCAAAACGTAACTTTAACTTGTTAAAACGTAACTATAACTTGTAAAAAACATACATTAACTTGTAATAAACGTAGTTTAACATTTCAAAACGTAAGATTAACTTGTAAAAAATGTAGTTTAACTTGTCAAAACGTAACTTTAACTTGTCAAAACGTAACTTTAACTTATAAAAGATGTAGTTAAACTTGTCAAAACGTAACTTTAACGTGTAAAAAATGTACTTTAACCTGTAAAAACATAACTTTAACTTGTCAAATCATAACTTTAACTTGTAAAAAACATACATTAACTTGTAAAAAAACATATTTTAACTTGTCAAAACGGAACTTTAGCTTGTAAACAACGTACCTTAACTTGTCAAAACGTATCTTTAACGTGTAGAAACGTAATTGTCACTTGTTAAAACATAACTTTAACTTGTAAAAAACGTATTTTAACTTTTAAAAAATGTAATTTACCTTGTCAAAACGTAACTTGCAAAAAATGTAGTTTAACTTGTCAAAACGTAACTTGAACATGTTGACACGCAATTTTAACTTTTCAAAACGTAACTTTGACGTGTCAAAACGTAACTTTAACTTGTTAAAACGTAACTATAACTTGTAAAAAACATACTTTAACTTGTAATAAACGTAGTTTAACTTGTCAAAACGTAACTTTAACTTGTAAAAAACGTACTTTAACTTGTAAAAAACGTACTTTAACTTGTAACAAATGTACTCTAACTTGTCAAAACGGAACTTTAACTTGTAAAAAACGTACTTTAACTTGACAAAACGTATCTTTAACGTTTCAAAACGTAATTTTAACTTGTTAAAATGTAAATTTAACTTGTAAGAAACATACTTTAACTTGTAAAAAACGGCATTTAACTTGTCAAAACGTACTTTAACTTGTAAAAAACGTACTTTAACATGTAAAAAGGTAACGTTAACTTGTTAAAACGTAATTATAACTTGTAAAAAAAGTACTTTAACTTGTAATAAATGTAGTTTAACTTGTCAACACGTTACTTTAACTTGCAAAAAAAATGTAGTTTAACTTGTCAAAACGTAACTTTAACTTCTTGAAACGTAACTTTAACTTGTCAAAACGTAACATTATCTTGTTAAAACGTAACTATAACTTGTATAAAACATAATTTAAGTTGTAATAAATGTTGTTTAAGTTGTCAAAACGTAACTTTAACTTGTTAAAACCTAATTTTAAGTTGTCGAAACGGGAATTTAACCTGTCAAAATGTAACTTTAAGTTGTCGAAACGTAACATTAACTTGTCAAAACATAACCTTAACTTGTAAAAACGTAAGTTTTACTAGTAAAAAACGTACAGTCATTTCTAAAAAATATAATTTAACTTGGAAAAATGAAAATTTAAGTTATCGAAACGTAACATTAATTCTTATACGTAACTTTAACTTCTTAAATTGTAAGTTTAACTTGTAACAAACGTACTTTACCTTCTCAAGACGTACTTTATCTTGTAAAAACAACATGTCAAATCGTAACTTTTACGTGTCAAAACGTAACTTTAACGTGTTAAAATGTAATCATAACTTGTGTAAAAAGTACTTTCACTAGTAATAAATTTAGTTTAACTTGTCAAAACGTAACTTTAACTTGCAAAAAATGTAGTTTAACTTGTCAAAACGTAACTTTAAGCTGTCAAAATGTAACTTTAACTTGTAAAAAATGTAGTTTAACTTGTCAAAACGTAACTTTAAGTTGTCAAAACGTAAGTTTAACTTGTCAAAACGTAACTTTAACTTGTAAAAAATGTACTTTAACTTGTCAAAACGTAACTTTAACTTGTTGAAACGTAACTTTAATTTGTCAAAATGTAACTGTAACTCGTATTAAACGTACTTTTACTTGTTGAAACATACTTTAACTTGTTGAAACGTTTTTGCCAGTCGCGATGCTGAAGTCCATCCGCACTCTCTTATCCATTGCCGCAGCCATAGGTTTTGAAATCTGGCAAATGGATGTCAAGACTGCATTTTTGAATGGCAATCTTGATGAGCGCATTTATATGGCTCAACCAAACGGATTCATGGCGAAAGGCCAACAGGGCAAGGTCTGTGAGTTGGTTAAGTCCATTTATGGATTGAAGCAAGCGTCTAGATCGTGGAATATTAGATTCGACGAGACTGTGAAAAGCTACGGCTTTGATCAGTCAATAGATGAGCCATGCGTTTATAAGATGATAAATGATGGCAAGGTGGTTTTCTTAGTCCTTTATGTCGATGACATACTACTCATTGGGAATGATGTAGGGAAGTTCTCAAAGGTCAAAGTCTGGCTGTCAAAGCAATTTGAGATGAAGGATCTTGGAGAGGCAGCTTATATTCTGGGTATTCAGATCTTTAGAGATCGAAAGAATCGTAAGCTGGCTCTCTCTCAAGCATCTTATATTGATAAGATCATGGATCGCTTTAGTATGCAAGACTCTAAGAAAGGACAGCTACCTTTCAGACATGGAGTGCATCTCTCAAATGAGCAGTCTCCCAAGACACCTCAAGAAGTTGAGGACATGAGACACATTCCTTACACTTCAGCCTTAGGAAGTCTCATGTATGTTATGCTTTGCACGAGACCAGACATTTGCTACGCAGTGGGCATAGTGAACAGATTTCAGTCTAACCCTGGACCCGAGCACTGGGTTGCTGTCAAGCATGTTCTCAAGTATCTTCAGAGAACGAGAAACTACATGCTTGCATATTCAGGTGGTGACCTGAATATGACGGGATATATCGACTCCGATTTTCAGGCGGACAAGGATTCCAGGAAGTCCACATCAGGGTCTGTGTTCACCCTGAATGGTGGATCCGTTGTTTGGAGGAGTATCAAGCAATCTTGTGTTGCTGACTCGACCATGGAAGCTGAGTATGTGGCAGCTTGTGAAGCTACAAAGGAGGCTGTGTGGCTAAGGAAATTCCTTATGTACTTGGAAGTTGTTCCAAGTGCAAGCGAGCCTATTACACTTTATTGTGATAATAGTGGGCAGTCGCTAATTGTAAGGAGCCAATAAGTCACAAGCGCTCTAAACACATAGAACGCAAATATCACCTGGTTCGAGATATCGTTCACAGAGGGGATGCTGAAGTCATGAAGATCTCAATGTTAGACAACCTTGCTGATCTCTTCACAAAGCCTTTAACGAGTAAAGTCTTCGAGGGACACCTGGAAGGATTGGGATTGAAGGATCATTCGCATCTCCTTTGAGTCAAGTGGGAGTTTGTTGGGATTGGTGCCCACAAAGGAGATATTAGACATTGAAATACTTTATGTATTTAAATTTTGCTGAAACATTAATATTAATAAATGTTCATTCTTTTAAAGATTGTGTTTAGTTATGTTTAAAGCTATGCTCTGAAACTGTCTTCAACGAAAAGGGTGTTAAGTACAGACTTGACAAGATAACCCCTTGTGACAAGTTTGAAACATTTGTTCGCAGTCTAAAGATCGATAGAGCAATCGAATCTTAGTTATGATTGTTTGCATGAATCATGATATCTCATCTTGTGATATAGAGAGTTGTGACTCTATGATTCATACTTGATATCTTGTAGAAGATATTGAACAAGACATGTGACACTTAGAAGCTCGAGACAAAACTGTTTACACACTCGAAGCTTCAAGTTCACAACTAAAGGAGTATTATGATACTTACCTTAATCCTGAAGTGAATGTGTAATTGACATCACACTTTGTGACATTTGATTCCTCAATGGGCAATGACTAAGTTTTAGTTGCATCTGACCCGACTATTGGTGTCACAAGGATGTGATGTTGGGTTACATGATTCACAGATATGGAATTCATGTAACAACAATGCAAATGCATTAGTATCACACTATACTTTGTTATGAGAGTATGAATGAATAAACCTGGCCAGGTATTCATTGAATGAGTTCATTCTTTGATTAAAACATGTGACATGTAAAGACATCTCACTTTATGTTTTTCTCATTCACAAATAACAAAGGAGTTAGTGAAACAATAACTCAAGGGGTAAAAGAGTAATTTTACATTCCTCTTAGTTACTGATACACATAAAGGGTAATGTCGTAATGTACTCCGTGGATCGTGTGAGAAATGGTTTTATCACATCAAACATAAAATATGCGCATACGAACAGAGAGAATGTCAATGTTGGTCCTTTAGTGGAATCGACCAACATTAAGAATTAAAAAACGGAAAAAGTTTGTGAACTTTTGTGTCCGATCTTTATGTGTGGGTCCATAAGGTCTCAATAATAGACACTTGGAAGAGATCAAAAGAACAAAGATTGTTGATTTACTCATTGAATATAAATCATGATTTATATTGAGAAAATTATTTCTTTAAAGTAACTTATTAAATAATTGGTTATTTAATGTTACGTTTATTTAATTGAATTGTAGAGCGTTATTATAATGATAATAATACTCTAGTGATATTCAAATAGATAAAGAAAGAAATACATATAATTTCTCATTTCATACTCATTTGGAAAGTATGTAATTATTTTAATGAAATGTCATTAAATAAAATGAGATTCTAAATAAATTGTATTTAGAAATAAATTAATTAATTGGGAATAAATAAATTGTATATGGCCGAGTATGAGGAGGGTGTTTTGGCCAAAAATTAGAGTGACATGGCTATGGGTTTGACCCAGCTTAAGCCCGTTATGAAATGTTTATAAAAAGGATACTAAACCCTAATCACTCTAAACCTAACCCTAAAATTTTCGGCAAAGGCTCTCCTCTCTCCCCTTTGTGAGTCTCGGCCGAATTCCCCAAGAGAAGGAAAAGAGAAAAGTTGTTTTCTAGTTTCCATATTCAATTCCTTGTGTTCTTGAAAGCCCACCATTTCCATCTCATCAAAACTCCTTGTGAATTATTGTTGATTCAATTTTATGGTGTTTGATAACTTGTTTGATCTGGAAGAATCAATTTGAAAATCGTTTTTAAAATTATTTTGGGATTTTTCTCCTTGCCGGATTGATTTTAGTCGCCCAGGAACTCCAGTCCGGCGAAGGCGTTCCGTCCAGCGAGTTCTTCCCTGTCAGGCTATACTCTCCAGTCCGGCGAGGCGCTCCAGTCCAGCGAGCATCCCAGTCCGGCGAGATCTGCCCAGTCCGGCGGGATTTCTCCATTCCGGTAAGGTCTTCTCCAGTCCGGTGGTCCCAGGATCAGAGACCCAGCCCGGCGAGTCCAATCCGGCGACCCCTGTGCGGCGATCCAATCCGGCGAGCCCAATCCGGCGAGCTCCACCCGGCGAGTCCAATCCGGCGAGTTCAATCCGGCGAGTCCATTCCGTCGAGCTCGATTCCGGCGGCCTGGTTCTTCCCATTCCGGCGAAGAATTTTTTGGGGATTCCGACGAGCTTGTTTTTTCGACGTGGATTTGGCGAGGCCTTCCGACGCTAGCGAGCAACGTCGGAATAATTTATTATCTTAATTGTAAGTATTTTCTCAACAAATTAATATTCTAAATTAAATAGTTCATATAGGTTGTTAGTGTGTTTAATTGTTGAATGTTTTATGATTTGATATATTGTTTATTAAATTAATAAATTGATTTTAATGCCATAGGTTGTTTTTCATGTTAGAAATTGTTTTAACATGTATAGATCTATTATATAATTCCGCCATATATGATATGTTATATAATTTTTTTATTTAAATTCTTGAATAAATTCCACAAGGCGACGAGCTCGGCGCCTGAGATTGACCGGATGGTCGGAGAAGGTAGAGCTACCCCGTTCTCGTCGAAGATCCGCGGCGTGGAGTTGGGAGAGCTGCCCAAAATCAAAATCACGCCGTACAAGGGGACGTCGGACCCGAATACCCACGTGAAGTCGTTTAGGATCGTGACGGAGCGCATAACGGGCGAGACAGAGAAGCTGGAGGCTATCCTATCGCCTCTTCGTCGAAAGCATGCACGGTCCGGCGAGCGCCTTGTTTGCAAAGCTGCCGTCGGAGTCCATCGGTGACTCCGATGACCTCGTTGCGTCTTTTCTGCGCCACTACTCGATGTACGTGCAGAGCGATGCGACGGTCACGACCTTGTGGAACCTCACCCAGGAGAGGGACAAGACACTTCGACAGTACGTCGAGAAGTTCAAGGCGGTCATGGTCAGGATCTCAAACCTTGACGGGGTCATAGCGATCCAGGCGCTAAAGAATGGCATGTATCATACCTCCCATTTCCATCGAGGACGCTTTCCATCGAGCGTCAATCTTCATGAAGATCGAGGAGGAGGAGAGAGCCCTGAAGAAGATCCACGAGGGTGGAGGCAAGGGCAAACATCCCGAGATGAGAGACCATCGGGATAGAAAGGAAGCCCGACTAGCGAGGGCAAGAGGAGGCGACAACTGGGAATCCCCGGCGAGCGTCGGGCCCAAGAGATTCCGAAGAGGGGAGTCTACCAAATGGAGGAGAAGAGGGAATGCGACGAGGGGAACCAACAGCGACGAGACCTCTTAGGCGATCCAAGGGAATAGCAGCGAGGACGCTTCTTGTCCAGCCGAGGAGTATTCTCCGGGGGCCGAGGAGGCCATACAGGAGGCCGAGAAGGATCCTCGGGAGGACGACGGGGCCCCGAAAAGAAATTCTGGCCCAAGGACCCGAGCAAATTTTGCGACTTCTGCAACATGGGCGGCCACTCAACCGAGTAATGCGCCATGCTGAACAGAGAGCTTCAGATGAGGTATGCCCGGGAGGAGTTGAAGGACTTGATGCTCGGCCGCCGCGAGCCTTGGAAGAATGATAATCGGACGTGGCGGAAAGCCACAAGAAGAATTGGCCCAAGCTGACGGAGGTAACCAGAGCAGAGCAAGGAGGAACTCTGCCACTGAGAGGCTGGTCGTCGAACGAGCCGAGGACAACCGACCAGCAACAAAGGCAAGGATCGAGGTGATCATGGGTGGATCACGGCTGTGCAGAGACTCCGTCAACAGCATCAAGGCGTTCCAACGATGAGGGAAGGAACGTAACTGCGGAGACGCGGTGGCTTGTGGTTCTCAGGCGAAGATAGAGTTCGTCAAGAACGAAGAGCGCGTGGAGATGCACGATGATGCCCTGGTCCTCATGCCCGGATCGGCAACGTTGATGTTTTTCGCGCCCTAGTCGACAACGGAAGTTCGGTCGATGTCATCTTCTACAAATGCATCGAGAAGATAAATATCGAGGGACTGGTGATCGGTGGACGCCGTCGCAAGGTGTCGGGGTTCAACGGGGATGTTGCCATCTCGTTGGGAACAGTCCACCTCCCAGGCCGCGCGAAAGGGGTCCAGTGGATGGTGGAGTTCATGGTGCTGGACATCCTGTCGTTTTTCAACATGATCCTAGGGAGACCTTGGATCCATTCCATGAGGGCCGTGCCTTCCACCTACCACCAGTGCATCAAGTTCCCCGGGGAAGAGGGAGGAGTGATTGAGGAGATCAGGGGAAGTAGAGATGCTTATCACATCTGCTACATGATGCACCACAAGCAGGTGCACGGCAAGAAGACGCCCGAGGAGGTCTTCGAGGAAGAAGAGGGTGATTAATGGCAGCTAGCCTCGGGTATCCCGGCGAATGGAGGATCAAGGAGAAAGGGCGGGCCGCGAGGCCAAGACGAGAAAGAATGCGAGGGCAAGATTTTCGAGGTGCTCGCGGTCGAGGACCTCGAGAAGCAGGATGCCGAGGAGAGAAAGGGGGACCACAGGTCGAGGCCGTAGAACAGGTCAGCATCGACGAGTCTGGCCCAACTCAAATGACCGGCATAGGCGTCAAGCTTGACCCATAGATCAGGACCCAGTTGATATATTTCTTGAAGAAGAACCGAGGAGTTTCGCCTGGTCTCACGAGGATATGCCAGGAGTCGATCCATCGGTGATAGCTCATTGCCTAAACACAGATCCGGGCCACCAGCCCATCATTTAGAAGAGGAGGAAGATGGCCCCGGGCAGAAACAAGATCATCAACGACGAGGTCGATAAATTGCTCTCCATGAACACCATCAGGGAGATGAAGTATCCCGAATGGCTGGCGAACACCGTCTTCGGGAAGAAGAAGAATACCAAGTGACGAGTTTGCGTAGACTTCACCGACCTTAACAAAGCTAGCCCGAAGGACAGCTTCCCGATGCCGCAAATAGATCGCCTCGTCGAGGCCACCCACGGGTACGAACTCCTCAGCTTCATGGATGCCTACTCGCGGTATCACCAGATAAGGATGCACCCGGATGACGAAGAGAAGACCGCTTTAATCAGCGAGCGAGGGACATCCTGCTACAAAGTCATTCCCTTCGGGTTAAAGAACGCCGGTGCAACCTATCAAAGGCTGGAGACCATGGTGTTCCAGGAGCATATCGGGAAAAGCATGGAGGTCTACATCGATGACATGGTCGTCAAATCGATGAGAGCAGCGGCGCACATCGAACACTTGGAGGAGTGTTTTGAGATCCTGAACCAACACAAGATGAGGCTGAATCCTGCCAAATCCACCTTCGGCATTTCCTCGGGGAAGTTCCTGGGCCACATAGTCACCCGGCGAGGAATCGAGGCAGACCCCGAGCATATCGAAGCAATCAAGAATATGCCTTCTCCTCGAAATCTACGGGAGATACAGAAGCTGACATGAAGGATCGCCGCTCTGAGCCGATTTATCTCGCGGAAGGCCGACAGGACACTCCTTTTCTACGAGCTGCTGAAGAAGAACAAGAAGTTCGAATGGACTGAAAAATGTGAGGAGGCGTTCCAGGCGCTGAAGGATTATCTCTTGTCGCCTCCCGTAATGACAAAGCCACAGCCCGAGGAGCCGTTGTACCTGTACGTCGCGGTATCCGACCAGGCGATCAGCCACGTGCTGGTACGAGAGGAAAACGGAGAACAGAAGCCCGTCGCCTACATAAGCAGAAAGCTCCTCCACGCCGAGACAAGGTACCCGTTGATAGAGAAGATGGCCCTAGCGGTATATGACGCCTCTGAAAGACTAATGTACCACTTCCAAGGCCACACCATCGTCGTCATGACCGATCGCCCGATCCGCACCATCATCCACAGCCCAAATCAATCAAGATGGATCACCAAATGGTCAATCAAGCTCGAGGCATACGACATCGAATAGAGACTCCGGACGAGCCTCAAGTCCCAAATCCTTGCTGATTTCCTCATCAAACTTCCGAGGGAGCCGATCAATCTGAGCGACGAAGATGGCATGTGGAAGCTGCACATCGACAGATCCACTACTTCTTAGGGGTCAGAAGCGGGGATTAGGCTCACCTCCCCAATAGGAGAAGCCGTAGAAAAAGCATGTCGACTCGCTTATCGTTCCACCAAATACAAAGCGGAGTATGAAGCTCTCCTCATCGGTTTGCATTCAGCCCTCGTTGTAGGGGTCAAAAACATCAATGTCTTCTCGGATTCCCAATTTGGTCGTGAAGCAGGTCAGCGGGGAGTACGAGAGGAACGATGAAAGGATGGAAGCTTACGCGGAGTTCGTGGATGATCTCTGAAAAAATATTCAGCTACTTTAGCTTGACACAAGTGGCGCGAGGATAAAATACTCATGTCGATGCCTTGGCAGGCTTAGGCTCGACGAGGGAGGTCGGCAAACTCCGATCGATCACGATGGAGACGGTGGAAAAACCGAGCATCAAGCGGGAAGAAGGCCCAGCGAGCAAGAAGCCAAGATCTTGCGCCGAGGGCCGAGAGACGGAGCTCGAGGAAGCCAGCATCAACGAACTCGAACACGAAGGAGGTGAAGACGATGAACGAGAGGTGGAAAACAATGAAGAAGAAGAAGATTGGCAAAGACCCATCAGGAAGTGCATCCTGGAGGGAAAAGTGCCCGACAACCGCCAGGAAGCGAGGAAGGTCAAGTCCAAAAGCACCAAATATGCCATTATCGGGCAAAGGCTCTACTTGAAGAGTTTCACCGGTCCCTACCTAAGGTGCCTTGGCAAAAAAGAAGCTGAGTATGTGATGGAAGAAATCCACAGCGGGGAATGCGGAAACCATTCTGGTGGACGCTCGCTGCTGAGGAAGACTAAGCGACAAGGCTTTTTCTGGGAAATGATGGTCGCCGACTGCGCCGATCACGCCCGAAAATGCGAGAAGTGCCAGCGACACGCCCCATCGATAAACTGCCCGACCGAGGAGCTGTCTACAGTAATGGTCCCATACCCCTTCAGGAAGTGGTCCATGGACATCGTCGGTCCAATGCCCATCGGAACGAGGCAGAAGACGTTCATGCTGGTCGTCACAGACTTCTTCACCAAGTGGACGGAAGCCGAGGCCTACGCTAACATCAAGGACTCCGACATCGAAAGCTTCATGTGGAAGAATGTATTCACACGCTTTGAGCTACCGAGGGAGATCATCTCTGACAACGGCTCGCAGTTCATCTCGAAGAGGTTCAGACACTTCTGTGCACGATGAAGGGTGAAGCTGAACACTTCAACGCCCAGGTACCCCCAAGGCAACGGGAACGCCAAGGCGGTCAACCGAACAATCACTGATAATATCAAAAGAAGGCTCAAGAAGAAAAAGGGGCTTTGAGTTGATGAGCTCCCCGGAGTACTCTGGGCTTACCGAACAACTCCTCACTCCGCCACCGGTCAGACTCCGTTCTCCTTATCGTTTGGAGTCGAGGCCGTGATCCCGGCAGAAGTAGGAGTCCCAAGCCTTCGACGAGCAGTAGCACCAGGCGACGAAGAAACCAACAGTCAAGGTTTGCTCCATCAGCTCGATCATGTGAACGAACGACGCAAGCAAGCAAGTGTACACATCGCTAATTACCAGAATGCGGTTGATCGCTACTACAACAAAAGGGTGCGTCCGAGGAAGTTCCGGGTTGGCGAGATGGTCCTCCGACGGGTTTTCCAAAACACGGCCGAGGTGAACGCCGAGAAGCTAGGGAAAATCTCGGAAGGCCCGTACACAGTCACAAACGTCATCAAGCCAGGAGTTTACGAGCTTGAGAACACCGAAGGGATCAAGATAATCAGGAGCTGGAACGTGAAGCATCTGAATAAATTCTACTGAAAGCTTCCTCGCCCCGATTGTAATCCTGGTAAGCAGTTCATAAATGTACCTTCCAACTACCAGGGAACATTTTTGTTGCTTCGGCCCTGTATGTAATAAATGTGAGGTACTCTTCCTTCGCGAGCCGCACCCGATCGGAGGACTCGAAGGGTTTGATGAGGCCTGGTTTTCAAAAGTCAAAAGTACCAACATACTATAATAAAATGCTATCCCATAGCCGAGCAAGTCCAATTACTGGAAAATTAAAAGAGGCGAGAGTGCCCAAAATGTTATCTGAGGCTCCTGATACCCGATAACAAAAAGAAAGTGGCAAGAGGGCCAATGTTTACAAAGTCTCCCAGGGAGCAAAAATACAAAGCCTCCCAGCGAGCAAATTTAAAGAAGCGAGAGTGCCCAAAATATAAAGAGGCGAGAGTGCCCAAAAGTTTATCCGAGGCTCCCCATGCCCGATCACAAAACACAGCGGGGAGAGTGCCCATGTTTGTAAAGCCTCCCCATTGAGAAAAAATGTTAAGCCTCCCCGTTGAGCAAAAACGTAAAGCCTCCCCGTAGAGCAAAATTGTAAAGCCTCCGCGTTGAGCAAAAATATAAAGCCTCCCTGATGAGCAAAATACAAAGCCTCCCTGTTGAGAAAAAATGTTAAGCCTCCCCGTTGAGAAAAAATGTTAAGCCTCCCTGTTGAGAAAAAATGTAAAAGCCTCCCTGTTGAGCAAAAATGTAAAGCCCACCAGCGAGCAAAAATACAAAGCCTCCCCCCGAGCAAAATTTAGTTAGCCTTCCCAAAGGGTTTTTATCCTTGCTCTCGTCTCATTTTGATAAAAAAAAATAGAGGGGGCGAGTGGGAGGTGTACTTTCCTCCATCTCTAAATAAACAATACATTCGTCCATCTCTTTAAAACAACCGAATTTGTTATAAAAGGCGACGCTAGTTGAATTCGTTTTCTTATATATATATATATATATATATATATATATATATATATATATATATATATATATATTATGCAAGTCGATATCCACAGTTGCAATGTATATGATTTGCTCGTCGGATTAACGCGCCAGATCAATTGCTCGTTGGATTAACGCGTTGGGTCAATCACGCACGAGTATAAGCGAGGAAGTAATGATAAAATGCATCGTAAAGAGAAAATACGGGAAAGGCTAATCATTTTTTTGAATGAAATCTCGATTACAAACGTTGGAACACTTTACAAATAAAATTTACAACCGACAAAACAGGATAATATCCTAAGGAAACTATCCTACACCACTGGCCCCGAGAGCGAGAGGACTTCGTCGTTGGACCCATACTCGTTGATAGAAGCAGAGTCGCAAGAAGCTTCCTCAATGACAAAGGCCGACACGTGCTGATCGTTGATAGCCGGAGGATTGCAAGGGGATAGCGGCGGTGAATTGGGGTCAACTTCGGCTTTCCGCTTGAGCTCCTCAATGTTGGCAGCATGTTTGGCGTGGAGCTCACGCCACTTCGGTAAACGAGTCTTGATGTTATCAACTGTCGCCGTGGTCGGGAGCCCCTCAACGAAAGTAATATTGGCCCGATAAGCAGTCGATAGGCGATGAGCATCGATGGACTCATTGACCGCCTCGTACCTTGCCAAGGCGTGCTCTCCATTGCCCTTCGCATGTTCATACAAGCGCAAGCAGGCATGACGCTCCTCGGACAATGCCTCCTGGGCTACCGAGAGCTACTCGTCAAGCTTCTTCAAAGTAGATTAGACCCGGGAAACCAGGCGTCTCTCCTCCCCCACCGGCGTGCCAAGTGCCTCATTGATCAAATCGAGGCGCCAGGTTTTCTTCTTCAAAGCCTTGGTCAACTCCAACTCGGCGCGATGGTGGCAAGCATCTTTCTTGGCTCGAGAACCCTCGCTGGCGACGAGCAAACGCTTATGCTCCGGGAGCTCCTGGGCCGCCGAAGCTTTGTACGCTGCAAACAAGGCCTCCAAGGCCTGACGAAGGGAAGTCTCCTTCTCCAAAGAGACCTTCACACTCTCTAGATCTGAGGACAACGCGAAATTCTCCTCGCGATATTTGTGATTGCTGAGGAAAGAAGCCTCGAGCTGCTCCTGAGCCCGGAGGAGTTGGGACGAAAGGACGTTCGACTCCTCGATTGCAGCGGAAGTATGGTGACGCTCTAGGAAGAGCAAGTCATTCAAACGAGCCACACCTCGGAGAAGAGCCGATGTAGCTTCAGGATAACCCTCGAAGTCATCAAGGGACTCAAAGACGTCGAGCGAGCCAGGAGCTCGCAGCGATAAGTCTCGGCACACGAAAGAAGAATAATCCTCTCAATCCCTGGAAGGAGCATTAAATGCAGGCACGCGAGGAGGGACAGGGAGAGAGGAGAATCTCGCCGCCTTTCATGAATTTTGCGAAAGCAGCGGGGAGGAAGCTAAAATATTCGGGGGCGCTTTAAGCACGTCGGAGGAGGAAGCAATGGGGGGCGAAGGAATGAAAGGGCAAGCCTGTCCCCGATGTGGATGGACCCCTCGAGTCTTTGACGATGGAAACTACGGGCGCGGCAAGAGGAGCCAGTGGCCCTTGTAAAGTCGTATCCAGGGAAGCATCGGCCCCTTCACCGGGAAGCACCTCGGTTCGCGTTCCCTCAGGCTCCTGGGCGGCGCCTTCTCGATCATCTTCCTTTCCGATGAGCTCGACGGACTAAGCAGGGACCTCGTCGCTCGAAGGAGGTGTCAAGAGGGCCAATTCGACAACAGGAGTTTTGGCCGCCCCGACGAGACGGTCAAGGGATAGCACCGGCAGAGGCTGGGAAGAAGTCGCGACAGCCGGAGGGGAGGGAGTGAATGCCACGGCCAGGTTGCTAAAATCTTTAGAATACTCGGCCCTCTTCTTCAAGAGCCGAGAGGAGCGCGTGTCACTACTCTCGGGCTCACCGGTCTTCCCGGTCTCGGCCAGAGGAGTAGAAAAGAGGGGGTCTGTGTAATCTGCCCCGCAGGGCGAGCTCCATCTGAAGAACCATGGATCAGAGGATCCGTGGCAACCTTCCCTGACGACAAGGCGGTCGGAAACCCGGTAATGACCTCTCGAGAGGGAGTGACGGCCCTTGACCTGTCATCCGAGTCAGAAACCCTGCCCTCTTTGGTTGACGAGCATCAGCCGGCTGCTCGGGAAATCGCTTGGCCACGGGAGTCCCATCCCGAGATAACGTCCTTGAAAAACGAGGAACCTCCGAAGAGCGAGGAACCTCCGGGAAGAGAGGGGCATTGAGGTCAGATTTGTGTTTGGTCCTCAACTCGTCGCGAACCCCTCCTGCCGAACGAGTATCATTCAGAAGATCCTAAGCGTTCCCCCACAAGGGATAAGCCCCGAATGGCCGGCCTTGGACGAGCCCACAAGAGGCTTCACCTCACGGGGGGAGTCCTCATCGTCATCAGCGAAGTCTTTCCTGGACTTCCTCAACGGGTTGAGAGGCCCTCCTCGGGAAGCCACCGAAGAATTCCCCGACGTCGAAGCGCTACGGAATCCTTTTGGAAACAGCTGCTGGAGACTTGCTCCGATGAGGCGAGCCATCTTATAAACTCCGGAATCTGAGACCCGAGTGCCGATGAAGTCCCTCGTCCAGTCGCGACGAGGGTTTGAGAGGAGTGTTTGATGAAGCATTTCGAAACGAGTCTCAGTGTCGTTGCCAACGCTGGGCTCGAACTTGGGAAGCTCTTGATTTACGATCCATTCGGCAAAGACTCGTAATAAGGGCCGAAGCTGTGTTGGTCAGCCACAGCGAAGAAGTACCTGTCCTTCCACCCAGACTCATTCGAAGTAGTGTTAAGGATGACGTGAGGCTTGATACCATGCGAGAGGAAAAGGCGTCCCAAATGCTTCACATTCCTAGAAAACTTGAAGAGCTGCATCAAATTTTCCAAAGTGATGACCACCTTCTACTCTAGCGCGACGACGATGGTGCAGAGGAGAAGGCGAATCGAGTTTGGGCTCACCTGAGTGATGGGAACCCCAAAGGCACACAAGAAAGACACGATGAGAGAGGGAACCAGAAGGTGAAGGTCCACGTTTCGGAAAAAGGCCTCGTAGAGGGAAATGTAGTTGTCTTAAGGGTTGTCGGCAAGCTCACCATCAAAAGGAAGACGGAGGGTGCAGTCTTGGTCCTCGATGAACCTTCCCCTTAACTGGTACAGGCGCTCCTCCGACATAATGGATGGAGGGGACCGGGTCTTGAATATGCGGCCAGTAGTATGCGGAGCCATTGATTATAAGAAGTGAAAGAAGAGGAATAAAATTTGAGGTCGAGTAAGAAGAAGAAGAGCTGGAGAGGAAATCACAGAAAGAAATTAGCAAAAGCTTGAAAATGACGTTGGGGAAAAGTTTCTTCGATGGCAGAGTCTCGAATTTATAGAAAAAAAAAGTGGAAGAGGAAGGTGAAGCGGCACGTTCCGATTCAACGGCTCAGATGGAGACACGTGGAATCATCAATGAACGAAATCAAAGAGTCGTTGTGAACGGTAAAGATTCAAGAAAGTTAATAAAACACTCGAGTACCTGCCGCCGCATTTAATGAAGAGAGAGGTTTGCGGAATTCGAAAGGATGTGCCCGAGGAAGAAGACACAAACGACTGCCGAGGAAGCTCATCACTAGGCCCGAAAATAGCTCATCGGGGTAGCCTGTGTTTCATTTTACCAAGTGTTTACACTTGATAAAATGGGGGACTAACTACATGTTAAGATCAGTTTTCGTCAAATCCCTCTTAACACCACTTGTGTCATTTTTTTATTCCCCAAACGACGCCTTCGTGAAGAGGACTTGTCTCGAGCAAGGTCGCCCCGAGGAAGCCTCGTAAGTATTGGCCCTAAAAATCTCGAATACTTAACATTCCTTGATAATTTGAATGAATACAAGGACAGCTACGCGCGTGCAATTTCACACGAAAATCGTGAAGTTGAAGAGATTACGTATGCAACATTAAACAGCCTCGGTCGTGAATCTTCGGTTATGCTCGTCATTTTGTTTTCATCTGCGACAGCTACTCAAATTTTCTTTTCAATTACGTTCTATATGTTAGTTCGTTTGATCAATCACACGCGAGTGCAAACAAGGAGAGAATAAAAGTAAACATAGAAAGGGTGAGAAAATAAAAACTTATTAAATCTCGATAGTATACAAATACAAAATCAAAGTACTTTAAAAATAGTTACATATCTAATTAAAATGAAGGGAAAGGGGATCTATGCCGCCGGTTTCCGAGGAGAGATGAGGTCTCGGTTAGATCCATGCTCGCGGAGCGAGCCGGATGCGGTGGAGGGATTCCCCGTGACGAGAGCCGATAGGCAATGGCCTTCAATCGCCGAGGGATTGCTAGGAGATAGAGGAGAAGAGTCGGGGTCCGCAGCGGCCTTGTCGTCGAGCTCCTCGGCCTTGGCCTGTTCCTCATCGCGAACCCGCTGCCATTCTGGAAGCTTGTCCGGAGGTATTCAACCGTCGCCCTGGGCGGGAGAGCAATGACCGCGTTGATATTGGCCTGATAGGCGGCCGCCGGGCGATTGGCATCCACATACTCATCGAGAGCTTGGAACCTAGCTGACGCCCGCTCGAGCTTGCCCTTGGCCCTCTCGAAAAGACACAGTCAGGCGTGCCGCTCCACGCTCAACTCGGCCTGTGACGCCTTTAGCTCCTCGACGAGCTTCCTCAAGATGGCCCGAACCGTGGACGGTAGGCAACCCTCCTCGGCAACATGGATGCCCACGGTTGGCAGAGATGCCAACAAGAGATTGTTTATTTACATATTGATGTAATATATAAATCTTCATAAAGTCCTTATTAATTTTTTGATTAAAATAATAATAGTTGAAACGTTCATTCATTCCTTTTTAGTCTGATTGAAGATTTATGATATTCAATAGTCTTATAGTCCTTAATCAAACCTAACAATGTGTGAAGAGACAAATGTAGATTTGCGTGACCAAACTCTTCATGGTTCGACTAAAACGATATATTAACAATCTAAAGATCAACGAACTATTGATCCTAGTTTGATTCTTTGAAGATTCTATGATGTCTGGTTACAAGGCATAGAGAGTTAGGAACTATATAGTTCTTCCAGTGTATCTTTCGAAGATACTAAATTGACCAGTGCACCTTTAGAGACAATAAAAGAACAAACCATTTAACATCTTCTATCTGAAGGTCAGTATGTATGAATTACATCATGCTTACCTAAATCCTGAAATGAGACATGTCATTTCATAGCATTAATATTCTCATTTGAGAAAGTCAAATTCTAGATCCATTACATGATCTAGACAAGGCCTATTGGTGAGATATTAAGTTATGAAGATGTCATGAACCAACTTTGTGAAGTTCTCAAAGATATGGAATTCATGTACAAGATTGTTTAGATGCAATGTATATCACCTCATGCTTAATTACTTGAATTGTGAATAAATGAACTGCGCAGTGTCCAAATTTAAGTAGCGGCTTTATTTGGATGAAACAATGTAACTTGTTAGCTCCTCGTCAATACATTGTTTCTAACTTATTCACAAGTACTAACGGAGTTGAGGAAAGAACAACTAGAAGGGTAAAATGGTAATTTTATAAATCCCAACTAGTTGATGATATTCATGAAGGGTAAACATAGATAACATTCAATGGATCCGCTCAATATAATTATGTTGAATTTCAGTAGAAAATAAATTCATTTGAACCGAGAGATTCTCAGTGTCAACTCTATAGTGGAGTCAGTTTACATTAAGCTAATACTCGGAAAAGGTTTGTGAACTTTTGAGTCCGAGTATAAAAGCTCAAGCTTTGTTCATTTCGATCCATAAGGTCACTATTACAGGTCATTAGAGTAGGATTGTTAAACTAGAAGCTAAGTCAAAATAAGTTCAAATGTTGAACTAGACTTTTTCTCGGAAAATGTATAAAGGGTATTTTTGTCTACATGGACATAAAATGATGTGAATGTCAAAATAAGATTTTGAATATTTTCATATGATGATAATATAAATTATTTTCTAAAGCCGAAAAGTCGTTTGAGGCATTAATGAAATTAATTTCGTTATTAGTGCAATTATAGTTCTACAATGGGTATTTTAAGAATTGTCTTAAAAGAAATAAGGAAGCATCTAGAACCTCCACCTCCTAGGTAGAATTTCGGCCAAAATATACATCAAGAGGAGAGTTTTATTTCCCTTTAATTATAAGGATAATTACCCAAAAGGAAAAGGGAAATGAATTTCCTTGAGAAGGAAATAAATAAGCTAAGTGAGGAAACAAATTTTCCTCCTTGCTTGAGGTGTATGGTCGGCCATCCTAAGAGATAACGGGGAAAGGAAAATCAAATATTGTGTCATGAATACATTATTCTTTCATGAATAAATAATTGACATTTATAGATTTTTCATTCTCCTATAAATAGAGCCTCACATAGAGATGTGAAGTTTAAAGCCTTTGCCTTGTTCTCTTTTGCTCTTGGCCGACCTCTCTCTCCCTCTCTCTCTCTAGAAAATACTTCTTTTATTTCGGCACCTAATTCCACATTAGACTTAGGCTAAATTAGCTCTTTAGCTGATAGACCTGTTCTTGAGTTATTGTGTTTAATTGTGCCCAAACACAAATCCTTCTAAACCTCTATAGACACTTGTAATAGAAACCTTAGGTTTCTCAAGTTCAAGACTAGACGTGAAGAAATCGAGCCAAGGAAGAAGATCCACCTTTCCCAAGACGTTTCAAGTTTGAAGACACAAGAAATGTTAGTATTCAAGTAGATTAAATAATGTTTTTAATTTATAACATGTATATGCACTTTATCTAGGTTACTAGTCAAAGAAATTTTTATATTCCGCCATTAATATGATTAATGATAATATTTTCTTAACCCTAGACCTATTCCAACACCCACAGCCTCGCCAATCAAGGGGAGGAGCTCGTCCTTCCTCCGAAGGGCCTCCACGACCTCCTGAAGGCGTTTTTTCTCCTCGGCTAGGAGACCCTCCTTGGCAGCAAGCATTCGCTCCTGCTGTTCGAGTTTTCGCCCTGCCTAGGCCTTGAACTCGGCAAGGTCGACTTTGGCGGAAACGCGCCGGCGAGTCTCCACAGCCAGGTCCAACTCCAGCTTCTCGGACCGCAGAAAGCTCGAGCTGCCTCTGAGATTCCTTGAGTTGGACTGAGAGCTCCTGCGAATCTTTAGCCATCATGTTGGCGTTGTGGCACTCGGCTAGGAGACCCTCCTTGGCAGCAAGCATCCGCTCCTGCTCTTCGAATTTTCGCACCGCCTGGGCCTTGAACTCGGCAAGGTCGACTTCGGCGGAAACGCGCCGGCGAGTCTCCTCAGCCAGGTCCGACTCCAGCTTCTCGGACCGCAGAAATCTCGAGCTGCCTCTGAGATTCCTTGAGGTGGACCGAGAGCTCCCCGACTCTCGAGCCATCATGTTGGCGTTGTGGCACTCGGCCAGGATCAGGCCGTTCAGCCGAGCCACGCCCTCGAACAGGCAAGATGTGGCCTCGGGATAACCCTCGAAATCCCCTAGAGGCATGCCGACGTTAAATGAGCCGGGAGATCGTAGTGTCAAGTCCCGGCACGAGTACGAGGAGTACTCTCTCCATTCCTCGGCAGATGAACCCGGGGTAGGCACGCGAGGGGAACCACTGAACACCCAGGAAGAAGACAGCGAGGCCCCGAACCCGAAGTGGCGTCGGGGTGAGCGACGAGGGGAGAGAGGAAGTGGAACGAAGGGGACCAGCTCCCGTTCGGGGACAAATGACGTTCCCGCGTTGTCCACGAGAGCGGCCCCGACCGACTCGTCGCCACGAGCCGGTGGCTCGGAACTAGGAGCATCGAAGCCAGGCCCGGCATTTCCCTGCTCTCCGTCCCGTCCGGCGAGCTCGGTGACGGGAGAAGGAGCATAAGAATTTTTCCCCTCGGCGGAGGGGAGAAGAACCCCGCCAGTCGAAGATGGGACGGAAGGAGCCAGGACAGCGAGCCTTTCCCTCGCTTCCTCGGAAAGGCCATTGAGAGGAAGAGGTTGGGGAAGGTGACCATCGGGACCACGTCGCTGTAATCCACCACAAGGTCCTTCCTTCTCTTGGCGCGACGAGAAGAGCCCGCGACCCTCGGCAGACACCTCAGTAGCCGGCCCGGCCCCACTCGCGGTAGTGGGAGTTGGAAGGTCAGAGGCCTGCCCCCGAGCGGATCTAGCGTCGCCTGAAGAGACGAAAGTCGGAGGGGTCATGAAAACCTCCTCGACCGGAGCCCCCTCGATCGGCGCAGCAGCCTTCTTGGCCAAAGGCCCTTCGTTCGACACGGCGGCCTTGACCTTCTTTGCCAGAGGACCACTCTCCGCACCTACTGAGGGCCGCTTGCCCGCGGCAACCTCAGCCCGAGAAGGTGGCCCCGTAGAGCTCCTCAGTCTTCGGGGGAAGGACGCCAATGGAGTCCTGTCCGAGCCGCGCCTCCTCACAAGAGGCTCTTCAGGAGACTCCTCCTCGTCCCAATGGGAGTTCTCTTAGGCGTCGCCAGAAGCCTCTCTGGGCTTCCTCGCCTTCTTCTGGTTTCTCCTCGTCAGAGCAGAAGACGAGGCGCCCACCCGCGCTACAGGGTTGCGGAACCCGGCTGGAAACCGGGTGTGAATGTGAGGGCCATGTATGTTGGCCTCAAAGAAGATTTCGGCGTCCACCAACCGTTGAGGGTTGCTGAAATCCCTCGCCCAGTCGCGATAATCACTCGCGAGAAGCGCCTGGTGGACTTCTTTGAACTTGGCCTCCGCCTCGGTGCCGACGCTGGGCCTAAACTGGGGGAACGGTTGATCAGTTTTGACCCATCGTGTTGGCAGTGACTTGTTGTGGTAGCCGAAGGAGCGGGCGTTGACCTTGACGAAGAAGTAGGAATACTCTCATCCAGACTCATTCGAGGGAACATTGAAGAGGATATGTACCCGAACGCGGTGAGAGAGAGAGAAGCGTCCCAAGTTCTTCGGGTTCTTAGAGAACTTATAAAGGCGCATCAAGTCCTCCAGGGAGAGGGGATCCCCCTTTCGGCGGCAATGGTGATGGTGCAGAGGATGAGACGGATGGCGTGGAGCTGCACCTGGGCGATGAGAACGTTGAAGGCGCAGAGGAAAGCAAGGAGAAGGTACGGGACCGGGAAGCGAAGGCCCACCACCTTAAAGAAACCCTCGTATATGGCGACCCATTCCCCGTCCTGGGGATCATCATCAAGCTCGTCGTGCCGGGAAAAAGAATCTGGCAGACGTCGCCGTCACGGTACTCTTTCCTGATGACATGTAGACGCTCCTGAGTCATGGTAGAGCGGGGGGAATTGGTCTTGCAAATGTGCCCCGAAGCCATCGTGGACCTAGGGTTCATAGGAAAGAGGAAA
This sequence comes from Urtica urens, assembly GCA_958296335.1. Taxonomy (NCBI): domain Eukaryota; kingdom Viridiplantae; phylum Streptophyta; class Magnoliopsida; order Rosales; family Urticaceae; genus Urtica; species Urtica urens. The sequence goes on from OY282522.1 coordinate 41,099, forward strand.
GAAATTTTGGAGATGAAAGTCTTGACAAGGATTTCAAAAGAGTATTAGAGAGTGAGAGAATGCAAGTTTCGGAAAGTTCCCTTCGAACAATGGGTTTGGAATTTATAGAGAAAAGGAAACGAATTCAATGGTCAAGATGAGGAATCGGAAGCGGAGCGAGCGAATCTAACGGCCCTGATACAAAGGGGTTTTGATGCAACCCATAGTGGAATACAGCTGGCCGCTGGAGTGCTGTGACGAAAAGATATAGGCACTCGAGTACTCGCCCTCTGCATTTAATGATGAGAGAGGTTTGTGGGATTCGAAGAGACACGCCCAAGCGAGAAGGCAAAGTGAAATCTGGCAACGATTATCGAAGAAGTTCATGGCTACGTCCAAAAGTAGTTAGCGCTCGGGAAGGCTCCTCGGGATAACCTTTTTTCATTTTACCAAGTGTTTACACTTGATAAAATAGGGGACTAACTGTTAAGGTCGGATTTCGTCAAATCCCTCTCAACACCACTTTTGTCGTTTTTATTCCCCAAACGACATGAAGCAAAGGTTTGTCCCAAGAAAGGATACCCTCGCGAAGAGAAGCCTTGTCCCCGGGAAGGCTCGTCTCGAGGAAGCTTCGTCCCGAGCAAGCCTTGTCCCGAGGAAGGCTCGCCCCGGGGAGAAGATGTCGTCTCTCGGACAGGCTGCCTTCTCGAGGAGGGCTCCTCGTGGAAGAAGTTCATCGCAGAAAAAGACTCCATCGCGAGGAAGGACGTCGCCGCGAGGAGGATTCTTCATCAAGAATCCACATGGAAGCGACGAAATTTAAATAGGAAATAGAATCAAAGAGAGGTAAACCGAATACGGAAACCACGGGATTAGTTAGTAAATCTCGGAGAGCATTTCGTACTTTCGGTGATTAAGATAGGAAACAAATGAGGAAACCCTAACAGACCAAGGAAAAATCCTAGCAAACATTTCGGGAAATCCTTAAGTTTATAAATATGAATGTAAAACCTCATTGAAAGGGTTCAGAGTTTTTACACCGTCACAATATACAGAGTTCATACTTTTAATATTCTTTGTATTTCCTCAAGCTTCCAAGCTAATAAACGAAAGAACCCGAGCCTCAACACATATAAAATCAAGGATATTGCAAACGTAACCCATACTATTTCTTTATTATTATTCATATAATCCTTGTGACTATTTTAGAGACCGGTGCAAATCGACCTCAACGGGTATCTACATTGCCTGAGAAGGATTCACCGATTGAGGATGCTTCTTGCGGTCCTGGTAAGGGTTTTGAGTTCCCCGTTTTGTTGGATTGAACCTTCTCCTAGATTGGTGTTGGTTGAGCAGGGATGGACCAGCTGGGTGTGACTCTGGAACTACCTGAGCTAGCAAAGCTCCAAGAGCCTCCATCATAAAGGCACTGTGGCGGATCTCCTCTCTCATTAGTGGACGTATCCAGAAGTTGACACATTTGAACTCATTAGTGGACGTCGCTTCTGCCTCTAGGTCACGTAACATAAACAAGGATTTGTCGAAACTCCATGGTTCGGTGTGTTGGAATTTAGTTAACAATTAATCTAATAAATTATGAAACATATCTATATATGGCAGAAATTCATAATTCCATTTAACATATTAAAAACGTTTTCTAACATATTCATAACCATGTCATGAAATCTAAACTAGCATGTCAACAAATTTATGTACATATCAATAAATTCATTTAAGCATGCAAACGAACAATATAAATAAATATAATCATTCTATAATACTATATCATTCAGATCTAATTCGTTTAAGAGACACTTACATAGGGTTTGGATCTGCGAGAGCAAGTCTCGGTGTACGTCCAAGTGATCGGCCGATCCTCTACACCACGCGCGTCAAGGAGATCCTCAAATCCGTCGTGCCTTCGTTCCTCCAAAAGTAGCCGGCCCTGGGGAGAGAAAAATCACTCAAACAACCACAAGTTGAGTCAATGATAATACTCAAGGGATTTTAGGAGACAAAGAGGGTGGGTTCTTTCGTGGGAACAAGGGAAGAAGGGGAAACTCAAAAAAAAGGAAGAGTTGTCGGGAAACATTTTTCCTCTCTCTCTTTCTCTCTTAATTTCGGCCAAAACCTCTCAAGCACAAGGGGGAAGAGGTTTGACTGAGTGTTGGCCGAAAGTAGGCTAGGGTTACCAAATAGAGAGCCTCCTTTTATATCAGAGAGAATGGGCTTAAGTTAGGTCAAAATCCAATTAAGACCCATTAGTCAAACTTAAGCCCAAAAGTCCTTTTAATGAGTTTAAACAATTTTTCCAGCCCATAAAACACTTGTTATGGCCGGTCATATTATCCTAATTATCTCCCAAATTTATTTGATTTATTTCTAAAATAATATTTAATTAATTTAGAACATCTCATTTATTTAATGACAAGTCATTAATTATTTTCATATTAATCAAAGTAGTACGAAACGAGAAAATATTTATTTTCGTCTTTTATTTATTTGAATCATCAAATTATATTATTATCAATATAATAACATAATATGATTCGTGAAATAAATGTAATAATGAATAACCAGTTATTTATTTCATTACTCAGAAAATAATTTTCTTAGCGTAAATCACAATTTACGTTGAATGAGAAAATCAATCATTTCTTGTTCACCAAAATCTCGTCCGAGAGTCTATCATTGAGACCTTATGGACCCACATGAATGAAGCTTTAGAATAAAGCTCGGACACAAAAGTTCACAAACTTTTTCCGGCTTTTAATTCTTAATATTAGTCGATTCCACTAAAGGACCAATATTGAACATCTCTAAGTTCATATGCGTTTATATTTCCGTTTGATGTGACAAAACTATTCTTCACACGGTCCACGGTGTATTTTACGATATTACCCTTTGTGTGTATCATTAACTCATAGGAATGTAAATTACCGTTTTACCCCTGAGTTATTATTTCACCAAGTCCTTTATTATTTGTGAACGAGAAAAACATAAAGTGAAATGTCTCAACATGTCACATGTTTTATTTCAAAGAATTCTTTATTCGATCAATACCAGGCCTGGTTTATTCGCTCACACTCTCATAACAGAGCATGGTGTGATATTAATGCCTTAGCATTGTTTCAACAAAAATTCCATATCTGTGAATCACATGTTTCAACGAAACAGTATTATGACACCAACCGTCGGGTCAATGAAACTTCATTTAGCCATTGCCCATTGACAAATCAAATGTCATAAAGTGTTACAAGAATAGATGTACTCACTTCAGGATTTAGGTAATTACTACAATACATGTCAGTTTGAGGTTTCGAATGATTAAACGGTTTTATCTCGAACTTCAAAACTTCACTGGTCTTGTTCAATATCTTCATTAAGATATCAAGAATGAATTACAGAGTCACAACTCTCTATATCACAAGATAAGATATCGTCTAATTCATTCTAACAATCATTACTAGGAATCGATTGTCCAATCGATCTTTAGATTGCGAACTATTATTTAAACTAGTCATAAGAAGGTATCTTGTCAAGTCTGTACTTAGCACTTCTTTCGTTGATGACAGTTTCAGAGCGTAGACATAAATGCGTAAACACAATCTTAAATAAGAATGGATATTCAATCTTTATTTAATTACGAAGCAAAACAAATACAAAAGTATTTAATATCAAAAATCTCCTTTGTGGGCATAAATGCCAACACGGTGTAGGCGCCCGAAGAGGCAATCGGAGAGGTCGAGCTTCCTGGAGGTGATAACTTCATCGTCTACTTCAAAAGTCTTGACTCCATCCTCTTCCTCGAAGCCCATCTCGCTCCATTTGTTTCAAAGGTCATCTATCTTCGCAGAGGAAAATGAACACATATTCTAACGAGCTCTGCGGAGCCTGTAGAAGAGAAAAAAATATTTTGTTCTTCCACCGGCGGGAGAACAACCGGGCCAAAAGAAGATCATGATGATGTTGTACGGAGAGAAAAGTTATGCTATTTGGTATCTAGGGGCTCTTCGACGTTGAATATTCTGAAAACCATATATCTTTTATATAAGACTATAATAGTTAATAACCTTAATAATACTTAAATAATAATGCAGATGTACCCGTATACTCTCTTTTTAGACTCTTTGTTACAGTAGAGTACTAGTCAATGAATATATAAATTATGTACGTGGGCGGTCAAGTTATACCCATGTAAATATTTACCAATTTCAATATATTCAACATTTGACTAATTTTGTATAAATATCTGCTGTAAATTGTTAACGAAATTATTTGCACTAATTTTGTGTAAATATCCACTCTAAATTGTTAACAAAATTATTTGGACTAATTTTATGTAAATACTCACTGTATATTGCTAACAAAATTATTTGAACTAATTTAACTTTATTTTAATTTTCCAATTACACTTCTCACTCAAAATCAAATTAACGTAAATAAAAAACTAAAAATAAAATAAAAAGACGTGTGCATTAATAACGTTTTGCATCATTATTGATTTGATATTTTCTTAATAATTTTTTAAATTATTAGTGTTGATAATTTGAACTCAATTTGATTGTAAATAATTTACAGTGGATATTTAAATAAAATTATTAAACCGTTGTTATATTGACATTATTGAAATTATTGAAATTAAAAGTGGATATAGTACTAGTATTTTGCAAAACGTTTGTTATTATAACGTGGATACCATCTTGGCGGTGAAGAGAAATTAAAAAGAATGGATTTCGGAAGCTCTCTGATAGTTCCAAGCGTCCAAGAGTTGGCTCAAGAAAATCTGGTCAACGTTCCTTCCAGATATGTTCGTCCTGATCAGCATGACCAATCCCTCAACAAGATTGCTTCTCCCACTCAAATCCCAATCGTTGACTTTCAAAAACTGATCTCCTCGGCCTCGGAGTTGGCGAATCTTCACTCTGCTTGCAGGGATTGGGGTTTCTTTCAGGTTAATATTCATTACATAAACTTTATCATCGGCCTATGAGACTGAAATATTATTATTATTAAATGTGTGCTTAGTTGGTGAACCATGGGATAAGCTCAAGCTTGGTAGACAAAGTGAGGAAAGAGGTTCAAGAATTCTTTGGGCTGCCAATGGAAGAGAAGAGAAAGTTCTGGCAAAACCCAGGTGACGTGGAAGGATTTGGTCAAGCTTTTGTGGTTTCTGAGAAACAAAAGCTTGATTGGGATGATATCTTCTTCCTTACTACACAGCCCGTTGAATTGAGAAAGCCTCACCTTTTCCCAAACCTACCTACTCCTTTCAGGTAGGTAATTTTCATATCTAGCATATTTTCATATATTTAGTAATTTACATAAATTGCGTAGTGTTTTTTCTTTAAGTTAATTGCGTAGTGTTTCTACACTCGGAAATATAAGAGATAGTAATCACATACTTCATGACTTTAGAAAGTCTTGACTTCGAACCCCACCCCTTACGAAATAAGCACAACTGAGATCAAGCACATAGCCTATACCATAAATGAGGTTCTTGTAGTGTGTTCCAATTACCGTTTTTATTTAAAATTGTTATTTTTATATCGGAAATTTTTTATTTTCCTTCAATCTAATCCCTATTTTCTCAAAACCAATGTTACCATGGTCGGAATATTTTTTACAAAGCCGTGATCCGTATATACCACTCCAATTATACTAATAAAAATATGAAGTCTATAAAAATTAGACTTACCTCACACAATCTGATTAAAAGAAATTGCAAACATAATGAAATGAAAAAGTATATCAAAATATAATAATAGTACATATTGGTGAGTATTAACCATTTTAGATCTTCAATATATAATTGATTATTGAAAAAGTTAATCCGTCGTAGCAGCAATAATTACATTCCCACTAAAAACAAGATATAATTATTTCTTGCTAACGTAGGGACACTTTGGAATCATATTCATCGTTGCTGAAAAGCGTAGCCAAGGTCATAATAGGAGAAATGGAAAAGGCTCTAGGGATTGAAGAAGGGAAAGAAATGAGAGATTCGTTTGAAGATGGGGTTCAATCAATGCGGATGAACTATTTCCCTCCGTGCCCAGAAGCCGACAAAGTGATAGGCATAACTCCTCATTCCGACTCAGTTGGCCTCACAATTCTTCTCCAAGTCAACGAAGTGGAAGGCCTTCAGATTAAGAAAGACGGAATGTGGATCCCTGTAAATCCCCTTTCAAACGCCTTCATTGTCAACGTTGGTGACATCTTAGAGGTAACATAATCCGTGTTTTATATATGTTTTGAGAAGCTATTGAAAAACTGAGTTGCAGATGATAACCAACGGCATATATCGAAGCATTGAACACAGAGTGACCATAAACCCTGTGAAAGAGAGACTCTCTATTGCCACCTTCTATAACCCATGCACGCACGGTGAGATTGGACCGGCAAATGGCTTGATCACCGACCAAACTCCTGCTTTGTACAAAAGACTCACATGCAAAGAGTATGTTCAGGGACTCTTCACACGTGTGCTTGATGGGAAAGGTTATATTGACGCCATGAAAATAGACACCAATCACGGTGACGATGATCAATAGGCTTTCGTCTTCATGACGAGAAACTTCTAATATCTGTCAACTGTTTTCTCTCTCTCTCTCTCTCTCAGATGCTGTAATAAAGTCACATTTGACTGCGGACTGAAGACTGTTTTCGTTGCACGAGTCAAGGTTTATTAGGTTAGTGAAAGAAAGAAAAAAGAGCTATAATATAAATTAGTTGAAGAGCAATGTGAGTGAGAAATTACAATGGAAAAGATCGGGCATGAATGTGGAAGGCGGTACTACTACTAACCTAGAATGCCTAAGGTGTATGGATTGATGAATAATGACAAAAACAAATCCTCAATTGCGATGAGCTGCTGCAATGAAGGGCATAAGGGGCTCGACGACTTTGGGGTTGGTTTGGTAGTAAGGATTGGGCTTGTGAGTCTCGGGGAAGAAACAGTCCTGCCCTCCAACAACTCTCCCTGCGTCACACCCTAATCAGTACAAGAAACAAAACAATTCCACCAAATAAATCTTGCAAGACAGTAATAATACCTGGAGGCAATCGCGGTGGAGGTCGCAAAGCCTTTGATGGGTTTCCTGAATTCGAATCTGCAACTCCAGCATTGTGACCTGTCGGCTTCCGATTCTCATACCAAGGCCAGCTCGGCTGCTCGTGATAAGGAACGGGACTTGAGTGCACCGTCGACCTGAATAAACACAACAACATTGGATGATTCGTGCTCCATAAATAACATTGCATTCATCGTGTGGTAGAGTACCTTGGAAGTGAGACATGCTTCCTTTCTGGAGGGATTACCGGGCCGCTTTTAGCCCCGTTCTCCTCCAGATACGCAAACTGTTTCCTAAACTGACCTATAGCACTGCATAATAAATAAAAACACATCGATTATTGAATCGTTACAACAGAAGTGATCACTCAAGTAGCCTTCAGTTACCTAGGGTACATAAAATTTGTGCCTTCAGAACCATTCAAGTAATCTTTTAAGAGTTGAGGATGATATTCAAGAATCTCCCTATATATTAGCTCCTTGATATCATCCTTGGTTACTCTTCGCCTCTCAAACTCGAACTCAAGCTTTGAGATAGGCTGACAAGAAGGTTCCCTTTCGACCTTTGCAAGGCCCCTGAAGTAAGGATCAGCCAGTGCCTGCAAAATATGAAGATACTGGCTTCAGATAAACTATATCATACCATCTCAATTGATCCATTGAACCCAAGAATTATCAGGGTGTGTAAAGTTCCGACTACTTCAGTATAAAATCCACAGACAACTAGTATTTGGTATATAGTTAAACAAACCTCCTCTGCAGTTGGGCGGTCTTTTGGATCAAAAGCCAAGAGACGTTGCAACAGTCTGAGCGCCAAAGGATCAGCATTTAAAAACTTCTGTGTAAAAGGAACTAATGGTTTCCTCCGCATTTCCGTCAAATATCTTCTTGCCTTGTCATTCCGAACCTGCGAGAAGATCAAGTTAGAAATACAAAGGGAATATATATAAGGAGAGAGAGAGAGAGAGTCATACTCCAGAGACAGTTTCGAGCGCAGGTGACCCCAGAAGATCGGTGATCAAATCCAATTGATGAGCAACACTTTTTCCAGGAAACAGCGGCTTCCCTGTCAACACTTCCGCAAAGATGCAACCCACACTCCAAATGTCTATTGCTGGAGTATACTGCAAAAAAATAAGAAAAATAAAATAAACAAACCTTCCAAGCCTAGAAATTTAAGAGTGACAAAACCGATCCTGGAAAAACAGGCGTAACAAGACTCCATTACCTGAATGAAAGATAAATCAACATCCGGGAGAGTTCAATAGTCCTCCCTGAACAAGAATTATTATAATCTAGGCATTACTCTCTTACTCTATAAAGTATTCAGAATATATTTTAAATAGACGTAAAATCTAAGCATTACTCTCTTACTCAGATGGATAACGATGATTTACGATTGGTTTTAAAAAAAAAAATCGATTAGAAAAACTTAAAAAAGAAAAGAAAAAGAATTCCGGCAAACTCTGCCAGATTCCAATGAACTGCGATAAATTCCACTGAAAATAAATAAATTCAGATGAAAAAATAAAAATGAAATTTCAAATTTATTTTTCTGGCAAACTCCGTCGCCGGATTCTGATGAATTCTGATGGTTTGCGATAAACGGAGGTATTCATTTCATTTTAAGGGTGTTTTTTGGTCCGAAAATAGGTCATAATTCCATTTTGAGATAGAGTTGACATAGCAAGTCTAACTTTGATATTTCATGAAAAATCGGGTCTACAATATGAGATTTCTCTAACACTATCCAATTTCTCAATCACTTAATTTTTCCTGGAATTTAACAGAACGCTACAAACTTGAATCACTTAAAAAAGTTATTTTCTAAATGAAAAGCAAATCCTGATTCTAGTGTAATAGTGTAATAGTGTGAAATGTAAATTTATGTGATACAAGGCTAGAATTTTCAGCAAAATTGGATACAATCCGAGGTTCAAGAAGTACAACATAGTTTTTTCAGAAAATGGATATAGGAATCTCTTAGTAGAGGGGCGGGAAATCATGGATGACAAAACCAAATCAATCATCTAAGACACTAAGAAGCCTGGGTATACAAACAGAATATAAACTTAATTTGAAGTCTACAAAATTATAACATTCAATTCTTCTGTACAATCTATATAGCTTAGAACAAAATTGAGAGGAGATCATCTAAGATGAAGATAAGCAATACCTTGGAAAAAAATGAACCACAAAGCTCCGGAGCTCTGTACCACCTTGTGGCAACATAGTCCTGTTGCGTCATGGGAATCGATATCACAATTGTTTATTTCCATGTATAAACTTGGTGTATCAAAGATTTAAAAACAAAACAAGGAACTTTATGATACAACAGAGTAAATAACATATAGATACTTACGGTCCAAAATATTGATGTTGGTGTATCACTAAACGCAACTCGTGCAAGCCCAAAATCACAAACTTTAAGTTTGCAATTAGCATTCGCCAAAATGTTCTTGGGCTTCAAATCTCTGTGATACACACTTGCTGGCAACAAAATAAACTATGATCAGTCGAAACACTAGTATAAAGTGGACAATGTAAAGAGCAAGTTTTGAGAACCCACCAGTGTGCATATATTTCAAAGCACGAAGCATCTGATAGAGGAAGAACTGATGATGTTCCCGAGTCAAATCATCATTAGCCTTGATGACTTGGTGAAGGTCGGACTCCATGAGCTCAAAAACAACATAAATGTCCTTGAACTCCCTCTTCGAAGGCGGCAACATGATACGCTTGATATCGACAATATCGGGATGTCGTAAAAGCCTGAGCAACTTAACTTCTCGCAGAATCCTGATCGCATCTGAGAGATGCTCAAACACGTCATTTATCTTCTTTATCGCAACTTTCTCACCAGTGTGAGTGTCCATCGCCGCACAAACTACCCCATAACTTCCCTTCCCGATCACCTCTAGAATCTTGTATCTGTTCGCATCACCGTACTCTGTGAAAAACTCCACGTCTTTCATCTGAAGGATTAAAGAAAGGGATAAGTAGTAAAATAGCGTTTAAAAGCATATTAATTGCTATAAAGCCAATGTTTGAAAAAAAATTAGTTAAAAGCAATTAACCAAAATAAACCGGTATAAACAAAAGACACATAAGCAAAAAATAATATCCAAATAAAGACACCTCATTAAAAATGAACATTAAATAAATGAAAGCAATTTTTCTTAAGGAAATACAGTTAAAAGATGAGCTATAGAATATTAAAACCGAATCGAGTTTTACAAGAAAAGCCACAAGATGTAAACGAAAGGGAAAATAGATTAGCGGTAGACATCGTCCAAGATCAGACTCCTTTCCGAACATACAGCAACTTATTGGCTTTCAAACAACAAACATCGTTCATGACCCAAACACGACGAATAGAAACAAAGCTTTGAAATTCAAAGAAGATAACGAGTAAAATTTAACGACTTAATCATATCTTTTAGACAAGGAAATATGAAAAGCTTTATCTTACACATATGTCCCTAGACAGTGACAGAAAATCACTGCAACCTGAAAATTCAGAACTTTCTTATCCTGAAATCGGTTTCTACAAAACCAAAGATCTGCAAGAACTCAAAGAGAGAATATATATTCAACGAGAAGGACAAAAAGATACAGAGAGAAATATAGAAAGTGGAAATAGACCTTCTTCGAGCGATCTGAGCTCATCACTAATATATTCCAACACCCAACACTTCACAGCCGAATCAAAATCTTCCACGGAAAAGCTATCCGCAATTACACCAACGGAACCTGCTTCGGATCGTGAGACCAAAGTCCTCTCTTCGTCTGTTAAACTATTGTCTCGTTCAAGACTCGTCCAGATCCAACGTAACCAAGAACTTGAAAACCCTAGATCCTCAGTTTCAAAAAACAATTCAACTCTTAAAATACAACTCCCTTTCCTTTCTCGGAAAATCTACGGGAAGAAAAGAGGTGAGTTTCTTAGATAATGATGTGCAGACAGTTTCAGGATAAGAGAAATAGATCGGATGCGAGAGAAATGAGGGAATAATAACGAAGGAAGAGAAAGTTTCGTCGTCTTGTTCGTCGATGTTTCTTATTTATTTGTTTCATTTCTTCTTCCGCTACCTTTTATTTAAAATGAATAAATAAAATTGTACCCTCGGCGCGTACGTCAGTGGCTGTATTTGTAAATACTGGAAATACCGTGCCTTTGTTTAGTTATTAATTTCTTAAATTGGTTTTCCATTAGAGAAATTTCATTTTATGGGCTTAATAGTATTTAAAATATCAAAAGTGGGCTCACTATGATTATTCTATCTTAATGTAGACTTTTGACACACTTTTGGACAAAAATACTCTCAGTTTCAAAAAAACCTATTTTCGTCTTTCTCTTTCTCTTCCAGCCGAACATCCTTGCTTCCTTTTCTTCCTCAAACACTTCCGACGAGTTCAGATAAATTATGACGTCCACGCTCGTTCTCCGATGGTCTCCGATAGTTTAAGATAAAACTTCCACGCTCGTCCACGCTCGTGACTCTTAATACTCGGGACTCTTAATACCCATAAATTTTCGATGGTTTTGAATAGATTTCCGATGATTTTGTGTTTTTTTAAAGTTTCCGATAGTTTTGTAGAGATTTCCGATGGGTTTGAGTAAATTTCCGATGGTTTTGAACTAATTTCCGATGGGTATGAGGTTTATAAAGTTTCTGATGGTTTTGAACATTTTTCCGATGGTTTTGAGTATATTTCCGATGGTTTTCAATAGATTTCCGATGGTTTTGTTTTTTTTTAAGTTTCCGATAGTTTTGTAGAGATTTCCAATGGGTTTGAGTAAATTTTCGATGGTTTTGAACTGATTTTCGACAGGCATGTGGTTAATAAAGTTTCCGATGGTTTTGATTATTCTTCCGATGGTTTTGAGTATATTTTCGATGGTTTTGGACAGATTTCCGATGGTTTTGGGTTTTAAAAATTTTCCGATGGTTTTGACAAGAATTCCGATGGTTTTTAAAAAATTTCCGATAATTTTGATACAATTTCCGATGGGTTGTCTCGGATAGGTTGTGATGAAGATTTTTTGATATGTTTTTGAGAAGTTTTAAATTGTTTTGATGATAAGTTTTGATGATAAGTTTTTAATGACAATGTTTTTAAGTTTTGAGTATGTTGTGATGTATTTTGATAAGTTGTGAAGTGTTTTTGACAATTTTGATGATTTTATAAGAGTTGTGATTAGTTTATTGAGTTGTTGACAAGTTTCTTAAGTTTTAGACAAGTTTTTCACAACTTTATTGAGTTTTATTAAGAAGTTTTATTATTTTTTATATGTTATTTATGATAAAATTTCGATGGGTTATCTCGGATAGGTTGTGATGATGATTTTTTGTTATGTTTTTTATAAGTTTTAAATTGTTTTGATGCTTAGTTTTTTAACAAGTTTTTAATGACAACGTTTTTAAGTTTTGAAGAGTTTTGACAATTTTGATGATTTTATAAGAGTTGTGACTAGTTTATTAGGTTTATTGAGTTTTTGACAAGTTTCTTAAGTTTTAGACAAGTTTTGAAGAGTTTTGACAACGTTTTGAGTATGTGGAGTTTTTATTTGTTTATATTTATGTTTTTTTAATGTTTAGTTTTAGTTTATTGTTTATATTTGTTTATGTTTATGTTTTAGGCGAAATTGAAGTACCTTTGCGACAAAAGATTTTCGGGTCGCATTACGTACGCTGGGTCGAGTATGTTGAGGCACGTGAGTGAGAGGTTTACCGCTCTTGAATTGACCGATCGACTTCGAGATACTCCTTTCGCTTCAGTTTTTTTGTGAAAGTCCGTTAAGTTTCTCTTCGGTGCTCGTCCACTCACTTCTTGAGCGAAAAGTGAAACCATCCGTAGAAGGATAAATTCATTTTGGTTTGGGAAACCAAAGAGTGCGTTTTGGCCCCCTCGAGTATGCTCTTGTGACCGGTCTTTCTATGGAGGATGGCCCCACCAAGTCGGAACAAGACGCGCATTGCAGCGATAGACTGTTGAACGACTACTTGAACGCGAAGAAAAGTCTAACGTTGGACTTCATCCTCTTGATGATGAACGCATGTACTGTTCCGGAAGATTGTTTTAAGCTCGGATTATGTGTGTTCGTCTATGGATAATCTCCTAGGAATCGAGCACAACAAAGCTATCGACGACAAGTACGTACGATTGGTAGACGACCTTCCTTTCTTCTATAGTCTACCTTGGGGTCGGATCAGTTGGAGTGCGACATGTTCTTCTCTCTCGGTCAACCTGAACCCCTACTACGAGAAGCATCACAAAAAGCTAAGTGATCAGAAAATAACGCAGAAGGAGGCGAAGTACACATTGACGGGAAACATGCATGCCGTTCAATATTGGGCGTACGAAGCCATTCCAGATGCGGGTGTGAAATTCGCCAAGAATGTGGGAATTCGATTTTCGAGGATGCATTCATGGTCTACCCTTGGAGTGGTGACTAGCAAGGATGTCGAGAAGATATTCGCGAAGAAAACGGTAATATTTTTGTTATTTTATATATTAACGTCATTTTTGATAAATTTATTGTCTTTGGTATTGTAGTTGGGCGTTTTACAGATGTTGAGACCTCGTACCGGTGAAATAGAGTTTCACAAGAAGTTGGAGGAGCAGCTTCGTACGTCACTGTACCCGGTCGAGCATGATAACATTGCGGAGCCACAAACCATCGATGAGGAGATCAAACGAATCGCGACGACTGCTGCAGGAGCTCATGCATTCAATGAAGCTCGTGAAGAAAATTTTACACATTTATGGAGCGATGAAGACGATGACTCGGACGAAGACTACGTTGCTAACACTCAACGTCAGGTTAGTAAATTCACAAAGAAGTCTTCAAATTTTAATAAGTAATTGTTGGGATAATTCTCTGAACTAATATGAATTATAACTTATATTAGACCGCTCCTCTTCCCGCTCCCACTCATGTTCCTATAGTCGGTCCAGCGGAGTCTGGTACCGATTCCACTCCGTTTTCTTTGACAGCTGAGATGTGGAATGAGTACAGACTTGAGCAAAACGAGAGGTGGAATGATACGAGGAAGGCGTTGGGGACAATCTTGCATGCGATTGCAGTATTCGGGCGTCGGCAAAAGCGTATGCGAGTTGATCAGGTAATATTTTTGTTACGAACAAGTTGATTTTAGATGCGGTAATAAGTAATATCGTTTATAACCTACAACTTGACATCTACAAGAGAGTGAACATAATTTTCGGAGAACTTACAGGACTACCTCCAGGAGACGTACCAACAACTCAAGCTGGCAAAAAACCGTCACCTCCACCTCCACCAGCATCTCACGATCCTCCTCAACCTCCTTCAGCCTCTCGAGATCCTTTTCCACCTCATTCGACTTCTTAGGATCCTCATCCGCCTCATTCGGCCTCTCAAGATCCTTCTCCTCCTCATTCGACCTCTCGAGATCCAGCTCCTCCTCATTCGACCTCTCGAGATCCAGCTCCTCCTCATTCGACCTCTCGAGATCCAGCTCCACCTCGGACGTACAAGAGGACAAAGCGTGAAGAACAAGAAGAGAAGAAAAAGGGAGTATTAACTCTAACACTTTTGCAGACGCCGAAGCTAAAGAGAATTCGAAAGGGTAATTTTACACTCGAATTTTAAATATCGACGTATGCATTGTTCTAACATTGTAATTTTTAGGTACTTTCAACCCCGATTTCACAGATCCAACTAAACATAAGTACGCTGGTCATAGTCCTACCGCATTCTTAGCGTTGAAGTCTCCGAACACACAGCAAATGCAAGATTTAGAGAAGTGGATGGACACACTCATTTACCGAGGCAAGAAGATGGAGACGACTCATTTGCGAACCGCTGACGCCACCCCCATATTTTTTCGCGTGTTACTAGACGTTGGAAAATGGTTGACGGATACGGTACGTACTTTGTTAATGAATTAAAATATATTGTTTATGAATTCATATTTTTTGTTACTAAATTCATACATATTGACAACTTTTGTAGCATATTGATGCAATGATTGATTTGCTAAAGAGGCGTCAACGTCAATTCATTGAGTATTGACAAGACATTCGCGTCATGGACACTAGATGGGTCCATAATGTACAAGGTCGATATACGAAGTACGTACAGAACCAGAAAGAGGCGGATGCAGCTGGGACGGTAGTCGAGAAAAACGCGTTGGATGATCGAGCGATCTGGGTGCCGATAACTGGAAATCGTGACCAAGAGTACATGTCATGGAATGGTGCGAAAGAAATTTTGTTCGTTGTCAACTTTCGGAATGAACATTGGATCACACTTCTAGCCGATTTACAAGATTGGCATATACATGTTCTGGATTGTCAACGGGATATTTGCGAGAATTCTCCGACGTTCATAGAAATAATGGATGTGAGTATTATTTCTATGTTTATGTTTCTCAATAAGTTATCTTTTTATATAACTTATCTATGTTTATGTTCTTTTGTAGTTTATGTAGGTTTGGGTTCAAGCACTACCACTTGTTATGGTTCGTTCAGGACTGTTTACCAAGCATCCACGGTGTCATGAACAATTTACGTGGTCAGTTGATCAAACTGTCCCACAATGTGTAACCAGGTATCGCAAATTCATATTGTTTGTTAAATAATAAGTTATTGTGGGATGTCTGTTAAATGTGGTCTCTTTAATTTCAATGGCGATTGCGGGATGTTTGATGTGAAGTATGTGGAACATTGTCTCGTCGGTGTGGATTTGAAGAGCATACAAAGTGCGTGGATGGAGATTTTTAGGAAAAAATGGGCTACAGATTTATTTTACCAGGAGGAGTTTCGTTGATGTTTATGTTCGACATTATGTTTTACATTGACTTTATTTCGAACATCGACACACTTCTTTATACTCGATATTTCTTTCTTATTATGGGTTTCTCCTTATTTCGAACATCAACACATCTCTAAAAAAATCAAACTTACATGTCTAAAAATAATTCAATCTTACTTGTCTAAAATAAATAAAACTTAACAAAAACAAGTCTAAAAAAATTAAAACTTACATGTCTATAATAAATAAAACTTAGCAAAAACAAATCTAAAAAATTAAAACTAACATGTCTAAAATAAATAAAACTTAACAAAAACAAGTCTAATAAAATTAAAACTTACATGTCTAAAATAAATAAAAGTTAACAAAAACAAGTCTAATAAAATTAAAACTTACATGTCTAAAATAAATAAAACTAAGCAAAAAAACATACAAATTTTAATCTCTCCACGTGCATGTCGCCCTATTATGAAAAGTCATCGGAAATTTTTGTTTAAAATGTTATCGGAGACTTATCAAAAGTTATCAAAAGTCATCGGAAATTTTTGTTTAAAATCTTATCAAAAGTTATCGGAAATTTTTGTTTAAAATCTTATCAAAAGTTATCGAAAATTTTTGTTTAAAATCTTATCAAAATTTATCGGAAATTTTATTTATCAAAAGTTATCAAAAGTCATCGGAAGATATCGGAATTTTTTTAATTTTTTGTATGCATTTCATCGGAAATTTTGATAAATTTCATCTTAAACCATCCGAAATTATCGGAAAATAAAAAACCGGGTTTCAACTAAAATGTAGTTCTACCATCCTCGCCCATTCAAAACTTAAATCTATATGCACAAAAATCAAAACCATTACATAAAGTTAGGAAACGTACCCATTATACAATGATATTTAGCTCACAACACAAGGATTTAATGTTAAGTTTCGAAGAGAGAAGTTGAATTTGTTGAAGAGTAGTAAATATGAATGAGTGAAAGAGAGAGATAGGTTTAAACACACATACATTAGAATAAGGATCCATTCACATAACACACATACATTCACAAATGCAATTCTACAAAAACGCCAACACTTAAAATCGATTTTAATGAAAATTATGGTTCTGATACCATTTGTTGGAATTTAGTTAACAATTAACCTAATTAATTATGAAACATATCTATATATGGCGGAAATTCATAATTTAATTTAACATACTAAAAACGTTTTCTAACAAATTCATAACCATGTCATTAAATCTAAACTAGCATGTCAACAAATTTATGTACATATCAATAAATTCATTTAAGCATGCAAATGAACAATCTAAATAAATATAATCATTCTAGAATACTATATCATTCAGATCCAATCCGTTTAAGAGAAACTTACATAGGGTTTGGATCTGCGAGAGGAAGTCTCGGTGTATGTCCAAGTGATCGGCCGATCCTCTACATCACGCGCGTCAAAGAGATCCTCACATCCGTCGTGCCTTCCTTCCTCCAAAAGTAGCCGGTCCTGGGGAGAGAAAAACCACTCAAACAACCACAAGTTGAGTCAACGATAATACTCAAGGGATTTTTAGGAGACAAAGAGGGTGGACTCTTTCGTGGGAACAAGGGAAGAAGGGGAAACTCAAAGAAAAAGAAGGCCTGCCGGGAAACTGTTTTCCTCTCTCTCTTTCTCTCTTAATTTCGGCCAAAACCTCTCAAGCACAAGGGGGAAGAGGTTTGGCGGAGTGTTGGTCGAAATTAGACTAGGGTTACCAAAAAGAGAGCCTCTTTTTATATTAGAGAGAATGGACTTAAGTTAGGTCAAAATCCAGTTAAGACCCATTAGTCAAACTTAAGCCCAAAACTCCTTTTAATGAGTTTAAAAAAAAATTCCAGCCCATAAAACAACTATTACGGCCGGCCATATTATCCTAAATATCTCCCAAATTTATTTGATTTATTTCTAAAATAATATTTAACTAATTTAGAACATCTCATTTATTTAATGACAAGTCATTAATTATTTTCATACTAATCAATGTAGTACGAAACGAGAAAATATTTATTTTCATCTTTTATATATTTGAATCATCAAATTATATTATTATCAATATAATAACATAATATGATTCGTGAAAAAAATGTAATAATAAATAACCAGTTATTTATTTAATTACTCAGAAAATAATTTTCTTAGCGTAAATCATAAGTTACGTTGAATGAGAAAATAAAATGTTCAAGTTCACTAAATTTCGTCCGAGAGTCTATCATTGAGACCTTATGCACCCATATGAACGAACCTTTAGAATAAAGTACGGACTCAAACGTTTACAAACTTTTTCCAGCTTTTAATTCTTAATATTAGTCGATTCCACTAAAGGACCAATATTGAACATCTCTAAGTTCATATGCGTTTATATTTTCGTTTGATGTGACAAAAATATTCTCCACACGGTCCACGGTGTATTTTTACCATATTACCCTTTGTGTGTATCATTAACTCAGAGGAATGTAAAATTACCGTTTTACCCCTGAGTTATTATTTCACCAAGTCCTCTGTTATTTGTGAACGAGAAAACCATAAAGTAAGATGTCTCAACAAGTCACATGTTTTATTTCAAAGAATTCTTTATTCGATATATACCAGGCCTGATTTATTCGCTCACACTCTCATAACAGAGCATGGTGTGATACCAATGCCTTAGCATTGTTACAACACAAATTCCATATCTGTGAATCACATGTTTCAGCGAAACAGTATTATGACACCAACCGTCGAGTCAATGAAACTTCATTTAGCTATTGCCCATTGACAAATCAAATGTCATAAAATGTTACAAGAATACATGTACTCACTTCAGGATTTAGGTAATTACTAAAATACCCCTCGTATGTGAGTTTGAGGTTTCGAGTGATTAAACGGTTTTATCTCGAACTTCAAAACTTCACTGGTCTTGTTCAATATCTTCATTAAGATATCAAGAATGAATTATAGAGTCACAACTCTCCATATCACAAGATAAGATATCTTTTAATTCATTCTAACAATCATTACTAGGAATCGATTGCCCAATTGATCTTTAGATTGCGAACTATTATTTAATATAGTCATAAGAAGGTATCTTGTCAAGTCTGTACTTAGCACTTCTTTCGTTGATGACAATTTCAGAGCGTAGACATAAATGCGTAAACACAATCTTAAATAAGAATGGATATTCAATCTTTATTTAATTTCAAAGCAAAACAAATACAAAAGTATTTAATATCAAAAATCTCTTTTGTGGGCATAAATGCCAACAGAGAATGCGTGAGACTCTGATTAGGTCATGAGAGAATAAGAGCTTCTTTTTATTTCAGGGAGAATGGGTTTAAGTTAGGTCAAAATCAAATAATGGCACATTAGTCAAACTTAAGCCTCATAACCCATTTAAACATTTTTGCTACTCAGAAAATAATTTTCTTAATGTAAATCACAAAATCTCGTCCGAGAGTTTATCATGGAGACCTTATGGACCCACATGAACGAACCTTTAGAATAAAGTACGGACTCGAAAGTTCACAAACTTTTTCCGACTTTTAATTCTTAATATTAGTCGATTCCACTAAGTCTAATGTTGAAACTCTCTAAATTCATATGCGTTTATTTTTCCGTTTGATGTGATAAAAGAATTCTTCACACACTCCACAGAGTACTTTACGATATTACCCTTCATGTGTATTAGTAACTCAGAGAAATATAAAATTATCGTTTTAACCATGAGTTATTATTTCACTAAATTCTTTGTTATTTGTGAATGAGAAAAACATAGAGTGAGATGTCTCTACATGTCACATGTTTTAATCAAAGAATGTTCTTATTCGATGAATACTTGGCCAGGTTTATTCATTCACACTCTTATAACAAAGCATAGTGTGATACTAATGCATTGACATTGTTTCAACATGAATTCCGTATATGTGAATCACATAATCCAACATGACCTTGTTGTGACACCAACCGTCGGGTCAGATGCAACTATAACTTAGCCATTTCCCATTGACAAATCAAATGTCATAATGTGTCACATCGATTATGCATTCACTTCAGGATTTAGGTAAGTACGAAAATACCCATCGCATGTGATCTTGAAGTTTCGAGTGATTAAACGGTTTTATCTCGAGTTTCAGAGTATCACAGGTCTTGTTCAATATCTTCTATAAGATATCAAGAATGAAACACTGAGTCACAACTCTCTATATCACAAGATAAGATATCATAATTCATTCAAACAATCATTACTTAGATTTGATTGCTCTATCATTCTTAAGATTGCAAACAAACGTTTAAACTAGTCAAAAGGGGCTATCTTGTCAAGTCTGTAATTAACACCCCTTTCTATGATGACAGTTTCTGAGTGTAGCATTCATACATAATAACAAACATAAAATTAAAGAATGAATATTTAATTTATTAATGTCTCAGCAAAATTAAATACAAAGTATCTCAACATCTAATATCTCCTTTGTGGGCACCAATCCCAACAAACTCCCACTTGACTCAAAGGAGATGCGAATGATCTTTCAGTCTCAATCCTTCTAGGTGTCCCTCGAAGACTTTACTCGTTAAAGGCTTCGTGAAGGGATCAGCAAGGATGTCTAACATTGATATCTTCATGACTCCGGCGTTGCCTCTGTGAACGATGTCTCGTACTAGGTGATACTTGCGCTATATGTGATTAGAGCGCTTGTGACTTCTTGGCTCCTTACAGTTAGCGACAGCCCCACTGTTATCACAATAAAGTGTGATAGGCTCGCCTGCATTTAGAACTACTTCTAAATACATAAGCAATTTCCTCAGCTACACAGCCTCCTTTGCAGTTTCACAAGCTGCCACATACTCGGCTTCCATGGTCGAGTCAGTAACGCAAGATTGCTTGATACTGTTGGCATTTATGCCCACAAATGATTTTTGATATTAAATACTTTAGTATTAGTTTTGTTTTTAATTTAAATAATAATTGAATATCCATTCTTATTTAAGATTGTGCTTATGCATGAATGGCTACGCTCTGATACTGTCATCAACGAAAGAAGTGCTAAGTACAGACTTGACAAGATACCTTCTTATAACTAGTTTAAATAATAGTTCGCAATCTAAATATCGATAGGGCAATCGAATTTTAGTAATGATTGGTAGAATGAATTAAACGATATCTTATCTTGTTATATGGAGAGTTGTGACTCGGTAATTCATTCTTGATATCTTAATGAAGATATTGAACAAGACCCGTGACGTTTTGAAGTTCGAGACAAACCATTTAATTACTCGAAACCTCAAACTCACATACGAGGGGTATTTTAGTAATTATCTAAATCCTAAAGTGAGTACATGTATTCTTGTAACACTTTATGACATTCGATTTGTCAATGGGCAATGGCTAAATGAAGTTTCATTGACTCGACGGTTAGTGAACTTGAATATTTAATTTTTTCATTAAATGTAAATTGTGATTTACATTAAGAAAGTTATTTTCTAAGTAATTGAATAAATAATTAGTTATTTATTATTACATTTATTTAATAAATCATATTATTTTATTATATAGATAATAATATATTTTGATGATTCAAATAAATAAAAGATGAAAATAAATATCTTCTCATTTCGTATTATCTTGAAGAGTACAAAAGTAATTAATGATTCGTCATTAAATAAATCAGATGTTCTAAATTAATTAAATATTATTTTAGAAATAAATCAAATAAATTTGGGAGATAAAGAAGACAATATGGCCGGCCATAATAAGGGTTTTTTGGGCTGGAAAAATTGTTTAAACTCAAGAAAAGGAGTTATGGGCTTAAGTTTGACTAATGGGTCTTAATTGGATTTTGACCTAACTTAAACCCATTTTCTCTGATATAAAATGAGGCTCTCTCTTTCATAACCCTAGCCTAATTTCGACCAACACTCAGCCGAACCTCTACCCCCTTGTGCTTGAGAGGTTTTGGCCGAATTTTAGAGAGAAAGAGAGAGAGGAAATTTGTTTTCCAGCAACCCTTCCTTTTCTTTGAGTTTCCCCTTCTTCCCTTGTTCCCACAAAGAGCCCACCCTCTTGATCTCCTAAAAATTCCTAGAGAATTACCATTTATTCATCTTGTGGTTGTTTGAGTGATATTTAATCCACAGGGCCGGTCACTTTTTGGAGCAGCAGAACGAGGACGAATTTCGTGATATCCTAGACGCGCATGGGAAGGAGCACACCCCGAGGCTGATTCTCGCAGATCCAAACCCACGATAAGTCTCCTAAAAACGAGTTGGATCTGAATTAATAATCATTGTAGGATTGTTAGAAATTTTAGATCACTCGTTTGCATGTTTGATTGAATTTATTAATATGTTTAGAAATTTATTGACATGCTAGATTAGATTTAATGACATGGTTATTGAAAATATTTTAAAACGTTTTAACATGTTAAATTGAATTATGAATTTATGCCATATATTGATATGTTTCATAATTAATTAGGTTAATTGTTAACTTAATTCCAACAAATGGTATCTGAGCCATAATTGTCATTAAAATCGATTTTATGTGTTGGCGTTTTTGTATGAATTGCATTTGTGAATGTATGTGCGTTTTATGGATGGATCCTTATTCTATTTGGCCATAGAATTATTTTCGCATAACGTCCCAGTTTTATTTTATTTTATTTAAATTTGTAATATGTTGTAAATTTAACTTTTGTTAATTTGTAATCTGGGACGACAAGAAGAAATGAGGCTATCACCGGGAATTTCCGCGCGTTATGGAATGCGTGGGAGCTATCCCAAACCATTATAAATGGCCCAAGGATCTGTGTATGAGACGCATGAGTGCTGTTTGGATTGGCCAAAACCCTAGCGTGGCCGTGTGTCTTCGGACATGCGCGACGACTGAGATTGGGAAATTGTTTCCGAATAAATTTAAAATCTTGACAATAAAAGTGAATTTAAAAGCGAATTTAGTTATTTAAGTTGGAGATATTGATCTCTAAGTTTTAAAACTCGAAATTTCGACGGCTCGACGCAAGACAAAAAAGTAAATAGTTTATTTATTTTTCTTTTTGTAGAGGGTTGTAAATTTAGAAATGGGCCATTAGATAAGTTAAATTATTTATTTAAACTTATCTCATATTCACTCACATGTCATATAGGATAGAACGCCAACACTATATGAAATTGTTCGAACTAAATAGTGATGTGTCACGACTATGAAAGCCGATCAATTGCGGTTTCTCCTAGGAAAAGCAATTAATCATTTTTGTTCATAATACCATGAATTATTTATCGTTTTCCTCACCTAATTAGGATTGTACATGCATCATAATTCGAAATTGTAGCACATGCTAAATATATTCATTTATTTAATTTCAGCAATATATCATGAATCCACTTGCATCTGTATTGAGTTACAACAAACTCGAGGTTGAGAATTACGTTGATAGTAGAAAATCAAGAGTATATTCTCACTACCCCGTGTCCTCCAGCTCCGAGTGCTGACTCAAGACCGGAGGACAAGGACGCCTATGACACGTGGGTTAGGTCCGATGAGATTTCCAAGTGTTATATCTTGGGTTCCATGAGCAATGTGTTGCAACAATCTCACATGGACATTATCACGGCATATGACATGCTCTATAATCTTCATGACATGTTTGGATGTCATGGGCGTCAGGCGAGATAGCAGGCAATCCGCAATTTCATGAATTGCGAGATGAAGTCGGGAACGTCAGTCAGGGACCACATGCTAGTGATCATAGGTCACCTGAACGACATGGAGATTCTCGGATCGGAGATTGATGGAATCACCAAGGTCGACATGATCTTGGAGACTCTGACCGAATCTTTTGATATCTTCCATCTGAACTACTCCATGAACAAGCTCGATTATTTTGTAACCAAACTCATATAGGAGTTGCAGAATGCCGATGGACTTCTCCCTAAGACCAAGAAGAAGACTGGTGAAGTCAATGTTGCTGAACATAGGACTTCCACTTCTGGTTCCAAGAGAGTGATGAAGGATCCCAAAAACGCCAACCGAACGGAATCCAAGATGCCTTACAAGAAGGTTGCGAATGTCAAGGGCAAGGGCATCGCAAAAGTGGACAAGTCTAAAAACAAGTGCCACCATTGCGGAGAAGTCGGCCATTGGCGAAGGAACTGCCCTGCCTACCTCAAGACTGTGAAGGGGAAAGGTATGTTTTCGTCACCCAAGCATGTTACACGACATATAAAGAATCCCTTGGATTTTAGACTGCGAGGCTTCTGATCATATTGTGTGTAATATGAATGGTTTCAGCCAAACCAGACGCATAGGTGATGAGGAGTTCACATTCAACTGGGGGAATGGAACGACCTTCGTTCCAGATCTGTCGGGACCATAGAGCTAAATTTTGGGAATAAAACTTTATTATTGAATAACGTTTATTATGTTCTGGATTTTTGCAAGAACTTGATTTCTTTTGGTCGTTTAGAAGAACAACATTTTGAATTTAAAGTCAATAATGGTATTGAAATTTTTCTTAATGGTTGTTTTATTACTAAAGCTCATCGCGTAGATTCTATTTATTATCTATATCCGAATGAGCCGACAATCTTGGATACTGAGGTGAATAGTGATTCACTTAGGAAGCGTAAGACGTTTCATAGTGATGAAACGGATGACACATATCTATGGCACTTACATCTTGGACATATTGGCCTAGATATGATTAAGAGGTTAACAAAGGATGGTCCTTTGAAATCTCTAAACGTAGGATCTATTCCCACGTGCGAATCCTATCTTGAAGGCAAGATGACCAAGAGACCTTTCTCTTGGAAAGGTGTAAGAGCCCCACAACTGTTGGAACTCATACATAGTGATGTATGTGGTCCAATCAATATTCAGGCAAGAGGAGGTTACGAATACTTTGTAACCTTCACTGATGACTACTCACTTTTTGGTCATGTTTTCTTAATGCGACACAAATTTGATACTTTTGAAATGTTCAAAGTATATCGGGCTTTGGTTGAGCAGCAAAGAGAGAAACAAAATCAAAACCCTTCAATCGGATCGAGGCGGAGAGTACTTGTCTAATGAGTTTGAGGATCTTCTTAAAGAAGAAGGCATCCATTCTCAACTTACAGCACCTGGCAAATTACAATAAGGAATTTATAAAGATTTATATATTACATCAATATGTTAATAAAAAATCATCTTGTGGGCATCTCTGCCAACACGGGAGACCCTGCATCATCGTTTCTCTTTAAGGCTTGGTTCGTAACAATAATATTAACTTAATACTTCCGAAGTACTCCCATTAAAGGGAGGGCCATGAGGGTGACTCTTAGTTCATCACACATTAAGTCAATTAAATTCACGTCGGGGACCGTGGGTTGCTTCAACGATGAACAACCCTCCCACTTAGATTTTGGAAAAAAATCATATTTTTGGAAAACAGTTTACAATTGTTATAACTCTTTATTAATTATAAACTATATGAACGATTCATTTTAATGTGATGGTTGCGTTCTATTCTATATGACACGTGAGGTGATTCATTCGATGAGATTAAATAAAATATAAATTAAATTATTTAACTCACCCTATGGTCCATTTCTAATTACAACCCATAAGGAAAAATATAATGAATTTAAACTATTTAAACTTCAATGTAGGACCGGCCAAGGACTCCTTGTGACACGTCTTTGGATGTCTGGGGTCAACCCCCACACGTTCTCCAATGTGCGGCCAAGCCCAAGGTGTTGTTTTCGTTGTCGTCTCGTCGTCGGATTACATTTAAATTGTCCTCGTAAATTGAGGCTCACAAATTAAAATTTAGTAAAATAAAAATAAACCCGGGAGGATAAGCGGAAAATTTCTAGGGCCATAACAATGAGGATCCATCCACGAAACACACACACAAGCATTCATAACGCATTTCAAATCATACAAAAAACGCCAACACCAAATTAGTCAAACAATTTCTAATCTAGTCAACAAATCCTAATTTTGAATGCTTTTTTCTAGCTCTGATACCATTTGCTGGAAATTATTTAACGGTTTAAACAATAATAATATATAACACATCTATATGTGAAGGAATTATATAATATGAATTGAATTAAAACTCATTTTAATAAGTTAATATCCTAGGCATTAAAAATCACTATCATGTCAATAAACTATTTATTATAAACATGACAACAAATTGACCAAACGATCTAAACAACCTATAAATGCATTTATAAAATTTAATCGCAGATACAATTCATTTTAGAAAACTTACATGTGCGTTGCTAGCTAACTTCTGAAGGCCTCGTCAAAATTCTAAAATCTGTCCCTCGGGATTGGAAGTTCTGACCCGCCGGATTGGATTCTGGCCGCCGGCTAGAAATTGGCCTGAACACTGTGGTTTCCTCAGGTGGAATCTGACCGCAAAAACTTTCAAGAACGTGGAAGAGATCTAGGGCTAGATCCGTGTAAAAGGATTGGCCACATTCGTTGTCAAACTCACGTGGTGAGCTACGCACGTTTTAAGTCCGGCGAAATCCTCCAGTCCGGCGACCAATCTGACGAACAAATCCGGCCAGGAGACTGAAATGAGTCTCGCTCTGTTTCGCTCGATTTCTTCGCATTTTGAGTGAACTCCTGCAACCAAAATCTCACTCAATCACCAATAGAGGATTCAATGATAATTCCCACGGAGGTTTGGGAGATTTAGAGGGTGGGCTCTTCGATTGAACAACAAAGAGTACTCGGGATCACTCGGGAACACTCGGGAGATCAAGAAAATGTTTATTGATCTCTTTTTCTCTTGGACACTCTCGGCCAACACTCTTACAAGGGAGGGTAAGGGTTTGGCCGAGATAATGTGTTAGGGTTCATCTAATTAGGGTTTTAAAAACTCTTTAAATAGAGAGAGAAAATGGGCTTTTCTTAGGTCAAACCCATTAGTCAAACTTAAGCCCATTGTTCCTTTAATTTAATTTCTTAAATTATTTTCGACCAAAATCTTTATTTTGGTCGAGTGACATCCCAAAATACTCGAAAAAATTATTTTAATTTATTTCTAAAATAATATTTAATTACTTTAGAACGTCTCATTTATTTAATGACAAATCATCAATTATTTTCTTACTTTTCAAAGTAGTATGAAACGAGAAAATATTTATTTTCAACTTTTATTTATTCAATTACTTAGAAAAATATTTTCTTAGTGTAAATCACAATTTACTTAAATGAGAAAATCAAATCGCTCTAGTTCAGTAAATCTCGTCCGAGGGTCTATGATTGAGACCTAATGGACCCACATGAACGAAACTTTAGAATAAAGATCGGACTCAAAAGTTCACAAACCTTTTCCATCTTTTAATTCTTAATATTAGTCGATTCCACTAAAGGACTAATATTGAAACTGTCTAAGTTCATATGCGTATATTTTTCGTTTGATGTGACAAAACAATTCTTGACACGATCCAAAGAGTAATTTACGATATTACCCTTCATGTGTATCAGTAACTTAGAGAAATGTAAAATTACCGTTTTACCCCTGAGTTATTATTTCACTAATTCCTTTGTTATGTGTGAATGAGAAAAACATAAAGTGAGATGTCTTTACATGTCACACGTTTTAATCAAAGAATGTTCTTATTTCATGAATATCAGTCCAAGTTTATTTACTCACACTCTCATAACAAAGCATAGTGTGATACTAATGCGTCAACGTTGTTTGGACATGAATTCCGTATATGTGAATCACATGGTCCAATATAACAACATTATAACACCAAATATCGGGTCAGATACAACTATAATCTTAGCCATTTCCCATTGACAAATCAAATATTATAAAAAGTATCACATCGATCATGTATTCACTTCAAAATTTAGGTAATTACCAAAATATCCTTCGGATGTGATTTTTATGCTTCAAGTGATTAAATGGTTTTATCTCGAGCTTCAGAGTATCACAGGTCTTGTTCTATATATTCTATAAGATATGAAGACTGAAACATAGAGTCATAACTCTCTATATCACAAGATAAGATATCATGATTCATTCAAACAATCGTTACTTAGATTCGATTGCTCTATCGATCTTAAGATTGCGAACAAATGTTTAAACTAGTCACAAGGGGCTATCTTGTCAAGTCTTTACTTAGCACTCCTTTTGTTGACGACAGTTTCAGAGCGTAACATACATACATAAACACAATCTTAAATGAAGGATGAATATTTAATTTTATTTAATATTTCAGAAAAATCAAATAATTGTATTTTATTGTCTAATATCTCCTTTGTGGACACCAATTCCAACATATTAGTATCAGTCATGGTTGCGAAGTAGCTTTTCCGGGAAGACCTCATGGTTACTACTACCATCATATGTAGCTTAATGATCAACACAAGTTTAAGACAGATCACTGTCGCAGTGAGTTGTATGAAGCGGCTTATTGTTTCAATAAGACTTTGTTCAAAGCTCACTTCAGGAAACTGAGGCGAAAAGATGTTGAGATGGAAAATTATCTTGAAGATATCGGGTTCGATCGATGGGCAAGACCGTTCTTTCCTGGGAGAAGGTAAACTTCATTAACTTGTAATCAAATATTCATTACATGATGTGTTAATTGTTATGTTTTACATATATGATATTATGACGAGTAAAAACACCGAAAGTGTTAACGCTAAGACAAGGCATGCGAGGTCTTTCCCGATAACGACGCTCCTTAAGTTCATAAAATTCACGCTGCAGAATTCGTTCTTCAAACGAGAACACATTGTGAACAATTAAACACGGAACTTACACCAAGGTGGCAAGCTGACTTTGAGAATATAGACAACAAAACATAATTTGGTCACGTGTATGGGCTTGGGTTTTACGAGTGTCACGTTAAAGACGGCGGGGGTGAATACAACGTAAACTTGCAACAAAATACTTGCACTTATGGAATTCCTCAACTTCTAAGTACCCTTGCAAACATGCTATTGCATCAGCTCAACATCGTTCGGTGGACGTATATTCTTTGTGTAGTCCTTCTTACATGAAGAAAACGTTGATTGAAATGTATAAAGACGCCATTTATCCAGTTGGGAATGAAGAATAATGGGATGTTCCGGAAGAAATTAGGAATACAATAGTATTGGTTCTCGTAAAAAAGAAATAATCCGGTCTTTCAAAAAAAAGTAAGCAAGGAAGGCGAAGGATAAACCGAAATCCATCTCAAGGTGAAAAAGTCATTTTAAAGCAAAAATGCGGCAAAAGCGGTGGCCTATGTCGCAATAGAAAGACATGCACGTGGCGAGAATAGAGTGTGAATTTAGTCTTGTTGACAAGTTCAATGTAAGACTAATTTATAACGTTGTTATGTTTATGTGTTGTTGACGAGTTAAAATGACGTTTTGTCAAGTTAACGTGACGTATTGACAAGTTAAAATAGAGTTTTTAGAGGAGTTAAATTATAATTTTTTGACAAGTTCAAATTGAGTTTTTTGAGAAGTTAAATTATAATTTTTTGACAAGTATAAATTGAGTTTTTTGACAAGTTAAAATTGACTTCTTTGAGAAGTTAAATTAGAATTTTTGACAAGTTCTAATTAGGTTTATTTAAAAGTTAAAATCGAGTTTTTTGACAAGTTTAATTCGGTATTTTTGAAAACTTCAAATTGATTTTTTTGACAAGTAAAAATCAAGTTTTTTGACAAGTTTAATTCGAGTTTTTTGAGAAATTCAATTAGAGTTTTTTGACAAGTTAAAATCGAGTTTTTTGACAATTTGAAATTTAGTTTTTTGACAAGTTCAAATACAGTTTTTTGACAAGTTAAAATCGAGTGTTTTGACAAGTTTAATTCGAGTTTTCTAACAAGTTCAAATAGAGGTTTTTTGACAAGTTTAATTCGAGTTTTTTGAGAAGTTCAATTTAAGGTTTTTGACAAATTTAATTCGAGGTTTTTGACAAGTTAAAATCTAGTCTTTTGACAAGTTCAATTAGACAACACAAAATGTTTATTAAATGTCATCTTAGACAATACAAAATGTTTTATAATGTGATGATTATAAAAAAAATGTTTATAATAAAAAAAAGACAACACAACATACATTCATCGGTTAACTTTTTGTACGAACAAGTCCACAAGTCACTTCTTTCGGAATATCTTCATGTTGTCGGTGGTAAGAGTGTCAAAGGGAACCCCGACGAGAATATGTTCCACGTATTGATGGTGAACATCTCACAATCACGTCTACATTAACAATATATAATAAACGTGTCAACAAATATGTTTGTCACTAAAATTAATACTTACATTTTACTTTAGACATGTCTCAATGACGGAGTGGTCAATTAACTGCTGGAAATTAATTAACAATTAAACAATATTATTATATATCACATCGATATGTGCGCGTAATTATATAATAAGATTTAAAAATAAATTAAACACATTATTTAACAACCTAGGCATTAAAAATCACTAACATGTCAATAAACTATTTATTTTAAACATGTTGTCAACAAATTGAATAAAACGATCTAACAACTTATAAACACATTTATAAAATTCTATTCGGATAGGAGACTTACATGTGAGGTTGTAAACAACCTCGTGCGTTACTAGCTAACGTCGGAGCGCCTGGTCAAAATCCTACAAGCTGCCTCACCGGATTAGGGAATCTGTCCTGCCAAATTGCATTCTGGCCGGCCGGCAAAAATTGGCATGTGATCATATGGGTTCCTGCGAGTCGCTGGAACTCCGAAACCTGTCCACCAGGGAAGATTAGGGCTAGGGAAAGGTGTTGGTGAAGTGGCACAACTTGGATGCGCGTGGAGCTCCTATGGTGGCCTGGGAGTGAGTCAAGCCCGGTGAGAGTAGCAGTCTAGTGAGTCAATCCGGCCGACATGGAGGCTGAAATGAGCCTCGTCGCGTCTGCTCGATTTCTTTGCGTTTCGACTGAATCCCTGCAAGTAAAACATCACTCAAACACCACGAGAAGAGTCAATGATAATTTTCTTGGGTTTTGGGGAGATTTAGAGGGTGGGCTCTTCAATTGAACAACAAAGAACAATAGCGACCACTCAAGAACGATCGGGAGATCAAGAAAATATTTATTGATCTCTCTCTTTAATTCACTCACCCAACACAAGAAAACGCAAGGGAGGGGATTTGGCCGAGTATTTTTTTATTAGGGTTTCAAAAAATCCTTTAAAGTAGTATGAAACGTGAAAAAAATTATTTTCATCTTTTATTTATTTGAATCATCAAAATATGTTATTATCCATATAACAACATAATATGGTTCATTAAATAAATGTAATACTAAATAACTAATTATTTATTCGAATACTTAGAAAATCATTGTAAATCACAATTTACATTCAATGAGAAAATCAAATGGTTCTAGTTCAATAAATCTCGTCCGAAAGTCTATCATTGGCACCTAATGGACCCACATGAACGAAACTTTAGAATAAATATTGGACTCAAAAGTTCACAAACCTTTTCCCTGCTTTAATTCTTAATATTAGTCGATTCCACTAAAAGAATAATATTGATACTCTCTAAGTTCATATGCGTTTATTTTCCGTATGATGTGACAAAACAATTCTTCACACGATCCACAAAGTATTTTACAATATTACCCTTCATGTGTATCAGTAATTCAGAGTAATGTAAAATTATCGTTTTATCCTAAGTTATTATTTCACTTACTCATTTGTTATTTCTGAATGAGAAAAACATAGAGTGAGATGTGTTCATATGTCACATGTTTAATCAGAGAATGTTCTATTTGATGAATACCATGCCTAGTTATTCATTAACTCTCTCATAGAAATGCATAGTGTGATACTAATGCATTAGCATTGTTTCAACATGAATTTCGTATGTGTGAATCACATATCCCAACACGAAAGCGTTATGACACCAACCTCCGAGTTAGATGCAACTTCAATTTAGCCATTGCCCATTGACAAAGTTAATGGCGGAATAAAAAAAATTCTTTATTAGTAAAACAATTTTTACGAACCTAGGCAAAGTGCATGAACATGTATATATTTAAAAACATTATTTAAAGTACTTGAAAACTAACTTTTCTTGTAGCTTGATCTTTGATGAGCCTTGGGATAAGTAGATCGTCTCTTGCTCGTCACATTCGCACCTAAACGTGAACTCGAGAAACCTAAGGTTTCTTTTACATGACTATATAGAGTGTTTGAAGGATTTGTGTGTGGGCACAATTAAACACAATAACTCAAGATCAAGTATATGAGCTAAAGAGCTAATTTAGCCTAAGTCTAATGACGACTTAGGTGGATAAAATAAAAGACGTATTTTGAGAGAGAAGAGAGAGGAGATGGACGGCCAAAGCTGAGAAATAAGAGCACGAAACTTGTTTTCACATGTCTATGTGACGCTCTATTTATAGGAGAAGGAAAATCAAGAAAGAGTAAATACGCTTTCCTATTGTGCATTCATGAAACAATATTTGATTTTCTCTTTTCTTCCTCTTAAAATATGGCCGGCAAAGTATATGCTCAAGTGAAGAAAATTTGTTTCCTCACTTAGCATATTTATTTCCTTCTCAAGAAAATTCATTTCCTCTTTTTCTTTTGGGTAATTATCTTTATAAAGGCACAAAATTATCTCATCTTTGATATTTCTTGGCCGAATTCTATACCTAGGGAAGGACATCTAGATGCCTCCTTATTTTTTTAAGACAATTCTTAAAATACCCATTTTAGAATTAATACTGCACAAATAATGAAATTAATTTCATAATGCTTCAAACGACTTCTCGGCTTTAGAAACTAATTTAAATTTCCATCACATGAAAATATTCAAAATCTTATTTTGACATTCACATCATTTTAGGTCAATGTGGTTAAAGATATCGTTTAGACATTTTCCGAAAAAACGTCTAGTTCAACATTTGAACTTATTTTGACTTATCTTCTAGTATACAATCCTACTCTAATGACCTGTAATAGTGATCTTATGGATCCAAATGCACAAAGCTTGAGCTACAATACTCGGACTCAAAATTTCACGAAGCTTGAGTTTAATGTCAACTGACTCCACTAAAGAGTTGACACTGACAATCTCTCGGTTAAGATGAATTTATTTTCTAATCAAATTCAACTTAGTTATATTGAGCGGATCCATTGAATGTTATCTATGATTCATGAATATCATCAACTAGATGAGTACCATTTTACCCTTCTAGTTGTTATTTCCTCAACTCCTTTGTTACTTGTGAATAAGTTAGAAACAATGTATTGACGAGGAGCTAACAACAAGTCACATTGTTTCATCCAAATGAAGTCCCTACTTAAGTTTGGATACTGCACGGTTTATTTATTTAAAATCCAAGTAATTAAGCATGAGGTGATATGCATTAAATTTCAGCAATCTCGTACATGAATTCAATATCTATGAAAACTTCACAAAGTAAACTCATGTCAACTTCACAACCCAATATATCACCAATAGAGCGCATCTAGTAGTTCACAAACTTGGATCTAGAGTGTAGCTTTATCAAATGAATATATTGAAGTCATGAAATGACATGTCTCATTTCAAGATTAAGGTAAGTACGTTGCAATTCATACATAGTGACCTTGAGACAGAAGAGGTTAAATGGTTTGTTCTTACATTGTCCCTAAAGGTGCACTTGTCAATTCAGTATCTTCGGAAGATACACTGGAAGAACTATAGAGTTCCTAACTCTCTATGCCTTGTAACCAAACATCATAGATTCTTCCAACATACGTACTAGGATGAATAGTTAATTGATGTTTAGATTGTGAATATTTCATTTTAACCAAACCATGAAGAGTTTGTTCACACAAATCTACATTTGTCTTTTCTATTATTGTTAGTTGATTAAGGACTATAAGACTATTTAATATCATAAATCTTCAAACAAACAAAAAGGAATTAATGAACTTTTTAACTTTTATTAATTTAATCAGCAATTACAATAAAGACTTATGAAAGATTTATATTACATCAATATGTAAATAAATAATCTTCTTGTGGACATCTCTGCCAAAAAACTCCCACTTGACTCAAAGAAGATGAGAGTAGTCCTTCATCCCCAATCTGTCTCGATATTGGTTGAAGACCTGGTTGGATAGGGCCTTGGTGAAGGGATACGCAAGGTTTTCCACCGGTGAGATCTTCTTAACCGCAACGTCTTCGCGCTGCACAATCGGTAATCAAATGGTATTTCATGTCAATATGCTTAGAGCGCTTATGGCTTCTTGGTTCCTTTGAGTTAGCAACAGCCCCAGTATTATCCCAATAAAGTGTTATCCGCTCGTTTTTATTTGGAACCACTTCCAAATACTTAAGGAATTTTCTAAGCTATACAGCCTCTTTGAATGCTTCAAAAGCAAGCACATATTCTGCTTCCATGGTGGAGTTAACAATACAAGAATTATTGATACTCCTCCAAGCAACAAATCCACCATTGTTCCTGAAAGTTAAAACAATTTATGATTAGTCTTTTGTTTTGGATTTTAAGTTCAATATTGAACAGAATAAATCCAAGTGTGTTATGAACAAAATGACAATTTACTCCTTCGAGGAAAAGCCGAAAGACTCGCCTTTTATAAGTAAATGACACATCATTAATGCATAATCATGATGTCAATACATCAATTCTCTGACTAGTCACCTTATAAAGAAGTTTGTATTTGCGAAGATACCACAAGAAGATTATTTATTTACATATTGATGGAATATATAAATCTTTCGTAAATTCCTTATTATAATCGCTGATTAAATTAATAAAAGTTGAAAAGTTTGTTCATTCATTTTTCGTTTGTTTGAAGATTTATGATATTAAATAGTCTTATAGTCCTTAATAAAACCTAACAATATATGAAAAGACAAATGTAGAATTGCGTGAACAAACTCTTCATGGTTTGATTGAAACGATATATTCACAATCTAAAGATCAACAAACAATTGATCCCAGTATGATTGTTGGAAGAATCTATGATGTCTGGTTACGAGATATAGATAGTTAGGAACAATATAGTTCTTCCAGTGTATATTTTGAAGATACTAAATTGACCAGTGCATCTTTAGAGACAATGGAAGAACAAACCATTTAACCTCTTCTGCCTCAAGGTCACTATGTATGAATTGCATCATGCTTACCTAAATCCTAAATGAGGCATGTCATTTCACAACTTTAATATTTTCATTTGAGAAAGTCAAATCCTAGATCCATTATGTGATCTAGACTAGACCAATTGGTGAGATATTAAGTTATGAAGATGTCATGAACCAGCTTTGTAAAGTTCTCATAGATTTGTAATTTATGTACAAGATTGCTGAAATGCAATGTATATCACATCATGCTTTATCACTTAGATTGTGAATAAATGAACCACACGGTATCAAAAATTAAGTAGAAACTTTATTTGGAGGAAACAATGTGACTTGCTAGTTCCTCGTCAATATATTGTTTCTAACTTATTCACAAGTAATAAAGGAGTTGAGGAAATAATAATTAGAAGGGTAAACTGGTAATTTTATAAATTTCATCTAGTTAATGATATTCATGAAGGGTACACATAGATAACATTCAATGGATCCACTCAATATATTTAAGTTTAATTTGAGTAGAAAATAAATTAATTTGAACCGAGAGATTATCAGTGTCAACTCTTTAGTGAAGTCTCGGAAAAGGTTTGTGAACTTTTGATTGCGAGTATAGAAGCTCAAGCTTTGTTGATTTGGATCCATATGGTCACTATTTCAGGCCATTGGAGTAGGATGGTTAAATTGATATCTAAGTCAAAATAAGTTCAAATGTTGAACTAGACGTTTTCTCGGAAAATGTCTAAAATATATTTTTGTGCACATCGACATAAAATGATGTGAATGTCAAAATAATATATTGGATATTTTCATATGATGAAAATATAAATTATTTTCTAAAACTGAAAAAGTTGCATAAGGCTTTATTAAATTAATTTCATTATTTGTGTAATTATAATTCTACAATGGGTATTTTAAGAATTGTCTTAAAAGAAATAAAGAAGCATCTAGGTGCCCCTTCCCTACCTATAGAATTCGGCTAAGACACATCAAAGGAGGAGAGAATTATTTTTCTTTAATTATAATGATAATTACCCAAAAGGAAAAGGGGAAATGAATTTCCTTGAGAATGAAACAAATGTGCTAAGTGAGGAAACAAATTTCCTCACAAATGCACAAAATTTGGCCGACCATGTACTAGAGTAAGAGAAGAGAAAATCAACTATTATGTCATGAATGCATCATAGGAAACGGTAATTAACTTTTCTTGATTTTCCTTCTCCTATAACTAGAGCTTCACATAGAGATGTGAAAAGAAGCATTCTTGGTCTCGCTCTCTCTCTCTCTCTCTCTCTCTCTCTCTCTCTCTCTCTCTCTCTCTCTCTCTCTCTCTCTCTCTCTCTCTCCAGAAATTAATTTTTATTTTGGCACCTAAGTCCTCATTAGACTTAGGCTGAATTAGCTCTCTAGCTCATAGACTTGTTCTTGATGTATTGTGTTTAATTATGCCCACACACAAATCTTTCAAATCTCTATAGACTCTTGTAATAGAAACCTTAAGTTTCTCGAGTTGTACATTAGACGTGAAGAATCGAGCCAAGGAAGAAGATCCACCTTTCTCAAGACGCTTCAAAGTAAAAGTTCAAGAAAGGTTAGTGTTCAAGAACTTTAAATTTTGTTTTTAATTTATTACATGTTCATGTACTTTGCCTAGGTTAGTAAAATTGTTTATTTGTAAAGAAATTTTATATTCCCTCATTAATATGATTAATGATAATTTTTCTTAACTCTATACCTATTACAATAAATGGTATCAGAGCTATGGTCAAAGTATAAGCATGTACATCTTATTTAAAATCATTATAAGAATTTTTTTTTCAAAATTTACTTGATTAATGATTTTTTCAAAGACTGGATCTTACACAATTTTAATTTTTTGGTACGACCTCTAAAATTAAATTTGTGTTGATTTTCCACTTGTTAAATATGCTATATAAATACATTAAAAACTATTTTTAATTATTTTATGTTTAGCATACTCGAAATCAATTTTTGGACAAGTTTGAAAATTTGTGTACATAGTTTAAACTAGTTTATTGCACTTCTAGTTTAAATTTGTTATTGAATGTTTTATATTGTGATAATTATTAATATGTTAATATAATACACAATTGTAATCAAAACAAACAATTAAAATGTTTCAATAAACCTCTTTCCAATTGTGCCTAAATCCGACGTACTTTTAATTGTTTTCAATGTCTGGACAATTAAAATATCTCAGTCAAATGGGTATAACTCTTTGTTCGGAACTTGAAAATTAGTGGTTCTTGAATCAATTTAAAGGTACATAAGTCAACTATCCAATGCAATTAGTTCCAGCTCAATCGGATACCAGATGTATCATTTAAGATCTTTAAAGTCGGAGGTATACGGCAGTCCGCGAGTCAAGGATTTTGAATCCGGATATTGCGACTCCTAGCTTAGTCCCCTCTTCTCGATGCTACCGTGGCTTTTCGACATTCACGTGCTCAACTACCATGAAGATGCCTTGACGGAATATGACATGAAGACGAAAAATTTAGTTTTTAGGAGATTTTGTATCTCAAAAACTTTCAAATGCAAAAGAGAGATCTATTAATCTCACACACTTTCCTTAGGAAAAATAAATTAGTAGACAAAAATATCCGAAT
Source organism: Urtica urens (assembly GCA_958296335.1). Classification (NCBI taxonomy): domain Eukaryota; kingdom Viridiplantae; phylum Streptophyta; class Magnoliopsida; order Rosales; family Urticaceae; genus Urtica; species Urtica urens. The sequence goes on from OY282522.1 coordinate 78,667, forward strand.
ATGTTCCTTGTGACTTACTGCATTAACACTGCTCTCCCCTCACAAATATCAATTTTAGGGTTCTTTTTTGTAGTGATCTACTCTATCTCTTTGTTTTTCATGGAAACGTGTTTCCAAGCGTACAAGAGATGATGTGCTATTCCAAAAACTAAGTGGGAGGGTTGTACTTATTGTTTGCAACCCACAATCCCCTACACTAATGTTAAGTGCATATGTCGCCAGACTAAGAGTCACCCTCGTGATCCTCTCTTTAATGAGAGTACTCAAAGATGCATTGCCTTTAACATTGCTTGTAGAGCTATGTTCAAACGCGAAACAATGAGTCAAGGCCTCCCCTCGGTGGATTGTTTTCGAAGTAGATCTTGTTGAACTAAGTGGTTGGTTACACACTTAGACTCAATCTCTAGTAATAATCCCTCGAGGCTCTGCAAAAAGATTTAAGTGATCAAACTTCTTTATAAGGTGGCTAGTCAAAGCATTGACGTATTGACATCATGACTATGCATTAATGATGTGTTATTTACTTATGAAAGGCGACTCTTTGCGGCCTTCCCTCGAATGAGTAAATTGTCATTTTGTTCATAACACCTTGGATTTATTTTGTTCAATATTAAACTTTAAATCCTAAAGAAAAGACTTAATCATAAATTGTTACAACTTTCAGCAACATGTCTCTCAACCCCCTTTCTACTACGTAGATTGGAAATGTAACCTAGACATCGTCCTTACCGTGGACAAGCACAAATAGGTACTCAGCACCCCATGTCCTCTTGAAATGAATGATGACTCAAGTCAAGAGGACAATGACGCCCTCACAATTTATATTCAATGAGTAAATCAATAATTCTCGTTGATTTAATCTCTTCTAAGTGTCTATCATTTAGACCTTATGGACCCATATGTACGAAGCTTTAGAATAAAGATTGGACTTAAAAGTTCACAAACCTTTTCCGTCTTTTAATTCTTAATATTAGTCAATTCCACTAAAGGACTAATACTGAGACTCTCTCTGTTCATATACGTATATTTTCCGTTTAATGTGACAAAGTTATTCTTCACACGATCCACGACGCACTTTACGATATTACCCTTCATGTGTATCACTAACTAAGGGGAATGTAAAATTACCGTTTTACCCCTTGAGTTATTATTTCACTAACTCCTTTGTTATTTGTGAATGAGAAAAACATAGAGTGAGATGTCTTTACAATGGACATGTTTTAATAAAAAAATGTTCTTATTCGATGAATACCTGGCCAGGTTTATTCATTCACACTCTAATAACAAATCATAGTTTAATACTAATGCATTTGCATTGTTTCAACATGAACTCCATATCTGTGAGTCATATAACCCAATATCACAGCCTTATGACACCAACCGTCGGGTCAGATGATACTAAAACTTAGTCATTTCCCATTGACAAATCAAATGTCATAATGTGTAATATCAATTATATATTTAGTTCAAGATTAAAGTAAATATCAAAAAACCCCTCGCATGTGATCTTGAAGTTTCGAGTGGTTAAACGGTTTTATCTCAAGCTTCTAAGTATCACAGGTCTTGTTCAATATCTTCTATAACATATCAAGGATGAATCATAGAGTCACAACTCTCTATATCACAAGATAAGATATCATGATTTATTCAAACAATCATTACTTAGATTCGATTGCTCTACCGATCTTAAGATTGCGAACAAATGTTTAAACTAGTCACAAGAGGCTATCTTGTCAAGTCTGTACTTAGCACCCCTTTCGTTGATAAAAGTTTCAATGCGTAGCATTCATACATAAACACAAACATAATAAAGAATGAATATTCATTAATATTAATGTTTCAGCAATATTAAATACAAATGTATTTCATTATCTAATGTCTCCTTTGTGGGCCCCAATCCCAACACATGCTATTGAGCACATAGTCTCCACCTCTGGATCTAAGAAAAGATCTTATAGAGCTGACAATAAGTTTAGGAAGTTTCAGAAGAAGAAGGTTCCCTGGACTGCCAAGGTGGACAAGTCTAAGGACAACTGTCACCATTGCAATGAGCCCGGACACTGGCTTAGGAACTAAACTACCTACCTTAAGGCTAAAGAGAAAGGAAAAGTAAAAACTTAGAGGATGGCGACTTCTGCTTCAAGTTGGGTGATGGGAGCTTGGTGTCTCTAAGGTTGTGGGATCGGTGACATTGTCTTTCGAAGACATAACTTTAAATTTGAATGATGTGTATTTTGTTCCTTCCTTTGAGAAAAACTTAATATATGTAGCTTAAATTGTTGAGCAGAATTATTATTTAAAGTTTATTTATAATGGAATTCGTATTTCTCTTTCCAATACATTTGTCACTGATGCTTGTATGAAGAATGGTTTATACTATCTTTATCCAACACAACCTTTGCTATTAGACACTGAAATAGATAATGATCTATTTAGGGAACAAAAGAGGATCGAACTTAATGAATTCTTTGATCTAATAAAATCAACACATCTCTTGCACTTAAGACTTGGTCATATTAGTCTAGATAGAATTAAGAGACTTTTGAGGCTCAAAACCTCTTCAATAGGCTCACTGCCGACTTGTGAATCATGTATAGAAGAAAAAATGACCAAACGACCTTTCTGTAATAAAGGTCGAAGAGCCATTGACTTGCTGGAACTAATACATTCTGATGTATGTGGTCCATTCAGAATTCAGGCACGGGGCGGATACGAATATTTTGTCACATTTACTGATGATTACTCGAGATATGGATTTGTCTATTTGCTCAAACACAAATCCGAATTTTTAACGTATTTAAGGTATTTCAGGCTTTAATGGAAAAGCATATTGAAAAACAGATCAAAACCCTTCGATCCGATCGAGGTGGTGAGTACTTTTCTGAAGAGTTCGATAATTTTATTAAAGAAGAAGGTATCGCTTCTCAGCTTAAATCACATGGCACACCTCAACAGAACGGAATGTCAGAGAGAAAGAATTGAACTCTAATGGAGATGGTTAGATCAATGATGAGTTACTCATCACTGCTTAATTCCTTTTGGGGATATGCCCTCGAAACTCCCGCATATATTCTGAACCAAGTTCCGTCTATGATAGTCTCTGGTACTCCTTATGAACGATGGACTGGGCGTAAAGCTAGTCTATGTTGGAATTTATCTAAGAAATTAATAAAACAATCATATATGGCGGAATTATATAATAGATCTATACGTGTTAAAACAATTTTTAACATGAATAACAACCTATGGCATTAAAATCAATTTATTAATTTAATAAACAATTTATCAAATTATAAAACACTCAACAATTAAACACACTAACAACCTATATGAACAATTCATATACATTTAATTTAGCATATTAATTTGTTGAGAAAACACTTACAATTAGGATAATAAATTATCCCGACGTTGCTCGCTAGCGTCGGAAGGCCTCGCCAAATCCACATCGAAAAATAAGGTCGTCGGAATCCCCAAAAAATTCTTCGCCGGAAAGGGAAGAATCAGGTCGCCGGAATGGAGCTCACCAGAATGGACTCGCCGGATTGAACTCGCCGAATTGGGCTCGCCGGATTGGGCTCGCCGGATTAGACTCGCCGCACAGGGATCGCCGGAATGGGCTCGCCGGATTGGGTCTCTGAACCTGGGACCACCGGACTGGAGAAAGCCTCGCCGGAATGGGGAAATCTCGCCGGACTAGGGAAATCTCGCCGGACTGGGATGCTCGCCGGATTGGAGCGCGTCGCCGGACTGGAGAAGATTGCCTGACAGGGGAGGACTCGCCGGATTGAACGCCTTCGCCGGACTGGAGTTCCTGGGCGACTAAAAACACTCCGGGAGAGAGAAAAAATCCCAAAAAATTTAAAAACGATTTTCAAATCAATTTTTCCAGATTACAAAAATACATCAAACACCATAAAATTGAATCAACAATAATTCACAACGAGTTTTGATGAGATGGAAAGGGTGGGCTTTAAGAACACTTTGGGATTGAATATGGAAACAAGCAAACAACTTTTTCTCTTTTCCTTTTCTTGGGAATTCGGCCGAGACTCACACAACGGGAGAGAGGAGAGTCTTTGCCGAAAATATTAGGGTTAGGCTTAGTGATTAGGGTTTAGTTGCCTTTTTATAAACGGTTCATAATGGGCTTAAGCTGGGTCAAACCCATAACCCTATCACTCTAATTTTCGGCCAAAGCACCCTCCTCATACTCGGCCATATACAATTTATTTATTCCCAATTAATTGATTTATTTCTAAATACAATTTATTTAGAATCTCATATTTATTTAATGACATTTCATTAAAATAATTACATACTTTCCAAATAAGTACGAAACGAGAAATTATATATATTTCTTTCTTTATCTATTTAAATATCACTAGAGTATTATAATCATTATAACAATGCTCTATAATTCAATTAAATAAACGTAACATTAAATAACTAATTATTTAATAAGTTACTTTAGAGAAATAATTTCCTCAATATAAATCATAAGTTATATTCAATGAGTAAATCAACAATCCTTGTTCTTTTGATCTCTTCCAAGTGTCTATCATTGAGACCTTATGGACCCACACGAACGAAGCTTTAGAATAAAGATCGGACACAAAAGTTCACAAACTTTTTCCATCTTTTAATTCTTAATGTTAGTCAATTCCACTAAAGGACCAACATTGACATTCTCTCTGTTGGTATGCGCATATTTTATGTTTGATGTGATAAAACCATTTCTCACATGATCCACAGAGTACATTATGATATTACCCTTCATGTGTATCAGAAACTAAAAGAGAATGTAAAATTACTGTATTACCCCTTGAGTTATTATTTCACTAACTCCTTTGTTATTTGTGAATGAGAAAAACATAAAGTGAGATGTCTTTACATGTCACATGTTTTAATCAAAGAATGAACTCATTCAATGAATACCTGGCCAGGTTTATTCATTCACACTCTCATAACAAAGCATAGTGTGATACTAATGCATTTGCATTGTTGTTACATGAATTCCATATCTGTGAATCATGTAACCCAACATCACATCCTTGTGACACCAACAGTCGGGCTAGATGCAACTAAAACTTAGTCATTGCCTATTGACGAATCAAATGTCACAAAGTGTAATGTTAATTACATATTCACTTCAGGATTAAGGTAAGTATCATAATACTCCTTTAGTTGTGAACTTGAAGCATAGAGTGTGTAAACAGTTTTGTCTCGAGTTTCTAAGTGTCACATGTCTTGTTCAATATCTTCTACAAGATATCAAGTATGAATCATAGAGTCACAACTCTCTATGTCACAAGATGAGATATCATGATTCATCAAACAATTATTACTAAGACTCGATTGCTCTATCGATCTTTAGACTGCGAACAAATGTTTCAAACTTGTCACAAGGGGTTATCTTGTCAAGTCTGTACTTAACACCCTTTTCGTTGAAGACAGTTTCGGAGCTTAGCTTTAAACATAACTAAACACAATCTTTAAAAGAATGAATATTTATTAATATTAATGTTTCAGCAAATTTAAATAAATAAAGTATTTCAATGTCTAATATCTCATTTGTGGGCACCCATCCCAACAAACTCCCACTTGACTCAAAGGAGATGCGAATGATCCTTCAGTCCCAATCCTTCTAAGTGTTCCTCGAAGACTTTACTCGTTAAAGGCTTCGTGAAGGGATCTGCAAGGTTATCTAACGTTGAGATCTTCATGACTTCAGCATCCCCTCTATTAACGATGTTTCGAACCAAGTGATACTTGCGCTCTATGTGTTTAGAGCGCTTGTGACTTCTTGGCTCCTTACTGTTAGCGACTGCCCCACTATTATCACAATAAAGTGTAATAGGCTCGCTCGCACTTGGAACAACTTCCAAGTACATAAGAAATTTTCTCAGCCACACAGCCTCCTTTGCAGCTTCACAAGCTGCCACATACTCGGCTTCCATGGTCGAGTCAGCAACACAAGATTGCTTGATACTCCTCGAAACCACGGATCCACCATTCAGGGTGAACACAGACCCTGATGTTGACTTCCTGGAATCCTTGTCCGCCTGAAAATCAGAGTCGGTATATCCCGTCATATTCAGGTCACCACCTGAATATGCAAGCATGTAGTTTCTCGTTCTCCGAAGATACTTGAGAACATGCTTGACAGCAATCCAGTGCTCGGGTCCAGGGTTAGACTGAAATCTGCTTACTACGCCTACTGCGTAGCAAATTTCTGGTCTTGTGCAAAGCATAGCATACATAAGACTTCCTACCGCTAAAGCATAAGGAATGTGTCTCATGTCCTCAACTTCTTGAGGTGTCTTGGGAGACTGCTCACTTGAGAGATGCACTCCATGTCTGAAAGGTAGCTGTCCTTTCTTGGAGTCTTGCATACTGAAGCGATCCATGATCTTATCAATATAAGATGCTTGCGAGAGCGCCAGCTTACGATTCTTTCGATCTCTAAAGATCTGAATACCCAGAATGTAAGCTGCCTCTCCAAGATCCTTCATCTCAAATTGCTTTGACAGCCAGAGTTTAACCTTTGACAACTTCCGTACATCATTCCCAATGAGTAGTATGTCGTCAACATAAAGGACTAAGAAAACCACCTTGCCATCGTTTATCATCTTATAGACGCATGGCTCATCTACTGACTGATCAAAATCGTAGCTCTTCACAGTCTCGTCAAATCTAATATTCCACGACCTAGATGCTTGCTTCAATCCATAAATGGACTTGAGCAACTCACAAACCTTGCCATGTTGGCCTTTCTCCATGAATCCGTCTGGTTGAGCCATATAAATGCGCTCATCAAGATTGCCATTCAAAAATGCAGTCTTGACATCCATCTGTCAGATTTCATAATCTAGGGCTGCGGCAATGGATAAGAGAGTGCGGATGGACTTCAGCATCGTGACTGGCGAGAAGGTATCTTCATGGTCAATACCTTCTTTCTGTGTGAACCCTTTCGCCACAAGTCGTGCCTTAAATGTCTCAACATTTCCCTCCGGTCCTCTCTTCTTCTTGTAGATCCATTTACAGCCAATAGGCTTAATGCCTTCAGGCAGATCTACAAGCTTCCAGACCTCGTTGACATACATCGAATGCATTTCAACGTTCATGGTTTCTTGCCAGAGGTTTTCCTCGGAATTCTGCATCGCTTGAGAAAATGATACCGGATCATCTTCTTCATTGTATGCGATGTCACGACCCGCGAGCGTCATCACCTCGCCCACAGACCGCGACTCCAACCAAACAATCAAGCCATCGTATAAAATCGGGAGCATTTCATTATCATGCAATAATCATAGATAATACTTAAGTAAAAGTACACTTTAATTAAGATATAATAAATAAAGTACAACATAATTAAGATACGGAAACGTATAATATAGTAGTATATAATAGTGGCTGTCCAAAAACCTCGGGAAATTTTTCGTAAACAACTATCCAAGATATCAAAGTTGTAAGTCGACCTCCATACTTATATCGTTACAATATATACATAAAAGCTCCCAACTTATTTACAGATACAAAATACTGTTTTTGGAAAAGGTCGACGTTATATACATATAGTATATCACAAACAAACACTTCCCGAGTTGAAAATCCGTAGCCCACTGGTCAAGAGATACACGTTCCCGGTCAAGCCTCCTTTCACCACCTCTACATGACTGCCTTCCCCTTATCTACATTACCAAGGGTCATAGAACTGTGAGTCGATTGACTCAGCAAGCGGGAGTCTAACCTAAGAAGATAACAATCTAATGCAAAGCATGTGACATGCGAACAGACACGTAGGGATGCATATGCAGCTACCATCTAAGAGTGACTAATGCGTGCGCATCCTACGACACTGGCCGATCCGCAAGATTACGATCTCCTCACACCCATAATCATTGGTTCGACCAGAGACCAGCTATAGACTTCGAGCCGCGGTCTACAGCTGACCTGAGTTTTATCATCTGTCAGGGATCCTCTAGTGGTACCAACTTCCGTTGGGCGCCAGCGCTCGGTGCTTACAGCACGAAGAAACGGGCTCGCCATTGCGATCACCCAGCGGTACGCTCACACGCGTCCCCGCTAAACTGGAGTACTCAGCGCTATCAGGACCCTCTGGTCCTCACACGAGGGATTACCTCGTGGGTACCACCGACTTTAGTTCCGTTATGTTTGTGTACCCTGCAACTAGCAGTGTACTCGCTGTTTATTGACAAAAGAGCATTGTCGGGTTAAACCCCGAAGGTATTTATTGTTTAATCTCAAGCTCGTTTAATGTTTTATACAGAAGGTCGAAGTGTGACTTTCGATTCTTCTTTTCCCGTTTGAATTCGGGAATCTGATGCTCATACTCTTCCGGAAATCGAGTCCTAACTTATTTCATAGAGTTAGGAGGGATCTAACTATACATATTGTAAATATGGCTGGTTTACATTAGCGTTTGAGTTAAACGGGCGTACCTGAGTTAATATTTACAATATGGGTGGCCGAAGCCTTAACGTTCAAGTTGTATCTTTTAGGGCTTTCTCTACTCTTGTTTTCTATCAAACAAATGCACAGACAAGCAGAATTATTCCCTTGGTAAGTAGTTGACTTATGTCTCCTCACTTACCCGGACTAGCTCGGCAGAAGCCTAATGATTCCCAGATATATCTCGGATTCCAGGTCTCGAAGCTGATTCCGGAAGTTTGATTCGCTTGATTGTCAAATCTTCACGCGAATCTGAAAATAGATTACGAAATCTGGGAATGAATTAATTCTATGAATTAAATTCATCAAAATTCCCAACCTTTGCTTATCAAATCTTGACTTCCAACTGACGAACGAATCCAAAACCGAGTCCGAACAAAATTCGATAATCTGCTATTGGTTTCCGAAATAAAATCATAGTCTCGTGATATTTATAAAATTTCTTTCGGGATCTCAGAAACTATATCGTTTTTAGCTTCCGCCTCCCGTAATCTTTACTTTTGAGATACTTTACAAAAACCCGAGACTTTCGATTTCATATTCAGATTAACAACGTACAGATTCAGATTACAATATTATCAGCACAATTACAACATAAATAATCACGTTATATTTGAGCTGAATTCTCAGATTCTCAAACCCGAGCGTAATCCCGAATTTCAAAATTCCCGGGCCAAAACAACCCGAAAATCATCCGAACCAGTTCCACTATACAATTCAGTTACAATTCAAGGTACAATTACAAGCAATTTAACGACAGGATCGTACAATCTGAAAAGCCCCAAATTTTCCCGAGCCGAAACCCTAATTCCCGGACCGCTACCAAATCAGCCCCAAAATTACAACAAATCAATCCAAAATACAATTCAAAGTACAGTCAGACATTTCACACCCTCAATTTCATCGACGACACCTGAATTAAACAAAACCACCAAATCCCCGAGTATGAACCCTAATTTTTGGGTAAAAATGATTTTCAAATCGAAACCCTAAAATTTTGGGTTCAAAACTCAATTCAAGGGTTACAGAAGCAAGAAATACAACCAATTTAACCAAACCAAACTCGATTCCACAAAACCCCCAAAATTTTCCGACGAACCCTAAATTCCCAAATTGGAAATCAAATTCACAGCCAAAATCAAATCGATCCTGGCTCACCTTGGTTTCGTGAAGTCTAGGACGTTCTTGACCTTCCTCGACACTTGAAAACGCCAAAAACGACCGGTGGCCGGCGATGGAGCTTCGACCGCCGCGACGGAGAATAGGCGAGAACGAGCGAGAGAGAGATCGATGACGAGGCGCGGTTGGACAGAGGGGTTCGCGACGACAAGATGAATATTTTTGATGAAGGTTGGTGGTGGTTTTGGCCGGAGTTGAGTGACCGATGATGGAGAGAAGAAGAAATGAAGAAGAGGTTGAGAGGTATCGGGAGAGAGAGATAGAGCAAGTGTGAGTTTGAGGAGAGAGAGAGAGAGTGTGTGATACCGTGAGGAAGAGGATGAGAGGAAAAGAGAGAGAGAACAATGACATGTGGCAAAAGAGTGTTGGGTGAGAGATGAGGTGGGGTCCACGTGTAAGAAAGAGAGATGGAGAAAAAGAAAGAGATTATGATGAAGTGGGAAAGAGAGAAGCACGGGAGAAGAAAAGAAGGAGAAAGAAGAGGGAGAAGAGGAGTGGGGCCGGCATGTAAGGGGAGAGAGAGAAATAAAAATAGGGCTTTACATGCGACTTCAGTAAAAGATTCTCTGATACCTATGAATCGAAGAGGTTGTCTTACAACTCTGTTACTACGACGAAGCGCAGGGAGTTCTGATTTTGAGTTTGATTTTACCACTGTTGGAATAGGATCCATCCTATCTTGTGAAGTACTAGCTACTTCACCCAACATTTCCTTCAGCACAAGTCTGCTTCTCGGTACTGAATACTTCATATAATCTGCTTCTAGAAACCTAGCGTTCGTGCTAACAAACGTTTTCTGATCAGCAGCACTATAAAAGATGTTCCCTTTTGTCTCCTTGGAATATCCCACGAAAAAGCATACTTCTGAACGACTAGCCAACTTACTAGTCTTTTGTCTCAGCACATGTGCTGGACAACCCCAGATGCGAGTATGGTGTAAAACGGATTTTCTACCACTCCATCTTTCATAAGGAGTACCAGGTACCGTTTTAGATGGGACCTAGTTCAGAATGTAAGCAGCTGTTTCTAGGGCATATCCCCAAAACGAATTAGGAAGCGATGAGTAACTCATCATTGACCTTACCGTATCTAACAGAGTTCGATTCCTTATCTCTGACTCACCGTTTTGCTGTGGGGTGCCAGGTGCGATAAGCTAAGAATGAATGCCTTCTTCCCTAAGAAAGTCTTCGAACTCTCCAGACAAGTACTCTCCCCCTCGATCTGATCAAAGGGTTTTGATCTGTTTCTCCGTCTGCTTTTCAACTAAAGCCCTATACTGTTTGAACATTTCAAAAGTATCTGACTTATGTCGCATAAGGTAGATATGACCAAAACTAGAGTAGTCATCAGTGAAGGTTACAAAATATTCGTAACCTCCTCTCGCCTGGATATTTATTGGACCACATACATCACTATGTATAAGTTCCAATACTTGCGCGGCCCTTAGACCCTTTGATGAGAAAGGTCTCTTGGTCATCTTGCCTTCAAGATAGGATTCACACGTAGGAAGACTTCCCACGTGTAGGGATTGTTGGTAGAGATGCCCACAAGAAGATTGTTTATTTACATATTAATGTAATATATAAATCTTTGTAAAGTCCTTATTGAAAGATTGTTTATTTACATACTGATGTAATATATAAATCTTTGTAATTTGCTGATTGAATTAATAAAAGTTGAAACATTCATTCATTCCTTTTAGTTTAATTGAAGATTTATGATATTCAATAGTCTTATAGTCCTTAATCACACCTAACAATGTATGAAGAGACAAATGTAGATTTGCGTGAACAAACTCTTAATGGTTTGACTAAAACGCTATATTCACAATCTAAAGATCAACGGACTATTGATCCCAGTATGATTGTTGGAAGAGTCTAGGATGTCTGGTTACGAGACATAGAGAGTTATGAACTCTCTAGTTCTTCCAGTGTATCTTTCGAAGATACTGAATTGACCAGTGCACCTTTAGAGACAATAGAATAACAAACCATTTAACATCTTCTATCTCAAGGTCACTACGTATGAATCGCATCATGCTTACCTAAATGCTGAAATGAGACATGTCATTTCATAGCATTAATACTCTCATTTGAGAAAGTCAAATTCTAGGTCCGATATGTGATCTAGACAAGGCCTATTGGTGAGATATTAAGTCATGAACCAACTTTGTGAAGTTCTCATAGATATAGAATTCATGTATAAGATTGCTGAGATACAATGTATATTACCTCATGCTTTATTACTTGGATTGTGAATAAATGAACTACGCAATGTCCAAATTTAAGTAGCGACTTTATTTGGATGAAACAATGTGACTTGTTAGCTCCTCGTCAATACATTGTTTCTAGCTTATTCACAAGTACTAAAGGAGTTGAGGAAATAACAACTAGAAGGGAAAAATGGCAATTTTATAAATCCCAACTAATTGATGATATTCATGAAGGGTAAACATTGATAACATTCAATGGATCCGCTCATTATAATTAAGTTGAACTTGAGTAGAAAATAAATTTATTTGAACCGAGAGATTCTCAGTGTCGACTCTTTAGTGGAGTCAGTCGACATTAAGCTAATACTCGGAAAAGGTTTGTGAACTTTTGAGTCCGAGTATAGAAGCTCAAGCTTTGTTCATTTGGATCCATAAGGTCACTATTACAGGTCACTAGAGTAGGATTGTTAAACTAGAAGCTAAGTCAAAATAAGTTCAAATGTTGAAATAGACTTTTTTTCGGAAAATGTCTAAAGGGTATTTTTGTCCACAAGGACATAAAATGATGTGAATGTCAAAATAAGATTTTGAATGTTTTCATTTGATGAAAATATAAATTACTTTCTAAAGCGAAAAGTCGTTTGAGGCATTATGAAATTAATTTCGTTATTTGTGCAATTATGATTCTACGACGGGTATTTTAAGAATTGTCTTAAAAGAAATAAGGAAGCATCTAGATGCTCCCTCACCCTATGAAGAATTCGGCCAACATAGCATCAAAGAGGAGAGTTTTATTTCCTTTTTCTTATAAGGATAATTACCCAAAAGAAAAAGAGAAATTAATTTCCTTAAGAAGGAAACAAATGTGCTAAGTGAAGAAACAAATTTCCTCACTAATGCACCCATATGGCCGGCCATACAATGAGGGAAAGGGGAAGGGAAAATCAAATATTGTGTCATGAATACATTATTCATTCATGAATGAATAATTGACCTTTATAGATTTTTCCTTCTCCTATAAATAAAGCCTCACAAAATACTCCTTCTATTTTGAAGGTTAAGCAATTTTCTTCTTCTCTCCCTATTGTTGCCGACCCTTCTCCTCTCTCTCTCTACAAAATACTCCTTTTATTTTGCACCTAGATTAACACTCAATCTAGAAAATTAGCTCATGATCCAAGAATTGTTCTTGGTTCATATGGTTTAATTGTGCCCACACACAAATCCTTCTAAAACCTCTTTTGACTCATATAATAGAAATCTTAGGTTTCTCGGGTTCAAGATTAGGTGCGAAGGTGATGAGCGAGCCAAGGAAGAGGATCTAACTTCTAGATAAGCTTCAAGATCAAGCTTCATAGAAAGGTTCGTGTTCTAGTAAATTAAATAATGATTTCAATATATAACTTGTATATGCTTTTTTCTACGTTAGTCAAATTATTTTACTTGAAAAAGAAATTTTTAAATTCCGCCATTAATTTGATTAATGTTAAATTTTTCTTTAGCCCTAGACCTATTCCAACAAATGGTATCAGAGCTATGGTAAAAGCATAAACATGTACATGTTATTTAAAATCATTATAAGAAAAATTGTTTTCTAAATTTGCTTGAATAATGGTTTTTCCAAAAAGACTAGATCTTACAAAATTTTAATTTTTGGTACGACCTCTAAAATTAATTTTTTGTTGGTTTTACACTTGATATATATGCTATATAAATACATTAAAAAAAGTTTTTAATTATTTTATGTTTAGCATATTCAAAATCAATTTCTTTGACAAGTTTGAAAATTTGTGTACATAGTTTGAACTAGTTTATTGCACTTCTAGTTTAAATTAGTTATTGAATGTTTTATATTATGTTGTTTATTTTATATTGTGTTTAATTATTAATATGTTAATATAACACACAATTGAAATCAAAACATACAATTAAAATGTTTTCAATAAACCTCTTTCTCTTTACACCTAGATCCGACGTACTTTTAATTTTTTCAAATTCTGGACAAATTGTTATAGCTCAGTAAAACGGGCATAACTCTTTGCTCCAACCTTGAAAATTAGTGGTTCTTGAACCAAATTAAAGGTACGGATGTTAGCTATCCAATGCAATTGGTTTCAGCTCAATCGGATACCGGATGTGTCATTTTTGACCTTTTAAGTCCGAGATGTACGGCAGTCCGCGAATCTAGATTTTTTAATCCGGATTTTGCGACTCCTAGCTTTCTCCCGTCTTCTTTATGCTATCGTGGATTTCCAATGTTCTCGCGCTCAACCACCATGAAGACGCCTTGAAGGAAGATGTCATCAAGAGATATATATATATATATATATATATATATATATATATATATATATATATATAGATATACATATTAGTTTTACGAGATTTTTAATCTCAAAAACTTTCATGTGCAAAAGTGACGATTTATTAATCGCACACACTTTCCTTAGGAAAAATAAATTAATAGACAAAAAGATCCGAGTATGTTCCTTGTGCCTTAGTGCATTAACACTGCTTTTCCCTCACAAATATCAATTTTAGGGTTCTTTTTCTCTAGTGATCCACTCTATCTCTCTTTGCTAATGGAAATATGTTTCCTATATGTACAAGAGTAGACGTGCCACTTTTCCAAAAATTAAGTGGGAGGATTGCACTCGTTTGCAATCCAGTGTCCCCTTATTTTTTCCTAAAAACTAAGTGGAAGGGTTGTACTTATTTTTTGCAACCCGCGATCCCCAACACTAATGTGAAGTGCATTTGTCGCCGGACTAAGAGTCACCCTCGTGGCCCTCTCTTAAATGAGAGTACTCATAGACGCATTGCTCCTAACATTGCTTTTATAGCTACGTTCAAAAGTGAAACAACGAGACAAGGCCTCCCATCGGCGGATTGTTTTCAAAGTAGATCTTGTTGAACTAAGTTGGTGGGTACACACTTAGACTCAAACTCTAGTAATCCTCCCTCGAGGCCCTGCGAAAAGTTTTGAGTGATCAAACATTTTTATAAGGTGGCTAGTCAAACACTGATGTATTGACATCATGACTATGCATTAATGATGTGTCATTTACTTATGAAAGGCGACTCTTTGAGGCCTTCTCTTGAAGGAGTAAAGTGTCATTTTGTTCATAACACCTTTGGATTTTTTCCTTGTCTAAATAAAATTAAACTTAAAATCCTAAACAAAAGACTAATCGTAAATTGTTTCATTTTTTCAGCAATGTCTCTAAACCCCCTCTCTACTATCCTTTCCTCGAATAAAATGGAAGGTGATAACTACGTAGATTGGAAACGTAACCTAGAAATTGTCCTTACCGTGGACAAGCACAAGTGGGTACTCACCACCCCATGTCCTCCTGAGACGAATGATGATTCGACCCAAGAGGACAAGGATGCCCTTGCAGCCTGGCTCAGATCCGACGAGATTGCGAGATGCTATATTTTAGCGTCGATGAACAATGTGTTGCAACAACAACATCGTAATATTGGGTCAGCCTATGAAATGCTCTACAATCTCTAGGAGATGTTTGGAGGGCAACGACGTCAGGCTAGGCAACAAGCGGTACGACAGTTTATGAACTGTCGTATGAAAGCAGGGACTCCCGTTAGAGAACATACGATGCTGATCATAAGTTATCTTAACGAGATGGAAATCCTTGGATCTGAGATTGATGGAGATACCAAGATAGATATGATCTTGGAAACTCTCCCTGAATCTTTTGATACTTTCAAGATGAATTACTCCATGAATAAGCTTGGGTACACTGTTACCGAACTAATGAAGGAGCTTCACACCGCTGAGGGACTCTTAAAGAAAAAGAGGACTACTAGAGAAGCTCATGCTACTGAGCAAAGAGTCTCCACCTCTGGACCTAAGAACATATCTCATAGAGCCGACAAGAAGAACCCTAGCAAGGTTCAGAAGAAGAAGATGCCTCGGATTGCAAAGGTGGACAAGTCGAAGGACAACTGTCACCATTGCAATGAACCCGGACATTGGCGTAGGAACTGTCCTACCTACCTCAAGGCTAAAGGGAAAGGTATTGTACTTATTACCGAAGCTTATATAGTAGCTGATAATGTATCATCATGGATTATTGACTCCGCTGCTACTAACCATATTTGTTGTTCCTTGAATGGGTTCAGGAAAAGCAAAAGCTTAGAGGATGGCGACTTCTGCTTCAAGTGGGGTGATGGGAGCTTGGTGTCTGCTAAGGCTGTGGGATCCGTGACCCTGTCTTTCGAAGACAGAACTTTAAATTTGAATAATGTGTATTATGTTCCTTCCTTTCGGAAAAACTTAATATCTGTAGCTCAAATTGTTGAGCAGAATTATTATTTAAAATTTATTGATAATGAAATTCGTATTACTTTTTCCAATTCATTTGTCACTGGTGCATGTTTAAAGAATGGTTTATACTATCTTTATCCTACACAACCTTTGCTTTTAAACACTGAAATAGATAATGATCAAATTAGGGAACCTAAGAGGATCAAACTTAATGACTCCTCTGATCTAATAAAATCAACATATCTCTGGCACTTAAGACTTGGTCATATTAGTCTAGATAGGATTAAGAGACTTGTGAGGGATGGTCCACTAAAAGCCTCTACAATAGGCTCACTGCCGACTTGTGAATCCTGTTTAGAAGGAAAAATGACCAAATGACCTTTTTCTGATAAAGGTTGAAGAGCCACTGAGTTCGTAGAACTAATACATTCTGATGTATGTGGTTCGCTCAACGGGGAGGATACGAATACTTCGTTACCTTTACCGATGATTACTCAAGATATGGATTTGTCTTTTTGCTCAAACACAATCCGAAACCTTTAACGTATTTAAGGTCTTTCGGGCTTTAGTGGAAAAGCAGACTGGCAAACAGATCAAAACCCTTCGATCTGATCGAGGTGGTGAGTACTTGTCTGAAGAGTTCGACGACTTTCTTAAAGAAGAAGGTATCGCTTCTCAGCTTACAGCACCTGGCACACCTCAACAAAACGGAGTGTCAGAGAGAAGGAATCGAACTTTGATGAATATGGTTAGATCAATGATGAGTTACTCATCACTCCCTAATTCCTTTTGGGGATATGCCCTCGAAACTGCCGCATACATTCTGAACCAAGTTCCGTCTAAGACGGTTCCTGGTACTCCTTATGAACGATGGACTGGGCGTAAAGCTAGTTTAAGCCACATCAGAATTTTGGGTTGCCCTGCACATGTGCTAAGGCACAAGACTAGCAAGTTGGCTAGTAGGTCAGAATTATGTGTATTCGTTGGATATCCAAAGGAAACCAAAGGTTTTACATTCTATAGTCCCGAGGATGACAAAACGTTTGTCAGCACTAATGCTCATTTCCTTGAGGAGGACTATATGAAAAATGCGAAACCTAGAAGCAAAATTGTGCTTGAAGAAAAGTTGGGTGAGGAAGCTTCTGCCTCATCTGTAAGAACTGTTCTTACCCCAACTAAAACGCAACCTTTAAATTCAGAATCTCGTCAAGTGGTACTTCGACGTAGTGGGAGGGTTTCTGAAAAACCTGACAGGTACATGTCCTATGGCGACACTCTCGTAGCCATCGCAGATATGGATGAACCTGTTTCCTACAGCCAAGCGATGGCTGGTTCTGAATCAAACCTTTGGCTTGATGCCATGAAAGTTGAGATGCATTCGATGTATGTCAACAAAGTCTGGAAACTTGTAGACCTACCTGAAGGGGTTAAACCTGTAGGGTGTAAGTGGATCTATAAGAAGAAAAGGGGTCCGGATGGAAACGTTGAGACGTTCAAAGCGCGACTAGTGGCTAAGGGTTATACCCAAAAGGAAGGTATCGATTATGAAGAAACCTTCTCGCCAGTTGCAATGCTTAAATCCATCTGTATACTTCTATCCATAGCTGCTGCTCTCGATTATGAGATCTGGCAGATGGATGTCAAAACTGCCTTTCTGAATGGCAATCTTGACGAGCGCATTTTTATGGCTAAGCCAGACGGTTTCGTGGAAAATGATCAAGAGGACAAAGTTTGTGAACTGCTTAAATCCATTTATGGATTAAAGCAAGCATCTAGATCATGGAATATCAGATTCGATGATACTGTTAAAAGCTTCGATTTTGAACAGTCGATAGATGAACCTTGTGTCTATAAATTGACACATGAGGGTAAGGTTATGTTTCTGGTATTATATGTCGATGATATACTACTCATAGGGAATGATGTGTAGGTAAATTATCTGAGGTTAAAATCTGGTTAGCTAAAAAGTTTGATATGAAGGATCTAGGGGAAGCTGCATACATTCTGGGGATTCAGATCTTTCGAGATCGAAAGAACCGGACCTTGTCGCTCTCCCAAGCATCTTATATAGATAAGGTGATGGATCGCTTTGCCATGCAAAACTCCAAGAGAGGTGAAAACCCTTTAGACATGGAGTCTCACTCTCTAAGGACCAGTCTTCCAAGACTGCACAAGAGATTGAGGACATGAGAAAGATTCCCTATGCCTCAGCCGTAGGAAGTCTCATGTATGCTATGCTGTGCACTAGACCGGATATATGTTTCGCAGTTGGCGTAGTTAGCCATTTCCAATCAAATCCTGGACCCGAGCACTGGATTGTTGTTAAGCATGTTCTCAAGTATCTTAGGAATACTAGGAACCTGATGCTTACATATTCAGGTACTGACCTGACTATGACGGGGTATACTGATTCCGACTTTCAGGCGGATAAGGATTCCAGGAAATCCACTTCAGGATCTGTGTTCATCTTGAACGGTGGATCTGTTGTTTGGAGGAGTATCAAGCAATCTTGCATTGCTGACTCTACCATGGAAGCAGAATATGTGGCTGCTTGTGAAGCATCCAAAGAGGCTGTATGGCTTATAAAATTCCTTAAGTATTTGGAAGTTGTTCCAAATGTCAACGAGCCCATCACACTTTATTGTGATAATAGTGGGGCTATTGCTAACTCAAAGGAACCTAGAAGCCATAAGCGCTCTAAGCATATTGAAAGGAAATACCATTTGATTAGAGAGATCGTGCAGCGTGGAGACGTGGAGGTGAAGAAGATCTCAACGGTGGACAACCTTGCAGATCCTTTCACCAAGGCCCTATCCAACAAGGTCTTCGACAAACATCGAGACGGATTAGGCATGAAGGACTACTCTCATCTTCTTTGAGTCAAGTGGGAGTTTGTTGGCAGAGATGCCCACAAGAAGATTGTTTATTTACATATTGATGTAATATATAAATCTTTGTAAAGTCATTGAAAGATTGTTTATTTACATACTGATGTAATATATAAATCTTTGTAATTTGCTGATTGAATTAATAAAAGTTGAAACGTCATTCATTCCTTTTAGTTTGATTGTAGATTTATGATATTCAATAGTCTTATAGTCCTTAATCAAACCTAACAATGTATGAAGAGACAAATGTAGATTTGCGTGAACAAACTCTTCATGGCTTGACTAAAACGGTATATTCGCAATCTAAAGATCAACGGACTATTGATCCCAGTATGATTGTTGGAAGAATCTAGGATGTCTGGTTACGAGACATAGAGAGTTAGGAACTCTCTAATTCTTCCAATGTATCTTTTGAAGATACTGAATTGACCAATGCACCTTTAGAGACAATAGAAGAACAAACCATTTAACATCTTCTATCTCAAGGTCACTACGTATGAATCGCATCATGCATACCTAAATCCTGAAATGAGACATGTCATTTCATAGCATTAATACTCTCATTTGAGAAAGTCAAATTCTAGGTCCCATATGTGATCTAGACAAGGCCTATTGGTGAGATATTAAGTTATGAAGATGTCATGAACCAACTTTGTGAAGTTCTCATAGATATGGAATTCATGTATAAGACTGCTGAGATGCAATGTATATCACCTCATGCTTTATTACTTGGATTGTGAATAAATGAACTGCGCAGTGTCCAAATTTAAGTAGCGACTTTATTTGGATGAAACAATGTGACTTGTTAGCTCCTCGTCAATACATTGTTTCTAGCTTATTCACAAGTACTAAAGGAGTTGAGGAAATAACAACTAGAAGGATAAAATGGTAATTTTATAAATCCCAACTAGTTGATGATATTCATGAAGGGTAAACATTGATAACATTCAATGGATCCGCTCAACATAATTAAGTTGAACTTGAGTAGAAAATAAATTCATTTGAACTGAGAGATTCTCAGTGTCGACTCTTTAGTGGAGTCAGTCGACATTAAGCTAATACTCGGAAAAGGTTTGTGAACTTTTGAGTCCGATTATAGAAGCTCAAGCTTTGTTCATTTGGATCCATAAGGTCACTATTACAGGTCATTAGAGTAGGATTGTTAAACTAGAAGCTAAGTCAAAATAAGTTCAAATGTTGAAATAGACTTTTTCTCGGAAAATGTCTAAAGGGTATTTTTGTCCACAAGGACATAAAATGATGTGAATGTCAAAATAAGATTTTGAATGTTTTCATTTGATGAAAATATAAATTACTTTCTAAAGTCGAAAAGTCGTTTGAGGCATTATGAAATTAATTTCGTTATTTGTACAATTATGATTCTACGACGGGTATTTTAAGAATTGTCCTAAAAGAAATAAGGAAGAATCTAGATGCTCCCTCACCCTATGAAGAATTCGGCCAACATAGCATCAAAGATGAGAGTTTTATTTCCTTTTTCTTATAAGGATAATTACCCAAAAGAAAAAGGGAAATTAATTTCCTTAAGAAGGAAACAAATGTGCTAAGTGAGGAAACAAATTTCCTCACTAATGCACCCATATGGCCGGCCATACAATGAGGGAAAGGGGAAGGGAAAATCAAATATTGTGTCATGAATACATTATTCATTCATGAATGAATAATTGACCTTTATAGATTTTTCCTTCTCCTATAAATAAAGCCTCGCATAGAGATGTGAAGGTTAAGCAATTTTCTTCTTCTCTCTCTATTGTGGCCGACCCTTCTCCTCTCTCTCTCTACAAAATACTCCTTTTATTTTGCACCTAGATTAACACTCAATCTAGAGAATTAGCTTATGATCCTAGAATTGTTCTTGGTTCATATGGTTTAATTGTGCCCACACACAAATCCTTCTAAAACCTCTTTTGACTCATGTAATAGAAATCTTAGGTTTCTCGGGTTCAAGATTAGGTGCAAAGGTGACGAGCGAGCCAAGGAAGAGGATCTACCTTCTAGAGACGCTTCAAGATCAAGCTTCATAGGACGGTTCGTGTTCTAGTAAATTAAATAATGATTTCAATATATAACTTGTATATGCTTTTTTCTAGGTTAGTAAAATTGTTTTAATTGAAAAAGAAATTTTTAAATTCCGCCATTAATTTGATTAATGTTAAATTTTTCTTTAACCCTAGACCTATTCCAACAGGGATTGCAAAGGACCATCCTTTGTTAATCTCTTGATCCTATCCAGGCTTATATGTCCAAGACGTAGGTGCCATAGATATGTGTCGTCAGTTTCATCAGTATGAAACGTCTTACGCTTTCTAAGTGAATCATTATTCACCTCGGTGTCCAAGATTGTCGGCTCAATAGGATATAAATAATAAATAGAATCCACACGTTGAGCTTTAGTAATAAAACAATCATCAATAAAAATCTCAATACCATTATTGATCTTAAAATTGAAACCTTGTTCTTCTAATCGACCAAATGAAATCAAATTTTTGCAAAAATCTGGAACATAGTAAACATTATTCAATAATAAAGTTTCTTTTCCAAACTTGAGCTTCATGGTCCCGACAGATCTTGCTCCGACCTTCGTTCCATCACCCCAGTTGAATCCTAACTCCCCGTCGCCTAAGCTCCTGGTTTTCCTAAAACCATTCAAATCACACACAACGTGGTGAGACGCCCAGCAATCACGAATCCAGGGCGATGCCTTGTTTGTGATATAACAAGCTTGAGTAACAAAGACTATACCTTTCCCCTTGACACTCTTGACGTAGGTAGGACAGTTCCTCCGCATTTGGCCAGCCTCTCCGCAATGGTGACACTTGTGCTCAGACTTGTCCACCTTTGCGACGCCTTTGCCCTTAGCATCCACAACCTTCTTGTAAGGCTTCTTGGAACCCGTTCGGTTGGCGTTTTTGGGCCTCTTCATCATCCTCTTGGAACCAAAGGTCAAGGCTCTGTTTCAACAACATTGAGCTCTCTCGACTTCTTCTTGTTCTTAGTGAGAAGTCCCTCAGCAGTCTGTAACTCATTCATAAGCTCAGTTACAGTGTAATTGAGCTTGTTCATGGAGTAGTACAGACGGAAGCTATCAAAAGATTCCGTTAGAGTCTCCAAGATCATGTCGATCTTGGTTTCTCCGTCAATCTCTGAACCAAGGATCTCCATATCGTTCAAGTGACCCATGATCAATAGCATGTGTTCCCGGACGGAAGATCCTTGCTTCATCCTACAGTTCATGAAATTGCGGATATCTTGCTGCCTTGCCTGACGCCCATGACATCCGAACATCTCATGAAGATTGTACAGGATTTCATATGTTGTGGAGATGTCTCGATGAGATTGTTGCAACACATTGCTCATCGATGCCAAAATGTAGCATCGAGCAATCTCATCAGATCTCATCCACGCATCGAAGGCGTCCTTGTCTTCCTTGCTTGAGTCAGCACTCGGAGCAAGAGGACATGGGGTTGTGAGAACATACTCCTGCTTCTCCACCGTCAATACGATGTCGAGGTTAGGTTTCCAGTCAACGTAATTCTCACCCTCGAGTTTATTCAAACTTAATATTGTTTGAAGTGGATTAAAAGACATTTTGCTGAAAACATAAATAAATAAATTATTTTAGTATGTGCTATAATATGCGAATTACATGAAGCATGCAACATTCCTAATATGGTGAGGAAAGCATGTAAGTAATTCATGATATTATGAACTCAACGGTTAACTACTTTTACTATGGGTAAACCGTAGTTAACCTCCTTTCATAGTAGTGACACATCACAATTTAGTTCGAACCATCCAAGAAGTCAAAACTCCTAGTTCTTACTAATTACCATGAATTTTGGTCACTTATTTTTAACGCAGAGCCTCTATGTGAGGATTATGTTAAAACCGACACGTGGGTCTTTAATCGAGTCACTTTGAAAACGGTTCACTTATGTGGAGACCCCGCTTCATTGTTTCTCTTTAAGACTTAGTTCTTAAGGAATTAATTAACCGAGTGTTTCCAAAGTACTCACATTGAAGTGAGGGCCACTATGGGTAACTCTTAGTTCATCACACACTCGTTTATTTAAGACCGTGTCGGGGACCTTGGGTTGCTTCAACGATAAGCAACCCTCCCACTTAGTTTTTCAATGAAATGAAGTCATTTGTTTATAATTTTATAACTAGTTATTCTATTATAAACTATATGACATATCATATGATTTTGATGCTGGCGTTCTATCTTATATGACATGTGACGTGCAATGCGAAGAGATTAAAATAAAGTAAAGCATAAATTATTTAACTTATCGATTTGTCCATTTCTAAATACAACCCATAAAGATATTCTAAGGATCCTATGGATGCACTAGAAGGCGAGCCGTGTAACCGGTCGGATTAGCACCCACACGTTTCCTCCGTGCGGCCAACTCCGATATCCTTCCACTCAAATAGCACACACACGTTTAATAACGTGTGGCCAAATGAGTCTCTTGGTTTAGCACTCATACGTTCAATAACGTGCGGCTAATGCCGAGTCTCTTTTGTCCTTCGTCTTTACGTCGCCGATTTACAACAATAAAAAGAAAATTTTACAATTTAAAATGTCCTCGAAATTTGAGGCTCACAATTTAAAATAAATAAAATAACCAGGACGTAACCGGAAATAAATTCCTAAGGGCATTTCAATGAGGATCCATCCATAAACACATTCACAATTTTATTTACATCATAATGCAATAAAACAATCATATCACAAAAACGCCAACATCAACTAGTCAAAAACAAATTTTAAAACTAGTTACAACCTAGATTTTAATGCCAATTATAGCTCTGATACCATTTGTTGGAATTTATCTAAGAATTTAAATAAAAAAATTATATAACATATCATATATGGCGGAATTATATAATAGATCTATACGTGTTAAAACAATTTTTAACATGAATAACAACCTATGACATTAAAATCAATTTATTAATTTAATAAACAATTTATCAAATTATAAAACACTCAACAATTAAACACACTAACAACCTATATGAAAAATTTATATACATTTAATTTAGCATATTAATTTGTTGAGAAAACACTTACAATTAGGATAATAAATTATCCCGACGTTGCTCACTAGCGTCGGAAGGCCTCGCCAAATCCACGTTGAAAAATAAGGTCGTCGGAATCCCCAAAAAATTCTTCGCCGAAATGGGAAGAATCAGGTCGCCGGAATGGAGCTCGCCGGAATGGACTCGCCGGATTGAACTCGCCGGATTGGCGCACCGGATTGGGCTCGCCGGATTGGACTCGCCGCACAGGGATCGCCGGAATGGGCTCGCCGGATTGGGTCTCTGAACCTGGGACCATCGGACTGGAGAAGGCCTCGCCGGAATGGGGAAATCTCGCCGGACTAGGGAGATCTCGCCGGACTGTTGGAATATATTTAACGATTAAACAATATTAATTACAATACACATCCTATGTGGCGGAAAATTATAATTAGATCTAATATATTAAAACTAATT
Source organism: Urtica urens (assembly GCA_958296335.1). Taxonomy (NCBI): domain Eukaryota; kingdom Viridiplantae; phylum Streptophyta; class Magnoliopsida; order Rosales; family Urticaceae; genus Urtica; species Urtica urens. The sequence goes on from OY282522.1 coordinate 103,235, forward strand.
TTAATATATTTAACAACCTAAGGCATTAAAATTTGTCAAACAATTATAAACAATTTATAATTCACACGCTCAATCAAATAATTAAATTAATAACTTATATAACATTTATATAATTTATATTTAATTATTTAATTGAGAAAATACTTACACTAAAGGTTGTAAACAACCTCGACGTTGCTAGCTATCGTCGGAATGCCACGTCACGTTCAAACGGAGAAAAAACCTCGCCGAACTGCCTGGGAACGTCTTTGCCGGAATGGGGAGGGTCGCCAGAATGGATGCCTGCGGGGAGCCTCGCCGGATTGGAAATTTTCGCCTGACAGGGAGCTCGCCGGACTGGGGAGTCTCGCCGGACCGGGGAGTCTCGCCGGACTGGGGAGTCTCGCCGGACTGGGCACGTCGCAGGACTGGGAAGCCTCGCCGGACTGGAGATCTCTGGGACGCCTCGCCGGATAGCCTCGCCGGATTGCCCTCGCCGGATTCGCCTCGTCGGACTGGAGTGCCTCGCCGGATTCGCCTCGTCAGACTGGAGTGCCTCGCCGGATTGGAATCGCCTGACAGGAGTTCCTTCGCCGGACTGGAGCGCCTCGCCGGATTGGATCACCTCGCCGGATTGGAGCTCGCCTGATAGGGAGCCTTTGCTGGATTGGATCGCTGGAGGCTGGGGAACTAGCCGGAATGAGCCCAGATTGTCCTCGGGATCTTTTGGGCTGGCTGAAAGCTTTTAAAACAGTTTAAAAACCTCAAAACAATTCACAAAATTATTCCAAACACCACAAGTAATGAATCAACAATAATACACTAGGAAATTATTGAGATTATGAGTGTGGGCTCTTAAGAACAATTAGGAATCGAAGATGAAAGAATGGAAAAACAATTTTTCTTTTCTTTGTTGGGGATTTCGGCCGGGAAACACATAGGGGAGAGAGAGAGTGTTGGCCGAAAATTAACTAGGGTTAGGATTAAGTGATTAGGGTTTGTTTAGCCTTATTTATACAGGTTATAAATGGGCTTAAGCTGGGTCAAACCCATGACCCTATTCACTTAGGGAATTCGGCCAAAACCCTCTCCCCTTACTCGTCCATATCTTTGATTTTTATTCCTAAACATATTTGATTTAATTTCTAAAATTAATTTAGAACTCTCATTATTATTTAATGACACATCATTAAATATATTTCATATTTATCGAATAATTACGAAATGAGAAATAATTTATTTTCTTAATCTAACATATTTAATCACTCGAGAAAGTCATCATCAATATGATAACATTTTGTGATTCAATGAAAAAAAAAATAACTAGTTATTTATTGAGTTTCAAGAAAATAACTTTCTCAGTATAAATCATAATTTATACTTAATGAGTAAATAAACTTTTACAGTTCTTTTAATCTCTTCCAAGTGTCTATTATTGAGACCTCATGGACCCACACGAACGAAGCTCTAGAGTAAAGATCGGACACAAAAGTTCACAAACTTTTTCCGTCTTTTAAATCTTAATATTGGTCGATTCCACTAAAGGACCAATATTGACAATCTCTCTGTTCATGTGCGTATCTTTTATGTTTGATGTGATGAAACACTTTCTCACACGATCCACGGAGTATATTACGATATTACCCTTCATGTGTATCAGTAACTGAGGGGAATGTAAGATTACTGTTTTACCCCTCGAGTTATTATTTCACTAACTCCTTTGTTATTTGTGAATGAGAAAAACATAAAGTGAGATGTCTTTACATGTCACATGTTTTAATCAAAGAATGAACTCATTCAATGAATACCTGGCCAGGTTTATTTATTCACACTCTCATAACAAAGCATAGTGTGATACTAATGCATTTGCATTGTTATTACATGAATTCCATATCTGTGAATCATGTAACCCAACATTACATCCTTGTGACACCAACAGTCGGGTCAGATGCAACTAAAAATTAGTCATTGCCCATTGACGAATCAAACGTCACAAAGTGCAATGTCAATTACATATTCACTTCAGGATTAAGGTAAGTATCATAATACTCCTTTAGTTGTGAACTTGAAGCCTCGAGTGTGTAAACAGTTTTGTCTCGAGCTTCTAAGTGTCACTGGTCTTGTTCAGTATCTTCTATAAGATACCAAGTATGAATCATAGAGTCACAACTCTCTATATCATAAGATGAGATATCATGATTCATGCTAACAATCAATAATAAGATTCGATTGCTCTATCGATCTTTAGATTGCGAACAAATGTTTTAAACTTGTCACAAGGGGTTATCTTGTCAAGTCTGTACTAACACCTTTTTCGTTGATGACAGTTTCAGAGCATAGCTTAAACATAACTAAACACAATCTTCAAAAGAATGAACATTTATTAATATTAATGTTTCCGCAAAATATAAATACACAAAGTATCTCAATGTCTAATATCTCCTTTGTGGGGACCAATCCCAACACGGACTGGGATGATCGCCAGACTGGAGAAGATCGCCTGACAGGGGATGACTCGCCGGATTGAAGGCCTTCGCCGGACTGGAGTTCCTGGGCGACTAAAAACACTCCGGAAGAGAGAAAAATCCCAAAAAATTTAAAAACGATTTTCAAATCAATTTTTCCAGATTACAAAAATACATCAAAGACCATAAAATTGAATCAACAATAATTCACAAGGAGTTTTGATGAGATGGAAAGGGTGGGCTTTCAAGAACACTTTGGGATTGAATATGGAAACAAGAAAACAACTTTTTCTCTTTTTCTTTTCTTGGGAATTTGGCCGAGACTCACACAACGGGAGAGAGGAGAGTCTTTGCCGAAAATATTAGGGTTAGGGTTAGAGGGATTAGGGTTTAGTTGCCTTTTTATAAACGGTTCATAATGGGCTTAAGCTAGGTCAAACCCATAACCCTATCACTCTAATTTTCGGCCAATACACCCTCCTCATACTCGGCCATATAAAATTTATTTATTCCTAATTAATTGATTTATTTCTAAATACAATTTATTTAGAATCTCATATTTATTTAATGACATTTCATTAAAATAATAACATACTTTTCAAATAAGTACGAAACGAGAAATTATATATATTTCTTTCTTTATCTATTTGAATATCACTAGAGTATTATCATCATTATAACAATGCTCTATAATTCAATTAAATAAACGTAACATTAAATAACTAATTATTTAATAAGTTACTTTAGAGAAATAATTTCCTCAATATAAATCATAATTTATATTCAATGAGTAAATCAATAATCCTTGTTCTTTTGATCTCTTCCAAGTGTCTATCATTGAGACCTTATGGACCCACACGAATGAAGCTTTAGAATAAAGATCGGACACAAAAGTTTACAAACTTTTTTCGTCTTTTAATTCTTAATGTTAGTCGATTCCACTAAAGGACCAACATTGACATTCTCTCTGTTCGTATGCGCATATTTTATGTTTGATGTGATAAAACCATTTCTCACACGATCCACGGAGTACATTACGATATTACCCTTCATGTGTATCAGTAACTAAGAGGAATGTAAAATTACTGTTTTACCCCTTGAGTTATTATTTCACTAACTCCTTTGTTATTTGTGAATGAGAAAAACATAAAGTGAGATGTCTTTACATGTCACATGTTTTAATCAAAGAATGAACTCATTCAATGAATACCTGGCCAAGTTTATTCATTCACACTCTCATAACAAAGCATAGTGTGATACTAATACATTTGCATTGTTGTTACATGAATTCCATATCTGTGAATCATGTAACCCAACATCACATCCTTGTGACACCAACAGTCGGGTCAGATGCAACTAAAACTTAGTCATTGCCCATTGACGAATCAAATGTCACAAAGTGCAATGTCAATTACATATTCACTTCAGGATTAAGGTAAGTATCATACTACTCCTTTAGTTGTGAACTTGGAGCATCGAGTAAACAGTTTTGTCTCGAGCTTCTAAGTGTCACAGGTCTTGTTCAATATCTTCTACAAGATACAAAGTATGAATCATAGAGTCACAACTCTCTATATCACAAGATGAGATATGATGATTCATTCAAACAATCATTACTAAGACTCGATTGCTCTATCGATCTTTAGACTGCGAACAAATGTTTCAAACTTGTCACAATGGGTTATCTTGTCAAGTCTGTACTTAACACCCTTTTCGTTAAAGACAATTTCAGAGCATAGCTTTAAAGATAACTAAACACAATCTTTAAAAGAATGAACATTTATTAATATTAATGTTTCAGCAACATTTAAATACATAAAGTATTTTAATGTCTAATATCTCCTTTGTGGGCACCAATCCCAACAGTCTAAGCCACATCAAAATTTGGGGTTCCTGCACATGTCCTAAGGTAAAAGACTAGCAAGTTGGCTAGTAAGTCAGAATTATATGTATTTGTTGGATATCCAAAGAAAACCAAAGGTTTCACATTCTACTGTCCCGAGGATGACAAAACGTTTGTCAACACTAATGCTTGTTTCCTTGAGGAGGACTATATGAAGAATACGAAATCTAGAAGCAAAATTGTGCTTGAAGAAAAGTTGGATGAGGATGCTTCTACCTCATCTGTAAGAACTGTTCTTACCCCAACTAAAACGCAACCAGACAATTCAGAACCTCGTCAAGTAGTACTTTGACGTAGTGGGACGGTTTCTGAAAAGCCTGACAGGTACATGTCTTATGGAAATGTTATCGTAGCCGTCGCTGACATGGATGACCTTGTTTCCTATAGCCAAGCAATCATTGGTTCTGAGTCAAACATTTGGCCTAATGCCATGAAAGTTGAGATGCATTCGATGTTTGTCAACAAATTCTGGAAACTTGTAGACCTACCTGAAGGGGTTAAACCCATAGGGTGTAAGTGTATCTATAAGAAGAAAAGCGGTCCGGATTGGAACGTTGAGACCTTAAAAGCACGACTAGTGGCTAAGGGTTACACCCTAAAGGAAGGTACTAATTATGAAGAAACCTTCTCACCAGTCGCAATGCTTAAATCCATCCGCATACTTCTATCTTTGCTACTTCTCTCAATTACGAGATCCAGCAAATGGATGTTAATATTGCGTTTCTAAATGGAAATCTTGACGAGCGCATTTTCATAGCTCAACTAGGTGGTTTCATGAAAGGTGGTCAAGAAACCAAGGTTTGTGAGTTGCTTAAATTCATTTATGGATTAAAGCAAGCATTTAGTTCATGGAATGTTATATTCGATGAAACTGTAAAAAGTTTCGGTTTTGAACAGTCAATAGATGAACCTTGTGTTTATAAGTTGATACACGAGGGCAAGATTGTGTTTCTGGTATTGTATGTCGATGATATACTACTTATTAGTAATGATGTAGGTAAATCATATGAGGTTAAAAGTTGTTGGGATTGGTGCCCACAAATGAGATATTAGACAATGAAATACATTTGTATTTGATTTTGCTGAAACATTAATATTAATAAATATACATTATTTATTATGTTTGTGTTTATGTATTAATGCTACGCTCTGAAACTGTCATCAACGAAAGGGGTGCTAAGTACAGACTTAACAAGATAGCCCCTTGTGACTAGTTTAAACATTTGTTCGCAATCTTAAGATGGATCCACAACCGAATTTAAGTATTGATTGTTAGAATGAATATGATATGAGATTTAGAGAGTTGTGACTCTATGATTCATCTTTGATATCTTATAGAAGATATTGAACAAGACATGTGATACTTAGAAGCTCGAGATAAAACCGTTTAAACACTCGAAGCTTCAAGATCACATACGAGGGGTACTTTGGTACGTACCATAATCCTGAAGTGAATATATAATTGATATTACACTTTATGACATTTGATTTGTCAATGGGAATTGACTAAGTTTTAGTTTCATATGACCCGACGGTTGGTGTCATAAGGATGTGATATTGAGTTATATGATTCACAGATATGGAATTAATGTTGGAAAAATGCAAATGCATTAGTATCACACTATGCTTTGTTATGAGAGTGTGAATGAATTAATCTGGCCAGGTATTCATTGAATAAGAACATTCTTTGATTAAAACACGTGACATGGAAAAACATCTCACTCTATGTTTTTATCATTCACAAATAACAAAGGAGTTAGTGAAATAATAACTCAAGGGGTAAAACGGTAATTTTACATTACCCTTAGTTAGTGATACACATGAAGGGTAATATCATAAAGTACTCTGTGGATCGTGTGATAAATTCTTTTGTCACATCAAACGAAAAATATACGTATATGAACAAAGAGAGTGTCAATATTGGTCTTTTAGTGGAATCTACCAATATTAAGAATTAAAAGACGGAAAAGGTTTGTGAACTTAATCTGATCTTTATTCTAAAACTTCGTTCATATGGGACCATAAGGTCTCAATGATAGACACTTGGAAGAGATTAAATGAACGAGAATTATTGATTTACTCATTTAACATAAATTGTGTTTATATCGGGAAAGTTATTTTTCTAAGTGACAAAATAAATAATTGGTTATTTATTATTACATTTATTTATTGAATCATAGAGTATTATTATATTGATAATAATACACTTGAGAAATTCAATTAAATAAAAGGAGAAAATAAACAATTTTCCATCTTGTACTTATTTGGTAAGTATGGAATTATTTTAATGAAATGTCATTAAATAAAATGAGAGTTCCAAATTAATTGAATTTAGAAATAAATCAAAAGTATTTGGGAATGAATTAAATAATATGGCCGAGTATGTTGAGGGTGTTTTGGCTAAGAATTACAAGTCAACGGGCCATGAGATTGACTCAACTTAAGCCCATAATAAAATGTTTGTACGTTAGTTTAAGCATAAACCCTAGACAAACCCCTAACCCTAATTCATTCGGCCAATCTCTCCTTTGTCTCCCTTGGAGTCTCTCGGCCGATTGTCCCAAAAGAAAAGAAAAGAGGAAAGAATATTTGTTTTCTTGTTCTTCATTTCAATTCTCGAGAGTTCTTGAAAGCCCACCATTTCAATCTCAATTGATCCTCGTGTTATATTGTTAATTCTTCACTTGTGGTGTTTGGTGTGTTTTTCAATTCAGAAAATTGTTTTCTAAAATTTTGTTAAAAAGGTTTTTGCAAGTTTCTAGCCGGTCGGACACTTTATGCTCTCCCCTGTCCGCGAGCCCCTGTCCGGCAAGTCCTCCCCAGTCCGGCGAGCCCTAGTCTGGCGAGCCCCTGTCCGGCGAACCCCAGTCTGGCGAGTCCCAGTCCGGCGGTCCCAGGGTCGAAGTCTCCAGTCCGGCGAAGGCCCCAGTCCGGCGAGTCTTCCCAGCAGATTCCCTGTCTGGCGAGCATCCTGCACGGTGAGAAGTCTATGTCCGGCGTCCTTGTCTTCCCAGTCCGGCGAAGAATCGGCCTATCCTGTCCTGCGAGCCTCTTTTTAATTTTGGATTCGATGTTGGCCTTCCGGAGATAGCTAGCAACACCGAGGTTGTTTACAATCTCAATTGTAAGATTTTTCTTAATGACTGCTAAAAATATATAAATTGTTTGTAGAGCTTGTTAGTGTGTTTTAATGTTGAGTGACATGTTTTTAATAAAAAAAATTATGAGCATGTAAATATATTTTAATGCCTTAGGTTGTTTAAATATATTAAAATAGTTTTAATATGATATATCTAATTATATTTTTCCGCCACATAGGATGTGTAATGTAATTAACTTGTTTAATTTGAAAAATCAATTCCAAACAAAAATCTGGTTAGCTAAGTAGTTTGACATGAAGGATCTAGGGGAAGCTGCGTACATTATGGGGATTCAGATCTTTCAAGATCGAAAGAACTGGACCTTGTCACACTCCAAGCATCTTATATAGATAAGGTGATGGATCGCTTCGCTATGCAAAACTCCAAGAAGGGCCAAAACCCCTTTAGACATGGAGTCTCACTCTCTAAGGACCAATCTCCCAAGATTTCACAAGAGATTGAGGACATAAGAAAGATTCCCTATGCTTTAGCCGTAGGAAGTCTCATGTATGTTATGTTGTGCACTAGACCGGATATATGTTTGGCCGATGGCGTAGTTAGTCGTTTTCAATCAAATCCTAGACCCAAGCACTGGGTTGTTGTTAAGCATGTTCTTAAGTATCTTCAGAGAACTAGGAACATGATGCTTACATATTTAGGTACTGACCTGACTATGACGGGGTATACCGATTTTGACTTTCAGGCGGATAAGGATTCCATGAAATCCCCTTCAGGATCTGTGTTCATCCTGATTGGTGGATCTATTGTGTGGATGAGTATCAAGCAATCTTGCATTACTGACTCCATCATGGAAGCAGAACATGTGGATGCTTGTGAAACATCCATAGAGGTTGTATTCCTTAGAAAATTCCTTAAGTATTTGGAAGTCGTTCCAAATAATAACGAGCGGATAACATCTTATTGTGATTATAGTGGGACTGTTTCAAACTCAAAGGAACTTATAAGCCTTACGCGCTCTAAGCATATTGAGAGGAAATACCATTTGATTACAAAGATTGTGCAGCTCAAAGATGTTGAGGTGAAGAAGATATCAACGGTGGACAACCTTGCAGATCCATTCACCAAGGCCCTATCCAATGAGAAAGTTCTCATAGATATGGAATTCATGTACAAGATTGCTAAAATGCAATGTATATCGCATCACGCTTTATTACTTGGATTGTGAATAAATGAACTGCCGCTGTATCCGGAATTAAGTAGCGACTTTATTTGGATGAAACAATGTGCATGCTAGCTCCGCGTCAATAAATTGTTTCTAACGTATTCACAATTAAAAAAGGAGTTTAGGAAATAACAACTAGAAGGGTAAAATGGTAATTTTATAAATCTCATCTAGTTGATGATATTCATGAAGGGACATAGATAACATTCAATAGATCCACTCAATTTAATTAAGTTGAATTTGAGTAGAAAATAAATTCATTTGAACCGAGAGATTCTCAGTGTCAACTCTTTAGTGGAGTCAGTTGACATTACACTAATACAGGAAAAGGTTTGTGAACTTTTGAGTCCGAGTATAGAAGCTCAAGCTTTGTTCATTTGGATCCACAAGGTCACTATTACAGGTCATTAGAGTATGATTATTAAACTGAAAGCTAAGTCAAAATCAGTTCAAATGTTGAACTAGACCTTTTCTCGGAAAATGTCTGAAGGATATTTTTGTCCACATTACATAAAATGATGTGAATGTCAAAATAAGATTTTGAATGTTTTTATATGATGAAAATTTAAATCATTTTCTAAACTGAAAAATCGTTTGAGGCATTATGAAATTAATTTCATCATTTGTGTAATAATAATTCTACAATGGGTATTTTAAGAATTGTCTTAAAAGAAATAAGGAAACATCTAGATTCTCCTTCCCTAGCTATAGAATTCGGCCAAGACACATCAAATGAGGAAATAATTTTCCCTAATTATAAGGATAATTAAAGGGAAATAATGTGCTAAGTGAGGAAACAAATTTCCACACTAATGCACAAAGATTGGCTGGCCATGTACTAGAGGAAGAGAAGAGAAAATCAACTATTATGTCATGAATGCATAATAGGAACTTGTAATTACCCTTTTTTATATTCCTTCTTCTATAAATAGAGTTTCACATAGAGATGTGAAAAGAAGTATTATTGGTCTTGCTCTCTCTGTTCTAGCCGACCACTCTCTCTCTCTCTATCTCTCTCTCTCTCTCTATCTCTCTCTCTCTCTCTCTCTCTCTCTCTCTCTCTCTCTCTCTCTCTCTCTCTCTCTCTCTCTCTCTCCCCCCCTAAATTCCTTTTTTATTTTGGCACCTAAGTGCTCATTAGAGTTTGGCATAATTAGCTCTCTCTCTCTCTCTCTCTCTCTCTCTCTCTCTCTCGCTATTGTGTTTAATTGTGCCCACACACAAATCCTTCAAATCTCTATAGACTCTTGTAATAGAAACCTTAAGTTTCTCGAGTTGTACATTAGACGTGAAGGAACCGAGCCAGAAAGAAGATCCACCTTTCTCAAGAAGATTCAAAGTAAAGGTTCAAGAAAGGTTAGTGTTCAAGCACTTTAAATAATGTTTTTAATTTATAACATGTTCATGTACTTTGCCTAGGTTAGTAAAATTGTTTACTTGTAAAGAAATTTTATATTCCGCCATTAATATGATTAGTGATAATATTTCTTAACCCTAGACCTATTCCAACAGTTTGATCACTCAAATATTATCGCATGGGCCTCGAGGGAGGATTACTAGAGATTAAGTTTATGTGTGTAACTAACCACTTAGTTCAAGAACATCTACTTTGAAAACAATCCGCCGAGGGGAGGCCTTGTCCCATCGTTTCACTTTTGAACGTAACTCTACAAGCAATGTTAAGGGTAATGCGTCTGTGAGTAATTTCATAAAGAGCGGGTCACAAGGGTGACTCTTAGTATGATGAAAAATGCACTTAGCATTAGTGTTGGGGATCGTGGGTTGCAAACAATAAGTACAACTCTCCTATACGTTTGGAAACACTTTCCATGGGTAAAGAGATATAGAGTGGATCACTAGAAAAAAGAACCCTATTGATATTTATGAGAGAAGAGCAGTGTTAATGCACTAAGGCACAAGGAACATACTCAGATATTTATTTTTATTAATTTATATTCCTAAAAAAAGTGTGTGAGATTCATAAAATCTCACTTTTGCACTTGAAAGTTTTTGAGATTCAAAATCTCCTAAAACTAATTTCTTCATCTTCATGACATCTTCCTTCAAGAACTCTTCACGGTGGTTGAGTGCGTGAATGTTGATAAGCCATGGTTGCGTCAAGAAGAGGGGAAGAAGTTAGGAGTCACAAATCCGGACTCAAGATCATGGACTCGCGGACTGCCGTACACCTCGGACGTAAAAAGTCATAAATGACATATCCGGTATCCGATTGAACATAAACTAATTGCAATAGATAGCTAACTTCCGTACCTTTAATTTGGTTTAAGAACCACTATTTTTAAATTCCGAGCAAAGAGTTATGCCCGTTTTACCGAGCGATAATAATTTGTACAAAAATTGAAAAATAATTAAAAATATGTTGGATCTAGGCATATTGAGGAAGGAGGTTTATTGAAACATTTTATTTATTTGTTTTGATATCAATTGCGTGTTATATTAACATATTCATAATTTACAAAAAATAAAAAAAAATAACATAATATAAAACATTCACTAACAAATTTAAACTAAAAGTTCAATAAACTAGTTTAAACTATGTAGACAAATTTTTAAACTTGTCAAAATATTAATTTTGAATATGCTAGACATAAAATCTTTAAAAACTGTTTTTAATTTGTTTATATAGCACGTTTAACAAGTGAAAAATGTTGGAAATTACTTAACGATTTAAGTAGATTATTATTAAACATAACTAATTACATGCGGAACTAATAATAAAAACGATCTAGCATATTAAACTATTTAATATCTAACAACCTATTGGCATTAAAATCATAAGCATGTTAATTAACAATTTAACTAATCTATGAACATGTTAATCAACGATTAATTCTAAACATGTTATTTCGATAAAATCAAACACTCCAAACAATCATACAACAATTATATTAATTAATAGTATTAAGGTTATCGAAACTTACATCGTCGAGTTATAAATAACTCGGTCGAGGATTTGAAAACGAGTTCGATGCGAGAATCTTCAAGCTTCTCCAATTCCGGAAAGCAAGGCTCCCCGTCACGTCACTACGTCGAAGAAGAGCAGGGGTTGGACTCCTCGGTGTCAACTCCTAGAACCGGGTTTGGGCGGCGCTTGATGGCAGCTGGAGGCAGCAAGGGATGTTGCTGATTCTGAGCGCGGTAGCGAGGCGCGGATCAGCCCCAAGGCGCTGCAGCGGGCGCGGGAACTGAGGCAGCAAAGGCGCGAGTCTGAGCAGCGTCACGGAGGAGGCTTGGCTCGGACCTGGGCTCGTTGGTGGCATCACTGGGATGCTGGGCGAAAGGCAGCGACGCGCGGAGATGCTGTTAGGTCCCTGTCGGGCGCAGATGCACGCGGACGGGCGGAGGCAGATCGTAGGCGAAACTTCGCGACGACGCTGAGAGCTCTTGGAAACTCGGATCAGGAATCTGTTTTTTGCGTTGCGTCAGCAATGAACTGACTTAAATGGGTTCGGAAAGATTTCAGGGTTTCCGGACTCGGTTTCGTCAGATTCATCAAATCTTTGGTTCGGAGGTAAGATTTCTTGATACTCCTCCAGACCAAAAAGATTTCTTGATACAACCACAAGTTGATTCAACGACGACACAAAAAGATTTCTTGATACTCCTCCAGACCACGGATCCCATGGTCGAGTCATCAACGCAAGATTTCTTGATACTCCTCCAGACCACGGATCCACCATTCAGGGTGAACACAGACCCTAATGTGGACTTCCTGGAATCGTTATCCGCTTGAAAACTGGAGTCGGTATATCCTGTCATATTCAGGTCACCACCTAAGTATGCAAGCATGTAGTTTCTCGTTCTCCGGAGATACTTGAGAACATGCTTGACAGAAACCCAGTGCTCAGGTCCAGGGTTTGACTGGAATCTACTCACCACGCCCACTATGCAAAGCAGATATGAGATTTCCTACGGCTGAAGTGTTGGAATTTAGTTAACATTTAACCTAATTCCGACAAATCTGGGTCTAACCTTTGTTCCATTCCCCAAATTGAACGTGAACTCCTCATCACCTAAGCGTTTGGTTTGCCTGAAAACATTCAGATTACACACAATATGATCAGAATCCCCGTTCCAAAATCCAGGGTGATTCTTTATATGTTGTGTAACATGCTTGAGTGATGAAAACCATACCTTTCCCCTTAACAGTCTTGAGGTAGGCAATGTAGTTCCTTCTCCAATGGCTGACCTCTCTACAATGGTGGCACTTATGTTTAGACTTGTCCACCTCTGTGATGCCCTTGCCCTTGACATTCGCAGTCTTCTTGTAAGACTTCTTGGATCTTGTTCGGTTGGCGTTTTTGGAACCCTTCATCACCCTCTTAGAACCAGAAGTGGAAGCCCTATGTTCAGCAACATTGACTTGACCAGTCTTCTTCTTGGTATTAGGGATGAGTCCTTCAGTAGTCTGCAACTCCTTCATGAGCTCGATTACCGAATAATCGAGCTTGTTCATGGAGTAGTTCAAACGGAAGCTATTGAAAGATTCGGTCAGTCTCAAAGATTATGTCGACCTTGGTGATTCCATCGATCTCCGATCCAAGAATCTCCATGTCGTTCATACGGAGTAGTGAGAACATACTTGTGATTTTCCACCATCCATACAATGTTGAGGTAACGGTTCCAGTCAACGTAATTCTCACCCTCGATTTTGTTGTAACTCAAAATAGATGCAAGTGGATTCACGATGTATAACTGAAATTAAATAAAATGAATATATTTAGCATGTGCTGTAATTTCGAATTATGATGCATGTACAATTATAAATAGGTAAGGAAAGCGATAAATAATTCATGGTATTATGAACAAAAATGATTAATTTCTTTTCGTAGGGGAAACCACAATTGATCGCCTTTCATAGTCGTGACACATCACAATTTAGTTCAAACCATAGAAGAAGTCACAACTTCTAGTTCTTGCTAATAACCATGGACTTTGGTCACTTATTTTTAACATATAACCTCTATGAAGGGTTACTTTAAACAATAAGTCTAAGTTTGTAACCAACATGTGGGCCCTCATCCAAGTCACTTTGAAAACGGTTCTCCTAGAGGAGACTCCGCTTCATCGTTCCTCTTTAGAGCTTAGTTCATAATAATTCAATTAACTATGTGCTTCCGAAGTACTCCCATTGAAGGAATGGACACGAGGGTGACTCTTAACTCATTCACACAAGTTAATTAAATTCATGTTAGGGACCTTGAGTTATTTCAACTACAAATAACCCTCCCACTTAGTTTTTGTAAAAATTATATTTGTGTTGATTGTGTTTAATTTCATAACTTGTTTCATAAATTAAACTATATAATGATGCATGAACAATTTCATAGTATATGGCGTTCTATCCTATATGACATGTGAGTGAATATGAGATAAGTTTAAATAAATAAATAAATAAATTTAATTTATCTAATGGCCGAATTCTAAATTTACAACCCATTTACAAAAAAGAAAAATTATTAAACTAGTTTTATTTCTTGTCTTTCGTCGAGGAGCCAAATTTCCGAATTTTAAAACTTAGAGATCAATATCTCCCACTCCAATAACTAAATCCACTTTTATTATTTAAAAAATAATATAAGCGAATTTAATTATTCAAGATTTTAAATTCTTTCAGAAACAATTTTTGAATTTCGGACGTCGAGCCCAACCCAAGTTAGCTCGCGTGCGTCCGAAGACACACGGCCATGCTAGGGGTTTTGGCCGATCCAAACAGCCCTCATGTGTCCGAGACACAGATCCTTGGGCGTGTCTGGAATGATCCGGGATAGCTCACATCCCGGTGGCTGCCTCCTTTCTTCTAGTCCACCCGGATTACAAATTTCCAAAATATAAATTTACAACATATTACAGATTTAAATAAAATAAAACCGGGACGTTACCCTAAAATAATCCTAGGGCCAATTGGAATAAGGATCCATCCACAAAACATAAACATAAACACATACATTCACAAATGCAATTCATACAAAAACGCCAACACTTAAAATCGATTTTAATGACAACCTGGCTCTGATACCATTTGTTCGAATTTAGTTAACAATTAACTTAATTAATTATGAAACATATCTATATTTGGAAAAAATTCATAATTCAATTTAATATGTTAAAAGACTTTTTAAAACATATTCAATAACCATGTCATTAAATCTAATCTAGCATGTCAATAAATTTATAAACGTGATAATAAATTCATTCAATCATACAAACAAATAATCTAAACATACTAACAATCCTACAATGATTATTACATTCAGATCCATTTCGTTTCAAGAAGACTTACAGAGGGTTCGTGCAAGATTTTGCCTCGGGGTGAGCGTCCACGGCCGAAACTCGTTCACACGCGCCTGTAGGATGTCACGAAAAATGTCCTCGCTTCGTTGCTCCAAAAAAATGGCCGGCCCTGATTGTCAATTTTCACTCAAACAACCACAAGTTGAATAAATGATAATTCTCTAGGAGTTTTTGGGAGATTAAGAAGGTGAGCTTTTTTATGGGAACAAAAAGAGAAGGAATAAACAAAGGCTTAGGCGAGAAATCAAATTTCACTCTCTCTTTTTCCTGGATTTTTGGGTCTTGTATATTCTCTTTGGGGAGGAGAAAATAATTGGCCAAGAGGGTAGGGGGAGAGAAAATGAGTGTGTAAATTAGGTCAAGAGAGAGAGAGAAGAAAGCCTTCCTTTTATTTCAGGGAGAATGAGTTTAAATTAGGTAAAAAACAAATAATGGCTCATTAATCAAACTTAAACCCAATAATTCATTTAAATAATTATCTACCTCACTTCTACCCTAGAAGTGGCCGGCCATATTGTCTATATTATGTCCCGAATTTATTTGATTTATTTCTAAAATATTATTTAATTAATTTAGAACGTCTCATTTATTTAATGACATTTCATTAAATATTTTCATACTATTTAAACAAGTACAAAACGAGAAAATATTTATTTTCATCTTTTATTTATGTGAATCAACAAATTATATTATTATCAATATAATAACATAATGTGATTTATTTAATAAATGTAATAATAAATAACCAATTATTTATTTATTTACGTAGAAAATAATTTTCTTTGCGTAAATCACAATTTACTTTGAATGAGAAAATCAATGAAGGGGATCCCGCGTGAGAGATAATCAGTTGAGTTTTTCCCAAAAATATTTCTTATAACTCTCCAAGGTTCTAAGCTAATAAACGAAAGAAACCGAGCTTCATTAAACTGATAAATCAAGGATATTACAGACCTCACACTATTATATTTATTACATTTATTATTTTATCCTTGTGACGGTTCCAGAGGGGTAGTCGCGTTTCGCCCTCTACAATGATTACTTTAAAACATAAGTTTAAGTGTACAACCGACATGTGAGCCTTTAATCAAGTCACTTTGATAACGGTTCTCCTACGGGGAGATTCCGCTTCATCGTTTCTCTTTAAGACTTAGTTCATAAGAGTTTAATTAACAACATGCTTCCGAAGTACTTCTATTAAAGGGAGGGCCACTATTAGGCGACTCTTAATTTATCACACATTAAGTTAATTAAACTCATGTCGAGGACCGCGGGTTGCTTCAACAATACACAACCGCGGGTTGAAAACAATTTTCATTTTATAATCATTTTATAAACTTTACACTATGTGCATGAACATTTCATTTTAATGTGATGTTGGCGTTCTATCATATATAACATGTGATGTGATAATTCTATGAGATTAAATAAAATAAAAGCATAAAATATTTAATTCATCTAATGGCCCATTTCTAATTACACCCCAAAGAAAAATTACATTGAAATTAAACTATTTAATCTTCATTGAGGGATCGGCGAAGGAACTTGTGACGCATCATCGGATGTCTCGGGTCAGCCCCCACACGTTCTCCAACGTGGGGCCAAGTCCAAGGTGTTGCCTTCCTTGGCTTCTCGTTGTCGGATTACATTTTAATAAAATTACAATTTAAATTGTTCTCGCAAATTGAGGCTCACAAATTTAAAATAAAAATAAACTTGGGACAATAACCGAAAAATTCCTAGGACCATAACAATGAGGATCGGTCCACAAAACAAACACACAAGCATTCATAACACAATTCAAATCTTACAAAAAATGGCAACACCAAACTAGTCAAAAAATTTCTAAACTAGTCATTAAAACATAATATTTAATGCATTTTACTCGCTTAGATACCATTTGTTGGAAATTATTTAACAATTAAACAATATTATTATATATCAGATCGATATGTGGCGAAATTATATAATAAGATCTAAAAATAAAGTAAACACATTATAATATATTTAACAACTTAGGCATTAAAAATCATTAACATGTCAATAAAATATTTATTTTTAACATGTTGTCAACAAATTGAATAAAATGATCAAACAACTTATAAACACATTTAAAATATTCTATTGCAGATCCAATTCGTTTAGGAGACTTACATGTGAGGTTGTAAACAACCTAATGCGTTTCTAGCTAACATCGGAGCGCCTCGTCAAAATCCTAGAAGTTGTCTCGCCGGATTGCACTCTGGCCGGCTGACAGAAATTGGCATGTGAGCCTGTGGGTACATGCAAATCGCTGGTGAAGTAGGCACCACCTGGATGCGCGTAGAGCTCCTGTGGTGGCTCAGGCACGCGTCGGGCTCCGTGAAAGCAACAGTCACGTCTCGCTTGAATTTTTCGCATTTCGACTAAATCCTTGCAGGTAAAACATCACTCAAACACCACGAGAAGAGGCAATGATAATTCTCTCAGATTTTAGGGAGATTTAGAGGGTGCGCTCTCCATACTCTTCAAAGTAGTACGAAACGAGAAAATATTTATTTTCATCTTTTATTTATTTGAATCATCAAAATATGTAATTATCCATATAACAACATAATATGATTCATTAAATAAATATAATACTAATAACTAAGTATTTATTCGATTAGCTAGAAAAGTATTCTCTCATTGCAAATCACAATTTACTTTTAATAAGAAAATCAAATCGTTCTAGTTTAACAAATCTCGTCCGAGAGTCTATGATTGAGACCTAATGGAACCACATGGACGAAGCTTTAAACTAAAGATCGGACTCAAAAGTTCACAAACCTTTTCCGTCTTTTAATTCTTAATATTAGTCGATTCCACTAAAGGACTAATATTAAATTCTCTAAGTTCATATGCGTTTATTTTCTGTTGATGTAACAAAACAATTCTTCACACGATCCACATAGTATTTTACAATATTACCCTTCATGTATATCAGTAACTCAGAGGAAGATACAAATCCCATTTTACCCCTGAGTTATTATTTCACTAACTCTTTCGTTATTTGTGAATGAGAAAAACATAGAGTGAGATGTCTTCACATGTCTCATGTTTTAATCAAACAATGTTTTATTCGATGAATATCAGGCCTGGTTTATTCATTCACACTCTCATAACAAAGCAATGATACTAATGCATTAGAATTGTTTCAACATGAATTTTGTATCTGTGAATCACATAACCCAACATGACAGCGTTTGGACACCAACCGACGGGTCAGATGCAACTTTAATTTAGTCATTGCCCATTGAAAAATCAAATGTCATTAGGTGTCACATCGGTTATGCATTCACTTCATAATTTAGGTAAGTACCAAAATACCCCTCGTATGTGATCTTGAAGCTTCGAGTGATTAAACGGTTTTATCTCGAGTTTCAGAGTATCAAAGGTCTTGTTCAATATCTTTTGTAAGATATCAAGAATGAAGCATAGAGTCACAACTCTCTATATCACAAGACAATATATCCGGCTTCATTCAAACACTCATTACTCAAATTCGATTGCCCTATCGATCTTTAGATTGCGAACTAATGTTTAAACTAGTCAGAAGGGGCTATCTTGTCAAGTATATACTTAGCACCTCTTTCGTCGATGACAGTTTCAGAGCGTAGCAAACATACATAAACACAATCTTAATTAAGAATGAATATTTAAATTTATTGAATATTTTCCGCAAAAACCAAATACAAAGTATTTATAATGTCTAATATGTTCTTTGTGTGCACCAATCACAACATTAACCAAGTAAGCTCGTGAAGCTGAGGTTGACCGATGGAGAGAGGTTGATACAACTTTGGGTGATTATCGAACAAGCCACTCAATACCATCACTCGTGGCAAAGCGAGACTCCAATTCTGCAATAAACAAAATAATGTTATATATTGTAAAATTAAACGAGTTGTTTATAAGCCAAGTGTGATCATGTTTACCTTCATGAACGTCTTAAAGTCTTCTTAATATTGATCCTGCTCGACTAGGTTCTTTTGACAGTCAAAAATCGTGATCGTCCGCTCTATCAAATCAACTTGAAATGTGAACCAATGGACATTCTTGAAGTTTACGACCATGAAGATCTCTTTAGCTCCCTTCCATGGCAAGATCTTGTTGTTTTTGTATCCCTTCGTTGGTAACAGAACGAACCTCATATCCCAGTTGGCTCTCTCTGGTTCGGTCCCCAACTCTTTGACCTTTTTTAATGAATTCTTTCTCTTGAACAAATTCGCCGTAAACGTTTGGATCCCACATCGGGTCCATCACACGGACATCTTGATGATATCCACTGAGATCTCGTTGTCGATTCCGAAGCATGTGAAAAATAGCATCAATATGCTGCAACAAACAAACATATAGTTAATATAGACATAGTAAGAGATACTTCAATATTAAAAATAGATTGTACCTCATCAGCTAGCCACTCCCCCTTGTCTGCAATCGCCTTAAAGAATGCCAGATTACCGTCCCTTATCGGCAACCGGATAGACTTCATAAAGTGTCCCAAGTATTTCCCCGTCCTGACCCAGAGCATCACCTCGACATACTCTTTTTCGGTCTGCTCCGTAAGCTCCTTGAAGGACTTAGCGCACTGTTGACGGTATTTGGGCTTTGTCGGATCAGTGAAGTTATCCCACTTCTTTGACTGTTGGGGTGGTGGTTTTATTGGAGATTTATGTGGCTCCCCTCGTTGAAGCTTTACGAGTTTCTCCTCGGAAACGCCCTTCATTTTTTCGTCTCATCGCTTCTTGAGATTTATGAATAGAGGAGCTTGATTATCTGGGGCTGAAAGCTACAGGGGGAGGCGTGGAGGCTCAAGGGGGAGCCTTGCTCTTCTTCTGCTCTTCAGTACCACGCGCTTGCGTGGTAGGGACGGGCCCCCCTGACATCCCCGTAATATCTTGGAACATGTAGTTCAGATGCTCTCATATACGAACCTAAAAAAACGTTAGTAAAATTGTGATAAACATATAAAATACAATAACTTCAAAACTTTACAAACAAACCTCATACCTGATCATGTCGTATACGCTCAACTCTCTTGTGAGTTGTTTGGAGGCCGTGTGTTAGACCAAAACCATAGTTCGGAGTATCATCCCAATATTATGGTTGAGTTGGTTCTACATGCCCACCGTGATGACAATAGGGTCATCATCACTTGGCAAGGAGCCACGAGCTTAAGGACGAGGCGATCTTCAAGGAGCAAGAGAGGCATGACGAGGACGAGCTTCAGATTGTTTCGTCGGACGAGTTCCTCGAGGAGTATCAAAGATGTACTTCTTGCATCGTCCTCGTCCTCGACGTGGCCGAGTACGTCTCTTTCTTCTGCGGCAGAACGGACGATGTTAATTTCTTCGTCGATGTTATTTGGCTCCGCCGCATCCTCTCCTTCAATGTCTATCGGATATAGACATTTTTACGTCTTCTCTTCAATCTGAAAGAAAATTTTTCTATCGATCATGGTCGCAGCATTTGAAGGACGCCTAACTACAAACATAATAACAATGTTAATATTTAATCGTAACATTAAAGAAGATTGATAAAATAACGATAAAATTTATCAATTTCTTTTTTAGGATCTTCTCTACGTCCTTGCTAAGAACAGCGAAAGTTACTGACCACGAATACATTCTCGGCATTCGATTTCCGATGGTGTGCCAAAGCTCCGGGATAGCCTCGTATGCCTAATACTGAAAGGCATAAAGATTTCCAGTCAGCGTGTACGTTGCCTTTTTTTGGAGGATGTCGGGCTTATTCTTAAGGTTGTCTTCAAGGCCCACGCGATAATGCTTCAAATCCACTGAGAGCGATAGAAACGTCTAACCCAGCTCATGTTCCCCCATGGTAGGCTGTATAAGAAGGGGAGATCTGTTGGAATTTGATTAACAATTAACCTAATTTAATTACGAAACACATCAATATGTGGCGGAATTTCATAATTCAATTTAACATATTATAAACGTTTTAAAACATGTTCATAACCATGTCATTAAATCTAAACTAGCATATCAACAACATTTATGAACATATCAATAAATTCATTTAAGCATGCAAACGAACAATCTAAATAAATATAATCATTCTACAATACTATATCATTCAGATCCAATTCGTTTAAGAGACACTTACATAGGGTTTGTATCTGCGAGAGCAAGTCTCGGTGTACGTCCAAGTGATCGGCCGATCCTCTACACCACACGCGTCAAGGAGATCCTCAAATCCGTCGTGCCTTCGTTCCTCGAAAAGTGGCCGGCCCTGGGGAGAGAAAAATCACTCAAACAACCACAAGTTGAGTCAATGATAATACTCAAGGGATTTTAGGAGACAAAGAGGGTGGGCTCTTTCGTGGGAACAAGGGAAGAAGGGGAAACTCAAAAAAAAGGAAGGGCTGCCAGGAAACAGTTTTCTTCTCTCTCTTTCTCTCTTAATTTCGGCCAAAACCTCTCAAGCACAAGGGGGGAGAGGTTTGGCTGCGTGTTGGTCAAAATTAGGCTAGGGTTACCAAAGAGAAAGCCTCGTTTTATATCAGAGAGAATGGGCTTAAGTTAGGTCAAAATCCAGTTAAGACCCATTAGTCAAACTTAAGCCCAAAACTCCTTTTAATGAGTTTAAACAATTTTTTCAGCCCATAAAACACCTATTATGGCCGGCCATATTGTCCTAATTATCTCCCAAATTTATTTGATTTATTTCTAAAATAATATTTAATTAATTTAGAACATCTCATTTATTTAATAACAAGTCATTAATTATTTTCATACTAATCAATGTAGTACGAAACGAGAAAATATTTATTTTCATCTTTTATTTATTTGAATCATCAAATTATATTATTATCAATATAATAACATAATATGATTTGTGAAATAAATGTAATAATAAATAATCAGTTATTTATTTAATTACTCAGAAAATAATTTTCTTAGCGTAAATCACAATTTACGTTGAATGAGAAAATCAATCATTTCTTGTTCACCAAAATCTCGTCCGAGAGTTTATCATTGAGACCTTATGGACCCACATGAACGAAGCTTTAGAATAAAACTCGGACACAAAAGTTCACAAACTTTTTCCGGCTTTTAATTCTTAATATTAGTCGATTCCACTAAAGGACCAATATTGAACATCTTTAAGTTCATATGCGTTTATATTTCCGTTTGATGTGAAAAAACTATTCTTCACACGGTCCACAGTGTATTTTACGATATTACCCTTTGTGTGTATCATTAACTCAGAGGAATGTAAAATTACCGTTTTACCCTTGAGTTATTATTTCACCAAGTCCTTTGTTATTTGTGAACGAGAAAAACATAAAGTGAAATGTCTCAACATGTCACATGTTTTATTTCAAAGAATTCTTTATTCGATGAATACCAGGCCTGGTGTATTCGCTCACACTCTCATAACAGAGCATGGTGTGATACTAATGCCTTAATATTGTTTCAAAACAAATTCCATATGTGAATCACATGTTTCAACGAAACAGTATATGACACCGACCGTCGGGTCACTGAAACTTCATTTAGCCATTGCCCATTGACAAATCAAATGTCATAAAGTGTTACAAGAATACATGTACTCACTTCAGGATTTAGGTAATTACTAAAATACCCCTCGTATGTGAGTTTGATGTTTCGAGTGATTAAACGGTTTTATCTCGAACTTCAAAACTTCACTGGTCTTGTTCAATATCTTCATTAAGATATCAAGAATGAATTACAGAGTCACAACTCTCCATATCACAAGATAAGATATCGTTTAATTCATTCTAACAATCATTACTAGGAAACGATTGCCCAATCGATCTTTAGATTGCGAACTATTATTTAAACTAGTCATAAGAAGGTATCTTGTCAAGTCTGTACTTAGCACTTCTTTCGTTGATGACAGTTTCAGAGCGTACACATAAATGCGTAAACACAATCTTAAATAAGAATGGATATTCAATCTTTATTTAATTTGAAAGCAAAACAAATACAAAAGTATATAATATCAAAAATCTCCTTTGTGGTCATAAATGCCAACAAACTCCCACTTGACTCAAAGGAGATGCGAATGATCTTTCAGTCCTAATCCTTCTAGGTGTCCCTCGAAGACCTTACTGGTTAAAGGCTTCGTGAAGGGATCAGCAAGGTTGTCCAACGTTGAGATCTTCATAACCGTCGCGTCCCCTCTATGAACTATATCTCGTACCAGGTGGTATTTTCGCTCGATGTTTTTCGAGCGCTTGTGACTTCTTGGTTCCTTACAGTTAGCAACGGCTCCACTGTTATCACAGTAAAGTGTAATGGGCTCGTTGGCACTTGGAACTACTTCCAAGTACATCAGGAATTTCTTCAGCCACACAGCCTCCTTTGCAGCTTCGCAAGCTGCCGCATACTCGGCTTCCATGGTCGAGTCAGCAACACAAGTTTTCTTTATACTCCTCCAGACCACATATCCACCATTCAGGGTGAACACAGACCCTGATGTGGATTTCCTGGAATCCTTATCCGCTTGAAAATCGAAATCGGTATACCCCGTCATATTCAGGGCATCACCTGTGCAAGCATATAATTTCTCGTTCTCCGGAGATACTTGAGAATATGCTTGACCGCAACCCAGTGCTCGGGTCCAGGATTCGATTGGAATCTACTCACCACGCCCACTGCGTAACAAATATCTGGCCTAGTGCAGAGCATTGCATACATGAGACTTCCTACGGCTGAGGCGTAGGGAATATGTCTCATGTCCTCTATCTCTTGAGGAGTCTTGGGAGACTGCTCACTAGATAGATGCACTCCATGTCTGAAAGGTGGCTATCCTTTTTTGGAGTTCTGCATACTGAAGCGATCCATGATCTTATCAATATAAGATGCTTGAGAAAGCGCTAACTTTCGATTCTTCCGATCTCTAAAGATCTGAATCCCCATAATGTAAGCCGCTTCTCCAAGATCCTTCATCTCAAACTGCTCTGACAGCCAGATCTTAACCTCTGATAACTTTCCCACATCATTCCCAATGAGTAGTATGTCATCTACATAAAGGATTAAGAAGACCACTTTGCCATCGTTTACCATCTTATAAACACATAGCTCATCTAAAGACTGATCAAAGCCGTAGCTTTTCACAGTCTCGTCGAATCTAATATTCCACGATCTAGATGCTTGCTTTAGTCCATAAATGGACTTTAGAAACTCACAAACCTTGCCATATTGGCCTTTCTCCATGAACCCGTTTGGTTGAGCCATGTAAATGCGCTCGTCAAGATTTCCATTCAAAAATGCAGTCTTGACATCCATCTGCCAGATTTCATAATCTAGGGCGGCAGCAATGGATAAAAGAGTATGAATAGACTTTAGCATCGCCATGGGCGAGAAGGTATCTTCATATTCGATACCTTCCTTTTGTGTGAACCCCTTCGCCACAAGTCGTGCTTTAAATGTCTCGACGTTTCCATCCGGTCCTCTTTTCTTCTTGTAGATACATTTACACCCAACAGGCTTGATGCCTTCAGGTAAATCTACAAGTTTCCAGACGTTGTTGACATACATCGAATGTATTTCAATGTTCATGGCTTCTTGCCATAGGTTTGCTTCAGAACTCTGCATCGCCTGGGAAAATGATACTGGATCATCTTCCTCCTTGTATGCGACTGCAACAAAGGCCTCTCCGATGTACATCAATCGCTCAGGTTGTCGTACAATCCTGCTACTACGACGAATCGTAGGAGGCTCAAGTTCCAAATGTGGTTCTTCTATTGTTGGTGTAGGACTTGTCCTATCTTGTGAAGTACCAGCTACTTCACTCAACATCTCCTTCAGCACAAGTTTGCTTCTCGGTACGGTATTCTTCATGTAATCATCTTCAAGAAACCTAGCGTTCGTGCTAACGAACGTTTTCTTGTCAGTAGGACTATAGAATGTGTACCCTTTTGTTTCTTTCAGATATCCTATGAAAAAGCATAATTCTGAACGACTAGCCAATTTGCTAGTCTTTTGTCTCAGCACATGTGCTGGACAAACCCAGATCTTGATGTGGTTTAGAACAGATTTCTTACCACACCATCTCTCGTAGGGAGTGCCGGGAACCGTTTTTGACGGAACTTGGTTGAGAATATGAGCTGCCGTTTCTAAGGCATATCCCCAGAACGAATCAGGAAGAGATGAGTAACTCATCATTGATCTCACCATATCTAGTAGCGTTCGGTTCCTTCTCTCTGACACACCGTTTGTTGTGGTGTGCCAGGTGCTGTAAGCTGAGAATGAATGCCTTCTTCTTTAAGAAGATCCTCGAACTCATCAGACAAATACTCTCTGCCTCGATCTGATCGAAGGGTTTTGATTTGTTTCTCTCTTTGCTTCTCAACCAAGGCCCGATATTGTTTGAACATTTCAAAAGTATCGGATTTGTGTCGCATTAAGAAAACATGACCAAAACGTGAGTAGTCATCAGTGAAGGTTACAAAGTATTCGTAACCTCCTCTTGCCTGAATACTGATTGGACCACATACATCACTATGTATGAGTTCCAATACTTGTGTGGCTCTTAGACCTTTCGAAGAGAAAGGTCTCTTGGTCATCTTGCCTTCAAGACAGGATTCACACGTGGGCATAGATCCCACGTTTAGAGATTTCAAAGGACCATCCTTTGTTAACCTCTTAATCCTATTTAGGCCAATATGTCCAAGACGTAAGTGCCATAGATATGTATCATCTGTTTCATCACTATGAAATGTCTTACGCTTCCTGAGTGAATCACTATTCACCTCAGTATCCAAGATTGTCGGCTCATTAGGATATAGATAATAAATAGAATCTACTCGATGAGCTTTAGAAATAAAACAACCATTAAGAAAAATTTCAATACCATTATTGACTTTAAACTCATAATGTTGTTCTTCTAAACGACCAAAAGAAATTAAGTTCTTGCAAAAATCTGGAACATAATAAACGTTATTCAATAATAAAGCCTTATTCCCAAAATTCAGCTGCGTGGTCCCGACAGATCTGGCTCTGACCTTCGTTCCATTCCCCCAGTTGAACGTGAACTCTTCTTCACCTAAGCTTCTGGTTTTCCTGAAACCATTCAGATTACACACAACATGGTCAGAAGCCCCGCAGTCTAAAATCCAGGGTGATTCTTTATATGTCGTGTAACATGCTTGGGTGACGAAAGCCATACCTTTCACCTTGACTGTGTTGAGGTAGACAAGACAGTTCCTTCGCCAATGGCCGACTTCTCCGCAATGGTGGCACTTTTGTTTAGACTTTTCCACCTTTGAGATGCCCTTGCCCTTGACATCCGCAGCCTTCTTGTAAGGCGTCTTGGATCCCGTTCGGTTGGCGTTTTTGGGACCCTTCATCACTCTCTTCGATCCAGAAGTGGAAGCCCTATGTTCAGCAACATTGGCTTCACCAGTCTTCTTCTTGGTCTTAGGGAGAAGTCCCTCGGCAGTCTGCAACTCTTTCATCAACTCGGTTACAGAATAATCGAGCTTGTTCATGGAGTAGTTCAGACGGAAGCTATCGAAAGAATCCGTCAGAGTCTCCAAGATCATGTAAACCTTGGTGAGTCTATCGATCTCCGATCCGAGAATCTCCATGTCGTTCAGGTGACCCATGATCACTAGCATGTGGTCCCTGACTGACGTTACCGGCTTCATCCGACAATTCATGAAATTTCGGATTGCCTGCTGCCTCGCCTGACGCCCATGACATCCAAACATGTCATGAAGATTGTAGAGCATGTCATATGTCGTGGCAATGTCCTTATGAGATTGTTGCAACACATTGCTCATGGCCGACCCAAACAGCCCTCTTGTGTCCAATACACAGGTCCTTAGGCGTGTTCGGAATCGTCCGGGATAGCTCCCACGCGTTTCAAAAACGCGCGGCCATTCCCGGAGGCTGCCTTCCATCTTCTTGTCTCCCGGATTACAAAATTATAAAATTTAAATTTACAACAAATTACAAATTTAAATAAAATAAAAAATAAAAACTGGGACGTAACCCCTAAACAATCCTAGGGCCAATTAGAGTAAGGATCCATTCACATAAACACACATACATTCACAAATGCAATTCATACAAAAACGCCAACACTCAAAATCGATTTAATGACAATTATGGCTCTGATACCATTTGTTGGAATTTGATTAACAATTAACCTAATTTAATTACGAAACACATCAATATGTGGCGAAATTTCATAATTCAATTTAACATATTATAAACGTTTTAAAACATGTTCATAACCATGTCATTAAATCTAAACTAGCATGTTAACAAAATTTATGAACATATCAATAAATTCATTTAAGCATGCAAACGAACAATCTAAATAAATATAATCATTCTACAATACTATATCATTCAGATCCAATTCGTTTAAGAGACACTTACATAGGGTTTGTATCTGCGAGAGCAAGTCTCGGTGTACGTCCAAGTGATCGGCCGATCCTCTACACCACACGCGTCAAGGAGATCCTCAAATCCGTCGTGCCTTCGTTCCTCGAAAAGTGGCCGGCCCTGGGGAGAGAAAAATCACTCAAACAACCACAAGTTGAGTCAATGATAATACTCAAGGGATTTTAGGAGACAAAGAGGGTGGGCTCTTTCGTGGGAACAAGGGAAGAAGGGGAAACTCAAATAAAAGGAAGGGCTGCCAGGAAACAGTTTTCCTCTCTCTCTCTTTCTCTCTTAATTTCGGCCAAAACCTCTCAAGCACAAGGGGGGAGAGGTTTGGCTGAGTGTTGGTCGAAATTAGGCTAGGGTTACCAAAGAGAAAGCCTCGTTTTATATCAGAGAGAATGGGCTTAAGTTAGGTCAAAATCCAGTTAAGACCCATTAGTCAAACTTAAGCCCAAAGCTCCTTTTAATGAGTTTAAACAATTTTTCCAGCCCATAAAACACCTGTTATGGCCGGCCAAATTGTCCTAATTATCTCCCAAATTTATTTGATTTATTTCTAAAATAATATTTAATTAATTTAGAACATCTCATTTATTTAACGACAAGTCATTAATTATTTTCATACTAATCAATGTAGTACGAAACGAGAAAATATTTATTTTCATCTTTTATTTATTTGAATCATCAAATTATATTATTATAAATATAATAACATAATATGATTTGTGAAATAAATGTAATAATAAATAACCAGTTATTTATTTAATTACTCAGAAAATAATTTTCTTAGCGTAAATCACAATTTACGTTAAATGAGAAAATCAATCATTTCTTATTCACCAAAATCTCGTCCGAGAGTCTATCATTGAGACCTTATGGACCCACATGAACGACGCTTTAGAATAAACCTCGGACACAAAAGTTCACAAACTTTTTCCGGTTTTAATTCTTAATATTAGTCGATTCCACTAAAGGACCAATATTGAACATCTCTAAGTTCATATGCGTTTATATTTCCGTTTGATGTGACAAAACTATTCTTCACACGGTCCACGGTGTATTTTACGATATTACCCTTTGTGTGTATCATTAACTCAGAGGAATGTAAAATTACCGTTTTACCCCTGAGTTACTACTTCACCAAGTCCTCTGTTATTTGTGAACGAGAAAAACATAAAGTGAAATGTCTCAACATGTCACATGTTTTATTTCAAAGAATTCTTTATTCGATGAATACCAGGCCTGGTGTATTCGCTCACACTCTCATAACAGAGCATGGTGTGATACTAATGCCTTAATATTGTTTCAACACAAATTCCATATGTGAATCACATGTTTCAACGAAACAGTATATGACACCGACCGTCGGGTCACTGAAACTTCATTTAGCCATTGCCCATTGACAAATCAAATGTCATAAAGTGTTACAAGAATACATGTACTCACTTCAGGATTTAGGTAATTACTAAAATACCCCTCGTATGTGAGTTTGATGTTTCGAGTGATTAAACGGTTTTATCTCGAACTTCAAAACTTCACTGGTCTTGTTCGATATCTTCATTAAGATATCAAGAATGAATTACAGAGTCACAACTCTCCATATCACAAGATAAGATATCGTTTAATTCATTCTAACAATCATTACTAGGAAACGATTGCCCAATCGATCTTTAGATTGCGAACTATTATTTAAACTAGTCATAAGAAGGTATCTTGTCAAGTCTGTACTTAGCACTTCTTTCGTTGATGACAGTTTCTGAGCGTAGACATAAATGCGTAAACACAATCTTAAGTAAGAATGGATATTCAATCTTTATTTAATTTCAAAGCAAAACAAATACAAAAGTATTTAATATCAAAAATCTCCTTTATGGGCAAAAATGCCAACACGATCTTCTACTCACTGGAAGATCGGTTGCCACTTCGGATCTATTGTTTTGTTCGCCAGCTGTCCGAACAAGTAATCGATACCGAAGACGCACAAACCGAGTTTGTAAACATCATCCGGAGCTTTGCACATCGTCCGATTGTTGACGAGTATGCTGCATTTAAGGTTGGTTGTCTCATTCAGGTACTCGTCAATCAGCCTGCGGTAGGAGCGTTTGTCCTTCTCCTCTTTTGTCAGACCATCTTTGTAATCTAGCCCCGAGATTAGGGCATACTCGAGGCGTCCAAACCTCACTCTCTTTCCTCCTAGACCGAATTGGATCTCTCCGGCCTTGATTGACTCAACCTTTCTCTCCAATAGAGAATGGACAAGGACATGAGCAAAGTTCAAGTTTGAGGTGACGAAGAATTGCTCGAACATTGCTCGATAAAATTCATTTCTTCGAACCGCTGCTTCACATTTACAGCACCCCGATTCCACCATAAGTGATTCTTCCCGAGAAAGTGTCGTTGATAAGGAATTTCAAGTGATCCTACACGACAAAACAACAACAAAATCAATTTAACCATCTTACAGTATCGTAAATATAAAAAAAAAAAAAAAATTATCGTAAAGAATCGTATTCTATCGCATCATATCGTAAATAATCGTACAACATTGTAACCTATCGCACGTTATCGTAACCTATCGTATACGACTTCTATGCATACTATCGTAACCCATCGTCCAGACCATCGTATCCTATCGTAACCTAGCGTTCGGATGATGACAATAAACATGTTATTCGTTTTCGGAAAATCTAAAATATCTAAACTAGCTCAAATCTTCCCAAATCAATCCGATTTAACGTACATTATTGTCGAAAACACTATATGAACTACATGTAATAGATTTAACTAAGAAAAAACAACAAAATTTACCTTTTTTGAGATTTTCTTCTTTGAGAGGTTTGTTGAGATTTCGGGTTCTCTTCATCACCGATAACGAAGTTATCCGAGCTTGAAAACATTGTACGATGTTGATGACCTTAGTGTGATAGTTTTGAGACGCAGTGTTTGAGTTCTGTAAATTGTTTTTGAGGAGGTGAAGGGTCCGGCCGAGAGAAAAGAGAAAGATAGGAGAGAACATAAGGAAATGAAAAAATATGAATCTAGAGGTATTTTTGTCCGATTTTGAACCTAAAATTCATTTTAAGATATTTTGTTAAATGAAAGATTTTTAGGTCTGAAATTTTTCGACCTGAAAGACCTTGAACATCTGCGAATAAAATATGTTGTCGAAGAATGTCCTAGGCTGTTATTTTAATGTATTTACATCCACATTATCCATGTTGTAATTACAATAATAAATATTAGGTTATGGAACACGCTTTCATTATTCTTTGCTTTCTGTCTACGTCTTCCCAAAAAGTGACTTTCATTTTCATTTCACAACGCCCAAAAACAGAAACACCAAGAACAACATCAACGACAAACCTGTTTTCCAAACACAGATTTTTGACAACACAAAACCAACGATTGACAGAGAATAGTCTCTCTCTCTCTCTCTCTCTCTCTCTCTCTCTCTCTCACCGTTCAATTCATTTCTTGATCCAACGGCCAAGATTACATCAATCTTGATTTCGCTTCGCTTCGAAATTCGAAACCCTAATTTACCGGCTTCCATGGCGGATTTTGGGAAAAAGCTCGAGACTTCGGAGAAGCCTATGTTCTCCTTCTTCAACCGATCGCTCACGATGTACTCTCCGGCCATCGCCGCCGCGGAGTCGTCGCCGAAGAAGTATTTTCAGACGCCGCCGGAGCAGCCATCTCCGACCAGCTCGTTGGCGAAGCTCTACAATTCGATCGAGTCCGTGCGATCGACGAGCAGCACCTTCAGAGGGAAGGTCAAGAGGCTCTGCAGCATCTTCGAATCGGCGAAGCCCACGACGGCGAAATCGATTTCCGACGAGCCTCAGCCCAAACTAAAACCCTCGAAATCGATTGGGAGCGATTCGTCAATCCTGAACAGCTCAACGCTGCGGCTGGCGGGGACGGAGGAGAGGATCGTGGTGTACGTGACGAGCCTGAGGGGAGTCCGACGGACGTACGAGGATTGCTACGCGGTGAGGATGATATTCCGGGGATTCAGGGTTCGGATCGACGAGCGTGACGTGTCGATGGACTCGGCGTTCCGGCGAGAGCTTGAGGGCGTGCTGGGGAGCCACAACGCGGGGCTTCCTCAGGTGTTCATCAATGGCAGCTATGTGGGCGGCGCAGAGGTGGTCAAGCGCCTCTTCGAGAGCGGCGAGCTCGCCATGCTCCTCCATGGCTTCCCCCTTCGCGACCCGGGCTTTGTCTGCGAAGCCTGTGGAGATGCCAGGTTCGTACCCTGCTCCAATTGCTCTGGTAGCCGCAAAGTGTTCGATCAGGAAGCGCAGATTATGAAAAGGTGTCTCCTCTGCAATGAGAACGGTTTGATTCGCTGCCCAGATTGCGCCTCCTGATACCCAGATAGATGAACTGTTTGATGATAGTATCATTTACTGTATGTATTACTGTCAATACCCAGATAGATGAACTGCTATGATAAGTATAATTTATTGTATGTATTACTGTCAATACCCAGGTTCGTCGGTTTTGGGGAATCGGCGTTCTCGCTGGTGACAATGTATGTCGTCAGCTTGTCGATTGTTTTTTATTTTATTGACAGCAATGACAGTGTTTCTCCTCTATGAATTGTGTAAATATCTCCACAGAAGAAGGTGAAGCGATTTCGTTTTTCAATCGTCCGGGGAGGTTAGTCTCGTCTCGTTACTCATAATTATTTTTACAGAAGTTGTGATGAACCAGTTTGATAGTTATGTATGATGTATTGATCTATAATTTGAGATGGAGTTTAAACTGTTACGATTGGTTGTGGAATGGGGATTTGAATGGTATGTCAGGGTTTAGGACAAAATCTAATGTTACAAAATCTTTGACCAAAAAGTAAAGACATCTCTCAGAAGTCATATCGTCTTACTTTATTTGGTTGATCTAGAATCTAGAGTATATCCATATACCCGCACAAGATGACCATGTTCAATCTTAAGATAATATCCAAAATAGCCCTCTTCTTTCTAATCTGAGTTTGGCCTAGCAAAGAAGGCAAATAATTGTAAAAGTAAGAAAATACAACTTATCAGCCTCTACTCTAAATACACCATGAACACACGAATTCAAATAACTGTTCATGTTTGCAAAGGCAATACGCACAAACATTTCTTAGTCTCTACTCTAAATACACCATAAACACTCGAATTCAAACTGCTCATGTTTGAAAGGCAATATGCACAAACACTTCTCAGTCTCTATTCTAAGTACACCATAAAAACTTAATTTAAACAACTGCAGAGGCAATACGCACAAAAACTTCCCAGTCTCTACTCTAAATACACCATAAACACTCGAATTCAAACGATTGCTCATGTTTGCAAAGACAATACGCAAAAACATTTCTCAGTCTCTAACTCTAAATATACCATAGACACTCTAATTCAAACAACTGCTCATGTTTGCCAAGGCAATACGCACAAACACTTATCAGTCTCTACTCTAAATACACCATAAACACTCGAATTCAAACAAATGCTCATGTTTGCATAGGCAATACGCACAAACATTTCTCAGTCTCTACTCTAAATACACCATAAATACTCGAATTCAAACAATTGCTCATGTTTGCAAAGACAATACGCACAAACACTTCTCAGTCTCTAATTCTAAATACTCCGTAAACACTCAAATTCAAACGGCTCATGTTTGCAAAGGCAATACGCACAAACACTTCTCAGTCTCTTACTCTAAATACACCATAAACACTCGAAGTCAAACAACTGCTCATGTTTGCAAAGGGTATACGCATAAAAACTTCAGAAGCGGCTCAACCAAATCGGAGGACTTGGACAAAAAAATAAAATAAAAGTTTTTTTTTTAATATAATTTAAAGCAAATTTGAGGTATTTAGAAAAAAAGAGCAAATTGGAGGCCTTGAGCAATATAAAATATAAAGACTTGTTGTATAGTATAAAAGAAAGTTGTAACTATAATAGATTAGTGGTAATACAACATGTCTTTTAATTAGAAGGTCACCTGTTCAAATCTCACAAAAAACAATTTTTTTTAAACGGAGGTCTTCATTGGTTGGAGGTTTTGGGTCTACGCCCCTTAAAACCACTTGATTCCCTATTCCTAAAATTGGCTCTCTATCAAGTTTTTTATAAAACCAAAGTCAAATCAAGTTTTTGTAATTCGTATATAAGATATAGAATAGCCAATTTGCGATCTTCTAAGTGAGAGGTAGAGCGAGATAGAGTTAAAAATGTCCATATACATTCATAAACACGTATAATGATTTGAGCTGCGCTTAGAGACTTGGTGAGCTTACATTTCCTTTCGTACCACCCCTGACAATAAGGTGGATGGTCAATTATAATGAATACATTAAGGACTTGCCTAGTCGTGGAAGAGTCATGAGAACTTTAATAAGTTTACATATCGAGAAGATATTGAGGAAGTGGGATTAGAATTGAACAATCCATCTTCTATCATTTTCAAATGATATTTTTGGGTAAAAATAAGATAAAAAAATTGGGGAATTGGCCTTGGCTTACAAACAGATTTTGGATTTGACCATCGTTTCGTTAAACTTTTGTAAATGTCCTACTCGCATACGTGACTTTCATTTATTTAATTATCTTTTTAATTTGGTTTTTTATTTTTTAATTGATTAGTTGATCCCAAAATTTTGGTTGTTTCTTTGACATTTTAATTTAAGCGGTTATTGATGATTACAGATTTAAACAAATTAATGACATTCATTATTTATTAACTGTATTATTTTCGAAGTCTGTAACCATTTTTTATGCTGGTATATGGTTTATCCAGTAGTCGGAAATTGAACTGCGTTTTACAACGTAAATTAATTTTTACAGTGATGATGTTCGTTAATCTATATCTATTTTACAATGAAATGAAATTGTACTAATGTAAATTGTGTTACGTTTTACAACGTAAATTGATTTTTGTAATGTAAATTTTGATTTGAATTTCAAATTTTGTGTTTTAAATTTCAAATAGTGTAGTTTTTTAATTGATTTTCAAATTGTTGTCTTTTATATTAATTCGAATTTATTCTGCTCTAAATAGGGCTATAAATATTAGATCCAAAAATCGTGGGTTTATATTTGACCAATTATTTTCAGTAGTTATTAATTTGATATCCTTTATCTTTATTTACGAGGGAGACCTGCCACAAAGAGGGTTATGGTGCGAGGAAGGCTTCCAACGAGGCAGTCTCGTCCCGAGGAGATCTGCCCCGAAAAAGTCTCATCCCAAAGAGATCTTGGTCCAAGAGGGGTCGTCGTTAGGAGTCCACGTGGCGGCAACAACGTTAAAATAAGAATTGACGTCAGAGTCAGACGGAAGGCGAAAATCACGGGATTAATTAGGAAATCTCGGAGGACATCCCGGATGTCGGTAGGGAAGGGATGGGAAAAAATAGGAAACCCTAAAGAAAGGAGAAAAATCCCAGCAAAAGATTAGGGTTTTAGGTTAGAGGACTATAAATACCAATGTAAACCTCGTTGAAGAGGGTTCGAAAATTATCAGCCGTCACATATACGCTGAGTTGATATTTCTTCTGTAAACTCCAAAAAGCTTCAAAGATAATAAACGAAAGAGACCGAACCTCGTAAACTCAAGGATATTAATGAACTCAACCCATTATTATTCAGTATTATCGTTGTTTATTAATCCTTGTGACTGTTTAGAGATTCGGTGAAAATCGACCTCTACAATTTGGCGCCCACCGTGGGGCCAGATTTCTTTCTAACTCACAGCCAGGAAGTTGAAGGAGATTGAGCGAGATGGCCAACGACGAAAGCAACGCCGGAGGAAGTCAAGAGGAAGCTGTGGAGACAGGAGCGCTTCAACAACAGCTGGCCAACGCCATGACGGTCATAACGAAGGCCAACAGGAAAGCGGAAGAGCAGACCGAGCTGAACAAATAGCTCATGGCTCGCCTGGACCGATTGGCGGCATGCAAAGGATTGGAAGGGTGGACGCCGCCGGCACCACCCATCAACCGGACTCTCTTCCGGACCACCACCCTCATACCAGCGACAACTCTGGAGGAAGGTCCGACGACCACACTGACGCCAACGCTGGAGTAGGAGGTTAGGAGGATGGTGAAGGAGTGTCCTCGAGCATCGAGTCGAGGATAGGACAGGTGGCATCCCAGGTGCATAAAGCGACGAGCTTGGCCCCAGAAATCGATCGGATGGTCCGGGAAGCGAGGGCCACTCCGTTCTCCTCGAAGATCCGCGGTGTGGAGTTGGGAGAGCTTTCCAAAATCAAGATTACGCCATACAAGGGGACGTCAAACCCGAACACCTACGTGAAGTCATTCCGAATCGTGACAGAGCGCATAACAGGAGAGACGGAAAAGGTAGAGGCCGTCATCTGCCGCCTCTTCGTCGAAAGCCTGCACGGACCGGCGAGCGACTGGTTTTCTAAGTTGCCGTCGTATTCCATCAGCGATTCCGACGATCTCGTTGCTGCGGTTTTACTTCACTACTCGATGTACGTACAAAAGCGACGCGACGATTACGACTTTGTGGAACCTTGCCCAGGAGAAGGGTGAGACGCTTCGCCAGTACATCGAGAGGTTCAAGGCGGTCATGGTCAAGATCTCGAACCTCGACGGGGTCATCGCGATTCAGGCACTGAAGAACGGCATGTACTACACCTCTCCTTTCCGCCCGGAGTTGGCGAAGATGCGCCCCTCGACCATCGAAGACGCTCTCCACCGAGCCTCGATCTTCATGGAGATCGAGGAAGACGAGACGCGCTGAAGAGGATCCACGAGGGTGGAAGTAAAGGCAAGCACCCCGAGATGAGAGACCATCGGGACGGAGGAGAAGCTCGACCACCGAAGGGGAGGGAAGGAGATGACTGGGGAATCCACGGTGTCGTCGAACCTGAGAGATTCCAAAGAGGAGAGTCTATCCGGTGGAGGAGAGAAGAGACCCCGACGAGGAGGACCTGAAAGAAAGCTATGGCCTAAGGACCCAAGTAAGTTCTGTGAGTTTCACAACATGGGCGGCCACTCGACCGAGGAGTGCGCCATGTTGAACATGGAGCTCCAGAAAAGGTACGCTCGGGGAGAGTTCAAGGACCTGGTACCCAGCCACCGCGAGCCGTGGAGGAACGAGAACCGGACGTGGCGGAAGCCTCAAGAGGAGTCGGCCCAGGCTGGTGGAAGCGGCCAGGGCGGGGCCAGAAGGAATCCCGCTGCCGAGAGGCAGACGGCGGAGCGAGCCGATGACGGTAGACCAGCGACGACGCCGAGGATCGAGGTGATCATGGGCGGATCACGGCTGTGCGGAGACTCCATCAACAGCATCAAGGCTTTCCAGCACCGAGGGAAGGAGCATAACCGTGGAGACACGATGGAATTTGGT
The DNA here is from genome assembly GCA_958296335.1 of Urtica urens. NCBI lineage: Eukaryota > Viridiplantae > Streptophyta > Magnoliopsida > Rosales > Urticaceae > Urtica > Urtica urens. Next base: position 140,001 of record OY282522.1, read on the forward strand.
TCTCGGACAAAGATAGAGTTCGTCAAGAACGAAGAATGCGCGGATATGCCCGACGACGCACTGGTCCTCATGCTCGGGATCGGTAACGCCAACGTTTGCCGTGTCTTGGTCAACAACGGGAGTGCGATAAACGTCATCTTCTTCGAGTGCCTCGAGAAGATGAACATCGAGGGACTGGTGATCGGAGGACGCCGTCGCAAGGTATCGGGGTTCAACGGGGATGTTGCCATCTCTCTGGGAACAGTCCACCTCCCGGTCCGCGCGAAAGGGGTCCAACGGATGTTGGAGTTCATGGTGTTAGACGTCCCGTCACACTTCAACGTGATCTTGGGAAGGCTGTGGATCCACTCCATGAGGGCCGTGCCATCCACCTACCACGAGTGCATCAAGTTCCCTGGGGAGGAAGAATGAGTGATCGAGGAGATCAGGGAAAGTAGGGATGCTTATCGCATCTGCTACATGATGCACCACAAGCAGGTGCACGACAAGAAGACGCCTGAAGAAGTCTCCGAGGAAGAAGCAGTTAGCCTCGGACGCCTCGGCGAAGAAGAAGGCGGGGACGAAGGGCGGACCACGAAACCGGGGGGGAGGGGGGGGGGGGGGGGGGAGGGGGGAGGAGCGCGAAGACAGGATCGTCAAGGTGCTCGTGGCTGAAGATCTTGAAGGGCAAGTAGCCGAGGAGAGGAAAGGAGGGCCGCAAGTCGAAGCCGTGGAACAGATCTGCATCGACGAGTCCGACCCGACTCGAACGACCAACATCGGTGTCGAGCTCGACCCGGAGATCAAAATGCAACTGATAGAGTTCCTGAGGAAGAACTGAGGAAGCTTTGCCTGTTCTCATGAAGACATGCCGGGAGTTGATCCGTCAGTGATTGTTCATCGCCTCAACACGGACACGAGTCACCGGCCGGTCATACAAAAGAGGAGGAAGATGGCGCTGGATGGAACAGGGTAATCAACGACGAAGTCGACAAGCTGCTTTTGATGTGCACCATTAGGGAAGTGAAATACCTTGAATGGCTGGCGAATACCATGGTTGTCAAAAAGTAAAACGACAAGTGGCGAGTTTGCGTGGACTTCACCGACCTCAACAAAGCGTGCCCGAATGACAGCTTCCCGATGCCGCACATAGATCTCCTCGTCGAGGCCACTTAGGGATACGAGCTCCTCAGCTTCATGGACGCCTACTCCAGAAATCATCAGATAAGGATGCATCTGGACAATGAAGAAAAGACCGCTTTCATTAGCGAGCGTGGGACGTACTGTTGGCATTTATGCCCACAAAGGAGATTTTTGATATTAAATACTTTTGTATTTGTTTTGCTTTGAAATTAAATAAAGATTGAATATCCATTCTTATTTAAGATTGTGTTTACGCATTTATGTCTATGCTCTGAAATTGTCATCAACGAAAGAAGTGCTAAGTACAGACTTGACAAGATACCTTCTTATGACTAGTTTAAATAATAGTTCGCAATCTAAAGATCGATTGGGCAATCGATTCCTAGTAATGATTATTAGAATGAATTAAACGATATCTTATCTTGTGATATGGAGAGTTGTGACTCTATAATTCATTCTTGATATCTTAATGAAGATATTGAACAAGACCAGTGAAGTTTTGAAGTTCGAGATAAAACCGTTTAATCACTCGAAACCTCAAACTCACATACGAGGGATATTTTAGTAATTACCTAAATCCTGAAGTGAGTACATGTATTCTTGTAACACTTTATGACATTTGATTTGTCAATGGGCAATGGCTAAATGAAGTTTCAGTGACCCGACGGTTGGTGTCATAATACTGATTCGTTGAAACATGTGATTCACAGATATGTAATTTGTGTTGAAACAATGCTAAGGCATTAGTATCACACCATGCTCTGTTATGAGAGTGTGAGCGAGTAAACCAGGCCTGGTATTCATCGAATAAAGAATTCTTTGAAATAAAATATGTGACATGTTGAGACATCTCACTTCATGTTTTTCTCGTTCACAAATAACAGAGGACTTGGTGAAATAATAACTCAGGGGTAAAACGGACATTCCTCTGAGTTAATGATACACACAAAGGGTAATATCGTAAAATACACCGTGGACCGTGTGAAGAATAGTTTTGTCACATCAAACGGAAATATAAACGCATATGAACTTAGAGATGTTCAATATTGGTCCTTTAGTGGAATCGACTAATATTAAGAATTAAAAACCGGAAAAATTTTGTGAACTTTTGTGTCCGAGTTTTATTCTAAAGCTTCGTTCATGTGGGTCCATAAGGTCTCAATGATAGACTCTCGGACGAGATTTTGGTGAACAAGAAATGATTGATTTTCTCATTCAACGTAAATTGTGATTTACGCTAAGAAAATTATTTTCTGAGTAATTAAATAAATAACTGGTTATTTATTATTACATTTATTTCACGAATCATATTATGTTATTATATTGATAATAATATAATTTGATGATTCAAATAAATAAAAGATGAAAATAAATATTTTCTCGTTTCGTACTACTTTGATTAGTATGAAAATAATTAATGACTTGTCATTAAATAAATGAAATGTTCTAAATTAATTAAATATTCTTTTAGAAATAAATCAAATAAATTTGGAGATAATTAGGACAATATGGCCGGCCATAATAAGTGTTTTATGGTCTGGAAAAATTGTTTAAACTCATTAAAAGGAGCTTTGGGCTTAAGTTTGACTAATGGGTCTTAACTGGATTTTGACCTAACTTAAGCCCATTCTCTCTGATATAAAAGGAAGCTCTCTCTTTGGTAACCCTAGCCTAATTTCGACCAACACTCAGCCAAACCTCTTCCCCCTTGTGCTTGAGAGGTTTTGGCCGAAATTAAGAGAGAAAGAGAGAGAGGAAAACTGTTTCCCGGCAGCCCTTCCTTTTCTTTGAGTTTCCCCTTCTTCCCTTGTTCCCACGAAAGAGTCCACCCTCTTTGTCTCCTAAAATCCCTTGAGTATTATCATTGACTCAACTTGTGGTTGTTTGAGTGATTTTTCTCTCCCCAGGGCCGACTACTTTTGGAGGAACGAAGACACGACGGATTTGAGGATCTCCTTGACGCGCGTGGTGTAGAGGATCGACCGATCACTTGGACGTACACCGAGACTTGCTCTCGCAGATCCAAACCCTATGTAAGTGTCTCTTAAACGAATTGGATCTGAATGATATAGTATTGTAGACTGATTATATTTATTTAGATTGTTCGTTTGCATGCTTAAATGAATTTATTGATATGAACATAAATTTGTTGACATGCTAGTTTAGATTTAATGACATGGTTATGAATATGTTAGAAAACGTTTTTAATATGTTAAATTGAATTATGAATTTCCTCCATATATAGATATGTTTCATAATTAATTAGGTTAATTGTTAACTAAATTCCAACACGTACTACTACAAGGTCATGCCCTTGGGCCTAAAGAATGCCAGGGCGACCTATCAAAGGTTGGTGACCAAAATGTTCCACGAGCAGATCAGAATGAGCATGGAAGTCTACATCGACGACATGGTGGTCAAAACAATGAGAGCAATGACACACACTGAACACTTGGAAGAGTGCTTCGAGATTCTAAATCGGCACAAGATGAGGCTGAATCCCGCCAAATGCACCTTCGGCATCTCTTCGGAGAAATTTTTGGCCACATAGTCACCCCACGAGGAATCGAGGCAGACCCCGAGCAGATCGAGGCGATCAAAAACATGCCTTCTCCTCGAAATCAAAGGGAGATACAGAAGCTAATGGGGAGGATCGCCGCTCTAAGCCGATTCATCTCCCGGAAGGCAGACAAAACACTGGTCTTTTACGAACTTCTGAAGAAGAACAAGAAGTTCGAGTGGACTGACAAGTGCGAGGAGGCGTTCCAAACGCTGAAGGCGTACCTCTTGTCGCCTCCCGTTATGACGAAAGCGCAACCCGGGGAGCCGCTATATCTGTATGTCGCGGTGTCGGACCAAGCGATCAGCCAAGTGCTGGTACGAGAGGAGGACGAAGAGCAGAAGCCCGTGGCCTACATCAGCAGGAAGCTCCTCGACGCTGAAATGAGGTACCCGTTGGTGGAAAAGCTGGCCTTGGCAGTGTACGACGCCTCGGAGAGACTAAGGTTCCACTTCCAGGGGCACACCATCGTCGTAATGACCGATAGACCAATTCGCGCCATCATCCACAGCCCAAACCAGTCGGGGTGGATTACCAAGTGGTCAATTAAGCTCGGGGCATACGACGTCGAGTAAAGGCTCCGAACGAGGCTCAAGTCCCAAGTCCTCGCAGACTTCCTCATCGAGCTGCCGAGAGAGTTGATCGACCTGAGCGACGAAGACGGCATGTGGAAGCTGCATGTCAACGAATCCGTTACTTCACAAGGCTCAGGAGCGGGAATCAGGCTCACTTCCCCGACGAGGGAGTTCATCAAAAAAGCGTGCCGACTCGCTTACCGCTCCACCAACAACGAAGCGGAGTACGAAACTCTCCTCATCGTCATGGATTCAGCTCTTGCTATAGGAGTCATAAATATCAACGTCTTCTCGGATTCCCAGCTGTTCGTGAATCAGGTCAGCAGGGAGTACGAAAGGAGCGGCGAGAGGATGGATGCTTACACACAGCTCGTGGAAGACCTATCCAAGAAGTTCAACTACTTCAGTTTGACACAAGTGACGCGAGGAGATAACACTCACGCTGATGCCCTGGCAGGCTTAGGCTCGACGACAGAGGTTGGCGAGCTCCGTTCAATTACAGTAGAGACGGTGGAAAAGACGAGCATCAAGCGAGAAGAAGGCCTAGGGAAGAAGAAGTCCAAATCCAATGACGAGAGCCGAGAAATAGGGTCCGAAGAGGCTAGTATCAACGAGCTGGAAGACGAGGATGACAAAGTTGATGAACGAGGGGTGGTGGATGACGATGAGGAAGAAGATTGGCGAGCGCCCATCATGAGATACATCTTGGAGGGTACAGTGCCCGATGACCGCCAAGAAGCGAGGAAGATCAAATAAAAAAGCGCCAAATATGCCATCATCGGGCATAGGCTCTACCTGAAGAGCTTCACCGGCCCCTACTTGAGGTGCCTCGGCATGAAAGAGGCCGACTACGTGATGGAGGAGATCCACAGCGGAGAATGCGGAAACTATTCCGGTGGACGCTCTTTGCTGAGGAAGATTAAGCGACAAGGTTTCTTCTGGGAGATTATGGTCGCCGACTGTGCCAACCACGCTAGGAAATGCGAGAAGTGCCAGCGGCACGCCCTCGCAATAAACTGCCCAGCCGATGAGTTATCTTCGGTGACCGTCCCGTACCCCTTCATGAAATGGTCCATGGACATAGTCGGACCGATGCCTTTCGGGACGAAGCAGAAAAGATTCATGCTGGTCGTCACAGACTTTTTCACGAAATGGATGGAGGCAGAGGCCTACGCTAACATCAAGGACTCCGACGTCGAAAGCTTCGTATGGAAGAATATTTTCACCCTTTTCGGGTTACCGAGGGAGATCATCGCTGATAATGGCTCACAATTCATTTCGAAGAGGTTCGGGGACTTCTGTTCACGATGGAGGGTGAAGTTGAACACATCGACACCCAGGAACCCCCAAGGCAACGGGAATGCCGAGGCGGTCAACCGAACAATCACCGAAAACATCAAGAGAAGGCTCGACGAGAAGAAGGGATTCTGGTCTGACGAGCTCCCTGGAGTGCTCTGGGCCTACCGCACAACTCCCCATTCAGCCACCGGCCAGACTCCATTCTCCTTGTCGTTTGGCATTGAAGCAGTGATTCCGGCAGAAGTGGGAGTCCCGAGCCTTCGACGAACAGTAGCACCAAACGACGAGGCGACCAATAGCCAGAGTCTATTCCACCAGCTCGACCACGTGGACGAACGACGCGAGCAAGCGAGTGTGCGCATCGCCAACTACCAGAACACATTTGCTCGCTACTACAACAAGAAAGTGCATCCGAGGAGTTTCCAGGTCGGCGAGCTGGTCCTCCGATGCGTTTTTCCGAACATAGCCGAGCTGAACGCCAGGAAGTTAGGAAAAAGCTGGGAAGGCCCGTACATAGTCACCAGCGTCGTCAAACCGGGAGTCTACGAGCTGGAGAACACCTAGGGCGCCAGGGTGATCAGAAGCTAGAACGTGAAGCATCTGAAGAAGTTTTACTAAAAGCTTCCTCGCTTCCTCATAATCCCGATGAGCAATTTGCAACATTTCATTTCTCATACAGTGCAATCTTTCGCTTTCCTTGATTAAGTAACTAGGGAATCCCGACACATGCTGTTCGGGAACATTTGGGTGGCCTCGGCCCCCTTTATCTATTCGACGTGAGGTACTCTTCCCTTGCGAACCGCACCCAATTGGAGGACTCGAAGGATTTGATGAGGCCTGTCTTTAAAACCAACGAGCCCAAAATTAAAAGAGGCGAGAGTGCGCAAAATTAAAAGAGGCGAGAGTGCCCAAAATTAAAAGAGGCGAGAGTGTCCACGAATCTAAAGAGGCGAGAATGCCCATAAATCTAAAGAGGCAAGAGTACCCACAAATCTAAAGAGGCGAGAGTGCCCACAAATAAAAGAGGCGAGAGTGCTCACGAGTATAACGAGGCGAGAGTGCTCACGAGTATAACGAGGCGAGAGTGCCAAATTTAAAGCCTCCCAGCGAGCACAAAAACACAGCGGCGAGAGGGCCCATATTCAAATTTAAAACCTCCCAGCGAGCACAAAAACACAACGGCGAGATGACCCATGTTTAAATATAAAAGCCTCCCAGCGAGCAAATTTAAAGCCTCCCAGCGAGCACAAAAACACAGCGGCAAGAGGACCCATGTTTAAATATAAAAGCCTCCCAACGAGCAAAAGATAAAGAGTTAAATGAGCGACGACGAGTACGGACAAAGAGATTTAAAACAGCGCGATGGATTGCAATCAAAACACGGCTCGCATCATAGTCTGTCGGATCAATCGCACGCGAGGGCAAACAAGAAAGTAATAAAGTAAAACTCATCGCAGGAAGGTAATGACAATAAAAGCAAATGATACACTCGTCGTAAAGGAAAGATAAATTTTATTAAATAAAATTTCAATAACATACAAAGCAAAAATAATATACGTTCTAAATAAGATCTATGCCGCCGGCTCCTGAGAAGTGATGAGACCTCGGTTGGACCTGTGCTCGCCGAGCGAGCCGGAGGTGGCGGAAACGTTCCCCGCAACGAGAGCCGACAAGCGACGACCTTCAATCGCCGGAGGATCGCAAGGAGATAGGGGAGGGGAGTCGGGGTCCGAGGCGGCCTTATCCACGAGCTCCTCGGCCTTCGCCTGCTCCTCGTCTAGGCCATGTTGCCACTCCGGAAGCTTAGCTCGGACGTAGTTGACCGTCGCCCCAGCCGGAAGGGCGTTCATCGCGTTCATGTTGGCCTGGTAGGCGGCCGCCAAGCGGTTGGCATCGACAGACTCATCGAGAGCCTGGAACCTGGCCGATGCTCGCTCGAGCTTGCCCTTGGCCTTCTCGAAAAGGCGATGTCGAGCATGATGCTCCTCGCCCAACTCGGCTTGTGTCGACTCCTGCTCCTCGAAGATTTGAGCGAGAAGCTCGTCCTTCCTCCGGAGGGCCTCCGCAACCTCCTGATGACGCCCCTTCGCCTCGGCGAGGAGAGCCTCTCTGGAGACTAGCCTATGCTCAAGCTCCTCGAGTTTCCGCCCCGTCTAGGCCCTGAGTTTCAACAGGCCGACCTCGGTGGAAACGCGCCGACGAATCTCGGCGGCCAGGTCTGACTCTAGCTTCCCAGACCGCTCCTGATGCCCACGCTCTCCGGCAATAGAGAGCTCGAGCTGCCTCTGAGCCTCCTTAAGATGAACCAAGAGCTCCCCCGACTCCTGAGCCATCATGCTCGTGTTGTGGCACTCGGCGAGGATAAGGTCGTTCAACCGAGCCACGCTCTCGATCAAACAAGTCGTAGCCTCGGGATAATCCTCGAAATTCCCCAGAGGCATACCAACGTCGAAAGAGCCGGGGGATTGCAGCGTCAAGTCTTGGCACGAGTACGTGGAGTACTCTTGCCACTCCTCGACAGATGAACCCGGGGTGGGTAGACGGGGAGAGCCGCTAAACACCCGCAGAGAAGATTGCGAAGCCTCGAACCCAAAATGGCGTCGGGGAGAGCGAGGAGAACGCGGAGGAGGCGGTACGAAGGGAACCACTTCCCATTCGGGGATAGACGATGTCCCCACGTCGTTCCCGAGGGCGGTCTCGGAGCGACGAGCGTCGAGGGAATCCCCTTCGGGTTGAACCTCCTCGGAGGTGCGGCCGGCATTTCCCTGATCTCCATCCCGACCGACGAGCTCGATGTTGAGGGAAGGCGCGGAGGCATTTTTCCCCTTCGCGACGCCCGAAGGGGAAGCGATCAATGAGACCACATTGTTGTAGTCCACCACGAGGTTCTTTCTTCTTCTGCCAGGGGCGGAACCGGCTTCGACGGCCGGCCCGGACCTGCCGGGGGTAGTGTAGGTCGGAGGATCGGTGATTTGCTCTTGAGTGGATCCGGCTTCGCCGGAAGGGACAGAGGCCGGGAGGTCAGAGGTCCGCTCAGGGGTGGAACCGGATTCACCGGAAGGAACAGAGACCGAGGGGGGGGGGGTTGCGAGAACCTCCTTTGAGGGAGAAGTTGTTCGCAGCGACGAGGCACCTCGGACGTCGGTGGCGAGCCCCATGGCGGGAGTAGTGTCCGCAAGCCCATCGGTCGATGCGCCGGCTTTGGCTTTCTTCGTCGGAGGACCGCCCTCTTCGTCCTCGATGAGCCGCTTGCCTCTCGCGTTCTGCGGGAAAAGCGCTGGTCGAGTCCCCGCGGGATCACGAGTGCGTCTCAGCAGGAGTGGCTCCTCGGGTGAATCCTCCTCGTCCCCGGGAACATCCTCCACGACGACCTGGCCGGGAGTGTCCCTAGGTTTCCGAGTTTTCTTCTGGTTCCTCTTCGTCGGGGCGGAAGATGAGGAGCCGATCCGCGCTACGGGATCACGAAACCCAACCGAGAAGCAGGTGTAGATGTACGGGCCAAGGACGTTGGTCTCGAGGAAGATCCCGACATCCACTAGCCGTCGAGGGTTGCTGAAGTGTTGGCATTTGTGCCCACAAAGGAGATTTTTGATATTAAATACTTTTGTATTTGTTTTGCTTTAAAATTAAATAAAGATTGAATATCCATTCTTATTTAAGATTGTGTTTACGCATTTATGTGTACACTCTGAAATTGTCATCAACGAAAGAAGTGCTAAGTACAGACTTGACAAGATACCTTCTTATGACTAGTTTAAATAATAGTTCGCAATCTAAAGATCGATTGGGCAATCGAATCCTAGTAATGATCTTAGAATGAATTAAACGATATCTTATCTTGTGATATGGAGAGTTGTGACTTTGTAATTCATTCTTGATATCTTAATGAAGATATTGAACAAGACCAGTGAAGTTTTGAAGTTCGAGATAAAACCGTTTAATCACTCGAAACATCAAACTCACATACGAGGGGTATTTTAGTAATTACCTAAATCCTGAAGTGAGTACATGTATTCTTGTAACACTTTATGACATTTGATTTGTCAATGGGCAATGGCTAAATGAAGTTTCATTGACCCGACGGTTGGTGTCATAATACTGTTTCGTTGAAACATGTGATTCACAGATATGGAATTTGTGTTGAAACAATGCTAAGGCATTAGTATCACACCATGCTCTGTTATGAGAGTGTGAGCGAATAAACCAGGCCTGGTATTCATCGAATAAAGAATTCTTTGAAATAAAACATGTGACATGTTGAGACATTTCATTTTATGTTTTTCTCGTTCACAAATAACAGAGGACTTGGTGAAATAATAACTCAGGGGTAAAACGGTAATTTTACATTCCTCTGAGTTAATGATACACACAAAGGGTAATATCATAAAATACACCGTGGACCGTGTGAAGAATAGTTTTGTCACATCAAACGGAAATATAAACGCATATGAACTTAGAGATGTTCAATATTGGTCCTTTAGTGGAATCGAAAGCCGAAAAAAGTTTGTGAACTTTTGTGTCCGAGCCTTATTCTAAAGCTTCGTTCATGTGGGTCCATAAGGTCTCAATGATAGACTCTCGGACGAGATTTTGGTGAACAAGAAATGATTGATTTTCTCATTCAACGTAAATTGTGATTTACGCTAAGAAAGTTATTTTCTGAGTAATTAAATAAATAACTGGTTATTTATTATTACATTTATTTCACGAATCATATTATGTTATTATATTGATAATAATATAATTTGATGATTCAAATAAATAAAAGATGAAAATAAATATTTTCTCGTTTCGTACTACATTGATTAGTATGAAAATAATTAATGACTTGTCATTAAATAAATGAGATGTTCTAAATTAATTAAATATTATTTTAGAAATAAATCAAATAAATTTGGGAGGTAATTAGGACAATATGGTCGGCCATAATAGGTGTTTTATGGGCTGGAAAAATTGTTTAAACTCATTAAAAGGAGTTTTGGGCTTAAGTTTGACTAATGGGTCTTAACTGGATTTTGACCTAACTTAAGCCCATTCTCTCTGATATAAAAGGAGGCTTTCTCTTTGGTAACCCTAGCCTAATTTCGACCAACACTCAGCCAAACCTCTCCCCCCTTGTGCTTGAGAGGTTTTGGCCGAAATTAAGAGAGAAAGAGAGAGAGGAAAACTGTTTCCCGGCAGCCCTTCCTTTTATTTGAGTTTCCCCTTCTTCCCTTGTTCCCACGAAAGAGCCCACCCTCTTTGTCTCCTAAAAATCCCTAGAGTATTATCATTGACTCAACTTGTGGTTGTTTGAGTGATTTTTCTCTCCCCAGGGCCGGCTAATTTTGGAGGATCGAAGGCACGACGGTTTTGAGGATTTCTTGGACGCGCGTGGCGTAGAGGATCGGCCGACCACCTTGACGTACACCGAGACTTGCTCTCGCAGATCCAAATCTTATGTAAGTGTCCCTCGAACGAATTGGATCTGAATAATATGATGTTTTAGAATAATTATATGTATTTGGATTATTCGTTTGCATGCTTAGATAAATTTATTGATGTGATTGTAAATTTATTGACATGTTAGGTTAGATTTAATGATATGGTTATCGAACATGTTTTAAAACGTTTATAATATGTTAAATTGAATTATGAAATTCCGCCACATATTGATGTGTTTCGTAATTAAATTAGGTTAATTGTTAACTAAATTCCAACAAATGGTATCAGAGCCATAATTGTCATTAAATCGATTTTGAGTGTTGGCGTTTTTGTATGAATTGCATTTGTGAATGTATGTGTGTTTATGTGAATGGATCCTTACTCTAATTGGCCCTAGGATTGTTTACCGGTTACGTCCCGGTTTTTATTTTTTATTTTATTTAAATTTGTAATTTGTTGTAAATTTAAATTTTATAATTTTGTAATCCGGGAGACAAGAAGAAGGAAGGCAGCCTCCGGGAATGGCCGTGCGTTTTTCAAACGCGTGGGAGCTATCCCGGTCGATTCCGAACATGCCTAAGGACCTGCGTATTGGACGCAAGAGGGCTGTTTGGTCGGCCAAAACCCTAGCGTCGCCGTGTGTTTTCGGACGCGCGCGAGCTAGCTAGGGTTAGGCCCGACGACCGAGATTCGGAAATCGTTTCCGAATAAATTTAAAATCTTGAATAATTAAATTTATTTATATTATTTTTGAAATAATAAAAATGAATTTAATTATTTGAGTGGGAGATATTAATCTCTAAGTTTTAAAACTCGGAAATTCGACGACTCGACACAAGACTAGAAATAAAGTAGTTTATTGATTTTTCTTTTGTAAAGGGTTGTAATTTTAGAAATGGGCCATTAGGTAAGTTAAATATTATGTTTTATTTTATTTAATCTTATCTCATATTCATCCGCATGTCATATAGGATAGAACGCCAACACTATATGAATTGTTCATGCATCATTATAGTTTAATTTAAATAACTAGTTTCGAATTATGATGCATGTACAACTAGTTATTTAAATTAAACTATAATGATGCATGAACAATTCATATAGTGTTGGCGTTCTATCCTATATGACATGCGGATGAATATGAGATAAGATTAAATAAAATAAAACATAATATTTAACTTACCTAATGGCCCATTTCTAAAATTACAACCCTTTACAAAAGAAAAATCAATAAACTACTTTATTTCTAGTCTTGTGTCGAGTCGTCGAATTTCCGAGTTTTAAAACTTAGAGATTAATATCTCCCACTCAAATAATTAAATTCATTTTTATTATTTCAAAAATAATATAAATAAATTTAATTATTCAAGATTTTAAATTTATTCGGAAACGATTTCCGAATCTCGGTCGTCGGGCCTAACCCTAGCTAGCTCGCGCGCGTCCGAAAACACACGGCGACGCTAGGGTTTTGGCCGACCAAACAGCCCTCTTGCGTCCAATACGCAGGTCCTTAGGCATGTTCGGAATCGACCGGGATAGCTCCCACGCGTTTGAAAAACGCACGGCCATTCCCGGAGGCTGCCTTCCTTCTTCTTGTCTCCCGGATTACAAAATTATAAAATTTAAATTTACAACAAATTACAAATTTAAATAAAATAAAAAATAAAAACCGGGACGTAACCGGTAAACAATCCTAGGGCCAATTAGAGTAAGGATCCATTCACATAAACACACATACATTCACAAATGCAATTCATACAAAAACGCCAACACTCAAAATCGATTTAATGACAATTATGGCTCTGATACCATTTGTTGGAATTTAGTTAACAATTAACCTAATTTAATTACGAAACACATCAATATGTGGCGGAATTTCATAATTCAATTTAACATATTATAAACGTTTTAAAACATGTTCGATAACCATATCATTAAATCTAACCTAACATGTCAATAAATTTACAATCACATCAATAAATTTATCTAAGCATGCAAACGAATAATCCAAATACATATAATTATTCTAAAACATCATATTATTCAGATCCAATTCGTTCGAGGGACACTTACATAAGATTTGGATCTGCGAGAGCAAGTCTCGGTGTACGTCAAGGTGGTCGGCCGATCCTCTACGCCACGCGCGTCCAAGAAATCCTCAAAACCGTCGTGCCTTCGATCCTCCAAAATTAGCCGGCCCTGGGGAGAGAAAAATCACTCAAACAACCACAAGTTGAGTCAATGATAATACTCTAGGGATTTTTAGGAGACAAAGAGGGTGGGCTCTTTCGTGGGAACAAGGGAAGAAGGGGAAACTCAAATAAAAGGAAGGGCTGCCGGGAAACAGTTTTCCTCTCTCTCTTTCTCTCTTAATTTCGGCCAAAACCTCTCAAGCACAAGGGGGGAGAGGTTTGGCTGAGTGTTGGTCGAAATTAGGCTAGGGTTACCAAAGAGAAAGCCTCCTTTTATATCAGAGAGAATGGGCTTAAGTTAGGTCAAAATCCAGTTAAGACCCATTAGTCAAACTTAAGCCCAAAACTCCTTTTAATGAGTTTAAACAATTTTTCCAGCCCATAAAACACCTATTATGGCCGACCATATTGTCCTAATTACCTCCCAAATTTATTTGATTTATTTCTAAAATAATATTTAATTAATTTAGAACATCTCATTTATTTAATGACAAGTCATTAATTATTTTCATACTAATCAATGTAGTACGAAACGAGAAAATATTTATTTTCATCTTTTATTTATTTGAATCATCAAATTATATTATTATCAATATAATAACATAATATGATTCGTGAAATAAATGTAATAATAAATAACTGGTTATTTATTTAATTACTCAGAAAATAACTTTCTTAGCGTAAATCACAATTTACGTTGAATGAGAAAATCAATCATTTCTTGTTCACCAAAATCTCGTCCGAGAGTCTATCATTGAGACCTTATGGACCCACATGAACGAAGCTTTAGAATAAGGCTCGGACACAAAAGTTCACAAACTTTTTTCGGCTTTCGATTCCACTAAAGGACCAATATTGAACATCTCTAAGTTCATATGCGTTTATATTTCCGTTTGATGTGACAAAACTATTCTTCACACGGTCCACGGTGTATTTTATGATATTACCCTTTGTGTGTATCATTAACTCAGAGGAATGTAAAATTACCGTTTTACCCCTGAGTTATTATTTCACCAAGTCCTCTGTTATTTGTGAACGAGAAAAACATAAAATGAAATGTCTCAACATGTCACATGTTTTATTTCAAAGAATTCTTTATTCGATGAATACCAGGCCTGGTTTATTCGCTCACACTCTCATAACAGAGCATGGTGTGATACTAATGCCTTAGCATTGTTTCAACACAAATTCCATATCTGTGAATCACATGTTTCAACGAAACAGTATTATGACACCAACCGTCGGGTCAATGAAACTTCATTTAGCCATTGCCCATTGACAAATCAAATGTCATAAAGTGTTACAAGAATACATGTACTCACTTCAGGATTTAGGTAATTACTAAAATACCCCTCGTATGTGAGTTTGATGTTTCGAGTGATTAAACGGTTTTATCTCGAACTTCAAAACTTCACTGGTCTTGTTCAATATCTTCATTAAGATATCAAGAATGAATTACAGAGTCACAACTCTCCATATCACAAGATAAGATATCGTTTAATTCATTCTAACAATCATTACTAGGAATCGATTGCCCAATCGATCTTTAGATTGCGAACTATTATTTAAACTAGTCATAAGAAGGTATCTTGTCAAGTCTGTACTTAGCATTTCTTTCGTTGATGACAGTTTCAGAGCGTAGACATAAATGCGTAAACACAATCTTAAATTAGAATGGATATTCAATCTTTATTTAATTTCAAAGCAAAACAAATACAAAAGTATTTAATATCAAAAATCTCCTTTGTGGGCATAAATGCCAACAGTCTCGTCCCAAGGAAATCTGCCCCGAAGAAGTCTCATCCCAAAGAGATCTTGGTCCGAAGAGGAGTCGTCGTTAGGAGTCCACGTTGCGGCAACAACGTTAAAATAAGAATTGACGTCAGAGTCAGACGGAAGGCGAAAATCACGGGATTAACTAGGAAATCTCGGAGGACATCCCGGACGTCGTCAGGGAAGGGATGTGACAAATGAGGAAACCCTAACGGAAGGAGAAAAAGCCCAGCAAAAGATTAGGGTTTTAGGTTAGAGGACTATGTTGTGGGCACTAAAAGGTAGGACGGTTCGACGGAAACACCGAGAAGGGCGGAAGCTTGCCCTAACCAGCGTCTAGGGCATGCTCATTCGGCCAAAGGCCGAGTAAAGCCTTCCCTCGGCCAAAGGGAGGCTCAAGCCATCCCTAGGCCCATCCAAGGGCCGGCCCAAGGGTTCCCCCGGCCAAAGGGAGGCTCAAACCTTCCCTAGGCCCGTCCAAGGGCCGGCCCAAGGTTTCCCTCGGCCAAAGGGAGGGCCAAGGCCCTGCCTCCCTTCGCCCGGCCAAGGGGAGGCCCAGGGGTTCCCTCGGCCAAGGGGAGGGCCAAGTCTTTGCCTCCCTTCACCCGGCCAAGGGGAGGCCCAAAGGTTCCCTCGGCCAAGGGGAGGACCACCCCTTTGCCTCCCTTCACCCGGCCAAGGGGAGGCCCAAAGGTTCCCTCGGCCAAAGGGAGGACCACCCCTTTGCCTCTCTTCACCCGGCCAAGGGGAGGCCCAAAGGTTTCCCTCGGCCAAAGGGAGGGCCAAGGCCCTGCTTCCCTTCGCCCGACCAAGGGGAGGCCCAGATATTCCACCGGCCAAGAGGAGGACCAAATCTCTGCCTCTCTTCACCCGGCCAAGGGGAGATCCAGGGAGGCTCCACCGGCCAAGGGGAGGCCCAGATGATTTTGGTCGACCAAGGGCAGGTTGATGGCTCTTCTCCGGGCGAAGGCTGCCTGAGGTCCTATAAATAGGGGACACGATTCCCAATAACAGGTAACGAACAATTGAGCACTGAAACGCTGCTGAACTCGAACTTCATTCGTTTCACTCAGAACTTAAACCTTCAAACTCTAAACCCTTTTATCCACCTCAATCTAACTAATGTTGAGCGTCGGAGAGGTAAACAGAGGCACCCCCTCTGTTTCCCTTTGGTAGTTCATTTGATTCCTTTGTGTTTCAGATACTCGCGTGGAACGAACTCCATTGACAGCTAAGGCACGACTCGGGATACCGAGCTTGATACGCTAGAACCCGAACGCGATCACTTGGTCCGGCCTTGGATCGAACCGTTCTGGGTTCCTAAATCGTTGTCCGAAAACGAGCGACAACATTTTGGCGCTAGAAGGAGGGGGCAATTTGACAAAGCCAGCTTTGTTTCCCCATCAAACAACCTCCGAGAGGATGAGTCAGATTCTTGTTGCATCTACCGGCACTCGGGCGATGAACGCCAGATATGGCCTTCGAAGCCTTTCCCATCGACTCGGTGGTCAGCCTCGTGAGAACGAGAACGGGTCCCATGGCTCGAGGGCTGATCCTGACGTTGCCCTCCGAGAGGATACAGCTAGACGACTTGCCGAGATTTTGGATCGGCCGGGAGTGGACAATACACTCATAGCCGATCTCCTCGGATACGACATTGACAGGAGTTCGTTCCGAGATGGTTCCGACCCCGAATATGTGGGGGAATCTCGGACTGGCGAGATAACTCCTCTCCCTGATCGAGAAGCGGATGTAAGACCACCTTCACATCAACCCCCACCGATTCGACCGTCAGGTCCGCAATTCAGAGGCACTCCATCTGCAAACTCTCGGGGCGGTCGATCGCGATCGCGGCTCGAGCATAGGCGTGCACGGCGGGATGAAGGGGCAGACAGTCGAGGGACTCAAAAGACATTTCGACGCCGGCCGGATTCGTCTCGTCGAATTCCCGACATGGATCTTAGAGAACATCTCACGGCTCAGAGGAACTCCCGGGGCGAAGACCTCCGACAGAGGTTGAATTCTCAGAGAGAATTGTTGCCAGCCGTTACGCTTGGCCGTCCAAGGACCAATGCGGCTGATCAGGCATCTAACGAGCGGCACCACGTGACTCCTTTGGCTCCAGCGGCCAGCCCCGCAGACGGGCTCGATATGGTAACAATGATTCAAAGCCTCCAAAACCAGATAATCGAGATGAGAGAGTCGGGAAAGCCACGACCCTACGGAGGGGCCGAAGAATCATACTCCCCTTTCTCCGCTCAGATTTTGGCACAATCCTGTGGAGGAAATTTCAAGTTGCCCTCCATTCCTCCATACGATGGGCGCACAGACCCTCATTTTCACATCCAACATTATGAAACATGGATGTCAATGCAAGGGCAGTCAGATGCAACGTTGTGTCAGGCATTTAGTTTGACCCTTTCCGGAACAGGATTTGAGTGGTTCAGAAGCTTGAAGCCGGGGAATATTCTTTCTTTCAAGATTTTGAAAGAAACTTTCCTCGCTTGTTTCGCCACTCTCGTGATGCAGAAGAAGTCCAAAACTCATCTCTTGTCAATCAGGCAGGGCAGGGATGAAACCTTGAGGCAGTATCTCGCTCGCTTCACTGAAGAATCGCATAAGGTGGAAGGCTTCGATGATAGGGATGCGATCACGCCAATCACTGAAGGAATTCGCACAAGTGACTTCCTGAAGTCGATCGTCGGAAAGGTCCCAAGGGACATGGCGGAGCTAATGACGCGCGCTCGCACATTCATGGGAGTGGAAGACTACCTGGAAGGCCGAGACGGTCGGAAGACCAATGGACAGCCTGGTCGACGGCTAGGGGACCATGAGAAGGAATATTCCGATCCTCGAAAGAGGAGGAATAGGGGACAACAAGGTCTCGACGATCAACCCTTCTCAGGGGTCAGACCACCACGTCCGGACAGTTTTCGAAAGTTTTCGACCTTCACTCCGCTGAACACCCCCCAAGAGCGAATATTGGCGTTACATCGCGACAAATTGGGTAGCCCAGCTCCGCTGACGAAAGATCCGGCAAAGCGAGATCGTAGCAAGTTCTGTGAGTACCACAAGGATCACGGTCACCTAACTTCAGAATGCTATCAACTCAAAAGGCAAATTGAGGCTCTCATACAAGATGGGAAGTTGAAAGAGTACGTGCTCCAAACCTTGGGAACGACGACATCGGGGAGTGAGCGAGGACATCAAGAAAGGAAAGGTCCCGCCACGGTCACTGTAACCGATCAAGTGACGGCCCGAGAACCAGATAGTTCACAATTACATATCGTGGGCTCCATTTTGGGTGGTCCGGAATGTGGAGACTCGTGCGCCCAAAGGAAACGATACGCCCGTGAAATATCCCATTCAACAGCGGTGCATCACATAAATCACAATTATGTGACTCCGCCTCCGAACGAGTTCGAATCCATGTTCTTCACAGGACAGGAAGCGACAAGGATCATGCACCCCCATAACGACGCAATAGTGGTTTCGGCCCCGATAGCGAACAATCTTGTCCGTCGAATTCTCATCGATAACGGAAGTTCCGCTGACATCATTTTCAAGTCAGCTTTAGACAGAATGAAGTTGACCGGATTAAAGCCAACTCCGGTGGCGACCCCGCTCTTTGGATTCTCTGGCGAGAGAGTGATGACTGAGGGTATCATCGACCTCCCCGTCACTTTTGGGATGCTGGGAGGGCTTGAGGCCACTCACATTGTGTCATTCCTTGTGGTCGACCAGCCGTCAGCTTACAACATCATAATTGGCCGTCCAACTCTCAACAGACTAAAGGCCATAACCTCAACCTATCATCTGATGTTAAAGTTCCCAACAGATAGGGGGATAGCCGTCATGGCCGGGGATCAATCCATGGCCAGAATGTGTTACATTCAGGGGGTAGATGGGAAAGGAAAAGGGAAAATGGTCAATACCATCTCCCATGATTTGTCAAGCGACGGAGAAACTGAAGGCACTTTCGGAGAGTTGGATCAGAGGGATGAAGTCGAAAGACGGAAGATGGGAACGACAAGCGACCTCGTGACTGTTGTATTGGATGAATCAAAACCCGATCAAGTCGTCAAAATAGGTGCACAACTCTCATCTGAGAGGCAACTCCTACTAACGACATTCCTCCAAGAATACAAGGACATTTTCGCATGGACCTATGCTGACATGCCCGGGATCGACCCCGAGATCATGGTTCACCGTTTGAATGACGATCAAAGGATAACCGGGCGAATACAGCCCAGGAGAGCGTTCAGTGGGGAAAAATACCAAGCCATTGGCGAGGAAGTTGATAAACTCCTCGCGGCAGGATTCATAAGGGAGGCAGAATATCCCAGATGGGTTTCTAACGTGGTTATGGTGAAAAAAGCGAACGGAAAATGGCGGATTTGCATCGATTACAAGGATCTCAACAAGGCTTGCCCGAAAGACAGTTTTCCATTGCCCAGAATCGAACAACTTGTTGACGCCACCGCGGGTCATGAATTGTTAAGGTTCATGGACGCCTATTCTGGTTACAATCAGATCCGCATGCATGGTCCAGATCAGATAAAAACCACTTTCGTCACTGATCGGGGATTATATTGCTATAAGGTCATGCCTTTTGGTCTCAAGAATGCAGGGGCTACATACCAACGATTGGTGAACCGCATGTTTGCCGACCAAATTGGGAAAACAATGGAAGTCTACGTCGACGATATGTTGGTTAAGAGTTTAAAGGCTGGCGATCATATCGGAGATCTCAGGAATATGTTTTCCATCCTGCGACGTTATAGAATGAAGCTTAACCCAAACAAGTGCGCTTTCGGAGTCAAATCCGGAAAGTTCTTGGGTTATATGGTGAGCAGTAGGGGGATTGAGGCCAACCCCGAAAAGATCGAAGCAATTCTGAACATGAAGTCCCCTACCAAAATCAAAGAGGTGCAGAGCTTAACAGGTAGGGTTGCAGCATTGTCACGATTCGTGTCAAAGGCGACGGATCGTTGCCAACCGTTCTTCAAGGCCTTGAAAAAGGTCAATGGATTTGTTTGGACAGAAGAATGCGAACTTGCCTTCCGCGAACTGAAAGCCTATTTCAGTTCTGCGCCATTCTTGGCAAAACCCAACGAAGGGGAAAAATTGTTCGTATATCTCGCAGTGACCGAAAGGGCAATAAGCACGGTGTTGGTGCGTGAGGAAAATAAGATTCAATGGCCAATCTACTATTCGAGCAAGGCGCTCCTCGACGCCGAGACCAGATATCCAGAGATCGAAAAGATGGCTTTGGCCTTAGTCACAGGCGCGAGGAAGCTTCGGCCATACTTCCAATCTCACCCCATCATCGTGCGTACAAAGTACCCCATAGAAAGGGCGTTACAAAAAGCCACATCCTCCCGGATGGCCATATGGTCTCAAGAGCTGGGGGAATACGGAATAGATTTCCAACCAAGAACCGCCATCAAGGGTCAAGCTTTGGCCGACTTTGTGGCCGAATTTACAGGGTCCTCCTCGATAGGGGACGATGTAGATGTTCTCGGGGAAAAGAGAAACGACACGACCACGAAAAGGCCAATGATCCCGGAAGGCTCGTTATGGGAACTACACGTCGATGGTGCGTCGAACGCCCAAGGCGCTGGCGCTGGCATTATATTTACGAACCCCGATAGGGAAAAATCAAGTATGCCATGCGATTTGAGTTCAATGCTTCGAACAACGAGGCCGAGTACGAGGCCCTAGTCATAGGCTTGGAGTTAGCGAAAAAACTCGGCGCTAAAAAGCTGCGTATCCATTGCGACTCGCAATTGGTGGTCAACCAAGTCAAAGGGGAATATGGTGCTAAGGAGCCAAGCATGATGGCATACCGCGCCAAGGTTATAAAACTATTGGAATCATTCCTATGGTTCGAGATAATCCAGATTCCCAGAGCAAAAAACGTCCACGCCGATGCTCTAGCCCGTTTGGCATCTGGGATTGATGAAGGGGGGATTGACGATGTTCCCATAGAAAAACTGACGAGGCCATGTATCTCAAGAAATGACGTGGGAACGATCGAACAGGTACCACAAGCGACGTGGATGACGCCACTTCTAAAGTACCTCCAAGAGGGGGAGACCCCCGAAGGAAGAGAAGAGACCCGAAGATTGAAGAATCTGGCGTCCAAATACATACTGAGGGAGCAAACACTCTACAAACGAGGATACTCCATGCCGCTCCTCCGGTGCCTATCCGAAGATGAAGGTAAAAAAGCGTTGCATGAAGTACACGAAGGGGTTTGCGGGAACCATTCGGCCGGACAGTCATTGGCCTTGAAGTTACTCCGAGCGGGGTATTTTTGGCCAACCATGAAAAGGGACGCTCACTCGTGGGCCAAGAAATGCGACAAGTGCCAGAGATTCGCACACGTACCAAGACAGCCCCCGGCACCTTTATGCCCGGTCATCGTACCCCGACCTTTCGCCAAATGGGGGGTCGACCTCATTGGGGAATTACCTGCAGCCCCAAGACAATACAAATTCGCGATCGTGGCAGTAGATTACTTCACAAAGTGGGTAGAAGCAGAACCACTCGCCAAGATCACAGAGGCGAACACAACAAGTTTCATGTGGAAAAATATAATATGTCGCTTTGGGGTTCCAGAGTCAATCGTCACCGACAATGGGAAACAATTTGACAATGTACGCCTTCGGGAGCTGTGTGAACAATTGGGGATTCGTAAGACTTATTCGTCGCCTCGACACCCTCAAGCTAATGGTCAAGTCGAAGCAGTCAACAAGACGATCAAAGAAAACTTGAAGAAAAGGCTAGAAGCGAAAAAAGGGGCTTGGGCGGAAGAGTTACCAACAGTCTTATGGGCATATCGAACCACGGCGCGTAACGCTACCGGCGAAACTCCATTTTCGTTAGCATTTGGCGTTGAGGCCGTGATACATATAGAGACAAGTATCCCCACTTGTCGGGTTATCGATTACGACGACGACCGAAACGACGAGGCAATGAGGATGGAACTAGATCTCATCGACGAAAAGAGGATGGGCGCGTTGTCACGTTTAACTGAACAAAAGAGGAAAGTGGAAAAGTACTACAATTCAAGAATCAAAATAAGGAAATTCACAAACGGAAGCCTTGTTCTCAGGAGGGTTTTCCAAAACACACAAGTCCCGGGAGCTGGAGTTCTGGGACCCACCTGGGAAGGTCCGTATCGGATACGTCAAGCCACTCATAACGGCACTTACGAGCTGGAAAATCTCGAAGGTCTCATCTTCACCCACCCATGGAATGCCGAGCACTTGAGACAATACTATCAGTAGGCATCAATTAAGGGACGACCCGTTTTATTGTCTTTTAGTTTAAATTCATTGTATGCATGGTCTTTGACCCGTGAAGTGTAACATTTTTCTTGGCAATGAATACGAAATACGCTTCATAACAATTTATTTACAACCTTTGCAAAGTTTCTAAATAAACTCGGGGGGCTACGACATAGTCCATATCCTCACATAACCCGGTTCGCGCCGAGCGACCGCGTACTCGCAAGACCCGTTAAAGGGTCAGCATCCGCGCACCGGATGACATAAAACCGCGCACTCGCACACCGACAGGCAGCGAGTCTTGCAAATTTCGCCTGCCATATGGCGTATGCCAAACAGTTATGTCTCGCCCACCGAAAGGCATGGGACCAAAACATTCTCACATTGTGACAAAAATAAATACCAAAGGAAGGTTCTCATGACGAATAAAAATAATACCAAAGGAAGGTTCTCATGACGAATAAAAATCACCAAATGAAGATGTTCATGAAGACATGCAAAAGAAAGCAAGCGCTAAACACATGCGCGAAATGGGTAAAAAGAAACATAATCACTCGGAACCAAAATCTACTTGTTCCTCGTCAGCCGGAGCGCCGGATCCATCAGTGGTTTCCCCATCGGGGGGACGGTTCGTGGACTGGGCGACCTCTGAAGGAGCCCCAAATGGCGCACCACTCAATCGAGGAGCGTCATCCAGCGAAGGAAACATCGCTTCAATGAAGGAAAAGGTTACCCCCCGGGTCACATTCTCCCTCGCAACAGCATCACGAACGCGCACGGCAGCCGCGTGACGTGCCTCCTCCAAAGCTAGATCCCAATCATCTTCCAGGTCGGCCTTTGACTTCACAGCATCATCTTTCTCCTCGATGAGGGCCTGCATCTCGAGGAGTAGGGAATCTCTCTCCCTCTCGGCTTGGACACGGGAGATCTCACTGGTCATCAGTTGAGCATGGACGATCTTCAACTCCTCATCTCGGCCCGATAGCGCCTTCTGGAGTTTCTTCGTCTCGCCCAAAAAGGTGTCGGCCGCCTGCTCCGCCTTCTCTCGGGATGTGCGATCCTCTGCTCGCAACTTTCTTTCGGCCTCCAACTCCGCGCGAAGTCTTTGCAGCTCCCCTTATAGGATGTGGAACTCCCGGACAGGCCGAACCTCCGCCAAGGCGGCAGCATGATCAGCTGTCATTTTCTCGGCATCTTTCCTCATGACCGACATCCTCCGCAGCAGGTCTCGGAGAATTGCGTCACCCCGTTCTTGTCGGGCAAGCATCTGTCAAAACAACGATGAAGGCACTTATGCGTTTGCAAGTAAAAAAGAATGACTAATGGACAACATGAGGCTAGGTGGAAATAGATGTACCTTGCGAGCGTCGCTAATCGCATTCTGGAAGTAGTCAAGGTCACCTGTAGTCAGAAGACCCTTGAACTCCTGCAAAGAAGAGTCAAGGATTCCCCGAGAACATTGGGCCCGTAACGCCTCGGCTTCTCTCATCAGATTGGATTCTGCACCGCCCGATACACTCGAAGTATGGATACGTTTCCCACCAGACGGTTCGTCGACGGATGAGGCCGGTACTGGTCGTTTGTTCGACGAAAGCATTTCGCCCCGAACGTGGGTCGGGGATCTTCCACGGCGGGCCTCGATGCGAGATCGTGACGCAGCCACAGCCTCGGCAGTAGGTTCTCCCCTCGGCAGACAGGCGCGAGAACGATTGCGAGCCATCGTATCTGAGATAATAAACATAGTCGTTCGTTAGAGGAAAAACAACAACAAATAATGCGAGTTTAGAGTATCGACTCCCTTGAAAGGAAAGAGACGGATAATACCCCCCAGATCGGGAGGCAAGGGAGGCTCGATCGCCGCCTCAAGGTCGCAAACCCCGACGGGCCCTTCGTTCGACGTGAGATCTGAAGTTACCTCCTGATTAGGGATGAACCACCCGGTGGTTGCCATGAGATCGGCGGATTCAAAAAGCACACCTTGCCTCCGTGAATCTGGAATAGCTCCGATCACTTGAGCAAGTTCTGAATCCTCGGTGTTGCGATCCGCCGAGAAATCGGCAACGGGGCCAAAAGTCAGTGGTGCCGTTCCAAAAGCATATTCAGATACCCATACCCAGGGATAACGATGCTTGGTCGACAACCTCGTAAGAAGGGGGGATTTCTTACGATGTTGAACCTTATAAAAGCCCGGTTTCCCCGACACGCCATGGACAGACATAAGGTTTCGGATCTCGTCGGCTGTCACACCCCGACCCCGCACTCGGTATAGCATCATGTGACAGGCGGCTACCATGCGATAAAACAGTGGTGACATCTGAGACGCGTGGACGCCCAATCGGATTAGTAATTCTCGGATCACTGGCTGGAAGGGTAACCGTAGACCTCCCCGAAGACTAGCCTCGTGAATGGCCGCATATCCTAATCGTGGGCGGCTTGGGAGATCATCTGGCAGGGGCCACAGTAGCGAGATGGAAGTCGGTATATGGAACCGTCGCCTCAAACTTGTGAAGCTCGCGAGAGAGAGAGAGCTCGGGAAATCGACCCCGGAACAATCAAACCCCTCTCGGGACATTGACTCCCCAACCGGAAACGACAACGCACGTTTCTCTTCTTGCGCAGTCAAGGTTGCGGGTGTAACCAAGTTGAGGTCGCGGTCGGGTGATTCGCCAGAGCCCTCGATTCCGGGGGGCACCTCGAGGTGGGGACTCGGCGATCCAGCGTAATTTTGGGAAACCACATGTGTTGTCAACGAGGTAGAATCCCGCAGATTCTCGACACCATTCGCGTCGTCATCACCGGCCTTATCTTCGATGATAACCGTTCTCGCTCTCGCGAGAGAACCCCTGGGTATCGCATGATCATCGCCCACGCCACGCTCGCCGGTGTCTTCCTCGACGCTAGCACCCACTTGGGGCTCGATACTCAAACTTGTGTGGGGATCGCCACCCGGATCGACACGGGGCACATCGCTGTTCAGCCCCACACGGGAATCGCCGACTGATCCCGCGCCAAGCACGTCTCCGCCCAGACCCGCGGAGGTCGCGAGGTCGCCCAGGCTCGCGGAGGTATCATCTCCGCCCAGATCCGCGGTGGTCGCGAGGTGGCCCAGGCCGCAGAGGTCTCATCTCCGCACAGATCCGCGGTGGTCGCGAGGCTGCCCAGGCCCGCGGAGGTCGCGAGGCTGCCCAGATCCGCGCGGGTCACGTCTCTGCCCAGTCCCGCGGTGGTCACCGCGTTGCCCAGACCCGCGCGGGTCCAACTCTGCCCAGTCCCGCGAAGGTCACCGCGTTGCCCAGACCCGCGCGGGTCATACCGCCGCTGAGATCCGCGCCGGGAACCTCGCTCGATCCCGCGCCTGGCGTGTCGCTGACCCGACCCACGCGAGCATCGCCGCCCAGACCTGCGTGGACCGCGTCACCGCCCAGTTCCGCGTGGGCCACATCGCCGCCCAAAACTCTGCGAGGTTCACCGCTCGGGCTCGCACGGGGCCTGCCACCCAGATCCACGCGGAAATCACCGCCCGAGCCTCCACCAGTTCCGTCGCTCGGGTTCACGGAGGATGGGTCGCCGACCTCCCTAGTTTTCGGAGTGTCTAGGCACCCTCGTTCAGCCTCTTCCCCGTCGGTCAGCCACGTCTCAATCGAAGAAAAGTTTCCTTCTCCCATGGAAAAAACACCCGTGCACGGTGAAGAGGAGGGAAAGGGGAGAGGTTTCGGGGGAGATGAAAATTGGTTCCAGAATTGCTCTAAGTCGATGTTTTGGTCCCCGAGAAAGGGAAAAAGTTCGTCCTCGATGGACCCACTTCCTGACGCGTGGTCGGCCGGATCCATGTGCACGTGGCTGGGAATGACGTCAAAGAAAATAATTAAACGTGTTGAAAAGGCTTACCAAAACAAAAAGGGGCGTGGTAATCGGGGACGGATAAGCTTGAGT
Organism: Urtica urens; assembly: GCA_958296335.1. Lineage (NCBI taxonomy): Eukaryota > Viridiplantae > Streptophyta > Magnoliopsida > Rosales > Urticaceae > Urtica > Urtica urens. The sequence continues at coordinate 166,174 of OY282522.1, forward strand.
CCACCACACAATCTCCGATCGAATGATGGACTCGGGGGGCTGGTGTTGTGGGCACTAAAAGGTAGGACGGTTCGACGGAAACACCGAGAGGGGCGGAAGCTTGCCCTAACCAGCGTCTAGGGCATGCTCATTCGGCCAAAGGCCGAGTAAAGCCTTCCCTCGGCCAAAGGGAGGCTCAAGCCATCCCTAGGCCCATCCAAGGGCCGGCCCAAGGGTTCCCCCGGCCAAAGGGAGGCTCAAACCTTCCCTAGGCCCGTCCAAGGGCCGGCCCAAGGTTTCCCTCGGCCAAAGGGAGGGCCAAGGCCCTGCCTCCCTTCGCCCGGCCAAGGGGAGGCCCAGGGGTTCCCTCGGCCAAGGGGAGGGCCAAGTCTTTGCCTCCCTTCACCCGGCCAAGGGGAGGCCCAAAGGTTCCCTCGGCCAAGGGGAGGACCACCCCTTTGCCTCCCTTCACCCGGCCAAGGGGAGGCCCAAAGGTTCCCTCGGCCAAAGGGAGGACCACCCCTTTGCCTCTCTTCACCCGGCCAAGGGGAGGCCCAAAGGTTTCCCTCGGCCACAGGGAGGGCCAAGGCCCTGCTTCCCTTCGCCCGGCCAAGGGGAGGCCCAGAGATTCCACCGGCCAAGAGGAGGACCAAATCTCTGCCTCTCTTCACCCGGCCAAGGGGAGATCCAGGGAGGCTCCACCGGCCAAGGGGAGGCCCAGATGATTTTGGTCGGCCAAGGGCAGGTTGATGGCTCTTCTCCGGGTCAAGGCTGCCTGAGGTCCTATAAATAGGGGACACGATTCCCAATAACAGGTAACGAACAATTGAGCACTGAAACGCTGCTGAACTCGAACTTCATTCGTTTCACTCATAACTTAAACCTTCAAACTCTAAACCCTTTTATCCACCTCAATCCAACTAATGTTGAGCGTCGGAGAGGTAAACAGAGGCACCCCCTCTGTTTCCCTTTGGTAGTTCATTTGATTCCTTTGTGTTTCAGATACTCGCGTGGAACGAACTCCATTGACAGCTAAGGCACGACTCGGGATACCGAGCTTGATACGCTAGAACCCGAACGCGATCACTTGGTCTGGCCTTGGATCGAACCGTTCTGGGTTCCTAAATCGTTGTCCGAAAACGAGCGACAACAGACTATAAATACCAATGTAAACCTCGTTGAAGAGGGTTCCAAAATTATCAGCCGTCACATATACGCTGAGTTGATATTTCTTCTGTAAAGTCCAAAACGCTTCCAAGCTAATAAACGAAAGAGACCAAGCCTCGAGGATATTAACGAACTCAACCCATTGTCATTCAGTATTATCGTTGTTTATTAATCCTTGTGATTGTTTAGAAATTCGGTGAAAATCGACCTCTACAGAAACAGCCAAGAAATATTAAAAAAACCAGCGAAGAAGAAGAAGTTTAGGGAAAATCCGTTGAACTCGAAAGAAGAAATTGAAGAAAAACAAAGATATCTTGACGATGAGAGTCGATTCGATTTGCAAAAAGTACGATCGATACGAAATCGTCAAAGAGAGAATAGTAGAGCTTCAATAGCGGATGTTGACCTCGCAATGTGTTGCATTACCGCCGCGCGCACTGTCTGCCTCGCCGTGCGCCGCCGCTCACCTTCCTCGGGGCGTACATTGTCGACGCCGCTGCCACCAGAGCCAACGCGGCATCCACCATTGGTTCGATCGCTAAAAATGGAGGATTTTTATTTTTTTTATTTTTGGTTTATGGGATTTGAAGAGATGCCGATTATTTTGCAGGAAATTTTTGAATTTTCTTCAGGAATCAATTTTATATTAATTTTGTAAACTGAATCCAATTTTTAGGCCTCTAATTGTTATTTTTTATTTTTTATTATTAATAAATGAAATGGGCGGGATTTTTGTTTTTAGAGTAAAATTGGAATGAAAATTTGGTTAATTAAAAGGCTAGACATTTACAAAATAATTTACCAAACTTTGGACAAAACTAAAATACTAAACCCCTACAGGGCTATATACTACATTAACCCGATTTAAATTAGCCCGCACAAAATTGTCTCTTATTTAAACCTTGATTTAAACATAATGTGAACGTTAGGCGAGTTTCAGTTTAAAAATAACATAAAAAGTATGATCGACGAAGCACGACAAAGACAAAAATAACATAAAAAGTATGATCGACGAAGCACGACAAAGACACGCTCAGACAAAAACATTTCCCAACAAAACATGTATAGGATAACTTGTTAGGATCAGCCAGCCCTTCAAAGGCATGTATATCCCATGAGAAGATCATTCCTTTTATACTATAATATAATTATGTTTATTCTATTTCTAGTCCGGTTATTTAACATTCCAATTCAGTAGGTAATCAAAGTCATGAAGCTGGGTTTGTGTCATAAAAAAATAAAAGGCTAACAGCTGTAATAAAGACTTTCTAGCTAACAAAACTTGATATTGATTGTGTTATCCTTCGATGGCAATCTTTATTACCTTTAATTTGGTCCGGAATGTTTTTTATGCAACACTTTCTTTGTGACGGCTAATTCAAAATCCAACTAAAAATCATTGTTACATCTATTTTTAATATAGGAAAGAGGTATATTATGATGGCTAATAATGTGCCTCTAGTTGAAAATGTGTTCTTAAATATTCGTCAATATGATTACTACACACGCACAGAATCCCAAGCTATGCTTTTTATTAGTCTGATTATTGACATCCATCTGTAATCATAGAAGAATGTGAGCATAATTTATTTAGTTCGTAGTTACAAATTACAATGAAGGTAAAATAAAATTATTTGAAGTTTGAAACGAATAAACATCGTCAAAGAGACCCAAGAAGATTAATGACTGATTTCCGATCGGGCATGCTGGGAATTGCGCCTTTAACTTGAACACAGATAGAGGCGGCGGCAGCTACAAAAATTAAAATAAAATATTGAAAGAGAAAATTCGTTATGATAAATGTGGTTAATAGCCACAGACCGAAGCTAAGTGAGTTAAGAAATAACCCAGTCTTTGATAATTTGTATAAATATCCAACTCAAATAATTTACACAAGACCTCTAAAATAACTCCAGGCACTTCTGGCCCAATTGTAACACATAATATTCATATATTAATTTCAAAATTTTGTATTTTGGAAACAAATTGAAGTGAATATTTGTTGAACCGCTAAAAAAATCAAACTAAAATCAAATTAATAAAAAGAAACTCTCAAATATACTTCATATACCACGTGAGAGAAAAAGGCAAAAAGTAAGAAAAATTAAAGAATTTGATGCCACATAAACATTTTTGCTATTTACAAAAAAAATTGCAAAAAATTGTTCATTTCCCAATTCGTGATGTTTTGTTGGCTTACTTTGACTTCATATTTGAAAAAAAGCAACGTGATATGGAAGTTGATATGAAAATCACATACCCGCAAATCTCAAGCATTCTTTTCTTGACTTTCCCTGGATGAGTGCGACGGCAAAAGAGGCGGTGAATGTGTCACCGGCTCCGGTGGTATCGACCACTTTCTCGGCCGCAATGACTGGTTGTCGGATCGGCTCTTCTCCTTCGAGAAAAAGAGCCGACCCTTTCCCTCCCAGTTTCACCAAAACCTGCTTTACACCCTGAAACACAATCCAACATTATTTGAGCCTAACCATAAATTACTACCCGCAATCTTCAATCCAAACTTTTGTTTACCATTGTGTGGCATTTTTCTACGGCGCAAGCGATCTCCTCAAAAGTGTGGGTGGGCATGGATGTGAAGCGGGCAAGTTCGGTTTCGTTGGGACTGAAAATGTCCACCAAATTCAACAGTTCGGGCGGGACCGGCGAGTCCACTCCTCCCGCGTCTAAAATTACCATAACACCCGCGCTCTTTGCAGCCTTGAAATCGATTACAAGAATCACATGGTAAGTTTCTTTTTAGCCTCCTCGTATGACCGAGAGTAACATATATGAAAGTTCTCCAACAAACCTAATCCTGAGGGAACTGAAAGACATTACCTTGGCGACTTGAATATTGACGGAATCGGGAATCTCTCTCTGAAGCAACACAATCCCAGCTCTCTCCACCACCTCCAGACCCTTCGGAAATTCCGGCCACCCCACCACGTTCGCTCCGCCCACGATCACGATCGAATTCTCTCCGCCGGCGAGAAGCATCACCACTGCGTGCCCGGTCGGAACCTCGCCGGATTCCACGATGGCGAGGTAGTCCAGACGGACTCCGCGGGCGGCGAGGGCGTCGGCGATGAGGCGGCCGTGGGCGTCGGAGCCGATCTGGCCGATGAAGAAGGTGGGGTGGGAGAGGCGGGCCCCGCACGCGGCCTGGTTGGCTCCCTTGCCGCCGGCGAGGGTCTGCCCCGAGGAGGCGGCGATGGTCTCGCCGGCGGCGGGGAGGCGGTCGATCTCGACGTAGATGTCGGCGTTGGCGGAGCCCACGACCACGAGAGGCGGGATTTCGGCGCAGGCGGAGACGGAAAATGAGAGGCGCTTCGTTGGAGCGTTGACTCGGAGGCGGTGCTTCTTTAACGGGTTCGTTGTCCACATGTGGGCTTTTGATGGGGAAAATGACAGACCTTTCATGGTGCTGATATCGGAATCGTGATCTTGTTGCTCTGCCGAGTCAAACCAGGGGAATCGAATCAATCTTTCTCTCAAGAACTTAAGAATTTGATCTCGGCGGTGCTTAGCAAAGAGGCAATCAAGGTTGCTCTCCGCATTCTGATATTGATATAAAATGTTATTAAGAAGAGAATGAAATCAAACTAATTAAATTATTGGTTTATTTATTATCCTATTATTTTTTTTCAAAAGTAAGAGATGACATTGGTGAAATTTTTTGCAACTTTGTTATAATTATCGTAAAATAAAAAAAATATATATATATATATATAACAAAATGATGTGTCTTTAACATGTAAACAAGCACAACTTCGATTGATTTGTATTAGAGATGTTCTAACAAATATTAAAAGTGAAGTTGGAATCTCATTTGCATTTCAAATTAAATTTTTGATTCATTTTTAATAAAAAGAAAATCCTCTAAATGCATTAAATTTCATTATCACTCATTTATTCTCTATTTATAAAATAGTCACTTCTCTCTTTCAAAATCTCTCATATAACTAAATTTTGTGTTGTGAGCTAAATATTGTTGAAATAGATAAGTTTTCTTATTTTATCATTTGTTTTGATTTTAAGCTATGACTCATAGAATAGGCGGGAATCAAAGATCTAAGTTTTAGATCCGGATTTTTGGACTTAATTTCTGATTGTTTCCGATGATTTGAGATGAAATTTATACTAAATTTTCTATGAAAAAGTAAAATTTCGGATGATTTTCGTTACGTTCCTATAACTTCCGATATCCTCCGATAGTTTCCGATAATTTCATATGAAATTCAGATGAATCTTTTATAATTTTTTTTCATAACTTTTGATAGTTTTTATTTTATTTTATAGTTTTCTGATGAAACTGATATTTTTGATAACTTGTAGGTTATGATGGTTTTTCGATGATATGTTTAATTTTTTTTTTTACTTTTGGTAGTTTTCGATAACTTTTTATAGTTGTCGATAACTTTTTATAGCTTTTGATAACTTTGATAGTTTATGATAATTTTTTTATAACTTTTGAATTTTTTTTAATTTTAGATAGTTTTTTATAACTTTTGATTTTTTTTAACTTAAGATGTTGGCAGAAGAAATATCTTTAATCTCTGCACCTTACCCATTTATGATATGGTCTATGGACATAGTAGAGCTGATGTCGATCGCCCCAGGAGAACTATGCTACCTACTAGTTCTAACAGATTACTTCTCTAAATGGATCAAAATTGGAGGTTTCACCTTGATAAACGATTCAGACAAAAACCTTCATATAGCAAACATCATAGGCAAACACAATGCCCCTAGAAAAATGGTGATCGATAACGGATCACATATCATATCCAAAAGGCTCGAGACTTTCTGCTTCAGATATAATGTTGAGCTGAAGATGTCAACCCTTAGATATCTTTAAGGCAACGAACATGCTGAAGAAGAAAACAAAATAATAGTAAACTCTATAAAAAAATAGAGTAACCGCCAAAAAAGACAGACGAGTTGCCCAGTGTACTCTGGGCATATTGAACCTGCCCACGACGCCCAACCGGAGAAACTCCTTGCTCACCAATATATGGGGTCTGAGTCCGTCATCCCAATAAAACATGAAATACGAACGTTTCGAACCATGACAACAAAAGACCTAGAAAATGACGTCGGTCTCCAAGACATTCGCAATACGGACAAAATGTTGCTAAATTTATAATAAAAAGTAAGGCCGCAAAACATTCAGATCGAAGATTTGGTCCTACGCAAATATTTTCAAAATATTGCAAAGTTAAATGCCGAAAAACTCGGATCAATTTTGAAAGGTCCCTACCGAGTGACCCATGTGCTTCACCCCGGAATATATGAACTTGAGACCTTTGGTAGAATCCCCGTATTAAGATCTTGGAACGTTATCAACCTAAAAAAGTACTATTGTTAAAAAACAATAAGAACATAACTACAAGTGACCTGATCCATACAAAAGGTACGTATACAACCTCTTTCAAAAGGCACAGTCCCCGTAAAAAAATTCATAAAGTGGCACCAAAGCCAAACCCCAGACCACACGTGCACTTAAGCTTCAGAGCTCGTATTTATCATATTGAATATGGAGAAGTCGAAATCCTCAATCTCATAATCACTTACAAGTACCTAAAATGAATATACTTGGAAATCGAACTCCAGTATAACGTCGAATAATCCAACTTAAACAATAAAAAATTGAGATCATCGTCTTCGCCTAAGTTATTTCATAATCAAACGGAAGAAAAAATTCGTCATCCGCTATTTTACTTCTCCTAAGTCATTTCATAATCGAGGTGCAATACTTAGAAATATTCATCATCATATCTGTTAGTCATATACAGTAAACGATATAATCAACCTAAAGAATACTTGATGCAATCAAACTAATATTCATCTCGATAAGCAATATTAAAGAAATTTTTGGCCAGAGTACACTTAGTTCGTAGGACGACGAACTGAAATACTAAGGAAATTTAAAAAGTAAAACAATCGACATGCATAAACAATCAGGGAAATGAAATCCCTATTGTCTCAAAAAATATAGAAATATACCTGCCCAAAAATAGAGGGGCCTGAAGTCTAAATGTTTGAAAAAATAAGTTTTAACGATAAATAAATAAATACGCCCGAAAAAGAATAGGGCCCCAAAGAGTTCGATTATTCGATGAGATAAAAGAGAAAAGAAACATTCGTACTAAAAATCTTACGCCCTTCATTGGGTTTTAGAGGCTATGACTTCATGGTCTTTGGGAAGCGACGCCAGAGGCTCATCAGTAGCCGAAGTCGGGTCTGTTGGAATCGATCCAATTAATTATCATATCATATATGGCGGAATATAAAAAAGTTTAACATGTGTAAAACTATTTTACTACCTAGACAAAGTGCATGAACATGTTGTTAATTAAAACATATAATAAATATGAAAAAGACTTACAACTTTTTTCTTGTTGCTTGATCTTGGAGTTCCTTCTTGGATGAAGATCCTTCTCTTTGCCTCGCTGCCTTTCGTCTTTGGATTCTCGAGCAAACACAAAAGTTTATACCACTAAAGTCTTCGAGCGTTTGAAGAGTTTAGTGAGTGGGCACTATTAAACAATATGAACCAAGAAAAATTCTTTGATCATAATCTAATTCTCTAGATCAAGTGAGGATCTAGGTGCCAAAATAAAAGAATATTTTAGAGAGAGAGGGAGAAGGTTGGTCGGCTAGAACAGAGAGAGCAAGAAAGGTGAATTACCCTTTCCTATTGTGTATTCATGACACAATATTTGATTTCCTCCTCCCTTTCTATTCCAAATAGTCAGCCACCCTATGTCTTAAGCGAGGGAAATTTGTTTCCTCACTACCTTCCTTTTGGGTGTAATGCTTACCAATTAGTCGCGCTTTGAACGTCTCAACGTTCCCATCCCGACCCTTTTCTTCTTATAGGTCCACTTACATCCTACGGGTTTAATCCCTTTAGGTAGGTCTACAAGTTTCCAGACTTTGTTGACATACATCGAATGCATCTCAACTTTCATGGCGTCAAGCCAAAGGTTTGATTCAGAACCAGCCAATGCTTGGCTGTATGAAACAGGGCCATACATGTCAGAGACGGCAACGAGAGTATCGCCTAAGACATGTGTTGGAAATTATTTAACGATTTAAACAATAATATTACATAACACATCTATATGTGGCGGAATTATATAATATGATCTGTATTAAAACTCATTTTAATAAACTAACAACCTAGGCATTAAAAATCACAAACATGTCAATAAATAATTTATTCTAACCATGTGAACAAATTAAACCAAACCATCTAACAACTTATAAACACATTCATAAATCGTTAAAACAGTCCAATTCGTTTAGAACACTCGAAGGCCTCGTCAAAATTCTGAAATCTGACCCTTCGGATTGGAAATTCTGACCCGCCGGAATGGATTCAGGCCGGCCGGCCAGAAATTGGCCTGCGACGCTGTGGTTTCCTCCGGTGGAATCTGACCGCGAAACTTCGCAGGAACGTGGAAGACACCTGGAGCTTGGCACATATCGAGTCCGGCGAAGTCCTCCAGTCCGGCGACCTAATCCGGCTAGCAGGCTGAAATGAGCCTCGTTCTGTTTTGCTCGATTTCTTCGCGTCTCGAGTGAATACCTGCGTGTAAAAATTCACTCAAACACCAATAGAAGAGTCAATGGTAATTCCCTCGCAATTTGATGAGATTAAGATGGTGGGCTCTTCAATTGAACAAAAAAGGACACTCAGGATCACTCAAGATCTTTCGGGAGATCAAGAAAATATTTCTTGATCTCTCTCTCTCTAAAATTTCGACCAAATAACTCAGGAGAAGGGGGAGAGAGAGGTTGGTCAAAAATTATGTGATTAGGGATAGGGTTAGGGTTTTCAAAAAACCTTTTAAATAGAGAGAGAGCAGACATTTCTTATGTCAAACCCAATAGTCAAATTTAAGCCCATTATTCTTTTAATTAATTTAAAAATTAATTCTCTGACCTAATTCATTAATTATGGCCGAGTATTATCCTTCATATTTCGAAAATATTAATTTTGATTTATTTCCATAATAATATTTAATTATTTTGGAATATCTCATTATTTCCATACTATATGAAATGAGAAAATATTTATTTTCATCTTTTATTTATTTGAATCATTTAAATATGTTAATATCCATATATTGACATAATATGATTCATTAAATAAATGTAGTAATAAATAATCAATTATTTATTTGATTACTTAGAAAAATATTATCTTAGTGTAAATCACAATTTATCAAATGAGAAAATCAAATGGTCCTTGTTTAATAAATCTTGTCTGAGGGTCTATCATTGAGACCTAATGGACCCACATGAACGAAGTTTTAGAATAAAGATCGGACTTAAAAGTTCACAAACCTTTTTCGTCTTTTAATTCTTATTATTAGTCGATTCCACAAACGGACTAATATTGAAACTCTCTAAGTTCATATGCGTATATTTTCCGTTTGATGTGACAAAAAAATTCTTGACACGATCCACAGAGTATTTTACGATATTACCCTTCATGTGTACCAGTAACTCCGAGGAATATAAAATTACCGTTTTACCCCTGAGTTATAATTTCACTAACTCCTTTGTTATTTGTGAATGAGAAAAATATAAAGTGAGATGTCTTTACATGTCACATGTTTTAATCAAAAAATGTTCTCATTCGATGAATACCTGGCCAACTTTATTCATTCACACTCTCATAACAAAGCATATTGTGATACTAATGCATTGGCATTACTTCAACATGAATTCCGTATCTGTGAATCACATAACCCAACATGACAGCATTATGACACGAACCGACGTGTCAGATGCAACTATAATTTAGCCATTGCACATTGAAAAATCAAATTTCATAAGGTGTCACATCGATTATGCATTCACTTCATGATTTAGGTAAGTACCAAAATACCCCTCGTATGTGATCTTGAATTTTTGAGTGTTTAAACGGTTTTATCTCGAGCTTCTGAGTATCACAGGTCTTGTTCAATATCTTCTATAAGATATCAAGAATGAAACACAGAGTCAGAACTCTCTATATCATAAGATAAGATATCATGATCCATTCAAACAATCATTACTCAGATTAGATTGCTCCATTGATCTTAAGATTGCCAACAAATGTTTAAACTCGTCACAAGGGGCTACCTTGTCAAGTCTATACTTAGCACCCCTTTTGTTGATGATAGTTTTAGAGCGTAACATACATACATAAACAAAAACTTAAATGAAGAATGAATATTTAACTTTACTTAATGTCTCAGCAAAATCAAATACAAAGTATTTATAATGTCTTAAATCTCCTTTAAGGGCACCAATCCCAACAACATGTACCTGTCGGGCTTTTCAGAAACCCTCCCACTACGTCAAAGTACTACTTGACGAGGTTCTGAATTGTTAGATTGGGTTTCAATTGGGGTGAGAAATGTTTTTACAAGTTAGGTAGAAGCATCCTCACCCAACTTTTCTTCAAGCACAATTTTGCTTCTAGGTTTCGTATTCTTCATAAAGTCCTCCTCAAGGAAACGAGCATTAATGCTGACAAACATTTTGTCGTCCTCGGGACTATAGAATGTGAAACCTTTGGTTTCCTTTAGATATCCAATGAGCACACATAATTCTGACCTACTAACCAACTTGTTAGTCTTTTGCCTAAGCACATGTGCAGTACAACTCCAAATTTTTAGGTGGCTTAAACTAACTTTGCGCCTAATTCATCGTTCATAAGGAGTACTAGGGACCGTTTTAGATGGAACTTGGTTCAGAATATATGCTGCAGTTTCGAGGGCATATCCCCAAAAGAAATTAGGGAGTGATGAGTAACTCATCATTGATCTTACCATCTCCATCAGAGTTCGATTCCTTCTCTTTGACGCTCCGTTCTGTTGAGGTGTGTCAGGTGCTGTAAGCAGAGAAGCGATACCTTCTTCTTAAAGAAATTCATCGAACTCTTCAGACAAGTACTCACCACCTCGATCGGATTGAAGGGTTTTGATCTATTTACCTGTTTGCTTTTCCACTAAAGCCCGAAAAAACTTAAATATGTTAAAGGTCTTGGATTTGTGTTTGAGGAAATAGACAAATTCATATCTTGAGGAATCATCGGTAAAGGTAATGAAGTATTCGTATCCTCCCCGTGCCTGAATTCTGAGCGGACCACATACATCATAATGTATTAGTTCAAGCAACTCAGTGGCTCTTCGACCTTTATCAGAGAAAGGTCGCTTGGTCATTTTTCTTTCTATACAGGATTCACAAGTCGGTAGTGAGCCTATTGTAGAGGCTTTGAGTGGACTGTCCCAAACAAGTCTCTTAATCCTGTCTAGACTAATATGACCAAGTCTTAAGTGCCAAAGATGTGTTGATTTTATTAGATCAGATGAATCATTAGTTTTGAACCTCTTTAGTTCCCTAATTAGATCATTATCTATTTCAGTGTCTAATAGCAAAGTTTGTGTAGGATAAATATAGTATAAACCATTCTTCATACTAGCATCAGTGACAAATGAATTCGAAAGAGAAATTCGAATTCTATTATCAATAAACTTGAAATAATAATTCTGCTCAACAATTTGAGCTGCAGATATTAAGTTTTTCCCAAAGGAAGGAAAAATACACATTATTCAAATTTAAAGTTCAGTCTTCAAAAGACAATGTCATGGATCCCAAAGCCTTAGCAGACACCAAGCTCCCATTACCCCACATGAAGCAGAAGTCTCCATGCTCTAAGCTTTTGTTTTTCTTGAACCCATTCAAGGAACAACAAATATGGTTAGTAGTAGCGGAGTCAAGAATCCACGATGATACATTATCAGCTACTAAACAAGCTTCAGTAATAAGTATAACACCTTTCCTAGTAGCCTTGAGGTAGGTAGGACAGTTCCTACGCTAGTGTCCGGGCTCATTACAATGATGACAGTTGTCCTTAGACTTGTCCACCTTGATAGTCCGTAGAACCTTATGTTGGGATTGGTGCCCACACATGAGATATTACACATTGATATACTATGTATTTGATTTTGCTGAGACATTAATAAAATTAAATATTCATTCTTTATTATTATGTTTGTGTTTATGTATGAATTCTACGCTCTGAAACTTTCATCAACGAAGTGGGTGCTAAGTATAAACTTGACAAGATAGCCTCTTGTGACTAGTTTAAACATTTGTTCGCAATCGAGTCTAAGTTATGATTGTTTGGATGAATCATGATATCCTATCTTGTGATATAGAGAGTTGTGACTCTGTGTTTCATTCTTGATATCTTGTAGAAGCTATTAAACAAGACCTGAAGCTCGAGATAAAAACGTTTAATTACTCGAAACTTCAAGATCACATACGAGGGATACTTTGGTACTTAACTAAATCCTGAAGTGAATACATAATTGATATTACACCTTATAGCATTTGATTTGTCAATGGGCAATGACTAAGTTATAGTTGCATCTGATCCGACGGTTAACGTTGTCATATTGGGTTATGTGATTCACAGATATGAAATTCGTGTTGAAACAATGCTGATACATTAGTATCACACTATACTTTGTTATGAGAGTGTGAATGAATAAATATGGCCAATTATTCATCGAATAAGAAAATTCTTTGATTAAAACATGTGACATGTAAAAACATCTCACTCTATGTTTTTCTCATTCACAAATAACAAAGGAGTTAGTGAAATAATAACTCAGAGGGTAAAACGGAAATCTTACATTCCTCTAAGGTAATGATACACATTAAGGGTAATATCATAAAGTACTATGTAGATCGTGTGAAGAATTCTTTTGTCACATCAAACAGAAAATAAACGCATATGAACTTAGAGAGTTTCAATATTAGTCCTTTAATGGAATTGACTAATATTAAGAATTAAATGACGGAAAAGGTTCGTAAACTTTTGAGTCCGATCTTTATTCTAAACCTGCGTTCATGTGGGTCCATAAAGTCTCCATTATATCCACTGATACGAGATTAAATGAACTAGAATAATTTATTTGCTCATTGAATATAAATTGTGATTTATATCGAGAAAGTTATTTTTTAAGTAACTTAATAAATAATTCGTTATTTATTGTTACATTTATTTAACGAATCATATTGTTTAATTATATTAATAATAATAAATTTTAATGATTCAAATAAATAAAAGAAGAAAATAAATGTTTTCTCATTTCGTACTTATTTGTGAAGTATGAAATTATTTAATGAAATGTCATTAACAAATGAGAATTCTAAATTAACTGAATTTAGAAATAAATTAAAAAAATTTGGGAATAAAATTAATTGTTTTTATATAAAGTCTTAAGGGGAACACTTATTCAAGCTAACCTAACAAAAACTCTAGGCCAACTCTCCCTCTCCCTTTGTGTGTTTTTCGGCCCAGTGACTAAAGAGAACAAGAAAAGAAAATTTGTTTTCTTTGTTCTTGAATTGTTCTTGAGAGATTCCCCTATTCCCAATTGTTCAATTAAGAGTCCACCCTCTTAATCTCCCATAAATTTGAGTCTATTATTGTTGACAATAATTTATGGTGTTTGAGTGATTTTATATAGTATAGGGCCGACTAAAACAGTGAAGAGATTCAATTTAAATCTCATTTGAAACTTCGACGCTCACCCTCCGGATTCACCTTGGCTTCCCCGCCCCGCAGCTCCCAGGCGCACCCACGTCTCCCAATCCGGCGTGCCCTACGCCTCCTTGTCCGACGTGTACTAGGCCTCCCAGTCAAGCGAAGGCTCCATGAGCATAGGGCCATTCCAGCGAAGACCCTCTCCGGCGAGTCCTAGGCGCAACAGGCCAATCCTGCGAGTTTCCGAGCGCTATCCGGTGAGTTTCCCAGCGCTATCCGGAGATTTTCCCAGCGCTATCCGGCGAGTCTCCTTCCTATCTGGTCGATGTGCATCCTAGCCCATCCGACGAGCCTTCTTCACAAGTTTGTCTTGACGAGGCCTTTCGGAGATTGCTAGCAACGTCTGGATTGTTTACAACCCTTTTTATAAGTGATTCTAAACTAATTGGATATGTAAATATATAAATTGTTTATATAGGTTGCTAGTTTGTTCAATTTGTTGCTTAACATGTTTACAATGAAATTGTTTATAGATATGTTCATAATTTTTAATGCTTAGGTTAATTGAATATATTAAAATGATTTTTAATATATTAGATCTAATTATATATTTCCACCGTGTATAAGATATGTTATATAATTAATTGTTTAATCGTTAAATAAATTCCAATAAATAATATCAGAGCTATATAAAGACATTAAAAATTAGGTTTAATGACTAGTTTTGAAATTTGTTTGACTAGTTGGTGTTGACGTTTTTATATGATTATTTATTCCATTGTGACTGTTGTGAATGTGTTTATGGATAGATCCTCATTTATATGGCCCTAGGTATTTGTTTCCGGTTATCGTCCCGATTTTCATTTTAAATTTTAAATTTATTTAAATTGCGAGCCTCAATTTGTCACATTTAAATTATAATTATATTTAATTTCAATCCGACGATGAGAAGACAAGGGAGGCAGCACCTCGGGCTTGGCCGCACGATAGAGAACGTGTGGGGGCTGAGCCGAGACATCCGATGACGCGTCACAAGGTCTCTTGGCTGGTTTACAGGTTGAAGATTAAATTACTTTAATTTTCAATTTATTTTTCTTTTGGGTTGTATTTAGAAATGAGCCATTAGATGTTAAATAATTCATGCTTTAATTTATTTAATCTCATTGCATGTCATCTCACATGTCATATAGGATAGAACGCTAACATCATTTTAAATTAATTGTTCATATACTTTATAATTGATAAAAGAGTCATAACAATTGTAAACTGATTTTCAAAAATATGATTTTTTGCAAAAACTAAGTGGTTGGGTTGTTTATCGTTGAAGTAATCTAAGGTCCCTGACACGAATTTAATTAATTAAATGTGTGATAAACTAAGAGTCACACATAGTGGCCCTCCCTTTAATGAGAGTACTTCAGAAGCATTTTGTTAATTAAACTGTTGCAAACTAAGTCTTAAAAAAAATGATGAAGCGGGGTCTCCACATAGGTGAACCGTCTTCAAAGTGAATTGATTAAAGACCCACGTGTTGGTTACACACTTAGACTTATGTTTTAAAGTAATCCTCACATAAAGGCCCTGCATTAAAAATAAGTGAGCGAACATATATGGTAATTAGTAAGAACTAGAAGTTGCGACTTCTTGGATGGTTCAAATTAAATAATGATGTGTCACGACTATGAAAGGCAGTTAATTACGGTTTCCTCATAGGAAAAGTAATTAACTATTTTTGTTCATAATACCTTGAACTATTAACGCTTTCATCACCATATTAGGATTGTTTATGCATATAATTCGAAACTTCAACACATACTAAAGTTATTGATTTTTATTTATGTTTTCAGCAAAATGTTTTTTTAACTCGCAACAGATGATTTTAAGTTCTAACAAACTCGAGGGTGAGAATTACGTTGACTGGAAACATAACCTCGACATCGTGCTGACGGTGGAAAAGTATAAGTATGTTTTCATGTCCCCATGTCCTTCTTCTCCGAGTGCAGACTCGAGTAAGGAAGACAAGGACGCCTACGATGCATTGATGAGGTCTGACGAGATTGCTCGATGCTATATATTGGCATCGATGCGCAAAGTGTTGCAACAATATCATTGAGACATCGCCACTGCATATGAAATCATGTTCAATCTCCATAAGATTTTTGTTGCAGAAATGTCCACAAGAAGATTTTTTATTTACATATTGATATAATATATAAATCTTTATAAAGTCCTTATTGTAATTTGCTGATTAAATTAATAAAAGTTGAAACGTTCATTCATTCCCTTTTAGTTTGATTGAAGATTTAATAGTCTTATAGTCCTTAATCAAACCTAACAATGTATGAATAGACAAATGTAGATTTGCGTGAACAAACTCTTCATGGTTTGATTAAAACGATATATTCACAATCTAAAGATCAACGGACTATTAATCCCAATATGATTGTTGGAAGAATCTATGATGTCTGGTTACGAGGCATAGATAGTTAAGAACTCTATAGTTCTTCCAGTGTATCTTTCGAATATACAGAATTGACCAGTGCACCTTTAGAGTCAATAGAAGAACAAACCATTTAACATCTTTTATCTCAAGGTCACTATATATGAATTGCATCATGCTTACCTAAATCCTGAAATGAGACATGTCATTTCATAGCATTAATACTCTCATTTGAGAAAATCAAATTCTAGATCCATTATGTGGTCTAGACTTGGCCAATTGGTGAGATATTAAGTTATGAAGGTGTTATGAAGATGTCATGAACCAACTTTGTGAAGTTCTCATAGATATGAAATTCATGTATAAGATTGCTGAGATGCAATATATATCACCTCATGCTTTATTACTTGGATTGTGAATAAATGAACTGCGCAGTATCCAAAATTAAGTAGCGACTTTATTTGGATGAAACAATGTGACTTGTTAGCTCCTCGTCAATACATTGTTTCTAACTTATTCACAAGTACTAAAAGAGTTGATGAAAAAACACCTAGAAGTGTAAAATGGTAATTTTATAAATCCAAATTAGTTGATGATATTCATGAAGAGTAAACATAGATAACATTCAATGGATCCGCTCAATATAATTTAGTTGAATTTGAGTAAAATATAAATTCATTTGAACCGAGAGATTCTCAGTGTCAACTCTATAGTGGAGTCAGTTGACATTAAGCTAATACTCGGAAAATATTTTTGTAAGTTTGAGTCCGAGTATAGAAGCTCAAGCTTTGTTCATTTGGATCTATAAGGTCACTATTAAACAGGTCATTAGATTAGGATTGTTAAACTGAAAGTTAAGTAAAAAATAAGTTCAAATGTTGAACTAGACTTTTTATTGGAAAATGTTTAAAGGGTATTTTTGTCCACATGGATATAAAATGATGTGAATGTCAAAATAAAGATTTTGCATATTTTCATATGATGAAAATATAAATTACTTTCTAAAGCCGAAAAGTCGTTTAAGGCATTATGAAATTAATTCATTATTTCTGCAATTATAATTCTACAATGGGTATTTTAAGAATTGTCTTAAAAGAAATATGGAAGCATCTAGAAGCTTCCCCCTAGGTAGAATTTCGGCCAACATGCATCAAGAGGAGAGTTTAATTTTCCTTTAATTATTGAGATAATTACCCAAAAGGAAAAGGGAAATGAATTTCTTTGAGAATGAAATAAATAAGCTAAGCGAGGAAACAAATTTCCCCTTTCTTGTTGTGTACATGACCGGCCATATTAGAAGAGAAAGGAGAAGGGAAAATCAAATATTGTGTCATGAATACATTATTCTTTCATGAATGAATAATTGACCTTTACAGATTTTTCCTTCTCCTATAAATAGAGCCTCACATAGAGATGTGAAAACTAGTTTTCAAAAAGTTTTTTCCTTGCTCTTTCTCAATAGTGGCTGAACCCTCTCTCTCTCTCTCTCTCTCTCTCTCTCTCTCTCTCTCTCTCTCTCTCTCTCTCTCGAAATACTTATTTTATTTTGGCACCTAAGTCCTCATTAGACTTAGGCTTAATTAGCTCTCTAGCTCATAGACTTGTTCTTGAGCTATTGTGTTTAATTGTGCCCACACACAAATCCTTCTAACCCTCTATAGACTCTTGTAATAGAAACCTTAGGTTTCTCAAGTTGAAGACTAGACGTGAAGGAATCGAGTCAAGGAAGAAGATCCACCTTTCCCAAGACGCTTCAAGTTTGAAGACACAAGAAAGGTTAGTATTCAAGTAGATTAAATAATGTTTTTAATTTATAACATGTATATGCACTTAATCTAGGTTGGTAAAAATTGTTTTATTAGTAAAAGAAATTTTTATATTCCTCCATTAATATGATTAATGGTAAATTTTTCTTAACCCTAGACATATTCCAACAATTTTCGGATGCCATGGGCGTCAGGCAAGGCAGCAAGCTATCCACAGTTTCATGAATTGCAGGATGAAGTCGGGATCTTCTGTTCGGGAACACATGGTACTGATCATAGGTCACCTATAGGCATGATACTGAACGATATGGAAATCCTCAGTTCAGAGATTGACAGAGAGACCAATATAGGCATGATCTTGGAAACTCTGACAGAATCCTATGATAGGTTCTGTATGAACTATTCCATGAACAAGCTCAACTACTCTGTTATTGAGCTCATGAAGGAGTTGCAGAGTGCTGAGGGACTTCTCCGTAGGAACAAGAAGAAGTCTGGGGAGATCATTGTTGCTGAACATAGGGCCTCGACTTATGGTTATAAGAAGGTGATGAGAGGGCCCAAAAACGCCAATAGAATGAGTTCCAAGAAGCCTTACAAGAAGGTCGTGGATGCTATGGGCAAAGGCATCGCAAAGGTGAACAAGTCCGAGCACAAGTGTCACCATTGCGGAGGGGATGGCCACTGGCGTAGGAATTGTCCTGTCTACCTCAAGAGTGTCAAGGGGAAATGGATGATCTTTGTCACTCAAGCTTGTTACACGAAAAACAAGGCGTTGCCCTGGATTTTATACTCTAGGGCTTCTGACCATATTGTGTGTAAGTTGAATGGTTTATGGAAACCAGGAACTTAGGTGATGGGGAGTTCGCGTTCATCTAGGGTGATGGAACAAAGGTCGGAGAAAATCTGTCGGGACCAAGCAACTCAAGTTTGGAGACACAACTTTGTTACTGAATAACATTTATTATGATCCGGTTTTTTGCAAGAATTTGATTTCATTAGGTCGTTTAGAAGAACATGGTTTCAATTTTAAGATCATTAATGGTATTGAGATTTTTATTGATATTTCTTTTATTACGAAAGCTCATCGTGTAGATTCTATTTATTATCTATATCAAAATGACCCGACATTCTTGGATACCGAGGTGAATAGTGATTCACTTAGGAAGCGTAAGACGT
Organism: Urtica urens; assembly: GCA_958296335.1. NCBI lineage: Eukaryota > Viridiplantae > Streptophyta > Magnoliopsida > Rosales > Urticaceae > Urtica > Urtica urens. Next base: position 185,261 of record OY282522.1, read on the forward strand.
TCCATAGTGATGAAACGGACGACACATATGTATGGCACTTACGTCTTGCACATATTGGCCTAGATAGGATTAAGAGGTTAACAAATGATGGTCCTTTGAAGTCTCTAAACGTACGATCTATGCCCACGTGCGAATCCTGTCTTGAAGGCAAGATGAACAAGAGACCTTTCTCTTCAAAAGGTCTAAGAGCCACACAAGTATCGGAACTCATACATAGTGATGTATGTTGTCCAATCAATGTTCAGGCAAGAGGAAGTTACAAATACACTGTAACCTTCACTGATGACTACTCATGTTTTGGTATTGTCTTCTTAATGGGTCACAAATATGATACCTTTGAGATATTCAAAGAATATCGGGCTTTGGTTGAGAAGTAAAGAGAGAAACAGATCAAAATCCTACGATCGGATCGAGGCGAAGAGTACTTGTTTGAAGAGTTTGAGGATCTTCTTAAAGAAGAAGGCATCTATTCTCAAGTTACAGCACCTGACGCTCCATAATAAAACGGTCTGTCAGAGAGAGGGAATTGAACTCTACTAGATATGGTGAGATTGGTCAATTATTCATTCATGAAAGAATAATGTATTCATGACATAATATAGATTTTTCATTCTCCTTTCTCTTCTAATATGGACGGCCACATTAATCAAGCAAGGGGGAAATTGGTTTATTTATTTCCTTCTCAAGGAAATTTATTTCCTCTTTTCCTTTTGGGTAATTATGCTTATAATTAAAGGGAAATAAAACTCTGATCTTTGATGCATGTTGGCCGAATTCTATTGCTAGGGAAGGGGCATCTAGATGCTTCCTTATTTTTTTAAGACAATTCTTAAAATACCCATTGTAGAATTAATATTGCACAAATAATGAAATTAATTTCTTAATGCCTCAAACGACTTTTCGGCGTTAGAAAATAATTTATATTTTCATCATATGAAAATACTCAAAATCTTATTTTGACATTCACATCATTTTATGTCCATGTGGACAAAAATACCCTTTAGATATTTTCCTATAAAAAGTCTAGTTCACAAACCTTTTCCGAGTATTAGCTTAATGTCAATTGACTCCACTATAGAGTTGACATTGAGAATCTCTCGATTCAAATGAATTTATTTTCTACTCAAATTTAACTTAATTATATTGAGCGGATCCATTGAATATTATCTAAGTTTACCCTTCATGAATATCATCAACTAGATGAGATTTGTAAAATTACCATTTTACACTTCTAGTTGTTATTTCCTTAGCTCCTTTGTTACTTGTGAATAAGTTAATAACAATGTATTGACGAGGATCTAACAAGTCATATTGTTTCATCCAAATAAAGTCGTTACTTAATTTTGGATACTGCGAAGATCATTTATTCACAGTCCAACTAATAAAGCATGAGGTGATATATATTGCATCTCAAGAATCTTGGACATGAATTCCATATCTATGAGAACTTCACAAAGTTGGTTTAGGACATCTTCATAATTTAATATTTCACCAATTGCCTTAGTACAGATCACGTAATGGATCTAGAATTTGACTTTCTCAAATGAGAGTATTAATGCTATGAAATGACATGTCTCATTTCAGGATTTAGGTAAACATGATGCAATTCATACATAGTGACCTTGAGAGAGAAGATGTTAAATGGTTTGTTCTTCCATTGTCTCTAAAGTTGTAATGGTCAATTCAGTATCTTCGAAAGATATGTTGGAATAACGTTAAGATTTATGGTTGAACTACTATATTTTAAGACTTATTATTTCTATATTGATGTGTTTAATTTACTTTTAGGTGATAATTCTTGATCGTCTTTTTAGACTTTATTTGATTTTATTTGGAATCCCGCTGCAACGGCATAGAAAATAGGCTGCAGCGTGAGGTCTCCGCTGCAACCGGATTTCTTTATCACTGCGGCCAAAATGCACCCGAGGGCAAAGAAAAAGTTTAAAAACTTTTTCGCCGCAACAGTGTAGAAACCTGGCTTCAGCAAGATAGTTTTGATGCATCTAGATCTCTACACGACTGCGGTGAAAAAGATCCCGAGAGGAAAAAAAATTAAATTTTTTTTCTGCCGCAGCGGTCTAGAAAGATAGCTGCAGCGTGATTTCTTCACCGCAGTGGCAAAAATGCACTCGAGAACAAAATTACTCTTTGAAAGATTGTCGCTGCAGCAATGAAGAAAACTCGCTGCGGCGATGTTGCTCCCACAACGCTTAAAGCATCCGTAGTGGGAGTTCGCCGCAACGGTGTAGAAACCTCGATGCAGCCAGACTCTTTGGCTGCAGCGGAAGTCCTAAATCGCTGTAGCGGGATTGTCCACCCTGCAGCTGAGTTTACTCACGGCTGCGGCAATCGCCGCAGCGAAATCCCCAAAAAGCAAATAAAACTTTTGAATTATAAATTCGATAATTCAACAAATTATAATGAAATATTATTCCAAGAAAAATAGCATCAATATCCCTACGAAAAAAATGAGAAACATCATCATCATCAAAATTATCAATCTCTTTGTTGACGGGTGGTAATTCGGATGTAAAAGAAGGAATACTAGCAATGTCTTCGTCTTACTCTTCATCAAAATTTCTTGCTTTCATATGAACCACTAATGTTAACTCCGGATTGACAAGATCCTAAACATAGAACATTTGACTTGCTTGGGAGGCCAACATAAATGAATCATTCTCATAACTGGTTCGTCTAAAGTCAACAATGGTACCTCCGTCCTTGTCAACTTTAACGTGATTATTGTCTACCCATTTGCACTTGAATAATGGGACTCGTAACCCACAATAATCAAGTTCACATATGTCTTCAATGTATCTATAGTAATTCATAAAACCTTGCCTTTGGATTCTTATCCTTTGCCGAAGAAACATGCAATGCCTCGGCATAGAATGTAACACCAGAGTTTTGAACAGGATGCTTGTTATCTCTATCTCTTATAGAAAATGTAAATCTATTAACAGACCATGCATTGTACCTGGTACCCATTGAAGAAGGCCCGTCTAATAGTTTACTCAATGAAAAAGAATTTCCCGACTCCTCAAATATTTGTTTTCCTAGCCAGTTTTGAAACGAACGGTTGTGCTCACCTTGTAATTATTTTTCATTTCTTGCTTTCTTTGGATCATTCACCCTTAATTCATTAATATGAATATCCACAAATGGCATGATGTCAGAAACGTTGTGTAACACGTGAAGAGAGGCTTGTTCCCATTCTTTGCGATCGACGCTCGAATAAATACCTATACATAAAATCTTGGTTACATAAACTTATTTTATGGATTAAACTAAACGCGTAACCAATAAAAGATACCTGTAGATAAGGATTTTGATCAAAACTCAAATTTTCGGGCACGCCAATTTCGTTTGCTTTAGCTAAATATTTAGAACAAAACTCAACAGATTCTTCTGCTATTTATTATTCCACTATGCTCCCTTCCGGTCTATTGTAGTTCGTAACATAAATCTTCAATACTTTCATATAATGCTCGATTGGATACATCCACCTCAAAAACATGGGCCCACATAATTTCACTTCACGTACCAAATGAACGGTTAAGTGAACCGTGATGTCAAAAAACGAAGGTGGGAAGAACTTTTCTAGCATACACAAAGTTTTCACTAACTCTGATTGCATGTAATCCAAACGAACGAGATCGATAAAATTAAACACATCAAGCATCCATATAAACAATTTATATTTGGCGCGTATTGAAAGTTATCGAGAACTTACATTGTTGAGTTATAAATAACTCGGTCGAGGAATTGTGCTCGAGTTCGAAGCGAGAATCTTCAAGCTTCCCCAATTCTGGAAAGCAAGGCTCCTCGTCACGTCACTACGTCAAAGAAGAGCAGGGCTTGGAATCCGCGGTGGCAGCTCCTAGAACCGGGCTGGGGCAGTTGGAGGCAGCAAGGGATGTTGCTGATTTTGGCCGCGGAAGCGAGGCGCGGAGCAGCCCCAAGGTGCGGCAGCGGGCGCGGAAACAGATGCAGCAAAGGTGCGAGTCAGGGCAGCATCACGGAGGAGGCATGGCTCGGACCTGGGCTCGTTGGTGGTATCACCGGGAGGCTGGGCTCAGCGGCGAAAGACAGCAAGGCGCGGAGATGCTGTTAGGGCGCTGATGCGCGGGGACAGGCGCTGCCAGATCGCATGCGAAACTTCGCGACGACGCTAAGAGCTCTTGGAAGCTCGGATCAGGATGCCGTTTTTTGCGTTGCGTCGGGCAACGAACTGACTTAAATGGGTTCGGAGAGAGATCTGGGTTTTCGGACTCAGATTAGTCGGATTCATCGAATCTTTGGTTCGGAGGTCAGCTTTCCAGAAAACGAAAATGGACCAAACAACCACAAGTTGATTCAACGATGACACAAGAAGAAAAATGAGAAGATGAGTGTGGGCTCAGATGAACGCACACGAGAAAACAAGAAATGAAATTTTTCGTCCTCTCGGGTGATAGGGTGGTCGGCCAAGAGGGAGGGGAAGAGAGAGAGAGAGAGAGAGCAAGCTTTACCTAGGGTTTCCTCAAACCCTTTATTTATAGACATTGTTAATGGGCTTTCATGTGGGCTTTTGTTGAATCACAATCCAGCCCAAAACCATGTTAATGGCCGGCCCGTATGTCCTACTCGTTTCTCAATTTTATTTCCCACATTGCCTTGATTTAATTTCCAAATTCGACTTAATTTAGAACTCTCATCTATTTAATAACTCGTTATTAAATTGTTTAATGGTTATCGAATAATTGATTTTCTAATATTGTTATTATGAATTCTCAAGAAAATTATTATTACAATAATAAAGTTCTTTAATTCAAAAATTCAATAATTAATGAATAACACATTATTCATTAATTCGCTTGGAAAATAAATTTCTCTATACAAATCACAATTTGTATTTTATGAGTAAATCAATTTATTGCGTTCAATTAATCTCTTCTAAATGTGCATCATTGAGACCTTATGGACCCACATGAACGAAGCTTGAGAATAAAGCACGGACTCAATTCACAAATTATTTCCGGCTTATAATTCTTAATAATGGTCGACTCCACTAAAGGACCAATATTGAAAATCTCTAAGTTCCTGCGCGCATATTTTTCCGTTTGAAGTCACAGAACTTTTCCGTACTCGATCCACGGTGTAGTTTACCGAAATACCCTTCGTGTGTATCAGTAAGTCCGGGGAATGTAAAATTACCGTTTTACCCCTAGAATTATTATGTCACTAAGTCGTTTGTTACTTGTGAATGAGAAAAAACATAAAGTGAGACGTCAATACATGTCACATGTTTTAATCAAGGAATCTCATATTCAATGATTATCTGGCCAGATTAATTCATTCACTATTTCGTAACAAACCATAGTGTGATACAATGACTTTCATTATGTGTACACGAATTCCATATCTGTGAATCACATAATCCAACACTATAACATTATGTCACCAACCGTCGGGTCAGATGCAGCCATTACACGGCCATCGCCCATTGACAAATCAAATGACATAAAGTGTAGTATCGACTATGCACTAACCTCAGGATTAAGGTAGTTATCGAAGTACCCCTCGTATGTGATCTTGGAGCTTCTAGATTAAACGGTTTTATATCGAGCTTCCATAGAATCACTAGGTCTTGTTCAATATCTTCTATAAGATATCAAGAATGAAATCATAGAGTCACAACTTTCTATATCACATGGTAAGATATTATGATTCATTCAAACAATCGTTACTTAGACTCGAATGCTCAATCGGTCTTTAGATTGTGAACAAATGGTTTAAACTAGTCACAAGGGGTTATCATGTCAAATCTGTATTTAACACCCTTTTCGTTGATGACAGTTTCAGAGCGTAGCATACATACATAAACACAAACTATAGGAAAAGAAAGCTTATTTATTAATATTAATGTTTCAGCAAAATATTACAAATAATAAATAAAATGTCTAATATTCTCCTTTGTGGGCACCAATCCCAACAAACTCCCACTTGACTCAAAGGAGATACAATATCCTTTAGTTCACAATATCTCGCATGAGGTGATATTTGCGCTCAATGTGTTTTGAGCGCTTGTCACTTCTTGGCTCCTTACAATTGGTTACAGCCCCACTGTTATCACAATAAAGTGTAATGGGCTCGCTTGCACTTGGAACAAATTTCAAGTACATAAGGAATTTCCTCCGCCACACAGCCTCTTTTTCAGCTTCACAAGCTGCCACATATTTGGCTTCCGTGGTCGAGTCAGCAATGCAAGATTGCTTGATACTCCTCCAGACCACAGATCCACTATCCAGGGTAAACACACACCCTAATGTGGACTTCTTGAAATCCTTGTCCGTTTGAAAATCGGAGTCGGTATATCCCGTCATATTCAAGTCACTACCTGAGTATTATAGCATGTAGTTCCTCGTCATACGATGGTACTTCAAAACATGCTTCATAGTAACCCAGTGCTAGGGTCCAGGGTTAGACTGAAACCTACTCACCACGCCTACTGTGCAGCGAATATCTGGTCTAGTACAAAGCATAGCATACATGAGACTTCCGACGGCTGAGACGTACGGAACATGTCTCATGTCCTCAACCTCTTGAGGTGTCTTAGGAGACTGCTTACTTGAGAGATGCACTCCATGTCTAAAGGGTAACTGCCCTTTCTTGGAGTCTTGCATACTAAAGTGATCCATGATCTTATCAATATAAGATGCTTGGGAAAACGCTGACTTCCGGTTCTTCCGGTCACGGAATATTCTGAATACTCAGAATGTAAGCCGTTTCTCCCAAATCCTTCATCTCAAATTGCTTTGACAACCAGATCTTAACCTCTGATAACTTACCAACATCATTCCCAATGAGTAATATGTCATCGACTTATAGGCTTAATGCCTTCTGTTAAGTCTATAAGCTTCCAGACATTGTTGTAATACATCGAATGCATTTCAACGTTCATGGCTTCTTTCCAGAGGTTTGCTTCGGAACTTTGTTTTAATTGGGAAAAAGATATCGGATCATCATCCTCCTGATATGCAACTGCACTGAAAGTCTCTCCGACACCCATGTATCGGTCAGGCTGTTGTACAGTCCTGATATTGCGACGAATCGCAGGAGTCTCTCATTCTGGGTGTGTATCTTCCACTATTGGAATAGAACTCGTTCTATTCTCTGAAGTACAAGCTACTTCATCCAATAGATCCTTAAGCACAAGTCTGCTTCTCGGTATAGCATCTTTCATATAGTCTGCTTCCAAAAACCTAGCATTCGTACTAACAAATGTTTTCTGATCAGTAGAGCTATAGAAGATGCAACCTTTCGATTCTTTGGAATGTCATATGAAGAGGCATACTTCTGAACGACCAGCCAACTTGCTAGTCTTTTGTCTCAGCACATGTGCTAGACAACCCCAGATACGGACGTGGTGTAAAATAGATTTTATGCCACTCCATATCTTTTGTAAGGTGTTCTAGGAGCCGTTTAGACGGAACCTGGTTCAGAATGTAAGCTGCCGCTTCTAAGACGTATCCATAGAACGAATCGGGAAGTGATGAGCAACTCATCATTGATCTCACCATATCTAGTAGCGTTCGATTCCTTCTCTTTGACACACCGTTTAGCTGCGGGGTGCCAGGTGCTGTAAGCTAAGAATGCATAGCTTCTTCCCTAAGAAAATCTTCTAACTCTCCAGAGAAATACTCTTCCATTCGATCTGATCGAAGAGTTTTGATCTGTTTCTCTGTCTGCTTCTCGACTAAAACCTTAAACACCTTGAACATTTCAAAGGTTTCAGACTTATGTCGCATAAGGTACATAACCAAAACGCGAGTAGTCATCGGCGAAGGTTACAAAATACTCATAGCCTCCCCGTGCGTAGAGGTTAAATGAAACACATGCATCAGTATGTACGAGTTCCAAAAAACATACGTGGCTCTAAGACCTTTCGAAGAGAAAGGCCTCTTGGTCATCTTGCCCTCGAGACAGGATTCACAAGTGGGAAGAGTTCCCACCTTTAGAGACTTCAAGGACCATCCTCAGGCAATCTCTTTATCCTATCTAGGCCAATATGTCCAAGACGCAAGTGCCATAGATATGTGACCGTTTACGTTTCCCGAGTGAATCAGTATTCACTTCGGTTTTCAAGATTGTCGGTTCAACGGGAGAAAGATAATAAATCGAATCCACACGTTGAGCTTTTGTAATAAAAGAACCATCACAAAAAATCTCAATACCATTATCGATCTTAAATGTAAATCTCTGTTCTTCTGAATGACCAAAAGAAATAAAATTCTTGCTAATGTCTGGAACATAATAAATATTATTCAATAATAAATTATTTTTTTCAAAACTAAACTTCATGGTCTCGACAAATCTTGCTCTAATCTTCGTTCCATCTCCCCAAGTGAATCCGAACTCTCCGTCACTCAAGCTCCTGATTTTCTCAAAACCGTTCAAATTACAAACAACATGGTCAGATGCCCCACGATCTAAGATCCCGGGCGACACTTTGTTTATCGTGTAATAAGCTTAGGTGACAAATATTCTTGTTCGGTTGGCGTTTTTGGGCTTCCTCTTAAACCTCTTAGAACCAGATGTCGAGGCCTCTATGTTCAGTAACATTGAGCTCACTTGACTTCTTCTTGTTCTTAGGGAGAAGACCCTCGGCAGTTTGCAACTGTTTCATGTGCTCCTAGACTGTATAGTCGAGCTTGTTCATGGAATAGTTCAGACGGAAGCCATTAAAAGACTCAGAGAGAGTTTTCAAGATCATATCTATTTTGGTGTCTCTATTGATCTCTGATCCAAGAATCTCCATCTCATTCATATGACCCATGATCGCAAGCATGTGGTCTGAACAAGAGTTTCTGGCTTCGTTCTACAGTTCAAGAAACTACGGAAAGCTTGCTGCCTAGCCTGACGCCTATAACCTCCACACATCTCAAGTACGTTGTACAACACTTTGTACGTTGTATCGATGTGTCTATGAGACTGCTGCAACACATTGCTCATAGATGCTAGGATACAGCACCTTGTAATCTCATCAGATCTCATCCAAGAGTATATGTGTCTTGTCTCCCTGACTCGAGTCATAACTCGGAATAGGAGGACAGGGGACAGTGAGAACGTACTTGTGCTTTTACATCGTCAATACAATGTCGATGTTACGTTTCCAGTCTACGTAATTCTCACCCTCGAGTTTGTTTGTACTTAAAATAATTCTATGTGGGGTATTTAAAAGACATTTGCTGAAACAAATAATAAAATAAATAAATTTAGTATGTGCTACAAATGCGAACTACATGATGCATGCAACAGTCCTAATATGGTGAGGAAAGCATGTAAGCAATTCATGATATTATGAACAATAATGATTAATATTATGAACAATAATGATTAATTACTTTTCCTAGGGGAAACCGTAATTAATCGCCTTTCATAGTAGTGACACATCACTATTTAGTTCGAACCATCCAAGAAGTCACAACTTCTAGTTCTTACTAATTACCATAAACTTTGGTCACTTATTTTTAATGCAGGGCCTCGAGGGAGGATTACTTTAAAACATAAGTCTAAGTGTGCAACCGACGCGTGGGCCTTTAATCAAGTCACTTTGATAACGGTTCACCTAGGGGAGACCCCGCATCATCGTTTCTCTTTAATGGTTTGGTTCGTAACAATTTGATTAACTTAATGCTTCCGAAGTACTCCCATTAAAAGGAGGACCACGAGGGTGACTCTTAGTTCCTCACACATTAAGTAAATTAAATTCACATCGGGGACCGTGGGTTATTTCAACGATAAACAACCCTCCCACTTAGTTTTTGGAAAGAATCATATTCTATTAAAAACAGTTTACAATTTATAACTCATTATTTAATTATAAACTATATGACAAATCATGTTAATTTTGATGTTGGCGTTCTATCCTATATGACGTGTGACGTGCTATGCAATGAGATTAAATTAAATAAAGCATAAATAATTTAACTCATTGAATGGCCTATTTCTAAATACAACCCATAAAATGATTACATAGACTATTAAATCCAATTTAATTTTCTATTCTTTCCGGTCGAGGTGCTTGATGACGCGTCATTCGGTCGATCGGATTAGCACCCACACGTTTCCATCGTGCGGCCAACTCCGATTTCCTCCCACTCAATTAGCACTCACACGTTCAATAACGTGCAGCCAAATTGAGTCTTTCGGTTTAGCTCTCACACATTCAATAACGTGCGGCCAACACCGAGTATCCATCGTCCCTCGTCTTTATGTCGCCGGATTACAACAATTTTATATTTTACAACTTAAACGTCCTAAAAAATTGAGGCTCACAATTTAAAAGAAAAATAAAATAAACCCGGACGTAACCGGAAACAAAATCCTAATGCCATATCAATAAGGTTCCATCCATAAACAACCAATCATAATTTATAACATTCATAATGCAATAAACAATCATATCCAAAAACGTCAACAATCAACTAGCTAAAACAAATTTTAAAACTAGTTACAACTTATATTTTAATGCCAATTATAGCTCTGATACCATTTGTTGGAAATTACTTAACGATTTAAGTAAATTATTATTAAACATAACTAATTACGTGCGGAATTAATAATAAAAACGATCTAGCATATTAAACTATTTAATATCTAACAACCTATTGGCATTAAAATCATAAGCATGTTAATTAAAAATTTAATTCTAAACATGTTATTTCAATAAAATCAAACACTCCAAACAATCATGACAATTATATCAATTAAGAGTATTTAAGATTATCGAAACTTACATTGTCGAGTTATAAATAACTCAGTCGAGGAATTGAAAACGAGTTCGATGCGAGAATCTTCAAGCTTCTCCAATTCCGGGTTTGCAAGAGACTTCCTTGGCTCGTCAACACGGGCAGCGAAGGCGGCAAGTAGGCGCGTCCTTGGGGCTAGTCCGGGAAGCTGGCAGCACATGGCGTGCGGTCCTCGGCAGGCTGGGAACGGGCGGCAGCGGCTGGACTCGTCCGACGCAGAAGGCAGCGGCCCTAGGAGACCCCGGAGCGGCTGAGAGGGGCAGGCACCTCTGGGCTCAGGCGGAGGAACAAGGGCGACGTCGGCAGCGTCCTGGGCAGAGGCAGGCTCGGCTGGACAAAGGCGGCAGGCTGCTGGGACACGCAGAGGGGCGGTCGGGCCGAGTCAGGCGCAGGTTCGCGCGGATGGGCGGAGGCAGATCGCAGGAAAAACTTCGCGACGACGCTGAGAGCTCATGGAAGCTCGGATCGGGACGCCGTTTTTTTGCGTTGCGTCGGGCAACGAACTGACTTAAATGGGTTCGGAGAGAGATCTGGGTTTGCGGACTCAGATTAGTCGGATTCATCGAATCTTTGGTTCGGAGGTCAGCTTTCCAGAAAACGAAAATGGACCAAACAACCACAAGTTGATTCAACTATGACACAAGAAGAAAAATGAGAAGATGAGTGTGGGCTCAGATGAACGCACACGAGAAAACAAGAAACGAAATTTTTCGTCCTCTCGGGTGATAGGGTGGTCGGCCAAGAGGGAGGGGAAGAGAGAGAGAGAGCAAGCTTTACCTAGGGTTTCCTCAAACCCTTTATTTATAGACATTGTTAATGGGCTTTCATGTGGGCTTTTGTTGAATCACAATCCAGCCCAAAACAATGTTAATGGCCGGCCCGTATGTCCTACTCGTTTCTCAATTTTATTTCCCACATTGCCTTGATTTAATTTCCAAATTCGACTTAATTTAGAACTCTCATCTATTTAATAACTCGTTATTAAATTGTTTCATGGTTATCGAATAATTGATTTTCTAATATTGTTATTATGAATTCTCAAGAAAATTATTATTACAATAATAAAGTTCTTTAATTCAAAAATCAATAATTAATGAATAACACATTATTCATTAATTCGCTTGGAAAATAAATTTCTCTATACAAATCACAATTTGTATTTTATGAGTAAATCAATTTATTGCGTTCAATTAATCTCTTCTAAATGTGCATCATTGAGACCTTATGGACCCACATGAACGAAGCTTGAGAATAAAGCACGGACTCAATTCACAAATTATTTCCGGCTTATAATTCTTAATAATGGTCGACTCCACTAAAGGACCAATATTGAAAATCTCTAAGTTCCTGCGCGCATATTTTTCCGTTTGAAGTCACAGAACTTTTCTGTACTCGATCCACGGTGTACTTTACCAAAATACCCTTCGTGTGTATCAGTAAGTCCGGGGAATGTAAAATTACCGTTTTACCCCTAGAGTTATTATTTCACTAAGTCGTTTGTTACTTGTGAATGAGAAAAAACATAAAGTGAGACGTCAATACATGTCACATGTTTTAATCAAGGAATCTCATATTCAATGATTATCTGGCCAGATTAATTCATTCACTATTTCGTAACAAACCATAGTGTGATACAATAACTTTCATTATGTGTACACGAATTCCATATCTGTGAATCACATAATCCAACACTATAACATTATGTCACCAACCGTCGGGTCAGATGCAGCCATTACACGGCCATCGCCCATTGACAAATCAAATGACATAAAGTGTAGTATCGACTATGCACTAACCTCAGGATTAAGGTAGTTATCGAAGTACCCCTCGTATGTGATCTTGGAGCTTCTAGATTAAACGGTTTTATATCGAGCTTCCATAGAATCACTAGGTCTTGTTCAATATCTTCTATAAGATATCAAGAATGAAATCATAGAGTCACAACTTTCTATATCACATGATAAGATATCATGATTCATTTAAACAATCGTTACTTAGACTCGAATGCTCAATCGGTCTTTAGATTGTGAACAAATGGTTTAAACTAGTCACAAGGGGTTATCATGTCAAATCTGTATTTAACACCCTTTTCGTTGATGACAGCTTCAGAGCGTAGCATACATACATAAACACAAACTATAGGAAAAGAAAGCTTATTTATTAATTTTAATGTTTCAGCAAAATATTACAAATAATAAATAAAATGTCTAATATTCTCCTTTGTGGGCACCAATCCCAACAGGGAGGCCGGGCCGAAAGAGGAAACCCTAATGGAGGGACAAACCCGAGAGAACCACACACACCAAAAGAGGAGAATATAAATACTAATGTAAAGACCACATAGAAAGGATTAAATCGAAACCCTAGAAAGAGATATTAGCCATTACTGTTCACCATCGTCTGTATTCTTTGACAAGCTTCCAAGCTAATAAACGAGAAAGACCGAGCTCCCATATACATAAACTCAAGGATATTAACACATTAACTTGACCTTCACATATTCATTATCATCGGTAATCCTTGTGACTGAAAGAGCCCCGGCGAAAACCGACCTCTACAGTTTGGCGCCCACCGTGGGGCAGAGTCTTTTTCTATCTCACAGCCAGGAAGCTCGCGAAGACCGAAGACATGGCGAACAACGATAGCAGCGCAGGAGGGAGTCAAGAGGAGACGATTGAGGCGGGAGCGCTCCGGCAGCAGTTGGCCGAAGCCTTGGCAACGGCGCAAGAGGCCAACAGGAGGGCCAAGGAGCAAGCCGAGCTAAACAGGGAACTCGTCCAAGATCCGCGGCGTGGAGCTGGAAGAACTCCCTAAGGTCAAGATCACGCCGTACAAAGGAACCTCAGACCCAAACGCCCACGTGAAGTCGTTCTGAATCGTGACGGAGCGTATCACTGGGGAGACGGAGAAGGTAGAGGCCATCCTCTGCCGCCTATTCGTCGAGAGCCTGCGAGGACCGGCTAGCGACTGGTTCGCCAAGCTACCCTCGGAGTCCATCGATGACTCCGACGACCTCGTCGCAGCTTTCCTACGCCACTACTCGATGTACGTGGAGAGCGACGCGACGATAACCACGTTGTGGAACCTCGCCCAGGAAAAAGGGGAGACGCTCCGCCACTACATCGAAAGGTTCAAGGCTGTCATGGCCAGAATATCAAACCTGGATGGATTGATCGCGATCCAGGCCTTGAAGAACGGCCTGTTCTACACCTCCCCTTTCCGACCGGAGTTGGCAAAGATGCGCCCCTCAACGATCGAGGACGCCCTCCACCGAGCCTCGGTTTTTATGGAAATCGAGGAAGAGGAGGCAACACTGAGGAAGATCCATGAGGGAGGCGGAAGAGGGAAGCATCCCGAGAGGAGGGAACATCGAGACGAAGCTGAGGCCCGGGCGAAGACAACGCGTAGGGATGGCTGGGGAGTGCTCGGAGAGCGAAGGGGTCGGGAGGCCCCAAGAAAAGGAGTCTATCAGGTCGAAGAAAGGAGAGGTCCTGCTGAGGAGGACCGACCGCGAGGAGATTTCTCGGGCGAGCCGAGAGGAGGCCAGCGAGGAGGCTTCGTATCGGCCCGAGGAGGATTCTCTGGCGGGCGAGGGGGCCAAGTCGAAGGAGGAAGAGGACCCTCGGGAGGGCGAGGAGGTTTCGAGAGGAAACCCTAGCCGAAAGACGCGAGCAAGTTCTGCGAATTTCACAACATGAGCGGCCACGCCACCGAGGAGTGCGCCATGTTGAATCGTGAGCTCCAGAGGAGGTATGCGCAAGGAGAGCTGCGGGACTTGGCCCTGAGCCACCGCGAGTCGTGGAGGAATGATAATTGAACGTGGCGAAGGACGCAAGGTGCTCAGGCGCGAGGCGCAGAAAGCGCTCCAGAAGGAGCGAGGAGGGAACCGACCGCAGGAAGAAAAATGGTGGATTGGGTCGCAGAAGACAGACCGGCGACGAGAGCCAGGATTGAAGTGATCATGGGCGGGTCGTGATTGTGCGGCGATTCCCTAAACAGCATCAAGGCTTTCCAGCGTCGGGGGAAAGAGCACAACTGTGGGGATCCAATGGCGACCGTCTCCCAGGCGAAGATTGAGTTCGCCGAGACCGGAGAGTGTGCAGAGATGCACGACGACGCCCTAGTCCTTGTGCTCGAGATCGGCAACGCTGACGTGTGCCGGGTCCTCATCGATAACGGGAGCGTCGTCGACGTCATTTTCTACGAGTGCCTCGAAAAGATGAAAATCGAGGGCCTAGAGAACGGGGGACGGCGGCGGAAGGTCTCCGGATTCAATGGGGATGTGGCTATCTCCCTGGGCACGGTCCATCTCCCGGTGCGTGCGAAAGGGGTGCAGAGGATGGTGGAGTTCATGGTCCTAGACGTACCTTCGCACTTCAACGTGATTATGGGGAGACCTTGGATCCACTCGATGAGGGCCGTACCCTCCACCTACCACCAGTGCATCAAGTTTCCCGGAGAAGCCGGGACGATAGAAGAAATACGGGGCGACATGGACGCTTACCGTGTCTACTACATGATGCACCACCGATAGGTGCATGGAGAGAAGACACCGGCAGAAGTAAGCGAGGAGGAGGCTGCCGATTTATAGCAGCTAGCCTCTCCCCTCCCGAGCAAGGCAAGGGAAGAACTGGGGAACGACTCGCAAGAACACGAGAGGAGAAGTCCAGCGAGCCCGCTCCTCGAGTCATCGGTGGCGGAGACGCTTGAGGAGCGAGCGGCTGATAGAGGGCGACCAGGACCGCATGTTGAAGCGGTCGAGCAAGTCTGCATCGACGAGACCGACCCAACTAGGATGACCCGCTTAGGGGCGGAGCTCGACCCCGAAGTCAGGGTCAGGTTGATAGCCTTTTTGAAGGAGAATCGGAGGAGCTTCGCATGGACCCACGATGACATGTCGGGGGTGGACCCGTCTGTGATCGCCCACCATCTCAACACCGACCCGGGCCATCGTCCCATCATCCAGAAGAGGAGGAAGATGGCACCAGACAGGAATAGGGTAATCAGCGAAGAGGTTGACAAACTACTCTCCATGGGCACCATCAGGGAGGTGAAGTACCCCGAGTGGTTGGCTAACACGGTCGTCGTCAAACGAAGAATGGGAAGTAGCGAGTCTGTGTGGATTTCACCGACCTCAACAAGGCCTGCCCGAAGGATAGCTTCCCCATGCCGCACATCGACCGCCTCGTCGAGGCCACTCAGGGATACGAACTCCTCAGCTTCATGGATGCATATTCGGGGTACCATCAAATAAGGATGCATCAGACGACGAGGAGAAGACCGCCTTCATCAGCGAGCGGGGAACCTATTGCTACAAGGTGATGCCGTTCGGCTTGATGAACGCCGGTGCGACCTACCAAAGACTGGTGACCAAGATGTTCCACGAGCAGATTGGAAAGAGCATGGAGGTGTATATCGATGACATGGTCGTCAAGACGATGAAGGCGGAGAGGCACATCGAACACCTGGCGGAGTGCTTCGAGATCTTGAACCAACATCAGATGAGGCTGAATCCCTCCAAGTGCACCTTCGGCATCTCCTCCGGGAAATTCCTGGGTCACATGGTTACCCCGCGAGGAATCGAGGCAGACCCCGAGCAGATCGAGGCGATCAAGAGTATGCCATCTCCACGCAGCCGGCGGGAAGTGCAGAGGCTGACAGGGAGAATCGCCGCCCTGGGCCGCTTCATCTCGAGGAAGGCCGACAGAACACTCGTCTTCTACGAGCTGCTAAAGAAGAACAAGAAGTTCGAGTGGACCGACAAGTGCGAGGAAGCTTTCCAGGCTCTGAAGGCGTATCTCGCGACGCCCCCGGTGATGAAGAAGCCAATCCCGGGAGAGGCCCTATACCTGTACGTCGCCGTTTCAGACCAGGCAATCAGCCAGGTACTCGTGCGAGAAGAAGAGGGAGAGCAGAAGCCGGTGGCCTACATCAGTCGGAAGCTCCTCGATGCGGAGACAAGGTACCCGCTGGTGGAGAAGCTAGCCCTGGCAGTCTACGACGCCTCGGAGAGACTAAGGTTCCACTTCCAGGGGCATCCCGTCGTCGTTATGACCGACAGACCGTTACGCGCCATCATCCATAGTCCAAACCAGTCGGGGCGGATCACGAAATGGTCGATTAAGCTCGGAGCATATGACATCGAGTACATACTCCGAATGAGTCTCAAGTCTCAAGTCCTCGAAGATTTCCTGATTAAACTCCCGAGGGAACCCATCGATCTGAGCGATGAGGATGGTACCTGGAAGCTACATGTGGACGGATCTGCCACCTCGCGAGGAGCAGGCGCCGGAGTCAGACTCACCTCACCCATAGGAGAGGTCATCGAGAAAGCGTGCCGCCTCGCCTACTGGGATACGAACAACGAGGCCGAGTATGAGGCCCTCCTCATAGGCCTGAATTCCACCCTCGCGATCGGCGTAAAGAACGTCAGCGTCTTTTCAGACTCCCAACTAGACGTCAAACAAGTCAGCGGTGAGTACGAGAGAAGCGACGAAAGGATGGAAGCTTACGCGGCCCTCTTGGATTCGCTCTCCAGGAAGTTCGACTACTTCAGCCTGACACAGGTGACGCGAGGAGACAACACCCACGCCGACGCGTTAGCGGGATTGGGCTCGACGACGGGAGTAGGCAAGCTCCGATCCATTACGGTGGAATTAGTCGAGAGGCCAAGTATAAGAAGGGAAGAAGGCCGGCGAGGAAGAAGTCCCGAGGCGGAGGCGAGGAGCAAGGAAAGTCTCGCGAAAAGCTCAGCATCCACGAGCTCGTGGACGAGGAGCTGGAAGATGACGAGCGAGGAGTGGTGGAGGACGACGACGAGGAGGACTGGCGGACGCCCATCAAGAAATATATCTAGGAGGGGATCGTGCCAGATGATCGCCATGAAGCAAGGAAGATCAAGGCCAAGAGCGCGAGATACACCATCATCAGACAGAGGCTCTACTTGAAAAGCTTCACCCACCCTACCTAAGGTGCCCCGGCAGGAAAGAGGCCGACTACGTGATGGAAGAAATCCACAGCGGGGAGTGCGGGAACCATTCCGGGGGAAGATCACTGCAAAGAAAGGTCAAGCGCCAGGGCTTCTTCTGGAACACGATGGTGGAGGATTGCGCCGATCATGCCAAGAGATGCGAGAAGTGCCAGCGACACGCCCCGGCTATAAATTGCCCAGCCGAGGAGCTGTCCTCGGTGACCGTCCCGTATCCCTTCATGAAGTGGTCCATGGACATCGTCGGCCCGATGCCCATAAGCACGCGGCAAAAGAGGTTCATGTTGGTAGTCACGGATTTCTTCACCAAGTGGGCGGAAGCGGAAGCATACGCCAACATCAAGGATTCCGACGTGGAAGGTTTCGTGTGGAAGAACATCTTCACGCGCTTTGGACTACCGAGGGAGATCATCGCTGACAACGGTTCGCAGTTCATCTCGAAGTGGTTCAGGAATTTTTGTGCACAATGGGGAGTGAAGCTGCACACATCAACACCAAGGTACCCCCAGGGCAACGGGAACGCCGAAGCGGTCAACCGGACGATCACATACAACATCAAGAAGAGGCTCGACGCAAAGAAAGGGCTTTGGGCCGATGAGCTCCCTGGTGTCCTCTGGGCTTACCGGACAATTCCGCACTCGGCCACCGGCCAAACTCCAGTAGAGATGGGAATTCCGAGTCTTCGCCGATTGCTGGCCCCAGGGAACGAAGAAGCTAATGGACAGGGCCTTCTCGACCAGCTCGATCATGTAGACGAACGACGCGAACATGCAAGTATCCACGTCGCTAACTATCAAAATGTTGTCGCCCGCTACTATAACAAGCAGGTGCGCCCTAGGAGCTTTCGGATCGGGGAAATGGTTCTACGACGAGTCTTCCAAAACACGGCCGAGGCGAGAGTGCCCAAAATAAAGAGGCGAGAGTGCCCAAAAGTTACCTAAGGCATGCATCGCCAAATAAAGCCTCCCAGCGAGCAAATAAAGCCTCCCAGCGAGCAATTAAAAGACTCCACAGCGAGCATAAAAGAGGCGAGAGTGCCCTAAATAAAGAGGCGAGAGTGCCCAAAAGTTACCTAAGGCATACATCGCCAAATAAAGCCTCCCAGCGAGCAAATAATGCCTCCCAACGAGCAATTTAAAGACTCCACAACGAGCATAAAAGAGGTGAGAGTGCCCAAAATAAAGAGGCGAGAGTGCCCAAAAAGTTACTAAAGGGATACATCGCCAATAAAAGCCTCCTAGCGAGCACAATTAAAAGACTCCCAAGCGAGCAAATTAAGACTCCTAGCGAGCATAACGACTCCTAGCGAGCATAACGAATCCTAGCGAGCATAAAAACTCCTAACGAGCACAAAAGGCTCCGGGCGAGCACAAAGGTTCCCGAGCGAGTAGGTTAAAAACTTTTAACAGGAACAGCTAAAGGCCCCCCAGCCAAGATCCCCTTTTTCTCTGATTAAGAAAGGGAGGAGGAAGGGGAGGCACGGGGACATCCCACCACAGCTGCACAGCCCCATGTAAGTATCTGCATTTACTGAAAGCATCATTCTATTGACACCATTCAAAATATAGATATGTCAAACACAACCTCCAGACAACAGGTTAATAAGCAGTCATAAAATATCACCAAGTAAGCGAAGGAGAAAAAAAATTATTACTACAGACAAGAAGTTTATATCCTTTGATCCGTAAAAGAGAGTGGGTTACATAAGAAGAAGTCTACACCTCCGGAGACGCGAGCTGAGCGCCCTCTGCCGGGGCGGGATTGCACGGCGAGAGAGGAGGGGACTCAGGGTCGGCTTCGGCTATCCTCTCAAACTCGTCGGCCTGCGCCTGCTTCTCGTCCTCGAGCTGCCGCCATTCCGGAAGCTGGCATCGGAGCAGTTCGGCCGAGGCCCCAACGGGAAGCGCGTTGATCATCGCAATGTTGACCTGGAATGGCGAGACGATGGGAATCGATTGACGAGTCTAAGGCCTGGAGCCTAGCCGATGCTTTTTCAAGCTTTGCACGCGCTCTCTCGAAGAGACGCAATCGGGCATTACGCTCTTCCACCGACAAGGCTCGGGCCGCCGCAAGCTTGCCACGGAGCCCTTCCACAACGGACTTGGCCACCGCCGGCAACGACACCTTTTCCGAGCCAGCCGCGCCCAAGATCTCGCACACCTGGGCGAAATGCTTGTCGTTCTCCTTCAGCACACCCACCACCTCCAGGTATCTCTTCTTCTCATCGGCCAAAGTTTCTTCGCAGGCAGCCAAGCTCGCGCCGAGATCCTCGATCTCGCGATCCGTCTTGACTTTGAGTTCAGCAAGCTGAGCTTGGAAGGCCTTCTTCTGGGCAGCCTCATCCGCCAACTCGGACTCGAGCTTCTCAATTCGCTCGCGGTTCTGACGGTCCCGAGCAATAGACGCGTCGAGCTGCTTGCCGACCTCTTGGGACTTCTGCTTCTCACCCACTGACTCCTCCGCGACCAAGATTCGCTGATCGCGCTCGAGGAGGATCAAATTATCCAGGTAGGCAACACTCTGGAACAAGTGCCCCGTGGCGTTGAGGTACTGCTCGTACTGGCTGAGGACCAAAGGGGACTTGGATGTCCCAGGCGCACGGCGCGTTAACCTCTGGCACGTAAACCTGGAGTACGTTTCCCAAGGAGACAAGTACGTCCCTCCTTCGGAGGACGAGGAAGGCTCATCGGCAGGGGTGGCTTCCAACAGCGCGGGAGGGTCCGCGACGGCCGTTTCCTCGGGCTCGAGGACTCCTTCCTCTGCCACCTGCACGGCCTGGCCCAAGCACGCTGAGGTCCCGGCATGGACGACATCTGACGACACCGGAGGATCCGCGACCGCCGGCACCTCGGTCTCGAGGGCACGCCCCTCCGACGCCCGCACAGCCGAGTCCAGGGGATCCGCGGCCCTGGCGGGAGCATCTGCCTCCTTAGACAACGTCGCCCCCACATCTCTGAACTCCTCCAAGCGACCACGAAGCCGTGGGGAACCTGCGGCAACGGCCGCAACACCTGCCCCGACTGCCGCGGCCGCAATCTCAGGAGTTTCAACGGCAACCTTCACCGCGATCGCCGGCCTCTTTCGCGACCGCGAGGAAGAACTTCCACCCCCGACGGACCCTTTAACGGAGAGCCCACCCTCATCCTTGGGAGGGGGAGGTGGAAGGACGCGATTCCCCGTCGGAACGACCTCCGCCTCGCGAGCAGGAATGGAAGCGGACAGAGCGGCCAAAGTCTGCTCCGGGGAAGGACCCTTCGGCATTGGCTTCGGCGCCTGACCCAAGGATGCACCTCCCCGGGGATTCGGCGCCTCCCGAGTTCCGCCAGACGGAACGGTTGCCCCCCGCCCGTCGGAAGCATGCCCGCCGGTACCCTTCGGTTTAGGGGGAAGACCAGCATAGCCCGCATCGCCACGAGGCCTCTTCGCCGGAGACCCGTCTGAGGAGGCGTTCCCTCTTCGCGACAGACCATTCCCAATGACGGCCGGGACTCCTCCGGACACCTTCATTTTCCTCCGGTCCTGAGTCCCCCCTCGAGCGGCCTGCGACGAGGCCCTGGACAATGGAAGGCCGCCGAACCCGGAAGACGGAAGAAGATCCCGGAGATTCATCCCGGAGGGATAAGGCCAAGAAAAAATCCCAAATTTCTTGACCCTAACGTTGGAGAAGTCCGAGTTCCAATCGCGTTTAGGTACGGCAAGAAGCTTCCTGTGGGTCGCCTCGAAGCGACGAGCGGCTTCGTCATCGGTACTGGGAACATACCGAAGAGGGGACTGGTCGACAAGCCACTCCCTGGGCAAAAGCTTGTGAAAGCACCCGAAACTATGCTCATCTACCGACACGAAGAAGAACTTGTCCTCCCACCCAGACTCATTCGAAGGAGTGCTGTCGATAACATGACCAGGAACCCGATGGGAGAGAGAATAGCGACCAAGGTTCTTGGGGTTCTTGGAGAATTTAAACAGACGCATAAGGTCCTCCAGGGTAAGGTCAACATTCGCCTCCAACGCCACAACTATGGTACACAGGAGGAGACGAATCGAGTTTGGACTCACCTGAGTGATGGGAACCAGGAAGGCGCAGAAAAAGGCCACGATGAGCAACGGGATGGGAAAGCAGAGTCCCGTCTTCCGAAAAAAGACCTCGTACAGAGCAATGCAATCGTCCCCGGGGGCGTAGGCAAGCTCACCGTCGCGAGGGAGGCAAAGGGCGACCTGCGGCTCTAAGACGAATTCCTCCCGAAAATGTCCCATGGTCTCCTTCGTCATCGCCGAGTGAGGAGATCGCATTGTAAAGATGGGAACGGCGCCGTAGGTGTGAGACATGATCAGTCGAAGTCTATAGGGCGAAGGAAGTTAAGCAAAAGAAAAAGATGAAGAAGAGGAATCTGGCTTTTTAGAGGAAGTAAAACTATGCCTCGAGGTAGGGTTTCCGACTTTATAGTAGGAGGAGACAAGGATATGTGAATCGACGCGTCTCGACCCCACGGCTTGCGAAAGGACACGTGGATCGCCAAAAAGAAGCAGGAACCCGAGAGCCGTTCGAAGTGATGGGTTCTGAAAAGTCATCAACATTCAAGTGCATGTATCAGTTTTAATGAGGAGAGAGAAAGTCGCGGAAATCGAGGAGACGCGCCCAAAAATAATAAATAAACAGGTTAGTGCGGACGTCACGTGCAAGAAGGAAACCTCACCTCGAGCAGCTTGTTGGGCACGGATTTCTCTTTCTTTTACCAAGTGCTTACACTTGATAAAACAAAGGGGAGCTGGCCGTCCCCACATCAGCACCAAAGTTGCTCGCATCGATTATAAGGGTCGTCGAGACAGACAACCTCGAGAAGTGTCAAACAGGTATGACAAAGTAATGCAACACGGAGGGGCGAGCAGGTAAATAGCCATGTTCGAATGCGGAGAAAAGTAAGAGACAAAAACCTAAAGAAGGAAAAGGATGTTTTATTGAATCTCAATAAGTTACAAGTAGGTGGTACAAAATTACAAGCATAGCAATCAAACAAAACCCTACAAGAGTCGAAAAAAGCCCTACAGCGAGAAGAAGAAGAGCAAAATTTACAACCCACAAAAGGCCTAAGTCGCCAAGACGAGATCAGGCCTCGGTGGCCTCTTGCTCGCTTAGCGACCCGGAAGCAGCCGACGGAATCCCAACGACGAGGGGAGGCGAGTGAGGATGCGCGGTCGACGGGAGGCTACCAGGAGACAGAAGGGGAGAGTTGGGATCGGCTGCGGCCTCTTCCCCGAGCGCCGAGGTGAGGGCCTCCTCCCGAATGCGGTCCTGCTCCCACTCCGAGACTTTGGCGCGGAGAAGCGCGACCGGCGCCTCGGGAGGGAGCGCGTTGACCGCGTTTTGGTGAGCCTAATAGGAGGCCGCCATGCGGTTGGCCTCGACGGAATCCCCAAGAGCACGAAAACGGGCAGAGGCTCGCTCGAGCTTGTCTCAGGCTTTCTCGAAAAGGCGCAGCCGAGCTCGACGCTCCTTCTCCGCCTCTGCCCGAGCCGCCTCCAGCTCATCAGCGAGTGTCCGCAACACGCCACGAACCCGGGAAGGCAGAACCTCCTTCACGACAATAGGGGTGGCCACGGCCTCGCTGATCTGTGCGAGGAGCTCATCTTTGTGGCGAGAAAGCTCCAAGGCTTCCTGATGGCACCTCCGTTCCTCCTCTAGAAGAGCCCCGCGAGCGGAGAGTCGCCGCTTGCACTCCTCAATCTGCCGCCCCAATCGAGCTTTGAATTCCGCCAAGTCAACCTTGGCAGAAACGCGATCCCACCTCTCCTCAGCCAGGGCCGACTCTAGCCTCGTGATCCTCCCATGAGATAGGCGCTCGCTGTGAAGGGAGAGTTCGAGCTACCCCCGGAGTGTTGATGTCCGATGGGAGGCGTCGATGGACTCCTCCGCCATCGAGGACCTGTCGGCCTCGCGGAGGACGACGTCGTTCACCCGAGCAATCCCCTCGAGCAAAAAGGCCATCGCCTCGGAGTATCCCTCGACCTCTTCCACAGAGTGACGAGTAGCGGAGGAGCCGGAGGTCCCCTTGGAAAGATTCCGGTACCGTGCAAGGAGTACTCCCTCTAGACCTCGATGGGCGAGTCCCAGCCAGGCTCCACGGGGGTGACGAGGGGAGGCGGACGAGGACCGGCCGGGGGATGACGGCAGGGGGACGAAATAGAAGGTGGAGGGCGAAGAAAAGCCGAAGCAAGGGGAGAAGGAGGAGGTGAAGGCTGAAGAGAAGCCGAAGCGAAAGGCAGAAGAGCAGGGAGAGAGGGTGAGGAGTGAGAAGGAAGAGAAGGCGAGGAGTGAGAAGAAACGGAAGATGAGAAGTGAGAAGGAAGAGAAGGCGAGGAGTGAGAAGAAATGGAGGATGAAAAGTGAGAAGGAAGAGAAGGCGAGGAGTGAGAAGAAACGGAGGATGAAAAGTGAGAAGGAAGAGAAGGCGAGGAGTGAGAAGAAACGGAGGATGAGAAGTGAGAAGGAAGAGAAGGCGAGGAGTGAGAAGAAACGGAGGATGAAAAGTGAGAAGGAAGAGAAAGTGAAGAGTGAGAAGAAACGGAGGCTGAAGGAGGAGGAGAGGTAGGGCATGGGCGACCCGGCCGTCGCCGTGGGGGCTCTAGTTGAAGAGATCCTCGAAAAACGTCTGGTGGACCGCATGCTGCGAAGCGATGCGGACTCCCACCGCACGCGGCGCTGTACCGGATGTGCCTTCGCTCCTGGCCCTCTTCGCGTGACGGTCGTTAACACCACCTCCGACGGGTCGTTTTCCCGCAGCAATCTCGGCACGAGACGAGGCCTCCGCGGGACACCTCGCCGTGCGAGGGGCGCGATTACACCTCAGTAGGAGGGGTCGCTCGGGCGAGCTCCCCTCATCTTCAAGATTTTCCTCCTCAACTCGTGGTACCGAGCTCGCTCCTTCCATGGTCGCGTCGGGGAAAGGGCCGCCAATCGCGAGCCCCGGTCCACGAAACCCAACCGGGAAGCAGTCGGAGATAGGCGGGCGGCTAATGAAATCCTCCCGGTATATTCCAAGTTCCACCAGCTGCCGAGGGTCTCGGAAAAATCATCCCCAGTCGCGACGCGTGCTCGCAAGGAGGGCCCGACGAATTCCCCTGAAAATGGTCTCGTGAGGGTCACCCGAGCTAGGTGAGTAAACTAGAGGAGATTGGTCAATCTCTACCCATCGCGTGGGCAATGACTCGTGGTGGTAGCCGAAGGAGCTGCTATCGACCCTGACAAAGAAATAACAGCTCTGCCATCCCGGCGCGTCGGAGGGAGCGTTGTGGATGATCAGGTCCCGATCGAAGGGGATGAGCGTGAAACGCCCCAGGTGCCTGGTAACCCGGAATGGCTTGTACAGGCGCATCAGATCCTCCAGGGCCAAGAAAACCCTCCTCTCGGCAGCGACCCCCATGGTGCACAAGATGAGGCGAATGGCGCTGAGGTGCATCTGGCCAATGGGGATGCCGAACGCGTGGAGGAAAGAGAGGAGAAGGTATGGGATTGGGAAGCGGAGCCCCGCGCCGAGGAAGAAACCCTCGTAGACGGCGACCCACCCCTTATCCAAGGGATCTTTCGGCCGCTCGCCGGGGTACGGAAGGCGGACCTGACTGACGTCCCCGTCGCAACACCTCTCCTGGATAGCGCGGAGCCGCTCGGGGGTCATGGCGGAATGATCAGGGCCGCCTATGAGGACGCGGCCAAGACTTGGCGAAGTTGGGGTCAAGGCCATTGAGAAAGCAAGAGGGTAACGATGGTATAAAATTCTAAATGACAAGGATCAGGCGGGATACCAAGTTGGGGAGTACAGCAGAACGAAAGGACGCAAGGTTTAAAATCCCACTCCCACTAAGACCCGCAATTTATAGGAGGGAGACGGGCAGATCCAACGGTCGGAATCTGAAGCGACGCAGGCGAATCAATGGCTGGAATGCGAAGGGACGCTGAGCGAAAAGACGTCCTGGGGAACTGTTGTATGGCCAGAAGTGGTGAGAGGAGCAGACCTATGCGGAGACAGACACTCGAGTACTCTGCCCGCAAGGGGGTTCACGGAAACCAAGAACACGCGCCCAAAAAGGGGGCGAGGAGAGCAGAATCGATAGCGGGCAGTCAATCAACAGAGGGCTTGGCCGAATGAAAGTGGCCCATCAAGAGGATTTTCTGTATTATTTTACCAGGTGCCCACACTTGATAAAATGGGGGACTAACTGTTAAGGGTGGATTTCGTCAAATCCCTCTTAACATAAACACATGTCGTTTCGGCTCTCAAAGCGACAAAATGGGTTAGAAACAAGCGGGGCCCGTGGACGGCGACAATGATACGAGGGGAAAGATTCACCTCCGCGAGGAGGGTTTAGCTCCGAGCGAGGAAGATAGATCTTCCGCGAGGAAGATTTTTCGCGAAGAGTCTTTTCTGCGAGGAGATCCCCTCGATGGATTTTTCCTCTTTCCCTCCTCGAAGGGGGTCTCGCCTCAGAGAGGTGTCGTCGCTGTGAAAATGGCGGGAAAGTGGAAGCGTGCTCGAGAAGACTTGGCGTCAGAGAGTCAGTCGAAAGAGCGGCAATCACGGGATTTAGTAGGTAGAGATCAGTAAGAAATCACAGAACCGGTCAGAGGGAGGCCGGGCCGAAAGAGGAAACCCTAATGGAGGGACAAACCCGAGAGAACCACACACACCAAAAGAGGAGAATATAAATACCAATGTAAAGACCACATAGAAAGGATGGAATCGAAACCCTAGAAAGAGATATTAGCCATTACTGTTCACCATCTTATGTATTCTTTGACAAGCTTCCAAGCTAATAAACGAGAAAGACCGAGCTCCCATATACATAAACTCAAGGATATTAACACATTAATTTGACCTTCACATATTCATTATCATCGTTAATCCTTGTGAATGAAAGAGCCCCGGTGAAAACCGACCTCTACAATGGTCGACCCTTATGTCCTAATTTTCTCTCAATTTTGTTTCCCAAATTGCCTTGATTTAATTTCCAAATTCGACTTAATTTAGAACTCTCATCCATTTAATAACTTGTTATTAAATTGTTTCTTGGTTATCGAATAAGCATAAAACGAGAAACGTTTTATTTTCTAATATTGTTATTATGAATTCTCTAGAAAATTATTATTACAATAATAAAATTCTTTAATTCACAAAATCAATAATTAATGAATAACACATTATTCATTAATTCGCTTGGAAAATAAATTTCTCTATACAAATCACAATTTGTATGTAATGAGTAAATCAATTTATTGCGTTCAATTAATCTCTTCTAAATGTGCATCATTGAGACCTTATGGACCCACATGAACGAAGCTTGAGAATAAAGCACGAACTTAAGAATTCACAAATTATTTCCGGCTTATAATTCTTAATAATGGACGACTCCACTAAAGGACCAATATTGAAAATCTCTAATTTCATGCGCGCATATTTTTCCGTTTGAAGTTACAGAACCTTTCTGTACTCGATCCACAATGTACTTTACCAAAATACCCTTCGTGTGTATCAATAAGTCCGGTGAATGTAAAATTACCGTTTTACCCCTAGAGTTATTATTTCACGAACTCCTTTGTTACCTGTGAATGAGAAAAACATAAAATGAGACGTCAATACATGTCACATGTTTTAATCAAGGAATCTCACATTCAATGATTATCTGGCCAAATTAATTCATTCACTCTCTCGTAACAAAGCATAGTGTGATACAATGACTTTCATTATTGTTTACACGAATTCCATATCTGTGAATCACATAATCCAACACTACAATATTATGTCACCAACTGTCGGGTCAGATGTAGCCATTACATGACCATTGCCCATTGACAAATCAAATGACATAAAGAGCAGCATCGACTATGCACTCACCTCAGGATTAAGGTAGTTATCGAAGTACCCCTCGTATGTGATCTTGGAGCTTCTAAATTAAACAGTTTTATATCGAGCTTCCATAGAGTCACTAGGTCTTGTTCAACATCTTCTATAAGATATCAAGAATGAAATCTTAGAGTCACAACTCTCTATATCACATGATAAGATATCATGATTCATTCAAACAATCGTTAATTAGACTCGATTGCTCTATCGGTCTTAAGATTGCAAACTAATGGTTTCAACTAGTCACAAGGGGTTATCATGTCAAATCTGTATTTAACACCATTATCGTTGATGACAGTTTCAGAGCGTAGCATACATACATAAACACAAACTATAGGAAAAGAATGCTTATTTATTAATATCAACTTTTCAGCAAGATATTACAAATAATAAATAAAATGTCTAATATTCTCCTTTGTGGGCACCAATCCCAACACCAAGGATTATCTTTGAACGACTCTTTAGTGCAAGGATTTTGCTTTCGTTTCGCCAGCACTTCATTGATGTTCTTAACCATTTCGTAGACATTTTCACCAGACAAAATCTTAGGAGGAAGTCGTTCTTCTGTTTTTCCATCAAATGCTCGTTTCAATCGTCTATACGGGTAATTTGTTTGTAATAATCGTCGATGACCAAGAAAAACTCTATTTTTCCATGCTTCAACCGAATGGAAGATGTCTCTTTTATGCAAATCGGACAACCAGTCGAGCATTTCACTGAGTATCCTGATAAGTTTCCATAAGCCGGAGAATCGTTAATAGTCCACATCAACATTGCTCTTAAATTGAACGAATCTCCACGGTAAGCGTCTTTGACTTAAAATCCTTTCTCCCATAGCATCTTCAAGTCATCAACCAATGGTGCTAAATACAAATCAATATCATTACCTGGTTGGCTCGGTCCTGATATCAATAGCTTTAACATCAAAAACTTTCTCTTCGTGAACAACTTTGGAGGGAGATTGTAGTTCACAAGGATAACCGGCCACACACTGTATTTGCGACTCATCATGCTGAACGAATTCATGCCATCAGACGGTAAACCAAGACGCAAATTTTGAGGATCAAGACTGAAATCCTTATACTCTAAATCAAAGGATTTACATTGTGAAGCGTCAGCAGGATGTCTCAACATACCATCATCGATACTTTTCGGAGTGCCAAACCATGTTTTTCGCGTGTATGGTGTTAGTAAACCAATTGTCTAAACCGTGGCATAGGACGAAAGTACCATGATGATTGCAATAAATTAATTCAATACAAAAATTATTAAGATGAAATTTAATAATTAAATTGTAAAAACTTGCGTACCTTAATGGGGACTCCTTTAACCCTGTCACGAGGAATTTTACCCTTCTTCAACCTTGACTCGCCGCATGTCGGACATTGATCAAGATCTTCATTCTCATTCCTATATAAAACACAATTATTCGTACACGCATGAAATTTCTCATACTTCATGCCTAATGTGCCTAAAGTTTTTTTTGCCTCATACATACTCAAAAGCACTTTATTGTCCTTCGGAAATGCATCTTTAAGCGTTTGCATCAATAATGTAAGGCTTGTGTTTTTCCAACCACCCGACGCCTTCAAGTGAAATAAATTTACTAAAAATGATAATTTCAAAAAATTTGTACACCCTTCGTACAACGGTGTTTCTGCATCATTCATCATAGACTCAAATAATTCCGGCCGCTCAACAAAATCATCCTCCAAATCATTCATCATTCCACACATATCATCAACATCATCTTCGTCAACATCATTTTTGTGTGTCATTGTAGATCGAAAAACCTCACCATGGTAAAACCATATTTTATACGACGTCATTATTACATATGCAAACAAATGGTTTCGAACAACCTTAATTGGAAAATATCTATGATTTCCACATTGCACACGAGGACATTGAATTGACTCATCCTTCATATTTTCTTTAGCAAAATCACAAAATTCATCCACATCTCTTTCATATATCTCACTTAATATATTCTCCCACATCCAATTCCTCATCTTCTTATAATATTGAGATATTCATGAAAAATATACAGCCCTAATTAGCATATAATATAAACCAACACAAAATTGAGATCAATACTAAGAAATACTTATAAGTTTTGAACGTATGCACGAGATCTAGTTGAGGGAATGACACATATCCGGGCGAATAGGGTTTTGTAATGATTTTCGAAATAGAACAATTGTAAAAAAAATAAAATAAAGGAGTTTATATAGTCCCGAAATCCTCGCTGCAGCTCGATAATCAAACCGTTGTGGCGAGATCTTTTACAACGTTTACTATAGACGTTGTGGAATCATATTTCGCCGCAGCGAAGCAGAATCCTTGTTGCAGCCAGTATGACCTAGCCGCAGGGACAAATGTTCACCGCTGCGGCGAAATTGCTCCAAGGAACATATTTTTTGGGGAAAATATATCGCTGCAGCGAGAAGACTTTGGTGCGGCCCACTTTCTACACCGCTGCGGCAAAAAAATTCCGGGAGGTAAAAAAAATTAAAAAATTTCTGCCGCAGAGGGTGTAGAAAACTTGCTGCAGCGAGGTCATCTCGCTGCAGCCACACTTCAACACCGGTGCGGCAAAAATGCACCCGAGAGCAACTTTTTTTGGATGAAATTCTCGTAGCAGCCATGTTCAATTATGGCTGCAGTGAGAGGTCCTCGCTGCAACCCGATTTGTACATCGCTGCGGGGAGAAAGCTCAAGGAAGCTTAAGAAACCGTGAAAAATGTTTCGCTACAGCGATGCATAAGTCTCACCGGATGTTTTTAAGCGTTATGGGAGCAACCCCGGTGCGGCGAGACTTATGCATCGCTGCTGCGAAACTTATGCATAAGTCTCTGCCCTCGCCCTCTCTCCACCCTCGCCCTCTCCTTCCTCTCCCTCTCCTCCCTCCTCTCCCTCTCCTCCCTCTCCTCGTCTTCTCCCTCCTCACCCTCTCCTTCCTCTCTGCCATCTCCTCCCTCTCCTCGTTTCCCTCTCTCGCCATCTCATCCCTCTTCTCCCTCTCCTCCTCTCTCTCGCTCTGTCCTCCCTCTACGCTCTCTTCTCCCTCCTCGCCCTCTCCTCCCTCTCTCGCTCTCCTCCTCTCTCTCCTTCTCACTCACGCTGCTCTATCTCGCCTCCACGCTCTCTCCGGCCTCCCTTAGGTATGTTTTCTTTTGTGTTTTTATAGTTTTTTAATTAGAATGTTAATGTCAGTGTTAATTGGATTTGTGCGTGTTACTTAGAATGTTAGTGTGAGTTTGAATTATAACGTTTTGTGTTGAAATTGAATTAGAATGTTAATGTTAATTAGAATGTTAGTGTGTGTTTGAATTATAACATTTTCTGTTGAATTTTAATTATAGGATGTTTCTAGTTATTTTTTCTTGTTGTAATTGCGTTTTAATTTGTGTTTTCCTAGGTTCGATGTCATCTACTACCACTAGTACTAGCGATAATAGCCTTAAGAAAGTTAGAAGACTCTTATCGATAGATTTTGAGGAATCCGAAAAACAAAGAAATACTCTTATGAGTCGAGTTAATAAGGTCAAAACTATAGGTAGAAAGATAATGTTATCATTTGATGAAAAAGGTCAACCAATAGGTAAAGAGGGGGACGAATTGTTGAGTTATTTTAGTGTGTTAAGCTAGAGAGCACATTCGTATTTCGATGCGCGATTGGAGGTTAAAAGAGAACAATCAAATAAAAGAGCGTATTTGGAACGAAATACAAGAATGATTTGAAATAAAAGAGCGCAAACACGATTGTCTTATGAGAGTTGGAGAAGCGGCAAGGTTATTTTGTCATGAATTGTATCATGATCTAGTCAAAGACAAAATCAACGAACCTAGTGTTTTAAAGAGACCGACTTGTGTATTGAAATTCTTCACAAGTATTACCGAAGAAGATTGGATTAAGTTTGTGGAGTACAAAAAAACCAAAGTATTCAAACAATCATCGGATAGTGGAAAATCAAATATCTCAAATCAAATACAAATTACGAACCGGTCGAAATGGATATCGAAAATTTGATCAAGAACAGGTTGGATTTATTTAATTTATATTTACTTCATATTACTTAATTCTTTGTTAACCGATTATATTATTGTAGTATAATGAAATGGGAGTATGGGCTACAAAAGAGGAATTGTGGATTGACTCGCGGAAGAAAGACGAAAAAACATTCAAGGACGATGAAGCCAAAGTAATGGCGGAAAAAATTGTTATACTAATACTATTACTATTATATTGTTAACTTATAATAATATGTGTATAGTAATTGTTATCGCAACAAGCAACGGAAGGGTTTTGGAGACCGGAAAATGGAAAAAATATATTAAAAGAAGTCTTAGGAACATCTTGTCAAGGCGGTCAATCGAAGCACTCTACGCGATTCAAGTATTATGTCTCTCCAAGTTCGAGCAAAAATGAGAAGAAGATGCAACAACAATTAAATATGCTTACGTTATTAGTCATGGCAAATTAGGAGGAAATGAAGGCATAAATTTGAATGAGTATATGTCTAGTTGTGATAATGTGAAGGAGCATAGTAATGAGCATGTGAAAGAAAATATGAATGTCGACGAGATACCAAGTGAAAAGATACCCAATCTCGACAAAGAGATGGTCAACGATGAAGTCCCAATTATACAAACCGCGAATTTAGGTAAGTTTTTTGTACTCTTATTAGTATATATTAATTAGATGTTTATGTATAGCGTTATGAATGTTAATATATTTTTGTAGAACACGATGATGTGTGCATGGATATTCTTCAAGACGAAGAAATCTCAAAGTGGTTAATGAGAAAAATAGTGTTTGTGCTAGTAACTCATTGAATCCGACCACGCCGGTAACTCCAAGTTCGGAAGAAAACGTCGAATGTTGTCTCTTTATTGACGATGTTTCGAATACCGGTGTCACTCATGTTGCGGATGAAGGGGCGTACAAGATAGGAGCCGTAATTCACTTTACACCAACGGAGGAAGAAAATATACAAGTAAGTGTTTCAAGAGTGCTGGTTAAAAAAGAAAAATTGCCAATTCGTACCGAAGAAGCCATTACTGTTAAAGATGCCATGGGTAAGTTTGTTGAGTGGAAAAAGTTTGGTTGAATTTGATGCGGCAAAGTGGAGTTGCGGTCCGGTTGTCAAACAACAATAAAAAATGACTAATGAGAATCAACCGAGTCCCGATGACGGTAAAGAATTTCAATACAAGCTTATTAATGCAAAATTTTGATTGCTCGCTCAACATGCCAACAAAATCATGTTATCTCGAGGGGATGTAATCATGGTTCTTTCAAGTCTCGCCGCTATCTTGATTTTGATATGCTTTGATGATATTTCCGATTTTTTGCGATACGACAGAATTGGCGCGAGATGCATATTGATATACATGGAGTAAGTCTTTATTTACACGTTTTTTTTTCATAAATATCTAATTTTTCGTGTCTTGATGAAATTAATATTTTGTTTGTTATAGTTATCTACGTTCAAGGTTAGAAAAAGTAAAGAAAAATCACGAATATCTATTTCTCGATCCGAGTGTAATTTCTCAGATGCCAACAAACAACGAAGATGAATATTTGTCTAAACGAGTCAAGGATGTTGGAAACATTGTACGGAAATGTAGGATCGATTAATTAGTGTTGATGCCGTGTAATATAAATGCGCATTGGATGCTTGTTGTTATTGACCTTTGGAGAGATAATGCCTCGTTTTTTGATCCGTTGAACAAGAAAATACCGCAAGATCTAACTCGATTGATAAAAAGGTAATAATTTCTTTTTCACATCAAGAGATTAATGTACATTCCTCTCTTAACATTTTTCTTATGTTTTTCATGTAGGGTATGTGAGGATTTTAAGCTCGAGCACCAAGACGCCAATGTATATCAACTTACATCAAGCAATTCGTAGGTCCGAGGAAATACGAAATGCACATATTTTGTGTTATCGTATATGCTTGATATATTTGTAGGAGGTATAACAAAATTACTAAGTAGGAAATCATATACGCTGGAAGATTTAGAGGGAGTGAGAGAGGAATGGTTAACTTATATTCAAACGTTTATAGAATGTGATGATTAGATTATTTGTGGATAGATTTTGACTTTTGGATGTTACACTTTGGTCTATCAAGTATATTCGAAATTGTGCAGTCACTAGTTTTTGTGAATTCGGATTTTGCAGGTTTTGGTAATTTTGTTGACATCGTCACCGCGAGATTCATCCCTCGCTGCGGCGAAATTTTTTAAAATCTTATTCTTGTCCCACGACGCTTAAAATATCCGTTGTGGGAAATCTCGCTGCAGCGAGATTGAAACAGTTTGTAGCGAGATTGAAAAAATTCTCGTCGCAGCCATGTTCAATATATAAGATATAACCTTTTCAATTCAAATACATAATAAATTTCAAACTTTATTTTATTAATAATATTAACGAGAATTTACATAAGTATCTAAGGAATTCCTTGTTCGCAGAGATGCCCACAAGAAGATTATTTATTTACATATCGATGTAATATAAATCTCTCATAAGTCCTTATTACAATTTGGTGATTAAATTAATAAAAGTTGAAACGTTAATTCATTCCTTTTGTGATTGATTGAAGATTTATGATATTCAATAGTCTTATAGTCCTTAATCAAACCTAACAATATATGAAGAGAAAAATGTAGATTTGCTTGAACAAACTCTTCATGGTTTTGTTAAAATAAGAGATTCACAATCTAAAGATCAACGGACTATTGATCATAGTATGATTGTTGGAAGAATCTATGATGTCTGGTTACGAGGCATAGAGAGTTAGGAACTCTATAGTTCTTCTAGTGTATCTTCCGAAAATACTGAATTGACCAGTGCACATTTAGAGACAATGAAGAACAAACCATTTAACCTCTTCTGTCTCAAGATTACTACGTATGAATTGCATCGTGCTTACCTAAATCCTGAAATGAGACACGTCATTTCATAGCTTTAATATTCTCATTTCCGAAAGTCAAATTCTAGATCCATTAAGTGATCTAGACTAGACTAATTGGTGAGATATTAAGTTACGAAGATGTCATGAACCAGCTTTGTGAAGTTCTCCGAGATATATAATTCATGTACAAGATTTCTGAAATGCAATGTACATCACCTCATACTTTATTACTTGGATTGTGAATAAAGGAACTTAGCGGTATCCAAAATTAGGTAGCGACTTTATTTGGATGAAATAATGGGACTTTTTAGCTCCTCGTCAATACATTGTTTCTAACTTATTCATAAGTTACAAATGAGTTGAGGAAATAACAACTAGAAGGGTAAAATGTTAATTTTATAACTCCGATCTAGTTGATGATATTCATGAAGGGTAATCATTCGATAATATTCATTGTTTCCGCTCATTACAAATAACTATTTTTTAGTAGAAAAAATATTCATTTGAACCGAGAGATTTTCAGTGTCAACTCTTTAGTGGATCCAGTTGACATTAAACTAGACTTGGAAAAGTTTGTGAACTTTGAGTCCAAGAGTTCTCATTAAAAATTTGTTCATTTGGGTCCATGAGATCACTATCACAAGTCATTAGAGTAGAGTTTGTTAAACTAGAAGCTAAGTCAAAATAAGTTCAATTCTTGAACTAGACGTATTTTCCGAAAATGGTCTAAAGGGTATTTTCATACTTAAGGATAATTGATGTAAAATGTCAAAATAAGATTTTCAATGTCAAAATAAGACTTCGAATTTTCTCAACAGATTAATGTTGTCGCCGTATTTCCGGCGACAGCGTTAAATATATACATCCGCGATTATATCCGAGGCGCGAAGGGGAGACGCCTTCCCCGAGACGGCCGAGACCCGCCTTCGCACACCTGGCTGACCACCGTCGCGCAGAGGAGGGGCCCGGCCGGCCACCCTCTCCCGTGAGAGGGGCCTGGCCGGCCTTCCTCACCCGAGGGAGGGACCTGGCCGGCCTTCCCCACCTAGGGGAGGGGCCTGGCCGGCCTTCCTCACCCGAGGGAGGGACCTGGCCGGCCTTCCCCACCTAGGGGAGGGGCCTGGCCGGCCTTCCTCACCCGAGGGAGGGACCTGGCCGGCCTCCCCACCTAGGG
Source organism: Urtica urens (assembly GCA_958296335.1). NCBI lineage: Eukaryota > Viridiplantae > Streptophyta > Magnoliopsida > Rosales > Urticaceae > Urtica > Urtica urens. The sequence goes on from OY282522.1 coordinate 221,032, forward strand.
GAGGGGCCTGGCCGGCCTTCCTCACCCGAGGGAGGGACCTGGCCGGCCTTCCCCACCTAGGGGAGGGGCCTGGCCGGCCTTCCTCACCCGAGGGAGGGACCTGGCCGGCCTTCCCCACCTAGGGGAGGGGCCTGGCCGGCCTTCCTCACCCGAGGGAGGGACCTGGCCGGCCACCGACGCCCAGAGGCTCCCCCACTCGGCCACAAGGCTACACCCGTGGCTATAAGTAGCCTTCGATGCTCTCCACGCAGAGGTAAGCTCTAGACACGAAAAATAGACTCCTTTCCCCTTATTCCCTACACACATATCATACTCCCACGTGAGGTATTTCGGATATTCTCTCCCGACCGGAAGAATACTCCCAAAAGATCCGAGATCCGAGCTCTGAGACGCTAGTGGTCCTAGTATCCCGTCTCGCTCGATCTCGTCGATCCCCCCTCGTCATCCTGCAAACTCCGCCCACATTATACTAATGTTGAGCGTCGGAGAGGTAAACAGAGGACCCCCCTCTGTTTTCCCTTCTTAGTTCACGTCTGTTTACTCTTTTCAGATAACAGAAGGACTCGAAGACCACACGACAGCTAAGAGACGATCCGGGACACCGGATCCGACACGCTTAGGTCGAATCAAGGGTCACCCGCTCCGAGCGAGGATCTGACCGCTTAGGTCTCGAAACGTTGTCCAAATTTCAGCGACAACATTTTGGCGCTAGAAGGAGGGGTGTTTTTGACCTTAAAGTTCACCCGACCCACATTTCTTTATCTCCATCTCTTTCTTTATTTTTCATACGAAATGAGTAGCGTTCCCGCGACTCATGCGGATGCTCGATCGAGCAACCCTATCGTCCGAGCCGCCGGCTCGCGGTACGAATTCCGGCAATTGCCTCACCGAGAGGCAAGGCCGCAAGCTCCCGCAAGGGGGATCGAAGACGTCAATCCGGTCGTTCACGACGATGGGGACGACCTGCGAGACGAGACTAACCCTCGATTGGCGGAACTCTTGGCGCGGCCGGGAGTGAACAAGGGTTTGCTTGTTAACCTCCTTGGATACGAGGAAGAGGCTAACTCGACCCAAGATGAGGATTACATTGGAAACGATGTAATCCCGGAGACGGAGACGAGTCAAACTTTCACTCCCTCGCCTTTGGCCCACATGAGCGACGCTCCGTTGGGATCCTCGGCTAGCCGAGGACGAATGGGTTCGAAACTTGAGGGTTCCAGTCACCCGCGAGTGCCGGGAAGCGGTAACGCTTCCCAGGGCAGGCGATTTAGGCGTCCGCGGCGTGCGCAGTCCCGACGGGGCGACGATGGTGCAGAAAGCTGTGAGGTCCGCCGCGAAGGTTGCCCGCCGACGGCGAGGCCTTCGTACCCTTCGGGGGAGGATCTCAGGGTTCGTCTTAACTCACGGAGGGGACCTCAAGAGGAGGATTTGAGAAGGAAGTTGAACGCCCGTCGAACTGCGGCGGGGGCCACAACCCTCGGGAACCATCCTCCCAACCTCATGGATCAAGGATCTAATGAGCGGCAAGGGCCAACGCCGGTGGGGCCCATCGCGGGAACCGCCAACGGTCTCGAGATGATGACGATGATTCAGGGACTCCAGAATCAAATCATCGAGCTCCGAGGAGCAGGCTCGGGGGGCTCCAGACCTTACAACGGTCTGGAGGGTTCATACTCGCCTTTCGCGGCGGCAGTGCTAGCACAACCGCCGGGAAGGGGATTTAAGCTCCCCACCATCCCGTCTTTTGACGGACGCTCCGATCCCAACTTCCACATCCAACATTACGAGACATGGATGCTGATGCAAGGGTTGTCGGACGCGACTCTCTGCCAGGCGTTCAGTTTAACATTGACAGGATCAAGCTTTGAATGGTTCAGGAGCCTAAAACCTGGCAGCATCGGATCTTTCCAAGCCCTTCGGGAGGCTTTCCTAGCTCGGTTTGCCACACTTGTGGCACAGAAAAAATCTAAATCGTACCTATGGACGATCAAACAAAAATCGGACGAGAGCCTCCGTCAATATTTGGCCCGATTCACGGAAGAGTCCCATAAAGTCGAAGACTTCGACGATCGGGACGCCATAGTTGCCATCACCGAGGGTGCCGAGCCTAGCGATTTCTTAAAATCGATTGTGGGAAAGACCCCGAGGGACATGGCCGAGCTTATGGCATGCGCCAGGACGCACATGGGGATAGAGGATTACCTAAGCTGTAGGAAGGGCGATGGGCGCTCAGGGCGCAATCGCCCCGACGAAAGGCCTGAAATTCGGGGGAAGCGCGGGAGGAATAACCGCGCAGAACCCTCTCCCAGGTCAAGGAAGCCTTTTGTCGACCAATTTCGGGGAGAAATCCTCACCCCTCTCAACACGTCTCCGGCCCGGATCCTGGCCCTGCATCGAGATAAACTCGGGTCCTCGACGCCATTAAGGAAGGGCCCCGCGATGCGGGATAAAAGTAAATTTTGTGAATACCATCGAGATCATGGACACATGACTGCCGATTGTTTTCAGCTGAAACGACAGATAGAAGCCCTGATCCAGGATGGGAAACTCAAGGAGTTTGTCATGCGGGCCGCCGGGGTAGCTGTCCCGGAGGAACGTCTTCCGAATCAGGGTAATAAGCTGATAAAGGAAAAGGCTGCCGCAGTCGCCACTGTTAGTAGCGAGCCCGAAAATCCTGAAATGAACATCGTGAGAACGATTACAGGAGGGCTCCAATGTGGCGAATCAAGCAACCAAAGGAAAAAATACCTAAGAGCGGTGACAAACGAGAGAATCAAGAGTGGCGTTAACCTCACTCGGGTCACCCCCCCACCGACTCCGTTTGAAGAAATTCGCTTCACCGAGGATGAGGCGAAAAGAATTTTGCACCCGCATAGCGATGCCTTGGTTGTGTCAGCCACGGTGGCTAACAACAAGGTCCAGCGCATCCTAATTGACAACGGAAGCGCGGTGGATATAATCTACCAATCAGCGCTTGATCGAATGAAGCTCGACGGAGCGAGGCTCGCCCCGATCCGCACCCCCCTATACGGGTTTTCAGGAGAAAAGGTTTGGACGGAAGGGTCAATCGATCTCCCCGTAACCTTCGGAACCCGGGGTGGTCCGGAAGTCACTCGAATCGTGACTTTCTTGATCGTGAGTGAACCAACGACGTATAACATGATTATCGGTCGACCGACCCTCGTCGGTTTAAAAGCCATCACCTCAGTCTACCACCTCATGGTAAAATTCCCAACCAGCGAGGGGATTGCGTGCATGATGGGAGATCAAGCCATGGCGCGAACGTGCCATGTGCGAGCCGTAAAGGAAGAAGTTACCAAATCAACAGGGAATGCGGCAATTTGCACAACCTACCAGCTCTCGGACGAGCCTCCCTTCAAACCTGAGGAAGGGGGGACCTTCGGAGAATTGGACCAGCGCGACGAGACCGAGCGCCGTCGCGTAGAAACCCACGACGACCTCGTCACGATAGTCCTGGACATCGCTAAGCCTGACCAAACGGTCAAGATCGGTGCTCAATTGTCCGCCGAGGAGCGGGAATCAATGGCCCACTTCCTTAGAGAGTACAAAGATGTCTTTGCATGGACACATGCGGATATGCCGGGCATAGACCCGAAGATTATGGTGCATCGTTTGAACGACGACTGCAACGTACCCGAGCGGGTACAGCCTAGAAGGGCATTCAGTGGGGAACGGTATCTCGCCATCGGGGAAGAGGTTGACAAACTTCTCGCCGCCGATTTCATACGAGAAGCGGAACACCCCAGGTGGGTATCCAATGTAGTGATGGTCAAAAAGCCAAACGGGAAGTGGCGCATTTGCATAGATTATAAAGATCTTAACAAAGCCTGCCCGAAGGATAGCTTTCCACTCCCCCGGATTGAGCAACTCGTGGACGCAACAGCGGGCCATGAGCTGCTCAGCTTCATGGATGCCTACTCAGGCTATAACCAGATCCGGATGCATGAGAGTGACCAAATCAAGACGACCTTTGTGACCAACAAAGGTCTCTATTGTTACAAGGTAATGCCGTTCGGCCTCAAGAACGCCGGCGCAACCTACCAGCGATTGGTCAACCGAATGTTCGCCGAGCATATCGGAAAAACCATGGAAGTCTACGTGGACGACATGTTGGTAAAAAGCCGATTGGCTTCAAACCACATCCGCGACCTGAAGACTATGTTTCAAATCCTCCGCCAATACGGGATGAAGTTAAACCCCAACAAATGCACCTTCGGGGTAGAGTCGGGAAAATTCCTCGGCTACATGGTTAGCAGGCGAGGAATTGAAGCCAACCCTGAGAAAATCGCCGCCATACTTGGGATGAAGTCTCCCACAAAACCCAAAGAGGTCCAAAGCCTGGCGGGTAGGGTCGCGGCTTTAGCTAGATTTGTTTCCAAGGCAACCGATAGGTGCCAACCATTTTTTCAGGCGTTGAAGATGAGGGGCGGATTCGAATGGACATCCGAATGCGAGAAGGCATTTCGCGAAATGAAGGCTTACTTCGCAGCACCCCCGTTCTTGTCGAAACCCAAGGACCATGAGCCTCTCGTGCTCTACCTCGCAGTGTCCGAAAGGGCCACGAGTGCGGTCCTTATCCGTGAGGAAGGGCAAGGACAATGGCCGGTGTGTTATGTCAGCAAGGCCCTCCTAGACGCTGAGACCCGGTATCCTGAGATCGAGAAACTATCGCTCGCACTCGTCATGAGCGCCAGGAAACTACGCCCGTATTTCCAGGCACACCAGATAGTCGTGCGGACCGGTCATCCGATCGAAAAGGCATTACAAAGAGGATCCTCGACGAGGATGGCCATATGGTCACAGGAACTTAGCGAATACGGGATACAGTTCCGACCACGAAACGCCATAAAGGGTCAGGCCCTAGCAGATTTTGTGGCGGAATTTACGGCGGGAATCGAGAATGAAGGCGAAGCCCTCACGCCAGAATCTCCAAAAAAGAGAGGCCCCGGCCCGTCCGGGCCAGTGTGGGTGTTATGCGTCGACGGCGCATCAAACGCTCAAGGGGCCGGGGCCGGAGTGATTCTAACCAACCCCGACGGGGAAAAATTAAAATACGCGTTGCGCTTCGAATTCAAAGCCTCCAACAACGAGGCAGAATACGAGGCCCTAATAGTCGGTTTAGAGCTCGCTCACCGACTCGGCGTAGAAAACTTGCACATCTTTTGCGACTCGCAATTGATCGTGAATCAAGTCAAAGGCAAATTCGCCGCGAAGGAGCCAAACATGATGGCTTATTTGGCGAAAACCCGAAAGAACCTAGAAGCGATAGCTTGGTTCGAGATCGTTCAAATCCCCAGAGAGGAGAACGCCGAGGCAGATGCTCTAGCACGACTCGCTTCGGGCATAGATCCGAGCGAGGATGGAGAAGTCCCGATCGAGGTTCTAACCAGGCCTTACATCTCGAGAAGCGATGTAGGGATGGTCAGTAACTCGTCGGCTTTGTCTTGGTTGACACCCCTAAAAAACTACATAGCAAAGGGAGTCACTCCAGAGAATAACGAAGAGGCCAAGAAACTGAAACATTTGGCGTCAAAGTATACGATGCGCGGAGACGTGCTATACAAGAGGGGCTACTCGATGCCTCTCCTTCGCTGTCTCGACAACGACGAAGCGAGACGAGCCATGAAAGAAGTCCACGAAGGACTATGTGGAAATCACGCGGCAGGACAGTCAATGGCCATGAAGCTTCTAAAGTTAGGCTACTTTTGGCCAACTTTGAAGAAAGACGCCCATGACTGGTCCCGACAATGCGATAAGTGCCAATGGTTCGCCCGTGTTCCCAGACAACCCCCGGCGCCGCTGTGCCCGATCGTCGTTCCCCGACCATTCACTAAGTGGGGAATCGATTTGATCGGTGAATTACCCACGGCTCCGAGGCAGCTCCGATTCGCCATAGTTGCGATCGACTACTTCACCAAGTGGGTTGAAGCCGAGCCACTAGCAAAGATCACGGAGGCGAACACAACGAACTTCATATGGAAGAGCATAATATGTCGCCACGGTATCCCGGAATCGATCGTGACCGATAATGGCCGACAATTCGACAACGCGCGATTGCGCGAGATATGCGAACAGCTTGGGATTAGTAAAACATACTCCTCCCCAAGGCACCCCCAGGCTAACGGCCAAGTGGAGGCGGCAAACCGTACGATAAAAGAAAATTTGAAGAAGAAACTGGAAACCCGAAAGGGCGCGTGGGCAGACGAATTACCCTTCGTGTTATGGGCATATCGCACCACGGCGCGAAACGCGACGGGGGAAACCCCGTTCGCTTTGACATTCGGTGTGGAGGCCGTGGTCCCGATAGAGACCACGCTCCCCACGTTCCGAATGGAGGTCTTCGACGAAAAAGAAAACGAGGAAGCCATAAAAGCAAACCTCGACCTAATCGACGAAAAGAGGGCCGACGCACTCACGCGCCTAACAGCCCAAAAAAGAAAGGTCGAACGGTACTACAACGCAAGGGTTAAACCTCGGAGCTTCCCCGACGGCAGCCTGGTTTTGAGGAAAGTGTTCCCAAATACCAAGGTACAAGGGGCTGGTGTGCTAGGCCCAACCTGGGAAGGCCCGTACCGAGTTCGGAGAGCCATTCACAAAGGCACATACGAACTAGAAAACATGGACGGGCTCGCGTTCACACACCCTTGGAACGCCGAACATTTGAAAATGTATCACGCATGAAGGCCAAGCGGAGTGCGAGATTTCCAACTAATGTAAACACAAAGCCACGATTGTCGTAATTCAATAAGTGTATCCATTTGAACATCGAATAAAAAATCGTTTTGTGTCATCATTTTGGTTATTTTCCCGCTGTAAGTTCCCAGAAATAATAGCTATTATCCCTAAAAACTTGGGGGGCTGGAGGTGAACCCAACAAAGCGACGATACGCTAATAGGGACCGAAACCCCCCACCGATGGGCGAATCGATAACAAAACCGTAACGGTTTGCATTCGAGAAAATCAAAGACCCACAAAACCGCGGGGTATGAACCCCGTGGCCGGAGAAATCTCCACCGAAAACCAGTAACAAGGCAACAACCTTGCATCTGGGCGTCCATGGATTTGAGGAAGGTTGGCAAACCCCGATCGACACACAACCGGGCCAATGTCAATACCCAATCCTAAGGCGTAAAACGAATACCCTAGAGATGAATGCGCGCGACGCCAATAAGGCAAATCGTAAACCAACGTCACAAGTGGGCGAGTCATCGATCGAGCCAAATCTCGGGATTCCCCCGTCGTAGAGCCAAGATGTAAGCCGACAGGCCATCGTCGAAAGCTCACGAACAAAGAAGCTCAAAACACGGCTGGAAGTAAAAAATGCCCAAAACCGAAGAATGCGAGCTCGGATGTCGCCAAGGAAGCAAGGCGTAAGTGAATGAGACATTGACCGTCCCTCGAAACACAAACGTGCCCAAGAGGAAAGTCGGACGTGTTACCGAACAAGTCTCCCACCATCGACCACGCAATACACGCGACATGCCGTTAGCGCTAATTGCCGGCCATAGTAAGCCGACGACGGCAAAAGAAATTCCCGATCATCGACCGGCCCTCGCCGAAGGGGCCCGTCGTAAATCGAAGGACCCGAGCGTCTTGGAAATTAACAATCAAAAACTTCAGGCAACACAAGAATCGCAAAAGAAACCAACGCGAACCCGCGGGGTATTTCGTTCGATAAAGAGAAGATTGCGAGAAGATTGCGAGAAAGTAAATGTCACCAAAAATGGAAAGCCTCAAAACATCCGAAATGAGTCAGGTAAATAAGAAGAAAGACGCGCTAAACACAGGCGCAGACAAGACAAAAACACTAATCGGAGCCGAAGTCAAGCTGCTCCTCGCCGGGGCCCGCGCTCGGGTGAGAAGGGGATGTACCCACCGAGGACTGCGTAGTCTCGGTGGGACGCCGGCCACCGCGATCGCCAAAGCCCGCGTCGCCCTCGATCGGAGGGAACATGGCATCGAAGAATGCGAAAGACACTTCGCGGGGTTTGTTCTCGGCGACAATAGCATCCCGGACGCGGACGGCCGCGGCGTGTCGGGCCTCGTATACCGCGACTTCCCAGTCATCCTTCAGATGCTCTTTGATGCGCACGGCTTCATCGCGATCGTCGACGACGGCTTGCATCTCCGCCAAGAGGGCGTCGTTCTCCTCAACGGCTTTCAGGTGGGCAGCCTCGCTCATAGCTAGCCGACCGCGGACGGAAGCAAGGTCGGCATCGCGAGAGGCCAAGGCCTTCTCCATCGCCTTGCTTTCCGCTAGGAAGGCGCTCGCGGATCGCTCCACTTGCTCCCTCGAGGCCCTCTCCTCCGCGAATTTCGCCTCGGCCGCGTCCCGACTAGAAATCGCCTTGGCCAACGCCTCTTTCAACCCTCGTTCACGGCGAGCGGCCTCCTCCATCACAAGCTCCATCCGCTCGCAGCGCGCCAAAGCCTGCAGCGCAACAACAAATTAGCATGGCATAGAGAGGAAAAACACGAAATAAGAGGCGCGCGAATGACTAACCTTCCGCGCATCGCGAGTCCCCTGTCGGAAGAGTTCCATATCGCTGACGACGACGAGCTCCTTAAAGCACTTGGGGGATGAGTCCGCGAGGCCCCGAGCGCTCCGGTCCTTCAAGTCGTTCGCTTCGGCGAGATAGAGCGACCCGCCGCCACCAGTAGAGGTCGCTTCCACCAATCTTCGAGAACCCGACGGCGCATCGCTCGCCGAGGATACGGCGGGGCGTTTCCGCGGAGGGCCGCTACTCCCTCCTTCTTGAGGTGCCGACGAAGGTTGAGATTCCGGTCGCTCTCGTGACGGGCTCGGCCGCCTCGCAGCATGAGCCTCGCGCGGAGGTGGCGAGGTCGTAACGCCTCCTCGAGGTCGTCGACGAGAACCGCCTAACGAAAGAGCAATCAAGTTAGTAGGCAAAAGTGAACGACACAATAAGGGGTACCTCGTACCGCTAGATCGATCGGCCGGAAGGACTTCTTCGTCGGGCTCTGAGTCCGAATCGTTCCGCCCTCGGCCGCGTGCTCGGGGGAACTGCGGGGTAGTCGAAACGAACCACCCGGTGATTGCCATAGTATCGGGCGACGCGAAAATCGAAGCCTGACGACGGACAGACGGGAGACGATGGACGACTCTACCAAGCTCCGTAAATTCTGGGTCGGCGGCCGAATCTGGGATCCTTGCAGGCCCAAACTCAAGAGGGGCCGAGCCGAACGCGGACTCCGAAACCCACACCCAAGGGTATCGGTACTTGGTGGGCACATTGGTAACCACGGCGAACTGCTTGGCATGGTACGCCCGGTACGACCCAGCCCTATTCGACCCTTCCACGATCGATAGGAATTCCAAGAACTCCTCGGCCGTGACCGCCCTCTTCCATTCTCGGAAGAACATCATATGGCAGGCAGCCACCATCCGATAGAACAAGGGTAGCATTTGGGCTGCGTGCACCTCCAGTCGACGCAGAAGCTCCTGTACCACGCCAGGGAAAGGCAACCGAAGACCGCTCCGGAGACTGGCCACATGAACCGCGGCGAACCCAAGCCGAGGACGCGAGGGCCGATCCTCCGGGAGAGGACGCAGGATGTCGATACTCGGCGGGATCCCGAACTCTTCGCGAAGCCCACGGAACTGGGCGAGAGACACGAGGGACGGGGAGTCGACCCCCTCGCAGGGGAAGGTCCCCCGAATCCGGGACGCGGTGACCGGGAAGGCAAGGGTCCGCTCGTTCTCTTCCGACACGCGACTACGCCCCAGCTGGGCCAGAGTCGGAAGGGTACCCGCGGCCGACGACTGCCTGGGAGGTCTCGGGTCCTCCGTTGGACTCTCGGGCGATTCCCGCCCCGTAGGAGACCCCCGGCCGCTCGGCCGATGCTCGAAGGTCCTCCGGTCGGCCACCGAACCCCCGGGAGGGGGCTGACCGGCCACCTCAACCAGGGGAGGCCCCTGGCCGGCCATGGGGTCCCTGGGAGGGGGCCGGCCGGCCATCCTATCCAGGGGAGACCCCTGGCCGGCCATCGGGCCCCCGGGAGGGGGCCGGCCGGCCATCACATCCGGGGGAGACCCCTGGTCGGCCACCATTCCCCTGGGAGAGGGCCGGCCGGCCATGTGACTCGGGGGAACCCCTGGTCGGCCACCAGCCCCCTGGGAGAGGGCCGGCCGGCCATCTGGCTCGGGGGAGGCCCCTGGTCGGCCGCCAGAGCTCCGGAAGGGGGCTGGCCGGCTGCCTGGCCCTGAGGGGGCGTGAGGTCGGCGGTGGGCACCTCGGGTGGAGCCCACGCCACCGAGTGAACTCCGGCGAAGACGAGCCCGGAGCCCACGACCTGCGACGCGCCTCCCACGACTCCGCACACCAGGGGTGGCTCGCCCCCATCGCGCAAGGCGCTGTCGCGCTCCGCCTCGGCCGGCGAACCTCCGCCCGCGCCGTCGGGGCTCCCAACCCAGCCAGATCCGCGCGCCTCCGCCCGAAGGGTGTCCCCCGGGGCACCACGTGCGCGTCTGTGGACGTATCCGCCTCGCCCTGCCACGCCGCCATCTCCGTGCCCGAGGGGCCTCGCCCAAGGATCCGCCGCCACGCCACGAGCAGATCCAGCGCCGCCCTCACAGCCAAGGGCCGCAGACCCGTCGGCAGCCCCCGAGGCCACCTCCCACTCGTCCGCGCCCCCGAGGGCAGATCTGGGAACGCCCCGCCGGCGATTTGTCGCCGCTGCGCCCTGCGCGAATCCGGGCTCGCCTTCGCCCCTGGTCGCCGCCGAGCCCCCCTCGCCGGTAACCTCCGAAGTCCCTCCGACCTCACGCCCCTCGCCGAGCAAGCCCCCCTTGCCGGGCTGTTCACCGGCCGGGGCCTCCGCCCTCATCTCCGGCGTCGCGATTCCGTCGGCGGCCATCCACGCGTCAAGGTCGTCGTCGTCAAAAAAGAGAGAGAGAGAGGATTCGGGATTTGGGGAAAAGGGTAAATTGGGGATTGAAAAAGTATTGCTCCCAGGCGAGGATAAAAAGGAACCAACGAAATCGTCAACGGACCCGTCATCCACGTCAAACGGCACGGGGTCCATGACGCAACGCAAAGAAAGAAAAGGAAAAATATAATAAATTAAGGGTTAGGGTGCTTATAAAGCTACCTGATCTCCTCCACCCCCGGGGAGGCTCCCTGGAGCGCTGCCCTCCGGCCCGGCCCGTCGGTGCACGCCCGATCTTGGGTGCGGAACGCCTGTCGGAAGGCGCCACTTCTGAGTTCGCTCTCGATCTCAAGTTCGACATCAAACTCGGGGGGCTAATGTTGTCGCCGTATTTCCGGCGACAGCGTTAAATATATACATCCGCGATTATATCTGAGGCGCGAAGGGGAGACGCCTTCCCCGAGACGGCCGAGACCCGCCTTCGCACACCTGGCCGACCACCGTGTTGCAGAGGAGGGGCCCGGCCGGCCACCCTCTCCCGTGAGAGGGGCCTGGCCGGCCTTCCTCACCCGAGGGAGGGACCTGGCCGGCCTTCCCCACCTAGGGAAGGGGCCTGGCCGGCCTTCCTCACCCGAGGGAGGGACCTGGCCGGCCTTCCCCACCTAGGGGAGGGGCCTGGCCGGCCTTCCTCACCCGAGGGAGGGACCTGGCCGGCCTTCCCCACCTAGGGGAGGGGCCTGGCCGGCCTTCCTCACCCGAGGGAGGGACCTGGCCGGCCTTCCCCACCTAGGGGAGGGGCCTGGCCGGCCTTCCTCACCCGAGGGAGGGACCTGGCCGGCCTTCCCCACCTAGGGGAGGGGCCTGGCCGGCCTTCCTCACCCGAGGGAGGGACCTGGCCGGCCACCGACGCCCAGAGGCTCCCCCACTCGGCCACAAGGCTACACCCGTGGCTATAAGTAGCCTTCGATGCTCTCCACGCAGAGGTAAGCTCTAGACACGAAAAATAGACTCCTTTCCCCTTATTCCCTACACACATATCATACTCCCACGTGAGGTATTTCGGATATTCTCTCCCGACCGGAAGAATACTCCCAAAAGATCCGAGATCCGAGCTCTGAGACGCTAGTGGTCCTAGTATCCCGTCTCGCTCGATCTCGTCGATCCCCCCTCGTCATCCTGCAAACTCCGCCCACATTATACTAATGTTGAGCGTCGGAGAGGTAAACAGAGGACCCCCCTCTGTTTTCCCTTCTTAGTTCACGTCTGTTTACTCTTTTCAGATAACAGAAGGACTCGAAGACCACACGACAGCTAAGAGACGATCCGGGACACCGGATCCGACACGCTCAGGCCGAAGCGAGGGTCACCCGCTCCGAGCGAGGATCTGACCGCTTAGGTCTCGAAACGTTGTCCAAATTTCAGCGACAACAATTAATTTATAGTCACATGGCTGAAAGTTGGTTTTCATGCTTAGTGAATTAAATTTTGTGACATGTTATTGCATGGGCAATAATGCAATGGCTTTTTCGTAATTTATAATGAACAAATTATGAAGTAAATATGTGTGTGTAGACACCATATGGCAAGCCACTTAACATCAAGGGAGTGAGAAAAATATCTTCTTTTATTTGGTGCATTATTGGATATTGGTAACTGCCGAAAAGAACAGAGGAAATGAATTTCTTTGAGAAGGAAACAAATGTGCTAAGTAAGGAAACAATTTTCTCTCACTTATGACACAATGTTGGCCGGCCATGTAGAAGAGAAAAGGAGGAGGAAAACATATATTGTGTCATGAATACACAATAGGAAAGGGTAATTACCATTTCATTTATTTCCTTCTCCTATAACTAGAGTCTCATAGAGAGATGTGAAAACAAGCTTTTTGGTCTTGCTCTCTCTCTTCTAGCCGACCAACATTCTCCTTATCTCTATAAAATACTCTTTTGTTTTGACATCTAGATCCTCACTTGATCTAGAGAATTAGATTATGATATGAGAATTGTTTGTGGTTCATATTGTTTGATAGTGTCCACTCACTAAACTCTTAAAACGCTTGAAGACTCTAGTGGTAGAAACTTTCGTGGTTGCTCGAGAATCCAAAGATGAAAGGCAGCGAGATAAGGAGAAAGATTGTCTTCCAAGAACGGACTCCAAGATCAAGCAACAAGAGAAATGTTAGTATTCAAATATTTAAATAATGTTTTTAAATTTATACATGTTCATGCACTTTGCCTAGGTTAGTAAAATTGTTTTACTTGTAAAGAAATTTTATATTCCACCATTAATATGATTAATGATAATTTTTCTCAACCCTAGACCTATTCCAACATTCCTAACATAAATTGGACTTCATCTATGACGGGAATTTCACTGGCGTCATACTAAGAAGTATATTCTGAAATACCGGCCTCGGTGTCTTTCAGTTTGCTCGAACAGTCAGGCATCTCGCCCCCGAGCACTTCCTTGATGTATTCTTCATTACCCTTGACTGCTGAAGCTTCTTCAAAACGATCCTGGACTCATCCATCTTCACATTCTGGGCTTGGTACTTCAAGATATGCTCCCGATAACGAAGCAAAGTGACTCTTTTGGTGGCATAAACAGCTCGGTATTTCTAGACCTTTGTCACTTAGCCAAATCTTCCTTTAGCCGATCTTGTTCATCTTCAGTCTTGTTCAAATTTGGTGCCCATCTTCTGATCTTGTCGACCTTATCCTCGTGATCCGCTTAGAGAGCTAGCAATTGAAGATTCATGTCCTTCGAGGTCTCATTGGCCTTGTCGAGCAAGGCATCCTTCATTTAAATCTCTTCTTTGTGGCCCTCAAACTTCACCTTCATTGCCTCGAGCTCTACCTTCAGAGACTCCGTTTCCTCTTGGACCTCGTACAGACGAGCAGACTTTTTTTCGACGTCTTTGAATCTCTTCTCATAGAAAAAAACCTAGCGTTTTAATTTAGAAGACTACTACAATTGTCTAAAATATCTCTAAATTTACTAGGTCAAAATCTAACTTTCTACTCTCAAGGGAAACAGTTCGACGACTTACCATGGTGATTTATGCTGACATGGTCTTGTACTACGCCGACTCAAGCAAAAGAGGCACCTTTGGAATCAAAAATTCTCGTGGGTGATCTGACGGATCAGAATGAACAAGCAGTACGAGTCGTCACACAACATCATGTTCAGCCTATAGTGGAAAGCGTGATTGTATTTCTTCGGAACTAAGGTCCGAGATTCTGAACGAAACCAACCTCTTCTCCTTGACAGTGAGAACCAAAAGTTGTGACTTCTTGGATGGTTCGAACTAAATAGTGATGTGTCACGACTGTGAAAGGAGGTTAATTACGGTTTCCCCATAGGAAAAGTAATTAACTATTGTTGTTCACAATACCATGAATTATTTATCGCTTTCCTAACTATATTAGGATTGTTAATGCATACATGTAATTCGAAAAATATAGCACATTCTAAAATCATTTATTTTAATTATGTTTTTCAGCAAAATGTCTTTTAATCCACTTCAAACAATTTTAAGTTCTAATAAACTCGAGGGTGAGAATTACGTTGACCGGAAACGTAACCTCGACATCGTATTGACGGTGAAAAAGCACAAGTATGTTCTAACGACCCCATGTCCTCCTGCTCCGAGTGCTGATGAGAGCTGATGAGATTGCTCGATGCTACATTTTGGCATCGATGAGCAATGTGTTGCAACAATCTCATCGAGATATCTCCACTGCATATGACATCTTGTTCAATCTTCATGAGATGTTCGGATGTCATGGGCGTCAGCCAAGGCAGCAAGCTATCCGCAGTGTCATGAACTGCAGGATGAAGCAAGGATCTTCGGTTCGGGAACACATGCTATTGATCATGGGTCACCTGAACGATATGGAGATCCTCGGGTTTAGAGATTGACGGAGAAACCAAGATTGGTATGATCTTGAAGACTCTAACAGAATCTTTTGATAGCTTCCGTCTGAACTACTCCATGAAAAAGCTCAATTACTCTGTGATTGAGCTTATGAAAGAGTTGCAGACTGTTGAGGGACTTCTCCCTAAGAACAAGAAGAAGTCGGGAGACCTCAATGTTGCTGAACACATAGCCTCGACCTCTGGTTCTAAGAGGATGATGAAAAGACCCAAAAACGCCAACTGAACGGGTTCCAAGAAGCCTTACACGAAGGCCGTGGATGCTAAGGGCAAAGGCATCGCAAAGGTTGTCAAGTCTAAGCACAAGTGTCACCAATGCGGAGAGGCTGGCAACTGGCGGAGGAACTGTCCTACCTACCTCAAGTGTGTCAAGGGGAAAGGTATGATCTTTGTTACTCAAGCTTGTTATACTACAAACAAGGCATCGCCCTGGATTCTTGATTGTGGGGCGTATGACCACGTTATGTGTAATTTGAATGGTTTTAGGAAAACTAGGAGCTTAGGTGACGGAGAGTTCGGATTCAACTAGGGTGATGGAACAAAGGTCGGAGCAAGATCTGTCGGGACCATGAAGCTCAAGTTTGAAAAGGAAACTTTATTATTGAATAATGTTTATTATGTTCCTAAATTTTGCAAGAATTTGATTTCATTTGGTCGTTTACAAGAACAAGGTTTCACTTTTAAGATCAGTAATGGTATTGATATTTTTATTGATGATTGTTTTATTACTAAAGCTCAACGTGTGGATTCTATTTATTATTTATATCCTGCTGAGCCGACAATCTTGGACACCGAGGTGAATAGTGATTCATTCGGGAAGCGTAAGACGTTTCATACTGATGAAACTTACGACACATATCTATGGCACTTACGTCTTGGACATATTGGCCTAGATAGGATTAAGAGATTAACAAAGGATGGTCCTTTGGAGTCTCTACACGTGGGAAGTCTTTGTTTGGATTGGTGCCCACAAAGGAGATATTAGACATTGAGATACTTTTAGTATTTATATTTTGCTTAAACATTGATATTAATAAATGTTCATTCTTTTGAAGATTGTGTTTAGTTATGTTTAAGCTATGCTCTGAAACTGTCATCAACGAAAAGCGTGTTAAGTACAGACTTGACAAGATAACCCCTTGTGACAAGTTTGAAACATTTGTTCGCAATCTAAAGATCGATAGAGAAATCGAGTCTTATTATTGATTGTTAGCATGAATCATGATATCTCATCTTGTGATATAGAGAGTTGTGACTCTATGATTCATACTTGGTATCTTACAGAAGATACTGGACAAGACCAGTGACACTTAGAAGCTTGAGACAAAACTGTTTACACACTCGAGGCTTCAAGTTCACAATTAAAGGAGTATTATGATACTTACCTTAATCCTGAAGTGAATATGTAATTGACATTGCACTTTGTGACATTTGATTCGTCAATGGGCAATGACTAATTTTTAGTTGAATCTGACCCGACTGTTGGTGTCACAAGGATGTAATGTTGGGTTACATGATTCACATATATGGAATTCATGTAACAACAATGCAAATGCATTAGTATCACACTATGCTTTGTTATGAGAGTGTGAATGAATAAACCTGGCCAGGTATTCATTGAATGAGTTCATTCTTTGATTAAAACATGTGACATGTAAAGACATCTCACTTTATATTTTTCTCATTCACAAATAACAAAGGAGTTAGTGAAATAATAACTCGAGGGGTAAAACAGTAATCTTACATTCCCCTCAGTTACTGATACACATAATATACTCTGTGGATCGTGTGAGAAAGTGTTTCATCACATCAAACATAAAATATAAGCACATGAACAGAGAGATTGTAAATATTGGTCCTTTAGTGGAATCGACCAATATTAAGAGTTAAAAGACGGAAAAAGTTTGTGAACTTTTGTGTCCGATCTTTACTATAAAGCTTCGTTCATGTGGGTCCATGAGGTCTCAATAATAGACACTTGGAAGAGATTAAAAGAACTGTAAAAGTTGATTTACTCATTAAGTATAAATTGTGATTTATACTGAGAAAGTTATTTTCTTGAAACTCAATAAATAACTAGTTATTTATTTTGTTCATTGAATCACAATATGTTATTATATTGATGATGACATTCTCGAGTGATTAAATATGTTAGAAGAAGAAAATAAATTATTTCCCATTTCGTAATTATTCGATAAGTATGAAATATATATTTAATGATGTGTCATTAATTAATAATGAGACTTCTAAATTAATTTTAGAAATTAAATCAAATATGTTTAGGAATACAATTCAAAGATGTGGACGAGTAAGGGGAGAGGGTTTTGGCCGAATTCCCTAAGTGAATAGGGTCATGGGTTTGACCCAGCTTAAACCCATTATAACCTGTATAAATAAGGCTAAACAAACCCTAATCACTTAACCTTAACCCTAGTTAATTTTAGGCAAACACTCTCTCTCTCCCCTTTGTGTTTCTCGGCCGAAATCCCCAAACAAACAAAAAGAAAAATTGTTTTTCCATTCTTTCTATTGGGATTGGTGCCCACAAAGGAGAATATTAGACATTTTATTTATTATTTGTAATATTTTGCTGAAACATTAATATTAATAAATAAGCTTTCTTTTCCTATAGTTTGTGTTTATGTATGTATGCTACGCTCTGAAACTGTCATCAACGAAAAGGGTGTTAAATACAGATTTGACATGATAACCCCTTGTGACTAGTTTAAACCATTTGTTCACAATCTTAAGACCGATTGAGCATTCGAGTCTAAGTAACGATTGTTTGAATGAATCATGATATCTTATCATGTGATATAGAAAGTTGTGACTCTATGATTTCATTCTTGATATCTTATAGAAGATATTGAACAAGACCTAGTGATTCTATGGAAGCTCGATATAAAACCGTTTAATCCAGAAGCTCCAAGATCACATACGAGGGGTACTTCGATAACTACCTTAATCCTGAGGTGAGTGCATAGTCGATACTACACTTTATGTCATTTGATTTTTCAATGGGCGATGGCCGTGTAATGGCTGCATCTGACCCGACGGTTGGTAACATAATGTTGTAGTGTTGGATTATGTGATTCACAGATATGGAATTCGTGTACACATAATGAAAGTCATTGTATCACACTATGGTTTGTTACGAGATAGTGAATGAATTAATCTGGCCAGATAATCATTGAATATGAGATTCCTTGATTAAAACATGTGACATGTATTGACGTCTCACTTTATGTTTTTTCTCATTCACAAGTAACAAACGAGTTAGTGAAATAATAACTCTAGGGGTAAAACGGTAATTTTACATTCCCCGGACTTACTGATACACACGAAGGGTATTTTGGTAAAGTACACCGTGGATCGAGTACAGAAAAGTTCTATGACTTCAAACGGAAAAATATGCGCGCATGAACTTAGAGATTTTCAATATTGGTCCTTTAGTGGAGTCGACCATTATTAAGAATTATAAGCCGGAAATAATTTGTGAATTATTGAGTCTGTGCTATATTCTCAAGCTTCGTTCATGTGGGTCCATAAGGTCTCAATGATGCACATTTAGAAGAGATTAATTGAACGCAATAAATTGATTTACTCATAAAATACAAATTGTGATTTGTATAGAGAAATTTATTTTCCAAGCGAATTAATGAATAATGTGTTATTCATTAATTATTGATTTTGTGAATTAAAGAACTTTATTATTGTAATAATAATTTTCTTGAGAATTCATAATAACAATATTAGAAAATAAAACGTTTCTCGTTTTATGTTATTCGATAACCATGAAACAATTTAATAACGAGTTATTAAATAATTGAGAGTTCTAAATTAAGTCGAATTTGGAAATTAAATCAAGACAATTTGGGAAATAAAATTGAGAAACGAGTAGGACATACGGGCCGGCCATTAACATGGTTTTGGGCTGAATATCGATTCAACAAAAGCCCACATGAAAGCCCATTAACAATGTCTATAAATAAAGGGTTTGAGGAAACCCTAGGTTAAGCTTGCTCTGTCTCTCTCTTCCCTTCCCTCTTGGCCGACCACCTTATCACCCGAGAGGACGAAAAATTTCGTTTCTTGTTTTCTCGTGTGCGTTCATCTGAGCCCACACTCATCTTCTCGTTTTTCTTCTTGTGTCATCGTTGAATCAACTTGTGGTTGTTTGGTCCATTTTCGTTTTCTGGAAATCTGACCTCCGAACCAAAGATTCGACGAATCCGACGAATCTGAGTCTGCAAACCCAGATCTCTCTCCGAACCCATTTAAGTCAGTTCGTTGCCGATGCAACACAAAAAACGGCGTCCCGATCCGAGCTTCCATGAGCTCTCAGCGTCGTCGCGAAGTTTCGCCTACGATCTGCCTCCGCCCATCCGCGCGAACCTGCGCCTGACTCCGCCCGACCGCCCCTCTGCGTGTCCCAGCAGCCTGCCGCCTTTATCCAGCCAAGCCTGCCTCTGCCCAGGTCGCTGCCGACGTCGCCGTTGTTCCTCCGCCTGAGCCCAGAGGTGCCTGCCCCTCTCAGCCGCTCCGGGGTCTCCTAGGGCCGCTGCCTTCTGCGTCGGACGAGTCCAGCCGCTGCCGCCCGTTCCCAGCCTGCCGAGGACCGCGCGCCATCTGCTGCCAGCTTCCCGGACCAGCCCCAAGGACGTGCCTGCTTGCCGCCTTCGCTGCCCGTGTTGACGAGCCGAGGAAGTCTCTTGCAAACCCGGAATTGGAGAAGCTTGAAGATTCTCGCATCGAACTCGTTTTCAATTCCTCGACTGAGTTATTTATAACTCGACGATGTAAGTTTCGATAATCTTAAATACTCTTAATTGATATAATTGTTATGATTGTTTGGAGTGTTTTATTTTATTGAAATAACATGTTTAGAATTAAATTGTTAATTAACATGCTTATGATTTTAATGCCAATAGGTTGTTAGATATTAAATAGTTTAATATGATAGATCGATTTTATTATTAATTCCGCACGTAATTAGTTATGTTTAATAATAATTTACTTAAATCGTTAAGTAATTTCCTACAAATGGTATCAGAGCTATAATTGGCATTAAAATCTAAGTTGTAACTAGTTTTAAAATTTGTTTTAGCTAGTTGATTGTTGGCGTTTTTGGATATGATTGTTTATTGCATTATGAATGTTATAAATTATGATTGGTTGTTTATGGATGGAACCTTATTGATATGGCCTTAGGATTTTGTTTCCGGTTACGTCCGGGTTTATTTTATTTTTCTTTTAAATTGTGAGCCTCAATTTTCGAGGACGTTTAAGTTGTAAAATATAAAATTGTTGTAATCCGGCGATGTAAAGACGAGGGACGAAGGAGACTCGGTGTTGGCCGCACGTTATTGAATGTGTGAGAGCTAAACCGAGAGACTCAATTTGGCCGCACGTTATTGAACGTGTGAGTGCTAATTGAGTGGGAGGAAATCGGAGTTGGCCGCACGATGGAAACGTGTGGGTGCTAATCCGATCGACCGGAAATAATAGAAAATTAAATAGGATTTAATAGTTTATGTAATTATTTTATGGGTTGTATTTAGAAATAGGCCATTCAATGAGTTAAATTAGTTATGCTATATTTAATTTAATCTCATTGCATAGCACGTCACACGTCATATAGGATAGAACGCCAACATCAAAATTAACATGAATTTTTCATATAGTTTATAATTAAATAATGAGTTATAAATTGTAAACTGTTTTTAATAGAATATGATTCTTTCCAAAAACTAAGTGGGAGGGTTGTTTATCGTTGAAACAACCCACGGTCCCCGATGTGAATTTAATTGACTTAATGTGTGATGAACTAAGAGTCACCCTCGTGGCCCTCCCTTTAATGGGAGTACTTCGGAAGCATTAAGTTAATCAAATTGTTACGAACCAAGCCTTAAAGAGAAACGATGATGCGGGGTCTCCCCTAGGTGAACCGTTATCAAAGTGACTTGATTAAAGGCCCACACGTCGGTTGCACACTTAGACTTATGTTTTAAAGTAATCCTCCCTCGAGGCCCTGCATTAAAAATAAGTGACCAAAGTTTATGGTAATTAGTAAGAACTAGAAGTTGTGACTTCTTGGATGGTTCGAACTAAATAGTGATGTGTCACGACTATGAAAGGCGATTAATTACGGTTTCCCCTAGGAAAAGTAATTAATCATTATTGTTCATAATATCATGAATTGCTTACATGCTTTCCTCACCATATTAGGACTGTTGCATGCATCATGTAGTTCGCATTTGTAGCACATACTAAATTTATTTATTTTATTATTTGTTTCAGCAAATGTCTTTTAAAATACCCCACATAGAATTATTTTAAGTACAAACAAACTCGAGGGTGAGAATTACGTAAATTGGAAACGTAACCTCGACATTGTATTGACGATGTAAAAGCACAAGTACGTTCTCACTGTCCCCTGTCCTCCTATTCTGAGTTATGACTCAAGTCAGGAAGACAAGACGCATATAACTCTTGGATGAGATCCGATGAGATTACAAGGTGCTATATTCTAGCATCTATGAGCAATGTGTTGCAGCAGTCTCATAGACACATCGATACAATGTACAAAGTGTTGTACAACGTACTTGAGATGTTTGGAGGTTATAGGCGTCAGGCTAGGCAGCAAGCTTTCCGCAGTTTCTTGAACTGTAGAACGAATCCAGAAACTCTTGTTTAGACCACATGCTTGCGATCATGGGTCATATGAATGAGATGGAGATTCTTGGATCAGAGATCAATAGAGACACCAAAATAGATATGATCTTGAAAACTCTCTCTGACTCTTTTAATCGCTTCCGTCTGAACTATTCAATGAACAAGCTCGACTATACAGTCTAGGAGCACATGAAACAGTTGCAGACTGCCGAGGGTCCTCTCCCTAAGAACAAATAGAAGTCAAGTGAGCTCAACGTTACTGAACATAGAGGCCTCGACATCTGGTTCTAAGAGGTTTAAGAGGAAGCCCAAAAACGCCAACCGAAAAAGAATATTTGTCACCTAAGCTTATTACACGACAAACAAAGTGTCGCCCGGGATCTTAGATCGCGGGGCATCTGAGCATGTTGTTTGTAATTTGAATGGTTTTGAGAAAATCAAAAGCTTGAGCGACAAAGAATTATGATTCACTTGGGAAGCCACAAACGGTCACATGTTGATGAGACCGACGACACATATCTATGGCACTTGTGTCTTGGACATATTGTCCTAGATAGGATTAAGAGATTGACTAAGGATGATCCTTTGAATTCTCTACAGGTGGGAACTCTTCCCACTTGTGAATTCTGTCTCAAGGACAATATGACCAAGAGGCTTTTCTCTTCGAAAGGTCTTAGAGCCACGTATGCTTTTGGAACTCGTACATACTGATGCATGTGTTCCATTTAACATCCAGGCACAGGGAGGCTATGAGTATTTCGTAACCTTCACCGATGACTACTCGCGTTTTGGTTATGTCTACCTTATGCGACATAAATCTGAAACCTTTGAAATGTTCAAGGTGTTTAAGGTTTTAGTCGAGAAGCAGACAGAGAAACAGATCAAAACTGTTCGATCAGATCAAAGGGAAGAGTATTTGTCTGGAGAGTTCGAAGACTTTCTTAAGGAAGAAGGTATTCATTCTCAGCTTACAGCACCTGGCACCCCGCAATTAAACGGTGTGTCAGAGAGAAGGAATTGAACTCTACTAGATATGGTGAAATCGAGGATGAGTTACTCATCACTTCCCGATTCGTTCTATGGATACGCCTTAGAAGCGGCAGCGTACATTCTGAACAAGGTTCCGTCTAGAACGGTTCCTGGAACACCTTACAAAAGATATGGAGTGGCAGAAAATCTATTTTACACCACGTCCGTATCTGGGGTTGTCTAACACATGTGCTGAGACGAAAGACTAGCAAGTTGGCTAGTCGTTAAGAAGTATGCCTCTTCATAGGACATTCCAAAGAATCGAAAGGTTGCATCTTCTATAGCTCTACTGATCAGAAAACATTTGTTAGTATGAATGCTAGGTTTCTGGAAGCAGACTATATGAAAGATGCTGGACCGAGAAGCAGACTTGTGCTTAAGGATCTATTGGATGAAGTAGCTTGTACTTCAGAGAATAGAACAAGTTCTATTCCAATAGTGGAAGATACACACCTGGAACGAGAGACTCCTGCGATTCGTCACAATATCAAGACTGTACGACAGCCTGACCGATACATGGGTGTCGGAGAGACTTTCACTGCAGTTGCATATCAGGAGGATGATGACCCGATATCGTTTTCCCAATTGAAGTAGAGTTCCGAAGCAAACCTCTGGCAAGAAGCCATGAACGTTGAAATACATTTGATGTATTACAACGATGTCTGGAAGCTTGTAGACTTACCCAAAGGCATCAAGCCTGAAGGATGTAAGTGAATCTACAAGAAGAAGAGAGGTCCGGATGGAAATGTTAAAACATTTAAGGCTAGACTGGTGGCGAAAGGGTTCACACAAAAGGAAGGTATATATTATGAGGATACCTTCTCTCCAGTCGCGATGCTGAAGTCCATCCGTACTCTCTTGTCCATTGTTGCCGTCCTGGATTATGAAATTTGACATATGGATGTCAAGACTTCCTTTTTGAATGGCAATCTTGATAAACGCATTTATATGGCTCAACCAGACGGGTTCGTGGAGAAAGGCCAACAGAGCAAGGTTTGAGAGTTGCCAAAGTCCATTTATGGACTGAAGCAAGCATCTAGGTCGTGGAATATTAAATTCGACGAGACTCTGAAAGGCTACAGCTTTGATCAGTCAGTAGATGAGCCATGCGTCTATATGATGATAAACGATGGCAAAGTGTGTTTTCTAAATCCTATATGTCGATGACATACTACTCATTCAGAATGATGTTGGTAAGTTATCAGAGGTTAAGATCTGGCTGTCAAAGCAATTTGAGATGAAGGATTTGGGAGAACCGGCTTACATTCTGGGTATTCAGAATATTCCGTGACCGGAAGAATCGAAAGTCAGTGTTTTCCCAAGCATCTTATATTGATAAGATCATGGATCACTTTAGTATGCAAGACTCCAAGAAAGGGCAGTTACCCTTTAGACATGGAGTGCATCTCTCAAGTAAGCAGTCTCCTAAGACACCTCAAGAGGTTGAGGACATGAGACATGTTCCATACGTCTCAGGAGTCGGAAGTCTCATGTATGCTATGCTTTGTACTAGACCAGATATTCGCTGCGCAGTAGGCGTGGTGAGTAGGTTTCTGTCGAACCCTGGACCCTAGCACTGGGTTACTATGAAGCATGTTTTGAAGTACCATCGTATGACGAGGAACTACATGCTATAATACTCAGGTAGTGACCTGAATATGACGGGATATACCGACTCCGATTTTCAAACGGACAAGGATTTCAGGAAGTCCACATTAGGGTCTGTGTTTACCCTGAATGGTGGATCTGTGGTCTGGAGGAGTATCAAGCAATCTTGCATTGCTGACTCGACCACGGAAGCCAAATATGTGGCAGCTTGTGAAGCTGAAAAAGAGGCTGTGTGGCTGAGGAAATTCCTTATGTACTTGAAATTTGTTCCAAGTGCAAGCGAGCCCATTACACTTTATTGTGATAACAGTGGGGCTGTAACCAATTGTAAGGAGCCAAGAAGTGACAAGCGCTCAAAACACATTGAGCGCAAATATCACCTCATGCGAGATATTGTGAACTAAAGGATATTGTATCTCCTTTGAGTCAAGTGGGAGTTTGTTGGGATTGGTGCCCACAAAGGAGAATATTAGACATTTTATTTATTATTTGTAATATTTTGCTGAAACATTAATATTAATAAATAAGCTTTCTTTTCCTATAGTTTGTGTTTATGTATGTATGCTACGCTCTGAAATTGTCATCAACAAAAAGGGTGTTAAATACAGATTTGACATGATAACCCCTTGTGACTAGTTTAAACCATTTGTTCACAATCTTAAGACCGATTGAGCATTCGAGTCTAAGTAACGATTGTTTGAATGAATCATGATATCTTATCATGTGATATAGAAAGTTGTGACTCTATGATTTCATTCTTGATATCTTATAGAAGATATTGAACAAGACCTAGTGATTCTATGGAAGCTCGATATAAAACCGTTTAATCCAGAAGCTCCAAGATCACATACGAGGGGTACTTCGATAACTACCTTAATCCTGAGGTGAGTGCATAGTCGATACTACACTTTATGTCATTTGATTTTTCAATGGGCGATGGCCGTGTAATGGCTGCATCTGACCCGACGGTTGGTAACATAATGTTGTAGTGTTGGATTATGTGATTCACAGATATGGAATTCGTGTACACATAATGAAAGTCATTGTATCACACTATGGTTTGTTACGAGATAGTGAATGAATTAATCTGGCCAGATAATCATTGAATATGAGATTCCTTGATTAAAACATGTGACATGTATTGACGTCTCACTTTATGTTTTTTCTCATTCACAAGTAACAAACGAGTTAGTGAAATAATAACTCTAGGGGTAAAACGGTAATTTTACATTCCCCGGACTTACTGATACACACGAAGGGTATTTTGGTAAAGTACACCGTGGATCGAGTACAGAAAAGTTCTATGACTTCAAACGGAAAAATATGCGCGCATGAACTTAGAGATTTTCAATATTGGTCCTTTAGTGGAGTCGACCATTATTAAGAATTATAAGCCGGAAATAATTTGTGAATTATTGAGTCTGTGCTATATTCTCAAGCTTCGTTCATGTGGGTCCATAAGGTCTCAATGATGCACATTTAGAAGAGATTAATTGAACGCAATAAATTGATTTACTCATAAAATACAAATTGTGATTTGTATAGAGAAATTTATTTTCCAAGCGAATTAATGAATAATGTGTTATTCATTAATTATTGATTTTGTGAATTAAAGAACTTTATTATTGTAATAATAATTTTCTTGAGAATTCATAATAACAATATTAGAAAATAAAACGTTTCTCGTTTTATGTTATTCGATAACCATGAAACAATTTAATAACGAGTTATTAAATAATTGAGAGTTCTAAATTAAGTCGAATTTGGAAATTAAATCAAGACAATTTGGGAAATAAAATTGAGAAACGAGTAGGACATACGGGCCGGCCATTAACATGGTTTTGGGCTGAATATCGATTCAACAAAAGCCCACATGAAAGCCCATTAACAATGTCTATAAATAAAGGGTTTGAGGAAACCCTAGGTTAAGCTTGCTCTGTCTCTCTCTTCCCTTCCCTCTTGGCCGACCACCTTATCACCCGAGAGGACGAAAAATTTCGTTTCTTGTTTTCTCGTGTGCGTTCATCTGAGCCCACACTCATCTTCTCGTTTTTCTTCTTGTGTCATCGTTGAATCAACTTGTGGTTGTTTGGTCCATTTTCGTTTTCTGGAAATCTGACCTCCGAACCAAAGATTCGATGAATCCGACGAATCTGAGTCTGCAAACCCAGATCTCTCTCCGAACCCATTTAAGTCAGTTCGTTGCCGACGCAACACAAAAAACGGCGTCCCGATCCGAGCTTCCATGAGCTCTCAGCGTCGTCGCGAAGTTTCGCCTGCGATCTGCCTCCGCCCATCCGCGCGAACCTGCGCCTGACTCCGCCCGACCGCCCCTCTGCGTGTCCCAGCAGCCTGCCGCCTTTATCCAGCCAAGCCTGCCTCTGCCCAGGTCGCTGCCGACGTCGCCGTTGTTCCTCCGCCTGAGCCCAGAGGTGCCTGCCCCTCTCAGCCGCTCCGGGGTCTCCTAGGGCCGCTGCCTTCTGCGTCGGACGAGTCCAGCCGCTGCCGCCCGTTACCAGCCTGCCGAGGACCGCGCGCCATCTGCTGCCAGCTTCCCGGACCAGCCCCAAGGACGTGCCTGCTTGCCGCCTTCGCTGCCCGTGTTGACGAGCCGAGGAAGTCTCTTGCAAACCCGGAATTGGAGAAGTTTGAAGATTCTCGCATCGAACTCGTTTTCAATTCCTCGACTGAGTTATTTATAACTCGACGATGTAAGTTTCGATAATCTTAAATACTCTTAATTGATATAATTGTTATGATTGTTTGGAGTGTTTTATTTTATTGAAATAACATGTTTAGAATTAAATTGTTAATTAACATGCTTATGATTTTAATGCCAATAGGTTGTTAGATATTAAATAGTTTAATATGATAGATCGATTTTATTATTAATTCTGCACGTAATTAGTTATGTTTAATAATAATTTACTTAAATCGTTAAGTAATTTCCTACACTTTCATCTTTGATTCCTAATCTTTCTTGAGAGCCCACACTCATAATCTCAATAATTTCCTAGTGTATTATTGTTGATTCATTACTTGTGGTGTTTGGAATGATTTTGTGAATTGTTTTAAGGTTTGTAAACTGTTTTAAAAGCTTTAATCCAGCCAAAAACTTCTCTAGGACGATCTGGGTTCATTCTGGCGAGTTCCCCAGCCTCCAGCGATCCAATTCGGCGAAGGCGCCCTGTGAGGCGAGCTCCAATCCGACGAGCTGATCCAATCCGGCGAGGCGCTCCAGTCCGGCGAAGGGATTCCACTCAGGCGGGTCCAATCCGGCGAGGCGCTCCAGTCCGGTGAGGCGAATCCGGCGAGGGCAATCCGGCAAGGCAATCCGACGAGGTGTCCCAGAGATCTCCCATTCGGCGAGGCTTCCCAGTCCGGCGAGGTGCCCAGTCCGGCGAGCTCCCTGTCAGGCGAAAAATCCCAATCTGACGAGGCTCCCCGCAGGCACCCATTCCGGCGACCACCTCCCAGTCCGGCAAAGGAGTTCCCAGGCAATCCGGCGAGGATTTTACTCCGTTCTTAACGTGACGTGGCATTCCGACGATAGCTAGCAACGTCGAGGTTGTTTACAACCTTTAATGTGAGCGTTTTCTTAATTAAATAATTAAAAATAAATTATATAATTGTTATATAAATTATTAGTTTAATTTATTTGATTGAGCATTTGAATTATAAATTGTTTATAATTGTTTGATAAATTTTAATGCCTTAGGTTGTTAAATATATTAAAATTACTTTTAATATATTAGATCTAATTATATTTTTCGGCCACATGGGATGTGTATTATAATTAATATTGTTTAATCATTAAATAAATTCCAACAGTCTTCCTATGTGTGAATCCTGTCTTGAAGGGAAGATGACCAAGAGACCTTTCTCTACAAAAGGTCTAAGGGCCACGCAAGTATTGGAACTCATACATAGTGATGTATGTGTTCCGATAAACATCCAGGCAACAGGAGGTTATGAATCTTTTGTAACCTTCACTGATGACTACTCAAGGTTTGGTCATATCTACCTTATGCGACATTAGTCAGATACTTTTGAAAGGTTCAAAGAGTATAAGCCTTTAGTTTAAAAGCAGACGGAGAAACAGATCAAAACCCTTCGATCAGATAGACACTACTACAAAAGATACTTTTAGAAGCGACATGGTGAATTAGAAGCGACTAGTCGCTTCTAATTAGAAGCGACTTTTGACAATTAGAAGCGACTAGTCGCTTCTAACATCAATACCCCGATTTTTACAAAATTATCAATATTTTGACAATTAGAAGCGACTAGTCGCTTCTAATAGTCATAATTACTGAATTTTGGCATTAGAAGCGACTAGTCGCTTCTAATGTCGCTTCTAATGCCCCAATATTCTGGCTCCAAATTCACTCCGCCAAAAATTTCACTAAGTATAGAAATTGGGGCATTAGAAGCGACTAGTCGCTTCTAATGTCGCTTCTAATGCCCCAAAATTTTGGCTCCAAATTCCCTCCACCAAAAATTTCGTCAAGTGCAGAAGTTAGGGCATTAGAAGCGACTAGTCGCTTCTAATGTCGCTTCTAATGTCGCTTCTAATGTCGCTTCTCGACATACAGCTGTTGAAATGCAGTGGCACGCAAAAGAACGTGTGGTTGAAGAAGGTGTTCTACGTCATCCTGCTGATGGGAAAGCGTGGAAGAAGTTAGATGAAACATATCCAGACTTTGCCATTGAGCCGAGGAATGTACGACTTGGTCTTGCTGCAGATGGTTTCAATCCCTTCGGAGAAATGAGTCTATCATATAGCATGTGGCCGGTTGTGTTGACGGCGTACAATTTGCCACCTTGGTTGTGTATGAAGTCCGAATACTTGATGTTGGCTCTCTTGATTCCTGGTCCGAAATCGCCTGGGAAAGACATTGACGTGTTCTTGCAACCGCTCGTTGAAGAGTTGAAAGAATTGTGGGAATTGGGTATCCGAGTGCGAGATGGGTCTAACCATAATCATGTCTTCCTTTTGCGAGCAGCACTTCTTTGGACAATAAATGATTTTCCGGCTCGAGGAAGTTTATCTGGGTGGAGTGGTCAAGGGTACCTTGCGTGCCCGACGTGCACCAAAGACACTCCATCGCTTTCCGTTAGAAATAGAGTCGTGTATTACGATCACCGACGATATTTGCCTGATTGTCACCGGATGAGAACATGCAGTGGTCACTACACAACGCGTGTCGAGAAACGAAAACCTCCGAAGAAGTTGACTGAAAGCCAGATTCTCGAGCAATTAAACAGTCTTCCTGAATTGATTCCGGGAAAGCAGTCTATGGCTTCGAAACGGAAGCGGGGCGAGAGCGAGCTAAATTGGACCAAGAAAAGTATCTTTTATGAGTTACCTTACTGGTCTGATTTAACGTTGAGACACAACCTTGATGTGATGCACATAGAAAAAAATGTGTGCGAAAACTTACTCGGGACGTTGCTCAGCATTGACGGGAAAGATAAGGACACCGATAAGGCGAGACAAGACTTAAAAGACTTGAAGATTAAGTCTAGTTTACACTTACAGAAGCGTGGAAACAGGTGGTTCAAACCACAAGCTTCATACGTCCTCACACCCACGCAACGAAAAATGTTTGCTGAGTTTCTCAAGTCAATTAAGTTTCCCGACGGTCTCGCAGGGAATTTGAAAAAGAATGTCACTCCCGATGGAAAATTGACCGGCTTAAAGGCACATGATTTGCACGTGATAATACAAAGGTTGTTGGCAGTGGGTATTGGTCCTTATGTTCCGAAACAAATCCAAGAGACGATTGCAGAACTTGGAAGCTTTTTTAAGCTCATTTGTTCAAGAACGTTACGAGTGGAGGATCTCGAGAAAGCCCAAAACTCCATCGTTGAGATATTGTGTAAGATGGAAATAATTTTCCCGCCTGCTTTCTTTACGATCATGGTTCATGTCATCATTCATCTCCCTGAGGAAGCTCTCGAAGGTGGTCCAGTGCATATGAGATGGATGTATCCATTTGAAAGATATCTTGGAACACTTAAACATTTTGTTCGAAACAAAGCGAGACCCGAAGGATCTATAGCTGAGGCTTACGTTGTGGAAGAAGCTTTGGCATTCGTTGCAAGGTACTTTGAAGATGCCTCAACTGATGTCGTTCAGCCTCACGAGTTCTCTATTTTTCAATCCGAGAAGTGTTTGCCTTATGGGAAGATGAGTCCGACGCGGTTAGACGACAAGTCGAGGGAAATGGCAGAGTGGTACATCTTGACAAATTGTACCGAAATTGATCCGTATATGACGTGAGTATTCTTAATTGTATAAATTACGTACATTTGTTTTTTTTATTTCTCTAACTTCTTGAACGTATAAACAGTGAGCATTGGAATCTCATGGAATCTGAACGTCGCTATGATGTTGATGAAGCGCATCGAAAAGAATTTCGAAGCTGGTTCGCCAAAAAAGTGTACGACCAAAAAATTGGCGGACTCGATGTGTCTGACGAGTTGTATGCATTGTCGGTCGGACCATTACTGAATGTTCACTTTTATCCGAGTTGTGTGGTGAACGGCGTCAAATTTATCACTTCTCGTCGCGATTCAATGCGTACTACTCAAAATAGTGGTGTTTGCGTACCTGTGGACGGCTACACGTTCTACGGAAGGATGGACGATGTTGTCGTGCTGAACTATCGACATGATTGCAAAGTTGTACTATTTTGGTGTCGTTGGTATGGTGAGAAGCACGATTCACGCAGACGCATTCGCAAAGATAATGTATGTGGAACAACGAGTGCGTATGTGGCGAAAGAATGGTTTCCAGATGAGCCTTTTATACTCGCTACTCAAGCCAAACAAGTGTTTTACTTGCCTGATCCTCGAAATCCTGAAAAAGGGGAATGGAATGTCGTCGAAGATTGTAATCATCGATTCGTATGGGATTTACCTGACATTGACGTTTCATCGTCGGCTGTAGTTCCATTGTCCGTACAACATACTGATTTCGCGAGTTTGTCTCATCTTCACGATAATTGTGATCCGATTCTAGTTGATGATGCTATCGAAGATGAGCCTACCGACGACTTCATAGACGACGATGATCAAGACGTTGATGTTGACCATTTCCTTGGAGATAATGTTGATGATGATCTTGAAACAGATCAAATTGACCTCTAAAGTGACGATGAACAAGATTGAGTAAATTGTTTAACTATATTTAAGATTCTTCTAAATTTAATGTATTTCATAAACTAAAAATCTAATTTATCTTTTTTGCTTTGCAGTATGTCGACTAGCAGAGATTCGCCTCCGCCGCATTTGTCCGGACGAGGTTCGACTACGGGTCAAAGCTCGCAAAGAGCTAGAAAAGGGAAGAAAGTGAAGATTATATTCGACCCCGTCCGTCTCCAATTTTTTCCGCCACTCAGCAGAGGTGATGACGAGAGAGTCAAAAAAGGAGAGCGCATTGGCACGTTTGCAAATAGTCTTGGAGTTTTGGTGCGAGAGCACATCCCTCCGACGACGCCGAGCTGGAATGACGTCTCGGCGCAACAAGTAGCAGCCATTTTGTCTGGTATAAACGCAGAGTATGACTTTGTGTACGAGGACGAGTCGGGAGACTTGATTCCAGCAACGTGCCACTCGAGTCTTATCGAGAAGACTATTATCCGCGACGCGAAGAAGCGTCTGCGAGACGGAAAGTCGAAGTATAGTCGATTTTACCGGATTGAGTGCGGCGGAGACAAAGAGGAGGCGCTCCAGAGAACGCCCAAGGGTCTGACGAAACAACAGTGGTCCGAGATGATTGATAGAATGACCACAGAAACGTTCCAGGTATAAATTAGATTAAACATATTAATCAATTATTCTTAAAAATAATTTTCTAACCAATGTTATTCTCTAGGACATGTCCAAACGGAATACGGCGAATCAAAAGAAGAAGACCACGAAGAGTCGACAGGGCACGATCTCATTTTATGAGTATCGTCATAGTCACGTTAGTATATTTTCATTCAATTTCAAATTACATAAGTTATATATTATAGTTATAATGCGTTATATGCATATGCAGCGGGTAGGAGAAGGCAGACAGATGCTAGGACCGCTCGGTGCGTGGGAGAGGATGCACACGACTCCCAATGGTCAGTGGACTACGCCAGCTGCTGGAGAGTATCATGTAAGTATATAGGTTATTAATTAAGTTTCCTTATAATTGTTGTTATTAATAATTACCTTAATTTGTATTGTGTATGTAGGCTCGGATAGTAGCTCGGGTGGCTGATCTACAAGAACAAGCTCGGGAGTCGGGACGTGAGGTTAGCTTGCCATCTTTGGAGGAGACTGCTATGAGCGAAATCCTCGGGACGCGACGTGATTGGGCTACGGGAATTGGGCCTCTAATTCCGCGCTCCGACATGCTAGAAGCTCAAGCCCACGACAGCTCATCGTCTTCCGTAGGGAATGTGAGTTCGAAGTCCTCATCTGATATGGAAGAGAAGCTAGCGGCTCTCCAACAAGCTGTGTTTGGCATGGCTGCTGGTTTGAGCCAGACCCCAGACTTCACTCCGAGTCCCGTGTTTAGGGCGACTTTGGACCACTACATGACCCAGTTCGGACCTCGTGAAGGCAATTGGGGCAATGCAGGCGCTTCGGGTTCAGAGCAGAGACCAGATCGACCTTCGACTCCCAGCGACACCGAACCAGAAGAGCCTCCACACGGACCCAGCGGACGACGCGCAGGACGAGGACGACGAGGACGAGGACGACGATGATTGTAATTTATTCGACGTTTTAGACTTATTGATTTCCGTTTATTTACATATCGACTTTCGGTTTTCTAAGTAGTTGAACTTATGCTATTATCTTATTGCGGTTTTTTAATTACTTGAACTTATGTTATTGACTTTATACATTTTCGACGTTTTATTATATTACTATCGACTTTTGATTATATTATGTTTATGTTTAATTTGATTTAAATTATTTAATTTTAATATTATAAAATTTAATTACTGATAATAATATTTAATTAATATTTAAAACCGGATATAAATTTTTAAAAATTAAATTTTACACTTTTAGAAGCGACTAGTCGCATCTAAAGTCGCTTCTAAAATCTGGCGGGTAACGTTTAGATGCGACTAGTCGCTTCTAAAGTCGCTTCTAAAATATGGCGGGTAACAATTAGAAGCGACTAGTCGCTTCTAAAGTCGCTTCTAAAATATGGCGGGTAACATTTAGAAGCGACTAGTCGCTTCTAAAGTCGCTTCTAATTGTTACCCGCCATCTCTTCCCACGCTTTTTTGGTCGGTGTTTAGGGCCTTTAGAAGCGACTTTAGAAGCGACTAGTCGCTTCTAATTTCGTCACTTCAAAACATTAGAAGCGACTTTAGAAGCGACGTGGCTTTAGAAGCGAAACATTAGAAGCGACTTTGTCGCTTCTAATGTCGCTTCTAAAGCCAAATTAGAAGCGACTTTTTGGCCTTTAGAAGCGACTTTTGTCGCTTCTAAAGGCCTTTTTTCTCCTAGTGAGAGGGGGAGAGTACTTTTCTGGAGAGTTCGAAGACCTTCTTAGGGAAGAAGGGATTCATTCTTAGCTTACAGCGCTTGGCACTCCGCAGAAAAACGGTGTGTCAGAGAGAAGGAATCGAACTCTATTAGATATGGTGAGGTCGATGATGAGTTACTCATCACTTCCTAATTCGTTATGGGGATATGCCCTAGAAACAGCTGCTTTCATTCTGAACCAAGTTCCATCTAAAACGGTACCTGTACACCCTATGAAATATGGAGTGGTAGAAAATCTGTTTTACAGCACATTCGCATCTAGGGTTGTCCATCACATGTGCTGAGACAAAAGACTAGCAAGCTGACTAGTCGTTCAGAAGTATGCCTTTTCGTGTGATATTCTAAGGAGACCAAAGGGTACATCTTCTATAGTGCCGCTGATCAGAAAATGTTCGTTAGCACGAAAGCTAGGTTTCTGGAGGCTATATGAAGAATTCAGTACCGGAGAAGCAGACTTGTGCTAAAGGAATTGTTGGGTCAAGTAGCTGGTACTTCACAAGATAGGACGGGTCCTATTACAACGGTGGGAGAACCACATTCGGAACCTGAGACTCCTACGCTTCGTTGCAGTAACAGAGTTGTGAGACAACCTGCTCGATACATAGGTATTGGAGAATCTTTTACTACAGTCGCATACAATGAGGAAGATGATCCAGTATCACTTTCTCAAGCGATGCAGAGTTCTGAGGCAAACCTATTGCAAGAAGCCATGAACGTTGAAATGCATTCGATGTATGTCAACAACGTCTGTAAGCTTGTAGATATGCCTGAAGGCATTAAGCCTGTTGGGTGTAAATGGATCTACAAGAAAAAGAGAGGACCGGATGAAAATATTGAGACATTTAAGGCACGACTTGTGGCGAAAGGGTTCACACGGAAAAAAGGTATCGACTATGAAGATACCTTCTCGCCAGTCGCTATGCTGAAGTCCATCCGCACTCTCTTATCCATTGCTGCCGCCCTGGATTATGAAATCTGGCAGATGGATGTCAAGACTGCATTTTTGAATGGCAATCTTGACGAGCGCATTTATATGGCTCAACCAGACGGGTTCATGGAGAAAGGCCAACAGGGCAAGGTTTGTGAGTTGCTAAAGTCCATTTATGGACTGAAGCAAGCATCTAGGTTAGGGAATATTAGATTCGACGAGACTGTGAAAAGCTACGGCTTTGATCAATCAGTAGATAAGCCATGCGTTTATAAGATGATAAACGATGGCAAGGTGGTTTTCTTAGTCCTATATGTGGAAGACATACTACTCATTGGGAATGATGTAGGGAAGTTGTCAGAGGTTAAAGTCTGGCTGTCAAAGCAATTTGAGATGAAGGATCTTGGAGAGGCAGCTTACATTCTGGTTATTCAGATCTTTAGAGATCGGAAGAATCGAAAGCTAGCGCTCTCTCAAGCGTCTTATATTGATAAGATTATGGATCACTTCAGTATGCAAGACTCCAAGAAAAGTCAGCTACCTTTTTGACATGGAGTGCATCTCTCAAGTGAGTAGTCTCCCAAGACACCTCAAGAAGTTGAGGACACGAGACACATTCCTTACGCTTCAGGCGACATTTGCTACGCAGTGGGCGTGGTGAGCAGATTTCAGTCCAACCCGAGGCGAGGCGTGGGAATATCAAGCAAATTTTGTGTTGCTGACTCGACCATGGAAACCAAGTATGTGGCAGCTTGTGAAGCTGCAAAGGAAGCTGTGTGGCTGATGAAATTCCTTATGTACTTGGAAGTTGTTCCAAGTGCAAGCGAGCCTATTACACTATATTGTGATAATAGTGGGGCAATCGCTTATTGTAAGGAGCCAAGAAGTCACAAGCGTTCTAAACACATAGAGCGCAAGTATCACTTGGTTCGAGATATCGTTCACAGAGGGGATGCGGAAGTCATGAAGATCTCAACGTTGGACAACCTTGTTGATCCCTTCACGAAGCCTTTAACGAGTAAAGTCTTCAAGGAACACCTAGAAGGATTGGGCCTGACGGATCATTCGCATCTCCATTGAGTCAAGTGGGAGTTTGTTGGGATTGGTGCACACAAAGGAGATATTAGACATTGAAATACTTTATGTATTTATTTTTTGTTGAAACATTGTTATTAATAAATGATCTTTCTTAATGAATATTGTGTTTAGAAATGTTTTGCTATGCTCTGAAACAGTCATCAACGAAAAGGGTGCTAAGTACAGACTTGGCAAGATAGCCCCTTATGATTAGTTTAAATGTTTGTTCACAAACTCAAGATCGATAGAGCAATCGAGTCTTAGTAATGATTTTTTGGATGAATCATGATATCTCATCTTGCGATATAGAGAGTTGGGACTCTATGATTCATACTTGATATCTTATAGAAGATATTGAACAAGACCAGTGATACTTTGAAGCTCGAGATAAAAATGTTTGAACACTCGAAGCTTCAAGATCACAACTGAAGGGGTATTATGATACTTACCTTAATCCTGAAGTGAATATGTAACTGACATTACACTTTGTGACATTTGATTCGTCAATGGGCAATGGCTAAGTTTTAGTTTCATCTGACCCAACTGTTGGTGTCACAAGGATGTGATGTTGGGTTACATGATTCACAGATATGGAATTCATGTTGAAACAATGCAAATGCATTAGTATCACACTATGCTTTGTTATGACAGTGTGAATGAATAAACCTGGCCACGTATTCATTGAATGAGTTCATTCTTTGATTAAAACATGCGACGTGTAAAGACATCTCACTTTATGTTTTTCTCATTCACAAATAACAAAGGAGTTAGTGAAATAATAACTCCAGGGGTAAAATAGTAATTTTACATTCCTCTTAGTTACTGATACACATGAAGGGTAATATCGTAAAATACTCCATGGATCGTGTGAGAAATTTTTTTATCACATCAAACATAAAATATGCGCATATGAACAGAGAGAGTGTCAATATTAGTCTTTTAGTGGAATCGACCAATATTAAGAATTAAAAGACGGAAAAGGTTTGTGAACTTTTGTGTCCGATCTTTATTTTAAAGCTTCGTTCATGTGGGTCCATGTGGTCTCAATGATAGACACTTGGAAGAAATTAAAAGAACTGGAATTGTTGATTTACTCATTAAGTATAAATTGTGATTTATACCGAGAAATTTATTTTCTTATAACTCAATAAATAATAAGTTATTTATTTTGGTTATTGAATCATAGAGTATTATTATGTTGATTTAATAAAAGAAGAAAATAAATAATTTCTCATTTCGTAGTTATTTGATAACTATGAAATAATTTTTGATGATGTGTCATTAAATATAATGAGAGTTCTAAATTAATTTTAGAAAATAAATCAAATATATTTGGGAACAAAATAAATGAATTTTGGACGAGTAGGAGAGAGGGAGTTGGCCGAATTCTTTAAGTGAGTAGGGTCATGGGTTTGACCCAGCTTAAACCTATTTATAACTGTATAAATAAAGCTTAAGAAACCCTAATCACTTAACCCTAACCCTAGTTAATTTTCGGCATAAACTCTCTCTCTCTCTCCCTAGAGACACTCGGCCGAAATCCCAAGAAAAGATCAAGAGAAAATTGTTTTCTATTCATCATCTATTGATTCCTAATCGTTCTTGAAAGCCCACCCTTTCAATCTCAATAATTCTTTGTGTATTATTGTTGATTTCCCACTCGTGGTGTTTGATTGATTTTTGTGTTGTTTTTCATTGTTTTAAAATAGTTTTAAAACATCTCGAAAGCCAAAAATTCCATTCTATGATCCATTCCGGCGACTTCTCCAGCGTCCAGCATGTTCGGAAAGGCCAATCCGCCGAGGGGACTCCAGTCCGGCGAGGCCAATCTGGCGAGCGGACTCCAATCCGGCGAGGCGAGTTCGGCGAGGCGTCCCAGCAATCTCTAGTCCGGAGAGGGCTTCTCCATCGTGCAGGTTTAGGCGAGGCTCCCCAGTCCGCGAGCGTGCAATCCAGCGAGACTTCCCTATCAGGCGAGTTCCCCGTGCGGCGAAAGTCGCCAGTCCGGCGAGTGTCCAGTCCGGCGAGGCTTCCCAGTCCGGCGAGGCTTCCCAGGCCGGCGAGCATCCTGTCAAGCAAGAAAGCCCAGTCTGATGTAGCCTCCCACAGGCGCCCATTCCGGCGAAGGTGTTCCAGCGCTTTCAGGCGAGCGTTTTTCATCGTTTGAGCGAGGTGCGGCATTCCGACGATAGCGAGCAACGTCAAGGTTGTTTACAACCTTAGATGTGAGTAAATTCTCAATTTTTAAATAGCTAAAAGTTATATAAATTTTTATATAGGTTGTTTAGTATATTTAATTATTGAATATTGTGTTTTATAAATTGTTTATAATCACATAATAAATTTTAATGCCTTATGTTGTTTAAATATGTTAAAATTAGTTTTAATATATTAGATCTAATTATAATTTTCCGCCACATAGGATGTGTATTATAATTAATATTCTTTAAATTGTTAAATAATTTCCAACACCCTTTACTTAGCACCCCTTTCGTTGATGACAGTTTCAGAGCGTAGCATTCATACATAAATACAAACATAATAAAGAATGAATATTTATTAATATTAATGTTTCAACCAAATAAAATACAAATGTATTTCATTGTCTAATATCTCCTTTCTGGGCACCTATCCCATAGACAGTTAGGAACTCTATAGTTCTTCTAGTGTATCTTCTGAAGATTCTGAATTGACCAGTGCACCTTTAGAGACAATAGAAGAAAAAACCATTTAACATCTTCTGTCTCAAGGTCACTATGTATGAATTGCATTATGCTTGCCTAAATCCTGAAATGAGACATGTCATTTCATAGCATTAATACTCTCATTTGAGAAAGTCAAATTCTAGATCCATTACGTGATCTAGACTAGGCCAATTGGTGAGATATTAAGTTATGAAGATGTCATGAACCAACTTTGCGAAGTTCTCATACATATGGAATTCATGTACAAGATTGTTGAGATGCAATATATATCACCTCATGCTTTATTACTTGGATTGTGAATAAATGAACTGCGCAGTATCCAAAATTAAGTAGCGACTTTATTTGGATGAAACAATGTGACTTGTTAGCTCTTCGTCAATACATTGTTTCTAACTTATTCACAAGTAACAAAGGAGTTGAGGAAATAACAATTAGAAGGATAAAATGGTAATTTTATAAATCTCATCTATTTGATGATATTCATGAAGGGTAAACATAGATAACATTCAATGGGTCCGCTATAATTAAGTTGAATTTGAGTAGAAAATAAATTCATTTGAACCGAGAGATTCTCAGTGTCAACTCTTTAGTGGAGTCAGTTGACATTAAGCTAATACTCGAAAAAAGTTTGTGAAGTTTTGAGTTCGAGTATAGAAGCTCAAGCTTTGTTCATTTGGATCCATAAGGTCACTATTGCAGGTCATTAGAGTAGGATTGTTAAACTAGAAGTTTAGTCAAAATAAGTTCAAGTGTTGAACTAGACTTTTTCTCAAAAAATGTCTAAAGGGTATTTTCGTCCACATGCACATAAAAAGATGTGAATGTCAAAATAAGATTTGAATATTTTCATATGATGGAAATATAAATTAGTTTCTAAAGCCAAGAAGTCGTTTGAGACAATTCGAAATTAATTTCATTACTTGTGCTATATTAATTCAACAATGGGAATTTTAAGAATTTTCTTAAAATAAATAAGAAAGCATCTAGAAGCATCCCTAGGTAGAATTTCGGTCAAGCATCATAGAGAGATGGAAATTATTTCTAGAAATTCTTTTGCCTTTAATTATAAAGATAATTAACCAAAAGAAAAAGAGGAAATGAATTTCTTGGAAAAGGAAACAAATGTGCTAAGTGAGGAAACAAATTTCCATCACTTATGTCATAGAATGGTCGGCCATATAAATAGATGAAGTGGAGAGAAAATCAAATATTGTTTCATTAATGCATAATAGGAAAGGGTAACTACTCTTTCTTGATTTTCCTTCTCCTATAAATAGAGCCTCACATAGAGATGTGAAAATAAGCTTTCTTTATCTTGTGCTCTCAATTTTTGCCTACCTCTCCCTCTCTAGAAAATACTTTTTTTATTTTGGCACCTAAGTCCTCACTATACTTAGGCTTAATTAGCTCACTAGTTCATAGACTTGTTCTTCTGCTATTGTGTTTAATTGTGTCCACACATAAATCATTATAAACCTTTATAGACTCTTGTAATAGAAATCTTAGATTTCTCGAGTTCACGTTTAGGCTTGAAGGAATCGAGCTAGAAGAGAAGATCAACCTTTCTCAAGATCCATCAAAATCAAGGTTCAATGAAGGTTAGTATTAAAGTTCTCTAAACAATGTTTTAATTATAACATGTATATGCACTTTGTTTAGGTTAGAAAAAATTGTTTTACTAGTAAATTTTTTTTTTATATTTCACCATTAATGTGTTAATGATAATTTTTTCTTAACCCTATACATATTTCAACAAATGGTACCAGAGCTATGGTCAAAGTATAAGCATGTACATGTTATTTAAAATCATTATAAGAAAATTGTTTTCAAAATTTGCTTGAATATTGGTTTTTCAAAGACTATATCTTACAAAATTTTAATTTTTTGGTACGACCTCTAAAATTAAATTTTTGTTGATTTTTCACTTGTTAAATATGCTATATAAATACATTAAAAACAGTTTTTAATTATTTTATGTTTAGCATACTCAAAATCAATTTTTTGACAAGTTTGAAAATTTGTGTAAATAGTTTAAACTAGTTCATTGCACTTCTAGTTTAAATTTGTTATTGAATGTTTTATATTATATTGCTTGTTTTATATTGTGTTAATTATTAATATTTTTCAATAAACCTCTTTCCAATTACGCCTAGATCCAACATACTTTTAATTGTTTTTCAATTTTTGGAAAAATTGTTATGGCTTAGTAAAACGGGCATAACTCTTTGCTCGGAACTTTAAAATTAGTGGTTCTTGAACAAAATTTAAGTTACGGAAGTTAGCTATCCAATGCAATTGGTTTCAACTTAATCAGATACCGGATGTATCATTTATGACCTTTTAAGTCCGAGGTATACGGGAGTCCGCGAGTCCAGGATTTTGAATCCGGATTTTGCGACTCCTAGCTTCTTCCCCTATTCTTGATGCTTTCGTGGATTTCCGACGTTCACGCGCTCAACCACCATGAAGACGCCTTGAAAGAATATGTCATGAAGATGAAGATATTAGTTTTAGTAAATTTTGAATCTCAAAAACTTTCAAGTGTAAAAGTGAGATTTATTAATCTCACACACTTTCCTTAGGAAAGATAAATTAATAGACAAAAAGATCCGAGTATGTTCCTTGTGCCTTAGTGCATTAACACTGCTCTCCCCTAACAAATATCGATTTTAGGGTCCTTTTTTATAGAGATCCACTCTATTTATCTTTACACTTGGAAACGTGTTTCCAAACGTACAAGAGATGATATGCTTTTTCCATAACTTAAGTGGGAGGGTTGCACTTATTGTTTGAAACCCAGGATCCCTTTACCTTCCAAAAACTAAGTGGGAGGGTTGTACTTATTGTTTACAACCCACAATTCCCAACACTAATGTGAAGTGCATATGTCGCCGGACTAAGAGTCACCCTTGTGAACCTC
Organism: Urtica urens; assembly: GCA_958296335.1. Lineage (NCBI taxonomy): Eukaryota > Viridiplantae > Streptophyta > Magnoliopsida > Rosales > Urticaceae > Urtica > Urtica urens. Next base: position 262,368 of record OY282522.1, read on the forward strand.
TCTTAAATGAGAGTACTCATAGACGCATTGCTTCTAACATTGCTTTATAGCTACGTTCAAAAGTGAAACGATGAGACAATGCCTCCCATCGACGGATTTTTTTCAAGTAAATCTTGTTTAACTAAGTGGTTGGTTACACACTTAGACTCAAACTCTAGTAATCCTCCCTCGAGGTCCTGCAAAAAGTTTTGAGTGACCAAACTTCTTTATAAGGTGGCTAGTCAAAGCATTGATGTATTGACATCATGACTATGCACTAAAAATGTGTCATTTACTTATGAAAGGCGACTTTTTGCGGCCTTCCCTCGAAGGAGTAAAATTGTCATTTTGTTCATAACACCTTTGGATTTATTATGTTCAATATTAAACTTAAAATCCTAAACAAAAAGACTAATCATAAATTGTTTCAACTTTCAGCAACATGCCTCTGGTCGCCCTCTCTACAACCCTTTCCTCGAATAAACTGGAAGGTGATAACTACGTAGATTGGAAACATAACTTGGACATCGTCCTTACCGTGGACAAGCACAAATGGGTACTCACCACCCCATGTCCTCCTGAAACGAATGATGATTGCGAGATGCTATATTGCCGCTTCTAATTTCCCCATTTATTAAACCCCTTCCTCCGGCCTCTCTTCCTCTGCCCTTCCCCTCCTCCGCCCTCCCCTTCTCCGGCCGAGCCTCCTCCGCCCTCCCCCTCCTCCGCCCTCCCCCTCTTCCAGCTGAGCCTCCTCCGCCCTCCTATCCTCCGGCTTCTCCTCTACCTCCTTCGGCCGAGCCTCCTCTGCCCGACCTCCGCCGCCCTCTGCCGCCTCCGGCCGAATCTCTCCCTCCGTCGGCGTCTATCCGGTAGGTTCTCTTTTGTCTCTCTATTTATTTTTTTTCGTTGTTTATCATTTTAACGCTTTTGTTGCCTTGTTCACAGCCTCGTTCACAACCTCCAAGTCTCCTCCGGCTTCTCCTTCGACTCCTCTGGTTGCTACCTTCGTCAGTCATCTCTCCGGGTAAGTTATATTTTTTATAATTTATATTTTTTTTCATTCCTCGTAAATGTGTTTAGTTAATAAAATAGTGAGAAATTTGTTAGATAACTTTGACGATGTTAATCATTAGAGAATATATGAAACGTGTATTTAACTAAATTATTTAGTTTACATAATTAGAGAATTTGAAGTTAATAAGTTAACTAATAATTGATTTTGTTAATTATATCATTTAATTAATAATATGTTTGTTTGTATGTAAGTAATAATATGTTAATTATAACTGAATTGATAATGAAGTTTGTAGTTGAATATGTTTGTTTGTTTGTATGTAAGTAATAACTTGTTAATTATAACTGAATTGATAATGAAATTTGTAGTTGAATATGTTAAGTTGCTTTATGTAGATTTTTAATTTATTGATCAATAGGATAGTTCTGGTTGGTATATATATGTTTAGTACAAATTTCAAGTTTTTGGTTTGTCTATATTTTAGGGGAAACTCTGCCCAAATTTATGTAAAATTTTAAGTAATACCAATCGATCAAACAAATCATTATATGCCCAATATATAAATTCAACAACTTTCCTAATTTCAATAGTTCTCCATCTCACAATAGTTCTCAATAGTTCTCTATTGTCCTATATACTAAGTATATTTTCCAATAGTTCTCAATCTCATAACTTTCCTAATTTCAACATTCAGCGTCATGTCAAATCCAAGTCGAGATTGGATACCTGAAAATAACGGATGTAGTCTTGAATTCGAAATGGGCGTGAACGAATTTATTCGAGTTACGCGATTTCAAATGAACAGCGAGCACAAAATTAAATTTCCTTATCGTCGATGCAATAATGCACTAACTCAACAATTCCTAGTGGTTCGAGCGCATCTCCCGTTCAAAGGATTTACGCCGTATTACACTCGGTGGTATCATCATGGGGAGTCACGTGAAGAGGTCATTCCTACGCTACATGATTGAAACCACCAAGACCATGTTGGTGGAGTCCATGACGCAATCGAAGATATCAGGAATGATATTGATATTGATCATGACGATTTTAATGATCCAACTGCAGAAGATGTGGCTGAAGAAGAGCATTTCGCGGATCTATTTGCCGAGTTGTAACGCATAGTTGTATCCCGGTTGTACGGAGTTCTCATCATTATCTTTCTTGGTCCAATTAATGCACATCAAAGTGACGAGAAATTGGACGAAAAAGTCATTTACAGAACTTCTGCAACTCTTGAAAAAATCTCATCCTGTTGGTAATAGAATTCCACAAAAACATTACGAGGTAAAGTCAAAGTTGAAGAGATTTGGCATGGGATACGAGATGATTAACGTGTGCCTGAATGATTGCGTCTTGTTTTTGAAGGATTTGAAAGGGGCAGATGTTTGTCCGGTGTGCAATGAAAGCAGATGGGTTGTTGGGAAAAGGGTACTGCTAAAGTTTTACGATAATTTCCTGTGAAAGATCGTCTCACGCGACTGTACGCTTCCCCACACACAGTTGTTGAAATGCAGTGGCACGAGAAAGAACGAGTGGTCGAAGAAGGTGTTCTACGTCATCCCGCTGACGGGAAAGCATGGAAGAAGTTAGATGAAACATACCCGGACTTTGCCAACGAGCCGAGAAATGTACGCCTCGGACTTGCTGCAGCTGGTTTCAATCCTTTCCGAGAAATAAGCTTATCGTATAGTATGTGGCCGGCGGTATTAACGGCGTATAATTTGCCAGCGTGGTTGTGCATGAAATCTGAGTACTTGATGTCGATGCTCTTGATTCCTGGTCCAAAATCGCCTGGGAAAGACATTGATGTATTTTTACAACCGCTCGTCGAAGAATTGAAAAAATTGTGGGAGTTGGGCGTTCGAGTGCAAGATGGGTCTACACATAATCATTTCTTCCACTTGCGGGCAGCACTTTTATGGACGATAAATGATTTTCCTGCTCGTGGCAGTTTGTATGGGTGGAGTGGTGAAGGGTATCTTACGTGCCCGACGTGTACCAAAGATACTCCATCATTATTTGTTAGAAACAGAGTCGTGTACTCGTGTATTACAATCATCGACGATACTTGCCCAATTCTCACCGAATGAGAATATGCAGTGGTCACTACACAACACGTGTCGAGAAACGAAGGCCTCCAGAGAGGCTGACTGAATGCCAGATTATTGACCAGCAGAACAGTCTTCCTGAATTGATTCCGGGCAAACATTCTACGAGTTCGCAACGAAAGCGAGGCGAGAGCGAACTGAATGGAGCAAAAAAAGTATATTTTACGAGTTACCATATTGGTCCGATTTGACGTTGAGGCACAACCTTGATGTGATGCACATCAAAAGAAATGTGTGCGAGAACTGGCTCGGTACGTTAATTAGTATTGAAGGGAAAGGTAAAGACACCAAAAAGGGGAGGCAAGACTTAAAGGACTTGAAGATTAATTCTAGCTTACAGTTGGAGAAGCGTGGAAACATGTGGTTCAAACCACAAGCTTCTTACGTTCTCACACCCACGCAAAGGAAAATATTTGCTGAGTTTCTCAAGTCCATTAAGTTTCCTGACGGTCTCGCAGGGAATTTGAGAAAAATGGCACTCTCGATGGAAAAGTAATCGGGTTGAAGGCGCATGACTTGCACGTGATAATGCAAAGATTGTTAGCAATGGGTATCGGGCCTCATGTTTTGAAACAAATCCAAGAGACGATTGCAGAACTTGGGAAATTTTTTAAGCTCATTTGTTCCAAGACATTACGAGTGGAGGATCTCGAGAAATCTCAAGACTCCATCATTGAGATATTGTGTAAGATGGAAGTCAATTTTCCGCCTGCTTTCTTTACGATCATGGTTCATGTTATTATTCATCTACCTGAGGAAGCTCTCGAAGGTGGTCCAGTGCATATGAGATGGATGTATCCATTTGAAAGATATCTTAGGACACTTAAGCATTTTGTTCGAAACAAAGCGAGAGCAGAACGATCTATAGCTGAAGCGTATGTTGTGGAAGAAGGTTTGGCATTTGTTGCACGGGACTTAGGAGATGCCTCGACCGATGTGGTTCAGGCTCACAAGGTCTCTATTTTCCAATCCTAGAAGTGTGTGCCTTATGGGAAGATGACTCCAACCCGATTGGAAGACAAGTCAAGAGAGATGGCAGAGTGGTACATCTTGACAAATTGTACCGAAATTGATCTGTATATGACGTGAGTACTCTTTTTAATCATTTCCATATAATTAAGTTAATTTATTTATTTTTCTAACTTCCCGTTCAATAATGTATCACGAGCATTGGAATCTCATATTATCTGAACGTCGTCGTGATGTTGACGAAGCACATCGGAAAGAATTTAGAGTCTAGTTCGCTAAAAAGGTTTACGACCAGAAAACCGGTGGAGTTGATGTGTCTGACGAGTTGTACGCATTGTCGGTCGGACCCTTTCAAAATGTTCACATTTATCCGAGTTGTGTGGTGAACGGCGTGAAATTTATTACATCTCGTCGCGATGAGATGCGTACTACACATAATAGCAGCGTTAGCGTACCTGTGGAAGACTACACCGTCTACGGAAGGATGGATGATGTTGTCGTCCTAAACTATCAACATGATTGCCAAGTCGTACTATTCCAATGTCACTGGTTTGGTGACAAGCACGATGCATGTAGACGCTTTTGCAAGGATGACGTATGTGGAACGATGACTGCTTACGTGGCGAAAGAATGGTTCCCAGACGAACCAATTATACTCGCTACTCAAACCAAACAAGTATTTTACTTGCCCGATCCTCGAAATCCTAAAAAAGGAGAATGGAATGTCGTCGAAGATTGTAATTACCAATTCGTGTGGGATTTGCCTGAAAGTAACGTTTCATCATCGGTTGACATTCCATTGTTCGTACAACATAATGATTTTGATCAATTGTCTCATCTTCATGATAATTTTGAATCAACTCTGGTGGATAATGCTATCGAAGATGAGCTTATCGATGATTTCATAAAAGATGATTATGACGACGAAGTTGATCGTTTTCTCGGAGATACCGTTGACGATGATCTCGAAATTGATCAAACTGACTTCCTAACTGATGATCATGTGGACTGAGTAATTTTCTTAACTATCTATTGTTTAAACTATATTTAATGTATTTCATAAACTAAAATTCTAAATTAACTTTTATGTCTTGCAGTATGTCGACTAGCGGCGATGACCCTCAGACGCCTTCATCCGGACAAAGTTTGACCATGGGTAAAACTTCGCAAAAGGCTAGACGAGGAAAGAAAGTGGTCATTGTCTTCGACCTCGTTCGCCTCCAGTTTTATCCTCCTTTGAGTATGGGTGAAGGAGAGAGTGTCAAAAAAGGCAAGCGCGTTGGGACGTTCGCCAACAGCCTTGGAGTTTTGGTGCGAGAGCACATTCCTCCGACAACGCCCAACTGGAATAGCGTCTCGCTGCAACAACAAGCGGCGTTTTGTCTGGAATTTACGCAGAGTACGACTTTGTGTACGAGAGTGAGTCAGGAGAACTCATTTCAGCGGCATGCCACTCTAGACACATCGAAAAGACCATTATCCGCGACGCGAAGAAGCGTCTACGTGACGGAAAGGCAAAGTACAGTCGGATTTACCGGATCGATTGCGGCGGAGATCGAGAGGAGGCGCTCACGCGGACGCCCAAAGGCATGTCGAACCAAATGTGGTCTGAGCTGATATATAAGATTGACACAAAGGAGTTTTAGGTATCAATTAGATCGATTAAACCTTTAATCAATCATTTTGATCTTAAAAACAAGTTTTCTTACCCTAACCAATGTTTATTTACAGAAAAAGTCCAAAACAAATAAACAAAATCAGTTTAAAAAACCACAAAGAGCCGACAAGGCACGATCTCATTTTTCGAGTATCGTCACACTCACGTACGTATATTTTCATTCAATTACAAATTAATTATAAATATCTTACATAAGTTATATATTATAGTCATAATGTGTTAAATACAGAGGGTCGGAGAAGGGAGACAAGCACTAGGGCAACTCGCCGCATGGGGGATGATGTATACGACACACGATAATAAGTGGACTACGCCTCATGCTGGAGAATATCACGTAATTAAAAATATTTTTCTAAATTTACATTATAATTTGAATTATTAATAAATAATTTATTTTATATTGTGTTTGCAGGCTTGGATAGTAGCTCGTGTCGCTGATCTACAACAACAAGCTCGGGCTTCGGGACAATCGGTGGACACGACTAACTTCGAGGAGATTGCTATGACCAAATTTATCGGGATGCGTCGTGACTGGGTTACGGGCATTGGGTCACTCATCCCAAGCTCAGACTTGCTTGAAGCTAAGGCCTATGATGACTTATCTTCTTCCGTTGGGAACGAGAGTTCGAAGTCGTCGTATGAGAAGGAAGAGTTGGCAGCTCTCAGAGATGTTGTGTTCGGCATGGCCGCAGGTTTGAGCCAAAACTCGAGCATCAATGTTAATCCCGCGTTTAGTGGGACATTGAACCAATACGTGACTCGGTACGGACCCTCGAGCGCTTTGGGTTCGCAATACACTACTCCGGATCAGCCACGTCGACGCCCAGACAAGCCTTCGCCTTCATTATTTTCCACCGACCCTGACACCGAGCCTCCTTCCGGACCCAGCGAAAGACGCGGAGGACGAAGCCGAGGATGCGGAAGAAGATCATAGTTTTATTCATGTTGTAGACTTATCGACTTTCTATAAATATTTCGTTTATGACTTTCAGTACTTTATGTGTTTATGAATTATCGACATTTGAATGATTAACATTTCGACTTAATATTTATTTCGTTTTCGGTTATTTAAATTTAATTAGTATATTTAATTATGATTAATATTAGTTATATTTCATATAAATTTTAATTAATTAATAATAAATTTAAAATTTAATATTTAAAACAATTAAATCAAAAAAAAAATAAAAAAAATTCATTTTGACATTTAGAAGCGATAATTTCGCATCTAATGTCGCTTCTATATTTGGCGGGTAATACTTTTAGAAGCGACAATGTCGCTTCTAAACTTCACCCACCAAATTTTCCACCCTTTTTTCTCACGTTTTTGGAACCCTTAGAAGCGACTTTAGAGGCGACTTTAGAGGCGACTTGTCGCTTCTAAATTCGACGCCTAAAATACATTTAGAAGCGACTCATTAGAAGCAACATTGTCGCTTCTAAAGTCGCTTCTAAAGTCGCTTCTAAAAGACTTTTAGAAGAGAATTTTTGGCCTTTACAAGCGATTTTGTCGCTTCTAAAGGCCTTTTTTTGTCGTAGTGGCTACTGAACAAAGAGTCTCCACCTCTGGATCTAAGAAGAGATCTCATAGAGCTGACAAGAAGAACTCTAGCAAGGTTCAGAAGAAGAAGATGTCCCGGACTGCAAAGGTGGACAAGTCTAAGGACAACTGTCACCATTGCAATGAGCCCGGACACTGGTGTAGGAACTATCCTACCTACCTTAAGGCTAAAGGGAAAGGTATTGTACTTATTACAGAAGCTTGTTTAGTAGCTGATAATGTATCATCGTGGATTATTGACGCCGCTGCTACCAACCATATTTGTTGTTCCTTGAATGGGTTCAGGAAAAAGCAAAAACTTAGAGGATGGCGACTTCTGCTTCAGGTGGGGTGATGGGAGCTTGGTGTCTGCTAAGGCTGTGGGATCCGTGACACTATATTTGGAAGACATAACTTTAAATTTGAATAATGTGTATTATGTTCCTTCTTTTGGAAAAAACTTATTATCTATAGCTCAAAATTTTGAGCAAAATTATTATTTAAAGTTTATTGATAATGGAATTCGTATTACTTCTTCCGATTCATTTGTCACTGATGCATGTTTAAAGAATGAATAATGATCTAATTAGGGAACCAAAGAGGATCAAACCTAATGACTCCTCTGACCTAATAAAATCAACACATCTATTGCATTTAACACTTGGTCATATTAGTCTAGATAGGATTAAGAACGTGTGAGAGATGACCATTACAAGGTTCTGCAATAGGCTCATTGCCGACTTGTGAATCCTGTACAGAAGGAAAAATGACTGAACGACCTTTCTCTGATAAAGGTCGAAAAAAACTGAGTTGTTGGAACTAATACATTCTGATGTATGTGGTGCACTCAGAATTCAGGCACGGGGAGGATACAAATACTTCGTTACCTTTACCGATGATTCCTCAAGATATGGATTTGTCTATTTGCTCAAACACAAATCCGAAACCTTTAACATAGTTAACATGTTCCAGGCTTTAGTGGAAAAGCAGACTAGCAAACAGATCAAAATCCTTCGATCTGATCGAGGTGGTGAGTACTTGTCTGAAGAGTTCGATGACTTTCTTAAAGAAGAAGGTATCGCTTCTAAGCTTATAGCACCTGGCACACCTCAAAAAAACGTAGTGTAAGAGAGAAGGAATCAAACTCTGATGGAGATGGTTAGATCAATGATGAGTTAATCATCACTCCCTAATTCCTTTTGGGGATATGCCCTTGAAACTGCCACATATATTCTGAACCAAGTTCCGTCTAAGACGGTCCCTGGTACTTCGTATGAGCGATGGACTAGGCGTAAAACTAGTTTAAGCCACATCAAAATTTGGGGTTGCCTTGCACATGTGTTAAGGCAAAAGACTAGCAAGTTGGCTAGTAGGTCAGAATAATGTGTGTTCGTTGGATATCCAAAGGAAACCATGTTGGAATTTATTTAACAAATTAAATAATATAATTATATAGCACATCATATGTGGCGGAGAAATATAATTGGATCTATATATATTAATACAATTTTAATATATTTAACAACCTAAGGCATTAAAATTGAAGTTTATGTTTAATAAACAATAGAACATCCTATAATTCTATATAAACAATTTTATACAATTATAGACATCCAAACTGTTGAGAAGACTTACAGTAGAGATTGTAAACAATCTCGAGGTTGCTTTCTAACACCGGAATTCCACACCGAGTCCACGCAAGGAAAGAGGGTCACCGGATTGCCCTAGAAGGGCAACGGCCGAACAAGAAAGAAAAACTCACGTGACAGGACCCTCGCCGGATTGGGTAGGCTCCCCGGACAGGAAACAGCACACCGGGAGACCTGTTTGCCGGACAGGAGCCTTCGTCGGAGAGGGAGCTTCACCGGACAGAACCTGCTCACCAGATAGGAGACTTCGCCGGATAGGAACCCGCTCGCGGGGCTGTAGTCTTCGCCGGACAGGGTCTTCACCGGACATACACTTTCGCCGGACAGGGACCTGGCGCTTCCTCCGGATTAGGACTCGCAAGACTGGGACACGCCGGACAGGGATATGTCAGACTGGAACTCTGGTCGCCTGATCGCTGGATGGGCTGGCTGGAAGGATCCGGCCGGCAGGGAGCTTCTAAAATCTTTTAAAAACAATTCTAAAACCAATTTTCTGAATTCAAACATACATCAAACACCACAATCAAGAGTCAATGATAATTCACGAGGAATAAATCAAGATCGAGATGGTGGCTCTCAATAGAACTATTGGGAAGAAAAGGATCACACAACAAAAGATGAAAAAATGATTTTTTTTTTCCTGTTGGTTGAGGATTCCGGCCGAGTATCTCACATAGAGGAAGAGAGAAGCTATACCAAAAATAATAGGGTTAGAGGTTAAGTAATTAGGGTTTCTTAAGCCTTTATTTATACAGTTTAAAATGGGCTTAAGCTGGGTCATACCCATAAGTCAATGAATTAATTATTTTCGGCCAAATCACTCTCCATACTCGTTCATATTTTGTTTATTTCATTCCCGAAATTTTTTTATTTATTTCTAAATTCAATTAATTTAGAACTCTCATTTATTAATGACATTTCATTAATTAATTTCATAGTTATCAAATAAGTACGAAATGAGAAATTTTTATTTTCTTTATTTATTTATTTGAATTAGTCAAGTGTATTATTATCAACATAATAATACTCTATGATTCCACAAACAAAGTAAATAACTAATTATTTATTAAATTACAAATAAAATAACTTTCTCGATATAAATCCCAATTTATATCAAATGAGCAAATCAATTACTCTTGTTCATTTAATCTCTTCCAAGTGTCTATCATTGAGACCTCATGGACCCATATGTACGAAGCTTTAGAATAAATATTGGACTCAAAAGTTCAAAACTTTTTCCGTCTTTTAATTGTTAATATTAGTCGATTTCACTAAAGGATTTGACACAATAAATATTGACACTAAAGGATTTGACAATCTTTAATTGATTTGCATGTCACGTGTTTTAATCAAAGAATGTTATTCAATGAATACCTGGCCACGTTTATTCATTCACACTCTCATAGCAAAGCATAGTGTGATACAAATGCATCTGCATTGTTTCAACATGTATTCCATATCTATGAATCATATAATCCAATATCATATCCTTGTGACACCAACCGTCGAGTCAGATGAAACTAAAACTTAGTCATTGCCCATTGACAAATCAAATGTCACAAAGTACAATATCAATTATATATATACTTCAGGATTAAGGTAATTGTTGGAATTGGTGCCCACAAAAGAGATATTAGACATTGAGATACTTTGTGTATTTATATTTTGCTGAAACATTAATATTAATAAATGTTCATTCTTTTGAAGATTGTGTTTAGTTATGTTTAAGCTATGCTCTGAAACTATCATCAACGAAAAGGGTGTTAAGTACAGACTTGACAAGATAACCCCTTGTGACAAGTTTGAAACATTCGTTCGCAATCTAAAGATTGATAGAGCAATCGAGTCTTATTATTGATTGTTAGCATGAATCATGATATCTAATCTTGTGATATAGAGAGTTGTGACTCTATGATTCATACTTGGTATCTTATAGAAGATACTGAACAAGACCAGTGACACTTAGAAGCTCGAGACAAAACTGTTTACACACTCGAGGCTTCAAGTTCACAACTAAAGGAGTATTATGGTACTTACCTTAATCTTGAAGTGAATATGTAATTGACATTGCACTTTGTGACATTTGATTCGTCAATGGGCACTGACTAAGTTTTAGTTGCATCTGGCCCGACTGTTGGTGTCACAAGGATGTAATGTTGGGTTACATGATTCACATATATGGAATTCATGTAATAACAATGCAAATGCATTAGTATCAAACTATGCTTTGTTATGAGAGTGTGAATGTATAAACCTGGCCAGATATTCATTGAATGAGTTCATTCTTTGATTAAAACATGTGACATGTAAAGACATCTCACTTTATGTTTTTCTCATTCACAAATAACAAAGGAGTTAGTGAAATAATAACTCGAGGGGTAAAACAGTAATCTTACATTCCCCTCAGTTACTGATGTATATGAAGGGTAATATCGTTATATACTCCGTGAATTGTGTGAGAAAGTGTTTCATCACATCAAACATAAAAGATACGCACATGAACAGAGATATTGTCAATATTGGTCCTTTAGTGGAATCGACCAATATTAAGAGTTAAAAGACGGAAAAAGTTTGTGAACTTTTGTGTCCAATCTTTACTCTAAAGCTTCGTTCATGTGGGTCCATGAGGTCTCAATGATAGACACTTGGAAGAGATTAAAAGAATTTTAAAAGTTGAATTACTCATTAAGTATAAATTGTGATTTATACTGAGAAAGTTACTTTCTTGAAACTCAATAAATAACTAGTTATTTATTTTGTTCATTGAATCACAAAATGTAATCATATTGATGATGACATTCTCGAGTGATTAAATATGTTAGAAGAAGAAAATAAATTATTTCTCATTTCGTACTTATTCGATAACTATGAAATATATTTAATGATGTGTCATTAAATAATAATGAGAGTTCTAAATTAATTTTAGAAATTAAATCAAATATGTTTAGGAATAAAAATAAAAGATATGGACGAGTAAGGGGAGAGGGTTTTGGCCGAATTCCCTAAGTGAATAGGGTCATGGGTTTGACCTAGCTTAAGCCCATTTATAACCTATATAAATAAGGCTAAACAAACCCTAATCACTTAACCCTAACCCTAGTTAATTTTTGGCCAACATTCTCTCTCTCCCCTTTTTTTTCTATTCTTTCATCTTTGATTCCTAATTGTTCTTAAGAGCCCACACTCATAATCTCAATAATTTTCTAGTGTATTATTGTTGATTCATTACTTGTGGTGTTTGGAATAATTTTGTGAATTGCTTTAAGGTTTTTAAACTGTTTTAAAAGCTTTCAGCCAGCCAAAGACGTCCCTAGGACGATCTGGGCTCATTCCGGCGAGTTCCCCAGCCTCCAGCGATCCAGTCCGGCAAAGGCTCCCTGTCAGGCGAGCTCCAATCCGGCGAGCTGATCCAATCCGGCGAGGCGCTCCAGTCCGGCGAAGGGACTCCAGTCCGGCGAGGCGAATCCGGCGAGGGCAATCCGGCGAGGCGTCCCAAAGATCTCCTGTCCGGCGAGGCTTCCCAGTCCGGCGATTGTGCATTCCGGTGGGCCTTCCCTGTCAGGCGTGTCCCCGTGCGGCGACAGTCTTCCATCCGGCGAGTGCCCTGTCCGGCGAGGCTCCCTAGTCCGGCGAGCTCCCTGTCAAGCGAAATATCCCAATCTGGCGAGGCTCCCCGCAGGCACCCATTCCGGCGACCCTCTCCAGTCCGGCGAAGACGTTCCCAGGCAGTCCGGCGAGGATTTTCTCCCCGTTTTGAACGTGACGTGGCATTCCGACGATAGCTATTAACGTCGAGGTTGTTTACAACCTTTAATGTAAGTATTCTCTCAATCAAATAATTAAATATAAATTATGTAAATGTTATATAAATTATTAGTTTAATTTATTTGATTGAGCATGTGAATTATAAATTGTTTATAATTGTGATAAATTTTAATGCCTTAGGTTGTTAAATATATTAAAATTAGTTTTAATATATAAGATCTAATTATAATTTTCCGCCACATAGGATGTGTATTCTAATTAATATTGTTTAATCGTTAAATAAATTCCAACAGTAATTACCAAAATACCACTCGTATCTGATCTTGAAGTTTCGAGTGTTTGAACAGTTTTATCTCGAGCTTCTAAGTATCACTGGTCTTATTCTATATCTTCTATAAGATACCAAGGATGAATCATAGAGTCACAACGCTCTATATCACAAGATTGGATATCATGATTCATTATAACAATCAATACTAAGATTCGATTGCTCTATCGATCTTAAGATTGCGAACAAATGTTTAAACTAGTCACAAGGGGCTATCTTGTCAAGTCTATACTTAGCACCCCTTTCGTTGATGAAAGTTTTAGAGCGTATCGTTCGTACATAAACACAAACATAATAAAGAATGAATATTTATTAATATCAATGTATTAGCAAAATCAAATACAAAAAGTATTTCAATGTCTAATATCTCCTTTGTGGGCACCAATCTCAACAAACTCCCACTTGACTCATAGGAGATGTGAATGATCCTTCAGTCCCAATCTTTCTAGGTGTCCCTCGAACACTTTACTCATTAAAAGCATCCTGAAGGGATCAGCAAGGTTGTCTAACGTTGAGATCTTCATGACTTCAGCATCCCCTCTGTGAACGATGTCTCAAACCAGGTGATATTTTCGCTCTATGTGTTTAGAGTGCTTGTGACTTCTTGGCTCCTTACAATTAGCGACTGCCCCACAATTATCACAATAAAATGTAATAGGCTCGCTTGCACTTGGAACAACTTCCAAGTACATAAGGAATTTCCTCAGCCACATAGCCTCCTTCGTAGCTTCACAAGCTGCCACATACTCGGCTTCCATGGTCGAGTCAGCAACGCAAGATTGCTTGATACTCATCTAGACCACGGAACCACCATTCCGGGTGAACATAGACCCTGATGTGGACTTCCAAGGGTCCTTATCCGCTTGAAAGTTGGAGTCGGTATATCCCATAATATTCGGGTCACCACCTGAGTATGCAAGCATGTAGTTTCTCATTCTCCGAAGATACTTGAGAACATGCTTGACAGCAACCCAGTGCTCGGGTCTAGGGTTTGACTGAAACCTACTCACCACGCCCACTTCCTAACAAATATCTGGCCTCGTGCAAATCATTGCATACATGAGACTTCCTACGGTTGAAGCGTAAGGAATGTGTCTCATGTCCTCACCTCTTGAGGAGTCTTAGGAGACTGCTCACTTAAGAGATGCACTCCATGTCTGAAAGGGAGCTGCCCTTTCTTGGAGTCTTGCATACTGAAGCCATCCATGATCTTATCAATATAACATTCTTGTGAGAGCGCTAATTTTCGGTTCTTCCGATCTCTGAAGATCTGAATTACCAACATATAAGTCGCCTCTCCTAGATCCTTCATCTCAACTTGCTTTGACAGCCATATCTTAACCTCTGATAACCTTCCCATATCATTCCCAATGAGTAGTATGACATCTACATATAAGACCTGAAAAACAACCTTGCTATCGTTTATCATCTTATAAACGCACGGCTCATCTAGTGTCTGATCAAAGCCGTAGCCTTTCACAGTCACGTCGAATCTAATATTCCATGATCTAGAACCCGTTGGCCTTTCTCCATGAACCCATCTGGTTGAGCCATGTAAATTCGCTCGTTGAGATTTCCATTTAGAAATGCAGTCCTGACATCCATCTGCCATAATTCATAATCTAGGGCGGCACCAATGGATAAAAGAGTACGGATGGTCTTCAGCATCGCGACTGGCGAGAAGGTATCTTCATAGTCGATACCTTCTTTCTATGTGAACCCCTTCGCCACAAGCCGTGCCTTAAATATCTCAACATTTCCATCTGATCCTCTTGTCTTCTTGTAGATCCATTTACACCCAACAGGCTTGATGCCTTCAGGTAGATCTACAAGCTTCCAGACCTCATTGACATACATCGAATGCATTTACACGTTCATGTCTTCTTGCCATAGATTTACTTCGGAACTTTGCATCACTTGAGAAATTGATACTGGATCATCTTCCTCATTATATGCGACTGTTGTTGGCGTCGGTTTTTCCACGACAATGGATATATATATATATATATATATATATATATATATATATATATATTGTCCCCGAATGACCTCCCGGGACTAAGCCCAGCCACCGGGAGACGTAGCGAGCTCTCCTGGCGCATCGGCCGACCCTGGAGCATCCCGGCCGGCCCCGGCGCACCCTGGCCGGCCCTGTTTTGGAATAAGTTTAGGGTTAAGAAAAGTTTATCATTAACACATAAATGGCGGAATATAAAAATTTATTTTACTAGTAAACCAATTTTTACTAACCTAGATAAAGTGCATATACATGTTATATATTAAAAACATTATTTAATCTACTTGAATACTAACCTTTCTTGTGTCTTCAAACTTGAAGCGTATTGGGAAAGGTTGATCTTCTCTTCTAGCTTGATTCCTTCAAACCTAAACGAGAACTTGAGAAACCTAAGGTTTCTATTACAAGAGTCTATAGAGGTTTAGAAGGATTTGTGTGTGGGCACAATTAAAAAATATGAACCAAGAACAATTCTTGGATCATAAGCTAATTCTCTAGATCAAGTATGGATCTAAGTGCAAAATAAAAAGGAGTATTTTCTAGAGAGAGAGAGAGAGAGAGAGAGGATCGGCCAAGAGCAAGAGAGAACAAGGCAAAAGCTTAACCTTTCACATCTCTATGTGAGGCTCTATTTATAGGAGAAGGAAAAATCTATAAAGGTTAATTATTCATTCATGAAAGAATAATGTATTCATGACACAATATTTGATTTTCCCTTCCCCTTTCGCTCTTAGGATGGCCGGCCATACACCTCAAGCAATGAGGAAATTTGTTTCCTCACTTAGCTTATTTATTTCCTTCTCAAGGAAATTCATTTGCCTTTTCCTTTTGGGTAATTATCCTTATAATTAAAGGAAAATAAAACTCTCCTCTTGATGCACTCTTTGGCCAAAATTCTAACTAGGGGGGAACTTCTAGAATTATAATTGCACAAGTAACAAAATTAATTTCATAATGATTTAAACGACTTTTCGGCTTTAGAAAATAATTTATATTTTCATCATATGAAAATATTCAAAATCTTATTTTGACATTCACATCATTCTATGTCCATGTGGACAAATAAACCCTTTAGACATTTTATTGAGAAAAAGTATTGTTCAACACTTGAACTTATTTTGACTCAGCTTCTAGTTTAACAATCCTACTCTAATGAATAAACTTTGAGCTTCTATACTCTGACTCAAAATTTCACAAACCTTTTCCGAGTATTAGCTTAATGTAAACTGACTCCACTATAGAGTTGACACTGAGAATCTCTCAGTTCAAATGAATTTATTTTCTACTCAAATTCAACTTAATTATATTGAGCGGATCCATTGAATGTTATCTATATTTACCCTTCATGAATATCATCAACTAGTTTGGATTTATAAAAATTACCATTTTACCCTTCTAGTTGTTATTTCCTCAACTCTTTTAGTACTTGTGAATAAGTTAAAAACAATGTATTGACGAGGAGCTAACAAGTCACACTGTTTCATCCAAATAAAGTCGATACTTAAATTTGGACACTGCGCAGTTCATTTATTCACAATCCAATTAATAAAGCATGAGGTGATATATATTGCATCTCAACAATGTTGTACATGAATTCCATATCTTGAGAACTTCAGAAAGTTGGTTCATGACTTTCTCAAATGATAATATTAATGCTATGAAATGAGATGTCTCATTTCAGGATTTAGATAAGCATGATGCGATTCATACATAGTGACCTTGAGATAGAAGATGTTAAATGGTTTGTTCTTCTATTGTCTCTAAAGGTGCACTGGTCAATTCAGTATCTTGGAAAGATACACTGGAAGAACTATAGAGTTCCTAACTCTCTATGCCTCGTAGCCAGACATCATAGATTCTTCCAACAATCATACTGGGATCAATAGTCCGTTGATCTTTAGATTGCGAACATATCGTTTTAGTCAAACAATGAAGAGTTTGTTTACGCAAATCTACGTTTGACTCTTCATACATTGTTAGGTTTTATTAAGGACTATAACACTATTGAATATCATAAATCTTCAATCAAACTAAAAGGGAATGAATGAACGTTTCAACTTTTATTAATTTAATCAGCAAATTACAATAAGGACTTTATAAAGATTTATATATTACATCACTATGTTAATAAACAATCATCTTGTGGGCATCTCTGCCAACACCCTGAAGCGTCCCCGGCCGACCCTGGCCCGACTTGGTCGGCCCTGGCACGCCTTGGCCGGCCCTGCCACGCCTTGGCCGGCCCTGCCACGACCTGGCCGGTCCTGACATGCCATTGGCCGGCCCTGGCTCGTCCTGGGCGTCCTTAGCTGGCCACTTCGGCTATAAATAGCCCAGGACGCCTCCCACAAAGGCGCACACACACACACACACACTTTTCCTCTTTAGAACTTCTCCCCGAGAATTCTTCCTAGATCCGAGACTCGAGCCTAGAAACGACACTGACTCCATGGTCTCCGTTTCTGCCTTGTCTCGACGATCTCCTCTTGTCAGCCTACTAAAATCCGCCCACATCACACTAATGTTGAGCGTCGGAGAGGTAAACAGAGGACCCCCCTCTGTTTTCCCTTCTTAGTTCACGTCTGTTTACACTTTTCAGATAACAGAAGGACTCGAAGACCACACGACAGCTAAGAGACGATTCGGGACACCGGATCTGACACGCTTAGGCCGAGGCGAGGGTCACCCGCTTTGAGCGAGGATCTGACCGCTTAGGTCTCTGAACGTTTTCCAAAATTCAACGACAACATTTTGGCGCTAGAAGGAGGGGGCCTTTCGATCTTGAAACTCACCCATTCGACATCTCTCCATTTCATCTCCTTTCTTTTCCGCTCATCTGAAAATGAGTGACGTTCCGGCAACTTCCGCAGTTGCCCAATCGAGCAATCCCATCGTTCGAGCTACTGGGACCAGACAACAATCTGGGGTAAGGAGTCCGGGAGACGCCGTCCTCGCCCCTCGTGATAACGAGGAGGGATTGAGGGACGAAACCAACCGCCGCTTGGCCGAATTATTGGCCCGGCCGGGGGTGGACAGAGGTCTGCTCATGAACCTCCTCGGGTACGAGAAGAGAGGTAGTTCCACCCGGGATGAGGATTACACCGCAAACAGCACCGTCCCAGAAACGAGCGCGAGCCAGACGTTCACCCGTTCACCTGCGGAAAACGCGAGAGACGCTCCGTTAGACCCGCCAAGGGAGCAACGGCAGGAATCCTTGGCAACGGCTGGCAGAAGGCAACTCGCGAAGTGGACAATCTCGACGAGCGCGCCGGGCATCTTCCCGACGGGGGAATGCCTGCGTTGACAGTCGTAGAACCCGTGGCGAGAACCGCCCGCCACCACTTAGGCCTTCGCGCTCTGCCGGGGGAGACCTGAGGACCCACCACAATTCGCGACGAAGTCCTTGAGAGGAGGACTTGAGGAGGAAGTTGAATGCCCGTCGGGCAGTCGCCGGGGCTACCACCCTCGGAAACCCTCCTCCGAACGTCTTGGACCAAGGGTCCAATGAACGCAAGTCCCCACACCAGTGGGGCCAGTCATGGAGACAGAAAATGGGCTCAAAGTAATTACCATGATTCAGGGACTCCAGAATCAGATCATCAAGTTACATGGGACAGGCTCAGGAGGTTCCAGGCCATATAATGGTTTGGAAGGGTCGCACTCTCCTTTAACGGCTGCAGTTCTCGCGCAGCCCCCCAGGCGGGGATTCAAACTCCCCACCGTGCCTCTGTACGACGGGCGTTCCGACCCCAACTTCCACATCCATCACTATGAGACCTAGATTACGATGCAGGGGCTATCAAATGCGACACTCTGTCAAGCTTTTAGCCTAACATTGGCAGGATCAGGATTCGAGTGGTTCCGGAACTTGAAGCCAGGCAGCATCGACTCGTTCCGCGCCCTCAGGGAGTCTTTCCTTGCTCTATTCTCCACACTGGTGGCGCAAAAGAAATCCAAAACGAACTTGTGGACGATCAGGCAAAAACCGGGCGAGAGCCTGCGTGAGTACCTGGCTCGGTTCACCGAGGAATCCCACAAGGTGGAGGATTTTGATGATCGGGACGCCATTGTCGCCATCACGGAAGGCTCCGAACCGAGCGAATTTTTTAAGTCAATCGTGGGGAGGGTTCCGAGGGATATGGCTGAACTCATGGCATGCGCTCGGACGCACATGGGGGTCGAGGACTACCTCAACAGCTATAAAAGGTGAAGGTCACGGGGATCGTCCTCGTTCGAACGACTGTCCCAATGCTCGGGGGAAATGAGGGAGGAATAACCACGCCACTGGCGATGACCCTCCGCCAAGGTCAAGGAAGCCATTCGCTGATCAATGCGTCTCCGGCCCGAATCTCGGCCCTTCATAGGGACAAGCTCGGGTCCCCGACACCATTGAGAAAGGGTTCCGCAATGCGGGACAAGAGCAAGTATTGCGAGTATCACCGGGATCACGGACACGTGACCTCCGAGTGCTATCAACTAAAACGGCAGATAGAGACCCTGATCCAGGATGGCAAGCTTAAAGAGTTTGTCATGAGAGCCGCCGGGGTGACAGTCCCAGAAGATTGCCCGCCTACCCAGAATAGGGGCCCAGCCAAAGAAAAAGCTTCGGCAGTCGCCACCATCAGCGGCGAGCACGAAAACGCCGAGATGAACATCGTGAGAACGATCACCGGGGGGCTTGATTGTGGCGAATCAAGCAATCAAAAGAAGAAGTATTTGAGGGCGGCAACCAGTGAAAGGGTCAGAAATGGCATTAACCTCACTTACGTCGCTCCCCCACCTACTCCTTAGAAGATATCCGCTTTACCGACGAGGAAGCAAGGCGGATACTCCACCCGCATAACGACGTGCTCGTCGTAACTGCAACCGTGGCCAACAACAAGGTTCGACGAATCTTGATTGATAACGGCAGTACGGTGGACATAGTGTTCAAATCGGCGCTTGAGTAGATGAAACTTGACAGAGTAAAGCTCGCCCCGATCCGAACCCCATTATATGGCTTTTCCATAGAGAAAGTGTGGACGGAGGGGTCGATAGATCTTCTTGTCACCTTCGGAACCCGAGGTAGCGAAGAGGTCAGTCGGATCGTGACGTTTCTGATCGTCGACGAGCCAACGGCCTATAACATGATAATTGGGATACCAACCTTGGTGGGCCTTAAGGCCATTACATCGACATACCACCTCATGATGAAATTCCCCACCGAGAGGGGGATCGCATGCATGGTGGGGGATCAGGCCATGGCACGATCGTTGTTGTCGTCGGATTTACGGTGACGACTTAATACATATCATTCCCATAATCTCTCGGGATGGTGAGACGTCCAACGCTGCGAGAAGGGAAACCTTGAACTCCAAGGGCCTCCCTTCATGGATGAATTGGCCCACGCACATTCCTGGCCATCACTGACTCTCCCTGGCTGCCCCTGACTCTCCCTGGCTGCCCCTGACTCTCCCTGGCTGCCCCTAACTCTCCCTGGACGCTCTTGGCCCGTCCTGGACGCCCTTGGCCCGTCCTGGCCGCCCCTGGCCCGTCTTGGCCACCTCTGGCCCGTCTTGGCCGCCCCTGGCCCGTCTTGGCCGCCCCTGGCCCGTCTTGGACGCCCCTGGCCCGTCCTGGCCGCCCCTGGCCCGTCCTGGCCGCCCCTGGTTATTCCACGAATACCACCAAACTCGGGGGACTAGGGCGGGTCAATAACAAAGTCGATAATTATTCGATGAAATACGTTGTTCCAAAGCAACATCCGTGTTTGCCTCTAATGGCCACTCGATGAAAAGACGTCGCTCCAAAAGCGACATACGAGTTTGCCCCTCGAGGCGACTCGATGAAATACGTTGTTCCGAAACAAATTCCGAGTTTGCCTCTCGTGGCCACTCGATGAAAAGACGTCGCTCCAAAAGCGACATCCGAGTTTGCCCCTCGAGGCGACTCGATGAAATACGTTGTTTCAAAACAACGTCCGAGTTTGCCTCTCATGGCCACTCGATGAAAAGACGTCACTCCAAAAGAGACATCCGAGTTTGCCCCTCGAGGCGACTCAATGAAATACGTTGTTCCAAAACAACGTCCGAGTTGCCTCTCATGGCCACTCGATGAAAAGACTTCACTCCAAAAGCGACATTCGAGTTTGCCCCTCGAGGCGACTCAATGAAATACGTTGTTCCAAAACAACGTCCGAGTTTGCCTCTCATGGCCACTCGATGAAAAGACGTCGCTCCAAAAGCGATATCCGAGTTCGCCCCTCGAGGCGACTCGATGAAATACGTCGCTCCAAAAGCGACATCCGAGTTTGCCCCTCGAGGCGACTCGATGAAATACGTTGTTCCGAAACAACGTCCGAGTTTGCCTCTCATGGCCACTCGATGAGAAGACGTCGCTCCAAAACCAACATCCAAGTTTGCCCCTCGAGGCGACTCGATGAAATACGTTGTTCCTAAATGACGTTCGAGTCAGCCCGCGGCAACTCGACGAAAATACGTCGCTCCTAAACGACGTCCGAGTCAGCCCCTAACGGCAACTCGACGAAAATACGTCGCTCCTAAACGACGTCCGAGTCAGCCCCTAACAGCAACTCAACGAAAATACGTCGCTCCTAAACGACGTCCGAGTCAGCCCGCGGCAACTCGACGAAAATACGTCGCTCCTAAACGACGTCCGAGTCAGCCCCTAACGGAACTCGACGGACATACGTCGCTCATAAACGACGTCCGAGTCAGCCCCTAACGGCAACTCGACGAAAATACGTCGCTCCTAAACGACGTCCGAGTCAGCCACAAACGGCAACTCGACGAAAATACGTCGCTCCTAAACGACGTCCGAGTCAGCCACAAACGGCAACTCGACGAAAATACGTCGCTCCTAAACGACGTCCGAGTCAGCCTGCGGCAACTCGACGGAAATACGTCGCTCCTAAACGACGTTCGAGTCAGCCCCTAACGGCAACTCGACGACATACGTCGCTCCTAAACGACGTCCGAGTCAGCCCGCGGCAACTCGACGAAAATACGTCGCTCCTAAAAGACATCCGAGTCAGCCCCAAAAGCAACTCGACGAAAAGACGTCGTTCCTAAACGACGTCCGAGTCAGCCCGAAACGGTAACTCAACGAAAATACGTCGCTCCTAAGCAACGCCCGAGTCAGTCCCTATTGGCTACTCGACCAAAATACGTCGGCCAAATGCGATATCGAGATTAGCCCCTCACAGCTGCAAGAAGCCGCGAGAGACCTTCAGCTTACGAAGTCGCAGGATGGTATGCCTTCATTGGGAGGATCCTGATTCTGTGTTCATTTTCGATCAGACGCTCGCAATTAAACTCGGGGGGCTAATATTGTCGTCGGATTTACGGTGACGATTTAATACATATCCTTCCCATAAACTCTCGGGATGGTGAGACGTCCAACGCTGCGAGAAGGGAAACCTTGAACTCCATGGGCCTCCCTTCGTGGAAGAATTGGCCCACGCACATTCCTGGCCATCACTGACTCTCCCTGGCTGCCCCTGACTCTCCCTGGCTGCCCCTGACTCTCCCTGGCTGCCCCTAACTCTCCCTGGACGCCCTTGGCCCGTCCTGGACGCCCGTGGCCCGTCCTGGCCACCCCTGGCCCGTCTTGGCCGCCCCTGGCCCGTCCTGGACGCCCCTGGCCCGTCCTGGCCGCCCCTGGCCCGTCTTGGACGCCCCTAGCCCGTCCTGGCCGCCCCTGGCCCGTCCTGGCCGCCCCTGGCTTGTCCTGGACGCCCCTGGCCAGTCCTGGCCGACCCTGGCTCGTCCATGCCTCTCCTTGGTCGACCCAAGGTTCCCCAAGGGCTATAAATAGTTCCCTTTGGCCTCTCAACAAGGGACACAAGTTTTCCCAAGAGAAAACTACCCTCTCTCTCTCAATTTCTCTCTATCTCGGCCATACCCTCCAAGGGAAGCTGAATCTGGAACAACTTCTGATCGGAATGTTCCCAAAGATCCGAGACACCGAGCCCCAAAACGCCGGCGATCCAAGGATCCCCGTTTCACTCGGTCTCGTCGATCCCTCCTCGTCATCCTATAACTCCACCCACATTATACTAATGTTGAGCGTCGGAGAGGTAAACAGAGGACCCCCCTCTGTTTTCCCTTCTTAGTTCACGTCTGTTTACTCTTTTCAGATAACAGAAGGACTCGAAGACCACACGACAGCTAATTAGAGACGATCCGGGACACCGGATCTGACACGCTTATGCCGAAGCGAGGGTCACCCGCTCTGAGCGAGGATCTGACCGCTTAGGTCTCTGAACGTTGTCCAAATTTCAGCGACAACAATCGTGTCACATGCGTGCCGCCAGCGACAAAGTCACCTAACACGAAGGAAAAAAGGGGATCTGCACAATTTATCAGCTTAACGACGAACTTCCGTGCAAACCCGAGGAGGGAGGAATCTTCGATGAGTTGGACCAGCGCGACGTAATTGAACGTCGGCGCATGGAAACTCCCGATGACCTCACCACAGTCGTCTTGGATCCCGCCAAACCTGACCAGGTGGTCAAAATTGGCGCCCAACTCTCAGCCGAGAGGCGGGAATCGATGGCTTCCTTCCTCAGGGAACATAAAGACGTCTTCGCGTGGACACATGCGGACATGCCATGCATTGACCCGAAGATCATGGTATATCAACTAAACGATGACCATAACATACCCGAGAGGGTACAGCCCAGGAGGGCGTTTAGTGGGGAAAGATATTTCGCCATAGGAGAGGAAGTTGAAAAACTCCTCGTCGCCGATTTCATAAGAGAGGCGAAACACCCTAAGTGGGTGTCAAATGTAGTGATGGTAAAAAAGCCCAACGGGAAGTGGCGCATTTGTATAGACTACAAAGATCTTAACAAAGTCGGCCCCATGGATAGCTTCCCCCTTCCCCGGATAGAACAGCTCGTGGACGCGACAGCGGGCCACGAGCTTCTCAGCTTCATGGACGCCTATTCAGGCTACAACCAAATCAAGATGCACAAAGACGACCTAATAAAAACAACCTTTTGTGACGAACAAAGGCCTTTATTTCTACAAGGTGATGTCGTTCGGCCTAAAAAATGTCGGCGCAACCTACCAGCGATTGGTCAATCGTATGTTCTCCGATCAAATTCTCAAGACCATGGAAGTCTATGTGGACGACATGTTGGTAAAGAGCCGACTGGCTCCCGACCATATCCGCGACCTCCGAACCATGTTCGCGATCCTCCGAAAGTATGGGATGAACCTGAATCCCAACAAGTGCGCATTCGGGGTCGAATCGGGAAAATTCCTCGATTACATGGTGAGAAAACGAGGAATTGAAGCCAATCCCGAGAAGATCACGGCCATTCTCGAGATGAGGTCCCCACAAAATCCCAAGGAGGTGCAAAGCTTGGCTGGTCGGATCGCGGCCCTAGCTTGATTCGTCTCCAAGGCCACCGGCAGGTGACACCCTTTCTTCCAATCCCTAAAGAAGATGGATGGGTTCGAGTGGACCCCAGAATGTGAGAAGGCGTTTCGCGAGATAAAATCATACCTCGCAACTCCCCCGTTCTTGGTGAAGCCCGTCGACAACGAAGTTCTCATATTGTACCTCGCAGTGTCTGACAAGGTCACAAGTGCAGTCCTTATACGAGAAGAGGGACAATGCCAGCGGCAAGTCTACTATGTTAACAAATCTCTCCTAGACGCTGAGACTCGATACCCAGAGATCGAAAAGTTGTCACTAGCATTGGTCATGAACGTGCAAAAGCTGCGTCCGTATTTCCAGGCACATCAGGTGGTCGTGCGCACCGGGCACCCTATCGCGAAAGCCCTACAGCGAGGCTCCTCGACAAGGATGGCAATCTGGTCACAAGAACTCAGCGAGTACGGGATAAAGTTCCAACCACGAGCGGCCATCAAGGGTCAGGCTTTGGCTGACTTCGTGGCAGAGTTCACGCCCACGAAAATCGAGGCGTAATCGGGTGACATCCCATCAGACCCTTCGAAAAAGAGAGACATCGGATCGACAGGCCCGGCATGGTCTATGCACGTCGACGGCGCGTCCAACGCCCAGTGGGCTGGCGCCGGGGTGGGAAAAAGCTGAAGTACGCCCTGCGCTTCGAATTCAACGCCTCTAATAACGAGGCAGAGTACGATGCTTTAATAGTCAGCTTGGAGCTAGCTCGCCGACTAGGGGTTGAAAATATGCGCATCTTTTGCGACTCGCAATTGATCGTGAACCAAGTAAAAGGCGAATACGTTGCCAAAGAGCCAAACATGGTCGCATACTTGGCCAAGGCCCTCAAGAACCTAGAAGAGATAGCTCGGTTTGAAGTCATACAGATTCCCCGAGAAGAAAACGTCGAGGGCGATGCTTTAGCGCGCCTCGCTTCGGGAATTGATGAGGAAGAAGATGGCGATGTTCCTATCAAAGTCTTGGCCCGACCCTACGTTTCCAGAAGCGACGTAGGGACGGTCAGTGACTCTCCGAACCCATCTTGGATGACTCCTTTAATGGAGTACCTCGGAAGCGGCAAATTGCCTGAGGATCGCGACGGCGCTCGAAGACTGAAAAGCTTAGCATCGAGATATACCATGCGTGGAGACACGCTATACAAGCGCGGCTTCTCGATGCCGCTCTTACGCTGCCTAGGTAAGGCTGAGGCGAAGCGGGCAATGAGCAAGGTGCATGAAGGGTTGTGCGATAATCACGCCGCAGGGCCGTCAATGGCCCTGAAACTCCTAAGGTTAGGTTACTTCTGGCCAACCCTAAGGAAGGACGCGCACGATTGGGCCCGGCGATGCGACAAATGTCAAACTTTCGCCCATGTACCTAAATAGCCGCCGGCCCCCCTTTGCCCTGTCATCGTTCCCCGACCATTCGCCAAGTGGGGGATTGACCTGATTGGAGAACTGTTGGCATTTATGCCCACAAAGGAGATTTTTGATATTAAATACTTTTGTATTTGTCTTGCTTTGAAATTAAATAAAGATTGAATATCCATTCTTATTGAAGATTGTTTTTACGCATTTATGTCTACGCTCTGAAACTGTCATCAATGAAAGAAGTGCTAAGTACAGACTTGACAAGATACCTTCTTATAACTAGTTTAAATAATAGTTCGAAATCTAAAGATCGATTGGGCAATCGATTCCTAGTAATGATTGTTAGAATGAATTAAACGATATCTTATCTTGTGATATGGAGAGTTGTGACTATGTAATTCATTCTTGATATCTTAATGAAGATATTGAACAAGACCAGTGAAGTTTTGAAGTTCGAGATAAAACCGTTTAATCACTCGAAACCTCAAACTCACATACGAGGGGTATTTTAGTAATTACCTAAATCCTGAAGTGAGTACATGTATTCTTGTAATACTTTATGACATTTGATTTGTCAATGGGCAATGGCTAAATGAAGTTTCATTGACCCGACGGTTGGTGTCATAATACTGTTTCGTTGAAACATGTGATTCACAGATATGGAATTTGTGTTGAAACAGTGCTAAGGCATTAGTATCACACCATGCTCTGTTATGAGAGTGTGAGAGAATAAACCAGGCCTGGTATTCATCGAATAAATAATTCTTTGAAATAAAACATGTGACATGTTGAGACATTTCACTTTATGTTTTTCTCGTTCACAAATAACAGAGGACTTGGTGAAATAATAACTCAGGGGTAAAACGGTAATTTTACATTCCTCTGAGTTAATGATACACACAAAGGGTAATATCGTAAATTACACCGTGGAACATGTGAAGAATAGTTTTATCACATCAAACGGAAATATAAACGCATATGAACTTAGAGATGTTCAATATTGGTCCTTTAGTGGAATCGACTAATATTAAGAATTAAAAGTCGGAAAAAGTTTGTGAACTTTTGCGTCCGATCTTTATTCTAAAGCTTTGTTCATGTGGGTCCATAAGGTCTCAATGATAGACTCTTGGATGAGATATTAGTGAACAAGAAAAGATCGATTTTCTCATTAAACGTAAATTGTGATTTACACTAAGAAAATTATTTTCTAAGTAATTAAATAAATATTTCGTTATTTATTATTACATTTATTTAACGAATCATATTGTGTTATTATATTGATAATAATATAATTTGATGATTCAAATAAATAAAAGATGAAAATAAATATTTTCTCGTTTCGTACTACATTGTTTAGTATGAAAATAATTAATGACTTGTCATTAAATAAATGAGATGTTCTAAATTAATTAAATATTATTTTAGAAATAAATCGAAAGCATTTGGGAGATAAATACATAAGATGGCCGGCCACTTAATGCAAATAAGGGGTTGGAAAATTGCTTAAATGATTTATCGGGCTTAAGTTTGATTAATGGGTCATTAATTGTTTTTGACCTAATTAAGCTCATTCTCCCTGAAATAAAAGGAGCTCTTCTCTCTCTTTTTTGACCTAGCTTTCACACGGCCACTCTCTCTCGCTCCCCTCCCATCTTGGCCGACTATTTGCTCTATCCCAAGGAGAAAAATACTTGGCCAAAATCCCAAAAGAATTGAGAGAGCGATCCGTAGAGAGATTTTCCTTTTATTCCTTCTTCTCTTGTTCCTACGAAAGAGCCCACCCTCTTTGTCTCCTAAAAATCCCTAGAGGATTATCATTGACTCAACTTGTGGTTGTTTGAGTGATTTTTCTCTCCCCAGGGCCGGCTAATTTTGGAGGATCGAAGGCACGACGGTTTTGAGGATTTCTTGGACGCGCGTGGCGTAGAGGATCGGCCGACCACCTTGACGTACACCGAGACTTGCTCTCGCAGATCCAAATCTTATGTAAGTATCCCTCGAACGAATTGGATCTGAATAATATGATGTTTTAGAATAATTATATGTATTTGGATTATTCGTTTGCATGCTTAGATAAATTTATTGATGTGATTGTAAATTTATTGACATCTTAGGTTAGATTTAATGATATGGTTATCGAACATGTTTTAAAACGTTTATAATATGTTAAATTGAATTATGAAATTCCGCCACATATTTATGTGTTTCGTAATTAAATTAGGTTAATTGTTAATCAAATTCCAACAAGAACTTCCTACGGCCCCGAGACAATTCTGGTTTGCTATAGTCGAGATCGACTACTTTACAAAGTGGGTCGAAGCAGAACCGCTAGCGAAGATCACCGAGGCAAATACCACAAACTTCATTTGGAAGAGCATAATATGCCGACACGGGATCCCGGAATCCATCGTGACTGACAATGGCCGGCAGTTCGACAACGCCCGCCTGCGCGAGATGTGCGAAACTTATACTTCCCCCAGGCACCCCCAAGCCAACGGCCAGGTGGAGGCAGGCAATCCCACCATAAAGGAAAACTTGAAGAAGCGGCTGGAGGCCCGAAAGGGCGCCTGGGCGGACGAGCTGCCGTTTGTGTTGTGGCCTTATCGTACCACGGCTCGGAACGCAACGGGAGAAACCCCCTTCGCCCTCACCTTCGGGGTCGAAGCCGTGGTCCCGATAGAGACCACGCTCCGTACCGAGACCTTCCACGAGGAGGAAAACGAAGAAGCGATGCGGGCAGAGCTCGACCTAATCAACAAGAAAAGGTCAGACGCACTCACCCGCCTCGCTGCCCAAAAAAGGAAGGTCGAACGGTACTACAACTCAAAAGTCAAGTTACGAAGCTTCGCAAACAGAAACCTAGTACTGATAAGGGTGTTCCCAAACACCAAGGTGCAAGGAGCCGGCATCCTAGGTCCAACATGGGAGGGACCATACCGAGTTCGAAAGGCCATTCACAACGGCACTTACAAACTCGAAAATTTGGATGGCCTCGTATTCACCCACCCATGGAACGCCGAGCACCTGAGGCAATATCACCAATAGCGGCAACGACTTCGCGCCCAATTACATTTCATGCAAACACAACAGCTTTCGTAATTCAATATAGTCCAAGTGTAATCTTTCATCATGCATTGTTCCATTAAGTTTCTAAAAGCATTTTTAAACAGAATTGTAAGCCGATAGGCCATCGATGAAAACTTTCACGGATAAAGCGCTCAAAACACGGTGCCAACACCAAAGTAAGCGAGCCCGGGTGTCACCCTATAAGTGGGCCGTAAATCGGCAACACAGCCACCACCCCCAAAATCCGAATTTCCAAAGGGATTCGGACGAGCGAGCTGACAAAATTTCCCGTCATCGACCACATGAAGCGCCTGATATCCCGCAAAGATCGGGTAAAAGTAAAGTAAACACCGATACGTAAAGAAAAGATCTTTTTTATTAAAAGAGAAAGTCTACAAAACAAAGCAAAGGGTGAAAGCGCTAAACAAGTGGCGCGACAAAAACTAGAAGGAATAGTCTACTCAAAGTCGAGGTCGATACGTCCCTCGTCGGCAGAAGAGGGCGCCCCCGCCTGCGAAGGCGATGTGCCGGCGGAAGAGTGGGTGGTATCGGCCGGACGAGAGTCCGCGAGTTCCTCGACGCACGCGTCATCCTCCAGCGGCGGAACATGGCGTCAAAAAATGCGAATGTAACCTCGCGCGACCCGTTCTCCGTGATCGTGGCGTCTCGGACTAGTACCGCTGCGGCATGGCGAGCCTCGTACAGAGCACCTCCCAGTCCTCCTCAGCCCGAGCCTTGGAGCGCACAATCTCGTCGCGCTATTTAGTGACTGCCCGCATCTCCGACAGAAACGACTCGTTCTCCTGGAGCGCATCCTCGCGCTCGGCCTCACATGCAGATAGCTTGCCCCGGATCGCCTCCAGCTCCGCGTCTCGAGCCATCGCCGCCCTCTCGAGCGCCCTGGTCTTGGCGGCGAAGGCAACGGCCGATCGCTCCGCCTGTTCCCTCGAGGTCTTCTCCTCCGCGAGTTCCGCTTTGGCGGCTTCGAGCTCCGCGATGACTTTCTCCATGGCTTCCGCGTGTTGTCACTCCCTCTGGCCGTTCAACTCCGTCGACACACGCTCGCGCCGGACGACCTTTAGCATCAGTGAATCCATCCGCTCGTGACGAGCCAAAGCCAAAAGGGAACACCATATAAGCATGCAGCATGTACGAAGAGGAGAAATAGGAGTCTACCTTTCGGGCGTCGCGGGTCCCTTGGCGAAAGAGTTCCATGTCGCTGACCACGACAAGCTCCTTGAAGCACCTCGGCGATGATTCCATGAGACCTCGCAAGCTCTGGTCCCTCAGGCGCGTGGCTTCTTCCATTAAGGATGACGAACCCCCGCCCGGAGAAGGTGGGTCGACTAGGCGGCGCAAACTTGAAGGGGCGCCGCTCGCGGAAGAGACCGCGGGGTGCTTGCCCGACGTGTCGTCCTCCTCCCGCGATGGACCAAAATCTCGACAGCCGCGTCTGGTCGGCCAGCGGGGGGGCGGACCCGATCTGAAGAACGGACCCCAGCGTCCGACGGTGGCGCGTCGTCAATCCTCCGAAAGCGTCTCCGAGAACCACCTGAAGCAGAAACAATGCAAGACGTGAGAAAACTCGGCAAACCGACAATAAAACGAGGGATACCTCGTACCGCGTGGGCGATCAACCACGTGGGATCCGCTGTCGGATCCCGAGTCGGAACCTTGCCGGTCCCTTGCTCGAGGATGGGGTGGTGGAGAGACCGACGAGACAAACCACCCGGTCGTGGCCATCATGTCGGGCGACACGAAGATGGACGCCTGACGTCGGATCGCCGGATGCCGGTGGACCGCTTGCGCAAGTTTGGTGAGCTCAGACTCGGCCGCCGGTACGGGTACCCTCGCCGGCCCGAAGGTGAGGGGAGCGGACCCGAATGCGGCCTCGGACACCCAGAACCAGTGATACCGATACTTCGACGACGTGTTAGTTACCACCGCAAAATTCCTAGTGTGGCTAGCCCGGTATGAACCAACTCGAGACGGCACCTCTACGTTCGGCAAGTACCCTAAAAAATCGTCCGCCGTCATCACTCGCCTCTTCTCGCGAAAAAGGATCATGTGATAGGCGGCGACAAACCGGTAGAAGATCGGCGCCATTTGCGCCGCATGAACCTCCAACCTGGAAAGGATGTCTTGTACCACAGGTTGGAGCGGCAACCGAAGTCCCGCTTGAAGGCTCGCCACATGTATGGCAGCATACCCGAGTCGGGAGTAGGTCATGCGATAGCCAGGGAGTGGCCGGAGGATGTCAAAGCACGGGGGAATCCCGAACTCTTCGCGAAGGCGTTGGAAGGCGGAGATGGTCGGAACCCACGCGGCGTCGATCCCGGCGCACGATAAATCTCCCCTGACCCGCTGCGACGTTATCGCATAGGACATCGTCCTCTTGTCCTCCTCCCTCGCTGACAGGGGGCGAGTCGTAACCGTCTCGGACACCTCGCGACCGATTCCGACAAGCATAGGCAAGGTCCCGCAGCTCGACGGAAGGATCCGGGAGGTGCGGCTGCCCGGCGGCGAGCCGGGGGCCTCCCTCTCTACCGGGGAATCCCCGCCCGACGAGAGATCTTCTAAGGCCGGGAAATCAGCCCGTGCGGTCCCTGCCGGCCGCATTGCGGGTTGCCCAGGGCCGGCCAAAAGGGCACGGGCCGAGTCCCAGCCGGCCGGTGGTGTCCTTCTCGACGCAGGATCGGCCATCGCGCCCTCGGCCGGCGAATCCCCCGCAGGCACAGGCGGGCCGCCTGCGCAAACGAGTAAAACTCCCCGATGCGCCTCCGCGCTCGCGCCGGCCGATTTCAACCCAGCCAGGCCCGGCGTCCCCCGCGCGGCGATGTACGATTGGCTGACGACGCCCACGCCGCCACTCTTCTCGCAGCCCGCGCCCGCGCGCCGCCCGGGCTCCTCGACCGAATCCTCGACGCGTCCGGCGGTGGCATCCGCGTCGACCGGATCTGGCCTAGCAAGATCTGGTCTCTCCCGCGCGGCGGCTCACGACCGGCCGCCACAGACCGCTCCACCCTCCTCCTCGCAGCCCGCTCCCGCGCGCGGCGCTATTGGCTCCCAGCCGAAGGCCCCCGCGCCGTCTCCTCCGCGTGTGACCCGGCCGCCGTCGACTAGATTTGGCCCTCCTCGCGCGACGACACGCGGTCGGCCGGCGACAGGCGCGTCGCCTCCCTCCTCGCGGCCCGTGCCCGTGCATGACACGGCCAACCCGACCACGGCCGGGCTCCCTCGGGCCTCCCCTCCACCCCGGCCAACGACGACCTCCGCGTCGTTCTCCCTGCACGTGGCTTGGTCGCCAACGACCACCGCTCCACAGCCGGCGTCCACGCGCGCATGGATGCTTCGGCCAGACCCGGCCCCGCCTCCAAGGCTGCGTACGCCGGGTCTCCCACGCGCGCGTCCCGGTCGTCCATGCCGGATCCGTCCGCCGGCGTCCGCTCGGCCTCTCCTCCCACGCTCGCCATCCACGCGTCCAACGCCTCCTCGTCGAAGAATAGGAGGGAAAAAGGCTCGGGATTTTGGGAACGGTTTGGGGAAATCAAAGGATGATCAATATCATCGGGGTTGGACAAAAGTGAACTAATAAAGTCCTCCATGGACCCAGCATCAGTAGAAAAAGGCAAGGGATCCATGACGCACGGGGATAAAATAATGAAAAAAGTAAAGAAAGGGTGCCAGCGTGGCAACTTATATTCCCATGTCTCATTCCCCTTCGGAAAGGGCCTCTCGCCAACTGACCCTTGGCCCAGACCGCCGGAGCTCGCTCGGTGCTTCGGTTTGGTCGTCGGCGCCAGCTCTCCTCTTCTGAGTTCATTCCCGATCGAATGCTCGACATTGAACTCGGGGGGCTAATGTTGTCGTCGGTTTTTCCACGAAAATGGATATATATATATATAGTCCCCGAATGACCTCCCAGAACTGAGCCCAGCCACCGGGAGACGTCGCGAGCTCTCCCGACGTATCGGCCAAACCTGGAGCATCCCCGCCGGCCCTGGCGCACCCTGGCCGGCCCTAGCCAGCCTTTGGTCTGCCCTGAGGCATCCCCGACCAACCCTGGCCCGACTTGGTCGGCCCTGGCACGCCTTGGCCGGTCCTGAGCCGGCCCCCCGGCCCTGGCATACCCTGGTCGGTCCTGACATGCCCTTGGCCCCTGGCATACCCTGGTCGGTCCTGACATGCCCTTGGCCGGCCCTGGCACGTCCTTGGCCGACCCTGGCTCGTCCTGGGCGTCCTTAGTTGGCCACTTCGGCTATAAATAGCCCAGGACGCCTCCCACAAAGGCACACGCACACATACACACAATTTTCCTCTGAGAACTTCTCCACGAGATTTCTCCCTAGATCCGAGACTCGAGTCTAGAAACGACGCTGACTCCATAGTCTCCGTTTCTGCCTCGTCTCGTCGATCTCTTCTTGTCATCCTACTAAACTCCGCCCATATCACACTAATGTTGAGCGTTGGAGAGGTAAACAGAGGACCCCCCCCCTCTGTTTTCCCTTCTTAGTTCACGTCTGTTTACTCTTTTCAGATAACAGAAGGACTCGAAGACCACACGACAGCTAAGAGACAATCCGGGACACCGGATCTGACACGCTTAGGCCGAGGTGAGGGTCACCCGCTTTGAGCGAGGATCTGACCGCTTAGGTCTCTGAACGTTGTCCAAAATTCAGCGACAACAACTGCATTAAAGGACTCTCTGATATCAAATAGGTTGTCGTACAACTTTTTTACGGCGAAGAAGCACATGAGCCTCTGTTTCCGAATGTTGTTCTTCCACTGTTAGAATAGGACTCGTCCTATCTTGTGAAGTACCAGCTACTTCACTCAACAGTTCCTTAAGCACAAGTCGGCTTTTCGGTACTGAATTCTTCATATAATCTGCTTCTGATCAGCAGTACTATAGAAGATGTACCAATTAGTTTCCTTAGAATATCCCACAAAAAGGAATACCTCTGAACAACTAGCCAGCTTGATAGTATTTTGTCTCAGCACATGTGTTGGACAACCAAAACAGATTTTCTACCACTCCATCTTACATAGGGTGTGCCAGGGACCGTCTTGGACGATACCTGGTATAGAATGTAAGTTGTCGTTTCTAGGGCATATCCCCATAACGAGTTAGGAAGCGATGAGTAACTCATCATCGATCTCACCATATCTAATAGATGTTTAATTCCTTCTCTCTGACACGCCGTTTTACTGCGGGGTGTCAGGTGCCGTAAGCTGAGAATGAATGCCTTCTTCTCGAAGAAGGTCTTCGAACTCTCCAAACAAATACTCTCCCCCTCAATCCGATCGAAGGGTTTTCATCTGTCTCTGCGTACGCTTTTCAACTAAAGCGTTATACTCTTTGAACATTTCAAAAGTATCCGACTTATGTCGTATAAGGTAGATATGACCAAACCTTGAGTAGTCATCAGTGAAGGTTACAAATTATTCATAACCTCCTTTTGCCTGGTTATCTTGCCCCCAAGTTAGGATTCACATGTGGGAAGACTTCCCACGATTAGACACTTCAAAGGACCATCCTTTGTTAATCTCCTAATCCTATCTAGGCCAATATGTCCAAGACGTAAGTGCCATAGATATGTATCGTCCGTTTCATCAGTATGAAACGTCTTACGCTTCCTAAGTGAATCACTATTCACTTTGGTATCTAAGATTACCGGTTCAACGGGATATAGATAATAAATAGAATCCACTCGTTGAGCTTTAGTAATAAAAGAATCATCAATAAAAATCTCAATACCATTATTGATCTTAAAATTGAAACCTTGTTCTTCTAAACGACCAAATGAAATCAAATTCTTGCAAAAATCCGGAACATAATAAACATTATTCAATAATATAGTTTCATTTCCAAACTTGAGCTTCATGGTCCCGACAGATCTTGCTCCGACCTTCGTTCCATCACCCTTGTTGAATTCGAACTCCCCGTCACTCAAGCTCCTGGTTTTCCTGAAACTATTCAAATTATACACAACGTGGTCAGACGCCCCGCAATCTAGGACCCAGGGCGATGCCTTGTTTGTAGTATAACAAGCTTGAGTAACAAAGATTTTACCTTTCCCCTTGACACTCTTGAGGTAGGTAGGAAAGTTCCTCCGCCAGTGGCCAGCCTTTCCGCAATGGTGATACTTGTGCTCAGACTTGTCCACCTTTGCGATGCATTTGCCCTTAGCATCCACAACCTTCTTGTAAGGCTTCTTGGAACCCGTTCGTTTGGCGTTTTTGGGCATTTTCATCATCCTCTTAGAACCAGAGGTCGAGGCTCTGCGTTCAGTAACATTAAGCGCTTCCGACTTCTTCTTGTTCTTAGGGAGAAGTCCCTCGGCAGTCTGCAACTCCTTCATAAGCTCAATTACTGTGTAATTGAGCTTGTTCATGGAGTAGTTCAGACGGAAGCTATCATAAGATTCTGTTAGAGTCTCCAAGATCATGTCAATCTTGGTTTCTCCATCGATCTCATAACCGAGGATCTCCATATCATTCGGATGACCCATGATCATAGTTGTCCTCTCCTTCCTTACCCAAGTCAGCACTCGGAGCAGGAGGACATGGGGTCGTGAGAACATACTTGTGCTTTTCCACCGTCAGTACGATGTCGAGGTTACATTTCCAGTCAACGTAATTCTCACCCTCGAGTTTATTAGAACTTAAAATCGTTTGAAGTGTATTAAAAGACATTTTGCTGAAAACATGAATAAAATAAATAACTTTAGTATGTGCTACTTTTTGGAATTATATGCATGCATGAACAATCCTAATATGGTGAGGAAAGCGATAAATAATTCATGGTATTATGAACATCAATGGTTAATTATTTTTTTCTATGGGGAAACCGTAATTAACCGCCTTTCATAGTCGTGACACAACACTATTTAGTTCGAACCTAGCATAGAAATCACAACTTCTAGTTCTTACTAATTACCATAAACGTTTGGTAACTTATTTTTAATGCAGGGCCTCTATGTGAGAATTGTTGGAATAGGTCTAGGATTAAGAAAATTTATCATTATTAATATTAATGGTGGAATATAAAAATTTCTTTTACTGTAAAACAATTTTTACTAACCTAGATAAAGTGCATAGACATGTTATAAATTAAAGATATTATTTAATTACTTGAATACTAACATTTCTTGTAGCTTTATCTTTAATGGATCTTGAGAAAGGTTGATCTTCTCTTCTAGCTCGATTCCTTCAAGCCTAAACGTGAACTCGAGAAACCTAAAGTTTCTATTACAATACTTTATGGAAGTTTAGAAGGATTTGTAAGTGGGCACAATTAAACACAATAACTCAAGAACAAGTCTATGAGCTAAAGATCTAATTTAGCCTAAGTCTAATGAGGACTTAGGTGAAAAAATAAAGGAAATATTTTGAGAGAGAGAGGAGAGGCGTCGGCCATAATAAGAGAGAGCAAGAATGAAGTTTATTTTCACATCTCTATGTGAGACTCTATTTATAAGAGAAGGAAATATCTATGAAGGTCAATTATGCATTCATGAAAGAATAATGCATTCATGACACAATATTTAATTTTCCCTTCCACTTTCTCTCCTAATTTGGCCGACCACTTCTATCAAGCAAGGGAGAAATTTGTTTCCTCAATTAGCTTATTTATTTCCTTCTCAAGGAAATTTATTTTTCTCTTTTCCTTTTGGGTAATTATGCTTATAATTGAAGGGAAATAAAACTCTCATCTTTGATGCATGTTGGCCGAATTCTATTGCTAGGGAAGGGGCATCTAGATGCTTCCTTATTTTTTTAAAGACAATTCTTAAAATACCCATTGTAGAATTAATATTGCACAAATAATGAAATTAATTTTTTAATGCCTCAAACGACTTTTCGGCGTTACAAAATAATTTATATTTTCATCATATGAAAATACTCATAATCATATTTTGACATTCACATCATTTTATGTCCATGTGGACAAAAATACCCTTTAGATATTTTCCGAGAAAAAGTCTAATTCAATATTCGAACTTATTTTGACTTAGTTTTCAGTTTAACAATCATACTCTAATTACCTGTAATAGTGACCTTATGGATCCAAATGAACAAAGCTTGAACTTCTATACTCAGACTCAAAAGTTACAAACCTTTTTCGAGTATTAGTTTAATGTCAACTGACTCCACTAAAGAGTTAACACTGAGAATTTCTCGGTTCAAATGAATTTATTTTCTACTCAACTTCAACTTAATTATATTGAGTGGATCCATTTAACGTTTTCTATGTTTACCCTTCATGAATATCATCAACTAGATGAGATTTATAAAATGATCATTTTACCCTTCTAGTTGTTATTTCCTCAACTCCTTTAGTACTTGGGAATAAGTTAGAAATAATATTTTGACGAGGAGCTAATAAGTCACATTCTTTCATCCAAATAAAGTCGCTACTTAATTTTGGATATTGCGCAGTTCATTTATTATCAATCCAAGTAATAAAGCATGATGTGATATATATTGCATCTCAGCAATCTTGTACATGAATTTCATATCTATGAGAACTTCACAAAGTATGTTCATGAAATTTTCATAACTTAATATCTCACTAATTGGCCTAGTCTAGATTACATAATGGATATAGAATTTGACTTTCTCAAATGAGAGTATTAATGCTATGAAATGACATGTCTCATTTAAGGATTTAGGTAAGCATGATGCAATTTATACATAGTGCCCTTGAGATAGAAGATGTTAAATGGTTTGTTCTTCTATTGTCTCTAAAGGTGCACTTGTCAGTTCAGTATCTTTGAAAGATACACCGGGAGAACTATAGAGTTCCTAACTCTCTATGCCTCGTAACCATACTTCACAGATTCTTCCAACAATCATACTGGGATCAATAGTCTATCGATCTTTAGATTGTGAATATATCGTTTTAGTCAAACCATGAAGAGTTTGTTCAAGCAAGTCTACATTTGTCTCTTCATACATTGTTAGGTTTGATTAAGGACTATAAGACTATTGAATACATTTGTCTCTTCATACATTGTTAGGTTTGATTAAGGACTATAAGACTATTGAATACATTTGTCTCTTCATACATTGTTAGGTTTGAGTAAGGACTACATTTGTCTCTTCATGAAGAGTTTGTTCATGCAAATCTACATTTGCTTCAAACGACTTCTCGGCTTTAGAAACTAATTTATATTTCCATCACATGAAAATATTCAAAATCTTATTTTTACATTCACATCATTTTAGGTCCATATGGTTAAAAATACCATTTAGACATTTTCCGAAAAAACGTCTAGTTCAACATTTCAACTTATTTAGACTTATCTTCTAGTTTAACAATCCTACTCTAATGACCTTTAATAGTGATCTTATGGATCCAAATGCACAAAGCTTGAGCTATAATACTCGGACTCAAAATTTCACGAAGCTTGAGTTTAATGTCAACTAACTCCACTAAAGAGTTGACATTGAGAATCTCTCGGTTCAAATGAATTTATTTTCTAATCAAATTCAACTTAATTATATTGGGCGGATCCATTGTATGTTATCTATGATTCATGAATATCATCGACTAAATGAGATTTATAAAATTACCATTTTACCCTTCTTATTGTTATTTCCTCAACTCCTTTGTTACTTGTGAATAAGTTAGAAATAATGTATTGACGAAGAGCTAACAAGTCACATTGTTTCATCCAAATGAAGTCCCTACTTAAGTTTGGATACTGCGCGGTTTATTTATTCACAATCCAAGTAATAAAGCATGAGGTGATATGCATTGCATTTCAGCAATCTTGTACATGAATTCAATATCTATGAGAACTTCACAAAGTAAATTCATGTCAACTTCACAACCCAATATATCACCAATAGATCGGATCTAGTAGTTCACAAACTTGGATCTAGAGTGTAGATTTCTCAAATGAATATATTGAAGTCATGAAATGACATGTCTCATTTCAGGATCAAGGTAAGTACGATGCAATTCATACATAGTGACCTTGAGACATAAGAGGTTAAATGGTTTGTTCTTACATTGTCTCTAAAGGTGTACTGGTCAATTCAGTATCTTCGGAAGATACACTGGAAGAACTATAGAGTTCCTAACTCTATATGCCTTGTAACCAAACATCATAGATTCTTCCAACACACGTACTATGATGAATAGTCCATTGATGTTTAGATTGTGAATATTTCATTTTAACCAAACCATGAAGTATTTGTTCACGCAAATCTACATTTGTCTCTTCATACATTGTTTTGTTTGATTAAGGACTATAAGACTATTTAATATCATAAATCTTCAAACAAACCAAAAAGGAATTAATGAAAGTTTCAACTTTTATTAATTTAATCAGCAAGTTACAATACGG
Organism: Urtica urens; assembly: GCA_958296335.1. Taxonomy (NCBI): domain Eukaryota; kingdom Viridiplantae; phylum Streptophyta; class Magnoliopsida; order Rosales; family Urticaceae; genus Urtica; species Urtica urens. The sequence goes on from OY282522.1 coordinate 301,633, forward strand.
ACTTTATAAAGATTTATATATTACATCAGTATGTAAATAAACAATCTTCTGGTGGGCATCTCTGTCAACAAACTCCCATTTGACTCAAAGAAGATGAGAGTAGTCCTTCATGCCTAATTCGTTTTGAAGTTGGTCGAAGACCTTGTTGGATAGGGCCTTGGTGAAAGGATCTGCAAGGTTGTCCACCGTTGAGATCTCCTTCACCTCCACGTCTCTGTGCTACACGATCTCTCTAATCAAATGGTATTTCCTCTCATTATGCTTAGAGCGCTTATGGCTTCTAGGTTCCTTTGAGTTAGCAACAGCCCCACTATTATCACAATAAATTGTCATAGGCTCGTTGACATTTGGAACAACTTCCAAATACTTAAGGAATTTTCTAAGCCATACAGCCTCTTTGGATGCTTCACAAGCAGCCACATATTCTTTTGTTTCCATGGTTGAGTCAGCAATGCAAGATTGCTTGATAATCCTCCAAACTACAGATCAACCATTCATGATGAATACAGATCCAGAAGTGGATTTCCTGGAATCCTTATCCGCCTGAAAGTCGGAATCGGTATACCCCGTCATAATCAGGTCAGTACCTGAATATGTAAGCATCAAGTTCCTAGTTCTCCGAAGATACTTAAGAACATGCTTAACAGAAACCCAGTGCTTGGGTCCAGGATTTTATTGGAAACGGCTAACTACGCCAACGGGGAAACATATATTTGGTCTAGTGCATAGCATAGCCTACATGAGACCTCCTACGGCTGAAGCATAGGGAATCTTTCTCATGTCCTCAATTCATGTGCAGTATTGGGATATTGGTCCTTAGAGAGTGAGACTCTATGTCTAAAGGGGTTTAAGCCCTTCTTGGAGTTTTGCATAGCGAAGCGATCCAACACCTTATCTATATAAGATGCTTGGGAGAGCGACAGGATCCGATTCTTTCGATCTTGAAAGATCTGAATCCCTAGAATGTACGCAGCTTCCCCTAGATCCTTCATATCAAACTGCTTAGCTAACCAGATTTTAACCTCAGATAATTTACCTACATCATTACCAATGAGTAGTATATCATCGACATACAATACCGGAAACAAAACCTTGCCATTGTGTATCAACTTATAGACACAAGGTTCATATATTGACTGTTCAAAACCGAAGCCTTTTACAGTTTCATCAAATCTAATATTCCATGATCTAGATGCTTGCTTTAATCCATAAATGGATTTACGCAGTTAACAAACCTTGTTCTCCTGATCACTTCCCACAAAACCGTCTGGTTAAGCCATGAAAATGCGCTCGTCAAGATTGCCATTCACAAAGGCAGTCTTGACATCCATCTGCCAGATCTCATAATCGAGAGCGGCAGCTATGGATAGAAGTATACAGATGGATTTAAACATTGCGACTGGCAAGAAGGTTTTTTCATAATCGATACCTTCCTTTTGGGTATAACCCTTAGCCACTAGTCGCGCTTTGAACGTCTCAATGTTCCCATCCGGACCCCTTTTCTTCTTATAGATTCACTTACACCCTATAGGTTTAACCCCTTCAAGTAGGTCTACAAGTTTCCAGACTTTGTTGACATACATCGAATGCATTTCAACTTTCATGTCATCAAGCCAAAGGTTTGATTCAGAACCAGCCATTGCTTGGCTGTAGGAAACAGGGTCATCATGTCAGCGACGGGTACGAGAGTATTGCCATAAGACATGTACCTGTCAGGCTTTTCAGAAACCCCCCACTACGTCGAAGTACTACTTGACAAGGTTCTGAATTGTTAGGTTACATTTCAGTTCGAGTAAGAACAGTTCTTACAGATGAGGTAGAAGCATCCTCACCCAACTTTTCTTCAAGCACAATTTTTCTTCTAAGTTTCATATTCTTCATATAGTCCTACTTTAGGAAACGAGCATTAATGCTGACAAACGTTTTGTTGTCCTCGGGACTATAGAATGTGAAACCTTTGTTTTCCTTTGGATATCGAACGAACACACATAATTCTGACCTACTACCCAACTTGCTAGTCTTTTGCCTTAGCACATGTGCCGGGCAACCCCAAATTCTGGTATGGCTTAAACTAGCTTTACGCCCAGTCCATCATTCATAAGGAGTACCAGGGACCGTCTTAGACAAAACTTGGTTCAAAATATATGCGGCAGTTAGGAGGGCATATCCCTAAAAGGAAGTAGGGAGTGATGAGTAACTCATCATTGATCTAACTATATCCATCAAAGTTTGATTCCTTCTCTCTGACACTTCGTTTTGTTGAGGTGTGTCAGGTGTTGTAAGTTGAGAAGCGATACATTATTCTTTAAGAAATTCATCAAACTCTTCAGACAAGTACTCACCGCCTCGATCAGATCGAAGGGTTTTGATCTGTTTGTCAGTCTGCTTTTCCACTAAAGCTCAAAAAACCTTAAATACGTTAAAGGTTTCGGATTTTTGTTTGAGCAAATAGACAAATCCATATCTTGAGTAAATATCGGTAAAGGTAATGAAGTATTCGTATCATTCCCGTGCCTGAATTTTGAGCGGACCACATACATCAGAATGTATTAGTTCCAGCAGCTCAGTGGCTCTTTGACCTTTATCCAAGAAAGGTCGTTTGGTCATTTTTCATTTTATACAGGATTCACAAGTCGACGGTGAGCCTATTGCAAAGGCTTTGAGTTGACCATCCCTCACAAGTCTCTTAATCTTATCTAGACTAATATGACCAAGTCTTAAGTGCAAGAGATGTGTTGATTTTATTATATCAGAGGATTCATTAAGTTTGATCCTCTTGGGTTCCCTAATTAGATCATTATCTATTTCAGTGTCTAATAGCAAAGGTTGTGTAGGATAAAGATAGTATAAACCATTTCTTTTACATGCATCAGTGACAAATGAATTGGAAGAAGTAATACGAATTCCATTATCAATAAACTTTAAATAATAATTCTGCTCAACAATTTGAGCTACAAATATTAAGTTTTTCCCAAAGGAAAGAACAAAATACTTATTATTCAAATTTAAATTTTGTCTTCATAAGACAATGTCACGGATCCCACAGTTTTAGCAGACACCAAACTCCCATCACCCCACTTGAACAGAAGTCTCCATCCTCTAAGCTTTTGCTTTTCCTGAACGCATTCAAGGAACAATAAATATGGTTAGTAGCAATGCAGTCAATAATCCACGATGATACATTATCAGCTACTAAATAAGCTTTGGTAATCAGTACAATACCTTTCCCTTTCGTCTTGAGGTGGGCAGGACATTTTCTATGCCAGAGCCCTTCAGCGGTGTGAATTCCCTTCATTAGTTCGGTAACAGTTTACCCTAGCTTATTTCAGCTTGAAAGTATCGAAAGATTCAGGGAGAGTTTCCAAGATCATATCTATTTTGATTTCTCCATTAATCTGTGATCTAAAGATTTCCTTGTCATTGAGATAACTTATGATCAATATCATGTGTTCTCTAACAGGAGTCTTAGCTTTCATACGATAATTCACAAACTGTCGAACCGCTTGTTATCTAGCGTAACGCCTTTGCCCTTCAAACATCTCATAGAGATTGAAGAGCATGGTTTAGGCCGAATCAATATCACAATGATGTTGTTGCAAGATATTGTTCATTAATGCTAAAACATAGCATCTCACAATCTCATCTGATTGGATTCAGGCCGCTTGGGCGTCCTTATCTTCTTGAGTCGAATCATTATTCGTTTCAAAAGGACATTGGGTGGTGAGTACCCATTTGTTCCTTCATAAAGACGATGTCTAGGTTACGTTTCTAATTTACGTAGTTTTTTTGTTTCAGTTAATTTAAGGAAAGGATGATTGAGATAGTGTTTAGAGACATTTTGCTGATTGTTGAAACAATTTATGATTAGTCTTTTTGTTTAGGATTTTAAGTTTGAGTTTAGACAAGAAAAATCCAAAGGTGTTATGAACAAAATACCACTTTATTCCTTTGAGGGAATGCCGCAAAGAGTCTCCTTTCATAAGTAAATGACACATCATGAATGCATAGTCATGACGTCAACACATTAGAGTTTGTTTAGCCACCTTATAAAAAAGTTTGATCACTCAAAACTTTTCGCAGGGCCTCGAGGGAGGATTACTAAAGTTTGAGTCTAAGTGTGTAACCAACCACTTAGTTCAACAAGACCTACTTTGAAAACAATCCACCGAGGGGAAGCCTTGTCTCATCGTTTCACTTTTGAACCTAGCTATAAAAGCAATGTTAGGAGCAATGCGTCTATGAGTACTCTCATTTAAGAGAGGGTCACGAGGGTGACTCTTAGTCCGGCGACATATGCACTTCACATTAGTGTTGGAGATTGCGGGATGCAAACAATAAGTACAACCCTCCCACTTAGTTTTTAGAAAATAAGGGGATCCTAGTTTGCAAACAATAAGTGCAACCCTCCCACTTAATATTTGGAAAAAAGCACGTCTACTCTTGTACATATAGGAAACATATTTCCATTAGTAAAGAGAGATAGAGTGGATCACTAGAAAAAAGAACCCTAAAATCGATATTTGTGAGGGGAGAGCAGTGTTAATGCACTAAGGCACAAGGAACATACTCGGATCTTTTTGTCTATTAATTTATTCTTGCTTAAGGAAAGTGTGTGAGATTAATGAATCTCACTTTTGCACTTGGAAGTTTTTAAGATTCAAAATCTCTTAAAACTAAAATCTTCGACTTTATGACATCTTCCTTCAAGAACCACTAATTTTCAAGGTCCGAGCAAAGAGTTATGCCCATTTTACTGAGCCATAACAATTTGTCCAGATTTTGAAAAACAATTAAAATTACGTCAGATATAGGCGTAATTAGAAAAAGGTTTATTGAAACATTTTAATTGTATGTTTTGATTTCAATTGTGTGTTATATTAACATGTTAATAATTAAACACAATATAAAACAAACAACATAATATAAAACATTCAATAACAAATTTAAACTAGAAGTGCAATAAACTAGTTTAAACTATGTACACAAATTTTCAAACTTGTTAAAAAATTGATTTTGAGTATGCTAAACATAAAATAATTAAACACTGCTTTTAATTTATTTATATAGCATATTTAACAAGTGAAAAATCAACACAAAATTATTTTTAAAAGTTGTACCAAAAAATTAAAATTGTGTAAGATCTAGTTTTTGATAAAACCATTATTCAAGCAAATTTAGAAAACAATTTTCTTATAATGATTTTAAATAACATGTACATGCTTATACTGTGACCATAGCACTGATACCATTTGTCGGAATAGGTCTAGGGTTAAGAAAACTTTATCATTAATCATACTAATGGCGGAATATAAAAATTTCTTTTACTAGTAAAACAATTTTTACGTTAGATAAATTGCATATACATGTTATAAAATAAAGATATTATTTAATTACTTGAATACTAACTTTTCTTGTATCTTGATCTTTAATAGATCTTGAGAAAGGTTGATCTTCTCTTCTAGCTCGATTCCTTCAAGCCTAAACGTGAACTCGAGAAACCTAAGGTTTCTATTATAAGAGTTTATAGAGGTTTAGAATGACTTGTGTGTGGGCACAATTAAACACAATAACTCAAGAACAAGTCTATGAGCTAAAGCGCTAATTTAGCCTAAGTCTAATGAGGACTTAGGTGCAAAAATAAAATAAGTATTTTGAGAGAGAGAGAGAGAAGAGGGGTCGGCCAATGAGAGAAAGAGAGGAAGAATGGAGCTTATTTTCACATGTCTATGTGATGCTCTATTTATAGGAGAAGGAAAAATCTATAAAGGTCAATTATGCATTCATGAAATAATAATGCATTCATGACACAATATTTGATTTTCCCGTCCCCTTTCTCTCCTAAGTTGGCCGGCCACTTCTATCAAGCAAGGGAGAAATTTGTTTCCTCACTTAGCTTATTTATTTCATTCTCAACGAAATTTATTTCCTCTTTTCCTTTTGGATAATTATCCTTATAATTAAAGGGAAATAAAACTCTCCTCTTGATGCATGTTTTGGCCGAAATTCTACCTAGGGGAGGAGCTTCTACATGCTTCCTTATTTCTTTTAAGACAATTCTTAAAATACCCATTGTAGAATTATAATTGCACAAATAACGAAATTAATTTCATAATGCCTCAAATAACTTTTCGGCTTTAGAAAATAATTAATATTTTCATCATATGAAAATATTCAAAATCTTATTTTGATATTCACATCATTTTATGTCCATGTGGACAAAAATCCCTTTAGACATTTTCCAAGAAAAAGTCCAGTTCAACATTTGAACTTATTTTGACTTAGATTTCAGTTTAATAATCATACTCTAATGACCTGTAATAGTGACCTTATGGGTCCAAATAAACAAATCTTGAGCTTCTATACTCGGACTCAAAAGTTCACAAAGCTTTTCCGAGTATTATCCTAATGTCAACTTACTCCACGAAAGAGTTGACACTGAGAATCTCTCGGTTCAAATGAATTTATTTTCTATTTAAATGCAACTTAATTATATTGAGTGGATCCATTGAATATTATTTATGTTTACCCTTCATGAATATCATCAACTAGATGGGATTTATAGAATTACCATTTCACCATTCTATTTGTTATTTTCTCAACTCCTTTGGTACTTGTGAATAAGTTAGAAACAATGTATTAACGAGGAGCTAACAAGTCACATTGTTTTATCCACAAAACGTCGATACTTAATTTTGGATACTGCGCAGTTCATTTATTCACAATCCAAGTAATAAAGCATGAGGTTATATATATTGCATTTCAGCAATCTTGTACATGAATTCCATATCTATGAGAACCTCACAAAGCTGGTTCATGACATCTTCATAACCTAATATCTTACCAATTAGTATAGTCTAGATCACTTAATGGATCTAGAATTTGACCTTCTCAAATGAGAATATTATAATTCTGAAATGACATGTCTCATATCAGGATTTAGGTAAGCATGATGCAATTTATATATAGTGACCTTGAGATAGAAGATGTTAAATGGTTTGTTCTTCTATTGTCTCTAAAGGTGCACTAGTTAATTCAGTATCTTTGAAAGATACACTGGAAGAACTATAGAGTTCTTAACTCTCTATACCTCATAACCAGACATCATAGATTGATCCAACAATCATACTAGAATCAATAGTTCGTTGATCTTTAGATTGTGAATATATCGTTTTAATCTAATCATGAAGAGTTTGTTCACGCAAATCTACATTTGTCTCTTCATACATTGTTAGGTTTGATTAAGGACTATAAGACTATTGAATATCATAAATCTTCAATCAAACTAAAAAGGAATGAATTAAAGTTTCAACTTTTATTAATTTAATTAGCAAATTACAATAAGGACTTTATAAAGATTTATATATTACATCAATATGTAATTAAACAATCTTCTTTTGGCATCTCTGCAAACAAGGATTACCTTAAAACATAAGTTTAAGTGTGTAACCGACACGTAGGTCTTTACTCAAACTTCGAAGACGGTTCACCTATGTGGAGACTCCGTTTCATCGTTCCTTTTTAAGACTTAGTTCTTAACAGTAGGATTAACTAAATACTTCCAAAGTACTCTCATTGAAGGGAGGGCCACTATGTGTGACTCTTAATTCATCACATATCTAGTTAATGATACTCGTGTCGGGGACCTTGGGTTACTTCAACGACAAACAACTCTCCCACTTAGTTTTTGTAAAGAATCAAATTCTTTTAAAACAGTTTACAATTTGTTTTTTGTAACTCATTATTAAATTATAAACTATATGAACTATTCATGTTATTATGTGGCGTTCTATCTTATATGACATGTGAGGTGATATGCAATGAGTGTAAATAATTTAGAAACATAAATATTTAACTTACTAAATGGCATATTTCTAAATACAACCCAAAAAGGAAATTAAATGAAAATTAAACAACTTTGCTCTTGATCGTCTAGGAAACTTGTGACGCTTCATCGGATGTCTTGGGTTTTCCCCCGCACGTTCTCCAACGTGCGGCCAAACCCGAGGTGCTGCCTCCTTGTCTTCTCGTCGTCGAATGATAATAAAATTAATTTACAATTTAAATGTCCTCGCAAATTGAGGTTCACAATTTAAATAAATAAATTTAAAACCCGGGACGATAACCGGAACTAAAATCCTAGGGCCATATTAAATGAGGATCCATCCATAAACACAAACACACAATTCAAGCATTCACAAGAAAAAATTAATCATACAAAAACGCCAACACCAACTAGTCAAAAAATTTCAAAACTACTCATTAAACCTAAATTTTAATGCCTTTATATAGCTCTGATACCATTTGTTGAAATTTATTTAACAAATTAAATAATATAATTATATAACACATCCTATGTGGCGGAAAAATATAATTGGATCTATATATATTAAAACAACTTTGATATATTTAACAACCTAAGGTACTAAAATTTAATTCTATGTTTAATAAACTAATTTATTAAAACACACCAATCAACAATTGAACATCCTATAATTCTATATAGACAATTTTACACAATTATAGACATCCAAGTTGTTGAGAAGACTTATAGTAGAGATTGTAATCAATCTCAGCGTTGCTTGCTAATACCGGAATGCCACACCGAGTCCACGCGAGGAAAGAGGGCCACCGGATTGCCCTAGAAGCACACTGGCCGGACAAGGAAGAAAAACTCACCGGAAAGGACACTCGCCGGATTAGGTAGGCTCGCCGGATAGGAGACAGCACACCCGGAGCCTATTCGCCGGACAGGAGCCTTCACCGGACAGAACGTACTCACCGGACAGGAGCCTTCGCCGGACAAGAAGCTTCGCCGGACAGGAACCCGCTCGCCGGACTGGAGACTTTGCCGGACAGGGATCTTCACCAGACAACACCTTCGCCGGACAGGAACCTGGACGCTTCCGCCGGACTGGGACTCTGGTCGCCTGATCGTCGGATGGGCTGGCTGCAAGGATCCGGCCGGCATGGAGCTTCTAAAATCTTTCAAACACAATTCCAAAACCAATTTCCAGAATTAAAATATACATCAAACACTACAATCAAGAGTCAATGATAATTCACGAGGAAAAAATCGAGATCGAGAGTGTGGGCTCTCAATAGAACTCTCGGGAAGAAAAGGATCACACAACAAAAGATGAAAAAACGATTATTTTTTTTCCTTTTGGTTGGGGATTTCGGCCGAGTATCTCACATAGGGGAAGAGAGAAGATATGCCGAAAATAATAGGGTTAGAGGTTAAGTGAAAACGGTTTCTTGAGCCATTATTTTTACAATTTAAAGTTAGCTTAAGCTGGGTCATACCCTTGACCCAATGAATTAATTATTTTCGGCCAAATCACTCTCCATACTCGTCCATATTTTGTTTATTTCATTCCCGAACAATTTTTATTTATTTTTAAATTCAATTAATTTAGAACTCTCATTTATTAATGACATTTCATTTCATAGTTCTCAAATAAGTACGAAATGAGAAATTTTTATTTTCTTCTTTTATTTATTTGAATTACTCAAGTGTATTATTATCAACATAATAATACTCTATGATTTAACAAAAAAAATAAATAACTAATTATTTATTAAGTTACAAAGAAAATAACTTTCTCAATATAAATCACAAATTTATATCAAATGAGAAAATCAAATATTCTTATTCATTTAATCTCTTCCAAGTGTCTATCATTGAGACCTGATGGACCCATATGAACGAAGCCCTTAGAATAAGGATCGGTCTCAAAAGTTCACAAACTTTTTCCGTCTTTTAATTCTTAATATTAGTCTATTCCAATAAAGGACTAATATTGACACTCTCTCAGTTCATACGCGTATATTTCCGTTTGATGTGACAAAACAATTTTTCACACGATCCACGGAATATTTTACGATATTATCCTTCATGTGTATCAGTAACTAAGAGGAATGTAAAATTACTGTTTTACCCCTTGAGTTATTATTTTACTAACTCCTTTGTTATTTGTGAATGAGAAAAACATAAAGTGAGATGTTTTTACATGTCACGTGTTTTAATCAAAGAATGTTATTATTCAATGAATACTTGGCCAGGTTTATTCATTCACACTCTCATAACAAAGCATATTGTGATACAAATGTTTCATTCTAACAATCAATACTAAGATGAATCATAGAGTCACAACTCTCTATATCACAAGATTGGATATCATGATTCATTCTAACAATCAATACTAAGATTTGATTACTCTATCGATCTTAAGATTGTGAACAAATGTATAAACTAGTCACAAGGGGCTATCTTGTCAAATCTATACTTAGCACCCCTTTTGTTGATGACAGTTTCAGAGCGTAGCATTCATACATAAACACAAACATAATAAAGAATGAATATTTATTAATATCAATGTATCAGCAAAATAAAATATAAAAAGTATTTCAATGTCTAATATCTCATTTGTGGGCACCAATCCCAACAAACCAAAGGTTTCACATTCTATAGTCCCGAGGACGACAAAACGTTTGTCAGCACTAATGCTCGTTTCCTTGAGGATGACTATATGGAAAGTATGAAACCAAGAAACAAATTGTGTTTGTATAAAAGTTAGGTAAGGAAGATTCTACCTCATCTATAAGAACTGTTCTTACCCCAACTGAAATGCAACCTAACAATTCATAACCTCGTCAAGTAGTATTTCGACGTAGTGGGAAGGTTTCTGAAATGCCCGACAAGTACATGTCTTATGGTGATACTCTCGTAGTTGTCGCTGACATGGATGACCCTGTTTCCTACAGCCAAGCAATGGTTGGTTATAAATCAAACATTTGGCTTGATGCCATGAAAGTTGAGATGCATTCCATGTATGTCAAAAAAGTCTGGAAACTTGTAGACCTACCTGAAGGGGTCAAACTTGTAGGGTGTAAGTGGATCTATAAGAAGAAAATGGGTCCGGATGGGAATGTTGAAACGTTCAAAGCGCGACTAGTGACTAAGGGTTATACCCAAAAGGAAGGTATAGATTGTGAAGAAACCTTCTCACCAGTCGCAATGCTTAAATCCATCTGAATACTTCTCTCCATAGTTTCCGCTCTCGGTAAATGGATGTCAAGACTGTCTTTTTGAATGAAAATCTTGACGAGCGCATTTTCATGGCTCAACCAGACGGTTTCGTGGAAAGTGATCAATAAACAAGGTTTGTGAATTGCTTAAATTCATTTATGGATTAAAGCAAGCATCTGGATCATGGAATATTAGATTCGATGGAACTGTTAAAAGCTTCAGTTTTAAACAGTCAATAGATGAACCTTGTGTCTATAAGTTGATACACGAGGGCAAGGTTGTGTTTCTAGTATTGTATGTCGATGATATACTACTCATTGGTAATAATGTAGTTAAATTATATGAGGTTAAAATCTGGTTAACTAAGCAGTTTGATATGAAGGATCTAGGGGAAGTTGCATACATTCCTGGGATTCAGATCTTTCGAGATTGAAAGAACCGGACTCTGCCGCTCTCCCAAGCATCTTATATAGATAAGGTGATGGATCACTTAATAGTAGAGATACCCACAAGAAGATTGTTTATTTACATATTGATGTAATAAATAAATCTTTATAAAGTCCTTTTTGTAATTTCCTAATTAAATTAATAAAAGTTGAAACGTTCATTCATTCCCTTTTAGTTTGATTGAAGATTTATGATATTCAAAAGTCTTATAGTTCTTAATCAAACCTAACAATGTATGAAGAGACAAATGTAAATTTGCGTGAACAAACTCTTCATGGTTTGGTTAAAACGATATATTCACAATTTAAAGATCAACGGACTATTGATCCCAGTATGATTGTTGGAAGAATATATGATGTCTGGTTGCGAGGCATAGAGAGTAATGAACTCTATAGTTCTTCCAGTGTATCTTTCAAAGATACTGAATTGACCCGTGCACCTTTAGAGACAATGGAAGAACAAACCATTTTACATCTTCTGTCTCAAGGTCACTATGTATGAATTGCATCATGCTTACCTAAATCCTGAAATGAGACATGTCATTTCATAGCATTAATAATCTCATTTGAGAAAGTCAAATTCTAGATCCATTACGTGATCTAGACTAGGCTAATTGGTGAGATATTAAGTTATGAAGATATCATGAACCAACTTTGTGAAGTTCTCATAGATATGGAATTCATTTACAAGATTGTTGAAATGCAATATATATTACCTCATGCTTTATTACTTGGATTGTGAATAAATGAACTGCGCAATATCCAAATTAAGTAGCGACTTTATTTGGATGAAACAATGTGATTTGTTAGTTCCTCGTCAATACATTGTTTCTAACTTATTCGCAAGTACTAAAGGAGTTTAGCAAATAACAACTAGAAGGGTAAAATGGTAATTTTATAAATCCCGTCTAGTTGATGATACTTATGAAGGGTAAACATAGATAACATTCAATGGATCCGCTCTATCTAATTAAGTTGAATTTGAGTAGAACATAAATTCATTTGAACCGAGAGATTCTCAGTGACAGCTCTCTAGTGGAGTCAGTTGACATTAAGCTAATACTCGGAACAGGTTTGTGAACTTTTGAATCTGAGTATAGAAGTTCAAGATTTGTTCATTTGGATCTATAAGGTCACTATTACAGGTCATTGGAGTAAGATTGTTAAACTATAAGCTAAGTCAAAATAAGTTCAATTGTTGAACGAGACATATTATCGGAAAATGTCTAAAGGGTATTTTTGTCCACATGGGCATAAAAAGATGTGAATGTCAAAATAAGATTTTGAATATTTTCATAAGATGGAAATATAAATTAGTTTCTAAAGCCAAGAATTCGTTTGAGGAATTATGAAATTAATTTCATTACTTGTGCAATATTAATTCTACAATGGGTATTTTAAGAATTGTCTTAAAATAATTAAGAAAGTATCTAGAAGCTCCCCCCTAGATAGAATTTCGGTCAAGCATCATAGAGAGAAGGATGTTATTTCTAGAAATTATTTTCCCTTTAATTAATATAGATAAGTGGAAATGAATTTAGTTGAGAATGAAACAAATGTGCTAAGTGAGGAAACAAATATTGTGTCATGAATGCATAATAGGAAAGGGCAATTACTCTCTCTTGATTTTCCTTCTCCTATAAATAGAGCCTTACATAGAGATGTGAAATAAGCTTTCTTGCTCTTGTGCTCTCAATTTTAGCCGACCCTTCTCTCTCTCTCTCTCTAGGAAATACTTCGTTTATTTTGGCACCAAAGTCCTCATTAGACTTAGGCTTAATTAGCTCTCTAGCTCATAGACTTGTTCTTGAGCTATTGTGTTTAATTGTGCCAACACATAAATCCTTCTAAACCTGTATAGACTCTTGTAAGAGAAACCTTAGGTTTCTCGAGTTCACATTTAGGCTTGAAGGAATCGAGCTAGAAGATAAGATCAACCTTTCTCAATATCCATCCAAATCAAGGTTCAAGAAAGGTTAGTATTCAAGCTCTCTAAATAATTTTTTAATTATAACATGTATATCACTTTGTCTAGGTTAGTAAAAATTGTTTTACTGGTAAAAAAAAAATTTATATTCCGCCATTATGGTGTTAATGATAAATTTTTCTTAACCCTATACCTATTCCAACACTTTCTTGGATGGCCAGAGTTCGAAAGCTCAAAATCGAAGTCCGGTAAATCACTCTAATTCAGTTTGTCCGAAGTCCGAAGTAGAGTAAGCTTGTCTTCAAACTCGGACGATTTGGTAGGAGCTTTTCTTCTTTCTGAAACAAAAAAAAGGAGTTAGATCGGTTTCGGAAAAAAATTTGTCTGAAGGCTAATCTAATATACAGACCGAAGTGGGTAGCCCATTTTCCATCGTACAAATTGGCAAAATCACCTATCGAATGATCGTTCACTCGGAAGAAAAAATAATAGGATCCCCATAAATTGTCTTTTCCATGGAGCTTGTCGATAACACGCCGGCCTACTGCCTTGCTAAGGTAGAAAGTCTTCGGTTGGTGTTATGAATTGTCCTTAACAACACATAGATCGAGTAGATCCATCATTGAGAGTTCGACCTCTTTCTCCTTAGCCAACTCGATGAGACCAATCACAATATGAAGAAAGTTAGGTCCCATTTGGAGATAGGCTATCTTCATTTCATCCAAGTATTGAAGAAGGAGCCTAGGAATCGGGAACCGAAGTCCAAACCTATGAAAGAATACTTTGTAGATGCAGCAGTAACCATCTACAATAGTATTGGATGTGGCTCCCTTCGAAGGAAGAATGAGATCAACCTCCGGGGTGATATCATAAAGCTTCCTTAAAAACCTCTAAATCGTTGACAGTGACTTTTGTGGGTTGGAGGAGTTGAGCCTCCATTCCACCATTTGCAGCCAACGTACTGGGTTCTGATTCCCTAGTCATTCTCCTAGGTTTCTTAACCTAAGAAATATTTGACCTCGGTACTAATGAACTGACAGAATTTCTTAAGTTTCTAAGACCGAACTGACAGTAGTTCATATAAAAAGCAAATCGAACTGAAGAGTTTTCTAAGTTCTTAGGAAAATTTGGGTACGAGGTCAGAGAGAAAAATTGAAAGAAAATAAAAGGTGAGAATGAAATGCGTACCTTTTACCTTCTTTGTGATATATAAAAAATGGAAGTGACTTTTCGGCTACTTTATAATGAGAAGTTGTAACCCACTTCTCGAAGTCGACCCCTCGAAATCATAGCTGAATAATTTTGTGTTCCTTGAAAATCGTAACGAATTGGAAGAATCTCGTCTCTTCTAATTCATTCGCTGACGCATCAAAGATTCGACACATGTCCTGTCAGTTTCGAATATCAAGCGACTAATTCGTAACTGTTCAATGACGTCGGCCACTTTCAAACATCACCTCGGCTTTTAAAAGTGTCTCTTTATATTTCACAATATAAAGAAACACTGGGGGCTGATTGTGGGGGTAGAAATTGAACCCTTCAAAAACTTTGTCATATTGAGCCCATGAGGCCCAATACACAAATTACCGTAGCCTTACTTTGATCAAGGCCCACCTTAACTGACCAATCTATTGGGCTCAGCCCAACAAAAAATTTATTTCTTCATCAAAGATCTGTTGATCTTGCGATTAACCGATCTGATGAGCTGGCGAAGTAACGAAGCAATAGTCGACCTTGTGACGTACCAAAGATCTTATATTCAATCCTGAAGATCGGATCGTTGACGAAGACTAGAGTAACTCAAATCCAACAGATCGACGTGGCATTCAAAGAGTAAATCAAGAACGATCTCGGTTCGCACGATCTTCCGCGATTTCAATTTCGTCTTCAACTATAAATAAATTCTCTCAGAGAGAGTTCGAGATCTTATCTTTATTATCGCATACAAATATTATTATCTCAATTCTTATTCAGTTTGGTTTTATCTTAATATTACCGATCTCCGCTTGTAATCTTTTTGTTCGTCAATAAAGCTGCGATTACGATCTTATTATTCTTTTATTATTGTTATCAAGTTCATACTATCTACGATGTCTTCCTGAACCCTATTATAAATTAAAACTTTATTAAATCTTATTTATTTAAAGTGATTGTTGATTCCGCCATCAACAATTACCCTTTCCTATTATGCATTCATGACATAATAGTTGATTTTTTCTCCCCTTTCTCTTAGCATATGGCCGGCCAACCCTTGTGCATTAGTGAGGAAATTTGTTTCCTCACTTAGCACATTTCTTTTCTTCTCAAGGAAATTCATTTCATATTTTCTTTTTGGGTAATTATCTTTATAATTAAAGGCAAAGAATCATCTCCTCTTGAGGTGTGTTTTGGCCGAACTCTACACTAGGGAATGGGCATCTAGATGCTTCCTTATTTCTTTTAAGACAATTTTTAAAATATCCATTGTAGAATTAATATTGCACAAATAATGAAATTAATTTCATAATGCTTCAAACGACTTCTCGACTTTAGAAACTAATTTATTTTCCATCATATAAAAATATTCAAAATCTTATTTTGACATTCACATCATTTTAGGTCCATGTGGACAAAAATACCCTTTAGACATTTTCCGATAAAACATCTTGTTCAACACTTGAACTTATTTTGACTTAGCTTCTAGTTTAACAATCCTACTCTAATGACATGTAATAGTAACTTTATGGATCCAAATGAACAAATTTTGAGCTATTATACTCGGACTCAAAAGTTCAGAAACCTTTTCCGAGTATTAGCTTAATGTCAACTGACCCCACCAAAGAGTTGACACTGGGAATCTCTCGGTTCAAATGAATTTATTTTCTACTCAAATTCAACTTAATTATATTGAGCAGATCCATTGAAAGTTATCTATGTTTAACCTTCATGAATATCATCAACTAGATGAGATTTATATAATTACCCTTTTACCCTTCTAGTTATTATTTCCTCAACTCCTTTGTTACTTGTGAATAAGTTAGAAACAATGTATTGACGAGGAGCTAACAAGTCACATTGTTTCATCCAAATAAAGTCGCTACTTCATTTATTCACAATCCAAGTAATAAAGCATGAGGTGATATATATTGCATTTTAGCAATCTTGTACATGAATTCCATATCTATGAGAACCTCACAAACCTGGTTCATGACATCTTCATAACCTAATATCTCACCAATTAGTATAGTCTAGATCACTTAATGGATCTAGAATTTGACCTTCTCAAATGAGAATATTATAACTATGAAATGACATGTCTCATATCAGGATTTAGGTAAGCATGATGCAATTCTTACATAGTGACCTTGAGACAGAAGAGGTTAAATAGTTTGTTCTTACATTGTCTGTAAAGGTGCACTAGTCAATTCAGTATCTTCGGAAGATACACTAGAAGAACTATAGAGTTCTTAACTCACTATGCCTCGTAATCAAACATAATAGATTCTTCCAACAATCATACTAGAATCAATAGTTCATTGATCTTTAGATTGCGAATATTTCATTTTAACCAAACTGTTGTCGCCGTATTTCCGGCGACGATGTTAATATATATTCCCCTTTCCCCCCGTCATATAAAGGGAAGAAGGCTCGTCCGGAAAATCCATGGCACACCCTCACACGTTTAGAACTTCGGCCCGTCAACGAGTCCACGCCCTGGTCGGCCACCTGCGCCTGGGAGAGACCTCCTCGTCCCCTGCCTCCTATGGGTCTCCCAGTCGGCCACCCTTGTGCCTAGGAGAGGCCTGGTCTGCCACTCGCGCATGGGTGAGGCCTGGCCGGCCACCCACGCCTGGGAGACGCCTGGCCGGCCACCAACGCCTAGGAGAGGCCCTCTTGTCCCCTGTCGCCTAGGGGTCTCCCAGTCGGCCCCAAGGGTGATCCCGTGGCTAAAATAGCCCCTTACGCCTTTCACAAAGGTAAGACACTTTTCTCTACACCTAATACTCTGCTAAAATATTAGCACGTGTCTTGCTCTCTCAACCTACTCTACCCCCACGTGAGGTATCTCAGGGAACGATCTCCGACCGGAATAGTTCCCTAAAGATACAAGACCCCAGCCCCAAAACGCATGTGATCCAAGGATCCCCGTTTCCTTCGGTCTTGTCGATCCCTCCTCTTCATCCTATAACTCCACCCACATTATACTAATGTTGAGCGTCGGAGAGGTAAATAGAGGAACTCCTCCCCCCCTCTGTTTTCCCGTCTTAGTTCACGTCTGTTTACTCTTTTCAGATAACAGAAGGACTCGAAGACCACACGACAGCTAAGAGACGATCCGGGACACCGGATCTGACACTCTTAGGCCGAAGCGAGGGCCACCCGCTCGGAGCGAGGATCTGACCGTTTAGGTCTCTGAACGTTGTCCAAATTTCAGGGACAACACAAACCATGGAGAGTTTGTTCACACAAATCTACATTTGTCTCTTCATACATTGTTAGGTTTGATTAAGGACTATAAGACTATTTAATATCATAAATCTTCAAACAAACGAAAAAAGAATGAATGAACATTTCAACTTTTATTAATTTAATCAGCAATTACAATAAGGACTTATAAAGATTTATATTACATCAATATGTAAATGAATTATCTTCTAGTGGGCATCTCTGCCAATAGTAACTTCATGGGCGATCTCGATACCACATGTTCGAAGTCTTCAACTCGATACTTGTTATAAATAGAATGAATTAGTTAGTTGACAGACATGTATCTTATAACTATTATTATTATTATCATTATTTATTTAATTATCTATTATCTTTCTCTTTTCAGCTTGTCAAATCGAGCTCATTTATATCAATAAAAATGTATATTCATATCGATCTTATTCTCGCGTTTCTTTGAAAGTATATGATATTATTAAATATGGCATTTACCGAGATCCACTGTATTAAATATTAATCGTACAAGTCATACATTATTTGTTCGTGATTGTTGATGACGAAATCTGACATCAACATGAAATATACATTTTTCTCTTGTTTACTCATTGTAAATTCGGGAAACCATCGAAAATAGCGACGAAGAAGTTATTGCGAAAGAATTTACTACTGCCGAAAGCTATCTAATACAAACAGTATAAGACCACGACCATCCCAAAACCTTGAAAATGGCCGAAAGGTCTTTTTAGAAGAGGCCAAATGAGTGTTGGTGGAAACTCGAAAGAGAGTTATTTGAAATTTAAGATATTTTATCTAAAAATAAGACAATAGAAACCTTTGATATTTCTTGACAATTATACCCACGAAATAAAATTTCTCTTTTTTCAAATTACTATGGAAAGATAATAATAATTGTGACACTATCTTATTTTTATAAATTTGTTTTTAAAGTAAATTTTCATTTGTTTGCGGTGAGGGTGTATTGAACCGCCAACTTAGAGTGGCATGCTATTATCTCTAGACTATAGCTCTATCTAATTTTAAAAGAGAAATAGACCAAACTACCACTTTTCTTTTCTCACTTTCTCATAATACATCAAAATTCATTTTCTTTCCAAAATACAAGTGTTTTTCAGTTGAAAAGACCATTTGCCTTTAAAAATTTAAAACTTACATAAATGTCCTATATTACACTATCGGTCAAATAAAATAAAATAAATTAAAAAATTAAAAAAATTAAATTTGTAGTGGTGAAATAGTTTTTAAGTTTTTTAGTTTAATTTTTGTTTTAAAAAAATAGATTGTAACCGATTATTATAAATATGAAATAAAATGTAAAATAATTGTTTTAGAGATATTTTATTACTATAATTTTATTAGAAACTATACATGAATAACAAACTGTACTCCACTATTTTAAATTCCTCGATTCTTGTGACAGAACTAAAGTAAGATGTCCACTCTTAAGAGCATCTCCAATGGAGGCAACCAAAATTGCTCTCCACATCACTAAATATTTTAGTTTTTATTTATTTATTATATTTAAAATATTATATAATACTACACAAATAATGTTGGTATAAAAAATTATTATAAATGGAACCACACAAATTTAATTATTGGTGCATATAATATTTTATTATTTTTATTTCCAAAAAAAGAGATGGCATAGGTGCCAAAATTTGCAACTTTGTTATAATCATTACATAATAAAATATTAATATATAAAAAATAAGGTGATGTGGCATTGACATGTAAGCAAAAGCAACTTGAGTTGCTATGCATTGGAGATGCTCTAAGAAACAAAACGTTGGGCCTTGAAGCCCATTGGCATGCACCGTCAACGTGGCAATAACACAGCCTTTATCTCCTTAACCGCCACAAACAATCAAATGATATCAGTGCTAACTTAAGTTTCGCAATGACCAATCAGAACTCATTTTCGATCTCCCGCCGGAATATAATTCCAACTCAACCGATAAAAGGCGAGGAGCACTGTAATTAACGTGTGAGTCGGAGCAGAGTAAAATAACTCCGAAGAATAGTTTCTCGTTATTTTGTTGAGGCTCGAGGCTACATTATTCTATATTATTTCGGTTGGAGAGATGGCTTCACAGAGTTTGAGCTTTGCAACGACAAGCTCTTCATACATTTCGTCGAGAACCCGTACCGGATTGGGGTCAAACTCCAAGTCTTTGAATTACGGTTTTCCAGAGTTGGCGAAGCCCAAAAAGCTCCGATTCTTAATTCGCTCAATGGGTTCATCTTCATCTTCTCCGCACAAACCTGATACCAACATTCAAGGTCGTTCTTTTGACTTCATTTATCATTTTTGACTCATTTAAGTTTTTCTGGTTTAAAATGCGAAAAATCCCCCTTTTTTTCTACGAATATTCGAATGGGAATTGAGAATCAAGAAAGTGTGTATGAAAGGCTCATGTATTCATCCGCGTTCACGAGATATTGTGTATTTTTTCTGTTGCTCTCAACTTCAAAGTGAATACGGGTTGCCCAAGTATCAATATGTTAGTCAGCTAAATTGGAAGCGTTAAAGCTTACAACTTTGAATAAAAAATAAGTAGTTTTCCTTATGGTATGCTCTCAGAGACGGGCGAAGTGGACTATAAATCTATTAGAGAGGAAGAATGGAAGAAGCGACTAAGCAGCGAACAATTCTATGTCACTCGTAAAAAGGGAACAGAGAGGGCTTTCAGTGGGTAAGATTGTACATGTGATTGATTTGATGGAAGAGTAACAAAGATGTTGCCTTTGTGGACAGCGAGTACTGGAACACCAAAGCGCAGGGGATTTACCATTGCATCTGCTGCGACACGCCTCTATTTGAGTAAGCGTTGTATTTTTGGAGTAAGGAAATGAACAAAGTATTAACCTGTTTGTTGTTGTTGAGGTCGTCGACGAAGTTCGACAGTGGGACGGGTTGGCCGTCTTACTATGATCCGATGGGGAAGAACGTGAAGTCAAAGATGGACTTGTCGATCATTTTCATGCCGAGAGAGGAAGTGCTTTGCTCCGCTTGCGATGCTCATCTCGGCCACGTCTTCAACGACGGCCCCCCTCCCACCGGCAAGCGTTACTGCATCAACAGGTTTCTTTTCTTTTTATTCTTTTTTTTATCAATTATATTTTTCAAGGATTTTGATGCACTACAATGTCTTGTCCTTTTGCAGTGCCTCTCTCAAGTTCAAGCCTAATCAGTAGACAAGATTATGGGAATCCCTGCAAGACCAGCGTTTCTTTATGTGCTTGATTTGTGACTAATACATGTATATCTATAGCCTTGTTGTCATGTTTGACACTCTCTAGATCTTTTACTACCATTGAATATGAATGAGAAATATAATTGGGCAATATTTTTGTTGCCAAAGTTTAATACTTTTAAGGTGTATAATACATATTTTATTGAAATCAGAGGAATAATCAAACCTTAAAGGAGGACATGCTTAAACTAATCAATATTCAGAAGAAGAAGAAGTGGGCTATGCCTATTTAGAGGGCCCTTCTTTCTCCCCAATCCAAATACCACACAGTAATCCAATGAAACTATATCCACGTCATCAGTTTATAATAACGAGAGTCCAATATACCCTCGGAATCAAATCACGCGAAGCAGAGGATCATCGCTCCTCTCAAAGCAGTCCCATGGTTCAACCGTCAGTTAACAAAGAAGTCGGAGCAACTACTCGCGATTTCTGTTGTGATTGATCGAAAATATGAGCGATGCAGAAAGAGCGGGGTTTGTGGGACGACGAGGGAATTATTCGCTTGTGAAGAACCTGAGAGTCGAAATCGAAGGAGAAGAAAGGGCTTTCTTTCTCTGCTTCTGGATTTACCTCCTCAACTCCATCACTTTTCCTCTCACTCTCCTCCAAAAGGTCTTCCTTTTCTCTTTAGCCTTCCTCTGTCTCCGTTACCAGATATGTTTTTTCTTCTTCTGTGCTGTCATACGTTTTCTGCTTTTCTTTTATTTATTTATTTATATACCTGTTTTCATGGGACTTATGCTCATCTTTAGTGTGAGAAGGAATGGAATGAGAAAGACGAGTCGTTTTGGAATGCTTTTCAGGGTTTGAAAAATGAGGTCTTGATTCTATGCCCATAAAAACAAAGCATTTCCTGTTGAAAATCTTCGTCATTGGGTTTTATAGTTGGACGATGGAAATAAATGCGGAAAAGATTTGCTCTTTAGACATTTGTTAGTGGTGTCTCATAAAGATTGCGAACAAACAATGCAGGCTCCAAGAGAAGACACGGCCGATTCTCCTTTCCTTATCATAAATCAAAAGGAAGTGACCCTTTTCGGATTGCCTTTGTTGCACAAACAAGTTCCGAGCCAGTCACTAGGCTTCGAGTTTCCTCTCGAAAGATGGGTTCATTTCGGCTGCGAGGTAATGTGATGAGCTGCTAAATATTCATCAATTTACATTTTTTTTGTATCAATGAATTTACTTGAATACCATATCTTATATGGATAAAAGAAATTGTTTGATTAGTTCTATGCTTCCTGGGCCGACAGAATGCAATGCAGACATATGAGATGCCTCTCCTGGTTGTTGTGGCGTTATATAATTACTATCTTCATTGAATGATCGATTCTTGATCAGAATTCTTTGATGCTTATAGTGGTCAATTTTTTTTTATAGGTTTCAGAGACTCTTACAAGACTGCATGTTGATGGAAAACTCTTGGGAGAGAGTGTTATGCCTTTGGTATATGAAAAATACTGCTTTCTCGCAAATAGCTTAAGCTACAAACTTGTTTTGGTTAGCGCTAATGGAGACAAAACCAACCAAGGCTTCATTTACAATTTCGAAAACTTGGCGTCAACTTTGTCCCTTCATGATCACCGTTCTAAGGTGCACAACACTAACTCTTTTTTCTTTCTTTCGAATTTTCTTATGGTTGTTCAGTTAAAGATTCGCGTGAGAGTAGAAGAGTTCACTGTTGTGACATTACTATGTTATTCTCATATCAGGATCCACCTGTCCAGTTATGCATGGATAAACCCTCGCGCTCTGATATTGAAATAGGCGATGATGGTATTTGGAGCATTGTCGGTGGCAAGGTTAGTGATTAATGAACTTTAATTCATCAAGCTTTTGCATAATCATTGAGATGCTCTTGTCTCATAACTATTCATATTAATCTCAGGTATCTTGTCGTAGGAATTTTTCTTTTGACATTCTACTCCTCAATGCCCTTGGACAGCCAGTAAGCAGTGAATCGGAGGTTTTGTTCTAAACTTTTCTAATCTAATTTATTTACGGGTCTTTTAGCTATATACCTATGTAAACATTTAGCAAATTCAACATACCCAACGTTTGGATAATTTTGTGTAAATAACCACTATAAATTGTTAACAGAATTATTTGGACTAATTTGACCTTATTTTGATTTCCCGGTTACACTTCCCGCCCAAAATCAAATTAACGTAAATAAAAACTAAAAATAAAATGAAGGGATGCGTGTGCATTAATGACGTTTTGCGTCATTATGGATTTCCAAAAATACTAGGAAGGTATTTTGGACTCAATCTGGTTGTAAACAATTTAGAGTAGGTATGTCCACAAAATTATCCAAACGTTGGGTATATTGAAAATTTTGTAGTCCTTGATATTTAGATGTTTGATTTTATGAAGTCATTTTGGAATCTTATCTTTTTGTATATTTATAGGTCGTTGCATCGCTTGTGTATGATGATACCGGAGAATCCGTTGAGAGGACAAGTGATGATGAGGCTCCTCTCTTGGCTAGCTTCGATGGAATTGAGATATCTTCTCTCGATCGACCGAGTAAATTGTTGAACGGTCGAGCTTCTTTCAAGTTAAAGCTAGCTCAGGTGTCTAAGATTAGATGTTTCGCCTTCCTGTTTCCTTTTAGTTTGGTTGTGAGAATTGGCTTATGATTTTTCGAACTTTCTTTGTTTAGCTGTCATCCAAGTGCCGGAGTAGGCTTTTCCGCATCATGTTTCACTTATCAGAAACGAAAGCGTATCCTTTCTTGGAAGCATTTTCTCCTCCGATTCGCAGCATTTCGCGGGTATCTTCTTCTTTTACGTGGAGACGACCAACCTCGATTCTCGATCCAGGTGCGAATCTCATTGAAGCCGGAAAAGATTCTTCAAGCAAGAATAGATCCGATCTTTCCTCAAAACGTCTGAGGTTGGGACCGAATGGGAGTCCTGAATCAGCTCTCGGGTCTTATTCCATGTTGGAACTGCCCGGAGAGGACTATAATTTTCATGCGTTGCCCAAAAATAAGGTAGTCTGTTAGGATCTCGTGATATGGAACACACTCGTAATACAACACGAAAGTGCTGTATCTAAACAAGAATTTAATTACGAAGGTTCGATTCTTTTGTTAGGTTGGAGATAGAGATACACTTATGACAAGTTCAACTATGCTCCATGAGAACTCTTCAGAAGACACGTCTTCGACGGATTCGGAGCCGAGAAACTCGGATCCAAAGAGTACTTCGAGCAGTGGGAGCTCGATATCGGACATGACTGTGTTCAAGTACGGCTTGGCTAGCTTACCCGAGAGGACTCTTCTACTGAAGGAGATTGCAAGCTCAGCATCCGATGAAGAGATGATGAACTTTGCAGATCAGGTCTCTCTCTATACCGGATGTTCTCATCACAGGTAATCTCCATAATAAGAATCGCCCACGGCGCCAGTTTCTAATACCTCCATTATTGATGAATCAGGAGCCAAATAATGATGACAAAGAGATTGTTGGAGGAAGGAAACGAGGCCTGGAATTCGATCTCGCAAAATAACGCTACGGTTCCGTGGCAGAGCATGGTGTTCGAGATCAATATGCGATTCATGAAGATCTCTGGTTGCAGTTCCCGATCTCTGTCGCACCAGGTACGCACCCGCTTCACCTTCACCACACATAGAATGTATGATAGGAGTGAGATGTTATTGACAGGACTTGGAGGTTCTGAGGAGAATTTGCGGATGGGAAGAAGAGGGGGGTCGGGAGATGTTCGAGGAGATGTGGAGTTGGATGTACCCGGTGGCGGAGGCGGTGTCACGGGCCCCGCTGAAGGAGATGTGGGGCCCGTGGATCGAAGGGTTTGTGACGAAAGAGGAGGCGGAGTGCTCGCTGACGAAAGCGGACCCCGGCACCTTCGTGCTGCGGTTCCCCACTTCGCGCAGGTGGCCCCACCCCGACGCCGCCTCCTTGCTCGTCTCCTACGTTGAGCCCCACCGTTCCCTTCGCCACCGCCTCCTCTCTCTCCCCACCTCTTCTCTTCAACACATGCTGCTTGACGAGCCTGAACTCTCCAGACTTGGAAGGCAAGTTTTATGCTAGTTTTATTTATTTATATGATTTGTAATTTCATTGTTTTCCTCGTCTATTCTGCAGAGTAATAAGAAGTCAACAAGCGCCGAGATAGTCTTCTACTGCGTTTCCGATTGATCATAGCTTTGTGTACATATCGAGTCTCTTTTTCATTAAACTCCTATACATATATACTTTGCTCACTGCTGATTTCTTTAGTGATTATTTTGGTGCCAAGAATATGGTCATTTAGATGATATACTTACCGTTCTCTATCTTCAGTTATACCAAACACCAAAGCCAATAATTATATGGCGTTGAACAACTCTGGAAAAATAGGTGATCCTCCAGCTAGCTCGATGATTAGATTTCTTTCCCAAAAAATATTAAAGTTATTAAACACTATTTATCATGTTAATAGAGGAAATTTCGGAATCTATGTGCCATAGTTGAGGTAATTTTATTTGTATGTGTCTCATAAAATAATACCAATTTTTAACTCACTTTACTAAAATACCCTTAAAATTTTAAATAACCTAAATCTATTCTCCCTCTCTCTCTTCACCCGCACGAACCCCCCAACCCTTTCCCCTCACGAAAACGATCTCTCACTCTTCATTCGGATGAAAACCTTGTTCAGTTGCACGAAACCCACTCCTCCGTCGTCGCAGCCGGTCTTCGTTCTTCTTCAAAATTGCGACCGGCGACAAACATCTCTCCCTGCCTTGTTCTCTCGCGCGACCCACGATGAACGTCCTCGCTCGCGCCTCTCTTCACGCATTGTGGTCGCAATATTTCTGTCGTCGCCGTCGCATACTTCCTCTCTAATGAGTGTGATTTTTTTTCTGTTATCTGGTATATAGTACTGCATACGACCGCAAGTAACAACAACATACCGCATAACTGTATTCATATTTTTAATATAAACATACCGCAATTAACCGCAATAATTTATAAATGTTTTGTTCATATATTTGTTTAACAACCCATATGGACTCTACAAGTTACCCCAGTTTACCACAACTGACCGCAATTGTTGTTGTTTATGTTGTGCATATTACCATGGTGTAATTGTGTTGTATGATGGAATTTGGACTCTTAAAGATGGTGAACTAGCTGCATTTCGAGTGAGTTGTACGTATGTTCTTGAAATGAAGAACAACATAAAGTATAACGAGTTATTGGATACGTTATATGAACTACTTCGTGTTGATAAGTTATTATTTGATCTCAAAATTGAAGTTCCTTACAAAATCGATGATGTGCAATGTCCTCCTAGTACGATTTGCGATGATGACACAATTTCCTACTATGTCAAGTATGGTCAAAATTTTCATTTAAATGTTACTCGAATTGAGAAACGTATAATTGATGTTTGTCCTTATGAAGATGTACACTTCAATGAATACGTTCCCGGAATCGATGACTTTAGCTCATTTAATGCAAACAATGAAGACTACAATATAAGGACCACGCCAACTTTCGTTGCATCACCTTCTTATGCTAGAAGAGACTCGTCCCCGCAACCACATGATTCACCTCAATCATCACCTAGAAGGTCAAATTCTAATCCTCATTCAACCCCCGAAAATTCTCGTCAAAACCAATGGACGGCACCAAATTTTTCGACCGACGAAAAACAACAATGTTCATTTGCTAGCTCTTCGGCAGGTACAAACTGTGTTATAATTTATATTTTTATTTGACACATACATTGTATGAAACGCATGAGTATATGATCTATTTTAATTCATATAACAGGAAGTAACGACACTTTGGCAGTCAAACAACTTGTTGATAACAAGGATGAGTTGAAGACGCATGTTGCATTGATCGCGTTGAAGAAAAAGTTATAGCATATTGTGAAACAGTCTAGGCCGGATTTGTGGTATATAAATTGTAAATATTCGGAATGCAAATGGAGCTTGAGAGTGAGAAAATTGATACGATCTGAAATGTTTTAAGTCACATCATAAATTAGTGAACATATTTGTTCTCTTGATGTTCGCGGTAAAGAGCACCAGAACGTATCGCCCTTGGTTATTGTCCAGTTAATAAAGAATAATTATACTGTAGATGGAACCCCATACATGCCAAAGAGTATCCAAGAAGACACGAGATCAAAATATGGCATTGAGATGAGCTATTCTAAAGTTTGGAGATGTAGAGAGGCAGCCATTAACATTGTTAGAGGTTCCGTTGAAGACTCGTATTCAAAGATTCCTTCTTACCTACACATGTTAAAGGTACGTAATCCAGGCATACTTATAAATTATGTAATCGAAAGTGGGTGCTTCAAGGCGTGTTTCTTCTTAGTTGGAGCTTTTCGCCGTGGATTCGCTCATTGTCGTCTGGTGATATGTGTCGATGCGGCCTTTTTGAAGACAAAATACGGTGGTCAAGTTTATACAGCGGTTGCTGTTGACGTAAATACGCGTTTGTATCCTATTGCTTTTGGTGTTGTCGATACTGAAAATCACGAGTCTTGGATGTATTTTTCACTGAATCTTAAAGAAGCAATCGGTGAGGTGGCCAATCTGGCATTCATATCTGACAGGTAAACATGGGGTTTCTTGCGGTGATTTTGTATTATTTATGCGGTTTGTTGCGGCGGTATGCGGTAACTTGCGGTGTGTTTAATAAACTGTTAACAAGCATCAAAGTATTAAGCACACTTTGGAGGAAGTATTTTCAGATGCTTATCACGGTGTTTGTTATAATCATGTAAAGATGAATGTGCAACATAGGTTCAAAACTGAAGATTTTAATTTCCGAAATCAAGCTAGCGATGTATGCTTTTGAAAAGTCAAAGTGTCAAGCATACTTGGAAAAGATTAGAAGAAAAGATCAACTTGTAGCCAAACCTCTAGAGGATATCGGTTTTCATAAGTGGGCTCGTGCGTACTTTGCCGGAAATAGGTAAAAAAAAAGTTTGGTTTACATAAAATTCAATATTAATGTCATAATTACTTATTAATATACTTTTATTATGCAAATTCAATATTATGACTAATAATTATGCTGAAAGCTTCAATTGCAAGATGAGACTTGCCCGTACCTACCCAATTACGACTTTGTTGGAATACATTCGGTTCACGGTACAAACATGGTTTTATCGTCGTAGAGAAGAACGTCAAAATAATCATCAACATTGTTACCTCTAATGGAAGACGATCTTAAACATCATTTTGAGAAAGCCGTCCATCATATACCTCATCCAATAACTGAAAATGAGTGTGTGGTAATAAAGAATGGTGTATACTACAAAGTTGATTTGGTGAATAGGACGTGCACCTGTGGAATATTTCAAATAATTGGAATTCCTTGTTCACGCTGTGGTTTTTGCACGTATCAAAAAGGTACACATTTATTCTCTTTGTGATAATGTTTACTTTGTTGACACATGGCACAAGTCATATTTGGAACCAATATATCCGGTCGGTAATGAGGATGAGTGGGACGTTCAAAGCGAGTTGAAGGATATGAAAATAAAAGTTCTGCCATATAAAAGACCTGCTGGACGTCCCAAAAAAAATAATGCGGGAAGACGACGAGTTAACCGTCTTCTATCACAAGGTGAAATAGTTGTCACTCATCGCAAATGTAGCAAATGCAGCGGCCAAGGTCATAATCGAGCTTCGTGTACTTATAGATCTTGATGTTTGTTGAATTCTATGTTACATTATGGGATTTTTGTATGTGATCAGATTTGATGTTTGTTAAATTTTATATTGTTTACATTCTGAGACTTTTGTATGCAATCAGATTTGATGTTTGTTGAATATTGTGTTGTTTTTTCATGTTATTTATATTTTGGGAATTGTTCAATTTTCTGTGAAACTGGTGTTTTTATTATCCATACACCGCAACACTGGGATTATTATGTTTCCAAATATATTATAACGTGTCAAAAAAATGGAAATAGTACATAAACATGAAATATATTAAAATGTGTCAAAAGGATGGAAACAATACATAAACATGTTTTCAAATATATTAAAATGTGTCAAAAGTATGGAAACACTACATAAATATGTTATTAGATAACGGTAAACGAAGACGGAGATCGGAGACGCGAGTCGGCAATGAGCTCACCGGAAAAATGCAGTTTTTCTTCTCTATTCTATATGAAACTCTCATAGTAGTTTGTTTACTGCGTTTTTACTTTCTATGAATCTTTTATGCATATTTTTTAGTTTTTCCACCATCATCATGAACTAAACTTATAGAGAGTGATGATTTATCTTTATTATTATTAAGGATTCATTGTAGTTTGTTTTGAAATTTTATTTCATTTTATTGTTTTGTATTTATTTTATTTTTGTTCATAATGCATGTATAAATTTGATCATCGAGTGCATGATTCTAGGATTAGTTAATCTCTGTAACGAGGTTTAATTAGTCGTACAAGTAAAATATAATACCGTAGTACATTTTGTGAAGTTTAGAGATATAGTCACAGCTGTTAAGGAGTCGAGCAAGTGTTCCTAAAAACGTAAAAGCAAGGTAGGTTTTAATAAGATTTGAGACCGAGAGGTACGAGAAGTTCTTAGTCTTAGGTCATCAATATTACTCTAGCGATGGTTAGCGATAAAATCACGTGAACACGATTAGCATAGGAATACGATTGATAAATTTTCATCTGTTTAGATATCCTGACAATAGGATAAAAAAGTGAAATCGAAACGCTCGATTCACCACATCATTTTTCAATCTTTATTTCATTTTAATAATTGTGTTTAAGTTTAGCAACCACTATATTCACATTTCATATTCCTTAAATTCAAATTGTACCCATTGATTTGATTTACATTTAATATTAAGTACGCGTGGGAATGACAAATCTTACTTAAAAATACTATGTGCCTGTTTGGTAATCAACTCCAAAAAAAATTATTTTCTTTTTCAATTTTCTATAATATATTTGAAATGTTTGGTAAAACTATATTTGAAATGTTTTCAGAAAACTGTTTGTTACGATTTTAAATTTTTTATCTTCTTCTATTTAAAAAAAAAAAAAATTCTTCTGTTGTTAGGAAAAGCTTCGCCAAGAAACTCCTCCGTGGCGGCGAAGCGTCCCTGCGAGAATCCTGTTGTTTGTCTCCTCCGAGCATTTTCGTCGTTGGTCTCCGCCGAATCCCGCCAAAAACTCCG
Organism: Urtica urens; assembly: GCA_958296335.1. Lineage (NCBI taxonomy): Eukaryota > Viridiplantae > Streptophyta > Magnoliopsida > Rosales > Urticaceae > Urtica > Urtica urens. The sequence goes on from OY282522.1 coordinate 331,920, forward strand.
TTGCGGCTCTTTGCCGATCTCGGCCGTGAGATTCGTCGCTGGTCTTGCTATCTCCGCCTAGAGATTCTTCGTCAGTTGTCGCCGTTCTCCGCCGGGAGCTCTGTCACCGACCTCTGCCGAACATCATCGTCGCTGGACGCCTAGTAGAGATCCATCGTCGATCTTTGCCGAGCGTCCTCGTCGCCGGTCTCCGCCGCTCCGTTGCCGATTTCCGCCGACTAGTCGCCTTCTTACGTCCTTCTTTTTCCTTCAGATTTCAGACCCTCGTCCCTATGTTTTATTTTTTCTTTTGTTTATTTAATGAAAATCGTATGATGTTAGTGAAAGAAATGAGTTAAAAAATTACAAAACACTTATTTGGAGTTTTCTATTTTTTTGTTATTTTAAAAAACAACTCCAATAATTTTGTAATAAGTTAACTTGACAATTTATATCAAACAATTTTTTTTTGTTTTTTACTCTACTTTTACATTTTGAAAAATCAAATACATTTTTTGAAATCACTACGAAACAGGCCTTATATTACTCGAGCGATCAGTACGCTTGCGAGCGCATACTTTCTAGCACGTCAATTCCATAATTATAAATTGACATAAATAAATTAAAAGGATCTTATGTTGGAAACAATCTCTGAACTCCTTGCTTACAAAACGCGATCAAACCAAACCAAAAACATAAACTTGGAATGCAAACAAGAAAGAATAATAAGAACACACAAAATTTGTTAACGAGATTCGACTAAGTCTACTCTCCGGAAACTCAAACTCCTCTACGATAGATAGTTTGAGCCTGATTTCCCAACTTCGATCACAAAAGCAATCTCAGGTGTTTACAATTTATCGCTGAAGGAGGTCGGCTCTGAGTGTCACTTCCGAATTCGCTTCGAGAGACCACACCCCTGCCTTCACTTCTGGGTAAAAATACGTGTCGATCAACAACTGGTGGACAACGTGGAAGGGAATGTCAGATGACGTAGGAGGTGGATGGTTTCTTATTTGTTGATTGTCAAATATTCTAAAACACAACGTCGACGTTCATCGTCGTTTGCAGCACGCTCACATATAGAGTTTTTATAACAAAACTTCAATCAATTATTTCTTTACAGCTCAATAATATAGAGGGATAACTAGGCATATAGCCAATTGAAACATAGAAATTGCAAAATAGCCAAATTTTACACAAATTTGGGTTAATAGCAATAAACCGTTATAAAAAAAAATATAAAGAGACTAATATACCCTCTAAATAAACGGCAAACTGAAATAATTAAAAAATAAAAAAAATCCACAACCGCTTAAACATGCATTTGTAACTTCCAATTGGGTAGGAAAATAATTATCAATTTATTATTTCCGAAATTTATATATCAAACTTTTTTAAAAGCAAAAAAATTTCTCTCATCTCTTCAAAAGTGCAAAATAACCGTGAATAACCATAAAAACTAAAAAGTGCAAAAATAAGACAGTGCGAAAACTCACAGCAGTTTGTTTGAAAATTGAAAAGAGAAATAACTGCTCTATATATAGTATTTTAAATTCAAAACGAAATAAAACCAAATAAAACAAAAGAGCATGAATGTAAAAAATATATTAACAAATTTGGCACGTTATTAAGAAAAGTTATTTACTTAAAAACGAAAGTTTGCTAAATTGAAATAACAACGTTTCCTAGTGCTACTTAGAGGCAAATTGTTGGATCAGCTGCAGCCAAAGTCAAGACTTGATCAACACGCGAGGATGACGTGGACCTATCAAGGAAGGCTTAGCCAACGGTCATCTTAATCAATTATTTAGTTATATATATAGACTTAGATAATGTGTGTATAAGGTGTTCGATATATGTACTGAGTGGGTGTGTTCTTGAGATTAGAAAAACAATACTGAGAGAGAGTTTGTATGAGTCACAGTATTATCAAGTGAGAGAGTTTGAGTCTCTAAGAGTATTCTTGATTAGTGACGTGAAACTCAAGTGATTGTTCATTTGTAGACCAAAACGAATTATCTGACTTTCATCAATGGAAATCGAACTTCCTTCGGAGGAGGAGTTCGCGGGGATGTAGGCTTGTTAATGCCGAACCTCGTTAACAATTCACGGTGTTTTCTTTCTTTTACTTGTTCTTCGATTGTTTGTGTTTGAGTTTTTCATATACTCTGTTTTGTTGATTCTGTTAAATTCAATTCTTCTGAGCTTGGAATATTGGATGTTACTTCTAACAGTGGTATCAGAGCGAGGTTGAAAAAGAACAAAGCTCATGAGAACACTGATCTTCGCCCAAAACGAAGATCTGTAATCTGCAAAACTGGAAGCACAAGATTCAACACCTGATTCAAACTCTGCAGTTGTGTTGTCGAATCAGGCTAATCAAGGAACAATCAAACTAATCGTCCACCTTTTCAGAACTCTCCACAAACCAGTCAAGACTGGAATTCATTCTCTGAAATGAGGATCGACATCGATAAGTTCGATGGCACAAGAGATTTTCGAATTTGGCGAAGGAAGATTTCCGCACTGTTAGCCCAGCAAAAACTCTTGAGAGTCATTCAAGATCCTGTTTCTTGGCCACCAGACCTTCCTGAAGACCAGCAGAGAGAGATGCTCGAAACTGCGACTGGAACGATCATATTCCATCTCTTTGACTCTATTATCCGACTTGTAGATAACGAAGACACGCCTGCAAAAATTTGGAGAAAATTGGATGAGCTTTTCCAATCAAAGTCGTTATCTAACAAAATCTTCCTCAAAGAAAGACTCTTTGGTTACAGGATGGAACCGGACAAAAATCTCGAGCAAAATCTTGATGACTTTCTGAAGATGAACATAGAGTTAGCGAACTCTGGGGACAAGGAGGAACTTAGTGATGAGAACAAGGCAATCATCATTCTCAACGCCCTGCCCGACACCTACAGGGAAGTTAAATCTGCAATTAAATATGGCAGGACCTCCATTACTTTAGATGAGGTAATCTCTGCTCTTAAATCCAGGGAGCTGGAGATCAAGAGAGATAAGAGAAATGGTGAAGGTGAAGGGCACTTCGTTCGTGGTAGAAGTATACAGAGGTCCTCGAGCTCCTCCAAGAATCGAGGAAAGGGCAAGCCAAGACCTCGATCTACGACACCTGGCCCGAATCAAGAAACGCAGAGAAAATGTTACTATTGTGGCAAGCTTGGTCACATCAAAAAGGAATGCTACTCATGGATCAAGAAGAACAAGGATTCTTCGAAACCCAACAGCTCGAGCCATGAGCTCCAAGACTCGGCTAACATAGGTGACGGTTATGACAGCGGAGAGGTATTGACTGTCTCCAAGGATGGGAGCCTGTCTGATTGGATCCTTGATTCCGGCTGCACCTTCCACATGACGAATAATCGTGAATGGTTAAGAGACTTCAAAGAAGTCAACGGTGGAAAGGTCGTTATGGGCAATAACGAGACGTGCTCAGTTCATGGCATTAGGACAGTGTGCATTAGAACCCATGATGGAATCAACAGGGTTCTAACTAATGTTAGATTGGTCCCAAAACTGTCAAGAAACTTGATTTCTTTAAGTATATTGGATGACCTCGGTTACACCTGCAAGACTGAGAATGGTGTCATGAAGATCTGCAAAGGTTCATTAGTTACCTTGAAAGGCAAGAAACTCTCAGGTCTCTATTACCTACTCGGTGAGACCCTCTCTGGAGATTCAGCTGTGGTCACACCTACTGAGGATCAGAAAACAAGAACTTGGCACAATCGATTGGGTCACATAAGTGATCGAGGACTACAAATATTGAGCGATCAACGCTTGCTGGGAAAAGATCGAATCTGCAAGCTTGGATTCTGTGAGCACTACATTATGGGAAAGCAGCATCGATTGAAATTCAACACAGGAACTCATCGATCGCAAGCAGTGTTGGAGTACATTCACTCAGATTTATGGGGGCCAGCCAAGCTGTCAACACAAGGAGGTAATTTTTATTTTCTTTCAATTGTTGATGATTTTTCTCGAAAGGTCTGGGTTTTTCTGATAAAATTCAAGAATCAAGCATTTGAAAAATTTCGAGATTGGCAAACCCTAGTTGAGAACATCATTGAAAAAAAGGTTAAAACTCTAAGAACCGACAATGGGCTAGAATTCTGCAATGTAACCTTTGATGATCACTGCACAAAATTAGGTATTCAAAGACATAAATCAGTTAGGTTAACACCCCAACAGAATGGAGTCGCAGAACGAATGAATAGAACCCTGTTAAACAAAGCCAGATGTATGTTATTTAGCTCTGGTTTGTCAAAAATATTTTAGGGTGAGGCAGTCTCAACTGCAGCCTATCTTGTCAATCGTAGCCCGTCTAGTGCATTGATTTTTAAAACACCTGAGGAACTATGGATGAACAAACCTCTTGATCTTAGTAATTTAAGAACTTTTGGATGCTCGGGCTATGCACATCAAAGCATCGGAAAGTTGGAACCTAGAACTATAAAATGCATATTCTTAGGCTATCCTCAAGGAACAAAAGGATATAGACTGTGGATTAAAGATCAAGTTGGTTTTAAAACAATAAATAGTCGTGACGTTGTGTTTAATGAGAATGACTTTCCCTGTCGTGATAAATCTGCTTCTCAATCGTATGAAGATCAACAGACTAACCCTACAGGTGGTTTAGAAACTTTAATTGAGCTTGCGTCAGACAGTGGAAACACTGATCAGATAGCAAGCAATGATGACAGCCTTGATCAGGTGGAGCGATTAGAGTCAACTTCTCAACAGGAACATGAGGAATCACAAGCTTCTTCTGCTCGATCTCATATCCCTGGTGAAGAAGATCAACCAGAAAGCAGCTCATCAAGTGAATCAAATCAGGGAAGCATTTCAAGCTATCAACTTGTGAGAGACAGAAACAAGAGAGTTTCAAAGCCAACGCAGAGATATGGTTTCTCTGCATACTCGGAGCTTCTTGCATATGCGTTCACTTCTGCTCTGGAAATTGATATGACAGAACCTGTGAGTTATCAAGAAGCTTGCTCCTGTCCTGATTCTAAAAGATGGATAATAGCTATGGAGGATGAGATGAAGTCCTTATACAAGAATCATACGTGGTCCATCGTGCCAAGGCCTACTGATCAAAATCCTGTAGCCTGTAGATGGCTTTATAAATTGAAAGAAGGCACGGATAAAGCAGATATTGTGAGGTACAAGGCAAGATTGGTTGCAAAGGGTTTCACCAGGTGGAGGGAATCGATTATAATGAGATCTTTGCTCCGGTTGTGAAGTACAAGACTATTCGTATTATGCTATCTTTAGTTGTGCAGTTTGACATGGAGCTGCACCAAATGGACGTCAAAACCGCATTTCTACATGGAGACTTAGATGAAGCTATTTACATGGAACAACCTACTCGTTTTGAAGTTCAGGGCAAAAAGGACATGGTGTGTTTGCTTAAGAAGGCCCTTTATGGACTGAAACAGTCTCCTCGACAGTGGTACAAAAGGTTCGACAATTTTTTGATGAGCAAAGGTTATTGTCGAAGCTCTTTTGACTCATGCTTGTACTTCAAAGGTAAATCAATTACTCAGGTAGTTTTTCTGTTGCTTTACGTAGACGATATGTTGTTGATTAGCCAGTCAGTAAACTGTGTTAATGAATTAAAGAATGTGCTTCATTCTGAGTTTGCCATGAAAGATCTCGGTGAAGCTAAGAAAATACTGGGTATTTCAATTGCCAGGGATAGAGAAAATGATATATTGACACTAACACAGGGTGATTATATAGAGAAGGTTCTCAGAAAGTTTCCGATGACTGATGCTAAATCTGTGAATCAGCCACTTGGACCTCATTTTAAATTATCTAAGTCACAGAGTCCACAGAATCAAACCGATTTTGATTTTATGAAAACTGTTCTATATGCAAGCGCTGTAGGGTCTATAATGTATATGATGATCTGTATTAGACTTGATCTGGCCCAAGCTATTAGTCTGTTGAGCAGGTACATGTCTTGTCCTGGTAAAGAGCATTGGAATGCTATGAAGTGGGTTTTCAGATATTTGGCAGGAACTCAAGATGTAGGTTTGATTTATCAGAAAACTGGTTCAAAGATTGAAGTTGAAGGATATGTAGATTCAGATTATGCAGGTGATATTGATAGTCGAAAATCCACTACTGCTTATGCCTTCTTATTATGTAATAATTGCATAAGTTGGAAATCACAACTTCAATCCATTGTGACTCTGTCCACGGCTGAAGCTGAGTATGTCGCTGTTACTGAGGCAGTAAAGGAAGGAATATGGCTTCAAGGAATGCTAAAGGAGTTGAATGTATTTCATGATACTGTGACTGTGTTTTCTGACAGCCAGAGCGCAATACATTTGTGCAAAAATCCTGTTTTTCATGACAGGACTAAACATGTAGACATTCGGTACCATTTTATTCGTGACAAGATTTCAGGTGGTGAGATAAATATATCAAAGGTCAGCACAGATGATAACCCTGCTGACTGTGGAACAAAAGTTGTAACCCTCGGCAAGTTTAGACATTGTCTTAAACTGTTGAGGATAGGATCTGCTTAAGTGTAGGTGTGACATCGAACGATGAGTCTGTTCGAAGTTCTGGAAGTTTTGATTTTCACAGGTGAAAGGTGTCTTTAGCTTAGCTGAGGTGGAGATTGTTGGATCAGCTGCAGCCAAAGTCAAGACTTGATCAACACGCGAGGATGACGTGGACCTATCAAGGAAGGCTTAGCCAACGGTCATCTTAATCAGTTATTTAGCTGTATATATAGACTTAGATAATGTGTGTATAAGGTGTTCGATATATGTACTGAGTGGGTGTGTTCTTGAGATTAGAAAAACAATACTGAGAGAGAGTTTGTATGAGTCACAGTATTATCAAGTGAGAGAGTTTGAGTCTCTAAGAATATTCTTGATTGGTGACGTGAAACTCAAGTGATTGTACATTTGTAAACCAAAACGAATTATCTGACTTTCATCAATGGAAATCGAACTTCCTTCGGAGGAGGAGTTCGCGGGGATGTAGGCTTGTTAATGCCGAACCTCGTTAACAATTCACAGTGTTTTCTTTCTTTTACTTGTTCTTCGATTGTTTGTGTTTGAGTTTTTCATATACTCTGTTTTGTTGATTCTGTTAAATTCAATTCTTCTGAGCTTGGAATATTGGATGTTATTTTTAACACAAATTTTCTAATATATATCCGTTTAACAAACAAGAACAAAATGTTGTGCTGATTAAACTTTGACTTTTACATAAAACCCCAATTTAGTAAAGCGGAAAAAGGGAGTAGTTGCATGTTTTTCAAGCCTGTCGTCTTCCTAAAGTACTCTTACAAGTGTGGACTCCATTTTATTGTCTCATTGATTATGATAGCTTTACCAATCAATGCTCACCGACAATACTCTTCAATCTTTATTATTCTTCTTCCACGTTTTCTTTACACTTTTATTTTCTTTCCCTTTGTTCTTTTCACTTTTACTGTAATTTTAAGAAACCACAGTTTTTATCTCGTAGATATTTGGTAATTGGATGACAGAACATAAATCAAGGCTTTGCTTGGACAAAGTATGTGCACGTATTAGAAAACTGTAATTTTCTACCTATAAATGCAGTTATAAATATATATATATATATCTGTCTCTCTCAAACTTATAGTCGCATAGGTCACAGTCCCCAGATAGGTGTATGACGTGGCACAGTAAGTTCTCGTGAGTCACTACGAGTCACGAAATTTAGGTGATATATCGGCCATCTCTTTCATTTTTGTCAACAAAAGCGATGTACACCAAAACGAATGTCATATACTCCAGTTCTGGCTTTCCATATCGAACTTCTCACTCTCAATCAATCCACGTATACTACATATACGCCTTCATTCCAACGAAAGGGTCGTTCTTATTTATTTTCAGACTTTTCTCTCTCTCTCTCTCTCTCTCTCTCTCTCTCTCTCTCTCTCTCTCTCCCCTTTGGAGTAAAGTTAGCAATCACATAATAACCTTTTCAACTGTAGATCGATGAACACCAATAATTCTCGTCTTAAAGGATATTAAAGTCTATGACTGTTCAAACACACAATTGTTTTTGCTGTATAGCTATGCCATATAGTTAAGTCCTTGTCTTGTTTTTTTTTCACACAAAGCGGAGAGGGAGAGGGAGAGGGAGAGGGAGAGGGAGAGGGAGAGAGAGAGAGAGAGAGAGAGAGAGAGAGAGAGAGAGAGAGAGAGAGAGAGAGAGAGAGAGAGAGAGAGATAATGACAAAGCCTCCGTTAGTGGCGTTCTACGTGACGATAGCTTGCATGGCGTTCGTGGTGACGAAGATGACCGTCGCAATCCTTCTGTACAAGCGATGGAAGAGAAAGCACTTGATTCACGCCGATAACTTTTCTGGTACCTTATATATACTTTAAACTCTGCTGCCTCAAATCCGGCTTCAAAACCTTGCGCTGTCACCAATTCGATTCTCATAAACAAAATTTCTATAGTTCAATAATCCTCCTTCTTTTTAAAAATAGTCCATGTTTTGTTTTGTTAAAATAATCAGTCACTCTACTTAAACTAATTTTAGGCTATTTTGATCAATTAAGTGAATTAATTTAGGGCTGATGATCAATTTTTTTAATAAAATGAAATTTAAGCTAAGTTTTTTAGAAATTAATAATTGATTAGTTGCGTGTGGTGGGTCCAATTCTGATCCCACGTTTAATTTCCGGGTTTATGATGTCTCTTATTCAATTTTCTTCTTCTTGTCATCGTCAACTTATATCATATACAGACAAATACATGTAGAAGTGATGATGAGATGACACGTGTCATTTTCAGGTGGGAAATTGGTTGTGTTCCGGTCTGAGGCGATGAAGTATCTAAAATCGGAGGCGTTTGTGAAGAAGACGGAGAAGCTTGGGAACAAGGACATGATCGGAGCAGGAGGGTATGGGGCGGTGTTCAAGGTGAGTGTTAACGAGTCAACCTCTTTCGCCGTGAAGAGGCTCTTCCGAGGCGGCGGAGACCGGTCCTTCGAGCGGGAATTGGAAGCCATGGGAGACATAAAGCACCGGAACATTGTGACTCTCCACGGCTACTTCTCGGCCTCTCACTTCAACTTCCTCATCTACGAGCTCATGCCCAACGGAAGCTTGGACTCCTATCTTCACGGTACTAAACATTATATATTAAAAAGGGTTAATCACTATAGCCCTATAAACATGTTAAAATGCTCAACATTTGACGAAAGTTAGGTAAATGAACCAGTAAAATGTTTTACCAGATTATGAAAACCATTTACAATCGAAATAATAAGGTTAAATTTGTAAAGTTAGGCTGTTAATAATTGTGCTACGTAAACAATACGGTCATTTATCACAGTTTTACCAAACATTTGACATTTCGAAATTCATATGCCAAACGTTGGCCATTTGGCTAATTATTTGTATTAAAAATGCTTTCAGAGCGTAGTAGAAAATGCTAGGTTGAAAATTCAAATCTGACGAAAGTTGTATGTGAAGTCAAAATTTCAGATCTGATAATACTATCACATGAAACAATAGATGCGACTCCTTCAATTGTCATTCCTATCAGAAATCTGATTTTGTATTCTTTCACGACGTAGCGAAAGGAGGGGAGGGGAAAGTTTTGGATTGGGGAAGGAGGTACAAGATAGCCGTGGGGGCGGCGAGAGGGATTTCGTATCTTCATCACGATTGTATTCCTCATATCATTCACAGAGACATCAAGTCCAGCAACATATTGCTCGACCGCAACATGGAGCCTCGGGTTTCGGATTTCGGGCTCGCCACCTTGATGGGGCCCGATAAGACCCACGTCTCCACCATTGTTGCCGGAACTTTTGGCTACTTTGCTCCCGGTATATTTATTAAAACAGCTCTTCGAAAGTAGTTCTCTACAAATTGATTACTTGCGTGTCCAGTTAAGATTTTTTTATAAATTATGTAACTAATGCAGAGTATTTCGACACGGGAAAAGCGACAGTGAAGGGCGATGTGTACAGCTTCGGGGTCGTTCTTCTGGAGCTTTTGACCGGGAAGAGACCGACAGATGAGGCGTTCATAGAGGAGGGAACTAGGCTTGTCACTTGGGTAAGTGTATATGTAATGAGCTTTTCTACTTAAAGAACTAAAAAGAAATCTCTAAAAAAAAGAAAATATTGTTTGAACAGGTAAAGACAGTGGTTAAAGGGAACAAGGAAGAGCATGTGGTTGACAGAAGCTTAGAGGAATTCCCGGCAAAGGAGATTAACTCAATGTTCAACATTGCACTGATGTGCCTCGAATCAGACCCGTCCATCAGGCCTTCCATGGCTGAGGTTGTCAACTTGCTTGAGCACCTCAAAAAATGATATCATATCACCAAATCAATGTTACGCCCGCAACGAGGATGACGTTCCGAAGGCGAGGTTGAAGTTGACGTTCCGAAGGAAGGGCTGGAAGTCTTTTACTGAATTCTTTTAATAGTCAAGTTTGTTTCTTTTAATTGTAAAGTCTGTACTGTAATTGGAGTTGTATAAATAGACTCGGGGCCTCAAGGGCGGGGTATCTGAGAATTCTGTAAAGTTGGGTTTCTTAGACTTGGAGAGAACGAACCCTCTCGAAAGGTTCGGTGTAACACTTTTATTGAATCAATAAGAGAATCTTACAACCACACATCGTTCTTGCTAAATACAACAAACACGAGCGTAAAGAAAGAGAGAGAGATCCGAAGATTCGCAGAGTCTCGGCGAGATCCCGACGTCGCACGGCGCGGGGCGTATCAAGTTGGTATCAGAGCAGTGAGATCTTGTGGAGGTGAGGCAATTCAATGAAAGTGTTACACCGAACCTTTCGAGAGGGTTCGTTCTCTCCAAGTCTAAGAAACCCGACTTTACAGAATTCTCAGATACCCCGCCCTTGAGGCCCCGAGTCTATTTATACAACTCCAATTACAGTACAGACTTTACAATTAAAAGAAACAAACTTGACTATTAAAAGAATTCAGTAAAAGACTTCCAGCCCTTCCTTCGGAACGTCAACTTCAACCTCGCCTTCGGAACGTCATCCTCGTTGCGGGCGTAACAATACCGCCCCGCCAAAATTCCACCTTGTCCTCAAGGTGAAAGTCCGGAAATTGCACCCGTATGACCCCGAAATCCTCCCACGACGACTCAAACTCCGCCAAACTTGTCCATTTAATGAGTACCTCAATGTCGCCGGCTCGACCCACCGCCTTGGGGCGAATTCCCAGCAAGGCCTCCGGCGCCACCCGTAACTCGAAATCCTCCGTGAGCTCCACCGGAAGCACCTCGCCGGGTTGCACTTCACCCACCGCTCGTCGAAGTTGTGACATGTGAAAGACCGGGTGAATCGAGGTTGTCTCGGGCAGCGCTAGACGATACGCCACAGCCCCCACCCTAGCAAGTACCTCGTAGGGCCCGTGAAAACGCGCCGATAGCTTCTCGAACCTCCGACGAGCCAACGAACATTGTCGGTACGGTCGAATCTTCAAATACACCTTATCTCCAACCTCGAAGGTCACCTCTCGGAGGTGACGATCGGCCGTCCCTTTCATTTTTTGTTGCACCCGAAGAAGGTGCATTTTGAGGTCATCGAGTATGTAATCCCGGTCGATCAGCTCTTGGTCCACCTCCGCCACCACCGCGGAGCTCCGAATATATCGTAAAATGGGTGGCGGGTCCCTCCCGTAAAGAGCCCGAAAAGGAGTGCACTTCGTTGCCGAGTGGGTCGCGGTGTTGTACGAGAACTCGGCCCAAGAGAGCCACCGAGCCCACGTACGCGGTTTTCCTGAGGCGAAACACCGAAGGTACGTTTCCAGCCCTCGGTTCACCACTTCGGACTGCCCATCGGTCTGCGGATGATACGCCGTGCTCCTCTTCAAGCTCACCCCTTGAAGGCGAAAGAGCTCGGTCCAAAAATGGCTCAAAAATATGCGATCTCGGTCCGAGACGATCTCCCGCGGAAGGCCATGCAACCGCACTACTTCACGGACGAAGATAGCCGCTACCGACGGTGCCGAGTACGGATGACGCAACCCCACAAAATGAGCGTACTTACTTAATCTGTCCACCACCACGAGAATTGCATCCACACCACCGCCGGACTTGGGTAGCCCTTCGATGAAGTCCATCGTCACGGCATCCCATACGTTGTCGGGAATCGGCAAGGGCTGTAGTAACCCGGCTGGAGATGCCGCTAGCGTTTTGTTTTGCTGGCAAGTAGCACATTGACGGACGTATTCCGCGATGTCGCTTTTCATCCCCGGCCAATACAACTCCGCCGCTACGCGTTGATACGTCTTCGTTTCCCCCCCATGACCCCCAAGAGGTGAACAATGGAAGTCTTTCATTACCTCCTCGAGCAACTTCGATTCCTTTGGAAGCACAAGCCGTCCTTTATAGCGAACCAAATCGTCGGCCACCGTAAACCCCGCCGGCAGCTCCTCCCTCTTCGCACTCGCTTCTTTGATTTTCACAATGAATTCGCTTGACTCCAAGTCTTGCTTCAACGATTCCCAGTGTGTCCATACCGGCACCTTGATTGCTTGAAGAGCCACTTCTCCGGTCTTCCTCGAAAGAGCATCGGCGACCCGGTTGCTCGCCCCGGTCCGATACACAACCTCGAACTTGTAACCCATAAGCTTCCGAACCCAATTTTGGTACTCCGCTCCCACTACTCGTTGCTCAAGTAAGAACTTAAGACTTTGTTGGTCGGTGCGAACGGTGAATTTCTGGCCGAGTAGATACGGCCGCCACTTGAGCACGGCGAACACGATCGCCATCAACTCTTTCTCGTAGATCGACTTCAATCGTGCTTGGGCTCCAAGGGTTTGGCTAAAGAACGCGACGGGACGATCGTGTTGGAGTAGAACCGCCCCAAGCCCGAACCCGGATGCGTCCGTATCCACCGTAAAATCCTCCGAAAAATCCGGTAAAGCGAGCACCGGCACTCGAGTCATAGCTCCCTTGAGTGCCTCGAACGCCGTGCTAGCCTCGGTCGTCCACCCGAAGGCGTTCTTCTTGAGTTGATCGGTGAGCGGCCATGCAATCCCGGCATGCCCTTTTACGAACTTTCGGTAATACCCGGTGAGACCGAGAAATCCCCTCAAGTCCTTTACGGTCCGGGGCGTCGGCCACTCCACCATGGCCCGGACCTTCTCCGGATCAGCCTCCACACCTTCCCCGGTGACGATGTGCCCAAGATACGCTACCCGGTCCTTCTCGAATTCACATTTCCCTCGGTTCGCATATAACTTGTTCTCTCGGAGCACTCGCAACACTACGGCCAAGTGCTCTCGGTGCAATTCCGGCGTCGGACTATACACCAAGATGTCATCGAAGAATACCAACACGAACTTCCTCAAGTACGGATGAAAGAGATCGTTCATCAAGGATTGGAAAGTGGCCGGTGCGTTGGTAAGCCCGAACGGCATTACGAGAAACTCGTAATGTCCGTCGTGCGTTCGAAACGCCGTTTTCGGAATATCTTCTTCCTTCATCCGAATTTGGTGATATCCGGACTTGAGGTCGAGCTTGGAGAAGACTTTTGCGCCATGTAACTCGTCAAGTAACTCGTCGATGACCGGAATCGGATACTTGTGTGGCACGGTGGCTTTGTTGAGTGCCCGATAATCAATGCAAAACCTCCATGATCCATCTTTTTTCTTGACCAACAACACCGGACTAGCAAATGGACTTTTACTCACCCGGATCACGCCCGCCGCGAGCATTTTCGACACTAGCCGCACCATCTCGTTCTTCTGCTCGTGTGGGTAACGATACGGCCTCACGCTAACCGGAGCACTTCCCTCGTGAAGAATAATCCCGTGCTCATGATTCCTCCCCGGTGGCAACGTGTTGGGCATTTCGAACACGTCCTGAAACTCCTCTAACATCAACGGGCCCCCCGACTTGCCTTCGCTTTCGTTACCTCTTGACACATGAGTGAGTTCGATCAAAACACCGGACCCCTCCTTTCGAATTGTTTTCATCATGCACTTCAATGAAACGAGAGATCGTCCGAGAGCCGGCTCCCCCTTCAAGGTCACCCGCTCCTTTCCCATCATGAATCTACACTCTTGCGTCTTCCAATTCGTGTTGACGAACCCGAACGTCTCCAACCATTGTAGTCCCAATATGAGATCTAAGCTCCCAAGAGGAAGAGGTAAGAAGTTCTCCACGATACTCACTCCTTGAATCGCGACATGAACCCCTTGACAAACGCCTTCCCCTTGCATGGTCTCCCCGGATCCTAACGTAATTCCATAAGGCGTCGTTGGCGTCACCGGATACACTGCTCTATTTCTCATATGAAATTCTAGAGCCCCCTCTTCACTTTTTCTTTCTTTTATAGCCCATTTCATCTTTTCGATGTAAGATTCTTAAGCGTCTCAGTCTAACCACCATGAAGATTTATATCATAAGTACTCAATGGGAACTTGCGTATAATCCAAACCAAAAGGGCCGCACATATATGTTACGCCTCGGGTAATTGAGTCGCAACAAAATAAAACCGTGATTCCGAACACAAGACACAGAAAATAAAAAATAATAAAAATCTAGTTAAGGTTTGATGTGAAACCATTTGCCACAGAAGCTTTCAAGGACGGAGAAACCGGAGAGTCTCCGAAAAACACGTCAAATAGCGACGAAGATACGTTTCCTGACTCGATCGTCACATCCACGCCACTGGGAATCCCATCCGACGAAACAGAAACCTTAAAACAAAAGAAAAGAACAATCTCAGCATGTCACAGGATAACTATAATAATAATGATGATGGAAAGCAACTTACAAGCATTTTGGAGGTGTCTATCCAAGTCAAGATTATGAAAGCCCCTTTCTTCAACGACCGGCCTTGGAAGAGGCTGTGAAAAGTGGAGAGAGCGGATTCATCGATCGGAGTCGGAGATTCAATCCTCGGAGAAATAGCCCCGTCCAAGGCGTCCCAGAAGGTTTTACCATCCACATCTCGGACCAGAACAATCTGCAGTGACTTCTCCCAAGGAGCTACACAAAAATCAAGCTATTTTAGCACTCGCCATCAACATCTCTATGCTGTATTATTACCTTGAAAAATCGAGCTGAAAAGATACGAGTCTCCTTCGGATTCGAGATTCGCGAGAATCGATGGGTTTGCGTAGAGTCCGGCAGCGTAAATCTTCACGCCGACGATCGCAAAAACCTTTTCTCGGACACCTGAAATCAAACAATTCAAACATAAAGAAAGACGAGAGCCTAAATTATTTGAGTTGGAGGGCTTACCGGTTCCGATTAGCGTCAGTGGAGAAGAACAGCCTGGTAATTTCAAACTCCTCTGAAACGCCACTTTCGTGGCCGGCTCCACCGTATATTCTGTACTTCCAACTGCAATCAGGGTCACATTTGTGTTCAGACATAAATCAGAATTCGATTAAAATCAACTTAATTTAATTAAAACAGAACATTGAGAATCAAAACCCAGTTTTGGTAGTTTTCATTCATTTATTAATATTATTCTAGTTTACTATTATTTAGTATACCTTATAATTTCTAGGTGCTCACCGGCCATTTCTTAAACAAGATATCTGAAACAAAATTTTGGAAAATCATTATTAACCATGTTATTTGTGACAATGTGAATCTATAATTCCCCAAATTTGCTACTTGCGACTTCAACAAGGCCTGCCTAGTTCCCAAATCCAAACCATCCAAAATACGTAAATCGAAAATGGTATACGTACCTGAAACTGAGGACGCATTTACACAGAAATGGGTCTTCTGGTTTATACGGTCATGGTGAAGTGTGAATTGAGATAAGGCAAATGAAGCAGTGACGAGGGATTCACGCAATTGTAGAGTTTGACAGTTTCTGAATTTTGAAGTGCAGTTCCTATGATTATTTGAGGCTATTGGAGACTGAATTTGAACCCGTGTTTGCTGGGGATGTACACCATGGACTCCATACATTTTGTTTTCTGTTTTCTGGTTTCCAGATTCAACGGTTCAGTTGCTGATTTGTATTTATTTTTGTTTTTAAGTTACTAATAATAAGTGATGGTGTGTGGGGTCAATCAAAGGACATGCATCATGCATTGGTGATGACCACAAAAATATACTTTATTTACGTATCGAAGCAATATAAATTTTAATAAAAGTTTAAACATTTATTTATTTCTTATTAAATATTTTTATAATCCTTAATTAAACCTAAAAATATATGAAAAAGTAAATGTAGATTTGCGTGAACAAATTTTTCATGGTTTGGTTAAAATGAAATATTCACAATTTAAAGATCAATGGACTATTGATCATAGTATTATTGTTGGAAGAATTATGATGTCTGGTTACGAAAGAGAGAAGAAGAAATCAAATATTGTGTCCTGAATGAACAATAAGAAAGAGTAATTACCATTTCTTGATATTTATTCTCTTATAAATAAAGTCTCATATAGAGATGTGAAAACAAGTTTCTTGCTCTTATTTTCTCAATTTTGATCGTCAATCTCCTCTCTCTTTTCTCTCAAAATACTTCTTTTATTTTGGCACCTAAATCCTCATTAGACTTAAGTTAAATTAGCTCTTTAGCTCATAAACTTGTTCTTAAGGTATTGTGTTTAATTGTGCGCACACACCAAATCCTTCAAACACTTTGTGATCTCATGTAATAGAAACCTTAGGTTTCTCGTGTTCACGTTTAGGTGTGAAGGTAACGAGTAAGAGACGATATATATTTCTCAAGGCTCATTCAATATCAAGTTATAAGAAAGGTGTGTTCAAGTATTTTAAATAATGTTTTATAAATATACATATGTTCATGCACTTTTCCTAGGTTAGTAAAATTGTTTTACTTGTATAGAAATTTTTATATTCCGCCATTAATGTGTTAATGATAATTTTTTCTTAACCCTAGACCTATTCCAACAAATGGTATCAGAGCATAGGTCAAAGTATAAGCATATACATGTTATTTAAAAATCATTATACGAAAATTGTTTTCAAAATTTACTTGAATAATGGTTTTGTTAAGACTAGATCTTAGACAATTTTAATTTTGGGACGACCTCTAAAACTAAATTTGTGTTGATTTTCCACTTGTTAAATATGCTATATATTACATTAAAACAATTTTTAAAGATTTTATGTTTAGCATATTTAAAATCAATTTTTTGACAAGTTTAAAAATTTGTGAACATATTTTAAACTATTTTATTGCACTTTCAGTTTAAATTTGTTATTGAATGTTTTATAGTATGTTATTGTTTTCTTTTGTGTAAATTACTAATATGTTAATATAACACACAATTGAAATCAAAACAGATATATAAAATATTTCAATAAACCTTTTTTCTTAATACGCTTAGATCCGACGTACATTTAATTGTTTTTCAATTTCTGTTATGGCTCAGTAAAACGGGCATAACTCTTTGTTCGGAACTTGAAAATTAGTTTTTCTTAAACTAAATCAAATCCAATTAGTTTCAGCTCAATCAGATACCGGATGTGTCATCTATGACCTTTTAAGTCCGAGGTATACGGCAGTCCGCGAGTCCAGGATTTTGAATCAAGATTTGCGACTCCTAACTTCTTCCCGTCTTCTTGATGCAACTTTGGCTTATCGACGTTCACGCACTCAACCACCATGAAGATTCCTTGAAGGAAGATGTCATGAAAATGAAGAAATTAGTTTTAGGAGATTTTGAATCTCATAAACTTTCAAGTGCAAAAGTGAGATTTATGAATCTCACACACTTTTTTTATAAAAAATAAACTAATAGAAAGATAGATCCGAGTATGTTTCTTGTGTCTTAGTGCATTAACACTGCTCTCCCCTCACAAATATCAATTTTAGGCTTCTTTTTACTAGTGATCCACTCTATCTCTCTTTACTCACGAAAACGTATTTCCAAACGTACAAGAGATGATGTGCCTATTCCAAAAAATAAGTGGGAAAGTTGTACTTATTGTTTGCAACCTACGATCTAATGTTAAGTGCATATGTTGCCAAACTAAAAGTCACCATCGTGCCCCTCTTTTTAATGAGAGTACTCAAAGACGCATTGCCCTTAACATTGCTTGTAGAGCTACGTTCAAAAGTGAAACGATAAGACAAGGCCTCCTCGGCGGATTGTTTTCAAAGTAGATCTTGTTGAATTAAGTGGTTGATTACACACTTAGACTCAATCTCTAGTAATCCTCCTTCGAGGCCCTGCGAAAAGATTTGAGTGATCAAAATTTTATATAAGGTGGCTAGTCAAAGCATTGATGTATTGACATAATGACTATGCATTAATGATGTTTCATTTACTTATGAAAGGTGACTCTTTGCGGCCTTCTCTCGAAAGAGTAAATTGTCATTTTTTTCGTAACACCTTTGGATTTATTCTATTCAATATTAAACTTAAAATCTTAATCAAAAGACTAATTATAAATTGTTTCAACTTTCAGCAACATGTCTCTAAAAACCCCTCTCTATTTTCATTTCCTTGAATAAACTGGAAGGTGATAGCTATGTAGATTGGAAACGTAACCTAGACATCGTCCTTACTGTGGACAAGCACAAATGGCTACTCACTACCCCATGTCCTCCTGAAACGAATGATTATTCCACTCAAGAGGACAAGGACGCCCTTGCAGCCTAACTTAGATCCGATTAGATTGCGAGATATTATATTTTAGCATCGATTAACAATGTGTTGTGGCAACAACAGCGTGATATTGAGTTTGCCTATGAAATGCTCTACAATCTCCAAGAGATGTTTGGAGGGAAAGGACTTCAGGCTAGGCAACAAGCGGTTCAACACATTATGAACTGCCGTATATAAGTAGGGACTCCCATTAGAGAATATATGATGCTGATCATAAGTTATCTCAATAATTGAAAATCCTTTGATCAGATTGATGGAGATACCAAAATAGATATGATCTTGGAAACTTTCCCTAAATCTTTGATACCTTCAAGCTGAACTACTCCATGAATAACCTAGGGTACACTGTTACCGAGCTAATGAAGGAGCTTCGCACCGCCGAGGGACTCTTAAAGAAAAAAAGGGTTAATATAGAGGCTCATGCTACTGAGTACCGACCCTCCACATCTAGATCTAAGAAGAGATCTTATAGATCCGATAAGAAGAACTCTAGCTTAGTTCAGAAGATGAAGGTGCCCTGGGCTATCAAGATGGACAAGTCTAAGGACAACTGTCATCATTGCAATGAGCCCGGACACTGGCGTAGGAACTGTCCTACCTACCTCAAGGCTAAAGGGAAATGTATTGTACTTATTGCTGAAGCTTGTTTAGTAGCTGATAATGTATCATCGTGGATTCATGACTCCGCTGTTACCAACCATATTTGTTGTTCCTTGAATGGGTTCAGGAAAAGAAAAAGCGTGTAGGATGGCGACTTCTGCTTCAAATGGGGTGACAGGAGCTTGGTGTCTGCTAAGGTTGTGAGATCCGTGACATTATCTTTTAAAGATAAAACTTTAAATTTGAATAATTTATATTTTGTTTCTTCCTTTGGGAATAACTTAATATTTATAGCTCAAGTTGTTTGAGCAGAATTATCATTTAAAGTTTATTGATAATGGAATTTGAATTTCTTTTCTCAATTCATTTGCCGCTGATGCTTGTATGAAGAATGTATTGGAATAGATTTATGGTTAAGAAAAATTTATCATTAACACATTAATGGCGGATTAAAAAATTTCTTTTACTAGTAAAACAATTTTTACTAAACTAAACAAAGTGCATATACATGTTATAATTAAAACATTATTTAGAGAATTTGAATACTAACCTTTCTTGAACCTTGATTTGGATGGATCTTGAGAGAGGTTGGTCTTCTCTTCTAGCTCGATTCCTTCAAGCCTAAACGTGAACTCTAAAAACCTAAGGTTTATATTACAAGAGTCTATAGAGGTTTAGAATGATTTGTGTGAGGGCACAATTAAACACAATAGCTCAATAACAAGTCTATGAGCTAGAGAGCTAATTAAGCCTAAGTCTAATGAGTACTTAGGTGCCAATATAAAAGAAGTATTTTATAGAGTGAGAGAGAGAGAAGAGTCGGGCAAAATTGAGAGCACAAGAGCAAGAAAAGCTTATTTTCACATCTCTATGTGAGGCTCTATTTATAGGAGAAGGAAAATCAATAAAGGGTAATTATCCTTTCCTATTATGCATTCATGACACAATATTTGATTATCTCTCATCTTCCTCTATGTATATGACCGGCCATTCCGTGACATAGGTGATGAAGATTTGTTTCCTCACTTAGCACATTTATTTCCTTCTCAAAGAAGTTCATTTCCTCTTTTCCTTTTGAGTAATTATCTTTATAATTAATGGCCAAAAAATAACAAGAAATAATTTCCTTCTCTCGATGATGCTTGGCCGAAATTCTACCTAAGGGGGAATTTCTAGATGCTTCCTTATTTATTTTAAGACAATTCTTAAAATACCAATTGTAGAATTCATATTGCACAAGTAATGAAATTAATTTCATAATGCCTCAAACGACTTCTTGGCTTTAGAAACTAATTTATATTTCCATCATATGAAAATATTCAAAATCTTATTTTGACATTCGCATCTTTTTATGTCCATGTGGACAAAAATACCCTTTAGACATTTTCCGAGAAAAAGTCTAGTTCAACATTTGAACTTATTTTAACTTAGCTTCCAGTTTAACAATCCTACTCTAATGACCTGTAATAGTGACTTTATGGTTCAAAATGAACAAAGCTTGAGTTTCTATACTCAGACTCAAAAGTTCACAAACCTTTTCCGAGTATTAGTTTAATGTCAACTAACTTCACTAAAGAGTTGACACTGAAAATCTCTCGGTTCAAATGATTTTATTTTCTACTCAAATTCAACTTAATTATATTGAGCGGATCCATAAAATGTTATTTATGGTTACCCTTCATGAATATCATCAACTAGATGGGATTTATAAAATTACCATTTTACCATTCTAGTTGTTATTTCTTCAACTCCTTTAGTACTTGTGAATAAGTTAGAAACAATGTATTGACGAGGATCTAACAAATCACATTGTTTCATCCAAATAAAGTCGCTACTTAATTTTGGATACTGCGCAGTTCATTTATTCACAATCCAAGTAATAAAGCATGAAGTGATATATATTGCATCTCAGTAATCTTGTACATGAATTCCATATCTATGAGTTGCCGGCCGGACAGGACTCCGTGGTCGGACTGGGGTCGGCCGGCCGGATAGGGCTTGCCGGCCGGACTGCATAGGGCCTGCCGGCCAGATGGAGGTCGCTGGCCGGACTTGGGCTGATACGCCGGACACAGGTCGTCGGCCGGACTGGGCTCGCCGGCCGGACTGGGGCCGGTTGTTGGAATTTATTTAACAATTTAAAAAATCTAATTATATTACACATCCTATGTGGCGGAAAAATATAATTAGATCTAACATATCGAATACTATTTTTAATATATTTTAGTAACCTAGGCATTAAAATTTATTTACATGTTAATAAATTAATTTATTAAAACACATCAAGCAACAATTGAATACTCTATAATCCTATACAAAAAATTTATATAATTATACACATCCAAATCGTTGAGAATTACTTACAATTGAGATTTTAAACAATCGCGACGTTGCTCGCTATGTTCGGAAGGCCACACCAAGTCCAATTGATGAAGAGGGCTCGCCGGAATGCCCTAGGCACACGCTGGCCGGACAGGGGGAACAGGGTCGCCGGACAGGGTATTTTCCAGACTGGGAACACGCTGGGACTCGCCGGACTGGAATCTGGTGGTATGACCTGCTCGCCAGACTGGGTCCTTCACCGGACGGGGACCTTCGCCGATCTGGAACCTTCACCGGACTGGGACCTGTACGCTTTCGCCGGACTGGGATTCGCCAAGCTGGAGCACTTGATTGGAATCCTCGCCGGACAGGGATTCTCGCCGGACTAGAGTGCCTGACTGGGATTCTCGCCGTATTGGAGTTCTCGCCGGACTGGAGGCACGCAGGAGGATCTGGCCGGCCGAGAAGAGCAGGGACCTTTTTGTGACTTCAAAACAATTCTAAAATTCACAATTTTCAGAATTAAAACATTAAACACCATAATCAAGAGTCAATTATAATACACAAGGAATTTTATGAGATTGAGAGGGTGGGCTCTTCTATGAACTCTCGGGAATCACACACAAAAGAAAGAAAATAATTTTTCCCTTTTGTTCTCTCTGGGAATTTTGGCCGAGTATCACACAGGGGGAGAGAGAGTGCCTTGGCCGAAAATATTAGGGTTAGGGATTAAGTGATTAGGATTTCTTAAGCCTATTTATAAACAGGTTAAATGGGTTTAAACTGGGTCAAACCCATGACCTAATCACTATAGAATTCGGCCAAACTTCTCCCCTATACTCGTCCATATTGATTTATTTTATTCCAAAATTATTTTGATTTATTTCTAAATTCAATTAATTTAGAATTCTCATTTATTAATGACATTTCATTAAATAAATTCATACTTATCAAATAAGTACGAAATGAGAAATTATTAATTTTCTTTTTTTATTTATATGAATTACTCAAGTGGATTATTATGATAACAATACTCTATGATTCAATAGATAAATGTAACAATAAATAACCAATTATTTATAAAGTTACTTAGAAAATAACTTTGCTGATATAAATCACAATTTATATTAAATGAGTAAATCAATCATTATCGTTCACTTAATCTCTTCCAAGTGTCTATCATTCAGACCTTATGGACCCATATGAACGATTCTTTACACGATCCACGGTGTACTTTACGATATTATCCTTCATGTGTATCAATAATATTGTCACTGAAATTTGGACAACGTTCAGAGACCTAAGCGGTCAGATCCTCGCTCAGAGCGGGTGACCCTCGCTTTGGCCTAAGCGTGTCGGATCCGATGTCCCGGATCGTCTCTTAGCTGTCGTGTGGTCTTCAAGTCCTTCTGTTATCTGAAAATTGTAAGCAGACATGAACTAAGAAGGGAAAACAGAGGGGGGTCCTCTGTTTACCTCTCCGACGCTCAACATTAGTACAATGTGGGCGGAGTTTAGTAGGATGACGAGGGAAGATCAACGAGGTGAGGTGGAAACGAGACTATGAAGTCAGCTTCGTTTTCAGGCTCAAGTCTCGGATCTGGGGAGAATTCTCAGGGCAAAGTTCTCGGTAAGAAAAGTGTATTACTCTCTTTATTCTGGTCTTTTTTTGTTACCTATGTGGGAGGAGTCTTGGGCTATTTATAGCCGAGGCAATCGACCATGGGCGCCCAAGACGAGTCAGGGCCGGCCGAGGGCGTGTCAGGGCCGACAAGGGAGTGTCAGGACCGGCCAGGGAGGACCAGAACCGGCCAGGGCCGGCGAAGGCCTTGCTAGGGCCGGCCAAGGTGCGCCAGGGCCGGCCAAGGCGTCCAGGGCTGGCCAAGGCGGGCCAGGGTCGGCCAGGGATGCCCCAGGGACGGCCAGGGACGCCCCAGGGACGCCAAGGGCTAGTCGGGGTGCGTCGGGAGAGCATGCGGCGCCCTCCGGTGGCTGGGCCCGGTCCCGGGAGGTCGTCCAAAGACGATATATTTATACTCATTGTCGTCGGGAAAACAGACGACAATATTAGCCCCCCGAGTTCAATGTCGAGCGTTCGATCGGGAACGAACTCAGAAGAGGAGGGTCGACGTCGATGATCGCACCGAAGCATCGAGTGAGCCCCGGTGGGCCGGGCCGAGGGTCAACCGGTGAGAGCCCCCTTTTGAAGGGGGAGGAGAAATGGTAATATAAGCTGCTGAGCTGTCACTCCCCCTTTTTCTTTTCTCATTATTTTATTCGCGTGCGTCATGGATCCCTTGCCTCTTTCTACCGATGGTGGGTCCATGGAGGACTTTATTAGTTTGCTTTTGTCCAACCCTGATAATATTGATCATCCTCTGATTCCCCCAAATCATCCCCAAAATCCCGAGCCTTTTTCCCCTTTATTCTTCGACGAGGAGGCGTTGGACGCGTGGATGGCGAGCGTGGGAGGATCGGATCCGACCGAGGTATCGACGCCGTGTGTGGATACCGGCTGCGAGGCGACGGCGGGGTGGACGCCGACAGGCGTGGACGCGGGTCGTGAGGGAGACGGCAGCGTGGAGGTCGCCACCGGCTGGGAGCGAGGTGCGGCCGAGTCCAGGGCGTCGCGCGCGAGCGCGAGCAACGATGGCGAGGGTGCTGTCGGCCGGCTGGGATCCGGCCCGGAGCCTTTTGGCCGGCCCCGGGCAGCCCGCAATGCGGCCGGCCGGGGCTACCCGGGCTGTTTTCTCGCCGGCCGGCCCTGCCCAGGCTGATTCTCGGCCGGCCGACCCTGCCAGGGCTGGTTCCCGCCCGGCCGGTCCTGACCTGACCGACCCGTGGCCGGTCGGCCCTGGGGCGGCCATCACGCGGCCGGCCGAATCTAGCCCGGGCGCCTCGCAACCGGTTGGCCCCGATCCGACCGCCGGGCAGCCGGCCGCCCCCGCCCGAGACGGTCTCTCGTCGGGTGGGGATTCTCCAGCAGAGGGGGATGTCCCTAGTTCGCTGTCGGGAAGTCGCTCCTCTCGGGTTCTTCTGTCGAGCTGTGGGACTTTGCCAACGCTTGTTGGAATCGGCCGTGAGGTGTCTGAGGCGGTTTCGACTCGCCCCCTATCGGCGAGGGAGGAGGACAAGAGGACGCTATCCTATGCGATAACGTCGCAGCGAGTTAGGGGGGATTTCTCGTGTGCCGGGATCGACGCCGCGTGGGTCCTGACCCTTTCCGTTTTCGAACGCCTTCGTGAGGAGTTTAAGATTCCCCCATGTTTCGACATCCTTCGGCCCCTTCCCGGTGATCGCATGACCTATCCCCGACTTGGGTACGCTGCCATACACGTGGCGAGCCTTCACGCGGGGCTTCGACTGACGCTCCAACCCGTGATACAGGATCTCCTTTCCAGGCTGGAGGTTCACCCGGCGCAAATGGCGCCGATCTTCCACCGCTTCGTGGCCGTTTTTCACATGATCCTCTTCCGCGAGAAGAGGCGAGCGATGACAGCGGACGACTTCTTGGGGTATTTGCCGATCGTGGAAGTGCCGTCACGAGTCGGGTCGTATCGGGCGAGCCACGCTAGGAACTTTGCGGTGGTCACCAACACACCCTCGAAATACCGATATCATTGGTCACCAACACCCCCTCACCTTCGGACCGACGAGGGTACCTGCACCGGTAGTCGATCCTGAGCTCACCGAACTTGGACATGCGGTCCATCAGCTTCCAGCGACCCGACGTCAGGCGTCCATCTTCGTATCGCTTGATATGATGGCCTTGACGGGGTGGTTTGTTTCGTCGGTCTTCCCGCCACCTCGTCCTCGGGCAAGGGATCGGCGAGGTTCTGATTCGGGATCAGACAACGAATCTCACGTGGTTGATCGCCCTTGTGGTATGAGGTATCCCACGTTTTTGGTTTGCCGAGTTTTTCTCACGTTGCACATTATTTATGTTTCAGGCGGTTCTCGTCGGCGCGTTAGGAGGAGTGACGATGCGCCATCGTCGGGCGTTGGGGTCCGCCCTTCGGACCGAGCCCGCCTTCCTGCTGGCCGACCGGACGCGACTACCGAGACCTTGGCTCCATCGCAGGAGGAGGGCGGCACCTCGCGCAAGCGCCCCGCGGCCTCTTTTGCGAGCGGCGTACCTTCGAGTTTGCGCCGCTTGGTCGACCCACCTTCGCCGGGTGGGGGGTCGTCGTCTTTCATGGAAGAAGCCACACGCCTGAGGGACCAAAGCTCGCGAGGTCTCGTGGACTCGTCGCCGAGGTGTTTCAAGAAGCTCGTCGTGGTTAGCGACATGGAACTCTTCCACCAAGGGACTCGAGATGCTCGAAAGGTAGACTCCCACTTCTCCTTCTTATACAAGTTGTATGCTTATACAGTGTTCTCTTTAGGCTTTGGCCCGTCACGAACGGAAGGAGTCGCTGATGTTGGAGGTCGTTCGGCGCGAGCGCGTGTCGGCGGAGTCGAATGGCCAGAGGGAGCGACAACACGCCGAGGCTATGGAGAAAGTTGCCGCGGAGCTCAAGGAGCGACATTTTGTCATCGAGTGGCCGTGAGCGGCAAACTCGGACGTTGTTTGGAACAACGTATTTTCATCGAGTCACCTCGAGGGGCAAACTCTAATGTCTTTTTTGGAGCGACGTTTTTTCATCGAGTGACCGTTAGCGGCAAACTCGGACGTTGTTTTGGAACAACGTATTTTCATCGATTCGCATCAAGGGGAAACTCGGATGTCGATTTTGGAGCGACGTTTTTTCATCGAGTTACCGTGAGCGGAAAACTCGGACATTGTTTTGGAACAACGTATTTTCATCGAGTCGCCTGCAGGAGCAAACTTGGATGTCGCTTTTGGAGAGACATTTTGTCATCGAGTGGCCGTGAGAACTCGGACGTTGTTTTGGAACAACGTATTTTCATTGATTTGCATCGAGGGGCAAACTCGGATGTCGCTTTTGGAGCGACGTTTTTTCATTGAGTGGTCGAGATCGGAAAACTCGGACGTTGTTTTGGAACAACATATTTTCATCGAGTCGACTCGATGGGTAAACTCGGATGTCGCTTTTGGAGCGACATTTTGTCATCGAGTGGCCATGAGTGGCAAACTTGGAATTTTTTTTGGAACAACGTATTTTCATCGAGTCGCATCGAGGGGCAAACTCGGATGTTGCTTTTGGAGCGACGTTTTTTCATCGAGTAGCCGTGGGCGGCAACTCGGACGTTGTTTTGGAACATCGTATTTTCATCGAGTCGCATCGAGGTGCAAACTCGGATGTCGCTTTTGGAGCGACATTTTATCATCGAGTGGCCGAGAGCGGCAAACTCATACGTTGTTTTAGAACAACGTATTTTCATCGAGTCGCCTCGATGGGCAAAATCGGATGTCGCTTTTGGAGCGACATTTTGTCATCGAGTGGCCGTGAGCGCCAAACTCGGACATTGTTTTGGAACAACGTATTTTTATCGAGTCGCCTCGAGGGGCAAACTCGGATGTCTTTTTTGGAGCGACGTTTTTTCATCAAGTGGAAATTAGCGGAAAACTCGGACGTTGTTTTGGAACAACGTATTTTCATCGATTCGCATCGAGGGGAAACTCGGATGTCGCTTTTGGAGCGACGTTTTTTCATCGAGTTTCCGTGAGCGGCAAACTCGGACATTGTTTTGGAACAACGTATTTTCATCGAGTCGCCTGTAGGGGCAAACTCGGATGTCGCTTTTGGAGCGACATTTTATCATCGAGTGGCCTAGAGCGACAAACTCGGACGTTGTTTTGGAACAACGTATTTTCATCATTGACCTATCGGTCATGCGTGGTGTTTTGAAGTTGTTGCGCAACATTTGGCATGAGTTGTCGACGCCGTGAGGTGCGATTCGCTTAGTCAAGTAAACTATCCATGTCTAGATAACCCTGTTTTGAATTATTTTGGACGGAATTTTCATCGCCAATTATCTACTTTTTCGTCGACCTTTGTCAGCCCCCCGAGTTTTTTGGATTGGTGCAACAACCGAGAAACTCTAATATGGAGAATATGACGGAAGACGAATAGTAAAGGACAATTTTTATTGCAAAACAGGGATTAAGACAAATTTTTGGCTCGTGGCCTTGTTTGAGATACATGGGATTGGAATGTAGCCTTATGTCATTGAGCTTGCAGGTGTAGATGCGGGCGAGCTTCCTTCGCAGTTACTCGATTCGGGAGAGCGTGTGATGAATTCTTTGAGTCTTCCATCTTGCACGAGCGCCTCGATTTTCTTCTCTAGATTAGAACAGTCAGAGGTCATGTGTCCATGATCGCGATGGTATTCGCAAAAGTTACTCTTTTCCCGCACGGCATAACTCTTTTTCCACGGAGCGGGCGGCCCGAGTTCATCTCGGTAAAGAGTCAAGATTTGGGCCGGAGATATATTTAGTGGGGTGAGGGTTCCTCCCCGGAACTCATCGGCGAAAGGTCTCTTCGGCCTTGACAGTGGGGTATCGCCGGTGACTTCATTATCCCTTCCCCGTTTGCATTGAGTTTCGGGTTGGTCATCGGTGCAAGGGCGTTTGTTTGCGTCTCGGTCGTCGAAGTGTTCAACCTTGTGAGACTCCTCGGTAAACCGGGTTAGGTATTGGCGAAAGCTCTCGCCGTTCTTTTGCCTAATAGTCCAGAGATAATACTCAGACTTTTTCTGCACCACTAGCGTGGCGAACCAAGCAAGGAAAGCCTCTCGGAGAGCTTGAAATGAGCCGATACTCCCTGGTTTTAGGCTTAGAAACTATCAGGGTTAGACTAAATTCTCAACAAAGCACCGCATCCGACTGCCCTTGCATCGTCATCCAAGTTTCATAGTGTTGGATGTGGAAATACGGGTCAGAGCGTCCGTCGTATGGAGATAAAATGGGGAGTTTGAATCCCCTTCTCGGCGGCTGCGCGAGCACAGTTGCCGTGAAAGGAGAATACGACCCCTCCAGGCCATTGTAAGGTCTGGAGCCGCCCCAGCCCGCCTCTCGGAGCTCAATGATCTGATTCTGGAGGCCCTGAATCATTGTGATCACTTCGAGCCCGTTGGCGGTTCCCGCGACTGGGCCCACCGGGGAGGGGCCTGTCGCTCATTGGAGCCCTGGTCAATGATGTTGGGAGGAGGATGGCCGAGGGCGGTGGCCCCAGCGGCAACCCGTCGGGCGTCCAATTTCCTCCTCAGGTCATTCTTGAGAGGGTCCTGCCTCGAGCTGAGTCGGGTTCAGAGATCTTCCTCCGCGACGCGCGTAGGTTGAGTGGCCGGGGGGAAGCCTCTGCGGCGGGCCCTGCGACCATCCGCCATTTCATCCCCCCGCTGGGAAGACGCACGGCGAAAGTGTCAGGACTGCCTTTTGTGGGAGGTGGCGCCCCCCAGTTGGGGGTTTTCTTGAGCCCTCACATCGCGAGTGTGCCTGGTTTGACCCGCCGGCGGGTTCAATGGAGCGTCGCTCGCATGATCCAAAGGCGAGCGGGCGTAGATCTGGTTCGTGTCCGTGCTCGAGGCCGCGTCGCTTCCGACGTAGTCCTCATCGTGGGTCAAACTGCCTTTCTCCTCGTATCTAAGGAGGTTCATGAGTAGACTCTTGTTTACCCCGGGTTGCGATAGCAACTCCGCCAGACGGAGGTTGGTTTCCCCTTTCAAGCCGCCTTCGTCATCATGAACGACGAAGGGACCATTATCGGAGTTTTCCACCATAGGCCGTCGCCTGGTCCCTTTGTGGGGAAGTTTTTGAAACTCGTATCGTGAGTTCATCGCTCAAACAATAGGGTTACTCACTCGGGCAACTACGGAGGTTGCCGGAACGTCACCCATCTTTTGTGAGTGGACTAAGAAATAGAAGAAAAAAAAGGAATTTCAGGGCTGAAAGGTTCCCTCATTCTAGCGCCAAAATGTTGTCGCTGAAATTTAGAAAACGTTCAGAGACCTAAGCGATCAGATCCCCGCTCGGGACGAGTGACCCTCGCTCCGGCCTTAGAGTGTCGGATCCGGTTTCCCGGATCATCTCTTAGCTGTCTCGTGGTCTTCGAGTCCTTCAGTTATAGGATAACGAGGAGGGATCGTTGAGGAGGGATCGACGAGACCGACTGAAATGGGGATACTTGGATCGCCGGCGTCTCGGGGCTCGGGTCTCGGATTTTTAGTGAGAATTCTTCCCGTCGGTAGAGAATTCTCGTGTTTAGAGAAAGAGGGAGTAATTTACTTAGGAAAGGATTGTGTACCTGATTTTGAGATTTGTAGGGCTATTTATAATCATTGGGAGAGGCCTGGCTGGCCAGAACAGGCAGGCCGACAGGACAGGGAGGTCGGCTGGCCGGCCGGATATGGGTCGACAGGCGCCGGTCGGACAAGGTATTGGAAATTATTTAACGATTTAAGTAGATTATTATTAAACATAACAAATTACGTGCGGAATTGATAATAAAAACGACCTAGCATATTAAACTATTTAATATCTAACAATCTATTGGCATTAAAATCATAAGTATGTGAATTATTTAACGATTTAAGTAGATTATTATTAAACATAACAAATTACGTGCGGAATTAATAATAAAAACGATCTAGCATATTAAACTATTTAATATCTAACAACCTATTGGTATTAAAATCATAAGTATATGAATTAACAAATTAATTCTAATCTAGTAACATGTTAATTAACAAATTTAATTATAAACATGTATGTCGATAAAATTTAAACACTTCAATCAACACATAACAAATTATATAATTAACGAGTATTTAAAGTTGTCGAGACTTACAAATTCGAGTTATAAATAACTCGGTCGAGGAATTGTGCTCGAGTTCGAAGAGAGAATCTTCAAGCTTCAATTCCAGGTTTGCAATGTCCTCCTCGAAGCGTCAACACGTCACGAAGAGGAATGAGCCGCGGCACATGCACGGGCAGCAGAGACGCGGCCTGGAGGCGAGGAGCAGCTTCAAGGTGCAGCATTGGGCAGCGTCACGGAGGAGGCTTGACAACCTGGGCTCGCTGGTGGCATCACCGGGAGGCTGGGCTCGGCGGCGAAAGGCAGCGAGGCACGGAGATGCTGTTAGGGCGCTGTCAGGCGAAACTTCGGGACGACGCTGAGAGCTCTTGGAAGCTCGGATTGACACGCCGTTTTTTGCATTGCGTCGGCAATGAACTGACTTAAATGGGTTCGGAAAGAGTTTAGGATTTCCGGACTCGGTTTCGTCAGATTCATCGAATCTTTGGTTCGGAGGTGAGATTTCCATAAAAATAAATTTTAATGAAAATGGACCAAACAACCACAAGTTGATTCAACGATGACACAAGAAGAAAAACGAGAAGATGAGGGTGGGCTCAGATGAACGCACACGAGAAAACAAGAAACGAATTTTTTGTCCTCCCGGGTGATAGGTTGGTCGGCCAAGAGGGAGGAGAGAGAGAGAGAGCAAGCTTGACCTAGGGTTTCCTCAAACTCTTTATTTATAGACATTGTTAATGGGCTCTCATGTGAGTTTTTGTTGAATCAATATTCAGCCAAAAACTATGTTTATGACCGACCCCTATGTCCTACTCGTCTCTCAATTTTGTTTTCCAAATTGTCTTGATTTAATTTCCGAATTCGACTTAATTTAGAACTCTCATCTATTTAATAATTTGTTATTAAATTGTTTCATGGTTATCGAATAACATAAAACGAGAAACGTTTTATTTTCTAATATTGTTATTATGAATTCTCAAGAAAATTATTATCACAATAATAAAGTTCTTTAATTCACAAAATCAATAATTAATGAATAACATATTATTCATTAATTCGCTTGAAAAATAAATTTCTCTATACAAATCACAATTTGTATTTTATGAGTAAACCAATTTATTGCGTTCAATTAATCTCTTCTAAATGTGCATCATTTAAACCTTATGGACCCACATGAATGAAGCTTGAGAATAAAGCACGGACTCAATAATTCACAAATTATTTCCGGTTTATAATTCTTAATAATGGTCGACTCCACTAAAGGACCAATATTGAAAATCTCCAAGTTCATGCGCGCATATTTTTCCGTTTGAAGTCACTGAACTTTTCTGTACTCGATCCACGGTGTACTTTACCAAAATACCCTTCGTGTGTATCAGTAAGTCCGGGGAATGTAAAATTACTGTTTTACCCCTAGAGTTATTATTTCACTAACTCGTTTGTTACTTGTGAATGAGAAAAAACATAAAGTGAGACGTCAATACATGTCACATGTTTTAATCAAGGAATCTCATCATCAATGATTATCTGGCCAGATTAATTCATTCACTATCTCGTAACAAACCATAGTGTGATACAATGACTTTCATTATGTGTACACGAATTCCATATCTGTGAATCACATAATCCAATACTACAACATTAGGTCACCAACCGTCGGGTCAGATGCCGCCATTACACGGCCATCGCCCATCGACAAATCAAATGACATAAAGTGTAGCATCAACTATGCACTCACCTCAGGATTAAGGTAGTTATCGAAGTACCCCTCGTATGTGATCTTGGAGCTTCTAGATTAAACGGTTTTATATCGAGCTTCCATAGAATCACTAGGTCTTGTTCAATATCTTCTATAAGATATCAAGAATGAAATCATAGAGTCACAACTTTCTATATCACATGATAAGATATCATGATTCATTCAAACAATCGTTACTTAGACTCGAATGCTCAATCGGTCTTAAGATTGCGAACAAATGGTTTAAACTAGTCACATGGGTTATCATGTCAAATCTGTATTTAACACCCTTTTTGTTGATGACAGTTTCAGAGCGTAACATACATACATAAACACAAACTATATGAAAAGAATGCTTATTTATTAATATTAATGATTCAGCAAAATATTACAAATAATAAATAAAATGTCTAGTATTCTCCTTTATGTGCACCAATCTCAACAGAAGGGTCGACAGGCGCCGGCACGACCGAACATTCTCTAGCCGAACAGGGTCGCCAACTGGACTGGGTCGCCGACAGGACTAAGTCGCCGGTCGGAATTGGTCGTCAGTCGGACAAGGCCGCCGCCGGGCAGGGCCGCCGGGCAGGGTCGCCGGCCGGACAGACCTCACCAGCCGGACTGAGTCACCAGCCTGACTAGGTCAATGGCAGGAGTAGGTTGCCGGCCGGACTAGGTTGCTTGCTGACTAGGGACGACCGGATTGGGTCATCGGCCGGACATGACCCGCTGGCCAGACTGGGGCCGGCCGGACTGGGAGCCTGACTGTCGGACAAGGGTTAGGCAAGGGCCTGCCGGCCGGACAGGGGCCAGTTAGGGACTTGTACGCTGGTTAGGGGCTAAGCGCGTGCCCGAGCGTGTCTAGAACCTCTCTGAAGGGTCCACGGCGTGCCTGAGTACACCAGGCGCGGGTTCCGTATCTTGGTCGATCAGAGGACGATGGAGGGAGGTATATATTTGAGTTACCGCGTAAAAATACGGCGACAACAGTTTCCCTTAAACCTTTATATAAAAAGACAAAATAGGCTTAAGCTGGGTCAAACTCATTACTTAATTTTAAACCTATTCACTTAATTATTTCGGGCCAACATGTATCAATATACACGGCCAAAAACAATTCATTTTATTCCCAAATTCTTTTGATTTATTTTTAAATACAATTAATTTAGAATTCTCATTTATTAATGAAATTTCATCAAATAATTGAATACTTCACAAATAAGTACGAAGTGAAAAATATTTATTTTCTTCTTTTATTTATTTGAATTATTAAAATTTATTATTATTAATATAATTATACAATATGATTCATTAAATAAATGTAACGATAAATAACTAATTATTTATTAAGTTAGTTAGGAAATAACTTTCTTGATATAAATCACAATTTATATTCATTGAGCAAATCAATTATTCTAGTTCATTTAATCTCGTCTGAGTTTCTAACATTGAGACCTTATAGACCCACATGAACCGAGCTTTACAATAAAGATCGGACTCAAAAGTTCACAAAAAATTTCCGTATTTTAATTCTTAATATTATTCGATTCCAGTAAAGTACTAATTCTGAAACTCTCTAAGTTCATATGCGTTTATTTTCCGTTTGATGTGACAAAACAATTCTTCACACGATCCACAGAGTAGTTTACAATATTACCCTTCATGTGTATCATTAACATAGAGGAATGTAAGATTATCGTTTTACCCCTGAGTTATTATTTCACTAACTTCTTTGTTATTTGTGAATGAGAAAAACATAGAGTGAGATGATTTTACATGTCACATGTTTTAATCAAATAATGGTCTTATTCGATGAATATTTGGCCAGGTTTATTCATTCACACTCTCATAACAAAGTATGGTGTGATACTAATGTATTAGCATTGTTTCAACAGGAATTCTGTATCTGTGAATCACATAACCCAATATGACAACGTTATGACACCAACCATCGGGTCAGATGGAACTATAACTTAGTTATTGCCCATTGACAAATCAAATGTCATAAGGTGTAATATCAATTATGTATTCACTTCAGGATATAGGTAAATACCAAACAACATTATGACACCAACCGTCGGGACAGATGAAACTTCATTTAGTCATTTCCCATTAACAAATCAAATGTCATAAAGTGTTATAGGAGTATATGTATTCACTTAAGGACTAAGGTAATTACCAAAATACCCCTCGTATGTGATCTTGAAGTTTCGAGTGATTAAACGGCTTTATCTCGAGCTTCAAAGTATCACTTGTCTTGTTCAATATCCTCTATAATATATCAAGAATGAAACACAGAGTCACAACTCTCTATATCAGATATCATGATTCATTGAGCTCGCCTGATTGCAATCCTGAAAGACATTAAAAATGCTTTCGGATTCGAGGTCTCGTTATTTCTAGGCAGTCTGACCTTACCGGCATCTCCAATGAAGACCTCGGTAATGTTTCTGGCGAACGGAGTTCGGCTTGCTTCTACCACCAGGCGATCAATCCCGGGGCCAAGCTCGTCGCACTATAAAACTTAGAGCGTACAGCCTTGACCTCTGCAGCCATTGTTTCCTTGAATTTTTGAACTCGTTAGAGTTGGGGTCAGTTCCATGCTGAAACGGATTGTTTATTTGTAGACGAGCGAGGTCGCTGCTCAGGTCGAAAGGGGCTTGACTTCGCTTCCTTTCTCCATGAGTTGGGAGATCTCCGTTCGCTTCCAAGACAGTCTTGTTCGGATTCACTCGAAAAGCTTCCTGGAGATACTACCTCTGCAGGGGGTGGAGTCAATTTGGCCAAGTTCTCCTGGGAGGATTCTCCGAGCTGGAAGATCGGATATGAATCGCGATCAGCTCAAGAGTTCACCTGGATTCGGGAGAAGTCCAAGTGAGTTATCGGGGGGAGATTTCGGGTCTGGTACGCATAAGAAGTGGGTAGTGAATTGTTCTGGGTCATTTCTTCATTTCCGATACCGGGATCGGGAATGGATGGTGATGCCGAGATCAACTTGTCGACCTGAGCGTTGATCTCTCTGTTTACTTCTTTGAACTTCTCCTATAACCTATTGAGGATTGCCTGGATAACCAAATGGTTTGGCTCCGGGGTCCTGACGAGTGACTGAGGAGAAGACATAATGAAGGAAGTTAGGGATATTATAAGCGAAGTTAATCTTACTAATGATTTTCCACAAAAGGCGTCAAATTGTTGAGGTTGGAATTCGCTCTCAACAATCATGATATAAGGTCTAGGTGAATTTATACGATTTTAATTTAGGAATATGGATCTCGATAAAATGTCGTATATATAATATCAAATACTCAAGAAATATAAAAGAAAAAATATTGACATTATTAATTTGATCGATCTCGAGAAGTCGAGCTAAAGAATTATAGAGAAAGAAATAAGAGAGGTATGCGTGTGTCCATTCGGGTGAAGTCTTTTATTTATAATGTTTTGTCGAGCTGAGGACTTGGGGCACACGTATTCGAGATTGCTGGAGATGCTACCACGTCGCGCAATGCGTGTTAAGGATGAGATCTCGACTTCGTTTTCGATCCGGTTTTTTTAGCGAGATGATTGTTCGAGGGCTTGACTTTGTCTTCAATCCGACTTCTCCGACGAGGTGTATGTATTTGGCTTTGATCTCGTCCGTGACTTCGGAGATGGGCCCAATAGTAGTTAATCCAGTTTTGATTTCGAGTATTGGGTTTTACTCAAGCCTAATACAACTTAGGTCGATTTTATATCCTACAATAATAAATCTTCATCACACATAAAAATATAATATTACTCTATTACTGGACATACTTTTCAAACTCTCTTAAAAGAAACCGCTTTTAAACCCGAATGAGATTAAACTTATCAATAATACTAATTTGGAGAGAGAGAGGGAGAGAGTTTAGCATCAAACTTTTTCTTTATCTTTTTTAATTTCCAACTCTTTACAAGTGTATTCACGTTTTGTGAGCCCAAACAAATGTTTAGAAATACTTTAGCTGAGCAATGTGTCAGTTAAGAAGAACTGTTTGAATTCTAATGCTTGCCACTATAACTTGTCTATCTACACACACATGTATTTGTTTAACTTTTATATTTAAGCAGCCGATTAAAGAAGTTCCGTCGTAACGCATAACATGCAATGCTGTACAACGGTCACGTGACGTTATTACTCTTTGTCCTATTATATATATAATTAAAAAAGAGTTTGCTTGAATTACTATTTTGGTCCCTAGATGATTTTATTTACATATTATTTTGCTGTCTTCTATAACTAAAAATAAGATATTTTGTCATTGTAATTATTAAGAGTTTGCAAGTTGAATTACTATTTTTGGACTCTTAGATGCTTTTATTTACATATTATTTTGCTGTCTTTTTTAGTTAAAAAAAGATATTTTTGTCATTGTAATTATTAAAAAAGAATAGGAAAAATTATAGTCGAGCAAAATTTAATATTGAGGTTATAGAAAATTTCATGAAATATTTTATTTTAATTCTATACTGATTTGTGTATAAAGATAACTGTTAATAAATTTACTATAAGATTTTCTCCTAAAAATATATTAATAAACGTAAGTATTATACGTAAATATACTTTTCAGGTATGCTAATCGTTTTGAGATGAAATTTTCGTTAAACTTAACTTTTAATTAAAAAAAGAAAAAGTTAAAATTTTCGTTGATTTAATTTTGAGATGACAAAATCGTTTTTTTCTTCCCACATCATACACTATTTAGAAATAATTTATGCATTTTTTTTAAACTTATATTTATTTAACTTTCATTGAATGTCATTATTAATATATTATTCCTTAAAATAATTTATACGATTCGATTCGAGGCAACTAGCGGGTAAATTGACTCGTTTTAATCTAAATAGAGAAATAGTCCAACTCATTGACTAATAATCACCGGTTATTTAGGTCTTCTTTATTTATTACTATTTTCACTTTAGGTAAGTTCAAGGAAGATAGAGGAAATTCCAGAGCATGCATATATGGAGGACAACGATGCAAAGAAACAAATGACAGAAGTTCCACTATCAGCCCACTTATTTTTCTTTCTCGTCCCTTATCATGTCAAAGCCAATAAGATTCGTTTTACCATATATAACTCTATAACAACCCCATAAAACTGTAACGTCTGAGCCAGTGAAATATAGCCGTTAAATTGCAGTTAAAAACCTTTGATCCTTCCATTCTCTTAGCTTTAAAAAAAGACCCACAAGACTTTACATTTCCTGCTTTATATATATAAACCCATATAATACCTGTACTTTCTCTCATCTTCCATTCACTCATTCTAACTTTCATAAGCACCTAGGCCCATACATTCTTCCAGTCACATATTCAATGGCTAAGTCAGCTATCTCTATTTGGATCCTCTTTTTGTACTTCGCGTCAGGTATACATTTCAGTCTATGTAATTGATTTCAGTCATTATAAGTTCATCTACGATCCACAATACATAGACTTACATGCATCAAGTTCTATGTGTAATTTGTTTTTTGGGAGGGATAGTTGCTTTCTTCTTCTTTTTCCAGATCTAATATGGGTATTTGCATGATTCTTATAATTATATTATATCTGGATATTATCATAAAGAGTAAGATCTAAGAAAGAAGATAAAAGTAACACATCCCCATAACGTTGTCTTGTCTACATAGAATAAACTACATATATTGAATTACGTTTCTAGCTTGAGATGCTATATCACCCAAAAATGACCTAATTCCAAATCGATTTACGTTTGGTGTTTTGCAGAAACTCTGATGTTGGCACACGGACAGGTATATATAGCATACAATACAAACACAGCACTCTCTCCTTTAGTATTACTAGATATTTAAAGAATAGTAAATGGTGGCAGAAAACGTGGTGCGTGGCGAAACCGTCGTCGGACCAAGCGACGCTGCTGGGGAACATAAACTACGCGTGTGCCCACGTGGACTGTGCGATAATGCAGCACCCGTGCCCGTGCTCGGCGCCGGAGAGTCTCATAAACAGAGCCTCCGTGGCAATGAATCTCTACTACAACGCCAAAGGCAGAAACCACTGGAACTGTGACTTCAGAGGCTCCGCTCTCACCGTCATCACCGATCCCAGTAAGCTTCATTTCATATATATTCCTACAAACAAACAATCTTGTAAGTTTATAGATCCATCTAAATTTATGGATACTTAGTACTTTTTTCTTATTTTTCTAGACAAAGCTTACATATTTTCAATTGTTTTTAGTATGAATGTACCGTTGATATTTTGTGATTTTCTTCTGCGGTGTTACGGTATTATTATCTATGTCCCACTGTCTTTTATTTTCGTCTCGTTAATGATTCAAGTAAAAATCACGGGGTGGCTTTGTTAATAATCCTCACCATTGAGCAATTTTTAAATTTAATTATTTTTGTTTTGGGGGGCATCCTTGTTTAATGAATGCGACATGTTTTTTTGACCTTAAGTTATATACTTTGTTTTATACTTGTCAATTATTGGACTGTTGTAAATGGATTATATACTTTCTAGCAAAGAAATAAAATTGAATTGTATATTTTTTTTGCAGGTTATGGTAATTGCATTTACGCTTGATCGTACCGAGAAAGATGATGTATTTTCCCCGGTGGTACCTTCTTCTAAGATGATCAGCAAAATCAATGTTATATGTCTAATTAAAATAGTTTGTGCTGTTATTTACAAATTAATGTTTTAAATCATTTTTGTGCTATTTTCTTTGGTCACTAAATCAATGTTATATGTCTCATAAAATTAGCTTGTACTATT
Source organism: Urtica urens (assembly GCA_958296335.1). Lineage (NCBI taxonomy): Eukaryota > Viridiplantae > Streptophyta > Magnoliopsida > Rosales > Urticaceae > Urtica > Urtica urens. Next base: position 370,675 of record OY282522.1, read on the forward strand.
ATTTTGCAATTTTATGCTTTATATCATTTTTGTGCTATTCTTTTGCCGTTTATAATATAGTCCCATCCGATCGCATTACAAAGAATAAAATTTAAAATACACTCCACCACGTACTTAAAGAATTTTTGTCTCAACATGCTTAAAAGAATTTTTGTCACACTTAGATACGATATGACGCATCCAAATGTATATAAGTGCGACTTTATAAGTGACATGTCGTATCCGGAATTAATCAATATCGGAAACTTAATTTTTTAGTAGGGATAATAATAATGCTAATAATTATAATTATTATGGTGATAATAACTGTAGGGGATTGCTATTACAAAAAAAAACTTATAGAACTGAGATGGACTTTTAGAAACGATTAGTCGCTTCTAAGAAACGATATTTTACATTTAGTCGCTTCTAATGTACACTAGGAGAAAAAAGGTCTTTAGAAGTGACAAACGTTGCTTCTAAAGGATAAAAAATTGTTGCTAATTAGGCTTTAGAAGCGACAAAGTCGCTTATAATGTTTCGCTTCTAAAGACGAGTTGCTTCTAAGATTCCCTAAAATCGCCAAAAAAAAGTCATGGGAAAATATGGCGGGTTACAATTAAAAGTGACTTTAGAAGCGACAAGTCACTTCTAAGTATTACCTGCCATATATTTAGAAGCGACTAGTCGCTTCTAAATATTACCCGCAATATATGTAAAAGCGACTTTAGAAGCGACTAGTCGCTTCTAAATATTACCCGCCATATATTTAGAAGCGACTTTGTCGCTTCTAAAACTTTAAAATTTATTTTTTTAAAATTTAATTTCCGGTTTATTATTATTAGTTAATTATATATTGTTATTATTAATTAATTAAATATTATTATTGAATTAAAATTATTATAAATATAATGAAATTTAATAATATTGAAATTTACTAATTTAAATCAAATTAAACATAAACTAAATATAATCAAAAGTCGATAGTAACATAATCGAACGTCGATAATAACATAATCGACAATGTCTAGAGTCGATAATAACATAAGTCCAAATTGATAATAAGATAAACGAAAGTCGATAAGTAAATAAACGTAAATCGATAAGTCTAAAACATCGAATAAATTACAATCATCATCGTTGTCCTCGTCGACCTCGTCCTGCGCGTCTTCCGCCTGGTCCGTGTGGAGGCTCGTCTGGTTCGGTGTCGGTGGGAGTCGAAGGTCGATCTGGTCTCTACTGCGAACCCGAAGCGCCTGCATTGCCCGAACCGGCTACATTGCGTCCGAACTGGGTCATGTATTGGTCCAAAGTCGCCCTAAACACGGGAGACGTATTGAAGTCGGGGGTCTGGCTCAATCCAGCGGTCATGCCAAACACAGCTCCTTGGAGAGCCGCCAGCTTCTCTTCCATGTTAGAGGACGACTTCGAACTCACGTTACCTACGGAAGACGATGAGCTGTCGTGGGCTTGGGCTTCTAGCATGTCCGAGCGCGAAATTAGGGGCCCAATTCCCGTAGCTCAATCACGTCGCGTCCCGAGGACTTCGCTCATAACAATCTCCTCAAAATCAGGCAAGTTCACCTCACGTCCCGACTCCCCAGCTTGTTTTTGTAGATCACCCGTCCGAGCTACTATCTGAGCCTACATACACAATACAAATTAAATTAATTATTAATAACAACAATTATAAGGTAAATTTAAGGACATATATACTTACATGATACTCTCCAGCAGCAGGCATGGTCCACTGACCATTGGGAGTCGTGTGCATCATCTCCCACCCACCGAGCGGCCCTAGCATTTGTCTGCCTTCTCCTACCCGCTGCATATAACGCATTATAACTATTATATATAACTTATGTAATTTGGAATTGAATGAAAATATACTTAGGTGACTATGATGATTCTCAAAAGAACGTGCCCTGTCGACTCTTCGTGGTCTTCTTCTTTTGATTTGTCGTATTTCGTTTGGACATGTCCTAGAAAACAACATTGGTTAGAGTAAAAAAATATTTTTAAGAATAAAATAATTGATTAATACGTTTAATCTAATTTATACCTAAAACGTATATGTGTTCATTCTATCAATCATCTCAGACCACTGTTGTCGCGTCAGACCCTTGAGCGTTTTTTTGAGCGCCTCCTCTTTGTCTCCGCTGCACTCGATCCGGTAAAACCAACTATATTTTTCCTTTCCGTCACTTAGACGCTTCTTCGCGTCGCGGATAATAGTCTTCTCGATAAGGCTCGAGTAGCACGCTGTTGGAATAAGGTCTCCCGACTCGTCCTCGTACACAAAGTCGTACTCTACGTATATACCAGACAAAATGGCTGCTACTTGTTGCACCGAGACGTCATTCCTGCTTGACATCGTCGGAGGGATGTGCTCTCGGACCAAAACTCCAAGACTATTGGCAAACGTGCCAACGCGTTCTCCTTTTTTGACTCTCTCTTCATCACCTCTGCTGAGAGGTAGATAAAATTGCAGACGGACGTGGTCGAATACAATCTTGACTTTCTTCCATTTTCTAGCTCTCTGCGAGCTTTGACCCGTAGTCGCACCTATTCTGGACAAAGGTGGCGGAGGCTCGTCTCCGCTAGTCGACATACTGCAAAGAATAAAAGATAAATTAGAACTTTAGTTTATGAAATACATTAAATTTAGTTTATATTAAATGTAGTTAAACAATTTACTCAATCTTGCCCATCACTTAATAAGTCAATTTGATCTATTTCAAGATCATCATCAACAATATCTTCAAGGAAACGGTCAACGTCATCGTCATGATCATAGTCGTCTATGAAGTCGTTGATAGGCTCATCTTTGGTAGCATCATCAACTAGAATCAGTTCACAATTATCGTGAAGATGAGACAAACAATCGAAATCAGTATGTTGTACGGATAGTGGAACTACAGCCGATGATGAAACGTCAATGTTAGGCAAGTCTCATACGAATCGATGATTACAATCTTCGACGACATTCCATTCCCCTTTTCAGGATTTCGAGGATCGGGCAAGTAAAACACTTGTTTGGCTTGAGTAGCGAGTATAAATGGCTCGTCTGGAAATCATTCTTTCGCCACATAAGCACTCATCGTTCCACATACGTTATCTTTGCGAAAGCGTCTACGTGAATCGTGTTTGTCACCATACCAACGACATCGAAATAGTACCACTCTGTAATCATGTCGATAGTTCAGCACGACAACATTGTCCATCCTTCCGTAGAACGTGTAGCCGTCCATGGGTATGCAAACACCACTATTTTGAGTAGTACGCGTCTCATCGCGACGAGAAGTGATAAACTTGACGCCGTTCACCACACAACTCGGATAAATGTGAACATTCAGTAAAGGCCCGACCGACAATGCATACAACTCGTCAGACACATCGACTCCGCCCACTTTTTGGTCGTACACTTTTTTAGCGAACCAGACTCTAAATTCTTTTCAATGTGCTGTTGGAATAGGTCTAGGGTTAAATAAAAATTTAACATTAATCAAATTAATTGCGGAATTTAAAAATTTCTTTTTCAAGTAAAAAGATTTTACTAACCTAGAAAAAGCATATACATGTTATATATTAAAATCATTATTTAATTTACTAGAACACATACCTTTCTTGGTAGTTTGATCTTGAAGCGTCTTGAGAAAGGTAGATCCTCTTCCTTGGCTCGCTCGTCACCTTCACACCTAATCTTGAACTTGAGAAACCTAAGATTTCTATAACAAGAGTCTATAGAGGTTTTGGAAGGATTTGTGTGTGGGCACAGTTAAACAATATGAACCAAGAACAATTCTTGGATCATAAGCTAATTCTCTAGATTAAATGTAAATCTAGGTGCAAAATAAGAAGAGTATTTTCTAGAGAGAGAGAGAGAGAGGGTCGGCCACAATATGGAGAGAGCAAGAAAAAGATTAAACTTCACATTTTTATGTGAGGCTCTATTTATAGGAGAAGGAAAAATCTATAAAGGTCAATTATTCATTCATGAATGAATAATGTATTCATGACAAAATATTTGATTTTCCCTTCCCCTTTCCCTCTTGGCTTGGCCGGCCATATACCTTGCATTAGTGAGGAAACTTGTTTCCTCACTTAGCACATTTGTTTCCTTCTTAAGGAAATTCATTTCCCTTTTTCTTTTGGGTAATTATCCTTATAAGAAAAAGGAAAAAAAACTCTCATCTTGATGCTATGTTGGCCGAATTCTACCTAGGGGGAGAGCATCTAGATGCTTCCTTATTTCTTTTAAGACAATTCTTAAAATACCCATTGTAGAATTATAATTGCACAAATAACGAAATTAATTTCATGATGCCTCAAACGATTTTTCGGCTTTAGAAAATAATTTATATTTTCATCAAATGAAAATATTCAAAATCTTATTTTGACATTCACATCATTTTATGTCCTTGTGGACAAAAATACCCTTTAGACATTTTCCGAGAAAAAGTCTAGTTCAACACTTGAACTTATTTTGACTTAACTTCTAGTTTAACAATCCTACTCTAATGACCTATAATAGTGACCTTATGGATCCAAATGAACAAAGCTTGAGCTTCTATACTCGGACTCAAAAGTTCTCAAACCTTTTCCGAGTATTAGCTTAATGTCGACTGACTCCACTAAAGAGTCGACACTGAAATATCTTGGTTCAAATGAATTTATTTTCTACTCAAGTTCAACTTAATTATATTGAGCGGATCCATTGAATGTTATGTATGCTTACCCTTCATGAATATCATCAACTAGTTGATATTTATAAAATTACCATTTTACCCTTCTAGTTGTTATTTCCTCAACTCCTTTACTACTTGTGAATAAGTTAGAAACAATGTATTGACGAGGAGCTAACAAGTCACATTGTTTCATCCAAATAAAGTCGCTACTTAAATTTGGACACTGCGCAGTTCATTTATTCACAATCCAAGTAATAAAGCATAAGGTGATATATATTGCATCTCAGAAATCTTGTACATGAATTCCATATCTATGAGAACTTCACAAAGTTGGTTCATGACATCTTCATAACTTAATATCTCACCAATAGGCCTTGTCTAGATCACACATTGGACCTAGAATTTGACTTTCTCAAATGAGAGTATTAATGCTATGAAATGACATGTCTCATTTCAGGATTTAGGTAAGCATGATGCGATTCATACGTAGTGACCTTGAAATAGAAGATGTTAAATGGTTTGTTCTTCTATTGTCTCTAAAGGTGCACTGGTCAATTCAGTATCTTCGAAAGATACACTGAAAGAACTATAGAGTTCCTAACTCTTTATGACTCGTAACCAGACTTCCTAGATTCTTCCAACAATCATACTGGGATCAATAGTCCGGTGATCTTTAGATTACGAATATATCGTTTTAGTCAAACCATGAAGAGTTTGTTCACGCAAATCTACATTTGTCTCTTCATACACTGTTAGGTTTGATTAAGGACTATAAGACTATTGAATATCATAAATCTTCAATCAAACTAAAAAGGAATAAATGAACGTTTCAACTTTTATTAATTTAATCAGCAAATTACAAAGATTTATATATTACATCAATATGTAAATTAACAATCTTTCAATAAGGACTTTACAAAGATTTATATATTACATCAATATGCAAATAAACAATCTTCTTGTGGGCACCTCTGCCAACAAACTCCCACTTGACTCAAAGAAGATGAGAGTAGTCCTTCATGCCTAATCCGTCTCAATGTTGGTCGAAGACCTTGTTGGATAGGGCCTTGGTGAAAGGATCTGCAAGGTTGTCCACCGTTGAGATCTTCTTCACCTCCACGTCTCCACGCTGCACGATCTCTCTGATCAAATGGTATTTCCTCTCAATATGCTTAGAGCGCTTATGGCTTCTAGGTTCCTTTGAGTTAGCAACAGCCCCACTATTATCACAATAAAGTGCCATGGGCTCGTTGACATTTGGAACAACTTCCAAATACCTAAGGAATTTTCTAAGCCATACAGCCTCGTTGGATGCTTCACAAGCAGCCACATATACTTAAGGAATTTACATATTGATGTAATATATAAATCTTTATAAAGTCCTTATTGTAATTTGCTGATTAAATCAATTAAAGTTGAAACGTTCATTCATTCCTTTTTAGTTTGATTGAAGATTTATGATATTCAATAGTCTTATAGTCCTTAATCAAACCTAACAATGTATGAAAAGACAAATATAGATTTGCGTGAACAAACTCTTCATAGTTTGACTAAAACGATATATTCGCAATCTAAAGATCAACGAATAATTGATCCCAGTGTGATTGTTGGAAGAATCTATGATGTCTAGTTATGAAGCATAGAGAGTAAGGAACTCTATAGTTGTTCCAGTGTATCTTTCGAAGATACTGAATTGACCAGTGCACCTTTAGAGACAATAGAAGAACAAACCATTTAACATCTTCTATCTCAAGGTCACTATGTATGAATTGCATCATGTTTACCTAAATCCTGAAATGAGATATGTCATTTCATAGCATTAGTACTCTCATTTGAGAAAGTCAAATGTTAGATCTTTTATATGATCTAGACTAGGCCAATTGGTGAGATATTAAGTTATGAAGATGTCATGAATCAACTTTGCGAAGTTCTCATAGATATGGAATTCATGTACAAGATTGCTGAGATGCAATATATATCACCTAATTCTTTACTACTTGGATTTTGAATAAATGAACTACGCAGTATCCAAAATTAAGTAACGACTTTATTTGGATGAAACAACGTGACTTTTTTGCTCCTCGTCAATACATTGTTTCTAACTTATTCACAAGTACTAAAGGAGTTGAGGAAATAACAACTAGAAGGGTAAAATGATAATTTTATAAATCCCAACTAGTTGATGATATTCATGAAGGGTAAACATACATAACATTCAATGGATCCGCTCAATATAATTAAGTTTAATTTAAGTAGAAAATAAATTCATTCGAACGGAGAGATTCTCAGTGCAACTCTTTAGTCGAGTCAGTTGACATTAAGCTAATACTTGGAAAAGGTTTGTGAACTTTTGAGTCCGAGTATAAATGCTCAAGCTTTGTTCATTTGGATCCATAAGGTCATTATTATAGTTTATTAGAGTAGGATTGTTAAACTAGAAGTTAAGTCAAAATAAATTCAAATGTTGAACTAGACACTTTCTCGGAAAATGTCTAAAGGGTATTTTTGTCCACATGGACATAAAATGACGTGAATATCAAAATAAGATTTTGAATATTTTCATATGATGAAAATATAAATTATTTTCTAAAGCGGAAAAGTCGTTTGAGGCATTATGAAATTTATTTCGTTATTTTTTCAATTATAATTCTACAATAGGTATTTTAAGAATTATCTTAAAAGAGATAAAGAAGCATCTAGAAGCTCCATCGTTGAGATATTTTGTAAGATGGAAATCCTTTTCCCGCCTACTTTCTTTACGAGCATGGTTCATGTCAAAATTCATCTCCCTGAGGAAGCTCTCGAAGGTGGTCCAGTGCATATGAGATGGATGTATCCATTTGAAAGATATCTTGGAACACTTAAGCATTTCGTTCGAAACAAAGCGAGACCCGAAGGATCTTTAGCTGAGGCTTACATTATGGAAGAAGCTTTGGCATTCGTTGCAAGGTACTTTAAAGATGCCTCGACCGATGTCGTTCAGCCTTATGAGTTCTCTATTTTTCAATCCGACAAGTGTGTGCTTTATGGGAAGATGAGTCCGACACGGTTAGACGACAAGTCGAGAGAGATTGCAGAGTGGTACATCTTGACAAATTGTACCGAAATTGATCCGTATATGACGTGAGTCTTTTTAATCGTACCCATATAAATTCATAAATTTGTTTTTTATTTATTTCTCTAACTTCTTGAACGTATAAACAGTGAGCATTGAAATCTCATAAAATCTGAACAGCGCCATGATGTTGACGAAGAACATGTTGGCAGAGATGCCCACAAGAAGATTGTTTATTTGCATATTGATGTAATATATAAATCTTTGTAAAGTCCTTATTGAAAGATTTTTTATTTACATATTGATGTAATATATAAATCTTTATAATTTTCTTATTAAATTAATAAAAGTTGAAACGTTCATTCATTACTTTTTAGTTTGATTGAAGATTTATGATATTCAATAGTCTTATAGTCCATAATCAAACCTAACAATGTATGAAGAGCGAATGTAGATTTACGTGAACAAACTCTTCATGGTTTGACTAAAACGATATATTCGCAATCTAAAGATCAACGAACTATTGATCCCAGTATGATTGTTGGAAGAATCTAGGATGTCTGGTTACGAGGCATAGAGAGTTAGGAACTCTATAGTTCTTCCAGTGTATCTTTCGAAGATACTGAATTGACCAGTGCACCTTTAGAGACAATAGAAGAACAAACCATTTAACATCTTCTATCTCAAGGTCACTACGTATGAATCGCATCATGCTTACCTAAATCCTGAAATGGGACATGTCATTTCATAGCATTAATACTCCCATTTGAGAAAGTCAAATTCTAGGTCTAATGTGTGATCTAGACAAGGCCTATTGGTGAGATATTAAGTTATGAAGATGTCATGAACCAACTTTGTGAAGTTCTCATAGATATGGAATTCATGTACAAGATTGCTGAGATGCAATATATATCACCTCATGCTTTATTACTTGGATTGTGAATAAATGAACTGCGCAGTGTCCAAATTTAAGTAGCGACTTTATTTGGATGAAACAATGTGACTTGTTAGCTCCTCGTCAATACATTGTTTCTAACTTATTCACAAGTAGTAAAGGAGTTGAGGAAATAACAACTAGAAGGGTAAAATGGTAATTTTATAAATCCCAACTAGTTGATGATATTCATGAAGGGTAAACATAGATAACATTCACTGGATCCGCTCAATATAATTAAGTTGAACTTGAGTAGAAAATAAATTCATTTGAACCGAGAGATTCTCAGTGTCGACTCTTTAGTGGAGTCAGTCGACATTAAGCTAATACTCGGAAAAGGTTTGAGAACTTTTAAGTCCGAGTATAAAAGCTCAAGCTTTGTTCATTTGGATCCATAAGGTCACTATTACAGGTCATTAGAGTAGGATTGTTAAACTAGAAGCTAAGTCAAAATAAGTTCAAGTGTTGAACTAGACTTTTTCTCGGAAAATGTCTAAAGGGTATATTTGTCCACAAGGACAAAATGATGTGAATGTCAAAATAAGATTTTGAATATTTTCATTTGATGAAAATATAAATTATTTTCTAAAGCCGAAAAGTCGTTTGAGGCATTATGAAATTAATTTCGTTATTTGTGCAATTATAATTCTACAATGGGTATTTTAAGAATTGTCTTAAAAGAAATAAGGAAACATCTAGATGCTCCCCCCCCCCCAGGTAGAATTCGGCCAACATAGCATAAAGATTAGAGTTTTATTTCCTTTTTCTTATAAGGATAATTACCCAAAAAAAAGGGAAATGAATTTCCTTAAGAATGAAACAAATGTGCTAAGTGAGGAAACAAATTTCCTCACTAATGCAAGGTATATGGCCGGCTCTACCAAGAGGGAAAGGGGAAGGGAAAATCAAATATTGTGTCATGAATACATTATTCATTCATGAATGAATAATTGACCTTTATAGATTTTTCCTTCTCCTATAAATAGAGCCTCACATAGAGATGTGAAGGTTAATCTTTTTTCTTGCTCTCTCCCTATTGTGGCCGACCCTCTCTCTCTCTAGAAAATACTCTTCTTATTTTGCACCTAGATTTACATTTAATCTAGAGAATTAGCTTATGATCCAAGAATTGTTCTTGGTTCATATTGTTTAATTGTGCCCACACACAAATCCTTCCAAAACCTCTATAGACTCTTGTAATAGAAATCTTAGGTTTCTCAAGTTCAAGATTAGGTGTGAAGGTGACGAGCGAGCCAAGGAAGATGATCTATCTTTCTCAAGACGCTTCAAGATCAAGCTACCAAGAAAGGTTCGTGTTCTAGTAAATTAAATAATAATTTTAATATATAAAATGTATATGCGTTTTCTAGGTTAGTAAAATTGTTTTAATTGAAAAAAAAAATTTTAAATTCCGCCATTAATTTGATTAATGTTAAAAAAAAATTAACCCTAGACCTATTCGAACACAAGGTTCATCTATTGACTGTTGAAAACCGAAGCCTTTTACAATTTCATCGAATCTAATATTCCATGATCTATATGCTTCCTTTAATCCATAAATGGATTTAAGAAATTCAAAAACCTTGTTCTCTTGATCACTATCCACCATCTGGTTGAGCCATGAAAATGCGCTCGTCAAGATTGCCGTTCAGAAAGGCAGTTCTAACATCCATCAGCCAGATCTTATAATCAAGAGCGGCAGCTATGGATTGAAGTATACGGATGGATTTAACCTAATGTCTCCTTTGATCTAATAAAATCAACACATCTCTTGCACTTAAGAATTGGTCATATTAGTCTAGATAGGATTAAGAGACTTGTGAGGGATGGTCCACTCAAAGGATCTGCAATAGGCGCACTGCCGACTTGTGAATCCTGTATAGAATGAAAAATGACCAAACGACCTTTCTATGATAAAGGTCGACAAGCCACTGAGTTGCTGGAACTAATACATTCTGATTTATGTAGTCCACTCAGAATTCAGGTACGGGGAGGAAACGAATACTTCGTTACCATTACCGATGATTACTCAAGATATGGATTTTTCTATTTGTCAAACACAAATCCGAAACATTTAATGTATTTAAGGTTTTTCGGGCTTTAGTGGAAAAGCAGACTAGCAAACAAATCAAAACCCTTTGATCTGATCGAGGCAGTGAGTACTTGTCTGAAGAGTTCAATGACTTTCTTAAAGAAGAAGGTATCGCGTCTCAGCTTACAGCACCAGGCAAACCTCAACAGAACGGAATGTCAGAGAGAAGGAATCGAACTCTGATGGAGATGGTTAGGTCAATGATGAGTTAGTCATCACTCCCTAATTCCTTTTGGGGATATGCCCTTGAAACTGCCGCATATATTCTGAACCAAGTTCCGTTTAGGACGGTCCCTGGTACTTCTTATGAACGACGGACTGGGCATAAAATTAGTTTAAGCCACATCAAAATTTGGGGTTTCCCTGCACATGTGCTAAGGCAAAAGATTAGCAAGTTGGCTAGTAGGTCAGAATTATGTGTGTTCGTTGGATATCCAAAGGAAACCAAAGATTTCAAATTCTATAATCTCGAGGACGACAAAACATTTTTCAGCACTAATGCTCATTTCCTATAAGAGGACTATATGAAGAATATGAAACCAAGAAGCAAAATTGTGCTTGAAGAAAAGTTAAGTAAGGAAGCTTCTACCTCATCTGTAAGAACTGTTCTTACCATAACTGAAACGCATCCTAACAATTCGGAACCTCGTCAAGTAGTACTTCGACGTAGTGGGAGGGTTTCTGAAAAGTCCGACAGGAACATGTCTTATGGTGATACTCTTGTAGCTGTCACTGACGTGGATGCCCTGTTTCCTACAGCCAAGCAATGGCTGGTTCTGAATCAAATCTTTGGCTTGATTCCATGAAAGTTGAGATGCATTCGATGTATGTCAACAAATTCTGGAAACTTGTAGACCTACCTGAAGGGGTTAAACCTGTAAGGTGTAAGTGGATCTATAAGAAGAAAAGGGGTACGGATTGAACGTTGAGACATTCAAAGCGCGACTAGTGGCTAAGGGTTATACCCAAAAGGAAGGTATCAATTATGAAGAAACCTTCTCGTCATTCGCAATGCTTAAATCAATCCGAATACTTTGATTCATAGCTTCCGCTCTCGATTACGAGATCTGGCAAATGGATAACAAGATTGCCTTTCTGAATGGAAATCTTGACGAGCGCATTTTCATGGCTCAACCAGATGATTTCGTGGAATGTGATCAAGAAAACAAGGTTTGTGAATTGCTTTAATCCATTTATGGATTAAAGCAAGCAATCTAGATCACGGAATATTAGATTCGATGAAACTATAAAAAGCTTCGGTTTTGAACAGTCAATAGATGAACCTTGTGTCTATAAGTTGATACATGAGGGCAAGGTTGTGTTTCTGGTATTGTAAGTCGATAATATACTACTCATTGCTAATGATGTAGGTAAATTATCTGAGGTTAAAATCCGGTTAGCAAAGCAGTTTGATATGAACAATCTAGGGGAAGCTGCATACATTATGGGGATTCAGATCTTTCGAGATCGAAAAAACCGGACCCTGTCGCTCTCCCAAGCATCTTATATAGATAAGGTGAGGGATTGCTTCGCTATGCAGAAATCCAAGAAGGGCCAAAACTCCTTTAGACATGGAGTCTCACTCTCTAAGGACCAGTCTCCTAAGACTGCACAAGAGATTGAGGACATGAGAAATATTCTCTATACTTCAGTCGTAGGAAGTCTCATGTATGCTATGTTGTGCACTAGACCGGATATATGTTTCGCAGTTGGCGTAGTTTGTCGTTTCCAATCAAATCCTGGACCCGAGCACTGGGTTGTTGTTAAGCATTTTCTTAACTACTTTCGGAGAACTAGGAAGTTGATGCTTACATATTTAGGCACTGACCTGACTATGACGGGGTATACCGATTCCAACTTTCAGGCGGATAAGGATTCTAGGAAATCCACTTCAGGATTTGTGTTCATCGTGAATGGTGGAACTGTTTTTTGGAGGAGTATCATGCAATCTTGCATTGCTGACTCCACTATGGAAGCATAATATGTGGTTGCTTGTGAAGCATCCAAAGAGGCTGTATGGCTTAGAAAACTCCTTAAGTATCTGGAAGTCGTTCGTAAGGACAACGACCCCATGACACTTTATTGTGATAATAGTGGGGCGGTTGCTAACTCAAAGGAACCTAGAAGACATAAGCGCTCTAAGCATATTGAGAGAAAATACAATTTGATTAGAAAGATCGTCCAACGTGGAGACGTGGAGGTGAAGAAGATCTCAACGGTGAACAACCTTGCAGATCCTTTCACCAAGGCTCTATCCAATAAGGTCTTCGACCATCTTCGAGACAGATTAGGCATGAAGGACTTCTTTCATGTTCTTTGAGTCAAGTGGGAGTTTGTTGGCAGAGATGCCCACAAGAAGATTGTTTATTTACATATTGATATAATATATAAATCTTTAGAGACAATAGAAGAACAAACCATTTAACATCTTCTGTCTCAAGATCTCTATGTATGAATCGCATCATGCTTACCTAAATCCTGAAATGAGACATGTCATTTCATAGCATTAATACTCTCATTTGAGAAAGTCAAATTCTAGATCCATTACGCTATCTAGACTAGGCTAATTGGTGAGATATTAAGTTATGAATATGTCATGAACCAACATTGTGAAGTTCTCATAGATATAGAAGTCATGTACAAGATTGCTCAGATACAATATATATCATCTCATACTTTATTACTTGGTCTGTGCATTATCCAAAATTAAGTAGCGACTTTATTTGGATGAAACAATATGACTTGTTAGCTACTCGTCAATACATTATTTCTAACTTATTCATAAGTAACAAATGAGTTGATGAAATAACAACTATAAGAGTAAAATCGTAAGTTTATAAATCCCAACTAGTTGATGATATTCATGAAGGGTAAACATAGATAACATTCAATGGATCCACTCAATATAATTAAGTTGAATTTGAGTAGAAAATAAATTCATTTGAACCGAGAGATTCTCAGTGTCAACTTTTTAGTGGAGTCAGTTTACATTAAGCTAATATTCGGAAATGGTTTGTGAACTTTTGAGTCCGAGTATAGAAGCTCAAGCTTTGTTCATTTGGATCCATAAGGTCAGTATTATAGTTTATTAGAGTAGGATTGTTAAACTAGAAACTAAGTCAAAATAATTTCAAATGTTGAACTAGACTTTTTCTCGGAAAATGTCTAAAGGGTATTTTTGTCCACATGGACATAAAAAGATGTGAATGTCAAAATAAGATTTTGAATATTTTCATATGATGGAAATATAAATTAGTTTCTAAAGCCGAGAAGTCGTTTGAGGCATTATGAAATTAATTTCATTATTTGTGCAATATTAATTCTACAATCGGTATTTTAAGAATTGTGTTAAAATAAATAAGGAAGCATCTAGAAGCTCCCCCTAGATAGAATTTCGGCCAAGCATCATAGGGAGAAGAAAATTATTTCTTGAAATTCTTTTGCCTTTAATTATAAAGATAATTATCCAAAACGAAAAGAGAAAATGAATTTTTTTGAGAAGGAAACAAATGTGCTAAGTGAGGAAACAAATTTCCATCACAAATAGCATAGAATGGCCAGCCATATATTAGAGGAAGAGGAGAGAAAATCAAATATTGTGTCATGAATGCACAATAGAAAATGGTAATTACCCTTTCTTGATTTTTCTTCTCCTATAAATAGAGACTCACATAGAGATGTGAAAAGAAGTTTTAGTCTTGCTCTCTCTTGCATTGTGGTCGTCCCTCTCTTCTCTCTCTCTCTCTAGAAAATACTTCTTTTATTTTGGCACTAAGTCCTCATTAGACTTAGGCTTAATTAGCTCTCTAGCTCATAGACTTGTTCTTGAGCTATTGTGTTTAATTGTTGCCACACACAAATCTTTCTAATCCTCTATAGACTCTTGTAATAGAAACCTTAGGTTTCTCGAATTCACGTTTAGGCTTGAAGGAATTGAGCTAGAAGAGAAGATCAACATTTCTCAAGATCTATCCAAATCAAGGTTCAAGAAAGGTTAGTATTCAAGCTTTCTAAATAATGTTGTAATTATAACATGTATATGCACTTTGTTCAGGTTAGTAAAAATTGTTTTACTTGTAAAACAAATTTTTATATTCCGCCATTAATGTGTTAATGACAAATTTTCCTTAACCCTATATCTATTCCAACACGTTCGATCTTCCACCTCTGCAACTCACCTCCTTCATGTTGGAATCGGTCTAGGGTTAAGAAAAAATTATCATTAACACATTAATGGCGGAATATAAAAATTTCTTTACTGTAAAACAATTTTACTAACCTAGGCAAAGTGCATGAACATGTTGTTATTTTAAAACATTATTTAATTACTTGTTACTAATATTTCTATTGTAGCTTGATCTTTGACGAGCCTTAGGAAAGGTAGATCGTTTCATATTCGTTACCTTCACACCTAAACGTTAACTCGAGAAACCTTAGGTTTCTATTACAAGAGTCTATATAGTGTTTGAAGGATTTGTGTGTGGGCACAATTAGACGCAATAACTCAAGAACAAGTTTATGAGCTAAAGAGTTAATTAACGCCTAAGTCTAATGAGGACTTAGGTGCCAAAATAAAAGAGATATTTTAGAGAGAGAGAGAGAGGGTCGGCCAAAACCAAGAGAGAGCAAGAATAAAACTTAATTTTCATATCTCTATGTGGGGATTTATTTATAAGAGAAAGAAATACAAAAAAGGATAATTATCCTTTCCCATTGTGCATTCATGACACAATATTTGATTTCCTCTCTCATTTCCCTTGTACATGGCCGGCCATCCTTGAGCATTAGTAAGGGAAATTTGTTTCCTCACTGAGCAAATTTATTTCCTTCTCAAATAAATTCATTTCTTCTTTTCATTTTGGGTAATTATCTTTATAATTAAAGACAAAAAATTCTCTCATTTTTGGATGTGTTTTGGCCGAACTGTACACCTAGGGAATGAGCTTCTAGATACTTCCTTATTTCTTTAAAGACAATTCTTAAAATACCCATTGTAGAACTAATATTGCACAAATAATGAAATTAATTTCATAATGCATCAAACGACTACTCAGCTTTAGAAACTAATTTGTATTTCCATCATATGAAAATATTCCAAATCTTATTTTGACATTCACATCATTTTATGTCCATGTGGACAAAAATACCCTTTAGACATTTTCCGAGAAAAGGTCTAGTTCAACACTTGAACTTAATTTGACTTAACTTCTAATTTTACAATCCTACTATAATGACCTGTAATAATGACCATATGGATCCAAATGAACAAAGCTTGAGCTACTATACTCGGACTCAAAATTTCACAAACTTTTTCCGAGTATTAGGTTAATGTCAACTGACTCCACTAAATAGTTGACACTGAGAATCTCTCGGTTCAAATGAATTTATTTTCTACTCAAATTTAACTTTATTATATTGAGTGGATCCATTGAATGTTATCTATCATTACCCTTCATGAATATCATCAACTAGATGAGATTTATAAAATTACCATTTTACCTTTCTAGTTGTTATTTCCTCAACTCCTTTGTTACTTGTGAATAAGTTAGAAACAATGTATTGACGAGGAGCAAAAAAGTCACGTTGTTTCATCCAAATAAAGTCGTTACTTAATTTTGGATACCGCGCGATTCATTTATTCATAATCCAATTACTAAAGAATGAGGTAATATACGTTGCATTTCAGCAATCTTGTACACGAATTCCATATGTATGAGAACTTCAAAAAACAGGTTCATGAAATCTTCATAACTTAATACCTCACCAATTAGTCTAGTCTAGAACACTTAGTGGACCTAGAATTTAACTTTCTCAAATAAGAATATTACAGATATGAAATAAGATGTCTCATTTCAAGATTTAAGTAAGCACGATGCAATTCATACATAGTGACCTTGAGACAGAAGAGGTTAAATGGTTCGTTCTTACATTGTCTCTAAAGGTGCACTGGTCAATTCAGTATTTTCAGAAGATACACTAGAAGAACTATAGAGTTACTAACTCCCTATGCATCGTAAGCAGACATCATAGATTCTTCCAACAATCATTCTAAGATCAATAGTCCGTTGATCTTTAGATTGTGAATATTTCATTTTAACCAAACTATGAAGAGTTTGTTCACGCAAATCTACATTTGTCTCTTCATATATTATTAGGTTTGATTAAGGACTATAAGACCATTGAATATCATAAATTTTCAAACAAACAAAAAAAGAATGAATGAACGTTTCAACTTCTATTAATTTAATCAGCAAATTACAATTGAGACTCATGAAAGATTTATATTACATCAATATGTAAATAAGTAATCTTTTTGTGGGCATCTCTGCCAACATTTCATGCCTCGCTCTCTGCGCCTCACCTCCTCCTCCTCCGCGCCTCTCCTTTCCTCCGCACCGGGCTTCCTCCTCCGTGCCTCTCCCTCGACCTCTGTCCTCTGCCGCCTCTCTCCGCACGCCGTTTTCCCTCCTCTCGCCTTGCCTCCTCCGTGTCGGTGCCGGTCTTCTTCCTCTCGCCTTGCCTCCTCTGCGGCTAGTAAGTTTTTTTTTCTCTTTTTTTTGGTGTGACCCGGTTTTACCCGATTTGAACTTACGTAGTCTCCGGTCAAATTGTATTCAATTTGAGTCTTTCATGTCTGCTTTTCGTCGCCACTACATAGACTGTTTAACTCGCTATACGACACATTAACCCCTTCGAATTTGCGTCACCGTCGGCCGCTCCTTCCCACACTTTGTTCACCATCGACCACAATTTATTTGACCACGGTTCGTCTTCACTTTCATCATCAGATCCTTCATCCTTCATCGTATTCCTGTTTAACCATTTCGAACTCATCACATTCAGACATAATAGTAAAACAATATATAGTAATACATATTATAGTAATACAAGAACTTCATATAAAATGTCAAACTTTTAGTAAAACAACATATATAGTAATACAAGAACTTATTATTGCGGAGTTTTCAATTGAAGAAAAACAAGTGTTACTAAAGAACACAAAAGCTAATTGATCTGACATACTAAAACAAGATTAAGTAGCTGAAACTGAAATATCAGTTACTTTTATATCGCGCTCACATTTTACATGGATTCCAAATGCACTTTTAAATTCATGGGCTTCAAAAGTGGACTTATAAAAATTAGAGTCGGATATCAAAAGTTTAGCATTCGATTTAAATTCGGACAAAAATATAATTTTATCACAATTCTTTATACTTTACTCTCTTACTCGTATACACATATTCTAATTCTTCTATATTTAAAGATTGCGACTCTGAAAAAAATGATCGAGAAAAGTAAGATTTAAAATGATCGAGAAAAGTAAGATTTTCATTATTTCATGTTTGAATTGTTATGAAATAATTTTAACAGTGATAAGAGTGATTTGGATCGGTTTTGAAAAAGTTAGTATTTGACTTTAAATTTTATTTATGATGAAATAAAATAAAGTCGATTGAAGTTCATAATTGTGCACGACAATTTACGAAGAAGTCTATAGATTTAAGTTAAGTTATTTTTCTTATGAATTTCGACGAATTCAAATGAAAACCAAAGATTCAAGATGATTTTTGATAAATTTGGGAAAAATTCAAAAATTTAAATGATTAAGATGATTTGATGAATCCGATAAATTTGTCGAACTTTCATTTATATTTATATGATTCTTTACAAATTTGATGAATTTCATTCTCCAAACTCATATGAATTTATCCAAATTTATCAAAGTTCATGATTTAAGATGGAAAAATGTTTTTAAAAAGATTCAAATTCATATATTTGCAATTACTAAGTTTAATCTTAATATTTACTAACTTTTGGACCAAAGAGTCTCTTATAAATATTTATCTAAGCACCTGTTTGGGTTTACTAAGAAGTAGAAATCAGAAACCCCGGGTGCAAATATCCACTTATATTTGGTGGGAAAATGTGATATTTTCCAACGTCAATATGATTATTTATATGCTTGACTATTTATATTACGTTTGATAATATATCATTATTCATAGGTTATTCGTGATAATTAAAATTCATAATTGCCTTGAGAGTAGTAAAATGAAACAACACAAGTCATGCTTGTGAATCATAAAAAAAGTATTCGTGGAAAAAAGCGTGTACAAACAAAATCGTTGCGTAATATATTTGTGGGAGAAAATGTATGGTGACTCTGGTGTCTACGGTCGCCAATATTTAAAGAAAAAAAAAGTAACACATCACCATATATTGTTATTTGTATAAAATCAACAAATTAAAATGTGATATAATCATAAATTGAGGCACAGAGATAAGGGCGATCACTAGTTGAAGTTGTTAGCTTCCGTTTAAGAGTCTCCAAATATGTGGGCTCTTTCGATCCACTCGATCATCAAACCTCTAACATGTGTTTCCTGTTAAAAGAGAAGCTTCTCAGCCAATGAACCCATTTTCAACTTCTTTTCTTGAACCCAATTGTCCTTTTCCGGCCATTTTCCTGGGACACTGAGCAGAAGTCGCATCTGGGTATTCAGTTTTAAAGCCAGAAGAAGAATGATGTCGGTGGATTTGGGAAGGACGGTGTTTGATTTGGCGGCTTGTGGTTGCTCTTCGATAAACAGAGGCCACGGAGCTCGAAGATTGGTCTCTGCTCGGACTCGTTGCCGCGTCTCTTCCATGAAAACAGTCCAGCCTCAACCTCACACTCTGCTCCATGGTACTATAACAACTCTCTCTCTCTCTCTCTCTCTCTCTCTCTCTCTCTCTCTCTCTCTCTCTCTCTCGATTATAGAACACAAATGATTGTCGCTATATATCCACAGGAGCTTCTTATGGTCCTCCTGAAGTGTCGGAGCCGAAAACGGGTATTTCGCTGACCAACCTCTTCGAAGTCGTGGCGGAGGACCTCCTCACTCTCAACCGGAATCTGAAAACGGTGAGTGGATGAATTGGGAACATTTTGCACTCAAACTAACTGTGGAAATGACAGGTGGTGGGAGCGGAGAACCCGGTTCTGATGTCGGCGGCGGAGCAAATATTTGGGGCGGGCGGGAAGAGGATGAGGCCCGCTCTCGTCTTCTTAGTCTCCAGAGCCACCGCCCAACTCGTTGGCCTCAAGTTAGTAATCTCCCTCCATTACATCGAATACTTAGTAACTCTTCTAATCTCCCTCCATCACATCGAATAATCACGCTCTTGATCCGTGCTTTTGCAGAGAACTAACAACTGAGCACAGGAGATTGGCGGAGATCATCGAGATGATTCACACGGCAAGCTTGATCCACGACGACGTTCTAGACGACAGCGATATGCGCAGAGGTAATCATGTTCGTTGAATCCTCGAGTTTCGCTGGTTTGACTTTCGATCGATCGTTGCAGGAAAGGAAACTGTGCACCAGATGTACGGAACAAGAGTGGCGGTGCTGGCCGGAGATTTCATGTTCGCTCAGTCGTCTTGGTACCTCGCCAACCTCGAAAACCTCGAGGTCATCAAGCTAATCAGCCAGGTAATGTAATTAAGTTATAGAATTTATACATGAGATTAGTTGTTGATATGATAAGGGATTCATATGAAGATGAGATTAGTTGTTGATATGATAAGGGATTCATATGAAGATGAGATAAGTCGTTGATATGATAAGGGATTCATTCACAGGTGATAAAAGACTTTGCGAGCGGGGAAATAAAGCAGGCGTCGAGCCTGTTCGACTGCGACGTGGGTCTGGGAGAGTATCTGATAAAGAGCTACTACAAGACGGCCTCCCTCATCGCGGCCTCCACGAAAGGGGCGGCCATCTTCAGCGGCTCTGATCGCTTCGTGTGCGACAACATGTACGACTACGGCCGCAACCTCGGCCTCTCCTTCCAAGTCGTGGACGACATTCTCGACTTCACCCAGTCCGCCGAGCAGCTCGGAAAGCCCGCCGGGAGCGACCTCGCCAAGGGGAATCTGACGGCGCCTGTCATCTTCGCCCTCCAGAACGAGCCCAAGCTCAGGGACATCATCGAGTCCGAGTTTGGCGAGCCCGGCTCTTTGGACCACGCCATCGCGCTCGTAAAAAGCTGCGGCGGAATCGAGAGGGCTCGAGACTTGGCCCGAGAGAAAGCCGACCTCGCTCTCCTCAATCTCCACTCACTTCCTCACTCCCCCTTTCGAACAGCACTCGAGGACATGGTCGCTTTCAACCTCCACCGCATCGACTGATTCTCATACATCACTGCTTGTACATTTTTATACAAAAAAGTTCTTGAGTAGCTTCTTATATATTATTGTTACTCAAAATATTTACACTTCAAATGATACACAGCAATTAATGTTCTGAAACCTGTTTGTAGAAGAAATATCTGCAATGTGATCGATGATTTTGAGAGCCATTTTTACTTCCCACTCTAGAAGCAATACTTGAAAAATGTTTATGGATAAATATGCTCAAGTGAAAGGATGCAATGGGAATTAAGTAGAGGAGAGAAGTGGGGGTTAGAAATACGCTAAAAGTATAAGGCTAAGTTTGTAATACGTTGTCACTGGGAGCATTAGAGAAAAGAAGCGAGAGAGATAGGAGAGGTTTGATTTCAATGGCGCAGTGGCGTACGATAGCAAAGGAGGCGTTCGATCGAGCGATGATTATAGCGAAATTTGGATGCTGCCTCCACGTCACCACGACCTATCTCTTCTCCTCTACACTCGTCCGTACCCTAACTAAACCCGCCGCCGCCGATCTCGCATTGTCAGCGAGCACCTCTTCTTCTTCTTCTTCTTTTATCGTTTATATAAATCCGGTGGTTTCAGGTGCACGGGCCTAGCATGCTCCCGACTCTGAACCTGACCGGAGACGTGGTTATCGCCGAACACGTGTCCCACCGCGCCGGAAAGCTCACCCGCGGCGATCTGATCCTCGTTCGGTCACCGGAAGTCCCGACCCGCACAGTCACGAAGCGAATCGTGGGAATAGAAGGGGACCGAGTCTCGTTCTTCGTCCTCGATGGGCACCGCGCGGAACGACACCGAACCGCCCTGGTGTGTGTCGTATTTCCTTGTTGATTCTCTTCTCTGTCGTTTTGGCTTCAGTTTGCTGCTTTGCGGAGCAGGTTCCGAAGGGACACGTGTGGATTCAGGGAGACAATGTGTACGCCTCAAACGACTCGCGCCACTACGGGCCTGTACCGTACGGCCTCATCCAGGGAAGAGTGTTCTTCAGGGTAATTACGTCTTTTTTCTTTCATTTCTTCTGCGATGTCGTTTCCTTAACTCGGACGCTGTTTTCAATATTCCTTCAAACGTTCTCAGGTTTGGCCTCCGGATTGCTTTGGACCATTAGGCGAAGATTGACAAAGACAGCTTTTTCTACTGTTGCGTTAAATAATTCAATTTGATTTCCCATGAAGTATTAGGAGAATTTAAAAAAAATGTGTAATAGTGAGGCAAAATTCTGTTTAGTACGATAAATTTTATTATAAAATATACGTGTTAAATGATAAAAAAATTTACGGTCAGTTGCGATATCTCAAGTGGGCCAAAATTATGTTTAGTATGAAATATGCGTCGATTGCGATATTTTACAGTTGCGGACCTCATAAAATTTAATTAATATTAGTTGCGATATATTGTATGTGTTGCAGTCAAGTTTTGTTTAGATTTTTTTCGACGTAATAAAATTTTATAATTCATGAAACAGTACTTTATCCTCATATGGCCCGTGTATCCGAAATTCCCTAAATATTTTACAGATTTGTTTAATTAAATTAGTACCCGTGATACTTATCTATTAATATTCTTGAGATATATTCGGCTGTTGGGCCAAAAGCCCAGCCCATTCTGTTGTCACTGCCTATAAGATAGCAAGATGGATTAGGGTAAGGATTAAAATGTGCCGATGAGAGAACGCAGCGTCGTCAAATGTGGCGTTTATGTTCCGTTGCAGGCATAGAGCAAATTCTATCAGGCTTTTTCTTAGCTTTCTGTATTCACTTGTCTTGACATCAAGAATATTCCAGAAGAGTCTGATAATATCCATATCCCACTTCTACCGTTTGTTCTTCAATTATTTAGAACGGCCGATCCAAATGAGTTTTTGCTTTTTGCACCTACTCAATTTCACCCGGCCAATAGCTGATGAGAATATTATTCTGGGACAAGCCTCAAAGTTTACATGTTTATATTATGCGTGTAAAACACAGAGATAGTCCCGAAATCTTTTTTTTTTTAAAATATGGACCATTTGTATACTACGAGGTGTTTAGATTTCATCGAAGTATTTCATCGACAAATACCTGGGCTACATAATGCTTTATTCATAAATAGTGGCGTGGAGCACGCGTACGGGTAATGATTTCTTTGTAAATAAATCTAGTTATATAGTAATTTAATGCAATTTAGGGCTGCTTAAGAAACATAAATTATAGGATGCAATCCATTAACCACGCGACAAATGCAAATCAATTTTATTTCGTCGGTTCAATTTTTCAACGCATTCCAAACAAAATGAAACCGCACTGCAAAAATGCCAAAAAACTCACGCGCACATGAAACACACTAAAATCACCGGAGACCGTACCAAAAAGACCTTACAAAAATGGAGGTGATAAGGTCGACGAGTTGAGTCGGGGCGTTTGGTGGATGGACGATTTTTTTAAAACACAAAGAAGAAAAAAGTGAACGTCATTATTTATTAATTTACAAAACACGATTTCAATTTAGTTACAAAAATCAAAATTGAAACAAAAAAAAGAAGAAAGAAAATCAATTTTTTCCTTCTAAATCCACGAAGGATGATGATCTTCTCCACCATAAAAACTTTACATCTTGCCCACGCTTTTTTATATTTCTCTTTCTCATATCCTCAAAAGTCACATCTGAAGTCTTCCAATCCGACTTTAAGTCCTATGTGGCGTCGATTGTGGATCTGTACGTCGGGTTAGAAGATGTCCGTCAACACGTGAACTTAGAAAAAAATAAAAATACTACGATTTGAAAGTCAAAATCTAAAATAAAGAAAATATATGTGTTAATCATTCCAACTTACATTGTTGGAGAACCTCAAAAATTTTTGCAGAAGTTTTACGATGAACAAAAACAGCGAAGTGCGTTTTTATAATTTTTCGTTTTTGAGATTTTGGAGAGAAAATACAAAAAACATTTTAGCATAATTATTTGAATTTCTCTCTTCTGAATATGGACGTTTTAATTAACTAATTAATTGGTTTCGGATTTTAAGGATTTAATTTACGTCAAAAAACTTCCGGATTTATTTTATAATTAATTTTCGTTTGGGCGGGATTTGGGTATTTTTGGAATGAAAATGTTGGTAAAACTATTTACTGGACTTTTACCAAAATTTTATATAACGTTGGATAAATCAAAATTAGGAAACCTATATATGACTATACCATACAATTACCCTTTTTTCTTTTTAAGTTTGATTTTCTATGTTTCTTAGATTTAGATTACAAAAGTTTGAGTGAATGCAAATCGAGATTTTTCTAATTACTGCGAAATCTAAAAACACAATTTATAATTGTCCAATAAATAATATGTAAATAAGAGACACATCAACGTATAAAACGACTTTTATTTTATAATAATTTACATAAGTTACAATAAAGTGTCATATTTGTGAGCTTGAAATTGTTCTAAATTATCAAAAAATGAGAGAGAGAGAGAGAGAGAGAGAGAGAGAGAGAGAGAGAGAGAGAGAGAGAGAGTAAAGAGATAAATATTAAATTTGAAAAAATAGAGGAAGTTTTAATTAATTAGCCGATATTATCATAATGAAATAAATAAAAAAACTTCCCAAATTATAGGATCATACAAAATTATTTACCAATTTCATACCAGCTGTATTTAATGTAATTGACTTCTGAAAATAAATGAAATTCAAAATGTATAAAATTTAAATTCGAAATAATTTTTTTTTGAAATTGGCCGAAAAATTGAAAGATAAATACCACAAGTTTAACTAAACATCGGCTATAAAATAAAAACGATACACCATACGATCGTCGACCAATTTTTTGTTATCAGTAAAGGTTCATAGACCAACTCATATAAGATGCAGAGACATCCATTATTAAAGAAAAATTCTTTATGCAAAATAGCAAGTAGCACGTCATAAACCAACTCATGCAAGTCACTATAAAAATGTGGAATTTCTATAAGTTACGCATCCATTGATGATCTAAGCCTCTCTTAGCGTTTCTGCAAAATTAAGTGAGCACCAAACTGTGGCTGGAGAATGATGACGGTGTAGGGCGCGTGGGAATAAGACGGAGAGAGCTCGAAAGTGAAGCGTTGCAAGATCAAGGTCAAAGCCATTTTGGCTTCAGTCAAAGCAAAATTCTGTCCGATGCAAATGCGAGGTCCCCAACCAAAGGGAAAGAAGCAAACCCTTCCCTTCGTGGCCTTCAAGATTCCCTCCGAGAATCTCTCCGGTTTGAACTCCTTTGCATCTTCGCCCCACAATTCTGTGTCGTAGTGCACAAAAATCGGGGACAACGCGATTTCAGTTCCGCCCGGCAGCAAAAACTTCCCGAGCCTTGTTTCCTTGAACACTTTTCGGATCACTATGGCTGCCGGCGGGTATAATCTAAGCACTTCATTCAAGATCATGTTCATCTGCAACATAAAATTGTTTGGTACACATTAATGATCTATTGTGTAACAAATATATTAAGCCAACACAATCCATTCCTAGTTTTCTAATGGGAAATATATATTGATAAAAAAATATGGAAGGTAATTTCATATAATTCTTTCATATATAGTTTGAACATGTGCTGGATGCTCTTCTGCCAATTTTACAATTTGTTTTTCTCCCATTTTTTCTCAAGATTTCCCCCCTTGGGAATATTTTTTTAAATTTTATTATTTAGGCCACATTGAGTTGTAATTCTGGCCTTGTTATGTAGTCATTAGGTTCTCTGTTGTGTATGTAGATAGTTAATAGTGAATCATCTAAACAAATTTATAGCTATTGTCATATTGGTGCTAAAATAACTCACCACTTTAAGATGAGCTAAGCCTTCAAAATCTGGAGTGTTTTCGCCAAATACTTGTAAGACCTCCTCTCGTGCGCGAGTTTGCCAATCGGGGAATCTACTAAGCATCACTATAACCCAAACAAGCAAACTCGAGGTGGTCTCTTGGCCGGCAAAATAAAATAGTTTGCATTCCTCGATAACATCTTTGACACTCATTCCCGCGCTTTTCTTGTTTCCGTTTTCCTTGATCTCCCTTAGATTCGATTCCATCAAAATTCCTAACAAGTCATCGCTGGGCGCTTTGCCGGATCTTATCGCCCTCTCTCTCTTTTCGATCATGGCCTTCAATAGTTCACTTACTTCTCTCTCGTTCTCTTTCATCTTTCTGTTCATCTTCGTTGGCATGAATCTATAATACAAATACTCAATTAATTTGTCAAATATTTATTTTTGGTTTTCCTAACATTTCCCCAAAAATAAATTCCAGATAGAATACATTGGCTAGCTAGTAACAAAAAACAAACTAGTTAGGAAATTTTATCAACTATGTTCAGAACAGTTAAAATGATTACATAAATCAATTACTGAAAAATTGAAAAATGCTAACCTCCATCCAGGAATGTAGACGGATTGAATTGATTTGATAATGAGCTCAGCTTGGTGAGTCTGAAGTTGGAATATTCTACGTCCTTCTTCGTAACAGCTTCCAAAAGCGGTTCGAGAAATCACATCGGCCGTTAAACTCTGGAGATCGGGCCATATGTTTATCTCGCACTTTCCTTCGCCATTCTCATTCACTGAATTCTCCCACTTCCTTAACATCTCGTCGCAGCTCAATTTAAATGCCGGAACCATTCGCTGCGTAAATAATAATAAGGGTAATTTTGATGTATAGCCTTATAAACTATGTGTAATTTGGATATACTCAAGGTTTCGTTAATAAATTGGAAATAGCCAGACAAATTCGTTTACACATTGTAAATAGTCCAAAATACCCTTAATTTATATTTTCAATATGTAAACGAATTAAGGGTATTTTGAACTATTTACGATGTGTAAACGAATTTGTCTGACTATTTTTAATCTATTAACGAAATATTGGGTATATCCAAAATGGAAACGTGTTATAAGGCTATAGAGCCAATTTTTTGTAATAATAAACAACGTAGCATGTGAACTTAAGAATATATTTCTGGTCTTTTACATCTTTTACTTTTATAAATCTTTTATTTTACGATTTTTCGAATATCAAACGTAACCTTCGTTGAAAATTTATTGACATGTTGTCAATAATTTAGAAGTAGTGAATTAACCTTTTAAAAAATATGAAAATTCTTTGAAGATTTTGACGTATTTGACAGTAATGTTTTATACGTCAATAAATTTAGAGAAATTGCCCAAAGTACCACCATTTGTAATTGGTTTTGTAAAAATTCACTAAAATTAATTTTTTCCTAAAATACTAGTACAAAAGTATAAAATACCCCTAAAACAATTTCTTTACATTTTATTTCATATTCATATAAACCGGTTATTATATATTTATTTTTTAAAAAATTAAACTTTAAAAGGTAAAAACTGCTTCAACCCTAAAAAAATTAATCTTTTATTTTTTTAATTTTTTTCTTGATTATTTTGGCGGTAGTATAATATAGGGCATTTGTGTTAGTTTTATTTTTTTAAAATATATTTCTTATTTTCACATGAAATTTTACTTGTATTTTGAGAAAAAAAATGTTCGGGTGAATTTTGAGAAAATAAAAAATAAAAGTAATATTTTGGACAATTCCTCAAAAATCTATAAAGAATCTGAAAATTTCTTTGATTATTTATTTGAATGTTTATCAATAAAATAATATCATAATTCTTCAAAGAATCAAATTCGGTATTTTTTTTTTTTGAAGAATAATTATGTCAATTTTTATAGATATCAATAAATTTTTCAATTTTGTTAACTTTTTCCATGGTTTCAGATATGTAGAAGCAAGTTATAATGTAAAATTTAACGACTTAGCACCCTGGATTTGTTAAAGTTCTCATTTATATGTGAGGAAGGTAAGTGAAAATAAAAGAAATGGAGAATCAATTAAAATTTAAAATGTAACTTAACGGAATAGGTAGATGTAAAATATAATTAGTGGATTGTCCAATATTCTTAAATTAGGGTCGTTTTGATATAATCTTAAATAATATTCCTATAAATTAGGGTTAAAATAGTACCTTGAGTTTCTCGACGTGGAAAGCTGGATTGATTGTTCTACGATGTTTAGCCCATTTATCGCCTTCGTAACTTGCAAGACCAGTGGCTAGCAATTCGGCAAGTGGATTCGAATGGGGCTTTGGAAAATCAGTGATTTTGGTCAAAACTCTGCTTATATCGTCTGGATCCGTGATATTCACCCTTGGTGTGGGCCCATGCCACATATAAGAATCTTTACCTGCAAAAGTTTTTAAAATTAAAGCCATATTCAGAAATATTCGATATATGCAGTAGGTTTGACTTGTTACGTATGGCTAATTCTATTAGATTATATACATTAATAAATTTTCGTGCTCTTTGATTATTAAAAAGAAAATACTTACAATCATCAACAAAATATTTCTTTCCTGTTATTTCTTGTATTTAATTTTTAAATTTCGTTTGTGCTAATTTAAAATCTAAGCATTTGATCTTTTATCAATATATTTTTTTTATTTTTTTAAGGCATCAATGTATTTTCTTTGAAGAGATTTTTATGATTTTTTTTTCGAAAACACTTACATAAAAATACGTGATTCATACAATTTTATATTTTTATAAAAGTAATTTCGAATTTTAAGTTTTAGAGCTAGAAAGGAAACTAATCCAATAGAATTGCAACGATTTTAAGTAGCTATAATATATTTAATAGTCTTAATTTATATAAAAGTATATTTATAAGAATCCTCTTAGCTGTTTGTTCAAAAAAAAGAGTCCTCTTAGCTAAATTTGAGACACTTTATTCTAAGTAGTCTTGGGGTTACTATACAGAGCCAAATAATAAATATATATTCACTACATTTAACAAAAAGAGAATAACTTTTGATACTATAATTTACTTTAGATCAATTTATTTGTTGAGAGAGTAATTTATTTATGCGTGTATATATATATATATATATTGAGAAAAAGATTAAATACAATTGAGGATTATTTTACTGAATTGCTACATGAACCCATCGTTATTAAGAGAGGAGAGACGTGACATGCAGCTTTTTCGGCTTACTATAACCAATAAAGTCAACGGTTTATTATTTAGTTTGGTTGTATATTTTTCTCTAAATACTTGAATAATAGAAACATATGCAAG
The DNA here is from genome assembly GCA_958296335.1 of Urtica urens. NCBI lineage: Eukaryota > Viridiplantae > Streptophyta > Magnoliopsida > Rosales > Urticaceae > Urtica > Urtica urens. The sequence continues at coordinate 399,701 of OY282522.1, forward strand.
AGAACAACATAGCCATTTAGCCACTTGGATTATATTCGCGAGGATAAGGTTTGGAGTTAAAATCGTCACAAATTACACAAATAATAAATTATATATATTCTCTAGTTTCCTAAAGTAGGATGTGCTTGTTTTATGGGTTATTGTATATAATAGTCTTATATAATTTTGAGAATTTGGTTTTATCTAACGTTTTGTAAAATTTTAGTAAATGTTCACACTTTTAATTAACAAAAAAATCGTTCCAATTTTACATCAAAATAATAATCTCCCAAAATGTAATGAAATTTAAAAGGGGGTCTTTTAGCTATATACTCATATCAACGTTTACTAATTTCAAAATACCCAACATTTGGTAAATTTTTTATAAATATCCAATAAATTTTTTTTACACGTTTTTATGTACTATAATTAGCGTGTGTTAATAAAGATATCATAATTTATAAAAACGTGTAAATAAATTTTGCTGAGTTTTAATAAAAAAGTTTATCAAACGCTAGATATTTCTAAAACAGTAAACATTAATGTGGGTAAAACAGTCTTTTTTGCCAAAATTTTAACTGATCAACATGATGAGAAAATAAAATCATCAAACTTTGTATAATCGAAATAAGGAGATTATGCTCTTTCATCACAATTAATACTAGCGGCATCTTTATACTAACATTCATTTAATTAAGGATTAAAAACCACACAGTGGAATCTTAGTGATACCAAACGGCTAATCCAATAGCCTGGTTTATTTTTATTTGAAGGAAACATATAATTAACTGTAGTAGAATTAACCTCTCCTTAATTATTTTTATTCGTCTTATTTATGCCTTGATAAATTTCTATTGAAGCACGTCTTTTCTTATAATTACTCAAAAACTCAATGTGAAGAAGAAGAAAAGACACACAGAAACGTACCAAAAGTGTTGAGGGTGTGATGGATAAAGGGAAAGACACGTGGCGATGCAGGATCAGTGAGATTGATGGGCTTAGACCTGGCTTCCGTGCTCATCGCAAAGCTCTCTTTCACGTCTCCGTAAAACAGCCTATACGACTTCCCACTGAAACCTTGCTTCTTAAGGCTTCTCTCCAGCCTCTTCGGTCTCAACCAAACCGAATTCACCATTTTCCATGCACACACCGTTATGATTAAGCTAATCAACATCACAACCGAGACTTCCATGCTTACTATAAACAAGTATACTGTTTCTGCTTTGTGAGACTAAATGAAGGCTTATATATATATAATGAAGGCTTATATATATATATATATATATATATATGCTGAGCTTGGTAACGAAGTAAAGGAGCAAATAAAAATCTTACACCCATCTAGAAGTATGGCCCAGAAAAAGAAAGAAGACGACACGAAGTTCTCTTGTTGTTTGTATGTATGTCTGGTCAAAAATATGTGGGTTCAAATTATTGTAAATGCGTGAAACACTCTCGTCTCATACGTAATCTACATGGAAGTTTTAGCACCGCTTCTTGTTGTTCATGGAAGAGGAAATATTGGGGTCCACAAAAGTAATACTAATAAAAAATAAACCAGGAAAACTTTCCCTCTTGTTGATAGGTTAATATCCACCGGTGCAGTGTATCTATTTATATAATATGATCCTAATCTCGTAATCCCATTACAACCTCATACTTGAAAATATCGTCATCACATTAATATCTTCTGCTTCTGGTGATTTAGATCATGCTTAACCATTACACGAGAGAGAGAGAGAGAGCGCTAAAAATGAATTTTATGAACCGTAAATTATTTTTAAAGCCAAAATATTTGGGGGAGTTTTTTTTAATCTTTTGAAATATGTAAATACAAATTCATCTAGGCAAGATTATTGATAAATACTAATTTAAAGAATATAGTTGCCAAAAATCTTTTGAATGTGTAGTTACATCTTTATTAAGTATAGTAGCAGGCTTACAAATACAAAAAAATCTCTAATTAATCAAAACAAACATGTTATTTGGTAAATGGCCAAACGTTTGTAGCTTTTAAAATTACAGTCATTATTGATGAGATGTCTTTTTATTGTAATTTGTTTTTACTAATATAGCCTTTCGATGAGAGAGAAATATACATACCGTTGTTTTTCGAATTTGAAACAAATTTCACGTTTTTTTCAAATTTCATGTTTTTTGAATTAATATTTGGATATGCACGGTTATAAAACAGTTTTGTTTAACTTATTCAAATTAATAGCTATTAATTCCGGGATATTTGCAGTGAGTTATTTTTTTTTTATTTTTTTTTGTGTCGGTTAGTGGGATAAATTATAGTCGGTCATTAATATATATTTATTTCTTTTCGAAATTATGTTTTTTTCTTCACTTTTAATTGGGAAATTATGTTGTCATATTTCTCCGGTTTATTTACATTAATTGCTATAAACCAATTATTTCAAAAATTTGGCTATTTTGCAATAGTTATGTTTCAAATGGCTATATTACTCTTTATCCTTTACAAATATAATGCATTTTCAGTATGATTTACGTTTTGTTAACTTGTGTAAATGTTTTTACTCGAGTTTAACAGACATTTCAAGATGAAAATTACCCAAAACATTTTCCCGCACGAGTTTTTCCGTTTTAATATTAAAAAATAGATTAATTGCACGAGAATTTAGGCCAAGAGTTATTGTCTCATTAATCATGACAATTAATCAAAAAAAGAAACAAAATCGAAGAAGAGATTTTGAGTTAATTCAAACTTCATTTACTCCACCTTTTCAGATTCATCTAAAAAAACTCTCAAACATTATAAATCCACCGTAAAAAAAACTCGAAGATCCGTATTTCACACGTTGCAACAAGTTTCTCCGTTTTTTGTCGTCGGGGGATGCACCGCTAGATCTTCCATCGATATCGTCGGCAGATAAACTTCCATTTTTGCTGTAATAATCACCTTTCATGGCTCCGACTGCTCCATTTCGTAAAGCTCTCGGAAGTACCACCACGCCACTACCATCCTATCCCCACTCTCCGTCATCCACCCCTTAAATTCAATTCTCCTTCGATGTTTATGTTTTTTTAGATACTATGATCGTCTATTTTTTTTCTCTTAAACTTTGATCTTTTGTGTGTTTTTTCGCGAAAATGTGCTCGCAAGTGAACGGGTCGCTCAAATAATATAGATTTTGAAGTACAAGTTTTTTTCCCACGAGGACTTAGTGTTAAGCGTAAATCAAAATACGACTCCAATTTAAATCAAAGAAAATGTAATGTGAATATGGTGATCTATAAAATCTAATAAACTTCTTAAACTGATAATTTAATGTGAATGAGGTTGATGAAGAGTGTGGTTTCGATATTCTCTTTCTATGAAACATCAATAATCAAGCAAATGTATGTTTTACTCATGCATCATTTTTGTTCACTTAATCCTATCGGTAACCCCTCGTTAGAGTGAAATCATACCCAAGTTTAGAATATTTTTACCTCTCAATTTCAAGATTGAAATCTAAACTTGCAATATCAACAACAAAAAAATCCCTAAATTCTGCTGCTTCATCTAGTCATCACAATTATTTATGATTTACTATTCTATAGCACAATTTATCGGATCTCACTGGAGTATCCAATATATTGTAGGAGTAAGGATAAGTGATAAAATATATGAAAGAGTTAAAATTACGAATAGCAAAAACGCTTGAAATTGAAACGAAACAAATTCCAATAATTCAGATTATATTCATAACATAATTCGGGAAAAAGATCTACCATCACCCTCTAATATCTTAGTTCATGGTGATGGTGGGAATACTAAAAAGCAAACAAAAAGAGTTGATAAAAACTAAAAATGCAGAAAACGAACAACTTAGAATTTCAGATAGAATAGAGAATAAATAACTAGTTTTGTTGCTGCAAAGTTCGTCGCCGACCTTCTTCTCTGTTCACCGTGGTCTCCCTTCTTTATTTTTTTCTTTCTCAAAAACCAAAACAATAGTGTGTTCTTTCTAGCCTCCATTAGGTGTTATGGTTGAACCTACCAAATTCGCACAGATCTGTCCTTCGAAAAGCTGATCAAATGACTCAAAAATATTGTCACGATCAAAATCGCATGCTGATGCGGCACCATCGTGACATGACCGAATCCGTTGTGTCGCGTTGCCATTCGACAGAGACCCATCGCGACGCGTCGAAGCAATGAGCACTCTAGAGTGAATCTATGTGTACTCGTCTGCTGGTCGCGATGTCCTATGTGTCTAGGGAAACGCGATGGGCAATATGGAGCGTTTTGTTACTCCTTCCAACCAATTTTCCTCCGTTTTAGCTCTCGTCTAACAATTTGTGCCTCCAATATGTTGGCAGAGATGCCCACAAAAAAATTATTTATTTACATATTAATGTAATATATAAATCTTTCATAAAGTCCTTATTGTAATTTGCTGACTTAATTAATAAAAGTTTAAAGTTCATTCATTCCTTTTTCGATTTTTTGACGATTTATGATATTAAACAGTCTTATAGTCCTTAATCAAACCTAACAATATATGAAGAGACAAATGTAGATTTGCGTGAACAAACTCTTCATGGTTTGGTTAAAACGATATATTCACAATCTAAAGATCAATGGACTACTGATCCCAGTTTGATTGTTGGAAGAATCTATGATGTATGGTTACGAAGTATAGAGAGTTAGGAACTCTATAGTTATTCCAGTGTATCTTTCGAAGATACTGAATTGACCAGTGCACCTTTAGAGACAATGTAAGAACAAACCATTTAACCTCTTCTGTCTCAAGGTCATTATGTATGAATTGCATCATGCTTACCTCAATCATGAAATGAGACATGTCATTTCATAGCGTCAATATTCTCATTTGAGAAAGTCAAAGTTTAGGTTCACTTAGTGATCTAGACTAAACCAATTGGTGAAATATTAAGCTATGTATATGTCATGAACCAGCTTTGTGAAGTTTTCATAGATATGGAATTCATGTACAAGATTGCTGAAATGCAATGCATATCACCTCATGCTTTATTATTTGAATTGTGAATAAATGAACAGCGCGGTATCCAAAATTAAGTAGCAACTTTATTTGGATGAAACAATATGACTTTCTCAATCTTGTTTCATCCAAATAAAGTTGTTACTTAATTTTGGATATTGTGCAGTTCATTTATTCACAATCCAAATAATAAGGCATGAGGTGATATATATTGCATTTCAGCAATCTTGTACATGAATTCCATATCTATGAGAACTTCACAAAGTTGGTTCATGACATCTTCATAACTAATATCTCACCAATTGGTGTAGTCTAGATCACTTAATGGATCTAGATTTTGATTTTTTTCAAATGAGAATATTAATGCTATGAAATGGCATGTCTCATTTCAGGATTTAGGTAAGCATGATGGAATTCATACATAGTGACCTTGAGACAGAAGAGGTTAAAAGGTTTGTTCTTCCATGGTCTCTAAATGTGCACTAGTCCATTCAGTATCTTCAAAATATACATTGGAAGAACTATAGAGTTCCTAACTCTCTATGCCTCGTAACCAGACATCATAGATTTTTCCAACAATTATACTGGGATCAATAGTCCGTTGATCTTTAGATTGTGAACATATCGTTTTTAACCAAACCATGAAAAGCTTGTTCTAGCAAATCTACATTTATCTCTTCATACATTGTTATGTTTGATTAAGGACTATAAGAATATTGAATATAAAAAATCTTCAAACTAAAAGGGAAATGAAAGAACGTTTCAACTTTTATTAATTTAATTAGAAAATTACAATAAGGACTTTATGAAAGATTTATATATTACATCAATATGTAAATAAACAATCTTCTTTTCGGCACCTCTACCAACATAAAAAAACATCGCTCCAAAAGCGACATATGAATTTTTCCCTCGAGGCAACTCGATGAAAATACATTGTTCCGAAACAACGTTCGAGTTTGCCTCTCACGGCCACTCGATAAAAAAAACGTCGTTCCAAAAACGACATCCGAGTTTGCCCCTTGAGGCGACTCGATGAAAATACGTTGTTACAAAACCACGTCCGAGTTTGCCTATCACGACCTTTTGATGTAAAAACGTCGCTCCAAAAGCGACATCCAAGTTTGCCCCTCAAGGTGACTCGATAAAAATATGTTGATCCAAAACAATGTCCGAGTTTGCCTCTCACGACCTCTCGATGAAAAAACGTCTCTCCAAAAGAGACATCCGAGTTTGCCCCTTGAGGCGACTCGATGAAAATACATCGTTTGGGCCGAGTTTGCCTCTCACGGCCACTCGATGAAAAAACGTCGTTCCGAAATGACATCCAAGTTTGCCCCTCGAGGCGACTAAATGAAAATATGTCGTTACACGACATCGAAGTTTTCCTTTCACGGCCACTTGATGAAAATATGTCGCTCCGAAACGATGTTAGGGTCAGCCAGTCATGGCCACTCGAAGAAAATACGTTGCTAACGACAACGCCCAAGTCGACCCCTAACAACAACTTGAGGACGACTATGTAAACATATTGCGACGACTTTCGTAATTCAATAGTCATTCATGTACTTTTGAAACATCGAATAAAAAGTCTCATTATGTCATCATAACTTGTTCCCTAAATTTACAAAGCCTCTAAAAATACGTTCATATCAAATTTCATGAAACTTGGAGGGACATGGTGAACTGAAAACAAGACCGTCATGGTCTTGCATTCGGGAAAATTAAAATCCAAAAAACGGGCGAACCGATAACGAGGCATCACAACTTTGCCTTCAGGAAAATCAAAGCCTATTAAATAAAACCACGAGGCCTTAGCCCCGTGGCCGGGATATCTCCCTAAAAAACAATGACAAGACAACAACCTTGCATCTGGACATCCATTGATTTGAGGAAAATGTACAAACCCCGGCTGACGCACAGTCGAGCCAATGTCAAACCCAATCCTAAAGATTAAAAAAAATGCCCTTGAGATAGATGCGCGCGACGTCCCATGCGACAAATCGTAAACCAACAGTTCATCGAAAAACGCCTTATAAGCAAAATTGTAAACCGACTTGTCATCGGTCGAGCCAATTCTCGGGATTCCTTCACCATAGAGCATAATCGTAAGCCGAAAGGCCATCGATGAAGGCTCATGGATAATACGTCGCTCATAAACGACGTTCAAGTCAGCCCCTAACGACAACTCGAAAAATATACGTCGCTCCAAAACGACGTCCGAGTCAGCCACTAACGGCCACTCGATGAAAATACGTCGCTCCTAAACGACGTTCGAGTCAGCCCCTAACGGAAACTCGATGATAATACGCCGCTCAAAAATGACGTCCGAGTTAGCCCCTAACGGCCACTAAATGAAAATTCTTTGCTCCTAAACGACGTCCGAGTCGACCCCTAACGGTCACTGGATGAAAATACGTCGCTTCTAAACGCCGTCCGAGTTAGTCTCTAACGACAACTTGATGAAAGTACGTCGCTCCTAAATGACGTCCGACTTAGCCCCTAACGGCAAATCAATGAAAATACGTCGCTCTTAAACGACGTCCAAGTTAGCCCTTAACGACAACTCGATGAAAATACGTCGCTCCTAAATGACGTCCGAGTCAACTCCTACCGACAACTCGATGAAAATACGCCGCTCCTAAAAGACGTCCGAGTCACCCCGTAACGGCAACTTGGCAAAAATACGTCGCTCCTAAACGACGTCCGAGTTAGCCCGTTACGGCAACTCGACGAAAGTACGTCGCTCATAGCCGACGTCCGAGTTAACCCATAACAGCAACTCGATGAAAATACGTCGCTCATAACAATGTCCGAGTTAGCTCCTAACGGTAACTCGATGAAAATACGTCGCTCTGAAACGACGTCCAAGTTAGCCCCTAACGACAACTTGATGAAAATTCGTCACTCATAAACGACGTCTGAGTTTGCCCCTAACCGCAACTCGATGAAAATACGTCGCTCCTAAACGACGTCTGAGTTAGTCGCTAACGACAACTCGATGAAAATACGTCGCTCCTAAACGACGTCCGAGTTAGCCCCTAACGACAACTCGATGAAAATACGTCGCTCCTAAACTACGTCCGAGTTAACCCCTAACGGCAACTCGATGAAAATACGTCGCTCCTAAACAACGTCCGAGTTAGCCCCTAACGGCAACTCCATGAAAATATGTAGCTCCTAAACGACGTCCGAGTTAGCCCCTAACATCAACTCGATGAAAATACGTTGCTCCTAAAAAACGTCCGAGTTAGCCCCTAATGACAACTTGATGAAAATACGTCGTTCTCAAACGACGTTCGAGTTATCCTCTCACGGTCACTCGATGAAAATACGTCCCTCCTAACCGACGTCCGAGTTAACCACTAACAGAAACTTGATGAAAATACATCGTTCCCAAACGACGTCCAAGTTTGCCTCTCATGGCCACTCGATGAAAAAGCGTCGCTCCAAAAGCGGAATCTGAGGTTGCCCCTTGAGGCGACTCAATGAAAATATATCATTCCCAAACAATGTACGAGTTTGCCTCTCATGACCACTCGATGAAAAAACATCGTTTCGATACGATATCCGAGTTTTCCCCTCGAGGAGACTCAATGAAAATACGTCATTAAAAAACGACTTACGAGTCAGCTTCTTCATAGGCAACTTCGCCGAACTTGGGGGCCGAGATATCCCTCAAAAGAAATTTTTATGATCCTACCATGACGCTCTTCACGAGGTACTAAGTGGTCTGGTTCGAACTACAGTAGGAGGATCCTGATTCTGAGTTCATTCTCGATCGCACCTTCGACATTGAACTCGGGGGGCTAATGTTGTCACCATAATTTTGAGTGGAAACTCGAATGTATGCCTCCCCCATCATCCTTCGATCGACTAAGACACCGAGCCCAGGCAATGGATCCTCCAAAGAGGCCCCAAACACTTTATTGTGATAATAATGGGGCTGTTGCTAACTCAAAGGAACCTAGAACCAATAAGCGCTCTTAGCATATTGAGAGGAAATACCATATGATTAGAGAGATCGTGCAGCGTGAAGACGTGGAGGTGAAAAAGATCGAAACGGTAAACAACCTTGCAGATCCTTTCACCAAGGCCTTGTCCAATAAGGTCTTCGACCAACATCGAGACAGATTAGGCATGAATACTTCTCTCATCTTCTTTGAGTCAAGTGGGAGTTTGTTGGCAGCGATGCCCACAAGAAGATTGTTTATTTACATATTGATGTAATATATAAATCTTTATAAAGTCCTTATTGTAATTTGCTGATTAAATTAATAAAAGTTGAAATGTTCATTCATTCGCTTTTAGTTTGATTGAAAATTTATGATATTTAATATTCTTATAGTCCTTAATCAAACCTAACAATGTATGAAGAGACAAATGTAGATTTGCGGGAACAAACTCTTCATGGTTTAACTAAACCGATATATTGACAATCTAAAGATCAACGGACTATTGATCCCAGTATAATTGTTGGAAAAATCTATGATGTCTGGTTACGAGGCATAGAGATTTAGTAACTCTATAGTTCTTCCAGTGTATCTTTCGAAGATACTGAATTGACCAGTGCACCTTTAGAGACAATAGAAGAACAAACCATTTAACATCTTCTGTCTCAAGGTCACTATGTATGAATTGCATCATGCTTACCTAAATCCTGAAATGAGACATGTCATTTCATAGCAATAATACTCTTATTTGAGAAAGTTAAATTCTAGATCCATTACGTGATCTAGACTAGGCCAATTGGTGAGATATTAAGTTATGAAGATTTCATGAACCAACTTTGTAAAGTTCTCATAGATATGGAATTCATGTACAAAATTGCTGAGATGCAATATATATCACCTCATGCTTTATTACTTGGATTGTGAATAAATAAACTGCGCAGTATCTAAAATTAAGTAGAGACTTTATTTAGATGAAACAATGTGACTTGTTAGCAACTCGTCAATATATCGTTTTTAACTTATTCACAAGTAACAAATGAGTTGAGGAAATAACAACTAGATGGGTAAAATGGTAATTTTATAAATCCCATCTAGTTGATGATATTCATGAAGGGTAAACATGGATAACATTCAATGGATCCGTTAAATATAATTAAGTTGAATTTGAGTAGAAAATAAATTTATTTGAACCGAGAGATTCTCAGTGTCAACTCTTTTGTGGAGTCAGTTGACATTAAGCTAATAGTCGGAAAAGGTTTGTGAACTTTTGAGTCCGAGTATAGAAGCTCAAGCTTTGTTTATTTTGATATATATGATCACTATTACAGGTCATTAGAGTAGGATTGTTAAACTAAAAACTTAGTCAAAATAAGTTGAAATGTTGAACTAGACTTTTTCTCGGAAAATGTTTAAAGGGTATTTTTGTCCACATGGACATAAAATGATGTGAATGTCAACATAAGATTTTGAATATTTTAATATGATGAAAATATAAATTATTTTCTAAAGCCGAAAAGAAGTTTGAGGCATTAAGAAATTAATTTTATTATTTGTGCAATAATAATTCTACAATGGGTATTTTAAGAATTGTCTTTAAAAAAAATAAGGAAGCATCTGGATGCCCCTTCTCTAGCTATAGAATTCGGCCAACATGCATCAAAGAGGAGAGTTTTATTTCCCTTTAATTATAAAGATAATTACCCAAAGGAAAAGAGGAAATAAATTTCCTTGAGAAGGAAATAAATAAGGTAAGTGAGAAAACAAATTTCCTCCTTACTTGAGTATTATGGCCGGCCATATTAGAAGAGAAAAAGAGCAGTGAGAATACAATATTGGTCCTGAATACATTAATCTTTCATGAATGAATAATTGACCTTTATAGATATTCCTTCTCCTATAAATAGAGCCTCACATAGAGATGAGAGGTTGGAGCTTTTTTCTTGCTCTCTCTTGCTCTTGGCCGTCCCTCTTCTCTCTCTCTCTAGAAAATACTTCTTTTATTTTGGCACCGAAGTCCTCATTAGACTTAGGCTTAATTAGCTCTCTAGCCATATACTTGTTCTTGAGTTATTGTGTTTAATTGTGCCCACACACAAATCCTTCTAAACCTTTATAGACTCTTGTAATAGAAACCGTAGGTTTCTCGAGTTCAAGTTTAGGGTTGAAGGAATCGAGCTAGAAGAGAAGATCCATCTAAATCAAGGTACAAGAAAGGTTAGTATTCAAGCTCTCTAAATAATTTTTTTAATTATAACATGTATATGCACTTTGTTTAGGTTAGTAAAAATTGTTTTACTAGTAAAATAAATTTTTATATTCCGCCATTAATGTGTTAATGATAAATTTTTCTTAACCCTAGACCTATTCCAACAGATTCCGACTTTCAGGCGAATATGGATTCCAGGAAATCCACTTCAGGATCTGTGTTCATCCTGAATGGTGGATCTGTTGTTTGGAGGAGTATCAAGCAATCTTGCATTGCTGGCTCCACCATGGAGGCAGAATATTTGGCTGCTTGTGAAGCATCTAAGAGACTGTATGGCTTAGAAAATTCCTTAAGTATTTTGAAATCGTTACGAATGTCAAAGATCCCATGACACTTTATTGTGATAATTGTGGGTCTGTTGCTAACTCAAAAGAACCTAAAAGCCATAAGTGGTTTAAACATATTGAGAGGAAATACAATTTGATTAGAGATATAGTTCAGTGCAGAGACGTGGTGGTGAAGTAGATCTCAATGGTGTCCAACCTTGCAAATCCATTCACCAAGACACTGTCTAACATGGTCTTCGACCAACATCGAGACAGATTGGGCATGACGAACTTCTCTCATCTTCTTTGAGTCAAGTGTTTGTTGGCATAGATGCCCGCAAGAAGATTATTTATTTACATATTGATGTTATATATAAATCTTTCATAAAGTTCTTATTGTAAGTTGATTATTAAATTAATAAAAGTTGAAACGTTCACTTATTCATTTTTTGATTGTTTGAAGATTTATGATACTAAATAATCTTATGTTCCTTAATTAAACCTAACAATATACGAAGAGACAAATGTAGATTTGCGTGAACTCTTCATGGTTTAGTTAAAACGATATATTCACAATCAAAAGATCAATGGACTATTGATCCCAGTATGATTGATGGAAGAATCTATTATGTTGTTTACGAGGAATAGAGAGTTAGGAACTCTATAGTTCTTCCAGTGTATCATTCGAAGATACTGAGACTAGTGCACCTTTAGAGACAATGTAAGAACAAACCATTTAACCTCTTCTGTCTTAAGGTCACTATGTATGAATTGCATCATGCTTACTTAAATCTTGAAATGAGACATGTCATTTCATAGGTCCACTAAGTTATCTAGACTAGATCAATTGATGAACTATTAAGTTATGAAGATGTCATGAACCAGCTTTGTGAAGTTCTCATAGATATGAAATTCATGCATATAACCTCCTACTTTATTACTTGAATTTTGAATCAATGAACCGTGCGGTATCCAAAATAAAAAAAAAAGACTTTATTTGGATGAAATAATATGAGTTGTTATCTCCTCGTCAATACATTGTTTCTAACTTATTCACACGTAACAAAGGAGTTGAGGAAATAACAACTAGAAGAGTAAAATGGTAATTTTATAAATCCCATCTAGTTGATAATATTCACGAAGTGTAATCATTGATAACATTCAATGGATCCACTCAATATAATTAAGTTGAATTTAAGTAGAAAAGAAATTCAGTTGAACCGTGAGATTCTCAGTGTCAACTCTTTAGTGGAGTCAGTTGGCATGAAGCTAATACTCGGAAAATTTTTGTGAAATTTTGAGTCCGAGTATAGAAGCTCAAGATTTGTTCATTTGGATCCAAAATGTCACGATTACAGGTCATTAGAGTATGATTTTTAAATTAGAAGCTAAGTCAAAATAAGTTCAAGTGTTGAACTAGATTTTTCTCGGAAAATGTCTAAATGGTGTTTTTGTCCACATGGACATAAAATGATGTGAATGTCAAAATAATATTTTGTTTTCATATGATGAAAATATAAATTATTTTGTAAAGCCGAATAGTTGTTTAAGGCATTATGAAATTAATTTCATTATTTGTGCAATATTAATTCTACAATGGGTATTTTAAGAATTGTCTTTAAAAGAAATAAGGAAGCATCTGGATGCCCTTCCCTGATGTAGAGTTCGGCCAACATGCATCAAAGAGGAGAGAATTCTTTGTCTTTAATTATAAAGATAATTACCCAAAAGGAAAATAGAAATTATGAATTTCCTTAAGAATGAAATAAATATGCTAAGTGAAGAAACAAATTTCCTTCCTTTATGCTCAATGTTGGCCGGCCATGTACAAGGACAAAGAGGAGATAAAATCAAATATAGTTTCATGAATACACAATTGAAAAAGTTTTTTACCCTTTCTTGATTTTCCTTCTCTTATAAATAGAGCCTCACATGGAGATGTGAAAATAAGCATTCTTGCTCTTGTGCATTCTCTCTTGGCTGACTCTCTCTCTCTCTCTCTCTCTCTCTCTCTCTCTCTCTCTCTCTCTCTCTATCTCTCTAAAAATCCCTTTTTATTTTGGCACATAAGTCGTCATTAGACTTAGATTAAATGAGCTCTTTAACTCATAGATTTGTTATTGAGTTATTGTGTTTAATTGTGCCCACACACAAATCCTTCTAAACTTCTAAAGACTCATGTAATAGAAACCTTAAATTTCTCGAGTTCACGTTTAGGTCTGAAGGTAACGAGCAGTAGAAGATCAACCTTTCTCAAGACTCCTCTAACTTAAAGGTACAAGAAATGTTAGTATTCATGTACTTTAAATAATGTTTTTAGTTGATACATGTTCATGCACTTTGCCTAGGTTAGTAAAATCGTATATTCCGCCATTAATATGATTGATGATAATTTTTTTTAATCCGAAACCTATTCCAAAACAACATCCATCCAATCATGCAAAACCTGAAATGAAAACTAAAAATTCCCAAAACAATCAAAACACTTGAGGATAAACATGGATTCTTCGCTTAAAATCATCTAATTATCACGTATAAAACGTGTTTATCATGTTTATTATATTTATATTACAAAAATTGGGTTAATGTAAATATAGATTTCTCTGGTTACTGCCAAATTTGTTTATAATTGTTCTATGAATAATATGTAAATAGGGGGTACATTAACCTGTGAAACGACTTTAAATTTGCAAATAATTTATAGTCATTTACAATATATTATCCTCAAAATTATGAAAATTGACGTATAAAACAACTTTCAATGTCCATAAATTAATCGAAATTTTGGAAAAATAAAAGGTTTAAAAATATAAAAATGGAGAAGAAATTATGATATAATTCAAGAGAAAACTAGTAATTAATTAGCCATAATATTGACAAGAAATAAAGCAATAATTTTACTTCCTAAATTATATTTCTACAACATAATAGGAGTTAAATATATTACTTACCAAATTATAACGGCCGTAATTGATTTAAAATTATCTTCCTAAATGAATTCAATTTTCAAACTCGTGTAAAAATTATTTTAAAAAATGAAACACACTCAAAATAAAATTTGGCTGAAAATGAAAAGGTAATATAGTAAACAAAAAAAGTTAATTAGTTTGACACATAAGCACTTGATGAATTAACGGAAAGTTAACGAAGTGTTGACCATATTAAAAATGAGGTAGTTAACGTTAATCATTTCACTAGTTTTTTGTAAATAAACCTTGTTTTTCAAAATTCATAGAATTCAAATATTTAGTTTTTAAAGCATATAAATATTTAGTTTGCAAAGTATTCCTTTTATATATAATTACAACATCTGAAATTTACTTATGGTTTTGTTGATATATCAGTATGGTGGATGGATTTCATCTGAAATTTACGTCATGATTTTGTTAAAGACCAAAAATATAATATAATGCGAGAATTCCTGATAAATGGTGCGAAAAATATGTGGGCTCTACACAAGGTTAACATTTACCCAAGCATACCGCTGGCTTGTTTTAAGGAAAAAATTGCGCGTGCCGATGACTCGAAATTTTAGAAATTACGATGACCGATCGAAATTGCGACGGAAATAATATGGAATCTCTCAACAAATAGTCTAAATGCTCTGTCCAGAAAATAACGATGGAATCCACTTTTTTCTGAAATATGTACGGCCAACCTAACGACATGGAACACAACGTCGTGTTCGGAATGACACCGCGACGACGTTTTAATTTCGACGTCGTTTTGTGGCAAAGCGCAGAAGTATAAAAGAAAAATTGATAGCCTATTGACCGTAACTTTTCCGCAAACATGATGCAAAGTTGCGAAATTTAATCCTTTATCTGTTTGGGCATAAAAACTCAAAAAAGGGTGAGCTCAGCCATGACGTTTTCATTAGCTGGTTTCTATTTGCAGCTAATATTATTATATTAACTTTTTGTAGATAGAACAATTTGAACGTTATAGTAAGGAAAAAACCAACTATCTTATATTTTACTCGTAAACTGTTATACTTCTAAACATTTTTATCCTATTTTCTTTTACAACCGTTTTCCTCAAAAAACAAAAACTGCTTCAATTCAACTCGCGTCAAACATTAGTCGGTCAAATATTAAATTTTTTTAAGTGTTTGATACTTTTTTTTTACTGCATTAGATTGACAACTTTATTCAATTTAAACTATAAGAATATGTACTTCTTTGCGAAAATAATACGTTATTTAGAAATGTAAATGAAAATAAAATATCGTCAGCCAAGTTAAAATTTAAATTCAAAGTTAAGATATGTTTTAGGCTTAAACAACAGAAAAAAGCCATCGTTAAAAAGTTATAAGGACGGAGGTAAGATAATCGTTTCAGATGAAATGACAGAGAATTTAACGACGAACAAAGAATGCTGTAAAATCGTTAGACGACTGCTTTTTCCCGTTATTGAAACCAAAGTTTCTACTAGTGTCCTCTTCCTGAATTTTCTCGTTTTATGTTACCTGATTAATTTGTATTCTAATTACAACCTTGCCAAGGTAAACATGATTGCACATGTATGTTGTTGGAATTATTACAAGAATAATGTTGACAATATGGAAAATCTAGACAGTTTATGAGAAGAAGAATAAAAGAAGTGGTTAAACCGAAATATAAAAAATAGAAAAAAAAACATTGATGACCGTTCGACAGTTTCCTTAAAGCCTATTTCACTCTCCCACGAGTGTTGGTCTAGATAAACGATAAGTCTCCCAAGATACAACAATGTTAAGAAGAAACCGTACACCAAAGACACTTCTCCGACGAACTAAGCAAGAGGCAGAACCACCACCACAAACTACCAAAAAAAAATTCTTTGAAGGAAATGAGGAAGAGAAGTTCTTTTTTCAGTTGTTTCGAATGAGACTTCGAAGACACTATTTATGGTTTTCAAAATTTGGTTACACACTAGCAAAACCGATATACCTTATAAATTTCTTTGTTAATGCTCATAACATTCGAATGTTTGTTCTTCAACAGAGTAAATGTGAATATCAAATGCTATTCAACTTGAGAATTCAATAGAATCTAATGCTACTTTAACCCTTAGTATAGAACAGAAATGCTACTTTAACCCTTAGTATAAAACATAAGTTATTTGTAGAATTAAAAGGTTTTAGAGATGAGATTTATAATAAAAATATAATATTTATCACAAATAACCCCAAGCCGGGCCCGCAAACCCGAAACCTAAGAAAAGTTCAAATTGTCAAGATCCGAGCCCGAGCCGGCTCGACGGCAGCGCGTGTTTGCGTGAGGGGTTAGAGCTAACCAACTCACACTCTCTTCTCTTGCACTTGAATACCACATTAAGGAGGATAATACTATATAAACACTACACCATCTCCCTTCCCAACCAATGTGGGACTCTTTTGGTTCTATCCACTTCAATTCTTTGCAACACATAACAAATGTGTTTTTAGGTAATACTTTGAGCATTAATTTCTCATTCATTATAAAAATGATTTTGGAAAATAAATAATTAATCTTATAACCGTAGCAGCGAGGAATAAGAATATGAAAAAATTATTCAATTCCAATGAGTGGACCATACTCAAATATTTAGCCGTAAATCATCCATAACATATGTTAATAACATTTTATTAAAATTTCTTCCAAGGATATATATCCCCATATATTTTGGCCTAAAACAGTAACTCGACTTTACATCTAAAATCAGTTAGGCTTCTACGAAACTATAGTGATTTTTCGGTAAGTAATGGTTGTTAAAGCAATTCTAATGGTAGCATCTCAAGTTGCTTTCTACATCATCAAAAATATTATTTTTTATTTTATATATTAAAAAATTGTCATATTATATAAAAATTATTTTAATGGTACAAATACTAAAAGTTGATCATGGTGGGTCCTACACCACACATATCTATAGTGTGTTTTATTATTTTATCAATTTTTTGAACAAAACTTCAAGTTAGCACCGATGCTTATTTTAGCACCAATTTCATAATGATTACTTTCAAATAATAAATTATCAAATATAAAATGTCATGTCATTGTTGTTGGAATATAAGGTTAAAAGAGTATTTTACGTAGTGTGTTAATGATTTTTTGGTCAAATTGTTTTGTGGGGTCCACTCATCGGAATTGGATAATTTTTCCATATTCTTCTTCCTCGTTGCGACGGGTATAAGATTGAGTATTTATTTGCCAAAATATTGTTTATAATGAATGAGAAATTGATGCTCTAAGAATGTTAAAAATCACATATGATATGTGTTTAGAGAAGTGAGAGGTTGTGTAATAAAAAAAGTCTCACATAGGTTGGGAGTGTGTTGGTGAAGGGTTTATAAGTGATTCCCTTCTTTAAAGTGAAATCTAAGTGTAAAGGGGGAGAGTGTGTGTGAGTTAGCTCTAACCCCTCGCGAGCACACACACACGCATCGCCTTGGGCCTTGGATCTTGGCAATTTGGACTCTTCTTGTGCCTTCGGGCTTCCGGGCCATTCCTTATCTTTTTATTACACGAATCACTTCATATAAGTTTTAATTCCACAAATAACTTGTGTGTTAATATGAAAATAAAAAACAAAACCGTCCCAAACGGCCATAACCCTTTGTTGGCCGAAGTTAGGTGTATTAAGGGGCAGTTTATGTAGCATCAAGGGGCTGTTAGGTGACATTAAGGTGGGTCGGTTTTTTTGCCATTGAAGTTGCTGGAATAAAGACCATTGAGAGCCTTTAACAGCCGGTTGGTTAATGAGTTGTAATCTCCTTTCAGCCTCACCTAAAAAAGGATGCCTTGCCTCTCATTCGAAACATATCTAAAAACACTTGAGATATAGCTTTGCTCTCTCAAACTCTCCTCTTTCTCCCACTCCGAAATTTGTTTTTATGGTAGTCCGGTGGAAGTTTGACTTTTGATTCTAGTTCGCTAGAGATGTTTCAAGTGGTGCTATACTCGTCTCGAAGTTGTTGTATCATGGGAGGCATTCGCTCAAGTAATCCAGCACTTGTGGATGGTGTTAAAAAGCTTCAAGGAAACCGTCCAACGGACCTCAACTACCTTGCTATTTTTTCTACTATTTTCGGTTTCATATTTCCTATTTCCTTGTATTTGTCTTCTATTTATTTCAATATTATTAATAATATAACTAACAATTTCCACGTCAACAATAAAGCAATTTAAAATGCTTGCGTTGGAGATGCTCTTAGGCTAAAAGCTGTTGAGAAGCTAGGTTATATTTTAGGTGACATTTGGCATCTTCCAGACCGAGTGAGTTACCAATATGCATGAAACTTTAGTGTACATAAAAAAGAAACAAATAAGTAGAAAATCAGCTTCAAACCAAACAAGAATTTCTTCAGCTAAAGACGCTCCCAATTTAATTTTTATTAGACTAGTAACATAGTAGAAAGAAGTGTTAACGCTTATGCAAGATTAGGTGAGCACCATGTTGTGGCTGGATGGTAAGAATGTTGATGGGCGCGTGAGTGTAGGAAGGCGAGAGCTCTAAAGTGAAGCGTTGCAGGATCAAGGCCAAGGCTAGTTTTGCTTCATAAATCGCAAAGTTCTGTCCGATGCAAATTCGCGGACCCCACCCAAAAGGAAAGAAGGCAAACTTTCCCTTTGTTGCCTCCAAAACTCCACCCGAGAATCTCTCGGGCTTGAACTCCTTTGCATCATCTCCCCAGAGTTGGGTATCACGGTGCATCAGAATCGTGGGAATAGTGACCAAGATGCCACCGGGCAAACACAGTTTTCCAAGTTGGGTCTTCTTTCGAATTGTTCGTGTAAGTGAACCTATCGGAGGGAATAATCTTAAAACTTCATTCAATATCATGCTTACCTGCCACCATAAAGAATATATACAATCATAAAACGTACACAAAATGGGAAAATAGGATACCCTCTAACTCAAACCGACGACCTCGTCTCTTGTGCTTGTCAATATTAAAAAGGTTATTCTAGTATCAGACACGTAAATATGTTTACAACAAATTAATATAGTCCAAAATTTGTTTGCCGCTCACTTGAGTCACGTAAGCCCTTTACAATATATTTTCCCTAAAGATTCAATTTTTAATATATTAAAAAGTAGTATAATCTTAAGAAGCGGGGATATTTTGTTTTTACCACTTTAAGATGTACCAAGCTATCGAAATTGAGATCTTTGTTTCCGATAACTTGGAGAACCTCTTCTCTTGCCCTGTCTTGCCAATCTCGATGTTGACTTAACATCATCAAAGTCCACGTCAGCAAAACCGCGGTGGTCTCTTGGCCAGCAAAGTAGAAAAACTTGCACTCTTCGATGACATCGCTAATACTCATCCCAACGTGCTTCTTGTGTCCTTGTTCCTTTATCTCCTTCATATTTGAGTCCATAAGAATGCCTAATAGGTCGTTGCTTGGGGCTTCACTGGATAACTCTCTATTGCGGATCATCTCGCTCAGCAAACCTTGAATCTCTTTATCAACATTTTTCAACCTTTTGTTCATCTTCGTCGGAACAAATCTACATAAACAACCGACTTAATTAACCGAGTTCGTAAATATTTATGAAATTTGTAAAAATGTACCTCCAACCGGGGAAGTATCCGGCGAGAATAGACTTGGCCACAAGTTGGGAGAGCTCGGTGAGAAGGTGGAATAACCTTCTCCCATCTTCGTAACTTCTCCCGAAAGCCGTACGAGAAATCACATCACATGTCATATTTTGAAGATGAGGCCAAACGTCAACCTCGCAACTTTCTTCACCATCTTTCACCATACTTTCCCATTTGTTTAGCATCTCTACAGTACTGGTATGAAAAGCCGAAAACATGCCCTGAAATCAAGCAAATTAAATAAAAAAGAATTACGTACATGCCTAATCCAACTATTCGAACATCAAAGACAGGTTCAATTCAAACTGCATGTTATCGTTTCAAATTTGTTAATCTTGCAAAAATAAACTCTACATTATATAATTCCTTTCACAATACAATACCTTCAACTTCTCCATATGAAATGCGGGGTTGATAATTTTGCGATGCATAGTCCATTTTTCATCCTCAAGTTTGCCAAGTCCACAGAGTAGGTAATTGACGAGTGGATTTGTTATGGGCTTCCTAAAATTTCCAAATTTCGAGAAAATCTCCTTCGCATATTCAGGGTTCATGATAAACACTCTTGGTACGGGACCCACCCATATAAAACACTCTTTACCTGCATGCAAGTAATATATATATATATATATATATATATATATATATATATATATATTTCTCTTTCAAACAGTACCATAATATTTGCTACCATAAATATGTTATTATGATGATGTGAGGGGAAAACGCACCATAAGTGTTGATGGTGTGGAGCACATGAGGAAGGACTCTACGTGTAATATCTTCTGAGAGAGCGATGGGTTTAGACGTCGCTTCTTTGAGCATCAACGAGCTCTCTTTCACGTCCCCTTTCAGAAACTTGTACGAATTTCCCTTCAGGCCTTCACTTCTCAGCCATTTCTCGAGCCTTCTCGGCGTCAGCCAAACCGAGCACACAACTTTCCATGCACATGTCGTTATCACTAACCCCATCACAATCACACACGTTGTCAATATAGACACTTCCATTGCGATACAATTACTTCTGCTCTATCTCTGTCTTGATACTAATTCTTGTTCTATGTTCTATGTTGGTCTTAAGTAATATATATATTTCCATTGCGTACTTGTCTTCCCAAGATAGCCCCAAGTCAACATGAAAAGTAATTTATCTGCAACTTTGTTTTTGAGATTTGCATATATGTATCTCGAAAAGGGACGGTTTTAGTCCGAAAATTCAATGACCGAAAGTTCAAGTCCCATGATATAGGTCCAACTTCCTAGATTCCTTACATATTTATGTCTCAAAATTTAATTTAAATATTTATTATATTAGAGGAAACCGTTGGATAAAGTTTTTATATCAAGACAATAGAAACAAATATATATTTGTTAAAATGACTTGAGAATAAATTTATATTGTATTTACTTGAACTGTATATGACTCATTCTTTGGTGGTCTTTAAATAAAAAATTAGATTAACTAATTATCCATTATAGTACATCTAACACACCATTACCCATTATTAGTGCAAGTGTCCTGGTTGGTCTCGTTCAGGAAAAACTGCGGACATTTTTCTGTGAATCACTGTTGTTCCTGTGTCAGATGCCTTTTACCCTTTTATATTATAACACAATCTATTTGCATTTCGGTCTAAAGGATATTTACTTTTGTATGTAACATAAAAAGTTGTCAACATTATAGGCTTACACACATTGAATAGGGTTACACACATTGAATGCGCCGTAAGTGAGTATCAAGAAAGGACCGAGTGTGGGAAACGTCATCATAGGGTTTTTTTGCTGGAAGGAGAAAAAAATGTGGCAAGAGCATCTCCAACCTTGTCAACAATAGTTGCTCAATGCCTAGATGACAATGTTATGTCATTTGCTTTTTAGAGATAATATTATTTTATAGAGTAATCATTATGGCAATGATGCAAATTTTGGCATCGATGTCAAACTATTATCAAAATAAAAAATTAATAAAATAATAAAGAGACCAATAGTTCAATTTGAATGAAGACCAATAATTTAATTGAAGTAGTTTTGTAAAAATTAATCAAACATTAAGTTGGATAAAAAAAGAAAAAAAATATATTGTACTTGATGACGTGTATAGCAATTTTGGTTGCTTGCATTGGAGATACTTTAAGTGTATTTATGTTGTATGATTCTTCTAAACTGATTATTAAAGATAAACAATGTTATTTTTAGTGTGGGAAGTTAGTGGAGCTAGCGCATAAGAGGAGCCTAGGTTAGAAATACTTTCGAAATTGTGAGTTAGGTTTAGGAAGGTTCTCATCCTATTATTAGCATTAAAACTTTATGCTTTGCCGATTAAAGGTTTTCTCAACGAAATAGGTATCTCCTCACACGTAGGCTGTTGTCATATTGGGTAACCTCTGTGGATGCTGTTAAGTCTTTTTTTAGATTAACATTTGTGAACACGTGGTGAGTGTGAGTACGGTCACGTGTCTTTGAATTAGCGGGACGAAAGATTATATTTTTCTCTTGTGGAGTGAAGAGCACGAAAATGATTTTCTCGTGTACTTGAATACTCGTATAGAGAGAATGGAATTTGACTCGGAAGCCTTTGGGTATGAGAATGAGTGAATATTTTTCTTCCAATGCAGAGAGAAGAGAAGAAAGTTATTTCTCTTTGGTTTGATCGTGGATTTTGTATGTATGGCCTTCAGAGACGTTTTTCTTAGAGAGAATGATATTGGAGATAATTTATTGTGAGACTTTTTTCTCACTTGTCCAAAAACCATTTTTTTGTTTTTGAGTTTAGGTATTTATAGCGAGTTTGTGAGGTGCGGGGGTAGGTTCGTCATTTGATGAGACGACGTCGTAGGACAGTCTTCGTATGGTTGGTGTGTCGCCATTGAGAGGAGTTTGAAACACTTAGTAAAACTTTGGTATTGATCTTGGGTGAGTCACCAAGGGGGGTTCGAAATGTGTCACCAAGAGGGGTTCGAAATGTGTTACCAAGGGGGGTTCGAAATGTGTTACCAAGGGGGTTCGAAATGTGACACCAAGGGGGGTTCGAAATGTGTCGCCAAGGGGAGTTCGAAATACTTAGTGAAACTTTAGTATTAATCTTGGGCGAGTCATCAAGAGGAGGTTCGAAATGCATCACCAAAGGGGGTTCGAAATGTGTTAACAAGGGGAGTTCGAAATGTGTTACCAAGGGGGTTCGAAATGTGTCACCAAGGGGATTCGAAATGTGTCGCCGACGAGGGTTCGAAATACTTAGTAAAATTTTGAGTTAGATTTTTGACTTCATGTATCATACGCACTATTTCCGAATTGGTTTAAACTTTTGCATTTGCGCAGGAAAATATCCCCTATAACAGATATAACTTAGCTTACTTGTTGACCAAGTAAACTTGCCATGCAAAGTTTTCATTGCACAGTTTTTGTTCAAGCTTGTCTATCAAGTTTGTTTTATTAGTTTCTATTATTGAACTTAGAGCACCAAGTCTAGCTCTCAATATATATACATGATGTATGATGTGTATGATTCATCTTCTAGCTCCCATGTATTCAAGTGTCTTCATTTTATAATGAGAAATTCATCATCTCTCTACTGATTATTCATTCATTGCTCTCACAAAGTAGTGTTATATATAGTTATATACACATATTCATACTAGTGTGGTTTGTTATTATCGTATTCCTTTTGTGCTGTGTACGTCTCGGTGGCGATCAAGAAGTGGAACCAAAACATCAATAAAAACATTTATAAACATAACTTTGACCCACTAACTTCAAAGACACGCTTTTACTTTTATTCAAAGCACTGAGATTTTGGAAAATTCCAAGGCCTCAGGGTAAGCATGGATGTAATTATTAATGTTGATGATTTTGCATGGGCATGGAGGTGGTACACATAATTAGGGTTTAGGTGGTGAGATAGTCTCTAGCGACGGTTGCGATGGCGGCGAGTGAGTCAAGGGAGACGAGGGCGGTGGAGGAGGAGTCGTGTCGGGGGAGCTCGTAATAGACGGAGGAGGTGACGATGCACGACTCGCCGGGACACTTGTCGGCGATGTGGAACCGGAACCGGTAGAGCGTGAAGCCCAGGTCCAGAAACCCGCCCTCCACCACCTCCGTCTCCTTCACGCGCCTCTCGGCGTCGACTACCGTGAACTTCTCAGTGAAGCCGGGCCCAGCAGCCGGGTTGAGCCTCACTTGCACCAGGGTTCCGACCCCGCCGTCTCCCTCCAGCACCGCCACGGATGACACGACGGAGGGGAGCTTCTCCTCTATCAGCTTCGCCAGCTTCAGTGTTCCGTACAGCTCCCACGCCTTGCTTGCCGCCACTCCCATCTCCACTTCATGCTTCTTCTCTCCCTTCTGCATCTCTCTCTCTCTCTCTCTCTCTCTCTCTCTCTCTCTCTCTCTCTCTCTCTCTCTCTCTCTCTCTCTCTCTCTCTCTCTCTCTCTCTTTGCTGTTCTTTCTTGCAAATACCGGAGAACTTCACTTCTCTATTTATAGTGCCGATATAGGGCATGCCACGCTAAGTAATTAATGAATCGGTACAAGTTACATGAGACTCGGTAATTACAAGTTACAAGTCACAAGTTAGAAATACCGTCAACCTGATTTCTCTACTCGTTTTCATCGCCCGCTTTGTTATTACTAATTTTTACATTTGGCGTCTATTTTAGGGTGGGCTAAGTTACTCGTGATCTGCTACCCACTCTTGTTCTATTCTTAACAAGATACGTAGCACGACGTAGAGACAGTGTGTGTGACATTTACAAGATAGGTGTGAGATATTAATTACTTAAAGTATTTATAAATAAATGATACAAGAATGATAACTCCAACATCGTTTATATTTGTGGGACTTAGGAAAATAATTCACTAAATCAAAATAATCAATAATACAATAATGACCTTTTATAAATAACAATGCCAAACTTACTAATGTTATATGTGAATCTATCCTAAATTTAAGGCTCCATTCAATTCCACTTTTTTAAATATCTCTCAATTTTTGGTGATCTTTAAAAGACTTTAATCGTAAATAATTCAATCACGTATACACATACATGATCTCCTCTAACATGATGTGTGAACAAAGAAGTACACCAAAGTAATCAAAATTTTAGCATTTCAGTATGCCAATTTAGCACGTCTAATCATCTAAAATTTTAATTGAATGTGTTAAGGTTGCTAAAATAAAACCACGCGGATTTTATAAGAAACCTAACAAGAAAATTGTTCTAAAATGTATCAGCTAAATTGTTTTCAAGAAAAGAAGAAGAAAGAGAACAAAATCTTTGTCGGAGTGCAAGTTTTGCGGAGGGCCTGTAACAATGGTGTACCACATATCTACGACAATTGCGCTTTCGACGCAACCTCTCTCTGGTGCTCTACTGAGAATCTCCTCCTCTGACTTTTATGTGACCTCGATGTCTACTCTTCCAAAAATTACCATGTCTTTGATCTTCCTCTCGTAAAGCCCTAAAAATATGAATGATTATAATTAGTATTTTATAAACTTAGATGTTAATATATATGTATTAATTTTAAGGAAGACTAAAGATGGATGTATATATTCATAAAAGTCTTCATAACTACACTAACGTACTTATAAAGGTGCTAATATTATACTTTATTTTGTTGATAGGTATAGTCAATGTTATATAAAAAGACTTAAAAAATGTACGACTATGTCTATCCATATATACATATATTTTAAATATTACTTAATAGTAAATTAACCTTAATGCAACTAAAGTAATTGCCAAATCATTTTTATTTTTATCTATTATCTACTTGGCATGTAATGATTATGGCACTATGATAAAATTTGGCACTGGTGCTATTTTTTTTAGCTTTGAAAAAATTATTAAAATATTACATCCACCAATGTTTTTGTTTTAGTGGGACCAAATTTAATCATTATTAAATTTTATCTCAATAAAACTAATTTAATAATATTATTTATTTTTATATGTAAAGCACCTATAAGAGCTTGCATTGGAGATGCTCTAACGCATAAGAGAGAAAGAGTAGAGAGAAAGAGTAGAGAGAAATAGAGAAAAAGTGATCCTGAGAAAAGACTCACCGGAGAAGAATAAGAGAAAAGTTTGGCCGAAAGTTAAATTTCGGAGTAGAATTTACTCGATTACGTCTCTTTAACTAAAGTACGGTTTGAAAAATCCCTCATTTTGGATTTCGAATATGGGGTCAATGAATTCGAATTTGGGTTTTCTGTATTTGGTAGAAATAGCGTGGTTTATAGGACATTTGAACTCGGAAGTGGTCTAAGGGGGTGTTTCTGCGAGTGAATATCACATTAACGAATGATAGATAATATTAATTTTGAGGTAGGTTAAATATAATCTTTATTTCGCAATTTTTATGGGTTGGCCAAGATTATATATTAATTTTAAACTGAAATGTCACGACACCCGAAATTATTTTAAAATATGGTGAAAGTTTTGATTCGGGGATTACATCGTGGAATTGAAATTTACTTTCATCATTATACTATATCTGGTAATTGTGAGAGAAAGTTTTGTTGGAATAGGTTTAGGATTAAGAAAAATTTATCATTAACACATTAATAGCGCAATATAAATATTACTTTACAAGTAAAACAATTTTTTTAGTAACCTAAACAAAGTGTATGAACATATATATATTTAAAAACATTATTTAAAATACTTGAACACTAATTTTTCTTGTAACTTGATCTTTGATGAGCTTTGTGAAAGGTAGATCGTCTCATGCTCAATGCCTTCATACCTAACTGTTAACTCCAGAAACCTAAGATTTTTATTACATGAATCTATAGAGTGTTTGAAGGATTTGTGTGTGGACAGTATTAAACACAATAACTCAAGAACAAGTTTATGAGATAAATGGCTAATTTAGTCTAAGTCTAATGAGGACTTAGGTGTCAAAATAAAAGAAATATTTTGAGATATAGAGAGAGGAGAGTATGGTCGGCTAGAATAGAGAGGGCAAGCAGTAAAAAGTTTATTTTTTTCACATCTCTATGTGAGGCTCTATTTATTGGAGAAGGAAATGCAAGAAAGGGTAGTTACCGTTTCCTATCGGCTTTATTAATATTACACAAATAATTAAATTAATTTCATAATGCCTCAAACGACTTATCGGCTTTATAAACTAATTTATATTTCCATCATATGAAAATATTCAAAATCTTATTTTGAAATTCACATGATTTTATGTCTATGTGGACAAAAATACTCATTAGACTTTTTTCGAGAAAACGTCTAGTTCAACACTTGAACTTATATTGACTTTGCTTCTAGCTTAACAATTATACTCTAACGACCTATAATAGAGACCTTATGGATCCAAATGAACAAAATTTGAGCTACAATTCTCGGACTCAAAAAGTTCACAAATTTTTTCCGTATATTAGCTTAATGTCATCTGACTCCACTAAAGAGTTGAGACATAGAATCTCTCGGTTCAAATGAATTCATTTTCTTCTCAAATTCAACTTAATTATATTGAGTGGATCCATTGAACGTTATCTATGTTTAGCCTTCATGAATATCATCAACTAGATTAGA
Source organism: Urtica urens (assembly GCA_958296335.1). Taxonomy (NCBI): domain Eukaryota; kingdom Viridiplantae; phylum Streptophyta; class Magnoliopsida; order Rosales; family Urticaceae; genus Urtica; species Urtica urens. The sequence goes on from OY282522.1 coordinate 427,252, forward strand.
TTTATAAAGTTAGCATTTTACCCTTCTAGTTGTTATTTCCTCAACTCTATTGTTACTTGTGAATAAGTTAAAAACAATGTATTGACGAAGAGCTAACAAGCACATTGTTTTATCCAAATAAAGTCGTTACTTTAATTTTGGATACCAATCGGTTCATTTATTCACAATCCAAGTAATAAAGTATGACGTGATATACATTGCATTTCAGTAATCTTGTACATGAATTCCATATATATGAGAACTTCACAAAGCTGGTTCATGACATCTTCATAACTTAACATCTCACTAATTAGTCTACTCTATATCACTTAGTGAATTTAGAATTTGACTTTCTCAAATGAGAATATTAAAGCTATGAAATGACATCTCTTATTTCAGGATTTAGGTAAGCACGATGCAATTCATACGTAGTGACCTTGAGACAGAAGAGGTTAAATGGTTTGTTATTACATTGTCTCTAAAGGTGCACTGGTCAATTAAGTATCTTTGGAAGATACACTGGAAGAACTATAGAGTTCCTAACTCTCTATACCTCTTAACAACATATCATAGATTCTTCCAACAATCATATTGGGATCAATAGTCCGTTGATCTTTAGATTGCGAATATTTTATTTTAACCAAATCATGAAGAATTTGTTCACGCATATCTACATTTGTCTCTTTATTGAATATTATAAATCTTCAAACAAACAAAAAAAGAATGAATGAACGTTGCAGCTTTTATTAATTTAATCAGCAAATTACAATGAGGACTTATGAAAGATTTGTAATACATCAATATGTAAATAAAAGATCTTCTTGTGGGCATCTCTGCCAAGGGATCCTCGGGGCCTACCCGCTCGGCCCCCAAACGGAGGAGACCCGGCTGGCCGGCTAGGGGTCTCTTGAAGACTTACCCTGCCGGCACCCATGTTGGGGAGACCCGGCCGGCCGGCAAGAGGTCTTCAAGGGACCTACTCGGCCGGCAGGGGGCCTCCTGAGGTCCACCCAGCCGGCCTCAGGTCGAGGAGACCCGGCCGGACGACAGGGGCTCTCCTGGGGCCCTACCTGATCGACACCCAGGCCGGGGAGACCCGGTCGATCGGCAGGGGGGCTCCTGAGGTCCACCCGGCCGGCCCCGGGTGGGGGAGAAGGTTCTTCTTGCTTGAACACCTGAAACTCTACCAAAAAGATTTAGTTAGTTCTCTCACTCTCTCTACTCTCCCTACGCAAAATATCCAAACGAACGACTTCTGATCGGAATAGTTCCTACAGATCCGAGATCTAAGTGTCTCCGTTCCGCCCGATCTCGCCGATCCCTCCTTGTCATCCTATAACTCCACTCACATTGCACTAATGTTGAGCGTCGGAGAGGTAAACAGAGGACACCCCCCCCTCCTTTTTCCCTTCTTAGATCACGTCTGTTTACTCCTTTCAGATAACAAAAGAACTCGAAGGTCACGAGATAGCTAAGAGACAATCCGGGACACCGGATCTGATACGCTAAGGCCGAAGCGAGGGTCACTCGCTACGAGCAGGGACCTGACCAATTAGGTCTTTGAACATTGTCCAAATTTCAGCGACAACATTTTGGCTCTAGAAGGAGGGGACCTTTCGATCTTGAAATCGGTCCTATCCACATCACTCTCTTTCATCTTTTCTTTTTTTCCCCTCACTGAAAATGAGTGACGTTTCGACAACCTCTGCGGCTGCTTGAGCAAGCAGTCCGAACAATCGAGAAACTAGCTCACAGTACAAATTCTGACAACTCCCCCACCAAGCTGCTGGACAACGGCCCGTGTTGGGAAGCTCCAACCCCTCTGCCCTTCGTGACGATGAGAGTGTCCTGAGGGAAGAGACCAACCGCTGCCTGGCAGAACTGTTGGCCCAACCCGGGGTGAGTAAAAGCCTACTCGTAAACTTCCTCAGATACGAGGAGGAGGGCAGTCCAGCGCATGAGGAAGACTACATCAGAGACGATGTAGTCCCGGAAACGGATACGAGCAAGACCTTCACTTGCTCTCCCGCGGTGCGCGTGAATGATGCTCCATATGACCGTCAGGGGGCCAGGTCCGAGCACATTCACAACATGAGGGTTCGAGTAACCTCCGAGAGTATGGTAATAGCTCCCATGGCAGGCGGTCTAGATGTATGCGCTGCACATCCTCCCGGCGAGGGGACGACGGCGCAGATAGCTATAGCGTCCATTGCGAGGGTTTTCCGCCATTGGGTAGACCGTCGCGTGCCGCTGATGAGGATCTCAGGACTCGTCTCAACTCCCGGCGGAGCCCTCTCGACAAGGATTTGAGGCAAAGGTTGGACGCTCGACGAGCGACCGCCGGAGGCGTCACCCTCGATAATCCTCCCACCAATGTTATGGATCAAGGGTCCAACGAGAGACAGGTCCCCTCCCCGGCAGGACCGGTCGCATGTACCGCCAACGGGCTTGAGGTAATCACAATGATTTAAGGCCTCCAAAATTAGATCATCGAGCTTGAGAGGCAGGCTTGGAGGCCCTAGGCCTTACAACGGTTTGGAAGGATCGTACTCACCATTTACGGCAGTTGTGCTCGCGCAACCGCCAGGAAGGGGGTTTAAGCTCCCTATAGTCCCACCTTACGATGGCCGCTCCGACTCTAACTTCTGCATCCAACATTATGAGACTTGGATGATGATGCAAGGGAAGTCGGATGCGACGCTCTGCCAGGCGTTCAGCCTGATGTTGACTGGGTGGGGCTTCGAATGGTTTTGAAGCCTGAAACCCAGGAGTGTCGGCTCATTCCGAGTCCTCTGAGAGACTTTTCTCTCCCGTTTTGCCACGCTAGTGGCACAAAATAATTCCAAGTCACACCTTTGGACGATCAAACAAAAACCCGGCGAAAGCCTCCGCCAATACTTGGCCCGGTTTACCGTGGAATCCCACAAGGTTGAGTACTTCGACGATATGGATGCCATAGTCGCCATCACTGAGGGTGCCGAACCCAGCGACTTCTTGAAGTCAATCATTGGGAAAACCCCAAGGGATATGACATGCGCTAGGATGCACATGGGAGTTGGGGATTACCTCAACTGCCGAAAGAACGGCGGGCGCGGCAGCCGCCCTTGCACCGATGATTGCTCCAACACCCGGGGTAAACGGGAAGGAGCAATCACGTCACCGGCGAGGACCCGCCGGCCAGGCGAAGGAGACCGTTTGCTGACCAATTCCGGGGAGAGGCTCTTACCCCGGTCAACGCGTCTCCGGCCCGCATCTTGGCTCTCCACCGGGACAAGCTTGGGTCCCCGACACTGTTGAGGAAGGGTTCTGCAACGTTGGATAAGACCAAATTATGCGAATATCATCGGGATCACAGACACGTGACCTCCGATTGCTTCCAACTAAGGAGGCAAATCAAGGCCCTGATTCAAGACGGGAAACTCAAGGAGTTCGTCATGCGGGCTGCCGGGGTGAAAATCCCAGAAGAACACCCGCAGAATCAGAACAAAGGGCCAGCTAAAGGCAAAGCCGTCGCCACTGTAGCTGTCAGCGACGAGCCTGAGAACTCTGGGATGAATATCGTGAGAACGATCACCGGGGAGCTCGAGTGTGGCAAGTCAAGAAACCGGAGGAAGAAATATCTGAGGGCGGTGACTAACAAGAGGGTTAGAAATGGCATCAACCTCACTCTCGTCGCCCCCTCACCTGCACCTTTTGAAGAGATCCGCTTCACGGAAGATGAAGCAAAGCGGATCCTCCACCCGCATAACGACGCTATCGTCGTGTCTGCGATAGTTGCAAATAATAAGGTCCGACGGATCTTGATTGATAATGGCAGCGCGGTAGACATCGTATTTTAATCGGCGCTAGAGTAATTGAAACTCGATAGAGTAAAGCTCGGCCCGATACACAGCCCTCTCTACGCTTCTCCGAGGAGAAAATATGGACGGAAGGGTCAATAGACTTACCCGTCAATTTCGGAATTCGAGTTAGTGCAGAGGTCGTTCGAATGGTGATGTTCTTAATGGTCGACGAGCCCACAACCTACAACATGATAATCGGTCGACCGACCCTTATCGAGCTCAAGGCCATTACTTCGATCTACCACCTCATGATGAAATTCCCCATAGAGAAGGGAATCGCGTGCATGATGGGTGATCAGATCATGTCACGATCGTGCCACGTGCGGGCCAAGGTCGCAAAACGCGAGAGGGGGAGAGAGGTTTGCACAACGGACCAACTCAGCGAGGTGCTCCCGTACAAATCCGAGGAAGGAGAAACCTTCGGAGAGTTGGACCAAGCGTGACGAAATTGAGCGTCGACGCAGGGAGACTCCTGACGACTTTATCTCGGTAATGTTGGATCCCGCTAAAACTGATCAAACCATCAAGATTGGCGCCCAACTATCTACCGAAGGGCAAGAGTCGATGGCTTCTTTCCTCAGGGAGCATAAATACGTCTTTGCGTGGACACACACGGACATGTCGGGAATAGACCCAAAGGTTATGGTACATCGCCTGAACGATGACCATAACATACCCGAAGGTTATGGTACATCGCCTGAACGATGACCATAACATACCCGAACAGGTACAGCCCATAATGGCATTTAGCGGAGAAAGATATCTCGCCATAGGGGAGGAAGTTGACAAACTCCTCGCCGCCAACTTTATTAGAGAGGCGGAACACCACAAGTGGGTGTCAAACGTGGTGATGTTGAAAAAGCCCAACGGGAAGTGACACATTTGCAAAGATTATAAAGATCTTAACAAAGCCTGCCCGAAGGATAGCTTCCCCCTTCCCCAGATAGAACAACTGGTGGACGCGATAGTGGGGCATGAATTGCTCAGCTTCATGGATGCCTACTCAGGCTATAACCAAATTCGGATGGATGAGGGTGACCAGATAAAGACGACCTTTGTGACGAACAAAGGTCTCTACTGCTACAAGGTAATTCCGTTCGGTCTAAAAAACGTCGGCGCTACTTAACAGCGATTGGTCAATCGCATGTTCGCCAACAAAATCGGTAAAACCATGGAAGTCTATGTGGACGACATGTTAGTAAAGAGCCGATTGGCCCTCAACCATGTCCACTACCTCGGAACTATGTTCAAAATCCTCCGCCAATATGGGATGAAACTAAACCCCAATAAACATGCGTTCGGAGTGGAATCGGAAAAGTTCCTCGGCTACATGGTTAGCAAGAGAGGGATCAAAACCAACCCCAAAAAGATCGCAGCCATTCTCGGGATGAAGTCCCCCCAGAAGCCCAAAGAGGTGCAAAGTTTGGCGGGTAGGATCGCGGCCGTGGCTAGGTTCATTTCTAAGGCAACCGATAGGTGCCAACCTTTCTTCCACGCGTTGAAGAAGAAGGACGAGTTTGAATCGACACCAAAGTGCGAGGAGGCATTCCGCGAGATGAAGTCGTATTTCGCAACGCACCCATTCTTATCAAACCCGTCGTGCTCTACCTCGCCGTGTCCGACAGGGCTACGAGTGCAGTCTTCATTCATGAAGAAGGGCAATGCCAATGGCCGATATAGTACGTCAGTAAGGCTCTCCTGGATGCCGAGACTCGGTATCCAGAGATCGAGAAGCTCTTATTGGTGCTGGTCATGAGTGCGAGAAAGCTACGCCCATATTTTCAGGCACATCAAATAGTTGTGCGCACTGGCCACCCGGTCGAAAAGGCACAGAAACGAGGCTCCTCGACGAGGATGGCCATATGGTCGCAAGAGCTCAGCGAACATGAGGTGCGATACCAACCGCGAGTAGCCATTGAAGGCCATGCGCTGGCAGACTTCGTGGCATAATTTGCGCTCGAGGTCGAAGTTAGGCCCACGGAACCTTTGCCGAAACTACCTAGGAAGTGAGGTTCCGAGCCGATCGACCCGATATGGAACTTACACGTCGACGGTGCGTCCAACGCCCGGGGTCTAACGCCGGAGTCGTCTTGACTAACCCCGACAAGGAGAAACTAAAGTACGCATTCCGCTTCGAATTCAAGGCCTCCAACAACGAGGCCAAAATGAAGCATTAGTATTCGGTTTGGAACTAGCTCACCAAGTCGGAGTCGAAAATCTGCGCATCTTTTGTGACTCACAATTGATTGTGAATCAGATGAAGGGCGAGTACACCGCCAAAAAGCCAAATATGACCGCATATTTGACCTTGGCACTCAAGAACCTTGAAGCGATAGCTTGGTTCGAGATCGTACAAGTCCCTCGAGAAGAAAACACCGACGGCGACGCTTTGCCGCGCCTTGCCTCGGGCATCCATGAAGAGGAAGATGGGAGTGTCCCGATCGAGGTACTAACCCGATCCTACGTCTCTAGGGGCGACGTGGGAATGGTTAGCAACTCTCCGGCCCCACCGTCGTAGATGGCTCCTCTAAAGGAGTACATCACGAATTGCACCACACCGGAAAATCGTGAGGACGCCAAAAAATTTAAAAAATTGGCGTCAAAGTATACCATGCGCGGAGACGTACTATACAAAAGAGGCTACTCGATGGCGCTCTTACGGTGCCTCCACGAAACCGAAGCGAAACAGGCTATGAGTGAAGTGCACGGTGCCAGGGAAATCGATGGCGCTGAAACTCTTAGGTTAGGCTACTTGTGGCCGACCTTGAAGCAGGATGCTCACGATTGGTCTCGATGGTGCAACAAATGTCAAAGGTTCGCCCGCATACCCAGGCAACCTCCGGCCCCGCTATGTCCCGTGCTCGTCCCTCGGCCATTCGCTAAGTGGGGGATAGATTTGATCGGAGAACTCCCCATGGCACACAGGCAATTTCGATTCGCCATATTGGCAATTGACTACTTCACCAAATGGGTTGAGGCCGAGCCGCTGGCCAAGGTCACGGAAGCAAACACGACTAATTTCATCTGGAAGAGCATCATATGCCACCACGAAATCCCAGAGTCAATCGTGACAGACAATGGTCGGAAATTCGACAATGCCCGACTGCGCAAAATCTGCGAACAGCTCGGGATAAGTAAGACTTAATCTTCCTAAGGCATCCCCAAGCTAATAGCCAAGTGGAAGCGGTCAACCGCACGATCAAAGATAATCTAAAGAAGAGGCTGGAGGCTCAAAAAGGCGCTTGGGCTAATGAGCTGCCTTTTGTATTGTGGGCCTACCGCACCACGACGCGAAATGCAACTGGGGAAACTCCGTTCTCCCTTACCTTCGGGGTCGTAGCCGTAGTCCCAATAGAGACCACGATCCCCACATTTTGCTTCGAGACCTTCCACGAAGAAGCAATGCGGGCAGAGCTCGAATTCATCGACGAGAAGAGGGCCGACGCACTCACCCGCCTTGCCGCTCAGAAGAGGAAGGTCGAGCGTTATTACATCTCGAAGGTAAAGCTAAGGAGTTCGCCAATGGTAGCCTGGTTTTGAGGAGAGTATTCCCAAATACCAAGGTACAAGGGGCTGACATATTAGGTCTATCCTAGGAAGGACCATATCGAGTTCGAAGGGCCATCCACAACGGTACTTACGAACTCGAAAACATGGACGACCTTTTATTCACCCATCCATGGAACGCCGAGCTCCTTAGGAGATACCACCAATGAAGACAACTCGGCAGCATGCCAGATTTCACTTCAAACTTGAATGTAAATACAATGCGACTATCGTAATTCAATTCAGTCAACAAATGTACTCTTTTGAACATTGAATAAAAGGTCTGTTTGTGTCATCATCTTATATCATTTCCAATTTATAAAGTTCTTAAAATTATGTTTTTTCGCGAAATTTTATGAAACTTGGGGGTTAGGATAACCCGAAACAAGGTATCACAACCTTGCATTCGCGAAAATCAGAACCCACAAAATAAAAAAAATAAATGGGGCGGCTGCCCCGTGATCGAAGAAATTCATCAACACAGTAACGGTGTAAAGGCCTCGCATCTGAACATCCATGGATATGAGGAAAATCAGTCGGGATAATGCCAAACCCGATCCTAAGACGTGAAGCGAATTCCCTCGAGATGAATGCGCGCGGTGCCATAAGCGGCAATCGTAAACCGATAGGGCATCAATCGAGCCAAATCTCAGGATTCTCCCTACCGTAGGGCGCAATTGTAAGCCGACTTGCCATCGAGGACGACTCACGGTAAAAAAGTGCTAAAAAAACGGTCATGGAAGAATACCCACACCGAAGAAGGCGAGCTCATATGTCACCAAGTAAGCGAGATATAAGTTGACGAGACAGCAGCCGCTCCCCGGGTCCGGGTTCCCCCCCAAAGTGACTCAGGTAACCCACCAGGCCAGTCTCTCATCGTCGACCGCACGGAACGCGTGACATATCGCCAACTCCCCCGATCGCATGAGCCGTGGGTCTAACGTGCCATCGATGACGATAGAGGATCTTGATTGTTATTTGATTTCTCAATCAAGGACGTGCATCGTAAGCCTATGATAACAAAGAAACTTTTCGATAGAAGGTAAATATCATGAAACACGCGAGTAAAAGCGTCCGAGAAAGTCAAAAGAAAAATGCATGAGAGCTAAAAAACGGCACAATAAATAAAGTGGATAACGCTAAAACGAAAACGAATGTCCTAAAGGCATCACTCGGAACCAAAGTAAAGGCGTTCCTCAACAGTAGAAGGGAATGGCATCGGGTGTGAAGGCGACGTACCAACCAAAGAGTGCATGGCCTCGATGCCACAGGTGTCCATGGGGTCTTCAAAATCTGCCTCGTCCTCGAATGGCGGGAACATGCCATCAAAGAAGGAAAATGTCACCTCACGAGGCCGGTTATCGACGATCATCGCATCTCGCACCCGCACGGCGGCAGCATACCGAGTCTCATACAGGGCGACCTCCCAGTCTTCCTCCACCTGGGTCTTGGCGCGCACAACGTCGTCACGTTCGTCGATGACATCTTGCATCTCTCGCAGGAGAGACTCGTTCTCTCGGGCCGCCTTCACGCGAGCCGCCTCACTGTCGGCCAGTTCAACCCCACGGGAGGCCATGATGCCCTCGAGCTTCTTGCTCTCAGCAAAGAAGCCACGGGCGGACTTCTCGACCTGTTCACGCGCGGCGCACTCCACCTTCAGTTTCGTCTCCGCAACGTCTCGACCGGCAGTCGCCTCGGCCAAGGCTTCAGCATGGAGACAGTCTTTCTGGGTGCTGGCCTCTCTCTCTGCGCCCTCTCCCGACGTGTCATCTCCTCCATCATCGACTCGATCGCTCGTGGTGCGCTAGTGCCTGGGCAGGGGACGGTCGCATAAGCACGAGGTGTAAACACAAAAGAAAAAAAATAGGCAATGAAGCAAACCTTACGGGCATCGAGGGTCCCTTGTCGGAAAAATTTTATGTCGCTGACCACGACGAGCTCCTTAAAGCACTTTGGTGAAGACTCTGCCAGGCCTCGGGAGCTACGGTCCCTCAAGGCAGTCGCCTCCACCAAGAATAAAGATGCCTCGTTGTCAGCCACCGGCGAGTCGGCCAACCGTAGGGAGCTCGAAGGTGCTTCACTGACGGACGAGGCGGCGGGACGCTTGTGCGATGAGCTGTCTCCTCCCCTCGCTGGTGCCAAAGGAGCAATGCGAGTCGGCGCTTGCCTCCCCGCTGCCCTGCCTCTCACGACCCCGTGCGGGTATGGAAGGCTCCCAGAATCGGTCATGTCTTTGCGAGGCCTTCTTCGCGATGACCCACCTGATACAAATACAAACGAGTCAAAGAGAAAAAGGCACGTGGGACAACAAGTGAAAATACTTCATACCACTAGACCGCTCCCCTCAGAGAAATCGTTGTCGCTTTCCAAATCCGGGCGACGCTGTTGCCGAGTTCACCCGCAAGGGGGCAGTGGACCGCTTGATTTGGCCTACCTAGTTGTGGTCATGAGGTCCAGCGGCGCAAAAATCGAGGCCTGAAGACGAGCAGCCGACATACTATGGACAATAACACTGAGAGTGGTGAACTCCGGATGAGTCACCGTCGAAGGCAGCTTCATGCGCCCGAAGTACAAATAGGCGGATCCGAACGCGGCTTCCGAAACCCATAACCAATGGTATCGGAGCTTTGATGGCAGGTTGGTGACCACGAAAAACTGCTTCCGATGGTGCGCCCTATACGACCCCGCTAGAGCCGGGACCTCCACGGTCGTCAAGAACTCGAAGAATTTTTTGGCTGTCATCGCGAGTCGTCTCTCCCGGAAGAACATCATATGACACGCGCCCACCACTCGGTACAAGGTCGGGGACATCTGCGTCGCGTGGTCCTCCAGCTTAGCCAGGATGTCATGAACCACCGGCTGGAAGGGAAGCCGGAACCCCGCACAGAGGCTCTCCACGTGGACCGCGGCAAACCCACGACGAGGATAAGTGGGTCAGTCCCTGTCCGAATGGCGCAGAATGTCGATGTGATCCGGGATCCCAAACTCTCGTTGGAATCCTCAAAAGGAGAATATCGTCGGCGGTTAAGGAATGTAAATCCCATGGCAAGACAAGTCCCCCAGAATCTTCGAACCGCCAATCGGGAAGGCTTGAGTCTTCTACTCTTCTTTACTCGCCGAAAAGAAGGGAACGCGAGCCACAACGGCTAAAGGTCCGGGTAGGATCCGATCGCCCGGCACTGAACCAGGCCCGACGGGCGACAGACCCGACCCAGCCGGCGAGAGGCCAGACCCGGCCGGCAATGAGCCAAACCCGACCGGCAGGTTGGGGCCGTCCGGCACCGGGCCGGACGCGGCCGACGGTGGGCCAGGCTCGGCCGATGGGTCGTGGCCGGCCGACAGGTCTTCGCCTGTCAGAGCCAGACCAAGCCCGGCCGAGAACGAGCCGGCCGGCAGGCCCTGGCCAGTCAGCGCCAGACCAGATCCGGCCGGCAAAGAGCCAAAGCCGTCAGACAGGCCCCAGTTGGTCGGCGCTAGACCAGATCCGGCCGGCGAAAGTCCAGATCCGACCGGAAATGGGCCCGACCCGGCTGGCAACGAGCTAGAGCCGGCTGGTGGGCCCGAGCGATCGGCACCAGACCAGATGCGACCGGCGACGGGTCAAATCCAGTTGGCAGCGAGCCAGATCCAGCCGACGGGCCGAATTTGGCCGACGGCCCGAAGGATGCCGAATCGTCCGCCACTTTGGCCCGGCCTGCGTCACCGCCCTCGTTGCGCGGGTCGTGCCCCGGTAACGAGCCGGACGGGTCCGCCGTCTCCCGCCGCACGCAAGCGACAAAGCCTCCGCCGACCCGAGTGGGAATCCGGGCTCGTTTCACCTGCGCGCGATCGCCGTCGCCCGCCATCGCCGCGCGAGCCCAAGCCCGCGCCCACGTTCGGGTCCACCGCCCCGACCGCGCCCATGATCGCGTCCACGGCTGCCGCTCCGGCCGCGCCCACGGTTGTGTCCTTGTCCGTCGCCGCCTTGGGGGGTCCTATTGGCATTTATGCCACAAATGAGTTTTTTTTATATTAAATACTTTTGTATTTGTTTTGTTTTTAATTTAAATAAAAATTAAATATCCATTCTTATTTTAAGATTGTGTTTAGGCATGAATGTCTACGCTCTGAAACTGTTATCAATGAATGAAGTGCTAAGTACAGACTTCACAAGATACCTTCTTATGACTAGTTTAAATAGTAGTTCGCAATCTAAAGATCGATTGGGCAATCGATTATTAGTAATGATTGTTAGAATGAATTAAATGATATCTCATCTTGTGATATGGAGAGTTGCGACTCTGTTATTCATTCTTGATATCTTAATGAAGATATTGAACAAGAGCTGTGAAGTTTTGAAGTTTGAGATAAAACTGTTTAATCACTCGAAACCTCAAACTCACATACGAGGGGTATTTTAGTATTTACCTAAATCCTGAAGTGAGTACATTTCTTCTTGTAACACTTTATGACATTTGATTTGTCAATGGGCAATGGCTAAGTGAAGTTTCATTGACCCGACGGTTAGTGTCATAATACTGTTTCGTTGAAATATATGATTCGCAGTTATGGAATTTGTGTTGAAACAATGCTTAGGCATTAGTATCACACCATGCTCTGTTATGAGAATGTGAGCGAATAAACCAGGCCTGGTATTCATCGATTAAAGAATTCTTTGAAATAAAACATGTGACATGTTGAGACATCTCACTCTATGTTTTTCTCGTTCACAAATAGTAGAGGACTTGGTGAAATAATAACTAAGAGGTAAAATGCTAATTTTAAATTCCTATGAGTTAATGATACACACAAATGGTAATATCGTAAAATACACCGTGGACCGTGTGAATAATAGTTTTGTCACATCAAACAGAAATATAAACGCATATGAACGTAGAGATGTTCAATATTGGTTCTTTAGTGGAATAGACTAATATTAAAAATTAAAAGTTGGAAAGAGTTTGGTGTCCGAGCTTTATTCTAAAACTCCGTTCATGTGAGTCTATAAGGTCTCAATGATAGACTCTCGGACGAGATTTTGGTAAACAAGAAATGATTGATTTTCTCATTCCACGTTAATTGTGATTTACGCTAAGGAATATTATTTTTTAAGTAATTACATAAAATAATTGATTATTTATTATTTAATTTATTTAATGAATCATATTATGTTATTATATTGATAGTAATATAATTTGATGATTAAAATAAATAAAAGATGAAAATAAGTATTTTCTCGTTTCGTAGTACATTGAAGAGTATGAAAATAATTAATGATTTGTCATTGAATAAATGAGATGTTCTAAATTAATTAAATATTAAATAAATCAAATAAATTTCGAAGATAGTGAAGACAATATGGCCGGCCATAATAAAGATTTTATGGGCTGAAAAAGCTGTTTAATCTCATTAAAATGAGTTTTGGGCTTAAGTTTAACTAATGAGTCTTGATTGGATTTTGACCTAACTTAAACTCATTCTCTCTGATATAAAGGAGGCTATCTCTTTGAAAACCCGAGCCTAATTTCGACCAGCACTCAACCGAACCTCTTCCCCCTTGTGCTTGAGAGGCTTTGGCGGAATTTTAGAGAGAAAGAGAGAGAAAATTTGTTTCCCGGCAGCCATTCATTTTTGCGAGTTTCCCCTTCTTCCCTTGTTCCCACAAAGAGCCCACCCTCTTGATCTCCTAAAAATCCTAGAGAATTATCATTGATTCATCTTATGGTTGTTTGAGTGATATTTTATCTACATGGCGGACCATTCATCAGAGCAACAGGGCGAGATTAGACATGCGTGTGAAGGAGTTTCGGCCGTGCTTGTGGACGCATCCCCGAGACTGATTCTCGCAGATCCGAACCCACTGTAAATCTCCTAAAAACGAGTTGGATCTGAATATAATAATCATTGTAGGATTGTTAGAAATTTTAGATCACTCGTTTGCATGTTTGAATAAATTTATTAATATGTTTAGAAATTTATTGACATGCGAGATTAGATTTAATGACATGGTTATTGAATATATTTTAAAACGTTTTAACATGTTAAATTGAATTATGAATTTCCTCCATACATTGATATGTTTAATAATTAGTTAAGTTAATTGTTAATTAAATTCCAACAAATGGTATCACAGCTATAATTTTCATTAAAATCGATTTTATGTGTTGGCGTTTTTGTATAAATTGCATTTGTGAATGTATGTGGGTTTTATGGATGGATCCTTATTCTAATTGGCCCTAAGATGATTTTTGGGTTACATCCCGGTTTTATTTAAATTTTTAATTTGCTGTATATTTAAATTTTGTATTTTTGTAATCTGGAAAGACAAGAAGAAAAGAGGCAACCACCGCGAATGGCCGCGCGTTATGGAATGCGTGGGAGCTATCCCGGACAATTATGAATGGCCCAAGGATCTGTATATTAGATGCATGAGGGCTGTTTGGATCTGCCAAAACCCTAGTGTGGCCGTGTGTCTTCGGAAGGGCGCGTGCTAGTTAGGGTTAGTTCCGACTCCGAGATTCCGAAATTGTTTCCGTATAAATTTAAAATCTTGAATAATTAAAACTCGCTTATATTATTTTGAAATAATAACAATGGATTTAGTTATTTGAGTGGGAGATATTGATCTCTAAGTTTTAAAACTCGGAATTTCGACGGTTCGACGCAAGACAAGAAATTAAATAGTTTCTTTATTTTTTTCTTTTTGTAAAGAGTTGTAAACTTAGAAATGGGCCATTAGACAAGTTAAATTTATGTTTTTATTTATTTAAACTTATCTCATATTCACTCACATGTCATATAGGATAGAACGCAAACACTATATGAAATTGTTCATGCATCATTGTAGTTTAATTTATAAAATTAGTTATGAAATTGAACACGATCCATAAAAATGTGATTTTTGCAAAAACTAAGTGGGAGGGTTATTTGTCGTTGAAATAACCCAAGGTCCCCAACATGAATTTAATTAACTTGTGTGAATGAACTAAGAGTCACCCTCGTGGCCCTCCCTTTAATGGGAGTACTTCGGAAGCAAATAGTTAATTGAATTATTATGAACTAAGCTCTAAAGAGGAATGATGAAGCGGGGTCTCCCCTAGGAGAACCGTTTTCAAAGTGACTTGGATAAGGGACCACATGTTGGTTACACACTTAGACTTATGGTTTAAAGTAACCCTCCATAGAGGCTATGCGTTAAAAAGTGACCAAAGTCCATGGTAAATAGCAAGAACTAGAATTTGTGACTTCTTGTATGGTTCGAACTAAATAGTTATGTGTCGCGACTATGATACGCGAACAATTGCGGTTTCCCGTAGGAAAAGCAATTAATCATTTTTGTTCATAATACCATGAATTATTTATCGCTTTCCTCACCTAATTAGGATTGTAAATACATCATAATTTAAAATTGTAGAACATGCTAAATATATTTATTTTATTTAATTTCAGCAATATATCATGAATCCACTTGCATCTATATTGAGTTATAACAAACTCGAGGGTGAGAATTACGTTGATTGCAAACGTAACCTCGACATCGTATTGACGGTGGAAAAGCACAAGTATGTTATCACTTCCCCGTGTCCTCCAGCTCTGAGTGCTGACTCAAGCCAAGAGGACAAGGACGCCTATGATACATGGGTTTGGTCCGATGAGATTGCCAAGTGTTATATCTTGGCTTCCATGAGCAACGTGTTGCAAAAATCTCACAAGGAAATTTCCACGGCATATGACATGCTCTATAATCTTCATGACATGTTTGGATGTCATGGGCGTCAGGCGAGGCAGCAAGCAATCCACAATTTCATGAATTGCCAAATGAAGCCGGGAACATCAGTCAGAGACCACATGCTAGTGATCATAGGTCACCTGAACGAAATGGATATTCTCGGATCGGAGATCGATGAAATCACCAAGGTCGACATGATCTTGGAGACTTTGACAGAATCTTTCGATAGCTTCCGTCGAAACTACTCCATGAACAAGCTCGATTATTCTGTAACCAAACTCATGAATGAGTTACAGAATGCTGAGGGACTTCTCCCTAAGACCAAGAAGAAGACAAGTGAAGTCAATGTTGCTGAACATAGAACTACTCCACGAACAAGCTCGATTATTCTGTAACCAAACTCATGAATGAGTTGCAGAATGCTGAGGGACTTCTCCCTAAGACCAAGAAGAAGACAAGTGAAGTTAATGTTGCTGAACATAGGGCTTCTACTTTTGGTTCTAAGAGAGTGATGAAGGGTCCTAAAAACGCAAACCAAACAAGATCCAAGATGCCTTAAAAGAAGGCTGTTGATATCAAGGGCAAGGGCATCGCAAAGTTAGACAAGTCTAAACACAAGTGCCACCATTGCAGAGAAGTCGGCCATTGGCAAAGGAACTGTCCAGCCTTCCTCAAGACTGCCAAGGAGAAAGGTATGGTTTTTGTCACCCAAGCATGTTACACGACATATAAAGAATCACCCTAAATTTTAGAGTGCGGGGCTTCTGATCATATTGTGTGTAATTTGAATGGTTTCAGGCAAACCAGACGCTTAGGTGATGAGGAGTTCACATTTAACTGGGGGAATGGAACGAAGATCGGAGCCAGATCTGTCGAGACCATGGAGCTGAATTTTGTGAATAAAACTTTATTATTGAATAACGTTTATTATGTTCCGGAATTTTGCAAGAACTTGATTTCTTTTGGTCGTTTAGAAGAACAACATTTTTAATCTAAAGTCAATAATGGTATTGAAATTTTTCTTAATGGTTTTTTTATTACTAAAGCTAATTGTGTAGATTCTATTTATTATCTTTATCCAAATGAGCCGATATTCTTGGATACTGAGGTGAATAGTGCTTCACTTAGTAAGCCTAAGACGTTTCATAGTGATGAAACAGATGACACATATCTATGGCACTTACGTCTTGAACATATTGGCTTAGATATGATTAAGAGGTTAACAAAGAATGGTACTTTGCTGTCTCTAAATGTAGGATCTATGCCCACGTGCGAATCCTATCTTGAAGGCAAGATGACCAAGAGACCTTTCTCTTCGAAAGATCTAAGAGCCACAAAAGTATTGGAACTCATACATAGTGATGTATGTGGTCCAATCAATATTCAGGCAAGAGGAGGTTACGAATACTTTGTAACCTTCACGGATGACTACTCACGTTTTGGTCATGTTTTCTTAATCCGACACAAATCTGATACTTTTGAAATGTTCAAAGAATATCGGGCTTTGGTTGAGAAGCAAAGAGAGAAACAAATCAAAACCCTTCGATCGGATCGAGGCGGAGAGTACTTGTCTGATGAGTTCGAGGATCTTCTTTAAGAAGAAGGCATCCATTCTCAGCTTACAGCACCTGGCACTCCACAACAAAAAGGTGTGTTAGAGAGAAGGAATCGAAATCTACTAGATATGGTGAGATTGATGATGAGTTACTTATCTCTTCCTGATTCGTTCTAGGGATATGCCATATAAACAGCAGCTCATATTCTGAACCAGGTTCCGTAAAAAATGGTTCCCAGCACTCCCTACTAGAGATGGTATGGTAAGAAATCTATTCTAAACCACATCAAAATTTGGGGTTGTCCAGCACACGTGTTGAGACAAAAGACTAGCAAGTTGGCTAGTCGTTCATAATTATGCCTTTTCATAGGATATCCCAAAGAAACAAAAGGGTACACATTCTATAGTCCTACTAACAAGAAAACGTTCGTTATCATGAACGCAAGGTTTCTTGAAGAGAATTACATGAAGAATACTGTACCGAGAAGCAAACTTGTGCTGAAGGAGATGTTGGGTGAAGTAGTTGGTACTTCTAAAGATTGGACAAGTCCTACACCAACAGTAGAAGAACCACACAAGGAACCAGAGCCTCATACGATTCGTCGCAGTAACAGAATTCTTCGACAACCTGAGCGATTGATGTACATCGGGGAGGCCTTTGCTGCAGTCGTATACAAGGAGGAAGATGATCCAGTATCATTTTCCCAGGCGATGCGGAGTTCCGAAGCAAACCTATGGCAAGAAGCCATGAATGTTGAAATGCATTTGATTTATCTCAACGAGGTCTGGAAATTTGTAGATTTACCCAAAGGCATCAAGTATATTGGATGTAAATGGATCTACAAGAAGAAAAGAGGACCTGATGGAAATGTTGAGACATTTAAGGCACGACTTGTGGCGAAGGGATTCACACAAAAGGAAGTATCGACTATGAAGAGACCTTCTCGCCCGTTGCGATGCTAAAGTCCATCCGTACTCTTTTATCCATTGTTGGCGCCCTAGATTATAAAATCTTGCAGATAGATGTCTAGACTGCATTTTTGAATGGAAATCTTGATGAGCGCATTTACATGGATCAACCAGACGGGTTCATGGAGAAAGACGAACATGAAAGGTTTGTGAGTTGCTGAAGTCCATTTATGGGCTAAAGCAAGCATTTAGATCGTGGGATATTAGATTCGACGAGATTGTGAAAGGCTACGGCTTTGATCAGTCATTAGATGAGCCATGCGTTTATGAGATGATAAACAATGGAAAAGTGGTTTTCTTAATCCTTTATGTAGATGACATAATACTAAGTGGGAATGATGTGGGAACGTTATCGGAGATAAGATCTGGCTGTCAAAGCAGTTTGAGATGAAGGATCTTGGAGAAGCAGCTTACATTTTGGGGATTCAGATCTTTAGAGACCGGAAGAACCAGAAGTTAGCGCTTTCTCAAGCATCTTATATTGATAAGATCATGGATCGCTTCAGTGTGCAGAACTCCAAGAAAGGAAAGCTACCTTTCAGACATGGAGTGCATCTATCTACTGAGCTTTCTCCCAAGACTCCTCAAGAGATAGAGAACACGAGACACATTCCCTACGCCTCAGTCGTGGGAAGTCTCATGTACGTGATGTTTTGCACTAGGACATATATTTGTTACGCAGTAGGCGTGGTGAGTAGATTCCAATCAAATCCTGGACCCGAGCACTAGGTTACGGTCAAGCATGTTCTCAAGTATCTCTGGAGAACGAGAAACTTTATACTTGCATACTCAGGTGATGACTAGAATATTAGGGGATATACCGATTTCGATTTTCAAGAGGACAAGGATTCCAGCAAATCCATATCAAGGTCTATGTTCGTCCTGAATGGTGGATCCGTGGTCTGGAGGAGTATAAAGCAATCTTGCGTTGCTGACTCGACTATGGAAGCTGAGTATGTGGCAGCTTGCGAAGCTGCGAAGGAGGCTGTGTGGCTGAGGAACTTCCTAATGTACTTGGAAGTAGTTCCAAGTGCCAACGAGCCCTTTACACTTTATTGTGATAAAAGTGGGACCGTTGCGAACTACAATGTGTTGGGATTGGTGCCCACAAAAGAGATATTAGACAATGAAATACATTTGTATTTGATTTTTGCTGAAACATTAATATTAATAAATATTCATTCTTTATTATGTTTGTGTTTATGTATGAATGCTACGCTCTCAAACTGCCATCAACGAAAGGAGCGCTAAGTACAGACTTAATAAGATAGCCCCTTATGACTAGTTTAGTGGAATCGACCAATATTATACGCATATGAACAGAGAGAGTGTAAGTATTGGTCCTTTAGTGGAATCGACCAATATTAAGAATTAAAAGACGGAAAAGGTTTGTGAACTTTTGAGTCCGATCTTTATTCTAAAGTTTCGTTCATATGGGTCCATAAGGTCTCAATGATAGAGACTTAGAAGAGAATGAATGAACTAGAATAATTGATTTACTCATTTAATATAAATTATGATTTATATTGAGAGAATTATTTTCTCAGTAACTTAATAAATAATTAGTTATTTATTGTTAAATTTATTGAATCATAAAGTATCATTATATTGATAATAATACACTTGATTAATTCAAATAAATAAAAGGAGAAAATATATAATTTCTCATTTCATACTTATTTAATAAGAATGAAATTAATTTATGAAGTGTCATTAATAAATGAGAGTTCTAAATTAATTGAATTTAGAAATAAATCAAAAGCATTTGGAAATAAATTAAAATCATAATGGATGAGCATATGAAAGAGAGATGGCCGAGATCTTTAAATGGGTGAGTCAAAGGTTGACCTAACTTAAGCCCATTTAATTAAATATAAAAGGGGTTTAAGGAAACCCTAATAAAACAAGCTTCCTCCTTGGTAATTCTCGGCAAAAACCCTATCTCTCTCTCTCCCTTGTGATTCTCGGCCGAAACCTCCATAGAGACCAAGGAAGAAAATTGTTTTTCATTCCTTTCTTGAGTGTTTGCTTAATTCCCTTTGTTCAATTGAAGAGCCCATTCTCTCGTTCTCATGATAATCTAAGTGAATTATCATTGACTCAATTTTATGGTGTTTGAGTGAATCAAATTTTGGAAATTGGTTTTTTTATTGTTTAAAAGGTTTTTTGCAAGTTCCCTGCCGACCGGATCCTTCCAGCTTGCCCAGTCCGGCGATCAGGCGTGCAGAGTCCCAGTCCGGCGTGATTCCCAGTCCGGCGTGTCCCAGTCCGGCGGAAGCGTCCAGGTCCCATTCGGGCAAAGGTGTCTGTCCGGTGAAGATCCATGTCCGGCGAAAGCTCCTATCCTACGAGCGGGTTCTGTTCGGTGAAGGTTCCTGTCTGCGAAGGCTCTAGTCTGGTGAGTAGGTTATGTCCGGTGAAGCTCCCTGTCCGGCGAAGGCTTCAGTCCGGCGAACAGGTTTCCGGGTGTGCTATCTCCTTCCGGCGAGCATTCCCAATCCGGTGAGGGTCCTGTCCGGCGAGTTTTCCTTCCCTGTCCGTCAGTGTGGCCTTTCTTAATTTTGGAATCGGTGTGGCCTTTCGGAGTTAGCGAGCAGCGTCGGGATTATTTATAATCATAATTGTAAGTCTCTCTTAACCAAGAAGTCAGAAGCGCTCAAAACACAACGAGTAGAAATATCACCTCGTACGAGATATAGTTCACAGAGGGGACGCGACGGTCATGAAGATCTCAACTTTGGAAAACCTTGCTAATCCCTTCACGAAGCCTTTATCTAGTAAGGTGTTCAAGGGACATCTAGAAGGATTAGGACTGAAAGATCATTCGAATCTCGTTTGAATCAAGTGGGAGTTTGTTGGCATTTATGCCTACAAAGGAGATTTTTTATATTAAATACTTTTGTATTTGTTTTGTTTTTAATTTAAATAAAAATTGAATATTCATTCTTAGTTTAAGATTGTGTTTATGCATGAATGTCTACGCTCTGAAACTGTCATCAACGAAAGAAGTGCTAAGTACATACTTGACAAGATACCTTCTTATGACTAGTTTAAATAATATTTCGCAATCTAAAGATCGATTGGGCAAGCGATTCTTAGTAATAATTGTTAGAATGAATTAAATGAATCTAAAGATCAACTTTTGTGTCAGAGTTTTATTATAAACCTTCGTTCATGTGGGTCCATAAGTTCTCAATAATAGACTCTCGGACAAGATATTGCTGAACAAGAAATGATTGATTTTTTCATTCCACGTAAATTGTGATTTACGCTAAGAAAAATTATTTTCTAAGTAATTAAATAAATAATTGATTATTTATTATTACATTTATTTAATGAATCATATTATGTTATTATATTGATAATAATATAATTTGATGATTCAAATAAATAAAAGATGAAAATAAATAATTTCTCGTTTCTTAGTACATTGAAGAGTATGAAAATAATTAATTATTTGTCATTAAATAAATGAGATGTTCTAAATTAATTAAATATTATTTTAGAAATAAATCAAATAAATTTTGAAGATGGTGAAGACAATATGCCATAATAAGGGTTTTATGGGCTGGAAAAATTGTTTAAACTCATTAAAAGGAGTTTTGGGCTTAAGTTTGACTAACTGTTCTTAATTGGATTTTGACCTAAGTTAAGCTCATTCTCTCTGATATAAAAGGAGACTCTCTCTTTGAAAAATGTAGCCTGATTTCGACCATCACTCAGCCGAACCTCTTCCCCCTTGTGCTTGAGAGGTTTTGGCCGAATTTTAGAGAGAAAGAGAGAGAGGAAATTTGTTTCTCGGCAGCCCTTCATTTTTACTTTGAGTTTCCTCTTCTTCCCTTGTTCCTACAAAGAGCCCACCCTCTTGATCTCCTAATAACTCCTAGAGAATTATCATTGATTCATCTTGTGGTTGTTTGAGTGATATTTTATCCACAGGGCCGGCCATTCATCAAAGCTCCGGAGCGTGTACGGATTTCAGGACATCCTAGACACGCGTGGAAAAGAGTTTCGGCCGTGCTTGTGGACGCATCCCCGGGGCTGATTCTCGCAGATCCGAACCCACTGTAAGTCTCCTAAAAACGAGTTGGATCTGATTATAATAATCATTGTAGGATTGTTAGAAATTTTAGATCACTCGTTTGCATGTTTGAATGAATTTATTAATATGTTTAGAAATTTATTAACATGCTAGATTAGATTTAATGACATGGTTATTGAATATGTTTTAAAACGTTTTAACATGTTAAATTTAATTATGCATTTCCGCCATATATTGATATGTTTCATAATTAGTTAGGTTAATTCTTAACTAAATTCCAACAGGTCCAACTACGGCCGAGATTCTCGCCTCGGGCGAAGAGAAATCCAATGAGATGCCTTCGGACGTCATCCACGCGTTCAAAGTCTAGTCACCATAAAATTGGGGGAAAGAATCTCGGAGTTCGGGGTATTTGAAAGGGCAAATGTTGGGAAATTACCCTCTTCCGGCATGGATAAATAGGATTCAACAAGGTCGTCTAGGGACCCAACACCCGGGGAAAGCGGCAAAAGGTCCATGACGCGTGTAAAGAAAATAATTAAGAAAGAAAGAAAGAAAGGAAAAGGAAGGAGCCTCATATTACCACTCCTTCTCTGCCATCGAGGTGGTCTCTCCGGACACGCTCACCAACCCCACCCGCCAAAGGGTGCGCGGATTCCGTGGTCCGATGGTGAATGAAAGTCAACGATGAGTTTGCCATCGATTGTCCACTCGACACCGAACTCTGGGGGCTAATGTTATCACCGTATTTTTGCGGTGATAACGTCTTTATAAAAAACGTCAAGAAAGCCTCACCGGAGAGGAGCAGGCACACCGCGCATCCAAGGGATACTCGGGGCCTACCCGCCCGGCCCATAAGCGGGGGAGACCCGGCAGGGCCGGCTAGAGGTCTCTTGAAGACTTACCCGGCCGGCACCCAGGTTGGGGAGACCCGGCCGGCCGGCAGGAGGTCTCTAAGGGACCTACCTGGCCGGCAGGGGGCCTCTTGAGTTCCACCCGGCTGGCCCTAAGTCGGGGAGACCCGACCGGCCGACAGGGGCTCTCTTGGGGGCCTACCTGGCCAGCACCCATCTTAAGCTTGAGATGGCCGACCATATTAGAAGAGAAAGGGCAAGAGAAAATCAAATATTGTATTATGAATGCATTACTTTTTCATGAATAAATAATTGACCTTTATAGTTTTTGCTTCTCCTATAAATAGAGGTTCACATAGAGATGTGAAAGCATAAGTTTCTTTCTATTTTCTCTCTTGTTTTTGGCCGAGCATTTTCTCCCTCTTTCTCTCCTCATTAGACTTAGGGTTAATTAGCTCAATAGTTCATAGACTTGTTCTTGAGCTATTATGTTTAATTGTGCCCACACACAAATCCTTCAAATCTCTATAGACTCTTGTAACAAAAACCTTAGGTTTCTCGATTTCTGCATTAGACGTGAAGGAATCGAGCCAAGGAAGAAGATCAACCTTTCTCAAGCCGCTTCAAATTAAAGGTACAAGAAAAGTTAGTATTCAAGCACTTTAAATAATGTTTTTAATTATAACATGTTCATGCATTTTTCCTACATTAGTAAAATTGTTTACTTGTAAAGAAATTTTACATTTCGCCATTAATATGATTAATGATAATTTTTCCTAACCCTAGACCTATTCAAACAGGTTGTCCACCGTTGAGATCTTCTTCACCTCCACGTCTCCGCACTGCACGATCTCTCTAATCAAATGGTATGTCCTCTCAATATGCTTAGAGTGCTTATGGCTTCTAGGTTTCTTTCAGTTAGCAACAACCCCACTATTATCACAATGAAATGTCAAGGGCTCGTTTTTATTTGGAACGACTTCCAAATATTTAAGGAATTTTCTAAGCCATATAGCATCTTTGGATGCTTCACAAGCAGCCATATATTCTGCTTCCATGGTGGAGTCAGAAATGCAAGATTGCTTGATACTCCTCCAAACAACAGATCCACCATTCAGGATGAACACAGATCCTGAAGTGGATTTCCTAAAATCCCTATCCGCCTGAAAGTTGGAATCGGTATACCCCGTCATAGTCAGGTCAATACTAAAATATGTAAGCATCAACTTCCTAATCCTCCAAAGGTACTTCAGAACATGCTTAACAGCAACCCAGTGCCCGGGTTCATGATTTGGTTGGAAACGGCTAACAACGTCAACGGCAAAACATATATCCGGTCTAGTACATAGCATAACATACATGAGACTTCCTACGGTGAAGCATAGGGAATCTTTCTAATGTCCTCAATCTCGTGTGCAGTCTTGGGAGACTTCATGTCTAAAGAGAATCTTTCTAATGTCCTCATAGAGAAACAATCAATCACCTTATCTATATAAGATGCTTGGGAGAGCGATAGGGTCCGGTTCTTTCAATCTCGAAAGATCTTAGTTCCCTAAATGTACGCAGCTTCCCCTAGATCCTTCATATCAAACTGCTTAGCTATCCTGATTTTAACCTCACATAATTTACCCACATCATTACCAATAAGAAATATATCATTGACATATAGAACTAGAAACACAACCTTACCCTTGTGTTGTAACTTATAAACACAAGGTTCATCTATTGACTGTTCAAAACCGAAGCTTTTAACAGTTCCATCAAATCTAATTTTCCATGACCCTGATGCTTGCTTCAAATCAAAAATGGATTTCAGCAACTCACAAACCTTGGTCTTGATCACTTTCCACGAAACCGTCTGATTGAGCCATGAAAATGCGCTCGTCAAGATTTCCATTCAGAAAGGCAGTCGTGACATCCATTTTCCAGATCTCGTAATGGATAGCGGCATCTGTGGATAGAAGTATGCGGATGAATTTAAGCATTGCGATAGGCGAGAAGGTTTCTTCATAATTGATACCCTCCTTTTGGGTGTAACCCTTAGGCAGTAGTCGCGCTTTGAACGTCTCAACGTTTCCATCGGGATGCTTTTTCTTCTTATAGATCCACTTACACCCTACGGGTTTAACCCCTTTAGGTAGGTCTACAAGTTTCCAGACTTCGTTGACATACATTGAATACATCTCAACTTTCATGGCGTCAAGCCAAAGTTTTGACTCAGAACCAACCATTTCTTGTTTGTAGGAAACAGGGTCATCCATGTCAGAGACGGCTACGAGAATATCGCCATCAAACACGCACATGTCGGGCTATTTAGAAGCCCTCCCACTACGTCGAAGTACTACTTGATGAGGTTCTGAATTGTTATGTCGTGTTTCAGATAGGGTAAGAACAGTTCTTACTTATGAGGTAGAAGCATCCTCACCCAAATTTTCTTCAAGCACAACTTTGCTTCTAGGTTTTGTATTCTTCATAAAGTCCTCCACAAAGAAACGAGCATTACTGCTGACAAACGTTTTATCGTCCTCGGGACTATAGAATGTGAAACCTTTGGTTTTCTTTCGATATCCAACGAACACGCATAATTCTGACGTACTAGCCAACTTGGTGTCTTTTTCCTAAGCACATGTGCAGGGCAAACCCAAATTTTGAGGTGGCTTAAACTAACTTTACGCCCAAATTTTGTGGTGGCTTAAACTAAATTTTGAGGTGGTTCAGAATGTATGTTGCAGTTTTGAGGGCATATCCCCAAAACGAATTAAGGAGTGCTGAGTTATTCATCATTGATCTAACCATTTCCAACAGAGTTTGATTCCTTCTCTCTGATACTTCGTTTTGTTGAGGTGTGCTAGGTGCTGTAAGCTGAGAAGCAATACCTTCTTCTTTAAGAAAGTCATTAAATGTTTGAATTTATTTAACAATTTAATTATATTACAAATCTTATGTGGCGGAAAATATAATTAGATCTATCATATTAAAACTATTTTTAATATGTTTAAATAATCTAAGCATTAAAATTTATTGACATGTTTATAAACAATTTAATAAAACATGTAGCACAACATTTGAACACACTACCAACCTATATAAACAAATTTATATCATATAGCAGTCCAAATCTTTGAGAGAAACTTATAGTTGAGATTATAAATAATCCCGACGTTGCTCGCTATCTCCGGAATGCCTCACCAAGTCCAAACATGGAATGAGTCTCGCCGGAATGTATTGGACGCGTGTTGGTCGGACAGGAGATTCTGTCTCGCCGGACAAGACCAACGCCGGACTGGGAGGGCTCGCCGGATAGGAGATAGACCGGACAGGGAACCTGCTGGGACTCGCCGGACTAGAACTTGGTAACAGGACCTGCTTGCAAGACTGGGGCCTTCGCCGGACAGGGACCTTGCCGGACTGGGACCTGGACGCTTCCGCCGGACTGGAACCTTCGCCGGACTGGGACTCGCCAGACTAGAGCACCCGTTGGGGATCACGCCGGACAGGGACGCTGGAAGGGATCTCTTCGGACAGGGACTTTTGCCGGACTTGGAACGTTCTTGGACTCGCCGGACTGGAGCCTTCGCATGACTGGGATATTCGCCGGACAGAATTTTGCAAACCTTTGGGACTTCGAATTTAATTCTAAAATTCAAAATTTCAAATAATTAAAAACACCAAACACCACAATGAAGAATCAACGATAATACACGAGGAATTTGATTGAGATTTAGAGAATGGACTTTCATGAACTCTCGCGAATAAGCAATCACACAATAGAAAAGATGAAAATAATTTTTCTATTCTTTGGTTGGGGATTTCGGCCGAGTATCACACAAGTAGAGGGAGAGTCAAAATATTAGGGTAAGGGTTAAGAGTGATTAGGGTTTCTCAAACCTTTTATAAAAAAACTTTAAAATGTGCTTAAGCTGGGTCAAACCCGTGACCCAATCGCTTAAATAATTCGGCCAACTCTCCTCCCCATACTCGTCCATCTTTATTTATTTTATTCTCAAATTTTTTTGATTTATTTTTAAATTAAATTAATTTAGAACTCTCATTTATTGAATGACATTTCATTAAAATAATTTCATACTTTCCAAATAAGTACGAAATGAGAAATTACATATTTTCTTATTTTATTTATTTCAATTTCTCAAGTGTATTATTATCAATATAATAATACTCTTTGATTCTTCAAATAAACGTAACAATAAATAACTAATTATTTATTAAGTTACTTAGAAAATAACTTTCTCGATATAAATATAAATTTATATTTAATGAGTAAATCAATAATTATCGTTCATTTAATGTAAAGTATAAACTTTTGTGTCACTCGATTGTACAATTTAAGGGATATAACGAGCTTCCTTCGTTGCAAGTAAATGTTTAGTGGATCAAAGTCCAATGAAATCAAATTAATTTAAATTACGTTAAGGGAATGGAATATCTTGGAGTTATTAAAGGATAATAACAAATTCCGAGAGACCTTAACTATATTTAAATTAATAAGTGTAACGAGAAAATTCTCGAGTTAGTCACAAATTAACTATTTATTTTTATCATGGATTTATAGACATCATTTTGAGACAAGGACCTAATTGTTACCAAAATTAAGGACTTAAATGTCAAAATAAAATGAATTTGGGGTCATTTCGTAAAAGCTGAGAAATGGAGGACTTAAATGAGTAATTATTGAAAACTGAAAAGGTCTTTCAGCCCTCACCCTTGTTATGTGCGACCAAATGAAGAAAAATTCATTTGAAGCCACCCAAAATAAGAATTAGAGAGAGACGAAGAGGAAGGAGAAGAGGGTTTAGAGAGAGAGTGAAGATCTTCGCCGGAAAATCAAGGAAATCGACCGGAGACGGAGGTTGTCGGAGATTCAAGATAAGGAAACCTCTCCGATTCCTTTCATTTCTTCCGATTGGCTGAGCTCCGATTCTCACAAAATCTAGGGTTCGTCCATGATTTTGTTTCCCTCTTTGTTTCTCTAGTTTCGTTGTGATTCAGCGAAGAAGAAGGGTGGAATTGAATTTTGTTACGTGTTTTCAACAACGTGAAGATATTGATTTTCTAAACTCCCAATTTTTATTTTCGGATTAGGGTTCTTCATCCGAATTTGGGGATTTTGTGTTTGGTGAATATATTTGTGGTTTATGGTGTGTTTGAGGTTGGAATTGAGAAGGATTATGTTTGGGTTCGTTTTGGATTGAGGTTGAAAATGTGGAAAAAGATATACCTCCAACCTGATTCTTAATCGAGGTCAACGCCTCACATGCGAGTGGGAATATTTTCTGATAGTATTTTTGGTGGATAATAGATGTTCTGAGCTTTCTAAAATGTATAAGAACGTGAAATTTCGTTAATTAACAAAGGAGAAATGAATTTTTGAACTTGTGATTCAAAACTTGTGAAATCTGAGAACCGAATCCGCGAATTTTATTATTTCAAGATGTTTTTGAGATAGCAATTCTACTTCAAATTTAACTTGTAATATGTCAATAGAAAGCTACAGATGTCTACTTTATTTAAGAGTTGGAATGGGTTGAATTGGAGTTTTGTAATTTGAGATATACGCTGTCCAAGGAGTAGCGGAACTGCTGTGCGGGTGTCGACGAGGCGAGGTCGGACCAGGCCGATAAAGAAAGGCCTTTCGGCTTTGGCTCGGAGGTTCGTGCAATGTTCGTGCAATGTTCGTTCAGCGTGTAGCGAGTCGAGAAATTCTCGAGTCTTGACTCGAAATGATTACGAACCGTTAATTATTTGTATGAGTCGTTTAATGTATTATTAATTATAGAACTATTATATTGCTAATGATTAAGAGTTTCAATTTTAAATTTATTGGATGTGAACTATTGGAAAATATTAATAATATTACTATTAAACTCGTTGATCATTTACGTAATTAGATAATATTTTATCTTGGTTATATATCAAAAATCGAGTTCGACTATAGGCTCGGCTCTTTTAGTTTGACGAAAAAAAAAGAGAATATCAATGAGAAATGTTATATTCACGTTTTTTCTTTAGTTTCGACTCTCGGGAATCTATTCTAAACTATGGGACTTGCCCAGTTATAAGAGTAGATGGTCGAATAATATAGGACGTTCTTATGCTGTTTCCTATGTTTTGTTCTGATTTGAGTGTTTGTATGCCGTTAACCGAGACGTTAGGGGTAGTGCAACTAGGGGATTGTTTTGAATACGTTCGAAGTGGACTTTCGCTAGTAAGAATTTGTTCGTTAGTATGTCGATGAACGAGATACTAAGTACGCTCGACAGTCAATATTTCTCTTCTATAAATAAGTCCAGATCATTGCAAGGATAGCAGCGAGCGTAAAGGTCGTACGTGGACGAAGCTACGGGAAGTAAAGAAACGACTATTTTTGTTAAAAAGGATTCGGAATTCGAAAGAATCGTATCCAGGTAAGTAGAAACATTTCAACTGTATCACAAAAATGATGTGTGGTGTGATGTGTGTTGTGTGTATGCTTGCATTTACATGATATGTGTTTGTTGAGTTGATTGCATTTGCATACATGTGCATATTTTATAAAATAGAAGTGAAAATAGTTTGAAATGAGAAATGGGGTTTTCAAAAATGGTATTGTGTTGTGGTTTGTTCATGGATGACTTGGCTGCTTTCTAGGATCGGGGAACCAGTTCGGTTAACTCCTAGGATTGGGGAGTTAACCATGGCCCGTGAGATAGGATTGGTCTCACGATTCTTCGGGCCATATGTAGTTCTGGGTACCGTTGGCCGTGACTGCCAAACCATATGTAGTCTGGGACCTTATGGTTTTGGTTTGAGTGAGTCATACATGTATGTGAGACAAGACACTGTGAACCTCTTACAACACATACCACGCGCACGAGTAAGAAAAGTTATCAAATAAGAAAAGTTATCAAGTAAGAAAAGTTACCAAATGAGAAAAGTTGAAAAATATAGATTGAGTTGTAATTGACATTTATATCATATGCATCGTTTCTGCTTACTGGGCGTTAGCTCACCAAGTTTTTGTGATACAGGTAAGGGTGTCAATAAAATATGTAGGTTGACTGGAAGGCGCCTCCACACGGGCAAGACCTCGTATATGAACTAGTTTGACCTGATGGGCCCTATTTTGTGTAATGTTTTGTGAACTGCGTGTGGATAGAAATATAGTATGGATGTTTATATTGTGTGATGTGTGTCTAAATCTAGAGGCTTAATGTTTTAGGAGTTTGTTATGCTTCATGTATATGTAAGCTAGATGTTGCTATACTTCAAGTTAAGTCAACGTTATTGTGTATGCGGATATGAAAAATTGCCACACGACATGTCGTTTATACTTTATAATCTGACCCAAAAAAATGATAAACGACTTGTCGGGGTGTGACATTTAATCTCTTCAAAGTGTCTATCATTGAGACCTTATGGACCAATATGAACAAAGCTTTAGAATAAAAATCGGACTCAAAAGTTCACAAACCATTTCCGTCTTTCAATTCTTAATATTAGTCGATTCCACTAAAGGACTGATATTGAATCTCTCTCTGTTAATACGCGTATATTTCCATTTGATGTGACAAAACAATTCTTCACACAGAGTACTTTACGATATTACCATTCATGTGTATCACTAACTAAGGGGAATCTAAAATTATCGTTTTATCCTTGAGTTATTATTTCACTAACTGATCTTTTGTTATTTGTGAATGAGAAAAACATAGAGTGAGATGTCTTTACATGTCACATGTTTTAATCAAAGAATGTTCTTATTCGAAGAATACTTGGCCAGGTTTATTCATTCACACTCTCATAACAAAGCATAGTGTGATACTAATGCATTTGCATTGTTCCAACATGAATTCCATATCTATGAATCATATAACCCAATATCACAACATTATGACACCAACCATCGGGTCAAATGAAACTATAACTTAGTCATTGCTCATTGACAAATCAAATGTCATAAAGTGTAGTATCAATTATACATTTACTTCAAGATTTAGGTAAGTACCAACATACCCCTCATATGTGATTTAGAAGCTTTGAGTGGTAAAAAGGTTTTATCTCGAGCTTCTAAGTATCACAAGTCTTGTTCAATATCTTCTATAAGATATCAAGGATGAATCATAGAGTTACAACTCTCTATATAACAAGATAAGATATTATGATTCATTCAAACAATCATTACTTAGATTCGATTGCTCTATCGATCTTAAGATTGCGAACAAATGTTTAAACCAGTCACAAGGGGCTATCTTGTCAAGTCTGTACTTAGCACCCATTTCGTTGATGACAGTTTCAGAGCGTAGCATTAATACATAAACACAAACATAATAAAGAATGAATATTTATAAATATTAATGTTTCAGCAAAATTAAATGCAAATGTATTTCAATGTCTAATATTTTCTTTATAGGCACCAATCCGAACATCAATCTCTTCAGACAAGTATTCACAAGCTTAATCGGATCGAAGGGTTTTGATTTGTTTGTCAGTTTGCTTTTCCACTAAAGCCCGAAAAACCTTAAATACGTTAAAGGTATCGAATTTGGTTTTGAGCAAATGGACAAATCCATATCTTTAATGATCATCGGTAAAAGTTACGAAGTATTTCTATCCTCCCCGTACCTGAATTCTGAGCGGACCACATAGATCAGAATGTATTAGTTCCAGCAACTCAAGGGCTCTTCAACCTTTATCAGAGAAAGGCTGCTTGGTCATTCTTCCTTCTATACAGGATTCACAAGTCGGTAGTGAGCCTATTGTAGAAGGTTTGAGTGGACCGTCCATCACAAGTCTCTTAATCCTATCTAGACTAATATGACCAAGTTTTAAGTGCCATAAATGTGTTGATTTTATTAGATCAGATGAGTCATTAGTTTTGATCCTCTTTGGTTCCCTAACTAGATCATTATCTATTTCAGTGTCTAATAGCAAAGGTTGTGTAGGATAAAGATAGTATAACCATTCTTCATACATGCATCAGTGACAAAGGAATTGAAAAAAGAAATTCGAATTCTATTATCAATAAACTTTAAATAATAATTCTGCTATACAATTTGAGCTACATATATTTAGTGTTTCCCAAAGTAAGGAACAAAATACTCATTATTCAAATTTAAAATTCTGTCTTTGGAATACAATGTCACGGATCCCACAGCCTTAGTAGACACCAAGTTCTCATCATCCCACTTGAAGCAGAAGTCGCCATCCTCTAAGCTTTTGCTTATCCTGAACCCATTCAAGGAACAACAAATATGGTTAGTAGCAGCGGAGTCAAGAATCCACGATGATACATTATCAGCTACTAAACAAGCTTCGATAATAAGTACAATACCGTTTGCTTAAGCCTTGAGGTAGGTAGGACAATTCTTACGCCAGTTTCCAGGCTCATTGCAATAGTGACAATTTTCCTTAGAATTGTCCACCTTCGTAGTCCGGGGCACCTTCTTCTTCTGAGGTTTGCTAGGGTTCTTCTTGTCGGCTCTATGAGATCTCTTCTTAGATCCAGAGGTGGAGGCTCTGTGCTTAATAGCATGAGCCTCTCCAGTAGCCCTGTTTTTCTTCAAGAGTCCCTCAGCGGTATGAAATTCCTTCATTAGCTTGGTAACAGTGTACCCTAGCTTATTCATGGAGTAGTTTAGCTTGAAAGTATCACAAGATTCAGGGAGAGTTTCTAAGATCATATCGTTCTTGGTTTCTCCATCAATCTCAGATCCAAGGATTTCCATCTTATTAAGATAACTTATGATCAGCATCATATGTTCTCTAACGGGAGTCCCTGCTTTCATACAAAATTTCATAAATTGGATCAGAGGAGTCATTAGTTTTGAAACTCTTTGGTTCCCTAACTACATCATTATCTATTTCAGTGGCTAACAGCAGAGGCTGTGTAGGATTAAGAGAGTATAAACCATTCTTCATCAAGAATCAATGACAAATAAATTGGAAAAAGAAATTCGAATTCTATTATCAATAAACTTTAAATAATAATTTTGCCCAACCATTTGAGCTACATATATTAAGTTTTTCCCAAAGTAAGGAACAAAATACACATTATTCAAATTTAAAGTTCTGTCTTTGGAATACAATGTCACGGATCCCATAGCCTTAGCAGACACCAAGCTCCCATCATCCCACTTGAAGCAATAGTCACCATCCTCTAAGCTTTTGCATTTCCTAAACTCATTCAATGAACATCAAATATGGTTAGTAGCAGCGGAATCAAGAATACACAATGATATATTGTCTGTTGGCCGAGATTCCCATAATAAGAATATATATTTGCATATTTATCCCTTCCTTTTTTGTTTGTTTGAAGATTTATGATATTAAATAGTCGTGTAGTCTTTAATCAAACCTAACAATGTATGAAGAGACAAATGTAGACCAGTGCACCTTTAGAGACAATGAAAGAACAACCCATTTAACCTCTTGTGTCTCACGTTCACTATGTATGAATTGTATCGTGCTTACCTAAATCCTGAAATTAGACATGTCATTTCATAGTTTTAATATTGTCATTTGAGAAAGTCAAATTCTAGATCCATTAAGTGACCTAGACTATACTAATTGGTGGGATATTAAGTTATGAAGATGTCATGAACCCGGTTTGTGAAGTTCTCATAGACTTGTTCTTGAGCTATTATGTTTAATTGTGCCCACACACAAATCCTTCTAAATCTCTAAAGACTCATGTAATAGAAATCTTAGTTTTCTCGAGTTCCCGTTTAGGTTTGAAGGAATAGAGCGATACGAGAAGATCAACATTTCTCAAGACTCCTCAAAATCAAGGTACAAGAAAGGTTAGTATTCAAGCATTTTAATTAATGTTTTTAAATTCATACATGTTCATGCACGTTGCCTAGGTTAGTAAAATTGTTTTACTTGTAATGAAATTTTATATTCAGCCACTAATATGATTAATGATAATTTTCTTAACCCTAGATATATTCCAACAAATGTTATCAGAGTTATGGTCAAAGTATAAGCATGTACATGTTATTTAGAATCATTATACGAAAAATTATTTTCAAAATTTCTTGTATAATGGTTTTTGTTAAGACTAGATCTTATAAAATTTAAATTTTTTAGATACGACTTCTAAAATTAATTTTTTATTGATTTCCACTTTATAAATATGCTATATAAAAGCATTAAAAATAGTTTTTATTTATTTTATGTTTAGCATACTCGAAATCAATTTTTTGACAAGTTTGAAAATTGGTGTACATAGTTTAAACTAGTTTATTGCACTTTTAGTTTAAATTTGTTATTGAATATTTTTATATTATGTTGCTTGTTTTATTTTATGTTAATTATTAATATGTTAATATAGTACACAATTGAAATCAAAACAATTAAAATGTTTCAATAAACCTCTTTCTAATTCCGCCAAGATTCGACTGTTGCGGGAATCGCGTGCGCAAGTGCACACGTCGAACAAGTAGTATATATAATAAATTCAGTTCATTCCCACGATGATTTATATTAAATGTGAATCAATGTCGACAACAATTTAAATCAAGAGAAAATGTAATGTGAAGATGGTGGCTACTAAAAATATTAAATAACTTAATTGAAACGATTAAAAGATGGATGTGGGGAGAAAGGGTAAGGTTTCACTTCTCTATTCTTCCGTTACAACTTGTTTGAAATCGAGTTCAATTCACTATTTCGTTATGCAGATTTCGCGTTCACAGATAAATATTGCTAACCCTCGATAGAGTGATATTAACAACCTAAATTAGAATTAACTTTTACCTCTCAGTTTCAAGATTAAAATCCTAGTTTGAAATCTCAACAAGAACACATGAATCCCTAAATTCTACGGCTTTATCTAGTCATCGCAGTAATTCAAGGTTTGCTAGCCTAGTGCTCAATTTATCAAATCTCGCTAGATTAATTGATTAATTCAAGAATCATACACAAAGTGATCAATTTTATGTAAGCATTAAGAACACGCTAAACAAAAACGCATAATTGAAACGATTCAAACTCTAGTTCAATATCAAATCATAACAAAATTCAAGAGAAGATTCACCATCACCCTCTATGTAGTTAGTTCATGGTGATGGTGGAAGAAGCGAAAAGCATAGGAATAAACGAAGTCATAACAATCGACATAGTAAAAATGACTAAATGCAAAGGAAAGAAAAGAAGAAAACTAGTGTGGTCGTGGTCGCCACAGTCTCGACGTGACTTCGTTGCGTCTCTGTGGTCTTTCCCAAACGCCTTCAGTTCCTATGCGCCGTTTCTCTATCTCTAAAATTTAAGCAAAAAGGGGAGTGAATGCCTTGTCACTGCTCTCTTGCTTGTATAGGCAAAAATCCTCTTTTGGTGCAACCCTGGCTCTTTAATTCGGATTTCATGGGCCAGAATCGTGCAAAAAGGGAAGTTTACCAATTCTAACAAAGCCATCGCGACGCGACCAATGTCATCGTGTCGTGACCACCAATCATCGCGACGCGACCAACATGATCGCATCGCGATAGGCACTCGGGTGCCCAGCGTTAATTCTTGCTAAAAGTTGGTTTTTGCTCCTTTTTCGCTCCAAATCACTCATGTGCCCCACACCGATCTCCTAGCATAATTTGTGACAAAAACAACCAACACTACGAAAACTATCAAAAATACCTAAGGATTCGCATCGAATTTCCGTCTAGGATTGCTTAATAATAACGTATAAAACGCGTTATCAAACTCCCACAAACTAAAACTCTTGCTTGTCCTCAAGCAACAAAAATAATAAAAGTGCAAATAAACAAACTAGAAACACTAACACACTAAGCCAAACTAACCGACACAATGATAGGTTCAACCTTATTGTTCGTTCAATTATTTCACGCTAAGACTCTATTTCTCATTTTCAAGACTTTTTGGTTTTAAACATCATCGTCAATTGCTAAACTTCAAACGAGAAAATCGAATCTAATGTTGTCTTTAGCCGTTTTTCAATGTCTATCTATCTCGAAGTATTCGGATACCTAAAGTTGTCCTCTCGCCAACGAAAATTATAAAGAATCACAAAATTCGTAATATATATTTGAGATTTGTTATTTACAGTTTTGACTTACCATAGGCCTCCACATTTACATTGATCTCTAGTAATGTACACAAATCATTCCTAGCTCTTCAAAAGATCTTATGAGGCTTGTAATGTTAGGCTTGGTTCAAGGGTATGAAAGGGAATGTTTAGTGACTAGAGTTGATATTAGTGACTCTAAAAACTTGCACAACTTATAAGTATTTTATTTCAACACCCAAAACGTATTTCCTCTTTTACCACTCGATTTCTTTTGACTTCCACAATCCTTGGCTGACATAACCTTTTTTGTTTAATTACACCATGTCGAAACAACTAACAATTCTCTTTTCAACTTTCAATTTTTTTATTGTATTTTTTTAAGAATAAGAAGATAAAGAGAATGTTTTTACAATTTAAAAACTTGACGTGGTGTTTGAATGAGAAACTTCTACAAAGAACAAGTAACACTCTTTAACGACAACAAAATAATCTCATGTATTTTTCTCAATTAAAGCTTAACGAATTTAGTTGTTTTCAAGAGTCGCTAAAATTCAACGGGTTCTTTGTGGGATAAAAAAAAATTTGGCTCAAGGCTTTTTTCTGACTAAGTAACAAGAGGGTAAAAAATTAGGCTTTTTGTGACCGGGTTCTAAATGATAATCAATATTTTGGGTCCGGCATTTTGGCTTGAAGGGCTTATCCTAATGCCTAAATCATTCTTACTAGATCAATGTGTACGCAATTTCGCCTCGATAAGGGATTGGAGAAGGTTCTAGTAAATACGGTGAATTTTATTTCACTTAATCGACAATAATAGGCATCTAGCATTCCTAAACTTTGAGACATAAAAAAATCGGGCTTATATGACAATTTAAATTCTCACAACTTGTTTTCTTCCTAGCAATTCATGAACTTTTAATCTAATTCCTAAAGTCTTTAAAAACTCGAAATCTCATTTACTAGCATGTGTGAATCAATCTAATTAACAATATTAAATCGCACATCGAACACCCAAAGTCAAATAAAAAAAATGAAAAACTAAAAACAAAAAAAAAATAAAAAAATATAATATACATCGCAATTTAAATCTCTCCCCCAAACTTAAACTAAGCATTGTCCTCAATGTGAAAAGGACTGAAATTCACGGGGGAAAGGAGACTTACCTTGCGAGTGAACGACCGAGTCACTCGTCGTCTGGCGCTCTCGAGCGCTTCATGCTCGCGTCGAGCTCTTCAACATACTTTCTCTTTGGGTACTTCATCGAGTTGTAGACGTTGAAGATGACTTCTTCGTCCTGCACTCTCAGCTTCAACTCTCCTTTTTGCACATCGAT
Organism: Urtica urens; assembly: GCA_958296335.1. Lineage (NCBI taxonomy): Eukaryota > Viridiplantae > Streptophyta > Magnoliopsida > Rosales > Urticaceae > Urtica > Urtica urens. The sequence continues at coordinate 464,098 of OY282522.1, forward strand.
GAGTGCTCCTCCGGTTGCTAGAAATGGTCTCCCCAATATAATAGGAATATCTATGTCCTCCTCCATATCTAAAATGACAAATTCAGCCGGAAAAATAAATTTATCTACTTTTACGAGCACATCCTCGATGACTCCTCGAGGATATTTAATTGAACAGTTGGCCATTTGTTGTGTCACTGGTGTTGGTTTCATGTCGCCTATCCAAGCTTCTTGAAAATGGAGTATGACATGAGGTTAATGCTTGCTCCTAGGTCGCACAACGCCTTCTCAAAATATGTCTCGCCGATAGCACATGGGACGATGAAGCTTCCTGGATCCTTCAGCTTTTGAGGGAGCTTCTTTTGGAGGATTGTGCTGCATTCTTCGGATAGCGCAATCGTGTTACAGTCTTCAATCTTCCTCTTGTGAGTGAGGATGTCCTTTAAGAACTTGGCGTAGCTCAGTATTTGTTCGATCACCTCCGCAAACGGAATGTTGATGTGAAGTTGTTTGAATACTTCAATGAATTTCCCGAACTGTTTGTCGAGCTTCAAATTCTTCATCCTCTGGGGGTACGGGACTTGAACATGAGGAAACGCCGCAATTTTGGACGTTTCGGCCTCTTTTGCGTCGGTGGAACATGTCAGACTAACCATTGCATTGCGATGAGGTTGGTCGCATTGCGACACGACTTGCCTCTCCGTCATTGCGTGCGATGGGCATTCGTCGCGTCGCGAAATATGTGCATCGCGCCATGATGGCTCATCATCGTGTCGCGATGGTGACGCTTCTTGGGCTTCAAACACTCCATTTTCTGCCTTTTCATCTGCATTTTCTAAAACCAAACCATTATGCAGAGTTATAGCATTTACATGTTGCCTCAGATTGACTTCTATGTTGCTTGGTAACGATCCTTGAGATCTCTCGGTTAATGGTGAGGCTAATTGACCCAGTTGAGTCTCGAGACTACGAATTTGGGTTGATTGACTCTGAATGGTTGTGCGAGTCTTGTTCATAAGCGTCGCCATCAATTCCTCGAGATTCACCTTCTTCTGTTCTTGCGGTTGGCTGGCAGGTTGTTGAAAGCTCTGTTGTTGGAATTGTTGATTCCCTTGAGGTGGTCTTTGAGCTTGATTCGGAGGTTGTCGCGGTGACAGATGTGGGTGGTTGTTCCTCGTGCCCATGTAAGGATTGTTGGAGTTTTGAAACGTCGGGCAGTTTTAATTTCCCACATAGTTGGTGTTCTCCTCAAATCTAGTTGGGCACGCGTTGGTGGAATGTCCTCCGTTGCACCAGAAACATGGCTCAGAGATTGAAGCTTGTACAGCTTTGGCTTGAGCGTCAAATTGCGCCATTTTCTTTGTGATAAGAGCCATCTGAGTTGACATCATCCTCAATAACTCCGAGTCAATGGATGAATTGCTTGATGATGCCGCATGAATCGTGTTCGGCTCGGTCTTCAGAATTCTGCGCTTCATCGGATATTGCTCGTTCGCTCTCGCCAAGTCTTCAAGTAGTTCGTAGAATTTTGATGGCGTCTGTGTGAGCGCTGCTCCTCCTGCTGCAGTGTTTACTAAAGTCTTAGTCGGAGTTAGAAGACCATAGTAAAATGTACCTAGAAAATATGCCTGAGGGATCCCATGGTGGGGGCATTTCCTAAGTATCTCCTTGAATCGGGACCATGAATCGTATAGAGTTTCTCCGTCCCATTGACGGAAGTTGTGGATTTCGTTGCGGAGGCGAGTTGTCTTCTCGAAGAGGAGGTACTTGGTGAAGAAGGCATACAGAGGTCCTCCCACGATCATATGGAGTCGGACGGCAGTGACTACAACCACCCTTTGGCTCGGTCCCTCAACGAGAAAGAGAACAATCATAGACGTACGACGTCCACCGGAATGTTGGGGAAGTGGAAGGTGTCGCACATCTCGTTGAAGTTGCATATGTGCTCGTTCGGATCTTGATACGGGGCTCCTGAGAATTGATTATGTTGAATTGTGTTGATAATCCCCGTGTTGATGTGAAAACTTTGATCCGCCGTAATCGCTGGTTTACGGATGGCCGAACGATAGCCTTAAGCGTTCGGTGACACTTAGTCGAAGAGAGGTCTTTCCACGACGACAAGCTCCTCGGGAATTAGCTGCGGAATATTTGGAAAATTTTCCATAGAGTCTTGGCGCGCCTGCTCTGGACTCTCTGGTTCTTGACATTCGTGTCTTCTTGTCTTTCGATTTCTTTTGCACGTCTTTTCTATTTCGAGATCGATCGGAAGTATGCCTGATGGTCCGTCTTTTTGCATACACCTGAAAGGAGACGCGAATACGTAGATGTATTATTTAAGCACATATTCAAATTGTAGTACAAGTCGAATTCACAAATAATTAAATAAATCCCGGGCAGCGCCACCAAAAACTTGCTGCGAAAATCGCGCGCGCAAGTGCACACGTTGAACAAGTAGTAAAGATACTAAATTCAGTTCGTTCCCAGGATGATTTATATTAAATGTGAATCAATGTCGATAACAATTTAAATCAAGAGAAAATGTAATGTGAAGATGGTGGCTACTAAAAATATTAAATAACTTAATTCAAACGATTAATAGATGGATGTGGGGAGCAAGAGTGAGGTTTCACTTCTCTATTCTTCCGTTACAACTTGTTTAACTTCGAGTTCAATTCACTATTTCGTTATGCAGAATTCGCGTTCACAGATAAATATTGCTAACCCTCGCTAGAGTGATATTAACAACCTAAATTAGAATTAACTTTTACCTCTCGGTTTCAAGATTAAAATCCTAATTTGCAATCTCAAAAGAACACACAATGAATCCCTAAATTCTACGGCTATATCTAGTCATCGCAGTAATTCAAAGTTTGCTAGCCTAGTGCTCAATTTATCAAATCTCGCTGGATTAATTGATTAATTCAAGAATAATACACAAAGTGATCAATTTCATGTAAGCATTAAGAACACGCTAAACAAAAATGAATAATTGAAACGATTCAAATTCTAGTTCAATTTCAAATCATAACATAATTCAAGAGAAGATCCACCATTACCCTCTATAGAGTTAGTTCATGGTGATGGTGGAAGAAGCGAAAAGCATAGGAATAAATGCAGTCATCACAATCGACTTAGTAAAAATGACTACTAAATTCAAAGGAAAGAAAAGAAGAAAACTAGTGTCGTAGTGGTCACCGCAGGCTCGTCATGGCTTCGTTGCGTATCCATGGTCTTTCCCAAACGCCTTCAGTTCCTACGCTCTGTTTCTGTCTCTAAAATTTAAGCAAATAGGGGAATGAATGTCTGGTCGCTGCTCTCTTCCTTTTATAGGAGAAAACCCTCTTTTGGTGCAATCATGCCTCTATAATTCGGATTTCTTGGGCCAGAATCGTGCAAAAAGGGAAGTTTACCAACTCCTAACGAGGCCATCGTGACGTGACCAATATCATCAAGTCGCGACCACCAGCCATCGCGACCTGACCAACATGCTCGCATCGCTATGGGCACTCGGGTGCGTTAGCCCTGAATCTTCCTAAAAGTTGGTTTTTCCTCCTTTTTCGCTCCAAATCTCTCATGTGCTCCAAACCGCTCTCCTAGCATAATTTGTGACAAAAACATCCAACACTACGAAAACTATCAAAAACACCTAAGGATTCACATCGAAATTTTTTATAGGATCTCTTAATAATAACGTATAAAACGCGCTTATCACCAACGTACTTTTCATTGTTTTTCAATTTCTGGACAAATTGATATGGCTCAGTAGAACGGGCATAACTCTTTCCGACGTTCGCGCACTCAACCACAATGAAGATGCCTTGAAGGAAGATGTCATGAAGATGAAGAAATTAGTTTTAGGAGATTTTGAATCTCAAAAACTTTCAAGTGCAATAGTGAGATTTATTAATTTCACACACTTTCCTTAGGAAAAATAAATTAATAGACAAAAAAATCCGAGTATGTTCCTTATGCCTTAGTGCATTAACAGTGCTCTCCCCTCACAAATATCGATTTTAGAGTTCTTGTTTTAGTGATCCACTCTATCTCTCTTTACTCATGGAAACGTGTTTCCAAACGTACAAGAGATGATGTGCCATTTCCAAAAACTAAGTGGGAAGCTTGTACTTATTGTTTGAAACCTGCGATCCCCAACACTAATGTTAATTGCATAAGTCACCAGATCAAGAGTCACCTTCGTGACCCTCTCTTTAATGAGAGTACTCAAAGACGCATTGCTCTTAACATTGCTTGTACACCTACGTTCAAAAGTGAAACGATGAGACAAGGCCTCCCCTCGGCGGATTATTTTCCAAGTAGATCTTATTCAAACTAAGTGGTTGATTATGTTGGAATTTATTTAACGATTAAACAATATTAATTATAATACACATCCTAAAATTATAATTAGATCTAATATATTAAAACTAATTTTAATATAATTAACAACCTAACGTATTAAAATTTATCAAACAATTATAAACAATTTATAATTCACATGCACAATCAAATAAATTAAACTAACAACTTATATAACATTTATATAATTTATATTTAATTATTTAATTGAAAAAATACTTACATTAAAGGTTGTAAACAACCTCGACGTTGCTAGCTATCGTCGGAATGCCACGTCACGTTCAAAACGCAGAAAATTCCTTACCGGAATGCCTGGGAACGTCTTCGTCGGACTGGGGAGGGTCGCCGGAATGGATGCCTGCGGGAAGCCTCGCCGGACTATATTTTTTAGCCTGACAGGGAGCTCGCCGGACTGGGGAGCCTCGCCGAACTGGGCACTCGCCGGATGGGTGACTGTTGTCGCACGGGGACAGGCCTGACAGGGAAGATCCACCGGAATGCACGCTCGCCGGACTGGGAAGCCTAGCCGGACTAGAGATCACTAGGACGCCTCGTCGGATAGCCTCGCCGGATTGCCGTCGCCGGATTCGCCTTGCCGGACTGGAGCACCTCACCGGATTGGACTCGCCTGACAGGAGTCCCTTTGCCGGACTGGACTGCCTCGCCGGATTGGAACTCGCCTGACAGGAGCCCCTTCGTCGGACTGGATCGCTGGAGGCTGGGAGGTCGCCGGAATGAGCCCAGATCGTCCTAGGGACGATTTTGGCTGGCTGAAAGATTTTAAAACAATTTAAAAAACCTCTAAACAATTCACAAAATTATTCCAAACACCACAAGTGATGAATCAACAATAATACACTAGGAAACTATTGAGATATTGAGTGTGGGCTCTCAAGAACAATTAGGAATCAAAGATGGAAGATTAGAAAAACAATTTCTCTTATCTTTGTTGGGAATTTCGGCCGAGTATCTCAAGGGGGAGAGAGAGAGAGAGTGGCCGAAATTTAACTAGGGTTAGGGTTAAGTGATTAGGGTTTGTTTAGCCTTATTTGTACAGGTTATAAATGGGCTTAAACTGGGTCAAACCCATGACCCTATTCACTTAGGGAATTCGGCCAATCCCTCTCCCCTTACTCGTCCATGTCTTTGATTTTTATTCATAAAGATATTTGATTTAATTTCTAAAATTAATTTAGAACTCTCATTATTATTTAATGACACATCATTAAATATATTTCATAGTTATCGAATAAGTACGAAATGAGAAATAATTTATTTTCTTCTTCTAACATATTTAATCACTCGAGAATGTCATCATCAATATGATAACATTTTGTGATTCAATGAACAAAATAAATAACTAGTTATTTATTGAGTTTCAAGAAAATAACTTTCTCAGTATAAATCACAATTTATACTTAATGAGTAAATCAACTTTTAATCTCTTCCAAGTGTCTATCTTTTAATTCTTAATATTGGTCGATTCCACTAAAGGACCAATATTGACAATCTCTCTATTCATGTGCGTATCTTTTATGTTTGATGTGATGAAACACTTTCTCACACGATCCACGGAGTATTATACGATATTACCCTTCATGTGTATCAGTAAATGAGGGGATGTAAGATTACTGTTTTACCCCTCGAGTTATTATTTCACTAACTCCTTTGTTATTTGTGAATGAGAAAAACATAAATTGAGATGTCTTTACATGTCACATGCTTTAATCAAAGAATGAACTCATTCAATGAATACCTGGCCAGGTTTATTCATTCACACTCTCATAACAAAGAATAGTGTGATACTAATGCATTTGCATTGTTATTACATGAATTCCATATTTGTGAATCATGTAACCCAACATCACATCCTTGTGACACCAAAAGTCGGGTCAGATGCAACTAAAACTTAGTCATTGCCCATTGACGAATCAAATGCCACAAAGTGCAATGTCAATTACATATTCACTTCAGGATTAAGATAAGTATCATAATACTCCTTCAGCTGTGAACTTGAAGCCTCGAGTGTGTAAACAATTTTGTCTCGAGTTTCTAAGTGTCACAGGTCTTGTTCAGTATCTTCTATAAGATACCAAGTATGAATCATAGAGTCACAACTCTCTATATCACAAGATGAGATATCATGATTCATCCTAACAATCAATAATAAGACTCGATTGGGAAGCGACTAGTCGCTTCTAATTAGAAGCGACATTTGGGAATTAGAAACGTCTAGTCGCATCTAACTTCAACACCCCGATTTTAACCAAATTATCAATATTTTGACAATTAGAAGCGACTAGTCGCTTCTAATGTCCCAAAATTTTGGCTCCAAATTTCCGCCGCCAAAATTTTTGCTAAGTATAGAAATTAGAGCATTAGAAGTGACTAGTCGCTTCTAATGTCCCAAAATTTTGGCTCCAAATTTCCTCCGCAAAAACTTTCGCGAAGTATAGATATTGGGGCATTAGAAGCGACTAGTCGCTTCTAATGTCGCTTCTAATATCCCAACTTATCAAAACGCTGTCATTTTGGTTTTTATCAGACATTAGAAGTGACTAGTCGCTTCTAATGTTCCTAGGGCTTTAAATCGCGTGAGCCTCCCTTCTCCCTCATTTTCTCACCTCTCATTTTCCCTCTCACTCCCTCTCACTCTCCGACCAGTCAACGCCGGCGGCCGCCTTCTGAAACGAATGGGTACAAATGGGTACTCACAACCTCATTTCCTCCTGAGACGAATGATGATTTGACTCAAGAGGAAAAGGACGCCTTTGGGGCCTGGCTCGGATCCGATGAGATTGCGAGATGCTATATTTTAGCATCGATGAACAATGTGTTCCAACAAAAACATCGCGATATTGCATCAGCCTATGAAATGCTCTATAATCTCCAAGAGATATTTGGAGGGCAAGGGTGTCAGGCTAGACAACAAGCGATTCGACAATTTATGAACTTTCGTATGAAAGTAGGGACTCCTGTTAGAGAACATATCATGTTGATCATAAGTTATCTTAATAAGATGGAAATCCTTGGATATGAGATTGATGGAGAAACCAAGATCGATATGATGTTAGAAACTCCCCTTAAATCTTGTGATAATTTCAAGCTGAACTACTCCATGAATAAGCTAGGGTACACTGTTACCAAGCTAATGAAGGAGCTTCATACCGCTGAGGGACTCTTGAAGAAAAATAGGGCTACTGCAGAGGCTCATGCTATTGAGCACAGAGCCTCCACCTCTGGATCTAAGAAGAGATCTCATGGAGCCGACAAGAAGAACCCTAGCAAACCTCAGAAGAAGAAGGTGCCCCGGACTACTAAGGTGGACAAGTCTAAGGAAAACTATCACTATTGCAATGAGCCTGGAAACTGGCGTAAGAGCTGTCCTACCTACCTCAAGGCTTAAGCAAAACTTATTGTACTTATTATCAAAGCTTGTTTAGTAGCTGATAATGTATCATCGTGGATTCTTGACTCCGCTGCTACTAACCATATTTGTTGTTCCTTGAATGCATTCAGGATAAGCAAAAGCTTAGAGGATGGCGACTTCTGCTTCAAGTGGGGTGATGGGAATTTGATGTCTACTAAGACTGTGGGATCTGTGACATTGTATTCCAAAGACAGAACTTTAAATTTGAATAATGTGTATTTTGTTCCTTACTTTGGGAAAAACTTAATATATGTAGCTCAAATTGTATAGCAAAATTATTATTTAAAGTTTATTGATAATAGAATTCGAATTTCTTTTTCCAATTCATTTTTCACTGATGCATGTATGAAGAATGGTTTATACTATCTTTATCCAACACAACCTTTGCTATTAGACACTGAAATAGATAATGATCTAGTTAGGGAGCCAAAGAGGATCAAAACTAATGACTCCTCTGATCTAATAAAATCAACACATTTATGGCACTTAAAACTTGGTCATATTAGTCTAGATAGGATTAAGAGACTTGTGATAGAAGGTCCACTCAAAGCCTCTATAATAGGCTCGCTGCCGACTTGTGAATCCTGTACAGGAGGAAAAATGACCAAGCGACCCTTCTCTGATAAAGGTCGAAGAGCCACTGACCTGCTGGAACTAATACATTCTGATCTATGTGGTCCGCTCAGAATTTAGTCATGGGGAGGATACAAATACTTCGTAACCTTTACCAGTGATTACTCAAGATATGGATTTGTTTGTTTTCTCAAACACAAATCCGAGACCTTTAACGTATTTAAGGTTTTTTGGGCTTTAGTAGAAAAGAAAATTGGCAAACCGATCAAAACCCTTCGATCCGATCGAGGTTGTGAGTACTTGTTTGAAGAGTTCGATGACTTTCTTAAAGAAGAAGGTATCGCTTCTCAGCTTACAGCACCTGGCACACCTCAACAGAACGGAGTTTCAGAGAGAAGGAATCGAACTCTAATGGAGATAGTTAGATCAATGATGAGTTATGTTAGAAAAATAACTAATCATATTATTAAGAAAAATTATTATTATTATATTAATGGCAGAATATAAAATTTCTATACAAGTAAACAATTTTATTAACCTAGACAAAGTGCATGAAAATGTTATAGATTAAAAAATTATTTTAAGTACTTTAATACTAACCTTTCTTGTACCTTAATTTGGAAGAGTCTTGTGAAAGGTTGATCTTCTCGTATGGCTTGATTCCTTCAAACCTAAACGAAAACTCGAGAAACTTAAGGTTTCTATTACATTAGTCTTTAGAGGTTTAGAAAGATTTGTGTGGGCACAATTAAACACAGTAGCTCGAGAACAATTCTATGAGCTAGAGATCTAATAAAGACTAAGTCTAATGAGGATTTAGGTACCAAAATAAAAACGTATTTTCTAGAGGGAGAGAGGGTCGGCCAAAAGGGAGAGAGACAAGAGCAATAATGCTTATTTTCACATCTCTATGTGAGGCTCTATTTATAGGAGAAGGACAATCAAGAAAGGGTAATATTATTTTTCAATTGTGTATTCACGACACAATATTTTATTTTTCCTTCTCTTCTCCCTTGTATATGATCGGCCACCCTAAGCAATAGTGAGGGAAAATTTGTTTCCTCACTTAGTTTATTATTTCCTTCTCAAGGAAATTCATTTCTCATTTTCCTTTTGGGTAATTATCTTTATAATTAAAGGGAAATAATTACCTCATCCTTTGATGTGTCTTGGCCGAATTCTATAGCTAGGGAAGTGGCATCTAGATGCTTCCTTATTTCTTTTAAGAAAATTCTTAAAATACCCATTGTAGAATTATTATTACACAAGTAATGATATTAATTTCATAATGCCTCAAACGACTTTTCGGCTTTAGAAAAAAATTATATTTTCATCATAAGAAAATATTCAAAATCTTATTTTGACATTCACATCATTTTATGTCCATGTGGACAAAAATACCCTTTAGGCATTTTCCGAGAAAAAATCTAGTTCAACAATTGAACTTATTTTGACTTAACTTTCAGTTTAACAATCCTACTCTAATGACCTGTAATGGTGACCTTATGGATCCAAATGAACAAAGCTTGAGCTTCTATACTCCGACTCAAAATTTCACAATCTTTTTCCGAGTATTAGCTCCATATAAAATGACTCCACTCAAGAGTTGACACTGATAATCTCTCGGTTCAAATGAATTTATTTTCTACTCAATTTCAACTTAATTATATTTAGGAGATCCATTGAATGTTATCTATGATTACCCTTCATGAATATCATCAACTAGATGGGATTTATAAAATTACCATTTTATCTTTCTAATTCTTATTTCATCAACTCCTTTGTTACTTGTGATTAAGTTAGAAACAATATATTGACGAGGATCTAACAAGTCCCATTAGTTCATCCAAATAAAGTCGCTACTTAATTTTGGATACCGCGCGGTTTATTTTTCACAATCCAAGTAATAAAGCCTGAGGTGATTGTTCGTATTGGTGCCCACAAAGGAGAATATTAGACATTTTATTTGTTATTTGTAATATTTTGCTGAAACATTAATATTAATAAATAAGCATTCTTTTCCTATAGTTTGTGTTTATGTATGTATGCTACGCTCTGAAACTTTCATCAACAAAAATGGTGTTAAATACATATTTGACATGATAACCTCTTGTGACTAGTTTAAACCATTTGTTCGCAATCTTAAGACTGATCGAGCATTCGAGTCTAAGTAACGATTATTTGAATGAATCATGATATCTTATCATGTGATATAGAAAGTTATGACTCTATGATTTCATTCTTGACATCTTATAGAAGATATTGAACAAGACCTAGTGATTCTATGGAAGCTCGATATAAAACCGTTTAATCTAGAAGCTCCAAGATCACATACGAGGGGTACTTCGATAACTACCTTAATCCTGAGGTGAGTGCGTATTCGATGCTACACTTTATGTCATTTGATTTGTCAATGGGCGATGGCCGTGTAATGGCTGCATCTGACCCGACGGTTGGTGACATAATGTTCTAGTGTTGGATTATGTGATTCACAGATATAGAATTCGTGTACACATAATGAAAGTCATTGTATCACACTATGCTTTGTTACGAGATAATGAATGAATTAATCTGGCCAGATAATCATTGAATATGAGATTCCTTGATTAAAACATGTAACACGTATTGACGTCTCACTTTATGTTTACATTCCCCGGACTTACTGATACACACGAAGGGTATTTTAGTAAAGTACACCGTGGATCGAGTACAGAAAATTTATGTGACTTCAACCGGAAAAATATGCGCGCATGAACTTAGAGATTTTCAATATTGGTCCTTTAGTGGAGTCGACCATTATTAAGAATTATAAGCCGGAAATAATTTGTGAATTATTGAGTCTGTGCTTTATTCTCAAGCTTCGTTCATGTGGTCCATAAGGTCTCAATGATGCACATTTAGAATAGATTAATTGAACGCAATAAATTGATTTACTCATAAAATACAAATTGTGATTTGTATAGAGAAATTTATTTTCCAAGCGAATTAATGAATACTGTGTTATTCATTAATTATTGATTTTGTGATTTAAAGAACTTTATTAATGTGATAATAATTTTCTTGAGAATTCATAATAACAATATTAGAAAATAAAACGTTTCTCGTTTTATGTTATTCGATAACCATGAAACAATTTAATAACAAATCATTAAATAGATGAGAGTTATAAATTAAGTCAAATTTGGAAATTAAATCAAGGCAATTTGGGAAACAAAATTGAGAGACGAGTTGGAAATAATGGTCGGCCATAAACATGGTTTCGGGCTGAATATTGATTTAACAAAAGCCCACATGAGAGCCCATTAACAATGTCTATAAATAAAGGGTTTGAGGAAACCCTAGGTCAAGCTTTGCTCTCTCTCTCTCCCCTCTTGGCCGACCAACCTATCACCCGGGAGGACGAAAAATTTGTTTCTTGTTTTCTTGTGTGCGTTCATCTGAGCCCACACTCATCTTCTCGGTTTTCTTCTTTGTCATCGTTGAATCAACTTGTGGTTGTTTGGTCCATTTTCATTAAAATTTATTATTCTGGAAATCTCACCTCCGAACCAAATATTTGATGAATCTGACGAAACCGAGTCCGGAAACCTTAAACTCTTTCCGAACCCATTTAAGTAAGTTCATTTCCGAAGCAACGCAAAAAACGGCGTCCCGATCCGAGCTTTCATGAGCTCTCAGCGTCGTCCCAAAGTTTCGCCTGCGATCTGCCTCCGCCCGTCCGAATGCATGTGCGCCTGACTGCGCCCTAAAAGCATCTCCGTGCCTCGCTCCCTTTCGCCGCTGAGCCCAGCCTCCCGGTGATGTCACCAGCGAGCCTAGGTCACCAAGCCTCCTCCGTGACGCTGCCCAATGCCGCGCCTTGAAGCTGTTCCTCGCCTCCAGGCCGCGCCTCCGCTGCTTGTGCATGTGCCGCCGCTCATTCCTCTTTGTAACGTGTTGATGCTTTGAGGAGGAAATTGCAAACCTGGAATTGAAGTTTGAAGATTCTCGCTTCGAAATCGAGCACAATTCCTCGACCGAGTTATTTATAACTCGAATTTGTAAGTCTTGACAACTTTAAATACTCGTTAATTATATAATTTGTTATGTGTTGATTGGAGTGTTTAAATTTTATCGACATACATGTTTATAATTAAATTTGTTAATTAACATGTTACTAGATTAGAATTAATTTGTTAATTCACATACTTATGATTTTAATGCCAATAGGTTGTTAGATATTAAATAGTTTAATATGCTAGATCGTTTTTATTATTAATTCCGCACGTAATTTATTATGTTTAATAATAATCTACTTAAATCGTTAAGTAATTTGCAACAGTGATATGCATTGAATTTCAGCAATCTTGTACATGAATTCCTTATCTATGAGAACTTCACAAAACTGGTTTCATGACATTTTCATAACTTAATATCTCACCAATTGGTTTAGTCTAGATCACTCAGTGGACCTAGAATTTGACTTTCTCAAATGAGAATATTGAAGCTATGAAATGACATGTCTCATTTCAGGATTTAGATATATGCAATTCATAAGTAGTGACCTTGAGACAGAAGAGGTTAAATGGTTTGTTCTTACATTGTCTCTAAAGGTGCACTAGTCAATTCAGTATCTTCGGAAGATACTCTAGAGTTCTTCCAACAATCATACTAGGATCAATAGTCTGTTGATCTTTAGATTCCGAATATATCATTTTAACCAAACCATGAAAAGTTTGTTCACGCAAATCTACATTTGTCTATAAATAAATAATGTTCTTGTGGGCATCTCTACCAACATTCCATATCTATGAGAACTTCATAAAGTTGGTTCATAACATCTTCATAACTTAATATTTCACCAATTAGTCTAGTCTAGATCACTTAGTTGATCTAGAATTTGACTTTCTCAAATGAGAATGTTAAAGCTATAAAATGACATGTCTCATTTCAAGATTTAGGTAAGCACGATGCAATTCATACATAATGACCTTGAGACAAAAGAGATTAAATGGTTGTTCTTACATTGTCTCTAAAGGTGCACTAGTCAATTCAATATCTTCGAAATATACACTGGAAGAACTATATAGTTCCTAATCTCTATGCCTCGTAACCAGACATCATAGATTCTTCCAACAATCATAATATGATCAATAGTCCGTTGATCTTTAGATTGTGAATATTTCAGTTTAACCAAACCATGAAGAGTTTGTTCATGCAAATCTGCATTTGTCTCTTCATATATTGTTAGGTTTGATTAAGCACTATAAGTTTATTGAATATGATAAATCTTCAAACAAACGGAAAAAGAATAAATGAATGTTTCAACTTTTATTAATTTATTCAGCAAATTAGAATAAGAACTTATGAAATATTTATATTACATCAGCTTGTAAATAAATAATGTTCTTGCGGGCATCTCTACCAACAAGTTTTGTATATCCTGGATAAGTCGGATTCACACACACACATGCATGTATATGGTGCGGAGAGTGTACCTTTCTATGATCAGAAGTCTACCACATGCTATGTCGGCAGGGCGGCTCAGAAAATAGTACACGTTTAGTTTTATTTAGGAGCCTACTGAGCCTTAAGCTCATGCCTATATTTTCAAAATATTTCTTAACTAGGAAACGAGGTGAAGGGTTAGCACGACGTGAAATTTTAGCGTCGACGCATGTTTGGAGTCACTGTTTGATTTGTCAGACAGTTGTAGATTTTTAAACGTGTTTGGTTATACTTCCACCTGTTGTCATTTTATCTTTGGATCTGTAAAGTAGATAACCCAGTATGCACTGTGAGATGTTTAGTGTTTAATAAAATATGTTTAGTAATACTTAATTATCCTAATCATAATCTACTTTCTCGGGGCGTGACACCTCTCGACTCTTTCTAGGTTTGCCCCTTCGTCGGCCACCTCACCCACTTCTTGGGCCTCGATATTTGTCGATCTCTGACATGCCAGTTCATCGCGGAAGATCTTGATTTCTTCTGAGTATCCGAATCTACGTCGCTCTTTGGTTTTTTTTTCGTTTCTTTTATTTGTGGCATAAGATGTAGTGTAAATTACATCCTCGATTTGTGCGTCTGGCATTCAATTTAAAAGCATTAATCAATATCCATAAATGTGGATTAATACAAATTTGATTGTTGGAATTTATTTAACAATTAAACAATATTAATTACAATACACATCCTATGTGGCGGAAAATTATAATTAGATCTAATACATTAAAACCAATTTTAATATATTTAACAACCTAAGGCATTAAAATTTATTGAGTGATTATAAACAATTTATAATACACAAGCTCAATCAAATAAAATTGAAATAATAATTTATATAACAATTATATAATTTATATTTATTTATTTAATTGAGGAATGACTTACGTAAATAGTTGTAAACAACTATGACGTTGCTAGCTCTCGCCTGAATGCCACGTCAAGCCCAAATCCCGAGAAAAGCCTCGTCGGATTGCTCGGGAGTGTCCTCGCCGGATTGGGAGTGGTCACCGGATTGCACAGCAGCTGGGAGCCTCGCCGGACTGGGATTCTTCGCCTGACAGGGAGCTCGCCAGAATGGATGCCCACGCCGGACTGGTCACTCGCCGGACTGGGATCTGTCGCCGCACAGGGACTCGCCTGACAGGGGCTCGCCGGACTGGGAGCCTCGCCGGACTGGGACTCCTCGCCGGACTGGAGATCTCTGGGACCCCTCGCCTGATGACCTCGCCGGATTGCCCTCGCCGGATTGGACTTCGCCGGACTGGATCGCCTCGCTGGTCTCTCCTCGCCTGACAGACAGCCTCGCCGGATTGGATCTGCCTCGCCGGATTGCTTCTGTCTCGCCGGATGGGACCCGCCTGACTGGTAGCCTTCGCCGGACTGGGTCTGGGTCGCCGGAATGGACTCCTGGAGGCTGGGAGGTCGCCAGAATGCACAGAAAATGACCTAGGGACGTTTTGAAGTGCTGAAACCCTTTTAAAACAGTTTTAAAAATTCTAAAACAATTTTCTAAATCATTCAAACACCACAAGTGATGAATCAACAATATTACACAAGGAAAATATTGAGATCAAGAGTGTAGGCTCTTAAGAACAATTAGGAAATCAAAGATGAAAAAGGGAAAAACAATTTTTCTCTTTTGTTTGGGGATTTTGGCCGAGAATTGCACAAGGGGGAAGGGGAGAGAGATTGCCGAAAAACACACTAGGGTTAGGTCTATGTGATTAGGGTTACTTAGCCTTATTTATACAGATTATAAATGGCTTAAGCTGGGTCAAACCCATGACCCTATTCACTTAATGAATCCGGCCAAGACCTTCTCTCTTTACTCGTCCATGTCTTTGATTTTTGTTCCCAAATTTATTTGATTTAATTTCTAAAATTAATTTAGAACTCTCATTATTATTTAATGACACATCTTAAATATATTTCATAGTTATCGAATAAGTACGAAATGAGAAATAATTTGTTTTCTTCTTTTAACATATTTAATCACTCGAGAATGTCATCATCAATATGATGGCATCTTGTGATTCAATAAACAAAATAAATAACTAGTTATTTATCGAGTTTCAAGAAAACAACTTTCCCAATATAAATAACTCTTTATACTTAATGAGTAAATCAACTTTTCAAGTTCTTTTAATATTATTGAGACCTCATGGACCCACATGAACGAAGCTTTAGAATAAAGGACGGACACAAAAGTTCACAAACTTTTTCCGTCTTTTAACTCTTAATATTGGTCGATTCCACTAAAGGACCAATATTGATAATCTCTCTGTTCATGTGCGTATCTTTTATGTTTGATATGATGAAACAATTTCTCATACGATCCACGGAGTATATTACGATGTTACCCTTCATGTGTATCAGTAACTGAGAGGAATGTAAAATTACTGTTTTACCCCTCGAGTTATTATTTCACTAACTCCTTTGTTATTTGTGAATGAGAAAAACATAAAGTGAGATGTCTATACATGTCACATGTTTTAATCAAAGAATGAACTCATTCTATGAATACCTGGCCAGGTTTATTCATTCACACTCTCATAACAAAGCATAGTGTGATACTAATGCATTTGCATTGTTGCTACATGAATTCCATATCTGTGAATCATGTAACCCAACATTGCAGCCTTGTGACACCAACAGTCGGGTCAGATGCAACTAAAATTTAGTCATTGCCCATTGACGAATCAAATGTCACAAAGTGCAATGTCCATTACATATTCACTTCAGGATTAAGGTAAGTATCATAATACTCCTTTAGTTGTGAACTTGAAGCCTCGAGTGTGTAAACAGTTTTGTCTCGAGCTTCTAAGTGTCACTGGTCTTGTTCAGTATCTTCTATAAGATACCTAGTATGAATCATAGAGTCACAACTCTCTATATCACAAGATGAGATATCATGACTCATGCTAACAATCAATAATAAGATTCGATTGCTCTATCGATCTTTAGATTGCGAACAGATGGTTTCAAACTTGTCACAAGGGGTTATCTTGTCAAGTCTCTACTTAACACCCTTTTCGTTGATGACAGTTTCAGAGCATAGGTTAAACATAACTAAACACAGTCTTATAAAGAATGAACATTTATTAATATCAATGTTTCAACAAAATATAAATACATAAAGTATCTCAATGTCTAATATCTCCTTTGTGGGCACCAATCCCAACATTGATAATTATAGATAGATTGAGCAAACAATATATCCCAATTATCCTAATATATATGTAAAAGGTATTTTTACGAAACATTTATAAAAATAATATTATTCAGTGCACAACGACAAAGATGTCTCAACGCATTATATGGCAATATCGTCACAATTCAATGCACAACCATTTGCAGCACTTCCTAGAAAAAAAAAAATACAACACTATGTTACGAATATGAAATTTAATTTTTCGCAAAACATTGTGCATACTTTACATAGTCGCAATAAACCAATATAAGCATAACTAAACGGTGAATAATAAATAAAAATTGTTCAATAAAATGGATGGTCAATCGATAAATATATTTTATTAGGAAATAAATAACTATTGAAGACGGATCTTCTAGAAAAATATGAAATGATTCAAATCAAAGCATTAACGCTTATGTAAGATCAAGTGAACACCATGTTGAGGCCGGATAGTTACGGCTTTGATTGGCGCATGAGTGTAGGACGGAGAGAGCTCGAAATTGAAGCGTTGTAAGATTAAGGCTAAGGCGAGCTTGACTTCGATCATCGCAAAGTTTTGTCCTATGCAAACGCGAGGGCCCCCCGAGAAGGGAAAGAACGAGAGCTTTCCGTTTGTTGCCTCCAAAACTCCTCCACTGAATCTCTCGGGATTGAATTCATGAGCGTCGTTTCCCCAAAGCTGTGTGTCACAATGAATGCTGATCATGGGAATCGTTACGAGGGTTCCCGCTGGCAAACATAGCTTTCCGAGTCGAGTTTCATTTTCAACAGTTCGCCGCAAAATTGGTGCCGGCGGGAATAATCTCAAAACTTCATTCAAAATCATCGTGACCTGCAAGCATCAACTTTTCTAAAATGTAGCAAATAGATAAATTATGAAAGGGAAATGACATAATTAAAAATGCACTTTCTATTATTTCAGGTCAATTGCAAACATCACTTTAAGTTTTACAATTGTTGATTGAGTTGTTACTTTATAATTAGTCGCTAAAAATTATTAACTATTAAGTAAACAAAAATCACTACTTTATATTATATATATGATCGACATTAAGCAGAAGTTATAATTGTAATTTTGCTAAAACGCAATGATTTCTAGTATTTTCCTTATTTTTAGGAAAAGTAAAAGAATTACCACTTTGAGGTGTACTAAGCCTTCGAAATGAGGTTGGTCGTTTTGGAAGAGTCGGAGAACCTCTTCCCTTGCACGATGCTGCCAATTGGGATGATGACTGAGCATGACCATTGTAAAAGAAAGCAGAATTGCAGAGGTCTCTTGACCAGCAAAGTAAAAGAGCTTGCATTCTGCGACGATGTCTTGCAAACTCATCCCAACCGTCTTCTTGTTTCTTTGTTCCTTCATGTTTGAGTGCATCATAACGCTTAGCAAGTCCTCGTTTCCTGCTTCCCCAGATTTCATCGCCTTCTCTCTATTCTCGATCATGTCCTTCAGCAAACCTTGTATTTCCTTGTCAACTCCTTTTAATCTCTTGTTCAACTTCGTCGGAATGAATCTACAACAAAAATAATTAAGCAAATGGTTTAGGCCCCATTAAGTTAAAGTATAAATGAAGTAGTCATTAATAATTATCGGGCAAAAAATTATTATTTTGAAACATAATAACGAGGACTGAAATTTTTGACCTCCATCCGGGAATGTATCCGAGAGTTACAGATTTTGAAATAAGTCCGGCGAGTTCAGCGAGGAGGCTGAAAAGTCGTCTACCATCTTCATAACTTCGGCCAAAAGCTGTTCGGGAAATCACATCGGCGGTCATACTTTGGAAATAAGGCCAAACATCAACTTCGCAGCTTTCATGCCCATCTTTCACCAAGCTTTCCCATTTATTTAGCATCTCAATGGTACTCGAATGAAAAGCGGGAACCATGCTCTGTCATCAATTACACCCAAAAAAATCAATCTTAGCCATGCATATCGACTTCTATAAATTTACAAATGAAAAAAATCAGGAGTACCATTATTGTGCAAAACCATTGCTATTACTTTTTTCTTTGTCTTTCAAGTTGGTTAAGCCTTGTAACAAATTTATGGAAAAATTTAAACCAACAAACATGCCCTATGATCAATCGCATAACAACGGGTTATTGTAAATACTAGTCTTATATACGTATGATATTTTGAATATTGCCAATGTTCTGTAAAATTCGTGTAAATGTTCAGCAATTAGTTTTACAAACTTTTCATTCTAATTTTGTCCAAAAATGAGTTCTCACCCATTTTAAGAATTAATTAAATAAAAAACAATTTATATATTCCACGTAAGCACTTTCCTAGATAACCACAAACAATTAATACAAATAATAAAACTGTTCGGATTCTTGAGAGAAACTTCAAAACACACGCATACAAATATTTCGCAAATTCTCTTCAAAACTCAAATCCGAAAACCCAACTAGATACGATCGTCATTTTTGTTCATAGGAAACTTCAACGGGTAGTTTTCGAGATGCTCCATCAACGAGGATTTGCTGTTTTGAAAATGTTGCTGAGATTTTTGTGATTTTTTGGTTTAATCATTCATGAATCGTTATTAATTTTGTTTGCGTATGAAATAATAATTTCTTAAATCTGGAAAAAATCACCGAACATTGTGTTTTATTTTTCATTAACTTCTGTTTTGATTTGTTGCAGGTGTAAAATAATAAAGATATTATTTACGTTCTACTGGGCTGAAAATGAGCAATTTTAATGTACAAGTAACAGAAAACGAGAGCCAGCTCATTACTTTTAGGGCCCTTATATATTGAAATACAGTTTGTGAAGCTCATTCTAAACTTTCCACATTTATAAAGATTTAATTAGGAATTATGGTAATAAATTAGCAATTAGAATGCATAAAGGAGAGTAATAAAAATACCTTCAACTTGTCCATATGAAAGGCTGGATTAATAATTTTCCGACGGATAGCCCATTGTTCGCCCTCAAGCCAGGATAAGCCGCTAAATAGATAACTCAAAAATGGATTTTGCTTGGGCTTTGTAAAGTTCCCAAATTTTGAGAAAATTTCCTTCACATCTTCTGGTTTCGTGATAATCAATCCTGGTATTGGACCTTCCCACATAAAGCAATTTTTACCTAAACATGATAAATATTTAGTTACACGACAAGGTAATAGGAAATAAGTTTTACAGTTTAATAGTCTTTAATTGTTTCTGTGTTCAATAAAAAAAAAGTGAGCGGTATAAACCTATAAACTATTAATAAGAGTGAAACACTAATTGTTATAAACACAGAGTTCTGTTATTTAAAGATTGTTAGTAGAAATTCTAAGCATACACCTTACAACATACATATGCATATGATACACTAACAATATATATTTACGAAAAGCTATTATGTCAAGTCTTTCTATCCATTTGCAAGAAATCAGAGTGAGGGTTAAATGCAAGAAAAAGAGAAAATATTGAAAACATAACAAATATAAAACTAAAAGTCATAACGTGTGGACGTCATAGGACAGGTGAGGAGTCGTGGCTTTGTTCTTATTATACGTGTAATGGATTATTATTTATGATAATAAACTGTCAGTGTTTGGTTAAAAATGTGAAAGGAAACCAGGAGAACAAACCATATTTATTGAGAGTATAATGGATGAAAGGAAGGATACGAGATGAGATGTCGTGTGAGTCAGAGTCCGAGAGAGTGATGGGTTTTGAGATCGCTAGTTTTGTCATGTCGGAGCTCTCTTTCAAGTCTCCTTTCAGAAACTTGTAGGAGTTTCCATTCAGGCCTTGTTTTCTCAGGATTCGCTCCAGCTTCCTCGGCCTCACCCACACCCACTTCACTACTTTCCACACACAACTCCATATCGCCAACCCAATCAACATCACACACGCCATCTTCATTGACCATTCCATGACTTTGCTGAAACTATTGAGTGAGAGAGATATGAGTTTGTACGTCTTGTTTGTGTGTATGTATTTATTTATACATGCAGTGGAACAAAAGGATATGCATACGAGACACGTGGTTAAGTTTCTTTGTGCCTAGTCATAAGTCAACGAGAGATGTGCTTCATTAATCACCTTCATTAATCCCCTTCATTAATTTCCTTCATTAATCACCTTCATTAATCCCCTTCATTAATTCCCTTCATTAATCACCTTCATTAATCACTAGATGAATAAATGAACAAGTAAATAGAGTAATCGTATTCTTTGTTTCCAGTCACGAGTCAAAGTGAATCATATATTTGACCTGGTAAAGAAGGACATATACATCACTTACAATGTATAGTAACTAAAGTTTGGGAAGTTTATTACAAAAGATATTAATGAAAAATGGAAAAACTATATGGTGTTAATGAACCGATAATATGTTTTTCTGAGGCAATCTTTCATTTGCTTGCAGTGGGTATCGAACCCACGACTTCTTATTTGGAGGAATGTGTTATCACCACTACACCATCCTAGTTACCACAATCGAGGATATGTTTGATAGACTATTAAGAAAAATTAGACTATTAAGAAAAATATGCACACTAGTAGAAAAACTTGTTCCCACAACCCTTAATAAGGGGTGTGGAATTTTCCCACAACCCTTAATAACGGTTGTGGGATCCTGAGTTGTGGAATTTCCCACAACCCTTAAACTTCCGGTGTGGAAAGTTCATATTTCCCACACCGAATGTCTATGGGTTGTGGGAAATTCAACAACCAATCAATTATCGGTTGTAAAAAAATTTTATTTTTGAAAACTTATCGCCGCGGCGACCCTTTACGGCGCCGCGGCCCCAAGTCCCACAACGGTTGGTTGGATCCGTTGTGGGACTTGGGGCCGCGGCGCCGTAAAGGGTCGCCGCGGCACCGGAGTCCCACAACGGATCTGAAGGATTTCTCGCATATTTGTCTTGTTGTGTCTTGAGTCGCAAGTAATCGATCAACAAGACAGTACACTTGATAGCGGAACGTAAAACGAGACACGAAGATTTATTATGGTTATATCTTAAATGATCTACATCCAACCTTGAGGTTTTCTTCTCTATGAACAATGAAAATGATTACAACATTTAGTACAAAAAATTGCCTACACAATTATCTAATATAATTGTGTTTTCTCTAATTCTCTCTCACTCTAACATACATGTAAATCAATACACTCTCACAGAAAAATGAATGCTACTTCATGAGACTTTATTTTTAGTCTATCTAAACACGGTTGCAGAGATAATTTATGACGCAAGAATAATTGCTTATGGCACAAGTATTCAAGATCCAATGGTCTTGACTGCCACCTAAGCCTAATAAACCTGTTTTTACTAATTAATTAAATAAATAAAAAACTAACGTGTCTCAATCATGGGAACCTGTTAGTGTTTGCCATAAATTTGCACAGCTTCGAATAATCTATTACGAGTAAGGGATTTTTCGCAAATCTATCTTGTTGAATTATTGCATTCTCGCCTCATTTATACTCGTGTAAATATGATTTTTTTTATTTAAAAACAGTGGTGAATACTTTTTTTTAATTTCATCACCACTATTTTAGGTAACACTCAACCCTAATTAAAATTTTAGTGTCCATAACCGATATTAAAATGATATTTACGTTTACCGCAATTTCTTTCCGCAATCGCAATATTTGTCGACTTTTTTTAATTTTTACATTATTTTTGTAAAACATTTCATCCACAACTGCAATTTATGTTTTAAAACCGTGCGCACATTTTCGAATGTTAGCTTTTCGAACATTGGTTAACATAAAAATCGGTGTGAAAAATGAAACGGAGAACATCGAGGCTCTTCAAACAGTTTATAAAGTGTTATTGATCTTGAAGTAGATACTGGAAAATTTTAGAAACCACCTTATGCGACCACTTTTTTTACTCCGGCAAACATATGATTTGGAAGACCAGCACTGCACAGCGAAAATTGATGAGAAGATTGGAGAGATTTTATGTCTGCTTAGCTTTTTCCTTTCATCCATTTGTTTGGCTTACTTCTGTTTTACTACACGTTAATACAACTCATATTCAAGCTCAAACACTTTCCAAGTGGATATTCAAATATCAATATACATGAATCTTGAATCAAGGATACACATACCAATACAACTCTCTAAAGATCTAAGGGATTCGGAAAAGTATTTAGAGAATTACATTACGCACAAAACTTTAGAAGTACGATGTATACACCAAAACTATTGACGGCGAGAAACTCGAATTTATAGTAGTTAACACTTTTGAAAGTCGAGATAGATTTTTCTTACTAAAACAAGCAAAAAGAAAATCGAATTAAAACATCTTTTACCGATCATTATGGAAAAATAATAAATTTTCCAATATGCTCATAGTAATTAAACTGTCTCAACTTATCCCGGAGCCTGATGGCAGACATCTTACAAACAAACTTACAACAAAATATAGACAACCACATGTATTGTAACGATGTTCACTAGGACAAAAAAAAGGTTTTTAAAAGAGATAAAAGTCGTTTCTAAAGGTCAAAAAATTGCTTCTAAATGATCTTGAGAAGCAACAGTGTCGCTTCTTTAAAGTCGCTTCTAAAGATCAGTCAGTTCTAATAGTTTGAAGCGACGAATTTAGAATCGACCGATAGACATTAGAAGCAACTTTAGAAACGACTAGTCGCTCCTAAACGGTCTTGAAAGTGTTTTGACATGGCATTAGAAGCGACAATATCGCTTCTAATTATAACCCGCCAAGAAGCGGTATTAGAAGCAACATTGTCGCTTCTAAGTAATATTTTTTTTGTTTTTGTAAAATTTATTATCCAGTTTATTATTAGAGAAATAGCCCATTGTACCACCTTTTTATCCTCGCTTTCTCTAAATCCACCAGAATTCATTTTGTTTCTCAAAATACAAGTGTAACAGACCATTTGCCCTTTAATAATTAAAAACTTACAAACTCCCATCTCACAACTCAACCGGCTAAAAGTACAAAAAATAATTAAAAAAATATAAATAAAATCAAAATTACCTAGAGAACTTGTAGATCGGTTTCTCTTTCGTCTTCAAGAATCCAAAACAGCTTTTTTTCAAGAATCCAAAAATTATTCATCTTCAAGAGTCCAAAAAACTTCAAGAGTCCAACTGACACCCACTAGGAGAAAAAAGGCCTTTAGAAGCGACAAAAGTCGCTTCTAAAGGCCAAAAAGTAGCTTCTAATATGGCTTTAGAAGCGACATTGTCGCTTCTAATGTTTCGCCTCTAAAGCCGAGTCGCTTCTAAAGTCGCTTCTAATGTTTTGAAGCGACGAAATTAGAAGCGACTAGTCGCTTCTATAGTCGCTTCTAATGTTTTAAAAACCTCAAAAAAAAGCCTACAAAAATATGGCTATTTGGGCATTAGAAGCGACATTAGAAGCGACTAGTCGCTTCTAATGCCCAAACAGCCAAAAAAAAATATTTTCTTGATTTTTGGTATATTAATTAAAATTGTTACTTAATATTTTTATTAATTGACAAATCTAACTAAAAAATGATTTCAATAGAGCTAAAATATATTAACAAACTTATTAAAAACATTATCAATACTTATTAAAACATATTAACAAAATGTATAATCAAAACTAAGAAATTGAAAAACTAAAAAATTAACTACATATAAACCAACCTCTAACAAAAAAACTAAACCAAACCAAATAAACTACAAAAAGTTACAAATTTACCGGTTTATGTTGTAATCGACGGAGAGATGCGGTGATTGATACGAGACTCCGACGACCTAAAAATTAACAGTTTGAAAAATAATTTCAAAACAAAATAATCAAATTACAAAAATAAACAAACAAAACTAACTATTCCGACGAAGCCATCTCCGACAAAGCCATCTCTGACGATGCTATCTCCAACGACGCCATCTCCGTCGACGCCTACAACACCTCTGCTCCATCTCCGACAACACTGCCGCGCCATCTTCGCTCCATCTTTGCGCGGATAGCTATTAAAGACGAGATTAGACTCTTCTCGTTATCTTATAGTCTTTTGTTCAAACTTGGAAAATATGTAACAGAGTCTACAATGTTGTCTACAAATTTGTACCAGAGTCTACAAATATGTAATAGAGTCTACAATGTTGTCTACAAATGTGTAGGAGACTCTACAAACGCGTGAAGACGGTGGTTTCAACGTTAACTCTTATTTGTAAAACTAAAATGAAAACAATGATTATTAGTGTAATTTTGAATCAATATGTTGTTGTTATTGTTATGCCTATTCATTTGAGTCTGTTCCCTTTAATTTTATCAAGCATCTTAGAAATGTAGTTTATTTTATTTCATGGTCCACAATGTCAATATAGTCTATAATAATCAGGAAAGTCTAAAATGTTGTCTACCATTAAAAACATTGTCTACAAAATTGTATACAATATGATCTATAATTAAAATATCGTCCACAAAAAGGTCAATAATATGGTCTACAATTAAAATATCGTCTACAAAATAATCTACAAACAAACACATGGAAAAGAACACAAACTCGACAAACCAAAATCGCCATACCACCCCTAAATCCGAAACCGCTGTCTTCACACGTTTGTAGATTCTGTTACATATTTTCAAGTTTGAACAAAGACTAAAAGATAATGAGAAGAGCCTAATATCGTCTTTAATAGCTATCCGTGCGGAGATGAAGCGGAGATGGCAAAGCGGTGTTGTCGGAGATGGAGTGGAGGTGTTGTAGGCGTCGACGGAGATGGCGTCGTCGGAGATGGATTCGACGGCGGTGGTGTCTTTTGGACTGTTGAAGTTTTTTGGACTCTTGAAGATGAGTGTTTTTTGGATTCTTGAAAAAGAATTTGTTTTGGATTCTTGAAAAAGAAAGAGAAACCGGTTCTACAAGTTCTCTAAGTAATTTTGATTTTTTTTTTTTTTACTTTTAGCCGGTTGAGTTGTGAGAGGGGGAGTTTGTAAGTTTTTAATTTTTAAATGGCAAGTGGTCTTTTACACTTGTATTTTGGGAAAAAAATGGGTTTTGGTGGATTTAGATAAAGTGACGATAAAAAGGTGGTACAATTTTATTAATTAAAAGTTATTATAATATAATTAAATTTAATCATAATAAAATTTACTAATTGAATTCAAATAAAACATCAACTAAATAGATATAAATTCAATAATTTAAAAATAAACGCAAGTCAATAAGTCATCAAACATAATCTGATAAGTCAGTAAACATAAATGGATAAGTCTAAAACATTAAAGAAACTACAATCTTCTTCCACCTCATCTTCGTCTTCGTCCTGCGTCTTCCGGCGGGTTCGTGAGGCGCATCTGGCTCGTGGCGAAGGCTGATCTAGTTTGTGTTGCAAACCTGAAGCGCCCGAGGGTTTGAACTGGGACATGTACTGGCCCAAAGTCGCTTGAAACTATTGGAATTTAGTTAACAATTAACCTAATTAATTCTGAAACATAGCAATATATGGCGGAAATTCATAATTCGATTTAACACGTTAAAACGGTTTTAAACATATTCATTAACCATGTCATTAAATCTAATCTCGCATGTCAATAAATTTCTAATCATATTAATAAATTCATTTAAACATGCAAACGAGTGATTAAAAATTCTAACAATCCTACAATGATTATTATATTCAGATCCAACTCGTTTATAGGAGACTTATAGTGGATTCGGATCTGCGAGAATCAGCCCTGGGGATGCGTCAACAAGCACGGCCAAAACTCCTTCCCACGCGCGTCTAGGATGTCCCGAAATCCGTCCTTACTCTGTTGCTCTAATAAGTGGTCGGCCATGTGAGTTAAATATCACTTAAACAACCACAAGATGAATCAATGATAATTCTCTAGAAGTGTTTAAAATATCAAGAGGGTGGGCTCTTTGTGGGAACA
Organism: Urtica urens; assembly: GCA_958296335.1. Classification (NCBI taxonomy): domain Eukaryota; kingdom Viridiplantae; phylum Streptophyta; class Magnoliopsida; order Rosales; family Urticaceae; genus Urtica; species Urtica urens. The sequence goes on from OY282522.1 coordinate 490,952, forward strand.
AGGGAAGAAGGGGAAACTCAAAGAAAAGTAAGGGCTGCCGGGAAACAAATTTCTTTTCTCTCTTTCTCTCTAAAATTCGGCCAAAACCTCTCAAACACAAAGGGGAAGAGGTTTGGCTAAGTGTTGGTCGAAATTAGGCGAGAGTTATCAAAGAGGGAGCCTCCTTTTATATCAGAGAGAATGGGCTTAAGTTATGTCACCCATCAGTCAAACTTAACCCCAAAACTCCTTTTAATGAGTTTAAACAATTTTTTCAGCCCATAAAATCTTTATTATGGCCGGCCATATTGTCTTAATTATCTCCCAAATTTATTTGATTCATTTCAAAAATAATATTTAATTAATTTAGAACATCTCATTTATTTAATCACAAGTCATTAATTATTTTCATACTAATCAATGTAGTACGAAATGAGAAAATATTTGTTTTCATCTTTTATTTATTTGAATCATCAAATTATATTATTATCAATATAATAACATAATATGATTCGTTAAATAAATATAATAATTGATAACCAATTATTTATTTAATTACTTAGAAAATAATTTTCTTGGCGTAAATCACAATTTACGTTAAATGAGAAAATCAATCATTTCATGTTCACCAAAATCTCGTCTGAGAGTCTATCATTGAGACCTTATGGACCCACATGAACGAAGCTTTAGAATAAACCTCGGACACAAAAGTTCACAAAGTTTTTCCGACTTTTAATTCTTAATATTAGTCGATTCCACTAAAGGACCAATGTTGAACATCTCTAAGTTCATATGCGTTTATATTTTCGTTTGATGTGACGAAACTATTCTTCACCCGGTCCACGGTGTATTTTACGATATTACCCTGTGTGTGTATCATTAACTCAGAGGAATGTAAAATTACCGTTTTACCCCTGAGTTATTATTTCACCAAGTCATCTATTATTTGTGAAGGAGAAAAACATAAAGTGAGATGTCTCAACATGTCACATGTTTTATTTCAAAGAATTCTTTATTCGATGAATACCAAGCCTAGTTTATTCGCTCACACTCTCATAACAGAGCATGGTGTGATACTAATGTCTTAGCATTGTTTCAACACAAATTCCATATCTGTGCATCACATATTTCAACGAAACAGCATTATGATACCAGCTGTCGGGTCAATGAAACTTCACTTAGCCATTGCCCATTGACAAATCAAATGTCATAAAGTGTTACAAGAAGATATGTACTCAAATCCGGATTTAGGTAATTACTAAAATACCCCTCGTATGTGAGTTTGAGGTTTCGAGTGTTTAAACGGTTTGTCTCGAACTTCAAAACTTCACAGGTCTTGTTCAATATCTTCATTAAGATATCAAGAATGAATTACAGAGTCACAACTCTCCATATCAGAAGATAAGATATCGTTTAATTCATTCTAACAATCATTACTAAGAGTCGATTGCCCTATCGATCTTTAGATTGCGAACTATTATTTAAACTAGTCATAAGAAGGTATCTTGTCAAGTCTGTACTTAGCACTTCTTTCATTGATGACAGTTTTACAGCGTAGACATTCATGCATAAACACAATCTTAAATAAGAATGGATATTCAATTTTTATTTAAATTCAAAACAAAACAAATACAAAAGTATTTAGTATCAAAAATCTCTTTTGTGGGCATAAATGCCAACAGAAACACGGGTCCAGATTAATGCTCTGGTTCGTGCTCAATCCAGCAGCTATGCCGGACGTAGCTCCTTGGAGAGCCGCCAACTTATCTTCCATATCAGACGACGACTTTGAACTCGTGTCCCTACAGAAGACGATGAGTCATCGTGGGCCTTAGCTTCAAGCATGTCCGAGTGCATAATGAGTGGTCCAATTCTCGAATTCCAGTCATCACATCCCGAAAAATAAGTTGTCGACATATTATCATAAATGGTTTAAATTACAGACAAAAATTATCATATTATCTAAGTTACTAATAACATTTAAAATAAGTTCTTAACAATAACATATACAATTTTACAAATTAATTAAGTTATTACCTACAAATTAATTTGCATATTCATAATCTAACAGCTTAGTTAATTTATTAACAAATTACCTAAATATTTAAGTCAACTAAATATAAGAAATAATAAAAATCTAACCTTTGTTGCGAGATGCGGCTGCGAAACGATGCGAGACGAGTCACGGGAAAAACGGCGAGACGGGCTGCGAGACATTTTAAAAAGTCAAAACCAAAAAAATTAAGACTAAAAAACTACCTAACATATAAACTAACATATAAAAATTTATCCAAGCCAAATACTAAAAAACTTACAAACTTACCGGTTGCAATCGACGGAGACAGTTGCCACGACGGAGACAGTGGCGAGGCAGCAAGAGGTCTACTAGTTTGAGGAAGAAAAAAATAAATAAATAAACATAAACAAATAATAAAAACCGAGAAAAATGAACAAACAAAAATAAAAAGAAACTTTGAGAGAGAGAGAGAGAGAGAGAGAGAGAGAGAGAGAGAGAGAGAGAAAACCTAGAGCGGCGACGAAGAAACTAACCCGGAGCGGCAAAGAGGAGGCACATTCAGAGGAGGAAGAAGGGCGTGGCCGGAGGGAGAGGGCTGGGCGGAGGGGGAGAGGGAGGGAGAGGGATGGGCGGAGGGGGAGGAGAGGGGAGCTGGGCAAAGGGGTCCTGGGTGGAGGGGGAGCTGAGCGAAGTTGCGGAGGCGGAGGGCCAGTGGCTAGGCCGGAGGTGACAATGTCGCTTCTAATATCCCCATAAGTGAAATCTTGGCGGTAGACTTTTGGAGCCCAAAATTTTGGGCATTAGAAGCGACTGGTCGGTTTTAATGCCCCAATTTCTATATTTAGTGCAACTTTGGCGGAGAAAAATAAGAGCCAAATAATTCAGGCATTAGAAGCGACAGTTAGAAGCGACTAGTCGCTTCTAATGCCCCAATTTCTATACTTAGTGAAATTTTGGCGAAGAAAAGTCCCAGCCAAATAATTTGGGCATTTGAAGCGACTACTCACTTCTAATCCCCCTATATACTGAAATATTGGCAGAAAAAAGCGAGCCAATGATTTTGGCCTTTAGAAGCAACTAGTCGCTTCTAATATGTCGGCTCGGACTTTTAAAAGCGACTAGTCGCTTCTAAAAGTAAAAAGTTTCATTTTTCGGAAAAAACCAAGGTGTTTACGTTAGAAGCGACTAATCGCTTCTAAAGGTAAATTGTCTTTTCTAATTAGAAGCGACTAACCGTTTCTAAAGTTCCATGTCGCTTCTAAAAGACTTTTTAATAGTAGTGGTTCACAAATTAATAATATTGATCGAATTGCCAAATCTCGGTTTGGAACAAAAGTCTATCATCAACAAAGTGAAGAAGAAGATAAAGAGATTTCGATCCGAGTTAGCCGGGTCATCTGAATCACGTCCATAACTACATTATCTAAGGAAACCACCTATTTATTTAGTATTTCACAATTAAAATGTTCTGTTATTACAAAAATATTATAGGCTACGAAGAAGAGATTTATTTTTTGTAGTCTAACTACGAAACAACAACAAATTATGTCGATTATGAAACGACACATCAATTACCCGAAAACAACACTAAAATAATAATCGAGATCGATTAACCATTCATTACAAATATTAGAAAATGAAAATATAGAATATTTTATATGTTTATAATGTTGGTATAGTAGAATAGAATACAAAATAATATATAACTCATTTAGCGTTTGTGTAGGATTAACTGGACACCATGTTGTGGTTGGACGGTGATAAATGTAATTGGCGTGTGACTGTAAGATGGAGAGAGCTCGAAAGTAAAGCGTTGTAAGATCAAGGCTAAAGTAACTTTGGCTTCTATCATCGCAAAGTTTTGTCCGATGCAAATCCGAGGACCCCAGCCAAAGGAAAAGAACGAAAGCTTGCCTTTTGTTGCCTCTGAAACTCCTCCGCTAAATCTTTTGGGATTGAACTCTTTTGCATCATTTCCCAGAGCTCCGTGTCGTAGTGAATGAGGACTATTGGAAGTGAGACGAGGATTTCTGATGGCAATTGCAATTTTCCAAGTTGCGTTTCATTTTGAACGGTTCGACTCAACATAGTTACGGGTGGGAATAGTCTTAGAACTTCATTCAAGATCATCGTGACCTGCAATCATATATAATGATAATATTTTATGAAAAGCTAAAACTACTAGTAAAATCTATTATACTCTCCCCAATTAAAATCTATTGCACGTGTTTTATAGAATTCATTAGTTGGAGACACATTCATGTTTTTCGCTTTTCAAGAGAAGGCAAAATAATTACCACTTTTAGATGCACTAAGCCATCAAAATCTGGAGTCTTGTCCCCGAAAACCTTGAGAACTTCTGCTCTTGCCTGATCTTGCCAATGGGAATGATGACTCAACATGACCATAGTCCACGTCAACAAAACGGAAGTGGTCTCTTGACCAGCAAAGTAAAACAACTTGCATTCATCAATAACGTCTTGTATACTCATCCCACCATTCTTCTTATTTTCTTGATGCTTTATCTCCTTCATGTTTGAGTCCATCAGAATGCCCAACAAGTCGTTGTTCGCTGCTTCGCCGGATTTCATCACCTTTTCTCTCTCGTGGATCATCTCCTTTAGTAACTCTTCCACTTCTTTATCTATTTGCTTCATCCTATAGTTCATCTTAGTTGGAAAAAATCTGTAAACATAATAACATATAAGTATTCCCACTTGGTCATATATTTTTTGAACTTTACATTTGTACCACATGCATGCTTCCAAAGTTAAATATACATAGATAAAGCATATAATAATATCACAAAATATATACCTCCATTGGGGAATGTATCCGATGAGGATAGATTTGGAGACAAGTTCGGAGAGTTCCGTAATTAGTTGAAAAATTCTTCTACCATCTTCGTAACTTCGTCCAAAAGCGGTACGCGAAATAACATCGCCGGTCATACTTTGAAGATGAGGCCAAACATCGACCTCGCAGCTTCCTTGACCGTCGTTGACCAAAGTCTCCCATCTTTCTAGCATTTCCAAGCTGCTCAGATGAAGCGCTGGAAGCTTGCCCTATATATCATACATCACAAATAAATAAATCATTTAAAAACCTTATCCGAAAATTTGAATGTGAGATTCATATGTAAATGTAAGACTTGCTCATTGTTGAAATTATATAAGGTTCCTTATTTATTAGTCTTTCCACTAATTTTCTATTCTACATATATATATATATATATATATATATATATATATCATACAAAAACAAATATGTATACCGATAAATATTTTTATTATTATTATCAAATTTCACCATTTTAGCAACATTATATATTTTTTCACACATGCCCCTGAATAAAAAAATCATACCATTTTAGAAAATTCAATTTTTCTAAAATTTCAAAATTGCTCTATGACCTGCAAATCTTGGCTCCGTCACTATATATATCAACATTACCAGATAGCGCTAATTTACTCAAGTAACATGAGCATCAAATATATAACTAAATTTTGTTTTTTGTGTAACTAATTCGATTTTCTATGTAACTAATTCTGTTTTATAATTAATTTGATTTTATATGTAACTAATTATGATTTTTATATAACTAATGTTGATATTTATGTAACTAATGTTGACATTTATGTAATTTGGTTTTTATGTATCTAAACTTGTTTTAATATAATTAATTAATCAATTGATAGACAAATATATCATATTCCTCCTATTATACACACATTCTTCCTCTTTTATGTTATTAAACTAGTTTTTTTATTTAACTAGTGTTTTAGTAATTTATATTTTAGAATAGAGGACTGGACATAACTACGACCATTGTGTTCCTTCTTTTTCTTATCTAATTTATTATTCTTCTCCTCTTCTTCTGCTATACACTACTTTCCTCGTCACTATCATCGTCTTGTGTCTCACCGCTCGAAGAATCATCATACGATGATTCTTCTACTTTATCTTTTTGTTAGTTGGGGTTGCCTTGCGCCGGCATTCGTCCTCTTCTTCGCAACCTTGTGTACTACAAACGTGTTGATGGTCTCAAAGACGTGGGAAAAGTCTTCAAAAACGATGTCCTACAAACGTTCTTTTAGGCCAGGTAGTCGGGTACGTGAGCCTCGAGTACTCTTTTGGAACGATGGTCTCGAACATGTTTAGGAGACACCACAAAGTTATACTCGCATCTCTAAAGCTGAAGTTGATTGAGATGGACGAAAAAGATGGATTCACGATCGTAAAGCAGCTCAAAAGCAAGCTAAGCCAAGCCGCCGGACGAGTCAAGACTCGTCTCGTCGACTAAGTCAACAACCTTCATATCGTAGGTCGTGATTACGATGCCATATATCAATCTCATCCACATTTTAATTACATCTTTGTTGAGTATGGAACTAATCATTGAAAATATAACTATTCAATTAAAGTTATGAAACTAATCAGAAATAAAGGTTAGTATTCGGCAAACATATGTAACTAATCGGAAATAAAGATAACTATTCAGTCAAACTTATGTAAATAATCGAAATAAAGGTAACTAGTCATTCAAAGTTATATAACTAATCGGAAATAACGGTAACTATTTAGTCGAGTTATGTAATTAATCGAAAATAAAGGTAACTATTCAGTCAAAGTTACATATAATTCCACTTAGTTACATATTAACCTAATTAGTTACATTCAAATTTGTGTTTAGTTATATACAAATCTAATTAAATACATTTAAACTTGTGTTCAGCTTTATATAAATCTAATTAATTACACCAAAATTAGGTTTAGTTATAAAAATCTAATAAGTTACATGTAAATCTAATAGTTACATTCGAACTTGTGTTAGTTACATATATATCTAATTGGTCAAAGTATTAAACTTTCAGTTTCCTTGTTCTTTTAGGCCAAGTAGTCGGGTACGTGAGCCTCGGGTACTCTTTTGGAACGATGGTCTTGATCATGTTTGGGAGACACCACAAAGTTATACTCGCATCTCTGAAGCTGAAATCGTTTGTGATAGACGAAAAAGATGGATTCACGATCGTAAAGCAGCTCAAAATCAAGCTAAGCCAAGCCGCCGGACGAGTCAAGACTCGTCTCATCAACTAAATCAACAATCTTCATATGGTAGGTCGTGATTACGACGCCATAATGATCAATCTCATCCACAATTTAATTACATTATTGTAGAGTATAGAACTAATCATTGCAAATGTAACTATTCAATTAAAGTTATGAAACTAATCAGAAATAAAGGTTACTATTCAGCAAACGTATGTAACTAATCAGAAATAAAGATAACTATTCAGTCAAACTTATGTAACTAATCGAAATAAAGGTAACTAGTCATTCAAAGTTATGTAACTAATCGAAAATAACGGTAACTATTCAGTCAAGTTATGTAATTAATCGAAAATAAAGGTAACTATTAAGTCAAAGTTACATATAATTCCACTTAGTTACAGATTAACCTAATTAGTTACATTCAAATTTGTGTTTAGTTATATACAAATCTAATTAAATACATTTAAACTTATGTTCAGTATTATATAAATCTAATTAATTACACCAAAATTAAGTTTAGTTATAAAAATATAATTAGATACATGTAAATCTAATAGTTACATTCGAACTTGTGTTAGTTACATTTATAAATCTAATTGGTCAAAGTATTAAACTTTCAGTTTCCTTGTTCTTTTAGGCCAGGTAGTCGGGTACGTGAGCCTCGGGTACTCTTTTGGAACGATGGTCTCGATCATGTTTGGGAAACACCACAAAGTTATACTCGCATCTCTGAAGCTGAAGTCGTTTGTGATGGACGATAAAAGATGGATTCACGATCGTAAAGCAGCTCAAAAGCAAGCTAAGCCAAGCCGTTGGACGAGTCATGACTCGTCTCGTCGACTAAGTCAACAATCTTCATATGGTAGGTCGTGATTACGACGCTATAATGATCAATCTCATCCACAATTTAATTACATTTTTGTAGAGTATCGAACTAATCATTGAAAATGTAACTATTCAATTAAAGTTATGAAACTAATCAGAAATAAAGGTTACTATTCAGCAAACGTATGTAACTATTCGGAAATAAAGATAACTATTCAGTCAAACTTATGTAATTAATCGAAAATAAAGGTAACTAGTCATTCAAAGTTATGTAACTAATCGGAAACGGTAACTATTCAGTTAAGTTATGTAATTAATCGAAAATAAAGGTAACTATTATGTCAAAGTTACATATAATTCCACTTAGTTACAGATTAACCTAATTAGTTACATTCAAATTTGTGTTTAGTTATATACAAATCTAATTAAATACATTTAAACTTATGTTCAGTTTTATATAAATCTAACTAATTACACCAAAATTAGGTTTAGTTATAAAAATCTAATTAGTTACATGTAAATCTAATAGTTACATTCGAACTTGTGTTAGTTACATTTATAAATCTAATTGGTCAAAGTATTAAACTTTCAGTTTCCTTGTTCTTTTAGGCCAGGTAGTCGGGTACGTGAGCCTCGGGTACTCTTTTGGAACGATGGTCTCGATCATGTTTGGGAGACACCACAAAGTTATACTCGCATCTCTGAAGCTGAAGTCGTTTGTGATGGACGAAAAAAGATGGATTCACGATCGTAAAGCAGCTCAAAAGCAAGCTAAGCCAAGCCGCCGGACGAGTCAAGACTCGTCTCGTCGACTAAGTCAACAATCTTCATATGGTAGGTCGTGATTACGACGCCATAATGATCAATCTCATCCACAATTTAATTTCATCTTTGTAGAGTATGGAACTAATCATTGAAAATGTAACTATTCAATTAAAGTTATGTAACTAATCAGAAATAAAGGTTACTATTCAGCAAACGTATGTAACTATTCGGAAATAAAGATAACTATTCAGTCAAACTTATGTAATTAATCTGAAATAAAGGTAACTAGTCATTCAAAGTTATGTAACTAATCGGAAATAACGGTAACTATTTAGTCGAGTTATGTAATTAATCGAAAATAAAGGTAACTATTCAGTCAAGGTTACATATAATTCCACTTAGTTACAGATAAACCTAATTAGTTACATTCAAATTTGTGTTTAGTTATATATAAATCTAATTAAATACGTTTAAACTTATGTTCAGTTTTATATAAATCTAACTAATTACACCAAAATTAGGTTTAGTTATAAAAATCTAATTAGTTACATGTAAATCTAATAGTTACATTCGAACTTGTGTTAGTTACATTTATAAATCTAATTGGTCAAAGTATTAAACTTTCAGTTTCCTTGTTCTTTTAGGCCAGGTAGTCGGGTACGTGAGCCTCGGGTACTCTTTTGGAACGATGGTCTCGATCATGTTTGGGAGACACCACAAAGTTATACTCGCATCTCTGAAGCTGAAGTCGTTTGTGATGGACGAAAAAAGATGGATTCACAATCGTAAAGCAGCTCAAAAGCAAGCTAAGTCAAGACTCGTCTCGTCGACTAAGTCAACAATCTTCATATGGTAGGTCGTGATTACGACGCCATAATGATCAATCTCATCCACAATTTAATTTCATCTTTGTAGAGTATGGAACTAATCTTTGAAAATGTAACTATTCAATTAAAGTTATGTAACTAATCAGAAATAAAAGTTACTATTTAAAAAACGTATGTAACTAATCAGAAATAAAGATAACTATTCAATCAAAGTTATGTAACTAATCGGAAATAAAGGTAACTATTCATTCAAAGTTATGTAACTAATCGGAAATAACGATAACTATTCAGTCAAAGTTATGTAACTAATCGGAAATAACGGTAAATATTTAGTCAAAGTCATGTAACTAATCAGAAATAAAGGTAACTATTCAGTCAAGTTATGTAATTAATCGGAAATAAAGGTAACTATTCAGTCAAAGTTACATATAATTCCACTTAGTTACATATAAATCTAATTAGTTACATTCAAACTTGTGTTAGTTACATATATAAACTTAATTTGTCAAAGTATTAAAGTTCAGTTTCCTTTGTTTTTTAAGTGGAGGTAGTGGAGTAAGTGAGCCTCGGATACGTTTTTGGAATGATGGCCTCGATTATGTTCGAGAAACACCACAAAGCCATACTCACATCTCTGAAGCGGAAATTATTTGTGATGGTCACAAATGACGGATTCACGACCATAAAGTAGCTCAAAAGCAAGTCAGCTGAGCCGCCGGGTGAGTCAAGACTCATCTCGTTGACAAAGTCAATCATCTTCAAATGGAAAGTCATGATTACGACGCCCTAATGGTCAATCTCATCCACAATTTCATTTCATCCTTGTAGGGTGTGTAACTAATCATTAAAAGGTATGTAACTATTCAATTAAAGTTATGTAACTAATCGGAAATAAAGGTAACTATTCAGCAAACATATGTAACTAATCGGAAAAAAGTAACTATTCAAACAAAGTTATGTAACTAATTGAAAATAAAGGTAACTATTCAGTCAAAGTTATGCAACTAATCGGTAATAAAGGTAACTATTCAGTTGTTTGTTTGTGATGGACACAAACGACAGATTCACGTTCGTAAAGCAGCTCAAAAGTTAGCTTAGCCGAGCCGTCGGATGACTCCAGACTCATCTCGTCGACGAATTCAGCCATCTTCAGATGGTAGGTTGTGATTACGACGCCCTAATGGTCAATCTCATCCACAATTTAATTTCCTCTTTGTAAGATATGTAACTAATCATTAAAAGGTATGTAACTATTCAATTAAAGTTATGTAATTAATCGGATATAAAGGTAAATATTCATCAAAGTTATGTAACTAATCGGATATAAATGTAACTATTCAGTCAAAGTTATGAAACTAATCGGAAATATATGTAACTAAGCATTCAAAGTTATGTTACTAATCAGAACTAAAGGTAACTATTCAGTCAAGTTACATTTAAATCTACTTAGTTACATATTAATTTAGTTAGTTACATTTAAATTTATGTTTAATTACTTATAAATCTAATTAGGTACATTTAAACTTGCGTTTAGATACATATAAATCTAATTAGTTACACTCAAAATTAAGTTTAGTTATAAAAAATCGTATTAGTTATATTCAAACTTATGTTAGTTACATATATAAATCTAATTGGTCAAAGTATTGATGTTTCAGTTACCTTTGTTCTTTTAGTGGAGGTAGTCGGGCACATAAGCCTCGGAGACCTTTTCGGAATGATGGCCTCGATTATGTTCGGGCAACACCACAAAACCATACTCGCATCTCTGAAGCGAAAGTTGTTTCTGATGGGCACACACGACGGATTCACGATAATAAAGCAGCTCAAAAGCAATCTCAGCTGAGCCGTCGGCTGAGTCAAGACTCATCTCGTCGACAAAGTCAGCCATATTCAGATGGTAGGTCGTGATTATGTCGCCCTAATGGTCCATCTCATTCACAATTTCATTTCATCTTTGTAGGGTATGTAACTAATCATTAGAAGGTATGTAATTATTATGTCAAAGTTATGTAACTAATCGGAAATAAAGGTAACTATTCAGCAAACGTATGTAACTAATTAGAAATAAAGGTAACTATTATGTCAAAGTTAAGTAACTAATCGAAAATAAAAGTAATTATTCAGTCAGCTCATGTAACTAATCGGATATAAAAGTAACTATTCAGTCAAATTTATGTAACTAGTCAGAAATAAAGGTAACTATTCAGTAAAAGTTATATATAAATCTACTTAGTTACATATTAATCTAATTAGTTACATTCAAATTTGTGTTTAATTATATATTAATGTATAGTTACATTTAAACTTATGTTTAGTTACATATAAATCTAATTATTTACACTCAAATTTAAGTTCAGTTATAAAAATCTAATTAGTGACATATAAATCTAATTAGTTACATTCAAACTTGTGTTAATTACATATATGAATCTAATTAGTCAAAGTATTAAAGTTTTAGTTTCCTTTGTTCTTTTCGTGGAGGAAGTCGGGTACGTGAGCTTCAGATACCCTTTTGGAATGATGGTCTCGATTATCTTTGGGTGACACCACAAAACCATACTCGCATCTTCAAGCGGAAGTTATTTTTTACGGTCACAAACGACGGAGTCACGATCGTAAAGCAGCTCAAAAGTAAGCTCAGTCGAGCCGCCGAGCGAGTTAAGACTCGTCTCGTCAACGGAGTCAGCCATCTTTAGATGGTAGGTCGTGATTACGACGCCCTAATGGTCAATCTCATCCACAATTTCATTTCATCTTTGTAGGGTATGTAAATAATCATTAAAAGATATGTAACTATTCAGTCAGTTCATAACAATAAACAATTCATCTCTTTATTTTCAGCAAAATAAAATTTTAAAAAAGATCATAACATTAAACAGTTCATATCTTTATTTTGGAATAATAAAACCAGAAACTTTGCATTCTAAAACTTTAGCTTTCAACGATGGGTAATTAAATAGATCAGAAACTTTAGTCAGACAAAGATAGCAGTAACATAATTAGTACAAGTCATAGGAAAAACAAAGAAAAGAAAAAAAAATCAGCCATTTTGTTCCAAAATACCAAGTGCAAACTTTCATCTGTGTGTTTTTTTTACAAAACATTACTTGTATTCAACATACGAGCTCAGAAGAACCAATCCGTAAACAGGGAAAAGAAAAATGCAACTTTCATCCCTAAACAATTGGCAAGAGAAAGAAACACACACAAAAAAAATAAAAAAAATTCATCCGAAAAAATGAAAACCATCAATTTATGTTCTCTAATTGATTTTCGAGCTCGAAATAAGACACAAAATCATGTTTACACAAAATCTTTACAACAGATAAATTTATTTTTACAATTCCAACACTACATCAAATGCAATCACCCATTCAATTCACCAGTCTTGAAACAAACATATAAAGGAATCAATGTTCATGTCCCAAAATTCAGAAAACTAAGAAAAAACCCTCAATTCAAACCCTAAAATCAAAATCAACAACCGAAAAGTAACTCCGTTCTTACCTTCTCGAGTCTCTCCACTACCCATCGAGACCCCCCTGACCTCCCCCTCCGCCGTCGTAGGGCCCACCGTCCTCCACTGCAGCCTGCCAAACAGATTGCCACGCCTGCGACGGCGGTTGTCCGTACGCCGTGGGATCCGTCGGGAGTCCGATGATCATCTCGCCGGCCGTGGGCTGCCCCATCGGCGAGAGATTAGGAGGAGGGGAGTATGCCGGCGATGTAGGTATCGGAGGAGGCGGTGATGGCGGAGGAGGATAGGACAAAGATGAACGTGATTTTTTAAATAAAATGTTTGAAATTTTATTTGAAAATTAAAAATAAAGATGAAGAAGAGAAGAAGAAAGAGAGTGTCAAAAAAAATTAAAAAATAAATAAGAAAAAGGTATTACAGTCTTTGCGCTTGGGAGGTACTTTTAGATTTGTATTTTAGGAGAAATATAAATATTTATGAAATAGTGATGGTATTGAGTTTTATTTTGAGCAAATCCTAATAATTAATTACTGGATTAAGTTGGGACTTCTGAAAATTGCCGAATTTTGAGAATATCTCTTTGACTTGTATTGGGTCCGTGATGATCACTCTTGGTTTGGGACCAACCCACATAAAGGAAACTTTACCTGTTAAATAAAAGTAACTGGTTTGTAACTTTATCTTTATAAAATAATAGTAAATTCGTAGCTTGTCTTTTATTAAAAAAAACTAGTAAATTCGCAGCTAAAAGTGAATTATATATCATAAACAGACATAACTAGAGCTTACGACGTCGGAATTAATTTAGTGTAATATTTTATTATAATTGTTTTATGGACATATGATTCATATGATATGAACTTTTCAAATCTAATCTTCTGATCCTCAAATCCGTGACATAAATGTCCTTCAACAACTGAATTATTTAGCCCAAAGATACAACTGAATTATTTAGCCCAAAGATAGATTTAACAATGATTTTAAGATTTTGCCTGTAGTCATTGAGATTTGAGACTGGAACTAAAATGTCGTCCATACTAATTCATGCAAAATCCATAATCTAAGATAATAACGGATCAATTCACTAATTAGTTTCTTAGTTAGTTCAAAAGAAATCAGCTAAAAAAGGTTATGAAAATATGAAGAAGAAAAAGGCAAACTTCGCACCGTAATTGACGAGGGAATGGAGGTTGAGAGGAACGACACGTGGCGAGATATCGTCGTCGAGAGCGATAGGCTTAGACCTGGCTTCTTTCACTATATTAGAGCTCTCTTTCAGATTGCCGCACAAAAATTGGTACGGAGATCCGTTCAGGCCTTGGCTTCGCAGATATCTCTCGAGTTTCTTCGGCCTGATCCAAACCCAGTTCACCACTTTCATGATCGCCAACCCAACCACAACCACACACGTGACAAATAATACTGTTACTAACATATTTTGTGTTTCTTCTTGCATTGCACAGAGACAAGTACTTTTTTTTTAGAAATTTCATTTTATGGGCTCAAAAGTGTTAAAAATATCCACATTAGACCCCTCTTATTAATAATATCTCAAAATAGACTTTTGGGTCAAAATCGGACAAAAATACCCCTAAGTTCATATTCTTCTCTTTTCCCTCTCTTCCTCTTCTTCTCTTCTTTCTCTCGGCTGGCTCTTCACTTTCATTAAAAAAAATTCAAACAATCCAACTCAACGTCCCTAAACAATCATATTCAAGTTATCAACATCCTACAATGTCGTCAAGCTCGGATAACTTCCTAACCGGTGGAGGCGAGGACCCAAAAATTCAAGAAACCTCCCAAAAGATAAAATCTAAAAAAAATGTTAAATTTCTTGTTTTTTCTTACTTAAATCTATTGCATGTAGTTTAGATAGTGTTTTCGACTAAAAAGTATGTTAAAACGGATTGATTTGGGAAGATTTGAGCTAGTTTAGAGATTTAAGGTTTTCCGAAAACGAAGAACACTTTGAATGCCATCGTCCAGGCGATAGAAAATGATAGACTACGATAGGCTACGATAGGTTACGATAGAATACGATGGAGTGGACGATAGTGTACGATAGGCTTCAAACGAGACCCGGACGATAGTGTACGATAGGGGACGATGGGTTACGATGCGGACTATGGAGGGCGATAGGGTACGATAGTGGACGATAAAATGCGATTGTTTTAAAAAAAATTATGAAAAAATTTATTTTTTGATGTTTTTTTGTGTAGGATCACTTGAAATTCCTTGTCGAATACACATTCCCGGGGAGAATCACGTATGGTGGATCCCGGGTGTTAAAAGATGTGAAGCAGCGGTTCGAAGAGATGAATTTGATCGAGCAACTCCGAGGGACGGTGTTCGAGCAATTCTTCATCACCTCCGACTTAAACTTCGCTCCCGTTCTCGTCCATTCTCTGTTGGAGAGGAAAGTTGAGTCAATCAAAGCCGGAGAGATCCAATTCGGGTTAGGAGGAAAGAGAGTGAGGTTCGGACTCCTCGAGTATGCCCTACTCTCGGGGCTAGACTACAAAGACAGTCCGACTAAAGAGGAGATTGACGCACGCTCTTCCCGCAGACTCATTGACGAGTATTTGAATGAGTCTGCAATATCGAATTCAGCATACTCGTCAACAATTGGACGGTGTGCAAAGCTCCGGATGACGTCTACAAACTAGGTTTGTGCGTCTTTGTTCTCGTTTATTTGTTCGGACAACCCGGAAACAAAACCATACCTCCGAAGTGGCAACCGATCTTCCAGTGGGTCGAAGATCTCCCCTTCTTCTACAGCCTGCCATGGGGTAACATGAGCTGGGGGGAGACGTTTCTATCCCTCTAAGTGGATTTGAAGCGCCACCGGGAGAGCCTCGACGACAAGCTGAAGAAGAAGCCCGACGTCGTCCAAAAAGAGGCGAAGTACACGCTAACTGACAATCTTCATGCCTTTCAGTATTGGGCATATGAGGCTATCCCGGAGATTGGGCACGCCTTCGAAAACGGAATAGGAAATCGAATGCCGAGAATGCATTCGTGGTCAGAAACCATCATCGTTCTTAGCAAGGACGTTGAGAAGATCCTGAAAAAATAATCGGTAAGTTTTATCGTTATTTAATAATTTTCTTTTACGATTAAATATTAACATTGTTATTATGTTTGCAGTTAGGCTTCCTTCAAATGCTGCGACCGCGGCCGGGGGAAAAAGGTTTCTTTGAGACCCTTGAAGAGCAGACCCGAAAACGTCTATATCCGATAGACATCGACGGAGAGGATGCGGCAGAGCCGAAGAACATCGACGAAGAAATTAACATCGTCGGTTCTACCACAGAAGAAAGCGATGTACTCGGCCACGACGTTGACGAGGATGATGACGAGGATCACATCTCTGATACACCTCGGGAAGCTCGTCCGACGAAAGAATCTCAAGCTCGTCCTCGTCGTCAAGCTACCCCGCCTCCTCCTCGTCATGCAGGTCGTCCCGATGATGAACCTATTGTCATCATGGCTGCCATGTGGGTAAACCTTCGCCAAAGGAATCGGGTTCATCCTCCAGAACATCGCCACCATAGGGCGCGGCGTGAACGCACTTAACAGGTGATCTGAGCGCGTTCAAGATCGAATTGAGCGTATACGCCATGATCAGGTAATATGATCGTTTATTTCGTTTATTATTTTATTTCATATGCTTAACTAACACTTTTTGCATATTCTTCAATGGGAGCGTCTGAACCACGTATTCCGAGACATTACTGGGATGCCTGGTGGACCTATTCCTACCACGCAAGCTCGTGGTCCGGATACGCAGAAGCAGCAAAATGCCGAGGTTGCGGCTGCTGAACATCCTCCTCCTCCAGCACCTTCTAGTAGGGCTCCTTCGCCGTTTACGCCAGTGAGCAGTCGGAGTCCATCATCGGACATCCCGGATAAGCAAGTCGGCCTATTCAAAAGGTTTATGAAGACTCCTGCAGAAGAGAAGACTCCTGCACAGGAGAAGGCTCCTTCTACTAGAGAGGACGAGACTCCTACAGAGGAAAAGGCGACGGCAGAGAAGAAGGCTCCGGAAGATGAGAAGGCTCCTGCAGAAGAGAAGGCTCTGACACAGGAGAGGACGAGACTCCTGCAGAGGAGAAGGCGACGGCAGAGAAGAAGGCGACGCGTAAAGAAGAGAAAAAGAAAGGTCCTGCAAAGGAGAAGGCAAAGCGCAAGAGGGGTGACCCACCAACGTCTCCAACTCACCCAGCCCCCCAGCGGTCGAAGAGGTGGGATGACTTCACCGATCCGACGAAGCATAAGAACACTCGAACATCGTCTTCTTTCAATCCGCTGAAGGAGCCTACTCAGAAGGAATACACTGAGGTTATGATGTGGGTGAAGACGGGGAAGTATCTTGGTCGATACAAGGATAATGTTCGACTACCAACGTGTACCGCATCACCGAAGTTCTTCTCCTCGATCACTGACGCAGGGGCGTGGATGACTAATGAGGTATAATTATTTTATTTATTAACGTTCAAACTATCTTTATATTCATTATTTGTTTTGTTATTGCAGCATATCGACGCGATCGTTCATATGCTCATGAACCGACAACATAACCTTAGTGGTTATCGCCAAGATGTCTGCATTATGGACAACATATGGGTTCAAAACGTATTCGGGAGGTATAAGCAAGAACGATTGAACTTCGACAAGGCGAAAGAATTGGGAACGGAGCCCGAGATTGTCGAGTGGGATCAGAGGTCTGTCTTTGTGCCGATGACGGGATTCAGAGACAAAAGGATCAAACCGTGGAGAGAGGCGAAGGAGATTCTCTTTGTCTTCAACTTCAGGAATGTGCACTGGTTCACATTCCAAATAGACTTCACGGAGTGGACGATTACAGTTCTTGACTGTCAGAAGAACCTTGCGGAAGGGGAGCAGCATGAGACATACTTTACGACGTTCATGAAGGTATAAATCATATCTTAAAATACGATATGTTAAATTCTAGTATAAATTTCTTAACTTAACAATTTGTATAGGACTGGAGTCTCGCGTTGCCACGGGTGATGATGTTGAGCGGCATGTTCGACAACCACCCGAAGATGTATCAACCTCTCTCATCCGACCAACCGGTGCTGTTGGAAATTACTTAACGATTTAAGTAAATTATCATTAAACATAACTAACTACGTGCGGAATTAATAATAAAAACGATCTAGCATATTAAACTATTTAATATCTAACAACCTATTGGCATTAAAATCATAAGCATGTTAGTTAACAATTTAATTCTAAACATGTTATTTCAATAAAATCAAACACTCCAAACAATCATAACAATTATATTAATTAAGAGTATTTAAGGTTATCGAGACTTACATCGTCGAGTTATAAATAACTCGGTCGAGGAATTGAAAACGAGTTCGATGCGAGAATCTTCAAACTTCTCCAATTTCGGGCTTGCAAGAGACTTCCTCGGCTCGTCAACACGGGCAGCGAAGGCGGCAAGCAGGCGCGTCCTTGGGGCTGGTCCGGGAAGCTGGCAGCAGATGGTGCGCGGTCCTCGGCAGGCTGGGAACGGGCGGCAGCGGCTAGACTCGTCCGACGCAGAAGGCAGCGGCCCTAGGAGACCCCGGAGCGTCTGAGAGGGGCAGGCACCTCTGGGCTCAGGAGGAGGAACAGCGGGGATGTCGGAAGCGTCCTGGGCAGAGGCAGACTAGGCAGGACAAAGGCAGCAGGCTGCTGGGACACGCAGAGGCGCGGTCGGGCGGAGTCAGGCGCAGGTTCGCGCGGATGGGCGGAGGCAGATCGCAGGCGAAACTTCGCGACGACGCTGAGAGCTCTTGGAAGCTCGGATCGGGATGCCGTTTTTTGCATTGTGTCGGCAATGAACTGACTTAAATGGGTTCGAAGAGAGATCTGGGTTTCCAGACTCAGATTCGTCGGAATCATCGAATCTTTGGTTCGGAGGTGAGATTTCAAGAAAAATAAATCTCAATGAAAATAGACCAAACAACCACAAGTTAATTCAACGATGACACAAGAAGAATATGGGAAGATGAGTGTGGGCTCGAGATGAACGCATACGATAAAATAAGAAACGAAATTTCGTCTTCCCGGGTGATGGGATGGTCGGCCGAGAGGAAAGAAGAAAGAGAGAGAGAGAGAGAGAGAGAGAGAGAGAGAGAGAGAGAGAGAGAGAGAGAGAGAGAGAGAGAGAGAGAGAGAGAGAGAGAGAGAGAGAGAGAGAGAGAGCAAAACTTGACCTAGGGTTTCCTCAAACCCTTTATTTATAGACATTGTTAATGGGCTCTCACGTGGGCATTTGTTGAATCAATATTCAGCCCAAAACCATGTTAATAACCGACCCCTATGTCCTACTCGTCTCTCAATTTTGTTTTCCAAATTGCCTTGATTTAATTTCCAAATTAGACTTAATTTATAACTCTCATCTATTTAATAACTTGTTATTAAATTGTTTCATGGTTATCGAATAACATAAAACGAGAAACGTTTTATTTTCTAATATTGTTATTATGAATTCTTAAGAAAATTATTATCACAATAATAAAGTTCTTTAATTCACAAAATCAATAATTAATGAATAACACATTATTCATTAATTCGCTTGAAAAATAAATTTCTCTATACAAATCACAATTTGTATTTTATGAGTAAATCAATTTATTGCGTTAAATTAATCTCTTCTAAATGTGGATCATTGAGACCTTATGGACCCACATGAACGAAGCTTGAGAATAAAGCACGGACTCAGTAATTCACAAATTATTTCCGGCTTATAATTCTTAATAATGGTCGACTCCACTAAAGGACCAATACTGAAAATCTCTAAGTTCATACGCGCATATTTTTTTGTTTGAAGTCACAGAACTTTTCTGTACTCGATCCACGGTGTACTTTATCAAAATACCCTTTGTGTGTATCAGTAAGTCCGGAGAATGTAAAATTACTGTTTTACCCCTAGAGTTATTATTTCACTAACTCGTTTGTTACTTGTGAATGAGAAAAAACATAAAGTGAGACGTCTTGTGAATGAGAAAAACATAAAGTGAGACGTCAATACGTGTCACATGTTTTAATCAAGGAATCTCATATTCAATGATTATCTGGCCAGATTAATTCATTCACTATCTCGTAACAAAGCATAGTGTGATATAATGACTTTCATTATGTGTACACAAATTCCATATCTGTGAATCACATAATCCAACACTACAACATTATGTCACCAACCGTCGGGTCAGATGCAGCCATTACACGGTCATCGCCCATTGACAAATCAAATGACATAAAGTGTAGCATCAACTATGCACTCACCTCAGGATTAAGGTAGTTATCGAAGTACCCCTCGTATGTGATCTTGGAGCTTCTAGATTAAACTATTTTATATCGAGCTTCCATAGAATCACTAGGTCTTGTTCAATATCTTCGATAAGATATCAAGAATGAAATTATAGTCACAACTTTCTATATCACATGATAAGATATCATGATTCATTCAAACAATCGTTACTTAGACTCGAATGCTCAATCGGTCTTATGATTGCGAACAAATGGTTTAAACTAGTCACAAGGGGTTATCATGTCAAATCTGTATTTAACACCCTTTTCGTTGATGACAGTTTCAGAGCGTAACATACATACATAAACACAAACTATAGGAAAAGAATGCTTATTTATTAATATTAATGTTTCAGCAAAATATTATAAATAATAAATAAAATGTCTAATATTCTCCTTTGTGGGCACCAATCCCAACAAGTGCTTCATGAGTTCACTTGGCTCATTAACCACGATGTACCTTAATGTCGTATAAGGTAAATGTTAAGATTTAATTGTAGTGAAATACGTTATACGTTGACACGTTTGTCATTTGTGTATTGCAGTGGTGATTGTGGAATGTTCGCCATCAAATATATCGAGCATATTCTAGTTGGAGCGCCTTTCGACACGCTTGTAACGAAGAACATGAAGATATTCCGGCATAAATGAGTCGTTGACTTATTATTGGGACGACTTACGCAATGAATGTATTAACATTGAAATTATTTATTACATTTTGTTATTTATTAGTATAATAACATTTCTCTTTGTTTATTTATATTGAACTTGTCAAAAAAACACTAGTTGAACTTGTCAAAAAACCACTACTTGAACTTGTCAAAAACATAAAAACATCGAATTAAACTTGCTCAAATATCGTTAACAACACATAAACATAACAAACAAAAATAACTTTGAAAGTGTCAAAAGTTTCTAATTAAACTTGTCACACTCTATTCTCGCCACGTGCACGTCTTTCTATTGTGACCTAGGCCACCACATTTCCCGCATTTTCGCTTTACAACAATTTTTTCACCTTGAGATGGATATCGGTTTACCTTTTGTCTTCCTTGCTTACTTTTTCTTGGACGACCGTCCTGTTTCTTCTCTACTGGAACCAATACTTTCATGTTCTTAATTTCGTCTGAAACTTCCCATTGTTCTTCATTCCCAACTGGATAGATGGCGTCTTTATACATTTCGATCCACGTTTTCTTCACGTAAAAAGGACTACACAAAGAGTAAACGTCCACCGAACGATGTTGAGCTGATGCAATAGAATGTTCGCAAGGGATACCTAAGAGTTGAGGAATTCCACAAGTGCAAGTATTTGTTTGCAAGTCTACGTCGTATTCACCACCGCCGTCTTTAACGTGACATTCGTACAAACCAAGTCCATACAAGTGCACGAATTTTGTTTTGTTGTTCATATTCTCAAAGTCAGCTTGCCACCTCGGTGTAAGTTCCGTGTTTAACTTGTTCGCAATGTCCTCTCGTTTGAAGAACCAATTCTGTAGCGTGAATCTTATGTACTCAAGGAGCGTTGTTATCGGAAAAGACCTTGCATGCCTTGTTTTAGCGTTAAAACTTTCGGCGTTGTTACTCGTCATAATATCATACCTGTAAAACATAACAATTAACACTTAAGGTAATGAATATTCTATTAAAAGTAAATGAATTTCACCTTTTTGCAGGAAAGAACGGTCGTGACCATCGATCGAACCTGATATCTTCAAGATATTTCGCCATCTTGACATCTTTTTGCCCCAGTTGCCTAAAATGAGCTTCGAAGGAAGTCTTATTGAAAGAATAAGGCGCTTCATACAAATCACCGCGATAGTGATCTGTCTAAAACTTGTGTTGGACGTTGAGCTGCATATGATGGTAGCAGTAACCATGCGGTCTTCCTGGAAAAGCAACTTCAACATCATGACTGATACTAACATGTCGATCGGATATGAATGCCAAATCAGGTACGTCGTCACCAATAACTTCTTTCAACTTCAACAAAAACCACTTCCATGATTCATGACACTCACTGTCGACAACGCCAAAAGCGATTGGATACAAATGTGAATTCGCATCCAATGCAATAGCGACAAGCAATTGTCCCCCGTATTTAGTCTTCAAAAATGATCCATCCAAAGATATGACAGGTCGACAATACTTAAATCCTTTAAGACACGCTCCAATGGCAAAAAAAACATACTTGAATTTGTCACTGTCTCTCACAAAATCTGTAACCGTGCCGGAGTTTTTTTGCTTTAACATGTACAACCACGAAGGTAACTTTTGATACGATTGTTCAGGTATACCACGAACGAGTCCAGTAGCTACTTCATTTGACCTCCACGCCTTCAAATAAGATATGTCCAAACCACATCTTGTCTTTACTTCTTCCCTAACGTTGTGCGCTGAATAATCGGCCATTTATTTGATCGAATATTTTTCTTTAAACACGTGTCCAATAACCCAAGGGGCAGGTCCTCGTTGACCTTCGAGTCGGATTACACGCGAGCAAGAGTGAGCTTTTTCGAAAGCCACAATCTTCCACATTCCTGACAACTGAACGACGCTCCGGAGTTTCCACGTACAAGTCTCATCTTTGCAAAGAGCGTACCACCTTTTTGTCGAAGATGATTTAACTCGGAACTCGAAATTATTTCTCATGGCGAACAAGTGCACGTGTGTCTTCATTTCCGATTTGTTCTCAAACTGTTTTTCAATGTACAAATCTTCTGAGTTAGCTATTACATTAAACGATTAAGTTCACGACACAAACAAATTTAGAATCTTTAACCACGTAAACAGTTAAATATATTACCTGTAGATAATTGACTTGGTTTTTCACGATATTCTATCTCTTTAACTACTTGTTATTTCCAAGTATAAGTCCCCGAAAATCCTTTACAAGGATTAACTTCGGGATGGTAGTCGCCTGAAGGAACTTCGAAGTTCTCAACAAACTAAGCATACTCTTCATCATTTGCAAACTCTTCGAATTCTTCAGCGTCTTCAATATCATCATTGTCGCCGTGATCTTCGTTTTCTTCAACATCTTCAAAATCCACGTCAAACGGATCTCTATCACGTCTATACGTTTCATCATCGTCGTATGCAAATCGTTCATCGTTTGGTTTCGGATTACTTTGAGAGACTTCAATTGCGAGAGGATGATATTGTCTTCTGCTCTCAATGCGATGAACCTTCAACACTTGTTTTCTTTTTCGCTTCGGATCCACATTGTTAACAATCGGTGACATAATTTGTTTCGGTTCCAAACTCACGCAAATAGAAAATTTACTGCAATAGTCGTGTTTCATATAATATACGACATCATCATTAGTTTCCAATATTGCAGGAGCCAACACAACGGCTCCTAAAGTGTACGGGACTTCAACTTTCAAGTTATACGTCATCCTATCGATCTTGAAAATATCGTAAATCATATCGACCAACTCATGATATATCGTTTCTTTTGTAGCCTCCACCGTATACGTACGAGCCTTACTAAAATCTCATATGTCGCTCAATCTCACCCACTTTCCACCAACACTAACGAAAACTGAAAAACATCACACATAATTGTCAGCAACTATTCAAAGTTGTCAAAAAACTATTCAAACTTATCAAAACCTTGACAAATTTATAATAATTTGTCAAAAACTAAACAAACTTGCCTAAAACTAGTCAAACATCTAACAAAAACATCAGATGTTATCATGAAACCATCTAAAGTTGTCCAAAAATCATCTAAACTAGTCAAAAAACCAAATTTTTGAAATTTCATCGTACTCCATCGTCCTTTATCGTCCTCCATCGTCCTCCATCGTACCTCATCGTATGGTGGACGATGGAGTACGATGAAGGACGATAAAGTACGATAAAGGACGATGGAGTACGATGAAATTCAAGCAGTCTATCGTAAACTTTATCCCAAATTTTTTGACGAACTTTTTCTTTTTCGACCCGAAAACGATTATAGCACCAAAAACGACTACAAAAAATATTTAAATACAAGGAGTGAAGTAACATACCCATTATGACGATACTCTTTAGTGATTCCAACGGATTTGAAGAGGTTTTTAGTGAATTGGAAGTTCAAAATGAAATTAAAATGGAGACATAAACCTTATATATGAGTTTAATGGTATTTTTGTCCAATTTTGAGCTTAAAATTCAGTTTCAGATATTTTTAACAAAATAAGTCTAATTTGAATATTTTTAATATTTTTAGATGTGCAAAATGAAATTTCTCTTCTTTCTTTTAAGTAATACAGAGACAAGTTCTTGACTAATTGATATGTCTTTGAATTGGAAAGAACTAGATATTTATAGTGTTTCGAAAGGGTAGACTTTCCTCCACGTGTCTGAAAACCAGATATTATCTTTCACCCATCACAACGATATCTTTTTTTCTCTCACTTATTTGTTGCTTTATTAATCATAGACAAATCTATTTTCGCAACCTTTTCTTTAAATTTGGGAAATCTAGCGACCTCAGCAATGACGTACTTGTAAACTTGTCTACACTGAAACGCGGTTGGCGATTAAAATAATGGATGGTCAAATAGGATGACGATACGTCGAAATGAGTAAGCTTCTAAAATTCCATTTATTATTATCAGATATTACAATACACTTTCTTGTTCTCTTGCTAACGTAGACAGACTAGCAACAATTTAACACTCGTTCTCGGAGTTGGCAATCCAAAAAGTATTCTTAGATTTTGGTTAAATCCACCAGTAAGTGTCAAATCAAAATCAAAATCAAAATCAAAATCAAAAAATAAATATAAGATAAATTCTAAATTAAATTACCACTACAATATTTTACTTGCATAACGTAATTTTCCATCAAGAACATTTGTCCATTTTGCATAACATGTATAGTTTGTCTTTAACGTCTTACTTATGAAGTGATAGAATAAGTAATATATGAATTTAGTTTTGTTTTAACAAACAAAACCTCCCTCCCCTAACATTCTGGTTAGGAAAGAAGAGATAGAGCGGGAGGAGAGGAGGAGGCTTTCATTAAATCATTGAGAATGTGCCGACGGACAAGAGTCATGGCTCCCCGGTAAGAAAATAAGTCAAATTCATCTGAAGAGGCTGATCACTGACAGATGGAGTGCGCCATAAGATTGGAGTTTCTGCTGGTCCAGATAAAATAAATGAAATCGAAAAACATCTAAGGAATTTAGCCAGGAGAGATCCAAGAAGCATGCCCATCAATTCAGCTTCCTCTGAAGAAGATGCTGACACCGGACTTTTTCACATCCAAAGCGGCTGGCTTTCAGAATTACAAGCAATGATGCCTAGAGACGCTCCAGTAAATCGATAGGAAGCATCGACATTCACTTTGACGACACTCCGAGGAGGACCAGACCAAGCAACGTGGCACGAACACTACTACAAAATATACTTTGAGAAGCGCCAGGGGTCTTTAGAAGCGACTAGTCGCTTCTAATTAGAAGATTTATTTTGGCATTAGAAACGACTAGTCGCTCCTAATGCAAACACACTGATTTTCCCCGAAAAAATGAAAATTTTGACAATTAGAAGCGTCCAGTCGCTTCTAATGGTCCGAGTCGACATATTAGAAGCGACTATTCACTTCTATAGGCCAAAAATATTGGCTCACACCCACCGCGCCAAATATTTCAGTATGTTGGGAATTAGAAACGTCGCTTCTAATGTCGCTTCTAATGCCAAATTATTTGGCTCCAAAATTTATCCCCAATAATTTCACTAAGTATAGATTTTTGGGCATTAGAAGCGACAAATGATTTGGCTCCAAAACACTTCCGCCGAAATTTCACTAAGTTTCGGGACACTTAGAAGCGACAATGGAAGCAACTAGTCGTTTCTAATTTTGTCGCTTCAAAACATTAGAAGCGACTTATCTTTAGAAGCGATACATTAGAAGCGACATTGTCGCTTCTAATGCCGCTTCTAAAGGTGATTTAGAAGCGACATTTTGACCTTTAGAAGCGACTTTTGTCGCTTCTAAAGCCCTTTTTTCTCCTAGTGGGAGAAGATAAAATATGCGACGAAGTCAAAGAATTCGAAATAGACAAAAGCTCAGCAGTTTTAAAATTTATACGATTTAAAGAGATTGGAAAAACGTTGTCAAAGAGTAAGACGGAGAGAGCTGGAAAGTAAAGCGTTGTAAGATCAAGGTTAAGGCGAGTTTAGCTTCAATTATCGTGCAGTTTTTCCGATGAAAATCCTAGGCCCGCACCCAAAGGAAAAGAACGAAAGCTTACACTTTGTTGCCTCTGAAACTCCTGCGTTGAATCTTTTGAGATTGAACTCATTTGCATCATTTTCCAATGCTCTGCGTTGTAGGGAATGAGCACTATTGGAAGTGAGAACAAGATTTCCGGTGGCAAAATATTAAGTAAGCCCGCACTCTTATAAGCTAAAACTTAAATCGATAACAGATAGGTTTAAGCTATGAATTTGTTGCAAATACTTAATCCGTTATATTATTTTACGATTTTAGTCAAGTTTATTTTATTATGAAAAATTGCCTACTACATAATAAAGTACATTAAATAACTAAACCAGTTAGTTTAATTTACTTTAATATGTTGGACCATTTCATGAAGTAATTAAATTAATTTATTTATTCCTAATATTTTTTTTATTATAATGAAATTGAATTTTAATTATTTTTTAAAACGAGGATGGACCATTAAGCTCTTAACTTAATTTTCCTCATTTATTTAATGGTAAATATTATGACTTTTCAATTAAAGAAATTGTCAATCTACCATTATTAACAAACGTTTTTTTTCTTATAATCCAAAAAAAAAAATCATTTTAGCAGTACAAATTATCACTTATCTTTGTAATTCATTATTACAATTCAATCTCACTAATAAAAGTAACCGCTAATTTAAATAAAAAAACAAACAAATTGTATTAAGTCTACTTATTAGCTGGTGGAGGAAGTATTTAATTTA
The DNA here is from genome assembly GCA_958296335.1 of Urtica urens. NCBI lineage: Eukaryota > Viridiplantae > Streptophyta > Magnoliopsida > Rosales > Urticaceae > Urtica > Urtica urens. The sequence continues at coordinate 518,179 of OY282522.1, forward strand.
TTTTAATATTTCAGTCAATTTATTAGGTAAAGATTAATTGTTAAAAGTTTTTTTTTAGAGTATTTAACTTTTTCAATTCAATTTTACTGATAAAGTGGGAAAATATACTTTTTGTGGATTATAGAAAAAACATTAATAAACGGTGGTAAATTTAGTAATTTATCTTTTAATTATGGAATGCAACGTAAAAGAAAATCTCGGACTTCACAGTATTTAAACTAAAATAAAATAAGTATGGCGATATGGAAAACTAAGTTTTAAGATTTTCACACGTCTAATAAAACCCCAAATCTATTTCCAAACAAGAATTTTGAGGTCTCTATATTAAATATTAGGTAACGGGTGTACGGTCAACAAAGATTGCACCATCAATGTGCAATGATTTATTACTAGCAAATATAGTGCAAAATACAAATTCGTTGAAGAGAAATACAAGAATCGACACATAAAAGTTTCAACGTTTATGTAAGATTAATTGAACTCCATGTTGCGGTTGGACAGTGATGAATCTAATCGGCGCGTGAGTGTACGTCGGAGAGAGGTGGAAAGTGACACGTTGTAAGATCAAGGCCAATGCGAGTTTGGCTTCCATCATTGCGAAGTTTTGTCCGACGCAATATCGAGGTCCTCCGCCAAACGGAAAGAACGGAACTTTACCCTTCGTTGCCTCCGAAACTCCGGCGCTGAATCTCTCAGGTTTGAACTCTTTTGCATCGTCTCCCCAAAGCTCCGTATCGCAGTGAATGAGAACCGATGGAATAAATACTATTATACCCGCCGGCAAATACATTTTCCCAATTTGCGTTGCATTTTGAACGGTCCGGCTCAGAAAACTTATCGGCGGGAATAATCTTAGCACTTCATTCAAAATCATAGAGACCTACGATAATGATGTGCAATATAATTTCAATTGTCAAAGCTTCTAATCTTTGAGAATATATAGTATGAAGAAAAAAATAAACGCATAGACATCCCTTGCGCTCCAGCCAATTTTTACTGTACTTATACCTTCTAGATAAGTCTCAATTTACGAACATCTATTTGATCTTTCTGCCAAGTTTAATTTTTTTAACAAATTTTAGAATAGATTAAAAATCGTAATAATAAGTATATATTATTACTAAATATTAAGGTGGGTTATGTAATCACGTTTTTTCTGTCCACAATAAAACACAATGTATGATCGTAGCATTCCTATTAAACCCAAGTATATCCTATAGTATTTTCTTCCTAACTCGAAACTATCGGACCTGTATATTATATTGTGAAATAGAATTTAAGCTAGCCGCATTGGGCTAAGTAGTGCTTTTCTATGGACAAATGTACTCTCTCCATAGTCGCTCTCGAATTTTTCGAGAAAAGGTGAAACAATTACCACTTTAAGATGCATTAATCCGTCGAACCCGGGTTTGTCGTTTCCAAAAACCTCGAGAACCTCTTTCCTTGCTCGCTCTTGCCAAATCGGATGATGACTCAGCATGACCATTGTCCACGTCAGCAAAACCGAGGTGGTCTCTTGGCCAGCGAAGTAAAACAACTTGCACTCGGCAATCACATCTTTTATACTCATTCCAACGTTCTTATTATTTCCTTGTTCCTTTAATTCCTTCACATTTGAGTCCATAAGAATGCTTAACAAGTCGTTGTTTGGTGCTTCGCCGGATTTCATCGCATTTTCTCTCTCGTGGATCATCTCCTTCAACAAGTCTTGTATTTCAGTATCGATTAGCTTCAACCTTTTGTTCAACTTAGTAGGAACGAATCTACGTAAATCAAAGTAAATCATTGGTGAGATCGATTGCGAGGTGAAATAATAAAAGCTTATTAACACGGGTGAAAGTAATAAGCGTTACCTCCACCCGGGAATGTATCCAACGAGAAAGGCTTTGAAAACGAGTTGAGAGAGCTCGGCGAGAAGGAGGAAGATTTTTCGACCATCGCCATAACTTGTCCCAAAAGCAGTGCGAGAAAGCACATCGGCGGTCATACTTTGAAAATGAGGCCAAACATCAAGCTCATGGCTTTCTTGATCGTCGCTGAACAAACTCTCCCATTTATTTAGCATGTCGCCAGCACTTAATTGAAATGCTGGAACCATGCCCTGTGACCCATCCCCCAAACAACAATTCCATCAAATTAAATTGAAGCAATTTCAAGATACATGTGCAAAAATTATTATGTATAGCATTGTAAAATTTAACCTTTTTTCTTTACCTTTTAAGTTGGCTGAAATTTACAAAATAATTTCTAGATGACATTTAAATATATATACATATATTGCTCAAAATTGCTAAAAGAAGAAGAAAAAAACATTTTAAGTGACATCAAATTTGATAATAGAAATGAATATAAAAGGTGGTAAATATGAGTACCTTAAGCTTGTCCAGATGAAAGGCTGGGTTGATAATTTTACGACGCGTAGCCCATTTTGTACCCTCGAGTCCGGCTACGCCGCCGAGTAGATAATTCAGAAATGGATTTTGCTTTGGCTTCGGAAAATCGCCATATTTTAATAGAATTTCCTTAATATGTTCTGGCTTGCTGATAATCACTCTTGGTATAGGACCATCCCATGTAAAACAATTCTTACCTGCGATTTTTATTCATTTTCAACCGCTTGTTGATAGTAGGGAAGTGAGAGTATATAAAATGGAGATGAGAGCGTACCATATTTGTTGAAGTTGTAAATAACGAAAGGAAGGAGACGATATGAGGTGTGGTCTGAGAGAGAAATGGGTTTGGAGATTGCTTCTTTGATCATTTCGGAGCTCTCTTTCAGGTCTCCGTACCCGACCCGGTACGGATTGCCATTCAGGCCTTGTCGTCTCAACATTCTCTCCACCCTCTTCGGTCTCACCCAGAACCAGTTCACCACCGTCCATGCAAACGCCGTCATGATTACCCCAATCACTGTCGTACACGTCGCAAATATCGATACTTGCATTGTTTTCTGCACCGAGACCTGACCCTCGTGTGTTGTATGTAAATATACATGATGTATCCTCTTATACACATATATATACAGTGATGCAAAGGGAAGAAACAAATCATTTACAATGTATATACATATAGCTTCTACAGATTTTGACAGAATACCCTATTGTATTAATGAAGCGAGATTTTGTGGTAAGGGTTGCATTCTAGTATCTTTATCAGCCTTTTTATATGCATAATTCCACGTCACATATACTAACGTGAAATTAGACCACGCGGATCACAAGATAAATGTCCCTAACATTATACAGAACAACAGTTTTGCTAATACCAAATACACCCAATTCAAAGAACAAGTGGATTTAAAGAAAATGGATAATCGAATATTTGGATTCTCGAATTGTGATTTTGGACTAATCCGGACCGGCTATTTGACAAATTTTCCAAACCGAAGATTGAAATATAAAAATAAAAATCGGCCAAAAACAGAATCGAATCCAATTTCAGCCTTACGGATGAACAATGTGTCACGTGGGCAATAGTCGTCATTAGTCATTTAAAATATACAAAATTTTGAAGTAGCATCTGTGAAGTTTAAAAGCTGACTAATTATCCAATTTTTTTGTAATAACAATCGGTCAATTATTTTTTATACAGTTTAAAATAAACCAAAGAACTGATACGGGTTACAATCTGTAGCAAAAAAGTGATGAAATATTGGATAGGTCATGAATAAAAGAAAATTGAAATTTATTGTTATAATTATATTAGTAATTATTCGGAATTTCTTCTGTAAAAATAAATAAATTAGAAGCAGTAATGCCTCTAAAGAACATATACTATTTTTGTTTCTCTGGTCTTAATTTTTACTAACCACTTCGATTAGTATTTTTCATTTCGATTCCTAGAATGCTTTTCTGTTACGTAACTTGGACAGTGAACGGTTCTCTTCCAAATTATTTGTCTTTCTTTGTTTACAATTTATTCTATACACTAAAAGATTCATTCCACACACTATTCACTAGATATAGAATCGTGATATCTGGAGCAAGTTAATTGATTTAATACTTGTATGGTACAACGCCAAAAAATACTGAAACTACTGACTAGCTTCTCTTTTTTCTCTTTTTCTTTCTTTCTTTGTGATTTTTTTCTTACCCCTGAATCAAATAGTGGTCCACCTCTGAATCTAGATTATATGTGTGGTAAACCGTTGCATAGGGCCACCAAAACGAACAAAGGAATGATAAATGAAAGAAATTTATCTCTTCTCTTCTAGTCTTTGACATCGGAAGACTGGTTTTGGCACTCCTCAAGAATAATGTTACAGATGTTCATGTTTCGGGCGTCAAGGAGACCATGGTTCCATAGTTTGATCATAAATAATCTCCAACACCTGCCAATTCACCAGAAATATAGTTAACCCATTCTCATAATTACTTTGATCATAAAATGCCTAGGCACAAACTGAAATATTTTACCACAAAAGAGACGTATTTTTGGCGAGGTCTGGGCCGTGCAATCTCGAAAATGCTTCGCATGACCAAGGAATATGACCGTCTGCAAGTACCCTGAAATTCCAGAATTCGATCACATAATTGTGCACGTTGAAATGCCAGTTTGTAACTGAGCATGACATATTTGAATGAGTGTGAAATAAAATACCGTTGCTTCCGCACAAAAGAGTTCCACATGTGCATCATCTGCTTTTCCTCCTTGGTCACGTCAACAAAATCATCAAGCATCTACAAATTGTATGATACAGATGCAACTGAGTCCTTTGAATTTCCTTCTTTTACATTTACAAGTTTTACACACACGTGCTATGATAGTAAACTCAAACATGGACTGTGAGCAAGGAAGTAAGAGAAACAGTATTTTTGTTAAGACAGCTACGGGAGGTAACTTCGGGTTGGAGTAACTTGAGAAGAAGCAATTAGAAGAATAAAATTGGTACGTCTACACATACAACTTGGCCATTTCGAACAGGTAATCAGTCAAGTAATTTAAGTGAAGCTATTATATAATGGAAGAACAAGGAGGTGTTGCTTGATATAGTAAGATTTTTGTTAGAAGGGTTGATTATAGTCGGAATATAATGGCCTTTTGAGGTTTTTGCAGTTAAATTTAGAACGCAGATTAAGGAAATAAGGGTTGATAACAGAAATTTGGAGAGAGAGAGAGAGAGAGAGAGAGAGAGAGAGAGAGAGAGACTATCAAACCCTTCGATCTTCTAAATCAGCAACATCATCATCAACTTCATCCTCGCTATCCCTATCCGACAACACTTGTTCCAGAGCCATTGGCTTCATACACAGATGATAAAATTCACCAGTTCAGACAGGCTACAAGAGTATAATAGAGAGATAAAACCCAAACGATTTATTCGAACATTAATCAAGACCTACCTGTGCTCTGTGTGAATGAAAGAATTGTCGCTTACGTAAAATGGCATTGCTGCATTAAAAAATTTAAAGGCACTCCAGATCAAATGTGGAGAACAAAAAAGAAATAATAGCAATAATAATTATAAAATAATAATAAAAATAAAGTAGCAGCAAAGGCCAGCGTAAGTTTGGAGCTCTTAAAGCCTATTCAGAGGCTAAGGCTTCCTTTAGTTCCTCTCTCCCTTACAATAAAGATTTATTACGAATAGGATAATCCAATCTCACAAATTCTCAATGACAAAATTATACCAACAGCCGTTTACGTATTACTGGTCAGAAGATATGGAGAAAGGAGAAGCTAGACGGACATAGCGGAATGTGAATCACATTGAGAATGTGACTGCCCATCTGAACTGATTGCGATATTCATAACCCATGCACTTTCACCAAGTTGATAACTATTTGAATATTTCTCTGCTTTTTTTAAACAGAAAATACCTTTATTATATAACAATTACAGGAGCTTTACGCATTAATTTAATACAATGGAGTATGAATGTTGAGTACTGTTTCTACTTGCTATGAAAAAGCTAGGTTGCAAGCCTAAGTAGAAAAAGGAACAATTATACGCTTAACAAATATTGCTCAGGCTAAGTACTCAAGTAGAGCCTAGGCTAGAGGATGATGTTAAGGCCGCAACACGAAGGCTCGTAAACAGAGAGAGAGAGAGAGAGAGAGAGAGAGAGAGAGAGAGAGAGAGAAAGATAAAGAGAGAATAGACAGAGAGAGAGAGAGAAATAGCGACATACTTTCTTGGATCAGGCCGCTCCACAGAAAGCTTTCTCGTCTTTGCAAACTGCAGCATAGCTGGAGGAGCGAGATTATTTCCAGGGGCTGATTGAACACACCCAGGCTCAGCATTTGATTGTTGAAACGAAACTCCTGCATCGTCACTCGTTATAACTTCCACACGCATATCTCACTAATCCATTAATCTGAAAACCATTTCTACCAGAGATTCGAGCTTTTTCTCCTTTACTGGAATGAGCATCTGAAACTCAACAAATGAAGAAAAAAAATAATTAGAGGAAAGAGCAATCTATCTAATGACTCGAACATAGTTACAAAAAAATATAAATAAATATTATAAGAAACTAAAAATAAAAAGTTTACCATCTGCCTTGTCCGACATCTCTTCCACCAGACGCAGATCAGGCTCCAAGACATAAGGATGAACATACTTTGCTTTATTAAGTACGCTCTTAGGTCTCCTTCGCTTAAGTGGCTTTGAACTGAATGTAAACATTGATTTATACACTAATTTTAGGCATTCATGGGTTTCTTAAACGGGGAAAAATAGAGAAAGCGGCTGTCTTAGAAGCAAAATAAAACAATCATGACTTACGAAAAGAAAAATACTTGAAGCTTAGGATCCACACCATCCACGACAACCTAATAACATAGGGGGAAATGGTTAGTTTATGAGGGTAACAATGCCAAACTCCACATTACTCAAAAAAATGAAAAGAAAAAAAACAGTCAACTCGTGAGGAACATTAGTGCAAGGGATTCAAGCAAGTCCTATATCATCTGTAGTACAGCTATATATCAACTACAAGTTAGTTTTCAGAACAATCAAGGTCTCATCCAAGAAGTGGGGTAACCAGAAGGAAGAAAGATAGACATAATTTGCTTGACTTTGTTCATGTTCACATTCGGTTACAGAAATTTCTCTTTGGTGATAAAGCTTAATGAAAAATGTTAAATCTTATGTCTGCACCGATTGATCAGTACCAACAATGAATAGCTTATTTGACTTTAAGTATTTCTCTCTGTTCCAATTTTGATCAGATTCCGTCAACTGGATTCTGAATCCAATAACTGATGAAAACATTATTAGTAGCAGATTAGTTAGCAGTTATATCTACATTATTAGTAGCAGATTAGTTAGCAGTGACCCATAGTTCAAAATTGTATTGAACAGAGACCTTCAGCTAAGTGCTGCCAGGATATTATCTTGACTGCAGATTAACAACATATGGGTTTATCAGTTACGATATTATGCAAAAGAAATAGATAAGACTATGCAGCAACTATCCACACAGACGCATGTTTTCAAAGACTAATTAAACATCGTTCACAGGTATAATGATAGATGAAATGTTGAGTGTCAAGCAGGAAAGTGAAGATGGTCAAACTCAGATCTCACGTTATCTACTTTCACAGAGACATTGACAGCTTGATACTCTTCCGTCACCTACAAAATAGACATATGCTCACATGTCGTTAACAAATTTGCACCTCACCCCCATCAAATACACGGTATAGAACAAAATTTACTTGATTACCGACCCAGAACTCGAAGTTGAAGAGATCATGAGATGAAGTCAAGTGAAGTCTGAGGCCCTACAAGGCACAAATGTTGACTCGTTAAGTTTTGATTTGTAATACTTGGTAGCAAAAACAACAACAATTTAAGCATGAAAATTTCACAAGGAGTCCAACCTTAAAGCTTGCACATTTAACCAAGCAGAAAGGACATGAAAAATCTTCAGTTACTGCAAGATGAATAAAAAATTTAATATGTTATAATCAAGCTGAAAGATTATTAGAGAGGATTCGAGAATTATAACTGCAAAAACAAGCATATAACTGGCAGAAACCATAACAGTAGTCGTACTATTCAAGCAAGAATTCAGTTCTAGGTGAGAATATCGAAAACAGATGTGTACCTTCTGTCCTTTGCAATTTATTATTGTGGTATCTGTAGTTAAATATAACATTACCCGCCCGCAACCTGAACAAGATTAGACAGAAACAACATTCTTAAGCTCACAGAACAAGAATGTCAATCCACAATTCACATTAAACTACATCATTTCATAAAAATTTCAAGAGGGAAATAAGTTGAGCACTGCTATGAGAAATAAATCATAAATAGTATAAACCTTGTGAAAACGAAACAAAAATAATCAAGCATCAACAATTTCTAAAGTAACTACATGATTCAATCAACCTTAAAATGTATAGGTAAAGAAGGGAATGTACCGAATGATATGCGATAACGATGAAGAAGGAATGTCACTACATGCATATGAGTTGTATGGAGATTTTTCTCTAGCACCGAACTCTTCCGCTGACACGGTAACTTGCAGTTCCTGAGAAGTACTCTTTGAGAGCCAAAATATAAGAAAAATTTATATAAGTGACCAATAAGGGGAATTTCTATGCTGGAAATCTACCAGGTAGAATTGAAGAGCAAAAAAGATCCTCAATTCAGGGGAACAAACCGTAACATCTAGATTATATGGAACTTCAATTGCGATGCTTTTTTCCTCATTTGAACAGCTCAACTGCAGGGCCGAGAAAAAGAAATTTCAAAACTGGTTATAGAAAATGTATATAGCAAGTATAAATTAATAAATTTGGACGAACTCCAATATTTTCAAAAGTTATTAGCTTTCCTTGCAGTAGTTAGTTTGGAGTTAATGATCAACAAAGTAATACACGTAATCAATCATAAATGATAATTTACCTTCAAGAAGCAAGAGCGCATATCTATGGTTGACATCATCTCAGCTCTCTGTCCAAGACTAAAATTTAGGGAGTTCTCCCAAGAGATATAGAGTGATTCTAAAGGTATCTTGCCCCAAAGACAGTATCCCCCAAGTTTAGCTGTGAACAAAAAAGAAATTCAATATTTCCAGATAGCAAATCCAGTTACCAATAAAATATGAGAGAACAGTCATCCAATTAAATAGAAAGCTGAGTACTTTTGAGTTCTATTTCTTAGAGAGCTATTATATATGTATAAATTACACAAAGGCATCCTCAAACAATAACACACTGGGCCAGGAAAGTCCGCTCTGCATCCGGCGTTTCTATAGATCAAAATATACTCATATCCAATAACAGGAATAAATAGAACACGAAACATTAAATATCCAAAGCCTATACTCCTTTTATTTGTCTGCATGGTTTTTCTCCATATGTTAACTAAAAGTACATCGCCACATGCTTTTTAAGTTACACTTACAAGGAAACGAAGCCATGTCGAAAGGGCCTTTTGATAGATTGGCCACACTAGACGAATTCTGATTTCCCACTGGAAGAAAGGTAAAGATAAATTAAGCAAGGAAATTCACACACGCCAAAGAATATCACAGAAATTGTGTTTTATTTTTCATACCAAAGCTAACTAGCAGTATGCAAATTGATCCAGATTTAACCTCTGATGCTAGCTTATTGATATCAGGAAGAACAAAGTTTGCTTGAACTGGACTTCTGCTGTCAATCCCAGTCGTTAACATGCATGCTCGGTTGAATCGATACACAGCAGAGTACTTTTTTAAAAATACATAAATATATCAGATTATAAAATAATATTATAGAAAGAATATCATGAATACGCTTCAACAAAATTGAACATTTACAAATGCACGTACCTCTGAATCTGTTCCATCTGAAACCCATCTTGCCAGAAAAATATACAAGGGGAATAAATTCTGATCATTCTCAGATCTTGAAATGGAAACTGTCATTTGTATTCTACAACCGGAACAATAGCAATTATTAGTTTACGAAATCATCTTGAACCTACATAAAAGAAAAACTAATAGACGGCAAAACAACCACGCTTTTTCTTGAACTTGTCACTGTGTGTAGCTTTGCATTGTAAGATGAAGCCAATTTGTGGTATAGCTTGTCAGAGAATTACCACTTACGAATGCAAATTATCAAACCACCATGAAAACAGACCATACTTACAATGTAACCTAATCAAAATAAGCATTTAAAGAAAAACTAAACCAAGATCCTCTACAGCAAGCATTTGAAGAAAAAACATGGTAGTCACCTCTTCTTGTGCTTTGCCTCTATTTTATAACTCAAACATCTCTGAATAAACAAAGGCTGCAACGATAAAGAAAACACCACAACAGTCAGAGAAGCAAATACGCACACACGAGAGCAATTGAAGCTTGACCAAAATAAAAATTTCAGGAAAAAAATAAACAAGAAATTAGGTCAAGAAAATCGCACATTTCGAACAGCTCGGCGTTGAAGAATGTTGTAGAACTCGACAGGCTTGCAGTAGACGGAGAGGCTCTCCTCCGCCGCCGCAACTTCGTTTGCCTCCACCACCTCCGCCGTAGACATCGGACCTCGAGGCTCTTGCCGGCACATCTGGTCCTCAATTATCACCTAACTATATTTGTGTGTGTATACACATATCAACACACACACAAACTTACAAGGAAAAAAAAAAGAAGAATCTACCTGAATTCAACTAAACATAGAGAATCGAGCATAAAACTCTTCGAAAACATAGAAATCGTTATAGAGACTCACAGGGGTGGATGGATTATTTGAAATCTCAAGCTTCTGGAGCTCTGAAAGTCGTGTTTCCTTTTTGCTAATGTGTCACTGTCTTGAACTCTCCCGCTAGTTCTTCACGCACCGAAATTCCCTCTCTCTGCCTATGTTTTTTTGCTTCGGTGTCTTCTTTTTGTTTTTCTCTTGTACTGACGAAACCTTCTATAGATCTGTTCTTACCTTGTAAATATCATCGTAGTTTAAATACATTTATTATCATTTTACTCCTAATAATCTTGAATTTCTCAAATAACACTTCGTTATATAATTCTAAATTTAATTTTAAGTCATGTTATAATCAACAAAGAGTTTAGATGTCCATTAGTTGTTATTTGTTTTTTTAAGGAAAATCTCATTAGCGAACATATTCGGCAAAAGTCTTACAATCAAACCGGATAAAAATTGGAATATCATACGCTCAAAACAACCTGGAAAACTTATGAAAAGCAGAAGACAAAAATAATCGAAACAAATTAGACGAGGTATTATTAACAGACTAAATAACCTCATCAAGTACATTCTCGGGTTCCTTCAACAAAGATTTGTGCTTACCTTTTAAATTTTGAACTCTTGAATCTTTTAAACAACTTGATCAACAAAAGTAATATGTTTATATTATAACATATTTGCATAAGTTCGAGTATCGTAGAATGTTTTCAAACTTCAGACATGTCCAAAAAAAAGATCAGATAATACCTTAAATTTCTGCATTAATTTTGGGTTATTAAGTAATAGACCCACAAACATAGTTGACTTTTGTTTTTGCCAATAATTAATAAAACGGGTGTTAATGGTCAGGCTCAAATTTAACATGAAAATTTGAGCGATTTTGACTAAATGTGTATTCTCGCCTAAACCACATCCGCGTCAGTAATTAACAAAATATATAATTTCAATTCCAATTTACTCCGTCGTTTCAATTCCATTCAAACATCTTCAACAAAAAAAAATCTCGAAAACCTCTAAAATTACCCTAAAACCACCGTCGTCATCGAAATCAAAGGTATTTGTTTCCGACGATTTTACAAAGCTTAAATCCTTTTCCGAAATCATTATCTCTTCATCTGACAAGTACTCGTCGATTTTTTCAATTTTATTAAAACAAAAAAAAAATTAGAGCGTAAAAAGCGGTTAATTATTACCAACCAACCCGATAAATGTTTTATGACTGTTCAATCAATGGTCGAGTTTCTTTTCGTAAAACGATAACATTTTGTTCTTATTACTCTATTGAAATCATTGATTCAATTTTAAAAAAAAAATCTCTCCGGTGAATTGGAAATTTTTTGCATGATATTTATTTACGATTATTATGTGTATGAATATTGAATAATTTTAATTTTGAGTTGGATCCGTCGAGCTGTATCTGCGTGGTGAGTTCGAGATTCGGCCCTTCACCGTACTTCGGATCTCCTTCAGGCGACTTGCAACTATCATCACAAGGGGTGCTCGATGCTCATTAATTGTTATTTAACGTTGTCAAGCTCGTCCGCAGCCAGCTTATAGTTGGTCATATAGCATAACATTGATGCTTTTTTATTTCCTTTTATCTTATTGATTCCCTTCGGAGTTGGGAATCGCACACATTGGTGGTAGGTGGATGGTACGGCCCTCATGTTGTGGATCCAAGGACGTCTCGTGATGATATTAATGTTGGAATAAGTGTAGGGTTAAGAAAAAATTATCATTAACACATTCATGGCGGAATATAAAAATTTATGTACAAGTAAAACAATTTTACTAACCTAGGTAAAGTGCATGAACATGTGTATATTTAAAAATATAATTTAAAATACTTGAACACCAACATTTCTTGTAGCTTGATCTTTGATGCGCCTTGGGAAAGATAGATCATCTCTTTTTCGTCACCTTCACACCTAAACGTGAACTCGAGAAACCTAAGGTTTCTATTACATGAGTCTATTAGTGTTTGAAGGATCTGTGAGTGGGCACAATTAACACAATAACTCAAGAACAACTCTATGAGTTAAAGAGCTAACGAGGACTTAGGAGCGAAAGTAAAAGAAGTATTTTGAGAGAGAAGTGGGAGGAGATGAACGGCCAAAACAATAGAAATAAGAGCAAGAAATCTATTTTCACATTTCTATGCGAGATTATATTTATAGGAGAAGGAAAATCAAGAAAAGGTAATTACCATTTCCTATTATGCATTCATGACACAATATTTAATATTATCTTCTCTTCCTCTAAGAATATGGCCGGCCATCCCTAGCTAGAGTGAAGGAAAATTTATTTTCTCACTTAACTTATTTATATCCTTCTCAAGGAAATTCATTTCATGTTTTCCTTTTGTGTAATTATTTTTATAATTAAAGGCAAATAATTCTCTCCTTTTTTTATGTGTCTTGACCGAATTCAACACCTAGGGAAGGGCATCTAGATACTTCTTTATTTCTTTTAAGACAATTCTTAAAATACCCATTGTATAATTAATATTGCACAATAATGAAATTAATTTCATAATGTCTCAAACAACTTCTCGGATTTAGAAACTAATTATATTTTCATCATATGAAAATACTCAAAATCTTATTTGTACATTCACATCACTTTATGTCCATGTGAACAAAAACACCCTTTAGACATTTTCTGAGAAAACGTCTAGTTCAACATTTGAACTTTTTTTGACTTAGTTTATAGTTTAACAATCCTACTTTGATCACCTGTAATACTGACCTTATGGATTCAAATGAACAAAGCTTGAACTACAATACTTAGAGTCAAAAGTTCACAAACCTCTTCCGAGTATTATCTTAATGTCAACTGACTCCACTAAAGATTTCACATTGAGAATCTCTCGGTTCAAATAAATTTATTTTCTACTAAAAAAATTCAACTTAATTATATTGAGTGGATCCATTGAATGTTATTTATGATTATCCTTCATGAATATCATCAACTATATGGTATTTATAAAATTATCATTTACCCGTCAAGTTGTCATTTCCTCAACTCCATTGTTACTTGTGAATAAGTTATAAACAATGTATTGACGAGGAGCTAACAAGTCACATTGTTTTATCCAAATAAAGTCGCTACTTAAATTTGGATACCGCGCGGTTCATTTATTCACAATCCAAGTAATAATACTTGAGGTGATATACATTGCATTTCAGCAATCTTGTGCATGAATTCCATATCTATGAGAACTTCACAAAGTATACTCATGTCAACTTCACAACCCAATATATCACCAATAGAGCACATCTAGTTCACAAACTTGGATCTAGAGTGTAGCTTTCTCAAATGTATATATTGAAGTCATGAAATGACATGTCTCATTTCAGGATTAAGGTAAGCACGATGCAATTCATACATAGTGACCTTGAGACATAAGAGGTTAAATGGTTTGTTCTTACATTGTCTCTACAGGTGCACTCGTCAATTCAATATCTTTGAAAGATACATTGGAAGAACTATAGAGTTTCTAACTCTCTATGTCTCGTAACCATACATCATAGATTCTTCCAACAATCATACTAGGATCAATAGTACGTTGATCTTTAGATTGTGAATATTTCATTTTAACCAAACCATGAAAAGTTTGTTCACGCAAATCTACATTTGTCTCTACATATATTGTTAGGTTTGATTAAAGACTATAAGACTATTTAATATCATAAATCTTCAAACAAACAAAAAATGAATGAATGAACGTTTTAACTTTTATTAATTTAATGAGCAATTACAATAAGGACTTATGAAAGATTTATATTACATCAATATGTAAATAAATAATTTTCTTGTGGGCATCTCTGCCAACAATTAAATGGGGAAGGACAGTCAAGGATCACAAATTTGATTATTTTGTTGATGTTGTGAGTCCTCATGGGGAGCTTAATAGTCTCCACTGAAGGAGTGATCATACCATTAAAGGCAGTCAGCACAATAGTTTATTGTTTTATGTGGATTTCATCAATCTTCATTTTCTTCAGCGTACTTCTGAAAATGGCATCTACCGAGCTTCCTCCATCAATAAGGATGTGTGCTACCGTGCAGTTTGAAATGTCCAATTCTATTATTAGGGCGTCATCATGTGGTGTGTCCAATTTCCTGGTGTCGCTTTCCTTGAAAGTGATCATAGCTTTGTTCTGGTCGTCGCTCCTAGTTTGCGTGTTATTCATCTTGAGGCTCTTCCCGGCCTGTTTTTTTGTCCTCCCTGTCTCTTTTCCTGGGAGCCGGATTTCCTTTGGCTTGACTGTTGAAGTTTCTCTTTTTGGGAGGAGGTCCCAAATCGAGTCCTTTCAGTTCCCTTTGGAATAATTCTCGGCCAAGACTTTCCTCATTGTTTCACAATTAAGGATCGCGTGTCCGTTACTTTTGTGGAATTCATTGTATGCATCAGGATCTCGAGTCTATTTTTTGGTGGAATTTCAGGGAGTGATGATCCAGCCTTCAAAAACACTTCCGACTGAGGATGCGGGAGTGATGATCCCACTCCATAGGGGTTTACCATGATTCCTAAGAAATCAAGGTTAGTTGCTATGGGAAGGGTCGTTCCAGCTCGTCCTTCCATATTGGGGCGAGTTGATGATCCTGCGGCAACTACTGCTGCAGCAAGTCTGTCAGCATCTAGAAAAACTTTTAGGGCGGCATGTTCAACAGACAGGAATTCCAAGGTAACTCGAGTGGATTGCTGAAATTCACGGTTCTTGATTAATCTAGCAACCAGAGTTTCCAAGAGAAATTTGATCTCGGAGGTGGCCCCCAAGTTCAACTCAACATGCTAGTTCTCGTTAACCATAATATCGAGCTTAGCTCAATTCTTCGAGATTAGAATCTTTGATAGCGTCTCACAGACGCGTCAAATTGTTGATGTCGGAATCGGTTCTCGCAACAATCACAAGACTATATATTAAGATTAGGGTATCGTTCGTATTTATATTTTTTGGATCTCAAAGATTTCTCATAAATAATATTGAAACAAGCTGTAAATAATAGCAGTAAGAAACAATAATGAAGAATATAATTGGAAATACAAAGGAAGGACCGAGCTGGCGATAATGAATATCAGTTTGGTCGTATAGGGAGAATAGATAAAATCGAAAATATATGATAAAACAGTATGTTTGTGTTGGTGATTGATGCACCTTAGCAATCATATTAAATGCTGAAAATAATTAATTGCACTCAGAATAGCCAATTAATAATTATGATTGCTAACAAGATCTAGATTTATTAATGTAATTCAATTAGGAAGACAATTCAGCAACCGATACTACATAAAAAATTTATAGAAAACTTACGGGTTTGAGATTAGCTACAGAACGTTCCGATCGAACGCACGCTCCGTCTCGTCCTTCTTCTGAATCGAGTACTCGAGGATGACATCGTAGTCTTCTGAAACGTAATCTTTGAGACGAGTGGGCACAATCGATATATAACTAAATTTTGAAATCAGATTGTTTTGGGATCTCGCTTCTATTACTTAAGATTGAAATTAGCAATTTCGGGGAATAAGGGAAGGAATATAATCGGCCAAGAGAGAGAGAGAGAGGGAGAGAGAGAGAGAGAGAGAGAGAGAGAGAGAGAGAGAGAGAGAGAGAGAGAGTTGGCCGAAATTATCAAACCAAAATGAGTTAATTTTCCTCTTCCCTTTGATCTCTATTTATAGCATTGGTAGGGAGATAACCCCTGAGAGATTTTCTCTCCTTTCTGTTGAGATATTCTCTCCTTTATAAAGATATTCCCTCTTTCTAGAGATATTATCTCTTTTGGATTTAATCTAGGCCAGTAGGTCTAAACAGTGAATCTAAATTCTCTCTCATCCATCATACTAATATCTATGGTTGAGAATTTTTCTCTTGGAAGAGAAATTCAGGGAGAACTTCAAGGAAGAAGTTCGGCCATCTTAGGGCATTCCCCTAGGGGGAATTTCGACCACCCTAGTGCCAAGGCTCAACCCAAGAATTTCCAAAGCCCGTTTGCTTGAAATTCAATTAATTATTAATTTAATTGATCCAACAATTATGCTATAAACATTTAGTTAATTCTGCGAATACCCTTTTCCATATTTAATGTTATCAATCACCATTACAGTAAATGGGATTAAATAATGAACAACATTATTATATGAAAGTTCGTATCCGCCTTTATCATAGCCGAATTGGAGACTATGGACCTAGTAGTAGAAGCTTAACGAACTCGATGAAAAAGAGGATACCCACCTATCTCTTTTTCATCGATTCGTCTATTCTTTATCAATACTCCACCGTGTAATTAAAGATTGAACTCTTCTTCAATACTAGAATTATATTTACTCATCGTGACGAGTGTCTACTGATATAGTCTGTTCGTGATCAAGATCCTCCAAGTTCAACCCGTGCCAAGAGAAGTCAATTTTATACTTCTCTTGATACATATCATCTCTAAGCATTGTTGCTTCCCTAGTGAAAGATTCTTTCGAACATTAACTTACTACGAAAGTGCGCGTAATCAATCAGTTATGGAATCAACACTTAGGTGAGTGAATATTGACCTCCTTCCAGGGAGGCTGGATTCCGTGTATGTAAATCACTTCACACTCGAATGATGCTCTGAGAAGACTCCCAAGACATAAGTTGTGATTAGCATGAATATCCTTTTAACGATTGAGTTAAAGAGCTCAGAAACATGATCTAGTGTCCATGACCACTTCAGGATATAGATCAAGTCTCACTGTGACCATCATAGTGACCTCGGTTAGTGCGTCGTAATGGTCCTTAAACGACACATCTACCCCAAAGCCTGTCCAGGTTGTACACTTACCACAAGTGTAAAATGCTCCCACATAGTGTTCCACATATAGGACTTCTGATATAGCTTTCCAGGCGTATATCAGCCATCGACCTTGTTTTAGCACACCGCCCGAACTCAGGTGCCTAATGCGTGACTCAGTTTAATACAGAGGCTATGGACGATAGTTATTATTAATTCTGATTAATTATTCTGAACTCAACCCACTAATCGTATAATTCTTATATAGTAATCTAATTATCGAAATCAGTAATTATTCACTCGTAATCTTCAAGTGGGCAATATTCCTATCAGTTTCGTGCTGGAAACTTCCTCATCTCCTTCTATTTATAGATATAAATTTGCATTTCATTTATTGATCTGGGTACTACGTGGCAAGCTGGGAGCATTCCGTGGTGCCACCTATTAAATGACATGAGAAGATGGTTGCTGAATAAACGGATTGTGGACTCTTCTTTGGCGTCTCGCTGGGTACCTGGTCATCATTTGACCAGATCTTTCGTGCTGAGCTGGATCTCTTGACTTGTTCTTCCGCGTTCATTCGAAGGAGTGTTGGATTGACTATTTCCTCGCAATGGGCTTCTTCGTTGTGTTGGGATCATTCATCATGCTGGGCCGTGATGATTTTAATTTGATGTCGGTGTTGGGCTTTGGCCTAGGTCGTCCTAAAGATTCATGAGGGTGATTTTCTACACCCCCAACATTTAAATGAAAAGCTAATTGACTGAAACTACAATTATTTAGATAAAACAAAAACAATTAACAAACCTGATTCTCGAAGATGAAAATCATGTTGAACAACCAACTCCATAAGTAACTATGATTAATTGAAACAATTTCCAGCAAAATTTGGTTGAGAAAAATGCCTGAAAAATTAAAGAAAATTCTAAAAAAACAAGAGATTTTAATGGACGATTACAGAGATGTATTTATGATAAACTTTGAGAGAGAGAGAAAGAGAATACGAAAATGTTGAAGAAACAAAGATATAATTCGAAAGAATAAAGGAAGCGTAATTATTTAGCCGATATATTATCATTAAAGAAAGCAATAATTTTTTTTCCCAAACTATAGGATCAGCCACAATTATAGGATTGACTTACCAATTTCAAACCGCCGAAATGAAAAGAATTGGCTTCATGAAATTTCAAATCTTGTACAAATGAAATTCAAAATTCAAACGCAAAAAATTCAAAAATTGAATAGTAAAGAAGTAGACAAACATAATTAATTAATAGGATGCGTAAGTATTAAGATCATTAGCATAAATTTAACGAAACATTAATCATATTGAAAATGAGCTATTAAACGTTGGTCATTTCGCTAATTTTTTGTTAATCTTTATTGCATTAATCTTTTAAGTCTACTACCACACACACCCAAGTGTTAGAATTCTCATAAAATTACAATATTATTATTCTTATCAAGGTGATTTCATCTTACAAACAATAAACAATTGCAGTTTTGATCGTTACACCCCATGAGAGTTTGTAATAGCTTTTATCCAATAATGATACACACAAAAAGAATTCATACAAATTACACATATTCGCAAGTACTTATCACATCCCTTTCTCGAGCCTTGCAAGTTTGTAAATGATATTACCAATTTTCTGCGTCTTTTGTCAGGCCAAAGACGAGAGCAATGGTAAGAAGAATAGCCTGCAAATATCACACAAAATGTATAAAGTTAAAATACATAAATCAAGAAGTGTGACTTGTGAAAGATTTAAAATCGCCATAAATCAGTTTCTTTTTTTTTCAAAAGATCTTCAAGCTTTACACATGAGCCACGATGGTCCCACTGACATGATGTCGTCGATATGTGATTAGATCGTTTAAGTGTGAGAATGAAATGTGATACAACTTTTGCCGTTGTGAATGTACAATAATCCTTCTTGGCCTTGTCACTTCAAAGTTCAAACCAAAAATGCATCCAAACCTATAACACCTTTTTTTTTTTCGTACCACTAATGATTAGATTGGTTCAACAAATCATATGCTCAATATATTTAGTTTGTTCACACAATTATTAACATGGGCGAGAGCTTTCACTATTGTAGAAAGTTCAATTCTTTTATTCCCTCCGAAATACCTTAATTTTCGTCAAAATGTGAGAGAGCTTTCACTATTACAACAATACATGGGTTTTTGATTCCCTCTTTTCCACAAAGACTAGTGACTTCATACGAAAATTAAAATCCGACAAACAGCAAAAAGGTAGATTGATTAAAGAAATCCTATGCTCAAGAAGTTTAGTCGGTTCAATTGATGATAGAAATGTAAGAGAGCTTTCACTACTGAAATTATGCCCAAAAAATTCCATCTTGTGTAGGCAATGATTCGTGAGTTCAAAGTCAAAATTTCTTGAACCCCACATACCATAATTTTTCGTAAAGTCTTCCAATATTGATCTAAATAATTTATTTTTCTTTGTGAGCGAGAAAAGACTCGTGCCTTCAAACTCAAGGTTTTATTAAAACCCGACATACCTAATTTTTGTCTAATCATTACAGGTCTTAGGCTGGAATCTGGATCAGCCAATTGTGTGCTCAAGATGTGTGTGGTTTTTTACTTAAGATGCGGGAGAGCTTTCACTTTTTCTTAGACATTTTTTGTTGCACGAAGTGAAAGTGATGTGGTATCAATAACTAGGCTACCCTACATACCGCACGAGAGAGCTTTCACCAAATAACAAGAAAAAAGCTTGAAATCTACACCCTAAATTATGGGATATTCAGAGGAGGAAAGTAGTTACTCACGCCAACTGTGCAAGCAATGTGTCCAGGCTTCTCTCTATAGTCGAGTCGGGAACAAAGCATAATCAAAGCACCAATGTACCAAGGGATTCCAGCGATAGCAAAGCCAATGATAAACCTTCGAAGAAAAGAAGATTAAGATTTTGCGATGATCCAACCAGAGAGTTAATTAGGCGTACCTCGTATTGGAATGCTAAATTGAATACAAGAAAACCACGTGAACTTACAGAAACCAGCCGAATCCCATACCACAACAAGGAAGACGACGCTCTCTCACAGGTCTTCCTTCAGAAACCGCATAACCCGTAACTATATAGGAACACATACGAATCATTATGATGCCATTCACCGATTGATCTTCATTCCAAACCGTATAAATTTATTGACTCCTCAATTTTTCATTTTATTCTAGATTTATATACTAATCAGATCTTAGTTTGTACATCTCATAACAATTTCACATTCAATGATTCATTCTCCGCTATCAATGGTCTTGATCCAGGTATTTGGCCACACCAAAACTTAAATAAGAAGTCAACACCGACACAGACACACACAAAAATGATGAGAATTCGCTGATAGTAAGTTCCAGGAATGGCTTGGTGGTCAGATCTCAATTCATACATATGACGATCAACTTTCAGCAATCAAATTCCCAAATCCAACTAATTCTCTAAGCCTCACCAAAAAAAAACAAGAATCAAACGCGACAACGAATGAGAAGAAGATTAGAAATCGGTGAGAGTGAGATCTACCAGGAATGGTCTGGTAGCCGCGAGCGTATTGCTCGGCGGTGGCTCCCGGCGGCGGGATCGGCTGAGGGAACCCTGACGGCGGCGGAGCGTAGTTGGCGACGCCCTGGAAAGTTCCATATTGATGGCGCTGCTGCTCGCCGAAGACGAATCCCGGTTTCTTGTTCTCTTCGTCGCTCATTTTTCAGAGATCAAAGTTCGCGAGCCAAGGAAAGTCAGCTAAGCTTACACGGAAAGAAAGATGATCACAGCGGACCCAAGAGCACCAGACTATTTGACACGTGTGAGAGTACAGTTGAGAAAAAAAAACCCAAATTAACTAATAGTCAAAGTTGTAAACTTTTAAGTTTATCTTGTTAAATAAATCAAAAAGTCATTATGGTTAAAAGTTTGAAATTCTATCTAAAATATTTAGATTGAATATAAAATGCTCGCGTTGTTAATGAATTTTAATTAATTTTCATTTTATTTTATCATTTATTTTCCTTTATATTAGCAAGAAACTTGGCCATGTTAGACATATTTTAATACGAACTTTCCAATAACATTTAAGGAACATGTGTAAAGATGTGAACTTATTTAAACGGTAAGTGCTAGTCTAACACAATTACTATATTATTTAGCACGATGACTCATTATGTATGGGAAGTTTCGTTTGTTTTCTTGTACACGCGCAGATGTTAAAAACGTGTACTTCTTTCTATTGTATTTCTTTTCAAATGTACTTTTAGAAGCACAAGTATATTGGAAATCACCGGTATAATGAAGTATATAGTTTTTCTTATTATTATAATAGGTGTCTTCTTCAGCACTTTGCACATGATTAGTCATTGAGTTATCAATTAAAAGGCTTTTATAGAAAACTATCAACTTTTTACGAACAAAGTAATTCACTTTATAAAGAAAAACAGAATTGAAATGAATTGGTCACGGTAATTATGTTTGTTATTTGTTCTAATTAACTTTACTAATTAACTTATTATCTTAGTTTAATTTACATAAATTTTTCTAAAGCAGCAAAAGCTGCAGGTGAGAGATCAAATCTACGAACTCTTAATTGAAAATATGTGACATTATTACTAATTTATCTTAAATATAATTTAAATTCACATAAGTTTACTGAGCTATTTCCACGCAAATATTTTATTAATTTCTTTATTTTTGAAAAACATGTAATAATGTATTTATTTATTTTTATATTAACTAATAATTTAAATTTGTTTAGTTTACATAAGTGGATTATATTTTTTTTTTATCTTTGATTAAAACTATAGAAGGAAGTTTAGAATTGACCAATAAATATAACGAATATAACATTGCATGTGATGAACACAAAGGGAGAAGAAGTTGTATAATAAAATCGTAGTAGATAAGATATTGGTGGGACTTCCAATAGTAAAATAAAGAAAACAAATGTATCATGACTCATCACTCACAGAATGACGATCACGGAGTTTTCACTTCTCAACTCAGCACGAACTTGAATAAACATTTTATTTGCGAAAACAATAGTTGACGATTATATATATTAAATTATTTACAAGGAGAAGAATGCTGGCGAAATTTGGGGTCATTATCTCGAAACCGCTCTTCCTGCGATCAATTCACATTCACACTCGTAGGACAGCGAAAATGGGATCGTCGGAAGAATCGCTTTCGTCTCCGAAGCTTTTGTTCAGGCAGCTCTTCGAGAAGGACTCGTCTACCTATACGTACCTTCTCGCCGATCTCTCTCATCCCGAGAAACCCGCTCTGGTAATTTCTCTCATCGACTCATTGTCGTTTTTACGTTCCTCTCCATTGTTGTTTTTCGCGTGATGATCTCGATCGAATTGATCTTGACGTGCAGAGATATCATTCCTTCCGTGTGCTTATAGATACGTTTTAGATTTCATTTGTAGCTATCATTGATCTTCCTCTGATCAAGTTTATGGTGTTGTGAATGAAATTTCAGTTGATTGATCCTGTAGACAAGACAGTGGACAGAGATTTATCTCTGATAGAAGAATTGGGGCTTAAGCTTGTTTACGCGATGAACACGCATGTCCACGCCGATCACATCACGGGAACAGGTCTCATTAAGGTTCGTCGCACTCGTACAATCACTACTCTTTCGTTTGATTCACCACAAGTGATTGTTCTTTTGATTGTTGAAACGCATCTGATTTGAGCAGGGTAAAGTGGCTGGCGTGAAGTCCGTGATTTCTAAAGCAAGTGGTTCAAAAGCTGATGTTTTCGCTGAACCTGGTGATAAGATCCATTTCGGTGGTCTTTCTCTTGAGGTAAAAAACAGGATGATAAGATTCAGAACATCACTCTTCGCAGGGTTTTAGCTTTGTTTCAACAAAAAATGGGTCTAAGGAATTTGGGAATAGCATTCTATAAATATGTTGTAAATTGTCAATGTGCTTACGTGGCAGTCATTTACAGAAAATTATGTATCGGATTGCCTTTCGTTTACGGTCGTTTTGTTTACATTGAATTTTTGGACTATATTGGTTCAAATATTCTTATAAACAGATTTGCCTGACTATTTACTAAACGATTACAAAATGTTGGCTTTCATCAAAATATTAAATGTTTATATCGCTAGTATCTAGAATAACACTTGTTTTAATAGGAGTAAACGTCGATGAATTGTGAATTCGACATTGTGTTATGTATTACATGATGCTGTTAATTAGAGAGATATGAACTGGTATAGAGAGGTAAGTATACATAGGATAGACATTGTTAGTGATTGTTGACATATATATAGGTTGCTGAATTGCGGGTGAATTTGGATGCAGGTTCGTGCTACTCCGGGTCACACAGAGGGTTGCGTTACTTATGTTACTGATGACGAGACTCGCCCTAGAATGGCTTTCACCGGAGATGCTCTTCTGATACGTGGCTGTGGAAGGACCGACTTTCAGGTGCAACTCATTCTTATCACAATGTTGACGAATTCGAAACTGTTTGGGTTTGTTGAGTCTTTAATCACAGATTAAGTAATCGCAGTACAAGAAGTAATGAAATGCGGAAAGTAAATAAGGCAAAGAGATTAGTTCGATCTTCAATGATCTACATCCAGCCTTGAGGTTTTCTTCACTATCAACAAGATGAATCTAGGTTTACAACTTGTTTTGTACTAGAACTTTCCTTCACAATTAACTGTATCTGATTTGTGTTTTCTCTAGCTCTCTCTCACTCTAAAAAATGTAAACTGACTTAAGACGATGCTTAGATTAAAAAATAAGACTTAATTCAACTGTATTTAAAGGCAGTGACAGATTGCTTCTAGAACAAGCAATGAAGATCCAACAGTATTGTAACTGATTTCTGCGGACTTGTCCAGCAAGGCATCCTTCAAACCCTCTTGTCTTCAACTGATTAGATCACAGTCTAAAAATTCTCCACCTTGATCTACTTCCCCTCATCATACCAGAATCATTAATTTGTCTTATCACTGCACTTTTAACATGCATGGATTTTGTTTGATATGTCATATACCGCATGTTCGGTTGGAATGAATTCGGATTCGGGGCTCTTTCTCTCTTCTTTGCAGCAGTAGCGAAAATGTGTTTCATGAGATTGGTTTGATACAGCTAAGTCTTTTCGCAGGGTGGAAGTTCGGAGCAGCTCTACCAATCTGTGCATTCACAGGCAAGAAAAATATATTTACTAATATGTTATGAAGCACGTTTAGATCATTTCTGTATTCATAAATTTTGAAATATGTGTATCATGTACATACTTAATGGGGGCAGATTTTTACATTACCGAAGGATACATTGATCTATCCTGCTCACGACTACAAAGGATTCACTGTGAGTAAACAAACGTGATCATCATATTTTTGTTTCCATACATGCGTCATCTTATGTGAAAAACGCTACTAATCGCAGGTAAGCACCGTGGGAGAAGAGATGCTTTACAATCCCCGCTTAACGAAAAATGAGGTAACATTTGAACTTTATATAAACATATATACGATGCCCATTTTCCCACATGCAATTATGAAATTATCCATATGTGATATTTTACAACTTTATTGTGTCTCAGTCCTATTCTTTTTATTTTCTTTCCTTTTGGGGG
Source organism: Urtica urens (assembly GCA_958296335.1). Taxonomy (NCBI): domain Eukaryota; kingdom Viridiplantae; phylum Streptophyta; class Magnoliopsida; order Rosales; family Urticaceae; genus Urtica; species Urtica urens. The sequence goes on from OY282522.1 coordinate 543,217, forward strand.
TATTATTTTCCCGTGATGCATTATTAAATTGAAATTATTTTCCAGAGGAGTGTTCAAAAATTTAATTGGCAAAAATTTATATACAATGACACTTTATATTTTTTTTGTAGGAGTCGTTCAAGAAAATCATGGAAAGTAAGTATTTTCACTAAAGTTTGTATATTATATACATTAATACAAGTCAGAGAATGGTTGACTAACTAATAGCATTATTTCATCAGATCTGAATCTGCCGTACCCGAAGATGATAGACATGGCTGTCCCGGCAAATATGGTTTGTGGATTGCAAGATATAACCCCTAAAGTCTGATGAGCCAAACCTAAGCTTCTTCCAAAACTTTGACAAATTCTGTTGGCGATTATGTGATATGTTTAGAAGCATTCTCTCTACCATACTAACAATTTACAAGATCATTGAATAAATAGCCAAGCTGTATATTGCAATGGAAAATCAAACTGGATAAGAGGGTAAATTTTATTTTCTTAAAAGAAAATTAGTAGGTGTGATATGTCCTTGTTGATCGTTGAACATGCTTTGTCAACATGTATGATGAAAGGGTCCTTAAAAAATGAGTCTCACATCATGTGTTGTGTTTTGTCGCGAGGCTGAATTTAGTCCTCACGTACAACCACTGAATAGTGCATAATTACACAAAGTAGCTCTCATGTCTTGTGCCTTCATTATGAGAGTTTTGGTTGCTATGTCATCGCGTATGTAAACCTAAAATATCCCCGCTAAATTTAAATGGAGGACCTACCAAACAGACACACACACGTATAATAATAATAATAATAATAATAATAATAATAATAATAATAATAATGACGACGATGATGAGTGGAAGTATTTAAAGAGAAATTTCATTATTTGAAAAATATAGTTTATACATTATTTGAAAAATATTTAAAAATAAATTTTTTGAATCGGACAAAAATATTTATAAGAAAAACATTTAATTTATTCAAAAGATTTACTTCAAAATTTGATCATTAGCCGGTTGTTTTTGTATGATTTTCTTGTTAAAATTTATTAAATGCTGTTCGATTATTAGCAACATATATGTTAAATCGGGTAAATTTTGGTAAAATTTAATTCGATTTTGAATTTTGAGTTTTAAAAAATGTTAAACACTTTAAATGTCATCGTACGTTCAATGTCGTACGATATAAAAAACAAAAGATGAAACTTTAGACGTCGCTCTTTTTAAAAACGACGTCTAAAATGGCATATGATGGTAGCGTATGATAGTCTACTCGACAATTAATTGCATACCATCATAGAAGACACTTTAGACGTCGCTTTTAAGAAAAGCGACGTCCAAAGTATCATTTGTTCGTATCGTACAGTATCGTACGTACGATGACATTCAAAATTTTCATCATACGTCTCATCATTTTTCAAAGTTCAAAAGTCAAAATCGGCTTCAATTTAATCAAAATTAACTCGATTTAACATATATGTTACTAATAATCACTATACTATTATATGTGCATAATTAAAGAAGAGAGTGATGAGTGAATGAAGATATTTTCATTACTGAATATGTTTACACGATCTTGATATTTAAATAACAATCATTGAGTAACTAACTTATAACAGAAACATAACACTGACTAATGACATAATGCCATGTGGCAGTGCTTATTGGGATTGGTGCCCACAAAAGAGATATTAGACATTATAAACTATAAATACTTTTGTATTTAGTTTTTTATTGAAACATTAAATAAAATTAAATATTAATTCTTGATTAAATTTGTGTTTATGTATGTTTGTTACGCTCTGAATCGACGAAAGGGGTGTTAGGTACAGACTTGACAAGATAGCCCCTTGTGACTAGTTTAAATAATAGTTCGCAATCTAAAGATCGATAGGGAAATCAAATTTGAGTATTGATTGTTTCAATAAATCAGGATATTCTATCTTGTGATATAGAGAGTTGAGAGTCTGTGCTTCATTCTTGATATCTTACAGAAGTGAATGAAACCGTTTAATCGCTCGAAACTTCAAAATAACATACGGTGGGTATTTGGGTACTTACCTAAATCCTGAAGTGAATGCATAATCGACGTGACACTTTATGAAATTTGATTTTTCAGTGGGCAATGGCTAATTGAAGTTGCATCTGACCCGACGGTTGGTGTCATAACGTTGTTACATTTGATTATATGATTCACATATACAGAATTCGTGTTGAAACAATACCAATGCATTAGTATCACACTATGCTTTGTTATGAGATTGTGAGTGAATAAACTATTGGAATAGGTATAGAGTTAAGAACAAATTATCATTAACATATTAATGGCGGAATATAAAAATTTCTTTACTAGTAAAAACGATTTTACTAACTTAGACAAATGGCATGAACATCTTTATATTTAAAACATTATTATTTACTTGGTTGCTAACCTTTCTTGGAGGTTGATCTTAGAGGAGCCTTGGAAAGGTTGACCTTCTCATTTTACTCGTTTTTTTCATGCATAGTCTTGATCTCGAAAAACCTAAGGTTTCTATTACAAGAGTCTATAGAGGTTTGAAAGATTTGTGTGTGGGCACAATGAAACACAATCGCTCAAGAACAAATATATGAGCTAAAGAGCTAATTTGAGCCTAAGTCTAATGAGGACTTATGTGCCAAAAGTAAAGAGATATTTTTAGAGAGAAAAAGAGAGGATTTTTGGTAAGGTCAAAGGGAGGGAATAAGAGCTCAAAAACTTATTTTCACATCACTATGTGAGACTCTATTTATAGGAGAATGAAATACCAGAAAAGGTAATGACCCTTTCCTATTGTGTATTCATGACACAATATTTGATTTCATCTCCTCTTTCCCTTGTACATGGCCGGCCATACTCAACCATCAGTGAGGGAAATTTGTTTCCTCACTTAGCACATTTAATTCCTTCTCAAAGAAATTCATTTCTTCTTTTCCTTTTGGGTAATTATCTTTATAATTAAAGGGAAATAAATTTCTAGATATAATTTCTCCCATCTATGATGCTTGGCCGAAATTCTACCTAGGGGGGAGCTTCTAGATGCTTCCTTATTTATTTTAAGACAATTCTTAAAATACCCATTATAGAATTAATATTGCACAAATAATGAAATTAAATTCATAATACCTCAAACGACTTCTCGGCTTTAGAAACTAATTTATATTTTCATCATATGAATATATTCAAAATCTTATTTTGAAATTCACATCATTTTATGTCCATGTGTACAAAAATACCCTTGAGATATTTTCCGAGAAAACGTCTAGTTCAACACTTGAACTTATTTTAATTTAACTTCTAGTTTAACAATCCTACTCTAATGACATGTAATAGTGACCTTATGGATCCAAATGAACAAAGCTTGAGCTACTATACTCAGACTCAAAAGTTCACAAATGTTTTTCGAGTATTAGCTTAATGTCAACTGACTTCACTAAAGACTTGACACTGAGAATCTCTTGGTTCAAATGAATTTATTTTCTACTCAAATTCAACTTAATTATATTGAGTGGATCCATTGAATGTTATCTATAATTACCTTTCATGAATATCATCAACTAGATAGGATTTATAAAATTATCATTTTACCCTTCTAGTTGTTATTCCTCAACTCCTTTATTACTTGTGAAACAATGTATTGACGATGAGCTAACAAGTCACATTGTTTCATCAAAATAAAGACTATACTTAATTTTGGATACTGTGCGGTTCATTTATTCACAATCCAAGTAATAAAGCATGATGTGATATACATTGCATTTCAGCAATCTTGTACATAAGTTCCATATCTATGAGAACTTCACAAAGTATACTCATGTCAACTTCAATACCCAATGTTGGCAGAAATGACCACATGAAGATTATTTATTTACAAATCGATGTAATATAAATCTCTCATGAGTCCTTATTGTAATTTGCTGATTAAATTAATAAAAGTTGAAACGTTCATTCATTCCTTTATCATGTGTTTGAAGATTTATGATATTCAATAGTCTTATAGTCGTTAATCAAACCTAACAATGTATGAAGAGAAAAATGTAGATTTGCGTGAACACTTCATCATTTGGCTAAAACGGAATATTCACAATCTAAAGATCAACGGACTATTGCTCCTAGTATGATTGTTGGAAGAATATATGATATTTGGTTACGAGGCATAGAGAGTTAGAAACTCTATAGTTCTTCCAATGTATCTTTCAAATATACTGAATTGACGAGTGCACATTTAGAGACAATGTAAGAACAAACCATTTAACCTCTTATGTCTCAAGGTCATTATGTATGAATTGTATCGTGCTTACCTTAATCATGAAATGAGACATGTCATTTCATGACTTCAATATATTCATTTGAGAAAGCTACATTGGTGAACTAAGTTTGCTGAAATGCAATGTATTGGGACTAAGTTTGTGAACTAGATGCGCTATATTGGTGATATATTGGGTTGTGAAGTTGACATGAGTATACTTTGTGAAGTTCTCATAAATATGGAGTTAATGCACAAGATTGCTGAAATGCAATGTATATCACCTCATGTTTTATTACTTGGATTGTGAATAAATGAACCGTGCGGTATCCAAATTTAAGTAGCTACTTTATTTAGATGAAACAATGTGACTTGTTAGCTCTTCGTGAATACATTGTTTATAACTTATTCACAAGTAATAATGGAGTTGAAGAAATAACAACTTGACGTATAAAATGGTAATTTTATAAATCTCATCTAGTTGATGATATTCATGAAGGGTAATCATAGATAACATTCAATGGATCCACTCAATATAATTAAGTTGAATTTTTTGAGTAGACAATAAATTCATTTGACCCGAGAGATTCTCAGTGTCAACTCTTTAGTGGAGTCAGTTGACATTAAGCTAATACTCGGAAGAGGCGTGTGAACTTTTGTCCGAGTATAGTAGCTCAAGTTTTGTTCATTTGGATCCATAATGTCACTGTTACATGTCATTAGAGTAGGATTGTTAAACTAGAAGTTAAGCCATAATAAGTTCAAGTGTTGAACTAGACATTTTCTTGGAAAATGTCTAAAGGGTATTTTTGTCCACATGAACATAAAATGATGTGAATGTCAAAATAAAATTTTGATATTTTCATATGATGGAAATATAAATTAGTTTCTAAAGCAAAGAAGTCGTTTGAGGTCTTTAGAAATTAATTTCATTATTTGTGCAATATTAATTCTACAATGGGTATTTTAAGAATTGTCTTAAAAGAAATAAGGAAGCATCTAGAAGCTCCCACTTAGGTAGAATTTCGGCCAACATCATTAGAGAGAAGGAAATAATATCTCTTATTATTTTATGCATTATTACATATTGGTAATTTCCGAAAAGAAAAGAGGAAATGAATTTTTTGAGAAGGAAACAAATGTGCTAAGTGAGGAAACAAATTTCTTATGCATCAAGGTGGCCAGCCATACACATAGAGGAAGATGAGAGAAAATCAAATATTGTGTCATGAATGTACAATAGGAAAGGGTAATGACTCTTTCCTGATTTTCCTTCTCCTATAAATAGAGTCTAACATAAAGATGTGAAAATAAACTTTCTTGCTCTTGTTCTCTCAAAAGTGGCCGACCATATTCCTCCTCCTCCTCTCTCTAAATACCTTTATGATTTGGCACCTAAGTCCTCATTAGACTTAGGCTTAAATTAGCTCTTTAGCTCGTAGACTTGTTCTTGAGTTATTGTGTTTAATTGTGCTCACACGCAAATCTTTCAAATCCTTTAAAGACTCATGTAGTAGAAACCATAGGTTTCTCGAGTTTAGGATTAGGTATGAAGGTAACGAGGAAGAGATGATCTACCTTTCCCAAGGCTCATCAAAGATCAAGCTACAAGAGAAAACTTAGTAATCAAGTAAATAATAATGTTTTGAATATAAACATGTTCATGCACTTTGCCTAGGTTTGTAAAATTGTTTTACTAGTAATTTTTTTTTATATTCCGCCATTAATGTTTTAATGATAATTTGTTCTTAACCCTAGACCTATTCCAATACCCAATACATCACCAATAGAGCACATCTAGTTCACAAACTTGGATCTAAAGTGTAGCTTTCTCAAAAGAATATATTGAAGTAATGACATTACATGTCTCATTCCAGGATTAAGGTTAAATGGTTTGTTCTTACATTGTCTCTAAAGGTTATTGGTCAATTCAGTATCTTAGAAAAATAGACTGGAAAAACAATAGAGTTCCTAACTCTCTATACCTCGTAACCATACATCATAGATTCTTCCAACAATCATACTAGGATAAATAGTCCCTTGATCTTTAGATTCTGAATATTTTGTTTTAACCAAACATGAAGACTTTGTTCACGCAAATTTACATTTGTGTCTTCATACATTGTTAGGTTTGATTAAGGACTATAAGACTATTCAATATCATAAATCTTCAAACAAACGAAAAAGGAATGAATGAACGTTTTAACATTTATTAATTTAATCAAAAAATTACAATAATGACTCATGAGAGATTTATATTACATCGATATGTAAATAAATAATCTTCTTGTGGGCTCTTGTCGCTTGTTTTTGGACAACGATTTAGGAGCCCTAAACGATTCGACCCAAGGCCAGACCGAGTGATCGCGTTCGGGCTCTAGCGTGTCGGACTTGGTATCCCAAGTCGTCCCTTAGCTGTCAATGAGGTTCTCTCCGTGCAGGTACCTGAAATGCGAAGAAGTCACGTGAACTACAAAGGAGAAACAGAGGGGGTGCCTCTGTTTACCTCTCTGGCGCTCAACATTAGTGGGATTGAGGTGGATAAAAAGGTTAGGAGTTTAGAGGGCTAAGGTTTGAGAGAAACGAGTGAGGTACGACTTCAGCAGCGTCTCAGTACTCAAATTTTTAGATTCCCTTTTCTGGGATCCATGCCCCGTATTTATAAGAGGTGAGTGAGGAGCAAAGGAGAGCCTTCAGCCGGCCGAGGAGATTCGGGGCGGCCTTTGGCCGAGAAGATTCCCTTACTCGGCCCTTGGCCGAGTGATATACCGCGCGTCGGCCCATGGCCGGGTCAAGGAAAGCCCAGGCCGACTCTTGGCCAAGCGGAAAACTTCACTCGGCCTTTGGCCGGTGAAAACGTCGTGGGCCGGCCCTTGGCCGAGTCAAGGGAGGGCCAAGGCCGGCCCTTGGCCGAGAGGAGAACTTCACTCGGCCTTTGGCTGAGTGAAAGCGTCTTGGGCCGGCCCTTGGCCGAGAGGAGAGCTTCACTCTGCCTTTGGCCGAGTGAAATTTCGTGGGCCGGCCCTTGGACGGGCCAAGGGAGGGCCTCTGGGCCGGCCTTCGGCCGAGGAAGGAGTCTCACTCGGCCCTTGGCTGAGTGGAAAGGTTTTGAGCGCCGACCTAGGGCAAAGTTAAACCCTCTCGGAGCCTCCATTGAGCCGTCGCGTCATTTATTCCCATAACACTAGCCCCCTGAGTTCGCCATCGAGCAGAGTCTGTGTGGTGAACTCAAACTCATCCGCCCTTGGTTATCACCCATTGTCACGCCCTTCCTTGGTTCGGTAAGTTTTTCTTAAAACATTTTGTCTATTCTTGACGTCATCTCTAGGCACGTGGGTATGGATCCGGCAGAGTACACGTTAGAGGGTGGGACCGTCGAGGATGAACTTTTTCCCCTTCTCGGTGATCAATATGTGGATCTAGACCAATTTTGGAGGCAATTTTCTTCTTCCCCAAGCCCTTTCTTCGCGCCTCCCTCTTCTTCAATGGGTGAGAGAGACTCGGAGGTGGTGGAGGAGTTTTCTTTAATCGATCACTGGCTGGGCGAGGGAGAGGAAGTGGGGCGAGCGAGCGTGGGGTCGCCGTCCACCGAGGAGGCCGGTCGCCCCGCCCTCGCGGTCCTGGACAAGCGAGTCGTCGCCGGCGAGGAGGCAACTGGAGGCCCCGGGAGCGCGGGCTCCGACGCGGATGGGCGAGCAAATTTGTGGCCTTCGGCCATCGGGAAGGTCTCTTCTGGCGCAGGCGTCGGAGAGGAGATCCAGCCCCCTAGGGACGCGAGCGCGGGCGTTGAGGCGAAGACCCAGCCCCCCGAGGGTGCGAGTGCGGGCGTCGGGACGAAGGCCCAGCCCCCCGAGGGCGCGAATGCGGGCGTGGGCGTCGGGGCGGAGACCCAGCCCCCCGAGGGCGCGAGTACGGGCGTGGGCATCGGGGTGGAGACCCAGCCCCTCGAGGGTGTGAGCGCGGGCGTCGGGGCTGAGGCGGAGGCCCAGCCCCCCGAGGGCGTGAGTGCGGGCGTGGGCGTCGAGGCGGAGACCCAGCCCCCCCGAGGGCGCGACCCGACGTCGCGATGATCCTCGCCGGGAGAGAGGTTGGTGACGGGAGCGTGGGCGCGGAGAGCGTGCTAAACGCGCAGGTCCAGGGTGAGTGCTCCGCGCTCGTGGGTTCGAGCCATCCCTGGATCTCCGTTGCCGGGGGGATTTTGCGAGACGAGGCTCGCACCAATTCTGCCGTTTCGTGGACGGGGCTAAGTGCCGAGGAGGGAGCCTCCGCGGGGACGGCCGAGAAGACCCCTGCTTGGGTGAGCGGCGACCCCGAGAGGGGAACCCGCCCCACGGCGTGCGAGAATCTGGCCCCCGGAGGGACCTCCACCAGGGAGAACGCGGTTGCCCGGAGAGGGGCCATCACGATGGGGAACGGGGAGGACGTTCGGGCCGTCGCGCGTCGGTAATCGGTTTCGGGTGCTTGACCCAGGGAGCCTCCCGAGACGTCGTGGCCTTCCGGCGCTGAGGGCTCTGGAGAATCGCCCGATCACTCGGCCGCTCCCGTTACTTTAATAGCGAGGGAGGAGAGACGCGCGTTTTCGTTCTCGATTAGGGAATCGATGGTCCGGGATGGTTTTAATTGTTCTGGGGTCGATTTCTCGAGTTCCCTTTCCCTCGCGAGTTTCAAGGGTCTGAGGCGGAGATTTTATATTCCGAGTTCCATTTTATTGTTGCGATCGCTGCCCGACGACCTCCCGAGTCGCCCGCAATTGGGGTATGCGGCCGTTCATGAGGCGAGCCTCCGCGGGGGTCTGCGACTACCCTTCCAGCCCGTGATCCAAGAGTTGTTGGTCCGGTTGAACGTCCATGCGACCGAGATGTCGCCTTTGTTCTACCGCGTGGGGGCTGCCTGTCACATGATGCTGTACCGGGCCCGAGGCCGGGGCGTGACAGCCGACGAGTTCCAGAATACCGTATCCGTCCACGGTGTGCCCGGGAAACTGGGCTTCTACAAGGTCCAACATCGTAAGAAATCTCCTATTCTTACGAAGCTGTCCACCAAGCATCGATACCCTTGGGTGTGGGTGTCCGAGTCTGCGTTCGGAATGGCGCTGTTGACTTTTGGTCCCGTAGCCGATTTCATGGCGGACCGTGATACTGAACATTCCGAGCTGGCCCTTGTGATTGGAGCTATTCCGGACTCGAGGCGACAAGGAATTCTCTTTGAATCTGCCGATCTCATGGCGACCACCGGGTGGTTCGTCCCTAGTGCATAAGTGGTCTCGGGCCCTGCTTCGGCTGAGAAGTCCGCCGGGGATTTCGACCCTGAGGCGACGATAAAGCCTCCTTCGCCTCCCGAATCGGGGGGTATTACCCGTTCCTTCGTGTCTAAGGGTGTTGCTATTTTCTTCTTTGCCTCGTTTTCTAACTTTGACCGCTATTTTGTTTTCTTTTCAGATACGATGGCTCGCAATCGTTCACGCGTGCGACTGCCGAGGGGAGAGCCCACCGCCGAGGCTTTGGCCGCGGCACGTTCTCGTATTGAAGCTCGCCGCGAGAGATCTCCGATTCGGGCCCCAGGCAAGATGCTCTCCTCGAACAAACGACCGATGCTGGTCCCACCTGCCCATGAACCGTCCGGCGGGACGCGCCCACACTTCGAGCGCATCGGATGGCATGGAGTCCACCCTGCTGCAAGAGGCCAAAGCGCTACGGGGTCAATGTTCTCGAGGGATTCTTGACTCTCCCCTACGGGAATTCAAGGGGCTTCTAACGACCGGGGATCTCGAATATTTCCAGAACGGGATCAGCGATGCCCGCAAGGTACAAACTTTCTCATTTTGCGTTGTTTTGTCCGTCGTTTATTTCCCTTTTTCACACGCACTTATGTGTGCGTGTCTTTGCTTTGTCAGATGCTTGCCCGACAAGAACGGGGCGATCGGATTCTCCGAGACTTGTTGCGGAGGATGCAGGTCATGAGGAAGGATGTCGAGAAGATGACGGCCGACCATGCTGCCGCCTTGACGGAGGTCGGTCCCGCTCGGGAATTTCACGTCCTGGAAGGGGAGTTGCGGAAAGTTTGTGCGGAGTTGGAGGCTGACCGGTTGTTGCGAGCGGTGGATCGCACGTCTCGAGAGAAAGCGGAGCAGGCGGCAGACACCTTCCTGGGCGAGACGAAGAAAATTCAGACCGCGCTCGCCGGCCGAGACGAGGAATTGAGGATCGTGCACGCCCAGCTGATGACGAGCGAGATCTCTCGAGTCAAGGCCGAGAGGGAGAGAGACTCCCTTCTCCTAGAGATGCAAGCTCTTATCGAGGAGAAGGACGATACTGTGCGGTCGAAGGCCGACCTGGAGGATGACTGGGACTTGGCTTTGGAAGAAGCCCGTTACGCAGCCGCCGTGCGTGTTCGTGATGCGGTCACGAAGGAGAACGTGACTCGTGGGGTCACGTTTTCTTTCTTCGAAGCGATGTTCCCTTCACTGGATGACGTCCCCCGATCGGGTGACGCACACTTCAGAGCTCCTTCAGAAGTTGCTCGGTCGACGAACCGGCCGCCTGATGGAGAGACTACCGACGGGTCGGGCATTCCGATTGATGAGGAACAGGTTGACTTTGGCCCCGAGTGATTGGCTTTTTCTTGCATTCGTTTTGCGCACATGTTTAGCGCTTGCCTTCCTTTATGAAAAAACATTTTTTACCTGTTCCTCGCGTATTTTTAGCACATCTTTGTCGGATTTTGCCGCGTTTATTGGATGTTTTGATTTCTCTACTTGTTCGTAATCGTCATAATGTGGGATGAGAGATTATTCGGGGCTCATCCTTGCCTTTCGGCGGGCGAGTGTGTGGTTGCTTGGTATGAGACACCCGGTGCGCGGATGCCTCCCCATAGGAGGGCTGTGGGGGTCTCGCTACCTGTCGGTGTGCGAGTGCACCGTCACTTGTCACTTGGGGCAAACCATCCGGTGCGCGGATGTTTTCCCATAGGAGGGCTATTGGGGTCTCGCTACCTGTCGGTGTGTGAGTGCGCCGTCACTTGGGGCAAACCATCCGGTGCGCGGATGTTTTCCCATAGGAGGGTTGCATAAGACTCGCTTCCTGTCGGAGTGCGAGAATACAGTCTACCTTATAGCCCCCCGAGTTTGTTTTATAAATTTGCAAAGATTTTAAAATAAATTGTAGAGAGCTCAAAGCGTAACTTATATTCATTGTCGAAAAGGGGTTACACTTTTTGGGTCGTGGGCCTCATATACAAATAATAAAATTGCGAAAGGGATGGAAGTGAGTTGTCTTTTGGACGGCGTCTACTGGTAGATACTGTCTCAAGTGCTCGACATTCCACGGGTGGGTGAAAACGAGACCTTCCAGGTTTTCCAATTCGTAAGTTCCATCGTGGGTGGCCTGGCGTACTCGATATGGGCCTTCCCAAGTAGGTCCCAACACTCCAGCCCCTGGGACCTGCGTGTTTGGGAAAACCTTCCTGAGGACGAGACTTCCGTTTGCGAATTTCCTCAGTTTGACCTTCGAATTATAGTACCTTTCGATTTTTCTTTTTTGTTCGATCAAACGTGACAATGCGTCTGTTCTTTTTTCGTCTATGAGGTCCAGCTCCAACCTCATTGCCTCATTTTTCTGGTCGTAGTTGTGGTCGATAATGCGGCAGGTGGGTATGCTTGTTTCCACAGGTATTACGGCCTCGACGCTGAATGCTAATCCGAACGGGGTTTCGCTGGTGGCGTTTCGCGCTGTGGTCCTGTACCCCCACATAACTGTTGGCAGCTCTTCGGCCCAGGACCCCTTTTTTGCCTCTAGCTTTTTCTTCAGATTTTCTTTTATCGACTTGTTTACCGCTTTGACTTGACCATTGGCCTGGGGGTGTCGAGGTGACGAGTATGTCTTGCGAATTCCCAACTGTTCGCACAGTTCTCGTAGGCGCGTGTTATCGAACTGCTTCCCGTTGTCGGTGACGATTGACTCGGGCACCCCAAAGCGGCATATTATGTATTTCCACATGAAGCTTGTTGTATTCGCCTCTGTGATCTTTGCGAGTGGCTCCGCTTTGACCCATTTTGTGAATTAGTCCACCGCGACGATTGCGAACTTGTATTTGTTGGCATTTATGCCCACAAAGGAGATTTTTGATATTAAATACTTTTGTATTTGTTTTGATTTGAAATTAAATAAAGATTGAATATCCATTCTTATTTAAGATTGTGTTTACGCATTAATGTCTACGCTCTGAAACTGTCATCAACGAAAGAAGTGCTAAGTATAGACTTGACAAGATACCTTCTTATGACTAGTTTAAATAATAGTTCGCAATCTAAAGATCGATTGGGCAATCGATTCCTAGTAATGATTGTTAGAATGAATTAAACGATATCTTATCTTGTGATATGGAGAGTTGTGACTCTGTAATTCATTCTTGATATCTTAATGAAGATATTGAACAAGACCTGTGAAGTTTTGAAGTTCGAGATAAAACCGTTTAATCACTCGAAACCTCAAACTTACATACGAGAGGTATTTTAGTAATTACCTAAATCCTGAAGTAAGTACATGTCTTCTTGTAACACTTTATGACATTTGATTTGTCAACGGGCAATGGCTAAATGAAGTTTCATTGACCCGACGGTTGGTGTCATAATATTGTTTCGTTGAAACATGTGATTCACAGATATGGAATTTGTGTTGAAACAATGCTAAGGCATTAGTATCACATCATGCTCTGTTATGAGAGTGTGAGCGAATAAACCAGGCCTGGTGTTGTCGCTGAAATTTGGACAACGTTCAGAGACCTAAGCGGTCAGATCCTCGCTCAAAGCCGGTGACCCTCGCTTCGGCCTAAGCGTGTCAGATCCGGTGTCCCGGATCATCTCTTTGCTGTCGTGTGGTCTTCGAGTCCGTCTGTTATCTGAAAAGAGTAAACACACGTGAACTAAGAAGGGAAAACAGAGAGGGGGTCCTCTGTTTACCTCTCCGACGCTCAACATTAGTATAATGTGGGTGGAGTTTGTAGGATGACGAGGAGGGATCGACAAGATCGGGCGGAAACAGACACTTAGGAGTCAACGTCGCTTCGACGCTCGGACCTCGGATCTTAGGGAACAATTCCAGTAGGAAGTTGTTCCCGACTCAGCTTCCCGAGGAGGGTATGGCCGAGATAGAGAGAGAGTAAGAGAGAGAGAGTAGTTTTCTCTGGGGAAAACTGGTGTACCTTTGTTGTGAGGGTTGTGGGGCTATTTATAGGAATAGGAGAGCCCTAGGGCCGGCCAAGGCACCCCCTGGGCATGTGGAAGGCAAGTGGACGTCCAGGCCTATCCACAGGACGTCCAGGCCACCTTGCAGGACGTCCAGGCCACCTTGCAGGACGTCCAGGCCACCTTGCAGGACGTCCAGGCCACTCGTTGGACGTCTAGGCCCCTCGGTGGACGTCCAGGCCTCCAGGTGGACGTCCAGAGCACTCGCTGGACGTCCAGGCCCCTCCGAGGACGTCCAGGCCTCTTCGAGGACGTCCAGGCCTCTCCGAGGACGTCCAGGCTTCTCCGAGGACGTCCAGGCCTCTCCGAGGATGCCCTGGCCTCTCCGAGGACGTCCAGGCCTCTCCGAGGACGTCCAGGCCTCTCCGAGGACGTCCAGGCTTCTCGAGGACGTCCAGGCCTCTCCGAGAACGTCCAGGCCTCTCCGAGGACGTCCAGGCCTCTCCGAGGACGTCCAGGCCTCTCGAGAACGTCCAGGCCTCTCCGAGGACGTCCAGGCCTCTCCGAGGACGTCCAGGCCTCTCCGTGGACGTCCAGGGCACTCACAGGACGTCCAGCCCCCTCGATGGACGTCTAGGGCATCCACAGGACGTCCAGGCCTCTCGATGGACGTCCAGGCCTCCTGGTGGACGTCCAGGGCACTGACTGGACGTCCAGGCCTCCTGGTGGACGCCCGGTCGTCTCGGTGGACGCCCAAGCCTCCCGGTGGACGTCCAGGGGTATCACTGGACGCCCGAGGCGCTCGGCAGAGGCATGGGCCACCCCGAGGAGGAATTCGGTTGAGGTCATCGACCGCCATGTATCCCCCGAGGTGTTAGTCTTGGGCCGCCGCTATAAAATCGCGTGCATGTCCGACGTCCGCGAGACACTCATTCACATCGTCGGAAAATATCGACAACATTAGCCCCCCGAGCTCGATATTGAGCGAGTGATCAATGATGAACTCAGAGCCTTCTCCTCGCTGCCCAGGCGCAGGCCGGAGACATTTTCAGTCAGGCCGGGCCGACGGACGTGGACCCAGGCGATCGAGGCGAGCACGTCGGTCAGGTAGTATATCCTCCGACGCTCCTTTACTTTTTTATTATTTTTCCCTCTCATTTTTGCAATGAGTCTTCCGTCATCCCCCACTGGTGGGTCCTTGGTTGACCTCCTGGAATCCTTTTTCTCCATTCCCGAGGAAATTGAACCTCACTTTTCATCATTCCCGAATTCTTTCTCAACGGGAATCGAATCTTCCCTATCCGAATTTTTTGACGACGAAACGCTCACCGCTTGGATGGCCTCCGAGGAAGAAACCGCCCATGAGAGTGGTGAATCGGCGGCCGGAGTAGCAGCGCCGGCCAGGCGCGGGTCGGGAGCAAGTGGCGACCGGTCGGTGGTCGCCGGGCGAGGCCTCGCGCGAAGAGATCCGGTCGAGGGACTCGAGGCGATTGAGGCGCGAGCGTCCGGCGAGGGAGGACTGTCGGGACCCGTGCCGCCGGGGAATCCTGCCTAGGGTTCCGGGTAAGCCTTCCTTCTTCGATCTTGTCGGATAGCCAGGGGGCCGCCGCTGGCCGAGGGGCAGCATCGGAGGCGTGGACCCGCGAGGATGGATCGGGCTCGCGCGCGTTGGAGGGGGGGGGGGCCCGAATCCTCCGGAGAACCAGTCTCCGTCGTCCTTGGCGGTGGCGGAGGCTTCGCGCGTCGCCTCCGAAGCGGTGTCCAGGGCGCGGGCGAGCGGGGGCAGATCCGGGCTCGCGCGCCGCCGGGGGGGAGCCCAGATCTCTCGGCGAACGTGTCTCCGCCGCTGCCGGCGACGGAAGGACCCGCGTACGTCGCCCGAGGGGAGATCCTCGCGCCGCCGGCCGGTCTGATTTGCGTGGACGTCCAGGCCTGCGTGTAGGACGTCCGGGCCTTTGCCAGCGAACAAGGAGACGTCCGGGCCACCTCGGGGGGACTTGAGGACGTCCGGGTCGCCTTCGGGGAACGCGGGGACGTCCGGACCGTCGCCCGGGGGTGCGAGGACGTCCGGGCCATCGCCCGGGGATGCGAGGACGTCCGGGCCACCGCCGAGGGACGAGGGGACGTCCGGGCCATCGCTCTGGGGGCGAAGGACGTCCGGGCCATCGCCCTGGGGGCGGAGGACGTCCGGGCCACCGTCGAAGGACGAGAGGACGTCCGGGCCATTGTCGAGGAGAGCGAGGACGTCCGGGCCATCGCCGGGGGGCACGAGGACGTCCGGGCCACTGTCGAGGGACGAGGGGACGTCCGGACCATCGCTTTGGGGGCGGAGGATGCCCGGGCCGTTATCTTGAGGGCGGAGGACGTCCGGGCCATCGCCAGAACGCGCGGGAACGCCCAGGTCGTGAGTAGGCCCTCAGGGAGCGACCGAGCTAGCGATGATGGGGAACACCCCCCACTCCTGACGGCGCTCGAAGAGGGGGAGAGGACGAGCGCCTTCCCAATTTTAGGATCGCGCATTTTGGGATCGTTTTCTTACGAGGGGATCGACATCCCGATACTCCCGTCGCTGGGAACGTTTCGAGCGCTCCGTGGCACATACGGTATCCCCGTGACCGTCAAGGTGCTGCGTTCTCTCTCCACTGATCGACCTACTCGGCCTCGAGAGGGATTCGCCGCCGTTCACTTGGCTAGCCTTCGAGGCGGGCTTCGGTTGCCGTTTCAGCCAGTCATACAGGACATCCTCTCTCGACTGGAGGTGCACGCGCTTCAAATGTCACCCTCGTTTTACCGAGCGGTCGCCGCCTGTCACATGATGTATTTTTGCGAAAAGAGGCGAGCCGTGACTGCCGACTAGATCTTTGAGTTTCTTACCATCGCCGAGGTTCCCACGCGAGTCGGGTCGTACAAGGCTTACCATCGGAAACAGTTGAGTGTCGTAACGAACAAAGAGACAAAGCTCCGATACCAGTGGGTATGGGTCTCCGAGTCCGCCTTTGGAACGGCTCCGCTCGACTTTGGCCCGTGCAAGATTCCCGAGTCGGCGAAGGACCCCGATCTTACCGAGCTTGGGAAAGTGGTCCGGAAATTCCCGAATGCTCGACGCCAGGCGTCCATCTTCGAATCGTCGGATATGATGGCTTCCACGGAGTGGTTTGTCTCCACCGTCCCCCCGCTTCCCCGAGCGCGGGGGCGGGCGCGACGTGATCTCGACTCGGGTTCCGACGAAGATGTCCCTTGCGGTATAGGTTATGTGCTTATTGTTGTTGATTTTAAAGCTCTCTGACTGTGTTTCTCCTTTGTTTTAGGTGCTTTGTCCGGTACGGGCTCCCGCGGGGCCGCGAGAACTCAGGACTCTCTCCCGAACGTGCCCGAGATCGTGGAGACAAGGAGCCCGGGGAGACGAGCGCCGACCCGTGCCGCCCCGACGACCCATGCTGGAGGAGACGACGGCCCGCCATGGAAGCGCCCTGCCGCCTTGTCTGCCAGCGAGGCACCTTCCAGTTCCCGACGTCCGACAGGTCCGCCGGCGGGTCCACCGGCTAGTAGTGCCACGCTTTGGCTCGCGGAGGCAACTGCACTAAGGGACCGAGGTTCTCGAGGGCTCGCGGATTCTTCTCCGAAATGCTTCAAAGAGCTCGTCGTGGTTAGCGACACGGAATTCTTCCGGCAGGGCACTCGCGAGGCCCGAAAGGTCTGTTTCCCCTTTTCTCTCTTGATTTAGGACTCTGGTTGACCTTGTTATCCGCCTTGCAGATGCTAGCACGTCAAGAGCGCGTCGAGCAGATAATGGAGGAAATGGCGTGTCGAGAGCGGATCTCGAAGGAGGTCAGCGATCGGAAGGACCGCCGGCAGGCCGAGGCTCTGGCCGAGGCCGCCGCTGGACGGAAAGCCGCCGAGGCTGACCTGCGGGAAGAACGCGCGGCGCGAGAGCAAGTCGAGTGATCTGCCTGCGGGTTCTTGGCGGAGAGCAAGAAACTTGAAGGTGTCGTGGCCCTCCGCGAGGCTGAGTTAGCCGCGAGCGAGGCGGCCCGTGCGAAGGTCGCTCAAGAGAATGAGTCTCTGCGACGGTAAATGCAGGCTGTTATCGACGACTCCGAGCGCACCAAGGCCCGATCGGACGAAGACTGGGAGGTGGCCTTGGAGGAGGCCCGATATGCTGCCGCCGTGCGCGTCCGAGACGCAACGATCGCCGAGAATCGGTCACGTGAGGTGACCTTTGCCTTTTTTGACGGGTTGTTTCCGCCGCTAGGGGGCAACGCAGAGTTCGGCGATCCGATGGATACTCGCCCCGACGAAACCACGCGCTCATCGGTGGGTAACTCGCCCTCACACCTGGCGCCGCTCCGTTCTGCTGACGAGGAGCAAGTCGATTTTGGCTCCGAATGAACACCCGGGCCGCGACTTTTTTTGTTTGCCGCTTTCTACGCCATTGTTTAGCGTTTCGAACTTTGATTTCATTTTGCAGACTCTTTTCGGATATCCTCTTTTATCGAAAGCTCTTTTCTTTTATGTTTGCATGGTCGCTTTACTTAACTTTCGTTTGGCCGCGAATTCATGACGCGTCCCGGAGACACCCGGCATTATTGATGGCGACCGGGGTTTTCGTTGTTGCCAACGGCTTGCCGGGTATGTCAGGCCGCTCGGCGGACATCCGAGCTCCGAGTTGGATGTCTCGGGCATTCGCTGGATGCTCCGGCCGCCTGGTGGATGCCCGGGACATCAGGTGGATGCCCAGGACCGACAATACCCTGACGTCTGCACCTTATTTTATGGCGGCGTTTGGGCTTGTGGGCTTGCTTTCCTCGTCTCCTCGCTTTTTCCGCGATCGCGAGAGGAATGCTTTGTCCGTGAGCCTTCATCGATGGCCTGTCGGCTTGCGAATCTGCTCTACAGATATTGGGGGGATCCTAGGATCTAGCGCGATTGATGACCCGCTGGCCTGCGGCTCGCCTCGCGGGCGTTGGCCGGTACCTTTACGAGTTTACAACTGTCCCTTCTGGCGTCGCGCGCATTCATCACACAGGTATCCATGCTCCGCCTTAGGATTGGGTTCAACTTTTACCTAGCCGGTACTTGTTGATTTTTCCTCAGATCCATGGGCGTCCAGATGCAAGGTCGCGGCCTTGTTACTGACTTTGGTGGATTTCTCCGACCGTGGGGCTATCGCCTCACGATTCTGTTTGTGATTGGTTCTTTCGGGTTCGGGCTTGTTTTGGCGTCAAGTCTTTCGGAGTTGTGACCGAGCCTCCCTAGCCCCCCAAGTTTCATGAAACTTTGGATGCGTACAAATTTTTTTGAAACTTTTGTTTTACAGAACCATACATGATGACACAAATAGGCTTTTTTATTCGATGTTTTAAAAGAGTTTACATGGAATAAATACATCTATTGTGTTTACATGGAATAATTGGGCGCGAATTTGCTGCCTTTATTGATAATACTGTCTCAGGTGTTCGGCGTTCCACGGGTGGGCGAATATAAGGCCGTCCAAACTTTCGAGCTCGTAGGTGCCATTGTGGACGGCTTTTCGGACCCGATAAGGTCCTTCCCATGCTGGGCCCAGGACGCCGGCCCCTTGAACTTTGGTGTTGGGGAACACCCTTCTTAGCACAAGGCTCCCATTTGCAAAACTCCGCAATTTGACTTTTGAGTTGTAGTATCGCTCGACCTTCCTTTTCTGGGCGGCGAGACGGGTGAGTGCGTCGATCCTTCTTTCGTCGATTAGGTCGAGCTCTGCTCGCATCGCCTTTTCGTTTTCTTCTTCCCGGAAGGTCTCGATGCGAAACGTGGGGAGTACGGTCTCTATCGGGACCACCGCCTCAACTCCAAAGGTCAGGGCGAAGGGGGTTTCTCCTGTCGCGTTTCGGGCCGTGGTACGATACGCCCATAACACAAACGGCAGTTCATCCGCCCAGGTACCCTTTCGGGATTCCAATTTTTTCTTCAGGTTCTCCTTTATCGTGCGGTTGACTGCCTCCACTTGGCTGTTAGCTTGCGGGTGCCTTGGGGAAGAATATGTCTTACTTATCCCAAGTTGCTCGCAAATCTCGCGCAGACGGGCATTATCGAATTGCTGGCCGTTGTCCGTCACGATGGATTCCGGAACCCCATGGCGGCATATGATGCTCTTCCAAATGAAGTTCGTTGTGTTCGCCTCAGTGATTTTATCCAAGGGTTCCGCTTCGACCCATTTTGTGAAGTAATCGATTGCGACAATTGCATATCGGAACTGCCTCGGGGCCATGGGGAGCTCCCCTATTAGGTCGATTCCCCATTTGGCAAATGGTCGGGGAACGATGACAGGGCAGAGCGGTGCTGGAGGCTTCCTTGACACGTGGGCGAACCTTTGGCATTTGTCACACCGGCGGGCCCAGTCGTGTGCATCCTTTTTCAAGGTTGGCCAGAAGTATCCCAGCCGCAAGAGCTTCAAGGCCATTGACTGTCCAACGGCATGGTTACCGCACATTCCCTCGTGCACCTCGCTCATCGCCCGCCTTGCCTCGCCTTCGCTGAGGCAGCGCAGGAGTGGCATCGAAAAACCGCGTTTGTACAGCACGTTCCCACGCAAAGTGTATTTCGATGCCAAGCTTTTCAGCTTACGGGCGATCTCACGATTTTCGGGCTCTCTTCCGCTCGTGAGGTATTCCGTCAAGGGAGTCATTCATGACGGGGTCGGAGAGTCACTGACAGTCCCCACGTCGCCTCTGGAGACGTAAGGGCGAGCCAGGACTTCGATCGGAATATCCCCATCTTCTCCCTCGTCGATCCCTGAGGCGAGGCGCGCTAGAGCGTCAGCCTCGATGTTTTCTTCCCGAGGGATCTGCACAACCTCGAACCGAGCTATCGCTTCTAGGTTCTTGAGGGTTTTAGCCAGGTACGCGACCATATTTGGCTCTTCGGCGATGTATTCACCTTTCACTTGGTTCACAATCAATTGTGAGTCGCAGAAGATGCGTATGTCTTCGACCCCGAGTCGGTGAGCAAGCTCCAAACTGACTATCAGGGCCTCATATTCGGCCTCATTGTTAGAGGCGTTGAATTCGAAGCGGAGGGCGTACTTCAATTTTTCCCCGTCAAGGTTAGTTAAAACCACTCCGGCGCCAGCCCCCCGAGCATTGGATGCGCCGTCGACGTGTAGGGACCATGTCGGGCCTGTCGGCCCAACGTTCCTTTTCTTTGAAGGAGGAGGCGGGACTTCGCCCGATTCGGCCTCGATTTCTTTTGGCGTGAATTCTGCTATGAAATCGGCCAGAGCTTGTCCCTTGATGGCCGTCCGTGGTTGGAATTTTAGCCCGTATTCGCTTAGTTCTTGCGACCAAATTGCCATCCTCGTCGAGGAGCCTCGCTGTAGGGCTTTCTCGATAGGATGTCCGGTTCGCACCAATATCTAATGTGCTTGGAAATATGGACGCAGCTTTCGCGCGCTCATGATCAATGCCAATGACAGCTTCTCGATCTCTGGATACCGAGTCTCGGCGTCCAGGAGAGACTTACTGACGTAGTAGACTGGCCATTGACACTGGCCTTCTTCTTGTATAAGGACTGCACTCGTGGCCTTGTCAGACACTGCGAGGTACAATATGAGAACCTCGTGGTCGACGGGCTTTGCCAAGAATGGGGGGGTCGCGAGGTATGACTGTTGGCATTTATGCCCACAAAGGAGATTTTTGATATTAAATACTTTTGTATTTGTTTTGCTTTGAAATTAAATAAAGATTGAATATCCATTCTAATTTAAGATTGTGTTTACGCATTTATGTCTACGCTCTGAAACTGTCATCAACGAAAGAAGTGCTAAGTACAGACTTGACAAGATACCTTCTTATGACTAGTTTAAATAATAGTTCGCAATCTAAAGATCGATTGGACAATCGATTCCTAGTAATGATTGTTAGAATGAATTAAACGATATCTTATCTTGTGATATGGAGAGTTGTGACTCTGTAATTCATTCTTGATATCTTAATGAAGATATTGAACAAGACCAGTGAAGTTTTGAAGTTCGAGATAAAACCGTTTAATCACTCGAAACATCAAACTCACATACGAGGGGTATTTTAGTAATTACCTAAATCCTGAAGTGAGTACATGTATTCTTGTAACACTTTATGACATTTGATTTGTCAATGGGCAATGGCTAAATGAAGTTTCATTGACCCGACGGTTGGTGTCATAATACTGTTTCGTTGAAACATGTGATTCACAGATATGGAATTTGTGTTGAAACAATGTTAAGGCATTAGTATCACACCATGCTCTGTTATGAGAGTGTGAGCGAATAAACCAGGCCTGGTATTCATCGAATAAAGAATTCTTTGAAATAAAACATGTGACATGTTGAGACATTTCATTTTATATTTTTCTCGTTCACAAATAACAGAGGACTTGGTGAAATAATAACTCAGGGGTAAAACGGAAATTTTACATTCCTCTGTGTTAATGATACACACAAAGGGTAATATCATAAAATACACCGTGGACCGTGTGAAGAATAGTTTTGTCACATCAAACGAAAATATAAACGCATATGAACTTAGAGATGTTCAATATTGGTCCTTTAGTGGAATCGACTAATATTAAGAATTAAAAGCCGGAAAAAGTTTGTGAACTTTTGTGTCCGAGCCTTATTCTAAAGCTTCGTTCATGTGGGTCCATAAGGTCTCAATGATAGACTCTCGGACGAGATTTTGGTGAACAAGAAATGATTGATTTTCTCATTCAACGTAAATTGTGATTTACGCTAAGAAAATTATTTTCTGAGTAATTAAATAAATAACTGGTTATTTATTATTACATTTATTTCACGAATCATATTATGTTATTATATTGATGATAATATAATTTGATGATTCAAATAAATAAAAGATGAAAATAAATATTTTCTCGTTTCGTACTACATTGATTAGTATGAAAATAATTAATGACTTGTCATTAAATAAATGAGATGTTCTAAATTAATTAAATATTATTTTAGAAATAAATCAAATAAATTTGGGAGGTAATTAGGACAATATGGTCGGCCATAATAGGTGTTTTATGGGCTGGAAAAATTGTTTAAACTCATTAAAAGGAGTTTTGGGCTTAAGTTTGACTAATGGGTCTTAACTGGATTTTGACCTAACTTAAGCCCATTCTCTCTGATATAAAAGGAGGCTTTCTCTTTGGTAACCCTAGCCTAATTTCGACCAACACTCAGCCAAACCTCTCCCCCCTTGTGCTTGAGAGGTTTTGGCCGAAATTAAGAGAGAAAGAGAGAGATGAAAACTGTTTCCCGGCAGCCCTTCCTTTTATTTGAGTTTCCCCTTCTTCCCTTGTTCCCACGAAAGAGCCCACCCTCTTTGTCTCCTAAAAATCCCTAGAGTATTATCATTGACTCAACTTGTGGTTGTTTGAGTGATTTTTCTCTCCCCAGGGCCGGCTAATTATGGAGGATCGAAGGCACGACGGTTTTGAGGATTTCTTGGACGCGCGTGGCGTAGAGGATCGGCCGACCACCTTGACGTACACCGAGACTTGCTCTCGCAGATCCAAATCTTATGTAAGTGTCCCTCGAACGAATTGGATCTGAATAATATGATGTTTTAGAATAATTATATGTATTTGGATTATTCGTTTGCATGCTTAGATAAATTTATTGATGTGATTGTAAATTTATTGACATGTTAGGTTAGATTTAATGATATGGTTATCGAACATTATTTAAAACGTTTATAATATGTTATATTGAATTATGAAATTCCGCCACATATTGATGTGTTTCGTAATTAAATTAGGTTAATTGTTAATCAAATTCCAACAATGACTTCATCTCGCGAAATGCCCTTTCACATTCCGTGGTCCATTCGAACTCGTCTCACTTCTTTAGGGATTGGAAGAACGGGTGGCACCTGTCGGTGGCCTTGGAGACGAATCTGGCTAGCGCCACGATCCGTCCCGCCAAACTTTGGACCTCTTTGGGTTTCCGCGGGGATCTCATCTCGAGGATGGCCGTGATCTTCTCGGGGTTGGCTTCGATCCCCCTCTTGCTTACCATGTAGCCAAGGAACTTTCCCGACTCGACCCCGAATGCGTATTTGTTGGGATTCAGCTTCATCCCGTATTTGCGGAGGATCGCGAACATGGCTCGGAGGTCACGGATATGGTCGGGGGCCAGTCGGCTCTTTACCAACATATCGTCCACGTAGACCTCCATAGTTTTGCCGATTTGGTCGGCGAACATTCGATTGACCAACCGTTGGTAGGTGGCGCCGGCGTTTTTCAGGCCGAACGGCATCACCTTATAACAATACAGGCCTTTGTTTGTTACGAATGTCGTTTTTATCTGGTCATCTTCGTGCATCCGGATTTGGTTATAGCCTGAATAGGCGTCCATGAAGCTGAGGAGCTCGTGACCCGCTGTCGCGTCCAGAAGTTGCTCTATCCGGGGGAGGGGGAAGCTATCCTTAGGGCAGGCTTTGTTAAGATCCTTGTAGTCTATACAAATGCGCCACTTCCCATTGGGCTTTTTCACCATTACCACATTTGACACCCACTTGGGGTGTTCCGCCTCTCTTATGAAACCGGCGGCGAGGAGTTTTTCAACTTCCTCTCCTATGGCAAGATATCTTTCCCCACTAAACGCCCTTCTAGGCTGAACCCTTTCGGGTATGTTATGGTCGTCGTTTAAGCGATGTACCATGATCTTCGGGTCGATGCCCGGCATGTCCGTGTGTGTCCACGCAAAGACGTCTTTATGTTGTCTGAGGAAGGAAGACATCGATTCCTGCCTTTCGGCGGAGAGTTGTGCGCCGATTTTGACCACTTGGTCAGGTTTTGCGGGATCCAAGACAATCGAGACGAGGTTGTCAGGAGTTTCCATGCGCCGACGCTCGATCTCGTCGCGTTGGTCCAACTCACCGAACGTTCCTCCCTCCTCGGGTTTGCATGGGAGTTCGTCATTGAGTTGATATGTCGTACATACCTCTCTTTTTTCTTCAAGCTTCGTGACCTTATTGCTGGCGGTGTGCACGTGACATGATCGCGCCATGGCCTGATCTCCCATTACGCATGCGATTCCCCGCTCGGTTGGAAATTTCATCATAAGATGATAGATCGATGTGATGGCCTTGAGACCTACCAGGGTGGGTCGACCGATTATCATGTTATACGCTGTCGGTTCGTCGACGATTAGGAACGTCACGATCCGAGTCACTTCCGTGCTACCTCGGGTTCCAAAGGTGATAGGTAGGTCTATCGACCCTTCCGTCCACACCTTTTCCCCGGAAAAGCCATAGAGCGGGGTTCGCGTCGGGGCGAGCTTTACTCTTCGAGCTTCATCTGCTCGAGTGCCGATTTGAACACTATGTCCACCGCGCTGCCATTATCAACCAAGATCCGTCAAACCTTGTTGTTGGCCACAGTCGCCGATATAACGAGAGCGCCGTTATGCGGGTGGAGGATTTGCCTGGCTTCCTCTTCGGTGAAACGAATATCCTCGAAGGGGGTAGGCGGGGGAGCGACATAAGTGAGGTTAATGCCGTTCTTAACCCTCTCATTAGTCGCTGCTCTCAGATACTTCTTCTTTTGATTGCTTGACCCGCCACAGTCAAATCCTCCGGTGATCGTTCTCACAACGTTCATCCCGGAGTGCTAGGGCTCATCGCTGATGGCGGCGACTGCCGTAGCTTTTTCTTTGGCCGGGGTCCTATTTTGGGTTGGCGGGCGATCTTCCGGGATTGTCACCCCGGCAGCCCTCATGATGAACTCTTTGAGTTTGCCATCCTGAATTAGGGCCTCTATTTGTCTTTTCAGTTGGTAGCATTCGGAGGTCACGTGTCCGTGATCCCGATGATACTCGCAATACTTGCTCTTGTCCCGTGTCGCAGGGCCTTTCTTCAAAGGTGTCGGGGACCCGAGTTTGTCTCGATGGAGAGCCAAAATTCGGGCCGGCGACGCATTGAGCGGGGTGAGAGCTTCTCCCCGGAACTGATCGGCAAATGGTCTCCTCGATCTCGGTGGGGGGTCATCACTGACAGCGTGATGGTTTCTCCCCCGCTTCCCGCGAGCATTGGGGTGGTCATTCGGACGAGGGCGGTTGCCGTGGCCCTCACCCCTACGGCTATTGAGGTAATCCTCAACCCCCATGTGCATCCTAGCGCATGCCATGAGCTCAGCCATGTCCCTTGGGGCTCTCCCCACAATCGATTTTAGAAAATCGCTGGGTTCGGCGCCTTCTGTGATGGCGACGATGGCACCCCGATCATCGAAGTCCTCGACTTTATGGGACTCTTTGGTGAATCGGGCCAAATATTGACGCAGGCTTTCGCCTGGTTCTTGCCTGATCGTCCAGAGGTGCGTTTTGGACTTCTTTTGCGCCACCAATGTGGCGAATCGAGCGAGAAAAGACTCCCTAAGGGCACGGAACGTGCCGATGCTCCCGGGCTTCAGGTTTCGGAACCATTCAAACCCTGTTCCAACCAGTGTTAGGCTGAACGCCTGACAGAGTGTTGCGTCCGACAGCCCCTGCATTGTCATCCAAGTCTCATAGTGCTGGATGTGGAAGTTAGGGTCGGAACGCCCGTCGTAGGGAGGCACAGTGGGGAGTTTGAACCCTCCCCCGGGAGGTTGCGCAAGAATTACTGCCGTGAAAGGCGAGTAAGACCCCTCCAAACCATTGTATGGCATGGAGCCTCCGGAACCTGCTTCTCGCAACTCGATGATCTGATTTTGGAGTCCCTGAATCATTGTGATCATTTCGAGCCTGTTTGCAGTTCCTACGACTGGCCCCATTGGCGTGGGAACTTGCCGTTCATTGGACCCTTGGTCCAAGGCGTTCGGAGGAGGGTTTCCGAGGGTGGTAGCCCCGGCGGTCGCCCGTCGGGCATCCAGCTTCCTCCTCAAGTCCTCCTCTCGGGGATCTCACCGCGAATTAAGGCGGGTCCTCAAGTCTACCTCGGCAGAGCGCGAGGGCCTGAGGGTCGATGGGCGACCTTCGCAGCGGGTTCTGCGACTATCTACGCCGAGGTTCCTCCGTCGAGAGGATGCCCGGCGTGCTTGTCGAGAATTCCCGCTCCGCGAAGTGCCTTGCATCGACCGCAGCCGGGGGTTACTCGAACTTTCCCGTCGCGAAGTCTCTCGTTGTTGCTCCGCTGGCGAGACTAATGGAGCATCGCTCGCATTTTCCGCTGGCAAGCGGGTGAATGTCTGACTCGTGCTCGTCTCCGGGACAATGCCATCCGCGGCATAATTTTCGTCCCGGGTCGAACTGCCTCCCTCCTCGTATCCGAGGAGGTTCATGAGTAGGCCCTTATCCACCCCCGGTCGAGCCAACAACTCCGTCAAGCGACGGTTGGTTTCGTCTCTCAGCCTTTCCTCGTTCTCACGAGGGGCGAGGGTGTCGTTTCCAGAACTCCTTATCCCAGGTTGTTGCCTGGTCCCTCGATGGGGGAGTTGACGAAACTCATACCGTGAGCTAGCAGCTCGAACTATGGGATTGCTCGATCGGGCGGCTGCGGAAGCTGCCGGAACGTCACTCATTTTGCGTGAGTGGATAAGAAAAGAGACGTAATAGAGAGATGTGGATTGGATGGATTGGACGAATTTTGAGATCGAAAAGCACCCCTCCTTCTAGCGCCAAAATGTTGTCGCTGAAATTTGGACAACGTTCAGAGACCTAAGCGGTCAGATCTTCACTCAGAGCGGGTGACCTCGCTTCGGCCTAAGCGTGTCAGATCCGGTGTCCCGGATCGTCTCTTAGCTGTCGTGTGGTCTTCGAGTCCTTCTGTTATCTGAAAAGAGTAAACAGACGTGAACTAAGAAGGGAAAACAGAGGGGGGTCCTCTGTTTACCTCTCCGATGCTCAACATTAGTATAATGTGGGTGGAGTTTGTAGGATGACGAGGAGGGATCGACAAGATCGGGCGGAAACAGAGACTTAGGAGTCAACGTCGCTTCGACGCTCGGACCTCAGATCTTAGGGAACAATTCCAATAGGAAGTTGTTCCCGACTCAGCTTCCCGAGGAGGGTATGGCCGAGATAGAGAGAGAGTAAGAGAGAGAGAGTAGTTTTCTCTGGGGAAAACTGGTGTACCTTTGTTGTGAGGGTTGTGGGGCTATTTATAGGAATAGGAGAGCCCTAGGGCCGGCCAAGGCACCCCCTGGGCATGTGGAAGGCAAGTGGACGTCCAGGCCTATCCACAGGACATCCAGGCCACCTTGCAGGACGTCCAAGCCACCTTGCAGGACGTCCAGGCCACTCGTTGGACGTCTAGGCCACTCGTTGGACGTCCAGGGCACTCGCTGGACGTCCAGGCCTCTCCGAGGACGTCCAGGCCTCTCGAGGACGTCTAGGCCTCTCCGAGGACGTCCAGGCCTCTCGAGGACGTCCAGGCCTCTCCGAGGACGTCCAGGCCTCTCCGAGGACGTCCAGGCCTCTCCGAGGACGTCCAGGCCTCTCCGAGGACGTCCAGGCCTCTCCGAGGACGTCCAGGCCCCTCGGTGGACGTCCAGGCCTCTCGGTGGACGTCCAGGGCACTCACTGGACGTCCAGGCCTCCTGGTGGACGCCCGGTCGTCTCGGTGGACGCCTCCTGGTGGACGCCCGGTCGTCTCGGTGGACGCCCAGGCCTCCCGGTGGACGTCCAGGGGCCTCACTGGACGCCCGAGGCACTCGGCGGAGGCATGGGCCGCCCCGAGGAGGAGTTCGGTTGAGGTCATCGACCGCCATGTATCCCCCGAGACGTTAGTCTTGGGCCGCCGCAATAAAATCGCGTGCATGTCCGACGTCCGCGAGACGCTCATTCACCTGGTATTCATCGAATAAAGAATTCTTTGAAATAAAACATGTGACATGTTGAGACATTTCACTTTATGTTTTTCTCGTTCTTAAATAACAGAGGACTTGGTGAAATAATAACTCAGGGGTAAAACGGTAATTTTACATTCCTCTGAGTTAGTGATACACACAAAGGGTAGTATCGTAAAATACACCGTGGACCATGTGAAGAATAATTTTATCACATCAAATGGAAATATAAACGCATATGAACTTAGAGATGTTCAATATTGGTCATTTAGTGGAATCGACTAATATTAAGAATTAAAAGTCGGAAAAAGTTTATGAACTTTTGCGTCCGATCTTTATTCTAAAGCTTCGTTCGTGTAGGTCCATAAGGTCTCAATGATAGACTCTTGGATGAGATATTAGTGAACAAGAAAAGATTGATTTTCTCATTAAACGTAAATTGTGATTTACACTAAGAAAATTATTTTCTAAGTAATTAAAAAAATAATTGGTTATTTATTATTACATTTATTTAACGAATCATATTGTGTTATTATATTGATAATAATATAATTTGATGATTCAAATAAATAAAAGATGAAAATAAATATTTTCTCGTTTCGTACTACATTGTTTAGTATGAAAATAATTAATGACTTGTCGTTAAATAAATGATATGTTCTAAATTAATTAAATACTATTTTAGAAATAAATCGAAAATATTTGGGAGATAAATAGTATTAGGTGGCCAGCCACTTAACACGAATAAGTGAGTTGGAAAATTGCTTAAATGATTTATCGGGCTTAAGTTTGATTAATGGGTCATTAATTGTTTTTGACCTAATTAAGCCCAATCTCCCTGAAATAAAAGGAGCTCTTCTCTCTCTCTTTTGACCTAGTTTTTTACACGGCCACAAGCTCTCTCTCCCCTTCCCTCTTAGCCGAATATTTGCTCTCTCCCAAGGAGAAAAATACTTGGCCAAAATCCCAAAGAGAATTGAGAGAGCGAATCGTTGAGAGTGTTTCCTTTTATTCCTTCTTCTCTTGTTCCCATGAAAGAGCCCACCCTCTTTGTCTCCTACAAATCCCTTGAGTATTATCATTGACTCAACTTGTGGTTGTTTGAGTGATTTTTCCTCCCACAGGGCCGGCCACTTTTGGAGCAACGGAGGATCGACGATTTTGAGGATTTCCTTGACGCGCGTGGTGTGGAGGATCGGCCGACTCTTTGGACGCATCCTGAGACTCGTCTTCGCAGATCCAAATCCTATGTAAGTATCCCTCGAACGAATTGGATCTGAATGATATGATGTTTTAGAATGATTATATGTATTTGGATTATTTGTTTGCATGCTTAGATAAATTTATTGATATGATTGTAAATTTATTGACATGTTAGGTTAGATTTAATGATATGGTTATCGAATATATTTTAAAACGTTTATAATATGTTAAATTGAACTATGAAATTCCACCACATATTCATGTGTTTCGTAATTAAATTAGGTTAATTGTTAAATAAATTCCAACAGCATTGTCTTGGCGCCATAGGTAATTCCCCGATGAGGTCGACCCCCCATTTAGCGAATGGTCGCGGCACGATGATTGGGCATAGCGGAGCGGGGGGTTGTCTCGGGACATGTGCGAATCTCTGGCACTTGTCGCACCTCCTGACCCATGAGTGTGCGTCTTTCTTCATGGTCGGCCAGAAGTACCCCACTCGGAGCAATTCTAAGGCCAACGATTTCCCGACCGAGTGGTTTCTGCAAACTCCCTCGTGTACTTCGTACAAGGCCTTTTTTGCTTCGTTGAAGGAGGGGCATGGAGTATCCCCTTTTGTAGAGGGTTTCCCCTCTCAGCGTGTACTTGGGTGCCAAATTTTTCAATTTTTGGGCTTCCTCTCTTCCCTCTGGGATCTCTCCCTTTTGGAGGTACTTTAGCAATGGCGTCATCTATGTCGTAGGTTGCGCTTGTCCTACCGTTCCCACGTCGTTTCTTGAGATGCAAGGTCTCGTCAACCTTTCTATCGGTACATTATTGGCGCCTTCTTCGTCTATCCCGGATGCTAGACGCGCCAAGGCATCGGCGTCGGCGTTTTCTGCGCTGGGGACTCGGATTATCTCGAACCACGAGAATGCTTACAAGAGCCTGGCGACTTTGGCGAGATACGCCGCCATGCTCGGCTCTTTGGTCGCGTATTCTTCTTTGACTTGATTGACGACCAACTGCGAGCCGCAATGGATGCGGAAGTTTTTGACGTCGAGTTTCCCTGCCAATTCCAGACCTATGATCAGAGCCTCGTATTCGGCCTCTTTGTTGGAGGCGTTGAATTCGAATCGCATGGCGTACCTAAGTTTTTCCCTATCAGCATTTGTGAGTATGACGCCTGCCCCGGCGCCTTGGGCGTTTGACGCGCCGTCAACTTGTAGTGCCCAGAGTGGCCCTTCCGGGCCTATCGGCCTCTTCTTGATCGAGCTGCCTTCTGTTTCATCGAGAGTCTTTGCATCGTCCCCTGTCGAGGAGGTCGCTGCGAATTTGGCCACGAAGTCGGCGAGAGCTTGGCCTTTGATTGCGGTCCTTGGTTGAAACTCTATGCCATATTCTCCTAGCTCTTGAGACCATATTGCCATCCGGGAAAATGTGGCCTTCTATAATTCTTTTTCTATGGGATACTTCGTGCGTACGATGATGGGGTGAGATTGGAAGTAAGGTCGCAGTTTCCTTGCGCCTGTGACCAAGGCTAATGACATCTTTTCGATTTCTGGGTATCTGGTCTCAGCGTCAAGGAGCGCCTTGCTTGCGTAGTAGACTGGCCATTGAACCTTGTTCTCCTCGCGCACCAGAACCGTGCTGATTACCTTCTCGGTCACCGCAAGGTATACAAACAACTTTTCCCCCTCACTGGGCTTTGCCAAGAACGGTGCGGAGCTGAAATAGGATTTCAGTTCGCGGAAAGCCACCTCGCATTCATTTGTCCACACGAATCCGTTGGCCTGTTTCAAGGCCTTGAAGAATGGCTGGCATCGATCGGTTGCCTTCGAAACGAAGTGCGCTAACGCGGCTACCCTACCCATTAAACTTTGCACTTCTTTGACTTTGGTGGAGGACTTCATGTTCTGAATTGCCTCGATTTTTTTGGGATTGGCTTCTATTCCTCTATTGCTCACCATATATCCCAAAAAAATTTCGGATTCAGTTTCATTTTGTAACGTCGTAGGATTGCGAGAGGTCCCCGACGTGATCTTCGGCCCTTAGGCTTTTGACCAACATATCGTCGACATAAACTTCCATCGTCTTCCCGATTTCGTCGGCGAACATGCGATTCACCAATCGCTGATACGTTGCCCCTGCATTTTTGAGGCCAAAAGGCATGACCTTGTAGCAGTATAGTCCCCGATCGGTGACGAAGGTTGTCTTAATTTGGTCTGGACCGTGCATGCGGATCTGATTGTAGCCGGAGTAGGCGTCCATGAAACTTAGCAGCTCATGGCCCGCGGTGGCATCGACAAGTTGTTCGATTCTGGGTAAGGGGAAGCTGTCTTTTGGACAGGCTTTGTTGAGATCCTCGTAGTCGATGCAAATTCGCCATTTGCCGTTTGCTTTTTTCACCATTACCACGTTGGATACCCACCTGGGATGCTCTGCTTCCCTTATGAACCCTGCTGCAAGAAGTTTATCAACTTCCTCGCCGATGGCCTGATACCTTTCTCTACTGAACGCCCTCCTGGGCTGTATTCGTTCGGTTACCCTTTTGTCGTCGTTCAAGCGATGAACCATGATTTCGGGGTCGATCCCCGACATGTCGACATGGGTCCATGCGAAAAAGTCCTTATGCACTCGAAGGAACGCCATTAGTTGGTGTTGCGTCTTGGGTGGGAGCTGCGCGCCTATCTCGTCCAGTACAATATTGAGGAGGTCGCTCATCGTCCCCACTTTTCGCCTTTCGACCTCATCTCTCTGGTCCAGCTCACCGAAGGTGCCATCGGCCCTCACATCGCCTGGCAAATCGTTTCCGATTTGGAAAATGGTGCTAACCATTTTCTCCTTTCCTTTCCTGTCGACCCCCTGAATGTAACACATCCTGGCCATGGACTGATCTCCGGCCATGGTGGCTATTCCCCTATCTGTCGGGAACTTCAGCATCAAATGATAGGTCGAGGTTATGAATTTTAATCGATTGAGGGTCGGCCGACCGATGATGATGTGGTAAGCCGATGGCTGGTCGACGACAAGGAATGACATGATGTGAGTGACCTCGATCCCTCCCAGCGTCCCAAAAGTGACGGGGAGGTCGATGACGCCCTCAGTCATCACCCTTTTGCCAGAGAATCTGAACAGTGGGGTTGCGACCGGAGTTTGTTTCAATCCGGTCAACTTCATCCTGTCTAAAGCTGACTTAAAGATGATGTCGGCGGAACTCCTGTTGTCGATAAGAATTCTTCGGACGAGGTTATTCGCGACCGGGGCCGAGACCACTATTGCGTCGTTATGGGGGTGCATGACCCTTGTCGCTTCCTGTCCTGTGAAGAACATGGACTCGAACTCATTCGGAGGTGAAGCCGCGTAAGTGTGGTTGATATGATGCTCGGCCGCCGAATGAGAGGTTTCTCGAGCGTACCGCTTTCTCTGCGTGCATGAATCTCCGCAGCCCGGACCACCCAAAATGGAGCCCACGATGTGCAACTACGAACTGTCAGGCTCTCGGGCTATCGCCTGATCAGTCACAGTGACCGTGGCGGGACCTTTCCTCTCTTGGCGTGCTCGTTCGTTTCCCTTCGTAGTTGTACCCAAAGTTCGGAGCACATACTCTTTCAATTTCCCATCTTGTATGAGGGCCTCGATTTGCCTTTTGAGCTGGTAGCACTCGGAAGTCAAGTGGCCGTGATCCTGATGGTACTCACAGAACTTGCTTTGATCTCGCTTTGATGGATCTTTCGTGAGTGGATTTGGGCTACCCAATTTGTCGCAATGTAACGCCAAGATTCGCTCTTGGGGGGTATTCAGCGGGGTGAAGGTCGATAACTTTCGGAAACTGTCGGGGGGTGACGGTACGGTCCCTGAGAAAGATGGGTCACTGAGGCCCTGTCCTCCCCTATTTCTCCTCTTTCGAGGATCAGAATGGTTCTTCTCGTGGTCCTCGAGTCGACGACCATGCTGCCCGCTGGCCTTTCGACCATCTCGTCCTTCGAGATAGTCTTCAATTCCCATGAACGTGCGAGCTCGTGTCATCAACTCTGCCATATCACTCGGGACCTTCCCCACAATAGATTTCAGGAAATCGCTCGTGCGAATCCCTTCAGTAATTGCCGTGATTGCATCTTTATCGTCGAAATCTTTGATCTTATGTGACTCCTCGGTGAAACGCGCGAGATACTATCTTAAGGTCTCATCTCTACCTTGTCGGATTGAAAAGAGATGAGTTTTTTATTTCTTCTGTGCGACGAGGGTTGCAAAGCGAGCGAGGAAAATTTCCCTCAGAACCCTGAATGAAGGAACACTTCTTGGCTTCAAGCTTCTAAACCACTCGAATCCCGTCCCGGAGAGAGTCAAACTAAAGGCTTGACATAAAGTGGCATCCGACTGCCCTTGCATCGATATCCACGTTTCGTAATGCTTGATGTGGAAATGGGGATCCGTTCGTCCGTCGTATGGGGGAATTGAAGGTAACTTGAAGTTTCCCCCGTAAGGTTGTGCTAAGATTTGGGCGGAGAAAGGAGAGTAGGACTCTTCGATGCCCCCATAGGGCCTTGGTTTCCCGGACTCTCTCATCTCAATGATCTGGTTTTGGAGACTTTGGATCATCGTCACCATATCAAGCCCGTTGGTCGGGCTGACGATCGGAGCCATGGGAGTCACACGCTGCCACTCGTTAAACGCCTGGTCGGCCGCATTGGTTCGCGGACGACCGAGCGTGACGGCCGGAATTGCGTCCCTTTGAGAGTTCAATCTCTGGCGGAGATCCTCACCTCTGGAGTTCCTCTGAGCCGTAAGGTGTTCCCTGAGATCAGCATCGAGGCCTCGACGAGGTGAATCCGGCCGACGCCGAAACGTCCTTCGGGTCCCTCGGCTGTCCACCCCCGTCCCGTCGCGTGTTTCCACGTTCGACCTGCGGACGCGACCGACCGCCTCTGGATGCCGAGGATGACGTGCCCCTGGACCGCAGACCTGGCAGTCGAGTCGGCGGTGGCTGACGCGAAGGCGGCCTCGCACTCGTCTCTCGTACGAGATGGGGAGTTACCTCGCCCGTTCTAGATTCTTCTACGTACTTGGGGTCGGAGCCATCTCGGAAGGAACTTTTGTCGATGTCATACCCAAGGAGGTCGGCTATGAGTGAATTATCTACACCCGGACGATCCAGAATCTCCGCGAGCCGCCGAGCCGTGTCCTCTCGGAGCGTGGCGTCAAGATTATCCCTCGAGCCTTCGGACCGGCCCTCGTTGTCACGGGGCTGATCGCCGAGTCGGTGGGAGAGGCTTCGGAGGCCATATCTGGCGTTCGTCGCTCGGGTGCCAGTGGATGCCACGGGAATCTGACTCATCCTATCGGATGTCGTGATCGGGGAATAGGGCGAGCTCCGTCGGAAGATGAGATTACTCGACTTACGCCCCTCCTTCTAGCGCTAAAATGTTGTCGCTCGTTTTCGGACAACGATTTAGGATCCCTAAACGGTTCGACCCAAGGCCAGACCGAGTGGTCGCGTTCGGGCTCTAGCGCGTCGGACTTGGTATCCCAAGTCGTCCCTTAGCTATCAATGAGGTTCTCTCCGTGCAGGTACCTGAAATGCGAAGAAGTCACGTGAACTACAAAAAAGAAAATGAGGGGGTGCCTCTGTTTACCTCTCCGACACTCAACATTAATGGGATTGAGGTGGATAAAAAGATTAGGAGTTTAGAGGGCTAAGGTTTGAGAGAAACGAGTGAGGTACGAGTTCAGCAGCGTCTCAGTACTCAAATTTTTAGATTTCCTTTTCTGGGATCCGTGCCCCGTATTTATAAGAGGTGAGTGAGGAGCAAAGGAGAGCCTTCAACCGGCCGAGAAGATTCCCTCCCTCGGCCCTTGGCCGAGTGATATACCGCGCGTCGGCCCATGGCCGGGTCAAGGAAAGCCCAGGCCGGCTCTTGGCCGAGCGGAAAACTTCACTCGGCCTTTGGCCGGGTGAAAACGTCTTGGGCCGGCCCTTGGATGAGAGGAGAGCTTCACTCGGCCTTTGGCGGTGTGAAATGTCGTGGGCCGGCCCTAGGCCGGGCCAAGGGAGGGCCTCTGGGCCGGCCTTCGGCCGAGGAAGGAATCTCACTCGGCCCTTGGCTTAGTGGAAAGGTTTTGGGCGCCGGCCTAGGGCAAAGTTTAACCCTCTCGGAGCCTCCGTCGAGCCGTCGCGTCTTTTATGCCCACAACATGGGCATCTCTGCCAACATAAACTGGGTCCGGTATTCATCGAATATAACATTTTTCGAATAAAACATGTGACATGTAAAGAAGTCTTACTTAATGTTTTTCTCATTCACAAATAACAAAGGAGTTTGTGAAATAATAACTAAGGGGTAAAAAACGGTAATTTTACATTCCTCTGAGTTACTTATACACATGAAGGGTAATATTGTAAAATACCCCGTGGATCATGTGAATAATTGTTTTGTCACATAACACGGAAAACAAACACATATGAACTTAGAGAGTTTCAATATTAGTCGTTTCGTGGAATCGACTAATATTAAGAATTAAAAATCGGAAAAAGTTTGTGAACTTTTGAGTCCGTACTTTATTCTAAAGATTCGTTCATGTAGGTTCATTAGGTCTCAGTAATAGACTCTCGGGACATTGCTCAGCATTGACGGGAAAAATAAGGACACCGATAAGCGAGAAAAGACTTAAAAGACTTGAAGATTAAGTCTAGTTTATTCTTACAGAAGCGTGGAAACTATTGGAATTTAGTTAACAATTAACCTAATTAATTATGAAACATATCTATATATGGCGGAAATTCATAATTCAATTTAATATATTAAAAACGTTTTTTTAACATATTCATAACCATGTCATTAAATCTAAACTAGCATGTCAACAAAATTTATGAACATATCAATAAATTCATTTAAGCATGCAAACGAACAATCTAAATAAATATAATCATTCTACAATAATATATCATTCAGATCCAATTCGTTTAAGAGACACTTACATAGGGTTTGGATCTGCAATAGCAAGTCTCGGTGTACGTCCAAGTGATCGGCCGATCCTCTACACCACGCGCGTCAAGGAGATCCTCAAATCCGTCGTGCCTTCGTTCCTCCAGAAGTGGCCGGCCCTGCGGAGAGAAAAATCACTCAAACAACCACAAGTTGAGTCAATGATAATACTCAAGGTATTTAGGAGACAAAGAGGGTGGGCTCTTTCGTGGGAACAAGGGAAGAAGGGGAAACTCAAAGAAAAGGAAGGGCTGACGGGAAACAGTTTTCCTCTCTCTCTTTCTCTCTTAGTTTCGGCCAAAACCTCTCAAGCACAAGGGGGAAGAGGTTTGGCTGAGTGTTGGTCGAAATTTTGGCTAGGGTTACCAAAGAGAAAGCCTCCTTTTATATAAGAGAGAATGGGCTTAAGTTAGGTCAAAATCCAGTTAAGACCCATTAGTCAAACTTAAGCCCAAAACTCCTTTTAATGAGTTTAAACAATTTTTCCAGCCCATAAAACACTTATTATGGCCGGCCATATTGTCCTAATTATCTCCCAAATTTATTTGATTTATTTCTAAAATAATATTTAATTAATTTAGAACATCTCATTTATTTAATGACAAGTCATTAATTATTTTCATACTAATCAATGTAGTACGAAACGAGAAAATATTTATTTTCATCTTTTATTTATTTGAATAATCAAATTATATTATTATCAATATAATAACATAATATGATTCGTGAAATAAATATAATAATAAATAACCAATTATTTATTTAATTACTCAGAAAATAATTTTCTTAGCGTAAATCACAATTTACGTTGAATGAGAAAATCAATCAATTCTTGTTCACCAAAATCTCGTCCGAGAGTCTATCATTGAGATCTTATGGACCCACATGAACGAAGCTTTAGAATAAAGTTCGGACACAAAAGTTTGCAAACTTTTTCCGGCTTTTAATTCTTAATATTAGTCGATTCCACTAAAGGACCAATATTGAACATCTCTAAGTTCATATGCGTTTATATTTCCGTTTGATGTGACAAAATTATTCTTCACACGGTCCACGATGTATTTTACGATATTACCCTTTGTGTGTATCATTAACTCAGAGGAATGTAAAATTACCGTTTTACCCCTGAGTTATTATTTCACCAAGTCCTCTGTTATTTGTGAACGAGAAAAACATAAAGTGAAATGTCTCAACATGTCACATGTTTTATTTCAAAGAATTATTTATTCGATGAATACCAGGCCTGGTTTATTCGCTCACACTCTCATAATAGAGCATGGTGTGATACTAATGCCTTAGTATTGTTTCAACACAAATTCCATATCTGTGAATCACATGTTTCAACGAAACAGTATTATGACACCAACCGTCGGGTCAATGAAACTTCATTTAGCCATTGCCCATTGATAAATCAAATGTCATAAAGTGTTACAAGAATACATGTACTCACTTCAGGATTTAGGTAATTACTAAAATACCCCTCGTATGTGAGTTTGAGGTTTCGAGCGATTAAACGGTTTTATCTCGAACTTCAAAACTTCACTGGTCTTGTTCAATACCTTCATTAAGATATCAAGAATGAATTACAGAGTCACAACTCTCCATATCACAAGATAAGATATCGTTTAATTCATTCTAACAATCATTACTAGAAATCGATTGCCCAATCGATCTTTAGATTGCGAACTATTATTTAAACTAGTCATAAGAAGGTATCTTGTCAAGTCTGTACTTAGCACTTCTTTCGTTGATGACAGTTTCAGAGCGTAGACATAAATGCGTAAACACAATCTTAAATAAGAATGTATATTCAATCTTTATTTAATTTCAAAGCAAAACAAATACAAAAGTATTTAATATCAAAAATCTCCTTTGTGGGCATAAATGCCAACAGAAACAGGTGGTTCAAACCACAAGCTTCATACGTTCTCACACCCACGCATAACAGTGAGCGTATAAACAATGAGCATTGGAATCTCATGGAATCTGAACGTCGCTATGATGTTGATGAAGCGCATCGAAAAGAATTTAGATTCTGGTTCGCCAAAAAAGTGTACGACCAAAAAATTGGCGGAGTCGATGTGTCTGACGAGTTGTATGCATTGTCGGTCGGACCTTTACTGAATGTTCACATTTATCCGAGTTGTGTGGTGAACAGCGTCAAATTTATCACGTCTCGTCGCGATTCAATGCGTACTACTCAAAATAGTAGTGTTTGCGTACCTGTGGACGGCTACACGTTCTACGGAAGGATGGACGATGTTGTCGTTCTGAACTATCGACATGATTGCAGAGTGGTACTATTTTGGTGTCGTTGGTATGGTGACAAGCACGATTCACGTAGACGCATTCGCAAAGATAATGTATGTGGAACGACGAGTGCATATGTAGCGAAAGAATGGTTTCCAGACGAGCCTTTTATACTCGCTACTCAAGCCAAATAAGTGTTTTACTTGCCTGATCCTCGAAATCCTGAAAAAGGGGAATGGAATGTCGTGGAAGATTGTAATCATCGATTCGTATGGGATTTGCCTGACATTAACGTTTCATCGTCGGCTGTAGTTCCATTGTCCGTACAACATACTGATTTCGCGAGTTTGTCTCATCTTCACGATAATTGTGAACCGATTATAGTTGATGATGCTATCGAAGATGAGCCTATCGACGACTTCATAGACGACGATGATCATGACGCTGATGTTGACCGTTTCCTTGGAGATATTGTTGATGATGATCTTGAAGTAGATCAAATTGACCTCTTAAGTGACGATGAGCAAGATTGAGTAAATTGTTTAACTATATTTAATATAAAGTAAATTTAATGTATTTCATAAACTAAAATTCTAATTTATCTTTTTTGCTTTGCAGTATGTCGACTAGCAGAGATGAGCCTCCGCGCCTTTGTCCGGACGAGGTTCGACTACGGGTCAAAGCTCGCAAAGAGCTAGAAAATGGAAGAAAGTCAAGATTGAAAGTCAAGATTATATTCGACCCCGTCCGTCTCCAATTTTTTCCGCCTCTCAGCAGAGGTGATGAAGAGAGAGTAAAAAAAGGAGAGCGCATTGGCACATTTTCCAATAGTCTTGGAGTTTTGGTGCGAGAGCACATCCCTCCGACGACGCCGAGCTGGAATGACGTCTCGGCGCAACAAGTGGCAGCCATTTTGTATGGTATAAACGTAGAGTATGACTTTGTGTACGAGGACGAGTCGAGAGACATTATTCCAGCAACGTGCCACTCGAGTCTAATCGAGAAGACTATTATCCGCGATGCGAAGAAGCGTCTGCGAGACGGAAAGTCGAGTCGGTTTTACCGGATTGAGTGCGGCGGAGACAAAGAGGAGGCGCTCCAGAAAACGCCCAAGGGTCTGACGAAACAACAGTGGTCCGAGATGATTGATAGAATGACCACAGAAACGTTCCAGGTATAAATTAGATTAAACATATTAATCAATTATTCTTAAAAATAATTTTCTAACCAATGTTATTCTCTAGGACATGTCCAAACGGAATACAGCGAATCAAAAGAAGAAGACCACGAAGAGTCGACAGGGCACGATCTCATTTTATGAGTATCGTCATAGTCACGTAAGTAGATTTTCATTCAATTTCAAATTATATATTATAGTTATAATGTGTTATATGCATATGCAGCGGGTAGGAGAAGGCAAGCAGATGCTAGGACCGCTCGGTGCGTGGGAGAGGATGCACACGACTCCCAATGATCAGTGGACTACGCCTGCTGCTGGAGATTATCATGTAAGTATATATGTTATTAATTACGTTTACCTTATAATTGTTGTTATTAATAATTACCTTTATTTGTATTGTGTATGTAGGCTCGGATAGTAGCTCGGGTGGCTGATTTACAAGAACAAGCTCGGGAGTCGGGACGTGAGGTGAGCTTGCCATCTTTGGAGGAGACTGCTATGAGCGAAGTCCTCGGGACGCGACGTGATTGGGCTACGGGAATTGGGCCTCTAATTCCGCGCTCCGACATGCTAGAAGCTCAAGCCCACGACAGCTCATCGTCTTCCGTAGGGAATGTGAGTTCGAAGTCGTCCTCTGATATGGAAGATAAGCTAGCGGCTCTCCAAGAAGCTGTGTTTGGCATGGCTGCTGGTTTGAGCCAGACCCCAGACTTCATTGCGACTCCCGTGTGTTGGGAGACTTTGGACCACTACATG
Organism: Urtica urens; assembly: GCA_958296335.1. Classification (NCBI taxonomy): domain Eukaryota; kingdom Viridiplantae; phylum Streptophyta; class Magnoliopsida; order Rosales; family Urticaceae; genus Urtica; species Urtica urens. The sequence goes on from OY282522.1 coordinate 583,779, forward strand.
GCCCAGTTCGGACCTCGTGTAGGCAATTGGGGCAATGCAGGCGCTTCGGGTTCGGAGCAGAGACCAGATCGACCTTCGACTCCCACCGACACCGAACCAGACGAGCCTCCACACGGACCCAGCAGACGACGCGCATGACGAGGACAACGAGGACAAGGACGACGATGATTATAATTTATTCGACGTTTTAGACTTATCGGTTTACGTTTGTTTACATATCGACTTTCGCTTTTCTAATTAGTTGAACTTATGTTATTATCGACTTTAGACATTGTCGACGTTTGATTATATTACTACCGACTTTTGATTATATTCAGCTTATGTTTAATCTGATTTAAATTAGTAAATTTCAATATTATTAAATTTAATTAATGATAATAATATTTAATTAATATTTAAAACTGGAAATAAATTTTTAAAAATTAGATTTTACAGTTTTAGAAGCGACTAGTCGCTTCTAAAATATGGCGGGTAAAAATTAGAAGCGACAAGTCGCTTCTAAAATACGGCGGGTAACAATTAGAAGCGACTAGTCACTTCTAAAGTCGCTTCTAAAATATGGCGGGTAACAATTAGAAGCGACTAGTCGCTTCTAATTGTTCCCCGCCATCTCCTCGCACGCTTTTTTGGTTGGTGGTAAGGGCCTTTAGAAGCGACTATAGAAGCGACTAGTCGCTTCTAATTTCGTCGCTTCAAAGCATTAGAAGTGACTTTAGAAGCGACTCGGCTTTAGAGACGAAACATTAGAAGCGACGAAGTAGCTTCTAATGTCGCTTCTAAAGCCGAATTAGAAGCGACTTTTTGGCCTTTAAAAGCGACTTTTGTCGCTTCTAAAGGTATTTTTTTCTCCTAGTGCGTGCTTTACGTAGCATGCTTATTTCGATTTTTTTTGGCAGTTTTCCGTTTTCATTTTTGTTAATTTGTTATAAAATTTTGAGCTAAAATAATCTAAATATTTTAAACCGATTATTTATAATTTTTTTACCAAACATGAGTTATATTCAAAATTTATACAATTTATATGGCTAATAATTACATTAACGTTGTATTTATTCCATCTTAGTGAAAAAAATGTGATTTGATATATTTTTGCACATTTAGTAGTTAAAAGCAACGATTAAAATTGCGCGCGTCGGTAACGTGCCGATGACTCGAAAATACGGAAATTGTGGTGGCCGATGGAAATTGCGACGGAAAAAATGTGGAAATTTAAAAAAAAAATTGCGGGAGAAATTGCGGTTGCCGACGGAAATTGCGGTTATTTACGGAAATTACGACGGAAATAATGTTGCGAAATAATAAATATGAAATATAAAAAACATACTTATAAGCAAGGATTAAAATGTCATGAAATTCATAAAGCATACATAAGATGTACACAACTTAATCAGATTTCAATAAAAAATACAAAGATCTACACAACTTAATCAGATTTCGTAACTTCGCATTTCCAAAAAAAATTGAAAAAATTATATGTTAACCACATCATCATTACAAACGTTTTTCATTTCACAAACTTTTCCTAAAAAAATTCGTAACCTACCCAAATCTACAAATTTCTCTCGGATGGACACGAAACCGTCGGCAACCGGTGGACACGACGCCGAAATTACCGCAATACCGGCGAAATTATGTTGAATTTGTACAGAGGCCGTCGAAATTACCTGGGCACGGTGGAAATGTCGTCGGCTTCTCCCTTTTCTCCGGTTCCGGCAAAAACGAAAATTTTAGGGTTTTTAGCTTTGAAATGTCGGGGAAATGACGAAATTTTTTGGGTTTTTATACCTGGAACCAACGACATTTGACGACATGTCGTTGGCGAGATTTCGACGAAATTTCGGCGAGATTTCGACGAGAAAATGACCCGAAACGAGAAATGGAGATAAACGTGCCGGTAATCCTATTTTAGCGAAATTTCGCCGACATTTCACCGGTATTTCGCGAAATTTTAAACGTTGGTTAAAAGTCGTTCCATGTAATCTCAAATTTATAACAGAAGTCTTTGCATTAAAAATAAAAATAAAAACTAAAGTTAGCAAATAATTGCGTATCTTACCAAGTCAACGGAAACAAAAAGAGGTTCAGAAACATTAGAATTTATTTTAATTTTTATGCTTGCTCAAGAAAATTTATAATAATTAGTGTCAAGTGATCACATGCTTGTGAATCCGAACGAGTGTACACATGCAAAGCAAATAAATTTGAATATAAAAAGAAGTTTTGTTAATTTTTTTATTATTAAGAGAAAATGCATATTATAATATTGAGATCCAATCAAACTACATTTATTGCATTATTATGTTCTGTGTGGAGATATAAAATTGACTCTTTAATTTTTCATATATTGAGCTCGTTAGAATAAACAACACGAAATAACATACTTATTCACGTCCACCAATTAAACTTTAACAACGTGATGACTTGTAACGCAAGCTGTCTAAGAAATTAGAACAAAACTAGAAAAACAACAATAACAACACAAATTTATCTAAGTTCGGATCATAAATAATTCTACATCCAGCTCTAAATCATTTTTTACAATAATTCTACGAAAGTTTATATTTAGACATATTTTCCTTAAAACTATCTGAGTTTGATAACAATCGATTGAAACCTTTACAATCTTCAAATGTCTTTCTCAAGATGAACAAGATCCTGATTTTGTTATGTTACAAAGAAAATAACTATTTTTCTCACTATCTCTAAACTCTCCAATGCTTGTTCTCTTTGAATTGTTTAAGACTTGATGAAGCTCTCTGTTCTTATAGTCCTCAGCTCTTACAATAATTATATAGTCTCTTGCCGATGTGGCATCTGAGGTAAGGCTCATGTGTTGTTGACCAAATATTCCATAGAGCTCGTTAAAAATCCAATATTTAATGTCATTTATGAACATGTCCGTCAATCGAAGTTTGACCCACCAGACGAACTCAGCAAGTCGACCTGACGAAGTCTTTAGTGAACTTCACGCGAAAAGATCGAAAACGAATTCAAATTTTCATCTTTAACGGCGATATGCGACGTGGTGATCTCATTGACTATTTCGGCAACATGTGTTACGAACTTTTGGGCTCATATTTATTATAAATGCATACTAAATTAGTTAGTCGGCATGATTATTATTCATTTTGTTATTATCGCTCATTTATATTATATGTTCTCGTATTTATCAACACTTCGTCTGTCGAACTGTTTTATATTTTTTCTAATATGAATATAATTTTTAATTTTGCCGATTTCATCATTTCTTCTTTATATATCTAATATTATATTACGACATCTTACCGAATTCCACTTTATTAAATTTAAATAGTAGAAATTATATATTATTTATTTCGTGATTGTTGAGCACGAAATTCGATACGTTTTAGTATTGTTCTTCTTTGGGATTGTTCGCTTTGTAATATTTCTTTTACCCATTATCAAATATTTCAACTATTTAATTAAAAGTGTTTTAGATAGGGAGATAATTATGTGACGACAAAACATTTTGCAGTAATTATGCCCAGGGACGGAGGCAACTAGCATCTCGCATTAATTATTTTAGTACTTTTTGCCCATTAAAGAAAAATGATTTACTTTAATTTAACAAAAAATTAGTTATATACCCATGTTTATGTTTATCAATTTCAATATATTGAACGTTACGTTAATTTTGTGTAAATACTCATTATAAATTGTTTACGAAAATATTAAGACCATTTTGTGTAAATAATTAATTTAATTTAAATAAAATGATCAAAATAGTTAAAACATTTCGTAAATAACTTACACTGAATATTTATACAAAATTAACGTAAAGTTGAGTGTACTGAAATTGATAAATATAAATATAGATATATATCGACCCTCAATTTAATATAAAATAACAGCCGTGAACTTTTTTACATGATGGACCATGGTCCAACTTATGTTCTCAAATTTAATATTAATTACACAATAGACAGCACAAATCAATGGAATAACAGTACAGGTTTTCTTCCGGCGCCCACGATTGGGTCTTTAATTGTCTCCTTTATTTAATTTGACTTTCAGTTACCTCATCAATTATCACTATTTGACATGCTATCATCTATTTCAGTATTATTTATCTTCATACAAGAATTAGGTACACCTTTTAGTGGTCCAACATTCTTGATATCTTACATGGAAGGTAGTTCAGATATTTTGAAAATATTGTCCCTTAAATTATTAATCATTTACATGTTTGCCTTACGACAACTTGATAGATGAACGCTATGATATACGCTTTGCTACTAAAAAGCATGGATGGGTAGAAAATACTGTTCTGGAACAATATGAGACCGGGTATATAATTGTCGGGATGCTCCAAAACATTTTTAAGTAAAATTTTTACATTTAGAACGAGAAATTTCATATAGCAAAATATTAAAAATTGGCTTGTTATGAAACCTCTATCTTATATAAGACTTTTATTAAAAAAATTGGACAAAAATATTCCTCCATCTTTTATCTCTCTCACGTGATAGACGTTCAATCTCTATTCGACTACTCTCCCTCTCTCACCCGGTACTTTCACTCTATCGCGTTATAGTTCAGTCTCACCTGATACTCACCGACAACTTGCGATTTTCGATTTGCTCCTCCGACGACTTGCAATAGCGTGCGATGACCAAATCAAGCTTCCCCCGACAGCTTAGGCTTGAAAGTGCGATGACCAAATCAGGCTTCTTCTTCTGTCGGTCGGGGATCTCCGACTGGTTTAGGTCTGAAGAAACAATTAAGAAAAATGTTATATGTTTGAACCTTCTCTTATGTTTTGTCAAGTAGAATTAGGGCTAGCATCTCCGATGAAAAACCTTCTTATTTCTATCGTGGCTGTGAAGGTAGGTTAGGTCGAAAAAATCTCGTCGGAAAATCAATATAGTTAAACGATAGGAACATATAAAAAAACGATGATATTTTACATTATCTAATGAAGGTTTGCGGTAAAAAACGATAATATTCGATAAAATTTATAAAGTTTAACGGTTTGTAATGACCGATACTTTGCGATAGAAATAGATAATATTCGATGAGTTGAAATTTTTTTAAAAAACAATAATTACGATGAAATCAGATGGTATGCGATATGCATATTATTTTTTGTTTTTGCGATGGAATCCGATACAAATCGATGATACACAATGAATTTATTTTGTATCTTTGTTGATCAATACCGATGGAATCCGATACAAATCTATGATTTCCAGAGACATCTTTTGAAGTGTTCCGAGAGTGTTCTTGTTAGATTACGTTTTAGTTTGCAATTAGCACCTCGTCTCTTTTGTTTCGATTTTACTGTCTTCTGCTACTCATTAGTATCTTAGAGTTGTGTGTATGGTGATTGACCTTTATACAGTTTGCTTGTAAGGCTTTTACCAAGTCTGTGTGATAATGAGATTATCCCCAAAATAAGTAAATGCACCCCATTTTTAAGTTAAGTCCGATGAATGTAAAGAAAAATGAAAGAAAATAAGAGGTGAAATGATTGAAATGAAGAAAAGAAAGAGGAGATAAAATTTAAAGAGACTAGGAGGATATTTTTATCCGAAAATGGTTAATTACATAAAAAGTTTAAATTTGATATTTAACAACAAATTAACTTCAAATTTCTCTTTAGAATTTCTAACATTTTTTAATAAATATAAATTATATTTATATATTAAGTTTTATTTTACTAGTTTATTTCGCTATAATTTAATTACTACTTAAAATAATAATTATTTAAATATTTATTCTCAAAATTATTACACTTATTTTTCTAAATTTTTTTATTTTATAAAATGCTAAATTAATTTTTATTTTTATAAAAATTTAAACTAAAAATAGTTTAACAAAACACTAACCATTTCTTTTAAAATAACAGTTTTGAAAAAGTAATTTTTAAAAACATTTTTTTCTTTTAAAATAAAGTGTTACCAAAACCTTATCATAGAAAATAAGACCGTTAATTATTAGTAAATTACTGTTTTTACAGGAACCGAGTCCAAGACACGTACTTGACGTGTATTGCCACGTGGCATAAACAAGATAGTCAAACAAACGTGGTAGGAAAAAGTTAAAAGAGAGAAGGAGAAACAAAACAGAAGGAAAAATGTTAGTTTGTTTACTCATTTTGTTTTTCTGACGCTAATCATAAAATGTCGATCGGCAATTTCTCAAACTTCAAGACTCGTCTCTATTTCTTCCCAGTTACGCTCCGAGCGGTTTCTTCTCCCTTACGGTAGCATCTCTACCGTTTCCCGATTCGTTTTTCTTATACCCAAAAGTGGAAATCGAAAAAAGATTTAATCTTTCGTGATTGCGTTGTCGATTTCCTTTCTGTTGGAGAACTTGCACAGCCTTTTTTTCATTAATTTTGATTTTTTTGTCAGTCGAAATCGTGATCTGGATTTGCTCTGAAATCTCGAATTGGGTTGACAAATGACCGTACGGCGTAGAGATAACCAAAAGCCTTAAAAAGTGTAACTAGAGAAACAAAATCAGTTATATATCTCTTAGGTATTGAAGAAGAGAGTGAAAAGAATGGATATAACGAAAGTTTCGATAATTCACCATGCTGGGATTGTTCTTCTTGTGCTTTGGCTGCTCGCGGAGTTCAATTGGTGTCACCCTTTGGCCTACTTTCTCTCTCTAGTCTATCTTTACTTGGTAAAAAACCGTTGAATCTTTGTATTTCTGTGTTTTTGAAAGGATTACTATTTCTGATTATGCGTTTGTTGAGTTGTTCTTATTAGGTTCACGAGCGGTATATTATGCGGCTGCGGAAGCGAGTGCAATTTGAGGAAAAAAAACAGGCTAATCAAAGAAGGGTATGTTTTGTTCAAGCAATTTCAACTCTGTGAAGCTGATGAGAAATTTCAACAGGCTAATCAGTTTCAACTTTGAGCAATTGATGAGAAATCTGAACTGTAGAGTCTAGTCTTGAATTTCACTAGTCTTTATGTATTGAGCCTAAGCTGTGTTAAGTACCAAAATAGAGTTACACAAAGCTAAAAGGTAGCTTTCATGTTTGTTTTTAAGGAGATCTCTTTAAATTCGAGTGATATGCAAACCTGAAAAGTTTGTACCTTTTATTGGCTATGTGAAAGCTACGTTTGGAGTTGTGATGCTTTGTTCTAATGTTTGCTTGGATTTCAGGTACTTTCTGATTCCGAAACAGTTCGTTGGTTAAACCATTCAGTTGAAAAGATATGGCCAATATGTATGGAACAGATTGCGTCGCAGAAGATTCTCCTTCCTATAATTCCTTGGTTCCTTCAGAAATACAAACCCTGGACCGCCGTATGGATTTACTACTTCCAAATTTTTATTTTTTTTATTTTTTTACTAGGTCATAATAGCAGACTCAGTTGACTTACTTTTAGTGTTAATTGTTGCAGAAAAAGGCAATAGTTCAACATCTGTACATGGGAAGAAACCCACCAGTCTTCACTGACATGAGGGTTCTTCGCCACTCTAATGACGATGATCACTTGGTAACTCTTCACTTTAATCGATCCTCACTCTGTTTGTATTTCCTTTTATTTCTGGGTGAAATTTGAGGTGATGTATGAGTAAATCAATCCAGGTTTTGGAGCTGGGAATGAACTTTCTCACCGCTGATGATTTTAGTGCCATACTCGCCGTTAAGCTCAGGAAGAGATTAGGATTCGGGATGTGGGCGAAGATGCATTTGACTGGCATGCACGTCGAAGGAAAAGTATATATTCCAATAATTTTAATTTTTTGGTAGGATATTGTTTCAAATCCATTTACATAGAGACATATAGTTCATGTTATCAATTTGTTTTTGTCAGATCTTGATCGGCGTGAAATTTCTTCGTGATTGGCCGTATCTTGGCCGTTTAAGGGTGTGTTTTGTTGAGCCTCCATATTTTCAAATGACTGTCAAACCGATTTTCAATCACGGCCTTGACGTGACGGAGCTTCCAGGAATAGCCGGTTGGCTGGTATGTCTTCATTTATTTTTGGGTAATTCTAGTAATTAGTCATGGAAACATAGTATTATTTTGATAATGGTCAAAATTCTGTAAATGTTTAATAAGTAGTCAGGCAAATTTGGATCGGTATAGCCAAAATTCGAAGTTCACAAAATGATAGACAATCTGGTCCATAATTTCTTGTAAACGACTATTTCATAAGCACATTTTATATTTGGATCTAAATTCTTTATGTTGATTTTTTATTTATTTATTTATACATTTGTCCTTAAAAAGTCAAACCAACAACTACACTATCTCATTCTTTATGGCTGGTTTTTGTTTTTATTATTAAACAGGATAAGCTACTTTCAATTGCTTTTGAGCAGACCCTCGTCGAGGTATTATAATATTTGTTTTCAAACTGTTACGTTGACGTGTTTTCATGCGTAACGTTCTCTAATTTTTATTATTATATTTTCAGCCTAACATGCTGGTTGTTGACGTGGAGAAGTTTGCTGCGGCAAGTCCTGGTAATTTCCCAACCATGCTTTACAAGTACTAAATATATTTGTTTGTGTATCTGAATTCGAATTTAAATTTTTTGGTGAACTTGATTCCTTTGACTGTACTCGGATTAAATTACCTGACATACTGGGTTTTCAAACTTAATTCCCCATGTAGTGCTCAAATACATTTCTCATGATACAGTTTTTCCTTTACGCTTACTGTTTTCTATTAATTTATTTACAGTATCATTGAAAACAAGAGTTGTTTACAGTTCCAATATAAAACCTAAACTTCGTGAAGTTTGTGGTATGAAAAAGCAATGTCTCTATAAATTCCCCATTAATCATAGCATGTATATCTGTTGATCTGATGAGTTTGAGTAAAACCAGCAGAAGGTTGGTTCTCCATGGACGAGCGTGAACCTGTTGCTTATGTGAGAGTCGAAGTCATCGAAGCGTCTAACATGAAACCGTCTGATTTGAACGGTTAGTTCTCAGATCACATTTGTTCTTTACTACTTTGCTAATGCTAGTTTAGTTTGGACTATGATGCGATCATAAGTGAAACAAATTCGATGCAACAGGGTTGGCGGATCCGTACGTGAAAGGTCAAATAGGGTCGTACAGATTCAGGACCAAGATTCAGAAGAAGACACTCACTCCCAAATGGCAAGAAGAGTTTAAGATTCCAATCATTACCTGGGAATCCCCAAACATGCTCGTCCTTGAACTCCGCGACAAGGATCACTTTGTCGATGATATTCTCGGGTTCGTCTCAACTTCAAACTTCGATATAACAATAGAGAAAGACAGTTACTTTGATATAACTTCAATAAAACCCTATTACAAATTGTTACATTCTTGTTACATTCGATATAAAATGAACTTTTTGTTGTTAGCAGGGACTGTTCGGTGAACATCAGCGATTACAGGAATGGACAAAGACACGACATGTGGTTGCCTCTTCAAAACATTAGCACCGGAAGAGTTCATCTCGCTTTAACTGTCCTAGAAGAGACCGACACTAAGGTCCAACTCGTTAATTATATGTCTCTTTCGAGGACTTAAAAGATTCTATCTTGTCTCGACCTAAAATCTTTTGCGAATTAAAACACAAACAGGCCGATGATGAGCATCTACGTGACTGGGAGTCGTTCAATGCCGAAGAAAAGAGAGATTCTTTTGCAGCCGAGGCTCCAAAAAAAGCGTCTTTCTCGTCTGTCTTGTCGGACAAGTCACTGAGAGTGGCGGACAATCTCGAGCCGATTAACATCGAAGGGCAAAACCAGACGGGGATTTGGGTCCACCACCCGGGAAGCGAGGTCTCCCAGTCTTGGGAGCCGAGGAAAGGAAACACTCGGCGTCTCGACACCCGAATTGTTGGAGAGTCTAGAGATTCGGCCGCGAGTCCAAGTTTTGCGACGTCTGGGTCCCTCAGCAGCAGCGCGGACGATGTTCCAGAAGATAACCGGCCGATGAGGACGGTGCGGAGAGGTCTCAAGAAGCTCAGCTCCGTGTTCCACCGCTCCCCGAAAGAGGGTCCCTCCGATAACTTTTCGGAGGATTTCGGGTCGCTGCACGTGAATGTCAAGGCCGAGAACGCGAAGCAGATCGGCCTCAAGTTCGTCCCCGGAGATCAGGAACGAGAAGGAGAGGAGGCGAAGGAGGGGGATTCGAACGAGGGGGATTCGAGCGGCCTGGACAGCCCGTCGAAGGGGAAGATGAAAGACAGGGCGAAGAGGCTGTTCAGGAACGCCGAGAAATCGGCAAGGAGTTTGAGGAACGCTCTCTCGCGCAAAGGCTCTTCCACGAGGTCGGACGATTTCAACGTGGAGTCTTCTTCTTGCGACGAGGCTGATCCGCCGAAACAAGAGGTGGCCGATCTCGCCGGAGTTACGTTTCCGAGTTCGCTGGACCATGTTGTGGTTCACAGCGGGGAGCTTGAGAGCTCGAAGCATGCTAAGAGCCCGTTGAGTGTGGTCAGCCCTCGAGTCGGGGAAGTCTGGAATCACGATACTGGTCTCGTCTCTGTTCCCTCTCCGAAACTCGAAGCGAATTCCGAACAACAAAGCTGATGGGGTTTTCTTTATGTCGATGCATATATGCTTTTTTTTTTGTAAATGCGTTTCCGAAAGGACCTTTTTTTTGGGGGAAAGTTGATATATATATAGAGAGAGAGAGGTATGATTATTATTAACGTTGGAAGCTGAGTATCTGTAATAAAAGTACCCTGCATTTCGTCGTTAGTGTTAGGAATTGCACACAGAAAACACAAATTAACTTGCAGAATATAAAAAAACAGAAAATCAAACCGGTTGAGTAATAACTTGCAATTGAAACTAAAACAAAAAAACAGTAATTCTTTTAGAATAGATTAAACGGAGTAAAAAAGAAAGCTTCGAAGAAATAATATACAAGCTAAAAGGCGCTAGGCCAATCTCTAGAAAAAATAATAAACACAGAATTTATTCGGATTCAAATCGAATACTACTACAATTGAAGTTCAAGAGCATCCATATTCAAAGCTTTAAAATAAATCTTCACACAAGCAATCGGAAACTGTTGCTATAACACAAGCAACGCAGACTGGAAACCTTCTTTATGAATCGTCTTGAAATCACTCTTGATTTCTCAGGTTTCTAAACTCACAAGAAAGTTATCTAAGAGTCAAATTGGAATGTCTTTAGGCGAGGTAATGATAGGTGGTTTAACTCTTGTCTCACAGCCAGTTTATATAGTCACCGACTGTGGTTACAAACTGATTCAAGCGAACCAACTAACTAACAACGTCTAACTGATTAACTAACTCAAGCTAACTGACTTGTAACTTAAGCTAAATGACTAATTGGCGAAGACATATCTCACAGTTAGTATAAGGCATAGTCAGTTGTATCAATATCCAAACGCAAATCAAAATATTTATGTTACCTCCATAAATCCGAACTTAGAAGATAGCATAAGTTGGTTCACCACGGAAAAGCCTCTCAAGAATCACACGCCACACTCTTGCATTAGGCACAAACCCCTCCCTAATCATCTCCTTCAAAACCCAACAAACACCTTCAGACCAATCCTGATCCTCGCTGCAGAGCCCACAGATCAAGCCCTCGTAAGCCTCGAAACTCAGAGCCACGATCGCCCTCTTTGCAATCTCTAGCGCCTCGGAAACTCTTCGAGCCTCGAACATCACCAATAACAGGTCCCCATACGTCTCCGAATCAGGATCGCATCCCTCGATCCTCATCCGATCGAACACCATAAGAGCGTCGTCGACATTTCCGTGACTCACAAACCCTCCGATCATCGCGTTGTACACGATCACGTCGACCTCGACTCCTTCCATCTCCATCCTCTCAATTAACCCGAACGCTTCACCGGACCGTCCCTCGGCGCAAAATCCGCGCAAAATAGGAGCGAAAGTCGAAGAACTCGGTTGGAATTTCAGCTTAGGAAATTCGTCGAGCACCTGGAGTGCAGCTTCCATTTTCGCACACTCGCACAGAGCTCTGACCACGGCGTTCAAGCTCTCCGAGTCTATCGCGACGCCGAGCCTCGGCGCAGCGACGAAGACCTCCCCGACGGCGCGGAACATCTTAGCCGAGACGAGGAGATTCAACACCGAATTGAAAGTCTCCGTGGAAGGCCAACACTCGTACTTTTTAGGCATATCGACGAGTATCTCGACGGCTTTTTCGGCGTCGAAGACTCCGATAGCGCATCGAAAAAACTCGTCGGAGAGACGGCACTGTCTCTCCGACGTGACGCGGCGGAAGACTGCGTCGGCTTCGGAGAAGAGGCGACCTTCGGCGAGACGGCCGAGGATGAGAGAGAAGAGAGCTTCGTCTGGCTTGTAGTCCTTCCGCCGATAATAATGGTCCAGCTCCGAGACGATCTCGTCGGCGTTTTCGAGAGAAGCGAATATCTGGAGAACTTCCGGCGGAGTTAGCCAGTCCTTGTGTCGGAGCATCGCCGGAACTTTAGATCCTCCATTGTTGTCCGAAAAAGAAGAAAACGAAGCTTGAAGTAAGAAATCGACGAAAATCGAGTGGTTTGACTTTGACTTTGACCTTATTAGAGCTCTATTGATTATGAGAACGCCCCTGAAAATGGAAGCGAAAGCCATAATGCCCTCCTTTTATTAAATTTTCCTCCGTAGCAAATATATACATGTAGTAGTGTGACTGTGAGAGTGATAGTAAAGCTTTACAAATGAATAATTAGAAGTAGTTACATAAGAATGTTTATATACACAAGTTGAGGGGCTACTTTTGTTTTCTTTTGCCTTCTAAAATTCCTTGGATTTGCAAATGCCTGTTGAAGGCTTCGTTGAACAAGAAGCGAGTTTGGAAGGCAGAGATGATAGGAAGCCAAGCGAGGACGGCGATCGGGGCGAAGAGAGCGACGCCCATTCCGTAGTCATAAGCCTTGGCGAGCACTCTGGTGAACTCCCAAAACCCGGTGTCCTCTATCTTGGGCCTCGCGACTTGAGCCACCATGATGAGACCCCATCCGGTAGGGATGAAGGCGAGAGAGCACACGATCATGTCCATGGAAGACAGTTGGCACACCTTGGTCAGAATCACGATGATCGACACCACTGTCACGAACAGGCTCGCTTTGAACAGCCGGAACAGGAGCTGGTAGTTTGCGCTCAGCTTTTGCCGTCCAATGTTCACCGTCTGTCATTAGGAGTGTGTTTATAGGGTGAGTCGGAGCGAGTGTTTTTATAGGGTGAGTCGGAGCGAGTGAACTAGTACCTTGGCAATGAAGAAAAGGAGGAGGATGACGAGCCAGGAGAGGAGGTAGACGAGGAAGTTCTTGCTGTGGTGGGAGATGTCGAGGTGGTAGACGAGGCCGTACTGGTAGATGAAGAAGCGGAGGGAGAGGAGGATCTCGAAGAGCCTGGAGACGAGGCCGGTGTGGGCGAGGTGGGCCTGCTCGTCGTTCCACCACGATTCCCAGCTCTTGTCCTGCTGGATCCCAATCCCCCCTTGCTGCCGGATCCATTTGTTCCACCCCTTCCAGTCGTCCACCATCTTGTCCCACGCGAACCCCGACGGGTTAAACAGGAAAGGCGCAAACAGCCAAGTCAGGGACATGAACCAGATGGAGTAGGTGATCAGCACGTACGCCACGCTGCTCTCATACGACCGCCGGAAAAGGTCGTACACCACCAGTAGCAAGAGCAGCTCGAAGCCCTTCACGAAGTGGCTTCTAGAGTAGAGCCTGAAATTCTCAGCGAAGCTGGTGTGGAAGACGACGACCTTGCGCCCCGTCGGCCGGTACTTGGCTCCCCCGTGGAGGATGGTGCGTCCGTAGTGGTGGGTCTTCGTCCCCAGCGCAAACGTGAAAAACACCGCCGCCAGCTGGAGCTGCATCAGCACAAAGTCCTTCACAGCCACAAGGAACCCCTTCTCCAGCCCGATCTCCATCACCATCGGCAGGCCCGTCAGAAGCCCCAGCTGAATGAACGACTGAGACGCCAGAGCCGTCTCTAGCGACTCTATATTCTGCACCTTCGCCTCCCTCAGCAGCGCCTTCTCCAGCCCGCTCAGCACCAGGTACAGCTGCCCGTACAGGAAGATATATATCCCCATCACTGACATCTGCCCAGTCACATCACCGACCTCATCACACACCCATCCCACCCATTTCTAAATGGAGAATTTCATAATACATCTATGTTTGATCAAATTTTATTATGCAATATATGTGCAAAAAGACAAAAAAAACAGTTAATTTTTTACCACAACATACCGCAATTGGTAATAAATTATGCAAAACAACGTGATCAACCGCAATATTTTCCAATTGGTCAAAGATTTATTAAGGGTGTTTTTGTCTTTTTGCACATATATTCCAGAACAAAATTTATCACACAAAAATAGAATTTCACCCGACTATCACACATATATTATAAAATTCCACTTCTAAATCTTTTTCAGTGAAAGCTTGCTTACCAGACTGCTGAAATAGAATCCGATGGTGGTGAAATAGCACGAGAGCATCCGGAAGAAGTCGAACTGGCAAGCGAGGCGGTGAATGTCACGGCTGATTGTTTGCTCGCTGTTCCCGTTCGCCACTTTTGCCTCAAACTTCGATATTTGGTTTAGACCCACGTCCCGGCCTTTCCCGACTTGTATGTACTCGTGGTACGTTATGCACCCTCTTCTCAGAGTTGAGTTGAATCCTAAAAATGAAATTATAATTAAGTTGCATTATATATATCCTCTTTGAGTTTGTGACCGGCTTACTCGCTAGTCTTTTTTTTTATCTTTATACTTTTGGTACCTGCGAAAACGTCTTCGCTCAAGTTGATTGTCTTCGAGGCTTTGCTTATTCCACCCCTTGTTATATGGAAAATCCGATCAAACACATCTGGATGCCCATAGTGAAACCGGACCCTGGAATATGAAACAACAATTAAGATAAGAGTGTCATATATAACCAAACGGAATTTAGTTACTCTTATAACTAATCACCTGAGAGGTTTCGCGAGAAGCCTTTGACCGATGGTGACGAAGCTCGTCTCTTGATACGACATGAACCACGCTAGAGATGAAACACTGCATTTTTTTAGAGAAATTTAAGAACTAACTTGTTAAATAATTATATATCATGAATTTGTTGCAGCGCTAACAAGAAATAATTGTGAGCCTGACCTTCCGGTAAAAATGTGTTCCCTCAGGCCAAGTATGGAAGGAGTGCGTCGACCATGGCACCGGAGAAACTCTTGTAGAAGATTTCTCATCTTGAACGCCTCTTCCAAGTAGCTATCCTGTTTTGACCAAGAAGCTACCATTATTAATTTTAGAAATCACAGGTACCACTTCCTTTTTGAGTCATATTTTTATTTTACTTGATTCATGTCTATTGTCTGCAGGGCTTCACCGCGAGTGAAGATTATCGCGTGGTTCTGATTTTCTGGTTTTCCTTCTCCGATCTCAGGCGGCCCGGGAAGCTTTATCCGGTATATTTCCTGCAAGAATTACCCAATAATAACGTTTGATCAGTGACCAAGTAAAATTTTATTGTTGATCATTGACATTTTAATTATATACCTGGTCAAAGCCATTAACACCTTTGAGCAGCACAGAGGAGTAGACTTTTTTGGGCCTGTTTTCCATAATCACTTCTTTCTCTTCGACATAAGCTAGACGGAAAGCTGGGTACCTTTTGAGCAAAAAATAAATTTCATTTTTGTGAGTCCTTAAACTAACCAAATCATAAACATCCACTTAGAAAAGGTTACTGGGGTTCCAAGATTTGGATTTACTTCAACATCATATCGATTATGTCTTGTGCACGTGGATCCCCGGCGGCTTTCTGAGATCCAAATCGTTGACATGAAACGACGTACGTGAATTTCAAGTCCGATAGAGCATCGAGCTGAGCCGATAATGCGTGGTTGTCTCTTTCAACTGTATCATAACCTTCCAAGATATCTGCCAAAAAAATAGATAAATTTCTCAATGTTTAAAAAGGCACCAAAAAAGCGCGCCTCAAGGCGCGCCTTACGCTTTCATGGGGAGGTGGCGCTTTGAGGCTTGCGCCCTTGAAATTTGGAGGCGGGATGCGCCTCGGTCGAAAAAGGCGACTGCCTCGGACCAAAAAAGTGTCCGCCCTGCTGTGAGGCGCGCCTCAATAATTTTTTTTTGAACGGTTCAAACGTGTGTTAATGAAAACTGGACCTGTTTAATGGGTTAAAAATATTAATTGGGCCGGGCTTTGGGTTTTAAAGTTAGGGTTTCAATGGAAAAAAAAAAACAACCGCTATTTTAATTTTACTTGTAAGTAGTTTTTGGTCTTAATGATTGAGATTTGACTCTATTATTTTAGTTTTTACATTATTTTTAATTAATTTTGCCTAAAATAAAAAGGCAAAAAGGCATACGCCTTTTAAGCCTTCAATGCTTACGCCTCGCCTTTTTCACGAAAACGCCTTCGCCCTTTTAAAGCTTGAAATTTCCAGACACTAATTATAAAACAAGTGTTGTTTAATAATATAGCTAAAAAAAACCTTCATCTTCGGCCATGTCAAGGAAGGCTTGCAGTTTCAAAGCCTCTCTGTAATACATCATCCCTCGAACTAAAAACAGAAGAATAGAAACGACACAGCTAAGTTAGTGATATCGAGTACATTCGATGAGACAAAATCTTTTCTTGAAATATTTCAGACCTGTTCTACTCAGTGTTTGACCTCGGAAGGAAGCCCAGTTTCTAAGGTGTTCCTCTTTTCCCTCGTCTTTTAAAGCGTCTATATTAGCGCAGCCCATTCGTTCCAGAAAGTTGTCCCATTCGTCTGAAATAAAAAAAGTAAAACAACTAGTAAGATTTAAAGAATAGATTCATGGTTACAAATCGGGGGAAGAAAAGAATTATAAGCATTGTGAGCTCAACCTGGGAATATCTTTTGCATGTAAAATATTATGGAAACCTCTCTCTGACTCGAAAGAAGCTCTTTCATCGAGTAGTTCACATCTTCCATGTAATGAGGAGTTAGAACACTGCAATGATCAGTTTAAAAAAATGAAGGACCTATTATTAATTATTGAGTTGATTTGATAACAAAATAAAGTAAGAAGTGCCAGTTTTAAAACCTAAACGACAACATATTGCAGACTTTCGGCGCGGTGGGCATAGTCATGAAAAGCGAAGTGGCAAAGAAAGAAATCCGTCTCCGAGCATCTATATTTTTGGGTGTGTCTAGAGCTGTATCTTTTACAGTAAGCAACAAAAGAAGTCGCTTGATCTGCAAGAAATAAAATTATTTTCTTGTCAACAACCTCAAGTTGTTATTAAAACTATAAATCATGTTCAATGACTAGTTGTCTTTTATAACGAAATAACTACCTGTTCTTTCAGTGGTGCACTGTCTGGGAAGGGAAAATGGATTGAGCTCTCTCCTTTATCGGCCTCGAATATCTGTGGCTCGACTATTCTGCAGAAGAAAGCTGTTTCATTTTCCATCTGCTGAGAAGAGCTCAGCATTTCCAAAATTCTGTTTGAACATCAATAAATATATATTTATGTCTGTATATTGATCTTGATCTGTTTGAACATTTGTGCAAAATTCACCTGGAGCCATTGATCATTGTATCCTTGGTTATGATCTCGAAGATATCTTGCAGAGCTCTCACAACTCTATGTTTGTGATCTTCATTTCCCTCAACCTTGCAACATTTATAAGTAGCACACAAGTTAGTATTAAATCCCATCAATGGCTTCGGAGCGCTTTGATTCTTACCAGAAATTCAAGAAGGTCAACGAATTTAGCTCGTAGATTCGGAAGCTCAGTCAGCTTGAAATTCTTGAGCAGACTTAAATTCGCGATGCTTTCATCAACTTCGTTTATTATGGTCGATACGATCCTATAATTAATAAACAAGTGATTACATAATTTGATGAAACTAGCGTACCAAACAAAGGAATCGAATTGGATAGCTTTTGTTAATACCTCTTTTCGAGATCTCTGATGATGAGAACTTCGAGGATGTACTTCAACGATTCGTAACATTCTTTCACGGCGTTGTACATACTCTCATCTTTTCTGATCTTTCGAAAGAGACTCTCGTCTGTTCCCTTAAAGTCCTTGGCAATGCATAGAGCAGTCGAAAACTAGTATATGTATATGTGCAAAATAAAATATCAGCTTCAACATGAATTGAAGAGTACTCCATAGACTTATACAAGGTTTCACTCATTACCTTATTTCCTATGAGGAAAACCGGCCAACGAATAGTGCCAGAGAATAAATCGGAAGACATAGGTATCGTCATCAAATCAACCTCCCTATATTTACATATAAAGAAAATCAAATAATCATGGAAGAATTAATGACAAGGTCTTTTGCAAAATATAAAATTCCACTTACCTGTTGCTGATCAAGTCTTCAGAGCGAATACTTTTAATGACTTGGTTCCAAACTAGGACAAACTTCGCAACGCCGTTCTTCTCATTATGTTGTCCCTAAGGTGTTTAATTTATTAGTAACCACATTTTTGAAGCAGAAACATAAAAGTAGTGTATATAAAATAAATTAACTGAAACCTGCGTTAACTTTCGAAAGAAACCAGGCACTTGTCTTTGAGTTTTTCGCGATGAATAAGGGATGAGAAGAGCATTGAATGCTGAAGGCAAGGAATGGAATCGACTCCTTAACATGCCTAATGTCCGAATCTGTGACAGAAAACAAAAATCAGTAATTAATCTAATATGTGAAGTAGAAGAGAGGGAAAAAGGAGAGATTAGTACCTCACCAAGGTGGTGCAAAATACCATAAAGACCACCAAATATTGCACAGAATACAGAGTACCATATCTGTATGTCCATGAAATAAACCTGATGGTCCCAAGAAAGTAAATAAATAAAAAAGTTATATTCATATATATATATATATATAATATTGTTAATGATTTTTAAATACTGCAAGAGAAAACTCACAACTATTATGGGAGACCATATAGCAACAATTGCACCAGCATTACTCTTGACTGTCACAAAATTAAGGCACATTTAACTTTGTGAAAAGAGAATATAATGATAAATTATGTATGGTGAGCATAGAGATGATACATTTCGGGAAAAGCTCATGCCAATCATAGTTTTCGATGCCGATTGCCATGATCTGTTTCGTTGGCTGTATGAGAGGTTTTATCTGCACCACAGTGAATAGTAAAATGACTTGGAAGGTTAAATAAAAAAGACAACATTTTTATAATGAAGTTCATATCACAAAAATATGTCATATAATTTAGTGAGACTTGACAAATTACCTCAAACCAGTAGCTGAAGCAAAATTTGCTTAGCAATACTAGCATCCAAAATAACATGTACCTACAATAATTAGCAAAAAGAAATAAACATTATATTTTAAAACACAATAAAAAAAAAGAAGATGACTGAGAGGAAGAGAAAACGCAATTACTTCAGCACGGAAACCTGAGTTTCTTGCATCCCTCGACCAACGTACAATCTAGGCTACGTGACAAAAACAAAATAAATTATAAGGGAAGAAGATTTAAAGAAAGAAAAGAAGAAAAAAGAGTATCTTGATGAACTTACCTGTGTCCAAGAGAAAAGAGTGAATAGTTTGGAATTTGATGTCTCGATATACTTTCTGACAACGGGAACGAAAAACAAGACCATCTCAATCGCATTGGGGATCAAATAGATTCCTACGGCAACCAAGTACGGAGAGATACACAATTCTCGAAGCCAGCTTTGAGAATATTGTGAGGTGAAACAAGTGTATTTGCTTCTTGAACTAGCATAGCAAGTTGGAAGAACAATCGTCCATATCGCAGCAATAACAAGCTTCAATGTTAGTTTCCTCTTTCCGGCGAATGCCATTGTTTTTCTGGCTTTCCATGTAAAAGACATGTCGAGTATTGCTACAATGAATAATATAATGATTACAAGAAATCGATATGTAGGTAAAACAGGACAAGAACACAAAGAAAGCATAAAACTATACCTTTTATGAGATTGAGAATTGAACATGTGATGAATATACTCAAAACTTCTTCGAATATATTTTGATCAAACAACTGAATCGGCGATTCCAATTCATAGCATGCCATAATTATCATGGCCTAAATAAACAAAATTGACAACACTTATTAGAATCATAATCCATATAGTATTATTTATGATCAGTTTTATAGATAGTATGTACCTGAAGAGACACAATGAAGAAAATCCACATTCTATCGAAGCTTCTGAATATCTGCCAAAACGAGCGAACCTCGACAAAATTTGTTTTCCCCAACCATTCTTTTTCAGGTACATCCTTTTCACGTTCTTGCTCGGGACTTCTTTCTTCTCGAATCTATAATAGATAAGAAGAGCAAAAAGGTAACACGAATTAAGAAACTCATTTCGTCTTTCTTACTAATTGATGTAGAATGTTCTGTTTCTGTACCCCTTGTTCTTCATCCCTCTCTTCCTCGTTGTTCATTCTCTCTTCTTCGGGACTGCTCGGTTTCGAAGAAGCACGCTTAGCTTTGTTGACCTTTTTCGGTTTCGTAGAAGAGTCAACGCAGAAAAAATTATGGTCTTCGCGCATTGGCCACCCTATTTCGAAACAATTAGGAGACCTGAAAATAGATTATTCAGTTACAAATTATTCATCCCACAACTTCATTTTTGCGAGTTAATAAAATTTTATTACTAACCAGAAGTACTCGTTGAGATCGTCATAGTTTCTCCAATAGGAATGGTCGGTCGTCCCATTATTACTTTTCTTGGCTTCCTGAAATTTTGTTAACGAATTAGTTACAATTATAGTAACTTTAAAACAGATAACTTAAGAGCAAAGAAACGTGGTTGACAAATCAGTACCTCACTTATAACGTTGTAAATCGGTGTAACTACATTTTTAAGAAACGATTCAGACGATCCTCCATATGCAGGTATTACTTTCTCCCACGTGGTCGGGTTTACATCCCCGATTAACATCCCACGCAGTTCATATGCCATCTATATTGAATAAAATGTTGCAGTAGTTTCGACATGGCAAGAAACTAGAGAGGCAGGGGAAAATTAAGTCACATTAATTTTATTTTATTTTTACTTACGTGGTGAAAAATATAGCACAAACACTCTGGCATGAGGCGTAAATTCGCAGCCTCGCCCCAGATAAGAAGGTAAAGCCCTATATACAATAGTTTGTACTGCTGAGCCTCGTTCTTCGCATAAGGCAATCTATATACGAAGCAAAATTAGATAGTGAATTTCAAATGAGAAATGAGAGGGAATCATAAAATTTATATTAAGTGACGATTACTAATTAAGCTATTTACCGGATGTTGCTTTTCTTCCTCAAGAATTTGCACCAATTCGAATAGTTTTTGAAAAACTTCCTCATCAAGTCATCTAGGACAACATCTTCCAACTGCCAAAAGATCAAGGACTTAACTTTATAAACGAAAAATTGTTTATGTTTTCTTCTTTTAGAGAAGAAGGAAATTAGAAATACCTTTGAGATTGACACTTGCTTGTGATTTCTCCGAATGAGGATGTTTGCAATTAGGAGAATCAGATGTTCCCTTTGATTGGCTACATTGCCTTCCTGATCATCAAGTATTATAAAAACACTATTTGAGAATTTAATTAGAAAGGAGAGAGAGCGTAAAATCGAGAAAATATCAATGCACCTGAAATCCAAAGCAATATTTGAGAAAATCAAGCAAATCAATGAATGGTCCGTGTTTGTCGAGATCTTCCGCAGAAGGTATGCCACGTGTATCCCGGACGGCTGCGACAGCAACCTTAATCTGCACCATTTCGGAATAATTGAATTCACGGAAAAAATTAATTTCGAAAAAATTATGAAGTGTAAACAAATTATTGCCTCGGGTATTTGCGTGATTGCTTGTTGAATTCCACCATGGTCCAGCGGTAAAACGTTGTAGGGCACAAAGAACTCAGGTTTCGCACTTGCGGTTTCTCTCGTGGCAAGAGCCTATGGCCAAGAGAAGAATCAAATCAATATATGCTTTCAATAACAGAAAGTTGATGATGAAAATTATTATATACTTTGGAGATTAAAAAAAAAGTTACATGAGGATTTGCAGCTGAAGTTATTCTCTTAAGAACTTCAAACAACACGGACGCAATCGAACAAGCGTTTATCAGCTTCTCTCTGTGACTGATTTCATCAAGAAAGATAAACACTTAGTATTAATTAAGTCGTGAGAACAAAAGAATCTAATTTGACTTCTTTAGGTATACCTGTTTTCTAGTGCGAAAGTTTTTCCGTGCTTTACGATGAACTCTTTGTATTCGTGGTAGACACGTTTGAGCTCTCGAACATCACTCTTTTCCTTCCGTCTCCTGAATGTGATTTCCTCGTCCTGTTCGTCACATCCACCGAATCCCACACAAAAAGATTTCTCTTTTCAGCATTGAAATAAATTTATGGCGATCCAAATTTTGAATTGGATTAATTAAAGAGACTTGGAAAAGAAATAAAGTTGAGATCTTTTCATTCAAAACAGAGCATATGACTAAGGACACTAAGCTTCTATGATTTATTTTGACTAAATATATACATATATATATATGTACATATATGAACCTGTTCAAGCCGCTGAAGAAGACTAGTTTTGAACTGTCGAACGCCTCGTCCGGTCGAATTCTTGTCGCTGTTATGCGCTATTTCGAAGGCGTGGACACGGCCTAAAAATCGTAGAGCATATACATTTTAGAATACAAATAAAAAATGATAAGAGTTTTTATTCCTATTATTAACAAGATTCTCTACCTAACCCCTTTTTCCAAGATATCAACGCATATTCTTGGATGCTAAGTCACAAGACACGGTTATGAAAATCTAATAACATTTGAACGCTCACTTTCTGAAAAGCAACAATTGAACTCCAAAGAGTAGTTGACATGTTACATTCTGTGTAATATCACCTAGCTAGGGTTTAAAAAAAGCATAATAAATTCATACAGAGAAAAGCAACACGAGGCTCGTCCATCTCGACCAAATTGGCGACGCGAAGAAATCTCTGGATATCGGAGGCCAAAGTCTGAGGCAATCTTTCGCTCTCGAAGGGCTCGAAAACGGGGCCGGAGCTGGGTCCGGCGAGGAGATCGGAGCCATCGCAGTCGTAGAAAATGGGGTCGGCGACGACGATCTCGAGAGACATTGCCAGTATATTGGAGCGGAAAACACACAGACATGGGTTCAGAGTATATATATATATATATCACAGTGAGTTGGGATATTCTTTTGATTACTTAACGTGGTTGGCTTTGGTGTGGATTGTTTATCATTTCTCTTTCCCTTTTGGGTTTGATTGGAAAGAGAGAGTCTTCGTCTTTGTGTATCTTTTTGTTCCTTTTGCTTTTCAGCGAGTGTTGAGGTTGGTAGTTTTGCTTTTTTCTCTTTTTTCTTTTTCCATCGACAAGGTTTTGTTGTATGCTTTTTGAGAAAGATATATTAAAACCCTTAATTAAATAGCGAAACAATACTACGGTGACATCAACGATTTGTTAGTTTTTAAAACATGCCGAGCGATGAACAGTGGGACATGTCTCATCCATTGCAAACCGGAAAGCTTAAGTGCAAACTTTATTAAGTTGTGAGTAACAACATTACACATGCGATAGACAAAATTGAACATACATTCGAAAAACGTTAAAGAATATACTCTGATGTCGTTGAGGATCGCTCCCAACTCCGTTGGGCGGTTGCTAGAGTCCGTGATTGCCCGAATCTTTTGTTGTATTAGATTAATAAAATTGAAAGCAAGGATTTCCCTATTTATTAATTTACAAGAGAGGGGCTAATCTTTAGTTGTATTAGATTAAGAAAATTGAATATAACAATGACTAAAACGAAGAGGAAGGCTAATTGTAAGTTTATATGTAACAAAAGGATCATGTAAATAGAATAGCCACAAAAAATGAAATCTTGCCTTCCAAAAAAATCAGACGTTGTTTTGACGAGAAGTTACGATCTACACGTGTTATATTCTGTCATTAATGAGAAGGAATGAGATTCAGACTTCAGCCCCTGTCCAAAAAATAAATTATATTTTATCATTTCTTGTCCTTAGTTATATTTTTGAGGATTTTGTCCTTAATTATGAATCATGATATATTATAATTGCTAACTCGTACATCTCGTCAATCCGATAACCCTAACTATTGTTGACGTTTGTGCTTTGTATTATTGTCTATGGTGTGCATTTTCAATTTATTTACGATGCATTTACATTACTTGGCTTTATCTTCCCGTCGAACTTAAGGTCAATGCAATCGTGTTATGTGTATATAGAAAAATTATAAAGTGTATATGTTTCTCTTATATAGTCTCTTAATTCATGCAAGACAATATTTAAATTTATACTGCCATCATGTATATAATTATGATATGAAGTTTCGACGTAATATTATATATAAGCAAAATTCCGTGCGAGAGCTTGAAAAGACAAATTTGAGACATTAATAAATAAGAAAGTAGAAAGGATTACATGTGGACTTGATTCACACACACAGGATGTAATTGTTTGAGGGTTTAATCCAATTATTATTTCAATACTGTAAATGATATGGAGTGCATTTCATGTATTTCACAAAAAAAGAAAGAAAAAAACTAAGGAACAAATACTCGTTTTAAGGCCTCTTTAGTTAGAGGCTTAGAGCTATCCACCTAACAACGAGAAAAAAAAAAAGTAAAATCAAAGAGCCATTTTGACAACCAGAGGATCATCCCTAGAAAAAAGCATGCACTAAAAAGAAAAATGTAATTAAATTAAAGTAAAAGCAACAACAACATTGATTTAAATATGGTCGAAAACCTTTAAGGAGTGGAAAGCTTTGCTTAGCCTACTTACGGGACAAATCACTTTTTCCATTGTGAGTGAAAATATATTATGATAAAGAGCACACTAAGTGGATGCACGTTCATGGCAATGACACGTCGAGTATACATATTTTATATAAAAATAATATATAGGTTTTTCTATATAACATTTTAATGTAAACCTCATCTATAAATAGTTCGGGTTCAACCTAAAAAGAAAAGAACCATCCATCTTGAAAGTATGCTTATTATGGAATTTTTTTGGCTAAATGATTAAGGTTTGGTGCGTGTATTGTAAAATGGCTAACGTGTGATTAAATTTTGGTTAATTGCTTTATTATTTACGTGACATAATAATTAATAGGATAATTTTACAGTTTTATCATTTTTCATTTCAAAATGAGCGGGAAATTTTTTGGGTGAATTCATTTTAAAATTTTCGTTGACATTTAACAAAAATATGTTAAACGTTGTTGTTTTAAAAACCCACTTAAAAAGCTATACTACTTAATAGCCTCTTATTATGAGATCATCCAATAACGAAGGAATGAAGTTGCAAGCAAAAAAACTCCATTTAAAACGAATGACATAATTATGTAATGTTTATGTGGCTTACCCTTAAATATATAACATAAACACAAAAAAAATGTCTAAGAACACTTATAATAATGTGGGTTTTAGTATAATTAAGTTAATAATTTTACATCAATTCACACATGCATCCAACAAATTGCCAAAAAAGCATTGATTATTATAAATGCTTAATCCCATCACATTACATAGATTTTATATCCCCATCCATACATAATCACTTAGATATTTTGGGCCGAGAAGCGCAATTGCTGAGACACTTTGGGCCAAGAAGCGATAGTACGGAGTAACGTAACGTATAATACTCTATTTACACGTAAATTTTTTTTAAAATAAAAATAACATATAATATCTAAATATTAATTTTAAAATTTTGAAAACAGACTCAAGTCAATATTTGCTAAATTGTTAAAAAAATTCAATTTTGAAAAATTATCCAAAAATATATTTTATATATTGCGTGGAACAAAAATGTAAATAAGTAAAAAAAATTCACAAATTTAATGTTACGTAATCCAGTTTGACTATTTACAAAAACTTAATAATATATTAATTAATTTTAAATTCGTGAGGTTTTGTTGACTTGTTTTGCTAATATTATTTGTAATATACATTTATATAGAGGACACTTATACAAGTATTAAAAGTAAATCAATATATAAGACTTCTAAAACCGATCAAACTTTACCTACCTTGGTGGATGGTCGAAGTAGTTGCATCGTATTGGTCTACCTTCAAGAGATATTGGTTGCAAATACTAAAAGTATTCTAACAATATGAATACGTAAAAGTAGAAGCGAAAAAACTCGGTTTACCTCCGATCATTGTCGTGTTATTTGTTGGAAATTAGTTAACGTTTAACAATAATATTATATAACAAATCATAATATGGATTATATAACATGATCCAATATGTTAAAACTCATTTGAAACATATTCAATTAACTTAGACATTAAAACTTACTAACATGTGAATAAACTTTTTATTCTAAACATGTTGTCAACAAATTGAGCATACGATCTAACAACCTATAAACAATTTATACATTTCCATCGCAAAATACCTCTCGTTTAGGAGACTTACATGTGAGGTTCTAAACAACCTCGTGCACTGCTCGCTTACACAAGAATGTCTCGTCAATCGCATAGAATAACCAATCGAATTGGGCCTTGGATCACCGAAGATGAAGGTTCACCGGAATGGAGGCTCACCGGAATGAAGGCTCGTCGGACTGGAGATTTAGGCTCGCCGGATTGGATTTGCTGGCTTGCGAGACTTCCTGATCGCCAGCCGGAATGGAGCGTCTGTGGGCTGCGAGGGTCTGTGCGCCTTGGTGGAGGGTGACTAGGCACACGTGGGAGGCAAATCGCGCCTAGCTGAGGACTAGTGGGACACGCAGAATGGCACATGCCCACTTGACTGGCTGGCCGGCCGGTTTGCTGACTAGCCGGTTGAGCCTTGCTGGCCGGCAGGTTGCCCTTGTGTGCGCCTAGTTCGTCTCGCTCGTCATTTTGCTAACTCTCTGCAATTAAAATCTCACAAAAACACCACAAGTGATTCAATAATAGTTATCCCGGGTTTAGATTGAAGAACAATAGAAGGGGAATCACTCAAGAACAACTCAAGAAATCAAGAAACAATTTCTTGATCTCTTTTTCTCTATCAAAATAATCTGCCAAAAACAACTAAAGGGGGAAGAGTGTGTTGGACGAGAATCACTTTAGGGTTAGGGTTAAGGTTTCCGAAAAATCCCTTTTTATATTGAGATAGCGGGCTTCACTTAAGTCATAATCCAATCTTGACCAATTAGTCAAACTTAAGCCTAATAATCTTTTAAATGAGTTTAAACTTAATTACTTAGCCCTAATTCTATAATTTGGCCGAGTATATAATTTAATATTCTCCAAAAATATATTTGATTTATTTCAAAAATAATATTTAATTAATTTAGAACATCTCATTTATTTAATGATAAGTCATTAATTCTTTTTATACTTTTCAAACACGTACGAAACGATAAAATAATTATTTTTATCTTTTATTTATTTAAATCATCAAATAATATGATTTGTTAAATAAATGTAATAATAAATAACTAATTATTTATTTAATTACTTAGAAAATAATTCTCTTAGTGTAAATCACAATTTACATTCAATGAGAAAATCAATCGTTCTAGTTCAATAAATCTCGTCCGAGAGTCTATCACTGAGACCTTATGGACTCACATGAACGAAACTTTAGAATAAAGATCAAACTCAAAAGTTCACAAACTTTTTCCGTCTTTTAATTCTTAATATTAGTCGGCTCCACTAAAGGACTAATATTGAAACTCTCTAAGTTCAAATGCGTATATTTTCCATTTGATGTGACAAAACAATTTTTCACACGATCCATAGAGTATTTTACGATATTACCCTTCATGTGTATCAGTAACTCAGAGGAATGTAAAATTACCGTTTTACCCTTGAGTTATTATTTCACTAACTCCTTTGTTATTTGTGAAAGAGAAAAACATAGAGTGAGATGTCTTTACATGTCACATGTTTTAATCAAAAAATATTATATTCGATGAATACCAGGCCTGGTTTATTCATTCACACTCTCATAACAAAGCATAGTGTGATACTAATGCATCAGCATTGTTTCAACATGAAATCTGTATCTGTGAATCGCATTATCCAATATAACAACGTTATGACACCATCGCCGGGTCAGATGCAACTATAACTTAGCTATTGCCCAT
This sequence comes from Urtica urens, assembly GCA_958296335.1. Lineage (NCBI taxonomy): Eukaryota > Viridiplantae > Streptophyta > Magnoliopsida > Rosales > Urticaceae > Urtica > Urtica urens. The sequence continues at coordinate 611,869 of OY282522.1, forward strand.
TGGCAAATCAAATGTCATAAAGTGTAACATCGATTATGCATTCACTTCAGGATTTAGGTAAGTACCAAAATACCCCTCGTATGTGATCTTGAAGTTTGGAGTGATTAAACGGTTTTATCTCGAGCTTCAAAGTATCACAAGTCTTGTCAATATCTTATGTAAGATATCAAGAATGAAACAGAGAGTCACAACTCTCTATATCACAAGATAAGATATCCTGCTTCATTCAAACAGTCATTACTCATAATCGATTTTCCTATCGATCTTTAGATTGCGAACTAATATATTAAACTAGTCACAGGGGTTATCTTATCAAGTCTGTACTTAGCACCCCTTTCGTCAATGACAGTTTCAGAGCGTAGAAAACATACATAAACACAAACTTAATCAGGAATGAATATTTAATTTTATTTAATGTTTCAGCAAAACAAAATACAAATGTATTTATAATGTCTAATATCTCCTTTGTGGGCACCAATCCCAACAGGGCCAGGACCTGCCTCGAGGAGTATTGGGAGGTGGCTTTATACGAGACTCAATATGCCGTGGTGGTCCGCGTCCGGGGCGCTACCCTTGCCGAGAACGGGCCGCGCGAAGTTTCATTCGCATTTTTTGACGCCATGTTCCCTCCGCTCAAGGATGAGGTGGCGCTCGAGGAGCCTAGGGATTGTTGTTCAGTGGAAGATGAGCTCGTTGACTTTGGCTCTGACTTAGTCTCACTTTTGTTTGCGCCCTTGTGTTAGCACCTTCGCTTTTCTTCGTGCCTTTGTGTTAGCACTTTTGCTTTTTGTTTTTGATTTATGTTTGCTCGACTTTTGGAAAATTTCAGTTGCGATTCATGATTATTACTCTCTATCAAAAGTCTTTATAATCACTTTTCACGTGCAACTTTTATAATACCCATGCGATTATTTTTGGAACGATTTTCCATCGCCGTCGAGGATACGTCGGACCCACGACTTGTGCAGACGGGGAGGTTGGCAGTATGTCACGTATCCCGCGCGGTCGATGGTGGGAGGCTCACCATGCCGCTCTTACGGGCCGCCCTTGACGGGCACCCGGACTTTGGGAGTAACTGCGGCCCTGCAGACTTATGCCTCGCTTACTAGGTGACGACCAGGCTCGCTTTTTTCGGTCTGAGTGTTTTGCCACAGCCGTGTTTTGAGCGTTTTTACCTGTGAGACTTCATCAATGAAATACCGACTTACGATTGTGCCCTACGGTTTGGAATCCCAAGATTTGGCTCGATCGATGACCTACGAATTGCCGCTTATGGCGCTGCAAGAATTCATCTCAATGGAATTCTTATTTCGCCTTAAGATCGGGTTTGACATTCACCCGTCCGATTATCAGTTGGGGTTGTCAATTTTCCTCGGATCCATGGGCACCCAGATGTAAGGTTGCTACCTTGTTACTGTTTTGGTGGATATTTCCGACCATGAGGCTATCGCCTCGTGGTATTATTTCGTGGGTCCTAATTTTTCGAATGCAAGGCCATGACGGCGCTTGTTATCGGTCCACCCTAGCCCCTCCAAGTTTCATGAAATTTTGGGATTGCTGAAAATATTTATAAACTTTTATAGAATAGGGACTAACGCATGATGACACAAAGAGAATCTTATTCGGTGTTCAATATTGCATAATTGAATTACTATGTCGTTACAATGTGTTTACATAAAAAATAGATAATGTATGCTTTGTTCGGTAACCTTCATTAGTGTTATTGTCTCAGGTGCTCGGCGTTCCACGGGTGAGTGAAAACGAGGTCGTTCGTGTTTTCGAGTAAGTATGCGCCATTGTGAATGGCCTTTCTAACTCGATACAGACCATCCCAGGTTGTTCCCAACACGCTGGCGCCTTGTTCTTTGGTTTTCGGGAACACCCTTCTCAAGACTAGACTGCCGTTGGCGAAGCTCCTAAGCTTGATCTTCGAGTTGTAATACCGCTCGACCTTCCTTTTTTGAGCAGCGAGGCGGGTAAGTGCGTCGGTTCTTTTCTCGTCGATAAGGTCGAGCTGTGCCCGCATAGCTACTTTGTTTTCTCCCTCATCGAAGGTCTCGATGCGGAACATAGTCTCTCTCGGGACTACTACTTCGACCCCGAAGGTGAGGGCGAATGGGGTCTCCCCCGTAGCATTTCGTGATATGGTTCGATATGCCCACAACACAAATGGCAACTCGCCCGGCCAGCCGCCCTTTATGGCTTCTAGCTTCTTTTTCAGGTTTCTTTTATCGTGCAATTGACGGTTTCTACCTGGTCATTAGTCTGGGGGTGCCTCGAGGAAGAGTAAGTTTTTCTTATCCCGAGTTGTTCGCAGATCTCGCGCAGTCGCGCATTTTCGAACTGTCGTCCGTTATCTGTCAAGATCGACTCTGGAATTCTGTGGCGTCATATTATGCTCTTCCATATGAAATTCGTTGTGTTTGCCTCTGTGATCTTGGCCAGCGGTTCTGCCTCAACCCATTTGGTGAAGTAATCGATTGCCACTATGGCGAATCTAAACTGCCTCGGTGCCATGGGGAGTTTCGATCCCCCATTTGGCGAATGGCCGAGGGAAGACGATGGGTCATAGGGGAGCCGGAGGTTGTCTACGCATGTGGGCGAACCTTTGACATTTTTCACACCTCCGGGCCTAATCGTGTGCGTCTTTCTTCAAGGTCGGCCAAAATAGCCTAATCGTAAGAGTTTCAATGCCATCGATTGTCCTGGGGCGTGGTTCCCACACACGCCCTCGTGCACCTCGCTCATGGCTTGCTTTGCTTCACTCTCGTGGAGGCAGCGTAGGAGTGGCATTGAGAAGTCTCTTTTGTACAACACGTCTCTGCTCATTGTGTACCTTGATGCCACTCTTTTTAGCTTCTTGGCATCTTCAGGATTCTCTGGCAAAGTGCCATTTGCAATGTACTCCGTCAGGGTAGTCATCCAGGATGGGGTCGGGGAGTCGCCAACTGTCCCTACGTCGCTCATAGAAACGTAAGGTAGGGTCTGCACCTCGATCGGGACACTCCCATCCTCCTCTTCGTCAATGCCCGAGGTGAGGCGCGCCAAAGCGTCAACCTCAATGCTCTCCTCTAGAGAGACTTGTACGACTTCGAACCAAGCTATCGCTTCGAGGTTCTTGAGGGATTCGGTCAAATATACGATCATATTTGGTTCTTTGGCGGTGTATTCGCCCTTCACCTGGTTCACAATCAATTGTGAGTCGCAAAAGATGCACAAGTTTTCGAAACCTAATCGGCGAGCTAGCTCCAAACCGACTATTAAAGCCTCATATTCTGCCTCATTGTTGGAGGCTTTGAATTCAAAGCGGAGGGCGTACTATAAATTTTCCTCGTCAAAGTTACTCAAGATTACTCCGCCATCGACGTATAGGGTCCACATCGGGCCTATTGGTTCGGAGTCTCGCTTCCTTGGTAGTTCCGGCAAGGGTTATGTGGGCCTGGCTTCATCTCCTGGCGCGAATTCTGCCACAAAATCCTCCATTGTCTGACCTTTAATGGCGGCTCGCGATTGGTATCTTATCCCATACTCGCTAAGCTCTTGCGACCATATGGCCATCCTTGTCAAGCAGCCTTGCTGTAATGCTTTTTTGGTCAGGTGCCCAGTGCGCACGATGATTTGGTGCGCCTGGATGTACGGGCACAGTTTCCTTGCATTCATTACCAATGCTAACGACGGCTTTTCAATCTTTGGATACCGAGTCTCAACGTCCAGGAGAGCTTTACTGACGTAGTAGATCGATCATTGGCTTCGATCCTCTTCGCGAATGAGAACCGCACTCGTGGCCCTATCGGACACTGCGATGTAGAGTATAAAGGACTCATGGTCGACAGGTTTTGACAGGAAGAGGGGCGTCGCAAAGTACGACTTCATCTCGCAGAACGCTTTCTCACATTCCCTGGTCCATTCGAACCCGTCCTTTTTCTTTAAGGTCTGGAAGAAAGACTGGCACCTGTCGATTACCTTAGACACGAACCTGGCCAGGGTCGCAATTCTTCCCGCCAAACTTTACCTCTTTGGGATTTTGAAGGGATCTCATCTCGAGAATTGCTGTGATTTTTTCGGGGCTGGCCTCGATCCCCCTCTTCCTTACCATGTAGCCAAGGAACTTTCGGACTCTACTCCGAACACGCACTTGTTGGAATTGAGTTTCATCCCGTACTTGCGAAGGAATCTGAACATGGCTTTGAAGTCATGGACGTGGTTAGAAGCCAGACAGATTTTCACTAGCATGCCGTCCACGTAGACCTTCATGGTTTTGCCGATCTAGTCGGCAAACATGCAATTGACCAATCACTGGTAGGTTGCGCCGGCGTTTTAGAGGCCGAACAACATTATTTTTTTAGCAATAGAGACCTTTGTTAGTTTCAAAGGTCGATTTTATTTGGTCGTCCTCATGCATCCGGATCTGGTTATAGCCTGGATAGGCATCTATGAAGCTGAACAATTCGTGGCCTGTTGTCGCGTCCACGAGCTGCCCTATCCGGGGAAGGGGAAGCTATTCTTTGGACAGGCTTTGTTAAGATCTTTATAATTTATGCAAATACGCAACTTCCCCTAAGGCTCTTTTACCATCACCACATTGGACACCCAGTTAGGGTGTTCCGTCTCTCTTCTGAAGTTGGCGGCGAGGAGTTTGTCAACTTCCTCTACAATGGTGAGGTATCTTTCCCCGCTTAAGGCCCTCCTGGGCTGCACCTTTTCGGGCATGTTACGATCATCGTTCAGGCGATGTACCATAACCTTCGGATCTATGCCCGGCATGTCTGCGTGTGTCCACGCGAAGACGTCTTTGTGCTCCCTGAGGAAGGAAGCCATTGACTCTTGTCTTTCGATGGAGAGCTAGGTGCCAATTTTGACCGTTTGGTCAGCTTTGGCGAGATCCAGGACTGTCGAGACAAGGTCGTTGGGAGTTTTCACGCGCCGACGTTCGATTTTGTCGCGCTAGTCTAACTCTCTGAAGATCCCTCCTTTTTCGGGTTTGCACGGGAGCTCGTCATTGAGTTGATATGTTGTGCAAACCTCCTTTTCCCCCTCAGTCTTGATGGGTTTTTCATTGACAGCCCGTACGTGACACGTTCGTTCCATGGTCTGGTCTCTCATCACACATGCAATTCCATTCTCGGTGGGGAACTTCATCATGAGATGGTAGACCGAGGTAATGGCCATGAGTCGGATAAGGGTCGATCGACCAATTATCATATTGTAGGCTGTGGGCTCGTCGATGATCAAGAACGTCACGATCCGAGTAACCTCTGCGCTACCTTAGGTTCCGAAGGTGACATGTAAGTCTATTTCCCTTTCTTCCACACCTTCTCCCCGAAACGCCGTAGAGGGGGGTGCGTATCGAGGCGAATTTTACTCTATCGAGCTTCATTTTCTACAGCACCATTTTGAATATAAAGTCCACCGCGCTGCCGTTGTGAATCAAGATTCGTCAGACCTTATTGTTGGCAACAGTAGCGGCCACGAAAATAGCGTCATTATGCGGGTAGAGGACCCATTTTGCTTCAGTTTTGGTGAAGCAGATCTCTTCAAAGGGAGCAGGTGGGGGAGCAACGTACGCGAGGTTGGCACCATGTCTGACCCTTTCGTTGATCACATCCCTCAAATACTTCTTCTTTTGGTTGGTCGACTCGTCGCATTCAAGTCTCCCGGTGATCGTTCTCACGACATTCATCCCGGAAATTTTGGACTCGTTGCTGATAGTGGCGACAACGACGATTTTGTCTTTTGTCTACCATTTTTTTTATTCGTTGAACGATCTTACGGGATTTTCACCCTGGCCGCACGCATGACGAATTTTTTAAGCTTTCCATCTTAAATAAGGGCCTCGATCTACCGCCTCAGCTGGAAGCAATAGAAAGTCACGTGCGCGTGATCTCTATGGTACTCTCAATACTTGTTATTGTCTCGCGTACTAGGACCTTTTTTCAATGGTGCCGGGGATACGAGCTTGTCTCGATGAAGAGTCAAGATTTGGGCCGAGGACGCATTGAGTTGGGTGAGAGCTTCTTCTCGGAAGTGGTCGGAAAAAGGCCTCTTTGGCTTGGGCGGAGGGTCGTTTGTGGCGATGTGGTTGTTTCTCCCTCGGTTGCTCCGAGTATCGGGAAGGTCATCAGCGCGACGGAGATTGTCGCGCCCATCGCCCTTCCTGCCGTTGAGGTAATCCTCCACCCTCATGTGTGTCCTGGTACACCCTATGAGTTCGGCCATAACCCTCGGGGCCCTTCCAACAATCGACTTTAACAATTCGATGGATTCGGCGCCCTCTGTAATGGCGACTATGACATCCCGGTCGTCGAAGTCCTCAACCTTATGGGACTGCTCGGTAAACCGAGCCAGGTACTAGCAGAGGCTCTCGCCAGGTTTTTGCATGTTCGTCCAAAGGAATGACTTGGACTACTTTTGTGCCACTAGTGTGGCGAATCGGGCGAGGAAAGCCTCCCAAAGATCTCGGAATGAGCCGATACTCCCGAGTTTTAGGCTTCGTAATCACTTGAAGCCCGACCCAGTCAGTGTTAGGCTGAATGCTTGACAGAGTATCGCGTCCGACTGCTCTTGCATCATCATCCAGGTCTCGTAGTGCTGGATATGAAAATTGGAGTCGGAGCGTCCGTCGTATGGGGGAACGGTCGAGAGTTTGAACCCACTTCCAGGTGGCTGTGCGAGCACGACCGCCGCGAAAGGCAAGTATGATCCCTCCAGATCGTTGTAAAGCATGGGGCCGCCCGAGCCCGCTGCGAGGAGCTCGATGATTTGATTTTGGAGTCCCAGAATCATCGTTATCACCTCGAGATTGTTAGCGGCCCCCGCAACTGGTCCTCTTGGCGTGGGGATCTGTTGCTCGTTGGACCCTTGGTCCATGATGTTGGGAGGAGAGTTCCCGACGATGGTGGCCCCGACGGCTGTCCGACAGGCATCCAATTTCCTCCTCAGGTCCTCCTCGCGAGGATCTCGCCGCGAGTTAAGGCGAATTCTGAGGTCTTCCTCGACGTTGCGCAAAGGCCTAGCCAAGGGCGGTCGACCTTCGCGACGGACGCTGTGACTATCTGCGTTATTTTCCCCTCATTGGGACATCGCACGATGCACACGTCGAGACCGCCCGCTACGGGAACTATTTCCAATCCCCCGCATTTGGGGGTTATTTGAGCCCTTGCGTCGCGAGTATGTCTTGGCCTGGATCGTCGGCGAAACAAAAGGAGCATCGCTCGAGCGCACCGCGGGCGATTGGGTAAAAGTTTGGTTCGTATCCTTTTCTGGGACTACATCGTCTCCGGGTTGAACTATCTTCTTCCTCGTATTCAAGGAGGTTTACGAGCAAACTCTTATTCACTCCAGGCTGTGCAAACAAGTCCGCCAAGTGGTGATTGGTTTCACCCCTTAAAACGCTTTCGTTATCACGGAGGGCAGCAGGATTCTTGGAGCTCCTTACCATAGGCTGTCGCATAGTTCCTCGATGGGGGAGTTGCCTAAATTTGTAGTGCGAGCTGGTTGCGCGAGCGACGAGATTACTTGACTGGACAGCTGCGGAGGCTGCCGGAACGTCATTCATTTTCGTGAGTGGATAAGAAATGAGATGAAAAGAAAAGGTGTGGATGAGAAGAATTTTAAGGTAGAAAATCCCCTCCTTCTAGCGCCAAAATGTTGTCGCTGAAATTTGGACAACGTTCAGAGACCTAAGCGGTCAGATTCCCGTTTGAGGCGAGTGACCCTCGTTTTGGCCTAAGCGTGTTGGATTCGGTGTCCCGGGTCGTCTCTTAGCTATCTTGAGGTTTTCAAGTCCTTCTGTTTACCTCTCCGACGCTCAACATTAGTATTGTGCGAGTGAGGTCGTGGGATGACAAAGGGACGATCGACGAGGTCGAGGGAACAGAGACTCTGAGGTCAATGACGTTTCACACTCAGGTCTCGGATCTAGGAGGACTAGTCCGGTCTGAAACCGTCTTCTAATTGTCTCACGGGAAGTGTGAGGTTCAAGGGAGAAGACTCGAGCTCGGAGCAAGATATCTCACGGTAAGAATCGCGTACCTTTTGGTGAGGAATGGATAACCTATTTATAGCCTAAAGAAAGCCTAATTAGGCCGGCTAAAGACGATGTGGCGGCCGACGGCCGGGTGCCAGGGATTGGCCGGCCGGCCTTCTGCGTCGACGACGGACGCCCAGAGAGGCTACGTGGCTCCTCGGATAGAGTCGACGATCGGGACGGGTCCATAGATCGCCGCCGACCTGGTAAAGGTGGAGGGCCTTTATAAATGAACCGTCGCCGGGAATTCGGCGACAACAAGGAGTATAAGTTCGTTCGCAAGACTGGTAATATTAAAACAGTGCAGTCTAAATCTCAAACAATTTCGCCGGCATTAATAGTACTTGGTAGGAAGGGAAAAATAACCGGTGAATCATCCTTCTCTTTTACCTATTGCAATCATCATTAGCTCAAGGTAATTTATCTCTAATTGGATTTCCCTTCGTTTAATCACTGAACTACCAGTTATAGGCGTTAAAGTTGAATCATTAATGGGATATCTTTTTATTTTCTAGAGAAGGTTATTTAGTAAACAAATAATCTGTATCCATATAAAAGGAAAAGAAAAGGCTCTTTTAACTCTTGAGATCCAAATTACAATGATAATTATGTACATTAGGCATCTACTCTATTGCATACTTATCAGTAATCCATCAAAAGATCAACACCACATGCCATCTCTTGAATTAAGAAAGCCTCGTATTCATGACCTTGAGCACAAAATTCAGCCTCATATCCAACTACATGATTCATGTTGCTCATAATCTCGGAGAGGTGAATATCAAAATTCGTATCTTCTTCACTTGGTGTGCAAGGCATGGTCTCCATATCCATCAACTCGTTCACATCAAGACCATCCATTTGCTCAAAGTTGAATAATTCTTCTCCTTCTTCTTCATCTTCGATCGATTGATCAGACTCCGAATGGGAATCCTGGTAATTAGCATCCGATGAACTTGCGTTGATCTCGGCCTCTAGAGACCGAATCATGCGATCCAGTCTCTCTTCATCGCCGAAACTTTCCACATGATCTTGTAGATCTTCCATCAAGGATGAGTAGATAGAACAATCGGTTTTGAATTCGTTAACGCAACCCCAATTCTCAAGTACCATTTTTGAGAAATTATAAGTTTGAAAAATTTGAATGAGAATATCAAGTGAGTGATTTTCGTTTGTATGACTTTCTTAGGGAGAGGGGGTTATGGCTTTAAATAGGCAGTCACTAGCTAAGGACTATAATCTTCAATCTTGAGACAAACCGTATATTCATGTCCACGTATGCACAAATTATTAACGTAAAATGATGACTCGTGAATTATTTTGCATCAATGATGCTTAATATTATTCAACAACATGTTAGACTGTCTAGAGCGTTGATATTATTTCAAGCTTTCCCATCAAAGAAGGTTTCATGAACTCGTGGGCTAACAATGTCTCTCATCAAACGAACTTGCATGTGAACAGATCAATTCAATAATTAAGATAAGAAAAAATTGGCTCCATAGCCTTATTAAACGTTTGAGTTTTGGAAATACCCAACGTTTGGTTAATGAATTGAAAATAGCCACCAAATTCATTTACACCACATGAACATACCAAATTGCCCTTTTTAAGTTTTTAAATAATATATTCCGGCCCTATTATTGTTTTAAAATTTTTGAATTCGAAATTTGAATTTCGAATTAGGAAATTGCCGAATTTGGAAATTGCCCTAATTTGTGCGTTGACTATTTATTCCCGAAATTATAAACCAATTAAGTTTAAATATAATAATTAGTTAGGATCCTATATTAAAGGAAACATTATCTCTTTTTCATTTTAATTACCTAAAATTAATTTATCACTCATTTTGGCCGGCCAAAACGTTTTATCAACCATCATATTCTCTGTTTTGATCGGAAAAAAATCCGGAGCTATGGGATTGTTTGAAGAAGTTGATTTTTCGTTACAAGATTCCGGTACGTACCAATATTAACGTTTAATTTTCGTATTATTTACTCCTTTTTTTCTTTAAATTTACACGATTACACTTGTTTTTTTACAGTTCATCTTTTTGAACGACATTGTTCACAGTCCCGTGAACTGGATTCGATCAACGAAAATAGTAAAAAGGGATCTGAGATTGTTTTATACGACGAATCCGACGTAAAGGATTTTCCGATGAACATGGAATTAAATACCGAAAATGTTTTTTCCAGAAAAGACATTCTTCAAAGTGCTATTAATATTCTTGCTATCCAAAACAGTTTTGAACTTCGAACTATCAGGTCTTGTACAAAAAAATATGGTGTCGTTTGCAAACATGATTTATGTCCATGGAAATTGTCAGCCTCTTTATGTTCTTCATCGGGATTGTGGGTTATTAAAAGTTTTTCAAAAATTCATACGTGTTATGGAAAATCTCTAATTTACAAAAATAAACATGCTTCATCCATGCTTATAAGCAAATGTGTCAAAGACGATTTTAGGGGTTCATTAGCAACCGAGATAAAGCCGGCGGGTGTTATTGAAATCATGAGATCTCGGTTTAATGTTGAGGTCTCATATTATCGATCTTGGAAGGGTAGAAAAGATGCTTTGAGAGATCTTAGGGGTGATTTCGAAACATCTTACAGTCATCTACCGATTATTGGTAACATGATCCGAGAAATAAATCCTGGTACGTTTTTTACCCCTTAAAAGAAACAAACTATTACCAGCTTATTTACAGTTTGATTACATTAATTAACTATTTATTTACCGTTTTGCAGGTTCATACACAGTAACTGATGTTGAATCTGATGGTACATTTAAGCGTTTTTTTTGTCATTTGGGGCTTCCGTGCACGGATTTAAATTTTGTCGACCAGTTATTTCGGTTGATGGAACATTTCTGAAAGGGAAATCATATGGTACTTTATTGTTAGCAACTGCTCAAGATGGAGACAATCATTTGTTTCCATTGGCGTTTAGCATTGTTGATTCAGAAAACGACAATTCTTTGTTGTGGTTTATGGAGAAGATAAGGTTTGTTTATGGGATAAGGGAAAACTTGGTTTTTGTGTCTGACAGGCATAGGTCCATCCAAAAGGCTGTTAACTCGGTGTTTCCGGAAGCTAAATTTGCAATTTGCATGCAACATTTATGGTCTAATGTAAAGACCCAATTTGGAAAAAGCGACATTCAGCCCCTGTTTTACAGATGTGCGAAGGCATACACTTGTAAAGAGTTTGATTATTGGTTGAATATGTTGTCAAATGACAAGCGTAAGATTAAGAAGTATTTAATCTCTGCGAATCCTGAATTATGGTCTCGTAGTCACTTTCCGGGTAAGAGATTCAATGTCATGACTACGAATATAAGTGAATGTTTGAATGCCGTTTTGCGTGAAGCTAGAGGATGGCCCGTTGCATGCCTTGTTTTGAGTTACCGGCACCTTATTCAAGAATGGATTTCAAAGAAAAGGATGTTGATTCCTAAGATGGAATCTGGACTCACGAATATCAGGTTTTTGATGCTTCTCGACGCTCAAGAAAAAGCTCGATCAATGAACGTAAGTATTCTTATCTTGTAAATAAAATGTTATAAAGTTGATAATAATAATGAAATTGTCTGTAAATGTTCGGAAACATAATGACAATTGTTTAACATATTTCCTTCTTTTTTACAGGTTAATCCAATAAATGAGAATGTTTTTGAAGTGGTTGATGGTGCCATTCGTAGAGTTGTGGATGTTGAGTTTAAGACTTGTACATGCAATTATTGGCAGCTTGAAGATTTCCCTTGTGCTCATGCGTGTGCTGCTTTATATCGTCGAAATCTACTTCCTATTGATTACGTGTCGATGTTCTATACCAAAGACTATTTTCAATCTACTTATGCTCAAGATGTGAACCCAATTTTGGAGGATGGTGACTGGTTGCTGCCCCCTAATGCTCAGAAGATTAAACCACCGGAACACAAGCGACAAGCGGGAAGACCCAAAGAAAAGAGATTTAGATCTAAAAGTGAAAGATTCCATCCCTATAACCAACGGTGCGGAAGTTGTGGTCAATGTGGGCATAATAAGAGAAGTTGTAATGGGTAGTTTATTGATTTTGTTCAGATTTAATTATACGTGTGTATAAATTTGTTCAGGTTTTTGGAACAACTTTTAATGAGTGTGCTTTTTTTGCTTATAAACTGTTATAAATTGACATCATACAGTAACAAGTCGATAATAAACAAGACGATTGTTAATATGTCGTTAAAACATGATAACATGTTTGAATTACTAATGTGTACAACAGTGAAAATTAACATATATCAGTATGTTATTATACCGTTAATACATTATAAAATGTTTGTTAATATGTAATTATACAATCACGTCCAAAACATAAACATAATATTAAATCCATAAAAACTGATCAAAAACATAACCTAAACTTAATTACCAATGTTTTAACAGAAACATGCAAAACATAAACATAGTTTTCAAACCAAAACAAACACATCCAAAACATAAACTTAGTTTCCAATTCTACAATCCCCAAAACATAATTAGTTAATACCATCCAAAACATAACTTCTTTTGACATTTCCCTAAAAGTATATCCCTAATGAGAATGACGGTTGCGAGGTTGGTGGATCTTCATTGTTCTCATGGACATTTCCATAAACCTGCTTTGTTACGTTTGATGCACGTGTCTTCTTAACTTTCTTTTCTTCTGTGTATGGAGGCTGTAAGAGCACTGACTTTCTAACTTTCCTTTTCGCCCTCCTTAATTCTGCTTCGTTATTCATAGGACTTTGAACAACCTATAAATAAACGGTAAATATCAAATTAACAAATAAAAATATTTCCAAACAATTAACGTGTTTCACCTTTGTTCTTTTGTTTTTCGGTTCTGGTATGTTTACTTTCTCAATTGGTGCCGGGACCTGTACAATCAGTTGAAACCATATAAACATATTCAAGTAAATTGTGTAAACAACTTTACATTACACTTCTGCCTTAATATTTACATTACCTCGTCATTTTGTGGCTTCTCAGTTATATTTGGTTGGTCTTCAGATGTATGCCCTTTTTTGCGTAGACGTGTGTAAATTCCAGTAGTCTGCAAATTACTAGGAAGGTCAGTTCTAACTAGTTCAACAGGTATGTACTCATTTTGATCCTTGTAGATTACGTCATTTAGAGCAAAAAGCCAATCATCTTGAAGCTTTTGTAATTCGTCTTGTTTATAAATAACTTACATTATACATACAATTCATTTACATTTCGTAATGTAATATGTTTTACTTACAGGGGTCATTGTTGTTATTTTTTCAATCCCTAACAGGAGTGAAATGTCCATTACCGTCTCCATATTTACTGGCTCCTCCACTTTATCAGTGGTGCCGGACTTTTCAGGCTTTTTGTCTTTTGGTACCTTAAACTGCAAACACAAAATGTTAATAACCAAATAATAACATGTAAACAGATTGTTAGCATATTCACAGAATGTCCATTACCGTATCCAAATTTATTGGAACCTCCACATTGTCAGTGGTGCCCAACTTTTCGGGCTTTTTGTCCTTTGGTACTTTAAACTGCAAACATAAATAGTTATTAACCAAATAATATCATGTAAACAGATTGTTAACATAGTATCAAACATTAATGACATCTTACCAAATTTGTTAAAGTTTGTTGGCTGTCATCCAATGTTCTTTTTAGCTTTTTCTTTGGGGCTTCTTTTGGAGCAACTACTTCCTGAAATTCCAAAGAGTTTTATTATCAATTTATTTACAGTATAAACTGTACAATTTAACAGTTCATTTAATTTGCAGGATAATATTAACAGGATATTCTTACATTTGCATTTTCTAATACAGGTTCTGTAATTTCTGCCTCCCTTGTCTCAATGTTGACATCTTTTTCTTTGCCTCCATTTCCCTAAACCAAAAGAAAAATTATCTCAAACTTTTATTATCGATTTATTTACAGTATAATCTATACAATTTAACTGTTCATTTACAGTATAAACTTACCTTATGTATGAACGAGTTGTCTGTGTTTGTAGCCCGGATGTATGTGTTGACGATATCGAGCATTACCTCACATTTTTCAAAACATTTTGCAACTGTAAATTTCAAGTCTTCTATCTCGTTTGTTGCGGTTTCCAGTTTATTTTTAACAATTTCCATTTCCTCCCTAGTTACGTACCCCTGCGGGCATATGAAGAACTTTGCCTTTTCTTTTCCTTTCGCTGTTGTAGGACTTTTACGTCCAGATTTCACAGGAATATCACTCGTGGCGTGCTTTTCATACCCTTCTTCCGATTCTTCTTTGGTGGCATCGATAACAATTCTCCTTGGGTTCAACTTCAAGTCTTATGCACGTGATATGACAAGTTTTACAATTTGTTCGAGAGGGATATTTTTACGTGCACATGTTGTTTAATATTACGTTAAATGTCTGATTTCGTTTGCAATGAAGTTATGCGCTGGCAAATGAATAGTAGTTATAACTGATCTTTTAATCTACGTATATCGTGTCATTTGTACTGTTGGTTAGTTGAGAATAGCTTATTATCCCTAAACTATGCTAAGTCGTATTTTAGTTTACAAACTACGTACTTTATGACAAATAAGTTAAAGTTAAATATTATAATGGGTTAATGTATAATATAGCACTATATAAATATAAGTTTGGTAAATTTTTTTATCCAACGTTTTGTGAATGTTCACTCTTTTAATTAGCAAAAACTTCCATCCAATTTTGCCCAAAAAAAAAATCTCGCCCAAATTTTAATAAAATTTAAATATTTAATTTCTGGATTTAATTTACAACGTAAATTACGAAATACTAACTGCACTACATTAAATTTTATATATAATTTCAAATTTTAAGAGACAGAAACTTCAAACGCATGCATAAAACCGACATTTAAAAGAAAATCTCTCTTAAACCAAATCCATCTACGAACAAACTCAAGTCATCTTCTTCGATCGATCATCACGAAAGCGTTTTTGTGGAGTTCAACGGCATAAATCGATCGGCAATTAAGCGGCCTTTATGTTCTTTTTTGAAATATTTTTTTTAAATCAATTATTTTAGGATCGGTTTCTTCATCACCACGATGGCGAAGAAGAAGAAGAAGAAGAAGAAGAAGAAGAAGAAGAAGAAGAAGAAGAAGAAGAAAAATGATGTGAAACTTTCATGGCATATAACGATGTAAAATTTTCATGGCGGAGTAGGATGTCAAGCTCTCATGAACACGACATTCGTTCTTCTAATTTTTTTCTTCTTCTTCTTCTTCTTTTTCGTGTTTTGATTTTCATTTCAAAATAATGTATGAAATTTTGATTTCCTTCTTTTAGTAAAATTTTAAAAAATTGTGTTTTGAAAATTAATATGCAGTTAACGATGAAAATTTTCAATTTACGTTGTAAAAATATATTAACGTTGTAATACGCAACTCCATTTATGTTTGAACAAATCCATTTAAGTGTAAATTGAATATCAATTAACGAACACATAGCAATTCGGAGAGAGTAAATGGAAACAGTAAGTGATGGATAATAAATATCAGCTAAAAATAGATAATATCAAAGAAATAAAATCAGCAGAAAATATTAAATTTCCGAAAATAACTGTAAAAAAAATAATCCGGCCATAAACGAAGGTTTTTAATTAAAAATCTGAAAATAAAAAGGTCAATTAAATATCCACGATTTTAGGACCTAAAAGGACTTCATCAACCACTAATAAAATTCTCGAATAAAAAAGAAACTAAGTGAAAATTTGAAACAAATTTTTTAAAAACAAAATTAAAAAATTCAAGAAAAAACCCGCTGAAATAATAAGAGTATAAAAGTAATTAAATAACGTTAATAGTTACGTATTTGTTTTGGACGTTTACAAAAATTTTACCAAACATTAGATAAAATCAAAAAATATTTGTAAAATAGGGTCAATTCGCCAAATTTTTGTATTATAATTTTATAGTATTTTAACATTTTTCATACTCACATTGAATTTTGTTAGAAATCTGTCGCTTAAGATACATAAACCATATTTTCCAACTTTAGCGACTGTGTGTTTTTGTAATTTAAATTTTATATACCTTAGTTAAATAAAAGTAAACAACTTGTTATTATAAACTGGTAAAATTCTATCTATTATTGATATTTTAATAAAAATATATTATAATATTTCTTATAAATAAGAAAAAAAAAAGTCAAATTAATAGCACAAGGACCATATTGCTTAAAATATAAGTTAATCATCAAAAAAATTCACGAATAGTAATAGAGAGGCTATTTCAAGCTATAACGCCGAGGCACATACACGTATCATATTGAAGTGCAGAAGCTTCTTAAACAAACTCGCTGCGGCTAGTTGTTCTCGCCTCAGTCGCTTTGTTCTTCATCGCGACGTGGTTTTGTTTCACCTCTTCCATCTCCTTTTTGCCACAATGCTCAATAAATTTGGTGTAAGAATCATCCCGCTTCAGGGTGAATTAGACTTTGTTGCAGTGAGACTCTCACAATGGATCGGCAACGCGTTATGAAAGTGTTAATATGTATTATATTCTACAATACTTTATAAATGTTGCGTAAACGTCATTGCAGTTACAAGATTATTGACTATTTTTCTTGAGGCAAGAACTTTTGTTGTTTAAGGTGTTATTCACATGTTCGGAAGAACATATCCTCCGAGGTTGTCACGTCAAAAGATACCAGATAATTTTATTACCTGCTACCTTTTAATCTATGACATTTGTGCCAGCTGTCTTTGCCCCAAAGACATCCTCTAAATTTGTTTCATATAAAAGAGGTTGTCATCCTCAGGTTTAGGGTTGCACATTTATTACATCGAAAAAGAGCAATCTGACAATGGGTTCGAACATTATCAAGGTTATGTTTGGTATTGTCGTTGAAATTTGGACAATGTTAAGAGACCTCGACAATCAGATCCCCGCTCAGGGCGAGTGCCCTCGCTTCGCCTTAGCGTGACAAATTCGGTATCCCAGATCGTCTTTAAGCTGTCTTGGGGTCTTCGAGTTCTTCCGTTACCTGATTAGAGTGAACAAACGTGAACTAAAAAGGAAAAACATAGGCGGTCCTCTGTTTACCTCTCTGACGCTCAACATTAATAGGATGTGGGCAGAGTTATACGATGACGAGGATGGATCGACGAGATTGAGAGAAACAGAGACACCTAACTCTACTTCCTTTCGGGACTCAAGTCTCGAATCTTAGAGAACTCTTCCGGTCGGAAGTCGTTCTTTACTTTTTCTCACGAGGAGAATAAAGTGAGAGAGAGAGAGAGAGAGCACGAGAGGTGCTTCTAGCAAGGTTTAGGGTGTAAGGTTGCATCTACCCTTGGTGGAGGGTATAAAGGGTTATTTATAGCCTCAAGATAGCCATAAGGCCGACCTAAGTGGAAAATGGCCAGCTGGGGGGTGTCCAAGCGTCGAAAGGACGACCAATGGGAAGCCAGACGGCTAGTGGACGACCGAGGAGAGCCAAGCAGCTAGTGGACAACTAGGAGGGAGCCAGGTGGCCAACGGACGGCTGGGGGGAGCCAAGCAGCCATTGGACGACCAGGGGGAGCCAAGCGGTCTGTGGATGACCAGGGGAGAGCCAGGCGGCCAGTGGACGACCAGGGGGCGTCCAAGCGACCAGGGAGAGCTAGGCGGGGCCTCGTCGGCCGAGCAGGGGTCTTGGACGCGCCTAGGTGCATTAGGGACTCTTCGAAGGGTCTCGGCGTGGGTCTAATCTCCGCGTCGATGGGGAGGAGTGGAAAGAGAAGTATATATTAGGATTGTCGCCAGAAACACGGCGAGCACGTTAGTCCCCGACTTCAATGTTGATCGTGCGGTTGAGAATGAATTCAGAAGTAGAGTCTTTCGATCGTCGCCCTATCTTGAGGGTTGCGCGTCCTCCGGTGGGCCGGGTCGGCGAGCCAGCGATGACAGAGCCCTCAAAGAGGAGGACGAGATCAGGTAATATATAGCGCCCTTTCCCATATTTTTATTTTTTATATTAATGCGTCATGGATTCCTCGCCTTTTGGTACAAAAGGTGGGTCCATCGATGATTTTATTGGTTCATATTTATCAACTCTCGAAGACGACAATTGCGCACTATTTTCTTCTCCTTTCCTTTCGAGCCCCGAGACACTCTTCCCTCCCTTTTTTGACGATGAAGTGTTGAGTGCTTGGATGGCATCCGAAGGGATCTCGAGCGGCTCGACGTGCGCAAGGGCGGAAATCCTAGAGGGGATGGCCGAGTCGAATTTCGCGCTTGAAGTCTCGATTGCTTATGGCGTGGTCGCCGGCGGAAGGATCAGGCCTCTCCTAAGCGTCCATCTGACGTCGGGACCCTCCCCAGCGTTGTGCAGATTGGACGGGGCTGCGCACTTGAGTTCATCAACGCCCAAGTTGCACCGTCTCGTTCTCAAGGCTCGGTTCCCTAGGCGGAGGAACCGCCTCGGCAGGTATGGTACATGCCTTATTCCCATCGACGCGTGAGGAGGAGAACAAGATTCGTGCCTTCCCGATAACCGCATCAAGGATCCGCGAAGCCTTCCCGTGCGAGGGGATCGACGTCTCATGGATTCCATCGCTCGGGGCCTTCCGATATCTCTAAAGAAAGTTCGAAATCCCACTTCCGACAGATTGGCCTACTTGTTCTCGACATGGATTTTCCGCGATTCACGGGGAAAGTCTTCGAGGTGGGCTCCAACTGCTTCTACAATCAGTGGTCCAAAGATATTGACTCAATTGGAGGTCCACGTGGTTCAAATGTTGCACTAATTTTATTGACTTATAGCTCCCTGTCACATTATGCTTTTGTTGGCAGAGATGCCCACAAGAAGATTATTTATGTACATATTGATGTAATATAAATCTTTACAACTCCTTATTCTAATTGCTGATTAAATTAATAAAAGTTGAAACGTTCATTCATTCCGTTTTTGTTTGTTTTAAGATTTATGATATTAAATAATTTTATAGTCCTCAATCAAACCTAACAATGTATGAAGAGACAAATGTAGATATGCGTGAACAAACTCTTCATGTTTGGTAAATGAAGTATTCACAATCTAAAGATCAACGGACTATTGATCCTAGTATGATTGTTGGAAGAATCTCTGATGTATGATTCCGAGGCATAGAGAGTTAGGAACTCAATAGTTCTTCCACTCTTCCGTAGATACTGAATTGACCAGTGCACCTTTAGAGACAATGTACGAACAAACCATTTAACCTCTTATGTCTCAATGTCACTAAGTATGAATTGCATCGTGCTTACCTAAATTTTGGTATGAGACATGTCATTTCATAGCTTTAATATGCTCATTTGAGAAAGTCAAATTCTAGAGTCATTAAGTGATCTAAACTAGACTAATTTGTGAGATATTAAGTTATGAAGATGTCATGAACCATATTTGTGAAGTTCTCATAGATATGAAATTCATGTACAAGATTTTTGAAATGCAATATATTTCACCTCATGCCTTATTACTTGGATTGTGAATAAATGAACCGCGCGGTATCAAAAATTAAGTACCGACTTTATTTGGATGAAACAATGTGACTTGTTAGCTCCTGGTCAATACATTGTTTTTAACTTATTCACTAGTAACAAAGGAGTTGATGAAATAACAACTAGAAGGGTAAAATGATAATTTTATAAATCTCATCTAGTTGATGATACTCATGAAGGGTAAACATAGATAACATTCAATGGATCCGCTGAATATAATTAAGTTAAAATTTGAGTAGAAAATAAATTCATTTAAACCGAGAGAATCTCAGTGTCAACTCTTTAGTGGAGTCAGTTGACATTAAGCTAATACTCGGAAAAACTTTTTGAACTTTGAGTCCAAGTATAGAAGCTCAAGCTTTGTTCATTTGGATCCATAAGGTCACTATTACAGGTCATTAGAGACACTTGGGTCAGCGTCGTTTCCGGACTCAAATCTCGGATGTTATAGAACTCTGCCAGTCGGAAGTCATTTTTTACTTTTTCTCACGGGGAGAGAGAGAGAGAGAGCACGAGCTATGCTTTTAGCAAAGTTTTTGGTGCAAGATTGCATCTAACCTCGGTGGAGGGTGTAAAGGGCAGCCTCAAGATATGTCATGGGGTCGGCCTAAGTTGCTTTGGGCGCATGAGGATGGACAATGGCCGGCTGGGGGCGTCAAGGCGTGCAGTGGACGATCGGGGGGGGAGGGGGGGGGAGCAAGGCGGCCAGTGGACGACCGAGGGAGAGCCAGGCACCCAGTGGACGACCAGGAGGAGAGCCAGGTGGCTAACGGACGACGGGGGGGGGGGGGGAGCCAGGCAGCCAGCGGACGACCAGGGGGCGTCCAAGCGGCTAGGGAGGGCTAGGCGGGGCCTCGACAACCGAGAAGGGATCTTGGACGCGCCTAGGCGCGTTAGGGACTCTTCGGAGGGGGCGTGGGTCTAATCTCCGAGTTGATAGGGAGGCGTGAAAAGAGAAGTATATACTAGGATTGTCGCCAGAAACACGGCGACAACATTTGAGATAAAAAAAAATGTGATTTTTCTAATTATTTTTTGTTGTTTACTGTTGAGTGATATTGAACTACCGTGTGAGTATGATTGAGAGAAACGTTGGGAGCTCACTCCTGAGGAGAGCCTATGTTAGTGCTGGAATTTAGTTAACAATTAACCTTATTTATTATAAAATATATCAATATATGGCGGAAATTCATAATTCAATTTAACATGTTAAAACGTTTTAAAACATATTCAATAATCATGTCATTAAAGCTAATCTAGCATGTCAATAAATTTCTAAACATATTAATAAACTTATTCAAACATGCAAACGAATGATCTAAAAATTCTAACACTCCTACAACAATTATTATATTCAGCCCAATTCGTTTTTAAAAGACTACAGTGGGTTCGGATCTGCAAGAATTAGCCCCGGGGTGTGCGTCCAAGTGCACGGCCGAAAGTCCTTCCCACGCTCGTTTAGGATGTCACGAAATTCGTCCTTGCTCCATTTCTCCAAAAAGTGGCTAGCCGTGTGGATCACTTATCACTCAAACAACCACAAGTTGGATCAATGATAATTTTCTAGGAGTTTTTATGAGATAAAGAGGGTGGGTTCTTTCATGGGAATAATGGGATAAGGGATAAAACAAAGGCTTAAGGGAGAAATCAAATATCTCTCTCTCTCTCTCTCTCTCTCTCTCTCTCTCTCTCTCTCTCTCTCTCTCTCTCCCCTCTTTGGAAGTTTTGGCCGTGTGAAATTCTCTTTGGGGAGAGAAAATAGTCCGCCAAGAGGGTTAGGAGTGAGAAAACATGCGCCCAAAAAATTAGCTAGGGCAAGAGAGAATAAGCGTTCCTTTTAATTCAGGGAGAATGAGGTTAAGTTAGGTCAAAAATAATTAATGGTCCACTAATCAAACTTAGGCCCAATAATTCATTTAAACAATTTTCCTCCTCACTTATACCCCATATTGTCAAAATTATCTCCCAAATTTATTTAATTTATTTCTAAATTAATATTTAATTAATTTATAACATCTCATTTATTTAATGAGGAGTCATTAATTATTTTCATACCATTCAATGTAGTACAAAACGAGAAAATATTTATTTTCATCTTTTATTTATTTGAATCATCAAATTATGTTATTATAAATATAATAACATAATATGATTAATTAAATAAATATACTAATAAATAACCAATTATTTATTTAATTACTTAGAAAATAATTTTCTTAGCGTAAATCACAATTTACGTGGAATGAGAAAATTAATAATTTCTTGTTCACCAAAATCTCGTCCGATAGTCTATCATTGAGACTTTATAGACCTACATGAACGAAGCTTTAGAATAAAGCTCGGACACAAAAGTTCACAAACTTTTTCCGACTTTTAATTCTTAATATTAGTCGATTCCACTAAAGGACCAATATTGAACATCGTTAAGTTCATATGCGTTTGTATTTCTGTTTGATGTTATAAAACTATTCTTCACACGGTCCACAGTGTATTTTACGATATTACCCTTTATGTGTATCATTAACGCAAAGGAATGTAAAATTACCGTTTTACCCCTCAGTTATTATTTCACCAAGTCCTCTGTTTTTGTGAACGAGAAAAACATAAAGTGAGATGTCTCAACATGTCACATGTTTTATTTCAAAGAATTCTTTATTCGATGAATATCAGGCCTGGTTTATTCGCTCACTCTCATAATAGAGCATGGTGTGATAGTATTGCCTTAGCATTGTTTCAACACAAATTCCATATCTATAAATCACATATTTCAACGAAACAGTATTATGACACCAACCGTCGGGTCAATGAAACTTCATTTAGTCATTGCCCATTGACAAATCAAATGTCATAAAGTGTTACAAGAAAATATGTACTCACTTCAGGATTTAGGTAATTACTAAAATACCTTGTATGTGAGTTTGAGGTTTCGAGGGATTAAACGGTTTTATCTCGAACTTAAAAACTTCACAGGTCTTGTTCAATATCTTCATTAAGATATCAAGAAAGAGTCACAACTCTCCATATCACAAGATAAGATATCGTTTAATTCATTCTAACAATCATTACGAAGAATCGATTACCCAATCGATATTTAGGTTGCGAACTATTATTTAAACTACTCATAAGAAGGTATCTTGTCAAGTCTGTACTCAGCACTTCTTTCATTGGTGACAGTTTCAGAGCGTAGACATTCATGGATAAACACAATTTTAAATAAGAATAAATATTTAATTTTTATTTAAATTCAAAACAAAACAAATACAAAAGTATTTAATATCAAAAATCGTGTGTGCGTAAATGCCAACATTTAGAAACTATATATAAAAACTTGAGTTAGGATTTTAGCAAGGTTATCATATTCTTGGTACCCATTATATATTTGTTGTTTTGTCTAGTGAAGTTTCAGTTCAAACAAGATTACTAAAGCCAGATGTAAGCATTCGCCGAGTATGTGTACGAGAAGTCAGTAATATCACCAAAAGCATTATCAAACACTTAAACCTATAACTTTCAACCATGTGTTTGACGATGCTGAGCGATAAATGTTTTGTGAAAAGTGAAATCTAACATTTGTAGAAGCGACTCAAGATATATAACATTTCATCAGAAATCGCATTTAGTAGGTCAAATTGCATTATCGCTGTAGAAAAATATATTTTATACCAAAATATGGTTATTGAATTTACTCTAGTGATTAAAAGTTAGCTTCTTAATGATCGTAGGGCTCAAGAAACCTTCGTCCAGATCCTACTTGTTGAATATTTCGCTTAGTATTTCTGAAAATTTAAACTCCAAAAGCTAGACATAGGTTTTTTAACATGTGTACCTTTGAATCATTCTGTATACAATTTATAGATATTTTTTTTCTTTTTCTTTTACCAAGATTTATCTTGTTAGAAGAGTTTTCCCTCAACTTAGTCCACTTACTAGAAATATATTCTCTTTCAATTTAGAACATTTGTTCATACAGACGAATAATGTAGGGTTATTAACTTATATAACCCTTTAAATATAGGGGTTTTCAAAATGGCTAACGTTTGACCAAATTTTAGTTAATGATCTCGTTAAAGTTTAATCAGAATTTTTGGACTACTTTCGTCCAAATTTTTTATTGTGTCTATTGAATGAGCGGAAAACTTTTTGGGCGAAAATAGTTCAAAAAAATTGGTTAAATTTAAGGATGCTATTAACCAAAATTTGGCCAACGATCATTT
Organism: Urtica urens; assembly: GCA_958296335.1. Taxonomy (NCBI): domain Eukaryota; kingdom Viridiplantae; phylum Streptophyta; class Magnoliopsida; order Rosales; family Urticaceae; genus Urtica; species Urtica urens. Next base: position 635,609 of record OY282522.1, read on the forward strand.
TAAAACTACGTACCAAACGTTTACGCCAAACTTTTGTATAATTTAAGATAACTAGTAAAACGTAAAACTATATTATATATTTTTAGACTGATATACCTATTGACAGAAAAAAAAAAGGACAAGGAAAAATATATAGAAGCGATCTCTTCAATTATATATAGAAATTTACATTTGGGATGGAAAATCAATATACGAATTAGGTAATAATTTATGGTGTAGATGATTAAACTAAAGAACATGCTTGTTGGCATGAAGAGTTTTGTGCAAGGTCTTGATGTTCTAGTGCATGACTCATCATATCCCAGTCAAAATCATGGATCGGTGAACAAGGCACTTCCTCGGAGTCAATCCATTCACCCATCTCAAAATCATCAAATGAGGCCGAGAAATCTCCACCGTCCATTTCATCGCTGAATGATTGACGATCAGAATTCATCAAGGAATCTTGGTCGTCCAGATCTAGGACGCTTGAACTGATCTCCGCTTTCAAAGATTGAATCATTATATTTAATCTCTCCTCGTCAGTCTGTGCCAAATGATGATCTTGAAGCTCTTCCATTAAGGACATCAGGAACTCGGCGTTGATTTCCGAGACTTCGATTTCGGAGCCAACAATCATGGAAGCCATTTTAGTGAGAATGTGATATTAATTTTTAGAACTTCCAACACCTGAAAAGGAAAAGGAAGTTATTGCCTTGAAATAATGTTTGTGAGAATGGTGATTTATGAGGAACGTAGGGAGGGCTTTATAAAGAAGCATGAGCATGTTGCTTGTAATTATTAGCCAACCCATCAAGTAGGTACACCCAAGTGAATTAAAAAATATATATTTATAACAATAACATCGAAAACATAATGTACATCATCATCATTCATGCATGTCAATCGTACGTGTACATGTGTGTAAGGCAATAATACAATGGACCACTTCCAGATTTGTGTATATTCGATCAAAATCAATTATTAAAAATCACGGAAGTTGTATTATTGTCCAGCCTTGCTATATATTTTCCAGCTTTTCAAGCAAAGCAAAGTATAATTTCATAAATAAAAAAGAAAGAAAAAAGAAGAAGTTTATTACGCCAAAAGAATTTAATGTCTCTCGCCTAATGAACATGTATCGGACAAGTTGAAATAAATAATGGAAAATAAAGTAGAAGAAGCAGCTCCATTATTACGATGTGTCGGCATTAATTGATATATATGAACATGGTCAGATATCTTTATTATATTCACAACAAAACTATTTTCACGTACAAGGTCTCTGCATGCATGTGTGGACTACGCTGATTTGATTTGTCTTGTAGTTTTATTAAAATTCAAATCACACCCTTCAATGATATTGTCTATATGTTTGGTAGACGACAAGTTGCAGCAGGAAATAATACGAACATGCTTACATAGATGAACATAATTAAGCTTCTATCTGTATACACAACTCCGATTGACACGTCTACCCTCTTTTTTTAGTTATTATTATTAAATTTTCAGATACATGAGTGAACTGATCATCTATATATGCCAGGCACAATTTCAGACAATAAGATCCCAATATCACATGCGTTCATGAGGAAATGGTAGACATGTGGCACCTCGTCGTACACGTGCATGTGCTATTACATCGAAAAGGCATATACGCGTAGCTTGGATATTTGTTTTGATGATATGCTTACCATTTTTATATGATGTCCAACTTATGAAATAAATCTGAATAGTTTATAGCTAGGGAATATATTTTTGGCCAACAAATTCGAATTCCCTATTTCTATACCACACAAATAAATCTGCTTTTAGTTGATCGTAGTTCGTGGAATATATATCCTTGACAAGACAACCGAGTTGTTTCACAGCATAATTAATAAAGATATCTTACTGGGCTAAACTTTTTTTTTTTAACTTGAGGAACATATATTGTTGAATTTCTAATTAAGAATCTGTTTGTTATTGTATTTCTTCCTCAAATACGGAAAATATAAAGGGTTATATACAAGTTCTAGATTAACAAACTTAAGGCTTAACAAACAAAAATAGAGTGATATTACAAATCAATTAGATTTTTATAGCTGTTTGGCTAGAATCAATCATTCTCAAATGCCAATTTTTTTTGACTTATATAATGTCGCTCTATGAATTGTATATCGTTTTAGAGGATGTGTTTTATTACAAGCGAAGGTCGTCTCTATTATTCTATGTGTTTATCGTGTATATATCGCAATTTTTGCCAGTCTCCCATACAAACTTAGAACCTCATTACTCTATTTACTCCATTTGTAGCAACGTTTACCTACAAAGTTATGATTAACAATGGTAAGTAACTGTGTAAATGAAAAAATTTCTTATGTACCTATTATGGCTCAGAGGTTTCTGTAATAACATCCATTGCCGGTTTTGGAACTAGTTTACTATATTTGTGTATTTCACTTTACTATATTTGTGTATTTCACCTTTCTACGCAATATTACATACATTAGCTTTGCAAGTGGTTCGAATATGTACTCGTTAGGATCCTTGTGTATAACGTCATTTACAGAAAATATCCAATGATATTGCAGCTTTCGTAATTCTTTCTGTTTTACGTTTATAGATTTATTGCATCATATTAAACTTCAAATACTAGGACAAAAAAGGCCTTTAGAAGCGACAAAAATCGCTTCTAAAGGTCAAAAAGTCGCTTCTAAAAGTCCTTTAGACGCGACAATGTCGCTTCTAATGCGTCGCTTCTAAACGTTTAGAAGCGACAATGTCGCTTCTAAAGGTATTTTAGGGGTCGGAATTAGAAGCGACTTGTCGCCCCTAAAGTCGCTTCTACGCATCCCAAACCCGAGAGAAAAAAGGGTGCGAAAATGTGGCGGGTGACGGTTAGAATCGACATTAAAAGCGACATTGTCGCTTCTAAAAGTAATACCCACCAAATATAGAAGCGACTTTAGAAGCGACATTGTCGCTTCTAAATGTCTAAATGAATTTTTTTTAATTCCGATTTAATCTGTTTAAATATTAAATTTTAAATTTTAAATTTATTATTAATTAATTAAAATTTGTATGAAATATAATTAAATTTAATCAAAATTAAATATATACTAATAAGATTTAAATAAATGAAAACGAAATAAATATTAAGTCGAAATGTTAAACATTCAAATGTCGATAATTCATAAACACATAAAGTACTGAAAATCATAAACGAAATAGTTATAAAATGTCGATAAGTTTACAACATAAATAAAACTAAGATCTTCTTCCGCGTCCTCGGCTTCGTCCTCCGCGTCTTCCGCTAGGTCCGGAAGGAGGCTCGGTGGGAAATGATGAAGGCGAAGGCTCGTCTGGGCGTCGACGTTGCTGATCAGGAGTAGTGTATTGCGAACCCAAAGCACTCGAGGGTCCGAACCGAGTTATATATTGGTTTAGTGTCGCATTGAACGCGGGATCGACATTGATTCTCGGATTTTGGCTCAACGTTGCTTCCATGCCAATCACAGCATCTCTGAGAGCTGCTAATCTTCCTTCTCATACGACGGCTTCGAACTCTCGTTCCCAATGGAAGAAGATGAGTCGTCGTAGGCCTTGGCTTCAAGGTAGTCTGAGCGCGGGATGAGTGGCCCAATACCCGTGGACCAGTCACGTCGCATCCCGAGAACTTCGGTCATAGAAATCTCCTCGAAGCTAGTCGTGTCCACCGATTGTCCCGAAGCTCGAGTTGATCTTGTAGATCAGCGACACGAGCTACTATCCAAGCCTGCAAACACAATATAAATTTAATTATTTATTAATAATTCAAAATGTAATGTAAATTTAGAAAACTATTTATACTTACATGATACTCTCCAGCAGAAGGCGTAGTCCACTGACTATCGTGTGTTGTATGCAACCTCTCCCACGCAGCGAGTGGCCCTAGTTCTTGTCTCACTTCTCCGACCCTCTGCATTTAACACATTATGGCTATAATATATAACGTATGTGTAAAATATTTGTAGTTAATTTGTAATTGAATGAAAATATACGTACGTGATTGTGAAGATACTCGAGAAATGAGATCGTGCCTTGTCGACTCTTCGTGGTCTTTTTGCTCTGATTTTGTTTATTTGTTTTGGACGTTTTCTATAAATAAACATTGGTTAGAGTAAGAAAGCTTGTTTTTTTAATCCAATGTTTAATCGATCTAATTGATACCTGAAACTCATCTGTGTCCATCCTATCTATCAGCTCAGACCATATTTGGTTCGACATGCCTTTGGGCGTCCGTGCAAGCGCCTCTTCTCGATCTCCGCCGCAGCCGATTCGGTAAATCCGACTGTACTTTGCCTTCCCGTCGCGCAGACGCTTCTTCGCGTCGCGAATAATGGTCTTCTCGATGAGTCTAGAGTGGCATGCCGCCGAAATGAGTTCTCCTTACTCACTCTCGTACACAAAGTCGTACTCTGCGTAAATGCCTGACAAAACCGCCGCTTGTTGCTGCGGCGAGACACTATTCCAGTTGGGCGTCGTCGGAGGGATGTGCTCTTGCACCAAGACTCCAAGGCTGTTGGCAAACGTCCCAACGCACTCGCCTTTTTTGACACTCTCTCCTTCACCCCTATTCAAAGGAGGATAAAACAAGAGGCGAACAAGATCGAAGACAATGACCACTTTCTTTCCTCGTCTAGCCTTTTGAGAAGTTTGACCCGTGGTCAAACCTCGTCCGGACGGAGGCGTTCGAGGGTCAACGCCGCTAGTCGACATACTGCAAAATATAAAAGTTAATTTAGAATTTTAATTTAAGACATACATAAATATAGTTTAAACAATATGTTCAATTTAGTAAATAAATTACTTAGTCTTCATCATCATCAGTTATGAAGTCAATTTGATCTATTTCAAGATCATCGTGAACGGTATCTCCAAGAAAATGATGAACGTCGTCGTCATGATCATCGTCTATGAAGTCATCGATAAGCTCATCTTTAGTAGCATCATCCACCAGAGTTGGTTCACAATTATCATGAAGATGAGAAACCTGATCGAAGTCATTATGTCGTACGGTCAATGGAACGTCAGTCGATGATGAAACGTCACTGTCCGGCGAATCCCACACAAATCGGTGATTACAATCTTCGATGACATTCCATTCTCCTTTCTTAGGATTCTGAGGATTAGGCAAGTAAAATACTTGTTTGGCTTCTAATGTCGCTTCTAATGGCCCTAGGGCTTTAAAACACCCGTCCCTCTTCCCTTCTCCCTCATTTCATCCTTCCTCCAAAAAAATCACTCATCTCCGACTCCCCACCCCCTCCTCTGGCCGAGCCCCTCCACCTCCGCCCCAGCCCTCCCCTGCGGCGCTTCCCTCCGCCCTCCCCTCCTCTGTCATCTACTCCGCCGCCTTCTTTGCCCATCGCCCTTCCTCCTTCCCCTTTGCCCTCCCTCCTTCCTTCTCCTCCACCCTCCCCTCCTTCCTCCGCCCTCCACTTTCTCTACCCTCCAGTTAAGAACTGCTTGTTGTTGGTCTCGATTTTCGCTGACTTTGAGGTCGAGTTATTGCGGTATGTTTAGCGTTGATGTTTCGTGTTTTAGATTTTTGGTTGAATTGGTTACTATATATGTTTCGTTATGTCGAGAATTATTTTTTAATCATGCCTCATAGGGTTTCGTTTTCGATGCTCAAGCTATTTGTCGTTTTGGTAGTCTTTTTGGTGACTATTGGATTCATCACTTTAAGATGTGTTTATCGTTCTAGGGTTTGGAATTGGTGAAGAAGCATCGTCAAGATGACGATGAATGAACGTAAGACTATGTTGCAGTTGGGTCAAAGAAAGCGCGGAAGAAGAACAAAAAGTCGCTAGCAGAAGAAGCTTCTAAGAATGAGGTTTCTCACGCCTCTTCAGAAAACGAAGACGGCTTGAAAAGTAAGAAAGGTACAATTTTGTTTTATTTAATAACTAAAAATATCAAATGTCTTGGAGCAACAACAAGCAGTTCTTAATCGGAGATTCATTGCTCTATTGATTCATTGAAATGTTTAGTTTTATAGCTTTTTGTTACTCCGATCTCCGCCCCGTCGTCTACCGGCGAGCTCTCCTCCGACCCTCTCCCCGTCATTGCAATCGGTAAGTTTTGGTTGTGAATTAATTTATTTATTTATTTAAGTATGTAAATTCAATTAGTAAAATTAATTTGTTAATTTATTAACTTAATTGGTTAATATGTAGTTAATTTTTTAGTTTTTCAATTTCTTAGTTTTGATTATACATTTTGTTAATATGTTTTAATAAGTATTGATAATGTTTTTAATAAGTTTGTTAATATATTTTAGCTCTATTGAAATCATTTTTTAGTTAGATTTGTCAATTAATAAAAATATTTAATAATAATTTTAATTTATTAAGTAAATTTTTTAATTAATATACCAAAAATCAAGAAAATATTTTTTTTTTGGCTGTTTGGGCATTAGAAGCGACTAGTCGCTTCTAATGTCGCTTCTAATGCCCAAATAGCCATATTTTTCGTAGGCTTTTTTTTGAGGTTTTTAAAACATTAGAAGCGACTATAGAAGCGACTAGTCGCTTCTAATTTCGTCGCTTCAAAACATTAGAAGCGACTTTAGAAGCGACTCGGCTTTAGAAGCGAAACATTAGAAGCGACAATGTCGCTTCTAATGTCGCTTCTAAAGCCATATTAGAAGCGACTTTTTGGCCTTTAGAAGCGACTTTTGTCGCTTCTAAAGGCCTTTTTTCTCCTAGTGGGTTCGTCTGGGAACCATTCTTCCGCCATATAAGCACTCATCGTTCCACATACGTCATCCTTGCGAAAGCGTCTACGTGCATCATGCTTGTCACCAAACCAACGACATTGGAATAGTACGACTCGACAATCATGTCGATAGTTTAAGACGACAACATCATCCATCTACCCGTAGAAGGTGTAGTCTTCCACAGGTACGCTAACGCCACTATTCTGAGTAGTATGCATCTCATCACAACGAGATGTAATAAATTTCACGCCGTTCACAACACAACTCGGATAAATGTGAACATTTTGAAAGGGTCTGACCGATAATGCATACAACTCGTCAGACACATCGACTCCACTGGCTTTCTGGTCATAAACTATTTTAGCGAACCAGACTCTGAATTCTTTCCGATGCGCTTCATCAACATCACGGCGACGTTCGGATTCCATGAGATTCCAATGTTCCCTATACATTGTTGAACGGGAAGTTAGAAAAATAAATTAATGAACTAATATTTATGGAAACGATTAAAAAGAATACTCACGTCATATACGGATCAATTTCGGTACAATTTGTCAAGATGTACCACTCTGCCATCTCTCTTGACTTGTCGTCCAATCGGGTTGGAGTCATCTTCCCATAAGGCACACACTTATCGGATTGGAAAATAGATAACTTGTGCGCCTGAACGACATCGGTTGAGGCGTCTCCTAAGTATCGTGCAACAAATGCCAAAGCTTCTTCCACAACATACGCTTCAGCTATAGATCCTTCTGGTCTCGCTTTGTTTCGGACGAAATGCTCAAGTGTCCCGAGATATCTTTCAAATGGATACATCCATCTCATATGCACTGGACCACTTTCAAGAGCTTCCTCAGGTAGATGAATAATAACACGAACCATGATCGTAAAGAAAGCAGGCGGAAAAATAATTTCCATCTTACACAATATCTCAGATGGAGTCTTGGGATTTCTCGAGATCCTCCACTCGTAATATCTTGGAACAAATTTCCCAAGTTATGCAATCGTCTCTTGGATTTGTTTTGAAACATGAGGACCGATACCCACTGCTAACAATCTTTGCATTATCACGTGCAAGTCATGCGCCTTCAACCGAGTTACTTTTCCATCGAGAGTGACATTCTTTCTCAAATTTCTTGCGAGACCGTCGGGAAACGTAATGGATTTGAGAAACTCAGCAAACACTTTTTGTTGCGTGGGTGTGAGAACATAAGAAGCTTGTAGTTTGAACCACCTATTTCCACGCTTCTCCAATTTTAAGCTAGACTTAATCTTCAAGTCTTTTAAGTCTTGTCTCACCTTTTCGGTGTCCTTATCTTTCCCTTCAATACTAAGTAACGTACCGAGCAATTTTTCGCACACATTTTTTTCGATGTGCATCACATCAAGGTTGTGCCTCAACATCAAATCGGACCAATATGGTAACTCGTAAAAGATACTTTTCTTGGTCCAATTCAGTTCGCTCTCGCCTCGCTTTCGTTTCGAACTGGTAGAATGCTTACCCGGAATCAATTCAGGAAGACTGTTCAGCTGGTCGATAATCTGGCATTCAGTCAGCCTCTTCGAAGGCCTTCGTTTCTCGACGCGCGTTGTGTAGTGACCACTGCATGTTCTCATTCGGTGAGAATCGGGCAAGTACTGTCGATGATCGTAATACACGACTCTGTTCCTAACGGAAAATGACGGAGTATCTTTGGTACACGTCAGGCACGCAAGGTACCCTTGACCACTCCACCCAGACAAACTACCACGAGCAGGAAAATAATTTATCGTCCATAGAAGTGCTGCCCGCAAAAGGAAGACATGATTATAGTTAGACCCATCTCGCACTCGAACGCCCAACTCCCACAATTCTTTCAATTCTTCGATGAGGGGTTGTAAAAACACACCAATGTCTTTCCCAGGCGATTTCGGACCAGGAATCAAGAGTGTCAACATCAAGTACTCGGCTTTCATGCACAACCACGGTGGCAAATTATACGCCGTCAATACCACCGGCCACATACTGTATGATAAGCTCATTTCTCCGAAAGGATTGAAACCATCAGCAGCAAGTCCGAGTCGTACATTTCTCGGCTCGTTGGCAAAGTCAGGGTATGTTTCATCTAACTTCTTCCACGCTAGCCCGTCAGCGGGATGATGTAGAACACCTTCTTCGACCACTCGTTCTTTCGCGTGCCACTGCATTTCAACAGCTATGTGTCGGGAAGCGTACAATCGCGTTAGACGATCTTTCACAGGAAAGTATCGTAAAACTTTACGCGGTACCTTTTTCCCAACTACCCATCTGCTTTCGTTGCACACCGGACAAACATATGCACCTTTCAAATCCTTCCAAAACAAGACGCAATCATTCGGGCACACATCAATCATCTCATATCCCATGCCAAATCGCTTCAACTTTGACTTTACCTCATAATGTTTTTCTGGAATTTTATTCCCAACAGGATGAGATTTTTTTAGAAGTTGTAGAAGTTCTGTAAATGACTTGTTTGTCCAATGGTTCGTCACTTTGATGTGCATTAATTGAACCAAGAAAGATAATGATGAGAAATCCATACAACCGGGATACAACTCTGCATTCAACTCGGCAAATAAATCCGCGATTTTCTCTTCTCCAGCCACATCTTCTGCAGTTGGATCATTAAAATCGTCATGATCAATATCAATATCATTCCTGATATCTTCGATTGCGTCATGGACTCCACCAACATCGTCTTGGGGATTTGAATCATGTAGCGCAGGAATGACATCTTCACGTGACTCCCCATGATGATACCATCGAGTGTAATACGGAGTAAATCTTTTGAACATGAGATGTGCTCGAACGACTGGGATTTGTTGAGTTAGCGCATTATTGCAACAGCGACAAGGAAATTTTATTTTGTGGTCGTTGTTCATTTGGAATCGCGCAACTCGAATAAATTCGTTCACGCCCATTTCAAATTCAAGACTATATCGGTTATTTTCAATTATCCAATCTTGACTTGGATTTGACATGACGCTGAATGTTGAAATTAGGAAAGTTGTGAGATTTAGAACTATTGGAAAATATGCATAATATATAGGAGTTAATTGTTGAACTTATTGGAAAGTTGTTGAATTTAGATATTCCTAATTAATTATTTGTTTGATCGATTGATATTACTTAAAAATTTACAAAAATTTGGGCAGAGTTTCCCCTAAAATATAGACAAACCAAAAACCCAAAATTTGTACAAAACAAATATATACCAACCAGAACTATCGTATACATATTCAAATTAATTCATTTCAACATATTCAAATTATTAACATATTCAATTTAATTCATTTCAACATATTTAATTATTAACATAAATCCAACATATTCAAATTAACATAATTAACTAAATTTAAATTCAACATATTTAAATTAACATATTCAACAAACTTAAATTCAACATTCAAATCAACATCTTTAACTTAACATATTCAAATAAACTTAAATTAAACATATTTAACTTAACTAAAATTCAACATTCAAATCAACATATTTAGATTAACATATTCAACTAAATCTAAATTTAACATATTACAAGAGTCGAACAAATTTAGATTATCTAACAAATATCTAATTATTTTATTAACTAAACACATTACAAGAAATTAAAAGATAGAAATTTTAAAAAATAAGTTTACCCGAAAAGATGACCGACGATGGTAGCAACCGAAGAGTCGAATCTTTCCACCGGAGGACACTCGAGGACTACGAACGAGGCTGCAAACAAAAAAATAAAAGTGTTAAAACAAAACGATAAAAAACAAAAAATAATAAATACAAAAACACAAAATAACTTACCGGATAGAAGCCGACGGAGGAGTTGTGGTGGTCGGAGGCAGCGGAGGGTGACGGAGGCGGCGCAACTGGAGGCAGCGGAGAGCGACGGAGGAGGAAGGAGGCCGAAATGGGAGGTGGAAGAAGGGGAGGGAAAGAGAATGGCGAGGAGAGGCGGAGGAGGGAGAGGCCGGAGGAGGACGGCCGGGAGGAGGAGAGGCGGAGGGGGAGAGGCGGAGGAGGAAGGGGTGGCTGGAGGAGGGTAGGTCGGAGGGGAAAGGGGCGGCCGGAGGGAGGGGGAAGGGTGGGAGAAAGGGAAGGAGGAGGGCGGCGGGAATGAGGAGGGCGGAGGAAGGCGGCGGGAAGGAGGAGGGCGGCGAGAAGGAGGAAGGGCGGAAGGAGGATGGCGGCGGGAAGGAGGAAGGGAGGCGCGAAGGAGTGGGGCGGCGGCCGGGGGAGGGTGAAGGGTGGTGGTCAGAGGGAAAGTGAAGAAAATGAAGAAAATGGGGGAGGGGAGGGGAGGGTCAGGTGTTTTAAAGCCCTATGGACATTAGAAGCGACATTAGAAGCGACAAGTCGCTTCTAATGTCCCTTAAAACCAAAACGACGCCGTTCTGTTAGGTGGGGGTATTAGAAACGACTAGTCGCTTCTAATGTCCCCGTAAGTGAAATTTTGGCGGCAGGACTTTGGAGCCAAATAATTTGGGCATTAGAAGCGACATTAGAAACGACTAGTCGCTTATAATGCCCAATTTTCTATAAGTTGGCGGGGAGGGTGCGAGCCATATTTTTTTACATTTAGAAGCGACTAGTCGCTTCTAATGTTTTGACTTGGACAATTAGAAGCGACTTGTCGCTTCTAATGTTAATAAATTCACTTTTTCGGGAAAAATCAGAGTATTTAGGTTAGAAGCGACAAGTCGCTTCTAATGGTAAAATGTCGCTTCTAATGCCTCCCGTCGCTTCTAAAGGTCATATTTGTAGTAGTGAAAATTTTATTTTAAAGGTTGTAGAACTTTCCGGACTCGTAAGTTTTTCCAGTCCTAACAACGGTAGCATAATTATCATTAGCTCCGTCAGTGCTTTGTTTTTTGTGTTGACAAAGATGCCCACAAGAAGATTGTTTATTTACATATTGATGTAATATATAAATCTTTGTAAATTCCTTTATTGTAATTTGCTGATGAAACAAAAGTTGAAACGTTCATTCATTCCTTTTTAGTTTGATTGAAGATTTATGATATTCAATAGTCTTATAGTACTTAATCAAACCTAACAATGTATGAAGAGACAAATGTAGATTTGTGTGAACAAACTCTCCATGGTTTGACTAAAACGATATATTCGCAATCTAAAGATCAACGGACTATTGATCCTAGTATGATTGTTGGAAGAATCTATGATGTCTAGTTACGAGACATAGAGAGTTATGAACTCTATAGTTCTTCCACTGTATCTTCCGAAGATACTGAATTGACCAATGCACCTATAAAGACAATGTAAGAACAAATCATTTAACCTCTTTCGTCTCAAGATCACTATGTAAGAACAGTTTTTTGTGACACTTATCCGAGCGGCTAACATAATTTCAAGTGGTATTTACAGTCTATGTTAGCACTTAGTAAACATATTATAACTTGTATATTAAATTGAAATACGTTACTATTCAAGTAAGTGTTTTTTTTACTATCATCCAGTCTGCGCTTTTCTTTTCTGGTTCATGTTGCTGCTGCCTGATTTCCTCATTCCTGTAAATTTACCTAACAATGTAAATATTCGTTGACCAAATCAATTAAAACCAGTTGTTATTTTACATGTGTAGGAATACCGTCATTTCCAGCGGTTGGCTCAGTGTATTTCACAATGCTTCTTTCAATGGTGGTGTTATCAACCTATTTACAATTTCTCTTGTCCTGCGAAGCAATAAAAAAATTAGTATATAATAAACAAATAACTGTTATGACACAGTAAATTCCATACCTCATTTGAAATTTCTGCATGGAGTAACATCACCAAAATAATCCTTCTTCATGTAAGTTATAAACAATTCCATCAAAGACTCATTGTCTTTTTTAAATTTTAAATTTCTATACATGCTGAATCAATTTTTTTTCTTCAACAATTTTATCTCATCATTGTTTACATATTTCTCAGGAATAAGGGGTGTTGTTCCAGGTTCCTTTCCTTTGGTTGACTCTTTTGAAGTTGTGCCACGCTCAGTTACATCTTCTGTTGGCAGAGATGCCCAGTAGAAAATTACTTATTTACATATCGATTTAATATAAATTTCTCATGAGTCCTTATTGTAATTTTATGATTAAATTAATAAAAGTTGAAACATTCATTCATTCCTTTTTCGTTTGTTTGAAGATTTATGATATTGGTAGTCTTATAGTCCTTAATCAAACCTAACAATGTATGAAGAAACAAATATAGATTTGTATGAACAAACTTTTCATGGTTTGGTTAAAACGAAATATTCACAATCTAAAGATCAACGGACTATTGATCCTTGTATGATTGTTGGAAGAATCTATGATGTCTAGTTACGAGACATAGAGAGTTAGGAACTCTATAGTTCTTCCACTATATCTTCCAAAGATACTGAATTGACTAGTGCACCTTTAAAGACAATGTAAGAACAAATCATTTAACCTCTTTCGTCTCAAGGTCACTATGTATGAATTGCATCATGCTTACCTAAATCCTGATATGAGACATGTCGTTTCATAGTTTTAATATTCTCATTTGAGAAAGTCAAATTCTAGAGTCATTAAGTGATCTAAACTAGACTAATTTGTGAGATATTAAGTTATGAAATGTCATGAACCATATTTGTGAAGTTCTCATAGATATGGAATTCATGTACAAGATTACTGAGATGCAATATATATCACCTCATGCTTTATTACTTGGATTGAGAATAAATGAACTGCGCAATATCCAAAATTAAGTAGCGACTTTATTTGGATGAAATAATGTGACTTGTTAGCACCTCGTCAAAACATTGTTTCTAACTTATTCACAAGTACTAAAGGAGTTGAGGAAATAACAACTAGAAAGGTAAAATGGTAATTTTATAAATCTCATCTAGTTGATGATACTCATGAAGGGTAATCATAGATAAATTTCAATGGATTCACTCAATATAATTAAGTTGAATTTGAGTAGAAAATAAATTCATTTGAACCGAGAGATTCTTAGTGTCAATTCTTTAGTGGAGTCAGTTGACATTAAGCTAATACTCGGAAAAAGTTTGCGAAATGTTGAGTCGAAGTATATTAGCTCAAGTTTTGTTCATTTCGTTCCATAAGGCATAAGGTCACTACTATTACAGGTCATTAGAGTATGATTGTTAAACTAGAAGCTAAGTCAAAATTGTTGGGATTGGTGCCCACAAAGGAGAATATTAGACATTTTATTTATTATTTGTAATATTTGGCTGAAACATTAATATTAAGAAATAAGCATTCTTTTCCTATAGTTTGTGTTTATGTATGTATGCTACGCTCTGAAACTGTCGTCAACGAAAAGGGTGTTAAATACAGATTTGACATGATAACCCCTTATGACTAGTTTAAACCATTTGTTCGCAATCTTAAGACCGATTGAGCATTCGAGTCTAAGTAACGATTGTTTGAATGAATCATGATATCTTATCATGTGATATAGAAAGTTGTGACTCTATGATTTCATTCTTGACATCTTATAGAAGATATTGAACAAGACCTAGTGATTCTATGGAAGCTCGATATAGAACTTTTTAATCTAGAAGCTCCAATATCACATACGAGGGGTACTTTGATAATTACCTTAATCCCGAGGTGAGTGCATAGTCGATGCTACACTTTATGTCATTTGATTTGTCAATGGGCGATGGCCGTGTAATGGCTGCATCTGACCCGACGGTTGGTGACATAATGTTGTAGTGTTGAATTATGTGATTCATAGATATGGAATTCATGTACACATAATGAAAGTCATTGTATCACACTATGCTTTGTTACGAGATAGTGAATGAATTAATCTGGCCAGATAATCATTGAATATGAGATTCCTTAATTAAAACATGTGACACATATTGACGTCTCACTTTCTGTTTTTTCTCATTCACAAGTAACAAACGAGTTAGTGAAATAATAACTTTAGGGGTAAAATGGTAATTTTACATTCCCCGGACTTACTGATATTCACGAAGGATATTTTGGTAAAGTACACCATTGATCGAGTACAGAAAAGTTATGTGACTTCAAGCGGAAAAATATGCGCGCATGAACTTAGAGATTTTCAATATTGGTCCTTTAGTGGAGTCGATCATTATTAAGAATTATAAGCCAAAAATAATTTGTGAATTATTGAGTCCGTGCTTTATTCTCGAGCTTCATTCATGTAGGTCCATAAGGTCTCAATGATGCACATTTAGAAGAGATTAATTGAACGCAATAAATTGATTTACTCATAATTTATTTTCCAAGCGAATTAATGAATAATGTGTTATTCATTAATTATTGATTTTGTGAATTAAAGAACTTTATTATTATGATAATAATTTTCTTGAGAATTCATAATAACAATATTAGAAAATAAAACGTTTCTCGTTTAATGTTATTCGATAACCATGAAACAATTTAATAACAAAGTTATTAAATAGATGAGAGTTCTAAATTAAGTCGAATTTGGAAATTAAATCAAGGCAATTTGGGAAACAAAATTGAGAGACGAGTAGGACATAGGGGTCGGCCATTACCATGATTTTGGGCTGAATATTGATTCAACAAAAGCCCACATGAGAGCCCATTAACAATGCCTATAAATAAAGGGTTTGAGGTAACCCTAGGTCAAGTTTTGCTCTCTCTCTCACTCTCCCCTCCCTCTTGGCCGACCATCCTATCACCCGGGAGGACGAAAATTTTGTTTCTTGTTTTCTCGTGTGCGTTCATCTGAGCCCACACTCATCTTCTCGTTTTTCTTCTTGTGTCATCGTTGAATCAACTTGTGGTTGTTAGGTCCATTTTCGTTAAAATTTATTTTTCTGGAAATCTTACCTCCGAACCAAAGATTCGATGAATCCGACGAATCTGAGTCTGCAAACCAAGATCCTTTTTCGAACCCATTTAAGTCAGTCCTTTGCCGATGCAAGGCAAAAATGGCATCCCGATCCGAGCTTCCATGAGCTCTCAGCGTCGTCGCAAAGTTTCGCCTGCGATCTGCCATCGGCTGTCCGCGCCCGACAGCGCCTCAGCGCCCAGCAGACCACATCTCCCGCTGCGGAGCCTCCGAGCGCCGCCTGCACCCTTCAGCGACGTGCCCAGCCACTGCCGCCTGCTGCCCGCCAGCCAAGGACCAACGCCACCTGCTGTCAGCTTCCCGGACTAGCCCCAAGGCCGCGCCTGCGCTGCCCGTGCATGTGCCGCCGCTCATTCTTCTTCATGACGTGTTGACGCTTCGAGGAGGACATTGCAAACCTGGAATTGAAGTTTGAAGATTCTCGCTTCGAACTCGAGCACCATTCCTCGACCGAATTATTTATAGCTCGAATTTGTAAGTCTCGATAACTTTAAATACTCGTTAATTATATAATTTGTTATGTGATGATTGGAGTGTTTAAATTTTATCGACGTACATGTTTATAATTAAATTGTTAATTAAGATGTTCCTAGATTATAATTAATTTGTTAATTCACATACTTGTGATTTTAATGTCAATAGGTTGTTAGATATTAAATAGTTTAATATGCCAGAACGTTTATATTATTAATTCCGCACGTAATTAGTTATGTTTAATAATAATATACTTAAATTGTTAAGTAATTTCCAACAAAAATAAGTTCAACTGTTGAACTAGACGTTTTCTCGTAAAATATCTAAAGGGTATTTTTGTCCGCATGGACATAAAATGATTTCAATGTCAAAATAATATTTTGGATATTTTCATATGATGAAAATATAAATTAGTTTCTAAAGCCGATAAGTCGTTTGAGGCATTATGAAATTAATTTCATTATTTGTGCAATATTAATTATGTAATGGGTATTTTAAGAATTATCGTAAACAAAATAAGGAAGCATCTAGAAGCTCCCTCACCCCCCCTCCCCCTCGTAGATAGAATTTGGCCAAACATCAAATAAAAGAAGAAATTATTTCTAGAAATTTCTTGGCCTTGAATTATAAAGATAATTGCCAAAAAGGAAAAGAAGAAATGAATTTCTATGAGAAGGAAATAAATGTGCTAAGTGAGGAAACAAATGGCCTTCACTATTGCAATAAGTTGGCCGGGCATATGCATAGAAAAAGAGGAGAAGAAATCAAATATTGTGTCATGAATACACAATAGGAAAGGGTAATTACCATTTCTTGTATTTTCTTCCCTTATAAATAGAGCTTCACATAGAGATGTGAAAATAAATTTGTAGCTCTTCTTCTCTCTTGTTTTGACCAACCACTTTCTCTCCATTTCTCTCTAAAGTTTCTCTTTTATTTGGCACCTAAGTCCTCATTAGACTTAGGCTTAAATTACCTATTTAGCTCATAGACTTGTTCTTGAGTTGTTGTGTTTAATTGTGCCCACACACAAATCTTTCGAATCCTCTATAGACTCTTGTAATAGAAACTTTAGGTTTCTCGAGTTCACGACAAGGTGTGAAGGAAACGAGCAAGAGGACACGATCTACCTTTTCTAAGACCTCTTAAAGATCAAGCTACAATAAAAGTTAGCAACAATTAATTAAATAATGGTTTTAAACAGTAGGATATTCATGCACTTTTCCTATAGGTTAGTAAAATTATTTTACTAGTAAATAAATTTTTATATTCCGCCATTAATTGTTAATGACATTTTTTTCTTAAACCTGCACCTATTCCAACATCCTCGTCTATGTCTTTTATTTGGTTTATACTACCTAAACTGATGTGTGTTTATCTTCTAGTTTGACTTCCTAAGACTATGTTCCTCATGACTTTTGAATACTTTGGTGATATTTCTCAAGTCAAAATCCACTCGTTGAAGATCTATTTTTAATTTCCCTTGTGTTTTGTCTATCCTTGCCCTTTTGCTATGTTTTGAGGCAAACAGAGGGAGAAAATATTAAATAATGAATCATTATAAACTATTGAAGATTCACTCTGTTTATTGTTTTCCTGAAAAATCGCCAAATAAAAAAGTTTGTTGTTACATTCAGATTGACTTATTTTTATGAGGCACGTATCGCATAATTTGTGTTATTAGTATGCTGAGATATTCTGTATTAACATCATGTCATCTCCTATGAGTTATTCTAGGACAGTTTCCTAAAAATTTCTTGAAAACTTTCAGCGCACTTAAAGTCATCAAACCCTAAAAAAGACCCTCTTGATTTGAATCCTATAAAAAGTCAAGCTACTTCCCTTAGCCTTCTTGATGCTTTTCGAAGACATTACATAGTTCATAGATGTGTACGATCGACAAATTGAGATTTGAGATCTTTGGGAATAGTAGTATAAGAATCAATTCACCCACGGGTATTGACTCGATTGGATCTGTGTTAAGTGTGAAAGAACTGGTCACGAGTGAAACTGTTCTTGTGATTGAAGAAACGCACTAAAGAGTGTCCTTTAGGTGGAATTGAGTGGAGGGTCTCATTTGGGAGGGGGGGGGGGGGGGAGGGGGAATACTAATTTTGGATTCAATGTATAGTTAATTAATATCGGTATTAAAGTTAAGGTTGTTCATATAAGTCCATCGTTGTATTATTAACTATTTGATTAGTGAATTCTTTACATCGGGTTTTCATACCCCAGATATAGGTGACGCTGCATTAAAATTGGTTACCATCTTTTGTGTTATTTATCTTCATGCATTTTACAACTGCCATCTCATATTTATTTAACAAAGTTTTATACAATGTTGGATCATCTGTGTGTACACTAGGACAAAAAGGGCTTTTAGAAGCGACAAAAGTCGCTTCTAAAGGTCAAAAAGTCGCTTCTAAATGACCTTTAGAAGCGACATTAGAAGCGACAAAGTTGCTTCTAACTATTCGCTTCTAAAGGTCTGTCGCTTCTAATGTTTTGAAGTGACGAAATTAGAAGCGACTAGTCGCTTCTATAGTCGCTTCTATTGTTTAAAAAATCTCAAAAAAGGGCCTACGAAAATATGGCTGTTTGGGCATTAGATGCGACATTAGAATCGACTAGTCGCTTCTAATGCTCAAACAGCCAAAAAAAAATACTTTTGTTTTATTTTTGGTATATTAATTGAAATTATTACTTAATTAATTAAAATTATTATTAATTGACAAATCTAACTAAAAAATGATTTTAATAGAGCTAAAATATATTAACAAACTTATAGAAAAACATTATCAATACTTATTAAAACATATTAACAAAATGTATAATCAAAACTAAAAAATTAAAAACTAAAAAATTAACTAACATATAAACCAACCTCTAACAAAAAAACTAAACCAAACCAAATAAACTACGAAAAGTTACAAATTTACCGGTTTATGTTGCAATCGACGGAGAGATCTGGTGATTGATACGAGACTCCGACGACCTAAAAATTAACAGTTTGAAAAATAATTTCAAAACAAAATAATCAAATTACAAAAATAAACAAACAAAACTAACTATTGAAACGATAATTAAACTAACTAAAACATATTAACAAACAAATTAACGTCGTCAAAATTATCATACTAAATTCATAATTACGTCAAATGAAGAACAATTAAGTTAATAAATTAACAAATTAATTACGTCAAAACTTTACATATTATCTATTGGACTATAACATTTGAGATTGCTAATTACCAATTACTTATACAAATTAAATAAGTTAGTAACTAATTTTACTAATTCAATTTACATACTTAAATAAATAAATTAATTAATTCATAACTATAACATATAAAAATTAAATCAAATTAAATACTAAACCTTTAAAACTTACCGATTGCAATGACGGGGAGAGGGCCGGAGGAGAGCTCGCCGGTAGACGACGGGGCGGAGATTGGAGTGCAGCGAGTCCTTGCCGGAGGAGGGCTGAAAATAAAAAAAAAATTAAATACCAAGATCGCGACATACACACGGTTGCAACGATGAAGAAACTTACCCAATGCAGCGAAGGGGAGGAAGGGCGGCCGGATGGACGAGAGAAAGGGAGGGAGGGAGGGAGGGAGGAGGGGAGGGACGACGAAACAGGCGGCCGGAGGGTTGGGTGAGGCAGAAATTCGGAGGGGAGGGAGAGAGGAAGAGATTTTCGAAAGGGAGGAGAAATGGGGGAGGGAGGGGGAGGCTCGGGTGCTTAATATATTAATAACAATATGTGATTATATTTTGAACCTTGTTTTAACGTAGCCATCACATATGATATTTGGTCGAGGAACTTTAGGTGAAACCATTGTCTTTCAGACACGAAAAATCGTTCTAATACCGCTGTTGGTGAACCCAGTGCGTATCGGACATGAACAATGACTCAGATACGGCTTTTGGACGATTGATCTATATAAGCAACAATATTAAGTGTGGAAAAATAATTACGCTCAAAATAGTCAATTAAAGATTATGGTTATGAAACAAGATCTAGATTTACTTTATTAATTAACAATGAAAAAACTTTTCACCAACTGATATATGAGAGAAGTTTTATCAGAAAACTTACGGATTTTAGATCTCCTACAAAAGGCCCTGATCCAACACATGTTCCATTTCGTCCTTCGTCCGAATTGAGTACTCGAGGATGACACTGTACTCTTCGAAAATGTAATATCCAAGACGAATAAGAAAGATGAATGGGCACAATGGATATCTCACTAGATCTCGGGACCAGGTGTTTTGGGATCTCACTCTTATTTTCTTAGAACGGAATTTGCAATTCCAAGGGATGGGAGAATGAAATAATCAGCCAAGAGAGAGAATGAATGTGGCCGAGAATTTCAGAGAGGAAGTGGCTTAATTTCTCTCTTCTTGTCAACCCCTATTTATAGCATTGTGAAGAAGATAACCTCTAGGAGATTTTCTCTCCTATTTTAGATATATTTATTTTTTTAGGATATATTCCCTCCTTATAGAGATATTCTCTCATATTAGATTTAATTTGGGCCATTAGATCTTGACCAGTCAACCTACAATCTCTCTCATCCACCAGATCAATAACTATGGAAGAGATTTTCTCTCGTTTAATTTAACAAAAGAGAGAAAATCAAAGTAGGTTTTTCGGCTAACCATAGGGCACATTCCTAGGGGATTTTCGGACAACTTTGTGTCAAGCCCAACCTAAAGAATTCCAAGGCCCGTTTGCTTAAAAATCCATTTAATTATTTATTTACTTGATCCAACAATAAATAAACAATTATGCTATAAACTTTTATTTAATTATGCGAATACCCATTTTTCAGAATTAATATTGTCAATCACCATTACAGCAAGTGAGATTAAATAATGATTGACATTATTATTCGAAAGTTCTTATCCGCCTTTATCCACAACGGATCTAGGAATATGGACCTGGTAGTAGAATCTTAACAAACTCGACAAAAAATTCGATATAGTCCTATATCTTTTTTCATCGATACGTCTAGTCTTTATCAATACTCTACCATGTAATCCAAGATTGAACCCTTCTTTAATACTAGAATTATATTTACTCATTGTGACGAGTTTCCATTGATTTAGTCAGTTTGTGATCAGAATCCTCCAGGTTCAACCCGTGTCAAGAGAAGTCAATTTTTCTGTTATAATTCTCTTGATATATATCAGCCCTAAGAATTATTTGCAGAGATACCCACAAGAAGATTATTTATTTACATATTGAAGTAATATAAATCGTTTATAAGTCCTTGTTGTAATTTGATGATTAAATGAATAAAAGTTGAAACGTTCATTTATTCATTTTTTGTTTGTTTGAAGATTTATGATATTCAATAGTCTTGTAGTCCTTAATCAAACCTAACAATGTATGAAGAGTCAAATGTAGATTTGCGTGAATAAACTTTTCATGGTTTGGTTAAAATGAAATATTCACAATCTAAAGATCAACGGACTAGTGATCCTGGTATGATTATTTGAAGAATCTATGATGTCCGGTTACGAGCCATAAAGAGTTCGGAACTCTATAGTGTATCTTCTGAAGATACTGAATTGACTAGTGCACCTTTAAAGACAATGTAAGAACAAACTATTTAACCTCTTTTGTCTCAAGGTCACTATGTATGAATTGTATCGTACTTACCTTATCCTGAAATCAGATATGTCATTTCATGACTTCAATATATTCATTTGAGAAAACTACACTTTATATCCAAGTTTGTGAACTATATACGCTCTATTGGTGATGTATTGAGTTGTGAAGTTGACATGAGTATACTTTGTGAAGTTCTCATAGATATGGAATTCATGTACAAGATTGTTGAAATGCAATGTATATCACCTCATGCTTTATTACTTGGATTGTGAATAAATAAACCGCGCGGTATCCAAAATTAAGTAGCGACTTTATTTAGATGCAACAATGTGACTTGTTAGCTACTCGTCTATACATTGTTTCTAACATATTCAAAAGTTACAAAGGAGTTGAGGAAATAACTCTTAGAAGGGTAAAATGGTAATTTTATAAATCTCATCTAGTTGATGATACTCATGAAGGGTAATCATAGATAATATTCAATGGATCCGGTCATATAATTAAGTTGAATTTGAGTGGAAAATAAATTAATTTGAACCGAGAGATTCTCAGTGTCAACTCTTTAGTGGAGTTAGTTGACATTAAGCTAATACTCGAAATAAGTTTGTGAACTGTTGAGTCCGAGTATATTATCTCAAGTTTTGTTCATTTGGATCCATAAGGTCACTATTACATGTCTTTAGAGCATGATTGTTAAACTAGAAGTTAAATCAAAATAAGTTCAAGTGTTGAAATAGACTTTTTCTTGGAAAATATCTAAAGGGTATTTTTGTCCACATGGACATAAAATGATGTGTGTGTCAAAATATGATTTTGAATATTTTCGTATGATAGAAATATATGAAATTAATTTCATTATTTTTGCAATATTAATTCTACAATGGGTATTTTAAGAATTGTTGTTAAAGAAATAATGAAGCATCTAGAAGCTCCCCCTAGGTAAAATTTCGGCCAACATCATTAGAGAGAAGGAAATAATTTCTCTTATTATTTTATGCATTATTACATATTGGTAATTGCCCAAAAGAAAAGAGGAAATGAATTTCTTGAGAATGAAACAAATGTGCTAAGTGATGAAACAAATATCTCTCACTAATGCCATAGAATGGCCGCCTATATACATAGAGGAAGAGGAGAAGAAATCAAATATTGTGCCATGAATTTACAATAGGAAAGGGTAGTTATCCTTTCTTATATTTCATTCTCCTCTAAATAAAGTCTCACATATAGATGTGAAAATAAGTCTTTGCTCTATTTTATATTGTTTTGGCCGACCCTTTTTCTCTCCCTCTCTCTTTAAAATATCTCTTTTATTTTGGTACATAAGTCCTCATTTGACTTAGGCATAAATTAGGTCTTTAGCTCATAAACTTGTTCTTGAGTTATTGTGTTTTATTGTGCCCACACACAAATCTTTCAAATCCTCTATAGACTCATGTAATAGAAACTTTAGGTTTCTCGAGTTCAAGACTAGGCGTTAAGGTGACGAGTAAGACGAAAAGATCTACCTTTTCCAAGGCTTATCAAAGATCAAGCTACAAGAGAAAGGTTGGTATTCAAGTAATTAAATTATTATTTTAAATAGCAACATGTTCATGCACTATGCCTAGGTTAGTAAAATTGTTTTACTGGTAAAGAAATTTTTATATTC
This sequence comes from Urtica urens, assembly GCA_958296335.1. Taxonomy (NCBI): domain Eukaryota; kingdom Viridiplantae; phylum Streptophyta; class Magnoliopsida; order Rosales; family Urticaceae; genus Urtica; species Urtica urens. The sequence continues at coordinate 658,944 of OY282522.1, forward strand.
CGCCATTAATGTGTTAATGATAATTTTTTTAAACCCTAAACCTATTCCAACAAGCATATCGTTGCTTCTCCAACGAAAGATTCGTTCGAACGTTAACTTACTTCAAAAAATTGTTAGCACTCTATCAGTTCTGGAATCAACCCTTAGATGAGTGAACATTAACCTTCTTTCAGGAAGGCTGGATTCTGTGTGTGTGTGTAAATAACTTCCCACTCGAATCATGTTATGAGATGACTCCCAAGACATAAGGTATGATTAGCATGGTTAGCCTTTCAGCAAATGAGTCAAAAAGCTTAGAAACATGATCCACCGTCCATGACTACTTTTAGATCAAGTCTCACTATGACCATTATATTAGCCTTGATTAGTGCGTCGTTAAGGTCCTAAAATGACACATCTACCCCAACGCCTATACAGATCGTACACTTACCACAAGTGTAGAATACTCCCACACAGTGATCAACCTTCATTGATGTGTTCTACATATATGACTTTAGATATAGCTTTTCAGACATATATCAGTCATCGACCTTGTTTTAGCAGACAAGCCAAACTCAAGTGCCCAACATGTGACTCGGTTTAATACGGAGGCTATGGAATACAATTGTTATTGATTTTAATTATTTAGAACTCAACGCACTAATCATATAATACTAATAAATTAATTTTATTATCGAATTCAATAATTATTAATTTTTCATTATCAAGTAGACAATATTCCTAACAGAACACCACAAATGGACTCTGTGGATGGTGTAGTTATACTATGGACGGTTTTTTGGAGCTTAATAACAAGTGCATATAGTCACACCGAAATAGAACCTATAAAATATGATCATTTCCATAACACTTGATAATGCCACAAAACGGTGGCTGGATTAAAGTTTTAAGTGTTGACACGAGACGGTACGTTATCTCCAAGATCATCGCAACTACGGACCATTACCCAGATTGAAGTATGGGACAATTTGTGCCGAAGTATTAGATTTCTTAAAAGTAGCTATATTTGCAACCCTTTAAATAATTATTTTGTGTTGTAACCATAAAATTCAATTTGCTATAATGGGTTAATGAGGTGTATAACCTTTTAAACATATAGGAATTTCGAAATGACCAACGTTTGAAAAAAAATTGAGCAGGTTAATGTTTAACCAAAAGTATTGGTCATTAATAATGTGCACGTATAGAATAAGGTCACGTAAAACAGTATGCCGCGTATATACTAAGGTCATTAACTAAGTTTAACCTAAACGTTGTCCATTTCATAATTATCCCTTCAAACGTTGGCCATTTGACCAATTTTTTTATTTTAATTTATAGTTTAATTCGCTGAGTTCTTCATTTTTTATTAATCGGCTAAAGATACCTATTATTCGTCACATTTGAAGAAACGGGTTGACATGTATGTCGTTAATGCTTACAGATACTTGCAGAAATATACATATTCATACTCGTACCCGTTGTTTTTCTACACACGACACATACCCACATATTTTGGCCGCAGTGTAACCTTTATGCAAACTAATTATTATTCTAAATCCACTTTATATGTCATATAACATATATAGGATCTCCATGAACGCAATTACAGGCATATTAGTTTTAGTATTTCCCTACAAGCGATGGTCAATTTCTCTCTGTCTGTCTGCCCCACATGTATATCCTTCTTTGACTTCATTACTTGTCTTATTATATATATATATTGCAATTATCTAAGCAATCAATAATAAGAGTTCTATAACAATTTAAAGATAATAGTACACAAATCATTGAATCATATATGATGAATCTTGCCACAAGGGTTGAGAAGCGTAATCATAATTTGTAGAGATCATATTCTCATCTTCCCGGATAATCATATACGAATGGAAGCTATCGCCGGTCAAGCAGTGGTCAGGTACAGCCACAGCCTCCATATGATCGATCCATCCACCGTCCATCTCCAGATCGTCAAACGAGACGAAGCAATCTTGACCGTCCGTTCCCAAACCACGAATATCAAAATCAGCAACAACGTCTATACCACTTGTCGAAGGATTAATCTCTGCCTCTAGAGATTGAATAACGCGGTTCAACCTTTCTTCATCGCCTTCGCTCACGTTTTCGTCGTATAGTTCATCCATGAAGGAGACTAAGAAAGCGCAGTTGTTTTCAGAGAGTTCTTGAATTTCTTCCGAAAATTCATGTTCGTCGTTGATGACCAAGCTACACCAATTTTCGGAGGTTACCATTGTAGACATGATTTAATGTATGAAACTTTAGTTTTGAGAGGAAATGCTTAAGATATCAATACAAGTTGTTGCCCAAAATGAAAGTGTGAAGGTCTTTAAATATAGGAACAATGTCAATAACTTTTCATTTTTTAAAATTATTAAGTTCGTGGCATGGTCCCATTGACTAGTCAAGATATGCAAATCAGGTGAACATTTTCCATTATTTTACGAATATTTATTAAAGAGTTGTCTTTATGTCATCAAATTACCACAATATTAATATTCTTTGGAAATCACTATATCAATAATATTCTGAATTGACAATGCTCTCTCTTACGCTATGTATTTAAATTATTTCCAGCTGCGCTTCGTAGAATAGGCGATATATATAGTCACATGGAATGTGACTCATCGTCAACTGAAGATAAGCAAAATCAGTGGCAAGAAAATGATGTCTCTTACCAAATTAACATGATTTAATTAAACAATATACGGACGTATCTTTTCTTGGATCTGCTGGGAAGTGGATGGTCCCTTTTCTAATTCTACATCATTTGAACAAAAAAAAAAAACTAATGGAATGACAAACATTTGATGTGTTTTTCAACATGGTTAACGTTTGATTAAATTTTGGTTGATGATTCCGTTAAAATTTAACCAAAAATTTTGGACATATATTGCATCTCAGCAATAAAGTATGAGGTGATATATATTGCATCTCAGCAATTTTGTACATGAATTTCATATTTATGAAAACTTCACAAAATTGGGTCATGACATCTTCATAACTTAATATCTCACCAATTGGACTAGTCTAGATCACATAATGGATTTAGAATTTGACTTTCTCAAATGAGAGTATTAATGCTATGAAATGACATGTCTCATTTCAGTATTTAGGTAAGCATGATGCAATTCTTACATAGTGACCTTGAGATAGAAGATGTTAAATGGTTTGTTCTTCTATTGTCTCTAAAGGTACACTGGTCAATTCAGTATCTTCGAAAAATATACTAGAAGAACTATAGAGTTCCTAACTCTCTATGCCTCGTAACCAGACATCATAGATTCTTCCAACAATCATACTGGGATCAATAGTCCATTGATCTTTGGATTGTGAATATATCGTTTTAACCAAACCATGAAAAGTTCGTTCACACAAATCTACATTTGTCTCTTCATACATTATTAGGTTTGATTAAGTACTATAAGACTATTGAATATCATAAATCTTCAATCAAACTAAAAAGGAATGAATGAACGTTTCAACTTTTATTAATTTAATCAACAAATTACAATAACGACTTTATAAAGATTAATACATTACATTAATATGCAAATAAACCATTTTCTTATGGGAATCTCCAACAAATTAAATCATTAATTTTAGCATAATTAAATACTTTCTTTCCTTTTTCAGCCAAAATTCAATTCTTTCTATCATCTTCATATCCTTCTAATTTTGGGAACATAATTTTTGTTTCATTTCAATTTCTAGTTCGAAAAATTATTTTTAGCCAGCAATAATTTGTATTTAAGTTCAAATTTCAATTTTGGAAATTATTTCAAGTGGGCATAATTTTATTCTCTTCATATTCGATTTTTACGATGTAAATTGAGTTGTGTTTTACAACATTAATTGATTTTCACAATGTTGATACATATTCGATCAATATTTTTAAATTTTGAATTTTTCTTTGAGAAATTCGAGTTAAAAATTTGAATTTACTACCAAAATAATTCAAATTAAGTTGTTTATATAATTATTGGAAGAGCATACAAAATTAAAAAGTTTATGTATTCAATATTCGTTATTTATTATGATATTAATTAACAATCTTTATTTCATTTCGCTTTCCAACTTTAGAAATCCTTTTCAGCCGGCGATAATTTTTATTTCATTTTATCTTTATCCTCGATTTTTATAACGTTATTGATTTTTATAATGTAAATCGAAATTTTTTATCATTAATTGCATATTAATTAACAAAACACGATTTTGGTTTATTTTACTAGATGAAAGAAATCTAATTTTCATACATAAGTTTGAAATCAAAATCAAACATGAAGAAGAAGAAGAAGAAGAAAAAGACGACGAACGACAGTTGTCTTCATGAAAACTTCACATCCTTCTCTACCGTGAAAGATTCTCATTCTTCTTCTTCTTCTTCTTCATCGTCGTCTTCATGTCATGTAGGATTCCGTCCATGTTCGTTCCGTTCCAGTGCCGAAGAGTCGGTGGTGCGAAGAAGGTCTCGTGCTCAGTTGCTGCCACGGAGAATAAATGTTTTTGCATACATTAACTGAAGACAAAAAACTAGAGTTTCATGAACATTAATTGGAAACAAGAGATTTAAATCTTATTCTTAAATCATCGATTTACAGATTTACAGGTACCCAAAAACAAAAACAAATAAAAGATAGAAAAGAACATAAATACATGATAATCGCCGACCAATTTACATCGTTGGACTCTACAAAAACTTCTTGGTGATGATTGGACGACAAAAATGGATTAGATTTGTCATTGATGGATTTTGGTTTCAGAGATAATTTTTTTAAAATTGCCGTCGTTTACATGCATTGGAAGTTTCTCTCTCTTGAAACCAAAATCCATCGATAAACATGCATTGGAAGTTTCTCTCTATTGAAATCAAAATTTATATTATCTTTTATTGTGATGCGTTTTTTAGTAATTGATTTACGTTGAAATTTAATTTTTTTTAATTTAATTAATTATTAGGCGGGAACTAAAATTTGGGGCAATTTAAATACAAAAATTATGTTAATTAAAGTGATAGACATTTATTTACACAACATCAGACAAAACTAAATTACTAAACTTATAAAGCTATTATATAACCCTTGAAATTAACCCTTAAAAATATATAATAACCTTTAAAATTATCTATTTCCAATATAGAGTGGAATTCATAGATATAGCGGCTAAAAGTGTCATGTTTATATCTATTTGTTTTTTTCTTTTTCAGATATTAAGTTATTATAACAACATGTGGCATAATCACATATGATCTTGATAACTTTACTCTTTTTCATAAACATTGATTTGTTCAACTAAAATATTCTTTATCTATTAATATAATGTTATGTCTGATTTTCAATTACAAAACTAAATATTTACATTATGGATTATTTAAGAAGACGTTCAGCCAACAGAATCTGATATATGGTCTGGCTCTTCAATTCATATTCCTTTGATTTATAGTGCGCTAAAAAATAGACCATATATTATCTATTTATGAAACAGATAATACATAAGAGACCCAATAAGTGGATGTCAAAAAAAGGTAGTGAAGGAATAATTTGATACTTGATACCAATAATGGCCCGCGAGATATGACACCACATAATGTTTTTTAGATCTCGATATCAATTTGCTTTAAGTGAAAGGTTAATAATGGTTCCACTTCATTGTCATTTTGCCACTAATTTATTAATTTAGTGGAATATAAATCTTTCCATATCACGGACAAGTCTTTTGTTACTTTTTAGCCTCACAAGAAATTGTGTCTTTATTTTTCTTTTTTAAGTATAATTTTCCATTTCCTACAAACAATGTATGTTACGTACACAAGTGAACACTCATATTATTATTATTAATGATATTTTGTAATGAAGCTGGTATTGTGCATGTCATGTGTGAAAATAATAAAGGACATAAGTTAGACAAACATATACCAATATTATGATGTAAGTTAGCAATATATTCCATAATATATGTATACGCATCTAAGATTTTTTTTTTTTTTGCAATAAAGAGGCTCGTTAAAACTTCACTCCCGACTCGGAGAGGAGAAAAAAGTGTTGGATTTTAGTTAACAATTAACTTAATTAATTATGAAATATATCTACAGATGGTGGAAATTCATAATTCAATTTAATATGTTAAAACACATTTTTAAAACATATTTAATAATCATGTCATTAAATCTAATCTAGCATGTCAATAAATTTCTAAACATGTTAACAAATTTATTTAAACATACAAACGAATGATCTAAACACGCTAACAATCCTAATAACGATTATTATATTTAGATTCAATTCGTTTCAAGAAAATTTACTCGAGGTTCAGGTCTGCGAGATTCTGCATCGGGATGTGCGTCCAAGTCCTCGGCTGATTCTCCTTCCCACGCGCGCCTAGGATGTCTGGAAATCCGTCCTCGCTTCGGTGCTCCAAAAACTGGCCGGCCCTGTTTATGAATTTTCACTCAAACAACCACAAGTTGAATCAATGATATATCTCTGGGAATTTTTAGGAGATCAATAGGGTGAGCTCTTTATGGGAACAATGAAGGAAAGGATAAACCAAGACTTTTGGGAGAAATCAAATTTTTCTCTCTCGTTCTCTCTTTGGGAATTTGGCCGATTGTTTTCTCCTTGGGGAGAGAAAAATAGTCGGCCAAACAAGGTTAGGGGAGATAGAGTATGCGTGTGAATCACCATAGCAAGAGAGAATAAGACATTATTTTATTTCAGGGAGAATTGACTTAAGTTAGGTCAAAATCAAATAATGATTCATTAGTCAAACTAAAGCCCTATTATTCATTTAAACATTTTTCCAGCCCACACCTACCCTAGAAGTGACCAGCCATATTGTCATTATTATCTCCCAAATTTATTTGATTTATTTTTAAAATAATATTTAATTAGTTTAGAACATCTCATTTATTTAATGACATTTCATTAAATCTTTTCATACTATTCAAACAAATACGAAACGAGAAAATATTTATTTTCATCTTTTATTTATTTGAATAATCAAATTATATTATTATCAATATAATAACATAATATGATTAATTAAATAAATGTAATAATAAATAACCACTTATTTATTTAATTACTTAGCGTAAATCACAATTTATGTTGAATGAGAAAATCAATCAATTCTTGTTCACAATTTATATCACTGAGACCTTATGAACCAGCATGAGTGAAGCTTTAGAATAAAGTACGGACACAAAATCTCATAAACTTTTCCCGACTTTTAATTCTTAATATTGGTCGACTCCACTAAAATTACCATTTTACCGTTGAGTTATTATTTCATCAAGTCCTCTGATATTTGTGAACAAGAAACACATAAAGTGAGATGTCTTAACATGTCACATGTTTTATTTCAAAGAATTCTTTATTGGATGAATACCAGTTCTGGTTTATTCGCTCAACTCTCATTACAGAGCATGGTGTGATACAAATGCTTTAGCATTGTTTTAACACAAATTCCATATATGTGAATCACATATTTCAACGAAACAGTATTATGACACCAATCGTCGGGTTAATGAAACTTCATTTAGCCATTACCCATTGACAAATCAAACGTCATAAAGTGTTACAAGAAGATATGTATTCACTTCGAGATTTAGGTAATTACCAAAATACCCCTCGTATGTGAGTTTGAAGTTTTAAGTGATTAAACGGTTTTATCTCGAACTTCAAAACTTCAATGGTCTTGTTCAATATCTTCATTAAGATATCAAGAATAAATTACAGAGTCACAACTCTCCATATCATAAGATAAGATATCGTTTAATTTATTCTAACAACCATTACTAAGATTCGATTGCCCAATCAATTTTTAGATTGCGAAATATTATTTAAACTAGTCATAAGAAGGTATCTTATCAAGTCTGTACTTAACTCTTCTTTCGTTGAGGACAGTTTCAGAGCGTAGCCATTCATGCATAAACACAATCTAAATAACAATGGATATTGAATTTTATTTAAATTCAAAACAAAACCAAGACAAAAGTATTCAATATAAAAAAATATCTTTTGTGGGCATAAATGCCAAATGAAAGAGCGCCCATATACTTCTTCATTACTTTCAAACAAAATCTTGTCCCGCACAGGACGCGGAATTTCCTCTTCGGCTAACATTCATAAAAAGTTTGAATTTAGGGCTAATTTGGCTAGGGAATGAGCTACCTTATTACAGTCCCGCATGATCCATAAAAAAACTACATGAATCAAAGTCCAAACATGCTATAGATACATTGTCAAACATAGCCATAATTCTCTTGTCGGGTAACTGGCCTTTAGCTTCGAGGCTCTACACCAGAGAGAGACTATCTCCTTCTATTTCGATATCATGTAACCATAAAATGGCATAAGCTGATCGCCGAAACCACCCCCTTTGTTTATGCTTCCATCACCGAACTCGCCTCTACGCTGCTGCACCATAACCACTTCGCCCGGCCCAAATTGTCTCTCGCAGTCAGACCTACATAAGCTATGCCATCCTTGAGCGATGCATTAGTGTTGACTTTGATCACGCTAAACCTCGGCTTCGACCACCTTTTCCCCCGGAACTTCTTACTTGAACTCTATTTCCACTCCGAGTAATCTCCTTCGATTTATCAAGTACATTGGAACCAATCTTTTCCAAGTTTGGAAATTTTCCATGATGAAATGATCGCGATAGCTCTGTGGATGAAATGATCTTTACTCTCCCCCTTATCTTCTTTCAGATTCACATCGTCGTTGCATTCTAGCACCGCATACATGATATCTACACTAGATATCTAGGCTTCCCAGTCCCAGCGAATCCACAGGCCGACTATTGACCACACGCTAGCTGCGAAGTCACACCCAAAGAAGAGTCATCCAACCAGGGAAATACACCCACAGGCGCGCATCAGTCGTAAAACTCATATGACCTATTCTCCAAAGAGACAGTTTATATCTGTAATTAAAATCAAACTTCCATATTTTTTACCATAGCAAATCCGTAGGATCGATGGCGGTTCTGGACAGTTCCTGATAAGCAGAGTTGACGGAGAATTTACCGTTCCCGAAACCCGACGAAATTCTGCAATCACTCTTAGGACTCGGGAGTGGAATTAGCCTCATTATTTCCTCTACAATTTTTGTTGGAAATTATTTAACAATTTAAACAATAATATTACATAACACATCTATATGTGGCGGAATTATATAATTTGATCTGTATTAAAACTCATTTTAATAAACTAACAACATAGGCATTAAAAATAATAAATATGTCAATAAAATATTTATTCTAAACTTCTCAACAAATTGAACCAAACCATCTAACAACTTATAAACACATTCATAAATCATTAAAAAAAATCCAATTCGTTTAGAACACTTACATGTGAGGTTGTAAACAACCTCGTGCGTTGCTAACTAACTCCTGAAGGCCTCGTCAAAATTCTGAAATCTGACCCGACGGATTGGAAGTTCTGACCCGCTGAAATGGATTCTGGCCGGTCGGCCATAAATTGGCCTGGGACGCTGTGGCTTCCTCGGTGGAATCTGACCGCGAAACTTTGCAGGAACAGGGAAGACACCTAGGGCTAGTTCATGTAAAAGGGCTTGGCCAGATTCTTCGTCAAACTCCCGTAGTGAGCTAGGCACGTTTCGAGTCCGGCGAAGTCCTGCAGTCCGGCCACCAATCCGACGACCCAATCCGGCCAACAGGCTGAAATGAGTCTCGCTCCATTTTGCTCGATTTCTTCGCGTCTCGAGTGAATACCTACGTGTACATGGTCACTCAAACACCAATAGAAGAGTCAATGGTAATTCTCTCGGAATTTGATGAGATGAAAAGGGTGGGCTCTTCAATTGAACAACAAGGGACACTCGGGATCACTCAAGAACTTTCAGGAGATCAAGAAAATATTTCTTGATCTCTCTCTCTCTCTCTCTAAAATTTTGACCAGAGAACTCGGGAGAAGGGGGAGAGAGAGGTTGACCATATTCTTATATATTTTGAAAATATTTATTTTGATTTGTGTCCATAATAATATTTAATTATTTTGGAATATCTCATTTATTTAATGACAAATTATTATTTTCATACTATTCAAGATAGTATGAAATGAGAAAATATTTATTTTAGCTTTTATTTATTTGAATAATTTAAATATGTTAATATTCATATATTAACATAATATGATTCATTAAATAAATGTAATAATAAATAATCAATTATTTATTTGATTACTTAGAAAAATATTTTCTTAGTGTAACACTACTACAAAAATTGGATCCCACAACGCTTATTAACCATTGTAGAAATCTTCCACAATGGTTATTAACCGTTGTGGAATCCAGCATTATAGAAGCTCCCACAACTCTTAGGTAAGCATTGTGGGAGCTTTGATGTCCCACAACGGTTTGCTAAGCGTTGTAGGAGCTTTGATGTCGTACAACGGTTAGCTAAGCATTGTGGGAGATTTTACGTTCCACAACGCATAATATCCGTTGTGGGAAACTTGTACCTTGAAAAAATTCTCGCCACAACCATGTACAATATTCGTTGCTGCGAGATTTTCCACAACGGATATTTCAAGCGTTGTGGGAAATCTCGCCGCAGCAGAGATTGTACATGGCTGGGGCGAGAATTTTTTCACGGTCGCTTCAAACTGCTTCAATCTCGTTGCGGCGAGAGTTTCCACAACGGATATTTTAAGCGTTGTGGGACGAAAAATAAAATTTTCAAAAAGTTCGCCGCAGCGACGGATAAATCTCGCTGCGGCGACGATGTCAACAAATTTACCAGAATCTGCAAAATTCGAATTCACAAAAACTAGTGAATGCACAATTGCGAATATACCTGATAAAATAAATTGTAACGTCTAAAATATAATATTTACATCCAAAAATCAAAATCTATCCACAAATAATCTAGTCATAACATTCTATAAACGTTTGAATATAAGTTACCTATTCCTCTCTCACTCTCTCTAAATCTTCCGGCGTATATGATTTCCTACGTAGTAATTTTGCTATACCTCCTACAAATATATCACTGATATACGATAACACAAAATACCCGCAATCCGTGTTTCTATATTGCCTCGGAGATATGCATTGTTTTATATAAGTTGATTGCCCGTTACAATTGGCATCTTGGTGCTCGAGCTTAAAATCCCCACACACCCTACATGAAAAACATAAAAAAAACGTTAAGAGATGAATGTACATTAATATCTTGATGTGAAAAAGAAATTATTACCTTTTTATCAATCGAGTTAGATCTTGCGGTACTTTCTTGTTCAACGGATCGAAAAACGAGGCATTATCTCTCCAAAGGTCAATAACAACGAGCATCCAATGCGCAATTATTATACTGCATCAACACTAATTGATCGATCCTACATTTACGTACAATGTTTCCAACGTCCTTGACTCGTTTAGACAAAAAAATCATCTTCGTTGTTTGTTGGCATGTGAGAACTTACACTCGGATCGAGAAATAGGTAATCGTGATTTTTCTTTACCTTTTCTAACCTTCAACAAAGATAACTATAACAAACAAAATATTAATTTCATCACGACACGAAAAATTAGATATTTATGAAGAAAAAAAACTTGTAAAATAAAGACTTACTCCATGTACATCAATATGCATCCCGCGCCAATTTCGTCGTACCGCAAAAAATCAGAAATATCATCAAATCATATCGAAATCGAGATCGCGGCGAGACTTGAAAGAACCATGATTACATCTCCTCGAGGTAACATGATTTTTTTGGAATGTTGAGCGAGCAATCAAAATTTTTCATTAATAAGCTTGTATTGAATTTTTTTACCGTCATCGGGACTCGGTTTATTCTCATTAGTCATTTTTTATTGTTGTTTGACAACCGAACCGCGACTCCACTTTGCCGCATCGAATTCCACTAACCTCGTTGGCCACTCAACAAACCCACCCATGGCATCTTCAACGGTGATGGCTTCTTCGGTAGGAATTTGCAATTTTGCTTTTTTAACCAACACTCCTAAAACACTTACTCGTATATTTTCTTCCTCGTTGGTGTAAAGTGAATTATGGCTCCAATCTTGTACGCCTGTCCATCTGCAACATGAATGACACCGGTATTCAAAACATCGTCAATAAATAGACGACATTCGACGTTTTCTTCCAAACTTGGAGTAACCGGCATGGTCAGATTCAATGAGTTACTAGCACGAACACTATTTTCCTTATTAACCACTTGGAGATTTCCTTCGTCTTGAAGAATATCCATGCACACATCATCGTGTTCTACAAAATAATAAACATTCATAATGCTATACATAAACATCTAATTAATATATACTAATAACAATACAAAATAACATACCTAAATTCGCGGTTGGTATAATTGGGACTTCATCGTTGACCATCTCTTTTGCGAGATTGGGTATCTTTTCACTTGGTATCTCGTCGACATTCATATTTTCTTTCACATGCTCATGACTACGCTCCTTCACATTATCACAACTAGACATATACTCATTCAAATTCATGCCTTCATTTCCTCCTAATTTTGCCATGACTAATTGTGTAAGCATATTTAATTGTTGTTGCATCTTTTTCTCATTTTCGCTCAAACTTGGTGGGACATAATCCTTGAATCGCGTAGAGTGCTTTGATTGACCGCATTGGCGATATGTTCCCAAGGCTTCTTGTAATATATTTTTTCCATTTTCCGGTCTCCAAGACCCTTCTGTTGCTTGTTGCGATAGCAATTGCTATACACATAACTATTACTATTATTGATAACAATAATAGTAATAGTACAAAATATATATAAGACTTACAATTTTTTCCGCCATTTCTTTGGCGTCATTGTCCTTGAATGTGTCACGTCTTTCTTACGCGAGTCAATCCACAATTCCTCTTTTGTAACCCATACTCCCATTTCATTATACTACAATAATACAATCGCTTAATAAAAGAATTAAGTAATATGAAGTAAATATAAATTAAATAAATTTAACCTTTTGTTGATCGAGTTTTCGATATCCATTTCGGCCGGTTCGCGATTTGTATTTTATTTTTGAGATATTTGATTTTCCACTATCCGATGATTGTTTCAATGCTTCGGCTTTTTTTGTACTCCACAAACTTAATCCAATGTTCTTCGGTAATACTTGTGAAGAATTTCAATACATAAGTCGGTCTCTTTAAAACGCTAGGTTCGTGGATTTTGTCTTTGACTAGATCATGATACAACTCACGACGAAACAACATTGCCGCTTCTCCAACTCTCATAAGACAATCGTGATTCCGTTCAATTTTAATGTCAAATCCTTCTTGTATTTCGTTCCACATACGCTCTTTTATTTGATTGTTCTCTTTTAACCTCCAATCGCGCATCGAAATAGGAACGTGCTCTCTAGCTAACACACCAAAATAACTCAACAATTCGTCTCCCTCTTTACCTATTGGTTGACCTTTTTCATCAAATGATACCAGTATCTTTCTACCAAGAATTTTGACCTTATTAACTCGACTCATAAGAGTATTTCTTCGTTTTCCGGATTCCTCAAGATCTACCGATAAGATTCTTCTAACTTTGTTAAGGCTATTATCGCTAGTACAAGTGGTAGTAGACAACATCGAACCTAGTAAAACACAAATTAAAACACACAAATCCAATTAACACTAACATTAACATTCTAATTAAAAAACAAAAGAAAACATACCTAAGGAAGTCCGGAGAGAGCGTGGAGGGAAGAGGGCGGAGGGAAGAAGCCAGAGAGAGAGGGCGAGGGAAAAGGGCGGAGGGTGAGAGGGAGAGGGCGGAGGGCGGAGGGCGGAGGGTGAGAAGGAGAGGGCAGAGAGAGAGGGCGGGGAGAGAGGGCGAAGGGAGAGAGAGGGAGAGAGCTAGTTTAGAGGGCGGGATAGGGAGAGGGTGAGGGCCGAGGGTGAGAGGGAGAGGGCGGATGGTGAAAGGGAGAGGGCAGAGGGAGAGGGTGGGGAGAGAGAGCGGGAGGGCGAGGGGCAAAGGGTGAGAGGGAGGAGACGGAAGGAGAGGGTGAGGAGGGGTGTGAGGGCGGAGAGGGATGAGGGAGAGGGCGGGAGAGAGGGAGAAGAGGAGAGGGCGGGAGAGGGAGAGAATGAGGAGAAAGATAAAAAAAAAATATGTTTTAGGTCAAAAATTTTTGGGCGGGAACTGAAAATTTCGGAATAAATTTCATTTTAAATTCTCCCACAACGCTTAAATACATCCGTTGTGGAATCTCGCTGCGGCGGAGTACAATAGTTGCTGCAGCGAGCTCCCACAACGGATGTATTTAAGCGTTGTGGGAGCAACCTAGCCGCAGCATGACTTCTACACCGCTGGGGCGGAATTCTTTCCAGGATTTCTTATGCTCTCGGGAACTTTTCCGCCGCAGCTGTATTGAAATCATGCTGCGGCGAGAAACTCTCGCTGGAGCCACACTTTCACATGGCCGCAGCGGTGTAGGAAACGTGCTGTAGCGAGATGACCTCGCTGCAGCACGTTTCCAACACCGCTGCCACGTAGGTTTTAATTTTTTTTTGACTTCCTGGACCTTTCTCGCCGCAGCGAAAACCCCTCGGTGCAGCGAAAACTTGACGCCGCTGCGGCGAAATATGATTCCACAACGTTTATACAAAACGTTGTAAAAAATTTCGCCGCAACGGTTTGATTAACATGCTGCGGCGAGAATTTTTGAGACTATATAAACTCTTTAAGTTTACTATTTTTACAATTGTTCTATTTGGAAAATCATTACAAAACCCTATTCGCCCGGATCTGTGTCATTCCCTCAACTAGATTTTGTGTATACATTCAAAACCTGTAAGTATTTCTTAGTACTGATCTCAATTTTTTGTTGGTTTATATTATATGCTAATTAGGGATGTATATTTTTCATGAAGATCTCAATATTATTCGAAGATGAGGAATTGGATGTGGGAGAATAGATTAACTGAGATATATGAAAAAGGTGTGGATGAATTTTGTGATTAAGTGAGATATATGAAAGCGTCGGGTGGTTGGACAAACACAAGCTTTACATTATTGATGCAAAAGGTTAAAGATGCATTTCCGAAGGACAATAAAGTGCCTTTGAGTATGTATGAGGCGAAAAAAACTTTGGGCACATTAGGCATGAAGTACGAGAAATTTCATGCGTGTCCAAATGATTGTGTTTTGTATAGGAATGAGAATGAAGATCTTGATCAATGTCCGACATGCGGCGAGTCAAGGTGGAAGAAGGGTAAAATTCCTCGTGACGGGGTTAAAGGAGTTTCGATTAAGGTACGCAACTTTTTACAATTTAATTATTAGATTTCATCTTTATAATTTTTGTATTGATTAAATTTATTGCAGTCATTATGGTACATTCCTCCAATGTCGCGGTTTAGACGATTGTTTACTAATTTCATACACGCGAAAAACATGGTTTGGCACTCCGAAAAGCGTATCGATGATGGTATGTTGAGACATCCTGCCGACGCTTCACAATGGAAATCCTTTGATTTAGAGTATAAGGATTTCAGTCTTGATCTTCGAAATTTGCGTCTTAGTTTAGCGTCAGATGGCATGAATCCGTTCAGCATGATGAGTAGTAAATACAGTGTGTGACCGGTTATCCTTGTGAACTACAATCTCCCTCCAAAGTCGTGCATGAAGAGAAAGTATTTGATGTTAACGCTACTGATATCGGGACCGAGTCAACCAGGTAATGATATTGATGTGTATTTAGCACCATTGGTTGATGACTTAAATATGCTATGGGAGAAAGGATTTGAAGTCAAAGACGCTTACCGTGGAGATTAGTTCAATTTAAGAGCAATGTTGATGTGGACTATTAACGATTTTCCGGCTTATGGAAACTTATCAGGATACACAGTGAAATGCTCGATTGGTTGTCCGATTTGCATAAAAGAGACATCTTTCATTTGGTTGAAGCATCGAAAAAAGATAGTTTTTCTTGGTCATCGACGATTTTTACCAACAAATCACCTGTATAGACGATTGAAACAGGCATTTGATGGAAAAACTGAAGAACGACTTCCTCCTAAGATTTTTTCTGGTGAAGATGTCTACGAAATGGTTAAGAACGTTAATGAAGTGCTCGGGAAACGAAAGCGGAATGCTTGCAGTAAAGAGTCGTTCAAAGATAATCCTTGGAAGAAAAAATCAATTTTCTCCAACCTCTGGTATTGGAAGACGCACTATGTTCGACATTGTTTGGATGTTATGCACATTGAAAAAAATGTTTGTGAATCGATCATCGGTACGCTTCTCGATGATCCAAATAAATCAAAAGATGGAATAAAAGCTAGATGGATCTCAAGGAGATGAATATTAGGAGCATTTTGCATCCTCAAGAGGGAGGAAAAAAAACAAAATTACCACCGGCGAAATACACTCTAGATCGGAATGAGAAGAAGATGTTGTGCAAATGGTTCGCATCTATCAAGGTACCCGATGGTCATTCTTCAAACTATAAGAGATTTGTATCTTTAAAAGATTCGAGACTCATTGGGATGAAAACTCACGATTGTCATGTGTTACTCCAACAAATGTTGCCTCTCGCTTTGCGTGCTATGTTGTCAAACGATGTGAGATTTGCAATATCCAAGGTATGTGTATTCTTCAACTCGATATGCTCAAAGGTTATCGATCCCGTTCGTTTGGATTACATGCAATCAGAGGTAGTGAAAACTGTGTGTATGCTAGAAAAGTTCTTCCCACCTTCGTTTTTTGACATCATGGTTCACTTAACTGTTCATTTGGTACGTGAAGTGAAATTATGTGGGCCTGTGTTTTTTAGGTGGATGTATCTAATCGAGCGTTACATGAAAGTATTGAAGAGTTATGTTAAGAACTACAATAGACCGGAAGGGAGCATAGTGGAAAATTACATAGCAGAAGAGTCTGTTGAGTTTTGTTCTGAATATTTAGCTAAAGTAAAAGAAATTGGCGTGCCCAAAAATTTGAGTTTCGAATCAAAATCCTTATCTACAGGTATCTTTTATTGGTTACACTTTATGTTTAGTTTAATCCATAAACTAAGTTTATGTAACCAAAATTTTTATGTATAGGTACTTATTCTAGCGTCGATTGCAAAGAATGGGAACGAGCCTCTCTTCACGCGTTACACAACGTTTCCGACATCATGCCATTTGTGGATATTCATATTAATGAATTGAGGGTGAATGATCCAAAGACAGAAAGAAATGAAAAATGGTTACAAGGTGAGCACAACAGTTCGTTTCAAAACTGTTTAGGAAAACGAATATTTGAGGAGTCAGGACATTCTTTTACATTGAGTAAACTATCAGGCGGGCCTTCTTCAATGGTTACCAGGTACACTGCGTGGTCTTTTAATGGATTTACATTTTATACAAGAGATAGAGATAACAAGCATCCCGTTCAAAACTCTGATGTTACATTATATGTCGAGGCATTGCATGTTTCGTTGGCAAAGGATACGAATCCAAAGCAAGGTTTTATGAATTACTACGGATACATTGAAGACATATGGGAACTAGATTATTGTGGGTTACGGGTCCCATTATTCAAGTGAAAATGGGCAGATAATAATCACGTTACATTTAACAAGGACGGAGTTACCATTGTCGACTTTAGACGAACCAGTTATGAGAATGATTCATTTATGTTAGCCTCGCAAGAAAATCAAGTGTTCTATGTTTCGGATCCTGTCAATCCGGAGTTACCATTAGTGGTTCACATGAAAGCAAGAAATATTGATGAAGAGGAAGACGAAGACATGACTAGTATTCCTTCTTTTACATCCGGATTACCACCTGTCGACGAAGAGATTGATAATTTTGATGATGATGATGTTTCTCATTTACTTCGTAGGGATATTGATGCTACTTTTGTTTGAATAATGTATCATGCGTAAACTCAACTGCAGCGTAGGAAATTTTTTTGCTCTCGGGAACATTTACGCCGCAGCGGTGTAGAAACTCGGCAGCAACGAGACTATATCGCTGCAGCCAAGTTTCTACACCGCTGCGGCGTAAATGTTCCCGAGAGCAAAATTATTTATTCCAAAATGTCGCCGCAGCGGTGTAGAAACCCGGCTGCAGCGAGACTGTTCCGCTGCAGCTGAGTTTCTTCACCGCTGCGGCGGAACGAGTTTCTTAAAAAAAATTTGGTCTCGGGAACTTTTTCGCCGCAACGATGACGAAATACGACTGCAGCGGAACAATCTCGTTGCAGCCGAGTTTCCACACCGCTGTGGCGAAACAATTCTTTCAACTTTTTTTTTGCTTTCGGGAACTTTTCCGTCGCAGCGGCGAAGAAACATGTTGTAGCGGAGACCTTACGTCTCAGCCTATTTTCGTCACAGCTGCAGCGGGTTTCCAAAAAATAATAATCCAAACATATCACTTAAAAGTAAATTAAACACATCAATATAGAAATATACCTAAAGTAAGTCTTAATATAAAACATAATATAAGTTTCAACATAAAACATAATATAAGTTTCAACATAAAACATAAATAGAAAGTTTCAACATAAAACATAAAACATAAAAACACAATCGTTCAACTAGTCTTAACATAAAACATAAAACCATTAAACTTCTTTCGTCGTCGCTTTATTTTTCAGGTTGTGGTGGAGGCGCCGGATATGGTGGTGGCATATATTCCGGCCACTCCGGTGGTGGGTGCGGCCATGAAGAATACTGTGGATAAGGAGAAAATTGTATCTGGTTCTCTTGGTTGATATCCCAACGAGCGTAAAGAGTGTTCAGTTGGTTGATATGATTATGACCGTACTCCGACTGTTGGATCGCGAACCGTTGAAGGCGTTGAGAAACGTCGATGTTGAAGTGCATGCCGTGTGCAAGGTAGTCAATGGTACGAGGATCGATTACCTGAGGTGCTGGTAGTTGCAACATGGGAGAGTTTGGTGGTGGTCTCTTCCTCCTCCTCCGCTTCTTGTTGTTCCTCTCGAATTTTGTAGCGATCGATGGTTGAATCCTTGATGGGACCCATACAAGGCTTGATTGTGTCACTCTTCAAACGACCTACCCCCGCATTGAGGCAAAGAGCGGTGATGATGGACGGATATGGTAGCCTGTGTCGTTCGTTAGCGTACTCGATGTTTTTCATCCAATTGTCGATGAATCGACCTGCACTAATAGTGTAGCCTTTGAGGATGCAGTACAAAAGTTGGAGATGATCCTCTCTCCAAGTCGTGATATGTTTGATCGGATAGAGGCGAGCACAAATAAAGTAAATCCAAGCTTTGGCTAACCTGGTGATGTTTGTCAATAAATTATGTAAATAATATATGACTAAATTATTAAAACATGCTAACATATGACTAAATTTTATAATAAGATGTAAATAATATATTAAAACACATTTTACATATTAATTAATATATGCTAACCTGGTGAGTTGTGAACGCTTGAGTACGCGTTTTCCTTTGTCGGTAATCCAAGTCTCTCCCGGAATGCACAATGTTTCCGTCATTTTTTCATAGTTGCATTTTCGCAACCAACGACGATACTCCTCCATCTCAAAATCCATGTCGGGTCTCGAGCAAATCGCTGATGGCTTCGATGCTGAAGTTCACTTGTCTACCCCTGACCATCACAATATCTTCTTCGGCATCCTTTAGGTTGGCGTAGAAGTCGTACCCATAGTCAAATTTGTTTCATTCTCAGGTTTGCGACAAAATTTGTCCCATTCAAGACCTTGAATGGTGTTGTAGATGAGTGCTCCGATGTCGGTGTTTCGCGAAACTTGAAATCCTCGCTCAAGGATTACACTACGCCTCATGAGAATGTCGTAGCGAAGCTTGGCATCCTTACTTGAAAATATTTGGTCGTTGTAGTCGACCTCAGGTGCCGCTTGACGAGGACACATAACTTTTCCTTTTTGCTTAGAAACGCTAGCCTCATTGGAAAGGCCAACACTCGAGGCTTTTTTCGTGTTAACCATTTTCACCTACACAAACAAAATTAATCAATTGATACATCACAATCGCATAAACAAGATTTAATAAGAATTGCATAAACATGTAATTCCGCTTTCAAAATTTTGAAAAACCCGAGAGAATGCAAAATTTTGAATCCCGCTGCAGCTACAAATACAAACCGCCGCAGCGGGAGTCAAAATCACGCTGCAGCCGTGCATAAATCATGCTCCAGCCATGAGAAAATTAATTTCTCTTTGCAAATCTCGCCGGAGCCTCGAAACCCAAACACCTCAACCATTAAATCTAGGTTCTAAACTATCAACCTAACCAATTTCAAACCTATATTCGAGTGTGAAAGAAATTCAAATCCAAAAATTTGAACCAAAAGGGAACTTACTTAAGTACTTGGGCGGCGGGGAGGAGGCAAGGAGAGAGGAGGAGGGCGGCACTTGGGCGGCGAGGACGGGAGGAGGGAAAACTCGAGCGAAGAGGAGCGGGGAGGAGGGCAAACTTGGGTGGCGGAGAAGAGGCGAGATCTCGCGGCGGCGGAGAAGAGGCGAGATCTCGCGGCGGCAAAAAAAAAAACTCAAAAAACTCTAGTTGCAGCGAGATTTAGGCACCGCTGCAGCGAGAACTTTCCCACAACGCTTGTATTAAGCGTTGTAGGAACATCTCGCTGCAGCGAGATTTTTTTTTCACCTCATTTCCACAGCGAGACTTGTACGTAGCTGCAGCGAGAATCCCACAACGGATCCATTAAGCGTTGTGGAAGAGTTCTTATCAACCAATTTTTCATAATGGTTAGGTTAAGCGTTGTGGGAACATCTCGTTGCAGCATGATTTGTACTTTGTTGCGGCATGATTCCCACAACGGATACAAGTAAGCGTTGTGGGAGAATTGTTACCCGCCAATTTTCCACAATGGTTAGGTTAAGCGTTGTCGAAATCAAAGATCCCACAACGCTTGTGGATAAACGTTGTGGAAAATCGGTCTTCCCACAATGGTTAATGACAAACGTTGTGGGATCTCTGGTTCCCACAACGCTTATTCTTACGCATTGTGGTAACTACATTTCCCACAACGCTTATTATAAGCGTTGTGGGAGACCAATTGTTGGATCCAACATTTGTAGTAGTGTAAATCACAATTTACTTAAATGAGAAAATAAAATTGTCCTTGTTCAATAATTCTCGTCCGAGGGTCTATCAATGAGACCTAATGGACCCACATGAAAGAAGCTTTAGAATAAAGATCGGACTAAAAAGTTCACAAAAACCTTTTCCGTTTTTTAATTCTTAATATTAGTCGATTACACTAAAGGACTAATATTGAAACTCTCTAAGTTCATATGCGTATATTTTCCGTTTGATGTGACAACACAATTCTTCACACGATCCATAGAGTATTTTACGATATTACCCTTCATGTGTATCAGTAACTCAGAGAAATGTAAAATAGCCATTTTACCCCTGAGTTATTATTTCACTAACTCGTTTGTTATTTGTGAATGAGAAAAACATAAAGTGGGATGTCTTTACATGCCACATATTTAATCAAAGAATATTCTTATTCGATGAATACCTGGCCAGGTTTATTCATTCACACTCTCATAACAAAGCTTCGTGTAATATTGATGCATTGACATTGTTTCAACATGAATTTCGTATCTGTGAATCACATAACCCAACATGACAGCGTTATGACACCAACCGTCGGGTCAGATGCAACTATAATTTTAACCATTGCCCATTGACAAATCAAAAGTCATAAGATGTCACATCGATTATGCATTCACTTCAGGATTTAGGTGAGTATCAAATTACCCATCGTATGTGATCTTGAAGTTTCGAGTGTTTAAACAGTTTTATCTCGAGCTTCAAAGCATCACAGGTCTTGTTCAATATCTTCTATAAGATATCAAGAATGAAACACAGAGTCACAACTCTCTATATCACAAGATAAGATATCACGATCCATTCAAAAAATCATTACTCAGATTCGATTGCTCAATCGATCTTAAGATTGCAAACAATGATTAAACTAGTTACAAGGGGCTACCTTGTCAAGTCTGTACTTAGCACTTATTTCGTTGATGATAGTTTCAGAGCGTAACATACATACATAAACACAAACTTAAATGAAGAATGAATATTTAACTTTATATAATCTCTCAGCAAATTCAAATACAAAGTATTTATAATATCTTAAACTGCTTTGTGGGCACCAATCCCAACAATTTCTCGGTTCCCGACCTCTCGAGTTTTCCCCGGGTCCCACTCACGCGAATCAGAGACAAAGAACTCGCTCACTGTAGGTCGGTGTGATAATCTCGAGTCAGCCGGTCTAGCGATTTAGAATATGTAACCCACAGTTCCTTAAAAATGAAAGTTTCGAGCCCATCTCCAATAACCATCCTCCAATTCTGGTTAATCAAATCCCTATGCCTTTGGATATCCTTCCATCAGGATGAATCTCCGCTCTTAACTTTGGCAAACATGAACCCTTCATGGCAATATTTATCTTTTATAACATTTACCCACAAATTTTTTCTCCGCCGCCATTAACCAGGCGAGCTTGGAGACAAAGTATTGAACGTGTGAAGATCTCGGAAACCCAAGCCACCAAAGCTATTCTGTTGGAAATTAATTAACAATTAAAAAATAATATTATATAACATATCGATATGTGGTGGATATATATAATAAGATCTAAAAAAAAATTAAACACATTTTAATATATTTATAGGCATTATAAATTATTAACATGTCAATTAACTCTTTAAAATAACTTCCAAAACCTCGCTGGAAGGACTGCACGCGCGCCAGCCTTGAAACTCGACGGATCTTGCGTGTCAACGTCTCACCGCTCATCGGATGGACGCGCCTGTAAGCCTGCCTCTTGAAGACTGGATGAACACACCTTGCACCTGCCCCTTGGTCTTCAATCCTCACTGGGATGAACCTGGAAGGTTGCCGGAATGGGACTCCTATGGGCCTACCGGATTGCGCCCAGATGCCTCACTGAAATGAATCTTTCCCTTCGCTGGATTGAGCCTTCACGTTTTTGGCTTCTTTGCTTCAATTCTTGGTCGGCCCTATTAAATTAATTCTCACTCAAACACCAAACGAAGAGTCAATAATATCACACTCAGATTTTTGGAAGATTAAAAGAGTGGACTCTTCAATTAAACAACGGGAGAAGGGGAACACTCAAAGTATCAAATTAAGAAATCTAGAAACGATTTCTTGATCACTTTTTCTCTCTCAATATCTTGGCCATATGAACACAATGTTGGAGTAGGTCTAGGGTTAGGAAAAAATTATCATTAACACATTGATGGCGGAATATAAAAATTTCTTTTACTAGTAAAACAATTTTTACTAACCTAAACAAAGTGCATATACATGTTGTAACTAAAAACATTATTTAAAGTACTTGAATATTAACCTTTCTTGTATCTTCAAACTTGAAGCGTCTTGAGAAAATTAGATTTTCTTCCTTGGCTCGATTCCTTCACTTCTAATCTTGAACTTGAGAAACCTAAGGTTTCTATTACAAGAGTCTATAGAGGTTTAGAAGGATTTGTGTGTGGGCAGAATTAAACAATATGAACCAAGAACAATTTTTGGATCATAAGCTAATTCTCTGGATCAAGTATGGATCTAGGTGCAAAATAAAAATGAGTATTTTCTAGAGAGAGAGAGAGAGGGTCGGCCACTATACAAGAAAGAGCAAGGAAAAAACTTGTTCTCACATCTCTATGTGAAGCTCTATTTAATTATAGGAGAATGAAAAATCTATAAAGGTCAATTATTCATTCATGAAAGAATAATTTATTCATGACACGATATTTGATTTTCCTTTCCCCTTTCTCTTCTAATATGGCCGGCCATACATTTTGCATTAGTGAGGAAATTTGTTTCCTCACTAACCACATTTGTTTCCTTCTCAAGGAAATTCATTTCTCTTTTCATTTTGGGTAATTATACTTATAATTAAAGGAAAATAAAACTCTCCTCTTTTATGTGTTTTGGCAAAATTTTATAGCTAGGAAAGGGGCATCTAGATACTTCCTTATTTCTTCATTCTTAAAATACCCATTGTAGAATTATTATTGCACAAATAACGAAATTAATTTCGTAATGCCTTAAACGACTTTTCGGCTTTAGAAAATAATTTATATTTTCATCATATGAAAATATTCAAAATCCTATTTTGACATTCACATCATTTTATGTCCATGTGGACAAAAATACCCTTTAGACATTTTTCGAGAAAAAGTCTAGTTCCACGTTTGAACTTATTTTTAACTTAACTTCTAGTTTAACAATCCTACTCTAATGACGTGTACTATTGACCTTATGGATCCAAATGAACAAAACTTGAGCTTCTATACTCGGACTCAAAAGTTCACAAACATTTTTCGAGTATTAGCTTAATGTCAACTGACTCCAATAAAGAGTTGACACTGAGAATCTCTCGGTTTAAATGAATTCATTTTCTACTCAATTTCAACTTAATTATATTGAGTGGATCCATAGAATGTTATCAATTTTTACCCTTCATGAACATCATCAACTAGTTGAGATTTATAAAATTACCATTTTACCCTTCTAGTTGTTATTTCCTCAATTCCTTTGTTACTTGTGAATAAGTTAGAAACAATGTATTGACAAGGAGCTAACAAGTCACATTGTTTCATCCAAATAAAGTCGCTACTTAATTTTGGATACTGCGAAGTTCATTTATTCACAATCCAAGTAATAAAGCATGAAGTGATATATATTGCATCTCATCAATCTTGTACATGAATTCCATATCTATGAGAACTTCACAAAGTTGGTTCATGACATCTTCATTACTTAATATCTCACTGATTGGCCTAGTCTAGATCACATAATGGATCTAGAATTTGACTTTCTCAAATGAGAGTAATAATGCTATGAAATGACATGTCTCATTTCAAGATTTAGGTAAGCATGATGGAAATTATACATAGTGACCTTGAGATAAAAGATGTTATATGGTTTGTTCTTCTATTGTCTCCAAACGTGCACTGATCAATTCAGTATATTTAAAAGATACACTGGAAGAACTTTAGAGTTCCTAACTCTCTATGCCTCGTAACCAGACATCGTAGATTCTTCCAACAATCATAATGGGATCAATAGTCCGTTGATCTTTAGATTGCGAATATATCGTTTTAGTCAAACCATGAAGAGTTTGTTCACACAAATCTACATTTGTCTCTTCATACATTGTTAGGTTTGATTAAGGACTATAAGACTATTGAATATCATAAATCTTCAATCAAACTAAAAAAGAATGAATGAACGTTTTAACTTTTATTAATTTAATCAGCAGATCACAAAGATTTATATATTACATCAATATGTAAATAAACAATCTTTCAATAAGGACTTTACAAAGATTTATATATTACATCAATATGCAAATAAACAATCTTCTTGTCGGCATCTCTGCCAACAAACTCCCACTTGACTCAAAGAAAATGAGAGTAGTCCTTCATGCCTAATCCGTCTTGATGTTGGTCGAAGACCTTGTTGGATAGGGCATTGGTCAAAGGATCTGCAAGGTTGTCCACCGTTGAGATCTTCTTCACCTCCACGTCTCCACGCTGCACGATCTCTCTAATCAAATGGTATTTCGTTTCAATATGCTTAGAGCGCTTATGCCTTCTAGGTTCCTTTGAGTTAGCAACATCCCCACTATTATCACAATAAAGTGTCATGGGCTCGTTGACATTTGGAACAACTTCCAAATACTTAAGGTCACTATGTATGAATTGCATCATGCTTACCTAAATCCAGACATCATAGATTCTTCTAACAATCATACTGTGATCAATAGTCCGTTGATCTTTAGATGGTGAATATATCGTTTTAACCAAACCATGAAGAGTTTGTTCACGCAAATTTACATTTGTCTCTTCATACATTGTTAGGTTTGATTAAGGACTATAAGACTATTGAATATCATAAATCTTCAATCAAATTAAAAAGGAATGAATGAACGTTTCAACTTTTATTAATTTAATCAGCAAATTACAATAAGGACTTTATAAAGATTTATATATTACATCAATACGTAAATAAAAAATCTTCTTGTGGGCATCTCTGTCAACACACGAGGGGGAGGATAGGTTTTGGCTGAGCTTCATCTTCTAATTAGGTTAAAATGATGTAAAACTCTTTTTATATTTGAGAAACTGGGTTTTAGTTAGGTCAAAATCCAATTTTGTCCCGTCAGTCAAACTTGAGCCCTATAACCTTTTTAATGAGTTTTAAAATAATTTCCCAGCCATAATTCCTCAATTATGGCCGGCCAAAAATGTATTTTAATCTCTATTTTTTTTTTGATTTATTATAATAACATAATATGATTCATTAAATAAATAATTATTTATTTAATTACTTAGAAAATAATTTTCTAAGTGTAAATCCCAATTTATGTTCAATGAGAAAATCAATCGTTCAAGTTCAATAAATCTCGTTCGAGAGTCTATTACTGAGATATTATGATTCATGAACGAAGTTTTACTCTAAGTGTAAAGTCCGGACACTAAAGGACTAATATTGAAACTCTCTAAGTTCATATGAGTTTATTTTCCGTTTGATGTGACAAAACAGTTCTTCACATGATTCATAGAGTATTTTATGCTATTACCCTTCATGTGTATCAGTAACTCAGAGGAATGTAAAATTACCGTTTTACCCCCGAGTTACTATTTCACTAACTCATTTGGTATTTATGAATGAGTAAAACATAGAGTGAGATGTCTTTACATATCACATGTTTTAATCAAAGAATGTTCTATTCGATGGATACCATACCCAGTTTATTCATACACACTCTCATAACAAAGCATAGTGTGATACTAATGCATTAGTATTGTTTCAACACAAATTCCGTATATGTGAATCACATAACCCAATATAACAACTTCATGACACGAACCGTCGGGTCAGATGCAACTTTAATTTATCCATTGCCCATTGAAAAATCAAAAGTCGTAAGATGTCATATCGATTATGCATCCACTTCAGGATTTAGGTAAGTACCAAAATACCACTCGTATGTGATCTTGAAGATTCAAGTGATTAAACGGTTTTATCTCGAGCTTTAGAGTATCACATGTCTTGTTCAATATCTTCTGCAAGATATTAAGAATGAAACATAGAGTCACAACTCTCTATATCACAAGGTAAGATATCATGATTCATTCAAACAATCATTACTTAGATTCGATTGCCCTATCGATCTTTAGATTGTGAACTAATACTTAAACTAGGCATAAGGGGCTATCTTGTCAAGTATGTACTTTGCACCCCTTTCGTCGATGACAGTTTCAGAGCGTAACAAACATACAAAAACACAAACTTAATCAAGAATGAATACTTAATTTTATTTAATGTTTCAACAAAACAAAATACAAAAGTATTTACATGTCTAATATCCTAACAAATCCCACTTGAATCAAAGGAGTCGCGAATTATCTTTTAGTTGTCTCCTCTATAAATGATGTCTCGTATCAAGTGATACTTCGCTCAATATGTGTGATGGGCTTGCTTGCACTTGGAACTACCTCCAAGTACATAAGGAATTTCCTTAGGTACAACCTCCTTTGTAGCTTCGCAAGCTACCACATACTCGGCTTCCATGGTCGAGTCAGCAAGGCAAGATTGCTTAATACTCCTCCAGACTATGAAACTACCATTCAGAGTGAACACAGACCCTGATGTTGACTTCCTGGAACCCTGATGTTGACTCTCGTCATATTTAGGTCACCACCTGAGTTTGAAATCATGTAGTTTCTCGTTCGCCAAAAATACTTGAGAACATGCTTGACAGAAACCTAGTGTTTAGGTCTAGGGTTTGACTGGAATCTACTCACCACGCCCACTGTGTAACAAATATCTGGCCTTGTGCAAAGCATAACATACACTAGACTTCCTACGGCTGAAGCGTATGGAATATGTCTCATGTCCTCAACTTTTTGAGGAGTTTTGGGAGACTGCTCACTTGAGAGATGCACTCCGTGTCTGAAAGGTAGCTGTCCTTTCTTGGAGTGTTGCATACTGAAACGATCCATAATCTGCGCTAACTTCCGGTTCTTCCGATCTTTGAAGATCTGAATTCCCAGAATATAAGACGCTTCTCCAAGATCCTTCATCTTAAATTTCTTTGATAGCCAGATCATAACCTCCGATAATTTTCCTACTTCATTCTGAATAAGTAGTGTGTCATCCACATATAGGACTAAGAAGACCTCCTTACCATCGTTTATCATCTTATAAACGCATGGCTCATCTACTGACTGATCAAAACCTTAACCTTTTACAGTCTCGTCGAATCTGATATTCGATGATCTAGATGATTGCTTCAGTCTAGAAATGGACTTCAGAAACTCACAAACCTTGCCATGTTGGCCTTTCTCCATGAACCCGTCTGGTTGAGGCATACAAATCCGCTCGTCAAGACTCCCATTAAAAAATGTAGTCTTGACATCCATCTGCCAGATTTCATAATCTAGAGCGGCAACAATAGATAAAATAGTATTGATGGACTTCAGCATCGCGGCTGGCGAGAAGGTATCCTCATAAAAAATCTCTTCGTTGCACATCTTCATACTCAAGAGCTCAGGTAACTTCATCTTCGTTTCCTGATTATAGTTTTTAGAGAAAAAAATCTCGAATTTTATGGACATTTTTCTTTTGCCCCGACCACCTCTATTAACTCTTAACACACTCCATAACAGCCTGGACTTCAACCTCTTTGGCATTGCAAAACAACATAGTGTCGTCTACGAACATAAGGTGTAAGATAGACACCGAGTTTCTCCCGACATTTACTCAACTAAAACTTCATCTCCACTCGCTTCTCATCAACAATCTACTCAGCACCTCCGACGCTAAGATGAATAGATACGGAGACAGCGGATCTCCCTGTAGAAGGCCCCGCGTGGTTTAAAATTGGGCAGAGGACATCCGTTGAGTAAGATTGCTCCTTAAACATTCGTTATGCTCTAACTGATCAATTGAATAACTATGCTCGAAGCTCCAAAACATTCTAACACTTCCATAATGAAATTCCATTCCATTCTATCATAGGCTTTTGCCATATCTATTTTGATCCCGATAACCCCGACACTTTCCTTTCTTCCGCTTCATCGCTGCGATCGCTTCCCTCGCTAAAATGGAATTTTTGGCAATACACCCATCTAAGTTATATATGTATGTATGTATATATATATATTTGTGACAACAAACTAGTATTGAGCTTTATAATATTTTAGGAAAACTTTAGTTTATAAGACGAATAATTTATCAAGTGAAAATCAAATTAATTAACCGAATAAATTAATGACTTTTATTCAGTTTAGTAGACTATCTTTTTATCAAAATATAATTTTTACTATTTATATGAGAATAATGAGTCATTTGTTTATTTCCATTATTTCTTATATATAATATATAAGCATTGTTATGGAAATATAGAAAATTTGCATATAACATTTGATCGTAGGTCAATAAATTTTTCAAAGTATTTTTTATTAATAATGTTATCGAATTAAACATGCATTGTTATTGAATTAAACATTTAAACTCATTTTACTATGGAATGGTCTTGAACCCATGTTCGCACATACGGGGAGAACTCAAAGATAAGAGGTGGTGCAAACGTAAATGCTTGGAATGTATCGTTTGTTAATTAAAAGATGTTTTTATATTACCATATGTTATGTACAGTGTTTTTTCCGATGACCATCCAATACTTCAAAATGATGAGGGCGATCAAAAATTGAGATTGACGTTTCTCACTTAGAAGAATACATGCCATTTGTATATGAATTATGTTATTAATTTTATTGTGGACTCTTTATACAACATGTACATTTTCAAGCTATCTTTCTAAAGAGTTTTAGGAATCACTCAATTAGAATTACAAGATCAAGGACACGGTCTCAAAAAAATAATTGTGGGTGGTTTCCTTGAGTTCAAAAGGTTGGACATAAGGCAATCACGAGCCAAGTGTAAGAATTACAACTAATATTTCACGATATTTAAGTCGAGAGAATGATCATAAGCGAATTTTTTCAAGTTACCTCTATCATCGAGAAGCTACATTCCAGTTAGAAGAATTTAAAGAACCACATATCAAGGATAAGAGAATGAAAATGAGTTTCAAATATTTGTTGGTTTACCTTCGCATTGAGGAAGACAACTGTGCCTCCAACAAGAAGATCAAAAATACTTATGAGAAAGCCAACATTGTCGAGCATGTGAATTGGCTTGAAATGCATAAAACCAGCCTACAAGCTTGTGGAAAAACGAGAGACATTCAAGAAGAAGTATCAACAAAATATTGTCGGTAAATGCTTCAACTGTGACAAAGTTTATTATTGTGTTTCAAGTTGTAGAAATTCGCTAAATAATAAGAAAAAAGCCAATGTCGTGGACGACAATGCAAAATTAACGAGAAAATCATTTCATAGTTGAAAGAAGTAATGAGTTCCTTAACTTAATGCATACCAATTTATTTGATATAAAGTTTGTGAGAAGAAATCACATTAAAACCAAATATATGTTATATTATATGGGATAAATTCAGGCAAAATGATCATCAACGAACTAATTGTAATTTTGAACATTCTAAAATCGAGTTTTTTTTAGAAATATACTGAAATAAATCAAAATTACTATATTGCATAATCTTAATGATTGGAAACGTTTTTTTGACGAGTTTGTAGATCAACTTTCTGTTATTGAACAACTAGAAAAGGAAACAATCAATTTGAACACAATATCACGCAATAAAAGATAATTATTAAGGCACAATAAAAAATAATTAAAAAGCGGAAATTATTGGATTTTTAACGAGTTAAAAGGAAAGAAACAAGTAACCATATACTTGAAATTGAAAAGAATTTGAAACATGAAATAAACATAAATGAATCAAAATTAACGTGTTCGTTTTACCCCTGATTTAAAATATTAAAACCGACTAAAATACCAAAATATTATTAGTTAATATAGGAGCTATATTTAGAAATTGACTTAATTCTGAAAAAATGAATAAAATATTTAGAATTTTAAAAAATTATTTAAATTAATTCAAATACCAAAAAAGTGTCATGACATTGACTATATTTCAAATAATTGTGAAACGTGTACTTAAACACAATTTTAACATTTTTTCTTCTCTATTTATTAATTCTAGGAGAAATGAGAAAGGTTCTCATGGAACGACTCTCGTCTCTGAATATAATTTATAATAAGTTAAAATTACATAAAAAGAAGAGTTATTGTAATTACTAGCTCGATTTTCGATATGGCTTGTGCTTGAAATATTATTTGTAAATAGTCAGTACTATTCATTTACAATTTTTTTTCTGAGTCATTTCAGTCAAATACGATTTTTCACTCATTTTATTGACGGAAAGAGCAAACTTGTACAAAATCTTCAAAAAAATATATCACGTAAGTTTGCTGACAATTTACAAAAAAAATTACAAAATGTTGCAAAAAAAAAACACGTAAGCTCATCTCAAGATCATCAAACGAAACAGGCCTATTTAGGTCGTCCACTTGTTCATGATGATCGCCGTATTTCATGCGAGGATAATCTGAATCTGACAAATTTGAGTTGATCTCAGCCTCCAGAGACTGAATCACGCTGTTCAATCTTTTCTCATCGCTGATCTCTTCAACTTCTGGATCTTGTAGATCTTCCATTAGGGCAATGAAAAACCCCGTGTTGATTATCTCATCAGGGCTTGATGTCATTGTATCAAAGATAAAAAGATGTATATTTTGTTTTTTTGGTAATAACCTCCAAAACTTAGTCTCGATAACATCTATTGAATATTGAAGTACATATCTCATACAATTTGCAATCTTGGAAAATATAATTCCTTTAAATAGGGCATGTTAGATGAGACATGCACCAATATTTATTTATGTCATTAAATTTATGAAAGGCGTACAGTGTATATACCCACGTATCATATTCATTCATGTATTGATGTAAATATATGTAATCTATATGTAGATTATAAAGAAGTGGAGAGTGTGGTACGTACTGGTCCACTACTTTATGGTGGTGAGATATAGAACTCAAAGAAGATTAATTAAGTAGTATTGCTGTCTATCGAGGACTTTGATATATCAACATTATTTTAGCAAAACAGAGAGACATAATATCCGGACATTACATCGGATGTGACTAATGGAGTATGAACGAAGAACATGATCTAAACATATTATAATATGTCATTCGCCAACAAAGGATCATTTAACGAACGTAAAGTTGTAGTAGCTATGACTTGGAACTAAGTTCCTACTTTAATTGGATATATGCATTGACAATTTGTTATGTTCTTGTATATAAATAATTAGTTATATACATATTAGCGAATTTCTTTTGGATATCGCGTGGCATGGTTAATTTGAAAAAGATTATTGGTATGGCATGGTTTGTTTGACAAAACAATTTCGATAAGGCTACTCAACTAAATTTGTAAGAAGTGGTTCAAGATCTGAATTATTTGTTCTACTGATTTCTCGCATTATGATTAGCCAAAATCTAATATATGAAACATGTATGCTATATGGTCTAAATTGTTACATGTATTGTGTATGTTTCAACAGATCAAACTGCAGACGAGGTTCACTAATGGTAAGCGAATTTTATACATGTTTGTTAATGAACTCGATATTGAAATATTGTGTTTTTTAATTTTTGTGTCGCATTAGGATTTTTCTTATGCAGAGTTCAGTACCTAATGAAGGAAAATGAACACATTATAAGGATGTTAAGAGAACTTCTCAATATGATTGTGATACCCAAAGCTTTGAAATGGTGGTTTGGTGAGCAAGCCGAAGTAATATGCCTTACATGAGTTACAAAAGCTTGATTCAGTGGCTTGTGTGTTGCATGTGCACCGCATAACTTTATTAGAATGCCTTACGCACAACAACCGAAATCAACCCTCTAAATTTTGTATTTTTTATGCAATTTGATCCGCCAAATCTCATCAGACGATTCATATGAACACTTGCAACTCTAGGAAATCGGCAAAAAAACCTTAGACTATTGAGCACCATCATATTTCATTTTATTATAGTTTACTGAAATATTATTTGAGAGAGAATAGGTATTCGGAGAAGATCCTTATTACCATCACCTTGTTTTCATTATTCACAATTTTTTTATTCTCTTTCCTAATCTTTGGAACTCCTGTGATTTTTATATAATTGTGTTCAAATTTATCTTCATGAATTCTATATTTTCCTCGTTTTCGTTTATATTCGATCTCGCCATGCACTAAGTCTATAAGATTATGGTTGTGGATACATTTATTTTGATTTGTTGAAGTAACTCATATGCACGATCATAATTAGTTTACATTAATTTTATATTTAATGCTTGAATTTTATTCGCGGTCGTGTTCATGATATCATGGTTGAGTTGATACTTGAAAGAGATTAAGTTAGTTGTAAAAATGGGTAATTTGTCGACTAGGGATAGCTAGGTTGTTACAAAGCCGAGAGAAAGCCGTTATTACTAATCTTAGCCGTTGCTTTTAGGATTGAGATCAAGAAAAGATATTATAGAAATAGATAGGTTATTTACGGAGCCGAGAGAACGTCCTATTACTAATTTAGTCGTACTTTTAGGGTTGAGATCGAGCAAAGATATTCCTTTATAAGTTAAGAATTTTAAATTCTTGAGAAAAATGTATAATTTAAAATTATCGTGAACGTAATTAACAAAATAAGAACATGCAAGTCCTGCTAAATTTTTGAGAATCTAAATCGCATATGGTTGACGTGTGAAGTTATAGTTCTTTCATTGATATAATTATAAAATTAATTTGTTTTAAATCTCCAAGTTAATTTTGTTGTTTATTTGATCACAACTAAAACTTGGGAGTTCAATCTAATCTAATTAGTAATTTAAATAATTAAAGTTGTTTTCAATCATTACGTACACTTTATACTACTTGGGAGGCACCTATAAGTATGCATCCTAAAAACTACCTTGTCAAATGATGTTTTAGGGAAAAAGATCCCACATTTACGGTTTAGAGTTTAGGAAGACTTAATACTCAAAGAAAGAAAGTGACATCGAGTCGAATGTAAATACTTCGTACGAGATTATGATTATACCAAAAATGACACTATCACTTTGCGAACACATCTAAGAAACTGGGCAAAGAATTCAAAATTAAAGATTCTTCGATTTCGTCTGTTGACCTGTAAAATTAGTGTAATAATACTTTACGGAAACTCATTAGTACCGTGAACGCATTTTTGACGAAAGAGGTAAGACTTTCTCTCAAAATACAGTACAAGAGCGTATAAATACTGAGGATGCCGATGAGATAGGTGAATAATAGTTAGTAATTGTCTTCTGATTTCAATCCCCTCCCGTGTGTATCTCCTTTTCTTTTATAAGAGTTTTTAAGATAACCGTTTGATGGTTATTCCAAAAATGAGTTTTTCACCCTGACAGATTGTTGGATGATCAATCCCACGGTTTTACATATAGTTGTTCAAGACTGACTCATTTATTTGTACACTCGGCATTTACCCATCGAAGTGTGCATTTTACATTATTTACATGTGTATTATGGTTTTGACTAGTGTTTGACCTATTGTCTTCTCTTCTCTTTGATGTTCTGCTCAATAGAGTCTTTTCTTCATTTATACATGTTGCGTTCCTTAAGTTTTAGTGATTTTGGAGCCTATTTGACTCGAACCTTTGTGTTAGATATCTGCTCTTCCTCTATATCTACTTTCATGGTCAATTCTTGCACCTAGAAACATAGTCCTCAGTTTACCGATTAATAAATAGGTCTGGACTAGTTTCTCGAGTAAACTATCGTATACACGATTTTTATTTTGCACATCCTCAACCACGCATACCAAAAGTGAGAGATCAATCCCGAGGTATTCTCGTAAATACTATTAATATGCTGCAATTTTTTGGTGAAACAAGCAAATATCAGACACGAACGACCGGTGTGATGTTACTCGTTTGTGAATCATACACGTATAAGACACGAACAGTTGCTCATATATTGCTTGTTTGTAATTCATTCACCTTAGCAGCCATATTAAATGCGGGAAAAATTATTTTCACTCACAATAACCAATTAAAATGATGATTGCTAACAAGATCTAGATTTATTAATTTAATTCATTTATGAAAATAATTCATCAACCGATATTATAGAATAAGTTTATAGAAAACTTACGGGTTGGGGATCATCTACAGAACGCCCCGATCCAACGTGCGCTCTATTTTGTCTTTCTTCTAAATCGACTCTGTTTCGTCCTTCCTCTGAATATAGTTCCCGACGATGACACTATAGTCTTCCAAAACCTAATCGCCCAGAAAGATGAGTGGGCACAATCGACATCTCTCCTTTCTGTTGAGATATTTTCTCCTTCTGGAGATATTCCCTCGTTCTAGAGATATTCCATCATTTGGATTTAATCTGGGCCATTAGATATGAACAGTGAATCTAAACTCTATCTCATCCATCAGATCAATATCTATGGTTGAGAATTTTTCTCTTCAGAGAGATATTCAGGGAGAACTTCAAGGGAAGAAGTTCGGCCATCCAAGGGCATTCCCCCGGGGGGAATTTCGACCACCCTAGTGCCAAGGCCAAACGTAAGAGTTTCCAAAGCCCAAATATTCAATTAATTATTTGTTTACTTGATCCAACAATAAATAAACAATTATGCTATAAACATTTATTTAATTATGCGAATAGTCGTTTTCAAGAATTAATGATGTCAATCACTATTAAAACAAGTGAGATTAAATAATGAACAACAATATTATTTGAAAGTTCTTATCCTCCTTTATCAAAGCCTTTTCGGGGACTATGGACCTAGTAGTAGAAGTTTAACGAATCAGACGAAGAAGACGATATAGTCCTATCTATTTTTCATCGATTCGTCTAGTCTTTACCAATACTCCACCGTGTAATCAAAGACTGAACTCTTCTTTAATACTAGAATTATATTTACTCATCGTGACGAGTGTCCACTGATATAGTCAGTTTGTGATCAAGATCCTCCAGGTTCTACCTGCGCCAACAGAAGCCAATTTATTATGTTATACTTCTCTTGATACATATTAGCCCTAAGCAATATATCGGTTCTGGAATCAACCCTTAGGTGAGTGAACATTAACCTCCTTTCAGGGAGGCTAATCACTTCCCACTCGAATCATGCTCTGAGAAAACTTCCAGGGGAATACTCCCAAGACATAAGCTGTGATTAGCATGAATAACCCTATAGAGAATTAGTTAAAGAGCTCAGAGACATGATTCAGTGTCCATGACCACTTCAGGACTTAGATCAAGTCTCATTGTGACCATCATAGTCCCAAAGCATGTCTAGGTGGTACACTTACCACAAGTGTAGAATTCTCCCACATAGTGATCACCTTTCACTCATGTGTTCCACATATATGACTTTCGATATAGCTTTCCAAACGTATATCAGTCATCGACCTTGTTTAAGCACACCGCCTAAACTCAGGTGCCCAACACGTGACTAAGTTTAATACAGAGGCTATGGAAGATATTGGTTATTTAGAACTCAACCCACTAATCATATAATGCTTATATAATAATCTAATTATTGAATTTAATAATTATTCATACGTCATCTTCAAGTGGGCAATATTCATAAGAATCTCCCACTTTGACAAGAGAAGATCCCTCTAGCCAATTTAATTCTTTGAGAACTTAGTAGACGGTTCAGACTTTGAACCAAGATTGAGATTCCCATCATATGGATTCTCAGTTTACTCTTTAGTCTTTCATTTATGTCGATTAGACATATGTCCCATTTCGTATGATTCTAGTTCATGAATTCTTGTAAGTGATATTTGACTTACCTATTCAAGGTAAACTCAATCAGTTCACAGTAAATTAATTTACTTAGAACATATTAACACTTCGCATACTTTCAGATTATACACCAGACTGTGTATAACAAGTCTTTCTACCTTAGTGTACATTCTTTTGGTGCTAAAACGGGTTGCACCATGCATTTTTTATCTCATCACCACTCACTATAGTCTGATTTATTAAATGTGTTTTAATAAGAACTTTATTGACACTTTTACATTACTTAATTAAATTTATAGTCCATCCTTGTTTGTCGTGTTCATATTCAATATACACAAGACTTCAAGGATCTTCTATATTTAAATAATTAAGTATCTTACTATTTCCAAAAATAACAATGTTTATAAAACATGTTATTATTCTCGGAAATTCCACATTGTCTAGGGTCTAATTTATTAGTCCTTTTAAAGACAATGTCTGCAACCTCAACATTGAGCTCAAACCTTATTTCAAATAAGTATGATTGAGACATGATGGAACGAGCTTGTCGTTTCTAAATGTTTTAGAAACAATTAGCTCAGTCAACTTTCTTGTGTCATAATGTGGTATAGTACTACAATAATAATGATTGTATTCATGATACGTGTTTAGGAGCTATACATATCGATCATTATAAAAAATATCGATTATAACAAACATCCATGTAACAATCATGATCAGTTTGTTAATTACGGAGGATCGACCTTTCATATTTCAAAAGGTTTAGTATTTAACTACTTTGATTCATGTCTTAAATTATTGGAACTTTATCCTTAAAGGACAGTTCTTCTTCATCTTTTAAGACTCCAAATGAAGTGGTTTGTGGTATCATAAAGAAGAGTATCATTATTGAAAATGATCTTTTTCAAGGGCTCAATCCCTTAGAGTATCAAAGCTCAAATAATTTCATTTATCTATTTATAGATATCTCTATTCTTTTAATATAATAACTTAACAGGCAGATCTATCAAGTATGGAATAATAACTTTTAGACAAGTTAGTTTGATCGAGAGTGAAATCTCAAGATCATGTATTTTCATTTAAGAACAATTCATTGTTGATGAGAGTGACAAGGATCCTTGTTAGGATGCTTCTACTAGGTTCTCGATTTCATTGGCAAGGCAATTCCAAATTATCATTCCTTTCAATTCATTGATTCATGTGGTAAGATAATCATTAGTTACTCTTCCACTTAAATATTGAATAATAGCATATTCATTCCAGTTTAAAGGATGCCATCCTCAATGATGGATTCAATCATGTAAAGGATGTTGCTATTCATTGAACAACATGTGGCTAGATTTCATTAATGAAAACTCCCACTATTTTATTGAACAGTTGTGACTAAAATTTTATTAAGGATGCTTCCACTCAATACTATATGTTTAGTAAGTATGTTCCACTTAAGGATGCTCCCACTAAATCAATGGACTAGAGTAGTTAGGTTCCGATTAAGGATGCTCCCACTCAATTAGTGAACTAGAGTAGCTAGGTTTTAGTCAAAGATGCTCCCACTCAATTTATTGAACTAGAGCAGTTAGGTTCCAATTAAGGATGCTCCCACCCAATCAATATAAAGTTTCAGTGACTATGTTCCGATTAAGGAAGCTCCCACTTGATTCATCAACTCTAACTTTTGGTTGTGTTTTATCTATAACTTCTTATTCGCTCAAACTATTGTTGAACAAATGTAATAGTAATTTAGATGCTTTCTTAAGCTCTAAATAATTCTTAAACAATAAAAACATATTTAATATAAGAATTCAATAAATGATTAAAAGCTAATTACAATTCTTATAGAGATAATAACTAAGAACATATGTTGTGCTTCTATATAGTATATGAATCGAAAATCACGTCCTTCATATCCTATACCTTATCTGAATGGAAAAAGCATTTATATATAATCAAGTATCATAAAGGTATCCAAGGCATAAAATTTATAAAAGGAAATATTTAATGACACAGCCATGTGTTCATAAATAATGTAATAAAACATAAGGAAATAAAGATTCATCCTTTTTGGAATAACTCTAAAAGCTACACTCCAGAAAATCGTAGATTATTGAATGACACACCCATGTTCAAAAATACATACAAAACTGAAAGTAATAAAACTAGAAAAATGTTTTATATTTAGGCGGTTCATGAGCTTCCCTACAATTCGGGTTTGAATCCGGCATTGTTCAACAAGGTCATCAACACTCGTGTGTTCCACCAGATCTACTCTGCAACACGAGAATAAGTATGCTCATGAAAAATTATCCTCAAAACAATTTTAGGATATCTTTAATCGTGAATTTTAAGGTACCATACTAGTATTCTTCTTGTTTTCCTCAACCTCGGCCAAGTTCAAAGGACAATGCCTCTTCCAATGGCCTTCAATGTCACAATGGTGATATTTGCCAAAGCTTTCTCGCTTATTCTCTTTTCCTTTTATACTTCTCTTGAAGTTCTTCCATTCCTTCTTAGCTGGACCTCCCCTTAAAAGTATTCGGATGTGCCGTAGATGGCTCGGCACAAGAAGTCCACTTCTTCTTGGGTTTAGGAGACGAATTCTTGTCAGCATATAGAGCTCACCATTTGTTCTTCCCATAATGAGTGATAGACTCATAACTCTGTAATTCATTCAACATCTACGAACTTATTCATTATATAGTTGGACATAAACTGTATGAAGTCACTTGGAAGGTAATTCAGGATTATTCCCATCTGGGTAACTTCATCCATCTGTGCCCTGTGGAGTTCAGCTTCGGTGAAGTAGTTAGTCATTTTCATGACATGATTCTTCACCAAATTTTCCGCAGTCATCCTAGTGCTACTGCACTTACGAGTGAGCGCAATGCGGGCTTGTTCGCTTTGAATCCCAAACATTTGTTACAGCAAGTCAAAGATCTCCATAGAAGTATCCTTTCCTTCAATCTTTGTTCACAATGCATCAGATATGCTTGTGAGCAAGTATTCCACCGCCTTGTTATTGGCAGTGGTCCACTTGTCATAGTCCTCCTTCATGTTTCGGGACGAACTCGAAGTGGGGAAGGGAGGTCTCTGTCTTCAGTGAGGATAAAGTGAATGCTTTCACTCACTAACACAATATTGAGATTCGACTTCCATTTAGGGAAATTATCTCCCGTTAGGACATCTTTCGATAACAGGGCTATGATAGGGTTCGACATAATTACTAAAAACATAAAAAGAACTCTAGAAATATGAAAAGAAACAAATCAAGACATTTCGGAAATAAAAACATAATGCATAAGCACGAGGAAAAATACTAATCTTTGAAAGACCAAGTTTTTATTATCCACGGTAATCAACAATACCCACAGTCCATTCCACTATGATGGCGTAATGGAATGCACTTAGGGAACATGAGTTCCGACCCATATTAGTGACGAATCACAGTTTATGTAACCTTCATAATTATGCTCACTAACTACCAATTTATAGGAGTACTTTGGCCATATAAACAACCACCGGTTGGTTGAAAAGCCTAGCTCTACGCACTAACTTAGCTAGTACACGAAGAGATCAACCTTAGTCAGAAACACAACCTTTGTATTGGAATCAGAAAAGCCTGTCATGAGCATAGACCATCCATCCCTTAAAAGGACGTTGGTTTGTTTGAAGATTTATGATATTTATTAGTCTTATAGTCCTTAATCAAACCTAACAATTTATGAAAAGACGAATGTAGATTTGCGTGAACAAACTCTTCATGTTTTGGTTAAAATAAAATATTCGGAATCTAAAGATCAACGGGCAATTGATCCCAGTATGATTGTTAGAAGAGTCTATGATGTTAGGTTGAGACATAGAGAGTTAGGATTTCTATAATTCTTCCAGTGTATCTTTCGAAGATACTGAATTGACCAGTGCTTATTTAGAGACAATGTAAGAACAACCATTTAACCTCTTCTGTCTCAAGGTCACTATGTATGAATTGCATCATGCTTACCTAAATGCAATATATATCACCTTATAATTTGTTACTTGGATTCTGAATAAATGAACCGCGTGGTATCCAAAATTGAGTAGCGACTTTATTTGGATGAAACAATGTGACTTGTTAGCTCCTCATTAATACATTGTTTCTAACTTATTCACAAGTAACAAAGGAGTTGAGGAAATAACAACTTGAAGGGTAAAATGGTAATTTTATAGATCCCATCCAGTTGATGATATTCATGAAGGGTAAACATAGATAACATTTAATGGATCCACTAAATATACTTAAGTTGAATTTTCCTAGAAAATAAATTCATTAGAACCGAGAGATTCTCAGTGTAGACTCTTTAGTGGAGGTAGTTGACATTAAACTAATACTCGGAAAACGTTTGTGAACATTTAAGTCCGAGTATATAAGCTCAAGCGTTGTTCATTTGGATCCATAAGATCACTACTACAAGTCATTAGAGTAGGATTATTAAACTAGAAGTTAAGTCAAAATAAGTTCAAGTGTTGAACTAGACGTTTTCTCGGAAAATGTCAAAAGGGTATTTTTGTCCACATGGACATAAAATGATGTGAATGTCAAAAATAAGATGTTTAATATTTTCATGTGATGGAAATATAAATTAGTTCGTTTGAGGGATTCTGAAATAAATTTCATTATTTGTGCAATATTAATTCTACAATGGCTATTTTAGGAATTTTATTAAAATAAATAAGGAAGCATCGAGATGCCTCTTCCCTAGTGTAGAGTTCGGCCACAACACACCCTAAGATGAGAGAATTATTTGCCTTTAATTTTAAGGATAATTTCCCAAAAGAAAAAGAGGAAATGAATTTCTTTAAGAATGAAATAAATATGCTAAGTGAGGAAACAATTTTTCCTCACTAATGAGAGCATATTGGCCGGCCATGTACTAGATGAAGATGAGAGAAATCAACTATTAAGTCATGAATGCATAATAGGAAAGGGTAATTACCCTATCTTGATTTTCCTTCTCCTATAAATACAGCATCACATAGAGATGTGAAAAGAAGCTTTTTGGTCTTCCTCTCTCTATTCTAGCCGACCACCCTCTCTCTCTCTCTCTCAAATCCCTTTTTATTTTGGCACCTTAGTCCGCATTAGACTTAGACTAAATTATCTCTTTAGCTCATAAACTTGTTCTTGAGTTATTGTATTTAATTATTTAATCACTCGAAACCTAAAACTCACATACGAGAGGTATTTTAGTAATTACCTAAATCCTTAAGTGAGTACATATCTTCTTGTAACACTTTATGATATTTGATTTGTCAATGGCCAATGGCTAAGTGAAGCTTCATTGACCCGAAGGTTTGTGTCATAATACTGTTTCGTTGAAATATGTGATTCACAGATATGGAATTTGTGTTCAAACAATGTTAAGACATTAGTATCAGACAATGCTCTGTAATGAGAGTGTGAGTGAATAAACTAGGCCTCATATTCATTGAATAAAGAATTCTTTGAAATAAAACATGTGACATGTTGAGACATCTCACTTTATGTTTTTCTCGTTCACAAATAACAAAGGACTTGGTGAAATAATAACTCAGGGGTAAAACGGTAATTTTACATTCTTCTGAGTTAATGATACACACAAAGGGTAATATCGTAAAATACACCGTGGATCGTGTGAATAATAGTTTTGTCACATCAAACGGAAATATAAACGCATATGAACTTAGAGATGTTCAATATTGGTCCTTTAGTGGAATCGACTAATATTAAGAATTAAAAGTCGGAAAATTTTTGTAAACTTTTGTGTCCGAGCTTTTTTCTAAAGCTTTGTTCATGTGGGTCCATAAGATCTCAATAATAGACTCTCGGACGAAATTTTGGTGAACAAGAAATGATTGATTTTCTCATTCAACGTAAATTGCGATTTAAGCTAAGAAAATTATTTTCTAAGTAATTAAATAAATAATTGGTTATTTATTATTACATTTATTTAACGAATCATCTTATGTTATTATATTGATAATAATATAATTGTATGATTCAAATAAATAAAAGATTAAAATAAATATTTTCTCGTTTCGTACTACATTGATTAGTATGAAAATAATTAATGACTTGTCATTAAATAAATGAGATGTTCTAAACTAATTAAATATTATTTTAGAAATAAACCAAATAAATTTGAGAGATAATTAAGACAATATGGCCGGCCATAATAAGGGTTTATGGGCTGGAAAAATTGTTTAAACTCATTAAA
This sequence comes from Urtica urens, assembly GCA_958296335.1. Taxonomy (NCBI): domain Eukaryota; kingdom Viridiplantae; phylum Streptophyta; class Magnoliopsida; order Rosales; family Urticaceae; genus Urtica; species Urtica urens. The sequence goes on from OY282522.1 coordinate 701,990, forward strand.
AGGAGTTTTGGGTTTAAATTTGACCTATGGGTCTTAATTGGATTTTGACCCAACTTAAGCACATTCTCTCGGATATAAAAGAGGCTCTCTCTTTGGTAATCCTAGCCTAATTTCGACCAGCACTCAGCCGAACCTCTCCCCCCTTGTGCTTGAGAGGTTTTGGCCGAATTTTAGAGAAAAAGAGACAGAGGAAATTTGTTTCCCGCCAGCCCTTCTTTTTCTTTGAGTTTCCCCTTCTTTCCTTGTTCCCACAAAGAGCCCACCCTCTTGATCTCCTAAAAAGTCCTAGAGAATTATCATTGATTCATCTTGTGGTTGTTTGAGTGATATTTAATCCACAGCGCCGACCACTTTTTGGAGCAACAGAGCGAGGACGGTTTTTGTGACATCCTAGACGCGCGTGGGAAGGACTTTCGGCCGTGGACTTGGACGCAAACCCCGAGACTGATTCTCGCAGATTTGAACCCATTGTAAGTCTTCTATAAATGAGTTGGATTTGAATGTAATAATTATTGTAGGATTATTAGAAATTTTAGATTACTCGTTCGCATGTTTGAATGAATTTATTAATATGTTTAGAAATTTATTGAAATGCTAGTTTAGATTTAATGACATAGTTATTGAATATGTTTTTAATCGTTTTAACATGTTAAATTGAATTATGAATTTCCGCCATATATTGATATGTTTCATAATTAATTAGGTTAATTATTAACTAAATTCCAACATGCTCAACCCTGAAAAATTTGTAATCGAGTCCACAATATTGTCTACGAAATTTGTAACAGAGTTTACAATGTTGTCTACAAAATTTTGTAACAGAGTCTACAATGGTATCTATAATAAGATCTACAAAAGTATTAACATTGTTGTCTACGATGTATTCACATGGTACTCTTACAATGTTGACATTTGATCTCTACAATGTAGATAACATTGAAGACGTTATTGTAGACGACATTGTAGATCTTGATGCTTAATATAGACAACTTTGTAGACGTTGATGTAGACTAAATTGTAGACGTTGATGCTTAATATTGACTTTCCGGTCTACGGTATATACAACATTGTAGACAACATTATAGATCATGTAAACCCAAAATGAATGAGATTTACTTACATGTAATAATGATTATGGCTTTTTTGATGCAGCGATATGAGATATTTATTTGTTATTAAAGCATAGTGGTTCTTGTATTGACATCGGTCTGTATCACGACATAGGACATAATCGCGTAACATGCTATAATTATACTTTTTTGTCTCGAGAATAAAAAAACATCTTATTTGTGTATAATTTTATGTTTTTATCGTAATATCAAATACTTTGTTGAACTTTTGTTATAGTATTGTACTGTATTTGTTCAATGTGAACTATAGTTGTCGTCTACAATATTATCAATAATTCGACTAAATTTTTTACAATATCATCTTTAATTAGACTAAGTGGTGTTCAATATCATCTACAATTAGACTCAACGGTCTACAATATCATGTACAAATAGAGTTAATGGTCTATAATATCATCTACAATTATACTCAGTTGTGTATAATATCATCTACAATTATACTCATTTGTCTACAATATCATCTACAATTAATATAGATTGAGTAGTCTACAATGCACAACCAAATAGACCATGACGAGTAACAATACGACAAGTACAAACACTATTTCGGTGTACAATCCCTAGAATAAAAATACAAAATATGGTTGTTTTCGTTTAAACATAAACATAAAATAAACTAATACTTGATAACGAAGTCTACAATTTTAATATCCGAGCCGTGTTTTGTGGAAAAATTTCACCGCACCATTTCAGTATAAATCAATGCACAATTGTTGAAGTTACCGAGAAATGTTCTTTTGGTGCACACATTGAATTGTTTGACCGTGAATCATGTAATACACGGCCTTCACGACGAATATGCCACAATCTCCCGCCATTTACATACACATACAAACATATTTAAAATACGCATCTATATTTAACTCATATTAGACACCATAAATACGAATAAATTCGTATCAATTGTCATGTTGAGGCATCAGATCCATAAATTTGACTCGGAAGGATGAGGAGCTTGTATCTTCAATCATTAAATACTCAAAAACAGGTAATGTCTATGAAAATGTCTACACTAATGTCTACATTATACCAGAATCTACAATAACGTTTATAATAAACCCCGAAGTCTACATTTTCGTCTACTGGACAATTTACTGTGAAATTACAGTATAGAATACAGTCCACAAAATGGTCAACAAAAATCCACAACCACCCGAGATGTCTACAATATGGCAACAAAATAAGCATCAACATACTTACATCCGAATAGGTATCGGGGATAGATTTGAGTAATCTCGGAGTTGTTATGGCTACAATTGCTCGAGTCGAGACTTGCAAACCAAGTCAATAAATAAAATATAAACACTATGGCAACTTAAACAAAATTAAAATTAGAAAATTAAGAGATAAAAACCAAAACCAACAATAATAAGTTTTGAAATCGCAAATCGCCATAAAAAAAACCTTAAAAATTGAGGTATATTCGCTGCAAAAAACAATAACAAAAAATAAACCACCGAGTCACCCAAAAACCTAGAAACTACAACATAAAAAATCTAAACATTCAAACGAGATCTATACCGATACCCAAAATTCCGAGACCCAGACATGAACACAATGAGAGACCCAACATGCAAAACACTACGAAATAAACCGAAACCTAAAAACATCTAATGTTAGAGAGGAAAATAGAGTGGAAGGACCTTCATTTGTGAACAAAACAGAGAGAACCAAAATAGAGGAGGAGATGGACCTTCGTTCTTGAGAGACGAAGAAAGTCGATCGAGGTTTGGGAGGTAGAAGTTTCGTTCAGCGAGAAGTTCCAGCGCCGGAGAGGAAGAAGGAGCGGAAGCTTTGCAACGAGAGATATAAAGGAAGCAACATTTATTTTATAGTTTCATCGGTTGGAAGAGAGTGATTTTTTAACGAGGAGAGAGAATGTGTGGAAGAGTAATGATTTTTAACTTTCATTTTAAATTTTTTTAAATAAAATTAGAAATAGTAACCGGTTGTAATGCAAGTAAAATAAAATTTAATTTTTTTTAGAAGTATCTAATATTTTGTATTGGTATCTTGAGAAAAAACAATTTTAGTAAATTTTGGAGACGCTAACAACAAATAATATTACTTTGGTCAATTGTTCTTAAATATTTTATATTATTTTAAATAAAACTTATTTATCATGTTCACTATTAAAGAACACGAGTAAATTTATCCGCACGTTGCCGCGGGATCGCAAACGCGTGGTTATTTATAAGTTCTAACTATATGTATAAAATTATACATGTTAGGAAATTTTGGCTGAAGAGTATTATCAACACATTGTGGAAACAAAAAATAAGAGTTAAATTAAATTTCAAAATATATATTTTATTTCACATACTATTAATGCCTTAATTGACGCTGTTAATAAAATTTAAAAAAATATACACATATGATATTGCTTGATTGTCTAACATGTATAGATATATATAGATATCAACAAAAAATAATATATATACATATATTCATACTTATGTTCATGTATATATAGATAGATACATGCATACATATATGTATATATACTTATTATTAGGGTTAATGTATAATATATCCCTAGGTTTGTTAATTTGGTTTTGTCCAACGTTTCGTAAATTTTTGTAAATGTCCACTCTTTTAATTAACCAAAATTTCCTACAAATTTTGCCCCCAAAAAGATCTCGCCCAAATTTTAATGAAATTTAAATAATTAATTCCTACAGTTAATTTACAGCTTAAATTACGGACTAATAACTGCACCTTATTATTTTATATATAATTTCGGATTTCAAGAGAGAGAAACTTCAAACACATTAAAACAAATGCCATTTAAAAAAAAACTCTATGAAACCTAAATCTATGGACGAAAAAATCAAAACCATTTTCTTTGATCGGTCATCACCTAAAAAATTTTGTGGAGTTCAACGACGTAAATCAGTCGGCAATTAACTGGTCTTTATGTTCTCTTTTCATCTATTTTTTCAAATATTTTCTGTAAATTAATTTTTTTAGAAACGATTTTTTCATATCTTGTTTATGATTAATGATCTTGAACTACAGGACCACGACGAATGTGAAGTTTTTATGGCGGAGAAGGATACGAAACTTTCATGGACGAGAAGGATGTGAAACTTTCATAAACACGACTTTCGTTCATTTTTGTCTTCTTCTTTTTCGTGTTTTGATTTTGATTTCAAATTAACGTATGAAATTTTTATTTTCTTCTTCTAATAAAATTAACAAAAATCGTGTTTTATTAATTAATATGCAATTAACGATGAAAAACTTCATTTTACGTTGTAAAAACCAATTAACGTTGTAAAACGCATCTCAATTTATGATCATATTACTGGACATAAATAAAGATCTATATCGGAGAGAGACAATGAAATCTGTAATTAAGTGATAATAATTCTCGTAAATAAGGAGAAAGAATATATGATCTGTAATTAATTGATAATAATCTCGAATTAAGGATAAAATCACACAAATATAACCGGTATAGAATAAAAAACTTTCTCAAAATAATTGCATATAGTTACAACGGCCATAAAGAAATGATTTTTATTAATAATGATGTAAATATTTGGTCAATTAACTACCCATAATTATATGATCTAATATGAAGTTAATGGAACAGGCATAGTTTAAAAAATTAATGGAGATAATTAAAATTAATTAAAAAATTGTTTTATTAACTAGTATGTAATTAATGAAAATTTTGAGTATCAATTAATGAACGTAATACTGGACTATATAAATGAAAATTTTGAAAAACAAATTATTAAGAATTAGATTTGTTACAAAAAAGAAATTAAAATTCAGAAATTTAAAATGTTTCCATAAATAAATAAATACGAAGCTGTAGAAAATAATTAGAATCGGTAAAAAAGAATTAATGATGCTGTAAATAATGAGTCAATTAACCAACCAAAATTGTAGGATTAATTAACGCTTTCTTTTTCAAATTTTGGGAAAATTTAAACATAAATAATTTCGAAAATTTAAAGGGTAAAACAGTAATATAAATGCAGAAAGTAAAATGCCACGTAAGCGTTTTGGACATTTACAAAAAGTTTACCAAACGTTTGATAAAACCAAATCACGTTTATAAGTTAGGGCCAATTCACCAAATAATTGTTATTATTATTACAAACTGTACACAATATATTTACAAAATTAGAACCTAATTTAAGACATCATAGTGATTATATTAGGCTGATGTAGTCTTTTATAATCTTGTTGTGCATTTCATAAAAGAGTAATATATGCCAAGATATCATTTCTTTGCATTCTTTTGATCATTTTCTTCTTCATCATCACTATAAGTTAGGATTAACACTAAATGTAGAGAAATTAATTATGTAAATATGAATTTGAAAAAGGAAATACCAAAATCAGGTAATTAGCAGGAGAAATTGTAAATAGTATCTAATTGTATACCTGCAGAATTTTCGTTTTAATGTTGTTTTTTTTTTCGATACTGCGTAAGAAAATGAATGTATTATATGAATGATTTTAAATATAATTAAAGAAATAATATGACAAATTTCATTACCTCAAACTCATTTGCATTAGTTTTGGAGTTTTTGGGGCCAAAGTTGGAGTAGACGAAATTGCACAGATAACTGTTTCTGAATGGTCGTCGTGAAAGAGTTTTGAACGACAATATTTGCTGCTATTTTGTGTTTCTTAATATAAACTTGAAATATTTTTCTCAAACCTTTTTATTTTTTCGATCGCTGGTGCAATTATTGTCTTATCAGTGCATGTTTCATCAAAAGTGAGCCCGGAACATGATTTTTGAAGTAATATTTTTGCAGCTCAGCCAAATATGATCACTGTTGCTTCGCCGGTATCATCTTCGATGTCAGAAAATATGTATATGATTTGATATTAGCAACTAATTAGTAAGTTATAGATTTAGAAACAAGTTCACGAGCTAAATAAGAGAAATGTTTTTGGGTTCTAAACAAACAATATATTTTTTAAGGGAAGATGTATATACCTTGCTTACAAATTTTGAGTGTCCAGTAGGTTCAAGTCAATAAAATACATTGAAGAAGATATACTTCTTACGTAGGGTTTACCTATAAAATATTATTATCAATAAAATTAGATTAAATATAAATATATGTAAGCTCTCTAAGTAATCTGAATACCAAAAATATGTATAATAGACGTGTATTAACATACCCATATATTGGTTGACATACATGGCCGCAAAAGTTGTAACTGATGTCCCAGTAGTTTTTAGTTTCTCAATTTTGTGATGAAATTGTTGTGCTATTGCCCCCTATAATGTAACTTGTAATACTTCACTTCTATAATAGAGTAAAGAGTTAAGATGAGAATTTTAAAAGAAATGTAATCTAAGAATATATGAAATAGGTGATAGTCATAATATTATTTGTAGGTTAAGTTGAAATTAAAAGTACTAACCTTTTTTTTTTTGAGTTTTTCTTATTGTTGTCCTATTGGGGATAAAGATTGATTCATATATTTGTTGAATGCTAGTTACGACTCCAATAACGTCTATTCACAATGAAAGTCAATGATTAGCCATATAAATGTAAAGAATAATATTCATTATTCAATATTACTTGTCAAAATGATGTTGTCCATTCTTTCTGCAAGGTCGTCGTAATCGATAAAATTAAACTTCTACAACAAAATCATTGGAGTTTCTTTAGTAACAGCGGTGAAGGTTGATACCCTTTTCAATTGCAGTATTGCCTTATGAGCGACAAATTTATACTTAGGTTTGCTGAGATCAATCAAAAGCTGTTGTATTTTATAAACTTTTCAAATTTGTATGTTTTGCATCACGATATCTATGTCCCAAAATTTCACTATTGCAGATATCGTCTCGTGCTAGTATTAGATAAAATAAACATGTGCTTAATATGTTATAACAATATATATATAATTAGAATGCGCAGTGCAATAATGTATAATATAATGTTGTGCACTTACTTCCTCATCAACCAGAACATATTCGTAACAGATGATTTTGTCACTGATGAAATCATTGTTGGTCCAACCTCTAGAAAATCTAGCAACAACCATGTCATATAGCTGATTTGTTCGTATCGCTTTGATTGGCATTGTCATTATCTGTTAAATAAACAAATGTAGTTATTTAAACATATACATACAATTGAATACGGTTGAAATTATTATTTTATATCCTACTATATTTTTGAGCGAGACATCATCAAATCTAAATTTCATTATTGTAATATTACGTCTTATTTAGTATGTATTTTCAGAAATTGAGGCTGGATTATTTCTTTTGTATTCATCAATTGTTGAGATAAATTCAAATTTAGTTTTGTAATCAATTTTATAGTCTTTTTGGAATCAAATCTAATGCGAATCTTTGAGATTTTGAAACTTAGAAATAGTTTATGTCAAATGCCCTTTAAGAACATATATGATTTATAATGATATCGATTATTATACTCATAATGGCTTACATTTTGAGAGGTATGCCAATCTCATATGATTTTAAAAATGATTTATCATTCAACATAATGAAAAGTTATGATTAATTGCATTTCGGTGAAGTTTAAAATGAAATTACAGACAACTACATAAATTATTTTTATATTTGAAAGTTCAAACATTAAAAAGGCATTTAGAGAGGTTGATAAAAAAACGTTAAACATCAATGGGTATAACGAATGAATCACAATATGTAATTTAATTAAGATAGCTACATAAAGTATTTCGTAGGATTTAGGAGTAGTACTAAGTATTGAAAATTGCATATGTATGATTAAGGAAGTTCAAGAAGTATAAAAAATGGACCGAGCAGTTATAATCAAGTAATTTTGAGTTGTAAGTAAACCTGTGATAAAGGATTTGTTGTTCTGCAAAGGAATGATTTCTTGTCCTGTTTTTTTTTTCCAAATTTCCAAAAGCTTTAGAGATCTTCATAAAAAAAAAAGTTAAACATCAATGAGTATAAAGATTTTTCAAAATTTACAAAAGCTTTAGAGAGCTTCATAAAAAAAGTTAAACATCAATGAATATAAAGAATGAAGCACAATATGTAATTTATTGAAGATAGCTACATAAAGTAATTGTAGGGTTTAGTAGTAGTATTGAGTATTGAAAATTGTATACATGCATGATTGAAGAAGTTCGAGAAGTATAAAAAAAATAGACCGAGTATCTATAATCTAGTAATTTTGAGTTGTAAGTAAACCTGTGATAAATGAATTGTTGTTCAGCAGATCAATGGTTTCTTGTTTTCCTTTTTTTTTTCTGCTCTTGGAGTGGAGTGAGTTTTTGAGATTGAAATGATTTTTTTCAGAAAATTAGTGATGATGATCTTTAAAGAGTCGGTTTATGCGTGTAGTGTCTGATAAATATAAGTAATCATTCTTCTGGCACTTTTGGTAATACCTACAGATGTCGTCAATCCAAAACTCTCTTATATATATGTGGATGTATCTATTTTTTGTCTGAATACAAATGGTAATAAAAAGCACTAATGAGGTTAAAATAGTATTTGAGGTTGGCCTTTAGTTCGCTTATTAGACCAAAAATAATCTGCAAATTATACATCTATAAATACTAAACTTCAGAAGAACAATTTAAGTAACACATACACACACCACAATAAATTATTTAAAAAAATCAGTTAAAAATAAACATTTAAAGAAATAAAGAAAGAATAGAATAAGATAATAAAAAAATGAAAGATTTGAAGAGATACGACCTCGAACTAGATTTAGCCGGAAGTGGGGGAAGAGCCACGAGCCGGGAATCCAAGGGCGGCTCCGATGTCCCCGACGGCAGGTTGAATCTCTTTGAGAGAGAGATGGTCGTTCAGTTATTAGACCAAAAATAATATTCAAATTTTACTTCTATAAATAATAAACTTAAGAAGAACAATCTACCTAACACATACACAATAAATTTAAACAAAAATCTTTCAAAAATAAACATTTAAAGAAATAAAGAGAGAATAGAATAAGATAACAAAAGAAAGAAAGATTTGAAGAAAGACGGCCTCAAAGTAGATCTGATCTGAATCAAGGAAGAGCCGCAAGGTGGAAATCGAAGGGCGGCTCCGATGTCAGCGACGATAGGTTGAAGCTCTTTGAGAGAGAGATGGCCGTCTTTCTATTTTAAAAAAAACCTAAAAAATTTTGGCAGATTAAAAATATGTGGTTGTAATCGTATCTATATATATTATAAAACCCAAAAACTCTTTTGTATATACGGTTATATTTTTTGTTTGTCTTTTTTAAAGAATAGAAAAACGTAATAAAAAACATTACTGATGTTAAAATAGTATTTCAAGTTGGCAGATTCTCCTTCAGTTATATACGAGTAAATTTACCCACGCGTTGCCGCGGGAACACATACGTGAGACTAATTATTACATATGAAAATATGATAAATTTTTGGCATTAAAATAGTTTAAGACAATTTCTAAATTATAAAAATGCTCAAATGAGAAATTATATGTTTAACACATTTTTGTCTTTTGTTACTTAAAGCATTACCAACACATTGCAGAAACCAAAAAATAATAGTTAGATTAAAGTACAAAATATATATTATATATAATCTACTATTAATGACTTAATTTACATGCTAATAACATTTATGAATACAAACATATTACGTTTGATTGTCTAACATATACTTATAGGTATGAACAAAAGATAACATATATACATAAATTCATGCTTATGTAGTACGATATATATTATTAGATATTCTACACGGTATATTTGCAAAATTGGAACCTAAATTTAGCACATCATATTAACTATCATGTTAACAACGATATATTCACAATCTAAAGATCAATGGACTATTAATCCTAGTATGATTGTTGGAAGATTCTATGATATCTAGTTACGAGGCATAAAAAGTTAGGAACACTATAGTTCTTCTAGTGTATCTTTTGAAGATACTGAATTGACCAGTGCAGCTTTAGAGACAATAGAAGAACAAACCATTTAACTTCTTTTATCTCAAGGTCACGATGTATGAATTGCATCATCGTTACCTAAATCCTGAAATGAGACATGTATTTCATAGCATTAATATTCTCATTTGAGAAAGTCAAATTCTAGATCCATTTCGTGATCTAGACAAGGCCTATTGGTGAGATATTAAGTTATGAAGATGTCATGAACCAACTTTGTGAAGTTCTCATAGATATTGAATTCATGTACAAGATTGCTGAGATGCAATATATATTACCTTATGCTTTATTACTTGGATTGTGAATAAATGAACTGTGTAGTGTCCAAATTTAAAAGTCTTATAGTCCTTAATCAAACTTTATTGAAGATTTATGATATTAAATAGTCTTATAGTTCTTAATCAAACCTAACAATGTGTGAAGAGACAAATGTAGATATTCGTGAACAAACTCTTCATGGTTTGACTAAAACGATATATTTACAATCTAAAGATCAACGGAGTATTGATCCTAGTATGATTGTTGGAAGATTCTATTATATCTGGTTAGGAGGCATAGAAAGTTAGGAACTCTATAGTTTTTCTAGTGTATCTTTCGAAGATACTGAATTGACCAGTGCACCTTTAGCGACAATAGAAGAACAAACCATTTAACTTCTTTTATCTCAAGGTCAATATGTATGAATTGCATCATCCTTACCTAAATCCTAAAATGAGACATGTATTTCATAGCATTAATATTCTCATTTGACAAAGTCAAATTTTACATCCATTTCGTGATCTAGACAAGACCTATTGGTGAGATATTAAGTTATGAAGATGTCATGAACCAACTTTGTGAAGTTCTCAAAGATATGGAATTCATGTACAAGATTACTGAGATGCAATATATATAACCTTATGCTTTATTACTTGGATTGTGAATAAATGAAATGTGTAGTGTCCAAATTTAAGTAGCAACTTTATTTGGATGAAACAATGTGATTTGTTAGCTCCTCGTCAATACATTGTTTCTACATTATTCACAAGTACTAAAGGAGTTGAGGAAATAACAATTAGAAGGGTAAAATGGTAATTTTTTAAATCCCAACTAGTTGATGATATTTATGAAGGGTAGACATAGATAACATTCAATGGATCCGCTCAATATAATTAAGTTGAATTTGAGTAGAAAATAAATTCATTTGAACCGAGAGATTCTCAGTGTCAACTCTTTAGTGGAGTCAGTTGACATTAAGCTAATACCCGGAAAAGGTTTGTGAACTTTTGAGTCCGAGTATAGAAGCTCAAGCTTTGTTCATTTGGATCCATAATGTTGTTGGAATAGGTCTAGGGTTAAAGAAAAATTTGTCATTAATCATATTAATGGCGGAATACAAAAATTTCTTTTAGAAGTAAAACAATTTTTACTAACCTATATAAAGAGCATATACATGTTATAGATTAAAAGCATTATTAAACCTACTTGAATACGAACCTTTCTTATAGGTTGATCTTAAAGCGTCTTGAGAAAGGTGGATCTTCTTCCTTGGCTCGCTCGTCACCTTTACACCTAAAACGTGAACTCGAGAAACCTAAGGTTTCTATTACAAGAGTCTATAGAGGTTTAGAAAGATTTGTGTGTCGGCACAATAGAGTATGATTGTTAAAGTAGAAGCTAAGTCAAAATAAGTTCAAGTGTTGAACTAGACTTTTTCTCGGAAAATGTCTAAAGAGTATTTTTGTCCACATGGACATAAATGATGTGAATGTCAAAATAAGATTTTGAATATTTTCATATGATGAAAATATAAATTATTTCCTAAAGCCGAAAAGTCGTTTAAGGCATTATGAAATTAATTTCGTTACTTGTGCAATTATAATTCTACAATGAAAAGTTTTATTTCCCTTCCCTAGCTAGAATTCGGCCAACATGCATAAAAAAGAAAAGTTTTATTTCCCTTTAATTATAAAGATAATTACCCAAAAGGAAAATGAAAATGGATTTCCTTTAGAAGGAAATAAATATGCTAAGTGAGGAAACAAATTTCCTCCTTACTCTAAGTACATGGCCGGCCAACATAGGAGAGAAAGGGGAAGGGAAAATCTAATATTGTGTCGTGAGTGCATTATTCTTTCATGAATGCATAATTGACCTTTTATAGATTTTTCCTTCTCCTATAAATAGAGCCTCACATAGAGATGTGAAAACAAGTTTTTTGAAAGCTTCATTCTTGCTCTCTCTCTATTTTAGCCGAACCCCCTCTCTCTCTCTCTCAAAATACTTCTTTTATTTTGGCACCTAAGTCCTCATTAGACTTAGGCTTAATTAGCTCTCTAGCTCATAGACTTGTTCTTGAGCTATGTGTTTAATTGTGCCCACACACAAATCCTTCTAAACCTCTATAGACTCTTGTAATAGAAACCTTAGGTTTCTCAAGTTCAAGACTAGAAGTGAAGGAATTGAGATAGAAGAGAAGATCAACATATTTCAAGATCAAACTCCAAGAAAGGTTAGTATTAAAGTAATTAAATAACGTTTTTAATTTATAACATGTATAGCACTATATCTAGGTTAGTAAAAATTGTTTTACTAGTAAAAGAAATCTTTATATTCCACCATTAATACGATTAATGATTAATGTACAATGCAATAACGTATATAAAGTTATGCACTTACTTCTTCCTCAACCATAACATAGTAATAACTGATAATTCAATTACTGGTGAAATCATAGTTTGTCCAGCCTTTGGAAAATTTAGCAACAATCATCTCATATTGTTGGTTTGGTCGTATCGCTTTGATTAACGTTATCATTATCTGTTATATAAACAAACGTGTGAATTAGTGAACATATACAAACAATCACGTATATTGAAATTATTATTTTTTACATTGTACAACATTTTTAAACAGGATCATGGGATCCAAATTTTATCATTTTAGTATTACGTCTAATTTGATATGTATTTCAAAAAATCGTGGATGAATTTGTCTTTTGTATTGAGTAATTGGTTGAGACAAGTCCAAGCTTATATTTGTACATAATTTTATAGTCTCCTAGTAGTAAAATCTGAGCAACTTTTTTAGGATGCCAAATTAAAAAAAAAATTATGTCAAACGTCATTAAAGAACATATAACTAATAGAACACATATGGTACTTTATTTTTATAACTATATAAAATATTACACTCGGCTTATAATTTGAGAAGCAGGCCAATCTCATATAATTTTAAAAATGATCTACCAGTCAACACAATGAAAAGTTAAGATTAGTTGCATTTTTATCATGTTTAAAGTTATATTATAATGACTGAAAAAATATAAATATTTATATTTTAAGGTTCAAACAATAAAAAAAGGCATATAGGGAGTTTGAGAAAAAAAAATAGCAATGGGGTATAAAGAATGATCACAATGTAATTTAATGAAAATAGCTACCGTACGAGTAGCACTGAATATTCAAAATTATACACGATTGAAGAATTTTAAAAATTATAAAGAAAAATGGACAGAGAGCAGGTATAATATAATAATTCATAGCAGTGTAACAAAACTAGGTATGAGAAATTTAGGATGATTTATTTTTGTATTGAGCAATTGGTTGAGATATATTCAAACCTATCTTTGTACTCAATTTCTTGGTCTTCTTGTTATAAAATAAAGGTGAATTTTTACGTTGACCAAATCAAAATAATTTATGAAACATCAAGAAATAACATATAACTAATAGAGCATATGTCATACTTTATTTTATCATTATGTAAAACATTACATCCATAATAGTATACAATTTTAGAGGCAGTCCAATCTAGTGAAAATTTATGATTAAATGCATTCTTATAAAGTTTACTTGTGAAATTTAAAATTTAATTTGTGATGACTAAAGAAATATAAAATATTAATATTTGAAAGTTCAAACACAAAAAAGGCATATAGAGAGTTTTAGAAAAAATTAAACAACAATGGGAAAAAAGCATGAACCACAACGTAAGTTAATGAAGATAGCTACTGAAGGAGTAGCACTGAAAAATTGTATATGGATGAAAAATTTCAGGAACTATAAAGAAAAATTGTATAACAGTAATTATAATCTAGTAGTTCTGAGTTATAATTATTGAGCAGACCTGTGATAATCGAACCGCCGTTCAACATAACAATGGTTTGTTGTTCTACATTTTTTTTCCGGTTTTGGGGTGAGACAGTGAGAGTCGGTTTTTTAGATTGATAAAAAGGATTTTTTGTAAAAAAGTATTGATAATGATATTAAAAGACTCGGTTTATGCATGAAGTTAGCGTGTGACACAGCATTAAATATAACTAATCATTATTTAGTTTTTATTCTGACACAACTTTGGTAATAAATCTCTCCCGTGTCAAAGTTGAAATAAAAGTTTATTCTATGAACAATTTAGTAATTCAAGTTAACTGATTCTTCTTTAGTTATATATAGAATATAAAGAGGAAATTTAGCCGAGCATTGCCGCGGGAACGCGTACGCGGGGTTAATTATTACATATGAAAATATGAGAAGATTTTTGGGGTTAAAATAGTTTAAGACAATTTCTAAATTATAAAAATGCTCAAATTAGAATTTATATGGTTAACACATTTTTGTCTTTCGTTAATTAAAGCATTATCAACATATTACAAAAACCAAAAAATAAGAGTCAGATTAAAGTACAAAATATATATTATATATAATATACTATTAATGACTTAATTTACATGCTAATAACATTTATGAATAGAAACATATTACAATTGATTGTCTAACATATACCTATAGGAACAAAAGATAACATATATCGTACATTCATGCTTATGTAGTACAATATATATTATTAGATATTTTACACGGTACATTTGCAAAATTGAAACCTAAATTTAGCACATCATATTAACTATGATGTTAAATTCACGTAGTTTTAATAGTCCAGTAAATAAACGTTTGCTAAATTTTGTTTATTCTTTTGTTTTGACACTGTTTTTTGGTGTATTTTCCATAGATAAGAACGTCAAAAATATTATTTTAAAGTCCAAAGATACAAAGCACTTTGACAGCATTCGAAAAAAATATTAAATTGAAATAAAAAAGTCAAAGAAACAGTTGCACGTGTCTTTTTATTTCCTTTCCGTTTTTACCCTTGAAAATAAGCCCACTTTTCCTGTATTTCGTAGTACATTTTTTCTCTCCCGTGTCAAAGTTGAAATAACTGTTTATTGTGAGGAAAATTTAGTAATTCAAGTTGTCTGATTCTTCTTTAGTCATATATATAATGTGTAGGTGGACAGATCATGATATATACGTCGATGTAGGGTTATAAACTTATACGTGCTTGACTGAAACTTAACGTCGGCTTTTATAGGAGCCATTAACTCAAGCCTTACGTGTTTGGTTATGAGAGACTAACTTTTCTTTTATGGGCCCGGAATGGATAGGATTTAATGTATATCATGATTAAAGTCTCAACAAATAATTATTACGCGTTGAAAAAAAAGCAGTAATAGGTTGTTTCATCTTCGTACATTAAACAAAAATTTCTTTAATTAAGCTTAATAATCACTAAAATATCAAAGTTAGACCTAATATATATATATATATATATATATATATATATATATATATATATATATATATCAAATTTGATTTTGAATTTATTTTTGGATAAAAATACTCTGAATCGCTTAAACATAAAAATTTCATCAATTTCTATTGGTTTTCATCTTATTTAATCTGATTTTATCTGATTTCGTTAACCAAAAAAATCATCAATTCCTCTCGGATTCTATCTGATTTAATCGGATTTTAGATACTTATTAAAAAATTCAGCATTTTAGATACTCTCGCGGTGATTCTAACTCTCATACCAGATTTGTATCTCGGAGAAAGAAAGAGACTGAAAACAGACAACTGTCTGAACAACATGCGAAATCTCATGTCAATACATCTCCATGATTTTCTCATTATGGTGGTAGAAGAGGTCATATTCGTCCTTACTGTTATCGTTTATTAAGCATGATGAATCTTCAACCACAACCTGAGTTTCATCACTAAGTCACGTATGGTCTGGAGAGTAAAAAAAGATCATCATGCTAATTTTGTGTACACCTATCTTCGTGCTTCTACATATGATGATTGATATTTTGATAGTGAATGTTAAAGGCATATGAAAGGTGTTGAGGACTATCTTAAAGATGTGAAGCCTTACTCAAATTGATATGTGACTTTCGTGGATGGAGTCAAAGCTATGATCATCAAAAAGGGAACTATGAACTTTCAAGGTCTATGATGTTAAATTCACGTAGTTTTAATAGTCCAATAAATAAACGTTTGCTAAATTTTGTTTATTCTTTTGTTTTGACACTGTTTTTTGGTGTATTTTCCATAGATAAGAACGTCAAAAATATTATTTTAAAGTCCAAAGATACAAAGCACTTTGACAGCATTCGAAAAAAATATTAAATTGAAATAAAAAAGTCAAAGAAACAGTTGCACGTGTCTTTTTATTTCCTTTCCGTTTTTACCCTTGAAAATAAGCCCACTTTTCCTGTATTTCGTAGTACATTTTTTCTCTCCCGTGTCAAAGTTGAAATAACTGTTTATTGTGGGGAAAATTTAGTGATTCAAGTTGTCTGATTCTTCTTTAGTCATGTATATAATGTGTAGGTGGACAGATCATGATATATACGTCGATGTAGGGTTATAAACTTATACGTGCTTGACTGAAACTTAACGTCGGCTTTTATAGGAGCCATTAACTCAAGCCTTACGTGTTTGGTTATGAGAGACTAACTTTTCTTTTATGGGCCCGGAATGGATAGGATTTAATGTATAACATGATTAAAGTCTCAACAAATAATTATTACGCGTTGAAAAAAAAGCGGTAATGGGTTGTTTCATCTTCGTACATTAAACAAAAATTTCTTTAATTAAGCTTAATAATCACTAAAATATCAAAGTTATACCTATTATATATATATATCAAATTTGATTTTGAATTTATTTTTGGATAAAAATACTCTGAATCGCTTAAACATAAAAATTTCATCAATTTCTATTGGTTTTCATCTTATTTAATCTGATTTTATCTGATTTCGTTAACCAAAAAAATCATCAATTCCTCTCGGATTCTATCTGATTTAATCGGATTTTAGATACTTATTAAAAAATTCAGCATTTTAGATACTCTCGCGGTGATTCTAACTCTCATACCAGATTTGTATCTCGGAGAAAGAAAGAGACTGAAAACAGACAACTGTCTGAACAACATGCGAAATCTCATGTTAATACATCTCCATGATTTTCTCATTATGGTGGTAGAAGAGGTCATATTCGTCCTTACTGTTATCGTTTATTAAGCATGATGAATCTTCAACCACAACCTGAGTTTCATCACTAAGTCACGTATGGTCTGGAGAGTAAAAAAAGATCATCATGCTAATTTTGTGTACACCTATCTTCGTGCTTCTACATATGATGATTGATATTTTGATAGTGAATGTTAAAGGCATATGAAAGGTGTTGAGGACTATCTTACAGATGTGAAGCCTTACTCAAATTGATATGTGACTTTCGTGGATGGAGTCAAAGCTATGATCATCAAAAAGGGAACTATGAACTTTCAAGGTCTCACTTGTTTGACGGAAGCACTTCTTGTTCAAGCACTTACTGCATATCTTATAAGCATCAGCCATTTATGTGACTCTAATCTTATTGTGAAATTCACTCGCGATGAGTACACAGTGATGATTTCTCAGAATATTCAACTCATGAAGGGTATCGGATCCGAAGACAATTATTACATGTGGTATCCGCACAAAAACCCTCTTTGAATCATGTACGATTTCTAAATTTGATGAAGCTTGATTGTGGCCTCAACGGTTGGGTCATTTGAATTACTAAAGTCTCCAAAAGATCATTATAGAAAAGGCCATCACTGGAGTACCTTATATTAAAATTATTGAAAGGCACATTTGTGGAGAATGTAAGATAGGAAAACAGGTCTAAAACTCTCACAAACCGGTGAAAACTCATATGGATTTAATGGGACTAATGCAAACTGAAAGCTTAGGAGGAAAGAGATACGTCTTTGTCTATGTTGATGACTATTCTAGATACACTTGGGTATATTTTCTTAAAGACAAGTCTGATACGTTTACTGTGTTTGAAGAGTTGTGCAGACAAGTTAACGACAGAAAGGAGACACAATTGTCAAGATTATTATATAGATGAGAGTTCTAAATTAAGTCGAATTTGAAAATTAAATCAAGACAATTTGGGAAACAAAATTGAGAGACGAGTAGGACATAGGGGTCGGCCATTAACATGGTTTTGGGCTGAATATTGATTCAACAAAAGTTCACATGAGAGCCCATTAACAATGTCTATAAATAAATGGTTTGAGGAAACCCTAGGTCAAGCCTTACTCTCTCTCTCTCTATCTCTCTCTCTCTCTCTCTCTCTCTCTCTCTCTCTATCTCTCTCTCTCTCTCTCTCTCCCTCTTGGCCGACCATTCCATCACCCGAGAAGACAAAATTTCATTTTTGTTTTCTCGTGTGCGTTCATCTCGAGCCCACACTCATCTTCTCATATTCTTCTTGTGTCATCATTTAATCAACTTGTGGTTGTTTGGTCCATTTTCACTGAAATTTATTTTTTTGGAAATCTCACCTCTGAACCAAAGATTCGATGAATCTGACGAAACCGAGTCCGGAAACCCTGAACTCTTTCCGAAACCATTTAATTCAGTTCATTGCCGATGTAACGCAAAAAACGGCGTCCCGATCCGAGTTTCCAAGAGGTCTCAGCGTCGTCGCGAAGTTTCGCGTGCGATCTGCCAGCGCGTGTCCGCGCGCAACAGCGCCCTAACAGCATATCCGCGCCTCGCTGCTTTTCGCCGATGAGCCCAGCCTCCCGGTGATGCCACCAACGAGCCCAGGTCCGAGCCAAGCCTCCTCTGTGATGCTGCCCAAACTCGCACCTTTGCTGCCTCTGTTCCCGCGCCCGCTGCCGCGCCTTAGGGCTGCTCCACGCCTCGCTGCCGCGCCCAGAATCATCAACATCCCTTGCTGCCTCCAGCTGCCATCAACTGCCATCCAAGCCCCGGTTCTAGGAGCTGACACCGAGGAGTCCAAGCCCTTCTCTTCTTCGACGTAGGGACGTGACGGGAGCTTTGCTTTCCGGAATTGGAGGAGCTTGAAGATTCTCGCATCGAACTCGTTTTCAAATCCTCGACGGAGTAATTTATAACTCGACGATGTAAGTCTCGATAACTTTAAATACTCGTTAATTATATAATTTGTTATGTGTTGATTGGAATGTTTAAATTTTATCGACGTACATGTTTATAATTAAATTGTTAAGTAACATGTTCCTAGATTAGAATTAATTTGTTAATTCACATACTTATGATTTTAATGCCAATAGGTTGTTAGATATTAAATAGTTTAATATGCTAGATCGTTTTTATTATTAATTCCGCATGTAATTTGTTATGTTTAATAATAATCTACTTAAATCGTTAAGTAATTACCAACAAATGGTATTAGACCTATAATTGGCATTAAAATCTAAGTTGTAACTAGTTTTAAAATTTGTTTTAGCTAGTTGATTGTTGGCGTTTTTTAATATGATTGTTTATTTCATTATGAATGTTATAAATTGTGATTGGTTGTTTATGGATGGATCCTTACTGATATGGCCTTAGGATTTTATTTGCGGTTACGTCCGGGTTTATTCTATTTTTCTTTTAAATTGTGAGCCTCAATTTTCGAGGACGTTTAAGTTGAAAAATATAAAATTGTTGTAATCCGGCGACATAAAGACGAGGGACGAAGGAGACTCGGTATTGGCCGCACGTTATTGAACGTGTGAGTGCTAATTGAGTGGGAGGAAATCGGAGTTGGCCGCACGATGGAAACGGGTGGGTGCTAATCCGATCGACCGAATGACACGTCATCAAGCACCTCGACCGGAAAGAGTAGAAAATTAAATAGGATTTAATAGTCTATGTAATTATTTTTATGGGTTGTATTTAGAAATAGGCCATTCAATGAGTTAAATTATTATGTTTTATTTAATTTAATCTCATTGCATATCACATAACACGTCATATAGGATAGAACGCCAACATCAAAATTAACATGAATTTGTCATATAGTTTATAATTAAATAATGAGTTATAAATTGTAAACTGTTTTTAATAGAATATGATTCTTTACAAAAACTAAGTGGGGGGGTTGTTTATCATTGAAACAACCCACGGTCCCCGATGTGAATTTAATTGACTTAATGTGCGATGAACTAATAGTCACCCCTGTGGCCCTCCATTTAATGGGAGTACTTCGGAAGCATTAAGTTAATCAAATTGATACGAACCAAGCCTTAAAGAGAAACAATGATGCGGGGTCTCCCCTAGGTGAACCGTTATCAAAGTGACTTGATTAAAGGCCCACACGTCGGTTGCACACTTAGACTTATATTTTAAAGTAATCCGCCCTCGAGGCCCTGCATTAAAAATAAGTGACCAAAGTTTATGGTAGTCAGTAAGAACTAGAAGTTGTGACTTATTGGATTGTTCGAACTAAATAGTGATGTGTCACGACTATGAAAGGCGATTAATTACGGTTTCCCCTAGGAAAAGTAATTAATCATTATTGTTCATAATATCATGAATTGCTTACATGCTTTCCTCACCATATTAGGACTGTTGCATGCATCATGTAGTTCGCATTTGTAGCACATACTAAATTTATTTATTTTATTATTTGTTTCAGCAAATGTCTTTTAAATACCCCACATAGAACTATTTTACGTACGAACAAACTCGAGGGTGAGAATTACGTAGACTAGAAACGTAACCTCGACATCGTATTGACGATGGAAAAGCAAGTACGTTCTCACTGTCCCTTGTCCTCCTATTCCGAGTTTTGACTCGAGTCAGGAAGACAAGAAGCATATAACTCTTGGATGAGATCCGATGAGATTGCAAGGTGCTATATTCTAGCGTCTATGAGCAATGTGTTGCAGAAGTCTCATAGACACATCGATACAACGTACAAAGTGTTGTACAACGTACTTGATATGTTTGGAGGTCATAGGCGTCAGGCTAGGCACAAGCTTTCCGCAGTTTCTTGAACTGTAGAACGAAACCATAAACTTCTGTTCAGATTACATGCTTGCGATAATGGGTCATATGAATGAGATGGAGATTCTTGGATCAGAGATCAATAGAGACACCAAAATAGATATGATCTTGGAAACTCTCTCTGACTCTTTTAATGGCTTCCGTCTAAACTATTCAATGAACAAGCTTGACTATACAGTCTAGGAGCACATGAAACAATTGCAGATTGCCGAGGGTCTTCTCCCTAAGAACAAGAAGAAGTCAAGTGAGCTCAACGTTACTGAACATAGAGCTCTCGACATCTGGTTCTAAGAGGTTTAAGAGGAAGCCCAAAAACGCCAACTGAACGGGAATATTTGTTACCCAAGCTTATTACACGACAAACAAAGTGTCACCCTGGATCTTAGATTGCGGGGCATCTGACCATGTTGTGTGTAACTTGAATGGTTTTGAGAAAATCAAGAGCTTGAGCGACAAAGAATTCTGATTCACTTGGGAAGCACAAACTGTCACATGTTGATGAGACTGACGACACATATCTATGGCACTTGTGTCTTGGACATATTGGCCTAGATAGGATTAAGAGATTGACTAAGGATGATCCATTGAAATCCCTACAGGTGGGAACTCTACCCACTTGTGAATTCTGTCTCGAGGGCAAGATGACCAAGAGGATTTTCTCTTCCAAAGGGCTTAGAGCCACGTATGTTTTTGGAACTTGTACATACTCATGCATGTGTTCCATTTAACATCCAGGCACGGGGAGGCTATGAGTATTTCGTACCCTTCGCCGATGACTACTCGCATTTTGGTTATGTCTACCTTATGCGACATAAGTCTGAAACCTTTGAAATGTTCAAGGTGTTTAAGGTTTTAGTCGAGAAGCAGACAGAGATACAGATAAAAACTCTTCGATCAGATCGAAGGGGAGAATATTTTTCTGGAGAGTTCGAAGACTTTCTTAGGGAAGAAGGTATTCATTCTCAGCTTACAGCACCTAGCGCCCCGCAACTAAACGGTGTGCCAGAGAGAAGGAATCAAACTCTACTAGATATGGTGAGATCGAGGATGAGTTACTCATCACTTCCCGATTCGTTCTATGGATACGCCTTAGAAGCGGCAGCTTACATTCTGAACCAAGTTTCGTCTAAAAAAGTTCCTGGAACACCTTACGAGATATGGAGTGGTAGAAAATCTGTTTTACACCACGTTCGTATCTGGGGTTGTCTAGCACATGTGCTGAGACAAAAGACTAGCAAGTTGGCTAGTCGTTCAGAAGTATGCCTCTTCATAGGACATTCCAAAGAATCGAAAGGTTGTATCTTCTATAGCTCTACTGATCAGAAAACGTTCGTTAGTACGAATGCTAGGTTTCTTGAAGTAGATTATATGAAGGATGCTCTATCGAGAAGCAGACATGTGCTTAAGGATCTATTGGATGAAGTAGCTTGTAATTTAGAGAATATAATGAGTTCTATTCTAATAGTGGAAGATACACACCCGGAATGAGAGACTCCTGCGATTCGTCGCAGTATTAGGACTGTATGACAGCCTGACCGATACATGGCTTTCGAAGAGACTTTCACTGCAGTTGCATAACAGGAGGATGATGATCCGATATCTTTTTCTCAATTGAAGCAGAGTTCCGAAGCAAACCTTTGGCGAGAAGTCATGAACGTTGAAGTGCATTCGATGTATTACAACGATGTCTGGAAGCTTGTAGACTTACCCGAAGGCATCAAGCCTGAATGATGTAAGTGAATCTGCAAGAAGAAGAGAGGTCCGAATGGAAATGTTGAAACATTTAAGGCTAGACTGGTGGCGAAAGGGTTCACACAAAAGGAAGGTATAGATTATGAGGATACCTTCTCTCCATTCGCGATGCTGAAGTCCATCCGTACTCTCTTGTCCATTGTTGCCGCCCTGGATTATGAAATCTGGAAGATGGATCTCAAGACTGCCTTTCTAAGTGGCAATCTTGATGAGCGCATTTATAGGGCTCAACCAGACGGGTTCATGGAGAAAGGCCAACAGGTCAAGGTTTGCGAGTTGCCAAAGTCCATTTATGGACTGAAGCAAGCATCTAGGTCGTGGAATATTAAATTTGACGAGGCTGCGAAAGGCTACGGCTTTGATCAGTCAGTAGATGAGCCATGCGTCTATATGATGATAAACAATGGCAGAGTGTGTTTTCTAATCCTATATGTCGATGATATACTACTCATTGGGAATGATGTTGGTAAGTTATCAAAGGTTAAGATCTGGCTGTCAAAGCAATTTGAGATGAAGGATCTGAGTGAAGCGGCTTACATTCTGGGTATTCAGAATATTCCGTGAATGGAAGAACCTGAAGTCAGCGCTTTCCCAAGCGTCTTATATTGATAAAATCATGGATCGCTTCAGTATGCAATACTCCAAGAAAGGGCAGCTACTCTTTAGACATGGAGTGCAACTCTCATTAAGCAGTCTCCTAAGACACCTCAAGAGGTTGAGGACATGAGACACGTTCCGTACGCCTCGGCCGTCGGAAGTCTCATGTATGCTATGCTTTGTACTAGACCAGATATTTGCTGCGCAGTAGGCGTGGTGAGTAGGTTTCAGTCGAACCCTAGACCCGAGCACTGGGTTGCTGTGAAGCATGTTTTGAAGTACCATTGTATGACAAGGAACTACATGTTGGAATTTATTTAACAATTAAACAATATTAATTATAATACACATCCTATGTGGCGGAAAATTATAATTAGATCTAATATATTAAAACTAATTTTAATATATTTAACAACCTAAGGCATTAAAATTTATTAAGTAATTATAAACAATTTATAATTCACAAGCTCAATCAAATAATAATAATTTATATAACATTTATATAATTATTTAATTGAGAAAGACTTACGTAAATAGTTGTAAACAACTATGACGTTGCTAGCTAACTCCGGAATGCCACGTCACGCCCAAATTCCGAGAAAAAGCTCGTCGGAATGCACAGGAGTGTCCTCGCCGGAATGGAAGCTGTCGCCGGATTGCACAGCTCCTGGAAGCCTCGCCGGACTGGGATTCCTCGCCTGACAGGGAGTCTGCCGGAATGGGTGACCTCGCCGGACTGGGAGCCTCGCCGGACTGGGGTCTGTCGCCGCGCAGGAACCTGCCTGACAGGGAACTCGCCGGATTGGGAGCCTCGCCGGACTGGGACTTCTCGCCGGACTGGAGATCACTGGGACCCCTCGCCTGATGACCTCGCCGGATTGCCCTCGTCGGAATGCCCTCGCCGGATTGGATCTCCTCGCCTGACAGACAGACTCGCCGGATTGGATCTGCCTCGCCGGATTGCCTCTGTCTCGCCGGATTGGATCCGCCTGACTGGTAGCCCTCGCCGGATTGGATCTGGGTCGCCGGAATGGGCTCCTGGAGGCTGGGAGGTCGCCGGAATGCACAGAAAAACGACCTAGGGTGTTTTATGATGGCTGAAACCTTTTTAAAACAATTTTAAAAATTCCAAAACAGTTTTCTAAATTATTCAAACACCACAAGTGATGAATCAACAATATTACACAAGGAAAATATTGAGATCAAGAGTGTGGGCTCTCAAGAACAATTAGGAATCAAAGATGAAAAAGGGAAAACAATTTTTCTCTCTTTGTTTGGGGTTTTGGCCGAGAATTGCACAAGGGGAAAGGGAGAGAGAGTTGCCGAAAATCTCTTAGGGTTTTCCTTTTGTGATTAGGGTTTCTTAGCTTATTTATACAGGTTATAAATGGGCTTAAGCTGGGTCAAACCCATGACCCTATTCACTTAAGGAATCCGGCCAAAACACTCTCTCCTTACTCGTCCATGTCTTTGATTTTTGTTCCTAAATTTATTTGATTTAATTTCTAAAACTAATTTAGAACTCTCATTATTATTTAATGACACTTCATTAAATATATTTCGTAGTTATCGAATAAGTACGAATTGAGAAACAATTTGTTTTCTTCTTTTAACATATTTAATCACTCGAGAATGTCATCATCAATATGATGTTATCTTGTGACTTAATAAACAAAATAAATAACTAGTTATTTATCGTGTTTCAAGAAAACAACTTTCCCAATATAAATCACTATTTATATTTAATGAGTAAATCAACTTTTCAAGTTCTTTTAATCTCTTCCAAGTGTCTATCATTGAGACCTCATGGACCCACATGAACGAAGCTTTAGAATAAAGTACGGACACAAAAGTTCACAAACTTTTTCCGACTTTTAATTCTTAATATTGATCGATTCCACTAAAGGACCAATATTGATAATCTCTCTGTTCATGTGCGTATCTTTTATGTTTGATATGAAGAAAAAATTTCTCATACGATCCACGGAGTATATTACGATGTTACCCTTCATGTGTATCAGTAACTGAGAGGAATGTAAAAATTACTGTTTTACCCCTCGAGTTATTATTTCACTAACTCCTTTGTTATTTGTGAATGAGAAAAACATAGAGTGAGATGTCTGTACATGTCACATGTTTTAATCAAAGAATGAACTCATTCAATGAATACCTGGCCAGGTTTATTCATTCACACTCTCATAACAAAGCATAGTGTGATACTAATTCATTTGCATTGTTGTTACATGAATTCCATATCTGTGAATCATGTAACCCAACATTGCATCCTTGTGACACCAACAGTCGGGTCAGATGCAACTAAAATTTAGTCATTGCCCATTGACGAATCAAATGTCACAAAGTGCAATGTCAATTACATATTCACTTCAGGATTAAGGTAAGTATCATAATACTCCTTTAGTTGTGAACTTGAAATTTCGAGTGTGTAAACAGTTTTGTCTCGAGCTTCTAAGTGTCACTGGTCTTGTTCAGTATCTTCTATAAAATACTCAGTATGAATCATAGAGTCACAACTCTCTATATCACAAGATGAGATATCATGATTCATGCTAACAATCAATAATAAGATACGATTGCTCTATCGATCTTTAGATTGCGAACAAATGGTTTCAAACTTGTCACAAGGGGTTATCTTGTCAAGTCTGTACTTAACACCCTTTTCGTTGATGACAGTTTCAGAGCATAGCTTAAACATAACTAAACACAGTCTTATAAAGAATGAACATTTATTAATATCAATGTTTCAACAAAATATAAATACATAAAGTATCTTAATGTCTAATATCTCCTTTGTGGGCACCAATCCCAACAAACTCCCACTTGACTCAAAGGAGATGCGAATGGTCCTTCAGTCCCAATCCTTCTAGGTGTCCCTCGAAGACTTTACTCGTTAAAGGCTTCGTGAAGGGATCAGCAAGGTTGTCTAACGTTGAGATCTTCATGACTTCTGCATCCCCTCTGTGAACGATGTCTCGAACGAGGTGATACTTGCGTTCTATGTGTTTAGAGCGCTTGTGACTTCTTGGCTCCTTACAATTAGCGACTGCCCCACTATTATCACAATGAAGTGTAATAGGCTCGCTTGCACTTGGAACAACTTCCAAGTATATAAGGAATTTCCTTAGCCACACGGCCTCCTTTGCAGCTTCACAAGCTGCCACATACTCGGCTTCCATGGTCGAGTCAGCAACACAAGATTGCTTGATACTCCTCCAAACCACGGATCCACCATTCAGGGTGAACACAGACCCTGATGTGGACTTCCTGGAATCCTTTTCCGCCTGAAAATCGGAGTCGGTGTAACCCGTCATATTTAGGTCACCACCTGAATATGCAAGCATGTAGTTTCTCGTTCTCCGAAGATACTTGAGAACATGCTTGACAACAACCCAGTGCTCGGGTCCAGGGTTCGACTGGAATCTGCTCACTACGCCTACCGCGTAGCATATGTCTGGTCTCGTGTAAAGCATAGCATACATGAGACTTCCTACGGCTGAAGCGTAAGGAATGTGTCTCATGTCCTCAACTTCTTGAGGTGTCTTGGGAGACTGCTCATTTGAGAGATGCACTCCATGTCTGAAAGGTAGCTGTCCTTTCTTGGAGTCTTGCATACTGAAGCGATCCATGATCTTATCAATATAAGATGCCTGGGAGAGTGCTAGCTTACGGTTCTTTCGATCTCTAAATATCTGAATACCTAGAATGTAAGCTGCCTCTCCTAGATCCTTCATCTCAAACTGCTTTGATAGCCAGACTTTAACCTCTGACAACTTTCCTACATCATTCTCAATGAGTAGTATGTCGTCAACATAAAGAACTAAGAAAACCACTTTGCCATCGTTTATCATCTTATAAACGCATGGCTCATCTACAGACTGATCAAAGCCGTAGCTCTTTACAGTCTCGTCGAATCTAATATTCCACGACCTAGATGCTTGCTTGAGTCCATAAATGGAGTTGAGCAATTCACAAACCTTGCCCTGTTGGCCTTTCTCCATGAACCCGTCTGGTTGAGCCATATATATGCGCTCATCAAGATTGCCATTCAGAAATGCAGTCTTGACATCCATTTGCCAGATTTCATAATCTAGGGCTGCGGCAATGGATAAGAGAGTTCGGATGGATTTTAGCATTGCGACTGGCGAGAAGGTATCCTCATAGTCGATACCTTCTTTCTGTGAGTACCCCTTCGCCACAAGTCGTGCTTTAAATGTCTCGACATTTCCATCCGGTCCTCTCTTCTTCTTATAGATCCATTTACAGCCTACAGGCTTGATGCCTTCAGGCAGATCTACAAGCTTCCAGACCTCGTTGACATACATCGAATGCATTTCAACGTTCATGGCTTCTTGCCATAGGTTTGCCTCGGAACTCTGCATTGCGTGGGAAAATGATACGGGATCATCTTCTTCATTGTTTGCAACTGCAGTAAAAGATTCTCCGATACCTATGTATCGAACAGGTTGTCTCACAACTCTGTTGCTACGACGAAGCGCAGGAGTCTCTGATTCCGAGCTTGGCTCTCCCACTGTTGGAATAGGACCCGTCCTATCTTGTGAAGTACTAGTTGCTTCACCCAACAGTTCCTTTAGCACAAGTCTGCTTCTCGGTACCATATTCTTCATATAATCTGCTTCCAGAAACCTAGCGTTCGTGCTAACGAACGTTTTCTGGTCAGCAGCATTATAGAAGATGTACCCTTTTGTTTCTTTTGAATATCCCACGAACAGGCATACTTCTGAACGACTAGCCAACTTGCTAGTCTTTTGTCTCAGCACATGTGCTGGACAACCCCAGATGCGAGTATGGTGTAAAACAGATTTTCTACCACTCCATCTTTCATAAGGTGTGCCAGGTACCGTTTTAGATAGAACCTGGTTCAGAATGTAAGCTGCTGTTTCAAGGGCATATCCCCAGAAAGAATTAGGAAGCGATGAGTAACTCATCATCGATCTCACCATATCTAGCAAAGTTCGATTCCTTCTCTCTGACACACCGTTTTGCTGCGGAGTGCCAGGTGCTGTAAGCTGAGAATGAATGCCTTCTTCTCTAAGAAAGTCTTCGAACTCTCCAGACAAGTACTCTCCCCCTCGATCTGATCGAAGGGTTTTGATCTGTTTCTCCGTTTGCTTTTCAACTAAAGCCTTATACTGTTTGAACATTTCAAAAGTATCTGACTTATGTCGCATAAGGTAGATTTGACCAAATCTAGAGTAGTCATCAGTGAAGGTTACAAAATACTCGTAACCTCCTCTTGCCTGGATGTTAATTGGATCACATACATCACTATGTATTAGTTCCGATACTTGCGTGGCCCTAAGACCCTTTGTTGAGAAAGGTCTCTTGGTCATCTTGCCTTCAAGACAGGATTCACAAGTGGGAAGGCTTCCCACGTGTAGAGATTTTAAAGGACCATCCTTTGTTAATCTCTTGATCCTATCTAGGCCTATATGTCCAAGCCGCAGGTGCCATAGATATGTCTCGTCAGTTTCATCAGTATGAAACGTCTTACGCTTCCTAAGTGAATCACCATTCACTTCGGTGTCCAAGATTGTCGGCTCAGCAGGATATAGGTAATATATTGAATCCACACGTTGAGCTTTAGTAATAAAACAATCATCAATTAAAATTTCAATACCATTATTGATCTTAAAATTGAAACCTTGTTCTTCTAAACGACCAAATGAAATCAAATTCTTGCAAAAATCCGGAACATAGTAAACATTATTCAATAATAAAGTTTCTTTTCCAAACTTGAGCTTCATGGTCCCGACAGATCTTGCTCCGATCTTCGTTCCATCACCCCAGTTGAATCCGAACTCTCCGTCACCTAAGCTCCTGGTTTTCCTAAAACCATTCAAATTACACACAACGTGGTCAGACGCCCCGCAATCAAGAATCCAGGGCGATGCCTTGTTTGTAGTATAACAAGCTTGAGTAACAAAGATCTTACCTTTCCCCTTGACACTCTTGAGGTAGGTAGGGCAGTTCCTACGCCAGTGGCCAGCCTCTCCGCAATGGTGACACTTGTGCTCAGACTTGTCCACCTTTGCGATGCCTTTGCCCTTAGCATCCACAGCCTTCTTGTAAGGCTTCTTGGAACCCGCTCGGTTGGCGTTTTTGGGCCTCTTCATCATCCTCTTAGAACCAGAGGTCGAGGCTCTGTGTTCAGCAACATTGAGCTCTCCCGACTTCTTCTTCTTCTTAGGGAGAAGTCCCTCGGCAGTCTGCAACTCTTTCATAAGCTCAGTTACTGTGTAATTGAGCTTGTTCATGGAGTAGTTCAGACGGAAGCTATCAAAAGATTCCGTAAGAGTCTCCAAGATCATGTCAATCTTGGTTTCTCCGTCAATCTCCGAACCAAGAATCTCCATGTCATTCAGGTGACCCATGATCAATAGCATGTGTTCCCGTACGGAAGATCCTTGCTTCATCCTACAGTTCATGAAACTGCGGATAGCTTGCTGCCTCGCCTGACGCCCATGACATCCAAACATCTCATGGAGATTGAACAGGATTTCATATGCAGTGGCGCTGTCTCTATGAGATTGTTGCAACACATTGCTCATCGATGCTAAAATGTAGCAACGAGCAATCTCATCAGATCTCATCCACGCATCGAAGGCGTCCTTGTCTTCCTTGCTCGAGTCAGCACTCGGTTCAGGAGGACATGGGGTCGTGAGAACGTACTTGTGCTTTTCCACCGTCAATACGATGTCGAGGTTACGTTTCCAGTCAACGTAATTCTCACCCTCGAGTTTATTCGAACTTAAAATCGTTTGTAGTGGGTTAAAAGACATTTTGCTAAAAACATTGATAAATTAAATGACTTTAGTATGTGCTATATTTTCGAATTATATGCATGCATGAACAATCCTAATATGGTGAGGAAAGCGTTAAAATAATTCATGGTATTGTGAACAACAATAGTTAATTACTTTTCCTATGGGGAAACCGTAATTAACCTCCTTTCACAGTCGTGACACATCACTATTTAGTTCGAACCATCCAAGAAGTCACAACTTCTAGTTCTTACTAATTACCATAAATTTTTGGTCACTTATTTTTAATGCAGAGCCTCTATGTGAGGATTACTTTAAAACATAAGTCTAAGTGTATAACCGACACGTGGGCCCTCACTCAAGTCGCTTTGAAGACGGTTCACCTATGTGGAGACCCCGTTTCAAAACTTCTCTTTTAGGCTTAGTTCTTTAACAATGAGATTAATTAAATATTTCCGAAGTACTCCCATTGAAGGGAGGGCCACTATGTGTGACTCTTAGTTCATCACATATTTAATTAATTTCATTCATGTCGGGGACCTTGGGTTGCTTCAACGATAAACAACCCTCCCACTTAGTTTTTGCAAATGAATCATATTCATTTATAACAGTTTATAATTATTTCATAACTTTTATTAATTATAAACTACATGAACAATTTCATTTTCAATGATGTTGGCGTTCTATCCTATTTGACATGTGAGTGCTTTATGCAATGAGATCAATAAATTTAAATATCAAATATGAAAAATTATTTAACTTATCAATAGGCATATTTCTATTATACAACCCTTGTAAATAAATGAAATAAAACATTTTAAATTTCATCTTCAAATGATGCGTCATCGGATGTCTCGGGTCAGCCCCCACACGTTCTCCAACGTGCGGCCAATCCCGAGGTGCTGCCTTCTTGCTCCTTCGTCGTCGAATTACAATAATAAATTACAAATTTACATGTCCTCTCAAATTGAGGCTCACAATTTTAAATAAATTAAAATCCGGGACGATAACCGGAATAAAAACATCCTAGGGCCATATTGACTAAGGATCCATTCATTCACAAGCGCACACACAAAAAACATTCATAATGTATTCATACAAAAACGCCAACACCAACTAGTCAAACAAATTTCCAAACTAGTCATTAAATCTAAATTTTAATGCCTTTTACTAGCTCTGATACCATTTGTTGGAATTTATTTAACAATTAAACAATATTAATTATAATACACATCCTATGTGGCGGAAAATTATAATTAGATCTAATATATTAAAACTAATTTTAATATATTTAACAACCTAAGGCATTAAAATTTATTAAGTAATTATAAACAATTTATAATTCACAAGCTCAATCAAATAATAATAATTTATATAACATTTATATAATTATTTAATTGAGAAAGACTTACGTAAATAGTTGTAAACAACTATGACGTTGCTAGCTAACTCCGGAATGCCACGTCACGCCCAAATTCCGAGAAAAAGCTCGTCGGAATGCACAGGAGTGTCCTCGCCGGAATGGAAGCTGTCGCCGGATTGCACAGCTCCTGGAAGCCTCGCCGGACTGGGATTCCTCGCCTGACAGGGAGTCTGCCGGAATGGGTGACCTCGCCGGACTGGGAGCCTCGCCGGACTGGGGTCTGTCGCCGCGCAGGAACCTGCCTGACAGGGAACTCGCCGGATTGGGAGCCTCGCCGGACTGGGACTTCTCGCCGGACTGGAGATCACTGGGACCCCTCGCCTGATGACCTCGCCGGATTGCCCTCGTCGGAATGCCCTCGCCGGATTGGATCTCCTCGCCTGACAGACAGACTCGCCGGATTGGATCTGCCTCGCCGGATTGCCTCTGTCTCGCCGGATTGGATCCGCCTGACTGGTAGCCCTCGCCGGATTGGATCTGGGTCGCCGGAATGGGCTCCTGGAGGCTGGGAGGTCGCCGGAATGCACAGAAAAACGACCTAGGGTGTTTTATGATGGCTGAAACCTTTTTAAAACAATTTTAAAAATTCCAAAACAGTTTTCTAAATTATTCAAACACCACAAGTGATGAATCAACAATATTACACAAGGAAAATATTGAGATCAAGAGTGTGGGCTCTCAAGAACAATTAGGAATCAAAGATGAAAAAGGGAAAACAATTTTTCTCTCTTTGTTTGGGGTTTTGGCCGAGAATTGCACAAGGGGAAAGGGAGAGAGAGTTGCCGAAAATCTCTTAGGGTTTTCCTTTTGTGATTAGGGTTTCTTAGCTTATTTATACAGGTTATAAATGGGCTTAAGCTGGGTCAAACCCATGACCCTATTCACTTAAGGAATCCGGCCAAAACACTCTCTCCTTACTCGTCCATGTCTTTGATTTTTGTTCCTAAATTTATTTGATTTAATTTCTAAAATTAATTTAGAACTCTCATTATTATTTAATGACACTTCATTAAATATATTTCGTAGTTATCGAATAAGTACGAATTGAGAAACAATTTGTTTTCTTCTTTTAACATATTTAATCACTCGAGAATGTCATCATCAATATGATGTTATCTTGTGACTTAATAAACAAAATAAATAACTAGTTATTTATCGTGTTTCAAGAAAACAACTTTCCCAATATAAATCACTATTTATATTTAATGAGTAAATCAACTTTTCAAGTTCTTTTAATCTCTTCCAAGTGTCTATCATTGAGACCTCATGGACCCACATGAACGAAGCTTTAGAATAAAGTACGGACACAAAAGTTCACAAACTTTTTCCGACTTTTAATTCTTAATATTGATCGATTCCACTAAAGGACCAATATTGATAATCTCTCTGTTCATGTGCGTATCTTTTATGTTTGATATGAAGAAAAAATTTCTCATACGATCCACGGAGTATATTACGATGTTACCCTTCATGTGTATCAGTAACTGAGAGGAATGTAAAAATTACTGTTTTACCCCTCGAGTTATTATTTCACTAACTCCTTTGTTATTTGTGAATGAGAAAAACATAGAGTGAGATGTCTGTACATGTCACATGTTTTAATCAAAGAATGAACTCATTCAATGAATACCTGGCCAGGTTTATTCATTCACACTCTCATAACAAAGCATAGTGTGATACTAATGCATTTGCATTGTTGTTACATGAATTCCATATCTGTGAATCATGTAACCCAACATTGCATCCTTGTGACACCAACAGTCGGGTCAGATGCAACTAAAATTTAGTCATTGCCCATTGACGAATCAAATGTCACAAAGTGCAATGTCAATTACATATTCACTTCAGGATTAAGGTAAGTATCATAATACTCCTTTTAGTTGTGAACTTGAAATTTCGAGTGTGTAAACAGTTTTGTCTCGAGCTTCTAAGTGTCACTTGTCTTGTTCAGTATCTTCTATAAAATACTCAGTATGAATCATAGAGTCACAACTCTCTATATCACAAGATGAGATATCATGATTCATGCTAACAATCAATAATAAGATACGATTGCTCTATCGATCTTTAGATTGCGAACAAATGGTTTCAAACTTGTCACAAGGGGTTATCTTGTCAAGTCTGTACTTAACACCCTTTTCGTTGATGACAGTTTCAGAGCATAGCTTAAACATAACTAAACACAGTCTTATAAAGAATGAACATTTATTAATATCAATGTTTCAACAAAATATAAATACATAAAGTATCTTAATGTCTAATATCTCCTTTGTGGGCACCAATCCCAACAAACTCCCACTTGACTCAAAGGAGATGCGAATGGTCCTTCAGTCCCAATCCTTCTAGGTGTCCCTCGAAGACTTTACTCGTTAAAGGCTTCGTGAAGGGATCAGCAAGGTTGTCTAACGTTGAGATCTTCATGACTTCTGCATCCC
Source organism: Urtica urens (assembly GCA_958296335.1). NCBI lineage: Eukaryota > Viridiplantae > Streptophyta > Magnoliopsida > Rosales > Urticaceae > Urtica > Urtica urens. The sequence continues at coordinate 736,169 of OY282522.1, forward strand.
CTCTGTGAACGATGTCTCGAACGAGGTGATACTTGCGTTCTATGTGTTTAGAGCGCTTGTGACTTCTTGGCTCCTTACAATTAGCGACTGCCCCACTATTATCACAATGAAGTGTAATAGGCTCGCTTGCACTTGGAACAACTTCCAAGTATATAAGGAATTTCCTTAGCCACACGGCCTCCTTTGCAGCTTCACAAGCTGCCACATACTCGGCTTCCATGGTCGAGTCAGCAACACAAGATTGCTTGATACTCCTCCAAACCACAGATCCACCATTCAGGGTGAACACAGACCCTGATGTGGACTTCCTGGAATCCTTGTCCGCCTGAAAATCGGAGTCGGTGTAACCCGTCATATTTAGGTCACCACCTGAATATGCAAGCATGTAGTTTCTCGTTCTCCGAAGATACTTGAGAACATGCTTGACAGCAACCCAGTGCTCGGGTCCAGGGTTCGACTGGAATCTGCTCACTACGCCTACCGCGTAGCATATGTCTGGTCTCGTGTAAAGCATAGCATACATGAGACTTCCTACGGCTGAAGCGTAAGGAATGTGTCTCATGTCCTCAACTTCTTGAGGTGTCTTGGGAGACTGCTTATTTGAGAGATGCACTCCATGTCTGAAAGGTAGCTGTCCTTTCTTGGAGTCTTGCATACTGAAGCGATCCATGATCTTATCAATATAAGATGCCTGGGAGAGTGCTAGCTTACGGTTCTTTCGATCTCTAAATATCTGAATACCTAGAATGTAAGCTGCCTCTCCTAGATCCTTCATCTCAAACTGCTTTGATAGCCAGACTTTAACCTCTGACAACTTTCCTACATCATTCCCAATGAGTAGTATGTCGTCAACATAAAGAACTAAGAAAACCACTTTGCCATCGTTTATCATCTTATAAACGCATGGCTCATCTACAGACTGATCAAAGCCGTAGCTCTTTACAGTCTCGTCGAATCTAATATTCCACGACCTAGATGCTTGCTTGAGTCCATAAATGGACTTGAGCAATTCACAAACCTTGCCCTGTTGGCCTTTCTCCATGAACCCGTCTGGTTGAGCCATATATATGCGCTCATCAAGATTGCCATTCAGAAATGCAGTCTTGACATCCATTTGCCAGATTTCATAATCTAGGGCTGCGGCAATGGATAAGAGAGTTCGGATGGATTTTAGCATTGCGACTGGCGAGAAGGTATCCTCATAGTCGATACCTTCTTTCTGTGAGTACCCCTTCGCCACAAGTCGTGCTTTAAATGTCTCGACATTTCCATCCGGTCCTCTCTTCTTCTTATAGATCCATTTACAGCCTACAGGCTTGATGCCTTCAGGCAGATCTACAAGCTTCCAGACCTCGTTGACATACATCGAATGCATTTCAACGTTCATGGCTTCTTGCCATAGGTTTGCCTCGGAACTCTGCATTGCGTGGGAAAATGATACGGGATCATCTTCTTCATTGTTTGCAACTGCAGTAAAAGATTCTCCGATACCTATGTATCGAACAGGTTGTCTCACAACTCTGTTGCTACGACGAAGCGCAGGAGTCTCTGATTCCGAGCTTGGCTCTCCCACTGTTGGAATAGGACCCGTCCTATCTTGTGAAGTACTAGTTGCTTCACCCAACAGTTCCTTTAGCACAAGTCTGCTTCTCGGTACCATATTCTTCATATAATCTGCTTCCAGAAACCTAGCGTTCGTGCTAACGAACGTTTTCTGGTCAGCAGCATTATAGAAGATGTACCCTTTTGTTTCTTTTGAATATCCCACGAACATGCATACTTCTGAACGACTAGCCAACTTGCTAGTCTTTTGTCTCAGCACATGTGCTGGACAACCCCAGATGCGAGTATGGTGTAAAACAGATTTTCTACCACTCCATCTTTCATAAGGTGTGCCAGGTACCGTTTTAGATAGAACCTGGTTCAGAATGTAAGCTGCTGTTTCAAGGGCATATCCCCAGAACGAATTAGGAAGCGATGAGTAACTCATCATCGATCTCACCATATCTAGCAAAGTTCGATTCCTTCTCTCTGACACACCGTTTTGCTGCGGAGTGCCAGGTGCTGTAAGCTGAGAATGAATGCCTTCTTCTCTAAGAAAGTCTTCGAACTCTCCAGACAAGTACTCTCCCCCTCGATCTGATCGAAGGGTTTTGATCTGTTTCTCCGTTTGCTTTTCAACTAAAGCCTTATACTGTTTGAACATTTCAAAAGTATCTGACTTATGTCGCATAAGGTAGATTTGACCAAATCTAGAGTAGTCATCAGTGAAGGTTACAAAATACTCGTAACCTCCTCTTGCCTGGATGTTAATTGGATCACATACATCACTATGTATTAGTTCCGATACTTGCGTGGCCCTAAGACCCTTTGTTGAGAAAGGTCTCTTGGTCATCTTGCCTTCAAGACAGGATTCACAAGTGGGAAGGCTTCCCACGTGTAGAGATTTTAAAGGACCATCCTTTGTTAATCTCTTGATCCTATCTAGGCCTATATGTCCAAGCCGCAGGTGCCATAGATATGTCTCGTCAGTTTCATCAGTATGAAACGTCTTACGCTTCCTAAGTGAATCACCATTCACTTCGGTGTCCAAGATTGTCGGCTCAGCAGGATATAGGTAATATATTGAATCCACACGTTGAGCTTTAGTAATAAAACAATCATCAATTAAAATTTCAATACCATTATTGATCTTAAAATTGAAACCTTTTTCTTCTAAACGACCAAATGAAATCAAATTCTTGCAAAAATCCGGAACATAGTAAACATTATTCAATAATAAAGTTTCTTTTCCAAACTTGAGCTTCATGGTCCCGACAGATCTTGCTCCGATCTTCGTTCCATCACCCCAGTTGAATCCGAACTCTCCGTCACCTAAGCTCCTGGTTTTCCTAAAACCATTCAAATTACACACAACGTGGTCAGACGCCCCGCAATCAAGAATCCAGGGCGATGCCTTGTTTGTAGTATAACAAGCTTGAGTAACAAAGATCTTACCTTTCCCCTTGACACTCTTGAGGTAGGTAGGGCAGTTCCTACGCCAGTGGCCAGCCTCTCCGCAATGGTGACACTTGTGCTCAGACTTGTCCACCTTTGCGATGCCTTTGCCCTTAGCATCCACAGCCTTCTTGTAAGGCTTCTTGGAACCCGCTCGGTTGGCGTTTTTGGGCCTCTTCATCATCCTCTTAGAACCAGAGGTCGAGGCTCTGTGTTCAGCAACATTGAGCTCTCCCGACTTCTTCTTCTTCTTAGGGAGAAGTCCCTCGGCAGTCTGCAACTCTTTCATAAGCTCAGTTACTGTGTAATTGAGCTTGTTCATGGAGTAGTTCAGACGGAAGCTATCAAAAGATTCCGTAAGAGTCTCCAAGATCATGTCAATCTTGGTTTCTCCGTCAATCTCCGAACCAAGAATCTCCATGTCATTCAGGTGACCCATGATCAATAGCATGTGTTCCCGTACGGAAGATCCTTGCTTCATCCTACAGTTCATGAAACTGCGGATAGCTTGCTGCCTCGCCTGACGCCCATGACATCCAAACATCTCATGGAGATTGAACAGGATTTCATATGCAGTGGCGCTGTCTCTATGAGATTGTTGCAACACATTGCTCATCGATGCTAAAATGTAGCAACGAGCAATCTCATCAGATCTCATCCACGCATCGAAGGCGTCCTTGTCTTCCTTGCTCGAGTCAGCACTCGGTTCAGGAGGACATGGGGTCGTGAGAACGTACTTGTGCTTTTCCACCGTCAATACGATGTCGAGGTTACGTTTCCAGTCAACGTAATTCTCACCCTCGAGTTTATTTGAACTTAAAATCGTTTGTAGTGGGTTAAAAGACATTTTGCTAAAAACATTGATAAATTAAATGACTTTAGTATGTGCTATATTTTCGAATTATATGCATGCATGAACAATCCTAATATGGTGAGGAAAGCGTTAAAATAATTCATGGTATTGTGAACAACAATAGTTAATTACTTTTCCTATGGGGAAACCGTAATTAACCTCCTTTCACAGTCGTGACACATCACTATTTAGTTCGAACCATCCAAGAAGTCACAACTTCTAGTTCTTACTAATTACCATAAATTTTTGGTCACTTATTTTTAATGCAGAGCCTCTATGTGAGGATTACTTTAAAACATAAGTCTAAGTGTATAACCGACACGTGGGCCCTCACTCAAGTCGCTTTGAAGACGGTTCACCTATGTGGAGACCCCGTTTCAAAACTTCTCTTTTAGGCTTAGTTCTTTAACAATGAGATTAATTAAATACTTCCGAAGTACTCCCATTGAAGGGAGGGCCACTATGTGTGACTCTTAGTTCATCACATATTTAATTAATTTCATTCATGTCGGGGACCTTGGGTTGCTTCAACGATAAACAACCCTCCCACTTAGTTTTTGCAAATGAATCATATTCATTTATAACAGTTTATAATTATTTCATAACTTTTATTAATTATAAACTACATGAACAATTTCATTTTCAATGATGTTGGCGTTCTATCCTATTTGACATGTGAGTGCTTTATGCAATGAGATCAATAAATTTAAATATCAAATATGAAAAATTATTTAACTTATCAATAGGCATATTTCTATTATACAACCCTTGTAAATAAATGAAATAAAACATTTTAAATTTCATCTTCAAATGATGCGTCATCGGATGTCTCGGGTCAGCCCCCACACGTTCTCCAACGTGCGGCCAATCCCGAGGTGCTGCCTTCTTTCTCCTTCGTCGTCGAATTACAATAATAAATTACAAATTTACATGTCCTCTCAAATTGAGGCTCACAATTTTAAATAAATTAAAATCCGGGACGATAACCGGAATAAAAACATCCTAGGGCCATATTGACTAAGGATCCATTCATTCACAAGCGCACACACAAAAAACATTCATAATGTATTCATACAAAAACGCCAACACCAACTAGTCAAACAAATTTCCAAACTAGTCATTAAATCTAAATTTTAATGCCTTTTACTAGCTCTGATACCATTTGTTGGAATTTATTTAACAATTAAACAATATTAATTATAATACACATCCTATGTGGCGGAAAATTATAATTAGATCTAATATATTAAAACTAATTTTAATATATTTAACAACCTAAGGCATTAAAATTTATTAAGTAATTATAAACAATTTATAATTCACAAGCTCAATCAAATAATAATAATTTATATAACATTTATATAATTATTTAATTGAGAAAGACTTACGTAAATAGTTGTAAACAACTATGACGTTGCTAGCTAACTCCGGAATGCCACGTCACGCCCAAATTCCGAGAAAAAGCTCGTCGGAATGCACAGGAGTGTCCTCGCCGGAATGGAAGCTGTCGCCGGATTGCACAGCTCCTGGAAGCCTCGCCGGACTGGGATTCCTCGCCTGACAGGGAGTCTGCCGGAATGGGTGACCTCGCCGGACTGGGAGCCTCGCCGGACTGGGGTCTGTCGCCGCGCAGGAACCTGCCTGACAGGGAACTCGCCGGATTGGGAGCCTCGCCGGACTGGGACTTCTCGCCGGACTGGAGATCACTGGGACCCCTCGCCTGATGACCTCGCCGGATTGCCCTCGTCGGAATGCCCTCGCCGGATTGGATCTCCTCGCCTGACAGACAGACTCGCCGGATTGGATCTGCCTCGCCGGATTGCCTCTGTCTCGCCGGATTGGATCCGCCTGACTGGTAGCCCTCGCCGGATTGGATCTGGGTCGCCGGAATGGGCTCCTGGAGGCTGGGAGGTCGCCGGAATGCACAGATAAACGACCTAGGGTGTTTTATGATGGCTGAAACCTTTTTAAAACAATTTTAAAAATTCCAAAACAGTTTTCTAAATTATTCAAACACCACAAGTGATGAATCAACAATATTACACAAGGAAAATATTGAGATCAAGAGTGTGGGCTCTCAAGAACAATTAGGAATCAAAGATGAAAAAGGGAAAACAATTTTTCTCTCTTTGTTTGGGGTTTTGGCCGAGAATTGCACAAGGGGAAAGGGAGAGAGAGTTGCCGAAAATCTCTTAGGGTTTTCCTTTTGTGATTAGGGTTTCTTAGCTTATTTATACAGGTTATAAATGGGCTTAAGCTGGGTCAAACCCATGACCCTATTCACTTAAGGAATCCGGCCAAAACACTCTCTCCTTACTCGTCCATGTCTTTGATTTTTGTTCCTAAATTTATTTGATTTAATTTCTAAAATTAATTTAGAACTCTCATTATTATTTAATGACACTTCATTAAATATATTTCGTAGTTATCGAATAAGTACGAATTGAGAAACAATTTGTTTTCTTCTTTTAACATATTTAATCACTCGAGAATGTCATCATCAATATGATGTTATCTTGTGACTTAATAAACAAAATAAATAACTAGTTATTTATCGTGTTTCAAGAAAACAACTTTCCCAATATAAATCACTATTTATATTTAATGAGTAAATCAACTTTTCAAGTTCTTTTAATCTCTTCCAAGTGTCTATCATTGAGACCTCATGGACCCACATGAACGAAGCTTTAGAATAAAGTACGGACACAAAAGTTCACAAACTTTTTCCGACTTTTAATTCTTAATATTGATCGATTCCACTAAAGGACCAATATTGATAATCTCTCTGTTCATGTGCGTATCTTTTATGTTTGATATGAAGAAAAAATTTCTCATACGATCCACGGAGTATATTACGATGTTACCCTTCATGTGTATCAGTAACTGAGAGGAATGTAAAAATTACTGTTTTACCCCTCGAGTTATTATTTCACTAACTCCTTTGTTATTTGTGAATGAGAAAAACATAGAGTGAGATGTCTGTACATGTCACATGTTTTAATCAAAGAATGAACTCATTCAATGAATACCTGGCCAGGTTTATTCATTCACACTCTCATAACAAAGCATAGTGTGATACTAATGCATTTGCATTGTTGTTACATGAATTCCATATCTGTGAATCATGTAACCCAACATTGCATCCTTGTGACACCAACAGTCGGGTCAGATGCAACTAAAATTTAGTCATTGCCCATTGACGAATCAAATGTCACAAAGTGCAATGTCAATTACATATTCACTTCAGGATTAAGGTAAGTATCATAATACTCCTTTTAGTTGTGAACTTGAAATTTCGAGTGTGTAAACAGTTTTGTCTCGAGCTTCTAAGTGTCACTTGTCTTGTTCAGTATCTTCTATAAAATACTCAGTATGAATCATAGAGTCACAACTCTCTATATCACAAGATGAGATATCATGATTCATGCTAACAATCAATAATAAGATACGATTGCTCTATCGATCTTTAGATTGCGAACAAATGGTTTCAAACTTGTCACAAGGGGTTATCTTGTCAAGTCTGTACTTAACACCCTTTTCGTTGATGACAGTTTCAGAGCATAGCTTAAACATAACTAAACACAGTCTTATAAAGAATGAACATTTATTAATATCAATGTTTCAACAAAATATAAATACATAAAGTATCTTAATGTCTAATATCTCCTTTGTGGGCACCAATCCCAACAAACTCCCACTTGACTCAAAGGAGATGCGAATGGTCCTTCAGTCCCAATCCTTCTAGGTGTCCCTCGAAGACTTTACTCGTTAAAGGCTTCGTGAAGGGATCAGCAAGGTTGTCTAACGTTGAGATCTTCATGACTTCTGCATCCCCTCTGTGAACGATGTCTCGAACGAGGTGATACTTGCGTTCTATGTGTTTAGAGCGCTTGTGACTTCTTGGCTCCTTACAATTAGCGACTGCCCCACTATTATCACAATGAAGTGTAATAGGCTCGCTTGCACTTGGAACAACTTCCAAGTATATAAGGAATTTCCTTAGCCACACGGCCTCCTTTGCAGCTTCACAAGCTGCCACATACTCGGCTTCCATGGTCGAGTCAGCAACACAAGATTGCTTGATACTCCTCCAAACCACGGATCCACCATTCAGGGTGAACACAGACCCTGATGTGGACTTCCTGGAATCCTTGTCCGCCTGAAAATCGGAGTCGGTGTAACCCGTCATATTTAGGTCACCACCTGAATATGCAAGCATGTAGTTTCTCGTTCTCCGAAGATACTTGAGAACATGCTTGACAGCAACCCAGTGCTCGGGTCCAGGGTTCGACTGGAATCTGCTCACTACGCCTACCGCGTAGCATATGTCTGGTCTCGTGTAAAGCATAGCATACATGAGACTTCCTACGGCTGAAGCGTAAGGAATGTGTCTCATGTCCTCAACTTCTTGAGGTGTCTTGGGAGACTGCTCATTTGAGAGATGCACTCCATGTCTGAAAGGTAGCTGTCCTTTCTTGGAGTCTTGCATACTGAAGCGATCCATGATCTTATCAATATAAGATGCCTGGGAGAGTGCTAGCTTACGGTTCTTTCGATCTCTAAATATCTGAATACCTAGAATGTAAGCTGCCTCTCCTAGATCCTTCATCTCAAACTGCTTTGATAGCCAGACTTTAACCTCTGACAACTTTCCTACATCATTCCCAATGAGTAGTATGTCGTCAACATAAAGAACTAAGAAAACCACTTTGCCATCGTTTATCATCTTATAAACGCATGGCTCATCTACAGACTGATCAAAGCCGTAGCTCTTTACAGTCTCGTCGAATCTAATATTCCACGACCTAGATGCTTGCTTGAGTCCATAAATGGACTTGAGCAATTCACAAACCTTGCCCTGTTGGCCTTTCTCCATGAACCCGTCTGGTTGAGCCATATATATGCGCTCATCAAGATTGCCATTCAGAAATGCAGTCTTGACATCCATTTGCCAGATTTCATAATCTAGGGCTGCGGCAATGGATAAGAGAGTTCGGATGGATTTTAGCATTGCGACTGGCGAGAAGGTATCCTCATAGTCGATACCTTCTTTCTGTGAGTACCCCTTCGCCACAAGTCGTGCTTTAAATGTCTCGACATTTCCATCCGGTCCTCTCTTCTTCTTATAGATCCATTTACAGCCTACAGGCTTGATGCCTTCAGGCAGATCTACAAGCTTCCAGACCTCGTTGACATACATCGAATGCATTTCAACGTTCATGGCTTCTTGCCATAGGTTTGCCTCGGAACTCTGCATTGCGTGGGAAAATGATACGGGATCATCTTCTTCATTGTTTGCAACTGCAGTAAAAGATTCTCCGATACCTATGTATCGAACAGGTTGTCTCACAACTCTGTTGCTACGACGAAGCGCAGGAGTCTCTGATTCCGAGCTTGGTTCTCCCACTGTTGGAATAGGACCCGTCCTATCTTGTGAAGTACTAGTTGCTTCACCCAACAGTTCCTTTAGCACAAGTCTGCTTCTCGGTACCATATTCTTCATATAATCTGCTTCCAGAAACCTAGCGTTCGTGCTAACGAACGTTTTCTGGTCAGCAGCATTATAGAAGATGTACCCTTTTGTTTCTTTTGAATATCCCACGAACATGCATACTTCTGAACGACTAGCCAACTTGCTAGTCTTTTGTCTCAGCACATGTGCTGGACAACCCCAGATGCGAGTATGGTGTAAAACAGATTTTCTACCACTCCATCTTTCATAAGGTGTGCCAGGTACCGTTTTAGATAGAACCTGGTTCAGAATGTAAGCTGCTGTTTCAAGGGCATATCCCCAGAACGAATTAGGAAGCGATGAGTAACTCATCATCGATCTCACCATATCTAGCAAAGTTCGATTCCTTCTCTCTGACACACCGTTTTGCTGCGGAGTGCCAGGTGCTGTAAGCTGAGAATGAATGCCTTCTTCTCTAAGAAAGTCTTCGAACTCTCCAGACAAGTACTCTCCCCCTCGATCTGATCGAAGGGTTTTGATCTGTTTCTCCGTTTGCTTTTCAACTAAAGCCTTATACTGTTTGAACATTTCAAAAGTATCTGACTTATGTCGCATAAGGTAGATTTGACCAAATCTAGAGTAGTCATCAGTGAAGGTTACAAAATACTCGTAACCTCCTCTTGCCTGGATGTTAATTGGATCACATACATCACTATGTATTAGTTCCGATACTTGCGTGGCCCTAAGACCCTTTGTTGAGAAAGGTCTCTTGGTCATCTTGCCTTCAAGACAGGATTCACAAGTGGGAAGGCTTCCCACGTGTAGAGATTTTAAAGGACCATCCTTTGTTAATCTCTTGATCCTATCTAGGCCTATATGTCCAAGCCGCAGGTGCCATAGATATGTCTCGTCAGTTTCATCAGTATGAAACGTCTTACGCTTCCTAAGTGAATCACCATTCACTTCGGTGTCCAAGATTGTCGGCTCAGCAGGATATAGGTAATATATTGAATCCACACGTTGAGCTTTAGTAATAAAACAATCATCAATTAAAATTTCAATACCATTATTGATCTTAAAATTGAAACCTTGTTCTTCTAAACGACCAAATGAAATCAAATTCTTGCAAAAATCCGGAACATAGTAAACATTATTCAATAATAAAGTTTCTTTTCCAAACTTGAGCTTCATGGTCCCGACAGATCTTGCTCCGATCTTCGTTCCATCACCCCAGTTGAATCCGAACTCTCCGTCACCTAAGCTCCTGGTTTTCCTAAAACCATTCAAATTACACACAACGTGGTCAGACGCCCCGCAATCAAGAATCCAGGGCGATGCCTTGTTTGTAGTATAACAAGCTTGAGTAACAAAGATCTTACCTTTCCCCTTGACACTCTTGAGGTAGGTAGGGCAGTTCCTACGCCAGTGGCCAGCCTCTCCGCAATGGTGACACTTGTGCTCAGACTTGTCCACCTTTGCGATGCCTTTGCCCTTAGCATCCACAGCCTTCTTGTAAGGCTTCTTGGAACCCGCTCGGTTGGCGTTTTTGGGCCTCTTCATCATCCTCTTAGAACCAGAGGTCGAGGCTCTGTGTTCAGCAACATTGAGCTCTCCCGACTTCTTCTTCTTCTTAGGGAGAAGTCCCTCGGCAGTCTGCAACTCTTTCATAAGCTCAGTTACTGTGTAATTGAGCTTGTTCATGGAGTAGTTCAGACGGAAGCTATCAAAAGATTCCGTAAGAGTCTCCAAGATCATGTCAATCTTGGTTTCTCCGTCAATCTCCGAACCAAGAATCTCCATGTCATTCAGGTGACCCATGATCAATAGCATGTGTTCCCGTACGGAAGATCCTTGCTTCATCCTACAGTTCATGAAACTGCGGATAGCTTGCTGCCTCGCCTGACGCCCATGACATCCAAACATCTCATGGAGATTGAACAGGATTTCATATGCAGTGGCGCTGTCTCTATGAGATTGTTGCAACACATTGCTCATCGATGCTAAAATGTAGCAACGAGCAATCTCATCAGATCTCATCCACGCATCGAAGGCGTCCTTGTCTTCCTTGCTCGAGTCAGCACTCGGTTCAGGAGGACATGGGGTCGTGAGAACGTACTTGTGCTTTTCCACCGTCAATACGATGTCGAGGTTACGTTTCCAGTCAACGTAATTCTCACCCTCGAGTTTATTTGAACTTAAAATCGTTTGTAGTGGGTTAAAAGACATTTTGCTAAAAACATTGATAAATTAAATGACTTTAGTATGTGCTATATTTTCGAATTATATGCATGCATGAACAATCCTAATATGGTGAGGAAAGCGTTAAAATAATTCATGGTATTGTGAACAACAATAGTTAATTACTTTTCCTATGGGGAAACCGTAATTAACCTCCTTTCACAGTCGTGACACATCACTATTTAGTTCGAACCATCCAAGAAGTCACAACTTCTAGTTCTTACTAATTACCATAAATTTTTGGTCACTTATTTTTAATGCAGAGCCTCTATGTGAGGATTACTTTAAAACATAAGTCTAAGTGTATAACCGACACGTGGGCCCTCACTCAAGTCGCTTTGAAGACGGTTCACCTATGTGGAGACCCCGTTTCAAAACTTCTCTTTTAGGCTTAGTTCTTTAACAATGAGATTAATTAAATACTTCCGAAGTACTCCCATTGAAGGGAGGGCCACTATGTGTGACTCTTAGTTCATCACATATTTAATTAATTTCATTCATGTCGGGGACCTTGGGTTGCTTCAACGATAAACAACCCTCCCACTTAGTTTTTGCAAATGAATCATATTCATTTATAACAGTTTATAATTATTTCATAACTTTTATTAATTATAAACTACATGAACAATTTCATTTTCAATGATGTTGGCGTTCTATCCTATTTGACATGTGAGTGCTTTATGCAATGAGATCAATAAATTTAAATATCAAATATGAAAAATTATTTAACTTATCAATAGGCATATTTCTATTATACAACCCTTGTAAATAAATGAAATAAAACATTTTAAATTTCATCTTCAAATGATGCGTCATCGGATGTCTCTGGTCAGCCCCCACACGTTCTCCAACGTGCGGCCAATACCGAGGTGCTGCCTTCTTGCTCCTTCGTCGTCGAATTACAATAATAAATTACAAATTTACATGTCCTCTCAAATTGAGGCTCACAATTTTAAATAAATTAAAATCCGGGACGATAACCGGAATAAAAACATCCTAGGGCCATATTGACTAAGGATCCATTCATTCACAAGCGCACACACAAAAAACATTCATAATGTATTCATACAAAAACGCCAACACCAACTAGTCAAACAAATTTCCAAACTAGTCATTAAATCTAAATTTTAATGCCTTTTACTAGCTCTGATACCATTTGTTGGAATTTAATTAACAATTAAACAATATTAATTATAATACACATCCTATGTGGCGGAAAATTATAATTAGATCTAATATATTAAAACTAATTTTAATATATTTAACAACCTAAGGCATTAAAATTTATTAAGTAATTATAAACAATTTATAATTCACAAGCTCAATCAAATAATAATAATTTATATAACATTTATATAATTATTTAATTGAGAAAGACTTACGTAAATAGTTGTAAACAACTATGACGTTGCTAGCTAACTCCGGAATGCCACGTCACGCCCAAATTCCGAGAAAAAGCTCGTCGGAATGCACAGGAGTGTCCTCGCCGGAATGGAAGCTGTCGCCGGATTGCACAGCTCCTGGAAGCCTCGCCGGACTGGGATTCCTCGCCTGACAGGGAGTCTGCCGGAATGGGTGACCTCGCCGGACTGGGAGCCTCGCCGGACTGGGGTCTGTCGCCGCGCAGGAACCTGCCTGACAGGGAACTCGCCGGATTGGGAGCCTCGCCGGACTGGGACTTCTCGCCGGACTGGAGATCACTGGGACCCCTCGCCTGATGACCTCGCCGGATTGCCCTCGTCGGAATGCCCTCGCCGGATTGGATCTCCTCGCCTGACAGACAGACTCGCCGGATTGGATCTGCCTCGCCGGATTGCCTCTGTCTCGCCGGATTGGATCCGCCTGACTGGTAGCCCTCGCCGGATTGGATCTGGGTCGCCGGAATGGGCTCCTGGAGGCTGGGAGGTCGCCGGAATGCACAGAAAAACGACCTAGGGTGTTTTATGATGGCTGAAACCTTTTTAAAACAATTTTAAAAATTCCAAAACAGTTTTCTAAATTATTCAAACACCACAAGTGATGAATCAACAATATTACACAAGGAAAATATTGAGATCAAGAGTGTGGGCTCTCAAGAACAATTAGGAATCAAAGATGAAAAAGGGAAAACAATTTTTCTCTCTTTGTTTGGGGTTTTGGCCGAGAATTGCACAAGGGGAAAGGGAGAGAGAGTTGCCGAAAATCTCTTAGGGTTTTCCTTTTGTGATTAGGGTTTCTTAGCTTATTTATACAGGTTATAAATGGGCTTAAGCTGGGTCAAACCCATGACCCTATTCACTTAAGGAATCCGGCCAAAACACTCTCTCCTTACTCGTCCATGTCTTTGATTTTTGTTCCTAAATTTATTTGATTTAATTTCTAAAATTAATTTAGAACTCTCATTATTATTTAATGACACTTCATTAAATATATTTCGTAGTTATCGAATAAGTACGAATTGAGAAACAATTTGTTTTCTTCTTTTAACATATTTAATCACTCGAGAATGTCATCATCAATATGATGTTATCTTGTGACTTAATAAACAAAATAAATAACTAGTTATTTATCGTGTTTCAAGAAAACAACTTTCCCAATATAAATCACTATTTATATTTAATGAGTAAATCAACTTTTCAAGTTCTTTTAATCTCTTCCAAGTGTCTATCATTGAGACCTCATGGACCCACATGAACGAAGCTTTAGAATAAAGTACGGACACAAAAGTTCACAAACTTTTTCCGACTTTTAATTCTTAATATTGATCGATTCCACTAAAGGACCAATATTGATAATCTCTCTGTTCATGTGCGTATCTTTTATGTTTGATATGAAGAAAAAATTTCTCATACGATCCACGGAGTATATTACGATGTTACCCTTCATGTGTATCAGTAACTGAGAGGAATGTAAAAATTACTGTTTTACCCCTCGAGTTATTATTTCACTAACTCCTTTGTTATTTGTGAATGAGAAAAACATAGAGTGAGATGTCTGTACATGTCACATGTTTTAATCAAAGAATGAACTCATTCAATGAATACCTGGCCAGGTTTATTCATTCACACTCTCATAACAAAGCATAGTGTGATACTAATGCATTTGCATTGTTGTTACATGAATTCCATATCTGTGAATCATGTAACCCAACATTGCATCCTTGTGACACCAACAGTCGGGTCAGATGCAACTAAAATTTAGTCATTGCCCATTGACGAATCAAATGTCACAAAGTGCAATGTCAATTACATATTCACTTCAGGATTAAGGTAAGTATCATAATACTCCTTTTAGTTGTGAACTTGAAATTTCGAGTGTGTAAACAGTTTTGTCTCGAGCTTCTAAGTGTCACTTGTCTTGTTCAGTATCTTCTATAAAATACTCAGTATGAATCATAGAGTCACAACTCTCTATATCACAAGATGAGATATCATGATTCATGCTAACAACCAATAATAAGATACGATTGCTCTATCGATCTTTAGATTGCGAACAAATGGTTTCAAACTTGTCACAAGGGGTTATCTTGTCAAGTCTGTACTTAACACCCTTTTCGTTGATGACAGTTTCAGAGCATAGCTTAAACATAACTAAACACAGTCTTATAAAGAATGAACATTTATTAATATCAATGTTTCAACAAAATATAAATACATAAAGTATCTTAATGTCTAATATCTCCTTTGTGGGCACCAATCCCAACAAACTCCCACTTGACTCAAATGAGATGCGAATGGTCCTTCAGTCCCAATCCTTCTAGGTGTCCCTCGAAGACTTTACTCGTTAAAGGCTTCGTGAAGGGATCAGCAAGGTTGTCTAACGTTGAGATCTTCATGACTTCTGCATCCCCTCTGTGAACGATGTCTCGAACGAGGTGATACTTGCGTTCTATGTGTTTAGAGCGCTTGTGACTTCTTGGCTCCTTACAATTAGCGACTGCCCCACTATTATCACAATGAAGTGTAATAGGCTCGCTTGCACTTGGAACAACTTCCAAGTATATAAGGAATTTCCTTAGCCACACGGCCTCCTTTGCAGCTTCACAAGCTGCCACATACTCGGCTTCCATGGTCGAGTCAGCAACACAAGATTGCTTGATACTCCTCCAAACCACAGATCCACCATTCAGGGTGAACACAGACCCTGATGTGGACTTCCTGGAATCCTTGTCCGCCTGAAAATCGGAGTCGGTGTAACCCGTCATATTTAGGTCACCACCTGAATATGCAAGCATGTAGTTTCTCGTTCTCCGAAGATACTTGAGAACATGCTTGACAGCAACCCAGTGCTCGGGTCCAGGGTTCGACTGGAATCTGCTCACTACGCCTACCGCGTAGCATATGTCTGGTCTCGTGTAAAGCATAGCATACATGAGACTTCCTACGGCTGAAGCGTAAGGAATGTGTCTCATGTCCTCAACTTCTTGAGGTGTCTTGGGAGACTGCTCATTTGAGAGATGCACTCCATGTCTGAAAGGTAGCTGTCCTTTCTTGGAGTCTTGCATACTGAAGCGATCCATGATCTTATCAATATAAGATGCCTGGGAGAGTGCTAGCTTACGGTTCTTTCGATCTCTAAATATCTGAATACCTAGAATGTAAGCTGCCTCTCCTAGATCCTTCATCTCAAACTGCTTTGATAGCCAGACTTTAACCTCTGACAACTTTCCTACATCATTCCCAATGAGTAGTATGTCGTCAACATAAAGAACTAAGAAAACCACTTTGCCATCGTTTATCATCTTATAAACGCATGGCTCATCTACAGACTGATCAAAGCCGTAGCTCTTTACAGTCTCGTCGAATCTAATATTCCACGACCTAGATGCTTGCTTGAGTCCATAAATGGACTTGAGCAATTCACAAACCTTGCCCTGTTGGCCTTTCTCCATGAACCCGTCTGGTTGAGCCATATATATGCGCTCATCAAGATTGCCATTCAGAAATGCAGTCTTGACATCCATTTGCCAGATTTCATAATCTAGGGCTGCGGCAATGGATAAGAGAGTTCGGATGGATTTTAGCATTGCGACTGGCGAGAAGGTATCCTCATAGTCGATACCTTCTTTCTGTGAGTACCCCTTCGCCACAAGTCGTGCTTTAAATGTCTCGACATTTCCATCCGGTCCTCTCTTCTTCTTATAGATCCATTTACAGCCTACAGGCTTGATGCCTTCAGGCAGATCTACAAGCTTCCAGACCTCGTTGACATACATCGAATGCATTTCAACGTTCATGGCTTCTTGCCATAGGTTTGCCTCGGAACTCTGCATTGCGTGGGAAAATGATACGGGATCATCTTCTTCATTGTTTGCAACTGCAGTAAAAGATTCTCCGATACCTATGTATCGAACAGGTTGTCTCACAACTCTGTTGCTACGACGAAGCGCAGGAGTCTCTGATTCCGAGCTTGGTTCTCCCACTGTTGGAATAGGACCCGTCCTATCTTGTGAAGTACTAGTTGCTTCACCCAACAGTTCCTTTAGCACAAGTCTGCTTCTCGGTACCATATTCTTCATATAATCTGCTTCCAGAAACCTAGCGTTCGTGCTAACGAACGTTTTCTGGTCAGCAGCATTATAGAAGATGTACCCTTTTGTTTCTTTTGAATATCCCACGAACATGCATACTTCTGAACGACTAGCCAACTTGCTAGTCTTTTGTCTCAGCACATGTGCTGGACAACCCCAGATGCGAGTATGGTGTAAAACAGATTTTCTACCACTCCATCTTTCATAAGGTGTGCCAGGTACCGTTTTAGATAGAACCTGGTTCAGAATGTAAGCTGCTGTTTCAAGGGCATATCCCCAGAACGAATTAGGAAGCGATGAGTAACTCATCATCGATCTCACCATATCTAGCAAAGTTCGATTCCTTCTCTCTGACACACCGTTTTGCTGCGGAGTGCCAGGTGCTGTAAGCTGAGAATGAATGCCTTCTTCTCTAAGAAAGTCTTCGAACTCTCCAGACAAGTACTCTCCCCCTCGATCTGATCGAAGGGTTTTGATCTGTTTCTCCGTTTGCTTTTCAACTAAAGCCTTATACTGTTTGAACATTTCAAAAGTATCTGACTTATGTCGCATAAGGTAGATTTGACCAAATCTAGAGTAGTCATCAGTGAAGGTTACAAAATACTCGTAACCTCCTCTTGCCTGGATGTTAATTGGATCACATACATCACTATGTATTAGTTCCGATACTTGCGTGGCCCTAAGACCCTTTGTTGAGAAAGGTCTCTTGGTCATCTTGCCTTCAAGACAGGATTCACAAGTGGGAAGGCTTCCCACGTGTAGAGATTTTAAAGGACCATCCTTTGTTAATCTCTTGATCCTATCTAGGCCTATATGTCCAAGCCGCAGGTGCCATAGATATGTCTCGTCAGTTTCATCAGTATGAAACGTCTTACGCTTCCTAAGTGAATCACCATTCACTTCGGTGTCCAAGATTGTCGGCTCAGCAGGATATAGGTAATATATTGAATCCACACGTTGAGCTTTAGTAATAAAACAATCATCAATTAAAATTTCAATACCATTATTGATCTTAAAATTGAAACCTTGTTCTTCTAAACGACCAAATGAAATCAAATTCTTGCAAAAATCCGGAACATAGTAAACATTATTCAATAATAAAGTTTCTTTTCCAAACTTGAGCTTCATGGTCCCGACAGATCTTGCTCCGATCTTCGTTCCATCACCCCAGTTGAATCCGAACTCTCCGTCACCTAAGCTCCTGGTTTTCCTAAAACCATTCAAATTACACACAACGTGGTCAGACGCCCCGCAATCAAGAATCCAGGGCGATGCCTTGTTTGTAGTATAACAAGCTTGAGTAACAAAGATCTTACCTTTCCCCTTGACACTCTTGAGGTAGGTAGGGCAGTTCCTACGCCAGTGGCCAGCCTCTCCGCAATGGTGACACTTGTGCTCAGACTTGTCCACCTTTGCGATGCCTTTGCCCTTAGCATCCACAGCCTTCTTGTAAGGCTTCTTGGAACCCGCTCGGTTGGCGTTTTTGGGCCTCTTCATCATCCTCTTAGAACCAGAGGTCGAGGCTCTGTGTTCAGCAACATTGAGCTCTCCCGACTTCTTCTTCTTCTTAGGGAGAAGTCCCTCGGCAGTCTGCAACTCTTTCATAAGCTCAGTTACTGTGTAATTGAGCTTGTTCATGGAGTAGTTCAGACGGAAGCTATCAAAAGATTCCGTAAGAGTCTCCAAGATCATGTCAATCTTGGTTTCTCCGTCAATCTCCGAACCAAGAATCTCCATGTCATTCAGGTGACCCATGATCAATAGCATGTGTTCCCGTACGGAAGATCCTTGCTTCATCCTACAGTTCATGAAACTGCGGATAGCTTGCTGCCTCGCCTGACGCCCATGACATCCAAACATCTCATGGAGATTGAACAGGATTTCATATGCAGTGGCGCTGTCTCTATGAGATTGTTGCAACACATTGCTCATCGATGCTAAAATGTAGCAACGAGCAATCTCATCAGATCTCATCCACGCATCGAAGGCGTCCTTGTCTTCCTTGCTCGAGTCAGCACTCGGTTCAGGAGGACATGGGGTCGTGAGAACGTACTTGTGCTTTTCCACCGTCAATACGATGTCGAGGTTACGTTTCCAGTCAACGTAATTCTCACCCTCGAGTTTATTTGAACTTAAAATCGTTTGTAGTGGGTTAAAAGACATTTTGCTAAAAACATTGATAAATTAAATGACTTTAGTATGTGCTATATTTTCGAATTATATGCATGCATGAACAATCCTAATATGGTGAGGAAAGCGTTAAAATAATTCATGGTATTGTGAACAACAATAGTTAATTACTTTTCCTATGGGGAAACCGTAATTAACCTCCTTTCACAGTCGTGACACATCACTATTTAGTTCGAACCATCCAAGAAGTCACAACTTCTAGTTCTTACTAATTACCATAAATTTTTGGTCACTTATTTTTAATGCAGAGCCTCTTTGTGAGGATTACTTTAAAACATAAGTCTAAGTGTATAACCGACACGTGGGCCCTCACTCAAGTCGCTTTGAAGACGGTTCACCTATGTGGAGACCCCGTTTCAAAACTTCTCTTTTAGGCTTAGTTCTTTAACAATGAGATTAATTAAATACTTCCGAAGTACTCCCATTGAAGGGAGGGCCACTATGTGTGACTCTTAGTTCATCACATATTTAATTAATTTCATTCATGTCGGGGACCTTGGGTTGCTTCAACGATAAACAACCCTCCCACTTAGTTTTTGCAAATGAATCATATTCATTTATAACAGTTTATAATTATTTCATAACTTTTATTAATTATAAACTACATGAACAATTTCATTTTCAATGATGTTGGCGTTCTATCCTATTTGACATGTGAGTGCTTTATGCAATGAGATCAATAAATTTAAATATCAAATATGAAAAATTATTTAACTTATCAATAGGCATATTTCTATTATACAACCCTTGTAAATAAATGAAATAAAACATTTTAAATTTCATCTTCAAATGATGCGTCATCGGATGTCTCGGGTCAGCCCCCACACGTTCTCCAACGTGCGGCCAATCCCGAGGTGCTGCCTTCTTGCTCCTTCGTCGTCGAATTACAATAATAAATTACAAATTTACATGTCCTCTCAAATTGAGGCTCACAATTTTAAATAAATTAAAATCCGGGACGATAACCGGAATAAAAACATCCTAGGGCCATATTGACTAAGGATCCATTCATTCACAAGCGCACACACAAAAAACATTCATAATGTATTCATACAAAAACGCCAACACCAACTAGTCAAACAAATTTCCAAACTAGTCATTAAATCTAAATTTTAATGCCTTTTACTAGCTCTGATACCATTTGTTGGAATTTATTTAACAATTAAACAATATTAATTATAATACACATCCTATGTGGCGGAAAATTATAATTAGATCTAATATATTAAAACTAATTTTAATATATTTAACAACCTAAGGCATTAAAATTTATTAAGTAATTATAAACAATTTATAATTCACAAGCTCAATCAAATAATAATAATTTATATAACATTTATATAATTATTTAATTGAGAAAGACTTACGTAAATAGTTGTAAACAACTATGACGTTGCTAGCTAACTCCGGAATGCCACGTCATGCCCAAATCCCGAGAAAAAGCTCGTCGGAATGCACAGGAGTGTCCTCGCCGGAATGGAAGCTGTCGCCGGATTGCACAGCTCCTGGAAGCCTCGCCGGACTGGGATTCCTCGCCTGACAGGGAGCCTGCCGGAATGGGTGACCTCGCCGGACTGGGAGCCTCGCCGGACTGGGGTCTGTCGCCGCGCAGGAACCTGCCTGACAGGGAACTCGCCGGATTGGGAGCCTCGCCGGACTGGGACTTCTCGCCGGACTGGAGATCACTGGGACCCCTCGCCTGATGACCTCGCCGGATTGCCCTCGTCGGAATGCCCTCGCCGGATTGGATCTCCTCGCCTGACAGACAGACTCGCCGGATTGGATCTGCCTCGCCGGATTGCCTCTGTCTCGCCGGATTGGATCCGCCTGACTGGTAGCCCTCGCCGGATTGGATCTGGGTCGCCGGAATGGGCTCCTGGAGGCTGGGAGGTCGCCGGAATGCACAGAAAAACGACCTAGGGTGTTTTATGATGGCTGAAACCTTTTTAAAACAATTTTAAAAATTCCAAAACAGTTTTCTAAATTATTCAAACACCACAAGTGATGAATCAACAATATTACACAAGGAAAATATTGAGATCAAGAGTGTGGGCTCTCAAGAACAATTAGGAATCAAAGATGAAAAAGGGAAAACAATTTTTCTCTCTTTGTTTGGGGTTTTGGCCGAGAATTGCACAAGGGGAAAGGGAGAGAGAGTTGCCGAAAATCTCTTAGGGTTTTCCTTTTGTGATTAGGGTTTCTTAGCTTATTTATACAGGTTATAAATGGGCTTAAGCTGGGTCAAACCCATGACCCTATTCACTTAAGGAATCCGGCCAAAACACTCTCTCCTTACTCGTCCATGTCTTTGATTTTTGTTCCTAAATTTATTTGATTTAATTTCTAAAATTAATTTAGAACTCTCATTATTATTTAATGACACTTCATTAAATATATTTCGTAGTTATCGAATAAGTACGAATTGAGAAACAATTTGTTTTCTTCTTTTAACATATTTAATCACTCGAGAATGTCATCATCAATATGATGTTATCTTGTGACTTAATAAACAAAATAAATAACTAGTTATTTATCGTGTTTCAAGAAAACAACTTTCCCAATATAAATCACTATTTATATTTAATGAGTAAATCAACTTTTCAAGTTCTTTTAATCTCTTCCAAGTGTCTATCATTGAGACCTCATGGACCCACATGAACGAAGCTTTAGAATAAAGTACGGACACAAAAGTTCACAAACTTTTTCCGACTTTTAATTCTTAATATTGATCGATTCCACTAAAGGACCAATATTGATAATCTCTCTGTTCATGTGCGTATCTTTTATGTTTGATATGAAGAAAAAATTTCTCATACGATCCACGGAGTATATTACGATGTTACCCTTCATGTGTATCAGTAACTGAGAGGAATGTAAAAATTACTGTTTTACCCCTCGAGTTATTATTTCACTAACTCCTTTGTTATTTGTGAATGAGAAAAACATAGAGTGAGATGTCTGTACATGTCACATGTTTTAATCAAAGAATGAACTCATTCAATGAATACCTGGCCAGGTTTATTCATTCACACTCTCATAACAAAGCATAGTGTGATACTAATGCATTTGCATTGTTGTTACATGAATTCCAAATCTGTGAATCATGTAACCCAACATTGCATCCTTGTGACACCAACAGTCGGGTCAGATGCAACTAAAATTTAGTCATTGCCCATTGACGAATCAAATGTCACAAAGTGCAATGTCAATTACATATTCACTTCAGGATTAAGGTAAGTACCATAATACTCCTTTAGTTGTGAACTTGAAATTTCGAGTGTGTAAACAGTTTTGTCTCGAGCTTCTAAGTGTCACTGGTCTTGTTCAGTATCTTCTATAAAATACTCAGTATGAATCATAGAGTCACAACTCTCTATATCACAAGATGAGATATCATGATTCATGCTAACAATCAATAATAAGATACGATTGCTCTATCGATCTTTAGATTGCGAACAAATGGTTTCAAACTTGTCACAAGGGGTTATCTTGTCAAGTCTGTACTTAACACCATGTTCGTTGATTACAGTTTCAGAGCATAGCTTAAACATAACTAAACACAGTCTTATAAAGAATGAACATTTATTAATATCAATGTTTCAACAAAATATAAATACATAAAGTATCTTAATGTCTAATATCTCCTTTGTGGGCACCAATCCCAACAAACTCCCACTTGACTCAAAGGAGATGCGAATGGTCCTTCAGTCCCAATCCTTCTAGGTGTCCCTCGAAGACTTTACTCGTTAAAGGCTTCGTGAAGGGATCAGCAAGGTTGTCTAACGTTGAGATCTTCATGACTTCTGCATCCCCTCTGTGAACGATGTCTCGAACGAGGTGATACTTGCGTTCTATGTGTTTAGAGCGCTTGTGACTTCTTGGCTCCTTACAATTAGCGACTGCCCCACTATTATCACAATGAAGTGTAATAGGCTCGCTTGCACTTGGAACAACTTCCAAGTATATAAGGAATTTCCTTAGCCACACGGCCTACAACTATTCTTCACACGGTACACGATATATTTTATGATATTACCCTTTGTGTGTATCATTAACCAAGAAGGATGTAAAATTTTCATTTAACCCATCGGTTATTGTTTCACCAACTCATTTGTTGTTTGTAAACGACAAAACATAAAGTGAGATGTCACAACATGTCACATGTTTGATTCATAGAGTATATTATTTATTGAATATTGGGTCTGGTTTATTCGCTTATATTTCAAAGAACAAAGCATGGTGTGATACTTATGTTATAGTATTCTTAAATTTAAGGACGTGTATTTTGTTAAGTCTGTACTTAAATTTTCTTTCCTTGTTGATAGTTTCAAGTCGTTAACACACATACAAAAACTTAAATAAAAATTAATATTTAATCGTTATTTAATTCTCATAACACAATCGTATTTTTACAATGAATATTTTAACCATAAACTACTTTATTGCTAAAAAGTCTTTCATGTCTCAACACACACAGCATAAAATTAAAGATAAAATAAAGCTGTTAATCTCGCTTTATTTAAGTTTCTTCGAACGATACGTATTTCCATGCTTACAGAAAACACATACTACAAGGTAATGAAGAAAAATGAAAAAGACCATTGAACTGATAGTTTTAGTTCTGTAATCACGATAAACATATAAGGTCCCATTTTGCATATGTATATTATTGTAAAAACTATATTCTTTTCTTCTTCTCTGGTGTCATTTTATTTTTATATATTATCTGTTGTTATATAGAATGTAGCTCCGTTTCAGTCAATATATATTTTTTATTAATTAAGTTGGGATGGGTCATGCCAGAAATTTACTCGTAACTTCATGCATTGAAAATTCTTATATCTATTTTCAAATGTTATTAATTCTACCGTGTTAAGAACAGTTCTGAAGAATAGGTAGTCAACGTCTCAGCAAAAACGTGCGTGAACACATATAACATGACTATGAAGTAAGATAATCTATCAGAGTGGTCAAATGGATTTTCCCAGAATTAGCTCATTAGACTTTCTTTAATTTTCCACCCATAAATAATGTAAATAACACCCATGAGTAAATGAGTAGTCTAGCTGTACTGTAGAAGATTGCATATATAAAGATTGTATATATAAAAACGGTAGGATAATTGTAGAGGTCGGTTTTCACCGAGGCTTTTTCAGTCACAAGGATTAAGTGGTTATCGTTTACGCGTGGGGGTTCTCGTTTTATGCTAATTATCCTTGAGTTTATCTATATGGAGCTCGGTCTTTCTCGTTTATTAGCTTGGAAGCTTATCGAAGAAATACAGATGATGATGAACAGTAATAGATAAATTCTCTCTCTTTTTCCTAGGGTTTCAACTCGGGAATTTTCGGTCTCCTCTGTGATTTTTCTCCATTGATATTTATATCTCCCCCTCTTCTCAGTCCACCTCTCTCTTAGGGTTTCCTCTTTCGGCCTAGCTTTTCTCTGACCGGTCCCATGATTTCTTCCTGACCTTTACCAACTAATTTCCGTGATTGCCGTTCTTTCGACTGACTCTCTGACACCAAGTTTTCTCGAGCACGCTTCCGTTTTCCCGCCATTTACACAGCGACGATCCCCCTCTGGGGCGATATCCCTCCTCGTAAGTGGAGCGAGGAGGGATCCACCGAGAGGATCTTCCTCGCAGGAAAACCTTCTTCGCGAGGGATCTTCCTCGCGAAAGATCCATCCCCCTCGCTCGGGGCCAAACCTCCCTCGCGGGTGCGGGTCTTCCCTCCTCGCGTAACTGTTGCCAGATGTGGGACCCGCTCGCTTCCAACCACTTCGTCGTTTGATAGTTGAAACGACATGCGTTTCGGTTAAGAGGGATTTGACGAAATCCCACCTTAACAGTTAGTCCCCCATTTTATCAAGTGTAGACACTTGGTAAAATAATGCAACGGACGCCGATGATGGGCCCCCGCTTGTTGGGCCGGGCCTTTCGTCGATTAACTACTCGCTGGCGCTTCTGCCCTCCTCGCTTCCTTTTAGGCGCGTGGCCTTGGTTCTTGTGACCCGCCCTGCGGGCAGGGTACTTGAATGCCTATCTATGCGTAGGACTGCTCCCCTCTCTGCTTTTGTCCGTACATCAGTTCCCCAGGCCGTCTTATCGCTCAGCGTCCCTTCGCATTCCATCCATCGATTCGCCTGTGTCGCTTCGAATCTCCACCGTTAGATCTTTCTTTCCCCCCCCCCCTATAAATCGTGGGTCTTAGTGGGGAATGAGGTTTCAAACGTCGCATTTATGTTCTGTTCCGAAAACCCTCAAATTGGCATCCCGTCTAATCTCTGCTATTCGAATTTTTGTTCCGCCGCTACTCTCTTGCCTTCTCAATGGCCTTGATCCCGACCTCCCCAAATCTCAGCCCCGTCCTCCGACGCGGCCCTGGACACTCCATCATGACCCGGGAGCGGCTCCGCGTCATCCAGGAGGAGTGTTGTGACAGGGATGTCTGTCAGGTCCGCCTTCCGTACCCTGGTGAGCAGCCGGAAGATCCCTTGGACGAGGGATGGGTCGCCGTCTACGAGGGCTTCTTCCTCGACGCGGGGCTCCGTTTCCCGATCTCGTACCTTCTCCTTTCCTTCCTCCTCGCATTCGGCATCCCCGTCGGCCAGATGCACCTCAGCACCATCCGCCTCATCCTGTGCACCATGGGAATCGCTGCCGAAAAGGGGGTGTTCTTGACTCTGGAGGATTTGATGCGCCTGTAAAGGCCATTTCGGATTTCCAGGGACATAGGGAGTTTCACGCTTATCCCTTATGATCGGGACCTGATCGTCCTCAACGCTCCTGTCGAGACGCCGGGGTGGCAGAGCTGCTATTTCTTCGTCAGGGTCGACCACAGCTCCTTCTGCTACCACCACGATTCACTGCCCACGCGATGGGTAGAGATTGACCAGTCCCTCCCGATCTGTTCGCCCAACTCAGGTGATCCTAACGAGGCCGTTTTCCGGGGAGTCCGTCGAATCCTCCTTTCGAGTACGCGTCGCGACTGGCGGAAATTTTTCCGAGAGCCCCGGCGGCTGTCGGAGCTCAGAATATACCAAGAGGAGTACATTAGTGGTCCATCCATCCCCGAATGCTTCCTTGCTGGGTTTCGCGGACCGGAGCTCGCGATTGGAGGCCTTTCCCCCGACGCGATCTTGGCCGGGGCTAGCTCGGCACCGCGAGTTGAAGCGGAAGATTCTGAAGACGAGGTGGGCTCGCCCGAGCGGCCTCTCTTGCTGAGGCGTAACCGTACCCCTCGCTCGCCGAGGGCTCTTCCAGGGGTCTCGCGTCGAGCCGAGATTGCAGCGGGGAAACGCCCGGCCGCGAGCGATGCTGGTGGCCGCGCCGCGAAGGGGGCTAGGAGCGGGGGTGTATCCGGCACAGCGCCGCGTGCCGTGGGGGTTCGTATTACTTCGCAGCAATGTGATCCTCCTGGCGCTTTTTCAGGATCTCCTCGTCCATCCGCTCCTTCTCCTCCTTCGCTTCCTCTTCAGGTCCTCTTCTCATCTTCCGCTTCTGTTTCTTCTCACTCTTCACCTCCCGTTTCTTCTCACTCCTCGCCTTCTCTTCCTTCTCATTTCTCACCTCCTCCCCTTGCTCTTTTGTCCTTTGCTTCCGCTCATATCCCCTCTTCACCTCCTCCTTCTCCTTGCCGCCATCCTCCGGCCGGACCTCGTCCGCCTCCCATCGTCACCCCCGGTGAGCCTAGTTGGGACTTGCCCATCAAGACGTGGAGGGAGTACTCCCTGCGCACGTACCGGGACCTATCCAAGGGGACCTCCGGTTCCTCCGCTACTCGTCACTTTGTCGCAGAGGTTGATGGGTATTCCGAGGCGGTGGCCTTTTTGCTCGACGGGGTTGCTCGGGTGAATGACGTCGTCCTCCGCGAGGCCGACAGGTCTTCGATGGTGGAGGAGTCTATGGGCGCCTCCCATCAGACATCGGAGCTCTGGGAGCAGCTCCAGCTCTCTCGCCACAGCGAGCGCCTATCTCGGGGGGAGATCGCGAGGCTCGAGTCGGCCTTGGCCGAGGAGAAGCGGGACCGCGTCTCCGCCCAGGTCGATTTAGTGGAGTTCAAGGCTCGATCAGGGCGGAAGATCGAGGAGTTCGAGCGGCGACTCTCCGCTCGCAGGGCTCTTCTGGAGGAGGAACAGAGGTGCCATCAGGAAGCCCTGGAGCTTTCTCGCCATCAGGGTGAGCTCCTCGCACGAATTGGCGAGGCCGTGGGCGTTTCTGTCGTCGCGAAGGAGGGTCTGTCCTCCCAGGTTCGAGGCGCCTTGCGGACACTTGCCGATGAGCTTGAGGCGGCTCGTGCCGAGGCGGAGAGGGAGCGTCGAGCTCGGCTGCGTCTCTTCGAGGAGGCTAAGGGCAAGCTCGAGCGAGCTTCCTTGCGCTTCAAAGCTCTCAGGGGTTCTGTTGAGGCCAACTGCATGGCGGCCTCCTACCAGGCTCGCCAAAGGGCGGTCGACGCGCTTCCCCTCGGGGCGTCGGTCGAACTTCTCCGTGCCCAAGTCCTGGAGTGGGAGCAGGACCGACTCCGGGAGGAGGCCCTCGTTTCAGCGCTCGAGGAGAGGATCGCGGTCGACCCCAATTCTCCTCCTCTATCTCCCGGCGGCCCTCCGTCGACTGCGCCTCCTTGCTCGCCACCCGTCACCGTTGGGAGTCCTTCGGCTGCTCCCGGGTCGTCGAACGAGCCGGAGGTCACCGAGGCCTGATCTCGTCTTTGGTGGCTTAGGCCTTTTGCAGCTTGTGACTTTGTTCTTTTCCTTCCAGCTGTAGGGGTTTACTTGATCACTGTGTTTGTAATTTATACCACCTACTTGTACCTTATTGAGATTGAATGAAAAACAATTTATCCTTCTTTAAAGTCTTGTCTCTTACTTCTTCTGCATTCGGTCACGGTTAATTACCTGCTCGCTTTTTGCATTGCATCGCAGTCGTACCTGTTTGACATTTTTCGAGTTTGTTTGCTTCGTCGACCCTTGCCACCGAGGCAGGCAACATTTATGTCGTTAAAGTCGTGGGGATGGCCAGCCCCCCTTTCTTTTATCAAGTGGAAACGCTTGGTGAAAGAAAGAAAAATCGTGCACAACAATTGCTCGAAGTTGTCTGCCTCAATGGTCCTTGCGCTTGGTGCGAGCAGCCTCGACGCTAATGCGAGGACAGCCACATTGATGCGAGCAGCTTCGGAGGGCGGTATCGATGCTGACGTGGGGATTGCCAGCCCCCTTTGTTTTATCGAGTGGAAACTGTTGATAAAAGAAAAAAGAAAGGCCGCATTAAACCGCTTATTTAATACGTTTGGATGCGTCTCCTCGGTTTTCGCGATTTCCTCTCTCCTAATTAAAGCTGGTGCAGGTAATTGAGTGTGAGTGACCTTTTAAGAGCCCGTCACTTCGAACGGCTCCTGGGCTCCTGTTCCTTTTATCGATCCACGTGTCCCTTCGCAGGACGTGGGGTCGGGATGCGTCGACTCATCTGGCATCGCTCATTATAAAGTTGGAAACCCTATTTTGGGGTATAGTTTTGCTTTCGTTCAAACCAGGTACCTCCGAAAACGCAGATACGTTCTTTTCCCTTTTCCTTTTTCCGCTCAACACCCGTTGCTCTGATTATGTCTCGCACCCATGGCGTCGGTCCCATCTTCACTACCCGATCTCCTCCTTCGGCGATGACGAAGGAGACTCTGGAAAGTTTTTGGGAGGAGTTTGTCCTGGAGCCGAAGGTCGCTCTTCGACTTCCTCGCCACGGTGAGCGCGCCGACGCTTCGAGGGACGAGTGCGTCGCCCTGTAAAAAGTTTTCTTTCGGAAGACGGGGCTCTGCCTTCCCATTCCGTCGCTCATCGTGGCTTTCTTTTGTGCCTTTCTGGTGCCCATCACCCAGGTGAGTCCAAACTTGATCCGTCTTCTTGTCTGTACCATAGTTGTGGCCTTAGAGGCGAATGTTGACCTCACCCTGGAGGACCTCATGCGGCTGTTCAAATTCTCCAAGAACCCCAAGAACGTTGGTCGCTACTCCCTCTCCCATCGGGTTGCTGGCCACGTCATCGACGGCACTCCGTCGAACGAGTCCGGGTGGGAGGATAAGTTCTTCTTTGTGTCAGTGGACGAGGACAGCTTCGGGTGCTTCCACAAGTATTTGCCCAGGGAGTGGCTCGTCGACCAGTCTCCTCTCAGGTATGTTCCGAGCACTGGTGATGAAGCTGCTCATCGCTTTGAGGTGATCCACAAGAGACTCCTCGCCGTACCCAACCGTAATTGGACTGCAGACTTCTCCAACGCTAGGGTCAAGATGTCCGGGATTTTCTCATG
Organism: Urtica urens; assembly: GCA_958296335.1. Taxonomy (NCBI): domain Eukaryota; kingdom Viridiplantae; phylum Streptophyta; class Magnoliopsida; order Rosales; family Urticaceae; genus Urtica; species Urtica urens. Next base: position 765,708 of record OY282522.1, read on the forward strand.
GCCTTATCCCTCCGGGATGAATCTCCGGGATCTTATTCCGGCCTCTGGGTTCGGCGGCCTCTCGTCGTCCGGGGTTTCGTCGCGGGCTGCTCACGGTGGAACTCAAGATCAGCGAAAAAGGAAGGTGTCCCAGGGAGTTTCGACCGTCGAAGGGAGCGGTCTGTCGCGGAGAGGGAACGCTTCCTCGGATGGGTCCCCGGAGAAGAGGCATCGCGGCGATGGGCACTCATCCGGTGCCTCTCTTAGAGCCAGGGGCTCCAGGTGGCGTGCTTCCGATGGGCCCGGGGGTGGCTGTTCTCCCAAGAGGGCTAGGGTATCCTCCCCGGCTGGCGGAGTGCGGGAGGCATCGATCCCTCGGGAAGGTACTTCCCTGAGCCGAGTGCCGTCGCCGATCCCAAAGAGTCCTCCTCCGAAGCAGACTTTGGTTGTTTCTTCCGCTGTCGTTCCTTCTCGCGAGGCGGGTAACCGTTCCCCGAGGCAGGTTAGGGCGCCTTCGTCATCTAGTGGAACGCGGGATGTGTCGAATCCTCAGGATGGGGTTCCCTCGGGTCAGGCGCCGATGCCGACCCCAAGAGGTCCTGCCGCGCAACGCATTGTGGCCGCTCCGTCCGCTACCGATCTTCCTGGCGAGGCGGGGGTTGTTGCGTCGGAAATCTGCGATCTTCCACCTCCTCCTCCCAAAGCTGAGTGTGGGCTCCCCGTGAAAGGGGGTGTTGGGGGCGGGCGTTCTTCCTCGCGTTCGCGAAAAAGGCCGGCTGTCGCGGTGAAGGTTGCCATCGATACCGCCAAAGTTGTGACCGCGGCGGTTGGGGCAGATGCTACGGTCGTCGCCGCAGGTTCCCCACTGCCTCGTGATCGCCTGGAGGAGCCTGGAGGTGCAGAGGCGGCGTCATCTAAAGAGGGAGACGTTCCCGCCAAAGTCTCGGATCCCCTGGACTCTACTGTGCTGGAGTCGGAGGGAATTACCCTTCGGGCCGATGCGCCGGCGGTCGCAGGTCTTCCAGTGTCGCCTGATGTCGCCCGCGCTGGGACTCCGGCTGTCGTGGAGCAAGCCGTGCAGGGGGTGGAGGAGAGAATTCTCGAGCCTGGGGATCTGATCATCGCGACTCTTCCCTCGACGTCGGGGGGCTCCCCTGCAGATGAACTCTCCTCGCCTTCCGAAGGAGGGGCGTACTTGTCCCCTCTTCAGTTTACTGGTGCTCCACCCTGCGTCCCTGCTGCGGACGCTCCCGACAGTGTGTGGGAAACATATTCCGCGTTCATGTGCCAGGGACTGACGCGCTGCGCGCCTGGGACGCGCAGGCCTGGTTTGGCCCTCAGCCAGTACGAGCAGTACCTCCACGCTATGGGGCACCTGTTTCAGAGCGTTGCCTATCTGAACGATTTGATCCTCCTTGAGCGCGATCAGCGGATGTTGGCCGCAGAGGAGTCTGTGAGCAAAAAGCAGAAGACCCAAGAGGTCAGCGAGCAACTCGGCGCGTCTATGGCCCGCGCTCGTCAGGACCGCGAGCGAGTTGAGCAGCTCGAGGCCGAGTTGGCGGATGAGGCTGCCCGGAAGAAGGCCTTCCAAGCTCAGCTCGCTGAACTCAAAGTCAAGACGGATAGAGAGATTGAGGATCTCGGTGCGAGCTTGGCTGCTCACGAGGAGACTTTGGTCAACGAGAAGAAGAGACACCTGGACACGATGGGTGTGCTGAAAGAGAACGACGAGCTTTTTGCCCAGGTGTGCGAGGTCTTGGGGGCAGTCGGCTCGAAAAGAGTATCGCTGCCGGCGGTGGCCAAGTCCGTCGTGGAGGGGCTTCGTGGCGACCTTGCGGCGGCCCGAGCCTTGTCGGAGGAAGAGCGGAGCGCCCGACTTCGCCTCTACGAAAGAGCACGCGCGAAGCTCGACAAGGCATCGGCTAGACTTCAGGCCTTACACTCGGCAATCGACTCTCATCGCCTCGCCGCGTCGCATCAGGCCAACATCGCGATGATCAACGCTCTTCCCATCGGGGCCTCGGCCGAACTGCTCCGATGCCAGCTTCCGGAATGGCAGCAGCTCGAGGAAGAGAAGCAGGAGGAGGCTGACGAGCTCGAGAGGGAGGCTGAGGTTGATCCCGAGTCTCCCCCTCTTTCTCCGTGCAATCCCGCTCTGGCAGAGGGCGCCCAGCCCGCGTCTCCAGAAGCGTAGGCCCCTTTTCTTTTCGCAACTACTTTCTTTTATGGTCAAAGGATACAAACCTCTTGTCTGTAATAATAATTTATTTTCCTCCTCCGCGGATTTGTTTATATTTTCGTGACTGCGTATGAACCTGTTGGCTGGGTGTCGTTTTCTTCAATTTGGATAGAGTCGATTAAATGATACTTCCTTTTGGCAAAATTCATGAACTTACCTGGGGTTGTGCCACCAAAAGGTCCGGCAGACGCGGTAGGGTGTTCTAGTTTCTTGCTTGCCTTCTGGGTTGACCTTAGCCGTTCCTGTGTAATTCATTTTGTATATTCTACTCGCTTGGGAGCGTTTTGATAGTGCTCGCTAGGAGACTTTCACCGGCAATGTATGCCTTAGGTGATTTTTGGGCACTCTCGCCTCTTTAATGCTTGCTATGGAGTCTTTTAATTTGCTCGATGGGAGGCTTTATTTGCTCACTGGGAGGCTTTGTTTGCTCGCTGGGAGGCTTTAATAGGCGATGTATGCCTTGAGTAACCTTTGGGCACTCTCGCCTCTTTTATTGTGGGCACTCTCGCCTCTTTTATGCTCGCTATGGAGTCTTTTAATTTGCTCGATGGGAGGCTTTGTTTGCTCGCTGGGAGGCTTTAATAGGCGATGTATGCCTTGAGTAACTTTTGGGCACTCTCGCCTCTTTTATTGTGGGCACTCTCGCCTCTTTTATGCTCGCTATGGAGTCTTTTAATTTGCTCGTTGGGAGGCTTTATTTGCTCACTGGGAGGCTTTGTTTGCTCGCTGGGTGGCTTTAATAGGCGATGTATGCCTTTAGTAACTTTGGGCACTCTCGCCTTTTTTATTGTGGGCACTCTCGCCTCTTATGTTTCGAATCCTCGACCAACATGTATATATATATGATGCGACGCAACCATGACGGTGTTCCCGAATAAAAGGGGTCGGGTCCCCATAAAAGAAATTTGATAGAAATGTTAGGATGCTTACAGGGATTATGGGAAACAAAAGACGGTTTCTTCTTTAGTAGAATTTCCTCAGGTGCTTCACGTTCCAACTCCTCATCACCTTGGCGCCTTCGGTGTTCTTGAGCTCGTAGACCCCTGGTCGGACGACTCCAGTGACTCTGTATGGCCCTTCCCAACTTTGCCCCAGTTTCCCGGTGTTGGCCTCGGCTGTGTTCTGGAAGACTCGTCGAAGGACCATCTCCCCGATCCGAAAGCTCCTCGGACGCACCTGCTTGTTGTAGTAGCGAGCGACGGCGTTCTGGTAGTTAGCGACGTGAATGCTTGCCTGCTCGCGGCGCTCGTCGACATGGTCGAGCTGGTCGAGCAGCCCTTGTCCGTTGGCTTCTTCGTCCCCTGGAGCCAGCAGCCGGCGAAGACTCGGAATTCCCATTTCGGCCGGTATTACCGCTTCTACACCGTATGATAAGGAGAACGGAGTTTGGCCGGTAGCCGAGTGCGGAGTTGTCCGATAAGCCCAGAGGACACCAGGGAGCTCGTCGGCCCAGAGTCCCTTCTTGGCGTCGAGCCTCTTTTTGATGTTGTCGGTTATCGTCCGATTGACCGCTTCGGCGTGTCCGTTGCCCTGGGGGTATCTTGGTGTCGACGTGTGCAGCTTCACCCCCCAGTGCGCACAGAAATTTCTGAACCTCTTCGAGATAAATTGCGAGCCGCTATCGGCGATGATCTCCCTTGGTAGTCCGAAGCGCGTAAAGATGTTCTTCCACACGAACCCTTCCACGTCAGAGTCCTTGATGTTGGCGTACGCTTCCGCTTCCGCCCACTTGGTGAAGAAATCCGTGACCACCAACATGAACCTCCTCTGTCGCGTGCTTACGGGCATTGGGCCGACGATGTCCATAGACCACTTCATGAAAGGATACGGGACGGTCACCGTGGACAGCTCTTCGGCCGGGCAATTAATAGCCGAGGCGTGTCGCTGGCACTTCTCGCATCTCTTGGCATGGTCGGCGCAGTCTGCCACCATCGTGCTCCAAAAGAAACCCTAGCGCTTGGCCTTCCTGAGCAGAGATCTTCCCCCGGCATGGTTCCTGCATTCCCCGCTGTGAATCTCTCTCATCACGTAGTTGGCCTCTTTCTTGCCGAGGCACCTGAGGTAGGGCCCGGTGAAGCTTTTCAGGTAAAGCTTCTGCCTGATTATAGCGTACCTCGCGCTCTTGGCCTTGATTTTCCTCGCTTCCTGGTGGTCGTCTGGCACGACTCCCTCCTGGATATACCTCTTGATGGGCGTCCGCCAGTCTTCCTCATCGTCGTCCTCCACCACTCCTCGCTCGTCATCTTCTGGCTCTCCGCTCACGAGCTCGTGGATGCTGAGCTCTTCGGAGGACTTGTCCTGCTCCCCGCTCACGCCTCGAGGCTTCTTCTTCGCAGGGCCTTCTTCCCTATTTATACTTGGCCTCTCGAATGTCTCCACTGTAATGGATCGGAGCTCGCCTACCTCCGTTGTCGAGCCCAACCCTGCTAGCGCATCGGCGTGGGTGTTGTCTCCTTGCGTCACCTGTGTCAAGCTGAAGTATTCAAACTTCCCAGAGAGTGAATCCACGAGCGCCGCGTAAGCCTCCATCCTCTCGTCGCTTCTCTCATATTCGCCGCTGACTTGCTTGACTACTAGCTGGGAGTCCGAGAAGACGCTGATGTTCTTCACGCCGATCGCGAGGGCAGAATTCAAACCTAAGAGGAGGGTGGTGGATGATGGTGCGCCCCGATTGGTTTGGACCGTGGATGATGGTGCGCAACGGTCTATCGGTCATAACGACGATAGGGTGCCCCTGGAAGTGAAACCTAAGCCTCTCCGAAGCGTCGTAGACTGCCAGGGCCAGCTTCTCCACTAGCGGGTACCTTGTTTCCGCGTCGAGGAGCTTCCGACTGATCTAGGCCACCGGCTTCTGCTCTCCCTCATCTTCTCGCACCAGTACCTGGCTGATTGCCTGGTCCGAGACAGCGACGTATAGGTACGCCTTCAGAGCTTGGAAGGCCTCCTCGCACTTGTCATCACTGAGGGCGTCGAGAGGTACGCCTTCAGAGCTTGGAAGGCCTCCTCGCACTTGTCGGTCCACTCGAACTTCTTGTTCTTCTTCAGCAACTCATAGAAGACGAGTGTTCTGTCGGCCTTCCTCGAGATGAAGCGGCCTAGGGCGGCGATCCTCCCTGTCAGCCTCTGAACCTCTCGTCGATTGCGCGGAGATGGCATGCTCTTGATCGCCTCGATCTGCTCGGGGTCCGCCTCGATCCCTCGCCGGGTGACCATGTGACCCAAGAACTTCTCGGAGGAAATGCCGAAAGTACATTTGGAGGGATTTAGCCTCATTTGGTGCCGGTTTAGGATCTCGAAGAATTCCGCCAGATGTTCGATGTGCCTCTCCGCCTTCATCGTTTTGACGACCATATCGTCGATATACACCTCCATGCTTTTCCCAATCTGTTCGTGGAACATCTTGGTTACCAGCCTCTGGTAGGTCGCGCCGGCGTTCTTCAAACCAAACGGCATCACCTTGTAGCAGTACGTTCCCCGCTCGCTGATGAAAGCGGTCTTCTCTTCGTCATCCGGATGCATTCTTATCTGGTGGTATCCCGAGTACGCGTCCATGAAGCTGAGGAGCTCGTACCCCTGAGTGGCCTCGACGAGGCGGTCGATATGCGGCATAGGGAAGCTGTCCTTCGGGCAAGCTTTGTTGAGGTCGGTGAATTCCACATAGACTCGCCACTTCCCATTCTTCTTTTTGACGACGACCGTGTTAGCCAACCACTCGGGGTATTTCACCTCCCTGATGGTGCCCATGGAGAGCAGTTTATCGACCTCCTCGTTAATCACCCTATTCCTGTCCGGAGCCATCTTCCTTCTTTTCTGGATGACAGGACGGTGGTTCGGGTCGGTGTTGAGACGGTGGGCGATCACGGACGAGTCCACCCCCGACATGCTCTCGTGGGTACAAGCGAAGCTCTTCCGATTCTCCTTCAAGAAGGCTATCAATCTGGATTTGATCTCGGGATCGAGCTCCGCCCCTATGTTGGTCGTCCTCGTCGGGTCGGATCCATCGATGCAGACTTGTTCGACTGCCTCGACTTGTGGCCCTGGCCGCTCTCTATCTGCCCCTCGCTCCTCGAGCCCCTCCGTCGCTGTCGATTCGAGGGGTAGTATCCTCGGACTCTTCCCTCCGCTCTCTTGCGAGCCGCTCCCCAGCATCTCGCCTCCCTTGTTTGGCAGGGCAGAGGCTAGCTGCTACAAATCGGCAGCTTCCTCCTCGCTTACCTCCGCCGGTGTCTTCTCCCCGTGCACTTGGCGGTGGTGCATCATGTAGCAAACGCGGTAGGCGTCCCTGTCGCTCTGTATTTCTTCTATCGTCCCGGCCTCCCCGGGAAACTTGATGCATTGGTGGTAAGTGGAGGGCACGGCCCTCATCGAGTGGATCCAGGGTCTTCCCATGATCACGTTGAAATGCAAAGGCACGTCAAGGACCATGAATTCGACCATCCTCTGCACTCCCTTTGCGCGGACCGGGAGATGGACCGTACCCAGGGAGATAGCTACGTCCCCGTTGAATCCCGAGACCTTCCGTCGTCGCCCTCCGATCTCCAGGCCTTCAATCTTCATCTTCTCGAGGCAATCATAGAAGATGACGTCGACGGCGCTCCCGTTGTCGACGATGACCCGGCAGACATCGGCGTTGCCGATCTCGAGCACGAGAACCAGGGCGTCGTCGTGCATCTCCGCGCATTCCCCGTTTTCGATAAATTCAATTTTCGCCTGGGGCCCGATCGCCATCGGATCTCCGCGGTTGTGCTCCTTCCCCCGACGTTGGAAGGCTTTGATGTTGTTCACAGAGTCGCTGCACAATCGCGTCCCCCCCATGATTACTTCGATCTTGGCCCTTGTCGCCGGTCTGTCTTCTGCGGCCCGGTCCGCTGCCTGCCTCCCCGCGGTCGGGTCCCTCCTTGCCTCTTCAGGAGCCCCTTCGGCGCCTCGCGCCTGGGCACCTTGCGGCCTTCGCCACGTTTGGTTATCGTTTCTCCACGGCTCGCGGTGGCTCGAGGCCAGATCCCGCAACTCTCCCCGTGCATACCGCCTCTGGAGTTCGCGATTTAGCATGGCGCACTCCTCGGTGGCGTGACCGCTCATGTTGTGAAAATCGCAAAACTTGCTCGCGTCTTTGGGCCAAGGCTTCCTTTCGAAACTTCCTCGTCCTCCCGAGGATCCTCTTCCCCCTTCGATGTGGTCTCCTCGACCGCCAGAGACTCCTCCTCGGGTCGAGACAAAGCCTCCTCGCTGGCCTCCCCTCGACTCGCTCGGGAAGTCCCCTCGCGGCAGCTCTCTCTCAGCAGGCTCTCTCCTTTCTTCTACTTGATAGACCCCTTTCCTTGGAGCCTCGCGACCTCTTCGCTCTCCTGGAGCTCCCCAGTTGTCTCGTCGTGCTGTCGCAGTTCGGGCTTCAGCCTCGTCTCGGTGCTCCCTCCTCTCTGGGTGCTTTCCTCTTCCACCTCCCTCGTGGATCTTCTTCACCGCCGCATCCTCCTCTTCAATCTCCATAAAGATCGAAGCCCGGTGGAGAGCATCCTCGATCGTCGAGGGGCGCATCTTTGCCAGCTCCGGCCGAAAGGGGGAGGTGTAGAACAAGCCGTTCTTCAGAGCCTGGATCGCGATCAGCCCATCCAGGTTTGATATCCGGACCATGACGGCTTTGAACCGTTCGATGTAGTGGCGGAGCGTCTCTCCCCTTTCCTGAGCGAGGTTCCACAATGTCGTGATCGTTGCGTCGCTCTGCACGTACATTGAGTAGTGGCGTAGGAACGCCGCAACGAGGTCGTCGGAGTCGTCGATGGACTCCGAAGGTAACTTGGCGAACCAGTCGCTGGCTGGCCCTTGCAGGCTCTCCACGAACAGGCGGCAGAGGATGGCTTCCACCTTCTCCGTTTCTCCGGTGATGCGCTCCGTTACGATGCGGAATGACTTCACATGAGTGTTCGGGTCCGAGGTCCCTTTGTATGGGGTGATTTTGACCTTTGGGAGCTCTCCCAGCTCTACCCCTCAGATCTTTGTCGAGAAAGGAGTGGCTCTCGCCTCTCTGACCATCCGGTCGATCTCCGGCGCCGAACTCGTCGCCTGGTGCACCCTAGACGCAACCTGTCCCATCCTGGACTCCATTCCTGAAGATAACTCATTCACCATCTTCTTTACCTCTTCTATCATAAGGGGGTTCAGGGCGGGCGAGCATTCACAGCTGCTGCCGGGTCCTCCTCTTCCGCTGTAGACGGTGTGAGTACGGTGGTCTGGAAGAGATTCCTGTGGACTGGGGCTCCGGGCGCCGTCCATCCTCCTATCCCTCCGTTAGTCATGAATTGGTCTAGGCGGGCCGCGAGCTCCCTGTTCAGCTCGGCTTGCTCCTCGGCTCTCCTGTTAGCTTCTTGCGCCGTCGCTAGAGCTTCGGCCAGCTGCTGCCATAGCACTCCTTCCTCCGCCATCTCCTCCTGGCATCCTCCTGCGATGCCGTCGTTGTTTGCCATATCTTTAGTCTTCGTGAGCTTCCTGGCTGTGAGATAGAAAAATACAAGGCCCCACGGTGGGCGCCAAACTGTAGAGGTCGGTTTTCACCGAGGCTCTTTCAGTCACAAGGATTAAGTGGTTATCGTTTACGCGTGGGGGTTCTCGTTTTATGCTAATTATCCTTGAGTTTATCTATATGGAGCTCGGTCTTTCTCGTTTATTAGCTTGGAAGCTTATCGAAGAAATACAGATGATGATGAACAGTAATAGATAAATTCTCTCTCTTTTTCCTAGGGTTTCAACTCGGGGATTTTCGGCCTCCTCTGTGATTTTTCTCCATTGATATTTATATCTCCCCCTCTTCTCAGTCCACCTCTCTCTTAGGGTTTCCTCTTTCGGCCTAGCTTTTCTCTGACCGGTCCCATGATTTCTTCTTGACCTTTACCAACTAATTTACGTGATTGTCGTTCTTTCGACTGACTCTCTGACACCAAGTTTTCTCGAGCATGCTTCCGTTTTCCCGCCATTTACACAGCGACGATCCCCCTCTGGGGCGATATCCCTCCTCGTAAGTGGAGCGAGGAGGGATCCACCGAGAGGATCTTCCTCGCAGGAAAACCTTCTTCGCGAGGGATCTTCCTCGCGAAAGATCCATCCCCCTCGCTCGGGGCCAAACCTCCCTCGCGGGTGCGGGTCTTCCCTCCTCGCGTAGCTGTTGCCAGATGTGGGACCCGCTCGTTTCCAGCCACTTCGTCGTTTGATAGTTGAAACGACATGCGTTTCGGTTAAGAGGGATTTGACGAAATCCCACCTTAACAATAATAATCGGACCTGAACAAATCTCGTGATGCGATTAGAAAATGCAATACATAAAACGAAAAAAGAGCAAACAACCTTTTTACCGAGATTTGGATCTAGGTCGAGAAATATCAATCTAAACCCTACGTCCTCATTGAGCTCGAATTAGAGAATCTAAAATGCACTAATCGTCATATCTTCCTCGAAACTTTCAGACGATACACAACCACAATCCTCTCACACAACTCATAAATCTCTTAGTATTTGCAAGCTCTAACGTTATTCATGATCAACGTGATCGAACTTTAACACTTCTCATAGAGAGAACAACAAACAAAGAAAACCCTATTCTTTTCGGCGAGGAGAAGGAATGAAGAAGTAGGTAAGAACATCTTTGATGAGGAGCTTATATACTTCGGTATCACAGTCAATCTCAACCATTCACTTCAAGGGGATCCGACGGTAACAAATGTGGCAAGTCATCAAAACGACTAGTTGTCGTTTTTCTCTACCAACGTTGTTCCCTGTCGTTTTCATCATCGGTATTGGGCTTGAGCCTTTGGCTTCAATCATCAGCAGCAATTGGGCACATTTTTCTTGATACTTTTTTATCAAATCTGTGGGATGTTCATCAGGTCGACCTATTTTGGACACATTCTTTTGAGTTGTCTTTTATAAAGAAAATGTCTCTATATTATGTACTATTACACATTGTCCTAACGAAAAGCATTTAAAAGAAAATGTCTTGTAAAGAACAAAGATCATTGTAGTAATTATTGCCCTTTAAACACTTCAAATCTAATCGATAATATAAAAAGAACAAATATATGCAAGAAACATAAAGAACGAAAAGAACACAACTAATTTTAGCGTGCTTCAATTAGTATGACACACATGCATGTTAAACTCTGTTATAGTAGCTAAATTTGCACTATATCTTACATACTCAAGCTCAACTAACGTTTATTTTACATCAAATACGGCGAACTCTCAATACAGCCAAGTTTTATCACAACTTCACACAAGGAAACTCAATCAATACTCGCATCTCTCAAGAACAAAAAACACAAAGAAAAATATGAGGGAAAATACTCTAAACATTTGGGTATTTTGTTCCGATGAATGAATCGGATATCTTGCCTTATACATGTAATACAACATACATCTTAAGGGAATTGTCAGATCCGCCGAGATCTAATAGTCATAATGAAGTTCTGCATTCATGTCGTTTACAATGAGTACATAATGAGAGAACAACAATTTTGTACTACACATACAAAAGATTGAACAATGGCTTGTTGGGCTTCACCGAACGACTGATGGACTTCAATCCAACAATGATTACAGTCGCTAACAGATAATTTAGGTTAATGTCGGCATAAATAGCACAATTTATCAAATTCACACACTTTAATACAATAACTATTTTTTTCGCGGCTAAAATCTGCGCATGTTTTGGGGAATCCCAAAGAAATCCAGTTCAATAGGCCCGATTCGCCTCCCAGGCTGAGCCGAGCAATTTGATCTTGAAAGGGCCGATAGAGACTACGACACGGATCATCGCGTAGTAGTGAGGCATCCATCGATTCAACCGTACGTCGCCCAGATTTGGCCGCTCTCAAATGACTTTCCCGTCTGATATCTCCATCGAAGCGGTGAAAATCCGAGGCGGGGTAGTTACGAAAATTTCTTCCGCCCAATTCTCCCTCAAAAGTCTCTCTGAAGCGAGCTCGGGTTCAACTTCTTGTTTTGAGTTTCCGACAACTTCTTTCGGATAGCCGTCCACGCTTTCTCCATCAACAAGGCCTGGACTTTGGTCATCGGAGAAAAACACTTGTGTTGATTTCAATTACTTATGTTGATTTATATTTGTTATTGTTCTTGTCTTTTTGGGATTTTTTAGTTTTTTTTTTATTTCTATTGATTTAGAGGTTTTTTTTATTTATTTAAGTTATTCCAAAAAATTTATTTATTTCGCGCGAGCCTACGCTATTATTTAGCGTAATATAGTTGATGTAGCTTGGTTTTTTGGGTGTGGAGCAGTTTAAACCAAAATACCCAACAAGCTTTAGCTCTCCCTAAAAAGAGGTGGTCCAACCATACATAATCCTTCTATAGAGACAGCATAACGTAGATATAAACTAGGTATAGAAAGTGAGCTATAGAACCATAGCAAGAATAAAGAATTAGAGAACAAAGAACATGTATTGGCTGTGTATAGTATCTTCGTTTGGAAATTAATCAACATTCAATGGAATTATATAATAAGATCTAAAATATATTAAAACACATTTTAACATATTCAACATCCTAAGCATTAAAAATTACTAATATATCAATATACATTTTATTCAAGACATAACGATCAACAAATGGAACACATTCAAACTAGCAATCTTATAAACAATTTTATAACCGCATACCAATTCCTTTAAAAGTGACTTACACGTGAAGTTGTAAACAATTTCGTGCGTTACTAGCTCACTCCGGAATGACTCGTCAATTTTCCTCGCCGGATTCTAACTCACCAGAATAGATGAGGCTCAAGCTCGCCGGAATGGATGAATCTGCCTCGCCGGATTGACTGCTGGCCAGCCGGAATGGATATGTCGGATTGGATTTGTGGGCCTGTGAGCCTAGGAATTCCTCGCGCGTAACTGGAGCACCACACTTGTGCAGAAAGCTCAATGACACTTAGACCCACGTGGTAGAGGCACTGGACTGTGTGGAAAAGGAACATGACGCGCGTGGAGAAAAGGCCCACCTGGGACTCACTGGCTGGGTGGAATGCTGTCTGCTCGGCTGGGCCTCCATGTCCGGCATATTTACCTAGAATGAGCCAAGCTCGATTCTCTTCGATTCTTGGCCGTTTTTCTGCACGTAAAAGTCACTCAAACTCCACAAGTTGAGTCAATGATATTAATCTTGAAATTTTGTGGGAGATTAAGAGGGTGGGCTCTTCGAATTGAACAACGGGGAAGGGAATCGCTCAAGGTTGAACCAATAAATCAAGAAACAATTTCTTGATTCTTTTCTCTCTCAAAACTCTCGGCCAACTCTATCACAAGGGAGAGGGGAAAAGTGGACGAGTGTTTAATTTGTCTAGGGTAAGGGTTTCCGTACAGTAAGACTTTTTAGTGCAACTCGCCTTATGAATATTAGGGTCAATAAAACAAGTTTTCCTTAGATCAAGTGTTTGTTGGAAAGTAAAATTTCACAAGATTGTGAATTAGTCATCGATTTAGATAAATAAATATTTAAGGTCAATTAAGTATTTAAGAATGAATTGAGGATTTCGAGTTGGACTCGAATAGTTTTACTTTCCCGAATAAGATTTTTGGTGAGTTCTCGAGTACTAAGTAGAATCTCGAGAGTGAAAGTAATTTCTAAAACACCTTAGATATATTCCAAATAAATTAGACTCAAATAGGATTTATCTTTATTTATTTTCTAAATTGCTTCCATTTTATTATGGACTAGATATTTTGTCGTGAATAATAAATGGACCGATTAACAATAGACGATAGTTATTTGTAAGGAAGTTGGTGAAAATTACTTTAGGAGTAATTACTTTCATCATTATCTAATAAAACTTTTCAGACACACTAATCCTTCCCTTATCTTCATTACATCACGCACATATTTTGAGCGAACAATACAAACCCAAAACAAACTAATAAATAAGAGCGGAGAGGAGGCAGCTCTTCCAAAGAGAGAGAGAGAGAGAGAGAGATATCCAGGTTTGAGAGAGAGAGAGAGAGAGAGAGAGAGAGAGAGGAAGAGGTTGAAGATCGAAGGTAGGTAACGAATTTAGGTCGTTCGCACAATTTTCTATCCGAATTAAGTTTTAAAAATTAGGGCTTTTGCTGTAAGTAGTTTTTTTCGTGGATTTTATATTGTTTGAATTCGTGATTGTTTGTTTAAGGCTGAGTTCATATGATTGAATTGATGTTTGAGCTGTTTAATTTTTGCTTGAACGTTTTGAGTTGCAGTCAGAAAACACGGACGTGGTTAGGTCAGTTTCGTACAAGATTATTTTTTGTTATTATTTTTCCTGGATAATAGACATTTCAAGGTTTCTAAAAAGTCCAAGATTATCTCATTTGGTTAAGAATTGATGAATAGATGATTTTTCGAAGTTTTGATTATGCGCAATGAAATTTGAAATTCTGAATATGTGTCTGTTTTGCGGGATGTTTTGAAATAGCAATATTACTCCAAAATGGGCTTGTAATATATCAATAGAAAGGTATGGAAAGCAGCTTTCTTTTGCAATTGGAATCGTTTCATAATGAAGTTTTATAGGACGTTATGTTAAGTTTTTTTTACTGTTGTTCGAGTATGAAAATCACTGTTTAGTAATTCGGGTTTTAGGTTGATTTTGGAGTTTCAAATTTCGGATTGTGGCTTGACTTTGAGATATTTTGAATAATTTTGGGATCTGATTCAATTATGTTTAGGATTAGTTTTGGATGAGTGAGTTTCTTAACGAGTCGGAGACTCGATAAGATGTGAATAACTTAGAATAGGTTCGTCTTTTGTTGAGCTCGTATTGTAGGAACGAGAGGTAGCGGCGATGATTCCTGTGAGTCGCGGGCAAGCATTAAGGCCTGTTTGGGTTCAGCGAAGAAATCAAGTACGATGACTTGGAAAGATGTTCGAAGGCCGCGAGAGTACGCAACGACTGCTCAGCGATGGGTGCAAGGCCTTGGTTCATCAAGACGAAGAGCAGCGATGGAGACTTGGCGACGTAACGTAGACTTGAGGCAGCGAGTCGTCAAGGTTAGGGCCCTTAGTAAAGCCAACGTATATTATGTAATACGAGTTGTAAATAGTTATGTAAGATTATTAAACTAACCACGTGAGTTCGCGAGTTGTTTCAGGATTCACTTCAAGTGGTTTGTGACAACCGAGATCGACGATTTCCGGGAGTGTGTGTATTGAATCCAAAACATTAATGTATCATTATAATCTTAACATAAATTTATAACTTTCAAACTTATGTTAAGTTTGATTTATTTTCATTATACTTTATAGTCAAACTACATCGTTTTTATCTATGTTATTATATATTCTAAGTTTTGGAAAATAAATAAGGAAGTGGTTTAAAAATAAAGGTTCATTACGAACTTATTCATTATGAAGTAGTTATTCATTATGAAGTAGTTAGGATCGTACTCCAACTTTATTGAGTACCAAACACTTAAAAACAATCGACATCGGTTGTACCAGTAAGTCTGAAGACTTGTATTTTTGTCGGGGAATCTTGACGCGCGCATAGTATTGGAATTCGTAATAAGTCGGCGTGCTGGGCACGTTTGAGCTTTCAGGGTGCTCTTGAGCGCCCTTATTTATAGAGTTTTAGCAGAGATGCTCACGAAAATATTATTTATTTACATTTTGATGTAATATAAATCTTTGATAAGTCTTTATTGCAATTTGCTGATTAAATTAATAAAAGTTTAAACTTTCATTCATTCTTTTTTCGTTTGTTTGAAGATTTATGATATTAAATAGTCTTATAGTCCTTAATCAAAACTAATAATATATGAAGAGACAAGTGAATATTTGCGTGAACAACTCTTCATGGTTTGGTTAAAATTAAATATTCACAATCTAAAGACCAACGGACTATTGATCCTAGTATGATTGTTGGAAGAATTTATGATGTCAGGTTATGATGCATAGAGAGTTAGAAACTCTATAGTTCTTCCAGTGTATCTTCCGGAGATACTTAATTGACTAGTGCACCTTTAGAGATAATGTAAGAACAAATCATTTAACCTCTTCTGTCTCAAGGTCACTACGTATGAATTGCATCGTGCTTACCTAAATTTTGAAATGAGACATGTCATTTCATAGCTTTAATAATCTCATTTAAGAAATTCAAATTCTAGGTCCACTAAGTGATCTAGACTAGACTAATTGGTAAGATATTAAGTTATGAAGATGTCATGAACCAGCTTCGTAAAGTTCTCATGCATATGTAATTCATGTACAAGATTGCTGAAATGTAACGTATATCACCTCATGCTTTATTACTTGGATTGTGAATAAATGAACCGCGCGTATCCAAAATTAAGTAAAGACTTTATTTGGATGAAACAATATAACTTGTTAGCTCCTCGTCAATACATTGTTTCTAACTTATTCACAAGTAACAAAGGAGTTGAGGAAATAACAATTAGAAGGGTACGATGGTAATTTTATAAATCTCATCTAGTTGATGATATTCATGAACGGTAATCATAGATAACATTCAATGTCAGCTCTTTAGTGGAGTCAGTTGACATTAAACTAATACTTAGAAAACGTTTGTGAAATTTTGAGTCGAGTATAGTAGCTCAAGCTTTGTTCATTTGGATCCATAAAGTCACTATTACAGGTCATCAGATTAGGATTGTTAAACTAGAAGTTAAGTCAAAATAAGTTCAAGTGTTGAGCTAGGCGCTTTCTCGAAAAATGTCTAAAGGGTATTTTTGTCTACATGGACAAAAAATGATGTGAATGTCAAAATAAGATTGTAATATTTTCATATGATGGAAATATAAATTAGTTTCTAAAGCTGAGAAGTCGTTTGAGGCATTATGAAATTAATTTCATTATTTATGCAATATTAATTTTACAATGGGTATTTTAATAATTGTATTAATAGAAGTAATGAAGCATCTAGAAACTCCTTCCCTAGGTGTAGAGTTTGGCCAAATCACATTCTAAGAGAAGATAATTATTTGCCTTTAATTATAAAGATAATTACCCAAAAAGAAAATGAATTTCTTTGAGAAGAAAATAAATATGCTAAGTGAGGAAACAAATTTTCCTCACTTATGGAAGGGGATGGACGGCCATATACATAGAGGAAGAGGAGAAAAAAATAAAATATTGTGTCATGAATACACAATAGGAAAGGTAATTACCTTTTCATGTATTTCATTCTCCTATAAATAGAGTCTCACACAGAGATGTGAAATAAGATTTTGCTATGGTTTTCTCTTATTTTTGGCCGACCAAAGTCTCTCGTTCTCTCTCTAAATATCTCTTTTATTTTGCCACCTAAATCCTCATTAGACTTAGGCTTAAATTAACCTTTTAGCTCATAGATTTATTCTTGAGTTATTGTGTTTAATTGTGCCCACACAGAAATCTTTCAAACCTCTATAGACTCTTGTAATAGAAACCTTAGATTTCTCGAGTTCAAGACTAGACGTGAAGGTGAAGAGAAAGACAAGACGATCTACCTTTCCCAAGGCCATTAAAGATCAAGGTACAAAAGAAAGATTAGTATTCAAGTAATTAAATAATAATTTTAAATAACAACATGTTCATGCACTTTCTCTAGGTTATTAAAATTATTTTACTTGTAAAGAAATTTTTTATTCCGCCATTAATGTGTTAATGATATATATTTTTTAACCCTAGACTTATTCCAACATGGAGATGATGCCATTTGAGGATCCTAGACGAAGTTAACTATTGGAGTCACTTTCATGACTAAATTGCTCGGACTTGAGGGTTGGTTTGCTTGTTATTCTGGGGGGTTATTGCAGTGAGTAGTTGGATGACCTGATGATCGGAATAACAAGATTTCATTTATAAAATGATTGTACTTGCATTTCATATGATAGAAATCTTATGACTCTCATGCATACATTATTACGTGTTATGTACACGTAACATGTCATCTAGTCGTTTATATTACTAGATAGACTCCCACTTGCTGAGTCTTTTGACTCATAGTTTATGACCCTTGGTAATTTAGGAAAAGAGAAGGATTTAAATGGGTAGAAGGAAGATAATCAGTGCAGATATGCGTCACTCGACCTGTGGTCATGAGAGCATTTGTTCTAATGGGAAATTGGTGTTTTGTTAAGAAAGTAGTAAACTTATGTTTTTGTTGCTCTTGATGTTCCTAGATGTGTATATAAGTTATATGATAATATGTATAAACTAATGAGTATGTTTATTTTGTATATAGTCGCTATAAAACTGATGTATGAATGGAAAAATTCCCAAAATTCTAGTCAATTATTATATATGTAATTATTTGAGTATTATGGATTGAGAGTTTTTAAGGATGTCACGGCTTGCGTGTGAGCTACGGCTCACGGGTCGTGACAATTTCACTCGAAAAAACTCATACTTATATTGAGAGATGTCAGGTTTAAGTTAGATCAAACAGATTAGTCAATTTAAGCCCTATTCAACCTTTTAATGAGTTATTTAATTTATTACCCAGCCGTAATTCAATAAATAGGGCCGTTTATAAATAAATATATTCCCTAATTATAATTTATTTATTTTTAAAATAATACTTAATTAATTTAGAACATCTCATTTATTTAATGACTAGTCATTAATCCTTTTCATACTTCTCAAACAAGTACGAAACAAAAATATTTATTTTAATCTTTTATTTATTTCAATCTTCAAATTATATTATTATCAATAACATAATATGATTCCTTTAATAAATCTAATAATAAATAGCTAATTATTTATTTAATTACTTAGAAAATAGTTTTGTCAGTGTAAATCACTATTTACATTTAATGAGAAAATCAATTGTTCTAGTTCAATAAATCTTGTCTGAGAGTCTATGAATGAGACCTTATGCACCCACATGAACGAAGCTTCAGAGTAAAGTACGGACTTAAAAGTTCACAAACTTTTCCCGGCTTGAAATTCTTAATATTAGTCGATTCCACTAAAGGACTGATATTGAAACTCTTTAAGTTCATATGCGTTTATTTTCCATTTGATTTGACCAAAAAATTCTTCACACGGTCCACGGAGTATTTTACGATATTACCCTTTGTGTGTATCATTAACTCAGAGGAATGTAAAATTACCGTTTTACCCTTGAGTTATTATTTCACTAACTCCTTTGTTATTTGTAAATGAAAAAACATAAAGTGAGATGTATGTACATGTCACATGTTTTATTCAAAAAATGTTCTATTCGATGAATACTAGACCCGATTTATTCATTCACACTTTCGTAATAAAGAATAGTGTGATATTAATACCTCAACATTGTTTCAACACGAATTTTGTATTTGTAAATCACATAATCAAATGAAACAACGTTATTACACCAAACGTCGGGTCAGATGAAAATTCAATTAGTCATTGCCCATTAACAAATCAATTGTCATAAAGTGTACAAGAATATATATGTATTCACTTCATGATTAAGATAAATACCAAAATACCTCTTCTATGTGATCTTGAGGTTTCGAGTGATTAAACGGTTTTATCTCGTGTTTCAGAGTATCACGGGTCTTGTTCAATGTCTTTTTTAAGACATCAATAATAAATCACAAACTCACAGCTCTCTATATCACAAGATAAGATATCGTGATTCATTCAAACAATCAATATTCAGATCCGATTGTCCTATCGATCTTTAGATTGCGAACTATTATTTAAACTAGTCACAAAAGAGTATCTTGTCAAGTCTGTACTTAGCACCCCTTTCGGTGATGACAGATTCAGAGCGTAGAAAACATACATACATAAACACAAACATAATCAAGAATGAAAGTTTAATTTTATTTAATATTTCAACAAAACGAAATACAAAAGTATTTATAATGTCTAATATCTCTTTTGTGGGCACCAATCCCAACATCTTCTTCCAATATTCCAGTCGTATTCATCCCTACAGTTAGCTACAGAAACCTTGTTAAGAGTCCTCCTAATTTTTATTTTTTTTATTAGTGATCCGTTTTTCTCGAAATATAGAATATTTAATAGAAATAGAGAAGACATGCTCATTACAGTAAAAAAAAAAAAAAAAGAGATAGGAATTCCAAGAAGTAATTGTGTGTGAGAGCCAAATGAATTCAAAGATTCATGTTCGGTTCAGGAAGGGATTGTGGAAGTTTTGAGTTGAATGAAAATAGAATTTACTTTCATTAAACGATTTATTAGATAATCGAAAACAGAAAATCTTGAAACTATTAACAATTCATACGAGCTACGTGAAAGGTCCCTCGAACAGTTGGAAAAAGCCCGATCCCATTTACAAAAAGTAGAAAAGAAAGCAAATTTATTTTGAGTGGATGGATATTCTGAGATAGAACGAGAAGAAAAAAGAATTTGATTAATTAAACTTCTAAGACCGTGGAACAATAAGAAAATTATAAGAATAACACGAAAAGTTATGATATTTATACCGGCATTAACTCAATCATTTAATAATACCAAGTAAATAAAAATTTTACAAGAACAAACTCCAAAAAGAGTTCTAAAATCGCAATGTGCAACAATCGAGGATAATAACCATTTTTATATAATAGTTTGACAACAGCAACTAATTCACATATTATTTTGTTTGTTATTACACAATTCATTAAACAAACATTATTTTCTTATAACCTACTTAATGTAACAGTTTTTTTTTTAACTTTTATCAATACGATTCTTTGTGAAATCCCTTTATAAAAGAAATAATAAATCAAATCCTCCATAATTAAGAGAAGTCTACTAATCCCCACACCCGCCTCCACCACCACAACGCCAGCGATGGAGTCTCTCAGCGAGTCAACAGCCCGCGATTCTCGGGCCCGATGACTCGCCGAGAATCCCCATCGCTGCCGCCACAACCCCCACCGCCGCCGCCACCTCCTCCGCCACCACCTCCTCCGCCGCCGCCGCCACATCCCCCTCCGCCGCCACCGCTGCTTATGGAAACACCCGCAGCTCCGGCCATAATAACCATTCCACCATCTCTGATGCCTCTTTCCATGTCATTTCGACGCTTCTTTTCTTCCTTCTTCTGACTCCGCCTTTCGCTGCAAGCAAAAATAATAAATACAACGAAGCTAGAAGAGATGAATATGATAAAAAATATAAGCCCTTTATCCATTGATGTATTTCTCTATAGCTATTAGGTGATTGTACTATCGTTTTCTTTTTTCCATTTGAAGAACGATCACAGGTACATAAATACTCCAATATTTATATATATTATTATTCATTGTTTCGTTCTGACGATTATTTTTGTTGGACCAGGTAAGAACATCTTTTGTTAAATAATCATGCCTTCAAAGTACTGTTTTTGCGGATAAACATCATGATTTAGGAGTCGTTTCGACTTGGGGAAGTTAACAAGGTGCTTTAAAAAAATCTTTTTAACGGTCAACGCCTGTTCAATTAGTACTAATCCAATTGTACTTCTCTATAACTATTGCTGATTTTATTTAACGTTTCAAACAAGTTATTAACTCCACAATAACGAAATAAAAAACTATTACGGAAAAAAGAGCACGACTTTGATTTTGAATATCTCAGGAAAAGATTTGAGGATTTTCTTTACAAATTTTTCATCGGACATGTTTTCACATGAGACTCATTAATGAAGTCTCGAAATCGTACATAGAATTCATTGTTGAATTCATCTTTTGCCATCTTGATATTTTTAGCTTGATATTGACAAGTTAGAGACGCGAGTGTTTAATCTTGTTTGTGCTTTTATAAGTCGTCTCCAAAATATCTCAAGTTTCTTTGGTGCTTTCACACGTGTTGATCAACTTGAATATACTTTTATAAACCTTGTTCTAAATAACATTCATGGCTTTAGAGTTAGTAAGAGTTGTTTCATCGTCTTCAGCACTCCAATCTACTTCAAGTGCGTTTAGTAACATAACGTCATCTACTAGAAATTGTTTAGGGTAACTCCACTCTGTAATCACGGACTTTCATGTCTTCTGATCTATAAACTTGATAAAATCACTCATTCTTGCTTTCTAATAGGAATAGTTATGACCATCTAGTATATGTGTCCTGCTCACAGACTTGTCTTATCTGAAAGTATTCATCTTACGCCAATAAAGCATTTAAAAAACAAAAGATCGTGCACTCTATATATTAGGTTACATAGTTCTGATACCAAGTAAAAGTTATGCTTACACTATTTTAAACAAGTTTTTCTATGTTATCAATACATGTTCACACAATGAATAAATCAATAGAAACTTAACAACACATAGAGTTGGTTACCCCAGTTCGACAACTGCTTACGTCCGGGAGAAGTCTATCCGGTGAAGAGAATATTTCAATCTACAAATTAGCATAAAATTATAATGGTGATAATAAGATGCTGACTTTCCTAAATTTAAGTCACTTTTTTCGAATGTATTTCTAACATAAGTTCCTTTTTGGTGTGAGCTCCACTCATATTTCACACTAACATTCACATTGTTTATTTAATGTTCATTTTAGAAGGAACAAATACAACTTAAATACACGTATCATATTTTGTTCTCGTTCAAGCAACAAAACACTAACCTAAAAAAAAGAGCAACTAAACACTACAATGACATTTCCACACTCATACAGTTCTTGATGTTCACTTCTGGTGCATTCAGTGAATTAATCCTATCAATGGATGACCACTAATATTTACACAAAATAAGTGCAACCAGTTGGCGATAATGAAAACTGGTAAAAATGTGCCTTGACACATAAATTAAATATAGAGATTTTCTCATAGACATTTTAAAGCAAACGAAATTAGCGAAGGCTCTTGCAATAGCGTTATTATTACATAAATGGATATCTTTAATATTCTTAAAACATGTTTATTGGGGTCGTTTTATAGTGTTATACAAGAAATATCGTTGGGAATGTCAAAAACATATTTTAACACGATTTTTCTGCCCGCGATTTCGAGATTACGTTAATGAGTTATTTTAAATCTTTAACATTTCAGAATATTCCTAATTCACGTGTAGCAAAACTCTCATGAAAAAAGGAAGGAAAAAAAATTAACGTCTAACAAAGATTTTAACCTAGTGCGGTGAAAGGTCTTGTTAGCTGTTGAAGAGCTCGTACTGAGACAGTAATATAATAGTTGTTCGTAATTTATATAATAATTTGACAATAATCGATTATCTCCATATACTACTATTTTGTTGTGTTATCCACACAATTCACTAAACAAACATTATTTTCTTAAATCCTACTTTTGTAATGTAACAGTTTTTTTTAACTTTTAACAATACGATCCTTTGTGAAACCCCTTTATAAAAGAAATAATAAATCAAATCCTCCATAATCAAGAGAAGTTTACTAATCCCCACACCCGCCTCCACCACCACAACCCCCACCGTCGCCGCAATCCCCTTCGCCGCCGCCACCACCGCCGCCTCCACCCCCTCCGTCACCGTCAGCGCCGCCACCGCCACCGCCACAACCCCCACCGCCGCCGCTGCTTATGGAAACACCCGCAGCTCCGGCCATAATAACCATTCCACCATCTCTGATGCCTCTTTCCATGTCATTTCGACGCTTCTTTTCTTCCTTCTTCTGGCTCCGCCTTTCGCTGCAAGCAAAAATAATAAATACAACGAAGCTAGAAGAGATGAATATGATCACAAATATAAGCCCTTTATCCATTGATGTATTTCTCTATAGCTATTAGGTAATTGTACTATCGTTTTCTTTTTGCCGTTTGAAGAACGATCACATGTATATAAATACTCCAATTCCTATATATTATTATTCATCGCTTCATTCTGATGATTAATTTTGTTGGACCAAGCAAGAACATATCTTGTTAAATAATCCTGCGTTGAAAAGTCCTGTTTTTTGCGGATAAACATCATGATTTTTTTAGTCGTTTCAACTTCGGGAAATTAACATGTTAGTGCTTTTAAATATTCTTTTTAAGATATTAATATCCTCACGGTCAACGCCTGTTCAATTAGTACCAATACAATTGTGCTTCTCTGTAACTATTGCTGATTTTATTTAGCGTTTCAAACAAGTTATTAACTCCACAATAAATAAATACATGAACTATTTGAAAAAGGAACATGGCCGGAAAGGAAGAGGCCCTATATATACTTACGTACAACCACGACAGCCAAAATGTCAAGAATCTTTTGAATGTATTTCCAAACGTTTAATAAAATTATCCATCTAACTATTAGTATGCCTCGTACCAAACTCACCGATGATATTTAACTAAATTTTAAATGATTTTTGACCTTTCAATTTTTTTGTTAGTATTTCATATTTATCTCTCAAATATATTGATTTATCGAGTACCAGAATTTCGCCTCCAAAATCAATTCAACAACAATTTGAATTTGAGAATAAAATGTTATTTATTAAAATATTAAATCTGATTAAAATTAATAAAATGTTTTTCTAATATGGACAATAATAACCTTACTATTGATGGCAAAAACGTAATATTCAATTTACATAAATTCATAAATTTTATATAAAATATTTTTTTTATACAAATAAAATATTTTTCTTTTTAATATTATTTTTTTAAAATATTTTTTTTATATTTATTTGTTTTAATTTTAAGAATAAACTTCTATATACAAGTACAAGAAATCATAGATATGATTATTTTTATTCAAATTTATTTATTTCTATTTTTTAAATATATATATATATATATATATATGTATATATGTATATATGTGTGTGTCTTTTAGATAAATACATGAAAAATTAATCTAATAAGGGTATAAAAATAATTTTACCATATCAATTTATTTATTTTATATTTATTGTTGGAATAGATCTAGGGTTAAGAAAAATTATCATTAATCATATTAATGGCGTAATATAAAATTTCTTTACAATTAAAACAATTTTACTAACCTAAGAAAAGTGCATGAACATGTATCAATTAAAAACATTATTTAAAGTTCATGAATTCTAACCTTTCTTGTACCTTTAATTTAAAGGAGTCTTGAGAAAAGTTGATGTTCTCTTGCTCGTTACCTTCACACCTAAACGTGAACTTGAGAAACCTAAGGTTTCTATTACATGAGTCTTTAGAGGTTTAGAAGAATTTGTTTGTGGGAAAAATTAAACACAATAACTTAAGAACACGTCTATGAGCTAAATAGCTAATTTAATATAAGTGTAATGAGGACTTAGGTGCCAAAATAAAAAGGGATTTTCTAGAGAGAGAGAGAGAGAGAGAGAGCAAGAATGCAAATTTTCACATATGTATGTGAGACTCTATTCGTAGGAGAACGAAAATCAAGAAAGGGTAATAACCATTTTTAATTGTGCATTCATGACACAATATTTGATTTTCTCTCCTCGTTCTCCTTGTACATGGCCGGCCAATATTGAGCATAAGGCAAAGAAATTTGTTTCCTCCCTTAGCATTTTTATTTCCTTCTTAAAGAAATTCATTTTCTCTTTTCCTTTTGGGTAATTACCTTTATAATTAAAGTCAAAGAATTTTCTCCTCTTTTATGCATGCTGGCCGAACTTTAGAATAAGGAAGTGCACCTAGATGCTTCTTTATTTCTTTCAAGACAATTCTTAAAATATCCATTGTAGAATTAATATTGCACAAATAATAAAATTAATTTAATAATGCCTTAAACGACTTTTCCGCTTTAGAAAATAATTTATATTTTCATCATATAAAAATATTCAAAAGCTTATTTTGACATTCACATCATTTTTTGTCCATGTCGACAAAAATACCATTTAGACATTTTCCGAGAAAAAGTCTAGTTCAACACTTGAACTTATTTTGACTTAGCTTCTAGTTTAACCATCATACTCTAATGACCCGTAATAGTGACCTTATGGATCTAAATGAACAAAGATTGAGCTTCTATACTCGGACTCAAAAATTCACAAACCTTTTCTGAGTATTAGCTTCATGTCAAGTGACTCCACTAAAGAGTTCACACTGAGAATCTCTCGGTTCAAATGAATTTATTTTCTACTCAAATTTCACTTAATTATATTGAGTGGATCCATTAAATGTTATCTATGTTTACCCTTCATGAATATCATCAACTAGATTGGATTCATAAAATTACTATTTTACCCTTCTAGTTGTTATTTCCTCAACTCTTTTGTTACTTGTGAATAAGTTATAAAAAATGTCTTGACGAGGAGATAACAAGTCACATTGTTTCATCCAAATAAAGTCGCTATTTAATTTTGGATCCCGCGAAGTTCATTCAATCACAATCCAAGTAATAAAACATGAGGTGGTATACATTGCATTTAAGAAATCTTGTTCGTGAATTCCATATCAATGAGAACTTCACAAAGTTGATTCATGATATCTTCATACCTTATTATCTCACCAATTAGTCTAGTCTAGATCACTTAATGGATCTAGAATTTGACTTTCTCAAATGAGGATATTAAAGCTATGAAATTACATGTCTCATATCAGGATTTAGGCAAGCACGATGCAATTTATACATACTGACGTTGAGACAGAAGATGTTAAATCGTTTGTCCTTACATTGTCTCTAAAGGTGCACTGATCAATTCAGTATCTTTGGAAGATATATTGGAAGAAATTTAGAGTTCCAAACTCTATATGCTTTGTAACCAGACATCATAGATTCTTCCAACAATCATACTAGGATCAATAGCCCGTTGATCTTTAGATTGGGAATATTTCATTTTAACCAAACCATGAAGAGTTTGGTCACGCAAATCTACATTTGTCTCTTCATACATTGTGAGGTTTGAGACTATTTAATATCATAAATCTTCAAACAAACAAAAAAGCAATGAATGAACGTTTCAAATTTTATTAATTTAATCAGCAATTACAATAAGAACTTATAAAGATTTATATTACATGAATATGTAAATAAATAATCTTCTTGTGGGCATCTCTGCCAACATTTATACCAAACATATAAATGGATGGATACAAATACTTCTTCTTAATATACCAATCAACATTTGCGAAAGCTATAATCCACCCGTTTTCCATCCTTCCAAATCCATCCATCCATAAATTCTTCCTTCCTACCAAACAAGCCCTAAGTAGTATCGTGAAAACTTTTAAAAATTGAATAACAAAAAATAAAGAATTGTTGAAGATAAAACGACAAAATTTCAAAAAAAGGTCGAAGATACTCTAAACAGTGGTTTTGTACCTGCCAATAGCTTGTCTAAGGCTACAATTTGATGTGATGTAAGCCCTATTCGACACGCGATCCTAAGATAACTGAAGAATTCTGAGATTAAATGAAGGGAATAATATACTTTTCTTATTGAATGATTTGTGAAATATATATAGCATACACAAGACGAGTAAATAACAGGTTGCACTAATTAAGCCTATAAACCAAGTAACAGAATAACAGATAACCTAAAAGTTCTAAGTCTAGCCTTATCAATAGTAATCAGCTCCTATTATTATGGTAATAACATAACAATATTCAACAGTGCTCCTCTAGTTAAACCATAAACATTTATGAGGTTTAGCTTACAACACAAATCTTTAAACAATGGATAGAGGAAAAGGTTTGTTATGATATCTGCAACTTAAAGACGTGAAGGAACATGGTGCCGCTCGACTTCTTTATTCTCAATCTTCTCGTTGATGAAATTTATGTCGAGTTCAATGTGCTTGGTCCGGTCGTGATGAACATGATTTTTAGCAATACTTAGTGCAGCCTCATTGTACAATGATGAAGAACAAGTTGTTCACATGTAATGTTGAGACTACTAAGAAGTTGCCTTAGCCAAATACCTCCACAAATCCAACTCGCAAGACTTCTATACTCGGCTTCAACACTCCTCCTCGGGACAACCGTTTGTTTCTTGCTCCTTCATGTAACCAAATTTCAGCTTCCCTAAATCTTTGACTTATAACTCAGTGGCAAGTATTTTCTTTAGACTATGAACTTCCTCTATGTTGATTACAATATCATCGACATACATACTTAATATTGTAATTTTACCAACGTCAGTTTTCTTGGAGAAGAGGGTGTGATCGGCTAGACTCTGATCATAACCATGGTTCTTGAGGACCTGTGAGAAACGAGTGAACCACGCTCTGCGAATCTGTTTGAGCCCCTAGCGTGATTTCTTCAGCTTACACACTTTTTCTTGCAGTACCACAAAAATGAATTTTAGAATCAACAGTTACTTTTGGAAGCGACATTTTACCTTTAGAAGCGACTGGTCGCTTCTAATGTATACACCCCAATTTTTTTGAAACAAAGAAATTTTTTACTTTTAGAAGCGATTAGTCGCTTCTAAAGGTCCGAGTTGACAAACTAGTCACTTCTAAAGGCCAAAATCTTTGGCTCGCTTTTTTTTTCCGCTAATTTTTTCAGTGTTTTGGGGCATTAGAAGTTACATTGTCACTTCAATGCCCAAATTATTTGGCTCAAACTTTTCTCCATCAAAATTTCACTAAATATAGAAATTGGGACATTAGAAGTTACTATTAGCTTCTAAATGTCACTTATAATGCCCAAAATTTTGGGCTCCAAATGTTGTCCGCCAAAATTTCACTTTTAGAGGCATTAGAAGCGACTAGTCGCTTCTAATGTCCCCACTTATTAAAAAACGTCTACGTTTTGATTGTGAAGGACATTAAAACCGACTAGTCGCTTCTAATATTGCTTCTAATGGTATAGGTCTTTAAAATCGCGACTTTACTTCTTCTTCCCCATGTTCGCCATTTCCCAATTTGTTTTCTTTCACCATTTTCCTCCGACACTCCCTTCAATTTCCTCCGCATTTGTCCTCCGTGCCTTGCCCGCTTCTCTCCTCCGTATTTCCTCCTCCGCCTCTCTCCTCCGCTCACTGCCTCCTCCGCACCTTTCTCCTCCGCCTCTATCCTTTGTTCCTCACCCTCCGTGCCTCTCCCTCCACCTCTCTCCTTCGGGCCTTGCCTCCTCCGCACCTCTCCCTCCACCTCTTTCCTTTGCGTGCTGCCTCATCTGCTTCTCTCCTCTATGCCTTTCTTCTCTGCCTTTTTCCTTTGTGCCTTGCCCCCTCTGCGCCATTCTCCTCCGCTCTTGCCTAAGGTAAGTATTTTTTGTTTTTTTCACTCTTGTTTTAGGTGTAACCCGGTTTGAACTTTTGTTAATCGTTGCTCGTCGGTTACCGGTTGTCGGTCATCACTCGCCGCCGGTCTCACAGTGATTGGTGCCCACAAATGAGATATTAAACTTTGAAATATTTTTATATTTTATTTTGCTGAGACATTAATAAAATTAAATATTTATTCTTTATTATGTTTGTGTTTATGTATGAATGCTATGCTCTGAAACTGTCATCAAAGAAAGGGGTGCCAAGTACAAATTTGACAAGATAGCCCATTGTGACTAGTTTAAACATTTGTTCGCAATCTTAAGATCGATAGAGCAATCGAATTTGAGTAATGATTGTTTGAATGAATCATGATAGCTTATCTTGTGATATAGAGAGTTGTGACTCTGTGTTTCATTCTAATATCTTAAGGAGATATTGAACAAGACCAGTGATACTCTAAAGCTCGAGATAAAACTGTTTAATCACTCGAAACATCAAGATCACATACGAGGGGTACTTTGGTAAATTACTTAAATCCTGAAGTGAATACATAATCGATATGACACCTTATGACATATGATTTGTCAATGGGAAATGGCTAAGTTATAGTTGCATCTGACTTGACGGTTGGTATTATGACGTTGTCATGTTGGGTTATGTGATTCACAGATACGGAATTCGTGTTGAAATAATGTTAATGCATTAGTATCACACTATGCTTTGTTATGAGAGTGTGAATGAATAAACCTGGTCAGGTATTCATCGAATAAGAACATTCTTTGATTAAAACATGTGACATGTAAAGACATCTCACTATATGTTTTTCTCATTCACAAATAACAACGGAGTAAGTGAAATAATAACTCAAGAGTAAAACGGTAATTTTACATTCCTCTGAGTTGTTGATACAAGTGAAGGGTAATATCGTAAAGTACTCTGTGGATCGTGTGAAGAATTGTTTTGTCACATCAAACAAAAAATAAACGCATATGAACTTAGAGAGTTTCAGTATTAGTCCTTTAGTGGAATCGACTAATATTAAGAATTAAAAGAAGGAAAATGTTTGTGAACTTTTGAGTCCGATCTTTATTCTAAAGTTTCGTTCGTGTAGGTCCATAAGGTCTCAATGATAGACACTCTTACGAGATTAAATGAACAATAATAATTTATTTACTCATTGAATATAAATTGTGACTTTTATCGAGAAAGTTATTTTTTAAGTAACTTAATAAATAATTAGTCATTTATCGTTACATTTATTTAGTAAATCATATTGTATAATTATATTGATAATATTACATTTTAATGATTCAAATATATAAATGATGAAAATAAATATTTTCTCATTTCGTACTTGTTTGTAAAGTATGAAATTATTGAATGAGATGCCATTAATAAATGAGAGTTTTAAATTAATTGAATTTAGAAATAAATCAAAAG
The DNA here is from genome assembly GCA_958296335.1 of Urtica urens. Classification (NCBI taxonomy): domain Eukaryota; kingdom Viridiplantae; phylum Streptophyta; class Magnoliopsida; order Rosales; family Urticaceae; genus Urtica; species Urtica urens. Next base: position 795,406 of record OY282522.1, read on the forward strand.
AATTTGGGAACAAAATAAATTAATTTTGGCCGAGTGTGATGACATGTGTTGGCCGAAAATAGTTAGTCATTGGTTTATAAAATGCTTCAAAATTAAGCAATGGATTTGACAAAAATTAAGCCCATTTAACCTTTTATATAAAAGCTTATAGGAAACCCTAATGGACTTAACCTAAACAATATAGTCGGCCATCTCTCTCTCCTCCTTGGTGTGTGTGTCTCGACCGAAAATCAAGAAAAATCAAGAGAAGAAAATTTGTTTAATTTGTTATTGAATTAATTTTTAAACCCCTATTCTGAGTTGTTCAATTAAGAGCCCACACTCTTAATCTCTCGTAAAATTTGAGTGTATTATTGTTAACTCTTGATTATGGTGTTTGAGTGAAGTTGCGTTGTATAGGACCGGCCAAAACAGTGAAAAAATTGATTTAAAATCAATCGAAGCCTCGACGTTTCTCAGTCGGATTCAATCTGACCGTTCCTTCCCTTATGACATGTTGCTCACGTGCCCATCCGGTTCCATGTCCGGCATGCCGCCCCTGTCCGGCAAGTCTTCCCTGTCCGGTGAGCCTCCCCTGTCCGGCGAGCCACCTCTGTCCGGCGAAGAACCTGTCCGGCGGGTCTCTCAGTCCGGCGAAGCTTGCCTGTCCGGCCAAACAGTTTCCTTGCAATCCGACGAGACTCTTTCACGTGTTCAACTTGACGAGGTCTTCCGGAGTAAGCAAGCAACGTCCGGGATTATTGACAATCTCTATTGTAAGTATTTTTCAACGAATTGGATATGAAAATATAAATTGTTTATATAGGTTGCTAGTGTGTTCAATTTGTTGATTAACATGTTAAGAATAAAATGTTTATTGACATATTTATAATTTTTAATGCCTAGGTTAATTGAATATGTTAAAAATTGGTTTATTTATATATTAGGTCGATTTATATATTTCCGCCATATTTAGATATGTTATATAATTTATTGTTTAATCGTTAAATAAATTCCAACACACAGACCTTTTCTCATCGCTCACCACTAACTGTTGTCGTATGTGTGCCTCACCGCCGGTACCACAGACCACTCACTGACACCGAGCGAGATGAGCCTCCTCACAACCCGTTGGAAGACACAGTGGAAAGAGACGCTGAAGATGTCTTTAGTTCTTATTTCGTTTTAGACTTTATTAAACTTTATTAGTTTGTGTTTATGTTTACACTTATCGGCTTTATATTATTTACATGTTTATGGATTTCTTACATGCTTATTGACTATATAATATCGACTTTCTATTTCGTTTATGTATTATTTGAATTCAATTAGTATATTTTAATTATGATTAAACTTAATATATGTAGCTCAAGCTGTTGAGCATATTATTATTTAAAGTTTATTGATAATGGAATTAAATTTTTTTTTTCCAATTCATTTGTCACAGATGCTTGTTTGAAGAATCTTTTTCTATTATTGAACGATTTGCGCGTATTCCCAACCCTTTATGCGTTGGAGAGACCGTTTCTTATTTTGTGCCGAAGCTATTTATAAATCACAGGCTGAAACAGGTGAAATCAAAGGGCATTATTTGAATGCTACTGCGGGTACGACCTAGGATAATAAGCTCATGAGGGTAGTCTTACTTCACCGTCGAGAAACGCTTCTTCCAAAGCTCGCCCCATTTGTTCCACGCCCCGGTTGAAGCGTAATCATCATACGCCTGTAGCTTTTTTTGCTATATTTTCTGGTACTCCGCTCATTTCATAAAATATTCTGCCTGGTTTAATGACAGCTACAAAATTTATATATTTTTTTTACGTGGCTTTTACATTGAAACAAAAGATTCAGTGGTATCTTTCATTCACATTTTTTTCTATCAAGAACGTTTTATAAAACTCTTAGACCAAATACCGAAATTAGTTCGGTACATATGACCAGCAATAATAAAAATAAAAGCAATAGCTAAATGATGATGAGCCATATCAGTCAGCTCGAATTCACACTGATTTAATGGAACCCCTTAGTTTGGATACCATATGAGGAGGCCCGACAAAACTGGATATAACCGCTATGGAAGGGCCGAGACTGAATAAACGAGTATCCCCTCGAGACGGAAAAAGGCTTTCTTTGAAGAGAAGTTTTACCCCATCAGCTAAAGCTTGCAAAACTCCTAAGGGCCCAGCGTATTCTGGGCCAATACGTTGTACTATTTATATCCTACACATTTTTTGTTGTTAGACATTGAAATAGATAGTAACTAACATTTTAATCGGATATGAATGTCAAATCAGGTACGTCTTCACCAATGACTTCTTTCAACTTCAAGAAAAAACCACGTCCATGATTCATGACACTCACTTTCGAAAACGCCAAAACTGATTGGATACAAATGTGAATTGGCATCCAATACAATGACTACAAGCAACTATCCCCCGAATTTAGTCTTCAAAAATGAACCATCTAAAGAGATGACCGTGTTGGAAAATATTTAACGATTAAAAATATTATTATCTAACACATCAATACGTGGTGGAATTATATAATAAGATCTAAAAATAAAATAAACACAATTTAATATATTCAACAACCTAGGCATTAAAAATCACTTATGTCAATAAACTATTTATTCTAAACATGTTGTCAATAAATTGAATAAAACGATCTAACAACTTATAAACACATTTATTAAAATCAATTGCAGATCCAATATTTTTAGGAGACATACTGGTGAGGTTGTAAACAACCTTGTGTGTTGCTAGCTAACATCGGAGAGCCTCGTCGAAATTCCTAGATTCTGTTCCGCCGGATTACACTCTTGTCGGCCGGTAGAGATTGGCCTGTGAGCTTGTGGGTTCCTGCGAGTTGCTGGAGCTTCGGGACCTGTGCACCAGGGTAGATAGTGTTGGAATAGGTCTAGGGTTAAGTTAAAATTATCATTAACACATTAATGGCGGAATATAAAAATTTATATACTAGCAAAACAGTTTTTACTTACGTAGGATAAGTGAATGAACATGTATATATTTAAAAACATTATTTAAAATACTTGAACACTATTTTTTTTGTAGCTTGATCTTTGATGAGCCTTGGGAAAGGTAGATCGTCTCTTGCTCGTTACCTTCACATCTAAACGTGAACTCGAGAAACCTAAAGTTTCTATTACACGAGTCTATAGAGTGTTTGAACGATTTGTGTGTGCGCACAATTAAACACAGTAACTCGAGAACAAGTCTATGAGCCAAAGAACTAATGTAGCCTAAGTCTAATGAGGACTTAGGTGCCAAAATAAAAGAAGTATTTTGTGAGAGAGAGAGAGAGAGAGAGAGGAGAATGGTCGACCAAAAAAACAAGAGAAACAATAGCAAGAAAGCTTATTTTCACATCTCTATGTGAGTGTCTATTTATTGGAAAATGAAAATCAAGAAAAGGTAATTACCCTTTCCTATTATGCATTCATAACACAATATTTTATTTTCTCTCCTCTTCCTCATTGTACATGGCCCGCCAACTCTTTGCCCTAGTGAAGCAAATTTGTTTCCTTCTCAATGAAATTCACTTCCTCTTTTCTATTTGGGTACTTGTCTTTATAATTAAAAACAAAGAATTCCCCGCTCTTTGATGTATCTTGGCCGAATTTAACACCTAGGGAATGGGCATCTAGATGCTTCCTTATTTCCTTTAAGACAATTCCTAAAAATACCCATTGTAGAATTAATATTTCGAAAATAATGAAATTAATTTCATAATGCCTCAACCGACTTCTCGACATAAGAAACTAATTTATATTTCCATCATATGAAAATATTAAAAATCTTATTTTAAAATTCATATCATTTTAAGTCCTTGTGGACAAAAATACCCTTTAGATATTTTTCGAGAAAACGTCTAGTTCAACACATGAACTTATTTGAATTAACTTCTAATTTAACAATCATACTTTAATGACCTGTAATAGTGGACCTTATTGATGCAAATGAACAAAGCTTGAGCTACTATACTCGGACTAAAAATTTCACAAACCTTTTCCGAGTATTAGCTTAATGTCAACTGACTCCACTAAAGAGTTGACACTGAGAATCTCTCGGTGCAAATGAATTTATTTTCTACTCAAATTCAACTTAATTATATTAAGCGGATCCATTGAATGTTATATATGATTACCCTTCATGAATATCATCAACTAGATGGGATTTATAAAATTACCATTTTACCATTCTAGTTGTTATTTCCTCAACTCCTTTGTTAGTTGTGAATAAGTTAGAAACAATGTATTGACGAGGAGATAACAAGTCACATTGTTTCATCCAAATAAAGTCGCTACTTAAGTTTTGGATACCGCGCGGTTCATTTATTCACAATTCAAGTAATAAAGCATTAGGTGATATACATTGCGTTTCACAATCTTGTACATGAATTCTATATCTATGAGAACTTCACAAAGTATACTCATGTCGACTTCACAACCGAATATATCACCAATAGAGCAAATCTAGTTCACAAACTTGGATCTAGAGTGTAGCTTTCTCAAATGAATATATTGGAGTCATGAAATGACATGTCTCATTTCAAGATTAAGGTAAGCACGATGAAATTCATACATAGTGACCTTGACATAGAAGAGGTTAAATAGTTTGTTCTTACATTGTCTCGAAAGGTGCACTGGTCAATTCACTATATTTGGAAGTTACACTAGAAGAGCTATAGAGTTCTTAACTCCTTATGCCTTGTAACCAAACATCATAGATTCTTCCAACAATAATAATAGGATCAATATTCCGTTGATGTTTAGATTGTAAATATTTCATTTTACCCAAACCATGAAGATTTTGTTCACGCAAATCTACGTTTGTCTCTTCCTATATTCTGTTGGCTGAGATGCCCACAAGAAGATTGTTTATTTACATATTGATGTAATATATAAATCTTTATAAAGTCCTTATTGTAATTTGCTGATTAAATTAATAAAAGTTGAAACGTTAATTCATTTCTTTTTAGTTTGATTAAAGATTTATGATATTCAATAGTCTTATAGTCCTTAATCAAACCTAACAATGTGTGAAAAGAAAAATGTAGATTTGCGTGAAAAAACTCTTCATGGTTTGACTAAAACGATATACTCGCAACCTAAAGATCAACAGACTATTGATCCCAGTATGATTGTTGGAAGAATCTATGATGTCTGGTTACGAGACATAGAGAGTTCGGAACTCTATAGTTCTTCTAGTATATCTTTCGAAAATATCGAATTGACCAGTGCACCTTTAGAGACAATAGAAGAACAAACCATTTATCATCTTCTATATCCAGGTCACTATGTATGAATCGCATCATGCTTACCTAAATCTTGAAATGAGATATGTCATTTCATAGCATTAACAATCTCATTTGAGAAAGTCAAATTCTAGATACATTACGTGATCTAGACAAGGCCTATTGGTGAAATTTTAAGTTATGAAGATGTCAAGAGAAAACTTTGTGAAGTTCTCATAGATATAAAATTCATGTACAAGATTGTGAAAAGCAATGTATATCACCTCATGCTTTATTACTTGGATTGTGAATAAACGAACCGCGCAGTATCCAAAAATTAAGTAGCGAATGTATTTGGATGAAACAATGTGACTTGTTATCTCCTCGTCAATACATTGTTTCTAACTTATTCATAACTAACAAAGGAGTTGAGGAAATAACAAATAGATTGGTAAAATGGTAATTTTATAAATCTCATCTAGTTGATGATATTCATGAAGGATAATCATATATCATATTCAATGGATCTGCTCAATATAATTAAGTCGAATTGGAGTAGAAAATAAATTCATTTGAACCGATTGATTCTCAGTGTCAACTCTTTAGTAGAGTTAGTTGACATTAAGCTAATACTCGAAAAAGGTTTGTGAACTTTTGAATCCGAGTATAGTAGCTCAAGCTTTGTTCATTTGGATCCATAAGGTCACTATTACAGGTCATTAGAGTAGGATTGTTAAACTAGAAGCTGAGTCAAAATAAGTTCAAGTGTTGAACTAGACTTTTTCTCGGAAAATGTCTAAAGGGTATTTTTGTCCACATGGACATAGAAAGATGTGAATGTCAGAATAAGATTTTGAATATTTTCATATGATGAAAATATAAATTATTTTCTAAAGCCGAAAAGTCGTTTAAGCCATTATGAAATTAATTTTGTTATTTGTGCAATTATAATTCTACAATGGGTATTTTAAGAATTGTCTTAAAAGAAATAAGGAAGCATCTAGAAGCTCCCCCCTAGGTAGAATTTCGGCCAAAGAGTGCATCAAGAGGAGAGTTTTATTTCCCTTTAATTATAAGGATAATTACCCAAAAGGAAAAGGGAAATGAATTTCCTTGAGAAGGAAATAAATAAGCTATGTGAGGAAACAAATTTCCTCCTTGCTTGAGGTGTATGGCCGGCCATCCTAAGAGAGAAAGGGGAAGGGAAAATCAAATATTGTGTCAGAATACATTATTCTTTCATCAATAAATTATTGACGTTTATAGATTTTTCCTTCTCCTATAAATAGAGCCTCACATAGAGATGTAAAAGGTTAAGCTTTTGTCTTATTCTCTCTTGCTCTTCGCCGATCCTCTCTCTCTCTCTCTCCCTCTCTAGAAAATACTCCTTTTAATTTTGCACGTAGAACCATACTTGATCTAGAGAATTAGCTTATGATCCAAGAATTGTTCTTGGTTCATATTTATTAATTGTGCCCACACACAAATCCTTCTAAACCTCTATAGTCTCTTGTAATAGAAATTTTAGGTTTCTCAAGTTCTCGTTCAGGTTTGAAGGAATCAAGCTATAAGAGAAAATCAATCTTTCCCAAGACGCTTCAAGTTTGAAGACACAAGAAAGATTAGTATTCAAGTAGATTAAATAATTTTTTTAATTAATAACATGTATATGCACTTTATCTAGGTTAGTAAAATTGTTTTACTAGTAAAAAATATTTTATATTCCGCTATTAATGTGTTAATGATAATTTCTTCTAGCCCTAGAACTATTCCAACATATTCTTAGGGTTGATTAAGGACTATAATACTATTTAATATCATAAATCTTCAAACAAACGAAAAAGGAATGAATGAATGTTTCAACTTTTATTAATTTAATCAGCAATTACATTAAGGACTTATGAAATATTTATGTTACATCAATATGTAAAAAAAAATAATCTTCTTATGGGCAACTCTGCCAACAGATAGGGACTGGAGCAAGGTATTGTAGAAATGGCTTGACCTAGATGCGCGTGAGGCGCCTGTGGTGGTTCAGGCGCACGTCGGGCTCGGAGAGAGGTCTTGTCTGGCGAGTCTGTCCTACCGGCAGGGAGGATGAAATGTGCCTCTTCGGATCTCGCACGATTTCTTCGCATTTCGAATGAATCTGTGCATGTAAAATATCACTCATACACCACGAGAAAATTCAATGATAATTCTCTCGGGTTTTGGGGAGATTAAGACGATGATCTCTTCAATTGAACAACGAAGAACAGTAGGGATCACTCAAGAACGATCGAAAGATCAAGAAAATATATCTTGATCGCTCTCTCTAACTAATAGCAATCATTTCATCCGGGAAAAGCCATTTTTTTCTCAACAATGTCTTTGTTATTTAATCGAATATCGTTCCGTTAGATAGGAACAGCTTTGATAAATAATTCTCTCGGCCAACACAAGCACACACATGGGAGGGGATTGTAAAGTATTTTGATTAGGGTTAGGTCTAATTAGGGCTTCGAATAAACCCTTTAAATAGAGAGAGAACGAGATTTTCTTATGTCGAATCCATTAGTCAAACTTAAGCCCGTTGTTCTTTTAATTCAATTTCAAAAATTAATTTATTGACCTAATTCTCTAATTATGGCCGAGTATACTTTATAATATTCTTCAAAAATATATTTGATTTATGTCTAAAATAATATTTAATTACGTTAGAACATCTCATTTATTTAATCTCTTCAAAGTAGTACAAAACGATAAAATATTTATTTCATCTTTTATTTATTTGAATCATCAAAATATAATCTTATCCATATAATAACATTTTGGGATTGGTGCACACAAAGGTGTTGGCAGAGACACCCGGGAGAAGATTATTTATTTATATATTGGTCTAATATATAAATATTTCATAAAGTCATTACTGTAATTTGCTGATTTTATTAATAAAAGTTGAAGCGTTCATTCATTCCTTTTGCGATTAAATGAAGATTTATGATATTTAATAGTCTTATACTCGTTAATCAAACTTAACAATATATGAAAAGACAAATGTAGATTTGCGTGAACAAACTTTTCATGGTTAAAACGATATATTCACAATCTAAAGATCCATGGACTATTGATCCCAGTATGATTGTTGGAAGAATCTATGATGTGTGGTTACGAGGCATAGAGAGTTAGGAACCCTATAATTCTTCTAGTGTATCTTTCGAAGATACTGAATTGACCAATCAATACTACAAAAAAATGACCTTTAGAAGCGACGGGTGGCATTAGAAGCGACTTTCAACCATTAGAAGCGACAAGTCGCTTCTAACCTAAATACACTTATTTTTCCTGAAATATGAATTTTTTTTACCTTTAGAATCGACTAGTCGCTTCTAATTGTCCAAATCGAGAAATATGAAGCAAGAAGTCGCTTCTAAAGGCCAAAAATATTGGCTCGCACCCTCCGCGCCAAATATTTCAGTATGTTTGGGCATTAGAAGCGACTAGTCGCCAAATTCTTTAGCTCCAAAACTTTTCCGCCAAAATTTCACTAAGTATAGATTTTTTGGCATTAGAAGCGACTAGTCGCTTCTAAATGTACCTTCTAATTCCCAAATTCTTTGACTCCAAAACCTTCCTACCAAAATTTCACTAAGTATAGATTTTTGGCATTAGAAGCGACTAGTCGCTTCTAAATGTCGCTTCTAATGCCCAAATTTTTTGGCTCCAAAACCTTTCCGCCAAAATTTCACCAGGGGGGACATTAGAAGCGACATTAGAAGCGACAAGTCGCTTTTAATGTTCCCACTTACCAAAATGTCGTCGTTTTGGTTTTGGTGGACACTAGAAGCGACTAGTCGCTTCTAATGTCGCTTCTAATGTCCCTAGGGTTTTAAAACGCCCGAGCCTCTACCTCTCTTCCCCTCTCTCTCATTTTCTCCCTCCCCACCCTCTCTCTCCTGCCCCTCCTCTCTCTCTGACCGCCCCGCCGCACCTCCCTCCTTTCTGGCCGTCCATCCGCCCCTCTCACTCTCCCGCCCCTCCTCTCTCTCTCTCTCCGGCCACCCCTCTCTCTCCCGGCCCTCCGCCCCCTCTCTCCTCTCTCCTTGCAACCGCCGGTCTCCGCCCCTCCGCCTCCTCTCTTCTTTCTCCCTGCAACCGCCGGTCTCCGCCCCTCCGCCTCCTCTCTCCTCTCTACGGTAAGTTTTCTCATTTTTCTCTCTATTTGGATATCCTCCTTGAAGATCCACTTTTTCGGCATCCCTTTTCCGGCGACCCGCGCGGCAGCCTTGACGCATTTGCCCGTCATTCCTTTTCCGGCGACCTCTAAGGTAAGTGTTTTCCTTTTTTATCCTACTTCCCTTAAGGTATGTTTTTTAAATTTTTATTTTTTTCTTCGGTCGTAGATTTCTGGCCGCTATCTCACTACTCCGGCCGCCTCCTGCAAACAACGACTTTCGGTATGTTTTTTTAGTTGATATATATATAAGTTTGTTAATTAATTTTTAGTTTTACTATTATATTTTTATATTAGCGTTATATAGTTTTGATATATATAAGTTTCTTTTTTTGTGTAATATGTAATAAAAGTTCTAATGTATTTTTTCAATTGTTTTGAATTTTTTGAATTTTTTTCGATTTTTTTTGAATTTTTTAGAATTTTCATTTTTAATTTTTTAATTTTTTTTATGCGACTCCAAAGATTCAAACACTTTTTATGCGACTAGAGATGCAACTAGTCACTTCTAATTTCGCTGCTTCAAAACATTAGAAGCGACTTTGTCGCTTCTAAGCCTTTAGAAGCGACAAAGTCATTTTTAATGTCGCTTCTAAAGGCCTTTTTTGTCCTAGTGAGTGCACCTTTAGAGACAATGTAAGAACAAACATTTAACCTTTTCTGTCCCAACTTCACTATGTATGAATTGAATCATGCTTACCTAAATCCTGAAATGAGACATGTCATTTTATAGCTTCAATATTCTCATTTGAGAAAGTCAAATTCTAGGTCCACTTAGTGATCTAGACTAGACCAATTGGTGAGATATTAAGATATGAAGAAATCATGAACCAACTTTGTGAAGTTCTCATAGATATGGAATTCATGTACAAGATTAATTGAGATGCAAAATATTTCACCTCATGCTTTAGTATTTGGATTGTGAATAAATGAACCGCGCAGTATCCAAAATTAAGTACCAACTTTATTTGGATGAAACAATGTGACTTGTTAGCTCCTCGTCAATACATTTTTTCTAACTTATTCACAAGTACTAAAGGATTTGAGGAAATAACAACTAGTAGGGTAAAATGGAAATTTTATAAATCTCATCTAGTTGATGATATTCATGAAGGGTAAACATAGATAAAATTCAATGGATCCACTCAATATAATTAGGTTGAATTTGAGTAGAAAATAAATTCATTTGAACCGAGAGATTCTTTATGTCAACTCTTTAGTGGAGTCAGTTGACATTAAGCTAATACTCGAAAAAAGTTTGTGAACTTTTGAGTCCGAGTATAGAAGGTCAAACTTTGTTCATTTGGATCAATAAGGTCACTATGAAATGTCATTAGAGTAGGATTGTTAAACTGAAAGGTAAGTCAAAATAAGTTCAAATGTTGAACTAGGCTTTTTCTCGAAAAATGTCTAAAGGGTATTTTTGTCCACATGTACATAAAATGATGTGAATTTCAAAATAAGATATTTAATATTTTCAGATGATGGAAATATAAACTAGTTTCTAAAGCCGAGAAGTCGTGTCAGGAATTATGAAATTAATTTCATTATTTATGCAATATTAATTCTAAAATGGTTATTTTAAGAATTGTCTTAAAAGAAATAATAAACATTCGTAAGCTCCTTCCCTATGTGTAGAGTTCGGCCTAATCACATCCCAAGAGGAGATAATTCTTTACCTTTAATTATAAAGATAATTACCCAAAAGAAAAGAGAAAATGAATTTCCTTTGAGAAGGAAATATATATGCTAAGTGAGGAAACAAATTTCTTCACTTGAGCAATGAGATGGCCGGCCATATTAGAAGAGAAAGGAGAGAGAAAACCAAATACCGTGTCATGAATGCATTATTGTATCATGAATGCATAATTAACCTTTGTAGATTTTTCTTCTCCTATAAATAGCGGTTCACATAGAGATGTGAAAATAAGTTTTTGCTCTCATTTTTCTCTCTTTTGGCTGTCCAAAATACACTCTCAATCGCTCTCTCAAAGACTAGATTTTACACAAATTTAATTTTTTGGTATGACCTCTACAATTAAATTTGTGTTGATTTTTCACTTGTTGAATATGCTATATAAATACATTAAAACATGTTTTAATAATTTTATGTTTAGCATACTCGAAATTAATTTTTTGACAAGTTTGAAATTTTTTGTACATAATTTAAACTAGTTTTTTGCACTTCTAGTTAAAATTTGTTATTGAATATTTATACAATATTGCCTGTTTTATTTTGTGTAAATTACTAACATGTTAATATAACACACAATTGAAATCAAAACATACAAATAATTGTTTTTCGTTTTTTGAACAACTTGTTATGGCTCCGTGAAATGGGCATAACTCTTTGCTCAAAACTTGAAAATTAGTGGTTTTTAAACGAAATTAAATGTATGGAAGTTAGCTATCCAATTCAATTGATTTCAGCTCAATCAGATACCGGACGAGTCATTTAAAACCATTTAAGTCCGATGTGTATGGCAGTCTGCGAGTCCAAGATTTTGAATCCGAATTTTTGACTCCTAGTTTCTTCCCCTCTTATTGATGTTATCGTGGCTTCCCGATGTTCACACACTCAATGACCATGAAGATTCCTTGAAGAAAAATGTCATGAAGATGAAAATATTAGTTTTAGGAGATTTTGAATCTCAAAAACTTTCAAGTCCAAAAGTGATGATTTATTAATCTCACAAACTTTCCTTAGGAAAAGTAAATTTAATAAACAAAAAGATCCGAGTATGTTTCTTATGCCTTAGTGCATTAACACTGCTCTCCCCTCATAAATATCGATTTTAGGGCTCTTTTTCTACTGATTCAATCTATCTCTCTTTACTCATGGAAACATATTTCCAAACGTACAAGCGAAGATGTGCCTTATTTCAAAAACTAAGTGGGAGGGTTGTACTTATTGTTTGCAACCCACGATCCCCAACAGTAATGTTAAGTGTACATGTCGCCAAACTAAGAGTCACCATCGTGACCCTCTCTTTAGTGAGAGTACTCAAAGACGCATTGCTGTTAACATTTCTTTTAAAGCTACATTCAAAAGTAAAACGATGAGACAAAGCCTTCCCTTGGCGGATTTTTTTCAAAGTTGATCTTGTTAAAATAAGTGGTTGATCAAATATCTTTATAAGGTGGCTAGTCAAAGCATTGATGTATTGACATCATGACTATGCATTAATGATGTGTCATTTAATTATGAAAGACGACTCTTTGCGGCCTTCCCTCGAAGGAGTAAATTGTCATTTTGCTCATAACAACTTTGGATTTATTCTGTTCAATATTAAACTTAAAATCCTAAACAAAGAATAATAATAAACTTTCAACTGTCAACAACATGTCTTTAAACCCCTCTCTATTATCATTTCCTCGAACAAACTGGAAGGTGAAAATTACGTAGATTGGAACCGTAACCTAGACATCGTCCTTACCCTGGATAAACACAAATGGATACTCACCACCCCATGTCCTCCTAAAACGAATGATGATTCGACTCAAGAGGAGAAGGAGACCCTTGTGGCCTGGCTCAAATCCGATGAGATTGCGAGATGCTATATTTTAACATCGATGAACAATGTGTTGCAACAATAATATCATGATATTGGGTCAGACTATGAAATGCTCTACAATCTCCAGGAGATGTTTGGAGGGCAAGGGCATTAAGCTAGGCAACAAGCGGTACGACAGTTTATGAAATATCGTATGAAAGCATGGACTCCCATTAGAGAACATATGATTCTTATCATAAGTTATCTAAATGAGATAGAAATCCTTGGATCAGAGATTGATGGAGATACCAAAATAGATATGATCTTGGAAACTCTCCCTGAATCATTTGATACTTTCAAGGTGAATTACTCCATGAATAAACTAGGGTACACTGTTACCGAGCTAATGAAGGAGCTTCACACCACTGAGGGACTCTTAAATGAAAAGAGGGTTAATGGAGAGACTCATGCTATTGAGCAAAGCCTCCACCTCTGGATCTAAGAAGATATCTCATAGAGCCAAAAAGAAGAACCCTAGAAAGGTTCAAAAGAATAAGGTGCACTGGGCTATCAAGGTGGACAAGTCTAAGGACAACTATCATCATTGCAATGAGCCCGGACACTGGCATAGGAACTGTACTACCTAACTCAAGGCTAAAGGGAAAGCTATTGTACTTATTGCCAAAGCTTTTTTAATAGATGATAATGTATCATCGTGGATTATTGATTCCGCTGCTGCTAACCATATTTGTTGTTCCTGAATAGATTCAGGAACAGAAAAATCTTAAAGGATGGCGACTTTTGCTTCAAGTGGGGTGATTGGAGCTTAATGTATTCGAAGGCTGTGGTATCTGTAATATTTTCTTTTGAAGACATAACTTTAAATTTGAATAATGTATCTATTTTTCCTTCCTTTGGGAAAAACTTATATATGTATATCAGATTGTTGAGGAAAATTATTATTTAAAGTTTATTGATAATGGAATTTGTATTATTTTTTCCAATTCCTTTGTCACTTATGCATGTTTGAAGAACATTTTATTCTATCTTTATCCTACACAACCTTTGCTTTTAGACACTGAAATAGATGATGATCTAATTAGGGAACCAAAGAGAATCAAAACTAATGATTCATCTGATCTAATAAAATCAACACAATTCTGGCACTTAAGACTTGGTCATATTAGTCTAGATAGGATTAAAAGACTTGTGAGGGATGGTACACTCAAATCCTCTGCAATAGGCTCACTGCCGACTTGTGAATCTTGTATAGAAGGAAAAACGACGAAACGAACTTTCTCTGATAAAGGTCAAAGAACCAATGAGTTGCTGGAACTAATACATTCTGATGTATGTGGTACACTCAGAATTCAGGCACGGGGAGGATATGAATAATTCGTTACCTTTATCAATGATTACTCAAGATATGGATTTGTCTATTTCCTCAAACACAAATCCGAAACCTTTAACGTATTAAAGGTTTTTCGGGCTTTAGTGAAAAAGAAATTGGCAAACAGATCAAAACCCTTCGATCCGATCGAGTTGGTGAATACTTGTCTGAAGAGTTCGACGAATTTCTTAAAGAAGAAGGTATCGCTTCTCAGCTTACAGCACATGGCACACCTCAACAGAACGGAGAGTCAGAGAGAAGGAATCAAACTCTAATGGAGATGGTTAGATCAATAATGAGTTACTCATCACTCCATAATTCCTTTAGGGATTTGACCTAAAAAATGTTGCATATATTCTGAACCAAGTTCTTTCTAAAACGGTACCTGGTACTCCTTATGAATGATGGACTGGGCGTAAAGATAGTTTAAGCCAAATCAGAATTTGGGGTCGCCCTGCACATGTGCTAAGGAAAGAGACTAGCAAGTTGGCTAGTAGGTCAGAATTGTGTGTGTTCGTTGGATATCCAAAGGAAACCAAAGGTTTCACATTCTATAGTCCCGAGGAACACAAAATGTTTGTCAGCACTAATGTGTTATCAGAGATGCCCACAAGAAGATTGTTTATTTACATATTGATGTAATATATAAATCTTTGTAAAGTCCTTATTGAAAGATTGTTTATATAAATCTTTGTAATTTGCTGATTGAATTAATAAAAGTTGAAACGTTCATTCATCCCTTTTTAGTTTGATTGAAGATTTATCATATCCAATAGTCTTATAGTCCTTAATCAAACCTTACAATGTATGAAGAGACAAATGTAGATTTGCGTGAACAAACTCTTCATGGTTTGACTAAAACGATATATTCGCAATCTAAAGATCAACAGACTATTGATCTCAGTATGATTGTTGGAAGAATCTAGGATGTCTAGTTACGAGGCATAGAGAGTTAGGAACTCTGTAGTTCTTCCAGTGTATCTTTCGAAGATACTGAATTGAACAGTGTACCTTTCGAGACAATAGAAGAACAAACCATTTAACATCTTCTATCTCAAGGTCACTACGTATGAATTACATCATGCTTACCTAAATCCTGAAATGAGACATGTCATTTCATACCATTAATACTCTCATTTGAGAAAGTCAAATTCTAGGTCCAATGTGTGATCTAAACAAGGCCTATTGGTGAGATATTAAGTTATGAAGATGTCATGAACCAACTTTGTGAAGTTCTCATAGATATGGAATTCATGTATAAGATTGCTGAGATGCAATGTATATCACCTCATGCTTTATTACTTGGATTGTGAATAAATGAACTGCGCAGTGTCCAAATTTAAGTAGCGACTTTATTTGGATGAAACAATGTGACTTTTTAGCTCCTCGTCAATACATTGTTTCTAACTTATTCACAAGTACTAAAGGAGTTGAGGAAATAACAACTAGAAGGGTAAAATGGTAATTTTATAAATCCCAACTAGTTGATGATATTCATGAAGGGTAAACATAGATAAGATTCAATGGATCCGCTCAATATAATTAAGTTGAACTTGAGTAGAAAGTAAATTCATTTGAACGGAGAGATTCTAAGTGTCGACTATTTAGTGGAGTCAGTCGACATTAAGCTAATACTCGAAAAAGATTTGTGAACTCTTAAGTCCGAGTATAGAAGCTCAAGCTTTGTTCATTTGGATCCATAAGGTCACTATTACAGGTCATTAGAGTAGGAAAATAAGTTCAAATGTTGAACTAGACTTTTTCTCGGAAAATGTCTAAAGGGTATATTTGTCCACAAGGACATAAAATGATGTGAATGTCAAAATAAGATTTTGAATGTTTTCATTTGATGAAAATATAAATTACTTTCTAAAGTCGAAAAGTCGTTTGAGGCATTATGAAATTAATTTCTTCATTTGTGCAATTATAATTCTACAATGGGTATTTTAAGAATTTTCTTAAAAGAAATAAGGAAGTATCTAGATGCTCCCTCACCCTATGTAGAATTCGGCCAACATAGCATCAAAGAGGAGAGTTTTATTTCCTTTTTCTTATAAGGATATTTACCCAAAAGAAAAAGGGAAATGAATTTCCTTAAGAAAGAAACAAATGTGCTAAGTGAGGAAACAAACTTCCTCACTAATGCACCCATATGGCCGGCCAAACAATGAGGGAAAGGGGAAGGGAAAATAAAATATTGTGTCATGAATACATTATTCATTCATGAATGAATAATTGACCTTTATAGATTTTTCCTTCTCCTATAAATAGAGCCTCACATAGAGATGTGAAGGTTAAGCATTTTTCTTCTTCTCTCCCTATTGTGGCCGATCCTTCCCCTCTCTCTCTCTACAAAATACTCTTCTTATTTTGCACCTAGATTCACATTCAATCTAGAGAATTAGCTTATGATCCAAGAATTGTTCTTGGTTCATATGGTTTAATTGTGCCCACACACAAATCCTTCCAAAACCTCTATTGACTCATGTAATAGAAATCTTAGGTTTCTCGAGTTCAAGATTAGGTGCGAAGGTGACGAGCGAGCCAAGGAAGAGGATCTACCTTTCTCGAGACGCTTCAAGATCAAGCTACAAAGAAAGGTTCGTGTTCTAGTAAATTAAATAATATTTTTAATGTATAACATGTATATGCTTGTTTCTAGGTTAGTAAAATTATTTTACTTGAAAAAGAAATTTTTAAATTCCGCCATTAATTTGATTAATGTTAAATTTTTCTTTAACCCTAGACCTATTCCACCTAGATCCGACGTACTTTTAATTTTTTCAAATTCTGGACATATTTTTATGTCTCAGTAAAACTGGCATAACTCTTTGCTCCGACCTTGAAAATTAGTGGTTCTTAAACCAAATTAAAGGTACGGATGTTAGCTATCCAATTCAATTGGTTTCAGCTCAATCGGATACCGGATGTGTCATTTATGACCTTTTAAGTCCGAGGTGTACGGCAGTCCGCGAATCTAGATTTTTTAATCCGGATTTTGCGACTCCTAGCTTTCTCCCGTCTTCTTAATGCTATCGTGGGTTTCCGACGTTCTCGCGCTCCACCACCATGAAGACGCCTTGAAGGAAGATGTCATGAAGATATATATATATATATAGATATACATATTAGTTTTACGAGATTTTTAATCTCAAAAACTTTCAAGTGTAAAAGTGACGATTTATTAATCGCACACACTTTCCTTAGGAAAAATAAATTAATAGAAAAAAAGATCCGAGTATGTTCCTTGTGCCTTAGTGCATTAACACTGCTCTCCCCTCACAAATATCAATTTTATGGTTCTTTTTCTCTAGTTATCCACTCTATCTCTCTTTGCTAATGGAAATATGTTTCCTATATGTACAAGAGTAGACGTGCCATTTTTCCAAAAATTAAGAGGGAGGATTGCACTCGTTTGCAATCCAGTGTCCCCTTATTTTTCCCTAAAAACTAAGTGGGAGGGTTGTACATACTGTTTACAACCCGCGATCCCCAATACTAAAGTGAAGTGAATATGTCCCCGGACTAAGAGTCACCCTCGTGGCCCTCTGTTAAATGAGAGTACTCATAGACGCATTGCTCCTAACATTGCTTTTATAGCTACGTTCAAAAGTGAAACAATGAGACAAGGCCTCCCCTCGGCAGATTGTTTTCAAAGTAGATCTTGTTGAACTAAGTTGTTGGTTACACACTTAGACTCAAACTCTAGTAATCCTCCCTCGAGGCCCTGCGAAAAGTTTTGAGTGATCAAACATTTTTATAAGGTGGCTAGTCAAACACTGATGTATTGACATCATGACTATGCATTAATGATGTGTCATTTACTTATGAAAGGCGACTCTTTGCGGCCTTCCCTCGAAGGAGTAAAGTGTCATTTTGTTCATAACACCTTTGGATTTTTTCCTTGTCTAAATAAAATTAAACTTAAAATCCTAAACAAAAGACTAATCGTAAATTGTTTCAACTTTCAGCAATGTCTCTAAACTCCCTCTCTACTATCTTTCCTCGAATAAACTGGAAGGTGATAACTACGTAGATTGGAAACGTAACCTAGACATTGTCCTTACCGTGGAAAAGCACAAGTGGGTACGCACCAGCCCATGTCCTCCTGAGACGAATGATGATTCGACCCAAGAGGACAAGGATGCCCTTGCGGCCTGGCTCAGATTCGATGAGATTGCGAGATGCTATATTTTAGCGTCGATGAACAATGTTTTGCAACAACAACATCGTGATATTGGGTCAGCCTATGAAATGCTCTACAATCTCCAGGAGATGTTTGAAGGGCAAGGGCGTCAGGCTAGGCAACAAGCGGTACGACAGTTTATGAATTGTCGTATGAAAGCAGGGACTCCCGTTAGAGAACATATGATGCTGATCATAAGTTATCTTAGCGAGATGGAAATCCTTGGATCTGAGATTGATGGAGAAACCAAGATAGATATGATCTTGGAAACTCTCCCTGAATCTTTTGATACTTTCAAGCTGAATTACTCCATGAATAAGCTTGGGTACACTGTTACCGAGCTAATGAAGGAGCTTCACACCGCTGAGAGACTCTTAAAGAAAAAGAGGACTACTGGAGAAGCTCATGCTACTGAGCACAGAGTCTCCACCTCTGGACCTAAGAAGAGATCTCATAGAGCCGACAAGAAGAACCCTAGCAAGGTTTAGAAGAAGAAGATACCTCGGACTGCAAAGGTGGATAAGTCGAAGGACAACTGCCACAATTGCAATGAACCCGGACATTGGCGTAGGAACTGTCCTACCTACCTCAAGGCTAAAGGGAAAGGTATTGAACTTATTACCGAAGCTTGTTTAGTAGCTGATAATGTATCATCATGGATTATTGACTCCGCTGCTACTAACCATATTTGTTGTTCCTTGAATGGGTTCAGGAAAAGCAAAAGTTTAGAGGATGGCGAATTCTGCTTCAAGTGGGGTGATGGGAGCTTGGTGTCTGCTAAGGCTGTGGGATCCGTGACACTGTCTTTCGAAGACAGGACTTTAAATTTGAATAATATGTATTATGTTCCTTCCTTTGGGAAAAACTTAATATCTGTAGCTCAAATTGTTGAGCAGAATTATTATTTAAAGTTTATTGATAATGGAATTCGTAGTACTCTTTCCAATTCAATTCTCAGCTTACAGCACCTGGCACACCTCAACAAAACAAAGTGTCAGTGAGAAGGAATCGAACTATGATGGATATGGTTAGATCAATGATGAGTTACTCATCACTCCCTAATTCCTTTTGGGGATATGCCCTCGAAACTGCCGCATACATTCTGAACCAGGTTCCGTCTAAGACGGTCCCTGGTACTCCTTATGAACGATGGACTGGGCGTAAAGCTAGTTTAAGCCACATCAGAATTTGGGGTTGCCCTGCACATGTGCTAAGGCAAAAGACTAGCAAGTTGGCTAGTAGGTCAGAATTATGTGTATTCGTTGGATATCCAAAGGAAACCAAAGGTTTTACATTCTATAGTCCCGAGGATGACAAAACGTTTGTCGGCACTAATGCTCGTTTCCTTGAGGAGGACAATATGAAAAATGCGAAACCTTGAAGCAAAATTTTGCTTGAAGAAAAGTTGGGTGAGGAAGCTTCTACCTCCTCTGTAAGAACTGTTCTTACCCCAACTAAAACGCAACCTTTAAATTCAGAATCTCGTCAAGTGGTACTTCGACGTAGTGGGAGGGTTTCTGAAAAACCTGGGAGGTACATGTCCTATGGCGACACTCTCGTAGCCGTCGCAGATATGGATGACCCTGTTTCCTACAGCCAAGCGATGGCTGGTTCTGAATCAAACCTTTGGCTTGATGCCATGAAAGTTGAGATGCATTCGATGTATGTCAACAAAGTCTGGAAACTTGTAGACCTACCTGAAGGGGTTAAACCTGTAGGGTGTAAGTGGATCTATAAGAAGAAAATGGGTCCGGATGGGAGCGTTGAGACGTTCAAAGCGCGACAAGTGGCTAAGGATTATACCCAAAAGGAAGGTATCAATTATGAAGAAACCTTCTCGCCAGTAGCAATGCTTAAATCCATCCGTATACTTCTGCCCATAGTTGCTGCTCTCGATTATGAGATCTGGCAGATGGATGTCAAAACTGCCTTTCTGAATGGCAATCTTGACGAGCAAATTTTCATGGCTCAGCTAGACGATTTCATGGAAAATGATCAAGAGGACAAAGTTTGTGAATTGCTTAAATCCATTTATGGATTAAAGCAAGCATCTAGATCATGGAATATCAGATTCGATGATACTGTTAAAAGCTTCGGTTTTGAACAATCAATAGATGAACCTTGTGTCTATAAATTGATACATGAGGGTAAGGTTGTGTTTCTGGTATTATATGTCGATGATATATTACTTATTGGGAATGATATAGGTAAATTATCTGCGGTTAAAATCTGGTTAGCTAAACAGTTTGATATGAAGGATCTAGGGGAAGCTGCATACATTCTGGGGATTCAGATCTTTCAAGATCGAAAGAACCGGACCTTGTCGTTTTCCCAAGCATCTTATATAGATAAGGTGATGGATCGCTTTTCCATGCAAAACTCCAAGAGGGGTGAAAACCCCTTTAGACATGGAGTCTCACTCTCTAAGGACCAGTCTCCCAAGACTGCACAAGAGATTGAGGACATGAGAAAAGTTCCTTATGCTTCAGTCGTAGGAAGTCTCATGTATGCTATGCTGTGCACTAGACCGGATATATGTTTCGCAGTTGGCGTAGTTAGCCGTTTCCAATCAAATCCTGCACCCGAGCACTGGATTGTTGTTAAGCATGTTCTCAAGTATCTTAGGAATACTAGGAACCTGATGCTTACATATTCAGGTACTGACCTGACTATGACGGGGTATACTGATTCTGACTTTCAGGCGGATAAGGATTCCAGGAAATCCACTTCAGGATCTGCGTTCATCCTGAACAGTGGATCTGTTGTTTGGAGGCGTATCAAGCAATCTTGCATTGCTGACTCTACCATGGAAGCAGAATATGTGGCTGCTTGTGAAGCATCCAAAGAGGCTGTATGGTTTAGAAAATTCCTTAAGTATTTGGAAGTTGTTCCAAATGTCAACGAGCCCATGACACTTTATTGTGATAATAGTGGGGCTGTTGCTAACTCAAAGGAACCTAGAAGCTATACGCACTCTAAACATATTGAGAGGAAATACCATTTGTTTAGAGAGATCGTGCAGCGTGGAGACGTGGAGGTGAAGAAGATCTCAACGGTGGACAACCTTGCAGATCCTTTCACCAAGGCCATATCCAACAAGGTCTTCGACAAACATCGAGACGGATTAGACATGAAGGACTACTTTCATCTTCTTTGAGTCAAGTGGGATTTTGTTGGAAGAGATGCCCACAAGAAGATTGTTTATTTACATATTGATGTAATAAATAAATCTTTGTAAAGTCCTTATTGAAAGACTGTTTATTTACATACTAATATAATATATAAATCTTTGTAATTTGCTGATTGAATTAATAAAAGTTGAAACGTTCATTCATTCATTTTTAGTTTGATTGAAGATTTATGATATTCAATAGTCTTATAGTCCTTAATCAAACCTTACAATGTATGAAGAGACAAATGTAGATTTGCGTGAACAAACTCTTCATGGTTTGACTAAAACGATATATTCGCAATCTAAAGATCAACAGACTATTGATCTCAGTATGATTGTTGGAAGAATCTAGGATGTCTAGTTACGAGGCATAGAGAGTTAGGAACTCTGTAGTTCTTCCAGTGTATCTTTCGAAGATACTGAATTGAACAGTGTACCTTTCGAGACAATAGAAGAACAAACTATTTAACATCTTCTATCTCAAGGTCACTATGTATGAATTACATCATGCTTACCTAAATCCTGAAATGAGACATGTCATTTCATACCATTAATACTCTCATTTGAGAAAGTCAAATTCTAGGTCCAATGTGTGATCTAAACAAGGCCTATTGGTGAGATATTAAGTTATGAAGATGTCATGAACCAACTTTGTGAAGTTCTCATAGATATGGAATTCATGTATAAGATTGCTGAGATGCAATGTATATCACCTCATGCTTTATTACTTGGATTGTGAATAAATGAACTGCGCAGTGTCCAAAATTAAGTAGCGACTTTATTTGGATGAAACAATGTGACTTTTTAGCTCCTCGTCAATACATTGTTTCTAACTTATTCACAAGTACTAAAGGAGTTGAGGAAATAACAAATAGAAGGGTAAAATGGTAATTTTATAAATCCCAACTAGTTGATGATATTCATGAAGGGTAAACATAGATAACATTCAATGGATCCGCTCAGTATAATTAAGTTGAACTTGAGTAGAAAGTAAATTCATTTGAACGGAGAGATTTTCAGTGTCGTCTCTTTAGTGGAGTCAGTCGACATTAAGCTAATACTCGGAAAAGGTTTGTGAACTTTTGAGTTCGAGTATAGAAGCTCAAGCTTTGTTCATTTGGATCCATAAGGTCACTATTACAGGTCATTAGAGTAGGAAAATAAGTTCAAATGTTGAACTAGACTTTTTCTCGGAAAATGTCTAAAGGGTATATTTGTCCACAAGGATATAAAATGATGTGAATGTCAAAATAAGATTTTGAATGTTTTCATTTGATGAAAATATAAATTACTTTCTAAAGCCGAAAAGTCGTTTGAGGCATTATGAAATTAATTTCGTCATTTGTGCAATTATAATTCTACAACGGGTATTTTAAGAATTGTCTTAAAAGAAATAAGGAAGCATCTAGATGCTCCCTCACCCTATGTAGAATTTGGCCAACATAGCATCAAAAAGGAGAGTTTTATTTCCTCTTTCTTATAAGGATATTTACCCAAAAGAAAAAGGGAAATGAATTTCCTTAAGAAGGAAACAAATGTGCTACGTGAGGAAACAAATTTCCTCACTAATGCACCCATATGGCCGGCCAAACAATGAGGGAAAGGGGAAGGGAAAATCAAATATTGTGTCATGAATACATTATTCATTCATGAATGAATAATTGACCTTTATAGATTTTTCCTTCTCCTATAAATAGAGCCTCACATAGAGATGTGAAGGTTAAGCATTTTTCTTCTTCTCTCCCTATTGTGGCCGATCCTTCTCCTCTCTCTCTCTACAAAATACTCTTTTTATTTTGCACCTAGATTCACATTCAATCTAGAGAATTAGCTTATGATCCAAGTATTGTTCTTGGTTAATATGGTTTAATTGTCCCCACACACAAATCCTTCCAAAACATCTATTGACTCATGTAATAGAAATTTTAGGTTTCTCGAGTTCAAGATTAGGTGCGAAGGTGACGAGCGAGCCAAGGAAGAGGATCTACCTTTATCGAGACGCTTCAAGATCAAGCTACAAAGAAAGGTTCGTGTTCTAGTAAATTAAATAATGTTTTTAATGTATAACATGTATATGCTTTTTCCTAGGTTAGTAAAATTGTTTTACTTGAAAAAGAAATTTTTAAATTCCGCCATTAATTTGATTAATGTTAAATTTTTCTTTAACCCTAGACCTATTCCAACATAATGATCGTTTCCTTGAGGAGGACTTTATGAAGAATACGTCCCTAGAAGAAAAATTGTGCTTGAACAAAAGTTGGGTGAGGATGCTTCTACCTCATCTGTAAGAACTGTTCTTATCCCAACTGAAACACAATCTAACAATTCAGAACCTGGTCAAGTAGTACTTCGTTGTAGTGGGAGGGCTTCTGAAAATCCCGACACATACATGTCTTATGGCGATACTCTCGTAGCTGTCACTGACATAGATGATCCTATTTCTTACAGCCAAACAATGGCTGGTTCTGAGTCTAACCTTAGGCTTGATGCCATGAAAGTTGAGATGCATTCGATGTATGTCAATAAAGTCTGGAAACTTGTAGACCTACCTGAAGGTGTTAAACCTGTAGGAAGTAAGTGGATCTATAAGAAGAAAAAAGATCCGAATGGGAACGTTGAGAGGTTCAAAGAGTTACAACTGGCTAAGGGTTACACCCAAAGAGAAGGTATCGATTATGAAGAAACATTCTCACCTGTCGCAGTGCTTAAATCCATCCGTATAATTATATCCATAGTTTCCGCTCTTGATTACGAGATGTGGCAAATGATGTCAAGACTGCCTTTCTGAATGGAAATCTTGACGAGGGCATTTTCATGGCTCAACCAGACGGTTTCGTGGAAGGTGATCAAGATAACAAGGTTTGTGAATTTTTTAAGTCCATTTGTGGATTAAAGCAAGCATCTAGATCATGAAATATTAGATTCGATGAAACTGTAAAAAGCTTCGGTTTTGAACAGTCAATAGATGAACATTGTGTTTATAAGTTGATACACGAGGGCAAGGTTGTGTTTCTGGTATTGTATGTCGATGAAATATTACTCATTGGTAATGAGGTTAAAATCTAGTTAGCTAAGTAGTTTGACCTGAAGGATCTAGGGGAAGCTACATACATTTTGGGGATTCAAATCTTTCGAGATCGAAATAACCGGACCATGTCGCTCTCCCAAGCATCTTATATAGATAAGGTGATGGATCGCTTCGCTATGGCAAACTCCAAGAAGGGCCAAAAACCCCTTTAGACATGGAGTCTCACTCTCTAAGGACCAGTCTTCCAAGACTGAACAAGAGATTGAGGACAAGGGAAAGATTCCCTATGCTTCATCCGTAGGATGTCTCATGTATGCTATGTTGTGCACTAGACTGGATATATGTTTTGTTGTTCGCGTAGTTAGCCGTTTCCAATCAAATCCTAGACTCGACCACTGGGTTGCTGTTAAGCATGTTCTTAAGTATCTTCGGAGAACTAGGAACTTGATGTTTACATATTCAAGTACTGGCCTGACTATGAAGGGGTATACTGATTCCGACTTTCAATCGGCTAAGGATTCCAAGAAATGCACTTTCGGATTTGTGTTCATCCTTAATGGTGAATCTGTTCTTTGGAGGAGTATCAAGCAATCTTGCATTGCTGACTCCACCGCAGAATATGTGGCTACTTGTGAAGCATCCAAAGAGGCCGTATGGCTTAGAAAATTTCTTAAGTACTTGGAAGTCGTTGTTGGAATTTATTTAACAATTTAAGCAAAACAATTATATAAAATATCAAATATGGCGGAATTATATAATAGATCTATACGTGTTAAAACAATTTTAACACGAATAACAACCTATGGCATTAAAATCAATTTATTAATTTAATAAACAATTTATCAAATTGTAAAATTACTAAACAATTAAACACACTAACAACCTATATGAACAATTCATATATTTAATTTAGCATATTAATTTGTTGAGAAATTACTTACAATTAGGATAATAAATTATCCTGACGTTGCTCGCTAGCGTCGGAAAGCCTCGCCAAATCCACGTCAAAAAATAGGCTCGTCGGAATGCCCAAAAAAATTCTTCACCGGACTGGGAAGAATCGGGTCGCCGGAATGGAGCCTCGCCGGACTGGAGGCTTCAGGAAACTCGCCGGAAGGAGCTCGCCGGATGGGACTCGCCGCACTGGGATCGCCGAATGGGCTCGCCGGACTGGGTCTCTGAACCTGGGACCGTCGAACTGGAGGAAACCTCGCCGGACTGGGGAAATTTCTCCGGATTGGGAAGCTCTCGCCGGACTTGGAAGCTCGCCGGACTGGAGCGGGTTGTCGGACTGGAGAACATCGCCTGACATGGAGAATTACGCCGGTCAAAACGCCTTCGCCGGACTGGAGTTCCTGGGCGACTAAAAGCAATCCGGCAGATAGGAAAAAATCCAAAAAATTTAAAAAAAACAATTTTTAAATCAATTTTTCATAATACAAAATGACACCAAACACCATGAGAGTGAATCAACGATAATACACAAGGAGTTTTTATCGAGATGGAAAGGGTAGGCTTTCAAGAACACTCGGGATTGATTATGGAAACTAGAAAACAACTTTTTCTCTTTGCCGAAGAGGGAGAGAGGAGAGTCTTTGCCGAAAAATTTAGGGTTACGGTTAGAGTGATTAGGGTTTAGTTGCCTTTTTATAAATAGTTCATTATGGGCTTAAGCTGGGTCAAACCCATAACTCTATCACTCTAATTTTCGGCCAAAACACCCTCCTCATATTCAACCATAATACAATTTATTCATTCCTAATTAATTGATTTATTTCTAAATACAATTTATTTAGAACTCTCATTTTTATTTAATGACATTTCATTAAAATAATTTCATACTTTCAAATAAGTACGAAACGAGAAATTATATATATTTCTTTCTTTATCTATTTGAATATCACAAGAGTATTATCATCATTATAATAATGCTCTATAATTCAATAAATAAACGTAACATTAAATAACTAATTATTTAATAAGTAACTTAAGAAAAATAATTTCCTCAACATAAATCATAATTTATATTCAATGAGTAAATCAACAATCCTTGTTCTTTTGATCTCTTCCAAGTGTCTATCATTGAGACCTTATGGACCCACACGAATGAAGCTTTAGAATAAAGATCGGACACAAAAGTTCACAAACTTTTCCCGTCTTTTAATTCTTAATGTTGGTCGATTCCACTAAAGGACCAACATTGATACTCTCTCTGTTCGTATGCGCATATTTTATGTTTGATGTGATAAAACCATTTCTCACATGATCCACGGAGTACATTACGATATTACCCTTCATGTGTATCAGTAACTAAGAGGAATGTAAAATTACTGTTTTACCCCTTGAGTTATTATTTCACTAACTCCTTTATTATTTGTGAATGAGAAAAACATAAAGTGAGATGTCTTCACATGTCACATGTTTTAATCAAAGAATGAACTCATTCAATGAATACCTGGCCAGGTTTATTCATTCACATTCTCATAACAAAGCATAGTGTGATACTAATGCATTTGCATTGTTATTACATGAATTCCATATCTGTGAATCATGTAACCCAACATCACATCCTTGTGACACCAACAGTCGGGTCAGATGCAACTAAAACTTAGTCATTGCCCATTAATGAATCAAATGTCACAAAGTGTAATTTCAATTACATATTCACTTCAGGATTAAGGTAAGTAACATAATACTCCTTTAATCTTTGAACTTGAAGCTTTGAGTGAGTAAACAGTTTTGTCTCGAGCTTTTAAGTGTCACAGGTCTTGTTCAAAATCTTCTACAAGATACCAAGCATGAATCATAGAGTCACATTTCTCTATATCACAAGATGAGATATCACGATTCATCCAAACAATCATTATTAAGACTTGATTGCTCTATAGATATTTAGATTGCGAACAAATGTTTCAAACTTGTCACAAGGGGCTATCTTGTCAAGTCTGTACTTAGCACAATTTTCGTTGATGACAGTTTCAGAGTATAGCTTAAACATAACTAAACACAATCTTCAAAAGAATGAACATTTATTAATATTAATGTTTCAGCAAAAAATTAAATACATAAAGTATTTCAATTTCTAATATCTCCTTTGTGGGCACCAATCCCAACAGTCGTTTCAAATAACAACGAGCGCATGAAACTTTATTGTGATAATAGTGGGGTTGTTGCTAACTCAAAGGAACCTAGAATCCATAAGCACTCTAAGCATATTGAGAGGAAATACCATTTTATTAGAGAGATCGTGTAGCGCGGAGACGTAGATATGAAGAAGATCTCAAAGGTGTACAACCTTGCAGATCCATTTGCCAAGGCCCTGTCCAACAAGGTCTTCGACCAACATCGTGACGGTTTAAGCATGACGGACTACTCTCATCTTCTTTGATTCAAGTGGGAGTTTGTTGGCAGAGATGCCTACATGAAGATTATTTATTTACATATTGATGTAATATATAAATCTTTCATAAAGTCTTTATTGTAATTTTCTGATTAAATTAATGAAAGTTGAAACGTTCATTCATTCCTTTTTCGATTGTATCAAGATTTATGATATTAAATAGTCTTATAATACTTAAAAAAATCCTAACAATACATGAAGAGATAAATGTAGATTTGCGTGAACACACTCTTCATTGTTTGGTTAAAATAATATATTTACAATCTAAACATCAATGGACTAATTGATCTCATTATGATTGTTGGAAGAATACATGATGTCTGGTTACGAGGCATAGAAAGTTAGGAACTCTATAGTTCTTCTAGTGTATCTTTCGATGATACTGAATTGGCCAGTGCACCTTTAGACACAATGTAAGAACAATCCATTTAACCTCTTTTGTTTCAAGGTCACTATGTATGAATTGCATCATGCTTACCTAAATCCTGAAATGAGACATGTCATTTCATAGCTTCAATATTCTCATTTGAGAAAGTCAAATTCTAGGTCGACTAAGTGATCTAGACCCAATTGGTGAGATATTAAGTTATGAAGATGTCATGAACTAGCTTTGTGAAGTTCTCATAGAAATGGAATGTATATCACCTCATGCTTTATAACTTGGATTGTGAATAAATGATCGGCACGGTATCCAAATTTAATAAGCAACTTTATTTGGATAAAATAATGTGACTTGTTAGCTCCTCGTCAATACATTTTTTCTAACTTATTCACGAGTAACAAAGGAGTTGAGGATATAACAACTAGAAGGGTAAAATGTTAATTTTATAAATCTCATCTAGTTGATGATATTGATGAAGGGTAATCATTGATAAAATTATATGGATCCACTTAATATAATTAAGTTGAATTTGAGTAGAAAATAAATTTATTTGAACAGAGAGATTCTCAATGTCAACTCTTTAGTGGAGTCAGTTGACATTAAGGTAATACTCGAAAAAAATGTTTTTGAACTTTTGAGTCCGAGTATCGTAGCTCAAGCGTTGTTTATTTTAAAGCTAAGTCAAAATAAGTTCAAGTGTTGAACTAGATGTTTTCTCGGAAAATGTTTAAAGGATTTTTTTGTCCACATGGACATAAAATGATGTGAATGTCAAAATAAGATTTTCAATATTTTCATATGATGGAAATACAAATTAGTTTCTGAAGCCAAGGATTTGTTTGAGGGATTATGAAATTAATTTTATTATTTGTGCAATTTTTAATTCTACAATGGGTGTTTTAAGAATTGTCTTAAAAGAAACAAGGAAGCATCTAGATACTCTTTCCCTAGTGTAGAGTTCGGCCAAGACACAACAAAGAGGAGATGATTCATTGCCTTTAATTATAAATATAATTACCCAAAAAGAAAAGAGAAAATGAATTTTTTTTAGACGAAATAAATAAGTTAAGCGAGGAAACAAATTTCATTCACTTAAACTTGGGATCGCCGACCATGTACAAAGAGGAAGAGGAGAGAAAATCAAATATTGCGTCATCAATGCACAATAGAAAATGGTAATTACTCTTTTTTTTATTTTCCTTCTCCTATAAATAGAGTATCGCATAGAGATGTGAAAAGAAGTTCTTTTGTCTTGCTCTCTCTCTAAATATCTCTTTTATTTTGGTACCTAAATCCTTGTTGAATTATTGTGTTTAATTGTGGCCACACACAAATCCTTAAACCACTCTATAGACTCATGTAATAGAAACCTTAGGTTTCTGAAGTTCACGTGTAGGTGTGAAGGTTACGAGCAAGAGACGATCTACCTTTCCCAAGGCTCATCAATGATCAAGCTACGATAAATCATAGTGTTCAAGTATTTTAAATAATTTTATTTAAATATATATATGTTCATGCAAATTGCCTAGGTTAGTAAAAATTGTTTTACTAGTAAATAAATTTTTATATTCCGCCATTAATATGCAAATATAATTTTTTTCTTAACCCTAAACCTATTCCACCAAATTGTATCAGAGCATAGGTCAAAGTATAAGCATGTACATGTTATTTAAAAATCATTATACGATAATTGTTTTCAAGAATTTACTTGAATAATGGTTTTGCTAAGACTAGAGCTTCGAAAATTTTAATTTTTTTGGTGCGACCTCTAAAATTAAATTTTTGTTGATTTTCCACTTGTTAAATATGCTATATAAACACATTAAAAACAGTTTTTAAAGATTTTATGTTTAGCATACTCAAAATTAAATTTTTGATAAGTTTCAAATATTTGTGTACATAGTTTAACCTAGTTTATTGCACTTCTAGTTTAACTTTGTTATCGGATGTTTTATAGTATGTTATTTGTTTTATTTTATGCTAATTATTAATATATTAATAAAACACACAATTAAAATAAAAAATAAATAAATAAATAAATAAAATGTTTCAATAAACTTATTTTCTTAATACACATAGATCCGACATATTTTTAATTATTTTTCAATTTCTGGACAACTTAATATGGCTAAGTAAAATGGGCATAACTCTTTGCTCGGAACTTCATATTCATGGTTCTTAAAAGAATTAAACATGCGGAAGTTAGCGTTCCAATGCCATTGGTTTTGGCTCTATCGGATATCGGATGTGTCATTTATGACCTTTTAAGTCTGAGGTGTACGGCAGTCCGCGAGTTCAGGATTTTGAATCCGGATTTGCAACTCCTAGCTTCTTCCCCTCTTCTTGAAGAAATTGTGGCTTATCGATGTTCACACACCAACCACCATGAAGATTCCTTGAAGGAAGATGACAAAAAGACCAAGAATTTAGTTTTAGGAGATTTTTAATCTCAAAAAATTTCAAGTGCATAACTGAGATGTATGAATCTGAAACACTTTCTTTAGGAAAATTAAATTAATAGAAAAAAAGATCCGAGTATGTTCCTTGTGCTTTAGGGAATTAACACTACTCTCCCCTCTTAAATATCTTTTTTAGGGTTCTTTTTCTAGTGATATACTCTATCTCTCTTTACTCATGGAAACGTGTTTCCAAACGTACAAGAGATGATTTGTCTATTCCAAACTAAGTGGGAGGGTTGTACTTATTGTTTGCAACCCACGATCCCCAACACTAATGCTAAGTGCATATATCATCAGACTAAGAGTCACCCTCGTGACCGTCTCATTAATGGGAGTGCTCAAAGACGCATTGCCCTTAACATTTCTTCTAGAGCTACGTTCAAAATGAAACGATGAGACCAGACCTCCCATCGGCGGATTGTTTCAAAGTAGATCTTTTTGAACTAAGTGGTTGGTTATGCACTTAGACTCAATCTCTAGTAATCCTCCCTCGAGGCCCTGTTAAAAGATTTGAGTCTTCAAACTTCTTTATAAGGTGGCTAGTCAAAGCATTGATGTATTGAAATCATGACTATACATTAATGATGTGTCATTTACTTATGAAAGACGACTCTTTGCAGCCTTCCCTTGAAGGAGTAAATTGTCATTTTGTTCATAACACCTTTGGATTTATTCTGCTCAATATTAAATTTAAAATCCTAAACAAAAGACTAATCATAAATTTTTTCTAGTTTCAGCAACATGTCTCTAAACCCCTTCTGTACTATCCTTTCCTCGAATAAATTGGAAGGTGATAACTACGTAAATTGGAAACATAACCTAGACATCCTCCTTACTCTGGACAAACACAAATGGGTATTCACCATCCCATGTCTTCCTGAAACAAATGATGATTTGACTCAAGAGGACAAGGATGCTCTTGCAGCCTCAGATCCGATGAGATAGCGAGATGCTATATCTTAGCATCGATGAAAAATGTGTTGCAAAAACAACATCGTGATATTGGATTAGCCTATGAAATTCTCTAAAATCTCCAAGAGATGTTTGGAGGGCAAGGGCGTTAGGCTAGGCAACAAGTGGTTCGACAGTTTATCAACTGTCTTATGAAAGCAAGGACTCCGTTAGAGAACATATGATGGTGATCATAAGTTATCTCAATGAAATGGAAATCCTTAGATCAGAGATTGATGGAGATACCAAAATAGATATGATCTTGGAAACTCTCCCTAAATCTTTTGATATTTTCAAGTTGAACTACTCCACGAATAAGCTAGGGTACACTGTTACCGAGCTAATGAAGGATCTTCACACCGGTGAGGGACTCTTAAAGAAAAAGAGGTCTAATGGAGAGGCTCATGCTACTGAGCACAAAGCCTCGACCTCAGGATCAAAGAAAAGATCTCATAGAGCCGAAAAGAAAAACCCTAGAAAAGTTCAGAAAAAGAAGGTGCCCCGGACTATCAAGGTGGACAAGTTTAAGGACAACTGCATCATTGCAATGAGCCCTGACATTGGGGTAGGAATTGTCTTACCTACCTCAAGGTTAAAGGGAAATTTATTGTAAATAATTTTTTTTTAAATATATACATGTTCATGCACTTTGCCTAGGTTAGTAAAAATTGTTTTACTAGTAAAGAAATTTTTATATTCTGTTAATGATATTATTTTCTACAAGCTTCTAGACCTCGTTGACATACATCGAATGCATTTCAACGTTCATGGCTTCTTGCCATAGGTTTGCTTCGGAACTCTGCATCGCTTAGGAAAATGACACTGGATCATCCTCCTCCATGTATGCGATAGCGGTGAAAGTCTCTCTGATATCCATGTATCGTTCAGGTTGTCGTACAATCTTGTTACTGTGATGAATCAAAGGAGGCTCTAGTTACGAATGTATTTCTTCCACTGTTGGTATAGAACTCGTCCTATCTTGTGAAGTAACATCTACTTCACCCAACTTCTCATTTAGCACAAGTATGCTTCTCGATACAGAATTCTTCATATAACTTGCTTCTAGAAACCTAGCGTTCATGCTAATGAACATTTCTGGTCAGCAGGACTATAAAATGAGTACCCTTTAGTCTCCTTTGAATATCCCACGAAAAGGAATAATTATGAACGACTAGCCAACTTGCAAGTCTTTGGTCTCAGCACATGTGTTGGACAACCCCATATTCGGCCGTGATGTAAAACTTATTTTCTACCACTCCATCTCTCATAGGGAGTACCATGACCCGTTTTTTACGAAACTTTGTTCAGAATGTAAGATGCGGTTTCTAGGGCATATCCCTATAACGAATCAGGAAGGGATGAGTAACTCATCATCGACCTCACCATATCTAGCAGAGTTTGATTCCTTCTCTCCGACACAACATTTTTCTTTGGAGAGCGAGGTGATGTAAACTGAGAATGAATGCCTTCTTCTTTAAGAAGGTCTTCGAACTTTCCAGAAAAATACTCTCCCACTCGATCTGATCGAAGATTTTTGATCTGTTTCTCTGTCTGCTTCTCAACCAAAGGCTTATACTCTATGAACATTTCAGAAGTATCGAATTTGTGTCGCATAGGGTAGATGTGACCAAATCTAGAGTAGTCACCAGTGACGGTTAGAAATTATTCGTAACCACCTCTTGCTTGGATATTAATTGGACCATACACATCACTATGTATGAGTTCCAACACGTGCGTGGCTCTTAGACCCTTCGCCGAGAAAGGTCTCTTAGTCATCTTGCCCTCAAGACAGAATTCACGCGTAGGCCTGGATACCATGTTTAGAGATTGGAAAGGACCATCCTTTGTCAACCTCTTAATCCTATATAGGACAATATGTCCAAGACGTAAGTGCCATAGATATGTGTCGTCAGTTTCATCACTATGAAACATCTTACGCTTCCCGAGTGAATCGCTTTTCACTTTGGTGTCCAAGATTGTCCGCTCATTTGGATACAAGTAATAAATAGAATCCACACGATGAACTTTCGTAATAAAAGAATCATAAATAAAAATCTCAATACCGTTATTGATTTTAAAATTGAAACCTTGTTCTTCTAAACGACCAAAAGAAATCAAATTCTTGCATAAATCTGAACAAAATAAACGTTATTCAATAATAAAATCTAGTCTCCAAACTTGAGCTTCATTGTCCCGACAGATCTTGCTCTGAAATTCGTGCCATCATCCCAGTTGAATGCGAACTCCCATCACTTATGCTCCTGGTTTTCCTGAAACCATTCAAATTATACACAATATGTCAGAAACCCCGCAGTCTAAAATCGCGGAAGATTCTTTGTTTGTCATGTAACAAGCTTGAGTGACAAAGATCATACATTCCCTTGACAGTCTTGAAGTAGGCAGGACAGTTCCTTCGCCAATGGCCAGCCTCTCTGCAATGGTGACATTTGTGCTCAGACTTGTCTACCTTTGCGATGGCTTTTGCCTTAGCATCTGCAGCCTTCTTGTATGACTTCTTAGATCCCGTTCGGTTGGCGTTTTTAGGTCCTCTCATCATCCTCTAAGAAGCAAAATTCGACGCCCTATGTTCAACAACATTGACCTCTCTAGACTTCTTGTTCTTAGGGAGAAGTCATTTGACAGTCTGCAACTCCTTCATGAGCTTAGTAACAGTGTACTCGAGTTTAATCATAGAGTAGTTCAAACGAAACCTATCAAATGTGTCCGTCAAAATTCCCAAGATCATGTTGATCTTGGTTTCTCTATCGATCTCAGATCCGAGAATCTCCATATCGTTCAGGTGACCCATGATCAGTAGCATGTGATCCTGAATTGAAGATCACGTCTTCATCCTGCAGTTTGTAAAGCTGCAGATAGCTTGCTATCGCGCCTGATGCCCATGACATCCGAACATCTCATGGAGATTCTAAAGAATATCAAATGTTGTGGACATGTCTCAATGAGATTTCTGCAACACGCTGCTGATGGATGCCAAGATGTAGCATCTTGCAATCTCGTCGGACCTCATCCACGCATCATAGGCGTCCTTGTCCTCCTTGCTCGAGTTAGCACTCGGAGGAAGAGGACACGGGGTCGTGAGAATGTACTTGTACTTTTAAATCGTCAGTACGATGTCGAGGTTATGTTTCCAATCAACGTAATTCTCACCCTCGAGTTTGTTCAAACTCAAAATCGTTTGCAATGGGTGAAAAGACATATTGCTGAAAATATAAATAAAATAAATCAATTTAGTGTGTGATACAGTTTGAATTATATGCATGAACAATCCTAATATGGTGAGGAAAGCGTTAAATAATTCATGGTATTATGAACACAAATGGTTAATTTATTTTCCTAGGGAAAACCGCAATTAACCGCCTTTCATAGTCCTGACACATCACTATTTAGTTCGAACCATCCAAGAAGTCACAACTTCTAGTTCTTACTAATTACCATAAACTTTGGTTACTTATTTTTAACGCATGGCCTCTATGTGAGGATTACTTTAAAATAAAAGTCTAAATGTATAACTGACATGTGGGCATTTAATCAAGTCACTTTGATAATGGTTCTTCTAGAGGAGACCCCGCTTCATCGTTCCTCTTTAAGACTTAGTTAATAATAGTTTAATTAACAAAATTCTTCTGAAGTACTCCCTCAAAGGTAGGGGCACTATGAGTAACTCTTAGTTTATCACACATTAAGTTGATTAAACTCATGTAGAGAACCGCGGGTTGCTTCAACGATAAACAACATTTCCACTTAGTTTTTGCAAAAATCGTATTTTTGTTGAAAACAGTTTCCATGTTATAATCATTTTATAGACTTTAATCTATGTGCATGAATATTTCATTTTAATTTGATATTGACATTCTATCATATATGACATGTGAGGTGATTATGCCATGAGATTAAATAAAATAAGCATAAAATATTTAATTCATCCTATGGCTCATTTCTAATACCATAAGAAAATACCATTGAAAAGTTAAACAATTTAATCTTCAATGTGTGGCCGGCCAAGGACACCTTGTGACGCGTCATCGGATGTCTCGGGTCAGCCCCTACACATTCTCCAACATCGGATGTTTCCTTCCTTGTCTTCTCGTGCCCAGATTACAATTTAAATTGTCCTCGCAAATTGAGGATCACAAATTTAAATAATTTAAAAAATAAAATTAAACATGGGACGATAATCGGAATATTCCTAGGGCCATAACAATGAGGCTCCATCCACAAAATACACACACAAGCATTCATAACGCAATTTCAAATCATACAAAAAACACCAACACCAAATTAGTCAAACGATTTATAAACTAGTCATTAAATCCTAATTTTTAACGCCTTTTACTAACTCTGATACCATTTGTTGGAAATTATTTAACGATTAAACAATAGGCCAAGTGTCCTTTATAATATTTTCCAGATATATATTTGATTTATTTCTAAAATAATATTTAATTACTTTAGAACATCTCATTTATTTATTGACAAATCATTAATTATTTTCATACTCTTCAAATTAGTACGAAACGAGAAAATATTTATTTTCATCTTTTATTTATTTGAATCATCAAAATATCTTATTATCCATATAATAACATAATATGATTCATTAAATATATGTAATAATAAATAACTAATTATTTATTCGATTACTTAGAAAATCATTCTCTTTGTTTAAATTACAATTTACATTCAATGAGAAAATTCAATCATTCTAGTTCAATAAATTTCGTCAGAGAGTCTACAATTCAGACCTAATGGACCCATGAACGAAACTTTAGAATAAAGATCGGACTAAACAGTTCACAAACCTTTTCTTCTTTTAATTCTTAATATTGGTCGATTCCACTGAAGAACTGATATTGAAACTCTCTAAGTTCATATGCGTTTATTTTCGGTTTGACGTGACAAAAAAATTCTTCACACGATCCACAGAGTATTTTACGATATTACCCTCCATGTGTATCAGTAACTCAGAGGAATGTAAAATTACCGTTTTACCCCTGAGTTATTATTTCACTAACTCCTTTGTTATTTGTGAATGAGAAAAACATAGAGTGAGATGTCTTTACATGTCACATGTTTTAATCAAAGAAATTTCTATTCGATGAATACCCGGCTTGGTTTATTCATTCACACTCTCATAACAAAGCTTAGTGTGATACTAATGCTTTAGCATTGTTTTAACATGAATTCCGTATATGTGAATCACATAACCCAACATGATAGCGTTATGACACCAACTACCGGTCTAGATGCAACTTCAATTTAGCCATTTCTCGTATGTGATCTTGAAGCTTCGAGTAATTAAACGGTTTTATATCGAGGTTAAGAGTATCACAAGTCTTGTTCAATAGCTTCTGAAAGATATCAAGAATGAAACACAGTTACAACTTTCTATATCACAAGATAAGATATCTGGATTGATTCAAACAATCATTACTCAGTTTCGATTGCCCTAATGATATTTAGTTTGTAAACTAATGTTTAAATTAGTCACAATGGGCTATCTTTTCAAGTTTGTACTTAGCACCCCTTTCTTCGATGAAAGTTTCAGAGCGTAGCAAACATACATAAACACAATCTTAATTCAGAATGAATATTTAATTTTATTCAATATTTCGGCAAAAACCAAATACAAAATATTTATAATGTCTAATATCTCCTTTGTAGGCACCAATTCCTACAGACCAGCCGACAATATTTAAATCCTTTAAGACACATTCCAATGGCAAAAAAATCATACTTGAATCTGTCACCGTCTCTCACAAAATCAGTAACAGTGCCAGAGTTTTTTTGCTTTAACATGTCCAGCAAAGAAGATAACTTTTTATGCGAATTTTCATGTGTATCACGAACGAGTCCAATAGCTACTTCCTTAGATATCCACGCCTTCAAATACGATATGTCCAAACCCTATTTTTTCTTCAATTCTTCTCTAACGTTGTGTTGGGATTGGTGCCCACAAAGGAGATATTAGACATTGAAATACTTTTGTATTTAATTTTGATGAAAGATTAATAAAATTAAATATTCATTCTTTATTATATTTGTTTTTATGTATGAATGCTACGCTTTGAAACTGTCATCAACAAAAGGGGTGCTAAGTACAGACTTGACAAGATAGCCCCTTATGACTAGTTTAAACATTTGTTCGCAATCTTAAGATCGGTAGGGCAATCGAATCTCAGTAATGATTGTTTGAATGAATCATGATATCTTATCTTGT
The DNA here is from genome assembly GCA_958296335.1 of Urtica urens. NCBI lineage: Eukaryota > Viridiplantae > Streptophyta > Magnoliopsida > Rosales > Urticaceae > Urtica > Urtica urens. Next base: position 833,551 of record OY282522.1, read on the forward strand.
GATATAGAGAGTTGTGACTCTGTGATTCATTCTTGATATCTTGTAGAATATATTGAACAAGACTTGTGATACTCTGAAGCTCGAGATAAAACCGTTCAATCACTCGAAACTCCAAGATCACATATGAGGGGTATTTTGGTACTTACATAAATCCTGAAGTGAATGGATAATCGATGTGACACCTTATGAAATTTGATTTTTCAATGGGAGATGGCTTATAGTTGCATCGGACCCGACGATTGGTGTCATAACGTTGTCATGTTTGGTTATGTGATTCACATATTCAGATTTCGTGTTGAAACAATATGCATTAGTTTCACACTACACTTTGTAATGAGAGTGTGAATGAATAAATTGTTGGCATAGATTGTTTATTTACATATTGATATAATATATAAATCTTTATAAAGTCCTTATACAATTTGCTTATTAAATTAATAAAACTTGAAATGTTCATTCATTACCTTTTAGTTTAATTGAAGATTTATGATATTCTATAGTCTTATAGTCCTTAATCAAACCTAACAATGTACGAACAGACAAATGTAGATTTGCGTGAACAAACTCTTCATGGTTTGGTTAAAACGATATATTCACAATCTAAAGATCAACGGACTATTGATCATGATTGTTGGAAGAATCTGTGATGTCTGGTTACGAGGCATAGATAGTTAGGAACTCTATAGTTCTTCCAGTGTATCTTTCGAAGATACTGAATTGACCAGTGCACTTTTAGAGACAATAGAAGAACAAACCATATAACATCTTCTGTCTCAAGGTCATTATGTATGAATTCCATCATGCTTACCTAAATCCTGAAATGAGACATGTCATTTCATAGCATTATTACTCTCATTTGAGAAAGTCAAATTCTAGGTAAATTACGTGATCTAGACAAGGCCAATTGGTGAGATATTAAGTTATGAAGATGTCTTGAACCAACTTTGTGAAGTTCTCATTGATATGGAATTCATGTACAAGATTGCTGAGATTCAATATATATCACCTCATGCTTTATTACTTGAATTGTGAATAAATGAATTGCGCAATATCCAAAATTAAGTAGCGACTTTATTTGGATGAAACAATGTGACTTGTTAGCTCCTCGTCAATACATTGTTTCTAACTTATTCACAAGTACTAAAGGAGTTGAGGAAATAACAACTAGAAGGGTAAAATGGTAATTTTATAAATCCCATCTAGTTGATGATATTCATGAAGGGTAAACATAGATAACATTCAATGGATCCGCCCAATATAATTAAATTGAATTCGAGTAGAAATTAAATTCATTTGAACCAAGAGATTCTCAGTGTCATCTCTTTAGTGGAGTCAGTTGAAATTAAGCTAATACTCGTAAAAGGTTTGTGAACTTTTGAGTCCGAGTATAGAAGCTCAAGGTTTGTTCATTTGGATCCGTAAGGTCACTATTACAGGTCATTAGAGTAGGATTGTTAAACTGAAAGCTAAGTCAATATAAGTTCAAATGTTGAACTATACTTTTTCTCAGAAAATGTCTAAAGGGTATTTTTGTCCACATGGACATAAAATGATGTAAATGTTAAAATAAGATTTTGAATATTTTCATATGATGAAAGTATAAATTATTTTCTAAAGCCGAAAAGTCGTTTAAGGCATTACGAAATTAATTTCGTTATTTGTGCAATAATAATTCTACATGGGTATTTTAAGAATTGTCTTAAAATAAATAAGTAAGCATCTAGATGCCCCTTTCCTAGCTATAGAATTCGGCCAAACACATCAAAGGAGGAGAGAATTATTTCCTTTTAATTATAAGGATAATTACCCAAAAGGAAAAGAGGAAACGAATTTCCTTGAGAAGGAAATAAATATGTTAAGCGAGTAAACAAATTTTCTCACTCTTGAGCTTGATATGGCCGGTCACATTAGAAGAGAAAGGAAAGGGGAAGAGAAAATCAAATTTAGTGTCATGAATGCATAATTGACATTATATATTTTCCTTCTCCTATAAATAGAGCCTCACATAGAGATTTGAAAAGTTGTATTCTTGGTCTTGCTCTCTCTATTCTAGCCGACCATTCCCTCTCTCTCTCTAGAAATTCCTTTTCTATTTTTGCAACTAGATCCACACTTAATCTAGAGAATTAGCTTTTGATCCAAGAATTGTTCTTGATTCATATTGTTTAATTGTGCCCACACACAAATCATTCAAACACTCTATAGACTCTTGTAATAGAAACCTTAGGTTTCTCGAGTTCTAAATTAGACGTGAAGGAATCGATCCAAGGAAGTAGATCAACCTCTCTCAAGAAGGTTCAAGTTTGAAGATACAAGAAAAGTTAGTATTCAAATACTTTAAATAATTTTTTTTAATTTATAACATGTTCATGCACTTTGCCTAGGTTAGTAAAAAAATTTACTTGTATAGAATTTTATATTTCGCCATTAATATGATTAATGATCATTTTTCTTAACCCTATACCTATTCGAACAAATGGTATATGGCCAAAGTATAAGTATGTACATGTTATTTAAAATCAGTATAAGAAAATTGTTTTCAAAATTTGTTGAATAATGGTTTTTCAAAGACTAGACCTTACAACATTTTAAATTTTTGGAACGACCTCTAAATTTAAATTTTTGTTGGTTTTTCACTTTTAAAATATGCTATATAATACATAAAAAACAGTTTTCAATTATTTTATGTTTAGCATACTCAAAATCAATTTTTGACAAGTTTGAAAATTTGTGTACATAGTTTAAACTAGTTCATTGCACTTCTACTTTAAATTTGTTATTGAATGTTTTATATTATATTGCATGTTTTGTATTGTATTAATTATTAATATGTTAATATAATACACAATTGAAATCAAAACAAACAATTAAATGTTTCAATAAACCTCTTTCAAATTACGCCTAGATCTGAAGTACTTTTAATTATTTTTCAATTTCTGGACAAATTTTTATGGCTCCACAAAACGGGCAAATAACTCTTTTCTCGGAACTTCAAAATTAGTGGTACTTGAACCAAATTAAAGTTATGGAAGTTAGCTATCCAATGCAATTGGTTTTAGCTCAATCGGATACCGGATGTGTCATTTATGACCTTTTAAGTCCGAGCTGTACGGCAGTCCGCGAGTCCAGGATTTTGAATCTGGATTTTGCGACTCCTAACTTTTTCCCCTCTTCTTGATGCTACCGTGGCTTTTCGACGTTCACGTGCTCAACCACTATGGCTTTTCAAAAACTTTCAAGTGCAAAAGTGGCGATTTATTAATCTTACACACTTTCCATGGGAAAAATAAATTTAATAAACTAAAAGATCCGAGTATGTTCCTTGTGCCTTAGTGCATTAACACTGTTCTCCCCTCAAAAATATCGATTTTAGGGCTCTTTTTTCTAGTGATCCACTCTATCTCTCTTTACTCATGGAAGAGTTTATCCAACTAATAAAATACCTAATTTTGTTAATGACGGGTTCATAATTTTCAGCACCCGCTTGAACTATTAGGTTTATTATGTGCATGACACAACGTTGATGTAAAAGAGTTTCTTCCTTTAAGCGAATTTTAAGTTGCCTAATGATTGCTGTGTTACTAGTTGCATTATCTAACGCTATAAAAACTATTCTATTTTTCAAACCCATCCTTCTATAATACGTACAATAATTTCTACTATGTTTTGAGTAGTGTGATTTTCTTCAATCCTAAGAAATGCAATTATACGTTTGTTTAAGTTCCAATCATCGTCTATTTTATGTACTACTACGGACATATAATCGATTTTAGCTTGACCAGACCAATTATCTGAAGTTAAGGCGACACTAAATTTTCCCGAGGCTATTACGGTTTTAAGTTGTTCTTTTTCTTTTAAAAACCATTTTAGAATATCGGCCCTTAATACTCTTCTAGACATTATTTGAATTCTGGGAATGAAAAAACTCATAAATATAATAAAACATTTAGGCTTTGTTTGGTAGGAGGGATGAAAAAATGGGTGGATGGATTGTTTAGGATGGAAATGAAAGGAAATGAAATGAGTGGATTGTAACTTTTCAAAAAGTTGATTGGTATGATGAGAGGAAAGATTAATATGCATCCTTATATTTTTTTGGTATAAATGAAAAAATAATGGTGTGATATAATTTATAATGGTCATTTACAATAATACTCCTATATATTATCAAATTAATATTTAATTTACACGATTTATTTATATTATAAAAATTAATGTGCATGTAATTATTAAACTGTATAACTATATATGATATATCGTAAAAAAACTATATATCAAATATATATACATATACTAATTTAGTTGGCGAATCCAAAATTTCATTTACTACAACAAAATAATTTATGGTCGCATAATTTAGCTATCTTCTAAATTATCATTTCTTGGTTTTATATCCAATCAGTTGTTGAGTTTTCTTGTTCATCTATTTAAATAAAAAATAATAATCTATAACCATACATCACAAAATTTTAAATAATCGATAAACATAGTCATAAAAATATTCAAACTTTTGTTTGAGCAAACAATTATTTGATCATGACGAAAAATAAAAATAATAAATTTTATAAACTTTGATAATATTGCTAATCATAAATTGGTGATGAAAAAAAAGAAATACACAAAAAAAAAAATTAAAGATCAATGTATTTAATAACCAACGACGAAAAAAAAGAAAAAAAAATTAGAATGCACATATATTTCATATATACAAATAAGAGAAAAAAAAAAAGATATAAAATACATTTTTGTTCTCCCTTCTCCAATCCTTCCAAAATGGGAGGAGAGCATTTTTGGTGGGACTCATGGATACAAATCCATCCCTTTACCTCCTATTTTCTTTCCTTCTTTAATACCAAACAACAAATTAATACAATTCATCCTTCCAAATCCTTTTATCTTAATCCATCCCTCCAAACTCCTTCCTACCAAACAAGGCCTTAAATTCAATGTGACTAAATCATTGATTTGTTTAAACAAAATATTATACTAATTGATTTCTAAGTTCAAGATGGTTGATTGACTTACCACGTACGAAGACGCCGTCGATGCACCTCTCGGACAAGTCTTTTGATACTTTCTGAGTAGATATGTCCCGCATCTTTGGTTGTGAGCGATCACGAGCTTTCACGCAAGCGTTGCATTGGCCATGTCTTTCCCCGTTATAATTGACCTCGGTGAAAAAATTCCACATCGGCGACCGGTGCTTCCTCTTTGATAGTGTTGGTTCAGCTTCGGGCACTTCGTGTTGTTGTTGTTGTTGTTGGTGTTGGCGGGCCCGTTGTTGTCGTTGTTGCGTCGCTTCCCATTGTTCACGTTGTCGCGGTCGAGGAATTTGATTACGAACGGGCTCCGATTCTTCATTTTCGACTTGTGGATCTTCAGTTTCGTCGTCGTCGTCTTCTTGTTGTTGTTGTTGTTGTTCTTGTTGTAGTTCCTCTTGTTCTTATTCGATGCGTTGATAAAACTCTTGGTAAACATTGTACGCATCGGGTTGTGGAACTTGAGATTAATAAGTTGACTGGGGATTCAATTCTCGATCTCGGACTCGGTCTCGATTTTGAGATGAAGAAGTCATTAAGAATGGTATTGAAACAAAAAACGAGCTTAAAGTTTGGAAATTATAGAGAGAGTTAAGAGAATGTAGATACAATTGGTGTGAAAAATGGGTTAGACGGAGGGGGTTTACGTATAGTAAAAAAAGTGGAAAATGAAAGAAAAAAACGAAATGTAATCGTTGGGAGAGGGAGTAACGGTAATAAAACGGATAGTATATATATTTAAATTCATTGCCGGACTGCACCGGTCCGGTTACTATTCTTTCTTGTCCGGTCCGGTATCTTAAACGAACCAAGTGGGTCCGTTAATTATGAAATCTGACCGGACGGATCAAATCCAGGTTTAGACTTGACTTGGTCGGGCTCCTTCCTTGCTACCTCATTATCAGCAAATTTGACTGTAACGATATGATCCCGTTGTCATGCTTTTTGTCTGTCAGTTCGTTCAAATCTGGTGCTATAACCAGATTTGTAATATCACGAAAAATGGGAGACTATCTAGACCTGTTAGTGAGTGTAATTTTTAATATATAACAATGTGGATCTGTTTCTTAAAATCAAAGAAGATTTGTTAAGCAAAGGCATGTATGGAAGAAGAGTCAGATGAGTAAGGAGATCATCAAGTCAGAGGCATGTGTTAAGCAACTACCAACAGCCCTGAGCTGGGCAATCACATTAAAACTGCCACCAGATCTGTTTTTTACTCTATTTCATCATGCTCGTCTTCTTAATAAACTAAATTCGGATCAAATTAGAAAGCTTAGGAGCAAAAAGTGAATCAAATTAAACGTTTTTAGGAGTTTCGTCGAACAACTGGCGGGCAGTCGAAAACAGCTTTGATGAAGAGGAAGAAAAAGCAATGAAGTGACTCTCTTCCATTTCCCCGAACTAATGATTCGAGTAAGCTTTTGAAGACGTCATTAGTTTTGAGTCTGAGAGAGTGAAAGTTACACGGACACTTAACCTAGACCATTTGAACTTCTTTAAGTTTCTGAAATCAATCGAAAAAGCTGTTCTTAGTATAAATACCCCTCACTTATCACCTCTCACAATTCTTCACAACCACTTCAATTTTATTTTTTTACATTTTTATATCATAAAAATTTACAAATTAATCCCAGACCTTTTTTCATTTTAGCAGAAAAATTCATCCTTTCATAAAATTCCTCATTCTCTCCATATACCTCTTTGCCAAGATTAGTAGCATTGCAGTTCCCTTTGCTTCATTAGTACTTTAGTTTAGTTTTTTTTTAAAATTACTTTAGTTTAGTTGTATATCACAACAGTATCCCTTTTTTCATTTGAAAAATTAAATTACAAAATTACCAATCAAACACATTTGAACTGTTGGTAGTAATTCAGGTCTCATCTCATCCAAGCTAAATTCAGTCCGCACATTTGTGTGGACAACAACTTCACACACGAACAAATGCACCTATTCAATCTATTTAAGCATCATTTAGTACAACCTCACCAACGAAGACCTATCTCCATTCTCAAACAGAGCAGAATGGCTTCTGCAAGCGTGTTTCAGCTCTCGTTCCTGGCGAGTCTGCTCTCGAGCCTGGGCTCTGATCACCTGTGGCCAACAACACAGCAACAGAGCAGTAATGGAGGTTTGGCGATATTCCCACCGACGTGTACGCGAATAGAGTGTCCGAGCTTCGAAACGATTCACATCGGCGATGGCTTCGAGATTCGCCGGTACGACTCTACCATGTGGGCCTCAACTTCACCCATCGAAGACATCTCTCTGGTAGAGGCCACAAGAACTGGATTCCTCAAGTGAGTATTTGAGCCAAGTTTATTTATCGGAACGTATTTTTATTATTAGTCGATTAAAATTATGTCATAACGAATGAGAAATTGTGACCGAGTATAAAATTAAATATTTATTTGCAATCCTAACGTGCAAATCGTCAATGATAATTTTTCGATCCACAAGGAAAAACATGCAAACCATGATATATCAGGGTTCTTATCCATGTATTTTGTGGGCATAGGCTATTCAAGTACATCCAAGGAGAGAACAGCGAGAAAGAGACGATAGAGATGACGGGACCGGTGATGACGGAGGTGTCTCCGAGCGACGGGCCGTTCTGCAAATCGTCGTTCGTGGTGAGCTTCTACGTGCCGAAGAAGAACCAGCCGGACCCGCCCTCCGCGACGGGCCTCGTCATTCAGAAGTGGAACCCCAAATACGTGGCGGTCAGGCAGTTCGGTGGCTTCGCCGACGACTACGGCATCGCAGTCGAAGCAGCGGCCCTGCAGGCTACCCTGGCCGGGACCACCTGGGCGGCCAAAGCCAAGGCTTCCTCGGTCTACTCCGTGGCTCAGTACAACTCGCCCTTCGAGTTCCAGGGCAGAGTCAATGAGATTTGGATGACCCTTGACATCCAACACTGAATCCACTTACCATTCCCTTTCTGCCCAATTCTGTCACATTTGCACTCTACTTTTTTTAATAACAAAAATATTGGCCTTTGGAATTTATAAATAACAACCGTTCTCCTGTGAATATGTCAATGTTCATATTCATTTAGAGAAAAATTATGTTCTTCGTTTACAGCAGTTTCGTGCGCTTCAAATTTTTAGTTATATTGATTCAAATATTATTATAAATAATTTACAAAATAGCGCGGCTAAGAAGTAATAATACGAATTTGCATCCATGTCATATTATATACAGCTACTGTTAACCGTTTGTCGAAGCTGAGCATTGGCCGATTTCAGCGCTTCCATGGCAGCTCTATGCTCGGCTTCTCTCTCCTCTGCAGCCGCCTCGGCCTCCCTGAGCCTCCGTTCCGAGTCAGCCATTTCCTGCGAGACCTCTCTCGCGCGGCTCCTCAGCTCTGCGTTCTCGGCCTCGCACTCTCCAACTCGGTTCCGAATCTGAAGCAGCATCGCCTCCATCTCCGAAGCTTCCTCCGCAAGCAACCTCAGCCGGGCATTCGACGCCGCAATCGCCTCTTCCATCTCGCACCGGATTCTCGAGAAGCACTCAAGCTTGGCTCGCTCGCCGGCGAGCCGCCTCGCGATCTCTTCCTCCGAAGAACGGATTCCGATCTCGATCTCGGAGACGGAGCGAGATCGGGCGATGAACTCTCTGACGCGATCGGAAAACACCGCGTGGTCGAGCGAGAGGAGGCTCAAGAGCGAGAACGTCTTCTCCGCAGCCTCTTCCATGGACTCGTGGCTTGAAAGCTCGGTGGACTCGAGGATCGCCAAAAGCTGCTGCTGAACGAGGAGGCCCGCTTCGACGAGGGACTTTGAGATCTGCCTCGTGAAATCTCTCCCTCTCCGAATTCCCTTAACGCTTTGGATGCTCGAGAGCTCCGAGAGAACGCCCGACTGAGGATCCTGGCTCGGAATCGCCCGATTCGAATCGCGTTCGTTTCGGACGCAAATGGGATTGAACGACGGGAAAACGCCTGCCAGGTCAAAAAGATCAGGGGGGTTATGAAAAAATCTGAAGGTGAAAGAGAATGTTGGAAAGGGTGAAACTTACAGCAGAACATAGGTTTTGGCTGAGGCATTGTTAGGCCTCTTCTAGAGGGATGAGACTCGTATGAAAGCCTCCCTAACCAACCCGTGATCAGGGAACTCATAAACTGTTGGCCCAGGTCTTTCCCTTTGAAGACACCGAACACCGGATCAAACGAATCAAAACCAGAATCATTTACGTCTTCGACTATCGAGATCTGTCTCGTAAACTCGGCCTGTCTGTGCTGAACGAGATCGAGCTCTCGCTCTCCATCTCTCTGAGCCACCTCAGACAATTCCAGGAGATCGTCTTTCTGTGCAGTGATTTCATCTGCGACAGGTTCGAGATTTTTGGAAGCCGGAGAGTCAAGATTGGTCCTCTTAGGACTCAGATGATTATTGGTTTCTGCTTGGTTTCCATGGTTATCGCCGGAAATGACATCCGCACCCCCGTCGACCCGTTTGCAGAAACTACAAGCCCCGTGTCCCTATACCATAAAAATATATAAAACAAATTAGAATTCTTGGAAACTCAATGTTCCATAAAGTCCAAGAGCTCATAATTGTTTTTGCCTTGGCTCTTACTACTTTCTAAAGCTATAAACAAGCAATTACTCAAATCAGATAGAAAATGAAGACTTGAGTCACCAAAAGTTTGTTTATAAAGACTAAAACTTTAATACCAATTTTGGTAAAGTAATAACCTCCCAAATAGGAATAAGTAAGGTTTAAACCTTAGTGATAGAACATATATAGAAGTCAAAACCCTTCTCTCGCGCAACTTTGCATTTGCCAGCACCACAGCCACAATCAGGATAGTCCTCATTTCGATCTCTGTTAACATTACTACCACTCTGTTTCTCAACCCCCTTCACTTGATCGCACCATTTGAAGAACCCACATTTACCCTGTCGGAATCACACACCAGTCAAAAATGAAAATCAATATCAAACATCGGTTTCCCAAGTGCTTACGTTCGAAGAGGAAGTGAAAGTGCAGGTGAAGAACGATCTTCCGGGGTTCTTCTCGGTTTGGGAAGTTCTGATCAAGCACGTGCCGTGTCCTTTAGGGCACGGAAATGAGGGGGATTTCGAAACACGTTCCACAGACGAAGAAGAAGATTTGGGATTCGGAGATTGAGAGTGGCTTTTTAGGGGGGATTTGAGAGGGCAATCGCTTGCCCAGTGACCTCGGATACGGCAGTAATAACAGAGCTCGTCGGCGAGTCTCTGAGACTGAGAGTTCCGTTGACTTTGAGTCGGAGAAGAAGCCATGACCGTTGGCTTAACGCTTCTATTTGCCGGGCCTGAAATTGGTCGACTAACAGCGAGAAGATGTATAACATTTGCTTTGTTTTATATATGGAAGTGTAGAAGTTTAATGTTTACAGAAACACTGATGAGCGAGGAGAAGAAAGAATAAAAAGAACAGTTGAGGTAGTGCGTGAACAGTTGAAAGAGTCAAATAATTTTCTATGATACCTTATGCTTAACCTTAAGAGAAATTTCATTTTGTAAAAGATATTTAATATGGATATTTAATACCCCTGAACTTATTTTTCATTTTATTTCACTCTTTTTTATCTCGGCCAAAAACCCTTATTCTCCTTTTAAAATAAACATTCAAAACTCTACTTCTATGAAACCAAACGATCAATCACAATCACAAGTAACATACATTAATAACAATGTCGTCAAGTTCGGATAATTTTTAAATCGGTGCGAAGAGAACTCGAAATATCAACCATGCTCTCAAGGAAGAAAATCTAAAAAAAATGTAATATTTTGTTGTTTTTTTTAGTTAAATTTATTGCATGTAGGTCGTATAGTACTTTCGAATGTAATGTAGGTTAAATCGGATTGATTTGGGAAGATTTGAGTTCATTTAGAGATTTTAGGTTTCCCAAACACGAAGAACGGTTTGAATTTCATTGTAAGTACGATAGTTTACGATAGAATACGATAAATTACGATAGGTTATGATGGCATGTACGATGGTGTACGATAGTCTTCTAATTGTAAGTTTACGATGTTGTACGATGGTACGATACTTTACTATATTGTACGATAAATTATGATGACATACAATATAGTGGGACTTTTATGATGTTGTACGATTGTTTTGTGTGATTCATTACGATGGCGATGAAAAATTGATTTTTTTTTGTTTTGTTGTGTAGGACCACTTGAAATACATTATCAACGACCCTTTCCCGTGGCGTATGTTGGCAGAGATGCCCACAAAAACATTATTTATTTACATATTGATATAATATCAATCTTTCATAAGTTCTTATTGTAATTGCTTATTAAATTAATAAAAATTGAAACGTTCAATCATTCATTTCTCGTTTGTTTGAAGATTTATGATATTGAATAGTCTTATAGTCTTTAATCAAACATAACAATATATGAAGAGACAAACGTAGATTTAGGTGAACAAACTCTTCATAGTTTGGTTAAAATGAAATATTCACAATCTAAAAATCAGCGGACTATTGATCCTACTACGATTGTTGGAAGAATCTATGGTGTCTGGTTACGAGGCATAGAGAGTTACGAACTCTATAGTTATTCTAGTGTATCTTCCAAAGATATTGAATTAACTATTGCACCTTTAAAGACAATGTAACAACAAACCATTAAACCTCTTCTGTCTCAAAGTCACTATGTATGAATTGCATCGTGCTTACCTAAATCCTGAATAAGACATGTCATTTCATAGCTTTAATATATTCATTTGAGAAAACTACACTCTAGATCCAAGTTTGTGAACTAGATGCGCTCTATTAGTGATATATTGGGTTGTGAAGTTGACATGAGTATACTTTGTGAAGTTCTCATAGATATGAAATTCATGTACAAGATTGCTGAAATGCAATGTATATCACCTCGTGCTTTATTACTTGGATTGTGAATAAATGAACTCCTCGGTATCCAACTTTATTTTGATGAAACAATGTGACTTGTTAGCTCCTCGTCAATACATTGTTTCTAACTTATTCACAAGTAACAAAAGCATTGACGATATAAAAACTAGAAAGGTAGAATGGTAATTTTATAAATCTTATCTAGTTGATATTCATGAAAGTTAATCATAGATAACGTTTAATGGATCCGCTCAATATAATTAAGTTGAATTTGAGTAGAAAATAAATTCATTTGAACAAAAAAAAATTCAGTGTCAACTCTTTAGTGGAGTTAGTTGGCTATCCAATGCAATTGATTTTGGCTTAATCAGATACCGGATGTGTCATTAATGACCTTTTAAGTCCGAGGTGTCCGGTAGTCAGCTAGTCTAGGATTTTGAATCCGAATTTGCGACTCTTAACTTATTTCCCTCTTTTTATGCAACCGTGGTTTATCGACATTCACGCACTCAACCACGATGAAGATTCCTTGAATGAAGATGTCATGAGGATGAAGAAATTAGTTTTAGGAGATTTTGAATCTCAAAAACTTTCCAGTGGAAAATAGAGATTTATGAATCTCACACACTTTCCTTAGGAAACATAAACTAATAGAAACAAAGATCCGAGTATGTTCCTTGTGCCTTAGTCCATTAGCACTGCTCTCCCCTCACAATTATCGATTTTAAGGTTCTTTTTTCTAGTGATCCACTCTATCTTTCTTTACTCATGGAAACGTGTCTCCAAACGTACAAGAGATGATGTGCCTATTCCAAAAATTAAGTGGGAGGGTTATACTTATTATTTCCAACCCACAATCCCCAACACTAATGCTAAGTGCATATGTCGCCAGACTAATAGTCACCCTCGTGACCCTCTCTTTAATGAGAGTACTCAAAGACGCATTGCTTATAAAGCTACGTTCAAAAGTGAAACGATGAGACAAGGCCTCCCCTCGGCGGATAGTTTTCAAAGTAGATCTTGTTGAACTAAGTTGTTGGTTACACACTTATACTCAATCTCTAGTAATCCTCCATTGAGGCAAACTACTTTATAAGGTGGCTAGTCAAAGCATTGATGTATAGTTAATGAAAAGCGACTCTTTACGGCCTTCCCTCGAATGAGTAAATTGTCATTTTGTTCATAACACCTTTCGATTTATTATGTTCAATACCAAACTTAAAATCCTAAACAAAAAACTAATCATAAATTGTTTCAACTTTCAGCAACATGTCTCTAAACCCCCTCTCTACTATCCTTTCCTCGAATATACTGGAAGGTGATAACTACGTAGATTGGAAACGTTACCTAGACATCATCCTTACTGTGGACAAGCAAAAATGGGTACTCACCACCCCATGTGCTCTTGAAACGAATGATGATTCAACTCAAGAGGACAAGGACACCCTTGTGGTCTGGCTCAGATCCGATAAGATTGCGAGATGCTATATTTTAGCATCGATGATCAATGTGTTGCAACAGCAACATCGTAATTTTGATTCAACCTGTGATATGCTCTTCAATCTCCAAAGAGATGTTTGGAGGGCAAGGGCGTCAGGCTAGGCAACAAGCGTTTCGACAGTTTATGAACTGTCATATGAAAGCAGGGACTCCCGTTAGAGAACATATGATCCTGGTCATAAGTTATCTAAATGAAATGGAAATCATTGGATCAGAGTGTTGGGATTGGTCCCTACAAAGGAGATTTAAGACATTATAAATACTTTGTATTTGATTTTGCTGAGATATTAAATAAAGTTAAATATTCATCCTTCATTTAAGTTTTTGTTTGTGTATGTTTGTTACGTCTGAAATTTTCATCAAAAAAAGGTGTGCTAAGTACAGACTTGACAAGATAGCCCATTGTGACTAGTTTAAACATTTGTTCACAATCTTAAGATCGATGGAGCAATCAAATCTGAGTAATGATTGTTTAAATGAATCATGATATCTTATCTTGTGATATAGAGAGTGGTGACTATGTGTTTCATTTTTGATATCTTATAGAAGATATTGAACAAGACTTGTGTTACTCTGAAGCTCGAGATAAAACCGTTTAATCAATCAAAACTTCAAGATGACATACGAGGGGTATTTTGGTAATTACCTAAATCCTTAAATGAATGCATGATCGATGTGACATCTTATGACATTTGATTTGTCAATGGGAAATGAGTAAAGTTATAGTTACATCTGACCCGACAGTTGGTGTCATAATGTTGTCATGTTGGGTTATGTGATTCACAGATACAGAATTTGTGTTGAAACAAAAATGTATTAGTATCACAATATGCTTTGTTATGAGAGTGTGAATGAATAAACATGTCCAGGTATTCATCGAATGAGAACATTCTTTGATTAAAACATGTGACATGTAAAGACATCTGACTTTATGTTTTTCTCATTCACCAATAACAAAGGAGTTAGTAAAATAATAACTCAGGGGTAAAACGGTAATTTACATTCCTCTGAGTTACTGATCACATGAAGGGTAATACTGTAAAGTACTCCGTGGATCATGTGAAGAATTGTTTTGTCACATCAAACGAAAAATAAACGTATATGAACTTAGAGAGTTTCAATATTAGTCCTTTAGTGGAATCGACTGATATTAAGAATTAAAAGACGGAAAAGGTTTGTGAATTTTTGAGTCCGATCATTATTCTAAAGCTTCGTTCATGTGGGTCCATTAGGTCTCAATGATAGACCCTCGGACGAGATTTATTGAACTAAGACGATTTGATTTTCTCATTTAAAGTAAATTGTGATTTACACTAAGAAAATGTTTTTTCTAAATAATTGGTTATTTATTATTACATTTATTTAACGAATCATATTATGTTATTAAATGGATAATAACATATTTAAATGATTCAAATAAATAAAAGATGAAAATTAATATTTTCTCGTTTCGTACCATTTTGAAGAGTATGAAAATAATTGATGATTTGTCATTAAATAAATGGACGTTCTAAAGTAATTAAATATTATTTTATAAATAAATCAAATGAATATTTTTGAGTATATTAGGATATCACTCGGCCAAATTCATGAATTAGGTCGAAAATAAATTTATGAAATTAATTTAAAGTAACAACAGGCTTAAGTTTGACTAATGGATTTGACCTAAGAAAACCCCACTTTCTCTCTCTATTTAATGGGTTTTTGAAACCCTATTTAGACTAACCCTAATCAATATACACAAACAAATCCCTCCCCTTCCTTGCTTGAGTGTTTGCCGAGAGAAACAAAAGAAAAAGAGATCAATAAATTTTTTCTTGATCTCATGAGTGTTCCCGATTGATACCGAGTATTCTTCATTATTCAATTGAAGAGCCCACCCTCTAAATCTTCCAAAAACCAGAGGGAATTTTCTTTTAGTCTTTTTTTCGTGTTTGAGTGATGTTTTAGTTGCAGGAGTTCACTCGAAACGCGAAGAAATCGAGCGAAACAGAGCGAGGCTCATTTTAGCCTTCTGGTCGAATTGGAGTCGCCGGATTAGAGCCTTCACCGGATGCAGAGTCTGCCTAGGTCACTACGGGAGATTGACGAGGAAGCTGGCCGAGTAACTACACAGGCACCTAGCCCTACGTCCAACCTACCTTGCTGCACAGCTCTCGGAGCTTCGTTTGGTCTTAGGAAGCCACAGGACCACAAGCCCAATTCTGTCCGGCAGGCCAGAATCTAATCCGGCGGGTGTATCCTGTCCATTCTGGCCGGGGAAATTGTTTTGAGAAAATTTTCGACGAGGCCTTCCGGAGTTAGCAAGCAACATACGGGACTGTTTACAGTCTTAATTGTAAGTTTCCTAAAACGAATTGGATCTAAATTGATATTTATAAATGTGGCTATAAGATGCTAGATCGTTTTATTCAATTTATTGACATGTTTAGAATTAATGGTGTATTGACATGTTATCAATTTAATGGCTAGGTTATCAATTTATTAAAATGAGTTTTAATTTATTTCAGATCATATTATATATTTTCGCCACATATAGATGTATTATATACTATTATTGTTTAAATTGTGAAATAATTTCCAACATATAGATTGATGGAGATACCAAAATAGATATGATCTTGGAAACTCTCCCTGAATCTTTTGATACTTTCAAGCTGAACTACTCCATGAATAAGGTGGGGTACACTGTTACCGAGCTAATGGAGAAGCTTTACACCGCCGAGAGACTCTTGAAGAAAAAGAGGGCTAATAGAGAGGCTCATGCTACTGAGCACAAAGCATCCATCTCTGGATCTAAGAAAAGATCTCATAGAGCCGAGAACCCTAGCAAGGTTTAGAAGAAGAAGGTGCCCCGGGCTATCAAGATGCACAAGTCTAAGGACAACTGTCATTATTTCAATGAGCCCGGACACTGGCGTAGGAATTTTCCTACCTACCTCAAGGCTAAAGGTAAAAGGTATTGTACTTATCACCGAAGCTTGTTAGTAGCTGATAATGTATCATCGTGGATTCTGAACTCCGCTGCTACTAACCATATTTTTTGTTCTTTGAATAGGTTCAGGAAAAGTAGAATCTTAGAGGATGGCGACTTCTGCTTCAAGTGGGGTGATGGGAGCTTGATGCCTGCTAAGGCTGTGGGATCCATGACATTGGTCTTTTTTATGAAAAAACTTTAAATTTGAATAATGTATATTTTGTTCATTCCTTTGGGAAAAACTTAATATTTGTAACTCAAATTGTTGAGCAGAATTATTATTTAAAGTTTATTGATAATAGAATTCGAATTTCTTTTTTCTATTTATTTGTCACTGATGCTTGTACGAAGAATGGTTTATACTATCATTATCCTACACAACCTTTGTTGTTAGACAGTAGAATAGATAATGATCTATTAAGGGAACCAAAGAGGATCAAAACTAATGATTCCTCTGATCTAATAAAATCGACACATCTTTGGACTTAAGACTTGGTCATATTAGTCTAGATAGGTTAAGAGACTTGTGAGGGATGGTCCACTTAAAGCCTCTGTAATAGGCTCACTGCGGACTATAAATCATGTATAGAAGGAAAAACGACCAAACGACCTTTCTTTGATAAAGGTCGAAGAGCCACTGAGTTGCTGGAACAAATACATTTTGATGTATGTGGTGCGCTCAGAATTCAGGCACGGGGAGGATATAAATACTTCGTTTCCTTTATTGATGATTACTTAAGATATGAATTTGTCTATTTTCTTAAACACAAATTCGATAACTTTAACGTATTAAGGGTTTTTTGGACTTTAGTGGAAAAGCAAACTGGCAAACAGATTAAAATCCTTCGATCCGATCAAGGTGGTGCATAATTGTCTGAAGAGTTTGATGACTTTCTTAAAGAAGAAGTTATCGCTTCTCAGCTTACAGGATCTGGTATACCTCAACAGAACGGAGTGTCAGAGAGAAGGAATCAAACTCTGATGGATATGGTTATATCATTTATGAGTTACTCATCACTCCCTAATTCCTTTTGGGCATATTCCCTCAAAAGTGCCGCATATTTTCTGAACTAAGTTCTGTCAAAAACGGTCCCTGGTACTCCTTAGGAATGATGGACTAGGCGTAAAGTTAGTTTAAGCCGCATCAAAATTTGGGGTCGCCCTGCACATGTGCTTAGGCAAAAGACTAGCAAGTTGGCTAGTAGGTCAGAATTATGTGTGTTTGTTGGATATCTGAAGGAAACCAAAAGTTTCACATTCTATCCTGAGGACGGCAAAACATTTGTCAGCACTAATGCTCGTTTCCTTGAGGAGGACTTTATGAAGAATACAAAACTTAGAAACAAAATTGTGCTTGAAGAAAATTTAGGTGAGGATGTTTCTACCTCATATGTAAGAATTGTTCTTACCCCAACTGAAACGCAACCTAACAATTCTAAAACTTGTCAAGTAGTACTTCGACGTAGTGGGAGGGTTTCTGAAAAGGCCGACAGGTACATGTCTAATGGTGATATTCTCGTAGCCGTCTCTGACATGGATGACCATGTTTCCTATAGCCAAGCAATCGCTGGTTCTGAACTACCTGAAGGGGTGAAATCCATAGGGTGTAAGTGGATCTATAAGAAGAAAAGGGGTCCGGATGGGAACGTTGAGACATTCGGGGCTTGAATAATGGCTAAGGGTTACACCCAAAAGGAATGTATCGGTACAAAGAACATTCTCGCATGTTGCAATGCTTAAATCCATCCGCATAATTCTGTCCATAGTTGCCGCTCTCGATTACAAGATCTGGCAAATGGATGTCAAGACTGCCTTTTTGAATGGAAAGCTTGACGAGCGCATTTTCATGGCTCATCTAGACGGTTTCGTGGAAGGTGGCCAAGAGACCAAGGTTTGTGAGTTTCTTAAATCCATTTATGGATTAAAGCAAGCATTTAGATCATGGTATATTAGATTCGATGAAACTGTTAAAACTTCGGTTTTGAACAGTCAATAGATGAACCTTGTGTTTATAAATTGAACAGTCAATAGATGAACCTTGAGTCTCACTCTCTAAGGACCAGTTTCCCAAGACTACACAAGACATTGAGGACATGAGAAAGATTCCCTATGCCTCAGTCGTAGAAAGTCTCATGTATGCTATTTTGTGCACTAGTCCGTATATATGTTTCTCCGTTTCCAATCAAATCCTGAACTCGAGCACTGGGTTGTTGTTAAGCATGTTCTCAAGTATCTTCTGAAGACTAGGAACTTGATGCTTACATATTCAGGTATTGACCTGACTATGATGGGGTATACCGATTTCGACTTTCAGGCGGATAGGGATTCCAGAAAATCCACTTCAGGATCTGTATTATCCTTATGGTGGATCTGTTGTTTGGAGGAATATCAAGTAATCTTGCATTGCTGACTCTACCATGAAAGTAGAATATGTGGCTGCTTATGAAGCATCCAAAGAGGTTGTATGGCTTAGAAAATTCCTTAAGTATTTGGAAGTCGTTCCAAATAACAACGAGCCCATGACACTTTATAGTGATTATAGTGGGGCTGTTGCTAACTCAAAGAAACCTAGAAGCCATATGCGCTCTAAGCATATTGAGAGGAAATACCATTTGATTAGAGAAATATACCTTGTGAAGTTCTCATAGATATGGAATTTATGTATAAGATTGCTGAAATTCAATGTATATCACCTCATGTTTTATTACTTCAATTCATGTATATACATTGAATTTCAACAATCTTATACATGAATTCCATATCTATGAGAAGTTCACTAAGTATATTTCTCTAATCAAATGGTATTTCCTCTCAATATGCTTAGAGCCCTTATGGCTTCTATGTTCTTTTGAGTTAGCAACAACCACACTATTATCACAATAAAGTGTCATGGGCTCGTTAACATCTGGAACAACTTCCAAATACTTAAGGAATTTTCTAAGCCATACAGCCTCTTTGGATGCTTCACAAGCAGCCACATATTCTGCTTCCATGGTGGAGTCAGCAATGCAAGATTGCTTGATACTCCTCCAAACTACAGATCCACCATTCAGGATAAACACAGATCCTATAGTGGATTTCCTGGAATCCTTATCCGCTTGAAAGTCAGAATTGGTATACCCCGTCATGTCAGGCCAGTACTTGAATATGTAAGCATCAAGTTCCTAGTTCTCTGAAGATACTTAAGAACATGATTAATAGCAACCCAGTGCTCGGGTCCAGGATTTGATTGGAAATGGCTAACTACTCCAACAGCAAAACATATATCCGGTCTAATGCACAACATAGCATACATGAGACTTCCTACGGCTTAAGCATAGGGAATCTTTCTCATGTCATCAATCTCTTGTGTAGTCTTCGGAGACTGGTCCTTAGAGAGTGAGACTCCATGTCTAAAGGTGTTTAGGCCCTTTTTGGAGTTTTGCATAGCGAAGCGATCCAACACCTTATCTATAAAAGATGCTTGGAAGAGCGACATGGTCCGGTTCTTTCGATCTCGAAAGATCTGAATCCCCAAAATTTACGCAGCTTCCCCTATATCCTTCATATCAAACTGCTTAGCTAACCATATTTTAACCTCAAATAATTTGCCTACATCATTACCAATGAGTAGTATGTCATCGACATACAATACCAGAAACACAACATTGCCCTTGTGTATCAATTTATAGACACAAAGTTCATCTATTGACTGTTCAAAACCGAAGCCTTTTACAGTTTCATCGAATCTAATATTCCATAATCTAGATACTTGCTTTAATCCATAAATAGATTTAAGCAATTCACAAACCTTGTTCTCTTGATCACTTTCCACGAAACTGTCTGGTTGAGCCATGTAAATGCGCTCGTCAAGATTGCCATTCAGAAAAGCAGTCTTGACATCCATCTGTCAGATCTCATAATCGAGAGCGGCAGCTATGGATAGAAGTATACGGATGGATTTAAGCTTGGCGACTTGCGAGAAGGTTTTTTCATAATCGATACTTTCCTTTTGGGTATAACCCTTAGCCACTAATCGCGCTTTGAACGTCTCAACGTTCCCATCCAGACCCCTTTTCTTCTTATAGATCCATTTACACCCTATAGATTTAACCTCTTTAGGTAGGTCTACAAGTTTCCAGACTTTGTTGACATACATCGAACGCATCTCAACTTTCTTGGCATCAAGCCAAAGGTTTGATTTTAGGACCAGCCATTGCTTGGCTGTAGGAAACAGGGTCATCCATGTCAGGGACGGCTACGAGAGTATCACCATAAGACATGTACTTGTCAGGATTTTTAGAAACCCAACCACTACGTCGAAGTACTACTTGATGAGGTTCTAAATTGTTAGGTTGCGTTTCAGTTGGGGTAAGAACAGTTCTTACAGATGAGGTAGAAGCATTCTTACCCAACTTTTCTTCAAGCACAATTTGGTTCTAGGTTTCGTATTCTTCATATAGTCCTCCCCAAGGAAACGAGCATTAGTGCTGACAAACGTTTTTTCGTCCTTGGAAATATAGAATGTAAAACCTTTGGTTTCCTTTGGATATCCAACGAACACGCATAATTCTGACCTACTAGCCAACTTGCTAGTCTTTTGCCTTAGCACATGTGCAGGGCAACCCCAAATTCTGATGTGGCTTAAACTAGCTTTACGCCCAGTCCATTCTTCATAAGGAGTACCAGGGACTGTCTTAGACGAAACTCTGTTCAAAATATATGCGGAAGTTTCGAGGGCATATCCCCAAAAAGAATAAGGGAGTGATGAGTAACTCATCATTGATCTAACCATATCCATCAAAGTTCGATTCCTTCTCTATGACACTCCGTTTTGTTGAGGTGTGCCAGGTGCTGTAATTTGAGAAGCGATACCTTCTTCTTTAAGAAATTCATTGAACTCTTCTGAAATGCACTCACCACCTCGATCAGATCGAAGGGTTTTGATCTATTTGCCAGTTTTCTTTTCCACTAAAGCCCGAAAAACCTTAAATACGTTAAAGGTTTCGGATTTGTATTTGAGCAAATAGACAAATTCATATCTTGACTAATCATCGGTAAAGGTAACGAAGTATCCGTATCCTCCCCGTTCCTGAATTTTGAGCGGACCACATACATCATAATGTATTAGTTCCAGTAGCTCAGTAGCTCTTCGACCTTTATAGAGAAAGGTCGTTTGGTCATTATTCCTTCTATACAGAATTCACAAGTCGGCAATGACCCTATTGCAGAGGCTTTGAGTGGACCATCCCTCACAAGTCTCTTAATTCTATCTCGACTAATATGACCAAGTCTTAAGTGCCAGAGATGTGTTGATTTTATTAGATTAGAGGATTCATTAAGTTTGATCCTCTTGTGTTCCCTTATTAGATCATTATCTATTTCAGTGTCTTATAGCAAAGGTTGTGTAGGATAAAGATAGTATAAACCATTCTTTAAACATGCATCAGTGACAAATGAATTGGAAGAAGTAATACAAATTCCATTATCAATAAACTTTAAATAATAATTCTGCTCAACAATTTTAGCTTCAGATATTAAGTTTTTCCCAAACGAAGGAATATAATACACATTATTTAAATTTAAAGTTATGTCTTTGAAAGACAGTGTCACGGATCCCACAGCCTTAGCAGACACCAAGCTCCCATCACCCCACTTGAAGCAAAAGTCGCCATCCTCTAAGCTTTTGCTTTTTCTGAACCCATTCAAGGAACAATAAATATGGTTAGTAGCAGCGGAGTCAATAATCCACAATGATACATTATCAGCTACTAAACAAGTTTTGGTAATAAGTACAATATATTTCCCTTTAGCCTTGAGGTAGGTAGGACAGTTCCTACGCCAGTGTCCGCGCTCATTGCAATGGTGACAGTTGTCCTTAGACTTGTCCACCTTGGCAATCCGGGGCATCTTCTTCTTCTAAACCGTGCTAGGGTTCTTCTTATCGGCTCTATAAGATCTCTTCTTAGATCCAGAGTTGGAGGCTCTTGGCTCAGTAGCATGAGCTTCTTCAGTAGTCCTCTTTACTTTAAGAGTCCCTCAGCGGTGTGAAGCTCCTTCATTAGCTCGGTAACAGTGTACTCTAGCTTATTCATGGAGTAGTTCAGCTTGAAAGTATCAAATGATTCAGGGAGAGTTTTCGAGATCATATCTATCTTGGTTTCTCCATCAATCTCATATCCAAGGATTTCCATCTCATTAAAATAACTTATGATCATCATCATATGTTCTCTAACGGGAGTCCCTGCTTTCATACGACAGTTCATAAACTGTCGTACCGCTTGTTGCCTAGCCTGACGCAGTTGCCCTCGCCCTTGCCCTCCAAACATCTCCTGGAGATTGTAGAGCATTTCATAGGCTGACCCAATATCACGATGCTGTTGTTGCAACACATTTTTCATCGACGCTAAAATATAGCATCTCGTAATCTCATCGAATATGAACCAGGCCGCAAGGGCGTCCTTGTCCTCTTGAGGAAAAACATCATTCTCTTCAGGAGGACATGGGGTGGTGAGTACCCACTTGTGCTTGTCCACGGTAAGGACGATGTATAGGTTATGTTTTCAATCTACGTAGTTATCACCTTCCAGTTTGTTCGAGGAAAGGATAGTAGAGGGGTTTAGAGACATGTTGCTTAAAGTTGAAACAATTTACGATTAGTCTTTTGTTTTGGATTTTAAGTTTAATTTTATTTATACATGAATAAATCCAAAGGTGTTATGAACAAAGTTACAATTTTACTTCTTCGAGGGAAGGCCGCAAAAAAGTCGCCTTTCATAAGTAAATGAAACATCATTAATGCATAGTCATGATGTCAATACATCAGTGCTTTGACTAGCCACCTTATAAAAACGTTTGATCACTCAAAACTTTTCGCAGGGCCTCGATGGAGGATTACTAGAGTTTGAGTCTAAATGTGTAACCAACCACTTAGTTCAACAAGATCTACTTTGAAAACAATCCGCCGAGGGGAGGCCTTGTCTCATCGTTTCACTTTTGAACGTAGCTATAAAAGCAATGTTAGGAGCAATGCGTCTATGAGTACTCTCATTTAAGAGACGGTCACGAGGGTGACTCTTAGTCCGGCGACATATGCACTTCACATTAGTGTATGGGATCGCGGGTTACAAACAACAAGTACAACCCTCCTACTTAATTTTTAGAAAATAAGGGGATCCTAGGTTGCAACAATAAGTGCAACCCTCCCACTTAATTTTGGAAAAAAAGCACGTCTACTCTTGTACGTATAGGAAACATATTTCCATTAGTAAAGAGAGATAGAGTGGATCACTAGAAAAAAAGAACCCTAAAATCGATATTTGTGAGGGGAGAGCAGTGTTAATGCACTAAGGCACAAAGAACATACTCGGATCTATTTCTCTATTAATTTAGTTTTCCTAAGGAAAGTGTGTGTGATTAATAAATCATCACTTTTGCACTTGAAAGTTTTTTAGATTAAAAATCTCCTAAAACTTATATATTCATCTTCATGACATCGTCTTTCGAGGCGTCTTCATGGTGGTGGAGCATGAGAATGTCGGGAAACCATGGTTGAATTAA
The DNA here is from genome assembly GCA_958296335.1 of Urtica urens. Lineage (NCBI taxonomy): Eukaryota > Viridiplantae > Streptophyta > Magnoliopsida > Rosales > Urticaceae > Urtica > Urtica urens. Next base: position 857,474 of record OY282522.1, read on the forward strand.
GAAGAGGGGGGGAGACTTGGAGTCGCAAAATCCGGATTAAAAATCCAGGACTCGCGGACTGCGGTATACCTCGGACTTAAAAGGTCATAAATGACACATCTGATATCTTATTGAGCTGAAACCAATTGCATTGGATAGCTAACTTCCCTACCTTTAATGTGATTTAAAAACCATTAATTTCCAAGTTCTGAGCAAAGAGTTATGCTCATTATACTGAGCCATAACAATTTGTCCAGAATTTGAAAAACAATTAAAAAGTACGTCGGATCTAGGTGTAAAGAGAATGACGTTTATTGAAACATTTTAATTCTATGTTTTGATTTCAATTGTGTGTTATATTAAAATGTAAATAATTAAACACAATATAAAATAAACAACATAATATAAAACATTCAATAACAAATTTAAATTAGAAGTGCAATAAATTAGATTAAACTATGTACACAAATTTTCAAACTTGTCAAAAAATTTATTTTGAGTATGCTAAACATTAAATAATTAAAAACTGTTTTTAATTTATTTATGTAGCATATTTAACAAGTGGAAAATCAACACAAAATTAATTTTAAAAGTCATACCAAAAAATTAAAATTTTGTAAGATCTAGTCTTTGAAAAACAATTATTCAAGCAAATTTAGAAAACAATTTTCTTATAATTCTCTTTAAATAACATGTACATGCTTAAATTTGACCATAGCTCTGATACCATTTGTTGGAATAGGTCTAGGGTTAAGAAAAATTTATCATTAACACATTAATGGCGGAATATAAAAATTTCTTTTACTAGTAAAACAATTTTTACTAACCTAGGCAAAGTGCATATACATGTTATAACTAAAAACATTATTTAAAGTACTTGAATACTACATTTCTTGTATCTTCAAACTTGAAGCCTCCTGAGAAAAGTGGATGTTCTTCCTTGGCTCGATTCCTTCACTTCTAATCTTGAACTTGAGAAACCTAAGGTTTCTATTAAAAAGAGTCTATAGAGGTTTAGAAATATTTGTGTGTGGGCACTATTAAACAATATGAATCAAGAACAATTCTTGGATCATAAGCTAATTCTCTAGATCAACTATGGATCTAGGTGAAAAATAAAAAAGAGTATTTTCTAGAGAGAGAGAGAGGGTCGGCCACTATTGAGAGAGAGCAAGAAAAAAACTTGTTTTCACATCTCTATGTGAGGCTCTATTTATAGGAGAAAGAAAATTATGTAAAGGTCAATCATTCATTCATGAAATAATAATATATTCATGACACAATATTTGATTTTCCCTTCCCCTTACTCTCTTAGGTTGGCCGGCCATACTATTGTCTTAGTGAGGAAATTTATTTCCTCACTTAGCACATTTGTTTCCTTCTCAAGGTAATTCATTTCCCTTTTTCTTTTGGATAATTATCCTGATAACTAAAGGAAATAAAACTCTTGTCTTGATGCTTGTTTGGCCAAAATTCTACCTAGGGCGGGATCTTCTAGATGCTTCCTTATTTCTTTTAAGACAATTCTTAAAATACCCATTGTAGAATTATAATTGCACAAATAACGAAATTAATTTCATAATGCCTTAAACGACTTTTCAGCTTTAGGAAATAATTTTATTTTCATCATATGAAAATAGTCAAAATGTTATTTTGACATTCACATCATTTTATGTCTATGTGGACAAAAATACCCTTTAGACATTTTCCGAGAAAAAGTCTAGTTCAAAATTTGAACTTATTTTGACTTAGCTTCTAGTTTAAAAATCATACTCTAATGACCTATAATAGTGACCTTATGGATCCAAATAAACAAATCTTGAGCTTCTATATTCGGACTCGAAAGTTCACAAACTTTTTCCGAGTATTAGCTTAATGTCAACTGACTCCACTAAAGAGTTGACACTGAGAATCTCTCGGTTCAAATGAATTTATTTTCTACTCAAATTTAATTTAATTATATTGAGCGGATCCATTGAATGTTATCTATGTTTACCCTTCATGAATATCATCAACTAGTTGGAATTTATAAAATTTCCATTTTACCCTTCTAGTTTTTATTTCCTCAACTCCTTTAGTACTTGTGAATAAGTTAAAAATAATGTATTGACGAGGAGCTAACAAGTCACATTGTTTCATCCAAATAAAGTCCCTACTTAAATTTGGACACTGTGCAGTTCATTTATTCACAATCCAAGTAATAAAGCATGAGGTGATATATATTGCATATCAGCAATCTTGTACATGAATTCCATATCTATGAGAACTTCACAAAGTTGGTTCATGACATCTTCCTAACTTAATATCTCACCAATAGGCCTTGTCTAGATCACGTAATGGATCTAGAATTTGACTTTCTCAAATGAGAGTATTAATGCTATAAAATGACATGTCTCACTTCAGGATTTAGGTAACCATGATGAAATTCATACATAGTGACCTTGAGATAGAAGATGTTAAATGGTTTTTTCTTCTATTGTCTCTGACGGTGCACTGGTCAATTCAGTATCTTCGAAAGATACACTAGAAGAACTATAGAGTTCACAACTCTCTATGCCTCGTAACCAGACATCATAGATTCTTCCAACAATCATATTGGGATCAATAGTCCGTTGATCTTTGGATTGCGAATATATCATTTATTCAAACCATGAAGAGTTTGTTCACGCAAATCAACATTTGTCTCTTCATACATTGTTAGGTTTGATTAAGGACAATAAGATTATTGAATACCAAAAATCTTTAATCAAACTAAAAATGAATGAATGAACGTTTCAACTTTTAATAATTTAATCAGCAAATTACAATAAGGACTTTATAAAAATTTATATATTACATCAATATGTAAATAAACAATCTTATTGTGCACATCTCTGCCAACATATCTCTTCTAGCCGACCATGTTCCTCCCGCTCTCTCTAAAATACTCTTTTATTTGGCACCTAGATCCTCACTTGATCTAGAGAATTGGTTTATGATCCAAGAATTGGTCTTGGTTCATATTGTTTAATAGTGCGCACTTTGATGAGAATCAGGGAGCTAAACAAGTGATCAAGGAGCTCAAAAGGATGGAAGTGGATCTGAAATTACTAGAAGAAACCTATGAAGTGATTCATTAAGTTTGCCTCGTGGGCCTCTCACAAGATTGGCTGATTCAAGAAGTTAATTCACTTGGGCCAAAAGTTGAAGCAAATCTAAAGTAAGAGAGCCTAATTATCATGTTTAAGGCTCTATACGAGTAATCAGAATGCCTATGTCGTTATTAGGCATTGGACCCACGTTTTTAGCATTAACTAAGGTTGTTTACTCTTTTAAAAGTTACTATTGTAACCACTCAGAGAGGTTTGACGAATTTGGGGTGTTTTATATCCATGAAGTGTGTTGGTTAGTGTGTTTTTATGTCAAAAACTTTCAGTTTCAAAGTTATGAGGGCTGAGAGTTATTGGCATTTAGTTTTCAGGTTTAATTATTTTGTGTCATTAATGTTGTTTTCAGAGTGGTTGAGAAAAACATTTTGGTCTAGTTGTAAAGCCTTTCAAAGGCCATAACTAAGTGTTTAAAACATTGTAATCAGACAATTACCTTTTGAATGAATTATATGTGAGTTTTTTGTTTTTTCTTATTATTGAAAAGACTTCTTTGAACTTATCAAGTCTTCTTGTGGCGTTCAGCAACTTGACTTATCATCTTTATTCTTAAGCATTTATCTTGAGTATCCTGGTGTGACGTCGTAAATGTTGTGGGTTTGGTTCTTATCTTCATAGATATTGGGTCAAATCTCAACATTCTACTCCTTTTCAGATCTTGGGATCTTTTTCCAATTCTTGTTATTGAGTATGATGCTTCAGGTTTAGGAACTGCTGGAGTTTTGATGCAAGAAGGAAGACCAGTTGCATTTTTTAGTGAAAAGTTGAGTGGGGCGGCCCTAAACTATCCTACTTATAATAAGGAATTATATGCATTGGTGAGGACTTTGGAAAATTGGCAGCACTATCTTTGGCCTAAAGAATTTGTGATACATACGGAATATGAGTCATTGAAGGATTTTAAGGGCCAACACAAACTGAATAGACGACATGCCAAGTTCGTGGAGTTCATTGAAACATTTCCATATGTGATCAAACATAAGTAAGGTAAGGAGAATGTTGTGGCAGATGCATTATCTCGCAGGTATGTTCTACTCTCTACTTTAGATTCTAAGTTGCTTGGATTTGGGTACATCAAGGAATTGTATGCTTGTGAATCTGAGTTTGGGGAAGCTTTGGAAAGTTGTTCTAGAAGGTTGAATGGGAAATTTTTTATTCATGAAGGTTTTTTATTTCGTGAAAATAAATTATGCATTCTTCATTCTACATTACGTGAACTACTTGTTAGAGAAGCACATTCTGGTAGTTTGATGGGTCATTTTGGGGTGGCTAAAACGTTGGGTGTGTTACATGAACATTTTTATTGGCCACATATGAAAAAAAATGTTGAAAAGATCTGTGAACGATGCATAACTTGTAAAGAGGCCAAATCTAAACAACATCCACATGGTTTGTATACACCACTTCCAATTCCTAGTGCACCTTGGGTTGATATTTCAATGGACTTTGTTTCAGGATTACCAAGAATTTTCAAAAATGGCACATTTTATTGCATGTCACCAAACTGATAACGCATCAAATATTGCTGATTTTTTTTTCAAAGAGATCGTTAGGTTGCATGGCATGCCTCGCACAATTGTTTCAGATAGAGATACAAAATTCTTGAGTTATTTTTGGAAAACTTTGTGGGGAAAGTTGGGAACAAAATTACTATTTTCTAGTACTTGTCACCCACAAACCGATGGGCAAACTAAAGTCGTAAATAGATCATTGTCTACTTTGTTGCGTGCTATCATTCAAAAAAACTTGAAATCTTGGGAAGATTGTTTGCCACATGTTGAATTTGCATATAATCGTAGTGTTCATTCTGCAACTAAGTTCTCTCCTTTTGAATTTTTTTATGGTTTTAATCTAATAACACCTTTGGATTTGATTCTTTTACCTATTGGTGAACAAGTTAACTTGGATGAAAAAAAGAAAGCAGATATGGTAAAACAAATTCATGAGAAGACAAGGCAAAACATAGAGCGACGGACTGCGCGATACGCAAAGAATGCCAACAAGAGCCGCAAGAAAATGGTATTTAGGCCCGGGGATCGGGTTTGGTTGCACATGAGGAAATAACGATTCCCTGAGCAAAGACGTTCCAAATTACTTCCTAGGGGAGATGGACCATTCCAAATTTTGGAGCGCATCAATGAAAATGCCTATAAGCTTGATTTACCAGGTAAGTATGGTGTAAGCGCAAGCTTTAATGTTTCTAATCTATCATATTTTGATGTAGGTGATTTGAGGAAAAAATGTTTTCAAGATGGGGAGAACGATGAGAATCAGGGAGCTAAAGTGGATACAAGTGATCAAGGAGCTCAAATGGATGGAAGTGGATCTGAAATGACTAGAAGAAAACTATCAAGTGATCCATTAAGTTTGCCTAGTGGGCCTCTCAGAATATTTAAGGCCAAACAACTCAAAGAGGCTTTAAATGGGCTGATGTAAGAAGTTAATTCACTTGGGCCAAAAGTTAAAGCAAATCTGAAGTAAGAGAGCCTAATTACCATGATTAAGGCTCTAGAGGAGTAATCAGAATGCCTATGTCATTTTTAGGCATTGCACCCACGTTTTTAGCATTAACTAAGGTTGTTTACTCTTTTGGGAGTTACTATTGTATCCACTCAGAGAGGTTGGACGAATTTCGGGTGTTTATATCCATTCAGTGTGTTGTTTGGTGTGTTTTTATGTCAAAAACTTTCAGTTTCAAAGTTATGAGGGCTGAGAGTTATTGGCATTTAGTATCAGGTTAAATTATTTACTTTAATGTTTTTTTCCAGAGTAGTTGGGAAAAACGTTTTGTAAAGCCTTTTCAAAGGCTATAACTAAGTGTTTAAAATATTGTAATCATACAATTACCTTTTGAATGAATTATATGTGAGTTTTGTGTTTTTTCTTATTCTTGAAAAGACTTCTTTAAACTTATCAAGTCTCCTTATGGCGTTCAGCAACTTGACTTATTATCTTGATTCTTAAGCATTTATCTTGAGTATCCTGGTGTGGCATCGTAAATTTTGTAGGTTTGGTTTTTATCTCCATAGATATTTGGTCAAATCTCGACATTCTACTCCTTTTTCAGATCTTGGGATCTTTTTCCAATTCTTGTTATTGAGTCTTATCGCATTTGTTGGTAAGGATCATATCACACTTACTAAACTCTTCAAACGCTCGAAGACTCCAGTGGTAGAAACTTGCGTGGTTGCTCGAGAATCCAAAGACGAGAGGCAGCGGGACAAGAAGAAGAATCTTTATCCGAGAAGGGACTCCAAGATCAAGCAACAAAGAAAAATGTTTTAAGTCTTTATATGTTTTAAATAACAACATGTTCATGCACTTTGTCTAGGTAGTAAAAAGATTTACACGTGCTAAAAACAATTTTTATATTCCGCTATATATGATATGATAATCAATTGTTAAATTCTAAATTGATTCTAACATTATTTATATTAAAAATATGTTTGTTATTGCAGCATATTGATTCTATTTTGCTAATGCTCTGGAGTCGCCAACGAGACCTCAATGGATATCGTCAAGATGTCTGTGTGATGGACACAATATGGGTAGAAAGTTTATGGCCTATATCTTCAAGACTAAGAATTCATAAACAAGGCCAAAGAGTTGGAGACCGAACCAGAGAGATTCGGTTGGGATATTAGGACCGTCATTGATCCAATGACGGGATACAGAGACAACAAGATCTTACCATGGACGGGAGCTAAAGAGATTCTCATGGTCGTGAACTTCAAGACTGTCCACTGGTTCATATTTCCAATTGATTTGACAGAGTTGATTATGGTTCTTGATTGTCAAAAGAACCTAGCTCATCAACAACTCGAATAATTTTAAATATATAAAAAAAATTTGTTCACTGCTGAATTGGAGTCTCGCTTTACCCCGGGTGATGCTTTTGAGTGGCATGTTCGATAATCACCCAAAATTGTATCAACCTCTCTCCACTGATTGACCTCAGCTTCATGAGTTAATTTTGCTAATTGACCAGTCCATCCCTCAGACACGTTTAAGGTCCAAGTTGAGAATTAGTTTTTGTGCAAAAACATATTTGTTGACCCGTTTATTATCTATTCTTAATGCATCGGTGTTTGAGGGATGTTTGCTGTCAAATACGTGGAGAATATTCTCGGTTGGGCTCCCTTCAACACTCTTATCACCAACAACATGAAGACATTTTGAAAGAAGTGGCTCATGGACTTGTTCTCACAAGGAGTTAGCCGGTGAATGCATTTTGTGTTGTACTTTTTGTTATAAAACATTTTTTATCATTATGTCATATTTCTATTATGACACATTATGTTTGTTATACCAAACTTCATACGCAACTTTATGTTTAATATGTCTTGTTTTTAGTAACGTATTTTTTAACTTGTCCAAAAAACTCTACTATAACTTGTCAAAAACTGTATTTGAACTTGTCAAAAAATATATTTTAACTTGTCAAAAAATTCTATGTGAATTTGTCAAAAAACGTATTTTAACTTGTCAAAATACTCTATTTTAACTTGAAAAAAAACTATATTTGAACTTGTCAAACAACATATTTTAACTTGTCAAACAACATATTTTAACTTGTCAAAAAAATATTTTTTAACTTGTCAAAAAACTCTATTTTAACTTACCAAAAAACTCTATTTTAACTTGTCAAAAAACATATCTTAACTTGTCAAAAAACTCTATTTTAACTTGTCAATTAACTTGTCAAAAACCTCTATTTAAACTTGTCAAAAAACTCTATTATAACTTGTCAAAAAACATCATTTTGACTTGTCAAAAACACACAGAAAAACAATAAACTTAGAGATTAGTCTTACATTTAACTAGTTATGGATTACACTAAAGTTAACGCAACATAATTCGCACTCTATTCTCGTCATAGGCATGTCTTTCTATTGTGACCTAGACCACCATTTTCCGTATTTTTTCTTTACAACGATTTCTTAACCTTGAGATGGATATCGGTTTATCCTTCGCCTTCCTTGTTTACTTTTTCTTTGACGATGGGATTGTTTCTTTTCAACGGGAACAAATACTTTTATATTCTTAGTTTATTACCAGAACGTTTCATTGTTCTTCACTCTCAACTGGATACATTTTGAACCGCGTTTTCTTAACGTAGAAAGGACTACACAAAGAGTATGCGTCCACCGACCGATGTTGAGCTGATGCAATAGCATGTTTGAAAGGGATACCTAGAAGTTGAGTAATTCCATAAGTGCAAGTATTTTTTTGCAAGTTTACATTGTATTCACCCCCAGTGTCTTTTACGTGACATTCATACAACTCAAGCTTGTAGGCGTGCATGAATTCTCCTGTTCATATTCCCAAAGTCCACTTGCCACTTTGGTGTAAGTTCCGTGTTTAACTTGTGCGCAATGTCTTCTCGTTTGAAGAACAAATTTTGTAGCGTGAATGTACCGAACTCTACAGTGTAACTTTCTCAAATGAATATATTGATGTTACGAAATGACATGTCTCATTTCAGGATTAAGGTAAGCACGGTGCAATTCATACATAGTGACCATGAGACAGAACATGTTAAATGGTTTTTTTTTACATTGTCTCTAAATGTGCACTAGTCAATTCAGTATCTTCATAAGATACACATGAAGAACCATAGTGTTCTCAACTCTCTATGCCTAGTAACCAGACATCATATATTCTTCCAACAATCATACTAGGATCAATACTCCGATAATCTTTAGATTGTGAATATTTTGTTTTAAGCAAACCATGTTTGTTCACGCAAATCTACATTTGACTCTTCATACGTTGTTAGGTTTGATTAAGAACTATAAGACTATTTAATATCATAAATCTTCAAACAAACAAAAAAGTAATGAATGAAAGTTTCTGATAAGAACCTCGATCGACTTGCTCCGAGACCCAATATCCTATATAGCACAGCGGCGGATCGTTCTACGAGTTAGAAACGATGGTGGAATGAATGACGCTACGAACGGTTGCGAAATACCGTCTGATGAGTCGAGTTTGAACGCCACAAGACTAATCTTGATAATTTCATAAAAGTTCATAAGAACTCAAGAGAAGACTCTCATATTTCGTTTTTCAAATCTGGATCTCTTTTCTCATTCAGTCTAATATGTATTTATAAGCATGAAACAACCCTTCATGCTAGGAAAACCAAAAGACACACATTTAAACCCCATAACAACCATTAAACATAATCTGACTTAAAACTCATTAAATTCCATTTAAACCCACGAAAATAAAATAAAGAACATAATAATAACAACCTTTTATCTTCTCCCATTGGTAATCTGACCATTTTTATTACCAAACTGTAGATTAGCCCAAGCCAAGATTTATACTTCTTCCATTGATTTTGGCTTAAACCATGAAATTCTTTGTTAAAGTCTTGAACTCTTGAATTGGGAATAGGCTCGATGAAATACCTTTGTTTCTTCGCAGATGGGATCACATCATTCTCTCTTTCTTGAAGAAGATTTGTCCTCAAATTTTGTCTGTTGTTGAATTCAGATATCGGAGAGAAAATATTGACATTCTTCGATTGAAATGAAATCAGTTCTTCCTCCATACTCTTGTTATCCTCAAAATAAGGAGTTGCAAACTTCGACACTTGTATGTTTATGGGAATAGACTCCTCGATTAACGTAGCCTGTAACTCCTCTCCCACAAAAATTTCATTTTCTTCAATAACTTCGACCTGTTGGGCACGTTTCTTCTTTTGTTGAAAGGTCTGATGTTCAAACCAGATACAAAGTTTCTCTGTTAAAACATCCCATTTCTTGTCGAGCTCCTCTAACCTTTTCTTTTCAGATACACTTTTGAATTGTTGTTTTTCTTCAATTCGACTCAATCTCTCCATAATCTTTTTTGTTTCTTTTGAAATCATCTCTTTTGCCACACTACAAAACTTATCAAAATCCATATTTATTTTCTACGTTTTCTTTTGTAATCAAAACAAGATTCAGGTGGTGAATTGAATCAAAAAACAAAAGAAAAAAAAATAAGAAAAAACAAAGGAAAAATGACGTGATCCTAGAAACGAGGAACACAATTTTCAGCAGAAACGGGTCGTTCTCCACAAGATTGGTGACTCCGCGACCCAACGCCTAGAGAGACGCGAACCTTGGAATAATGAAAACGCCACAAACGATGGTGGAAGCTCGTTTGATAAGTCGGGGATTGAATGACGCCACGATCGGATGCGGAAGACCGATTGATAAGTCAGTTTGAACGCCACAAGACTAGTCTTGATAAGTTCGAGAAAAGTTCATATAGAACCAAAGAGAAAACTCTCATTTTTAATCAAAATCTGGATCTCCCTTTCTATTAAAATGAAAGAGTATTTATAGGCATGAAACAACCCTTCATGCTAGGAAAACCAAAGGTCTCATAAAAGAACCATTAAGTTAATTAAACACACTTAAAAACCCATTAAACACACTTAAATAATTAAAAGAACAAATAATGACACCTTTTACAATTCAGCCCACTTAACGCCATTAAATAAAGCTGAAAGTAATATGGAAACCTAAGAGTCATGCCCACTTGTAATCAGATCTTCTTCTTCACGTTTTCTTGATTCATAGTAGCATTCTAATTGACATTTTGACTCTAAACACGTGAATTTTATGTGTGTAAAAGAAGAACAAACCAATTCCTTATATTTCTTCCATTCATCTTCTCCTAAACCATGAAATTCCTCATTAAAGTCTTGAACTAAATTCGGCATTGAATCTTTGAAATATCTCTGTTTTGTTGCTCTTATTATCATATCATTCTCTCTCTCTTGGAGAAGATTTGTCCTCAAATCTTGCATGCTCTTGATCTCAGCGATGGATGTAGACATCTTCAACTTCTTTGTGTGAGACAAAATCTCTTTATTCTCTGGCTTCTTGTTCACTTCAAAATCAGTATATCTCAAGTTTGAAATATTTATGTTTATGACAAGAGACTCCTCACTCGGTGTAGCTAGATTCTCCTTTTCTTCTTCTTTCGCAACTTCAAAATTCTTAACGTCTTCTTCTCTCTTTTTCTTATAGGCTAGTTGTTCAAACATGTCGCACATTTGTTTCGTCAAAACATCCCAACTTTTGTCAAGCGATTCTAACCTTTTCTGATTCTAACTTCTTAATTGCAATTTTTCTTCAATTCTATCCAATCTCTTGACTATCTTAATTTTCTCTATTTTAAGAATGTGTTTCACCTCACTGAAAATCTTCTCATAATACATATTTTTTATTTAAATTAACAAAAAATTAAATACTGATAAACACCTGGGAGAAATCTGCGCTCTGATACCAAATGACGTGATCCTAGAAACGAGGAACACAATTTTCAGCGGAAACGGGTCGTTCTCCACAAGATTGGTGACTCCGCGACCCAACGCCTAGAGAGACGCGAACCTTGGAATAATGAAGACGCCACAAACGATGGTGGAAGCTCGTTTGATAAGTCGGGGATTGAATGACGCCACGATCGGATGCGGAAGACCGATTGATAAGTCAGCTTAAACGCCACAAGACTAGTCTTGATAAGTTCGATAAAAGTTCATATAGAACCCAAGAGAAAACTCTCATTTTTAATCAAGATCTGGATCTCCCTTTCTATTAAAATGAAAGAGTATTTATAGGCATGAAACAACCCTTCATGCTAGGAAAACCAAAGGTCTCATAAACGAACCATTAAGTTAATTAAACACACTTAAAAACCCATTAAACACACTTAAATAATTAAAAGAACAAATAATGACACCTTTTACAATTCAGCCCACTTAACGCCATTAAATAAAGCTGAAAGTAATATGGAAACCTAAGAGTCATGCCCACTTGTAATCAGATCTTCTTCTTCACGTTTTCTTGATTCATAGTAGCATTCTGATTGACATTTTGACTCTAAACACGTGAATTTTATGTGTGTAAAAGAAGAACAAACCAATTCCTTATATTTCTTCCATTCATCTTCTCCTAAACCATGAAATTCCTCATTAAAGTCTTGAACTAAATTCGGCATTGAATCTTTGAAATATCTCTGTTTTGTTGCTCTTATTATCATATCATTCTCTCTCTCTTGGAGAAGATTTGTCCTCAAATCTTGCATGCTCTTGATCTCAGCGATGGATGTAGACATCTTCAACTTCTTTGTGTGAGACAAAATCTCTTTATTCTCTGGCTTCTTGTTCACTTCAAAATCAGTATATCTCAAGTTTGAAATATTTATGTTTATGACAAGAGACTCCTCACTCGGTGTAGCTAGATTCTCCTTCTCGACAAGTTTTTCTTCTTCTTTCGCAACTTCAAAATTCTTAACGTCTTCTTCTCTCTTTTTCTTATAGGCTAGTTGTTCAAACATGTCGCACATTTGTTTCGTCAAAACATCCCAACTTTTGTCAAGCGATTCTAACCTTTTCTGATTCTAACTTCTTAATTGCAATTTTTCTTCAATTCTATCCAATCTCTTGACTATCTTAATTTTCTCTATTTTAAGAATGTGTTTCACTTCACTGAAAATCTTCTCATAATACATATTTTTTATTTAAATTAACAAAAAATTAAATACTGATAAACACCTGGGAGAAATCTGCGCTCTGATACCAAATGACGTGATCCTAGAAACGAGGAACACAATTTTCAGCGGAAACGGGTCGTTCTCCACAAGATTGGTGACTCCGCGACCCAACGCCTAGAGAGACGCGAACCTTGGAATAATGAAGACGCCACAAACGATGGTGGAAGCTCGTTTGATAAGTCGGGGATTGAATGACGCCACGATCGGATGCGGAAGACCGATTGATAAGTCAGCTTAAACGCCACAAGACTAGTCTTGATAAGTTCGATAAAAGTTCATATAGAACCCAAGAGAAAACTCTCATTTTTAATCAAGATCTGGATCTCCCTTTCTATTAAAATGAAAGAGTATTTATAGGCATGAAACAACCCTTCATGCTAGGAAAACCAAAGGTCTCATAAAGGAACCATTAAGTTAATTAAACACACTTAAAAACCCATTAAACACACTTAAATAATTAAAAGAACAAATAATGACACCTTTTACAATTCAGCCCACTTAACGCCATTAAATAAAGCTGAAAGTAATATGGAAACCTAAGAGTCATGCCCACTTGTAATCAGATCTTCTTCTTCACGTTTTCTTGATTCATAGTAGCATTCTGATTGACATTTTGACTCTAAACACGTGAATTTTATGTGTGTAAAAGAAGAACAAACCAATTCCTTATATTTCTTCCATTCATCTTCTCCTAAACCATGAAATTCCTCATTAAAGTCTTGAACTAAATTCGGCATTGAATCTTTGAAATATCTCTGTTTTGTTGCTCTTATTATCATATCAGTTTCTACTTTTATTAAATTAATCGGGAAATTACAATAAAGACGCATGAGAGATTTATGTTAGATCAATATGCAAATAAATAATTTTCTTGTGGGCATCTCTGCCAACAGGATGGCCAAACACGAGAGTGTCGTCCGCGAATTAGACATGAGAGATTGGAAGCCTTTCCCCTCCGAAGAAAATAGGAATGAACTAACCCGACTTGCAGTCTCGAGTATTCAATCTAGAGATAACGTCGTGTTGGCATAGATGCCCACAAGAAGATTATTTATTTACATATCGATGTAATATAAATCAATCATATGTCCTTATTGTAATTTGTTGATTAAATTCATAAAAGTTGAAACGTTCATTCAATCCTTTTTCGTTTGTTTGAATATTTATGGTATTAAATAGTCTTATAGTCCTTAATCAAACCTAACAACATATGAAGAGCCAAATGTACATTTGCGTGAACAAAATCTTCATGATTTGGTTAAAATGAAATATTCGCAATTTAAAGATCAACGGACTATTGATCCCAGTATGATTGTTGTGTCTAGTTACGAGGAATAGAGAGTTAAGAACTCTATAGTTCTTCCAGTGTATCTTTCGATAATACTAAATTGACCAGTGCTCCTTTAGAGACAATTTAAGAAAAAACCATTTAACATCTTCTGTCTCAAGGTCACTATATATGAACTGCATCATGCTTACCTAAATCCTTATCTGATTCATGTCATTTCATAGTTTTAGTATTCTTATTTGAGAAAGTCAAATTCTAGATCCATGAAGTGATCTGGACTAGACTAATTGGTGAGATATTAAGTTATGAAGATGTCATGAACCAGTTTTGTGAAGTTCTCATAGATATGAAATTTATGTACAAGATTTCTGAAATGCAATATATATCACCTCATTCTTTATTACTTGGATTGTGAATAAATGAACCGCACGGTATCCAAAATTAAGTAATGACTTTATTTGGATGAAACAATGTAACTTGTTAGCTCCTAGTCAAAAAAATGATGTCTAGAGGGTATTTTTGTCCACATGGACATAAAATGATGTGAATGTCAAAATAAGATTTTGAATATTTTCATATGATGGAAGTATAAATTAGTTTCTAAAGCCGAGAAGTCGTTTGAGGCATTATGAAATTAATTTCATTATTTGTGCAATATTAATTCTACAATGGGTATTTTAAGAATTTTCTTAAAAGAAATAAGGAAGCATTTAGATGCCCCTTCCCTAGTGTAGAGTTCAGCCAAAACACACCCCAAGAGGAGAGAATTATTTGCCTTTAATTATAAGGATAGTTACCGAAAAGCAAAATAGGAAATGAATTTCCTTAAGAAGGAAATAAATATGCTAAGTGAGGAAACAATTTTTCCTCACTAATGAGAGCATATTGGCCGGCCATGTACTAGAAGAAGAGGAGAGAAAATCAACTATTATGTCATGAATGCATAATAGGAAAGGGTAATTACCCTTTCTTGATTTTCCTTCTCCTATAAATAGAGTCTCGCATAGAGATGTGAAAAGAAGCTATTTTGTCTTGCTCTCTCTCTTCTAACCGACCATGTTCCTCCCTCTCTCTCTAAAATACTCTTTTATTTGGCACCTAGATCCTCACTTGATCTAAAGAATTAGCTTATGATCCAAGAATTTTTCGTGGTTCATATTGTTTAATAGTGCCCACTCACTAAACTCTTCAAAGCTCAAAAACTCTAGTGGTAGAAACTTTCGTGGTTGCTCGAGAATCCAAAGACGAAAGGCAGCGGGACAAGGAGAAGGATCTTTATCCAATAAGGGACTCCAAGATCAAGCAACAAAAGAAATGTTAGTATTCAAGTATTTTAAATAATGTTTTTAAATATATACATGTTCATGCACTTTTCCTAGGTTAGTAAAAATTATTTTACTACAAATTTTTATATTCCGTCATTAATGTGTTAATGATAAATTCTTCTTAACCCTAGACCTATTCCAACACGTTGGCCACTAGAGTAAAGAGGAATGGAGAGAGCAGATCCCCTTGTCTCAATCCTCTCGAGCAAGCTATTTTATCGCGAGGTCTTCTATTTGCAAGAATCAAAATATAAGAGGAAGATAGGGAGTCAGAAATCCATTTCCTCCAACGGAGATCAAAACCTTTCTTCTCAAGGACCAAATCGAGAAATTTCCAATTCACTCTATCGTATGCTTTTTTGAGGTCGAGCTTGAGGACTATCCCTTCGTCGCCACTTTTTGAAGCAGCTATTTCAACCTCATTAGCTATAAGAATGAGGTCGATCATTTGACGATCCTCCACAAAAGCCGCTTGATCTTCCGCCACTGTTTCCCACATAGTCTCTCGAATTCTATTGCAAAAAACCTTCGAGATTAGCTTGTAGAGGCTCGTGATGAGACTAATTGGGAAAAAATATCCCACTTTTCTTGATTCCACTTTTTTAGGAATAACACAAAGATGGGTTCTGTTGACATTTGTGGTTTATGACTCCATTGTACCAAAAACCCCAAAAAACCAAAAATATGTCAATCGTCAAAACCTCCCACATATCTTGGAAAAAAGCCATATCCATCCGGTCTCGGAGACTTATATTGCGCCAAACTAGGTATAGCCGATTTGATTTTTTTTTTTTGAGAAGGGCATAGTCAACTCTCTTCTATTCTCGGTTGAAATGGGCCACCATTGGATACCGTGATCGTCAAAGTCAGAAACCGAGTCTGCCCGGAAGAGATCCAAATAATCTCCCCCGGATCCTCCATGACGTTGACGTCCTGTTTTTCCAACTTCCAAATTCCATCCTTAGATTTTTCGAGTTCATAAGCATGTGGAAATATTTGGAGTTTGCGTCACCTTTTTTGGCCCATATGACTTTCGAGGATAAGCAGAATCTTCTATTTTCCTTGATGCTAATTTCTTTAAGAGTATCTTTGATCTCGACTCTCTCGCGGAGATATTCCTCATTCCAAACAGGCTCCCCTTTGAGTTTATCGAGATAAATGAGACGCGATTACGCAACAAGTTTGTTACCATCGACGACTCGTTTATTCTCAGCAGACCCTGTGGAGGAAGGCTTCTTGTTCTCCGAATGGAAAGATGGATTTCCAACCACTATCGAGAAGGGAACGATAGAGGCGGGTACAAGTCGGAGATGCTCGGAATGAAGACGGGTGAATACCGCATTCTAAAGGGGAGGGTCGTCGAGGTTGGCGCCGGATATGAATTCGTTAAACTCGGTCATTTCCCTTCTCGCACGGAAAAGGTTAGATCCCTCTTCTTGAAATCTTGTTACATTAAAATCTCCTGCTAGATACCAATTGTTACCACATATTCTAGAAAGACCAATGAACTCGTCCCAGAAACGCTGCTTCTCAGACCAAGAATGATTTTCAAAGAGAACTCGAATCGAAATAGAAAACTTACAGACAAATTTTTCCAACACCGAAATTCTCCGAGATCCCAAATGATGAGGAGGCCGCCAGCCGAACCGATAGCTGAGAAAAGAATCCATTCTTTGAAGCAAGAACTCCAAATACTTCCAATAAAACTTATCAATACCGCTTGTCTTTTCACCTCCATTTTTTACTAATTTTATGAAAAATTATTTTTTCTCAAATTTCATTAAAATTAACTTGAAAATATCATTTATACGTACATACAATATATGTTTATTAAAGATTTCTAAAACAAACATTTATTGATAATCGAAGATATTGGCAATAATAGTTTATTATTGATTGAGAATGTTTATTATAGACATTAACTGTTGTCGCTGAAATTTAGACAACGTTTGGAGACTTAATCGGTCAGATGCTCGCTCAGAGCGGGTGACCCTCAGTTCGACCTTAGCGTGTCGGATCTGGTGTCCCAAACTGTCTCTTAGCTATTGTGGGGTCTTTGAATTCTTCTAATACCTGAAACAGATGAATAGACGTGAACTAAGAAGGGAAAACAAAAGGGGTGTCCTCTGTTTACCTCTCCGACGCTCAACATTAGTTCGGTTGAAGTGGAGTTTGTAAGATGACAAGGAAGGATCGACGAGATCGGGTGAAACGGAGACCCTGAGGTCAATCTCGTCTCAACGTTCGAGTCTCAGATCTTTAGAGAGAACTTTACCACGTCTGGGATGAATTCTCAAGTACGTAGTGATTACTTTTAGATAGTCTTTTCTGAGTCCAAAATTCTCTCTCTTCCTTGTGGGGATCCTCGGCTATTTATAGCCGAGGTGGGACAGAGTGGGCTGCCAAAGAAGGTGTTGGCGGATGGAGGAGGCCGGCCGAGGATGAGGCTGACCTTCGTCGGCCGACCAGGGGTGAGACTCGCCCGTCTATTGAAGGTTTGACCGGCGTCTGTCGGCCGAGGATGAAGCCATCTGGCCGACCGAGAGAGACCAGCCGGGGAGGCCCCTGGCCGGTTAAAGACTCGACCGGCGCCTGCCGATCGAGTGAGTTCTGATGGGCGGTTAATCGACCGCCTGCTCGGTCGGCCCCTGCCGGTTGGCCGAGCGTGAGTCAGGCCGGGAATGGCCGGCAAGTCTTGGGCCGAGAGGAGGAAACCGAAGGAGAGAGAGGCTCCTCGCCCGAAGGTGGGCCCCTTCCGAGATTAGCGCCATCCTCAGGTGGGCTTGCGGATCGTGGTTCACGTGTAGGAGGTGGGACGCCCACCTGACACTATAAATAAGCCGTCGTCAGAGCGCGACGACAACATTAACTGTTATAATTTATTATTTACAAAGATAAATGATTTTTTAGTGATAAACTATAAAATTTAAGAAAAATGAGAAAAATTAATGTAAAAGTGATTTTGGACAATTTTAATTATGGTTTGGAAGTTTTGTGATTTTCAAGACATTTCTTTTATAAATTTTATTTATTTTTAATTTAAAAGTTCACCACTTTCTCGAATAATAGTAATGCAAACAACGCCAACGAAATATGACTGAGAGTTGGCACATAAGGAAAAAGGAATTTGAATAAATCAGATAAAACTAATGCAAAATGCTTTACAACTTCTGAAGAGAATTTCAAAAGCTAAACAAGAATCTACTTTTCCCAATGAAGAAGAAGAAGAGAGTTCATCTAGCCACTAAAATCAATAAGAAATTCCTAGGAGAAGTGGAGAGGGTGGGCGTTGAAGTAGGAGTGGAGGATGTGGCCCTTGTCCTCGGAGAAGAAGCGGGTCTTGTTGGAGTCGAAGTCGGTGCTGAACGAGTCTCTTGTGCTCTCCGTCGTGAACGACGCGTCGTCCGAGCTCGTGAAGAGAGACCAGTCACTCGAAGTCGCCGCGTCCGAGAACTCCGAGTGGATTCCTGCGCCGGATTCAGGTCGGGGTCGAGCCGATGCTCTCGACATGAAACTCCGATCCGGTGGTGCCTGAGCCTGACCCGCTTTCCCCTGGTGAGGCCGAGGGCACGACCTGGATCCGAGGGACCGACGATGTTAACATTTCTACACTCAACAAGCTTTACACAATAACTTTGACTTTTTAACCAAGATTATTGAAGGTTTTTCATTTTAGTCCCTCGAACTAAAAGTGAAATTCTCAAAATGTTACTTTTAGCACTCAGTTTTCTCATTTTCCTTAAAGAAAATCAATTTGCCGCTAAATCAACTTGAATAGACCATTTACCCTTGTGATAAAAAAAATGTCTACAAAAAATGTATAAAAATGTCTATTGTTTAGAAGGGTAAATGGTCTTGTCATCCATTTTTTTTTGTATCAAACTGGGAAAAAACAAGTTGCAAGGAAAATGGAAAAAATTAGTGCTTAAGGTGGCATTTTGGGTAATTTCTCTTAACTAAAATGCTATATTGAAAACACTTCTGCAGCAAAAACTAGATTAAGGACCAAAATATCATCAGAGAACAGTTCGGGGAGCATAAATGCTTTAAGAGCCGAGATTGAAAATGCCAAGCAACTAATTTTACTAAAACCGTACC
The DNA here is from genome assembly GCA_958296335.1 of Urtica urens. Classification (NCBI taxonomy): domain Eukaryota; kingdom Viridiplantae; phylum Streptophyta; class Magnoliopsida; order Rosales; family Urticaceae; genus Urtica; species Urtica urens. The sequence continues at coordinate 876,865 of OY282522.1, forward strand.
TCATGTAGAATAATATATATGCTCCTTCTGACATGACCTGGCTCATCGGAACTGGTTGGACCTGTTCAGAATCCGACCTTAAGTCCAAACTATGACACAAATTTCGGGGATATTCTTAACAAAAAATTTGGTATTTAGCCAACGTAAACATAAGAAATTTGGATTTAGCCAACGTTTTGTTAAATTGTTGTAAATAGCCAGTTTGCTCACGTGGCGTACTTATTTCGACGGTTCACTCTTTTGTTAATGAAATGAGCCAGAAAACATTCTGGGCTAAATTGGTCCTAAAAAATTGTAAATTGTTTGGGCCGGCCATTTACCGACTACTTATCAAACGTGCGGTATATCCAAAATTCATGGAATTTATATGGCTAGTAATTACATTTTCTTAATACATTTGCAAACTAAGCAAAAAAAAAAAAAAAAAGGTTCACTGAGTTAACCCTTTATAAAGGGATTCCGGATAAGATTGACGGAAATCACATCTCTAGTCCTAAGTAATGGTCAAACTAGGGATTGACGATTCTTACCTCAGTGTCATCAATCCTGAACCAATTTCCGCGCAAATCTTTGACGTAAGAGACGTAATGGCCAGAGAAGGAAGCGTTGAGAGTATCAAGGTGGACCACAACCGCATAGAGCAAGTAGAGCGGCGGCACATCTCCCGTTCCCGTCATAAACGGAATCATATCGAGCATGTCCGGAAATGTTATGCACTTGTTTATCTTTCCATACCTTCCTTCCTGACAAAGTTACCCAAAAACACAAACTTACGAGTGTCAATCTATTGTTCAAGGCTTTGCAAAGCAACGGTGATGAGGATGTAATGTCATTTCTTTGATACCTGAAATCTTTTTAGCACTATCGTGAGGATGTTTGGTGCCTCGTGAATGCTTAATTGCTTTCTCGCCCGTACGTAACTCGCACACCTTTTATCCAACAATAAAAACAGTAAGTTATACTGACGGAAAGCCGTTTAAGTTATTGAAGTCGGAGAGATTCAAAGATGAAATTGTCTTGACCTTCCACATCTGTACATGTTTTCCCCGTCCAAATCTTCTGGGGTTGTGAATTGGGTCAAGGCGTCTTCAAGAGACTCGACCCAGCCATATATTTCTAATGTGAGGTCCATGATGTTTTCGTATCTTTCTGACTCATGATAACATCTCAGACACTTGACCTGAAATAAAAGGGGGGATCGTTAATATCCGGGATAGAAAAAAAGAAAACCACAAGAGTATTCTTTTTCATTTTGTTCTGTTTTTATGAGAGTATGAACCTTTGATCTGAGATGTCCCCCGAAAGTATGTTGGATAAAAGTCGTCTCTTGCAATCTCAGGTCCACTTTATTTTCTCCCCCGAGCGCTTCCAAGCATATGGCTTGCATCGAAGCTACCAAAAGCCTGAATCGATAATGAAAACCAAAACAATTTGATTTCGACAGGTCATGAAAAAAATGTGGGGGGTAACTGAGTAATTGTACCTCAAGAATTCATGTGCATCTTCCTGATTTCCATCGCCGATATGGCAATTGATACTGCGCATTTGCAAGAGAATTCTGCTTGGAGAAAGAGGTCCGCCAATTTCTCTCAGCATTGTCACATGTTGCTCTAGTTCACACATCAGACACCAATCTTTGCCACAGCCTGAAATGAATAAAAAAGGAAATGGCTATATTAGGTTCTATATAGGAATAGTAAAATGAAATAGGAAAAGTTAGAAAAAAAAGATGGCAGTACAAGCTCTCGAATGTGCTCTGTGAAGAAGATATATAATGAGAGGCTTTGTAGAGGTTAGACACTGCAATACCGCATTTGCGTAGCAACTGCAAAAAGTAAAAAAGAAAAAAAAAAAAAAGGAACACTTTGATCAATATATAACAATAAAATAGAAATTTGAAATTAAGAAAATTGATGTACCTATTCCCACAATTCAAGAGGCCTCGCGGTGACAACTCATAAACTTCACATTGGAAAAACTTCATGAATTCGTCATACGGAAAAAGCATCTGAAACAGTTAAAACAGTACATCAAAGATGAGAGCCTCATCTATAGTTGGTAAAACCAAAAATCACTATAAACATACATGAATATAAAAATGACCTTGGTTCTATGACAAAGTTCAGCGACATCTTTTCTGCTGAGTTTATTAGTTGATTTTGCTAACCCCATCATCTTCATAATCCTTCCATTCGCTCCTTCGTTACTCGCTTGTACATAAGAATCCCTAACCTTGGAGGTTTCTACGCGCACATAAACAAGTAAAAATAAATAAATGAATAGACGAACTTCATTTACTCTTCTCATTTTTTTACTGTTATTACTAATCAACTTACTTAATTCACCCACTTGACTTTTCTTGTCCCTCTCTGAAGAAAACTGATCTATACTCTCTTTCAATGTGCATTTCGGCAATCTACTACTCTTGCTTGATAGGGAATACGGTGCTCTTTTACACTTCGCGTTTCCTTTTGAGATGTTGGTATCAGAAGAGCATCTAAACTCTGTCTGTTCGATACAAGATGTATCTTCTTCTTCAAGTATATTCCCTCCATTCGGAATGAAATCCGTTCCTATTTCATGTCCGTTGTTGGACCCAGAATCCGAAATGGTTCTGTTCATATATTCATTTCTACTACGTTCTGAAGAAACTCGTCCTTGGACATACCCATCGGAGAAACTTCCATTCTGCTTCATTGCACATTCTTCAAGCACAAAAGATTCGCTCTTTCTCGACTGCAAAGAACATGTCTGGCACGTTTTATTATGAAAAAGTTACTGAAACCCAAATGTTACCATTTACACATACCTTGTGGGCCTTGTGAGACTCTTTTGACGAGGCTTCACCGGCCGAATACGATCCAACACCATCTTTCCTTCTCGATGCTTCTTTTCCGGGTTTTCGAGAAGCTCGTCTCTCAGTGCTCTTCCTTCCCGCCAATGTGGGAGCTTGACACGCGTCGACGGGCAAACAATCCGAAACGCTAGTGCTCGCCGAAGGATAAATTACGTTTTCCGAAAATGCATTCTCTGTCGCCGTCTGATCAATGTTGTATCCATAGAAATTAGAGTTCAAGGTTTCATTAGGCAAAAGCCTCTCTTCAATCGAGACGGCCATGGGAGGTAAGCTCGAGGCAGAGAATTCCATCTGCTTGCATTCTTGCTTGTGAACCTCCCTCCAGTGAATAATTTGACATTTCCCCGAACTGTAAACAGGTTATATCCCCGAGTATATAATGAGAGAACATCACTTTTTCCATAATCTCAAACTTTCTAGAGGACTCTTGTACTATGAAATGGGATTAGAGAGCGTACCAATATCTAACGGACTTGCATTTGGCACACCGAGTCGTGGCCGGATTAAAGCATCTGGCACAGGCGTGATGAAACCCGTTACTCTTTGGAGCAGAAGAATGAACCTCATTACTCTTCGGAGAGGAAATACGAAACCCGTTACTCTTCAGAGCAGAGGAATGAAACCCGTTACTCTTTGGAACAGACGAAATGTGCTTCGTAGAAGCCGGGACGTTCTTCACGGGAGGGATGACATCAGCAACGGCCATGGCTTCGGCTCGGAGAGCTTCGTGGGCGGCCAAGTGGGCGAGCAAGCTTATCCTCTCTCTCTTCTTGGCGGAGTCACTCCATTTTCCAAGTAGGAAGTAAGCAACCAAAGGAAGCACAACCAGAACAAGAAACAAGGCAGGTATATCAGCTTCCCTTGGCTCGAGCATGTCCCCACCAGCATCGTTCTCATGTCCAATGCCCCCTCGAAACTGTCTCCTCAACTTTCATCAGCCCCGCTCTGAATCCGCATTCGTTTCGAGATCAGTACCAAACTGAAACACCTCTGATTCTCATCTTCTGTGGATGCAGATAGAGAGATCACTTTAGAATGACATCCGATTCAAAGCAAGGTTCTTTAAGTGGCTCTCATTCGGTTCATGTACTGAGGGAAACCCAGAAACAAATGAAGAATAATAACTCATAAAAATACGAGGTTAAACACCAATGCCCACAAATCTATCCAATTAGGAGTAACACCCATTGCTCAAAATGAGCTTTCAAGACAAACCCATTGCTAAAACTGTCTAAAGTTCCAAACTTTACCAAATACAATGACACAAACTTCAACGAAACCTCTCTCTGGGTCTGGCATTTTCCCTGAACTAAATTACTCTCTCTCTCTATCTATGTATATCTCTCTCTCTCTCTTCAAATGGGCTCTTAAATAATCAATAAACAAAAACCCACCAAGCGCAGAACACAGCTAAGACAAATCTGAGATTTCAAACGTACAGAAACGGAAATGAAAATGGCGACGAAATTGATTAACATACCTCATGCACACAAGGAAGATGAAATCTATCAAACCCACAAGTGACTCTCACTCTCTCTCTCTCTTCTCTCCCTTCTTCTATCTCTCTCTTTCTCTCTTCTCACAGGCAAAGGGGAAAAAAGATTCTTTGATTCCTCAGATGGTAAGCCAAAAAGAACAAAAAATAAAAACTTCTAAAAAAAACACAGACACTGTATTACTTCTCGCTCGCTATCGTCTCTCTCTCTCTCTCTCTCTCGCTCTCTCTCTCTCTTAAGTCTTGACTAAGCTTCACACTGAGCTCCCTCAACTTTCCACTTTTTTTAAGTTCTGGGGCTTTTCTCCCATACGGAACGTTCGGGGTAAACCTAGGCCGTGTCGTGCACGTGGTGGTATATTATTGGATCGTACAGTTTTAGTCTCGTGGAACCCACTCGCGGTCCAGGTCCAGAATCGATCAGTTTTGAGCCGTTGGATACGTGTACTGAGACCACCAAAAGATAAAGGACGTCAGGGTCTTCGCTCGATTAAATTTGAAAATATAAATGCTTGTGGGACCCACCCCTATGGTATTCCCAATAAGGTCAGTTTTGTTCTCAGTCGAACGCGAATTTTGAGATTTTCCTTCCAAATACATTTTTGTCAATGCAACTTCAATAAAGTCCTGAGTTCGGTTTGAAAAACGAAATGGATTAAGAAAACATATGGACGATGCTCATTTATGTTGCCCGCTAAAATTTTCAGTCAACACAATATAAATAGCAGGAAAGTAAATACTTTTTAGTTGTAAATTTTGTGATATTAGCACTCATTTATTTAGCTACCACTCACAAGAAAGTATCACAATTTGATGCAGGTAAATGTTCATTTCAACCAATAACATCAAATTTTACCCAAAAAATATTACCTATTTATATTTTTCAATATTAAATTCATATTAACCCCTTCATTAATATGTTATGTAAATATTAATCTTATTAAACATTTATTTATTTTTATATATCAACAATATTAAATTAACTTATACTTATATCAAAATATAAAAATTTAACTAACAAAAATAAATATTATTTTGAATAACATTAATATATAAAAAAAATCTGCCATAAACATTACAAATATTAATACTCGTTACTCATTTCATTAGTTACAAAAATATTACATATACATTATAAATTATGCATGCTTTTATATTTTTTTCTAGTTATATGGGGTACGATGTAATTTTAATTTTTATGTATTGTATTTGTGTAACTATTAGTATAATTGATATGTATTTAATTTAGTTGTATTATGTTAATCAATTTTATGTATTATTATCAATGTCATATTATTTATTCTATCTTCTCATTAATAATATGTATTTTTGTATAAACTATTTGAATTACGGTCTAAATTACATATTAATATATTTTGTAGGTTAATTTGTAATTAAAAATATTTTATCACCAAATTTGAGTGATGAATAGTTAGACCCCAAATTTGGGTAGATACTATTCATTCTACCCAAATTTGGGTAAATATTTGGGGTGGGTTAGAGCTCTCCCACAACAAACATGTCTCATCCCCACCTAAATTAAGCGTGGGTTGGAGATGGTCTAAGTAGTTAGAGTATTGAGGTGATCTTCAACTCATATCACCAAATTTAGTGTTAATTTAAAACTAAATTTGATGTGAAAGTTTATTCATTTTAAACCACAACATCAGATTTCACACCAAAATTTATATTAACCGTTATTGTATTATTAATTTTATATCATCTTTTTATTAATAAATATAATAATAAGTAATTATAATATTTACATTTTTTAATTATGTGATAAAAATGATTTATTCCACAAAAAGAAACTTAATAAATAAATAAAATTACATTGTTTAAAAAACATAAAAAATCATACAGTTGAAAAATAAATTACATCAAACTAATTACCGAAATTAGCATATTCATTTCATAAGTGCTCAATTAATTTATATTTTCATTTATATTTATTAAGTGTATTTAATATTAATTTTAGTGTGTAAATTTTTTATATTTTAAATTAAGTTTATTTTTCTATGTTTTTGGTAAATTTTGTTAAGAGTTTTGGTGTTTTATAAATATATATATATATATATAATTGTAATATTTTACAAATATAAAAGGATTAAAAAAATAATAATAATTTGTCGTGTGAACAATATCACGCTATTAAATGAAACGAAATATTTTCTTTATTATTTATTCTTTCTCAATAATTAATATGATATCATAATTATATGATCGGAAAAAAAAAATTCTTCTGATTTCTCTTCTTTTCTTTGAATCATGTATTATATCAAATGTCTTACAATCAAAACTTTGATTGTCATGGTGAAAGTAAGTTTTGGACGAGAAGAGAGAATTGTATTTAATTTTAATGCCGGTTGTAAACGTTATGTTGAATAAAGCAATAACTTAGTTCCAATTTCTAGGTAGGAGATCGTAGGTTCAAACCCACCCGGCACAACTATCTTAAAAAAGCTAACTAACAAATTAATTATTTAATGATTGATTAATATGTATAACTACTAGTCCGACTAAAGTAAATCAGTATAAACTTAATTATTCTAATACTCCCCCTAAAACTGGACGGTATAAATCTTTGAGGGACATCTAGACATAATCATTTGAATTGCGGGTGCCGATGTGAACATATCCGCAAGTTGATTATGAGCTAGCACCTGCAATAATTTCACTTCTCCTTTCTGCACATGATCAAGCACAAAATATAGATCAATCTCTATATGTTTGTGCGTCATGAAACACGGGGTTGGAGGCAATGTAGGGCGCAGCTTAAGCTTGGTTGTCACAAAACAGGATTTTGCACTCCTGAATATTGAGATCTCGAGGCAATGTAATGTTCGGCTCGGATATAGTAAAATAAATTAGTATATCAATTAGACCTCTATAATGAGTACTGTCTTCTAGAGGAACACCCTTCAATGATTTTAAACAGACTATAGGTTTCATAGGTGTGAAACATATTTTAAATTTAGGAAATTAGAATATTCTAAAATTTGTCTTGTGTATTCTCGTTGATTAATAACTATTCCAAGATTAGATCTAGCTATCTTTAGTCCTAATGAGGCACCTAAGTCTCTAAGTTTGAATTTAGAATGTAAAAAAGCTTTTACATTATGTTGGAATGATAAATATGATCTTTATCAAATCCAGCTACTATAATATATGTTGGAATAGGTGTAGGGTTAAGAAAAATTTATCATTAACACATTAATGGCGAAATATAAAAATTTCTTTTACTAGTAAAATAATTTTTACTAACCTAAACAAAGTGCATATACATGTTATAAATTAAAAAAATTATTTAGAGTACTTGAATACTAAACTTTCTTGAACCTTTAAATTAAGCGTCTTGAGAAAGGTGGATCTTCTTCCTTGGCTCGATACTTCACGTCTAGTCTTGAACTTGAGAAACTTAAGGTTTCTATTACAATAGTCTATAGAGGTTTAGAAGTATTTGTGTGTGGGCACAATTAAACAATATGAACCAAGAACAATTCTTGGATCATAAGCTAATTCTCTAGATCAAGTGAGGATCTAGGTGCAAAATAAAAAGGAATTTCTAGAGAGAAAGAGACAGAGAGAGAGTGATCGGCTAGAATAGAGAGAACAAGACCAAGAATGCTTATTTTCACATCTGTATGTGAGGGTCTATTTATAGGAGAACGAAAAATCTATAAAAGTCAATTAATGATGCATTCATGAAAGAATAATGTATTCATGACACAATATTTGATTTTCTCTTCCCATTTCTCTCCTAAGTTGGTCGGCCAACATTGTGCGTTAGTGAGGAAATTTGTTTCCTCACTTAGCACATTTGTTTCATTCTCAAGAAAATTCATTTCCCTTTTTCTTTTGGGTAATTATCCTTATAATTAAAGGGAAATAATACTCTCCTCCTTTGATGTGTTTTTGGCCGAATTCTGTAGCTAGAGAAGGGGCATCTAGATACTTCCTTATTTCTTTTAAGAAAATTCTCAAAATACCCATTGTAAAATTATTATTACACAAATAACGAAATTAATTTCATAATGCCTTAAACGACTTTTCGATTTTAGAAAATAATTTATATTTTCATCATATGAAAATATTCAAAATCTTATTTTGACATTCACATCATTTTATGTCCATGTGGACAAAAATACCCTTTAGACATTTTCCAAGAAAAAGTCTAGCTCAACATTTGAACTTATTTTGACTTAACTTCTAGTTTAACAATCCTACTCTAATGACCTGTAATAATGACCTTATGGATCCAAATGAACAAAGCTTGAGCATGTGTAAAATTACCATTTTATCCCTTGAGTTATTATTTCACTAACTCATTTGTTATTTGTGAATGAGAAAAATATAGAGTGTGATGTCTTTACATGTCACATGTTTTAATCAAAGAATGTTCTTATTCGATGAATACCTGGCCAGGTTTATTCATTCACACTCTCATAACAAAGCATAGTGTGATACTAATGCATATGCATTGTTTCAACATGAATTCCATTACTATGAATCACATAACCCAATATGACAACGTTATGACACCAACCGTCGGGTCAGAGGCAACTATAACTTAGTCATTTCTCATTTACAAATCAAATGTCACAAGGTGTCCTATCAATTATGCATTCACTTCAGGATTCAGATAAGTACCAAAATACCCCTCGTATGTGATCTTGAAGTTTCGAGTGATTAAACGATTTTATTTCGAGCTTCTAAGAATCACTTGTCTTGTTCAATATCTTCTATAAGTTATCAAGAAAGAAATCACAGAGTCACAACTCTCTATATCACAAGTTAAAATATCATGATTCATTCAAACAATCCTTACTTAGATTCGATTGCTCTATCGATCTTAAGATAGCGAACAAATTTTTTAAACTAGTCACAATGGGCTATCTTGTCAAGTCTATACTTAGCATCCCTTTTGTGTGTAGCATTCATAAATAAACACACACATAATAAAGAATGAATATTTATTTATATTAATGTCTTAGCAAAATTAAATACAAATGTATTTCAATGTCTAATATCTCATTTGTGGGCATCAATCTGAACACATCTTCTGTCTCAATGTCACTATGTATGAATTGCATCATGCTTACCTAAATCTTAAAATGAGACATGTCATTTCATACCTTTAATATTCTCATTTGAGAAAGTCAAATTCTAGATCCATTACGTGATCTAGACTAGACTAATTGGTGAGATATTAAGTTATGAAGATGTCATGAACCAGCTTTGTGAAGTTCTCATAGATATGGAATTCATGAACAAGATAGCTGAAATGCAATGTACATCAACTCATGCTTTATTACTTGTGTAGAGAATAAATGAACCGCTCAGTATCCAAAATTAAGTAGCGACTTTATTTGGATGTAACAATGTGACTTGTTAGCTCCTTATCAATACATTGTTTCAAACTTATTCCAAGTAATAAAGGAGTTGAGGAAATAACAATTAGAAGGTTAAATGGTAATTTTATAAATCTCATCTAGTTGATGATATTCATGACGGTAAACATAGATAACATTCAATAGATCCGCTCAATATAATTAAGTTGAATTTGAGTGGAAAATAAATTCATTTGAACCGAGAGAGTCTCATTGTCAATTCTTTAGTGGAGTCAGTTGACATTAAGCTAATACTCGGAAAAGGTTTGTAAACCTTTGAGTCCGAGTATATTAGCTCAAGTTTTGTTCATTTGGATCCATAAGGTCATTATTACAAGTCATTAGAGTAGGATTGTTAAACTAGAAGCTAAGTTATGTACAAGGGTGAAAATGAGTGAAAATCAAATATTGTGTCATGAATGCACAATTGAAAAGGGTTATTACCCTTTCTTGATTTTCTTTCTCCTATAAATAGAGCCTCACATAGATATGTGAAAACAAGCATTCTTGCTCTTGTGCTCTCTCTCTCTTGGCCGACCCCCTCTCTCTCTCTCTCTCTAGAAAATCTCTTTTTATTTTGGCACATAAGTCCTCATTAGACTTAAGCTAAATTAGCTCTTTAGCTCATTGATTTGTTCTTGAGTTATTGTGTTTAATTGGCCCACACACAAATCCTTCTAAACCTCTAAAGACTCATGTAATAGAAACCTTAGTTTTCTCAAGTTCACGTTTAGGCGTGAAGGTAACGAGCAAGAGAAGATCAACCTTTCTCAAGACTCCTCTAAATTAAAGGTACAAGAAAGGTTAATATTCATTCACTTTAAATAATTTTTTTAATTGATACATGTTCATGCACTATTCCTAGGTTAGTAAAATTGTTTTACTTGTAAAGAAATTTTATATTCCACCATTAATATGATTAATGATAATTTTTCTTAACCCTATACCTATTCCAACACCATGTTCTACTCGCGCCAAGAGAAGTTAATTTTTCTGTTATACTTCTCTTGATACATATCAGCCCTAAGCATTATTGATACTTCTTTTGGGATTTATGCCCACAAAAGAGATAAAAGACATTTGAAACAATTTGTATTCTTTTTGCTGAAAGTGTAAATAAATTTTAATATTTATTCTTATTTAAGATTGTGTTTATGCATGAATGTCTACACCCTAAAACTGTCATTAACAAAAGAAGTGCTAAATAAAGACTTGATAATATACCTTCTTATTATTAGTTTAAATAATAGTTCGTAATCTAAAGATCGATTGAGCAATCATATCTGAGTAATGATTGCTTGAATAAATTAACGATATTTTTGTTGGGATTGGTGCCCACAAGGAGAATATTAGACATTTTATTTATTATTTGTAATATTTTGCTGAAACATTAATATTAATAAATAAGCATTCTTTTCCTATAGTTTGTGTTTATGTATGTAAACTACGCTCTGAAACTGTCATCAACGAAAAGGGTGTTAAATACATATTTAACATGATAACCCCTTGTGACTAGTTTAACCATTTGTTCGCAATCTTAAGACCGATTGAGCATTCGAGTCTAAGTAACGATTGTTGAATGAATCATGATATCCTATCATGTGATATAGAAAGTTGTGACTCTATGATTTCATTCTTGATATCTTATAGAAGATATAGAACAAGACCTAGTGATTCTATGGAAGCTCGATATAAAATCGTTTAATCTAGAAGCTCCAAGAGCACATACGACGGGTACTTCGATAACTACCTTAATACTGAGGTGAGAGCATAGTCGATGCTACACTTTATGCCATTTGATTTTCCAATGAGCGATGGTCGTGTAATGGCTGCATCTGACCCGAAGGTTGGTGACATAATGTTGTAGTGTTGGATTATGTGATTCACATATATGGAATTCGTGTACACATAATGAAAGTCATTGTATCACACTATGGTTTGTTACGAGATAGTGAATGAATCTGGCCAGATAATCATTGAATATGAGATTCCTTGATTAAAACATGTGACACGTATTGACGTCTCACTTTATGTTTTTTCTCATTCACAAGTAACAAACAAGTTAGTGAAATAATAACTCTAGGGGTAAAACTGTAATTTTACATTTCCCGGACTTACTGATATACACGAAGGGTATTTTGGTAAAGTACACCGTGGATCGAGTACAGAAAAGTTATGTGACTTCAAACGGAAAAATATGCGCGCATGAACTTAGAGATTTTCAATATTGGTCCTTTAGTGGAGTCGACCATTATTAAGAATTATTAGCCAGAAATAATTTGTTAATTATTGAGTTCGTGCTTTATTCTCAAGTTTCGTTCATGTGGGTCCATAAGGTCTCAACGATGATCATTTAGAAGAGATTAATTGAACGCAATAAATTGATTTACTCATAAAATACAAATTGTGATTTGTATATAAAAAATTATTTTCCAAGCGAATTAATGAATAATGTGTTATTCATTTATTATTGATTTTGTGAATTAAAAAGCTTTATTATTGTGATATTAATTTTCTTGAGAATTCATAATAATAATATTAGAAAATAAAACGTTTCTCGTTTTATGTTATTCGATAACCATGAAACAATTTAATAACAAGTTATTAAATAGATGAGAGTTCTAAATTAAGTCGAATTTGAAAATGAAATCAAGGCAATTTGGGAAACAAAATTGAGAGACGAGTAGGACATAGGGGTCGGCCATTAACATGGTTTTGGGCTGAATATTGATTCAACAAAAGCTCACATGAGAGCCCATTAACAATGTCTATAAATAAAGAGTTCGAGGAAACCCTAGAATAAACTTTGCTCTCTCTCTCTCTCCCCTCCCTCTTGGCCGACCATCCTATCACCCGGGAGGACGAAAAATTCGTTTTTTGTTTTCTCGTGTTCGTTCATCTCGAGCACACACTCATCTTCTCATATTCTTCTTGTGTCATCGTTGAATCAACTTGTGGTTGTTTGGTCCATTTTCGTTAAAATTTATTTTTTTGGAAATCTTACCTCCGAACCAAAGATTCGATGTATCCGACGAATCTGAGTCTGCAAACCCAGATCTCTTTCCGAACCCATTTAAGTCAGTTTGTTGTCGACGCAACGCAAAAACCGGCGTGTCAATCCGAGCTTCCAAGAGCTCTCAGCATCGTCCCGAAGTTTTGCCTGCAATCTGCCTCCGCCCGTCCGAATGCATGTGCGCCTGACAGCGCCCTAACAGCATCTCTGTGCCTCGCTGCCTTTCGCCGCCGAGCCCAGCCTCCCGGTGATGCCACCAGCGAGCCCAGGTTGCCAAGCCTCCTCCGTGATGCTGCCCAATGCCGCGCCTTGAAGCTGCTCCTTGCCTCCAGGCCGCGCCTCCGCTGCCCGTGCATGTACCGCCGCTCATTCCTCTTCGTGACGTGTTGACGCTTCGAGGAGGACATTGCAAACCTGAAATTGAAGCTTGAAGATTCTCGCTTCGAACTCGAGCACAATTCCTCGACCGAGTTATTTATAACTCGAATTTGTAAGTCTCGACAACTTTAAATACTCGTTAATTATATAATTTGTTATGTGTTGATTGGAGTGTTTAAATTTTATCCACATACATGTTTATAATTAAATTTGTTAATTAACATGTTACTAGATTAGAATTAATTTGTTAATTCACATACTTATGATTTTAATGCCAATAGGTTGTTAGATATTAAATAGTTTAATAAGCTAGATCGTTTTTATTATTAATTCCGCACGTAATTTGTTATGTTTAATAATAATCTACTTAAATCGTTAAGTAATTTCCAACAATCTTATCTTGTGATATAGAGAGTTGTGACTCTGGAGTTTATTACTGCTATTTTGATGAAGACATTGAACAAGATCTGTGACACTTTGAAACTCGATATAAAATCGTTCAATCACTCAAAGCTTCGAAATCACAAACGAGGAGTATTTTGGTAATTACCTAAATCCTGAAGTGAATACATATTGTCTTGTAACACTTTATGACATTTGATTAGTCAATGGGTAATGTCTAAATATGTTTTCATTGATTCGACGGTTGGTGTCATGATATTGTTTCGTTGAATTATGTGATTCACAGATATGGAATTTGTGTAAAAAAATGCTACATCATTAGTATCACACCATGCTTTTTTATTAGAGTGTGATTGGATAAACCGGGCTTGGCATTCAACAAATAAATATTTTTATGTTATACTAATGACGTGACATGAATAAAACATGTGATATGTCATGACATCTCTGTTGGTAGAGATGTCAACAAGAAGATTATTTATTTAAATATCCATGTCATATAAATCTTTTATAAGTTCTTATTGTAATTTCCTGATTAAATTAATAAAATTTGAAACGTTCATTCATTACTTTTTTGTTTGTTTGAAGATTTATGATATTCAATAGTCTTATAATTCTTAATCAAACCTAACAATGTATGAAGAGACAAATGTAAAATTGCGTGAGCAAACTCTTCATGGTTTGGTTAAAATGAAATATTCACAATCTAAAAATCAACAGACTATTAATCCTAGTATGATTGTTGGAAGAATCTATGATGTCTGGTTACGAGGCATAGAGAGTAAGGAACTTTATAGTTCTTCTCGTGTATCTTCCAAAGATACTAAATTGACCAGTGCACCTTTAGAGACAATGTAAGAACAAACAATTTAACCTCTTCTGTCTCAAGTTCACTATGTATGAATTGCATCGTGCTTACCTTAATCCTGAAATGAGACATGTCATTTCATAACTTCAATATATTTATTTGAGAAAATTACACTCTAGAACCAATTTTGTTAACTAGATGTGTTGTATTGGTGATGTATTGGGTTGTGAAGTTGACATGAGTATACTTTGTGAAGTTCTCATAGATATGGAATTCATGTACAAGATTCCTTAAATGCAATGTATGTCACCTCATGCTTTATAACTTTGATTGTGAATAAATGAACCGCGCGATATCCAAAATTAAGTAACGACTTTATTTGGATGAAACAATGTGACTTGTTAGCTCCTCATCAATACATTGTTTCTAACTTATTCACAAGTAACAAAAGAGTTGAGGAAATAACAACTAGAAGGGTGAAATGGTAATTTTATAATTCAATCTAGTTGATGATATTCATGAAGGGTAATCATAGATAACATTCAATGGATCCGCTCAATATAATTAAGTTGAATTTGAGTAGAAAATAAATTCATTTGAACCAAGAGATTCACAGTGTCAACTCTTTAGTGCAGTCAGTTGACATTAAGCTAATATTAGAAAAAGTTTGAGTTCGAGTACAGTAGCTCAAACTTTATTCATTTGGATCCATAAGATCACTATTGCAAGTCATTAGAGTAGGATTGTTAAACTAGAAGCTAAGTTAAAAAAAAATCCAAGTGTTGAACTAGACGTTTTCTTGGAAAATGTCTAAAGAGTATTTTTGTCCACATGGACATAAACTGATGTGAATGTCAAAATAAGATTTTGAATATTTTCATATGATAGATATATAAATTAGTTTCTAAAGCCGATAAGTCGTTTGAGGCATTATGAAATTAATTTCATTATTGTGCGATATTAATTCTACAATGGGTATTTTAAGAATTGTCTTAAAATAAATAAGGAAGCATCTTAAAGCTCCCCCTAGGTAGAATTTTTGCCAAACATCATAGAGGAGAGAAATTATAACTAGAAATTCTTATACCTTTAATTATAAAGATAATTCCCAAAAGGAAAAGAGGAAATGAATTTATTTGATAAGAAAACAAATGTGGTAAGTGATGAAACACATTTCTCCCACTAATGTTTGAGTATGGCCGGCCATGTACAAGGGGAAGAGGAGAAGAAATCAAATATTGTGTCATGAATACGCTATAGGAAAGGGCAGTTACCCTTTCTTGTATTTCCTTCTCCTATAAATAGAGCCGCACATAGAGATGTGAAAATAAGTTTTTGAGCTCTTAATCTCTCCCTTTGGCCAACCAAAAATCCTCTCTCTCTCTCTCTAGAAATATCTCTTTATTTTGGTACCTAATTCCTCATTATACTTAGGCTTAAATTAGTTCTTTAGCTCATAAACTTGTTCTTGAGTCAAGAACAACTTTATGAGCTAAAGAGATAATTTAAGCCTAAATCTAAAGAGGACTTAGGTGCCTAAATAAAGAGATATTTTTAGAGAGAAAGAGGGAGACTTTAGTCGGCCAAAACAAGAGAAAACAATAACAAAAACTTATTTTCACATCTCTATGTGAGGCTCTATTTATAAGAGAAGGAAATATAAGAAAGGGTAATTACCCTTTCCTATCGTGCATTCATGACACAATATTTGATTTCCTCTCCTCTTCGTCTATGTATATGGCCGGCCATACAAAGGCATTAGTGATGGAAATTTGTTTCCTCACTTAGCACATTTGTTTCCTTATCAAAAAAATTTATTTCCTATTTTTTATAGGCAATTACCAATATGTAATAATTCACAAAATAATAAGATATATTATATTCTTCTCCCTAATGATATTGGCCGAAATTCTACCTTGGGGGAGCTTCTAGTTGCTTCCTTATTTATTTTAAGACAATTCTTATAAAATACCCATTGTAGAATTAATATTGCACAAAAAATGAAATTAATTTCATAGTGCCTCAAACGACTTCTCGACTTTAGAAACTAATTTATTTTTCCATCATATGAAAATCTTCGAAATCTTATTTTGAAATTCACATCATTTTATGTCCATGTCGACAAAAATATTCTTTAGACATTTTTCGAGAAAACGTCTCGTACAACACTTGAACTTATTTTGACTTAGCTTCTAGTTTAACAATCATGCTCTAATGACATGTAATAGTGACCTTGTGGATCCAAATGAACAAAGCTTGAGCTACTACACTCGGACTCAAAAGTTCACAAACTTTTTCCGAGTATTAGCTTAATGTCAACTGACTCAACAAAAGAGTTGACACTGAGAATCTCTCTGTTCAAATGAATTTGTTTTCTACTCATATTAAACTTAATTATATTGAGTGGATCCATTGAATGTTATCTATTTTTACCCTTCATGAATATCATCAACTAGATGAGATTTATAAAACTACCATTTTACTCTTCTAGTTGTTATTTCCTCAACTCCTTTGTTACGTGTGAATAAGTTAGAAACAATGTATTGACGAGAAGATAACAACTCATATTATTTCATCCAAATAAAGTCTATATTTAATTTTGGATACCACGCGGTTCATTGATTCAAAATTCAAGTAATAAATTAGAAGGTTATATGCATGAATTCCATATCTATGAGAACTTCACAAAGCTGGTTCATGACATCTTCATAACTTAATAGCTCACCAATTGATCTAGTCTAGATAACTTAGTGGACCTATGAAATGACATGTCTCATTTCAAGATTTAAGTAAGCATGATGCAATTCTTACATAGTGACCTTCTACTTGTTATTTCCTCAACTCCTTTGTTACTTATGAATAAGTTAGAACAATGTATTGACGAGGAGCTAACAAGTCACATTGTTTCATCTAACTAAAGTCGTTACTTAATTTTGGATATCGTGCGGTTCATTTATTCACAATCCAAGTAATAAAGCCTGAGGTGATATACATTGTATTTCAGCAATCTTGTACATAAGTTCCATATCTATGAGAACTTCATAAAGTATAATCATGTCAAATTCACAACTCAATACTTCACCAATATAGCGCAGCTAGTTCACAAACTTGAATCTATAGTGTAACTTTCTCAAATGAATATATTGAAATTATGGAATGACATGTCTCACATCAGGATTAAGGTAAGCACGATGCAATTCATACATAGTGACCTTGAGACAGAGGAGGTTAAATGGTTAGTTCTTACATTGTCTCTAAATGTGCACTGGTCAATTCAGTATTTTCGGAAGATACACTGGAAGAACTATAGAATTCCTAACTCTCTATGCCTCGTAACCAGACATCATAGATTTTTCCAACAAGCATACTAGGATCAATAGTCCGTTGATCTTTATATTGTGAATATTTTGTTTTAAACAACCCATGAAGAGTTTATTCACGCAAATCTACATTTGTCTCTTCATACATTATTAAGTTTGATTAAGTACTATTAGACTATTGAATATCATAAATCTTCAAACAAACGGAAAAGGAATGAATGAACATTTCAAATTTTATTAATTGAATCAGCAAATTACAATAAGGACTTATGAGAGATTTATATCACATCGATATGTAAATAAATAATTCTCTTGTGGGCATCTTTGCCAACAATTAGAACCTGATGTTAAATGAATTATTAATATTAAGTTGAATTTAAAATCTGACACGAACAAGACATCTCTAAGAATCAGATTCTGATTAACATAAATATCACCATGATATGAGACTGGAATCGCTGTGTGAACGCAATGTAATAATAGATTTTTTTTCAAAGGCTTCAAGTTGTGAAACACAAATTTGAAAGCACATATATGTCTTGTATCCGTTTAACCTAAGATCTAGGTTATGTTAGCATTAGGTATACAACTTGTGCGGTTATAAAGACAATATTAACTTGTGTCAATGAAGTCATGTTGATGTTGGTATGACCTTCATTTTATATTGGAGGAGCAAGTTGATTTGACAACATGCTTATCATCTTGTGGATTTGATCGTTAGTAAGGTTTGCAGGTGAAGCATCTTTTCCCTAAAACGCGGTTTCTTGATTATTAGTTGTTTGTCTTTGTGATGTTGGCCTGAGTCGTGGTGTTGGCTTATCTCCAACTCGGTACTCGTGAATTTTGTAACACTTATCTTGAGTGTGGCCAACCATTTTTGAACGTGTGGACACAGCGAAAACATTCTTGTTGAAGGACTTCTTTTGATCAGTTAAGACCATGGTCATTAGATTCCGGTATTGACCAGTGGAGTTGCCTTGATGCAATGACATTTTTTTTTCATCATGGCATATCATCAAGAAAACCTTGTTCATAATAGGTAGGAGATCAATGAGAATGATTTTCCCTTTAGCTGTGCTAAAAGAGTCATTTAGTTCAATAAGAAATTTCATGACATATTCATTGTGCATGAAACTAACCAAAATCCTTGAGCCTCCATAGGTACATTCATTAATTGGTTTGTAATTTTCTAACTTTTCCCATTAGGTTTTGAGTTTTGTGTAGTATACACTTATGGACCGTTGATCTTGATTGAGATTATGATATCTTGTCTAATCTCAAAGATTCTTGATGAGTTTTATTGTTCATAGCGCTCTCACAGATCTTGCCACACATCAACAAATGACTCGTCGTAGGTAACGCTCGAGGAAAATTCTTTCGTGTAGGAGTTCACAATCCATCATAAGACCATGTTCCCATTGTGCATCCAATCTTCAAGAAGACTCGGATCAGATCCATCAGGTTTGGACAAGGTTTCATTAATGAAACCTAATTATAGAAACCTAATTTCTCTTTGATCTACGATGCGACTCTCGTTGATTGGCTCCATGAGTGGCAACTCTCGCCATTCATCAACTTAGTTACTAGAATCATTCCAAATGAGTATGTATGATTCAAGAAATAGGGTTCAATCAGTTCATTCGCTGTGGTATTCTTGGTCGCGAGTCTGGTCGTAGATCGAATCGTCGGGATTTCTCCGCTCAAGACTCCTTTGATCGACATTATATCGATTTTAAAAGGTAGGAATTTGAATTGGGAAAAAGATTTTTAGTAAACTTAGTTCGACGAATTTTTTAATTCTTGCTCGGATACCATATTACAATCAAAACTTAGGTTATGATGGTGAAAATGAGTTTTAGATGAGAAAATGGAAAATAGAATTGTAATTAGCTTGAAAATTGGGTGTTATACATTGTGTGGAGTGAAGCAATAACTTGCTATATATTCATGGATTCAGCTTAAAAAAAACCGTGTCCATTCAACAATTGTCTCCAATTGTTTTCAAAAATAACATCTCGATTAAACTGGATCCGAATAATTTCCTAATACGGAGAAGGCATATTTTGTCTACAGTTTGAAGTCACGATCTAGATGATTTTCTTCTAGGTAGCTCGATGATTCCAATGAATTTTTTCTAGCGCGGTATGAAGTTGTGGGTCGCATTAATCAAGCTTACAAATGGACGGGATCAACTACTTGTCTCGTGGCTCTTAGCTTCCATGTTTGAAAATATTTTGATTTGAGTCGTGAGTTGTGAATCCTCGTCTCAGGTATGAAAAGCACTTGAAACTTACTTTTCCGCGCATATTAAAATTAAGGGTTATTAAGTACTATAGCTTTTAAAAACATAATGGATTTTCAAAATGGCCAACGTTTAACATATTTTTCGTAAATGGTCATGTTAAAGTTTAACGAAAATTTTAGGACGAATTCGCCCAAACTTTTTCAAAAGTTTCCGAAATTAAAAATAGCAAAATTGTAAAATCATCATGTTAATTATTATGTCACGTAAACAATAGGGCCATTAATCAAGGTTTAACCAAATGTTGGCCATTTTGCAATAGACACATCAAACGTTGACAATTTAGCCAATATTTTGTAAAATTAAAGTCACTTGGTTCAAGCTTCAACTACACATTTGTATATAGTTTATATGCATTTTCATCTTTTTTTTAAAGATACTTCACATTTGTATATAGTTTTACACAAAAAAAATATAAATTTAAAAACGAATGTGAGAATGAAATATAATTGTTTATCCACTAGTAGAGTTGATCCCACAACCCTTATAACCCTTAATAAGGAGTGTGAAATTTTCTCACAACCCTTATGAAGGATTGTGAGATTCATGGTTGTGAAATTTCCCACAACTCTTAGACATTCGGTGTGCAATGTTCATACTTCACACACCGGATGTCTATTCAACAATCAGTCAATTATCGATTGTAAATTTTAATTATTTTTGAACTTTTGGCGCCGTGGCGACCTTTTATGATGCCACGGCTCTGAGTCCATCAACGGATCCAAACATCCGTTGTAGGACTCGGGGCCGCGGCGCCGTAAAGCGTCGCCGCGGTCCATTTTAGACTTCACAAGGCCGCAGTTCCGTCATTGGGACCGCGGACTGACTTCCCACAACTGATCCACAGCGCCGCGACAACGTCACCCGACGCCAACTCTCACAACAGATCCAAACATCCGTTGTGTGACATGACGCGGTAGCGGCACAAAACATATGTCAAAGAAATGGGACAATTCAGTCTACTCGATAATACTATAACTAAAGACATGCACGTGTCGTATTCGTTCGTAAAAACGGCTTTAAATGGTTGAGCAACAAACCCAAGTTCGTTTTATAGTGAATATTATGCTCTTTTAACTTTTAAGCCACCATTGTTATTCTTAAAGATCGGTGATTGGCATTTCAATAAAATAAGAAATGTATAAATTCAGATCTAATCAAGTACTTACTTTAGTAAGAAACTAATGAACCAAATTAATGTCTCACCTACTAAAATAATTACTTCGAATTGGATCTTCGTTTTTTTTTTCGTTGCATCACGTGGCAATTTGACAAGTTACACAATATATGTGAGTGTATCTGTCTAAACATTTTATAACAATTATGAATATCTAAATAAATTTAAAACCTTATGCCTGCAAGAGATCTGTAACATGTGGCAATTATACATCACGTCGTCATGAGTTTATATATATATTCGTATTTATTTTGGGAAAGCTATATACCCTAAGTCTAAGCAAGGGGACCATCTTAAGTCCTGAAGTTAGGAATGTTTAATCATAACAAATAATTGCAGAAATCATTACAATTATCATAATTTATAATGCATATCATGCGATAGGGTTTACATATAAATACTTCTAAAAGAATAAAAATATACGTCCTTGAAAGCTTTTCGAAGGTTATACACAAGGCAGAAATAGTAATAGACCCGATTCGTGCTATATTTTTTTGAGAAATTGCTCATTCTGTCACTAAATTATGTTCACTTTTTCAAAATTCACCTAAACTTTATTTCTTCCCAAAATACTACTCTTTTTCACATGAAAATACCAATTACCCTTGAAAAAAAATTAGAAATACACCCTAACAACACTCAATTGGCTACAAAAGATATAAAAAAATTAAAGTTTACTTCCTACTACTTGTTTCCACACTCACCATTTTCTCTCTTACATTCTATCTCTTCTCTTTTCACACTTTCTTCTTTAACACTCAACCAAAACTCATCTTCTTCAACACTCAACCAAAAACCATTCTTCTTCAAGCTTTATCTCCGACGCCCAGCTCCGGTCCATCTCAGACGAAGGTCGCCGCTACTCATTTGTCTCCGACGAAGCTCCAGTGCTACTAGTTTGCCTCCGACAAAGTTCCCCCACTTCTAGTTGTCTCCAACGAAGTTTCGCTGGTACTTTTTTGTCTCCGACGAAGCTCCGCTGGTACTCCGACGTCTCCGCCGCGCCATCTCTGCTCCATCTCCGAAGTTAGGTTCTTCCCCTTTTCTACGATCTTGTCTACAGATACATAACAGAGTCTACTATTTGATCTACAAAAACGTAAAAAGATTCTACAATTTGGTAACAGAGCATACAATGACAACAACAAAATAAAAAACAGTGTCTACAGTGTTGTCAACAATCCTGTTTACAATGTGGTCCGGGAACGTTAACTCAACAATCTTCTACATTCAAGACGTTATTGTAGACGAAATTGATATGTTGATGCTTACTGTAATATTGATGATTGATGCAGGATGGGAGAAATTTATTTGTTATTCAAGTATAATGGATCATTGATTGACGTTGGTCGGTATCACGAGAAAACATCATTCGGAATTTTGGTTCCGGATAATATCAACTTTGCTAGTTTGAAGCAAGAAATTTACGAGTGTTATGGGCAAACCACCATCCAATTATACAATTAGCATTGTGTACGTCATCAATGATGCTCTAGAACCAGTTGAGATTTTCAACGATAAGACGTTGAAAGCTTACTTATATTTGAGGAGAAAGAAGGAAGATAACTTGGAGCAATTTCAACTAATATTGGAAGTGAAAGAGAAATCATCAACGCTTAA
This sequence comes from Urtica urens, assembly GCA_958296335.1. NCBI lineage: Eukaryota > Viridiplantae > Streptophyta > Magnoliopsida > Rosales > Urticaceae > Urtica > Urtica urens. The sequence continues at coordinate 899,627 of OY282522.1, forward strand.
TTCTCCAGGATATGTTGGACATCAATATCGACCACTTTCACCAGTGCTGTCAATCCCCGAAGAAATGTGCGGTACGTTTCCGTCGGGTACTATTGGTTTGGAGGATTTTAACTTGTTTGAGTCAAGACAACATTCTCCATCACCGCGTTCACCACCACCGCGTTCCTCACCACATCGATCTCCACCACCACCACGATCTCCACCACCGCGTTCCTCCCCGCGATCTCCACGAGCGCAATCCCAACTTCCGCAATCACCACCACCGGGATCACCAAATTTCCCCCCTACACCTTGTCGGAAAGCAAGTCCGCCACCATCACCACATGTTCCAAGTTCATCTACTACGACCGGTGATAAGGTGGCGGACACATTTTTTTGGATGCTAACTCGCTACTGTTTATTAAGCGTCATGCACTATACACTAATAAAAAATATTTGCATAAGCACTTGATGTTGTACGCCATACACAACAACTTTACTTACAAGACAAAGAATTCGGACAAAGATTTGTTGCACGTCATGTGTGTCGGAGAAACTTGTGAATTGGCTGTTCGAGCCGTGAGGAAGGACTCTTCGCCCATATTTCAAATTCGAAGGTACATTTCTTGTTGTTTACATTTTTCCAGATTATTTAAATTTAGAGTCTACAATTAAGGTTACTGTAGTCACCAAAAGTGCTTAGTAGACTGAATTGTAGACGACATTGTTCAGACCCGAGAGCATACATAGTCTAAATTGTCTAAAATTTTATCCAATACTGTAGGAGTCTATTGTAGACTTAATTGTAGACTTCCTTCTGTAGACCCAATTACCAACTTGAAATTACAGTCTACAATGCAGTCTGTTGTAGACTTCAATCGTATAGTGTAGACAGCATTGTAAACTTCCATATTCTGTTACATTGAATATATATTTTCGACTTCCATCATTCAGGTTTGATGATGAGCACAGTTGTCTACTAAACGTAAGGCAATGACGTCATCCCCAAGCAACGAGTTATTTAATTGGGGAGGTTGTGAAACATAAGTGCATTGATCCAAGCGTGGGTATGTGTAGACCAAAATAGATAATGAATGACATGCGAATGGATTATGGGATGTCCATGTCTTACAAAAAGCTTGGTTGTCAAGAGAGAAAGCTTTGAAGTCCCTTTATGGCAGCTCTGAAGAATCATATGCGTTCTTGCCTAAGCTACGATACATGATCGAGACTAAGAATCCAGGTTCGTATTTTGACCTCGTCACGAGCGAGGGTGGGGTATTTGTTAGCTTTTTCATGTCACTAGGCCCATGGAGAACGGGGTGGAAGTATGTACGTCCTGTGATTGTGGTGGATGCTACTCATTTGAAAAATTATTACAAAGGAACGTTGTGCACTGCCTATGGGATAGATGGGAACAAGCAAATTTTTCCATTAGCCTACGTCATTGGTCCTTCAGAATCAAATCAGACCTGGATTTACTTCTTGTCCAAATTGAAGGACGCAATTGGAGAGCGGGAGGAGCATGTTTTTGTATCCTATAGACATGTTGGCATAATCAATGGTGTCAAGACAGTCTTTCCGAAATGTGATCATGAGTTTTGCATGTTTCACTTACACTGTAATTTGAAGACTACTTTTAGACAGATTACGAAGGAGGTGAAGTGGAAATTCTACGGCGCTGCGAAAACATACACGCAACAAGAATTTGTTAGAATCAATCCCAAAATACGGCAACAATTCAGTCTATAATCTAGGAAACAATTCAGTCTACAATCTATACAACAATTCCTTCTACAATCTAGGGAACAGTTCAGTCTACAATCTATACAACAATTCAGTCTATAATCTAGGTAACAATTCAAAGTATAGTATAATATGTTAACTAAAACGTACCCGATCGGACAACCATTGCTCCGGTGTCCACAGCAAGTAGAAGAAAGTCTTGGAAACAACCTCCAGTACGGAGAAGTCCCACTTCCCACCCAAAACGTCCTCGTCAATCTTACACCCCTTCTTTGTTTTTTTTCCTTAGCTTGTTGACTTTCAGCCAAGATTTCACGATCTTAGCTTCTTCTAATGAGGGGGTAGGACATGGATGAGAGAGCGGATTCTTGAGGGGCTTCTCATATTTATTCAAAAAATATTTGAAAATGGCGTTGGGTGGAGACGGCGTATATCTCTTTGGGGACCTGACTTGGCGCGATGGTCGGGCCAATTCCTCTTGTACAATGAATGTCTGTGACATGATCGTGGCTGAACCAACGTGTATGACGATGACCTGCGACATTGTCGTTAAGGAGTCATCGGGTATGATGACGGGCGAAGATGGAGGCGTTGCTGCTTCAGCTCCTTCTTTGCTTGAACATCATTGGGTGAGCTGTGATAAGGTTCTTCCGCCGTAGTCTTTGTTTAATGACTCAAACTGCGATTCAGTGAGCCATTTGCTCGACACATAACTTTCTTTGGTTCCAAACGGCCCTACATGGAATTAAACAAGATAACATTTGAGTATACGAATCAATCTACAATTCAATCTATAACGCAGTCTATAAATAAGTCTATAAAGCAATCTACAATTTAATCTATAATACCTTCGGCCTCCTTTCCTTCGGCCTCCTTTCCTTTTGCCTCATTTCCTTCGGCCTAATTTACTTCGGCCTCTTTTTGTACTTCGGCCTCTTCTTCTCCTTCGTCCTCTTCATGCTTCTCGTCATCATCGTCTTCGTCGTTCTTTTTAAGTTCGTGTTTCTGGTTTGTCTACTTCATGTTCTGGTTTCTCGTCGTCATCGTCTTTGTTGTTCTTCTCGTCGCCATCGTCATCGTTCTTCTCTGATTCCTCTTCTTCTTTTTCTTCTTCTTTGTGTTCTTCGTCATCTTGAACCACACGTTCAACCGGTCCGGGGTACGCCATGGGCAATTGGTCGCAGACACTACGTTTGAAGTCTTCATATATTTCTTTCATTTTCTCCTTGAAACTTGTCCATTCTACCTTAAAATCTTTGACTGCGTCCTTTAAACCCTTGATTGTGTGTTCAACAGATTTCAACCGAGCCTGTCAAAATAAAAAAGAATCTACAATTTAGTATATAATTCAGTCTACAATATAGTCTACAATTTAGTCTACAATATAGTCTACAATTCCGTCTACAATCTAGTCAAAAATTCAGTCTACAATCTTGTATACAATTCATACTTACCTCCGCATCAGTATCGAGGATAGACTGGGGTGATGTCGGAGTTTCTGGGATTGGGGCTGCAACTTGTCGAGTCGAGTCCTGGAAAAAGAGGCAATAAAACATAAACATTATGGAAACAAAAAATGATAAAGCGAATTGATATATCTCAATAAGGCATCTCCGACTACTTGTTGTGCTGCCTCCAAGATTGTTGAAAACGAATGTTGGAGACTGAAAATTTGTTTTGTGGAACGCGTCGTTCACAAAACTGAAATTCGTCTTCCACCGACGCATAAGGGGTTGCTCGGATGCCGAAACCCTTGCACAATAGTGAAGCACGGTGAGTATGGGCATCGTCTCATACGCCCATATTTGAAGCGGGTATAAAAAGGAGGAGAAGTTGATCTTCCCCCCCCCCCCATTAGACGCCACCTTCTCGCCGGAATTCTTTAGAAACTTCTGGACTGCGTCTACAAAATATTTCCACACCACGTTCCCCCATGGGTGCGAGTTGAACTCTTCAAAGTGGTCAACCATCTTGACGAACGTCCAGTCGGGAACGTTCGTATGACCGGGAGCGCTAAGCAGCATGGTGACCAAAAAATGAACGAGCTGGAACTTGACTCGCTTCTCCATCTCCCACGATTGTGTAGTATGAAAAAATGTGGCCAACCCCGCTCGGGACTTCACGGTCCCATTCTTGTTGACGTTGTAGTAGACGCCACCCTCTACGACTTCTAAAACGGGGAGAATGTAATTGTCAACAATTCGGAGATCGGTTATCTCCGAAATTTGTTGGATGGTGAAAGCCCGGGGGATGCCGCCGAGCTCTATCAGTAGAGAATTCTCATCCTCTACACCCTAAAATCTTCCAACCCGCGAGAGAAGGTTATTTATGATCCGCGAAAAACGAATCACCTTAGGGAGGTTTAGGAACTTTTCGAAACAGGATTTTCCGAAGAGACCTTTCTCCTCTTCGGACATGTCCACCTCCGCCCCAAACTTCTCAAACGAACCATAAAAGTTGACTTTATGGTCCGCTATGTTCTCCTTGTTTATAAACCGTGTCCATCAATGAAAACAAGTCAAAAAATAATATATCAGTCTGCAAAGAGTTCTACAATATGGTCTACAATTTGGGTTCTGTCTACAATGTGATCTACAATATGGTCTACAATTTGGGTTCTAATGTGATCTACAATATAGTCTACAATTTGGTCTACAATTTGGGTTATGTCTACAAAAGGCTCTACAATGTTATGTACATAAGCGTATACAATATAGTCTACAATTAAAATCTAGCCTACAAAACCATCCACAACATTGTCAACATCTATCAAAATAGTGTCAACAATCTCAACAAAACAACAATTATCTTCCGGGATGGGGCCGGTGATTTCTTGGAAAAATTTCGCGTGGGCTTAACAAAATCCGAGTCCGAAAACTCGTCGACACAAGGTCGTTTGAGCTGTGCAGTTTCTATTGTCGCATCCTTTCATTTTTTTCTCGACGAACCCCAGTCAATGGTAGCCTTCGCTACGCCTTTTGATTTCAATCTACCACTTCTTCGATTGTCTTCTACGATAACTTTTAGGACCTATAATCCAACGAAGAGTTTAGCCACAGATTAAATCCAAGTCTAATAACCGACGAGAATGCTTAAAGTATTGTGGATAATACAACCTGAGAACAAAATAAGAACACAAAATTGTTCGTTTTTACATGCTCGAATCCGAAATCCCTAAACGAACACAATCACAAAATGCAAACAACACCAAATGAAGAACACAAACAAAAGAAGAACACAAAACAAAGAACCCGAAGAACACAAAATGAAGTACACCCAATCAACACATGCAAACCCACGAAAAATCAAAACTCAAACCGAAATCCCTAAACAAACACAAACCCACGAAAAATCAAAACTCAAACCCACGAAAAACCCTAAACAGATCGGGGGAACCCTAAAATCGCGACCAAATAAACCTAAATCCCAAAACAGATCGAGAATGAGAATGTTGAGGCGAGAGAGAGAAACCCTAAATCTGAAAACAAATGATACCTGACGAAGACCAGCAATTGAAGTTTGACGATTGACGAACACCAGCCACTCGATTCACAGAAGCCGCGAGTGACAGAGATCAGCGGAGAGAGAGGTTCGCCGGTTAGCAGGAGAGAGAGAGGGAGAAAGAGAGAGAGAGAGAGATTTCGAAAAGATGAAGAGTAAGGAGAGAGAGACTCGAGAAAGTGAAGAGACGCAGGAGAGTTCGAGAATGAAGAGGTAAACCGGTTACAAAAGGCAAAAAGTAAGGAGAGGATTAAAATCGAAGGAATCTGTTTTTCAAGGGCATTTGGTCTTTTGCACTGACATTTTGGGAAAAAATTATTTTGAGAAAGTGACTTAACAATTGTGCTAAATCGGACAAATTCTCTATTTTTTTACTTGGTATTCAGCTGTTTTATATAATTATGTAATTTAGATGATATAAATGTAATTTTTAGGTATTTTGATTTTTAATTTTTTTTTTAATAAAATAAGCGTTTCAAAGCTTAAACGGTTTTTGGCCTTCAAAGGAGAAAAGCTTAAACGGTTTTATATCAGTAATCCAAACCTCCAGCGAGATCACAGCAGAAAAAAAAGATCCATTTATATAGTAAAATAAAATAAAATAATAACAGTATTGATATTATTTTGCGTTCGCAAAGAATAACAATATTATATGAGTCGCTGAAAACGTGCGACATAAGCAATTAAATCCCAAATTTGAACTCCTCGCCGTTCAATCAATTCAAAGAGAGAGGAATCGCCATGGATGTACGGACGGAGCATGGAGAAGAAGAACGGCCGAGAAGCTACTGGAGGTTGAGCAAGGAGGATTTCTTCCCGGAGCCGTCGTTCTCGAACCTCACGTCGTACGGCGCCGCCGTATCGGATACGTGTTCGCGGCTGAAGGACCGGCTCGTCGAGCGTTCCACGGACGAACGCGAGCTCGTTCAGCTTCGCAAACAGAGCGAGCACGCGATGAAGAAGTGCCTGACGTGGTGGGACCTTGTTTGGCTCAGCTTCGGCTCCGTCGTCGGTTCCGGCATCTTCACCATCACCGGCCAAGAGACCAACAAGACGGCCGGTCCGGCGATCATCCTCTCGTATGCGATTTCAGGTCAATCATCCTAAACCCTAACTATAGCTCTAATGTCTTTGATTTGCTTCACGATGTTTGCATTGTTTGTGCTCAAATCAGCTCAATTTCTTTTTGCGCTCCCTAGTTATATCTCGAGTGCATTGACTTAATTTTTTTTGTAGTCAATTCCTATAATTTGAACACAATTCTTTCGATACATATTGGGAAAATTGGTCGAGTGTTGAAGAAATTCATGTTGTCGCACTCACAATTAAAAAATACGTGAAAGAGCGTCAAAATATCAGGATTCTAGGCAATAGTTAGGTCTAATGTCTTTGATTTTCTCTTATGAACTGTGCGCCTTTGTTTTTTATTTTTTTATTTTTTTTATTTGCTGAACTGCGTTCAGAGTAAAAATATAAACTACGAAAATAAGTAGAATTGTTCTTCTGAACTGCCGTTCATAACAGGTTTGGAGTATAAAGTTAATATTTTCTTCTGTTAGCTAATTGACTCAGTTCCAATATTTTTGAATGAAATTTTTAGAGAGTGATTCGGAAAACTACGCCCTTATAGAGAATTATTCTTTTCCTGATCTATGATGTTTGCATTATATGTGCAATCCTCACTTCACTTTTGTAGAATACATGATCATATTAATTTCTAGTGTTCTCGAAGCATATTTGAAGTTTCTATATTCTTCTGGTAGCTAATTAATTCAATTCCAATAATTTATTCACAATATTTCATAGAGAGATTGAGAAAATTTGAGTTGTAAACTAATGTTTGAAGATTATTTTCGCGTCTTATTCGGCTGTGCCGAAAAATCTCAGGATTCTCTGCCCTGCTCTCGGTCTTCTGCTACACAGAGTTCTCAGTAGAGATCCCCACCGCGGGGGGTTCATTCTCGTTCCTACGCATCGAATTGGGTGATTTCGTGGCCTACATTGCGGCCGGGAATATCCTCCTCGAGGCCGTCGTAGGAGCAGCAGGGCTCGGAAGATCATGGAGCTCGTATTTCTCGAGCATGATCTGGAACAACCCCGACTTTCTCCGCGTCAGAGTCAACTCGTTCCACGAAGGGTTTAATCTCTTAGACCCGCTCGCCGTCGCGATCCTCTTGATCGCAAACGGGATAGCCGTGACCGGAACGAAGAGGACCTCTTGCTTGACGTGGATCAGCTCCATAATCACGCTCGTGATCATCATCTTCATAATTATCGCCGGGTTCGTTAAAGGCAGCGTTTCGAATCTGACCCCATTCTTCCCATACGGAGTGAAAGGCGCTTTCAGCGCTGCCGCCGTGGTGTACTGGTCCTACACGGGGTTCGACATGGTGGCCACGATGGCCGAGGAGACGAAGAAGCCCTCGAAGGATATCCCGATCGGCTTGGTGGGGTCGATGAGCATGATTACCGTGATATACTGCATGATGGCCTTGGCCTTGACGATGCTGCAACGATATACGGAGGTCGACGTGAACGCGGCTTACTCTGTCGCCTTTGAGAAGATTGGAATGAGCTGGGCCAAGTATCTGGTGAGTGCCTGTGCGCTCAAGGGAATGACCACGAGCCTGCTCGTGGGCTCGATGGGCCAGGCCCGTTACACGACCCAGATCGCCCGGGCCCACATGATCCCTCCTTGGTTCGCCCTTGTTCACCCCAAAACCGGGACCCCCGTATACGCGACCCTCTTGGTCACGATCACCAGCGCGATCATCTCGCTGTTCACGAGCCTCGATGTGCTCTCGAGCGTCTTCTCGTTCAGCACGCTCATGATCTTCATGCTCATGGCCGTTGCCTTGCTCGTCCGCAGGTACTATTGCAATGACTAACAATCTCAACCTAAGATTTGAAGTAAAAGTGGGATTTTGGATAATAGTCATGATACAATAGAAGCTGAATAACTATAGCTGTTTCTATGTATTGATTCATTGTTTGCTTCTAGTTCTTCTAATTCTATAAGAGGCTTATATCTAAAAGATTCGCGATATAGGTAGGAGGACGTTTGAAATTCCACATTTGGGTTACTGGGCAGTATATATCTTAGCTCAATTCTTACTGGTTTCGATTATTACTATTTTTTCATATTTTGTCATCGTAGTGAGTTTAAAAAGGATAATTGTAATTACTAGCCTTCCAAACTATATCCGTTTTGTATTTAGTCCAGGTTTGTAAATTGTTGATAAATATCTAGCCCAATCCGTTTACAAATTCCCAATGACCAAAATTGAATGGGAAAATATGTAAGAAATTTATGAAAATTTGATGCCACACAAGCCGGTTGGCTATTAGCAACCAATTAACAAGATCATTGGCTATATCCAAATCCCCCTTAGGTTTAGGTTTATGTTGGCTAATTACCCAATTTTTTGTTTTGAAAATGCTAGACACACTACTTGAGCAAATAAATTTATCCCCAGTCATTATATATTTCCTTATCAGGTACTACAACAGGGAATCCACGGACGCGACTTCTCTCGCCAAGTTCCTCGTATGTCTGTTCACGGTGATTGGGTCTTCCATTGCCGTTGCAGTGCTTTGGAACACGAATGTGCAAGGTTGGGTCGGGTATGCGGTGGCTGGGTCAGTTTGGTTTGCAGGGACGTTGGGTATGGCCTTGCTTCCGAACCAGCGGGCCCCGAAAGTGTGGGGGGTCCCACTTGTGCCGTGGCTTCCTTCTCTGTCGATCGGGATCAACCTGCTTCTGATCGGCTCTCTCGGGACCGTCGCTTTCTTGAGATTCTTCATATGCACTGCGGTAATGCTTCTCTACTATATTTTCGTCGGTCTCCATGCCACTTTTGATGTCGCTTATCCCACGCTACCAGGCAAGTGAAATTGTTAAACCTCACTTAGTTTAGGTTAGATTAGATTAGATTTGTGCTTTTTCGTTGGTGGTTTTTTGTGATTTGATTTGAAGAGAAATTCTTTGAACAACGATCATTCATCAATCTTTTAACTTTTTAGGTTTTAGCAGTCATTCTTTTGTTTTTGTTTTCTTTGGTTTATGAATTGGTATAGGATATAGCACATAAATTATTCTCTTGAAAAGCTCTTCACCCTGTTTATGCCATATAGCACTCTGCGTCCTATTGATTTTAATTGTTTGTTTTCTGAAAAAAGATCCGAATATTTGAATTATTGGCGTAGCATTATTACTAGGAAGATGATTTTGGTCGATTTATTTTAGAATCGACCCTGCCAAATAAATTATAGGTACTTGTTCAATCCAACCTTCATCATGTGTCACACGAAGTGAAACAAAAAAAAAAACCTCATGAATCATTTTGTGAACCCTAAGTGATTTTCAATGGGGGTGAAAATCAAGCTTAGACCAGGGACAAACGCAGTGAACCCTAAGCAATGTGCCACCATTCGGTTTTGAGAGCTCTTTTATTTTCCAGTTCCACGAATGATAGACCTGTCTTTGTAGTGCTTCCTTATTACGTCGACCGTGTATACATGCGCAGCTAATTTGAATTCAACTAATACTTCCCTACGCCAAGTTAATTCCTTAAGTTGTCATCTTATCTTTATCCTCTAAAAGCTACGTGTGACTACCACACATGTTTGAATATCATATTGTTACAGTGAATACGAGTTCAATTTCCAGCAAGAATATATTATAGAAAAAAGGGAAAAGTACTTAAAAAAAATGTCGCACCTTTTAAATTGCTCGAGTATTTGGCTATTATGGTGCACATTGTACGGATGCACAAATAAACCGTAGATTAAAGAGCTAAGGGGTAAATAGCTCCCCCACAAAAAAAAAAAAAAAATCCCACTCTACCTGTTGTAGTTTTCAGCCCTTCCCACACAAGAAACGTCATCGCAAGGATTATATCCAGGTCCATTCAGATCATTAATAGATATACCATTATTCCGAGCAAAAAAGTAAAACCAATATTAAGATTCGTTTGGTAAGAACGAGAAGGTGGACGGTGAGTGGTTGAAACTCGAAACTCGTAAAGTAGACAGACAGTTTCTGGTTGAATCATGTCATGGAATGTGTCGTAAATAAAATGATAAAATAGGGTAAATCTGGAACATAAAGCTGCAAAAATCTATCTTATGTTTATTTTGGGAGGAGAGTTGACTGGCATGAGTTACCGACTTTCTACGTGGCCTCTTTCAATTTAGTTTTATTAGTTTATTTATGCTAATCTATGCTTGGCCTTCTTCCTAATTTAGAAATCATAGTCTAAATGATCTAATAGTCTTGAATCATTGAAAACTCGATAGGAGAATTTCATCATGATATCGCTATGATAGAACGACATGCGATTTATGGTTAGTTAGGTCGAGTCACTATATTCATGGTTAGAATTTTATTGGATTGATAACCTTTTACATATATTAGAGAAAATCACGACAAAATACTTTAACGTTTACGGATGATAATACCCGTGATGTTAATTATATTGATATCCAATAAATATATATTTTTCTCTTTGGTCTTAAAACTTCTCGTAATTCTATGTCTTTTCTTGTTCTTGTTTTCCTTTTGGACTCCTGTAATAGCTTTTATATAATAATTTGTATCATGATTTTTTTGGGGTTCAAAAGCATTATGAAACTGTCATGCATGTGAGATGACCTTATACGAGAAGCGAAGACTTGTTTTTTTTTTTTTTTGAAGGAAGAAGCGAAGAATTGGTTCAATCTTATTATAAATACAAAAAAAGAATTCTCTCACACCAAAGCTCAAAATGTAACCGTTGAAGTTTACGTTTATATGTTAAAAAAATATTATTGAACTACCCACGATGTTTATTTGTTCAAGATGTAATTGTATATTTATCACGTAATAGAAGCTTATGCATATTCGATATACATTATATATGTATATATTGTTGTTTACACAATTAGTCAGGTGATGTATCGACAGCATGCGCGCTCTATCCTCTATGATATATGTCATGTCGACAAGAGGAGATTGGTCGATCATATTTTATTATTATTATTATTATTTGTTGAGAAGATAAGAAAATAAAGCACAAAATAGTCAAAGGCTCAAATATAAGTCTAAAAGACCTTGATAACCGCTTGTACCGACATCAAGGGCTTTTTTTTTATATATTCGCTTACATAATCTAAGTATTTGGTCGTATTTATCCCTTTCTAGTGATTGTGATAATGTTTGTAGGCTGATCGGCTACTCATATATAACAAATGATCACCCAAATGATCTTTATCCTATAATCATTCGGAAGGAAGCCCAAACCGCTAACCGCTCGAATGGAAATTTCGTTTCCGCAGAAGGAAGTCTTCCGCCTACCGTATGAGCGGAATCCGTCGATCGACGGAAAACATATTTCGTCTGAAATTGTTCCTTCGAAGCTTCCGACAAGGCTTTTAAAAATGAATTAAAAAATGGATTAAGTTTTTACGGCCGTTGATTGAAAACTGTAATATCTAGAATAGTGACACGTCAGTTCAGTTCTCTCTTTCACCCTCCCTCTTTCTCCTAAGAGTTACTTTCTTCCGCGGGCCCACCGTCTTTCCGCACGCACTTTGAAACACGATCTGCCGTCTGCCGCTCGTCAGTTTTTCGCGGAAAAGATGCACCGCGTGGCTGCAGAAGGAAGAGTTCCTTCCGAATTTCCGTTCACCGTGAAGACAAGATGATCCTATAATGTAAAATACATGCAGGCATTGTACATTATAAACAATTTCAAGGCTCTTTTAATAGGTGATTCCAAATATCAGAATTAGCTTTTTACATCAACCAGTTTAATATGATGGAGTCAAACATGTGATCAGAACTAATTGTTTACCATTGTCTTTTATTTGTATAAAGCTAACACATTGTTGCATTCTAACTCTGTCGTATAACCGATCCCATCTTAGATACATAATTATTAAAACTTGTATAACATTATTTTATATTTTTAATATAATTCTTCTACCTTAGTGGAAAATCTTCACATCATTGAATGGCTTCATATATGAATATTTGATAATTTTGTGTGTTTAAAAAGTGCTTCTGCCTTGAAAAAGAGTGCTTCAAAAAAATAATTTTGTAACTAAGTTTGATCTTCAACAATACTTATGATCAACCATTATACATTATTTAGAATGAAGAAATTTAAACAACATGCACGTTATCTTATATAATCTTTAATCGTTTCAATTTCAGTACAACTACAGATAAAAATAATTATTCTTCCATAAAAAAAAAATTAAAAACTACTCGTAGATACAAAATAATTTAAGTGTCTACCAGTTCAAAATCAAAATATATACATAATTTAAACACAAATCATTTGATGCAATGACGATATGTTTGAAGACAAAAAATCTCTGAAATCCGAACGTCGTTGTACCGTTCATTCAGTCCATCATTCTAACAGAAACGGTTGGCCATTAATGATAGATATCATCATCAATTCAAATGTTAGGTCCAACCAATATCCTACAAGCAGAAAAGGGATATAATATATTGATATAGGAAATGTATTATTAAACTACAAATAGCGTCCAAAAGAGATTAATAATAAGCCTTAAAATATCGAATTGTTAATGTTTAAGATAGAATCTATGTTTTTCATAGTGTTTTGTTTAAATTTATAGGCTACGTACTCCTAATACGATTTTAACGAGAATATAGCGACTTATGATATTAATTATACACATATTTTGTATTTAAATCGCATGACGAAGCATGACTTATTTTTATTTTAATGAAATTGATGTTTGGTGAAGAATCTAATCACTTAAACAAAATGCTCTATCATCCACGTTCACACGTCTTTAATTTTTATCAGCTAGCCGCCAGAAGAAGAAAAAAAGAAAAACTATGTGACAAGGTTTTACATGTCACAAAGAAATCACATTAGTTTTCTAAAAAAAAAAAATGAAATCACATTTAGTGAGACCATGACAACATGGCAAATAAAGACTGTTGTACCTACCAAGTACGGCAATCTAACAGTTCATGAATTGAATGCATATTTATATCATCATTGTCCTATTTTTTAATCAGCTCAAATATCCAAACTCGTTAATGTTCATCCCCTCAAAAGAAAAATAAAACACAAGATAATTGCTACGGTACTTTTGTATATATCCATGCGCGACAGATAATATTACCCAAGAATAAAAGGGATAAAGAGATAAGAACTAAGGAAAATGGGAAACAAAAACCTAGCTACGTAATATATGGATACATAAAAAGTGTTGAAATTTCAACAACAATGTAGACTACATAACTCGTCATAGCCCCAATAATAAATGCGATCGTGGTTAAAGTGAATTTACAATCCACTAAAAAATAAATGACTAGTTTTTATATATATGAAATCCACAAATTTGAGTAATTTCAAAAATTATGTAACAACTTTGATTCTTTTTAAACACTTCAAGCCTTTTAAATTGGTAAAGTCAAATATAAATTGGAGAAGATATACAATATTTATTTTATAAAATAGTATTAACAAGTTTCAAAATATAGAAATGTTTTATCCATAAATTAATCAGTATGATCAGAATCTATAAAAAAAATGAAATAATTAAATATTCTCAAACAGTTCAAGGCCCGCCGCTTTGAATTAAATTTGTTTTGCTACATCATATTCGATATTAGTGACAAGCTCTCACAGACTAGCGCATATCGCACACAATAGACCAACTCTTTTTGACGAATCTTGTCTATACAGTGACATTATTGAAATATTTAAAATTCGATTTCCATTTAACAACAATTATTCGTGGCATCCATTATTTTTCCTTATAAATATCGATCATTATTGGTCGTTCATAATGTATAGACTAAAAAAAGGCATTATTGTGATTACATAGTGGAATTTTTTTATTAGAAAATCCCTAAACATGGCCGTGTAGTAATTAATCAGGAAATTTGACTGTTATATTGTGGTCAACGTAATATTAATAAAAAATACAAGATGCATGTAATACCATTGTATATCCTTACATAATCATAATAGCCCATGCTTTATCATATCCAAAAAGAAACCAAACCATTGAAAGATACAAAATTAATTTAATGACTGCGATTTGATGCATTTTGTTTGCAACCGCACACTTTTCGTAACCTTCTTTGCTTTGTTCTTAAACTTTTAGTTTTTCTTTTGTAATGTCTGCGTTTCTATACGTTCGATATTAATTTTTGCGTTCTTAATTTTGTTAGCAGACTCGTTGATATTAACTTCTAAATGCACTACCTAGTTCGTTTATATATATATATATTAGATGACTTTTGGATATAATTCACAGTTAAATTGTTGGTAAATAGTTGGTCCAAATTATTTACAATTTTTTGGACCAATTTAATTCAAATATATTTTTTTCTCATTCAAATAATAAAAAGAGCAAACCGATAAAAATATCGAAATAAATTTGTCAGGTAAGCACGCTGATTATTTACAACAAATTAAGAAAACATTAGTTTTTAAATGTCTTTTGAATATATATATATATATATATATATATATATATATATATATTATAAAAATTGAGTATTTCTGTTTGTTATTTTGAACATTTTCGATTTAGCTCGTAAGAAGAAAAAGAATTCAGTTTAGGTCCCTGAATAAGTTCTTTTAGATTAAGGATATATCTCCTCTAATCGTATCACCAGTAAAAAGAAGTGGAAATTGTATATTGGAAACATGTCACGTCGTATTAGAGAGCAAGGACGAGGTAGTGAGTTGTTCTGTGACCAAATTATTGTCACTCTTCTTATTTCCTACTTGCTACTTTCTCAACGTCGTCGTCAATTATTATACATACTAGAATATATTCCCTACATATTATATGTCATTATCTTTGAAATCTCATCATACAAGTAGTGTAACGTGACAACTCTTTTGCAGTTTGACCAGGTACTGGATCTAAAGCGATATCTTTTTATTCCAAATTATTCTATAAACGCACACAAAAAACCCTAAATAATTAAGGCCACACTGTAGTAAAAATAAATATTAAGACGGCGTTTTTCTATTTGGGGTTTGCTGGTACGTGATAATGAGTCTTAATTGGTGTTATTCTCGGCCCTATTATCCTCATGTTTGTATAAACAGACATGTATATATATATATATATATATACTTATACTGGTTTATATAATAAGAAAAGCTCATTTCAGTTTGGTGACTCGTGATATCAAGCGTTACATTCGAGAGGTTAAATTTGTGCTCAGTTCAAACCTATGACAATCTTTGCTTGACCAACTGGATCTGCAGGAATGAAAATTATGTGTCTCTGCACAAGTACACACATGCAAATAATTATATAAAGTTAATAATGATGAAATCTTCAGAGGTAGAATTTATTGAGTAGGGTAGGGTATATTCAATAAGTGAAAGATGTTGATGGGTGAATCAAATTTTGATGGAAAAATATTTGGAAACCAAATAATTGTGCGTACTATACCTATAGTTTTTCTATATATATATATATATATATATATATATATATATATATATATATATATATATATATTATATTACAATGCATTGCCTAGATTCATGAAATATACACCTAAATAGCTTTAAGCATTCAAATTGTCATCGTAATATTTTTCTAATTGTGCTTTTTCCAGATTATTATCTTCACTAATAGTGCAGTCCGTAGATATAGTATATAATACTTCAGCAAGTATAAATAATTAGATACATTATCTGATACAGAACAATATGACATATACAATTCACTTTGAAAAGTCATTGCTCCGTGACTACGATGGGACAAATTATATTTTTAGCTTCTGACTCGACTTTGAAGAGAGTCTCACGTTTGTTCTCATCCATGATCAATTACATATATATCGTGACATAATAATTGAAAATAATAACAGAGTTAAACAGGACCATAAGTTATTTTTTAAAGCAAATGTGGGTGTATATTGAACCGATCACTTCCAACTTAAATGGGTACAGTATTACCACTTAGTTACACAACAACAAGACCATAAGCTCATTGGAGGATATCTATATGTATACATATATACAGTACATATACATACATATACTTCACTCTATAGACCTGCTGGAAAAAAGAAATTGCCATGGGAGCCTTTACCAACCTGGCATCTGAACCATAGTTTTAAAAGAAAAATAATTTATTTTAGTTATTATTCCTTTTATTTTATTAACTGACAGCGATATTATAGGCCTACAAAATAATTTCCTTTGCTTATCGTTATTTTTTTTCAACATATTATTTCGTTCTACATAGCAAGGTATTATATTATAACAAATTAAAATATAAACAATTACACACAACTGAATAGCCTTGTCGGCAGGAAGTGAATTTATATTTTAGATATATTTCTCGTTTATTTAATATTGCGGTGCATAATTTTGCACTCAACCATCACTTCAGCCCGATTTGATCGAGTTCAGTTTCACTTTGTCCGGCTCTATTATACCTAAAGAGTTTATAAAATATTTTTGTGACGTCGGCGCGCTTACTAAAAAAAATGTCTTTGTGGTTGTACGTATGGTGTGATATACATTCATATTTCATACCTTATCCTAATTTATTGTTTGTAAGTCACTACCTCACAGTATCCATTATTATTTTTAAATATATGACTACTTAGTTTTTTGCGCAAATAGTACCTTTACTATTGTGGGAGTATATATATTCGCTCCACAACTACTTCGTTTTAGAGTAAAAGAATACTTTTAAATTGTTAATTTTGTAATATTTTAGATCTTTAAAAACTTATTGTTTTGAATAGTATCATATAACAAAATTTTACCTAAATATTAAAAAATAGATAATTAGTCAATTAACACGTTTGAAATTTATATATATATAGTTACCGTTTCGTGAATCTTAAATAAATAATAATAATAATATTACTTGAGAGTTTTAGGTTCTCATTTCACTGAAATAGAAATGGGGAGTATTCACGTCATTTGTGATGTAAACGAATGGAAATAAACATGGTCTCCTATCAATGTGAAACTGTATATATAACTATACAAAGAAATTGTATACTATAGATTTTTTAACTTTCAAAATATCTAGATTAAACTCATATTTATATTTCTAACTTTTTTTAGAAAGCGTGATCGGTGCCACGAAATATCATAGAAACTCTCACGTATGGCGGAGGAAAATCGTGATTATAAGGATAAGAAAAACTAAAACCACAACACAAATAGTATCAATCAACAAGGGCCCTAAGTGTCCGTGCGGGACCTCAACTGGCGATCATCGGCTCTAATGGCCTCCTCCGAACAATGTGGGACTAAACCCAACCAAGTCGAAAACGAGTGATGGTTAACCGCATAACCCGCAAGATTATGCGCTGCAACATTGCAATGACGATAAATATGTCAAATGCTAAAAATCTCAAGCTCCCTCACCTCTCTGAAGATGCGGTGCAAGATCGTCCCAAGCTCTGTCGCAGGCGTCGCGCCCTCGTCAATCATCCTCACCATCCCCAAGCAGCGAGACTGGATCTCCGCTCTCCTGTCGTCGTCGCTGCAGACTAGCTCTATGCCACAACGGATAGCATACGCTTCCGCAAGCTGTGGGGAGAACCCCCTAACCAGGAAGCGTACGCG
Source organism: Urtica urens (assembly GCA_958296335.1). NCBI lineage: Eukaryota > Viridiplantae > Streptophyta > Magnoliopsida > Rosales > Urticaceae > Urtica > Urtica urens. The sequence goes on from OY282522.1 coordinate 917,449, forward strand.
AGGCGATCACCTCTTCGGTGTGGTCCCGAACAATACAACCGACACCGAAGCCTCCACGGTCGCGAGCTAGTGCCGCGTCAACATTAATCGAGAGGGTCCCGTCCATTGGGGGGGTCCATCTGGGGATCGTAGTCTCCATAGTGCTCGTCTGAGAATCTTCAATCGTAGCCGCTCTGTACTCCTCGAGGAAGCTTACCGTCCATTGGACTAGTTGAGGCTGGCTCCATGCTGATCTCCCGGCGAGGACATTGTTCATGCGGTTTCAAAGTTTTTAAATAATAGTAACAAAAAGCTCATGAAAACGAACCTCAAGGACATCTGTCGCTTTGAGAATAGCGTCGAAAGCGTCGCCGTCTCTGAAAAGGAAGGATGTGGCCGAAGCTCGCCTCATTCCAAACTCTCCTGCTCCACCTGCAACCCCACATCGGGTGGAAAATTGTCTATCTCGCCTCCCGACAGAAAGAACAATTGTCATCGGAGGTGATCCTCTTCTTGGGTAAGACTGATCTGACCGAGATCTGGCCTAAACAGACTCTCCAACAGAAAAATTTCACTTTAGGAGGAACTCTCAGCTGCCAGAACTTCAACCACCACCTCTCCATCACCGTAGAATCTGAAGAGCTGGCGGCCGGAGTACTGGCTCTCTCCATCGCACCGCGATAACCGCTCTTGACGGAGTATTTTCCGTCCTCTGAAAAGTGCCAGCGACGCACATCAGGGATACCCTCGCCGCCACTCGAGATGCTCAGGATCTCCGCAACATCCTCCTCCCCAAACATCGCAGAGATAAGATCGACGTCCCAACTACCGTCGAGTCTCATAAGCTCGGCTACCCCATGTCTGGGGGAATCCAAGAGGGATCAATCCAGGTGGCTGGCCTGTCCCTAGGGACCCAGCTAACTCCCATAACCAACACAAACTCCCCGTCCCTGATCCTCCATCTCAAACTAGATTGAATAATCTCTCGTCCCTAAAGAAGACTGTGCTATATAGAAGAGCTGCAAGAGCCCGGATGAGCCGTCATAATATCACTGTCGGGGAATGAGCTCTGTCAGTAAACCCGTCCTACCAGACTATCCGGTCTCCTGAGAAGCCTCCAAACACTCTTAGCCAGAAGAGACTGGTTAGACTTCTTCAGATCTCTGAAGCCCATCCCGCCCTCTGACTTGTGTCTCGTGAGGTCTTCCCACTTGCACCAGTGGATCTTCTTTGTCGCCGTACCACCCCCTCACCAGAATCTGGAAGTCGCCGAATGAATGTCACTGATCAAACGCAGGGGAATTTTGTGGTAGAAGGCCACGTAGGTGGGAATCACTAGAAGGATAGACTTAATAAGAACCTCTTTGCCAGCCTGCAAGAGGGAGAGACCGTTCCAACACTTTATCGTTTCCCACACACGGTCTCTCACAAACCCAAAAAGCTCTGTCGTCTTCCGACCTCATGAATCCAAAAATCTTGGCTAAAACCTCCCCCTTCTTCTCGCTAATATCTGTACCGAAATAGACATCGGACTTCTGAAAGTTCACCATCTGGACCGAGGCCTCAGAATTAGCCCGTAAAGTTTCTGTGACCCTCTCACACTCGCCAGGTCTTGTTCGACAGAGACCATGCTATCATCCACGAAGAGAAGGTGAGACACGTGTAGACCCGAAATCGGACTCCTGAAATCGCTTCAGCATCCTCGCTCGCTCAAAAGAGGCTCGAGAGGCCCTCAGAACATAAGAGAAATAAAAAGGGAGATAGAGGATCCCCCTGGCGGAGGCTCTGAAAGGAGTCACACTGCCTCGGGTGGAGCCGTTGATGTTGAAAGCAAACCTGACTGAGGTAACGCATCTCATGATAAAGTGCACCCACTGCGTGCTGTATCCCAGTCTCAACATCATCGACTCCAAGTAGACCCAGTCGGCCTTGTTGAATGCCTTCGCCATGTCAAGTTTGAGAGCCGCACACTTTCGATTTTTGAAGCGTTTCCGCTTCATCGTGTGGAGAGCCTCCAATCCAACCATGACATTATCGAAGATCTGTCTACCTCCTACAAACACGCTCTGGGACTCAGAAATAGCGTCGTGCAATGTGATCTTAAGACGGTTGACCAGACACTTGGCCACTATCTTATAGATCACATTGCACAGGCTGATCGGGCTGAAGTCACTGACTCGTCTCCGGTCCTCAACTTTGGGAATAAGGGTAACCGCAATATCGTTAATGGTGGCAACCTCATCCCCATTGTTCAGGATCCCGAGGCAGGTCTTTGAGACCAACTCGCATACTACGTCCCAATATCTCTGATAGAAAATCGCGGGAAAACCATCGCTCCACGGGGCCTTGATCACATCTATCGAGAAAAGCGTCTTTTTCACCTCCCCTGGTTCAAAAATCCGGTCCAATTCAGCGTTTAAAGCCTCCGAGATCCTCAGCTTTACGCTCGGAGTCACTAGCTCAATACTCTGGGAAAAAGGCCTCTCCGAAGAGAAGATGTCACCAAAGTAACCAGAGACGATCCTCTCTATGTTAGTGTCTCCACTATGCCAATCACCGTGCTCATCCTCCAATCCTCTGATGGCGCTCCTCTTCCTCCTAGCATAAGCCTTGCGGAGAAAAAGCTTTGTATTCTTATCCCCACACCGCATCCAGGACACGCTGCTCCTCTGTCTACAATACTGCTCATCCCTCTCAACTAAGGCGTCGAGCTACCTGCCTCTCGTCTGAAGGCCTCCATGCAGAAATCCGGGCCAGATCGTCCCGCAATCTCGACTATTGTCTTTTGCTTCTCGATCCTGTCTTTGATCTCTCAGTTCCTCTCCCCGCCCCAGCGGGAGAATCTTTGTCTGCATTGACTGATCGCATCAGCTAAGCCCGGTCTCTGATCGCTACTCATGCCAATCCCCCAAGCTCTCCGAATCCGCCCGTCACACTTGGCCTCTCCTATCTAGGATTGCTCAAAGAATAATCTCCTCGTCCATTTGCTCCGACAACGATCTCTGAATCCTACTGTAAGAAGGATAAGAGAGCGATGATCCGATCTCCAAAACCTCAAATGTCGAACAGTGGCCGAAGGGAAGAGATCGCTCCACTCATGGATTGCAAGGCATTTAAAAATGAACTTTGATTTATAGGCAAAATATTAATGTTTTCAAAAATATTTAAGATATTTATTGACATTGAAATTTGGACCACATTTAGTAAATTTGGACAACATTTAGAGACTTAAGCGGCCAGATCCTCGCTCGAGGCAAGTGATCCTCATTTAGGACTAAACATGTCGGATCCGGTGTCTTGGATCGTCTTTTAGCTGTTGGGGGTCTTCGAGTTCTTATGATACCTGAAATAGATGAACAAACGTGAACTAAGAAAGAAAAACAGAAGTGGTCCTCTGTTTACTCTGACGCTCAACATTAATATAATGTGAGTGAAGTTTAGTATGACGAGGAGGATTGATGAGATCGAGTGAAGCATGGATACTTGGATCAACGATGTTTCAGGGCTCGAGTCTTGGATCTTCAAAAAAGAATCCTTCCCATTGAGAGAGAATTCTTGAGTGTGGTGAGAGTGAGAGTGAGAGAGAGAAGTGTTTCTCGGAGGAGAGATGTGGGTGGAAATTATGCTTATCTAAACTTTGATAGCGAAATTTACTTGTATAGACTCCAAGGGAGTCTTAGGCGTGTGCCTTGGGGTGGCTGGCCGGCATAGGCGTGGAGGCCGAGAGACCCTTTGTTTGGTGGCCAGGCATGGCCGGTCGGATCTTGTTCGATTCTAAAAGGTCGGTCGGCCCTTCTGTGAGGGAGGCATGGGAGGCCGACCCGCTTCAAGGCGTCTTTGAGAGGCCGAGCAACCTCTGATTAGGCAAATGAAGGTTGATCGGTCCATATGATGGCCAAGGGAGGTCGGGCTGCATTTGGATGGGGTTGGGAGGCCGACTAGTTTGGTTATAAAAGCCTTAGGGCCGGTCTGTTGGCAGAGATGCCCATAAGAAATTTAATTATTTACATATCGATGTAATATAAATCTCCCATGAGTCCTTATTGTAATTTGCTGATTAAATTAATAAAATTTGAAAGGTTCATTCATTCCTTTTTCGTTTGTTTGAAGATTTATGATATTCAATAGTCTTATAGTCCATCAAACATAACAATGTATGAAAAGACAAATTTGCGTGAACAAACTTTTCATGGTTTGGTTAAAACGAAATATTCACAATCTAAAGATCAACGAACTATTGATCCTAGTGTAATTGTTGGAAGAATCTATGGCATCTGGTTATGAGGCATATAAAGTTATGAACTCTATAGGTCTTCCAGTGTATCTTCCGAAAATACTGAATTGACCAGTGCACCTTTAGAGACAATGTAAGAACAAATCATTTAACATCTTATGTCTCAAGGTCACTATGTATGAAGTGCATCGTGCTTACCTTAATCCTGAAATAAGACATGTCATTCCATGACTTAAATATATTCATTTGAGAAAGCTACATTCTAGAACCAAGTTCGTGAACTATATGAGCTCTATTGGTGATGTATTGGGTTGTGAAGTTGACATGAGTATACTTTGTGAAGTTCTCATAGATATGAAATTCATGAACAAGATTGCTGAAATGCAATGTATATAACCTCATGCTTTATTACTTGGATTATGAATAAATGAAACGCACGGTATCCAAAATTAAGTAGCGACTTTATTTGGATGAAACAATGTGACTTGTTAGCTACTCGTCAATACATTGTTTCTTACTTATTCACAAGTAACAAATGAGTGAGGAAATAACAACTAGAATGGTAAAATGGTAATTTTATAAATCCCATCTAGATCATGATATTCATGAAGGGTAATCATTCAATAATATTCAGTGGATCCCCTCATCACAACTAAGTAGATTTTTTAGTAGAAAATATATTCATTTGAACCGAGAGATTAAGTGTCAACTCTTTAGTGGAGTCAGTTGACATTAAACTAGATTTTTAGTATCCAAGAGTCCTATTTAAAGCTTTGTTCATTTGGGTCCACGAGGTCACTATCACAAGTCATTAGAGTAGCGTTTGTTAAATTAGTGTTGGGATTGCTGCCCACAAAGGAGAATATTAGACATTTTATTTATTATTTGTAATATTTTGCTGAAATATTAATATTAATAAATAAGCATTCTTTTCCTATAGTTTGTGTTTATGTATGTATGCTACGCTCTGAAACTGTCATCAACGAAAAGGGTGTTAAATACAGATTTGACATGATAACCCCTTGTGACTAGTTTAAACCATTTGTTCGCAATCTTAAGACCGATTGAGCATTCGAGTCTAAGTAACGATTGTTTGAATGAATCATGATATCTTATCATGTGATATAGAAAGTTGTGACTCTATGATTTCATTCTTGATATCTTGTAGAAGATATTGAACAAGACCTAGTGATTCTATGGAAGCTCGATATAAACCCGTTTAATCTAGAAGCTCCAAGATCACGTACGAGGGGTACTTCGATAACTACCTTAATCCTGAGGTGAGTGCATAGTCGATGTTACACTTTATGTCATTTGATTTGTCAATGGGCGATGGCCATTTAATGGCTGCATCTGACCCGACGGTTGGTGACATAATGTTGTAGTGTTGGATTATGTGATTCAAAGATATGAAATTCGTGTACACATAATGTAAGTCATTGTATCACACTATGGTTTGTTACGAGATAGTGAATGAATTAATCTGGCCAGATAATCATTGAATATGAGATTCCTTGATTAAAACATGTGACATGTATTGACGTCTCACTTTATGTTTTTTCTCATTCACAAGTAACAAACGAGTTAGTGAAATAATAACTCTAGGGGTAAAACGGTAATTTTACATTTCCCGGACTTACTGATACACACGAAGGGTATTTTGGTAAAGTACACAGTGGATCGAGTACAGAAAAGTTCTGTGACTCCAAACGGAAAAATATGCGCGCATGAACTTAGAGATTTTCAATATTGGTCCTTTAGTGGAGTCGACCATTATTAAGAATTATAAGCCGGAAATAATTTGTGAATTATTGAGTCTATGCTTTATTCTCAAGCTTCGTTCATGTGGGTCCATAAGGTCTCAATGATGCACATTTAGAAGAGATTAATTGAACGCAATAAATTGATTTACTCATAAAATACAAATTGTGATTTGTATGGAGAAATTTATTTTCCAAGCGAATTAATGAATAATGTGTTATTCATTAATTATTGATTTTGTGAATTAAAGAACTTTATTATTGTAATAATAATTTTCTTGAGAATTCATAATAGCAATATTAGAAAATAAAACGTTCTCGTTTTATGTTATTCGATAATCATGAAACAATTTAATAACAAGTTATTAAATAGATGAGAGTTCTAAATTAAGTCGAATTTGGAAATTAAATCAAGGCAATTTGGGAAATAAAATTGAGAAACGAGTAGGACATAGGGGCCGGCCATTAACATGGTTTTGGGCTGAATATTGATTCAACAAAAGCCCACATGAAAGCCCATTAACAATGTCTATAAATAAAGGGTTTGAGGAAACCCTAGAAAAAGCTTGCTCTCTCTCTCTCTCTCTTCCCCTCCCTCTTGGCCGATCACCCTATCACCCGAGAGGACGAAAAATTTCGTTTCTTGTTTTCTCGTGTGCGTTCATCTGAGCCCACACTCATCTTCTCGTTTTTCTTCTTGTGTCATCGTTGAATCAACTTGTGGTTGTTTGGTCCATTTTCGTTTTCTGGAAATCTGACCTCCGAACCAAAGATTCGATGAATTCGACGAATCTGAGTCCGCAAACCCAGATCTCTCTCCGAACCCATTTAAGTCAGTTTGTTGCCGACGCAACGCAAAAAACGGCGTTCCGATCCGAGCTTCCATGAGCTCTCAGCGTCGTCGCGAAGTTTCGCCTGCGATCTGCCTCCGCCCATCCGCGCGAACCTGCGCCTGACTACGCCCGACCGCCCCTCTGCGTGTCCCAGCAGCCTGCCGCCTTTGTCCAGCCGAGCTTGTCTCTGCCCAGGACGCTGCCGACATCCCCGCTGTTCCTCCGCCTGAGCCCAGAGGTGCCTGCTCCTCTCAGCCGCTCCGGGGTCTCCTAGGGCCGCTGCCTTCTGCGACGGACGAGTCCAGCCGCTGCCGCCCGTTCCCAGCCTGCCGAGGACCGCGCGCCATCTGCTGCCAGCTTCCCGGACCAGCGCCAAGGACGCGCCTGCTTGCCGCCTTCGCTGCCCGTGTTGACGAGCCGAGGAAGTCTGTTGCAAACTTGGAATTGGAGAAGCTTGAAGATTCTCGCATCGAACTCGTTTTCAATTCCTCGACTGAGTTATTTATAACTCGACGATTTAAGTTTCGATAATCTTAAATACTCTTAATTAATATAATTGTTATGATTGTCTGGAGTGTTTGATTTTATTGAAATAACATGTTTAGAATTAAATTGTTAATTAACATGCTTATGATTTTAATGCCAACAGGTTGTTAGATATTAAATAGTTTAATATGATCGATCGTTTTTATTATTAATTCCGCACGTAATTAGTTATGTTTAACAATAATTTTTTTAAATCGTTAAGTAATTTCCAACAAATGGTATCAGAGCTATAATTGGCATTAAAATCTAAGTTGTAACTAGTTTTAAAATTTGTTTTAGCTAGTTGATTGTTGGCGTTTTTTGGATATGATTGTTTATTGCATTATGAATGTTATAAATTATGATTGGTTGTTTATGGATGGAACCTTATTGATATGGCCTTAGGATTTTGTTTCCGGTTACGTCCGGGTTATTTTATTTTTCTTTTAAATTGTGAGCCTCAATTTTCGAGGACGTTTAAGTTGTAAAATATAAAATTGTTGTAATCCAGCGACATAAAGACGAGGGACGAAGGAGACTTGGTGTTGGCTGCACGTTATTGAATGTGTGAGAGCTAAACCGAGAGACTCAATTTGGCCGCACGTTATTGAACGTGTGAGTGCTAATTGAGTGGGAGGAGATCGGAGTTGGCCGCACGATGGAAACGTGTGGGTGCTAATCCGATCGACTGAATGACGCGTCATCAAGCACCTCGACCGGAAATAATAGAAAATTAAATAGGATTTAATAGTCTATGTAATTATTTTATGAGTTGTATTTAGAAATAGGCCATTCAATGAGTTAAATTAGTTATGCTTTATTTAATTTAATCTCATTGCATAGCACGTCACACTTCATATAGGATAGAACGCCAACATCAAAATTAACATGAATTTGTCATATAGTTTATAATTAGATAATGAGTTATACATTGTAATCTGCTTTTAATAGAATATGATTCTTTCCAAAAACTAAGTGGGAGGGTTGTTTATCGTTGAAACAACCCACGGTCCCCGATGTGAATTTAATTGACTTAATGTGTGATGAACTAAGAGTCACCCTCGTGGCCCTCCTTTTAATGGGAGTACTTCGAAAGCATTAAGTTAATCAAGTTGTTACGAACCAAGCCTTAAAGAGAAACGATGATGCGGGGTCTCCCCTAGGTGAACCGTTATCAAAGTGACTTGATTAAAGACCCACACGTCGGTTGCACACTTAGACTTATGTTTTAAAGTAATCCTCCCTCGAGGCCCTGCATTAAAAATAAGTGACCAAAGTTTATGGTAATTAGTAAGAACTAGAAGTTGTGACTTCTTGGATGGTTCGAACTAAATAGTGATGTGTCACGACTATGAAAGGCGATTAATTACGGTTTCCCCTAGGAAAATTAATTAATCATTATTGTTCATAATATCATGAATTGCTTACATGCTTTCCTCACCATATTAGGACTGTTGCATGCATCATGTAGTTCGCATTTGTAGCACATACTAAATTTATTTATTTTATTATTTGTTTCAGCAAATGTCTTTTAAATACCCCACATAGAATTATTTTAAGTACACACAAACTCGAGGGTGAGAATTACGTAGACTGGAAACGTAACCTCAACATTGTATTGACGATGTAAAAGCACAAGTATGGTCTCACTGTCCCCTGTCCTCCAATTCCGAGTCATGACTCGAGTCAGGAAGACAAGACGCATATAACTCTTGGATGAGATCCAATGAGATTACAAGGTGCTATATTCTAGCATCTATGAGCAATGTGTTGCAGCAGTCTCATAAACATCGATACAACGTACAAAGTGTTGTACAACGTACTTGAGATGTTTGGAGGTTATAGGTGTCAGGCTAGGCAGCAAGCTTTCCGCAGTTTCTTGAACTGTAGATTGAAGCCAGAAACTCTTGTTCAGACCACATGCTTGCGATCATGGGTCATATGAATGAGATGGAGATTCTTGGATCAGAGATCAATAGAGACACCAAAATAGATATGATCTTGAAAACTCTCTCTGACTCTTTTAATGGTTTCCGTCTGAACTATTCCATGAACAAGCTCGAGTATACAGTCTAGGAGCACATGAAACAGTTGCAAACTGCCGAGGGTCTTCTCCCTAAGAACAAGAATAAGTCATGTGAGCTCAACGTTATTGAACATAGAGGCCTCGACATCTGGTTCTAAGAGGTTTAAGAGGAAGCCCAAAAACGCCAACCGAACAAGAATATTTGTCACCTAAGCTTATTACACGACAAACAAAGCGTCGCCCGGGATCTTAGATCGCGGGACATCTGACCATGTTGTTTGTAATTTGAATGGTTTTGAGAAAACTAGGAGCTCGAGTAACGGAGACTTCGGATTCACTTGGGGAGATGGAACGGAGATCAGAGCAAGATTTGTCGAGACCATGAAGTTTAGTTTTGGAAACAATACTTTATTATTGAATAATATTTATTATGTTCAGGACATTAGCAAGAATTTTATTTCTTTTGGTCATTCAGAAGAACAAAGATTTACCTTTAAGATCAATAATGGTATTGAGATTTTTGGTGATGGTTCTTTTATTACAAAAGCTCAACGTGTGGATTCGATTTATTATCTTTATCCCGTTGAACCGACAATCTTGGAAACCGAAGTGAATACTGATTTACTCGGGAAACATAAACGGTCACATATCTATGGCACTTGCGTCTTGGACATATTGGCCTAGATAGGATAAAGAGATTGACTGAGGATGGTCCTTGAAGTCTCTACAGGTGGGAACTCTTCCCACTTGTGAATCCTTTCTCGAGGGCAAGATGACCAAGAGGCCTTTCTCTTCGAAAGGTCTTAGAGCCACGCATGTTTTTTTGGAACTCGTACATACTGATGCATGTGTTTCATTTAACCTCTAGGCACGGGGAGGCTATGAGTATTTTGTAACCTTCGCCGATGACTACTCACGTTTTGGTTATGTCTACCTTATGCGACATAAATCTGAAACCTTTGAAATGTTCAAGGTGTTTAAGGTTTTAGTCGAGAAGCAGACAGAGAAACAGATCAAAACTCTTCGATCAGATCGAATGTAAGAGTATTTGCCTGGAGAGTTCGAAGACTTTCTTAGGGAAGAAGGTATTCATTCTCAGCTTACAGCACCTGGCACCCCGCAGCTAAACAGTGTGTCAGAGAGAAGGAATCGAACTCTACTAGATATGGTGAGATCGATGATGAGTTGCTCATCACTTCCCGATTCGTTCTATGGATACGTCTTAGAAGCGACAGCTTACATTCTGAACCAGGTTCCGTCTAAAACGGTTCCTGGAACACCTTACAAAAGATATGGAGTGGCAGAAAATCTGTTTTACACCACGTCCGTATCTGAGATTGTCTAGCACATGTGCTGAGACTAAAGACTAGCAAGTTGGCTGGTCGTTCAGAAGTATGCCTCTTCATAGGACATTCCAAAGAATCGAAAGGTTGCATCTTCTATAGCTCTACTGATCAGAAAACATTTGTTAGTACAAATGCTAGGTTTCTGGAAGCAGACTATATGAAAGATGCTTTACCGAGAAGCAGACTTGTGCTTAAGGATCTATTGGATGAAGTAGCTTGTACTTCAGAGAATAGAACGAGTTCTATTCCAATAGTGGAAGATACACACCCGGAACGAGAGACTCATGCGATTCGTCGCAATATCAGGACTGTACGACAGCCTGACCGATACATGGGTGTCGGAGAGACTTTCAGTGCAGTTGCATATCAGGAGGATGATGATCCGATATCTTTTTCCCAATTGAAACAGAGTTCCGAAGCAAACCTCTGGCAAGAAGCCATGAACGTTGAAATGCATTCGATGTATTACAACAATGTCTGGATGCTTGTAGACTTACCAGAAGGCATTAAGCATATAAGTCGATGACATATTACTCATTGGCAATGATGTTGGTAAGTTATTAGAGGTTAAGATCTGGCTTTCAAAACAATTTGAGATGAAGGATTTGGGAGAAACGGCTTACATTCTGGGTATTCAGAATATTCCGTGACTGGAAGAATCGGAAGTCAGCGTTTTCCCAAGCATCTTATATTGATAAGATCAGGGATCACTTCAGTGCAACACTCCAAGAAAGGGCAGTTACCCTTTAGACGTGGAGTGCATCTCTCAAGTAAGCAGTCTCCTAAGACACCTCAAGAGGTTGAGGACATGAGACATGTTCCGTACGTCTCAGCCGTCGGAAGTCTCATGTATGCTATGCTTTGTACTAGACCAGATATTCGCTGCACAGTAGGCGTGGTGAGTAGGTTTCAGTCGAACCCTGGACCCTAGCACTGGGTTACTGTGAAGCATGTTTTGAAGTACCATCTTATGACGAGGAACTACATGCTATAATACTCAGGTAGTGACCTGAATATGATGGGATATACCGACTCCGATTTTCAAACAGACAAGGATTTCAGGAAGTCCACATTAGGGTCAGTGTTTACCCTGAATGATGGATCTGTGGTCTGGAGGAGTATCAAGCAATCTTGCATTGCTGACTCGACCATGGAGGCCAAATATGTGGCAGCTTGTGAAGCTGAAAAAGAGGCTGTGTGACTGAGGAAATTCCTTATGTACTTGAAATTTGTTCCAATTGCAAGCGAGCCCATTACACTTTATTGTGATAACAGTGGGGGTGTAGTCAATTGTAAGGAGCCAAGAAGTCACAAGCGCTCAAAACACATTCAGCGCAAATATCACCTCGTGCGATATATTGTGAACTAAAGGAATATTGTATCTCCTTTGAGTCAAGTGGGAGTTTGTTGGGATTGGTGCCCACAAATGAGAATATTAGACATTTTATTTATTATTTGTAATATTTTACTGAAATATTAATATTAATAAATAAGCATTCTTTTCCTATAGTTTGTGTTTATGTATGTATGCTACGCTCTGAAACTGTCATCAACGAAAATGGTGTTAAATACAGATTTGACATGATAACACCTTGTTACTAGTTTAAACCATTTGTTCGCAATCTTAAGACCGATTGAGCATTCGAGTCTAAGTAACGATTGTTTGAATGAATCATGATATCTTATCATGTGATATAGAAAGTTGTGACTCTATGATTTCATTCTTGATATCTTGTAGAAGATATTGAACAAGACCTAGTGATTCTATGGAAGCTCGATATAAAACCGTTTAATCTAGAAGCTCCAAGATCACGTACGAGGGGTACTTCGATAACTACCTTAATCCTGAGGTGAGTGCATAGTCGATGTTACATTTTATGTCATTTGATTTGTCAATGGGCGATGGCCATGTAATGGCTGCATCTGACCGGACGGTTGGTGACATAATGTTGTAGTGTTGGATTATGTGATTCACAGATATGAAATTCGTGTACACATAATGAAAGTCATTGTATCACACTATGGTTTGTTACGAGATAGTGAATGTTTAATCTGGCCAGATAATCATTGAATATGAGATTCCTTGATTAAAACATGTGACATGTATTGACGTCTCACTTTATGTTTTTTCTCATTCACAAGTAACAAACGAGTTAGTGAAATAATAACTCTAGAGATTTTCAATATTGGTCCTTTAGTGGAGTCGACCATTATTAAGAATTATAAGCCGGAAATAATTTGTGAATTATTGAGTCTATGCTTTATTCTCAAGCTTCGTTCATGTGGGTCCATAAGGTCTCAATGATGCACATTTAGAAGAGATTAATTGAACGCAATAAATTGATTTACTCATAAAATACAAATTGTGATTTGTATAGAGAAATTTATTTTCCAAGCGAATTAATGAATAATGTGTTATTCATTAATTATTGATTTTGTGAATTAAAGAACTTTATTATTGTAATAATAATTTTCTTGAGAATTCATAATAACCATATTAGAAAATAAAACGTTCTCGTTTTATGTTATTCGATAACCATGAAACAATTTAATAACAAGTTATTAAATAGATGAGAGTTCTAAATTAAGTCGAATTTGGAAATTAAATCAAGGCAATTTGGAAAATAAAATTGAGAAACGAGTAGGACATAGGGGCCGGCCATTAACATGGTTTTGGGCTGAATATTGATTCAACAAAAGCCCACATGAAAGCCCATTAACAATGTCTATAAATAAAGGGTTTGAGGAAACCCTAGAAAAAGCTTGCTCTCTCTCTCTCTCTTCCCCTCCCTCTTGGCCGATCACCCTATCACCCGAGAGGACGAAAAATTTCGTTTCTTGTTTTCTCGTGTGCGTTCATCTGAGCCCACACTCATCTTCTCGTTTTTCTTCTTGTGTCATCGTTGAATCAACTTGTGGTTGTTTGGTCCATTTTCGTTTTCTGGAAATCTGACCTCCGAACCAAAGATTCGATGAATTCGACGAATCTGAGTCTGCAAACCCAGATCTCTCTCCGAACCCATTTAAGTCAGTTCGTTGCCGACGCAACGCAAAAAACGGCGTCCCGATCCGAGCTTCCATGAGCTCTCAGCGTCGTCGCGAAGTTTCGCCTGCGATCTGCCTCCGCCCATCCGCGCGAACCTGCGCCTGACTACGCCCGACCGCCCCTCTGCGTGTCCCAGCAGCCTGCCGCCTTTGTCCAGCCGAGCTTGCCTCTGCCCAGGACGCTGCCGACATCCCCGCTGTTCCTCCGCCTGAGCCCAGAGGTGCCTGCCCCTCTCAGCCGCTCCGGGGTGTCCTAGGGCCGCTGCCTTCTGCGACGGACGAGTCCAGCCGCTGCCGCCCGTTCCCAGCCTGCCGAGGACCGCGTGCCATCTGCTGCCAGCTTCCCGGACCAGCCCCAAGGACGCGCCTGCTTGCCGCCTTCGCTGCCCGTGTTGACGAGCCGAGGAAGTCTCTTGCAAACCCGGAATTGGAGAAGCTTGAAGATTCTCGCATCGAACTCGTTTTCAATTCCTCGACTGAGTTATTTATAACTCGACGATGTAAGTTTCGATAATCTTAAATACTCTTAATTAATATAATTGTTATGATTGTTTGGAGTGTTTGATTTTATTGAAATAACATGTTTAGAATTAAATTGTTAATTAACATGCTTATGATTTTAATGCCAATAGGTTGTTAGATATTAAATAGTTTAATATGATCGATCGTTTTTATTATTAATTTCGCACGTAATTAGTTATGTTTAATAATAATTTACTTAAATCGTTAAGTATTTTCCAACAATTAGAAGCTAAGTCAACATAAGTTCAAATTTTGAACTAGACGTATTTTACGAAAATGGTCTAAAGGGTATTTTTTCCTTAAAGGTAATTAATGTAAAATGTAAAAATAAGATTTTATTTTTCTCACAAATTAATTTAAAGTCACACAACTGAAAATTGGTTTTCATGCTTAGTGAATTAAATTTTGTGACATGTTATTGTATGAGCAACAATGCGAGAGTTTTTCCGTAATTTATTATGAAAAATTTAGGAAGTAAATATGTGTGTAGACACCCATATGGCCAGCCACTTTACATCAAGGGAGAGAGAGAAATATCTTCTTTTATTTGGTGCATTATTGCATATTAGTAATTGCCCAAAAGAAAAGAGAAAATGAATTTCTCTGAGAAGGAAACAAATGTATTTAGTGAGGAAACAAATTTCCCTCACTTATGACACAAGGGTGGCCGACTATTTAGAAGAGAAAGGGAGGAGAAAATTAAATATTGTGTCATGAATGCACAATAGGAAAGGGTAATTACCATTTCTTTTATTTTCTTCTCTTATTAATAGAGCTTCACATAGAGATGTGTAATAAGTTTTTGGTCTTGCCCTCTCTCTTCTATCCGACCACTTCTATCCCTCTTTTATTTTGGCACTAGGTCATCACCTGATCTAGAGAATTTGCTTATGATCCAAGAATCGTTCTTGGTTCATATTTTTCAATAGTGCCCACTCACTAAACTCTTCAAACACTCGTAGACTCTAGTAGCAGAAACGTTCGTGGTTACTCGAGAATGCAAAGACGAAAGGCAACGAAACAAGGAGAATAATTTTCATCCAAGAAGGGACTTCAAGATCAAGCAACAAGAGAAAGGTTAGTATTCAAGTATTTAAATAATGTTTTTAAATATATACATGTTCATGCATTTTGCCTAGGTTAGTAAAAATTGTTTTACTAGTTTAGAAATTTTTATATTATGCCATTATTGTGTTGATGATAATTTTTTCTTAACCATAGTCCTATTCCAATACGGTCGACCCTTGTTTGGACCAAGAGATGCCGGTCAGCTTAGCTATGAAGGTCTCAAGGCCGGCTGACCCTTGTTTGGGCCAAGGGAGGCCGACCGGCCTAGCAGTGTAGGCCTTAGGGCCGGCCGACCTAGCTGTGAAGGCCTTAGGGCCGACCCTTGTCTGAGCAAAGGAGGCCGGTCGACCTTCTCCTCACTGCTTCGGGGGGGGGGGGGGGGGGGGTCCGCTCGGACCGTCCTTCATTTATCGTAACTGCGACCACATTAGCTCCCCGAGTTTGGGATTGAGCGTACGATCGAATCAAAACTAAAGATAACTGCTATGAGGAAATTTGGTATCCGCAAAGGTGCGCTCGGCGTGACGGGCCGTGAGGACTTGAAGCATTCCGAAGGGCCCGAGCGTTATAAAGGTATTTAAATATAATTTTTTTCTTTACTTTTCGTATTTTTCCGTTCATACGTCATGGGTTCCTCGCATAATTCACCAAGTGGCGGGCCACTCGATTTTATCAACTCCATACTTGATCCCGCACGTGTCAAAAAATCATTCAATGAATCCTTATTTTTAATTATCTCCATCACCCTTCAATTCTTTCTCGACAACTGATCGTTTCCGCCGTCATTTTTCAACAACGCCTTTGACGACTTGTATTCAAGGATGGAGGATAGTGAGGAGTCAATGACCGGCGCCGACCATTTGGTGGCCAGTCTGTTGGTAATGATGGTCTCCAACTGGCCCATGGAGAGACTGCCGGCTGACCTTGACACTTCGCACGAGGCGGAGGCAGTCGTCGGCGAGGACCCGATCATGGGGATTGGCGAGGGAGAATAATCCAGATGCCGTGCATAGGTGAGCTGGAGGAGCGATGATCGACCCAAGGCGAGGGTCGGTCGACCGAGTCTGTGGGCGGGACACGCTGGCGTTGGCGAGCTCCCCCGAGGATTCGTTCCTCTTGTGTGCTGGGACGGATGATGGGACATCGAGGCCATCGGCAGCCGTAGAGGACAAACCTCTTCCCCTAGGAGCGGTGACCAAGTCTTCGTCGGTCCTGGACGGAGACAGTGCGACGACGACGGTCTGAGTTTTTGGAAACGCGGAGGATTCTTGGATTAGGGTGGTGACGCGACTAGCGATGATGCGCGCGAGGGTCGATCGCCTCAACATCCGTCAAGAAGTTTTGCGCCCATAACGGATGGAGACGGCGTGATGATGACGACAACCGTTTGTTTTGAACTCGGCCGTGAGGGAGATGATAGGGCTGACGTGGAGTCAGCCCTAGCAGGTTGGTTTGGCTTGCTGGCCCATCTGAAGGTTCGCCGGCGGGCCGGATGTCTGTGGTAGAGACCTGTCTGTTCGGTTCTTCTAGAGCTCAGGAGGCCGGTCGGCAAGACTATGAAATTTGGGGGCCGGTCGACCGATTTTGGCCAATGTAAAGGAGACCGGCCGGCTGACCCTCTTGGGCCTCAAGGGGTCGACCGGCTGGGCCTGGCCAATGGGAAGGAGGCCGACCGGTTGGGCCTAGCTAGAGGGAACGAGGCTGGCCGACCGGAGCCTTTTGGGCTTCAGGGGTCGTCAGTTAGGACAGGGCGAAAGACTCGTCCATGCACATGATTCGACGCGGTACAAGGTGGCAAATGGTCGAGTTCGGCTGGGGCGTCTATTTCTCTAAATGCGCCTCAAGCCATTGATACAACATGATTGAACCAAACGACTGCTTGGTATTCAACGTTCCGAGACTAATCATTGCCACATCTTTTCGGGCCTTGTGAGACGTTTACGAGATCCCATCTTTGGTTTCCCTCTGGAACCCTTTGGCAGAAGATCCTCCTACACGCCTGCGGGCTTTGTCTTCCTTTTGAGCCGATTCAGGAACTCCTTACTCTTTTGCAAGTTCATGTGGTCCAGATGTTGCCTTTTTTCAATAGACTAATCTCGGCGTGCCATATGATGCTCCATCAGGCGAGAAGGCGTAGAGTTACGGTTACCGATATTTGCAACCTCCTCACAGTTATTGAAATTTCCAAGAAATCGGGATCCTATCGGGCTTTGCATCGTAAGCAGTTTGCGATCGTAACCCATGTGTCGTCGAAGAAGCGGTATCTGTGGGTTTGAGTTTCAGGTCGGCGTTTGGGAACGCGACTTTGACCTGCGGTCTTGCTGCAGTTTTTGTCGGCAACGGCAAACCCGATGAAACCAAACTTGGGCGGGTCGTGCAAGGACTCCTCGACTCTCGTTGTCGGGCTTCAATATTTGACTCTCCACACTTGATGGCCATGAGCGGGTGGTTTGTGACTAAGGCCCCTCTGTCGATTCATTTTCTTCTGAACTTCGAACCGGATTCCGGTGATGAGTATGAGAGTGTACGGGTCCCTGTTGAGCCCATCAGTGATATGGAACATCTACTGCTCCCTTTCTTTGCCATTTTGACTCATGTTTGACCCATTTTTCAATTGTAGATGTCAAACCGCGGAGATCCTCTCGGTCCAGGGGGTCTGGACCTCACCTATCCTCAAGCTCGGGGATGTTGACGCGTGCGCAGGTCGTTGATCGCAGCACGAGGGATCGAGAACGGTCTCCTTCGCAAGCAAGAAATGCTGAGCGACCGTCACGAAACGTCCCGCGTCTTGATCTGCATGCGATGCTCAGTCGAGATCCCGAAGAGCCACTATAACGACATCGACCGACGAAACTGGTTCGTTATTCTTGACTGAGACTGCCGATTTGAAAGAGCGGAGCATCTAAGATTTTTTGGAGTTTTCCCTAAAATATTTTAAGGAACTTGTCGTCGTGAATAATTATCATTCATATTCTCCTGAATTTCTAAATCTTCAATTAGTTTTTAATATAAAATTAATAAACACCTTAGTATACTTTTGAATCCTTTAGTTGACAGTTCATACTAATTATATAAAAGAACTAAAATTTTGAATTTATTCTAATAATATTATTTCACTACAAACATTATTAATTTATGGATTAATTTTTATTTTACAGTTTGAAACTCTGATCCATCTAGATGTACTAGGATAGTACACATGATTTATTTTATGTTTATGTTTGCCTATAAAACTTCTTCTTAAAAAGAAAGTACCTATAAAATATGTACATAAACCTACGTACGTGTAAACCTAGGTGACCACTTATTTGTACTTGTACAAAAATGTAAGATCGTATATATGACCACTAAAAAAGTTACAGTTTACTTTTTTCTTTTGGAAAAGAGAAAATAGTATAACAGTTTACGTGAACGCAGAATTCATTGTACCTGATAATGTTATAGCTTAGTCGGTAATGCTCACTTCATCATCTACGAATGTTGGATTGGAGGCTATTTTTCAGACACGTTTCCTTGGTAAGCTCTTTTCTCTTTCATAATTTTTTATATTTAACTTTTGTCGTTTGATACATTTGTGAAGGAAGCTTCTTCAATTCTTTTGTGGTGGCTCGTCTCCCAACACCCAAGGCTAAGCCCACACCTTCATAATTACATGTTCTCATCTTCCCCATAATTGGAATATTTGTTATTTGCTATTTGCTATTTCGGTTTTTTGTTGGTCATTTTCTATATGATGATATGTATTTGTGCCCTATCTGCCCCACGTCTTTATTTTTATTATTGCCATTTCAAGTTGGAAGTGGTGTGATTGATCCCATTGATTGCAAACAAATGAAATTTATCGTTGATAATTAAAATAAATCAGTGATAATGCACACCTAGTTTAAGTTACAGTGCATGTGTTCAAACAAAACTTGCCTTAAAAAAATGAAAATTTATCTTCTAAAAAAGTGTAAGTTTTTTTATTACTCATTCTAGTGTTAAAATCATTTATCCGTTGATCATAGGCGATTGCACAATAGGTAGTCAACAAAATAAAAAGTGTAATACACATGCTATAAAATGTTAACATGGAAAATTATCATGAATCTACCACGTTTAATGTGTACGGAATAGGTTTTTTGATACTTTATGAAACTAGTCAATCTACTAAGTTATATTAAGATACTAACCCATTATTCTAAAAGATATATACTTAAACCAATTAATAATTAATTTATTCAGTCTACAAATTAAATTACCATAATCAATTAATTAGTTTACTTCAATATGGTGAAGTCTTTCTAATAAAATTAAATTTCTATTAGGTTTTGGACTGAAGGTGGGGTACCGAGTTACTCGCCTAATTACTCATAGAAGCAGTGTATATATAACCACTTCAATGATTAACGTTTCGTTAAAGTTATATTAATGATTTTAGTGCTAATATGACACATCAATTAATCATGTGGTTTTACACTTTTTCCCTTCAAATTCTCGGTCAAATATAAAACTTTGTTATTTCAAAATTTGAATTTCATTAACTGTACGTTTGAATTTTATTATATTCCAAAAGTCAATTTCATTAAAGCGCCGGTTTAAAATTGGTAAGTCAACATTTAGTTCTTAGAATTAAATGCAATCCTATAACTTTGGAAATAAAAAGTTATTTTATTTCTTTATTTAATGATAATATCGGCTAACTAGTTATAGTTTCCTCTAGCTCTTTCGAATTTAACATTTATTTTTTCATTATTTCGTATTCTCTCTCTCTCTCTCTCTCTCTCTATCTCTCTCTCTCTCTCTCTCTCTCTCTCTCTCTCTCATTTTCTAGAGATTTCGAACAATTGCTGGCCATTTTCTGAAGCTCACAAAGATGAAAAAATATTGTAAATTGAAAGTTGTTTTATGCGTTAATGGCCCAAGTCGTTTTTTAACTTTAGGTTTACACGAATTTCTAAGTTGATTTAATTTAGGAAGTTAATTTTAATTCATATCCAACGATTTTAATTTGTTAAGTCATGGATTTAGTTCATATAATGTTCTAAGATCTTATAAGTTTGGAAATAAAATTATTATTTTGTTTATTGTCAATATACTTAAAATTTAATTACTGGCTCTCTCTCTCTCTCTCTCTCTCTCTCTCTCTCTCTCTCTCTCTCTCTCTCTCTCTCTCTCTCTCTCTCTCTCTCTCTCTCTCTCTCTCTCTCTCTCTCTCGAATTATATCATAATTTCATCTCCACTTTTGTATTTTTAAAACTCTTGTTTTTCCATAATTTCGATTAATCCATGGACACTGAAAGTCATTTTAAACGTTAATTTCCAGAGTATTGAGGATAATATATTGTAATTTGAAAGTCGTTTTACACGTTAATGTGTCCCCTATTTGCATGACAACTATACAATATTTTTCCAGATTTTACAGCAACAAGATAAATTCAATTTATATGAACCCAAAATTTTCTAATATAAATATGATAAACACAAAATATCAAACTCTAAGAGAAAAAATCAAAAAGAAAAAATAAAAATAGATGATCATCGTCCTTCTCGTCTAGCCACCGAAGATTTGTAGCTCGGCTTGGTAGCACCATCAACGTCATTGGTGGCGAGGCAGAGCGGTTACACACACCACACATTGGGGCCGAAAACACACACCACACCTTGTAAGGTTCACATAGTCATGTTTTTTTTATAAACTTTAATAACAAAGTTTCCTGTATCTTATTCAAGACAACTCGTCGACGTCGAGAATGATCATGAGCGCTAGTACGCCGTCGGGAATGATTACAAGCGCTTGTTCACCGTCGGAAATATTATCCTTCTTCCTAATGAAGTCGGCAATTTTAGAGTTTTCTGGAAAATTTTTTGAAGAGAAAATGTAGAGTGAAATTTTAAGGAGAGAGAACCGAATTGTGTCGAATGGAATTGAATGGCTGTGCTAATTGTGATATAATTTTTGAAATTGAATACATCGATTTCGTTTTGATTTATTGACGTGTTTAGCGGTGCAATAATTGCACCCTTAATACTCGCAATTCAATTATTATTATTTTTCATTTAATGACGTGGAATCAAATTAAGCGGGAAGAGAACTTTGGCCAAAACCGTCCAAAAAAGTTTGTAAAAATTCTACATGTCCATTAACACAAATTTTACGAAACGTTGTATATTAAAAACCCCACATGTTCATAAGGTTATACTATTTAATGATCCAAACAATTATTATTATTATTTTATGAGTTGATGACTTTGGAGAAGAAAATTTGAGTGGGATTAAATTGTAATTACTGTGTGTTAATATTTATTGTGTAAATGAGTATAATATTGATTATAAATTTACAAAAAAATCGAGAATGAAAAATTAATGATAAAATTATACTCGAGTGAAATACAATATAGTTACTTGTTCACAAGAATTTGTGTTCGTACGTGTAATTTCGTTTTGTAGATAATAAGAATTTAAGAAAGTTCATGTTCAGACCGAACATATATTATGTAAGGACATCATTATGTTTAAAATTTAAACAAAATCATGTAGAACATATTTTTAAAGATAATTTTATTGCGGGTAGAGTTCAAACCACCAAACTTATAAGTGTAAGTTATGTGACATTACCACTAGTTTATTTTATCAAAATGGAATATTTGAAGAACTTCTGTTAAGGTCAGAAAATAAAATCTAGCAATTAAGAAGAATATACGACCAATGAAAAATGTTGCTATAAAAGCATATATAACAATAGACTCGGTGATCTCGTCGTTTTGGTGATGTTCCATCCCAGCTATCAAGTCGAATACATTTTATGATAGACCAAATCAACCTTATCACGATTGAACACATAGTAGCAGTGAAGTCCAATCATAACCACAAACTTAAAGTATATAAACACGATTTAAAGATAAGTCACTTTCATCGACCCGAATAAGAGTAATGCTAAAAACGCACGCGTTCAAAATCTGAATAACTAGTTCTCTTACTACAAATTTTAAAAAATATAATAAACATGTTGCCATTCTCCACATAATAAATTCACATATATTAGAATAGCCATTTTCTTTTTGTAAAATATAAGCAAAGAATAAATGAACCGACATTTATTTTTCCTTCGGCAATATAACTTATCTAGTTAAGGACGGCCACATTAATCATAGTAATATTCATATTAAAATAAGAACAATTGAACTCTTATAGATTTCTTACCCTACAATCTATTTTTGGAAGTACGTACGATCATTTTCACGATGATATCAATACTCACTATGTTTTTCAGCACTAAAGAAAGGGTAACAATAGAGGCATGCGAATCCGTGATTTCTCTCTGAAAAATGAAAATTTGAGTTTATTTATTTCCAGTGTTGGTCTCTTTTCTTATGGATGTTATGATCGGATTTTCACATCATGTCACCGAATATTTGCTTAACCGAATAACGAGAGTATTCAACGTATGCAAAAGAAAAAATATGAACATAAATTGAGTTCAGAATACCGACAAATATAACCGAATAGTTCGTATAAGTCATCGATATGTAAAGACTAGTAATTTGAGTTAAGACTTACGAAAGTCACGTAAGCATAAAAATCTTCGGAAATAACCATATAACGGTTATTGACGACACAAACGCACGATCTAAATAACCAACAACAGTTGTCATGAACGTGGGTCTGATCAACCTACATTCTCAGAAAAGAACATATAAAAGGAGGACGATGAGAAGGAAAAAAACATCTAAACACACACACATTGAATTTATAAAAATTGACGCTATAGCTTTATACAACGTTTCCATTTTGGATATATCCAAGGTTTCGTTAACAGATCCAAAATACACAGACATATTCGTTTATATATCGTAAACAGTCCAAAATACCCTTAATTCGTTTACATATTAAAAACATTTTTGGGGTATTTTTGTCCCCAAACTTTCACTAGGACATAAAAGGCCTTTAGAAGCGAGAAAAATCGTTTCTAAAGACCAAAAAGTCGCTTCTAAAAGACATTTAGAAGCGACATTAGAAGCCATATTGTCGCTTCTAATGAGTCGCTTCTAAATGTCAAGAACCAACTTTGTCGTTTGTAAAGCTATTTTAGGTGTCGAATTTAAAAGCAGCAAGTCGCCCCTAAAGTCGCTTCTAAGGGTCAGAAAAAAGTGAAAAAAAGCGTGGGAAAATTTGGTGGGTAACATTTAGAAGCAACATTGTCGCTTCTAAAAATCGACCTGCCAAATTTAGAAGCGACTTTAGAAGCGACATTGTCGCTTCTAAAAGTCAAACGATATTTTTTTTAATTTTTTTCCGATTTAATTTTATTAAATATTAAATTTATTATTAATTAATTAAAATTTGTATGAAATAAAATTAAAATTAATCATAATTAAATATACGAATTGAATTTAAATAAACGAAAGAAAAATAAATATGAAGTCGAAATGTTAAACATTCAAATGTCGATAATTCATAAACACACATAAACTAATAAAAATCATAAACAAAATAGTTATAAAAATTTGATAAGTCTACAACGTGAATAAAACTAAGATCTTTTTTCGCGTCCTCGACCTCGTCCTCCGTGTCTTCCGCCGGGTCCGGAAGGAGGCTCGATGTCGGGCTTGGGGTCGGTGGAAAATGATGAAGACGAAGGCTCGTCTAGGCGTCGACATGGCTGATCCGGAGTGTATTGCAAACCCGAAGCGCTCGAGGGACCGAACCGAGACATGTATTGGTTTAATTTCGCATTAAACGCGAGGTCGACATTGATGCTCGGGTTTTGGCTCAAACTAGCGGCTATGCCAAACACAACATCTCTGAGAGCTGCCAACTCTTCATTCTCATAGGACGACTTCGAACTCTCGTTCCCAACGGAAGAAGATGAGTCATTGTAGGTCTTGGCTTCAAGCAAGTCCGAGGGCAGCATGAGTAGCCCAATGCCCGTAGCCCAGTCACGTCGCATCCCGTGGACTTCGGTCATAGCAATCTTCTCGAAGTTAGTCGTGTCCACCGGACGTCCCGAAGCCCGAGTTGCTCTTATAGATCAGCGACACGAGCTATTATCCCATGCCAAATCCCTTCAACTTTGACTTTACCTCGTAATGTTTTTCTGGAATTCTATTCCCAATAGGATGAGATTATTTCAAGAGTTGCAGAAGTTCTGTAAATGACTTGTTCGTCCAATGGTTCATCACTTTGATGTGCATTAATTGGACCAAGAAAGATAATGATGAGAACTCTGTACAACCAGGGTACAACTCTGTATTCAACTCGGCAAATAGATCCGCGATCTGCTCTTCTTCAGCCACATCTTCTGCTGTTGGATCATTAAAATTATCATGGTCAATATCAATATTATTCCTGATACCTTTAATTGCGTCATGGACTCCACCAACATCGTCTTAGTCGTTTGAATCATTTAGTGCATGAATGACCTCTTCTCGTGACTCGCCATGATTATACCACCGAGTGTAATACTGAGTAAAATCATTTGAACATGAGATGCGCTCGAACCACTGGGATTTGTTGAGTTAGCGCATTACTGCAACGACGACAAGGACATTTAATTTTGTGGTCGCTGTTCATTTGGAATCGTGCAACTCGAATAAATTCGTTCACGCCCATTTCGAATTCAAGACTACATCGATTATTTTCAGTAATCCAATTTCGACTTGGATTTGATATGACCCTGAATATTGAAATTATAAGACAAGTTGTGAGATTGAGAACTATTGGAAAATATACATAGTATATAGGAGTTGATTGTTGTTGATATGATATCGGAAAGTTGTTGAATTTAGATATTACTAATTCATCATTTGTTTGATCGATTGGTATTATTTAAAAATTTACAGAAATTTGGGCAGAGTTTCCCCTAGAATATAAACAAATAAAAAACTTGAAATTTGTACAAAACAAATATATACAAACCAGAACTATCCTGTTGATGAATAAATTAAAAAGCTACATAAAACAAACTATATATATAATTTATATTCAACATATTCAACTTAACATATTTAACTTATCATTAATTTATATTTAATTTAACATATTCAAATTAACATATTCAACTTATATTTAACATATTCAACATAACATATTCAACTTATAACTAACCCATATTCAACATTTCAAATTAATTCATTTCAACGTATTATTAACATATTCAAATTAACTTAAATTCAAATTAACATATTCAACTAAACTTAAATTCAACATTCAAATCAACATACTCAAATTAACATATTCAACTAAACTTTAATTTAATATATTCAAATTAACATATTCAAATTAATATATTCAACTAAACTTAAATTCAACATATTCAAATTAACATATTAAACTTAACATATTCAACTAAATTTATAATTATTTAATTAACATAAAAATAACCTTATGAGAGGAAACGAGCAAGGGCAAACTATACGGCGGTCACTACGAGGGTGTGATCAACTCGATTAAAACGCAAAATTCTAAATAAATATTAAAAACCGGATTAAAACAAAACTAACAATTAACGCTATATAAAAACATATTAACAAAACTAAAAAACGATTAACAATTAAAATGAAATTTAACCAAACTAAAAAAAACTTACTGATAACGGGGGAATGAGGTGGCAGCCAGGGCAAACTGGTGGCGACCGGTGTCAAGGTGGCGGCCGAAAAATGGCTAATCGGAAAAGGGAAATTAGACTGAAAAAGATAAAAAAAATGACCTTGTGAGAGAAATGAACTTACTGGAAAAGGGAGGGCGGAGACCGGCGTAGCGGGTTCGGTCTAAGGGAGATGCGCGGAGGGGCGGCCGAAGACAGATGGGCGGAGGGGCGCCAGAGAGAGAGAGAGAGAGAGAGAGAGAGAGAGAGAGAGAGAGAGAGAGAGGTGTAAAAGAGAGAAGTGAAGAGGGGCGGGAGAGAGATGGGCGGCCGAAAAAGAGAGAGAGATGGGCGGAGGGCCGGGAGAGAGAGGTGAACTTACCGAAAAAGGGAGGGCGGAGACCGGCGTCGCAGGTACGGTCTAAGGGAGATGCGCGGAGGGGCGGCCGAAGACAGATGGGCGAAGGGGCGGACAAGGAGAGATGGGGGGAGGGGCGCCAGAGAGAGAGAGAGAGAGAGAGAGAGAGAGAGAGAGAGAGAGAGAGAGAGATGTAAAAGAGAGAAGGGAAGAGGGGCGGGAGAGAGATGGGCGGCCGGAAAAGAGAGAGAGATGGGCGGAGGGCCGGGAGAGAGATGTGGCCGGAGAGAGAGAGAGAGAAGGGGCGGGAGAGAGAGATGGGCGGAGGGGCGCCAAAGAGAGAGAGAGAGAGAGAGAGAGAGAGAGAGAGAGAGAGAGAGAGAGAGAGAGAGAGAGAGAGAGAGAGAGAGAGTGAGAGAGAGGGGCGGGAGAGATGGGCGGCCGGAAAAGAGAGAGAGATGGGCGGAGGGCCGGGAGAGAGAGGTGGCCGGAGAGAGAGATGAGGGGCGGGAGAGAGACAGATGGGTGGAGGGGCGGCCGGAGAGAGAGAGGGAAAGGAGGGGCGGGAGAGTGAGAGGGGAGGAAGGGCGGCCGGAAAAAGAGGGAGGTGCGGCGGGACGTTCAGAGAGAGAGAGAAGGGGCAGGAGAAAGAGGCTGGGGCGGGAGAAAATGAGAGAGAGGGGAAGAGAGGGGAGGGTCGGGTGCTTTAAAAGACCTAGAGACATTAGAAGCGACATTAGAAGCACCAAAACAACGATGTTTTGGTAAGTGGCGGCATTAGAAGCGACTTGTCTCTAATGTCGCTTCTAATGCCCAAAAATCTATACTTAGGTGAAATTTTGGCGGAGAAATTTTGGAGCCAAATAATTTGGGCATTAGAAGCGACATTAGAAGCCATTAGTCGCTTCTAATGCCCAAACATACTAAATATTTGGCGCAGGGGGTGCGAGCCAATATTTTTGGCCTTTAGAAGTGACTTTCGCTTCTAATATGTTGATTCGGACAATTAGAAGCAACTAGTCGCTTCTAAAGTTCAAAAATTTCATTTTTCGGGAAAAATAAGGGTGTTTAGTTTAGAAGTGACTAGTCGCTTCTAATGGTTAAAAGTCGCTTCTAATGCCAGCCGTCGCTTCTAAAGGTCATTTTTGTAGTAGTGTTTTGTAAACGATTTTGCATGGCTATTTTAAATCTATTAACGAACCTTGAGTATATCCAAATTACACATAGTTTACACCGCTATACATCAAAATCACCCTTAAATTTACGCATATAATCTATCTTGTAAACGTTTTTCTTATATTGAAAATTAGTCTTGTATAAGGAATATCTAAACTAAATATTGTTCATACTTTCATATTTTCGTCGAGACATTGTTGTACATATTTTCAAGTATTAACATTTGGCACTAGAAGGAGGGGGATTCATAGCGTTAGATTCGAATGGCCAATTCATCATTGTCTCCGATTTGGAGTCGGAAGATCATCGTCCGCAGACAGAGCGTGAGCAAATCGAGCACCCTAATAGGACAACTGAAGAAATCGAGGAAATATATTATCGTCTTTCCTTCCGGAACATTTCAAAGAGATGCGAGAGCATCTATAACTTTTGGAAAAGAAGAATAAAATCCTGGAGGAACAACTAAGAGAAACAAAAATTACTATTCGGAGTGAGATTGTAACTCCTTAAGAAAACAGTTTTATCCAAAGATGTAAAAAATAAATTAAAACTTTAGAAGATAAGTCTAAGAAGACTAAGAAGCATGTGAGGGAACGGCATGCAAACGAGCAACTGAATGAAAACATTGATAGCTCCGAGTCACTGATTACTCGCAGCTTTGTATATATGTATAATGCGAACAAAATTTTAAGAAGTTGAAAGAGTATCTCTCTTGGCCGCCCTAGTTGGTAGAAAAGTCGAGCAAGGAAGCCCATTTGATATTTACCTTGCAGTATCCAAGCACGGAGTTAGCTCGGCGTTGATTAAAAATGAAGGAGCTGTTCAAGTCTCGGTTTATTACACAAGCCGACGAATGGAATATTCGGAGACAAGATATCCAGAAATAGAAAAATTAGCGCTGGCTCTAGTAATTTCCTCAAGAAAACTACGACATTATTTCCTGGCACATCCGATTAAAGTCCATGCCAATTTTCCTCTTCGATAGGTCCTTCACAAGCTAGAAACTTTGAGACGATTAACAAACTTGTCGAATGAGCTCACACAATACGATATCAATTTTTTTCCAAGGCCAGTAGTGAAAGGAGAAGCAGTAGCCGATTTTCTTGCAGAATTTATATGCCGACCATTAGAATCACCGGTATGTGAAATTTTTGTAGATGGAGCAACGAACGAATGCAGGTCAAGAGCCGACATTTTTCTCAAAACCATATATGACTTTCAGGTAAAAGTCGTCTTAAATTTCAAATTCAAAACTTCAAATAACGAAGAAAAATACGAAGTAGTAATTAATGGGTTATAGTTCGCTAAATCATGTATCAATCTTAGAGTAATAGTTAAATCGGATTCACATCTTGTGATTAATCAAATTAAAAATTTAATTTTAGGCTAAGGGAACAAGTATGATGCAATATGCCACAACTGCAAGAGCTTTGGCCGAGGCATTAGAATACATTGAATTCATGCAAATTCCGATGGAAGAAAATCAGGGATGTCGACTTACTGGCAAAAATCAGAGCAGGATCAATAGAGACTCCGATAGAGCAGAAAGTCATTGACATTCATTCAAGAAGTATCCTAATGGAAGCCATAACTTTCATTGAATACAAAAAATTGGATGATTATGATCATTTAATTCTTGAGGTACAAAAGAATTGGATGATTATGATCATTGAATACAAAAACGATTCTACAACTAGGAATTTTTTGGCCTACAATGAAGAAAGATACCAAAAGATTTGTACAACAATGTGAATCTTGTCTAAGTTTTGCAAATATGTCACAAAAAACATTGACTGATTTGAATAATATTGTAAGTCTTGTCTTTTTCCGCTGAATGGGGAATTGATTTAATCAGATCAATGCCGAAGGCGAAGGGCATCTATAAATATACAGTAGTGGCAATCGACTATTTTGGAAAATGGGTGGAAGGCGAACCACTGACGACGATTACCAAAAGAAATAGAGAAGTTCTTGTGGAAGAATATTATATCAAGATTCGGAATCCCAAAAAAGATAATTTCGGACCACGAAACTCACTTCGATTGTGCTTAGTTCAAAGAATTCTAAATAAATTCAAGATTCAAATATTTTTCTCAACATCGATTAGGCCATAGGCGGATGGATTGGTCGAAGTGGTTAACAGCATGAACAAACAAGGTCTCAAAAAGCGTTTAGGATCGTTCAAAGGGTCCTGGGTGGATAAATTTCTCAGAGTATTATGGGGATACACAAGTTCTATGCATTCTTCAAACAAAGAGACACCTTTCTCAATGGGATTTGGCACCAATACCATGATTCTAATCAACGTGGGAGTAGAAACACACCCATGGAAATTCTATTCCGAAGAGGTAAACAATAAAAATTTGCAAGCAAATCTTGATTTCTTAGAAGATAAACTAGATATTGGACTAACCAAAACTCTGATTACTCAGGAAAAGGTTGCACGATGTTTTAACAGATCTGTTTGCAAACGGGCATCCTTATTATTCCCAAGGATGGCATTGTATCGTTGTTAAAACCGGTTAGACGATTTGATTCATATGTGATTTCGGCTTCCCCGATATTCATTCTAAGGTCGATTCTTCGTTTTGCTTGGGATGGTTTTGACTCTGATTCCTCGTTTCGCCCCTTTTCCCAGGTGAGGCATTTCCTCTTGGATGAATTCTTAATTCTCTTTTTTTGGGAGGTGGACCTAGATCGACGCCCTTAAGGTCGCCGCTTGCATACCTTTCTGTGAGTATCATCTTTGTGACGATGCAGTTGCGGGTGTCATGTCTGTACGCTTGGTGGAATTTGCAGTACGCGGATTTATCTCTCGGTCATTTATTTCTTGAAGGCTTGGCTCGTCCTCCGTTGTTGACGTTATATGAGTGTCCTGGGGCGTGAGGGAATCTTCTTCCCCTTCAAACCTTATATTGGGATTGTTTTTATGGGGTCTCGGATTGCTTTTGTCGAGATTTTTGGGAGGGGTTAGGTTTTTGTGTTTTTTGGCCAAAAGCATTCACTCTTCCTCGGCCTTGGCAAAATTGGATGCTCTGTGAATCGCGTCTTTGATCGTAATTGGCCTATTTATGGTCAGCTCTTCGCGATATCGCGAGTCGTGCCATAATCCGTTCTTGAGGGCGGCCAGGGCCGAGCCGCCGTCATAGTCGGAGATTTTGGTCATCACGGTCGTGAATCTTGTCATGAACTCTTTTAGTGTTTCGTTTTCGCATTGTTGCATGATCCATAAATCGGCCATAATGGTTTCGTCCTCCACCATCATCGAGTAATGTTTCAAGAAAGCCGCTGAGAGCTGTTGAAAATTATGTATAGTGCCTTCTCCCAGGTGGGAGAACCATACGAGGTCTACTCCCGAGAGATTTCGGCGAACAATTGACAATAGCCGACCTCCATCTCGTTCTCACGAAGGTGAGATCGTCCCATGGCTATCTGAAACCTAGTTATGTGTGCCTTCGGTTTGGTGGCGCCGGTGTATCGAGGCAGTCAAACCTACCCTACGTCTCCGACACAAACAGCGGTGATGTTTTCTGCGAAGGGCGTTTCCATGATTTCAGCTACGAGCTAGTCAATTTCCGGAGCCGAGCTAACGGACGAGTGCATCTTGGAGTCAAAGGCTCTGAATTTTGCCTCGATCATGCGGAAAAATTCGTCGAGGTTTTCAAGATCTGGTGCGATATCGCCGCGGTTTTGAGGTCCTTCCAGGGGAGGGGTAAAACCTCGAGATTGTCGGATTGTGGTTCTGCCATTTCTGGCGAGGTAACTTGTATTTGTGAGAACTCGAGACGAGTTCCCGAAATGGGGAGGTCCCCCATTGGGGGGGGGGGGGGCGGAAAAGGACTCTACTGATTCTGCCGGCGGGGTACACCCAACCTCGATTCCTAATTCTAACGCGGATTGATTTGATGCCAGGTTCTCCAGCTAAGATCGAGTTAGTGCCTTGAATTTTTCTTGTTGTTCCGACTTTTTCAGCAGGATTTCGTGGAGGGTCTTAAGCTCGGTGTTTGAGCTGGTTTCGATTTCGCCCTGCTCGATCGGGGATGCCATTTGTTGGTATTAATTGTATTTTTTCTGCTAGCATTGGGTATTCTGATGCTTTCCCACAGACGGCGCCAAATTGTTGAAGTGATTTTACAATTACTTCACCAATCAATTTATTCCAAAAAGTAATTACGAAGATCAAAGAGAGGGTCTCATAATTTCTTTAATGACATAATGAAAACGAGAAATTAATAAACATATTAAGGCAATAACTAGGAGCAATCTCGATGAAGATATGAACAAAAAGAAGAATATGATAAATTGAATAGTGTCGTAGCTTGTGAATATAATATTTTGTTTGAATTACACGTGAGGGAAAAAATGAGATATCTTACATATATTTATACTAATTTCTAAATATGAAGAAATCATCCCCATTTGCGCGTCGTGCTAAGTGTCGGCTGATCCCTTGTCAAAGTCCGGTTCTCCAGGCTTTCTCGGCGGGTTGATTCCTTCCTTCTCGCGGGACCGCATTGTTCGGGAATCCTTTGACCTCGCCTGCTTACTTGATGAATTGCGCTTCGTGGTTGGGCTGCGAGGTGGGGCAACCTAGTGGGCCGCACGGTATCTTTGTTTGGATTGTAGGCCAGAAAATTGTGCTCGTTTATACTTGTGATACCTTGGGTAAATCGTGCTGTTAGGTTGGATTTCAGATTGGGTAAGAACATTTCTTATAGATGAGGTATAACTATCCTCACCCAACTTTTCTTCAAGCACAATCTTGCTTCTAGGTTTCGCATTCTTCATAAAGTCCTCGTCAAGGAAACAAGCATTAGTGCTGACAAACATATTGTCGTCCTCGTGACTATAGAATGTGAAACCTTTGGTTTCCTTTAGATATCCAACAAACACACATAATTTTGACCTACTAGCCAACTTGCTAGTCTTTTGCCTAAGCACATGTGCAGGGCAACCCCAAATTTTGATGTGGCTTATACTAACTTTACGCCCAGTGCATCGTTCATAAGGAGTACGAAGGACAGTTTTAGACGGAACTTGGTTCAGAATGTATGTTGTAGTTTTGAGGGCATATCACCAAAAGGAATTAGGGAGTGATGAGTAACTCATTATTGATCTAACTATCTCCATCACAATTCGATTCCTTCTCTCTGAAACTCTTTCTGTTGAAGTGTGCCAGTTGCTATAAGTTGAGAAGCGATACCTTCTTCTTTAAGAAAGTCATCGAACTCTTCAGACAAGCACTCACCACCTCGATCGGATCGAAGGATTTTGATCTGTTTTCTAGTTTGCTTTTCCACTAAAGCCCGAAAAACCTTAATACGTTAAAGGTCTTAGATTTGTGTTTGAGCAATTAGACAAATCCATATCTTGATTAATCATCGGTAAAGGTAACGAAGTATTTGTATCCTCCCCATGCCTGAATTCAGAGCGGACCACATACATCAGAATATATTAGTTCCAGCAACTCGGTGGCTCTTCGACCTTTATCAGAGAAAGGCCGCTTGGTCATTTCTCCTTCTATACATGATTCACAAGTCGGTAGTGAGCCTATTGCAGAGGTTTTGAGTGGACCGTTCCGCACAAGTCTCTTAATCATATCTAGACTAATATGGAAAGTCTTAAGTGCCAAAGATGTGTTGATTTTATTTAGATCAGGAGGAGTAATTAGTTTTGATCCTCTTTGGTTCCCTAACTAGATCATTATATATTTCAGTGTCTAACAACAAAGATAGTATAAACCATTCTTCATACAAGTACCAGTGACAAATGAATCAGAAAAGGAAATTCAAATTCCATTATCAATAAACTTTAAATAATAATTCTGCTCAACAATTTGAGTTACATATATTAATTTTTTCCCAAAGGAAGGAACAATATACACATTATTCAAATTTAAAGTTCTGCCTTAAAAAGACAATGTCACGGATCCCACAGCCTTAGCAGACACCAAGCTCCCATTATCCCACTTGAAACATAAGTCGCCATCCTCTAAAATTTTTCTTTTCTTGAACCCATTCAAGAACAACAAATACGGTTAGTAGCAGCGGAGTCAATAATCCATGATGATACATTATTAGCTACTAAACAAGCTTCGAATAGTTCCTATACCAGAGTCCTTCAGCGGTGTGTATATCGTTCATTAGCTCGATAACAGTGTACCCTAGCTAATTAATGGAGTAGTTCAGGTTGAAAGTATCAAAAGATTCAGTGAGAGTTTCAAAGATCATATCTATTTTTGTTTCTCTATCAACCTCAGATACAAGTATTTCCATGCCATTGAGATAACTTATGATCAGCATCATGTATTCTCTAATAGGAGTCCAAACTTTCATACAACAGTTCATAAACTGTTGAAACACTTGTTGTCTAGCGTGACAAAAAAGGAACAAACCAAAAAAGGACTAAAAGGACTATTAGTTCATACAACAGTTCATACATTGTTAGGTTTGATTAAGGACTATTAGACTATTGAAAATCATAAATCTTCAAACAAACAAAAAAGGAATGAATGAACGTTTCAACGTTTATTAATTTAATCAGAAACTTACAATAAGATTTTAGCGGTATGAAGCTCCTTCATTAGCTCCGCAACAATGTAAGTTGCTGATTAAATTAATAAAACTTGAAACGTTCATTCATTCCTTTTTAGTTTGCTTGAAGATTTATGATATTCAATAGTCTTATAGTCCTTAATCAAACCTAACAATCTATGAAGAGACAAATGTAGATTTGCGTGAACAAACTCTTCATGGTTTGACTAAAACGATATATTTAGAATCTAAAGATCAACGAACTATTGATCCCAATATGATTGTTGGAAGATTCTATGATGTCTGGTTACGAGACATAGAGAGTTAGGAACTCTATAGTTTTTCCAGTGTATCTTTCGAAGATACTGAATTGAACAGTGCACCTTTAGAGACAATAGAAGAACAAACCATTAACATCTTCTATCTCAAGGTCACTATGTATGAATTGCATCATGCTTACCTGAATCCTGAAATGAGACATGTCATTTCATAACATTATTACTCTCATTTGAGATAAAGTCGAATTCTAGATCCATTACGTGATCTAGACAAGGCCTATTACTGAGATATTAAGTTATGAATATGTCATGAACCAACTTTGTGAAGTTCTCATAGATATGGAATTCATGTACAAGATTGTTGAGATGCAATATATATCACCTCATGCTTTATTACTTCGATTGTGAATAAATGAACTGCGCAGTGTCCAAATTTAAGTAGCAATTTTATTTGGATGAAACAATGTGACTTGTTAGCTTCTCGTCAATACATTGTTTCTAACTTATTCACAAGTAATAAAGGACTTGAGGAAATAACAACTAGAAGCGTAAAATGGTAATTTTATAAATGAAGAGTAAACATAGATAACATTTAATGGATCCGCTCAATATAATTAAGTTGAATTTGAGTAGAAAATAAATTCTTTTGAACCGAGAGATTCTCAGTGTCCACTCTTTAGTGGAGTCAGTCGACATTAAGCTAATACTCGGAAAAGGTTTGTGAAATTTTGAGCCCGAGTATAGAAGATCAAGTTTTGTTCATTTGGATCCATAAGGTCACTATTACAGGTCATTAGAGTAGGATTGTTAAACTAGAAGCTAAGTCAAAATAAGTTCAAATATTGAACTAGACTTTTTCTCGGAAAACGTCTAAAGGTTATTTTTGTCCACATGGAAATAAAATGATGTG
This sequence comes from Urtica urens, assembly GCA_958296335.1. Classification (NCBI taxonomy): domain Eukaryota; kingdom Viridiplantae; phylum Streptophyta; class Magnoliopsida; order Rosales; family Urticaceae; genus Urtica; species Urtica urens. The sequence continues at coordinate 952,608 of OY282522.1, forward strand.
AATGTCAAAATAAAATTTTGAATATTTTCATATGATGAAAATATAAATTATTTTCTAAAGCCGAAAATTCGTTTAACGCATTATGAAATTAATTTCGTTATTTGTGCAATTATAATTCTACTATGGGTATTTTAAGAATTGTCTTGAAAGAAATAAGGAAGCATCTAGAAGCTCCATCTAGGTAGAATTTCGGCGAAACAAGTATCAAGAAGAGAGTTATATTTCCCTTTAATAATAAGGATAATTACCCAAAAGAAAAAGGGAAATGAATTTCCTTGAGAAGGAAACAAATGTGCTAAGTGAGTAAATATATTTCATTACTAAGGAGATAGTATGGCCGGCCAACCTAAGAGAGAAAGGGGAAGGGAAAATCAAATATTGTGTCATGAATACATTATTATTTCATGAATGAATAATTGACCTTTATAGATTTTTCCTTCTCCTATAATATAGCCTCACATAGAGATGTGAGGTTTTAAGCTTTTGCCTTGTTCTCTCTTGCTCTTGGCCGATCCCTCTCCCTCTCTCTCTCTAGATAAATACATCTTTTATTTTGGCACCTAAGTCCTCATTAGACTTAGGCTAAATTATTTCTTTAGCTCATAGACTTGTTCTTGAGTTATTGTGTTTAATTGTGCCCACACACAAATCCTTCTAAACCTCTATAGACTCTTGTAATAAAAACCTTAGGTTTCTCAAGTTCAAGACTAGAAGTGAAGGAATCGAGCTAGAAGATAAGATCCACTTTTCTCAAGACGCTTCAAGTTTGAAGACACAAGAAAAGTTAGTATTCAAGTAGATTAAATAATGTTTTTAATTTATAACATGTATATGTACTTTATCTAGATTAGTAAAAATTGTTTTACTAGTAAAATAAATTTTTATATTCCGCCATTAATATGATTAGTGATAAATTTTCTTAACCTTAGACCATTCCAACATATGCATTAAAGACAGTCGTGCATATATTAAATCATGTTTCATCTAAATATGTATCCAAAACTCCTGTGGAAATATGGAACGGAGCTAATGCTGGTTTGCACTATTTCCGAGTATGAGGTTATCCCGCTCATGTCTTGTAAAAGAAATCAAGAAAGCTTGAACCAAGAGCAAACTTATGTTTCTTTGTTTGTTATGCTGAAGAGACAAAAGGTGGTACCTTTTATGATCCTACTGATAGGAAAACTTTTGTTTTCACTCATGCTAATATTTCTTAAAGATGATTATGTGAAAAACGATAAACCCTGTAGTAAAGTTTTACTTGATGAAGATGTTAGATCAATCTTGATGATTAACATCCAAAGGAATCCATCTCCACCTACAATTGTTGTGAGACTGAAAGATGAAGAAGAAAACACAAACATTGGTCCAAGTGCTACACTGCCTCATCGTAGTGGGAGGGTCTCTGGAGAGCCTGACCGATATCTTGGCTTTAAAGAAACAATGTTTGCATTGGATGCGAATGGTGATGATGCCGTGTCATTCAATGATTCCACGGTCGACTTGGACAAAGAGAAATGGCTTGAAGCTATGAATCTTAAGATATAATATATGCACTCAAACTCAATCTAGATTCTCGTAGATGCACTCAAACAAATTAGACCGATTGGGTGCAAGTGGATTTATAAGAGGATGAAAGGAGCCGATGGACAAGTCGAAACCTATAAGGCTAGACTTGTGGCTAAGGATTTCACCTAGATAAAAGGAATCGACTACGACAAAACCTTCTCTCCTATAGCCATGTTTAAATCCATCAGAGTTCTTCTGGCCATTGCCGCTCAATATGATTATAAGATTTGGAAAATGGACGTAAAGACAACATTATTGAATAGCTATATGGAAGAAGAAATCTATATGGCTCGACCAAACGAATTCAATGTAAAGGGTCAAGTGCACAAAGTTTAAAAATTATTGAAGTCCATTTATGGACTCAAGCAAGTGTCTAGATCCTGGAATAAAAGGTTTGATGAGGTGATCAAGACTTATGGTTTCGAACAAAATCTTTCAGAGCCTTGTGTTTACAAGTACTCAACGAAGGTTGTTGTTTTCTTAGTTCTTTATTTAGACGATATACTCCTTATAGAAAGTGATATCGATGTGATGTCTGACATAAAGAAGTGGCTGGCAAAGAAATTCCAAATGAAGGATTTGGAGAATGTTGCCTTTGTTCTTTGAATCCAGATCATTTGTGATAAGAATAACAAATTACTAGCTCTGTCTCAATGTACTTATATTGATAAATAATTTCTCTCTTCTCGATAATAGGGAATTATTACTAATACGCACGGGGTTACCCCTGTCAAAGAGCAGTGTCTTAAGACACCTCAAGAAGTGGAGGATATGAGTCAAGTTCCATATGCTTCAGAAATTGGGAATCTGATGTATACAATGTTCTGTACTAGACCTTACATATGCTATGCAGTGGGAGTCTGACATATGCTATGACGTGGGACTTTAAATAGTTCTCGGAAATCCAAAGATTCTTGTACGAACGGTGTTGGGGAGAAAGGTTTTCAATTTTTGAGAAATTTTTAAGGGTTGATCGGGTACGAGAAGTCTCCGTAAACAAAATAATATATAAGTAAAAAATTTAAACCAAAAGCGAATTATAGTAAGTATGACTATACTCACCGAAACCTGAATAATTACTCGGAATCATGAATTTTTTTTCGGAAGATCAACATTCCTTGCAATAGGCGGTAAATCAGTGGTCAAAGAAAATTTCCAAGTTTTGATGGTAAGTTTATACCAAATGCCGCAACGAGGATTCGGTATAAATATATTGTAAAAAGGGACAACAGAAGACGGGGGATCAATCCCATAATGTTTTTGCAAGAGCATTCTTACAAACAAATGCTCGCTAAACATTGAGATTTAATTGAGTGGGATCTACGATAGATTCGCAATAAAGTTTGTGATAAAAGGTTGAAAAGAAAGACACCCGATCACACGCAACAACAAAGAATTAACTACAATCAGTCCATTGGGTGGTCCGCGAGCTCTTTTCTTTTCATCAGGAACTATGTAAAGGTAAGAGTCTGGGACGAAAATAATTCTTTGGAGACCGTCTAGGTAAGACTCGAATGTGTGAGAGTCTTGATGCTTGACTGAAAAAATCTATTTCTTTTCTCTCTTTGGAACTCCATGGAATATGAACGTCATCAGAAGAAGTATCATCGAAAGATCCTTCGGATCTCCTCCTCAGATTTTGGATCCGAAGAATCTTCACGACAAGAACAATGACGAGACCCAGATACTTCCTCGGAACTGTCCCAAGAGTTTGAACTGCTTTTCTTCCTCTCTTCGTAACTATTTGTTTTTGATAAGGCAACAGATCCGAGGAAAAAATCGGCCTCGGACATATTTGGTTTTGGGAAGATTTAAATATCCTACAAAACTACAGATAAATTATTTTTCTAATGGAAAATCACACTATTCAAAAATAAAAGAAAACAAAATGAATAATGGAAAGAAGACTACTCACCGAATTAAGATCAAATGTCGAGCAATGTCCGAGAGCGACTATGGCGCAAAAGTGATTCTGAAAAGCATCAAAATCATATTTATAGAGCAGCAATCGTCATGAAAATTGTGTCTCTTTATGTCAGACTCATCTCTTATAATGACCCTTAGCTTCCTTGGGAAACTTTGGACGTCATGCAAAATAAATTTTGTAAATTAGCATATATACATATATATATTTCTTGCCAGCTGGAACATTGGAAAATTGGATAAGTAAAACCGAAGCTCGTGCAGTTCGCACTAAGTAATTTTTATATGTAAGAAACTAGAGGGTAGTGTTATCACCAGATTTTCACATTACCTTACTGAATATTTGCTTGACCAAATAACGAGAGTATTCGGCATAGGCAGAAGAGAAACAAATATGGACATAAGTTAAGTTCAGAATACCAACCAACATAACCGAATAGTTCGGATAAGTCATTGGTATGTAAAGACTAGTCATTTTTATTAAAACTTACGAATGTCATGTAACCTCAAAAATCCTCAAAATAACTATATAACGGTTATTAACGACACAAGCGCATGACCTACATAACCAACAACAGTTATCATGAAAGTGTTGGGATCGGTTAACAATTAACGTATTAAATAATGAAACATATCTAATATGGAGGAATTTCAAAATTTCAATATAATATGTGTAACTCGTTTCGTAACATAGTGAACAACCATGGCAAGACCTAACATGTCAATTAATTTCTAAACATCTAATTCAGCAATCCACACACACAAAATATGCTATATCTAATTATAGAATTCAAATCAAGATCGGATCTTAGAAAACTTACGGTAGTCGTCGATAACTTCTCGAGTCTCCTCTCTGTCTTCAATTAGCGAATTCCGGAGCTTCCTTTTATATGCACCTGAGTCTGAATCCCTCGCACATATTGTTGGAATAGGTCTAGGGTTAAAGAAAAATTTAACATTAATCGAATTAATGGCGGAATTTAAAAATTTCTTTTTCAAGTAAAACAATTTTACTAACCTAGAAAAAAGCATATACAAGGTATATATTAAAATCATTATTTAATTTACTAGAACACGAACCTTTCTCGAAGCTTGATCTTGAAGCGTCTCGAGAAGGTAAATCCTCTTCCTTGGCTCGCTCGTCACCTTCGCACCTAATCTTGAATCCGAGAAACCTAAGATTTTTATTACATGAGTCAATAGAGGTTTTGGAAGGATTTGTGTGTGGGCACAATTAAACCATATGAACCAAGAACAATTCTTGGATCATAAGCTAATTCTCTAGATTGAATGTGAATCTAGGTGCAGAATAAGGAGAGTATTTTGTAGAGAGAGAGAGGGGGGGAAGTTCGGCGACAATAGGGAGAGAGGAAGAAAATTGCTTAACCTTCACATCTCTATGTGAGGCTCTATTTATAGGAGAAGGAATAATCTATAAAGGTCAATTATTCATTCATGAATGAATAATGTATTCATGACACAATATTTGATTTTCCCTTCCCCTTTCCCTCATTGTATGGCCGGCCATATGGGTGCATAAGTGAGGAAATTTGTTTCCTCACTTAGCACATGTGTTTCCTTCTCAAGGATATTCATTTCCCTTTTTCTTTTGGGTAATTATCCTTATAAGAAAAAGGAAATAGAACTCTCCTCTTTGATGCTATGTTGGCCGAATTCTTCATAGGGTGAGGGAGCATCTAGATGCTTCCTTATTTCTTTTAAGATAATTCTTAAAATACCCGTTGTAGAATTATAATTGCACAAATAACGAAATTAATTTCATAATGTCGCAAACGGCTTTTCGGCTTTAGAAAGTAATTTATATTTTCATCAAATGAAAACATTCAAAATCTTATTTTGACATTCACATCATTTTATGTCCTAGTGGACAAAAACACCCTTTAGACATTTTCCGAGAAAATGTCTAGTTCAACATTTGAACTTATTTTGGCTTAGCTTCTAGTTTAACAATCCTACTCTAATGACCTGTAATAGTGACCTTATGGATCCAAATGAACAAAGCTTGAGCTTCTATACTCGGACTCAAAAGTTCACAAACCTTTTCCGAGTATTAGCTTAATGTCGACTGACTCCACTAAAGAGTGGACACTGAGAATCTCTCGGTTCAAAAGAATTTATTTTCTACTCAAGTTCAACTTAATTATATTGAGCGGATCCATTGAATGTTATCTATGTTTACCCTTCATGAATATCATCAACTAGTTGGGATTTATAAAATTACCATTTTACCCTTCTAGTTGTTATTTCCTCAACTCCTTTAGTACTTGTGAATAAGCTAGAAACAGTGTATTGACGAGGAGCTAACAAGTCACATTGTTTCATCCAAATAAAGTCGCTACTTAAATTTGGATACTGCGCAGTTCATTTATTCACAATCCAAGTGATAAAGCATGAGGTGATATACATTGCATCTCAGCAATCTTATACATGAATTCCATATCTATGAGAACTTCACAAAGTTGGTTCATGACATTTTCATAACTTAATATCTCACCAATAGGCCTTGTCTAGATCACACATGGGACCTAGAATTTGACTTTCTCAAATGAGAGTATTAATGCTATGAAATGACATGTCTCATTTCAGGATTCAGGTAAGCATGATGCGATTCATACATAGTGACCTTGAGATAGAAGATGTTAAATGGTTTGTTCTTCTATTGTCTCTAAAGGTGCACTGGTCAATTCAGTATCTTCGAAAGATACACTGGAAGAACTACAGAGTTCCTAACTCTCTATGCCTCGTAACCAGACATCCTAGATTCTTCCAACAATCATACTGGGATCAATAGTCCGTTGATCTTTAGATTGCGAATATACCGTTTTAGTCAAACCATGAAGAGTTTGTTCACGCAAATCTACATTTGTCTCTTCATACATTGCTAGGTTTGATTAAGGACTATAAGACTATTGAATATCATAAATCTTCAATCAAACTAAAAAGGAATGAATGAACGTTTCAACTTTTATTAATTCAATCAGCAAATTACAAAGATTTATATATTACATCAGTATGTAAATAAACAATCTTTCAATAAGGACTTTACAAAGATTTATATATAACATCAATATGTAAATAAATAATCTTCTTGTGGGCATCTCTGCCAACACATATCTCCTTGTATGAATGGCCTCCTTGAATCCTCTCAAAGAAAGACTCGGCTCATCCTTGCTTGTGGAAAAGGTGGTGCATGGCCAAAAGGGGGGAATTCACTCTAACAACCACGAAACGGAGCCACCATCAAATCTTCATATTTTATTGAGGTTACGAAGGTAGCCTCTTCTATGAACATGATGAAGGTAATGATCACTCAAAAAATTAATAGACGAACGAAAAACGCCTTTTTCTTGACCCTAGGGTTCGGCCAAGGAAGGACCAAAAGAGGCTAGGGTTTTGAAAATCACTCTCCCTCTCTCTAGAATTCTCAACCAAAGGGAGACTCTCTCTAACTAGGGTTCTCAGCTAGAATGAAGGATTTGGGTTGAGCCTGAAGTTCTTGTCTATTTATTGAAGAGATAACAAGCCAACTTAAACCCGTTAATTCTTTTGAATGAGTTTAAACAATTTCCTAGCCCATAAATCAATATATATGGTCGGCCAAATTGATTTATTTTCAGTCCAAATTTATTTGATTTATTTCTAAAATAATAACTAAATTATAACATCTCATTAATTTAATGACAAGTCATCAATCATCTGTTTGAAATTGGTTAACAATTACCCTATTAAGTCATGAAACATATCTATATATGGCGAAAATTCATAATTTGACCTAATATGTAAAAAATTTAAACATATTATAAAACCATGGCATTAAAAACAACCTAACATGTCAATAAATTTCTAAACATGTCAACAAACAATTCAGACACACAAACAATTTTATAACTAATTATAGAAACCAGATCGAAATCGTTTAGACAGAACTTGCGGTTGTCGATGACAACTTCTCGAGTCTCCTCTCCGTCTTTGATCTACAAGAATCAATCCCGGAATGCGCCTTTAGCCCTTGGCCGAGAACACCACACGTGCGCGCTTAGGGTAAGATCATCGCGTGCCTTTTGCTTTGGGGCGGATCTTCATCACACGTCTTTGCCTCGGCCGAGTGAACCTAGAAACGGATCTGCGTCGCACTTGCTTGCTGTGGCCGAGAGATGCTGGATCCGAGGATGACATGCGCACGTCCAAAAACATCTTTGACCGAGAGCAAATCCACACACGCACCTAGGATGTCAAAAAAATCCCTCCTTGCTCCTTTAGTCAATTGTGGCCGGCCCTTTACTCAAAAAAATCACTCAAACAACCACAAGTTGAGTCAATGATAATATTATGGATTTTTGGAAGATCAATAGGGTGGACTCTTTTGTGAATAAGGGAAGAACGAGAAACTCAAGAATCAAAGAAGGGTTGCCGGGAAACAAAATTTCCTCTCTCTCCCTACTAACGTTCGGCCAACAAACACCAAGGCGAAAGGGAAGTGTCTTCGCCGAATATTGGTGTAGGGATTTTAGAGAGAAAACCTCATTTTATATTAGAGAGAACGGGCTTAAGTTAGGTCAAAATCCAATAATAGCCCGCTAGTCAAACTTAAGCTCATTAAGCTGTTTTAAATGATATTAAATAATATTCCAGCCAATATATCAATATATATAATCGGCCATATTATTAATTTTATACTCCAAATTTTAATTGATTTCTTTCTAAAATAATATTTATTTAAATTAGAATATCTCATTGATTTAATGACATGTTATTAATTTTGTTCATACTATGCAAAGTACGAAACGAGAAAATATTATTTTTGTCTTTTATTTATTTGAATCCCAAAATTGTATTATTATCAATATAATTATACAATAAGATTCATTAAATAAATGTAATTAAATAACCAATTATTTAATTAATTACGAAGAAAATAATTTTCGTAGTGTAAATCACTATTTACAGCCAGTGAGAAAATCAACTTATTCTTGTTCACTAAAACTCGTCCGACAGTCTATCATTGAGACCTTATGTACCCACATGAACGAAGTTTCATAATAAAGTTCAGACACAAAAGTTCGCAAACTTTTCCCGACTTTTAATTCTTTTAATAGCATTCGATTCCACTAAAGAACCAATATTAAAACCCTCTAAGTTCATATGCGTTAATATTTTTGTTTGATATGATAAAACTTTTTTTCACACAATCCATGGTGTATTTTACGATATTATCTTTTTTGTTTATCATTAACTTAGAGGATGTAAAATTACCGTTTTACCCCTGAGTTATTATTTCACCAATTCTTTTGTTTTGTGACCGAGAAAAACATAAACTGAGATGTCATAACATGTCACATGTTTTACTCAAGCAATGTTTTATTATTTGACTTCTAGGCTCGGTTTATTCGCTCAGACTCTAATAACAAAGCATGATGTGATACTAATGTCGCAGTATTCTTGTTACACAAATTCCATATATGTGAATCACATAATTCAACAAATAATATTATGACACAAACCGTTGGGTCAATAAAAACTTATTCAGACATTGCCCATCGACTAATCAAATGTCATAAAGTGTTACAAAAAAATATGTATTCACTTCAGGATTTAGGTAATTAGCAAAATGCTCCTCGTTTGTGATTTTGAAGTTTCGAGAGATTGAACGTTTTATCTCGAGCTTTAAAGTGTCACATATCTTGTTCAATATCTCTATCAAGACATCGATAATAAATTCTAGAGTCACAACTCTCTAATCACAAGATAAGATATCGTTAATTTATTCAAACAATCATTACTCAGATACAATTGCCCAATCGATTTTTAGATTGCGAACTATTATTTTAAACAAGTCATTAAAAGGTATCTTGTCAAGTCTGTACTTAACAATTCTTTCGTTAATGACAGTTGCAGGATGTAGACATACATGCATAAACATAATGTTGAATAAGAATAAATATTTAATTTTATTTAACTTTTAACAAAAAGAATACAAAGTATATTAAATGTCTTATATCTCCTTTGTAAACACAAATCCCAACAGAATGTGGGTTTGATCAACCCACATTATTATAAAATAACATATAAAAGAAAGAGGAGGAGGAGAAAAAAATGAAATCTAACACACACAAATACGCATATAACTTTTCTGTAAACACTATTCTTATATTAAAAATTAGTCTTGTATAGAAAAAATTCGGACATTATTATAACTATTTTTAAGCATCGACAATCAATTTTTTGAGAAAGGCTTATTTGTGTTCAAATTTTAAGTGTCCTCGTTTATTTGATCAAATACATGCTCTAAATGAGCGATTATCATAACTTTGTGTTAGATTGACTTCGATTTGAGTTGTTTATTTAGGTACTTTATATTTTGTTTAAATGTATTTTATACTAAAATATCATTTTTTGTCTATTTTAAGTGTCCTCGTTTATTTGATCGAATACATGCTTTAAATGAGCGATTATCATAACTTCGCGTTAGCTTGACTTGATTTGAGTTATTTAATTAGGTACTTTATATTTTGTTAAATGTAATTTATACTAAAATATCATTTCTGTTTACTTTCAAGCTGATTTTTTTCTAACATTTATTTTTTCTCCCTCAAGGTCAAATTTGTTTATTTTTTCTTTATTTTATTTTCAAAAATTTGGCGAATTGACCTTAACTTATAAATGTAGTTTGCTTTTGTCCAACGTTTGGTAAAACTTTTGTAAATGTCCAAAATGATTAGGTGGCACACTTATTAAAGTTTATTAATTACATGTATATCCTTCTTTTTACGACGGAATTTTTTATTTATTACTTAGTTGTTTTTTAAATTTTCGGAACAAAGTTTTAATAGTTTCCTCATTGATAAATAAGTCAATTGGCGGTTAACACTGTAAATTAATATTGAACTTACACTGTAAATTGATTTTATATACAAATTATCCTTAATTGCATACTAATTAACAAAACACATTTATTTGACTAAAAGAAAGATAATCAAAATTTCATACAGGAATTTGAAATTAAAATCAAACACAAAGAAAAAGAACAAAAATAATTAAAAAAAATTATTACCACAGGAGCCAAACCAGCGTCCTCCATCGGTGTTCGTCTTTGCTTTCGTCAGCGCCTCCATCATTGGCGTCGTAGCCACTGGAGCCATACCGACGTCCACCGAAAACTAAATGTTACAGAAAACGAAATATCCAGTGGAGAAGAAGATCAATAATCGCTGAAGAATATGAAAAAATGAAAAACGAGGAAAATAATCGCTGAAGATAACAATGAACAATAAAAACTAGAATAAGCTTTGTTAATACCTGTTAATCGCCGAAGAAAATGATGAAGAAGATAAACCAGAAGAATCTCCAACGATTTCATGGCCAATCGGGAATGAAAATGGGAGTTTAGAGAGGAGACTCTTCAAATTTCTTCTTTTTGCATGTAATTATATTTCTCTCTCTACGTTTCATATTCTCATTAATGCAAATATAATTTACGGCCAATTTTATTGTTGTCATTAACCGTCTAATTTTTAAAAAATTCATTTTCTAATACTTCGGCGGAATTTTTAAATTTGGAGTATTTTTGGTACGAATTTTTTGTTAATTAAAAGTGTGGACATTTACAAAAGTTTTACCAAACGTTGAACAAAATTAAATAACTAAACCCTTACGGAGCTGTATAGTACATTAATCATTTTTTTGTCTTCTTTTTGATTGAAGATTGTGACGATTCAAATGTATATTATATTCACTGATTTATTATATATTATTGTTTCGTAATTATTTTTAATTTTATTTCTAACAAGGGTATTAAGATTTTTTGTTAAAAAACTGATCACATGACCAAAACGTGATAAGAAAAAAAATTAAATATCCGAGACTTTTGAAGTTTATTATGTTCGATTTTCATGTAAAAGAAGCGATGATTTTTTTTTGAATAATCTAAACATTATTTATTAAAACGGTGTCTTATAGTTATAAGTATTTTGCTGCCTATGACTTTCTCGTACAAAAAATGATGAAAAACTTATTTTCAGTTTCTAACTTTTTTACGCACATCTTTGACATAGTAAGGCCAAAAAGGAAATTACTTGTATAATGAGTAATCACTATGAATAGAATGTTGGATATTTCCATAAAAAGAAGAATGGATAGACTTCACGTGTCAAGTGATGTGGATGAGAAGGTGGTTTATCCATCTCAATCAAAATTTGACTGCTTTTTCAACGTGGCAATGGTTTATGATGACCTTCACTACTTTATTACAGGGCTAATTATTAGAGCAAACTAATAGTAAGCTTAAGGTGGTTTGTTTCATGACAAAAAACTAAGGGAATTACGAAGAAAGGCAGTTTGAATAATGTAGACAAGATAGTAATCAAATCTGATAGAAATGGGGTAACAATGGCACGAGCCATGTAATAATCTTTAATTAACCATTACACTTCCGAAAACATTAAAAATCTGCATTATAGTCAATGTTTACCCATCAAATTGTATAGTTTATGGTAGCTAAGATAATTTAAACTACATGACTTTCAGTTAAAAATCGTGAGCTCTATCCCTACGTAGAGTAAAAAGTTGTTTATAAATTAATAACTCAAAAGACATCACATCGACACTAGTAGAAAAACTGGATTTCACAACCTTTAATAAGGGGTGTGGAATATTTCCACAACCCTTATTAAGGGTTGTGGGATCCAGGGTTGTTGAATTTTCCACAACGCTTAGACATCCGGTGTGGAATATTCATACTTTCCACATTGGATGTATATTGGTTGTGGAATATTCAACAACCAATCAATTTTCGGTTGTAGAATTCAAATTTGACAATGGATCCAAACATCCGTTGTGGGAGTCAGGGCCGCGGCGCCGGTATAACGTCGTCGCAGCGCCGTTGTCCAGAGAGTGATTCCCCTCAAAATTTATGTAATAAACTCTCATAAATCATATAATAGCTACAGAATGTCTTTAAACATGCACAATCAATCTAAAAAATATTTCATACATCTAAAAGTCATCCAAGATCGTCATATACATTCAAAATCATGTGAAATACTTACATCCAATATCACAAAAATGTAACTAATCATCACATTTAATAAATGTTTGTACATAACTAATCCATTCTTCTCTTACTCTCTCTATTTCTACATTTATACACTTCTTTTTTTTATAATTTATTAAAACCTCCTATAACTATATTGCATTCCGTATTACCACTCTTTTTTCGAGTGACATTGATTAGATGTACGTTGATTGTCTGTCACCAAGAGCATCTTTGCGTTCGAGCTTGAAATTTGAAACACCTTATAAAATGAAAAGCATGATGACCTTCTTTAACAAACGCTCAATAAGGGAAAAAAATACATTTTTATCAAATAAAATAAGTTTTGTGGAATTTGTCTTTATAACGGGATAGCGGAGATTGTTGGACACACCTTAGCTAGGATAACAATTCTTTGTGCTAACATCACTTTCTTGACATGTTGAGCGAGCAATTTTAACTTGGAACTAATATTACCTTGTAACAATTTAAACTTTGAATTAATTACCTTGTAATTAATTTAAATAATCAATATATATGTAAAGAGTAGGTTCATACATACCTTAGAATTAATTAAATGCTAATGTCGTCTAGGTTTCCTCTTACAACCGTGGCTAGAAGTAGTAGTCGACATTGAATCTATAAACACAATCAAAATACAACCTCGATATCTCAATATGAACCTAAACTAATTATCAAGAACTCATGTTCTACTTATCTAACCATATTATCCATTGCAAACACAAAAATATATCTCAATATCAACCTAAAATATTTATCAATTTCAAACCAAAATTAGTAATAAACAAAAACTAACCAATGTGATGAGAAGACGTGGAGGGGCGTAGGTGAACTTTCTGGTGAAAAATGAGGCGGAGATAGAGGACGGAGGGGAGGAAATAGTGGAGATAAAGAGGGAGTGGGCGTGGGAAGGAAAGGGTGGATAGAGAGTGAGAGTGAGAGAGAGGGCGTAGTGAGAGAGACAAGGCGAAGTGAAAGAGAGAGGGCGGCATAAAGAGAGGGTGGAGAGAAAGATAGAGGTCAAAGATAGAGGGAAAGAGAGGCAGAGTGAGAGAGTGAGAGAGGGCGGAGTGAAGAAAGGATGGAGGGAAAGAGAGAGATCGGAGATGGAGCGAAAGAGAGGCCGGAGGGAAAAATTCGTTAAAGTGGTCGGAGATTTATGGTTGCCGGAGAAGAGAAGATTTTGAGAGAGAATGAGTTTTGAGTGAAAATGAAGAATGAAGAAGAACAAGTCAAAATATTACTTTTGTGCGAAATTTAGGCGGGATTATGAAAAAATTAAAATTTTCACGAATTTTAGACATTCCACAACACTTGTGAAAAGGGTTGCAGAATCGGCGCCACGGCGATGTGTACCTTGCGCCGCGGCGACGACATTCTCAGAAAAGGGGGCCGCGGCCCTAGAAGAACTTCGATGTGGCCCCTTGACTTATAGGGTTCAGGTAGACTCTATGAGTCCACGGCGCCGCGGCGACATCAATATGGGGCCGTGGCGCCGCGTTCAGAATACCTCTCCTAAGGTTGCACAACCCTTTTGAGAAGGGTTGTGGAAGTGGTACCGTGGCGACGTGCAAACGAGGTCGCGGCGCCGCGTTCACAATAACTCTCTTGGGGTTGCACAACCCTTTTGAGAAGGGTTGTGGAAGTGGTGCCGCGTGTTTGCACAACCCTTTTGAGAAGGGTTGTAGAAGTGGTGTTGCGGCGACGTGCATACGGGGTCGCGGCGCCGACTTTTTTTTTCATAGTTTCTACACCGGATTTATGGATTCGTAGTGGAACATGGCGCTGCGGCACCATAAGGCGTCGCCCCAGCGCCGCTCCCACAACGACTCTATTAAGGGTTGTGGGACATTTTAAAATAAGTAAAATTAAACAATCCTGATAATAATGGTTGTAAAATAAGATATATTCCACAACCGATATTCTAAAGGTTGTGGAATACCCTGAAATTAAGACTTTCTCATAACTCCTAGTTATAAGGGTCGTGAGATCTTAGAATTCACACTTCTTACTAATAAGGGTTGTGAAAATCGATTGTGGGATTCAATATTTGTAGCAGTGCGAACCGAATAATTGTAACAAGCCGTATAAGTATAAAGAGATGTTATGTTTGTAATGAAGATATAAGATTACATTAATATAATACAAAGACTTGCGTATATAAAAGTAATAACTATGTAACTAATGATAATCTTACACTATATGATAGAAGTATCACTACATAATTATTTAGTATCGAATTCAATATCACGATCCAAAATAGTATAAACCGGAGCATATGTATTCAAAGTACTAATTGAAACCATCTATGATTTATGCCACATTCAATTTATTAAGTTATTAACTTTTTCAGATTAACCATCTATGACTAAATTTTAATTAATATTTTTACGTATCTAATGATAATCTTAAACTATATATGATATTTTCTCAAAAAAAAAAAAACTATATATTATAGAAGTATTTGTTGGCAGAGATGCCCACAAAAAAATTATTCATTTACATATTGATGTATATAAATCTTCATTCATTCTTTTCTAGGTTTGTTTGAAAATTTATATATTTAATAGTCTTATAGTCCTTAATCAAACCTAACAATGTATGAAGAGACAAATGTCTATTTGCGTGAACAAATTCTTCATGGTTTGGTTAAAAGGAAATATTCACAATCTAAAGATCAACAGACTATTAATCTTAGTATGATTGTTAGAAGAATCTATGATGTCCGATTACGAGGTATAGAGAATTAGGAACTCAATAGTTCTTCCAATGTATCTTCTGAAGATACTGAATTGACCTGTGCACCTTTAGAGACAATATAAGAACAAACCATTTAATCTCTTCTGTCTCAAGGTCACTATGAATTGCACCGTACTTACCTAAATCCTGAAATGAGACATGTCATTTCATAGCTTTAATATTCTCATTTGAGAAAGTCAAATTTTAGATCCATTAAGTGATATAGACTAGACCAATTGGCGAGATATTAAGTTATGAAGATGCCATGAACCAGCTTAAGTTCTCATAGATATGGAATTCATGTACAAGATTGCTGAAATGCAATGCATATCACCTCATGTTTTATTACTTGAATTGTTAATAAATGAACCGTGCGGTATTCAAAATTAAGTAGCGACTTTATTTGGATGAAACAATGTGACTTGTTAGCTCCTCGTCAATACATTGTTTCTAACTTATTCACAAGTAACAAAGGAGTTGAGGAAATAACAACTAGAAGGGTAAAATAGTAATTTTATAAATCTCAACTAGTTGATGATATTCATGAAGGGTAATCATTCGATAATATTCAGTGGATCCGCTCATCACAAATAAGTAGATTATTAAGTAGAAAATATATTCATTTAAACAGAGAGATTTTCAGTGTCAACTCTTTAGTGGAGTCAATTAAAGTTTGTGAACTTTGAGTCCAAGAATCCTAATTAAAACTTTGTTCATTTGGGTCCATGAGGTCACTATCACAAGTCATTAGAGTAAAAGTTAAGTCAAAATAAGTTCAGTTGTGGAACTAGACGTATTTTCCAATAAGTTCAGTTGTTGAACTAGACGTATTAATAAATTAAATATTCATTCTTTATTCTTATGTTTGTGTTTATGTATGAATGCGACGCTCTGAAACTGTTATCAACGAAAAGGGTGCTAAGTACATACTTGACAAGATAGCCCCTTGTGACTAGGTTAAACATTTGTTCGCAATCTTAAGATCGATAGAGCAACTGAATCTAAGTAATGATTGTTTGAAAGAATCATGATATCTTATCTTGTGATATAGAGAGTTCAACTCTGTGTTTCATTCTTGATATCTTATAGAAGATATTGAACACGACCTGTGATACTTTGAAACTCGAGATAAAACCGTTTAATCACTCGAAACTTCAAGATCACATACGAATTTTGATACCTAAATCCTGAAGTGAATACATAATCGATGTGACACCTTATGACATTTGATTTTTCAATGAGAAATGGTTAAGTTATAGTTGCATCTGACGCGACGGTTGGTGTCATAACGCGGTTATGTTGGGTTATGTGATTCACATATACGGAATTCATGTTGAAATAATGTCAACGCATTAGTATCACACTATGCTTTGTTATGAGAGTGTGAATGAATAAACCTGACTAGGTATTCATCGAATAAGAACATTCTTTGATTAAAACATGTGACATGTAAAGACATTTCACTCTATGTTTTTCTCATTCACAAATAACAAAGGAGTTAGTGAAATAATAATTCAGGGGTAAAACGGTAATTTTATATTCCTCCGAGTTATAGATACACATGAAGGGTAATATCGTAAAATACTCTGTGGACCGTGTGAAGAATTGTTTTATCACATCAAACGGAAAAATAAACGCATATGAACTTAGAGATTTTCGATATTAGTCCTTAAGTGGAATCGACTAATATTAAGAATTAAAAGTCGGAAAAAGTTTGTGAACTTTTGAGTCCGTACTTTATTCTAAAGCTTCGTTCATGTGGGTCCATAAGGTCTCAATGATAGACTCTGGGACGAGATTTAGTGGACTTAAACATTTGATTTTCTCATTAAATGTAAATTGTGATTTACATTAAGAAAATTATTTTCTGAGTAATTGAATAAATAATTAGTTATTTATTATTATATTTATTTAATGAATCATATTATGTTATTATATATGGATAATAATATATTTTGATAATTCAAATAAATAAAAGATGAAAATAAAAAATTTCTCGTTTCGTACTACTTTGAATAGTATGAAAATAATTAATGATTTATCATTAAATAAATGAGATGTTCTAAAGTAATTAAATATTATTCTAAAAATAAATCAAATAAATTTGAAATGATATTTGAACATCATGGTCGACCATATCTAGGGTAGAATGGGCTGGAAAAATGTTTAAATGGGTTATGAGGTTTAAGTTTGACTAATGAGCCATTATTTGATTTTGACATAACATAAGCTCATTCTCCCTGAAATAAAAAGAAGCGTTTATTCTCTCCTGACCTAAGTGAGTCTCACGCATTCTCTCTCTCACCCTAACCTATTTTGGTCGAATTTTTCTCTCCCCAAAAGAAAAGAAACGCACGTTCAATTCCAACAGAGAGAAAAAGAGGGAGAAATCTGATTTCTCCAAAAGCCTTTGTTTATTTCATATGACTCATTCTCTCGTTGTTCACAAAAAGAGCCCACCCTCTTGATCTTTTAAAAATCTCTGAGTATTATTGTTGAATCAACTTGTGGTTGTTTGAGTGATTTTTGGAGTACAGGGCCGGTTTCATCAGAGAAGGAGTAAGGGCAAGTTTTGGTGTTTGTAGACGCGTTCGTGAAAGAGTTTCCGAAGCTGCGTTGCACGCGTGTGGCTGCCTCTTTTCCAACGAGTCTCGGCCTTCAAGTGGAAGCGTGATGCATAACTATAACCCACAGATCCCACGTCCTAATTCAGATCAAGGAGTTGACGTAGATTCTAAACCCCGACGAGGCCTTCCGGTGAAAGCTAGCAACGCACGAGGTTATTTATAATCTCACATGTGAGTATTCTAACGAGTTGGATCTGTGAATATATAAATGTTATAGATTGCTAGTATATTTGATTTACGGTGTAATATATTTAGAATAAATTTATTGACATGTTTGAAGTGTGATCAATTTGTTGATATACATGTTTAGATTAAATTTATTGACATGATAGAATTTTTAATGCCATGGTTAATTGAATATGATTAAAATGCGTTTTAATATATTAGGATCAATTGTGTGTTTTCGCCATATTTAGATATGTCACGTAATTTAATACGTTAATCGTTAACTAATTTCAAACAGAAACAAATTTCTCTCACTTAAGAAATAAGGGTGGCTGACTATTTGGAAGAGAAATGTAGGAGAAAATCAAATATTGTGTTGTGAATACACAATAGGAAATGGTAATTATCCTTTCTTGTATTTCCTTCTCCTATAAATAGAGTCTCACATAGAGATGTGAAAACATATTTTTTGTCTTGCTCTCTCTCTTTTAGCTGACCATGTTCCTCCATCTCTCTCTAATATACTCTTTTATTTTGACACCTAGATCCTCACTTGATCTAGAGAATAGCTTATTATCCAAGAATCGTTCTTGGTTCATATTGTTTAATAGTGCCCACTCACTAAACTCTTCAAACGCTCGAAGACTCTAGTGGTAAAAACTTTCGTGGTTGCTCGAGAATCCAAAGATGAAAGGCAGCGAGACAAGGAGAAAGATCTTCATCCAAGAAGATACTCCAAGATCAAGCAACAAGAGAAATGTTAGTATTCAAGTATTTTAAATAATTTTTTTAAATATATATATATGTTCATGCACTTTACTTAGGTTAGTAAAAATTGTTTTACTTGTAAAGAAATTTTATATTCCGTCATTAATGTGTTAATAATAAAGTTTTATTAATCGTAGACCTATTCCGTCAGTATCACTACATAATTATTTGGGTTAATGAGGTGTATAACCTTTTAAACATATAGGAATTTTGAAATGGTCAAAGTTTGAAAATAAAATTGGTAAATGACCAACTAAATGTTTAACAAAAATGTTTGTTATTAACAGTGTATCACGTATATAATAAGGGCACGTAAAATAATGTGTGGCGTATATAATAAATCTATTAACTAGTTTAACATAAACGCTATTTATTTCACAATTACCCCTCTAAACGTTGACCATTTATTTAGTATTGAATTCATTATTACGATCCAAAATGGTATAAACTGGAGCATATGTATTCAAAGTAGTAGTTGTAACCATCTATGATTTGTACCACATTCAATTGATGCAAGTTATTAACTTTTTCAGAATACCGAATTTAATAGTAAAGCAAGGTGTTTGAACTTTGAAAAGCACCAATGATGTAGAAATAAATTTGAGCGTCTGCATTGTCGTAATACAAACAAAAGATATCGTTGGAGAAAAGCTTTGATATGGAGCATCGAAAACTCTCGTATAGAACTGTGAGTGTTAGACGAGTTTGAAAGGTGGAGAGGGGTTGAAGGCGGGGAATTTTCATGGGGTTTGGCTTCGAGTCTTGATTGGGTCTCGAATCTATAAAACAGAGAGAGAACAATGATGGTGGTGGTGGTACTTCTTGGTGACGGTGGTATCTATCTTACGTATGATACATCTGAACTGAGTTGTGAAAACTTTTGGATATCTATCTTACATATGATAAATCATAACTTAATTTTTTCTAGTAAAAAATTTCTTTCTAGTTGCTCGGAAACAATTAAGAGATTCTCTAGTAAAAAATACACGGCTATAGTATTTGGGGTCAACATTAGTCATCGATCTCGATCGCTAATGTTGTTGTGATATCAAGACAAATATTATTGTCGATATTCTATACCACCATCCTCATTAACTTCTCTTCTTCTTTTTACGACAGAACAATTTAAATGCAATTTTTTTTTGACAATTTATCGACTTCACGTTACACATGATTAGGATTCAGACATTTTGTATTTCATTGGAAGATTAAATATTTTGGAACCACGATTAAATTCATATAAGTGCATTAAAAGTAGAATTATAATTTTTAACACTTACATTAATTATTATGAAATTAAAAAAAAATCACTTGCACATTAAAAATATATTAACCCCTTAACAATATAAATGACTAAAATGTTTTAACTTATAAAACTTAACTAGTTTGTTAAACATTAAACTTTGAAATAGTAACTTAGTAGAAAAAAAATCTTTAATATCTAGTTTTTTTTAAAGATAATAGAAAACGCAAAGATAATATTGTATTTGTTATATAGACACTATACGTACACGTACAGGTACACGCCAACACACGGAAGACACACCCTTAAAAGCCTTAAAACTATATAAATAGCCAACTACGCACCACTCAATACTCACTCATTCCTTCACCAAAAAGAGAAACACTTCATTTCTCTCAGTTCACCCCAAAAAAAAACAAACCCAGCTTAAACCTTCTCCAAAACCAGAGCAACACACAGTTTCCAAATTCTTCTTTTCTCAACACTTCATTTCTGTTTCTCCGTTTCCAAATTCTTCTTTTCTCAACTCACAGTTTCAAACAATGGCGGTTTTGTCGAAACCAGAGCATTTCCAATACCTGAACAGAAACCCCCGTGACGTGGAGATTCCACTGATAGACCTTTCTAAGGTCGAGTCGGGAGACGAGATAGTGAAAGCGTGCGAGGACTTCGGGTTCTTCAAAGTGGTGAATCACGGCGTTCCGATGGATTTCATTCGGAGACTGGAAACGGAAGCCGTTAAGTTCTTCTCTCTGCCGTTGGCGGAGAAGAAGAAGGCGAGTCCCCCGAACCCGTTCGGATACGGAAACCGTGATATCGGACGTAACGGCGATATGGGATGGGTCGAGTATCTTCTTTTGACCACCAACCCTGATTCCATCGATGACCACTTCTTCGCCCAAAACCCACACCACCTTCGGTACTTCTTTTCTCCTCTGTTTCACTCCTCTGTTCTGTTTTAACATTAATATATATATATATATATATATATATATATATATATATATATATATATATATATATATTTTTTTTTTTTTTTTTCTTTGAGCATAACCATAAAAGTTCCTCTGTTTTTTTTCGGAAAAAGGTTTCTCGTTTAAGTATATAAATACGGTAATATTTTGGTAATAACAAACTTTTTGTAAATATGAACTAAGTAGATCAATTTGTTTACAAGATTATCAATAAATTACTTGAGAATAATTCTATCCATAGTTTACTGCAAATGACGGCGATTATTTATAAGATATTTACAAAAAAGTTGATTATTTCTAAATTTATGTTTTTGCTAAAACTACAAAAAAAAAAATATATAAATATCTGTTTATTTGTTGTTGTGGGGCCCACCAGATGTGCACTAAACGAGTACATATCGGCGGTGAAAACGATGTCGTGCGAGATATTGGAGCTGATGGCAGAGGGGCTCAAAATTCAGCCGCGAAACGTGCTGAGCAAGTTACTGATGGACGAAAATAGCGATTCCGTGCTTCGAGTCAATCATTACCCTCCGTGCTCCGAGGCACCGATCGGCAACGTCCACGCCCACGGTAACAACAATGTGATCGGGTTCGGAGAGCACACAGACCCTCAGATCATTTCAGTGCTTCGCTCAAACAACACCTCTGGCCTTCAGATTTCGCTCACCGACGGAAGCTGGGTTTCAGTCCCTCCTGACCAAGACTCCTTCTTCATCAATGTTGGCGACTCGCTTCAGGTACCCTTTTTTATTTTTTTTTTATTTTTTATTCCACCCCTATCAACTAAAGCATACATGATTATCTATTTAAGTCAAAGTGTCATCAACATATACTTTGAGGGAATTGTTTTGGATATTATATAGAGAAATTGCACAATTTATTATCTTTTATTAATATTTTGCTCGTAATTCACAAAAAAAAAAAAATTATTTCCCATTCTATCACTAAAAATGAGATAAAAAAATAAAATACTTTTAATTTTTTTCTTTATAAATTCAATCATCCAAATATTTGAAAATTTAAAAATCTACATCCACAAGCTATTAAACAGATTAAATACGATTTGTTTCTTGAAATCTTTTTAATTTATTTTTAAAATGTAGCCGTTATATTTGTTAGTGGAATTGAAATGCAATAAAAATTAAGTGATAATTTGTACCGATAACATGGAAAAATAATATTTTTTGTAAGTTATGAGAAATATATTAATAAATGTTGGTAGACTGAGCAATTTTTCTATTATAATCTTACTTATTTGTCCTATAAAGGGTGAAAATGAAAAAAAAATCATAAAATAATTTTTTTTTTTTTTAATGTTTTGGGTTAATTTTTAGGTGATGACAAACCGAAGGTTCCATAGTGTGAAGCACAGAGTATTGGCGAACAGCTTGAAGTCAAGAGTGTCGATGATTTATTTTGGAGGACCTCCTTTGAGTGAGAAAATAGCTCCATTGCCTTGTCTCATGGAAGGAGAAGAAAGCTTGTACAAAGAGTTCACATGGTTCGAGTACAAAAAATCTGCTTTTAACTCAAGGTTGTCCGATAATAGGCTTTGTCACTTTGAAAAAATCGTAGCCTTATAAATATATACATATTTAGAAGCATATCATTAAAAAAATATGTATAGGAAAAGGAATAGTTTATTGTGTTACATCTGATGTAAATTGTAAAGTGCCTTTTTTCTTCTTCTTTCATTATCTCCTCTCTTCGGTTTCCTTTGTTTTTAGGTGAATAGAGTCTTTGTGTGTGATGGGATAAATGTTATATTGTCAATAACAAAAAGCCAAAAGGTCTCAATTATGAGTCTTTTTTTATTTAGTTGAACCAATTAGCATGGACCCTGAAAAAAATAATATTTCCATGAATCTCGTTCATGGACCCGCACACACTAAATTGCTTTTATTTATATTTGCTATATAGGCTCATTTAATAGCTATAATTTTATTTATGTAATTTTAAAATGCTTAACTAGATAGCAAACATTTAAATCCCCTAAAAAAATAAAGATTCGAAGTACTTGACGTCCTTTTCAGCCAAAGTCTACGACCAAATGCATTAAATGTAGAAGCATCGAGATATTTAAAATATATCTTATTTCCCAATCATTCGTAAGGGTTCTTGTGGGAATAATTTAAAGAAATATTTGGGACCATTACTCCATTTTCATTAAATATTTATTATAAAACTCAACAAACTATTGGACGATAAGATTCCTTGTGTTGTGTTTTTCTTTGAATATTATAACCATATAATTAATTAATTATAGCTTAACGAATTTTCATACTTTATCTTTAAAACCGTTCTTTTATTATATAATTATCAGAATGTCAACTCTTTTTTTCATCAATACAGAAATATGTCAAGTCCTGAAAAGCACAATACAATATACCTAGATTATATTGGCTAGTCACTAGTGACAGATTGTTATTAAAAAAAATACAACATATGCGGAATGAAGGTTGAAAATGAAATATTTATAAAAGAATGGTCCACATTGCAAGTTTCAACAATAAAATAGCCCATAGAAAAGCATTAAAGATTTTGTGGGCTCATGTATTCCCTTCGGGACCACAATTATAACAACTGCAGGCAAATAATCTTTTTCAAATTATTTCCTAATAAACAAATATCTATTTCAAACAATAAATTAATTCTCACTTGCTGGATTACGTTTGATGAACTAAATTACCTCATGATGCCCAAAATTAACACATTAAGTTATTTAAAATGTTTGTAAAATATATTTCTTTTAAATGGACCAAACTTTATAGTTATTCAAGTTATAATTTTACATTGATACCATTCAAGATTCTGTAGCACCTATTCAAACATTCAATTAAACAACTTTGGCATATAATGTTATAATTTTTTTTTTTTTTAAAACATAATGTTATAATTTCTTGTTCTTATTATTTTCGAGTTAATGAGTTCAATTGAATATCTAGTACCTTTAAAAATCAAGAAAATTATAACCACGACTGTAGAGAAAAAGTATATCTTATTTATATATAGTACAATAATATAATCGATGTGAAAAGGCTCACGTACCATAAAAAAGGGTAATATAATATGAATCAAAACACTAAAATCAATCACCGTTGAATCAGCTCGTCCAGTGAGGGCAGCTCTCTCAACAATCCGTCGAAGTCCTTGAAAGAAACGTTTCTAGTCAAAAGCCCTGAAAATTGAAACATATTGAAACCGTTGCTATTATAATTAGCATTATCATAATTTTGATTATCAACGTTGAAATGTCTCTTCGGGGCTGCTTTCTCATCGTTGTTTCCGTCTCCACCCATGTAGAGGGCGAAAAGTGACAACGCCTCTGAAACAGTCACAATGATAGAATAATAATTGTAATAAATAAATAGTGTAAGGTTTGTAATATCCTTGATTTATCAATGTAGTGAAACTCGGTTTCTCTCGTTTATTAGCTTAGAAACTGGAAGAATTACAGGAAATATTTTTAGGAAAACTCAAAGTGTCTCAATTGATTATCTCTCATCCGGGTTCCCCCCAATGAAAGTATGCATTGGTATTTATAGACATACGGTTACCCGAATTGTCTGCTAGGGTTTCCTTATTAATCTCGGATCATAACTACCTAAAATACGAGATATTCTCCGAGATTTGCTGAATACACCGCGTAATTATCTTATTCGGTTTGACCTTTTCGATTTCCTTTCCTATTTAAACTCAACCATATCTATACAGATTCCTGATGACGAGCCTTTCCTCACGAAGATGTTCTTTCTCGCGACGAGCTTTCCTCGCGAAGACGTTCTTCCTCGCGCCGAGCTTTCCTCGTGAAGACGTTCTTCCTCGGGACGAGCTTTCTTCGTGAAGACGTTCTTCCTCGCGCCGAACTTTCCTCGCGAAGACGTTCTTCCTCGCGATGAGCTTCCCTCGCGAACACGTTCTTCCTCGCGACGAGCTTTCCTCGCGAAGACGTTCTTCCTCGCGAAGACGTTCTTCCTCGCGACGAGCATTTCCTCGCGAAGACGTTCTTCCTCGCGACGAGCTTTCCTCGCAAAGATGTTCTTCCTCGCGACGAGCTTTCCTCGCGAAGACGTTCTTCCTCGCTACGAGCTTTCCTCGCAAAGACGTTCTTCCTCGCGACGAGATTTCCTCGTGAAGACGTTCCTCGCCTCCATTTTTCGTCGTTCGGGGAATGAAAATGACACAAGTGGTGTTAAGATGGATTTGACGATATCCGACCTTAACAGTTAGTCCTCCATTTTATCAAGTGTAAACACTTGGTAAAATAAAATGCAAGTTGTCCTGACGAACCCTACCGAGCGCTAGTTGTTTTTGGAAATGGCGACGAGCTTCTCATCGGCGATCGTTAATACCAGGTTTCACCTTTATCTCCTTCTTCGGACGCACCACTTCGAATCCCGCAAACATCTCTCCTCATTAAATGCAGGTTGCAAATACTCGAGTGCTTCCATCCCTTCATAACGTCATTATAACCGCTAGTTGTATTCCTCCGTCAATTGCACTAACGCCCCTTCGCATTCGGGCCATTGGATCTATTAGCACCGCTTCAGATTCTTCTTCGCTCTCCTCTATAAATTCAAGACTTTTCGTTCGAAGGACATTTTCCAAACTTTTCAGCATCGATATCTTTCACGCCTCTCCTCAAACTTTTCTAAAATCCTTTTGAAACCCTTTGCGAAAACTCTCCATTTACAAATCTTTTCTCTTCTCTTCCGAACCCTAGATCACGATGGTTTCAGGATGAATCTTCAAGATCAACTCTCCTCACTCCACCATGACAGTTGAGCGACTAGACACAATCAGGCGCGACTGTTGTGACAGGGATGTTTGCCAACTCCTCCTTCCTCTCAACGACGAGTTGGCCGACAATCCCAGAGAAAGAGGGTGGATTGTTGTGTACGAGGCCTTCTGCTGAGTTGTGGGCCTTCGCTTTCCAGTGCCCTATCTCCTTGTCGTCTTCCTCCATGCCTTCAACCTCCCCATTACTCAAGTACAACTTCACTCCATTTGTCTCATCCTTTGCACCATCGCCATCGCGCTCGAGGAGAAGGTGGCCCTCACTCTAGAGGATTTGATGAGCCTCTACAACTTCTCCAACAATCCAAAGAACTTGGGGCTCTTCTTTCTCTCCCACCGCGTCAGAGATCATGTTATCCTCAGCGCCCCCTCGAATGAATCCGGATGGGAACATTCCTATTTCTTCGTCAGGATCAATGCTCGTTCGTTCGACTATCACAGCAAGTCGTTGGCGACGAGATGGGTCGAGGCTGATCAAACGCTTCCCCAATTTAAACCCAGCATCACCGAGGTCGAGGCTAGGTTCAAGAAAATTAACCGGCGCTTCTTGCGAGCGAGCGTCGCGACTGGGCGACGGACTTCACCAACCCCCAACGGCATGTGGATGTCAACGTCTTCATGGAAGCCAACATCCACGGACCTCACATCCGCGGGGAGACGCTTCATCCTCTGCCCTGGTGAAGAAAATCCCAAAGAGGGTAAATAAGCCCATGGATGTTCTTGGCAACACCGAGGAGGTTCCCCCTCAAGAGGAGGAGGAGTCCCCGGACGAGCCTCTCGTGAGGAAACGCCCCTCCGAGAGGACGCCGACGGCCCCCTTTCCGCTAAAACCGAGAGGTTCCGGGGGCTATCATCCCAGATTGGGGCTTCCGCGAGCAAGCGGTCTTCTGAGAGAACAGAGGATGCTCCTCTGACAAAGAAGGCTAAGGTTGCCGCTTCAGCCGACGGACCCCCGGCTGCTACTCCCGCCGAGGAAGCTATTTTCGAAGCTCGAGACACCTTGTCGCCGAGAGCGATTCTTCCCTCGGAGGAGGTTCTTGCAACTCCTCCAACCCTCGCTCCTTTCGGCAGTACCGAGTCTTCCCCGGAGAAGATTCATGGCCTTCCGACCTCTGCCACTGCAGGCGAGGCCGGGCAGGCTACAGAGGCATCCGCCGGGAGTGCGAGCTCTTCCCCGCGTTCAAAGAAGAGGCGGGACCTCGTCGTAGGAGGGACTTCTGGTCGAGGAGAAAATGCGCCACCAAGAGGTCGCAAAGGCATTCAGGGAGAAGAGTGAGCTCCTCGTTCAGATTGGCGAGGTTGTGGGTATCTCTGCTGCCGAGAAAGGTTGTTTGCCTTCCAAAGACAGGGAGCTCGAGATGGCACAAGCCGAGTCGAGCGAGGAGCGCCACGCCCGACTGCGTCTCTTCGAGAGGGCCACGGGCAAAGCTCGAGCGTGCATCGGCGAGGTTCCAAGCTCTCGATGAATCTGCCGATGCTAATCGCATGGCGACTGCTTATCACGAAAACATCAACGTAGTCAACGCTCTCCCGGCCACAACGACGATCAAGCATCTCCGGTCTAAACTGCCGGAGTGGTAGCGAGGTCGCGATGAGGAGCAGGCGAAGGCAGAGTAGCTTGACAATAAGGCCACCGCGGACCCTAACTCTCCTCCACTGTCTCCGTGTAATCCTCCGACGATCGAAGGCCATCGTTTGTTGGTCCTCATCGTGGGGAATCCTTCCACCATTTCCGGCTCGCTGGGCGAGCATGGGTCTAACACAGACCTCATCTCTCATCGGGAGTCGGCGACGTATATTTCTCCCTTCCCTTTTTGTATTATTTTTTATAATCCTTTTGTAAGGTATGTAATTTGTAGTCCTTTTGTAAGGCATGTAATTTGTAATCGAGATTCTATTATATAATACAATATGCCTTTCTCGCACTTTCTCTTTGCAATGCGTATTTATTTTTTTGTATTTGTGTGTGATTGATCCGACATGTTAATCCGATAAGCTAACACATAAATTTTAATTGAGAATGTTAACTTGCATAATATAAGACTAAAAATAAAAGTAGTATTTTGTCATAAACTTCAAATAACATTGCCTTCAAAGATAAATTCAATTATATAGAGAGATGGAAGGATGTACATCTCCTACTCCCCCATTTTTTAATTGAAACGAGGAAGAAGCAAAGCATAAAACTCACTCTTGGCGCGTAAGTTCTACCCGTTGACTTGTTTCGTTGCTTATTGACGCTCTTGTTCCTTTAACTTGTGTAAACATGAGCTCTCTCGCCGCCATGTTTTGTTATTGGGCATCGGGAGCCTCGTTGTAGATTTTGAGGTAGGGAGCCTTCTTTGAAAATTTTGGTATCGATTCGCCTTTTGATATTTGGCATCGGGAGCCTTTTTTATATTTGACATCGGGAGCCTTGTTGATATTTGGCATCGGGAGCCTTGTGGATATTTTGGCATCGGGGAGCCGTTTGTACTTTTGGCATCGAGGAGCCTTATGATATTTTGGCATCGAGAGCCTTTTTATATTGGGATAAAGAGGTATATACCCTTCTATAGTATCTAGTTTGCAAAATACCCAATTTTTTGAAACATTTGGTTAATACCCAGTTGTAGAAATTAACGCAAATTACTGGACTGTTTTACCCTTTCCGGTTTTGTAATTGTTTGATAATTATTTCCGAAAATTAACGAAATTAAAGCCGGATATTTTGTACACAAATTGACTCAAATTTCTCTCTCCAAATTAATAGCCGGATATATTGGAAAATTAAAGAAATTAATGAAAGACATTATTTTGGGCGGGAGAAATAGATTTGGAAAGTTTATATATAGCAAATCAACACTCTTAAACTCTAACCCATTATACACTCAACTGACTCACTCTCTCTCACTCCCACCGAAACAGACCCTTCCTCTCTCACGCAGTTCATTCAAACCGAAAACTTTCTCTCACTAGAAACCGATTCTCTCTCTCTCTCTCTCTCTCTCTCTCTCTCTCTCTCTCTCTCTCTCTCTCTCTCTCTCTCTCTCTCTCTCTCTCTCTCTCTCTCAGATTCGTGGTAAGTTTTCTTCTTCTTTTTCAATATCATTATTTCGAGTTCTTAACTCATCCTTCATCTTCTTAACCGGAATTCGTTTTACAGGTTAAACAAAAAAGAAACGAAATCTGGAAATTTGGGGTTTTCAGATTCGTCAAATCTATAAACTCTCGGTAAGTATCTATTTTTTTATAGTTCCATTTACATGCATGCAAGTCGTTTTTGATCTCATCGGAATTTTTTTTTATTCTGTAACCTAAATCGAAATTTCGTGAATCTCTTGTAGAGACGAAGAAATGCCGAGGAGTAAAACAGGGAGGAGTAAGAGCAAAAAAAGTACCCCGCAAAAATCTGATGTAAGTCGTTAATTTTTGTATAAAAATAATTAAATTAACGTATATTAACATCTTCAACATTTGAATATAGGTCGGAAGTTTTGTTATCGACCCCGATATGTGGAATCCGTCCACAAAAATTATCAATCACTCCAATTTATCGACCCTGAAATCGATATTGGAGTGCCTGGTTACCGAAAATCAGAAGACACAATTTGCCGATGGTCCCTTCGGTAATTTTGGGAAATTTGTGGGTGCTTCATTTCCAAAACACCTTGTCCACCTCCTGGTACTTCATCAAATTAAACAACCAAAAGGGACAGAGTTGTGTTTTAAGATAGGTGGAAGGTTGATGAGATTTACACTATACGACTTCCATTTGATGACAGGTATAGTTTTAATGGAAAATTCTGTTAATTTAAGGTGTTGGTAAATGGTTATTATGTGTGTAGTGGTAATTTGTGATAATTTGTGTTGGTAAATGATTATTATGTTAATTTGTGATAATTTTAAGTAATTCATGTTCTGTAATTATGTTTATTTTTGTTAATTTTACAGGACTTAGATGTGACCCAATACCATCCACAGTACCTGTTCCCGATATTAATATTGTGAGTAAATTTCTACCGGAAAGAAGAAGTCAAACACGAAAAAATCTGTTACTCGTGTTGAAAGCAAGAATTCAAGTAACTGATGAAGAGCTAGTTGCCCTTGTTAATTTAGCTATAATAGAATGTGTGGTGATGCCTAAGCAACCAAATGTTTTAATAAGTGAGGATACCATAAACCTAGTTTCTAACCGGGGAGAGTTGTTAGGATACCCGTGGGGTACGGTGAGTTTTGATGCGCTTTGTGAGTCATTTCAAAAAACTCGAAAACTATCATCTAAGGCTTTACAAGGTTATGATTTGGGAGGGTTTGTATATGCTTTACTAGCATGGTTAAATGAATCCATACCAGCCATGATAGATCAGGAATTCACCACTAGGGTGTTGACAGTAAGTATCCCTAGAATTTTAAAGTGGACATATAGGAAAGAGCCTGGATTTGAAGAACTTCAAGAGAAGATTTTTAATAATACAAAGGTAAATTTCAGTCTTTTGAGTTATTATATTTGAAACATGTTTAAATTTCTTGAAATTAACAGGCTTTATATTTATTTTAGCTTGAAATTATTGACATCACACCCACCCCCGAAGAGCTGGAAAATGGATTTCCTTCAAGGGAAGACAGTGCTGACAGCACAGCGACACCTAGTCCATTATCAAAAAGTGCACTGAAAAGACCAATGGAAGAAGAAGGGTCACCGGATTTACGGAATCAAATAAACACCCTATTCCAAGGACATAAGGAATTAAGCATGAAGTTTGATGACGCCAACGACGAAATTACTGAACTCAAACGACGTAGCAGTCATGATGTTCATGCGTTAATGAATGTTGAAGCCAAGGTGAAGCGACTCGAAGCAAAAATCAAGTTTCTTGAACAAAAGGTTGAAGATCAAGAAATTGAACTGATGCGACTTACAGGATCATCAGTAAAAAAGGTAAAGTAAAAATTTTTGTTTCTAATTAGCAATGAAGGAAATTAACTGAAATTTACAGGCCATTGAAGATGAAGCTGATAACATGGTCTTTGAAGATCGTAACATGCCGGAGGTAAATGTTTATAATAAAAAAAAAATTATAATAAACATAAATTAACCATATTATGTACTTACCTTTGTAGGTACCAGATAATGATATAAACCGAAAGTCTCCTGGAACACACAACCAGGTTAGTGTTTAAATTGTATCATTTTTATTAAAATTAACAGAAACTAACTAGATGTATGATTAAGCACAGGTTCAAGAAGAAAATATAATTGCAATGGAAGAAGGGAACAATTTACAGAAATATGTATCTGAAAAAGGAAAAGAGGTAATTAAACACTGAAAATTTACAATGTATATGATTTCGTACAATAAGGTGTTACTATAATTTCCATAAATTAACAGATCTTTGTCGGAGGTGAAAATTCTGCCGCACAAGTATCACCAGTGGTTGCTGGATTGGAAGGTACAGAAGGGATGGTTCCAATGGAAATAACAGAACCAAATAAAGAGGTAATAACGTTGACATTATTTCATGTAAAATTCTTGTGTTAAAATTTCCATAAATTAACAGATCTTTGCCGGGGTTGAAAATTCTGCCGCACAAGTATCTCCACTGGTTGCTGGATTGGAAGGGACAGAAGGGATGACAACAGTAAGTACATTTTAAGTACATAAATTAACGTATTAGACTAAAAGTATGTTTCTAATTCGTACAAATTTTCAGGAAGAACTTATGCAATTATCTCACGATATATCAATAGCTATTGATACTTACTTTGATGTTGGTATACCTATTTACCAAACGAACGAGACAATTTCTCAGGTTGAGACACACGACGAAAATTCAAAATTATGTGATCAACAATACCAGAGGAAGAAATCGACAAGGATTGCAAATAGGATGAAAGTGGAGGTTGCCCCAGTGAAAAGGCCAAAAAGATTAACCAAACCAGCTGCGGTTACCAAAACCCCGTACACACAAGAGAAGAAGCAGAAAACTGAAGCAAAAGAAGATAGCAGCCAACCAAATTTCAGTTTGGGTCTTACGTCATCAGAAGAATAGAAAATGTTATGTAGAAGAATGAATGTTATTTTGATGCAAATATTTTGTCACCCTTGGATGTTTAGTATGGGTTGTTAATTTGCTTTAATTTGGAACTTTAGCTTTTTGTTATTTACTAGAAACAATGTGATGTTTAGTATGGGTTGTTAATTTGCATTAATTTGGAGTTTTAGCTTTTTGTTATTTTATAGAAACAATGTTATTTTCCATGTATGAATGTTAATTTATGTTAATTTTATGACATTGTTAATTTACTATTCAGGGTATTTACCTCTTTATCCCCTTCACTGGATATGTTAATTTCTGGAAATTTGTTTTTTAATACCACAATACACAAACAACAAAGAGAGCACTATTCAACCTCGATATATAAATATTTCATTTGAAAATTAATAAAAATTAACCAGAATCATTTAAACAATGTCTAAACAAATAAACAAATACACACGACATAAATCAAAATAAACTACATCTAACAGTACAACTTATTTCACTGGATATGTTAATTTCTGGAAATTTGTTTTTTAATACCACAATACACAAACAACAAAGAGAGCACTATTCAACCTCGATATATAAATATTTCATTTGAAAATTAATAAAAATTAACCAGAATCATTTAAACAATGTCTAAACAAAGAAACAAATACACACGACATAGACAAAAATAAACTATATCTAACAGTACTACTTCTTGCAGGTTCTTTTGTTGTGCCCATAATTTCCACATTTTCCACACCGTTGATGATAAGGATGGACAAATTCACTTGCAGCACGATATCGCTTCATCTTTGGTCTCCCGGCTTTAACCTTTTGTATTGGGGGATGGATGATACTAGCTCCTCGTGGCAAAACACTATTAAAATCGTATTCTATAGGGCTAACATCCATAGAATATGTAGCTGAAAAATCTTTCGCTGTGTAAAAGTTTGCCACAAAGTCAATCGGCTTCAAGTTTAGCCTCCACAACGCAGCAAACGCATGAACACATGGGAATAAATCCATTTGCCAAACTCCACATGAACAGTTCTGACAACTAACATCAATGAT
The DNA here is from genome assembly GCA_958296335.1 of Urtica urens. Taxonomy (NCBI): domain Eukaryota; kingdom Viridiplantae; phylum Streptophyta; class Magnoliopsida; order Rosales; family Urticaceae; genus Urtica; species Urtica urens. The sequence goes on from OY282522.1 coordinate 985,569, forward strand.
ATTATGGAACGTACCATCAATGACTTCGAATTTCTCACCATTAATTGGGTAAACCTGGTGTGAACAAAAAAATTGTACGAAATTAATGACTAACATATGAAACAATAAAAATTAATCAAAATTAACTAGATATCGAAAATATAAAAGTTTTGAGAAGTTAAGAATTATAAATAAAGAAACTCACATTCAGAGTCCTTGCTTTGTCTTCAAGCTGTGTAAAATGTTTGAAATATTTCCCTGTGAGACCAGAAATCATAGAGGGGATTGTGGCTCGTTTGTCATTAAACCATTTTTGGAGGAGACTCCTAAAGCTTAATACAAGTGAAGCAACTGGAGCAGCACGAGCTTCATTCAAAACAGCATTTATAGATTCGGAAATGTTTGTTTTCATAACATTGAATCGCCTACCAGGAAATTTACAGCGTGCCCAAAGTGTAGGGTCAACATCAAGAAGATATTTCTCAACCCCAAGATTACCATCAACCATCATACGAAACCAGTAGTCAAAAGAATTAACAGTGTATGCTTTTGCACAATTGTAAAACAGTGGTTGGATGTAAGATTTTCCAAATTTGGCTTTGACATTCGCCCAAAGGTGCTGCATACAAATCGCGTATTTACTCTCCGGATACACGGAGTATACAGCCTTAGGAATAGAACTGTTTCGATCTGATACAATAACCATGTCTTCTCTCACACCATATGCATACTTAACATGATTTAAAAACCAATTCCATGATTTATCATTCTCAGAATCAACGATGGCTATCGCGAGAGGAAATAATCCATTGTCACCATCTTGAGCAGTAGCAATAAGTAAAGTCCCGTGATACTTGCCTTTTAGAAATGTTCCATCAACGGAAATTACCGGACGACAATATTTCCATCCATGAATTGATGCCCCCAACGCCAAAAAGAAATATTTGAAATTCCCCACATCATCAACCTCGATGTTTGTAATTGTCCCTGATATACAAAAACATATTGTTAAGATCAGCAAGAAAATGAAGAGTAGCATAAAATGGTATGGAAGTATAATAAATTAACGTAAATTAACTAGTATAAAATTTCATTCAGTATTGTAGGAAATTAACAGAAATTAATAAAACAGCAGATAGTGTACCTGGGTTATTTTGCTTGATTAATTCAGCGATAATTGGCAAATGAGAATAAGAATCTTTAAAACTTCCCCGAATCTGTGTCAAAACCTGGCTACGACCTTTCCATGCTTTGTAATAACTGACTTCAACCTTAAATCTATTACGCATTATTTCCATGACAGTCTTTGGTTTGAATGACTCCGAACTCGAACCCATAAATTCAGGCTTGATGAACCTACTGATCAGGGAGGATGAACATTGAGGATGCGCAGCTGAAGATACCTGCCCATGACAAGTATGATGGTCGACAATGGATTTTATTCCCCAAATCTTGGATGCACCACTAACACCGGCGTTCAATTTCCAAGGGCAAGTTAAATCCTTGCATACAATAGTATATCGAGACAAGTCGGATCTAGTTACAGAGAATTCAAAATTATTACGAATTGCCATGATATGGCACGCATCTAGCAAACACCTCTTGTTAACGAATAAATTGTTCACGCACAATTTCATAGTTTGGGGAAACTGGTCAACTTCTTGATCGCCATAAACAATATATTCCTTCTTTAATAGAGATGGATGCCCAGTAGGCAAATCGGCCACAGAACTGTTTTCGGTCATGGTGAAGGAATCAAAAACAAAACTGTGAAAAATATAAAGTTGTATAAGTGTACGTCAAAACAAATTATGTAAAATTAATAGTTTCTGAAACAAAGTACTCACCGGATATGAATGACAGACGAGTTATGAGCCTTGACGTAATTGAAATTAACGAAAATTACTATCAGATGAACATAGGAATAATAGATTTGAACGATACAGACATAAAAGAGAACGTTTTTCAGTTTTAACTGCTTGTGGTGCCTTAAAAAGACCCGCCTAAATTTAAAATTTTAAATGAAACATTAACTCGGAATTATTCATAAAAATTCAATCTCGAAAATATTCAAAAGTTTAAAACTGTAACAGTAATAACTATAAAATAGGAAAATCGATATTGTATTAAAGTTTAGGAGGATAATCATGGAAACTGTTTCAAAAAAGTAACAGTTTAATACTCTGATACGTAAAAATTAACATAAATTAACCCGGTCTGTTATGCAACAGTTTAAAATGAAATCGATAATAAATATTGAAATATTTAATATTTAATTTTTCATTTGACTAATTCAAATTAAATATATTCATCAATAAAATTGATCATTTGACTAATTCAATTAAAAGATATTCATCAAAACATTAATTAACAAAGGAATTCGAATTCCATAAAAACAGGAAACTAAAAACAGCAAAGGATTAAAAGTCAACGTGTATACAAATTAACGCAAATTAACTACTAAATCAAGTCTGTTTAGAAGAGCAATTAATTACGGAAATGAAATAACAATAAAATCATACAGAATCGATTGCTTCTTAATTTATTTGGCTAAAGTTGACTAAATCAAAAAGATATCACTCCAATAAATAACGATTTCAAATAAGAAAGTTGAAAATTATATCAACTTCCCGAAATCTCAGGTAATATGCGTCAATTAAGTCCCGAAATCTGAGATAAAGATGTGCGTGCATACAAATTAACACAAATTAACTAATACTGGGGGAGTAAAATTTGTAACCGACTTTTTATAAATATAACAATTAATGATTTATGAATTTATCTGAATGAAATATATATGAATAAAATAAAAGAAAAAATAAAATGGTTTATGCATTAATTAGTTGACTAATTCAAAATCATATTAACAGAAATAAACAAAACTGTCGTAGTTTTAAATAAAGAAAATTAAAACTAATTTCCGAAATTTCCGGTTAATTTCTGTTAATTACGAACATCCGGAAAGTAAAAAAAAAAGGGCAAATCCGGAAATACAACTACTTAAAAATATGCCACGTAAGACTAATTGGGTAGATTTTAAACATTTGCAAAACATTGGGTATTTTACAATTGCAACGTTTCATGTGGCTTAGTTAGAGCAATTCTTCTTTTATATTTGGCATCGGGAGCCTTTTTGATATATATTTCTTTTTTGTATTTTTAGAGTTGCTCGGCTCGGGCTGGTCGCCCTTTTTTTTAACAATAGGCCTCATTAAACCCTTCGAATCCCCCGATCGGGTGCGGCTCGCGAGGGAAGAGTAACCTACATCTATTGAATAGAAGGCTGAAGCCACGCAAATGTTCTCGAATAGAAAGGGTCAGGACTCCCTGGTAATTAAAAGAAATAATAAAACAAATGTTTTGACAAAAAAAAACTTACAAGTTAATTAAGATTGGGATGATGAGGTCTCTAGTAAAACCTCTTCAAGTGCTTCACATTCCAGCTTCTGATTACTTTGATGTCTTCGGTGTTCTCGACCTCGTAGACTCCTGGCTTAATGAAGTTGGTGATTATGTACGGGCCCTCCCAGCTTTGCCCTAGCTTTTCGGTGTTTGGCTTAGCTGTGTTTTGGAAGACTCGTCGGAGGACCATCTCACCAACCTGGAATCTCCTCGACAACACCTTTTTTTTTAATAGCGAGCAACAGTATTTTGGTAGTTGGCGATGTGTACACTTGCTTGCTCGCGCCTTCATCCACGTGATCGAGTTGGTCGAGTAGATTCTGGTCGTTGGCTTCCTCGTCGCTTGGTGCTATAGCTCGTCGGAGGCTTGGGACTCCTACTTCCACCGGGATCACGGCCTCAACTCCAAATGATAAGGAGAAAGGGGTTTGGCCCGTTGCAGAATGAGGGTTGTTCGGTAAGCCCAGAGTACTCCAGGGAGCTCGTCAGCCCAGAGCTCCTTTTTCTCGTCGAGTCTTCTCTTGATGTTTTCGGTGATTGTCCGGTTAACTGCATCTGCGTTTCTGTTGTCCTGGGGATATCTGCGCGTCTAAGTGATCAAATCCACCCCCTATCGTGCGCAAAAGTCCTTGAACCTCCTTGAGATGAATTGGGAGCCATTATCCGCGATGATCTCCCTCGATAATCCAAAGCGCGTGAATATGTTTTTCCACACGAAACTTTCAACGTCGAAATCCTTGATGTTGGCGTAGGACTCAGCTTCTGCCCATTTGGTGAAGAAGTCTGTGAAAACGGGCATGAATCTTTTCTGCCTCGCTCCGATGGGCATGGGACCAACGATGTCCATTGACCACTTCATGAAGGGATATGTGACGGTCACCGACAATTCCTCGGTCGGGCAGTTTATTGCCGGTGCATGTCGCTGGCACTTCTCGCATTTCCTGGCATCGCTGGCACAGTCAGCGACCATGGTCTCCCAGAAGAAACTGTATCGCTTAGTCTTCCTCAATAGAGAGCGTCCGCCGGAGTGGTTTCTGTTGGAATTTAGTTAGCAATTTAACCTAATTTAATTGTGTAACATATCAATATATGGCGGAAATTCATAATTCAATTTAACATGTTGAAACATTTTAAAACATATTCGATAACCATATCATTAAATCTAACCTAACATGTCAACAAATTTATAATCATATTAATAAATTTATTTAAGCATGCAAACGAACAATCTAAATACATATAATCATTCTACAATATCATATCATTCAGATCCAATTCGTTTAAGGGACACTTACATAGGGTTCGGATCTGCGAGAGTGAATCCCGGAGTGCGTCCAAGTGATCGGCCGATCCTCTACACCACGCGCGTCTGGGAGATCCTCAAAACCGTCGAGTCTTCGTTGCTCCAAAAGTGGCCGGCCCTGGGAAGAGAAAAATCACTCAAACAACCACAAGTTGAGTCAATGATAATACTCAAGGGATTTTAGGAGACAAAGAGGGTGGCTCTTTCGTGGGAACAAGGGGAGAAGGGAATAAAACAAAGGCTTATCAATTTCTCTCTTTGGGAAATTTGGCCATGTATTTTCTTCCCTGGGGAGAGAAAATAATCGGCCAACACAAGGGAGAGGGGGAGATGAGCGTGTGAATTTTGGTCAAGGGAGAGAGAGAAGAGCCTTCCTTTTATTTCAGGGAGAATGAGCTTAAGTTAGGTCAAAAACAATTAATGGCCAATTAATCCAACTTAAGCCCAAAAATTCATTTAAACAATTTTCTAACTCACTTATGCATCATAAGTGGCCGGCCATCTTGTCTAATTCATCTCCAAAATATTTTCGATTTATTTCTAAAATAATATTTAATTAAATTAGAACATCTCATTTATTTAACGACAAGTCATTAATTATTTTCATACTAAACAATGTAGTACGAAAGGAGAAAATGTTTATTTTCATCTTTTATTTATTTGAATCATCAAATTATATTAGGGATAAAGAGGTATATACCCTTCTATAGTATCTAGTTTGCAAAATACCCAATTTTTTGAAACATTTGGTTAATACCCAGTTGTAGAAATTAACGCAAATTACTGGACTGTTTTACCCTTTCCGGTTTTGTAATTGTTTGATAATTATTTCCGAAAATTAACGAAATTAAAGCCGGATATTTTGTACACAAATTGACTCAAATTTCTCTCTCCAAATTAATAGCCGGATATATTGGAAAATTAAAGAAATTAATGAAAGACATTATTTTGGGCGGGAGAAATAGATTTGGAAAGTTGATATATAGCAAATCAACACTCTTAAACTCTAACCCATTATACACTCAACTGACTCACTCTCTCTCACTCCCACCGAAACAGACCCTTCCTCTCTCACGCAGTTCATTCAAACCGAAAACTTTCTCTCACTAGAAACCGATTCTCTCTCTCTCTCTCTCTCTCTCTCTCTCTCTCTCTCTCTCAGATTCGTGGTAAGTTTTCTTCTTCTTTTTCAATATCATTATTTCGAGTTCTTAACTCATCCTTCATCTTCTTAACCGGAATTCGTTTTACAGGTTAAACAAAAAAGAAACGAAATCTGGAAATTTGGGGTTTTCAGATTCGTCAAATCTATAAACTCTCGGTAAGTATCTATTTTTTTATAGTTCCATTTACATGCATGCAAGTCGTTTTTGATCTCATCGGAATTTTTTTTTATTCTGTAACCTAAATCGAAATTTCGTGAATCTCTTGTAGAGACGAAGAAATGCCGAGGAGTAAAACAGGGAGGAGTAAGAGCAAAAAAAGTACCCCGCAAAAATCTGATGTAAGTCGTTAATTTTTGTATAAAAATAATTAAATTAACGTATATTAACATCTTCAACATTTGAATATAGGTCGGAAGTTTTGTTATCGACCCCGATATGTGGAATCCGTCCACAAAAATTATCAATCACTCCAATTTATCGACCCTGAAATCGATATTGGAGTGCCTGGTTACCGAAAATCAGAAGACACAATTTGCCGATGGTCCCTTCGGTAATTTTGGGAAATTTGTGGGTGCTTCATTTCCAAAACACCTTGTCCACCTCCTGGTACTTCATCAAATTAAACAACCAAAAGGGACAGAGTTGTGTTTTAAGATAGGTGGAAGGTTGATGAGATTTACACTATACGACTTCCATTTGATGACAGGTATAGTTTTAATGGAAAATTCTGTTAATTTAAGGTGTTGGTAAATGGTTATTATGTGTGTAGTGGTAATTTGTGATAATTTGTGTTGGTAAATGATTATTATGTTAATTTGTGATAATTTTAAGTAATTCATGTTCTGTAATTATGTTTATTTTTGTTAATTTTACAGGACTTAGATGTGACCCAATACCATCCACAGTACCTGTTCCCGATATTAATATTGTGAGTAAATTTCTACCGGAAAGAAGAAGTCAAACACGAAAAAATCTGTTACTCGTGTTGAAAGCAAGAATTCAAGTAACTGATGAAGAGCTAGTTGCCCTTGTTAATTTAGCTATAATAGAATGTGTGGTGATGCCTAAGCAACCAAATGTTTTAATAAGTGAGGATACCATAAACCTAGTTTCTAACCGGGGAGAGTTGTTAGGATACCCGTGGGGTACGGTGAGTTTTGATGCGCTTTGTGAGTCATTTCAAAAAACTCAAAAACTATCATCTAAGGCTTTACAAGGTTATGATTTGGGAGGGTTTGTATATGCTTTACTAGCATGGTTAAATGAATCCATACCAGCCATGATAGATCAGGAATTCACCACTAGGGTGTTGACAGTAAGTATCCCTAGAATTTTAAAGTGGACATATAGGAAAGAGCCTGGATTTGAAGAACTTCAAGAGAAGATTTTTAATAATACAAAGGTAAATTTCAGTCTTTTGAGTTATTATATTTGAAACATGTTTAAATTTCTTGAAATTAACAGGCTTTATATTTATTTTAGCTTGAAATTATTGACATCACACCCACCCCCGAAGAGCTGGAAAATGGATTTCCTTCAAGGGAAGACAGTGCTGACAGCACAGCGACACCTAGTCCATTATCAAAAAGTGCACTGAAAAGACCAATGGAAGAAGAAGGGTCACCGGGTTTACGGAATCAAATAAACACCCTATTCCAAGGACATAAGGAACTAAGCATGAAGTTTGATGACGCCAACGACGAAATTACTGAACTCAAACGACGTAGCAGTCATGATGTTCATGCGTTAATGAATGTTGAAGCCAAGGTGAAGCGACTCGAAGCAAAAATCAAGTTTCTTGAACAAAAGGTTGAAGATCAAGAAATTGAACTGATGCGACTTACAGGATCATCAGTAAAAAAGGTAAAGTAAAAATTTTTGTTTCTAATTAGCAATGAAGGAAATTAACTGAAATTTACAGGCCATTGAAGATGAAGCTGATAACATGGTCTTTGAAGATCGTAACATGCCGGAGGTAAATGTTTATAATAAAAAAAATTATAATAAACATAAATTAACCATATTATGTACTTACCTTTGTAGGTACCAGATAATGATATAAACCGAAAGTCTCCTGGAACACACAACCAGGTTAGTGTTTAAATTGTATCATTTTTATTAAAATTAACAGAAATTAACTAGATGTATGATTAAGCACAGGTTCAAGAAGAAAATATAATTGCAATGGAAGAAGGGAACAATTTACAGAAATATGTATCTGAAAAAGGAAAAGAGGTAATTAAACACTGAAAATTTACAATGTATATGATTTCGTACAATAAGGTGTTACTATAATTTCCATAAATTAACAGATCTTTGTCGGAGGTGAAAATTCTGCCGCACAAGTATCACCAGTGGTTGCTGGATTGGAAGGTACAGAAGGGATGGTTCCAATGGAAATAACAGAACCAAATAAAGAGGTAATAACGTTGACATTATTTCATGTAAAATTCTTGTGTTAAAATTTCCATAAATTAACAGATCTTTGCCGGGGTTGAAAATTCTGCCGCACAAGTATCTCCACTGGTTGCTGGATTGGAAGGGACAGAAGGGATGACAACAGTAAGTTCATTTTAAGTACATAAATTAACGTATTAGACTAAAAGTATGTTTCTAATTCGTACAAATTTTCAGGAAGAACTTATGCAATTATCTCACGATATATCAATAGCTATTGATACTTACTTTGATGTTGGTATACCTATTTACCAAACGAACGAGACAATTTCTCAGGTTGAGACACACGACAAAAATTCAAAATTATGTGCTCAACAATACCAGAGGAAGAAATCGACAAGGATTGCAAATAGGATGAAAGTGGAGGTTGCCCCAGTGAAAAGGCCAAAAAGATTAACCAAACCAGCTGCGGTTACCAAAACCCCGTACACACAAGAGAAGAAGCAGAAAACTGAAGCAAAAGAAGATAGCAGCCAACCAAATTTCAGTTTGGGTCTTACGTCATCAGAAGAATAGAAAATGTTATGTAGAAGAATGAATGTTATTTTGATGCAAATATTACGTCACCCTTGGATGTTTAGTATGGGTTGTTAATTTGCTTTAATTTGGAACTTTAGCTTTTTGTTATTTACTAGAAACAATGTGATGTTTAGTATGGGTTGTTAATTTGCATTAATTTGGAGTTTTAGCTTTTTGTTATTTTATAGAAACAATGTTATTTTCCATGTATGAATGTTAATTTATGTTAATTTTATGACATTGTTAATTTACTATTCAGGGTATTTACCTCTTTATCCCCTTCACTGGATATGTTAATTTCTGGAAATTTGTTTTTTAATACCACAATACACAAACAACAAAGAGAGCACTATTCAACCTCGATATATAAATATTTCATTTGAAAATTAATAAAAATTAACCAGAATCATTTAAACAATGTCTAAACAAATAAACAAATACACACGACATAAATCAAAATAAACTACATCTAACAGTACAACTTATTTCACTGGATATGTTAATTTCTGGAAATTTGTTTTTTAATACCACAATACACAAACAACAAAGAGAGCACTATTCAACCTCGATATATAAATATTTCATTTGAAAATTAATAAAAATTAACCAGAATCATTTAAACAATGTCTAAACAAAGAAACAAATACACACGACATAGACAAAAATAAACTACATCTAACAGTACTACTTCTTGCAGGTTCTTTTGTTGTGCCCATAATTTCCACATTTTCCACACCGTTGATGATAAGGATGGACAAATTCACTTGCAGCACGATATCGCTTCATCTTTGGTCTCCCGGCTTTAACCTTTTGTATTGGGGGATGGATGATACTAGCTCCTCGTGGCAAAACACTATTAAAATCGTATTCTATAGGGCTAACATCCATAGAATATGTAGCTGAAAAATCTTTCGCTGTGTAAAAGTTTGCCACAAAGTCAATCGGCTTCAAGTTTAGCCTCCACAACGCAGCAAACGCATGAACACATGGGAATAAATCCATTTGCCAAACTCCACATGAACAGTTCTGACAACTAACATCAATGATATTATGGAACGTACCATCAATGACTTCGAATTTCTCACCATTAATTGGGTAAACCTGGTGTGAACAAAAAAATTGTACGAAATTAATGACTAACATATGAAACAATAAAAATTAATCAAAATTAACTAGATATCGAAAATATAAAAGTTTTGAGAAGTTAAGAATTATAAATAAAGAAACTCACATTCAGAGTCCTTGCTTTGTCTTCAAGCTGTGTAAAATGTTTGAAATATTTCCCTGTGAGACCAGAAATCATAGAGGGGATTGTGGCTCGTTTGTCATTAAACCATTTTTGGAGGAGACTCCTAAAGCTTAATACAAGTGAAGCAACTGGAGCAGCACGAGCTTCATTCAAAACAGCATTTATAGATTCGGAAATGTTTGTTGTCATAACATTGAATCGCCTACCAGGAAATTTACAGCGTGCCCAAAGTGTAGGGTCAGCATCAAGAAGATATTTCTCAACCCCAAGATTACCATCAACCATCATACGAAACCAGTAGTCAAAAGAATTAACAGTGTATGCTTTTGCACAATTGTAAAACAGTGGTTGGATGTAAGATTTTCCAAATTTGGCTTTGACATTCGCCCAAAGGTGCTGCATACAAATCGCGTATTTACTCTCCGGATACACGGAGTATACAGCCTTAGGAATAGAACTGTTTCGATCTGATACAATAACCATGTCTTCTCTCACACCATATGCATACTTAACATGATTTAAAAACCAATTCCATGATTTATCATTCTCAGAATCAACGATGGCTATCGCGAGAGGAAATAATCCATTGTCACCATCTTGAGCAGTAGCAATAAGTAAAGTCCCGTGATACTTGCCTTTTAGAAATGTTCCATCAACGGAAATTACCGGACGACAATATTTCCATCCATGAATTGATGCCCCCAACGCCAAAAAGAAATATTTGAAATTCCCCACATCATCAACCTCGATGTTTGTAATTGTCCCTGATATACAAAAACATATTGTTAAGATCAACAAGAAAATGAAGAGTAGCATAAAATGGTATGGAAGTATAATAAATTAACGTAAATTAACTGTATAAAATTTCATTCAGTATTGTAGGAAATTAACAGAAATTAATAAAACAGCAGATAGTGTACCTGGGTTATTTTGCTTGATTAATTCAGCGATAATTGGCAAATGAGAATAAGAATCTTTAAAACTTCCCCGAATCTGTGTCAAAACCTGGCTACGACCTTTCCATGCTTTGTAATAACTGACTTCAACCTTAAATCTATTACGCATTATTTCCATGACAGTCTTTGGTTTGAATGACTCCGAACTCGAACCCATAAATTCAGGCTTGATGAACCTACTGATCAGGGAGGATGAACATTGACGATGCGCAGCTGAAGATACCTGCCCATGACAAGTATGATGGTCGACAATGGATTTTATTCTCCAAATCTTGGATGCACCACTAACACCGGCGTTCAATTTCCAAGGGCAAGTTAAATCCTTGCATACAATAGTATATCGAGACAAGTCGGATCTAGTTACAGAGAATTCAAAATTATTACGAATTGCCATGATATGGCACGCATCTAGCAAACACCTCTTGTTAACGAATAAATTGTTCACGCACAATTTCATAGTTTGGGGAAACTAATCAACTTCTTGATCGCCATAAACAATATATTCCTTCTTTAATAGAGATGGATGCCCAGTAGGCAAATCGGCCACAGAACTGTTTTCGGTCATGGTGAAGGAATCAAAAACAAAACTGTGAAAAATATAAAGTTGTATAAGTGTACGTCAAAACAAATTATGTAAAATTAATAGTTTCTGAAACAAAGTACTCACCGGATATGAATGACAGACGAGTTATGAGCCTTGACGTAATTGAAATTAACGAAAATTACTATCAGATGAACATAGGAATAATAGATTTGAACGATACAGACATAAAAGAGAACGTTTTTCAGTTTTAACTGCTTGTGGTGCCTTAAAAAGACCCGCCTAAATTTAAAATTTTAAATGAAACATTAACTCGGAATTATTCATAAAAATTCAATCTCGAAAATATTCAAAAGTTTAAAACTGTAACAGTAATAACTATAAAATAGGAAAATCGATATTGTATTAAAGTTTAGGAGGATAATCATGGAAACTGTTTCAAAAAAGTAACAGTTTAATACTCTGATACGTAAAAATTAACATAAATTAACCCGGTCTGTTATGCAACAGTTTAAAATGAAATCGATAATAAATATTGAAATATTTAATATTTAATTTTTCATTTGACTAATTCAAATTAAATATATTCATCAATAAAATTGATCATTTGACTAATTCAATTAAAAGATATTCATCAAAACATTAATTAACAAAGGAATTCGAATTCCATAAAAACAGGAAACTAAAAACAGCAAAGGATTAAAAGTCAACGTGTATACAAATTAACGCAAATTAACTACTAAATCAAGTCTGTTTAGAAGAGCAATTAATTACGGAAATGAAATAACAATAAAATCATACAAAATCGATTGCTTCTTAATTTATTTGGCTAAAGTTGACTAAATCAAAAAGATATCACTCCAATAAATAACGATTTCAAATAAGAAAGTTGAAAATTATATCAACTTCCCGAAATCTCAGGTAATATGCGTCAATTAAGTCCCGAAATCTGAGATAAAGATGTGCGTGCATACAAATTAACACAAATTAACTAATACTGGGGGAGTAAAATTTGTAACCGACTTTTTATAAATATAACAATTAATGATTTATGAATTTATCTGAATGAAATATATATGAATAAAATAAAAGAAAAAATAAAATGGTTTATGCATTAATTAGTTGACTAATTCAAAATCATATTAACAGAAATAAACAAAACTGTCGTAGTTTTAAATAAAGAAAATTAAAACTAATTTCCGAAATTTCCGGTTAATTTCTGTTAATTACGAACATCCGGAAAGTAAAAAAAAAAGGGCAAATCCGGAAATACAACTACTTAAAAATATGCCACGTAAGACTAATTGGGTAGATTTTAAATATTTGCAAAACATTGGGTATTTTACAATTGCAACGTTTCATGTGGCTTAGTTAGAGCAATTCTTCTTTTATATTTGGCATCGGGAGCCTTTTTGATATATATTTCTTTTTTGTATTTTTAGAGTTGCTCGGCTCGGGCTGGTCGCCCTTTTTTTTAACAATAGGCCTCATTAAACCCTTTGAATCCCCCGATCGGGTGCGGCTCGCGAGGGAAGAGTAACCTACATCTATTGAATAGAAGGCTGAAGCCACGCAAATGTTCTCGAATAGAAAGGGTCAGGACTCCCTGGTAATTAAAAGAAATAATAAAACAAATGTTTTGACAAAAAAAAACTTACAAGTTAATTAAGATTGGGATGATGAGGTCTCTAGTAAAACCTCTTCAAGTGCTTCACATTCCAGCTTCTGATTACTTTGATGTCTTCGGTGTTCTCGACCTCGTAGACTCCTGGCTTAATGAAGTTGGTGATTATGTACGGGCCCTCCCAGCTTTGCCCTAGCTTTTCGGTGTTTGGCTCAGCTGTGTTTTGGAAGACTCGTCGGAGGACCATCTCACCAACCTGGAATCTCCTCGACAACACCTTTTTTTTTAATAGCGAGCAACAGTATTTTGGTAGTTGGCGATGTGTACACTTGCTTGCTCGCGCCTTCATCCACGTGATCGAGTTGGTCGAGTAGATTCTGGTCGTTGGCTTCCTCGTCGCTTGGTGCTATAGCTCGTCGGAGGCTTGGGACTCCTACTTCCACCGGGATCACGGCCTCAACTCCAAATGATAAGGAGAAAGGGGTTTGGCCCGTTGCAGAATGAGGGTTGTTCGGTAAGCCCAGAGTACTCCAGGGAGCTCGTCAGCCCAGAGCTCCTTTTTCTCGTCGAGTCTTCTCTTGATGTTTTCGGTGATTGTCCGGTTAACTGCATCTGCGTTTCTGTTGTCCTGGGGATATCTGCGCGTCTAAGTGTTCAAATCCACCCCCTATCGTGCGCAAAAGTCCTTGAACCTCCTTGAGATGAATTGGGAGCCATTATCCGCGATGATCTCCCTCGATAATCCAAAGCGCGTGAATATGTTTTTCCACACGAAACTTTCAACGTCGAAATCCTTGATGTTGGCGTAGGACTCAGCTTCTGCCCATTTGGTGAAGAAGTCTGTGAAAACGGGCATGAATCTTTTCTGCCTCGCTCCGATGGGCATGGGACCAACGATGTCCATTGACCACTTCATGAAGGGATATGTGACGGTCACCGACAATTCCTCGGTCGGGCAGTTTATTGCCGGTGCATGTCGCTGGCACTTCTCGCATTTCCTGGCATGGTTGGCACAGTCAGCGACCATGGTCTCCCAGAAGAAACTGTATCGCTTAGTCTTCCTCAATAGAGAGCGTCCGCCGGAGTGGTTTCTGTTGGAATTTAGTTAGCAATTTAACCTAATTTAATTGTGTAACATATCAATATATGGCGGAAATTCATAATTCAATTTAACATGTTGAAACATTTTAAAACATATTCGATAACCATATCATTAAATCTAACCTAACATGTCAACAAATTTATAATCATATTAATAAATTTATTTAAGCATGCAAACGAACAATCTAAATACATATAATCATTCTACAATATCATATCATTCAGATCCAATTCGTTTAAGGGACACTTACATAGGGTTCGGATCTGCGAGAGTGAATCCCGGAGTGCGTCCAAGTGATCGGCCGATCCTCTACACCACGCGCGTCTGGGAGATCCTCAAAACCGTCGAGTCTTCGTTGCTCCAAAAGTGGCCGGCCCTGGGAAGAGAAAAATCACTCAAACAACCACAAGTTGAGTCAATGATAATACTCAAGGGATTTTAGGAGACAAAGAGGGTGGCTCTTTCGTGGGAACAAGGGGAGAAGGGAATAAAACAAAGGCTTATCAATTTCTCTCTTTGGGAAATTTGGCCATGTATTTTCTTCCCTGGGGAGAGAAAATAATCGGCCAACACAAGGGAGAGGGGGAGATGAGCGTGTGAATTTTGGTCAAGGGAGAGAGAGAAGAGCCTTCCTTTTATTTCAGGGAGAATGAGCTTAAGTTAGGTCAAAAACAATTAATGGCCAATTAATCCAACTTAAGCCCAAAAATTCATTTAAACAATTTTCTAACTCACTTATGCATCATAAGTGGCCGGCCATCTTGTCTAATTCATCTCCAAAATATTTTCGATTTATTTCTAAAATAATATTTAATTAAATTAGAACATCTCATTTATTTAACGACAAGTCATTAATTATTTTCATACTAAACAATGTAGTACGAAAGGAGAAAATGTTTATTTTCATCTTTTATTTATTTGAATCATCAAATTATATTAGGGATAAAGAGGTATATACCCTTCTATAGTATCTAGTTTGCAAAATACCCAATTTTTTGAAACATTTGGTTAATACCCAGTTGTAGAAATTAACGCAAATTACTGGACTGTTTTACCCTTTCCGGTTTTGTAATTGTTTGATAATTATTTCCGAAAATTAACGAAATTAAAGCCGGATATTTTGTACACAAATTGACTCAAATTTCTCTCTCCAAATTAATAGCCGGATATATTGGAAAATTAAAGAAATTAATGAAAGACATTATTTTGGGCGGGAGAAATAGATTTGGAAAGTTGATATATAGCAAATCAACACTCTTAAACTCTAACTCATTATACACTCAACTGACTCACTCTCTCTCACTCCCACCGAAACAGACCCTTCCTCTCTCACGCAGTTCATTCAAACCGAAAACTTTCTCTCACTAGAAACCGATTCTCTCTCTCTCTCTCTCTCTCTCTCTCTCTCAGATTCGTGGTAAGTTTTCTTCTTCTTTTTCAATATCATTATTTCGAGTTCTTAACTCATCCTTCATCTTCTTAACCGGAATTCGTTTTACAGGTTAAACAAAAAAGAAACGAAATCTGGAAATTTGGGGTTTTCAGATTCGTCAAATCTATAAACTCTCGGTAAGTATCTATTTTTTTATAGTTCCATTTACATGCATGCAAGTCGTTTTTGATCTCATCGGAATTTTTTTTTATTCTGTAACCTAAATCGAAATTTCGTGAATCTCTTGTAGAGACGAAGAAATGCCGAGGAGTAAAACAGGGAGGAGTAAGAGCAAAAAAAGTACCCCGCAAAAATCTGATGTAAGTCGTTAATTTTTGTATAAAAATAATTAAATTAACGTATATTAACATCTTCAACATTTGAATATAGGTCGGAAGTTTTGTTATCGACCCCGATATGTGGAATCCGTCCACAAAAATTATCAATCACTCCAATTTATCGACCCTGAAATCGATATTGGAGTGCCTGGTTACCGAAAATCAGAAGACACAATTTGCCGATGGTCCCTTCGGTAATTTTGGGAAATTTGTGGGTGCTTCATTTCCAAAACACCTTGTCCACCTCCTGGTACTTCATCAAATTAAACAACCAAAAGGGACAGAGTTGTGTTTTAAGATAGGTGGAAGGTTGATGAGATTTACACTATACGACTTCCATTTGATGACAGGTATAGTTTTAATGGAAAATTCTGTTAATTTAAGGTGTTGGTAAATGGTTATTATGTGTGTAGTGGTAATTTGTGATAATTTGTGTTGGTAAATGATTATTATGTTAATTTGTGATAATTTTAAGTAATTCATGTTCTGTAATTATGTTTATTTTTGTTAATTTTACAGGACTTAGATGTGACCCAATACCATCCACAGTACCTGTTCCCGATATTAATATTGTGAGTAAATTTCTACCGGAAAGAAGAAGTCAAACACGAAAAAATCTGTTACTCGTGTTGAAAGCAAGAATTCAAGTAACTGATGAAGAGCTAGTTGCCCTTGTTAATTTAGCTATAATAGAATGTGTGGTGATGCCTAAGCAACCAAATGTTTTAATAAGTGAGGATACCATAAACCTAGTTTCTAACCGGGGAGAGTTGTTAGGATACCCGTGGGGTACGGTGAGTTTTGATGCGCTTTGTGAGTCATTTCAAAAAACTCAAAAACTATCATCTAAGGCTTTACAAGGTTATGATTTGGGAGGGTTTGTATATGCTTTACTAGCATGGTTAAATGAATCCATACCAGCCATGATAGATCAGGAATTCACCACTAGGGTGTTGACAGTAAGTATCCCTAGAATTTTAAAGTGGACATATAGGAAAGAGCCTGGATTTGAAGAACTTCAAGAGAAGATTTTTAATAATACAAAGGTAAATTTCAGTCTTTTGAGTTATTATATTTGAAACATGTTTAAATTTCTTGAAATTAACAGGCTTTATATTTATTTTAGCTTGAAATTATTGACATCACACCCACCCCCGAAGAGCTGGAAAATGGATTTCCTTCAAGGGAAGACAGTGCTGACAGCACAGCGACACCTAGTCCATTATCAAAAAGTGCACTGAAAAGACCAATGGAAGAAGAAGGGTCACCGGGTTTACGGAATCAAATAAACACCCTATTCCAAGGACATAAGGAACTAAGCATGAAGTTTGATGACGCCAACGACGAAATTACTGAACTCAAACGACGTAGCAGTCATGATGTTCACGCGTTAATGAATGTTGAAGCCAAGGTGAAGCGACTCGAAGCAAAAATCAAGTTTCTTGAACAAAAGGTTGAAGATCAAGAAATTGAACTGATGCGACTTACAGGATCATCAGTAAAAAAGGTAAAGTAAAAATTTTTGTTTCTAATTAGCAATGAAGGAAATTAACTGAAATTTACAGGCCATTGAAGATGAAGCTGATAACATGGTCTTTGAAGATCGTAACATGCCGGAGGTAAATGTTTATAATAAAAAAAATTATAATAAACATAAATTAACCATATTATGTACTTACCTTTGTAGGTACCAGATAATGATATAAACCGAAAGTCTCCTGGAACACACAACCAGGTTAGTGTTTAAATTGTATCATTTTTATTAAAATTAACAGAAATTAACTAGATGTATGATTAAGCACAGGTTCAAGAAGAAAATATAATTGCAATGGAAGAAGGGAACAATTTACAGAAATATGAATCTGAAAAAGGAAAAGAGGTAATTAAACACTGAAAATTTACAATGTATATGATTTCGTACAATAAGGTGTTACTATAATTTCCATAAATTAACAGATCTTTGTCGGAGGTGAAAATTCTGCCGCACAAGTATCACCAGTGGTTGCTGGATTGGAAGGTACAGAAGGGATGGTTCCAATGGAAATAACAGAACCAAATAAAGAGGTAATAACGTTGACATTATTTCATGTAAAATTCTTGTGTTAAAATTTCCATAAATTAACAGATCTTTGCCGGGGTTGAAAATTCTGCCGCACAAGTATCTCCACTGGTTGCTGGATTGGAAGGGACAGAAGGGATGACAACAGTAAGTACATTTTAAGTACATAAATTAACGTATTAGACTAAAAGTATGTTTCTAATTCGTACAAATTTTCAGGAAGAACTTATGCAATTATCTCACGATATATCAATAGCTATTGATACTTACTTTGATGTTGGTATACCTATTTACCAAACGAACGAGACAATTTCTCAGGTTGAGACACACGACGAAAATTCAAAATTATGTGCTCAACAATACCAGAGGAAGAAATCGACAAGGATTGCAAATAGGATGAAAGTGGAGGTTGCCCCAGTGAAAAGGCCAAAAAGATTAACCAAACCAGCTGCGGTTACCAAAACCCCGTACACACAAGAGAAGAAGCAGAAAACTGAAGCAAAAGAAGATAGCAGCCAACCAAATTTCAGTTTGGGTCTTACGTCATCAGAAGAATAGAAAATGTTATGTAGAAGAATGAATGTTATTTTGATGCAAATATTACGTCACCCTTGGATGTTTAGTATGGGTTGTTAATTTGCTTTAATTTGGAACTTTAGCTTTTTGTTATTTACTAGAAACAATGTGATGTTTAGTATGGGTTGTTAATTTGCATTAATTTGGAGTTTTAGCTTTTTGTTATTTTATAGAAACAATGTTATTTTCCATGTATGAATGTTAATTTATGTTAATTTTATGACATTGTTAATTTACTATTCAGGGTATTTACCTCTTTATCCCCTTCACTGGATATGTTAATTTCTGGAAATTTGTTTTTTAATACCACAATACACAAACAACAAAGAGAGCACTATTCAACCTCGATATATAAATATTTCATTTGAAAATTAATAAAAATTAACCAGAATCATTTAAACAATGTCTAAACAAATAAACAAATACACACGACATAAATCAAAATAAACTACATCTAACAGTACAACTTATTTCACTGGATATGTTAATTTCTGGAAATTTGTTTTTTAATACCACAATACACAAACAACAAAGAGAGCACTATTCAACCTCGATATATAAATATTTCATTTGAAAATTAATAAAAATTAACCAGAATCATTTAAACAATGTCTAAACAAAGAAACAAATACACACGACATAGACAAAAATAAACTACATCTAACAGTACTACTTCTTGCAGGTTCTTTTGTTGTGCCCAGAATTTCCACATTTTCCACACCGTTGATGATAAGGATGGACAAATTCACTTGCAGCACGATATCGCTTCATCTTTGGTCTCCCGGCTTTAACCTTTTGTATTGGGGGATGGATGATACTAGCTCCTCGTGGCAAAACACTATTAAAATCGTATTCTATAGGGCTAACATCCATAGAATATGTAGCTGAAAAATCTTTCGCTGTGTAAAAGTTTGCCACAAAGTCAATCGGCTTCAAGTTTAGCCTCCACAACGCAGCAAACGCATGAACACATGGGAATAAATCCATTTGCCAAACTCCACATGAACAGTTCTGACAACTAACATCAATGATATTATGGAACGTACCATCAATGACTTCGAATTTCTCACCATTAATTGGGTAAACCTGGTGTGAACAAAAAAATTGTACGAAATTAATGACTAACATATGAAACAATAAAAATTAATCAAAATTAACTAGATATCGAAAATATAAAAGTTTTGAGAAGTTAAGAATTATAAATAAAGAAACTCACATTCAGAGTCCTTGCTTTGTCTTCAAGCTGTGTAAAATGTTTGAAATATTTCCCTGTGAGACCAGAAATCATAGAGGGGATTGTGGCTCGTTTGTCATTAAACCATTTTTGGAGGAGACTCCTAAAGCTTAATACAAGTGAAGCAACTGGAGCAGCACGAGCTTCATTCAAAACAGCATTTATAGATTCGGAAATGTTTGTTGTCATAACATTGAATCGCCTACCAGGAAATTTACAGCGTGCCCAAAGTGTAGGGTCAGCATCAAGAAGATATTTCTCAACCCCAAGATTACCATCAACCATCATACGAAACCAGTAGTCAAAAGAATTAACAGTGTATGCTTTTGCACAATTGTAAAACAGTGGTTGGATGTAAGATTTTCCAAATTTGGCTTTGACATTCGCCCAAAGGTGCTGCATACAAATCGCGTATTTACTCTCCGGATACACGGAGTATACAGCCTTAGGAATAGAACTGTTTCGATCTGATACAATAACCATGTCTTCTCTCACACCATATGCATACTTAACATGATTTAAAAACCAATTCCATGATTTATCATTCTCAGAATCAACGATGGCTATCGCGAGAGGAAATAATCCATTGTCACCATCTTGAGCAGTAGCAATAAGTAAAGTCCCGTGATACTTGCCTTTTAGAAATGTTCCATCAACGGAAATTACCGGACGACAATATTTCCATCCATGAATTGATGCCCCCAACGCCAAAAAGAAATATTTGAAATTCCCCACATCATCAACCTCGATGTTTGTAATTGTCCCTGATATACAAAAACATATTGTTAAGATCAACAAGAAAATGAAGAGTAGCATAAAATGGTATGGAAGTATAATAAATTAACGTAAATTAACTGTATAAAATTTCATTCAGTATTGTAGGAAATTAACAGAAATTAATAAAACAGCAGATAGTGTACCTGGGTTATTTTGCTTGATTAATTCAGCGATAATTGGCAAATGAGAATAAGAATCTTTAAAACTTCCCCGAATCTGTGTCAAAACCTGGCTACGACCTTTCCATGCTTTGTAATAACTGACTTCAACCTTAAATCTATTACGCATTATTTCCATGACAGTCTTTGGTTTGAATGACTCCGAACTCGAACCCATAAATTCAGGCTTGATGAACCTACTGATCAGGGAGGATGAACATTGACGATGCGCAGCTGAAGATACCTGCCCATGACAAGTATGATGGTCGACAATGGATTTTATTCTCCAAATCTTGGATGCACCACTAACACCGGCGTTCAATTTCCAAGGGCAAGTTAAATCCTTGCATACAATAGTATATCGAGACAAGTCGGATCTAGTTACAGAGAATTCAAAATTATTACGAATTGCCATGATATGGCACGCATCTAGCAAACACCTCTTGTTAACGAATAAATTGTTCACGCACAATTTCATAGTTTGGGGAAACTGGTCAACTTCTTGATCGCCATAAACAATATATTCCTTCTTTAATAGAGATGGATGCCCAGTAGGCAAATCGGCCACAGAACTGTTTTCGGTCATGGTGAAGGAATCAAAAACAAAACTGTGAAAAATATAAAGTTGTATAAGTGTACGTCAAAACAAATTATGTAAAATTAATAGTTTCTGAAACAAAGTACTCACCGGATATGAATGACAGACGAGTTATGAGCCTTGACGTAATTGAAATTAACGAAAATTACTATCAGATGAACATAGGAATAATAGATTTGAACGATACAGACATAAAAGAGAACGTTTTTCAGTTTTAACTGCTTGTGGTGCCTTAAAAAGACCCGCCTAAATTTAAAATTTTAAATGAAACATTAACTCGGAATTATTCATAAAAATTCAATCTCGAAAATATTCAAAAGTTTAAAACTGTAACAGTAATAACTATAAAATAGGAAAATCGATATTGTATTAAAGTTTAGGAGGATAATCATGGAAACTGTTTCAAAAAAGTAACAGTTTAATACTCTGATACGTAAAAATTAACATAAATTAACCCGGTCTGTTATGCAACAGTTTAAAATGAAATCGATAATAAATATTGAAATATTTAATATTTAATTTTTCATTTGACTAATTCAAATTAAATATATTCATCAATAAAATTGATCATTTGACTAATTCAATTAAAAGATATTCATCAAAACATTAATTAACAAAGGAATTCGAATTCCATAAAAACAGGAAACTAAAAACAGCAAAGGATTAAAAGTCAACGTGTATACAAATTAACGCAAATTAACTACTAAATCAAGTCTGTTTAGAAGAGCAATTAATTACGGAAATGAAATAACAATAAAATCATACAAAATCGATTGCTTCTTAATTTATTTGGCTAAAGTTGACTAAATCAAAAAGATATCACTCCAATAAATAACGATTTCAAATAAGAAAGTTGAAAATTATATCAACTTCCCGAAATCTCAGGTAATATGCGTCAATTAAGTCTCGAAATCTGAGATAAAGATGTGCGTGCATACAAATTAACACAAATTAACTAATACTGGGGGAGTAAAATTTGTAACCGACTTTTTATAAATATAACAATTAATGATTTATGAATTTATCTGAATGAAATATATATGAATAAAATAAAAGAAAAAATAAAATGGTTTATGCATTAATTAGTTGACTAATTCAAAATCATATTAACAGAAATAAACAAAACTGTCGTAGTTTTAAATAAAGAAAATTAAAACTAATTTCCGAAATTTCCGGTTAATTTCTGTTAATTACGAACATCCGGAAAGTAAAAAAAAAAGGGCAAATCCGGAAATACAACTACTTAAAAATATGCCACGTAAGACTAATTGGGTAGATTTTAAACATTTGCAAAACATTGGGTATTTTACAATTGCAACGTTTCATGTGGCTTAGTTAGAGCAATTCTTCATTATATTATTATCAATATAATAACAAAATATGATTCGTTAAATAAATGTAATAATAAATAACCAATTATTTATTTAATTACTTAGAAAATAATTTTCTTAACGTAAATCACAATTTACGTTTAATGAGAAAATCAATCATTTCTTGTTCACCAATATCTCGTCCGAGAGTCTATCATTGAGACCTTATGGACTCACATGAACGAAGCTTTAGAATAAAGATCGGACATGAAAGTTCACAAACTTTTTCCGACTTTTAATTCTTAATATTAGTCGATTCCACTAAAGGACCAATATTGAACATCTCTAAGTTCATATGCGTTTATATTTTTGTTTGATGTGATAAAACTATTCTTCACACGGTCCACGGTGTATTTTACGATATTATCCTTTGTGTGTTTCATTAACTCAGAGGAATGTAAAATTACCGTTTTACCACTTGAGTTATTATTTCACTAACTCCTTTGTTATTTGTGAATGAGAAAAACATAGAGTGAGATATCCTCGGGACGCGACGTGATTGGGCTACGGGAATTGGGCCTCTATTTCCGCGCTCCGACATGCTAGAAGCTCAAGCCCACGACAGCTCAGCGTCTTCCGTAGGGAATGTGAGTTCGAAGTCGTCCTCTGATATGGAAGAGAAACTAGCGGCTCTCCAAGAAGCTGTGTTTGGCATGGCTGCTGGTTTGAGCCAGACCCCAGACTTCACTCCGACTCCCGTGTTTAGGGCGGCTTTAGACCACTACATGGCCCAGTTCGGACCTCGTGTAGGCGATTTGGGCAATGCAGGCGCTTCGGGTTCGGAGCAGAGACCAGATCGACCTTCGACTCCCACCGACACCGAACCAGACAAGCCTCCGACTCTTTGCACGCTTTTTTGGTCGGTGTTAAGGGCCTTTAGAAGCGACTAGTCGATTCTAATTTCGTCGCTTCAAAACATTAGAAGCGACTCGGCTTTTGAAGCGAAACATTAGAAGCAACTTTGTCGCTTCTAATGTCGCTTCTAAAGCCAATTTAGAAGCGACTTTTTGGCCTTTAGAAGCGACTTTTGTCGCTTCTAAAGGCCTTTTTTCTCCTAGTTTCTACGCCGCCGGCTCCCGATGAGAGATGAGGTCTGTGTTAGACCCATGCTCGCCCAGCGAGCCGGGAATAGTGGAAGGATTCCCCGTGAAGAGGACTGACAAGCGATGGCCTTTGATCGTCGAAGGATTGCACGGACACAGTGGAGGAGAGTTAGGGTCCGCGGCGGCCTTATCGTCAAGCTCCTCAGCCTTTGCCTGCTCCTCGTCGCGATCCTGCTGCCACTTCGGCAGTTTAGCCCGGAGATGCTCGATCGTCGCTGTGGTCGGGAGAGCATTGACTACGTTGATGTTGGCCTAATAAGCAGCCGCCATGCGATTAGCATCGACAGATTCATCGAGAGCTTGGAACCTCGCCGATGCCTGCTCGAGCTTGTGCCATCTCGAGCTCCCCGGCTAGCTTCTTCAGAGCCAACTCGACTTTGGAACGCAAACAACCTTCCTCGGCAGCAGAGATACCCACAACCTCGCCAATCTGAGCGAGGAGCTTACTCTTCTCCCTAAAGGCCTTTGCGACCTCTTGGTGGCGCCTTTTCTCCTCGACCAAAAGTCCCTCCTTAGCGGCCAGCAGGATTTTCTACTCTTCAAGTTCTCGACCCGCCTTGATCTTGAGCTCGGCGAATTCGACCTCGAGAAGTTTGCATCGAGAAGTCTCTGCCGCCAAGTCTGACTCCAGCTTTTCGATAGCCTCGAGTCCAAAGTAATGTCGGGGTGTGCGACGGGGGGAGGATGGACGAGAAACGAAGGGAACGAGTCTCAGTTCAACAGCAGGCGATCCCCTCACGTCGCCCGCAGGAGCCGCGACAGTCGGTCTCTCGGGATGGCCCAGCGCTCTTATGTCCTTTGTCTTGCTCGGCGGACTCTGCGACCGGGACAGAGGAAGCAGCTTCTTGCCCCTCGAAAGAAGAATGGGGGGCTCCATCGGTCGAAGGAGGCGCTTGAGGAGCCAGGACCACAATGTTCCTCCTCGCCTCCTCAGAAAGATTGTCGAGAGGAGGAGGCGGCGGAAGTCGGGAGGAAAGGCCCGCGGTGTCCGGGGTGGAAGCAGTCGTTGTCGGGACCACGTCGCTGAAATCTTTGACGAGGTCCCCCCTCTTCTTTGAACACTGGGAAGAGCTCGCATTCTCGGCGGACGCCTCTGCAGCCTGCCCGCCCTCGCCCGCAGTGGTAGAGTTTGGAAGGCCATGAATCTTCTCCTATGTAGACTCAGTACTGCCGAAATCTTTGACGAGGTCCCGCCTCTTCTTTGCACACCGGGAAGATCTCGCACTCCCGGCGGACGCCTCCGCAGCCTGCCCGCCCTCGCCCATAGTGGCAGAGTTCGGAAGGCAATGAATCTTCTCCCAGGTAGACTCAGTACTACTGAAAGGAGCGAGGGTTGGAGGAGTTGCAAGAACCTCCTCCAAAGGAAGAATCACTCTCGGCGGCTAGGCGTCTCGAGCTTCAAAAATAGCTTCCTCAGCGGGAGTAGCAACCGAGGGTCCGTCGGCTGAAGCGTCAGCCTTAACCTTTTTTGCCAGAGGAGCATCCTCCATGCTCTCAGAAAACCGCTTGCTCGCGGAATTCCCAACCTGGGATGATAGCCCCTAGAACCTCTCGGTTTTCGCGGAAAGGGGGCCGTCGGCGTCCTCTCAGAGGGGCGTTTCCTTACGAGAGGCTCGTCTGGGGATGACTCCTCCTCTTGAGGGGGAACCTCCTCGGTGTTTCCAGGAACATCCCTGGGTTTGTTTACCCTCTTTGGGATTTTCTTCACCGGGGCGGAGGACGAAGCGTCTCCCTGCGCTTCGTTGACACGAAACCTAGCCGAGAACTGGGTGTGGATGTGAGGTCCGTGGATGTTGGCTTCCATGAAGACCCCGACATCCACTTGTTGAATTTATTTAACAATTTAAACAATTTAATTATATTACACATCATATGTGGCGGAAAAATATAATTATATCTAGCATATTAAAACCAGTTTTAATATGTTTAAACAACCTAGGCATTAAAATTTAATTACATGTCTATAACAATTTATTAAAACATGTCGCACAACAATTAGAACACACTAACAACCTATATAAACAATTTATATATAATTTAGCAGTCCAAATCGTTGAGAGAGACTTACAATTAGTATTATAAATAATCCTGACGTTGCTCGCTAACTCCGGAAGGCCACACCAAGTCCAAAATTGAGATGAGGCTCGCCGGATTGCCCTAGGACTGGCCGGAGGCTCGCCAAACTGGAGACAGGACACTTGGAGACCTGTTCGTCGGACAGGTGGCTTCGCGGGAGATCTCACCGGACAGGAGGTCTCGCCGGAATGGGGCTGCGCCGAACAGGAGCCTTCGCCGGACTGGAGTCTTCGAGCCTGGGACCGCCGGACTGGAACCTGATCGAACTGGACCTGGTCACCGGACTGGGCCTGGTCACCGGACTGGGCCTGGTCACCGGACTAGGAGGAACTCGCCGCACAGGGTCTGGTCGCCGGACTGGGATGGCTGGAAGGATCCGACCGACTGAAAACTTCCAAAAAACTTTTTAAACAATTCTAAAACCAGATTTCCATAATGAAGAATACACAATAATACACAAGGATTTTATTGAGATCGAGAGGTTGGGCTCTCATGAACTTTCGGGAATCATACAATATGAGGAAAAACATTTTTTCACTTTTTTGTTCTTTCTAGGGATCTCGGCCGAGTGACACAAGGGGAGAGAAAGAGGTTTTGGCTGA
The DNA here is from genome assembly GCA_958296335.1 of Urtica urens. NCBI lineage: Eukaryota > Viridiplantae > Streptophyta > Magnoliopsida > Rosales > Urticaceae > Urtica > Urtica urens. The sequence continues at coordinate 1,012,190 of OY282522.1, forward strand.
GTGAATTAAGGTTAGGGTTAGCCTTAGGGTTTCTGCTTAACCTCACTTATAAAGAGTTTAAGATGGGCTTAAGTTGAGTCAAACTCATGGCCCGTTGACTTGTAATTCTCGGCCAAACACTCTCATTCTACTTGCCATATTTATTTAATTTATTCCCAAATTCTTTTAATTTATTTATAAATTCAATTAATTTAGAAGTCTCATTTTATTTAATGACATTTCATTAAAACAATTTCATACTTTCCAAATAAGTACGAAATGAGAAATTATTTATTTTCTTCTTTTATTTAATTGAATTTCTCAAGTGTATTGTTATCAATATAATAATACTCTATGATTCAATAAATAAACATAACAATAAATAACTAATTATTTATTAAGTCACTTAAAAAAATAACTTTTTCGATATAAATCACAATTTATATTCAATGAGTAAATCAACAATTCTAGTTCATTTAATCTCTTCCAAGTGTCTATCATTGAGACCTTATGGACCCATATGAACGAAGCTTTAGAATAAAGATCGGACTCAAAAGTTCAAAAACCTTTTTCGTCTCTTAATTCTTAATATTGGTCGATTCCACTAAAGGACCAATACTGACTCTCTCTCTGTTCATATGCGTTTATTTTCGTTTGATGTGACCAAACAATTTCTCACACGATCCAATGAGTACTTTACGATATTACCCTTCATGTGTATCACTAACTAAGAGGAATGTAAAATTACCGTTTTACCACTTGAGTTATTATTTCACTAACTCCTTTGTTATTTGTGAATGAGAAAAACATAGAGTGAGATGTCTTTACATGTCACATGTTTTAATCATAGAATGTTCTTATTCGATAAATATATGGCCATGTTTATTCATTCACACTCTCATAACAAAGCATAGTGTGATAATATTGCATTTGCATTTTTTCAACATGAATTACGTATCTGTGAATCATATAACCCAATATCATATCCTTATGACACCAACCGTCGGGTCAGTATATGGCCATGTTTATTCATTCACACTCTCATAACAAAGCATAGTGTGATAATATTGCATTTGCATTTTTTCAACATGAATTACGTATCTGTGAATCATATAACCCAATATCATATCCTTATGACACCAACCGTCGGGTCAGAAGAAACTAAAACTTAGTTATTTCCCATTGACAAATCAAATGTCATAAAGTGTAATATCAATTATATATTCACTTTAGTATTAAGGTAAGTACCAAAGTACCCCTCGTATGCGACCTTGAAGTTTCGAGTGTTTAAACGGTATTATCTCGAGCTTCTAAGTATCACAGGTCTTGTTCAATATCTTCTATAAGATATCAAGGATGAATCATAGAGTCACAACTCTCTATATCAAAAGATTAGATATCATGCTTCATTCAAACAATCATTACTTAGATTCGACTGCTCTATCAATTTTAAAATTGCGAACAAATGTTTAAACTAGTCACAAGGGGCTATCTTGTCAAATCTGTACTTAGCACTCCTTTTGTTGATGACAGTTTCAGAGCGTAGAATTCATACGTAATCACAAACATAATAAAGAATGAATATTTTTTAATATTAATATTTTAGCAAAATCAAATACAAATGTATTTCATTGTCTAATATCTCTTTTGTGGGCACCAATCCCAACACCACTAGCCGTTGGAGGTTGGTGAAGTCCGTCGCCCAGTCGCGACGCTCGCTCGCAAGAAGCGCCGCGTGAATTTTCTTGAACCTAGCCTCGGCCTTGGTACCAATCTGTGTTTAAATTGGGGAAGCGTTTGATCAGTCTCGACCCATCTCGTCGGCAACGGCTTGCTGTGATAGCCGAAGGAACGAGCATTGATTCATTCGAGGGGGCGCTGAGGATAACATGCTCCTTGACGCGGTGGGAGAGAGAGAAGCGCCCCAAGTTCTTCGGATTCTTGGAGAACTCGTAGAGGCGCATCAAGTCCTCTAGATTGAGGGCCACCTTCTCCTCGAGCGCGATGGCAATGGTGCAAAGGATGAGACAGATGGAGTGAAGTTGTACTTGAGTAATGGGGACGTTGAAGGCGTCGAGGATGGCGACAAGGAGATACGGACTGGAAAGTGAAGGTCAACAACTCGGAAGAAGGCCTCGTACACAAAAATCCACCCCATTTCTCTAGGATCGTCGGCCAGCTCGCCGTCGAGAGGAAATCGGAGTTGGCAAACATCGCCGTCACAAAAGTCGCGCCTGATTGCGTCTAGGCGCTCGACTGTCATGGTTGAGCGAGGAGAGTTGGTCTTGAAGATTCGTCCCAGAACCATCGTGAATCTAGGGTTCGGAAGAGAAGAGAAAAGATTTGGAAATGGAGAGTTTTCGCAAAGGGGTTCGAAAAGATTTTATGAAAGTTTGAGGAGAGGCGTGAAAGATATCGATGCTGAAAAGTTTGGAAAGTTTCTTTCGAGGAAAGCTCGGTGCGACAAAGAACGTCTTCGCGAGGAAACCTCGTCGCGAGGAAGAACGTCTTCACGAGGAAAGCTCGGCGCGAGGAAGAACGTCTTCGCGAGGAAAGCTCGTCGCGAGGAAGAACGTCTTCGCGAGGAAAGCTCGTCGCGAGGAAGAACGTCTTCGCGAGGAAAGGCTCGTCGTCAGGAATCTGTATAAATACGGTTGAGTTTAAATAAGAAAGAAAATCGAAAAGGTCAAACTGAATAAGATAATTACGCGGTGTAATCAGCAAATCTCGGAGAATATCTCGTATTCTAGATAGTTAGGATCCGAAATTAATAAGGAAACCCTAGCAGACAATTCGGGTAACCGTAGGTCTATAAATACCAATGTAAACTCTCATTGGGGGGAACCCGGGTGAGAGATAATCAATTGAGAAACTTTGAGTTTTCTCAAAAATATTCCATGTAATTCTTCCAGTTTCTAAGCTAATAAACGAGAGAAACTGAACTTCACTACATTGATAAATTAAGGATATTACAGACCTCACACTATTTATTTATTACAATTATTATTCTATTCTTGTAACTGTTTCAGTTGTCACTTTTCGCCCTCTACAATTATCACACTTTTCGGACTTCTATTTTCTCTTCTCTTTGTTATGGCACCAAAATATATTCAAGTTCAAACCAAAAAATAATAATTCTATGGGAAGAGCCAAAACGTTGATGTGTTCTCGAATGGAATAGATGGGAGTTTGAGGCAAATTTGAGATTGGGTTTATAGGCAAATGAAATGATATGGAAACTGCACGAGGAATTTGTGTATTTGTACGATATAATGTACCTTTGACAGTTTTGGTAGCTTGTTCATAATATTCAGATGTTTCGGGATAAATAAAGGAAACGATCAAACCGTGTACGGACGTATCAATAAGAGACATTGACCGTTGTGAGTATTATTACTATTATAAATTTTTAATTTAACGAGAGTCAAGAAGATGATTTTTGACAAGTTAAATAATTATTGCATACGTATGACCTAAATTGTGATATTATACGAGTGGGTCATGAGCGAATAATAAAATATACTTATTATTAATCATTAAGGTATTATTTATTCTAAGTATAGTTTCGTTGGTTCCGCATGAGGTTTTGAGTTCATTCTCTCTACTAGCACTGTAATTGCTTTATAAAATAAGGGTGAATTAGCATTTTTGCATAACTGCCGACCCATATTTTAAAAATTACCCGAAATTTATTTTTATTAAGAGTATAGCCCACCATAATTACAATCCCTAACATACCCTTTTATTTCTCAAATTGAAACACACGCAAAATAACTTGTTCACGTTGCTCTCCACAGCACATCTCGGAATCTTTCAGCACATCGCCGATGAATCTCCTCCATTGGATCGGAACTGTCTCTTTAACTAGCGCCATCACGATATTCATCTTCGGCCATGGATCCGAATTCGACTCCCGTTTTAGACTTAGATCTCATCATCTGATCGACTCATCATTTGATCGACGATCTTCATCGTCGATCGATTCCGAGAAAGATGTTAACGATAGATATCTGATGTTGACATCTAGATAAACAATGAGAAATAGTCCAAACTACCTCTAGTTTATATTGGTTTTCCCATAATTCACCATCAGCCCGTGCGTACGGACGGACGGAAGAACCGCCTACCGCCCAGGCGGAAATTTTTCTTCCGCGGAAAAATAATTTTTGTCCACCGTGCACACGAAATCCGTAAATGTGCGGAAGGAAGTTTTTCGGCAGAAGAGGGGATTTCAGTGGGTACCATGTGGTGTTCAAAAAAAAATTAAAAAATGATGTAAATGGTATATGAAATGAAGTAAAATGTAAGAAAATCAAACGTACTGTAATATTATGAAATGTAATTGATATGTATAATTGAAAATTGATTATAGAATTTTAAGATTGAAATAATATAAGTTTAAGAAATCATAAAAATGAAACATTACACATGTTACATTTTATAGAGAAAAATTTGGATGCAATGTAAAAATTGTTATGAAAATTATTTGTATTTGTAGAGAAAATCAGATGGAGTTATAGTGTAATAACAGACAAATTTGTACAACCATTGGATTGAAAAACGGTAATAATTTCAAGCCTCCAAATTTCGCCATATCACCCTCTCTCTCCCCCCTCCCTCACAAACGGTAACCTGCCATCCGACCCCACCCTTCCTTTCATGTGTTACACGGAAGTGTCTCTTACGCCTGTCGCTCGTCAGTCTTCCGTGGTACTTCCCTGCCGTGTGGCTGCGGAAGGAAGACTTCCGTCCGTGTTTCCGCGTACCGAAGTCCCAGGCTGAATTACCTAAACATAATTTCTTCTCAAACTACAAGTACTTTTCACTTGAAAAGACTACATACCTTTTAAAAAAATTAAAGTAACAAAAACTCCCTACACTATACTACCGGCTAAAAAATAAAAATAAAAATAAAAATTTTTAAGGGTGAAACGGTTTTTAACTTTTTTAGTTTAATTTCTTTTATAAAAAATTGATAGTAATATGTTATTATGGATATGAAATAAAATGTAAAAAAAATTGTTTCAGAAATCTTTTGGTGTTTTGTACTGGTATTTTGAGAAAAAATCAATTTTAGTGAATTTTGAAAAACCAACTACAAATGATGGTAATTTGGACAATTTTTCATAAACATTTGAAAAACTAAATTAAATGATAAATTTGATTTTTCAATGTTGTTTTAGTCAGGAAAATTAAATTTTTAAAATCTTCTTAAAGTAAAAAATAGCAGACAATTTCGTTTTTTTTAAAAGCTCATATATTAAGTACGGCCAATTTTTTATGATTTTTAATTCGGCCAATTTCCAAACAAAATTTCGTTTGTTTCGTTGATTTTCTTGACGGGATTAAGACCAGATGCAATTTTTGATTGCCTCACCTCAAGACGAGGATTTCGGCGCGTCTAGAGAAGACCTTTTCTAAACCTCTGTTTCGTTCTTCCAATTTTGTCAACACATCTGGCTCGAAATTCATAAATTCTAAAGCACGATGAACCTTCACTTTCCAATCAATCAATAGTAAATGAATTTCTTCTAATTGAGACAAGAACTAGTCAAGCCAGTGGGTTGGACATCAAACTGATTTTACGTTACGTATGATTGGATCAATGCTTTGATTTCCTATATACACCCAATATGTACTGATGTACCACGAGTCTCAAAGATGGATTATTCCATTGGGCATGGATAAGTTTCAATACCCTCTGCTTACAGCTATGAATGAGCTTAGTTCAACTGTTAGATCATTTTTGATTACCTATATACACCCGATATGTACTGATGTACCACGCGTTAACATAATGAGGATAATCATTAATTTAGAAGGTCAAACAAAATATGACTATGCTAATTAACTATTCGGTCAGTCTCACGTTGATGCCAAAATGGGAAAAAAAAAAGGAAAAATAAGAAGCTGAGAAAATCAAGTATCATTCATTAAAAGAAAATGTCATCAGAAAAAGTTTACACAATCTCTCTTTGAAACCTTCTTTCTCTGAGAATCGAATCTGCAATTTTTCTGCGTGAAAACGATACTTTTCCTCTAGGTTCTTGTAAGCAAACCAATGCACTCTAATGAAACTCTCTCCTTGGTTACAGCCTATTGAAAATGGAAATGAAATAGTCTCCTCTTTATAACTTAAGCCCACTTCTTTTTTCAGTACACCCTTGAACTTCTTAGTAATAAACACCCCATTTTGTCTTCCGCAAGGCTTGATAGTCTTGACACTAAATTATTCCATTTTTAATCCCCAAACACAGAAAAGATATAGTAGACCTTTCCATATCATATCTCACTCGAACACTCCCTTTAATAGTTGCATCAAACAAATTGACTAGTTCAGAATGAACCATCCGACAGACTGAAAGTCAAGCATACATAAAACAGGAGCAGAATCAAAGAAGAAGCTGACCTATTTCTTAGAGGACTTGTTCTTGAAGGGCTTTTGGGGTTCGGGTCTCGGATTCTTTTATGACTCGGCCGGGTCCAACCATCGGAGAGGATTGCGATTGAAGAACGGCCAATTGGGGATAGTGAGCAAAGCGATGAGAACAACACCGCCCGAGTAAACGAGGATCATCGTCTGAAACGATCCGGTCACGAAACCCACCGCAAATCCCACGACCCCGAACCCCAACAGCATTATCTGCATCATCTGCTCCGCTAGCTTTTGCCCTTCCCAATCCATCTCAAACTACCAAATCAAGATGAGCAGTTCGTATCAGAGCCCAATGAAACCAGACAGGATCATCAATTTTGGGTGTTAAAAGCTTATGCTGACCAATATGGATTATCAATTGTGGCTATTGAACGCTTATGTTCATCGAGTGGTGAACTTTGATGATACAGGATCCATTACATTATCGATTGGGAACAGAATGATCTTGTCGTAAATATGTAGCATTGTTAATTGATTCTCAGATCAAAGCAAACGAAATAGAGGTTCACAGAGTCGATAAAATCCCGCTTACTTGGAAATTTGGAAATCAGGTTCGACGATCGTATGCAAATCTGAAGAACTCGATCAATCTGATACCTATCCAAGGCAATTCACTACGACTCAATACTGTATTTGATGATCAACCACTTATTACAGTACCTTGAAATGAGCTCAAAATCGGACACTCTCGCCTAAGCAAGGAATCTGTAGAAAAAATGATGGGAAATGGCAATCTGGTATAGGTAATCAGTTCAATGAGTGTGTAGAATTACCTGATAATCCAGAGGATCAGAATCGAAGCTCGAAGACTCGCAAACAAGATGAAGAAACAATGGTCAGAAGACTCGCAAATGTAATTCTAATGAACGGCATTATCGATTAAATAACTTCTTATGTCAAATTAACCATATTAAACATTAGTTTATTTTTTTTATGACAACCGTATTAAATTAACTTATATTTATATATAATATTATTCTAATTTTACAATATTAAAATATAAAAATAAATATTATTTTGGATAACATTAAATAGAATAAAAATATTACATAACATTAAATTACGTAGGTAAACTTAAATATTAATGCTCATTCCTATTAGTATACGCCATACCTTATAATTTTAATTTTTTTTTAAGATTAGTATAAATATTTATATATATATATATCTATATATATATATATATTACTTAGATGTATTGTGTTTAATTAATGTCATGTATTATGTATATATTTATATATATATATTCATATTATTTATTTTCTTTTCTCATTATGTATTTATGTATAAATTATTTAAATTACGGTCTAAATCACAGATTAGTATTTTTTGGGTCAATTTGTAATTAAAAATAATTTATCATCAAATTTGGGTGATGAATAGTTGGACCTCAAATTTGAGTAAATACTATTTACCATACTCAAATTTGGGTAAATATTTGGAGGGTGTTGAATTACTTCTACCACAAAAATATCTCATCACACCTTAAATTAAAAGTGCGTTGGATAAAATCTTATGGCCCGACGAAATTTGCCCTGAAAATATTTTTAATAGACTCTTCCTTTTTTTTTTACTTCTTTATAAAATTGGATTTTTGGAAAAATAATTAAAAATATTTTTATAAGCAAAAAACTTACTCATAGTTATTATACGATATTATTGAATAAATTTTAACAAATAAATCTTTTTAAAAAAGTCGGTAAAATGAGAAAGTGCTAGGATGTTTAAGTGAATGGGTTATAAATTTTTTAGTAATTTAATATTTTATCTCGCGTCCATTTTTATACCACAAGTTGAATTTTGAATACAAATGCAAAAAATAATTTATTCATAATATTTTGGCCATTTTCAAGTTAAAAACTAAAATTTCCTTTGACGGAATTTCCACAAACATCCCATAGGAAGATGGTGATATGCTCAACATAAATGAGTAAGAAACATGTAAAGTCAAATATTCTCTCAAATGTCGTTGTTGAGTGCGATGGCAAATGAGACCGAAACATATAGATCTTTAGGACCCAATCATCGGCGATGTGAGAGATTATCCTCTTTTTGAAAAATGAATAATGAATTAGGGTCCCGTGGCTCATAAAACAACTTGTAAACGTGTGGGAGGAAATAGTTATGCATCGCTAGTCTTTCGTGTATGTGAGGTATACAACTTCGATGTACCACTCCGCCTTGAGAGCCTAGAGGATTCACGAACCTGGCGTGAAGCCATCAACTCTTAGTGCTTTCGAGGTATTCAATCAAAAGAAGCCAATTCGAACATTGAAGGGGAAAAAGCAATTCAGTGTTGGTAGCCTTGGAGATACATGTAATGAAAGGAGGGAGAAAAAGAGAGTCCTGAAAATCCTATAATATAGGAAAATCTGTGGAGTATTTTCTAATAGATGTCTAATCTAACACTCTCTCCTATGTTGGTGATCTTGTGATTTTGTCTTTTATATTATGAGTTAATGGCGACATAAATACTCAATGTTTGGTCGAATTTAGACTTATATACCTAATGTTTAAAATCGACGGGTAAAATACTCAAAGTCAACTTCTGTTAGCACCTGACTAAAAATCCACGTTAAAAATAACGGGTTGCCACGTGTCGCGTGGAGATTGCGTTAACAATTCAATACGTTTTTTCTTTTTTTCTCGTGGACATGTACTGAAAATTGTTTGTCGTTTTTCCTTTTTATTTTCGTTTATGTTTCTTTTTTAAATGAATTTCGTGGTCATCCCCAAATTCCCCATTAAAACCCTAAATTTTCTAAATTCTCAAATAGAGTCGACGAACAAGAAAAACACGAAGTAAATTCTCAAATAGAGTCGACGAACAAGGAAAACACGAAGTCGAATCTCTAAACCCTAATTCCATCCATTCTTGCCCGGAAACTGAATTCGCGAGATATGGGAAAATTTTCATCTTCCACTGGTTCCTCGTCTGAACGCTATGTTGGGTTTAGTGTATGTCATTGTGGTCGAGCGTCGGTTGAGTGGACACCGTGGACGACAACGAATCCTGGGAGGAAATTCATTTCTTGTTCATTGAATCAGGTGAGCTTTCAATATGTTGATAGTTGAGTATGAAATTCGAAATGGACCTGAATTGTTATGTCTTTGATTGCACAGGCAGTCGGTGGTTGTAATTTTTTCAGGTGGGTCGAGCCAGACCTGTGCCAACGAGCCCAAACAATCATTACAGGGTTGCTGAAGAAATTGAAAATTAAGGAGGTTGAAGAAGCAAAGCTATTGAAGAAAATATTTTGGTTGAGAGATATCATCGTGTTTTTGGTTGTACTGTGTTATTTTCTACTGTAATTTGGGTTGAGAGTTATCATCGTGCTGTTAGCCTTTTGGTTGTTGTATGGCTTTCGGTTAAAGTTATGTTAGATGTACTGTTTGAATGTTAATGAAAATGAAGTGTTTGTTTTAGTCGTTAAAGCTTGATTCAAAAATAGGTCAATAACAACACATCTCAGTTCAACATAGCAAATAGCACATAAAGTTCAACAATAACACATAAGGTTCAACATAGCACATAAGGTTCAATATAGCACATAAGAAATCTTGTCCAAAATAGCACACCAAATAACACACCAAAACAGCACACCAAAAAAAAAAAAAACTATAATTGAGTTAAGGCTGCTCTTTCTCGACGTTCATTCATGCTGATCGTTGCCGGAGATGGATTCGCTTTCTTCGGTCTTCCACGCTTCTTTGGTGCAGATGGCACTTCAACTCGAGATTGTGCAGGGCAGCGTCTGACGCTGTGACCCCGTTGTTGGCAGTTGCTGCACCTGTTCATTTGACATTTCCGAGGTTGTTTGGTGCGTGGTTGTGATTGACTGGGTCGTGGTTCATCGTTTGCCTTGTTACGCTTCTTCTTCGGCCGACCCGGCAATACATGTGCAGTGGGTGCTAAGATCGGGTTGCGTCCTAGATCTGGCCATTGGTCAATGCTCGTCATTGGCTCGATCACTCCTCTATATGTTGCCTCATACGCTTCCTTTTTGAAACAATCGTCGATGCAGTCGACCGGGTTGTGGCCAGCAAGCAAAATGCACGACAGAGCATGTGGGCAAGGGATGCCACTGAGCTCGTATCCACAACAACTGCACACTTTAGCCACCAAATCAACCACTAATGTTTCACGACCGAGGAATGTCACCTGGAATTCATTAAACATGACACAATTCAACATTAAACATGAAAAATGAAACAGAATTAAATCTGAAATTTTCCATTGCCCGCAGCAGTGGCTTGATAATGTCTCGCGACTTTTTTATGTTTCTCAATGATAGCCATTATCCTTGGTCCAACATCGTCTTTCCATTTTGTAACAGCCTCTCTCCTTTCAACAAACCGGCACATAAGGCAGTAACGTATTCTTTCAAGCAGAGACACAATTGGCTTGTCTCGAGCTGGAAGAATGGATACGTTAAATGACTCACACAGGTTGTTCAATAACATGTCACATTTGACATCAAGCCTGAAATGAGATTTACTCCACTCTGTCGCATTTCTACCGAGTAGCCAGTCGTAAGCCTTCACATTCTCAGCCTTCAGTTCGGTCATCCTTCTCGAAAACTCTGGGCGTGTTGTCGCTCTTGCACACATCCATAAATGTTGTTTAAAAAGCAAACCTGAAAAATATTTTTTGAAATTGGAATGAAGATGGCGCACGCAGAATCTACTCTCTGAACCTGGAAATATGTCGAGGATAGCCAGCTCAAGATCTTTTTGACGATCGCTCATCATTGTAAACACCGTTGTGTTGACAATTTCTAGGTCTTCACAGAGTAATGTAAGAAACCATGTCTGGGTTGTTTTGTTCTCTTTCTCGACGATGGCAATAGCAACAGGGAACTGAGAATTGTTTCCATCGACACCAACAGCCGCTAACAACACTCCATTACAATGCCCCTTCAAAAAACATCCATCAAAAGCTAACAATGGCCGACACCCGATGTTAAATCCCCTCTTACAAGCATCATGGCATATGTACACACGCTTAAACACCCCCTGACCATCATTCCATAAGTGTGTTTTCAGAAATGCCGTCGTTCCTCGATTATGTAACGTGAGTTGCTTACAGTAATCTTCTAGGACTGCATATTGATCTCGAACACTGTCCTCGAGAATTTCCCTAGCTTTCTTCCTGGCCCGATAAAAGGTTGTATTAGACACGTTAGTGAACTTCTTCGACGTACACAACTCCTTGATCGCGGAATATTCCATGTGCGGGTTAAGCCTGAATTCGTCGATAAAATAATTCCCAAACCATGTGCTAGTCACTAATTTGCTGTTGAATATGACGCCACAGTTGTGTTCATCAATGAGCGTATTAATCTTTACAGATCGATTATCGGATATTTGGACTCGAGCGTGAACAAGCCAAGTACACCCCGGTGCTTTTCATTTAACTCGTACCCGCTGGTGGTCATTAGAAACGATTGTAATATCCCGACATTGAGCAACAAACATCTCCTTCAAAGCATAACGAAACTGATCCATGCTCGGAAATATCATTCCTAACTTCAACTGAATCACTTCACGCGCGAAATAGGGGATAAATTCGGTTTGAGTCGATTTCCCCCTGCCATCTCCGTCCTCACCACTACAGAGGCTGTCGAGGTCCCTCTGACTGATACACACATCCTCGTCTCCGTCGTCGCCCCCTTCGCACGCCTCATTGACCGACGACCAGCATTGACTCGAGCGTGTTGTCGCTCTTGCACACATCCATAAATGTTGTTTTAAAAGCAAACCTGGAAAATATTTTTTGAAATTGGAATGAAGATGGCGCACGCAGAATCTACTCTCTGAACCTGGAAATATGTCGAGGATAGCCAGCTCGAGATCTTTTTGACGATCGCTCATCATTGTAAACACCGTTGTGTTGACAATTTCTAGGTCTTCACGGAGTAATGTAAGAAACCATGTCTAGGTTGCTTTGTTCTCTTTCTCGACGATGGCAATAGCAACAGGGAACTGAGAATTGTTTCCATCGACACCAACAGCCGCTAACTACACTCCTTTGCAATACCCCTTCAAAAAATATCCATCAAAAGCTAACAATGGCCGACACCCGATGTTAAATCCCCTCTTACAAGCATCATGGCATATGTACACACGCTCAAACACCCCCTGACCATCATTCCATAAGTGTGTTTTCATAAATGCCGTCGTTCCTCGATTATGTAACGTGAGTTGCTTACAGTAATCTTCTAGGACTGCATATTGATCTCGAACATTGTCCTCGAGAATTTCCCTAGCTTTCTTCCTGGCCCGATAAAAGGTTGTATTAGACATGTTAGTGAACTTCTTCGTCGTACACAACTTCTTGAACGCGGAATATTCCATGTGCGGGTTAAGCCTGAATCCGTCGATAAAATAATTCCCAAACCATGTGCTAGTCACTAATTTGCTGTTGAATACGACGCCACAGTTGTGTTCATCAATGAGCGTATTAATCCTTACAGATCGATTATCGGATATTTGGACTCGAGCGTAAACAAGCCAATTACACCCCGGTGCTTTTCATTTAACTCGTACCCGCCGGTGGTCATTAGAAACGATTGTAATATCCCGACATTGAACAATAAACATCTCCTTCAAAGCATAACGAAACTGATCCATGCTCGGAAATATCATTCCTAACTTCAGCTGAATCCCTTCACGCGCGAAATTGGGGTTAAATTCGGTTTGAGTCGATTTCCCCCTGCCATCTCCGTCCTCACCACTACAGAGGCTGTCGAGGTCCCTCTGACTGATACACACATCCTCGTCTCCGTCGTCGCCCCCTTCGCACGCCTCATTGACCGACGACCAGCATTGACTCGAGCGTGTTGTCGCTCTTGCACACATCCATAAATGTTGTTTTAAAAGCAAACCTGGAAAATATTTTTTGAAATTGGAATGAAGATGGCGCACGCAGAATCTACTCTCTGAACCTGGAAATATGTCGAGGATAGCCAGCTCGAGATCTTTTTGACGATCGCTCATCATTGTAAACACCATTGTGTTGACAATTTCTAGGTCTTCACGGAGTAATGTAAGAAACCATGTCTAGGTTGCTTTGTTCTCTTTCTCGACGATGGCAATAGCAACAGGGAACTGAGAATTGTTTCCATCGACACCAACAGCCGCTAACTACACTCCTTTGCAATACCCCTTCAAAAAACATCCATCAAAAGCTAACAATGGCCGACACCCGATGTTAAATCCCCTCTTACAAGCATCATGGCATATGTACACACGCTCAAACACCCCCTGACCATCATTCCATAAGTGTGTTTTCAGAAATGTCGTCGTTCCTCGATTATGTAACGTGAGTTGCTTACAGTAATCTTCTAGGACTGCATATTGATCTCGAACACTGTCCTCGAGAATTTCCCTAGCTTTCTTCCTGGCCGGATAAAAGGTTGTATTAGACACGTTAGTCAACTTCTTCGACGTACACAACTCCTTGAACGCGGAATATTCCATGTGCGGGTTAAGCCTGAATTCATCGATAAAATAATTCCCAAACCATGTGCTAGTCACTAATTTGCTGTTGAATACGACGCCACAGTTGTGTTCATCAATGAGCGTATTAATCTTTACAGATCGATTATCGGATATTTGGACTCGAGCGTAAACAAGCCAATTACACCCCGGTGCTTTTCATTTAACTCGTACCCGCCGGTGGTCATTAGAAACGATTGTAATATCCCGACATTGAGCAATAAACATCTCCTTCAAAGCATAACGAAATTGATCCATGCTCGAAAATATCATTCCTAACTTCAGCTGAATCCCTTCACGCGCGAAATTGGGGTTAAATTCGGTTTGAGTCGATTTCCCCCTGCCATCTCCGTCCTCACCACTACAGAGGCTGTCGAGGTCCCTCTGACTGATACACACATCCTCGTCTCCGTCGTCGCCCCCTTCGCACGCCTCATTGACCGACGACCAGCATTGACTCGAGCGTGTTGTCGCTCTTGCACACATCCATAAATGTTGTTTTAAAAGCAAACCTGGAAAATATTTTTTGAAATTGGAATGAAGATGGCGCACGCAGAATCTACTCTCTGAACCTGGAAATATGTCGAGGATAGCCAGCTCGAGATCTTTTTGACGATCGCTCATCATTGTAAACACCATTGTGTTGACAATTTCTAGGTCTTCACGGAGTAATGTAAGAAACCATGTCTAGGTTGCTTTGTTCTCTTTCTCGACGATGGCAATAGCAACAGGGAACTGAGAATTGTTTCCATCGACACCAACAGCCGCTAACTACACTCCTTTGCAATACCCCTTCAAAAAACATCCATCAAAAGCTAACAATGGCCGACACCCGATGTTAAATCCCCTCTTACAAGCATCATGGCATATGTACACACGCTCAAACACCCCCTGACCATCATTCCATAAGTGTGTTTTCAGAAATGCCGTCGTTCCTCGATTATGTAACGTGAGTTGCTTACAGTAATCTTCTAGGACTGCATATTGATCTCGAACACTGTCCTCGAGAATTTCCCTAGCTTTCTTCCTGGCCGGATAAAAGGTTGTATTAGACACGTTAGTCAACTTCTTCGACGTACACAACTCCTTGAACGCGGAATATTCCATGTGCGGGTTAAGCCTGAATTCATCGATAAAATAATTCCCAAACCATGTGCTAGTCACTAATTTGCTGTTGAATACGACGCCACAGTTGTGTTCATCAATGAGCGTATTAATCTTTACAGATCGATTATCGGATATTTGGACTCGAGCGTAAACAAGCTACTTACACCCCGGTGCTTTTCATTTAACTCGTACCCGCCGGTGGTCATTAGAAACGATTGTAATATCCCGACATTGAGCAATAAACATCTCCTTCAAAGCATAACGAAATTGATCCATGCTCGAAAATATCATTTCTAACTTCAGCTGAATCCCTTCACGCGCGAAATTGGGGTTAAATTCGGTTTGAGTCGATTTCCCCCTGCCATCTCCGTCCTCACCACTACAGAGGCTGTCGAGGTCCCTCTGACTGATACACACATCCTCGTCTCCGTCGTCGCCCCCTTCGCACGCCTCATTGACCGACGACCACCATTGACTCGAGTGTGGTTCTCCTTCGCCTTCACCAACGTCCTCATCACCGGATGCTTCATCGGACTCCTCGTACTCCTCTTTTTGAATCTTTAAATCCTCATCGACTGCAGACATTTCTCCTCTGCTTCGTCGCTCGTGTTTTTTAAATTGTTCGTCGAGTGTATTTGGAGATTTAGGGATTTAAATTTGGATGCTTTTGAAATCTATGTAAGGTGTGCTATGAGCTTTGTGCTGGTTGGTGAATGAGTTTTGGGTGTTTATTTGGACGTGGTGTGTTTTGCTTACAAAGGGAGAGTTTGTTGATTCTTTGAGCTGGTTATTTTGTTACGGGCAAACTGTTGGTCTATGTGATGCTGAAAAAATCAATGTCGTTGATTCATTTTAGGATTTGTGACGTGCAATTATGCATATTCATTTCTTGTCTTTATCATCCAGTAAGATTTCACAGAGTGCATTGGAAAATTCTAGCTGGAATGCTTGATATTTTAGGTACACTTATGCACTAATTTTTTGCTGAGTCTCATCATAGCCAAAAATTTTGCTGGTACATAAAATGAGTAAGTACAGGGAATGCTTAGTGTGATGATGCTCTAAATTCTAGGTTATCTTTATTACTAAAAAACTCCGAGATCCCTTTGTTCTATTCATTAATTATACAAAGCTTATATTCGTTAATTCACGAAGATACATTAATTACCGACATCGATTAATATTTTGTATGTGATTAATGTTTAATTAGTTCTAAAACAAATCAACGATGAAATTCTTTGCATTATAAAACAATACAATTAATTTTAATTCTTTTTAAAATAAACGATTTTGAAAATGAGATATGTGTCTATGTTGTGATGTTATGAACAATGTTTATGACATGATTAATAACAATAAGGAAATGCATGAACGTAAACGACACAGAGACGTTGGTAACCCAGTTCGGCAACTGCCTACATCTGGGGGATAGTGAATCCCGGTGAATTAGTATACTAAACGTTGGAAGAGCAAAGATACAAAGGTTTTACAAACGAATAACCTATTCCTTAACCTAACACTTTCTTTCTTTCCAAGTAATACTCTATCTAAGGCTCCCCCTAGGAGTGAGCTTCACTCACTTGTTCTACTAATAAGAACCGAGTTCTTATCTGTGTCTTGAACACTGAAGTTAAAGAAAGGATGCACTTATAGAAAGTTTTTTCTTCACAAAGCTATTCTTTACAATGAAGACGCGCACGAAGAAGAAGACTTCTTTTCTGTTTTGGAACAGCGCAAAAGAAAGAGAGAATTCATAAACCCTGGAAGAGTGTATGAGAGGGTTTATATACTCCACAAAACGACGAAGACCCACAACACCCGAGAAATACAGAATGGGTGGGAAATGCACCGATCAAACAGTGAAACAGGTTCACTTCGTCAGAAAAAGAGCAGGGACATGGTCTCATAACATGATCAGAACATATGCCGGAACAACAAGGTTTTGACGCAGCAACGAGGCCAAAACCACACTAATAAACTCCCCTTTTGGCTTTGAAGAGACAAAACCTTGAGCGCAAAGCACCAGCATGAATACTGAAGAATCAACTTATGTCACAGTTACTGACAGAGGAAAACACAAACTAAAAACAAACTAAACAGAATATAAAAGTTCAGAAGTTCAGTTTAGAACACGACACAAAGCCAAAACAACTCCCCCTATTTGTCTCAACAAAGGAAAAGGAGAAAGAGCGGGAAACAACACACTTAAGAAGTTAAGGATTACAGACCATTATTCAGGAAAAAGAAATAAACAAACAACACACTTAAGACGAGGATGGAGGCGGAGCTGAGGAAGATGCTGAAGAAGGAACAACCGCACGAAGAAGGGAGGATAGCTCCTGGCGATGGTGAGTAGCAGAAGCAATGATCCCATCCAGAAATTTCAGCTCGTCTGAAATAGAGACAGCCACTAAGGACCTGGTTTCATAAGAGAGAGGAGGAATCACAGGAGCAACATTGCCTGAGAACACCGAGTGCGGGAAACTTGTCGGAGGAGGCGGAACCATATCCGAGACATGATGAGCTTGGAACAGCTTGTAGTTGAACACAATTTTACCAGGAGAGTTACTGCATTCAGCCTGCTCAGACTGAGAGAGAATATCAGGAGACTGAGAGAAAAGAATCCCACAAATCATAGAAGGAAACCCGACAGGAAGCTTGATGGTAAGAGACTCAGCATGACGAAGAACTTGCTCGAAGAAAAAGACTGCAGCATCAACAGGAGACTGAGTCCCAATGCGATAGATAAAGCCAGCAAGAGCCAACGATAATCCGGTGTGATGAGTGGTGGGACACCAGTTCTTGATCCCAATCTTCTGAAGCACATAATACTTTGAGCTGAGCTTAGAAGCTGGATCCTTTGGAAATTTGCAGA
The DNA here is from genome assembly GCA_958296335.1 of Urtica urens. NCBI lineage: Eukaryota > Viridiplantae > Streptophyta > Magnoliopsida > Rosales > Urticaceae > Urtica > Urtica urens. The sequence continues at coordinate 1,030,087 of OY282522.1, forward strand.
CCCTGGGACATTGATGTCACCAGGGAGGTTTGCAATGAACTCTCTAAGCAGATGAGCGTCATAAGGACCAACTACGGTGATGGATTTCAAAAGGCAAGCATGAGACACAAGATCCACCAAGTCCTTGCATTGGAGAGCCTCAGAGGACATAACATACTCTGGAGAAATACTCCTCCGCAGTACGTATTTCCAATTTAGAGCATTAGTGATGGAGTGAAAAGAAATACGATCAATAGGCACATTTGGGACGTTGTGACGACAAGACCTGGTTTTCTTCTTGACAGGAGAGGGACCTTCTCCATTAGCCTCATCCGCGAGCTCTGCCTCATTAGCTACAAAGTCCGAACCATCAATGGACTGAGAAGAAACCACAGCAGGAGAGACATCCCTAGACTTCTCGGCAACTAGGGACACAGCCCGGGTCTTCTTAACAGAAGGAGAATCTGTTCTCTTCTTCTTCAACCTACTTTTGGGGGGACCCTTATTCTGAACAGGCTTGCGTTTACGCAAGGAGGAGATAGGAACCGTTGTGTCTGAAACATGACTAGGTGATGGAGACATGGTGATGCGAGGTGAGGGAGGCTGAGAAGCAACATGGACAACCGACAAAGAGTTGACTGTAGGCGGAGGAGAACTCTCAGTGGTAAGAGGAACATTGGATGCCTTCTAAGGGTCATGAGGAGATGGATTCAATAGAGAGTTTGTACGAAAAACACTGGACTCCATGATTCGATGGAACTCCTCCTCGGAGATGAACTCCCTTGGGGACGAGGAAGAGGGAGATCTCTCAACCCTTAGCTCTTCAATCATGGCTTCCAGAGAAGGATAATGGAATTCGCCGTCTTGCACCGAAGAGGGACAAACCCCTTTGTCTGACACCTTGTCAGGAACATCAAGGTTTCCCAAGATAGCCTCTGCCGCTTGACGATTCTCTGCAGAAGGAGAGGAAATCACAGGGGATGTGGGAAGCTTAGCCATTGATTTCTGGATATTAGGTTTAGAGGAGAGACCTCTAACCCGAACATCGTCTATGTTCTTCTGAGACTTCATGACAGCCTCCTTAGCACTTTTCTTCTTGGGGCTTCCCATTTTCTCAGGAGATGATAAAGAAGAAGAACGTCCAGTTCGTGCGGAAACCATTATGGCCAATAGATAGAATAACACTCTAGAAAAGAGGCAGTTGAGAGTAATAACCGACAAAGAGAAGTTATGAAAAGAAAATTGACAACACATCCACTATTTGCACTTTTGAAAATAGAAGGCCAACCGTCGAGAGCAAACATGAAAGAACACCAAAACATTGTGTTTGACTTGACATAAAACAGACAAGAGATATGGGCCCAGAGAGACAAATACATTCAGGCCCAACTATGATTGCTATAACTCCATTAAGCAAACACCAAGACCGGCACGCAATTTTTCAAATTGAACGACATCTAGAGGCTTCGTAAATATTTCTGCAAGATGATTTTCCGTCCCAACGTGTTCAGGAGAGAGAATCTTATACTCAACAAGATCTCGAATGAAATGGTGACGTATTTCAATATGATTGGTCTTACTGTGCTAGACCGGATTTTTGGCGATGTTTATGGCACTGGTGTTATCACAGTAAAGCGTAATGACATCCTGAGAGACATCATATTCGTCAAGCATACACTTTAGATAAACAAATTCAGTGCATGCAGCACCAGCTGCAATATACTCTGCCTCTGCTGTATAGAGAGATACACAGTTTAGGTTTTTACTGAGGCACGAGAATAAGTTGTTACTAAGAAAAAAACAACTCCCGGAGGTACTTTTACGATCATCCACATTGCCTTCTTAATCCGCATCTGAGTAACCCGCAAGACGATGATTCGTATCATGAGAGTAGAAATCCCATAGTCGATGGTTCCATGAACATACTTGATAATTTGCTTTACATAACTCAGATGATTTTTCGTGGGATTGGCTTGATACCTGGCACTAACACCTACCGAGAAGGCAATATCAGGCATCCTAGCTATACGATACAATAAGCTCCCAATCATGCTTATGTAGGTCTTAGAGTTAACATGGTCTGCAAAGTCATCCTTATATAGTTTGACTGAGGAAGAAGCAGGATGTTGGCAGAGATGCCCACAAGAATATCTTCAACTAGTTGAGATTTATAAAATTGCCATTTTACCCTTCTAGTTGTTATTTCATCAACTCCTTTAGTACTTGTGAATAAGTTAGAAACAATGTATTGACGAGGAGCTAACAAGTCACATTGTTTCATCCAAATAAAGTCGCTACTTAAATTTGGACACTGTGCAGTTCATTTATTCAGAATCCAAGTAATAAAGCATGAGGTGTCTATTGCATCTCAGCAATCTTGTACATGAATTTTCATATCTATGAGAACTTCACAAAGTTGGTTCATGACATCTTCATAACTTAATATCTAACCAATTGGCTTAGTCTAGATCACATGATGGATCTAGAATTTGACTTTCTCAAATAAGAAAATTAATGCTATGAAATGACATGTCTCATTTCAAGATTTAGGTAAACATGATGCAATTCATACAAAGTGACCTTGAGATAGAAGATAGTAAATGGTTTCTTCTATTGTCTCTAAAGGTACACTAGTCAATTCAGTATCTTCGAAAGATACACTAGAAGAACTATAGAGTTCCTAACTCTCTATGCCTCGTAACCAGACATCATAGATTCTTCCAACAATCATACTGGGATCAATAGTCCGTTGATCTTTAGATTGCGAATATATCATTTTAGTCAAACCATAAAGAGTTTGTTCACGCAAATCTACATTTGTCTCTTCATACATTGTTAGGTTTGACTAAGGACTATAAGACTATTGAATATCATAAATCTTCAATCAAACTAAAAAGTAATGAATGAACGTTTCAGCTTTTATTAATTTAATCAGCAAATTAAAATGAGGACTTTACAAAGATTTATATATTACATCAATATGTAAATAAACAATCTTCTTCGAGGCATATCTGCCAACAAACTCCTACTTGAACTCAAAGAAGATGAGAGTAGTCCTTTATGCCTAATCCGTCTCGATGTTGGTCATAGACCTTGTTGGATAGGGCCTTGGTGAAAGGATCTGCCAGGTTCTCAACCATTGAGATTTTCTTCACCTCCACGTCTCCGCGCTGCACGATCTCTCTAATCAAATGGTATTTCATCTCAATATGCTTAGAGCGCTTATGTCTTCTAGGTTCCTTTGAGTTAGCAACAGCCCCACTATTATCACAATAAAGTTTCATGGGCTCGTTGACATTTGGAACAACTTCAAATACTTAAGGAATTTTCTAAGCCATACAGCCTCTTTGGATGCTTCACAAGCAGCCACATATTCTTCTTCCATGGTGGAGTCAGCAGTGCAAGATTCCTTGATACTCCTCCAAACTACAGATTCACCATTCTGGATGAACACAGATCCTGAAGTAGATTTCCTGGAATCCTTATTCGCCTGAAAGTCGGAATCGGTATACCCCGTCATAGTCAGGTCAGTAACTGCAACCCAGTGCTCGGGTCCAGGATTTGATTGGAAACGGCTAACTACGCCAACGGCGAAATATATATCCGATCTAGTGCACAGCATAGCATACATGAGACTTCCTACAGCTGAAGCATAGGGAATCTTTCTCATGTCCTCAATCTCTTGTGCAGTCTTGGGAAACTGGTCCTTAGAGAGTGAGACTCCATGTCTAAAGGAGTTTAGGACCTTCTTGGAGTTTTGCATAGCGAAGCGATCCAACACCTTATCTATATAAGATGCTTGGGAGAGAGACAAGGTCCAGTTCTTTCGATCTCGAAAGATCTGAATCCCCATAATGTACGCAGCTTCCCCTAGATCTTTCATATCAAACTGCTTAGCTAACCAGATTTTAACCTTAGATATTTGCCTACATCATTACCAGTGAGTAGTATATCACCGAAATACAATACCAGAAATTGCCCTCGTGTATCAATTTATAGACACAAGGTTCATCTATTGACTGTTCAAAATCGAAGCCTTTTACAGTTTCATCAAATCTAATATTCAACGATCTAGATGCTTGCTTTAATCCATAAATAGATTTAAGAAATTCACAAACCTTGTTCGCTTTATCACTTTCCACTAAACCGTCTGGTTGAGCCATGAAAATGCGCTCGTCAAGATTGCTATTCAGAAAGGCAGTTTTGACATCCATCTGCCAGATCTCATAATCGAGAGCGGCAGCTATGGATAGAAGTATACGGATGAATTTAAGCATTGCGACTGGAGAGAAGGTTTCTTCATAATCGATACCTTCCTTTTGGGTATAAGCCTTAGCCACTAGTCGCGCTTTGAACGTCTCAACGTTCCCATCCGGACCATTTTTCTTATTATAGATCCACTTACACCCTACAGGTTTAACCCCTTCAGGTAGGTCTACAAGTTTCTAGACTTTGTTGACATACAATGAATGCATCTCAACATTCATGGCATCAAGCCAAAGGTTTGATTCAGAACCAGCCATTGCTTGGTTGTAGGAAACAGGGTCATCCATGCCAGTGACGGTTACGAGAGCATCGCCATAAGACATGGACCTGTCAGGTTTTTCAGAAACCCCTCCACTACGTCGAAGTACTACTTGACGAGGTTCTGAATTGTTAGGTTGCGTTTCAGTTCGGGTAAGAACAGTTCTTACAGATGAGGTAGAAGCATCCTCACCCAACTTTTCTTCAAGCACAATTTTGCTTCTAGGTTTCGTATTCTTCATATAATCCTCCTTAAGGAAACGAGAATTAGTGCTGACAAACGTTTTGTCGTCCTCGGGACTATAAAATGTGAAACCTTTGATTTCCTTTGAATATCCAACGAACACGCATAATTCTGACTACTAGCCAACTTGCTAGTCTTTTGCTTTAGTATATGTGCAGGGAAACCCCAAATTCTGATGTGGTTTAAACTAGATTTACGCCCAGTCCATCGTTCATAAGGAGTACCAGGGACCGTCTTAGACGGAACTTGGTTCAGAATATATGCGGAAGTTTCAAGGGCATATCCCCGAAAAGAATTAGGGAGTAATGAGTAACTCATCATTGATCTAACCATATCCATCAAAGTTTGATTCCTTCTCTCCGACACTCCGTTTTGTTGAGCTGTGCCAGGTGCTGTAAGCTGAGACTCTTTAAGAAAGTCATCGAACTCTTCAGACAAGTACTCACCACCTCAATCAGATCGAAGGGTTTTGATCTGTTTGCCAGTTTGCTTTTCCACTAAAGCCCGAAAAACCTTAAATACGTTAAAGGTTTCAGATTTGTGTTTGAGCAAATAGACAAATCCATATTTTGAGTAATCATCGGTAAAGGTAACAAAGTATTTGTATCCTCCCCGTGCCTGAATTATGAGCGGACCACATACATCGGAATGTATTAGTTCCAGCAGCTCAGTGGCTCTTCGACCTTTATTATAGAAAGGTCGTTTGGTCATTTTTCCTTCTATATAGGACTCACAAGTCGGCAGTGAGCCTATTGCAGAGGCTTTGAGTGGTCCATCCCTCACAAGTCTCTTAATCTTATCTAGACTAATATGACCAAGTCTTAAGTGCCAGAGATGTGTTGATTTTATTAGATCAGAGGAGTCATTAAGTTTGATCCTCTTGGGTTCCCTAATTAGATCATTATCTATTTCAGTGTCTAATAGCAAAGGTTGTGTAGGATAAAGATAGTATAAACCATTCTTTAAACATGCATCAGTGACAAATGAATTGGAAGAAGTAATACGAATTCCATTATCAATAAACTTTAAATAATAATTTTGCTCAACAATTTGAGCTACAGATATAAGTTTTTCCCAAAGGAAGGAAGATAATACACATTATTCAAATTTAAAGTTCTATCTTCGAAAGACAGAAAGACAGTGTCACGAATCCCACAGCCTTAGCAGACACCAAGCTCCCATCATCCCACTTGAAGCAAAAGTCGTCATCCTTTAAGCTTTTGCTTATCCTGAATCCATTCAAGGAACAACAAATATGGTTAGTAGCAGCGGAGTCAATAATCCACGATGATACATTATCAGCTACAAAACAAGTTTCGGTAATAAGTACAATACCTTTCGCTTTAGCCTTGAGGTAGGTAAGACAGTTCCTACACTAGTGTCCGGGCTCATTGCAATGGTGACAGTTGTCCTTAGACTTGTCCACCGTGGCAGTCCGGGACATCTTCTTCTTCTGAATCTTGTTAGGGTTCTTCTTGTCGGCTCTATGAGATCTCTTCTTAGATCCAGAGGTGGAGACTTTGTGCTCAATAGCATGAGCTTCTCCAGTAGTCTTCTTTTTTCTTTAAGAGTCCCTCAGCGGTGTGAAGCTCCTTCATTAGCTCGGTAACAGTGTATCCTAGCTTATTCATGGAGTAGTTCATCTTGAAATGATCAAAAGATTCAGGGAGAGTTTCCAAGATCATATCTATCTTAGTTTCTCCATCAATCTCAGATCCAAGGATTTCCATCTCATTACGATAACTTAGGATCAACATCATATGTTCTCTAACGGGAGTCCCTACTTTCATACGACAGTTCATAAACTGTCGTACCGCTTGTTGCCTAGCTTGATGCCCTTTCCCTCCAAACATCTCCTGGAGATTGTAGAGCATTTCATAGGCTGACCCAATATCACGATGTTGTTGTTGCAACACATTGTTCATAGATGCTAAAATATAGCATCTTGCAATCTCATCGGATCTGAGCAAGGCTGCAAGGGCGTCCTTGTCCTCTTGAGTCGAATCATCATTCGTTTCAGGAGGACATGGGGTGGTGAGTACCCACTTGTGCTTTTCCACGGTAAGGACGATGTCTAGCTTACGTTTCTAATCTACGTAGTTATCACCTTTCAGTTTGTTCGAGGAAAGGATAGTAGAGAGGGGGTTTAGAGACTTGTTGCTGAAAGTTGAAACATTTTATGATTAGTCTTTGTATAGGATTTTAAGTTTAATTTTATTTAGATAAGAATAAATTCAAAGGTGTTATAAACAAAATGACAATTTTACTCCTTCGAGGGAAGGCCGCAAAAAGGTCGCCTTTCTAAGTAAATTACACATCAGTAATGCATAGTCATGATGTCAATACATCAATGCTTTGACTAGCCACCTTATAAAGAAGTTTGATCACTCAAAACTTTTCGCAGGGCCTAGAAATGTAACCCTCTCACTTAGTTTTCTGAAGAAAAAAAAAAAGGAGATCCTGGGTTGCAAATAATAAGTGCAACCCTACCACTTAATTTTTGGGAAAAAAAAGGCACGTCTACTCTTTTACGTATAAGAAACATATTTCCATTAGTAAAGAGAGATAGAGTGGATCACTAGAAAAAAAAACCCTAAAATCGATATTTGTGATGGGAGAGCAGTGTTAATGCACTAAGGCACAAGGAACATACTCGGATCTTTTTGTCTATTAATTTATTTTTCCTAAGGAAAGTGTGTGAGATTAATAAATCATCACTTTTGTACTTGAAAGTTTTTTAGATTCAAAATCTCGTAAAATTAATATCTTCATCTTCCTGACATCTTCTGGCGTCTTCATGGTGGTTGAGTGCGAGAACGTCGGAAAACCACGATAGCATTAAAAAGAGGGGAGGAAGCTTGGAGTCGCAAAATCCGGATTAAAACTCCTAGACTCGCGGACTTTCGTACACCTCGGACTTAAAAGGTCATCTATGACACATCCGGTATCCTATTGAGCTAAAACAAATTGCATTGGATAGCTAACTTCCGTACCTTTAATTTGGTTCAAGAACCACTAATTTTCAAGGTCTGAGAAAAGAGTTATGCCCGGTTTACTGAGCCATAACAATTTGTCCATAATTTGAAAAACAATTAAAAGGTACATCGGATCTAAGTGTAAAGAGAAAGAGGTTTATTGAAACATTTTAATTGTATGTTTTGATTTTAATTGTGTGTTATATTAACATGTTAATAATTAAATACAATATAAAATAAACAACATAATATAAAACATTTAATAACAAATTTAAACTAGAAGTGCAATAAAGTAGTTTAAACTATGTACACAAATTTTCAAACTTGTCAAAAAATTGATTTTGAGTATGCTAAACATAAAATAATTAAAAATTGTTTTTAATGTATTTATATAACATATTTAAGAAGTGGAAAATCAACACAAATTTAATTTTAAAGGTCGTACCAAAAAATTAAAATTTTGTAAGATCTAGTCTTTGAAAAATCATTATTCAAACAAATTTAGAAAACAATTTTCTTATAATGATTTTTAAATAACATATACAAGCTTAACTTTGACCATAGCTCTGATACCATTTGTTGGAATAGGTCTAGGGTTAAGAAAAATTTATCATTAGTCATATTAATGGCGGAATATAAAAATTTCTTTTACTAGTAAATTTTTTTTTACCAACCTAAATAAAGTGCTTATACATGTTATGAATTAAAAACATTATTTAATGTACTTGAATACTAACCTTTCTTGTGTCTTCAAACTTGAAGCGTCTTGGCAAAGGTGGATCTTCGTCCTTGGCTCGATTACTTCACGTCTAGTCTTGAACTTGAGAAATCCAAGATTTCTATTACAAGAGTCTATAGAGGTTTAGAAGGATTTGTGTGTGGGCATAATTAAACACAATAAGTCAAGAACAAGTGTATGAGCTATAGAGTTAATTTAGCCTAAATCTAATGAGGACTTGGGAATAAACGATGTATTTTCTAGAGAGAGAGAGAGGGAGAGAGGTCGGCCAAGAGCAAGAGAGGAAAAGGCAAAAGCTTAAACTTTCACATCTCTATGTGAGGCTCTATTTATAGGAGAAGGAAAAATCTATAAAGGTCAATTATTCATTCATGAAAGAATAATGTATTCATGACACAATATTTGATATTCTCTTCCCCTTTCTCTCTTAGCATGGCCGGCCATACACCTCAAGCAAGGAGGAAAATTTGCTTCCTCACTTAACTTATTTATTTCCTTCTCAATGAAATTCATTTTCCATTTCCTTTTGGGTAATTATCCTTATAAGTAAAGAGAAATAAAATTCCTCTTTTATGCATGTTGGCCGAATTCTAGCCAGGGAAGGGCCATTTAGATGCTTCCTTATTTCCTTTAAGAAAATTCTTAAAATACCCATTGTAGAATTATAATTGCACAAATAACGAAATTAATTTCATAATGCCATAAACGACTTTTCGGTTTTAAGAAATAATTTATATTTTCATCATATCAAAATATTCAAAATCTTATTTTGACATTCACATTATTTTATGTCCATGTGGACAAAAAATAACATTTAGACATTTTCCGAGAAAAAATCTAGTTTAACACTTGAACTTATTTTGACTTAGTTTCTAGTTTAACAATCTTACTCTAATGACCTGTAATAGTGACCTTATGGATCCAAATGAACAAAACTTGAGCTTCTATACTCGGGCTCAAAAGTTAACAAACCTTTTCCGAGTATTAGCTTAATGTCAACTGACTCCACTAAAGAGTTGACACTAAGAATCTCTCGGTTCAAATGAATTTATTTTCTACTCAAATTCAACTTAATTATATTGAGCGGATCCATTGAACGTTATCTATGTTTACCCTTCATGAATATCATCAACTAGTTGGGATTTATAAAATTACCATTTGACCCTTCTAATTGTTATTTCATCAACTCCTTTAGTACTTGTGAATAAGTTTCCAACAATGTATTGACGAGGAGCTAACAAGTCACATTGTTTCATCCAAATAAAGTCGCCAGTTAAATTTGGACACTGTGCAGTTCATTTATTCAGAATCCAAGTAATAAAGCATGAGGTGATATATATTGCATCTCAGCAATCTTGTACATGAATTCCATATCTATGAGAACTTCACAAAGTTGGTTCATGACATCTTCATAACTTAATATCTAACCAATTGGCCTAGTCTAGATCACATGATGGATCTAGAATTTGACTTTCTCAAATGAGAAAATTAATGCTATGAAATGACATGTTTCATTTCAGGATTCAGGTAAGCATGATGCAATTCATACAAAGTGACCTTGAGATAGAAGATAGTAAATGGTTTGTTCTTCTATTGTCTTTAAAGGTGCATTAGTCAATTCAGTATCTTCGAAAGATACAGTACAAGAAGTATAGGATTCCTAACTCTCTATGCCTCGTAACCAGACATCATAGATTCTTCCAACAATCATACTGGGATCAATAGTCCGTTGATCTTTAGATTGCGAATATATCGTTTTAGTCAAACCATGAAGAGTTTGTTCACGCAAATCTACATTTGTCTCTTCATACATTGTTAGGTTTGATTAAGGACTATAAGACTATTGAATATCAAATCTTCAATCAAACTAAAAAGGAATGAATGAACATTTCAACTTTTATTAATTTAATCAGCAAATTACAGTAAGGACTTTATAAAGATTTATTTATTACATCAATATGTAAATAAACAATCTTCTTGTGGGCATCTCTGCCAACATTTACTACCGATGCTCCCCTTACATAGGACCCATAAGATCCATAAAAAGGAGCTCAAGAACAGAGGATGTTGTAATGAAGTTAACACTCTTATAGGGGACCCGAGTCTGCTTATTGATTTGACAGTCACCTTACACTCCCTTATCAGAGGGGGAGATAGAAGGAATACCAATCATTGCTTCCTTGGAGACAAGAAAACTAATACTCCGCATATTTAAATGCCCGAGTCGACGATGCCACAAAAAGGAGGTGTTGACAGAACTAAGGAGGCATGTAGTGGAGGAAGCAGGAGACGACCACATATAACAGTTATTAGAGGAGCGAGATCCACGCATCTTTTCTGAGTTTGCTGAATTTAGAACAGAGCAACCAGATTTGGTGAACGTGATAGTATGGTCTTGGTCGCACAGTTGGCTGATACTTATCAAATTTGCTTTCAAGCCATCAACAAGAAGAATATTTTCAAGAGATGGGCAACCAGAAACATCGAGAGTACCTCGCCCAACGACAGAACCCGTAGATCCTCCCCCAAATGTGACACTACCTTTGGTGCAAAGGCTGAACATTTGCTAAGAAATCAGGAACACTAGTCATGTGTCTCGAGCAGCCGCTGTCAAAGTACCAATCATCGCGCGAGGTTGCCTTTAAAGATGTATACGTGATGAAACAGTTTGATTTCTCTTGACTTGCCACTGTTGACGAGGGTGCTGATCAAAGGGAAAAAGATCAATCTTTTGGTGTGGCACAGGTCGTTGAAAACTCCCAGGGGGGAACCTTTGTCGAGTGAGGAAAGGAGTGCGACCGTAGAGTTTAAAGCAAAATGGCTGAATATGACCTGACTTACCACAAAAATGGCACCTCCAATTATGTTGAACAAAGTTAGGTCTTTGATTTGTAGCAGGCATGTTGCGAGAGATCGTAGTGAGACTTGGCATATCACGTGAGGAGCTAGAACCTACAGCCATTTGACGAGGAGGTTGAGAGACCCTCCCTAATGCTGGGACAAACTTAGGATGAGCGTGATGAACTGAACCTCGATCGAATCCTAACCCTGTTTTGTTAGAAGCAGTCTTGCCACTTCTCAGTAAATCATTCAGAATTCCAGTGCCAGGATGAACATCGGCCGACTGAGATAGACGAACAACTTGTTGCGTGAGACGAGCTATTTCAAGTTTTAGCGAATTGATAACCTCAAGCAGATGAGTTTTCTCCTCCAAAAAGATGAGATTCGTTCCTTGACAGATAAAGGTGAGTCAGCCTAAAGTTCTTGGATTTGCTCAAGTAACTTAGTTTGAGTTTTCTCCAGCTCAGCAATCTTGTCATTTTGATTGACATATTCATTAGATTCATCTGCCAATTTTACAAATAGAGTTCTGTAAGCTTCAATAAGCACCTCATCATTGATCTCATCTTCCTCGGTGGAAGCTTTAAGAGGTTGGAGCAAGTTAACTTGAAATTTGGATGGATGGAAATGACATCATATGCATGAGCAAGAAATTCGTCGGAGAGCTCTGAACTGTTTGCTGAAGCAAAAGATTAATCTAGAGGAGATTCAGGTAGACCAAGATCTACAAGAGCCAGGGAAACCCCTATATTCTCTTCAGACTAACAAAAGCAAGAAAGTTGTTAGTAGCTCCACCATCATTTTTATCATCATCATTAGATCAATCACTCTGATCATCATCCGAGAGAGTGGAAGTATAGCTCTTTTGTTGACGCTTGACAAAATTAGGGCATTCTGATTGAATATGCCCAAAGCCTTCACATTCATGGTACTGAATTCATTTTCCTTTAGATATCCGACCAGTTTGACGATCTTCTCTGTAAAGCTTTGAGTTAGAGTTTGGTTTTAAGCTTTGAGACGATTTAGGCTTGTAACCAGAGTTGTTGAACGAAGTCACAGGTTTTTTTGTCAAACTTCTTCATGAATCTTCCAAAATTCTTAGCTTGAAGCGCAAGAGAGTTCTCGTAAGAGTCTATAGAGTAATTGCCTCTTGAGTTTGAAAAATCAGGACTAGTAGATTTAAGGGCCAGACTGCGGATTAGCGCAGCCGAATTTGACGACAGAGACATTTCGTAAGTGAGTAAGGAGCCAATTAGTTCATCAACTCTCATGGATGAAGTATCATGAACTTCATCAATCGTGGTAACTTTAATCCTAAATCTCTCTGGAAGTGACCTGAGAATTTTTTAACAATCTTAGCATCAGCCATGGGTTCACCCAGCGAGTGAAACTCGTTTGAGAGATCGCGAACTCTCACATAGAGGTCATTAATCGAATCATCTTCTAACATCTTTAAGCTCTCAAACTTTGAAGTGAGCAGTTGCAACCGAGAGTTCTTTACTTTATCAGTTCCCTCATAGGTGGTCTCTAGGATGTCTCATGCTTCCTTCGCACTTTTACAGGTGTTGATTAGACGAAACACATTTTGGTCTACTCCATTATAAATGGAATTTAAAGCCTTAAAGTTAGAGAGGGATGCTTCATAATCAGCAGCAGTCCACTCAAGAGCAGGAACTTCTTCAGAGTGATTCCATCAGCAAGAAATATTTTGGGAGTACTCAATCCCACAACCACAGATTTCCAAGTCTTTTGATGAAGGCCCCCATTCGAGCTTTCTAGTAGCCATAATTCTGACTATCGAGTGATGGGGCACGGCTCACTGACCCACTTTCTCTAAAAGTGTCCATTCTAGTATAAACAACACAATTAACAAGAAAGAATCGTAAACCCAGAAAATTAGGGTTCCCGCTCTGATACCAAATGAAAAATGAGATATGTGTCTATGTTGTGATGTTATGAACAATGTTTATGACATGATTAATAACAATAAGGAAATGCATGAACGTGAACGACACAGAGACGTTGGTAATCCAGTTCGGCAACTGCCTACATCAGGGGGATAGTGAATCCCGGTGAACGAGTATACTAAACGTAGGAAGAGCAAAGATACAAAAGTTTTACAAGCGAATAACCTATTCCTTAACCTAACACTTTCTTTCTTTCCAAGTAATACTCTATATAAGGTTCCCCCTAGAAGTGAGTTCCACTCACTTGTTCACCTAATAAGAACCGAGTTCTTGTCTGTGTCTTGAACACTTAGGTAAAGAAAGGATACACTTATAGAAAGCTTTTCCTTCACAAAGCTATTCTTTACAATGAAGACGCACACGAAAAAGAAGATTTTTTTTCTGTTTTGGAACGGCGCAAAAGAAAGAGAGAATTTATAAACACTAGAAGAGTGCATGAGAGGGTTTATATACTCCACAAAACAACGAAGACCCACAACACCCTAGAAACACAGAATGGATGGGAAAAGCGCCGAACAAACAGTGAAGCAAGTACACTGCGTCAGGAAAAGAGCAAAGACATGTTCTCAACACATGATCAGAACATCTGCCGGAACAATAAGGTTTTGACGAAGCAACGAGATAAAGAGCACACTAACAAGTTTTTTTGTATTCTAAAATGATTTAATAAGATTAAGAAAAAATTATTTAAAAATTAGTATTTAAAATGATATAGTTAATGTATAATCAATTTTTTTAAATATATAATATTTGTATTTGTATATTTTATTTATTTTTGTATTAAAAAACTATGTAATTAATATCTGATTAATTTAGAAATTATAATTTATTTTTCATTAATTTGAAGTTGTGTGTTTTTTCTTTCCAATTTACTACCTACAGTCAATTGAAAGATCACATTACTATTTGTGTTGAAAAATAAATAGGATCAGTATACAAGTATTGAGTTATGAAAGAAACATTAAGAATTTTTGCTATTAGTGAAAGATAAATTCTCATGATATTTCTCAAAATCAGCACCCTATCCAAGTGCAAAAATGAAAACTTTACCACCACATTTGAGAATCATTTAAATATATAAAGCAAGGATCCTCTTACTTAATCGAAACCATCCCATAAAAACTTCAAACTCTTTTGAAGCAGGTCCCGGAATAAACAGCCGTTTCTACACATAAAAGAAAGACCGATCGATTGATATGCCTCGAAAAGAAACAAATGTTTCACCAACCGATATAAAAAGATACGATACGAAACAGATTTTTCTCTTCTCCGTCGAATTGATCAGTAGTTCATCATTGGGCGAGAAACCCGAGACCTCACCGGAGTCTTCGATGGACTCACCCTACACGATTCGAAACACCGTTAAGAAGACTCCGTGACCAAAAATCGATGTGTAAAGACCAAACTAACCTTATCGTCTGAGACCCCAAGAGCAGTCCGCTGCAATTCAGTGCGATTATAGCACTCTCTGCCTGAGATCACCATCACAGATTCAGTAATGAAACTTAGTCCATCGAAGAGTCCGAAAATGAAACTTACCATAGAAAATTCAACAAAAGCTATACGAGTTGAATGCACATAGTCCCCGAGAATCCTTATACGAGTGACCTGAAATTGAACAAAAGAAGTTCAATTCAGAAATCTGATTATCACCAACGAGCCGATTCGAAGAAGTTTTAATTGTGGAAGTGAGAATCTGTACCTCACCACAAGCGGATTCGAAAAAGTTCTTGACTTCGGTTTGAGTCACCTTTTAATTGATCAAAGTACATTTTTAGAAACGCATTTCTGAATCGGACAAATAAACAAAAAAAGAAAACTAAGAAATTTACCTTCTTGTCGATATTTGTGCAGTACACGGTCCTTGAGCACATTTCTCGCTCATCGTCTGACTGAAAATTAATCAACAAAATAAGAAAATGAAGTACAGGTAATTCACTTTCTAAAGTAAAAAAAAAACAATTGGGACCGCGGGAAAAATTCATTTTATCTACCCTTGGTAAGAATGTGGGATTGACGGGAAGAATTGCGGTTTTCGAAGGTAAGACTCTGACTGGATAGAACCCTAGAACTGTCCCGCCAAGACTCAAAGCTGCTCTCGCACCATCTGTTTCAAAAATAAAAATAAAATAATATTCATTGTTTTCAATTCACAATTTGATAGGGCGATGTGTTATTTTCTCTTCATTTTCTTTGTCTATTTCCCAAAAGGAAAAAAGAAAACCAAAAAAAAAACAATAGACTTACACTCATCAGCAAACTCCACAAAAGCAAAACGGAGGATCGAATGTGGGTCGCCACAAACTCGACAATCCACAACCTTTAAATATAAAAGTTGCAATTTTAAGTTCAATTGAAAAAAGTATGACTTCTAAGCACTAAATTATTTGTAACTTACTTGTCCACAATTGCTAAACAGAGCAGCGAGTCGCTCTTCAGTGACCTGAATCATGATCACCGTGCAAAGTCTTATTTGTTTTATATGATCGAATTGAAAAAGGAAACCAAATTAAGAAAATTATGAAAAAAGTTGACTCACCTGCTGATCTAAATCAGACACATAAACAGTCCTTCGAATACTACTCTCTCGCTGAGCTCTGAAGCTTCTCCCATTCAGCCTTCTTTTCCCTTGGCTAAAGCTCCTTTTCTGAAATCAAGAATCGCTCGGTTAAAGCCTATCTGAAGTATGAGCCTTTTATAATTAATTGAAAGATTTGAATGAATTTGCCATTTGTGTTCGCTGAACATCACTCGAATGAGCAATGAAAGGAAAATGGTAATCATGACAACATTACTTTTTTCACTCAGTTCATGTAACAAGACAACTCACAGAAGCTTTCAGTAAAAACAAATCCAATCTTCAAACCTATTTCCATAAATAACAGAAAGAATTTCATGTAACTGAGACAATCACATTCAAATCAGACTCATCTACAACTTATATTGCGGAATATAATCACATTAACAAACTGATCAACTGTTTCAAGTACAGACTCATCATATCATAAATCCAATTCATGCAATATACGAGGAAAGAAAAAAAAAAAAGAAACAATCGAGCAAAAAGTGTGAATACATATGATCAATTACCACAATAGCATCATAACAAACTTAATCCACATTCCATCAAATTTAACAGACAGATAAAAAATCAGAAATATTTATGAATCAAATACCCTTCCGTTGATCAGATTGTCGTTGAAGATCTCGTCCTGATCAAAACCCTTGTTTTGGTTGAAACCGTTTTGCTTTAAAGGATAAGAAGAAGGAACAAACTCTTTGGCTAAAGGGTTGAGTTTCGTGAAAATCTCAACAAGCTTCTGAACTTCATTGTTGAATTCCGATTCCGATTCCGACTTTCTCAGTTCTGGTTCATTGTTCTCCGTCGCCTCGACGGAAATCTCAGGACCCGCAGCCATGAAATAATAATAATATATATATATATATAAATACAAAATCACCGATACAATATTTTCTTGGTCTTTTCACGAGTGTAGGTTTAATTAAAAATGAAATTGAAATCCAATTAACAACCTCCGAAAATGTGGAACAGATAGAGAATTAAGCTTCAGAATAGAAATTAAAAAAGAGCAGAGAACGAAAGCGAATTCTGGAGAGGGATTACGGCGTTTAGAGAAGGGAGAAAAATGAAAAATATATTTATTTTTAATATATAAAATGATCAAAAAGTGTAGAGAAAGGGAGAGAGTTGAAAAGTGTGATGAGTGAGAGAGAAAGAGAGAGAGGGACACATAAGTTCAGCTAACGTAAAGATGACTTAAGCCTATAAAAAATATTAATATTTTCATGCCATACTTCTCTCTCTGCGTGTCCACATTACGTTACAAGAGACTCTCTCTCTCTCTCTCGGAAAACTCTATCCAGGATATTACGGTACAGCAGCATATTCGTTCATCAATAAATTTCATTTTTTATACAAAAAAAAATATGAAATATATTCGGATTGGACCTATTTTTCAAAAATATCTATAAATAAACTTTAGTCTCAAGATCAGACCAAAATATTTTTAAATCAACAATTTTCAAAAATCCATACGATGAGATATGATACTATATAATTAAATACGATAATTTTTTGTACGATAGGATACAATGACATACGATGAAATATGATGCTATACAAATTTTGAGTATAAGAGTATTTTCGTCTGATATGGGGCTAAAATCCATTTTTAGATATTCTAAAATAAATATGTCTAATTTGGATATTTTCCATATTTTTTAGATTAAACTATGAAATTTCTCTTTTTAAATTTGTAAATTTATTAGCGGTATAAATATATAGTATTTGTTTTACAAGTATTTCAGGTCAATTTTTTTACAATAATATTTGAAATTATATAGTAAAAAATTTGAACTGCACAGGACAACGGTAAATGGTTATAAATAAATTACAATCCAATGCATATTTTTTTTTAAACGATCGTCACAAATTGAATATTTACAACATATTACGCTGATTATTTCTAAATTTTTTATGTCTACATTGACTAAATACGCAAATTTTCAAATATTACATCAATGTTTGTTGTTCTTATTTGTATCCAAATTTTATTTCATTTACAAAAATACTAACCCCTTCCTTTTTTATTTTAATTTTTATGCACATCACTTATTCTTAAAAAAATCATTAATTTATATCTATAGTAAGTGATTCCGTCACAGTAAGCAATTATAGTATCATTGATTATAACAAATTTGAGATATTTATTTATGCTGGTTCGTCGTAGAGTTTAGTATCGGACGAAAATGTCTCGACTTTTTGTGAGAAATATTACATGTAGGACTCCATGTAACAGAAAACATTGTCACGGTAGCCTTGTAGAACAAGCCTTTTTAATATTTTTACACTAACTAATTTTACGTGTGTTGAGAACTACAAGTTCGTTAGATATGTTTATATCATCAAACGTGATATGGATACACACAAAATAACAATTTAGACCTACCATGTTTATATAAAAAATAAGCACATATATTGAAATTTTATTTGAAATCATAATAGGGCTGTTACGTATAACTAATTCTTTAATAAGTATTATAGCGTTGAATACATAAATTACTAAGACAAATAAAATTTTCACATGCCACGACTATGAATATCGTATATTATAGTCTCAAAGTTGCAAATAATATTACTATCATATTCGATTTAAGATGCAATGTATATGAGATGAGCTTCTAGATGTTTTATTATTTGTTTAAGACAATTCTTAAAAGAGAATTTGTCCAAACAACCACCACTCGTAATTGATTTTTCAAAAATGCACTAAAATTAATTTTTTTCTCAAAATACTAGTACAAAAGTCAAAAATACCCCTAAAACAATTTCTTTACATTTTATTTCATATCTATATTAATCGGTTATTATTTATTTATTTATTTTACAAAAACCAAACTTTAAAAAATAAAAACTACTCCAACCCTAAAAAAATAATTTTTTTTTTCTTAATTATTTTGGCCAGTAGTATAGTGTAGAGCATTTGTGTTAGTTTTATTTGTTTAAAATGATATTTTGTCTTTTCACATGAAATTTACTTGTATTTTGGGAAAAAAAATATGTTTGGGTAAATTTTGAAAAGTGGTATTTTGGGTAACTCTTATTCTTAAAATACCCATGAGAGGAGCTTCTAGATGTTTTCTTATTTTTTTCTAAGATAACTTTTAAAATACCCATGAGAGGAGCTTCAAGATGTTTCCTAATTTCTTTTTAAGACAATTCTTAAAATACCCATTGCATCAATAATGAAATTGATTTCATAATGCCTCAAACGACTTCTCGGGTTTAGAAAATAATTTATATTTCCATCATATGAAAATATTCAAAAATCATTCGCATCATTTTATCTCCATGTGGACAAATTTACCCTTTAGATATTTTACGGGAAAACGTCTAGTTTAACACTTGAACATATTTTGACTTAGCTTCTAGTTTAACAATCCTACTCTGATGATTTGTAATAGTGACCTTATGGACCGAAATGAATAAAGCTTAAGCTACTATACTTGTACTCAACAGTTCATAAACGTTTTACGAGTATTAGTTTAATGTCAACTGACTCCAGTAAAGAGTTAACATTTCATGAATATCATTGAATGTTATCTATGATTACCCTTCATGAATATCATCAACTAGATGAGATTTATGAAATTACCATTTTACCATTATAGTTCTTATTTCCTCAACTCCATTGTTACTTGTGAATAATTTAAAAACAACGTATTGACTCGGAGCTAACAAGTCACATTGCTTCATCCAAATAAAGTCGTTACTTAATTTTGGATTCCTCGTAGTTCATTTATTTACAATCTAGGTAATAAAGCACGAAATGATATATATTGTGTTGGAATAGGTCTAGGGTTAAGAAAAATTATCATTAATCATATTAATGGAGAAATAATTATTTTTTTACAAGTAAACAATTTTACTAACCTAGGCAAAGTGCATAAACATGTTATATATTAAAAATATTATTTAAAATACTTGAATACTAACCTTTCTTGTATCTTCAAACTTGAAGCGTCTTGAGAAAGGTTGATCTACTTCATTGGCTCGATTCCTTCACGCTTAGTCTTGAACTCGAGAAACATAAGGTTTATATTACAAGAGTCTATATAGTGTTTGAAGGATTTGTGTGTGGGCACAATTAAACAATATGAACCAAGAACAATTCTTAGATCATAAGCTAATTCTCTAGATTAAGTGAGGATCTAGGTGTCAAAATAAAAGGGATTTCTTGAGAGAGAGAGAGAGAGAGAGAGAGAGAGAGAGAGAGAGAGAGAGAGAGAGAGAGAGAGTGGTCGGCTAGAATAGAGAGAGCAAGACCAAGAATGCTTCTTTTACATCTCTATGTAAGGCTCTATTTATAGGAGAAGGAAAATCAAGAAATGATAATTACCATTTCCTATTATGCATTCATGACATAATATTTTATTTTCTCTCTTCTTCTTCTAGTACATGGCCGGCCAAATATGCTCCATAAGTGAGGGAAAATTGTTTCCTCACTTAGCATATTTGTTTCTTTCTCAAGGAAATTCATTTCCTCTTTTCCTTTTGGGTAATTATGCTTATAATTAAAGGAAAATAATTCTCTCCTCCTTTGATGTGTTTTGGCCGAATTCTATAGCTAGGGAAGGGGCATATAGATGCTTTCTTATCTCTTTTAAGACAATTCTAAAAATACCTATTGTAGAATTATTATTTCACAAATAATTAAATTAATTTCATAATATCTAAAACGACTTTTTGGCTATATAAATAAATTATATTTTTCATTATATGAAAATTTTCAAATCTTATTTTGACACTCACATCTTTTTATGTCTGTGTGGACAAAAATACCCTTTAGACATTTTCAGAGAAAAAGTCTAGTTCAACATTTGAACTTATTTTGACTTAGCTTCCAGTTTAACTATCCTACTCTAATGACCTGTAATAGTGACCTTATGGATCCAAATGAACAAAGCTTGAGCTACTATAGTCGGACTTAAAAGTTCACAAACATTTTCCGAGTATTAGCTTAATGTCAACTGACTCTACTAAAGAGTTGGCACTAAGAATCTCTCAATTCAAATGAATTATTTTCTACTTAAATTCAACTTAATTATATTGAGCGGATCCATTGAATGTTATCTATGTTTCCCCTTCATGAATATCATCAACTAGTTGGGATTTATAAAACTACCATTTTACCCTTCTAGTTGTTATTTCCTCAACTCATTTGTTACTTGTGAATAAGTTGGAAACAATGTATTGACGAGGAGCTAACAAGTCACATTGATTCATCCAAATAAAGTCCTTACTTAATTTTGGATCCTGCGCAGTTCATTTATTCATAATCCAAGTAATAAAGCATGAGGTGATATATATTGCATCTCAGCAATCTTGTACATGAATTTCATATCTATGAGAACTTCACAAAATTGGGTCATGACATCTTCATAATTTAATATCTCACCAATTGACCTAGTCTAGATACATAATGGATTTAGAATTTGACTTTCTCAAATGAGAGTATTAATGCTATAAAATGACATGTCTCATTTCAGGATTTAGGTAAGCATGATGCAATTCATACATAGTGACCTTGAGATAGAAATTATAAAATGGTTTGTTCTTTTATTGTCTCTAAAGGTTCACTGGTCAGTTCAGTATCTTCGAAATATACACTGGAATAACTATAGAGTTCCTAACTCTCTATGCCTCGTAATCAGACATCATAGATTCTTCCAACAATTATATTGGGATCAATAGTCCGTTGATCTTTAAATTGTGAATATATCATTTTAACCAAACCATGAAGAGTTTGTTTACGCAAATCTACATTTGCCTCTTCATACATTGTTAGGTTTGATTAAGGACTATAAGACTATTGAATATCATAAATCTTCAATCATACTAAAAAGGAACGAATGAACGTTTCAACTTTTATTAATTTAATCAGCAAATTACAATAAGGAATTTACAAATATTTATATATTACATCAATATGTAAATAAACAATCTTCTTGTGGACATATCTGCCAACAGCACACCCCGAGACAAAATCTTGCAGATCTGAACCCTTTGTAAGTCTTCTTGAAACGAATTAGATCTGAATGTTATAATCATTGTAGGATTGTTAGTATGTTTAGATTATTCGTTTGTATGTTTGAATAAATTTATTTATTCTTTTGTACGTTTGAATAAATTTATTACCACGTATAGATATTTTATTGACATGCTAGATTAGATTTAATGACATGTTTATTGAATATGTTTTAAAAAAAATTTAACATATTAAATTGAATTATGAATTTCCGCCATATGTAGATATGTTTCATAATTAATTAGGTTAATTGTTAACTAAATTCCAACAATTGCATCATAATGCCTCGTTAAAATCTTCCAACATTCGTATGCTTTGTCTATTTTGGAAAGGTTGCATTAAAGGGTGAGGAAACCCTAGAAAGACTTTCACTTTGTAAGAGTGTTATAAAAGTTGAGTAGCTCTCGCTTAGCAGCAACGTATAACCATTTCAACATATCTATAGATTACTTACCCGTTCTCGATTGGTGGACTAAGAAACTATTGATTTGTACATTTTTGTAATTTTCTAAACACTTATTCATATACCTACAAGATTAGAGAAGTGTGGGTTTTTTGATTACATGGTTGAAGACCTCACGAATGTTTATTGAAGCGACCAAACATCAGGTGAGTATTTGAAGAGTGGAATTTAGAGGGGTCTCAAAATCAGGTGGATTCCTTGATTTATTTTTCACATATAGTATTAGCCAAAGTAGCATTGATGTTGAGATTCATATAAGGCCAGTGTTGTACTATCAACTATTAGTATTGAATTCTTTTCAACTGGGCTGAGAGCCCCCCAGATGTAGATAATGTTGCACCAAACCGAGTTACCACTTCTTGTATTATTTATTATATTGCACTCGTTTTTTTACAGTTGTCTCATATTTACTCAGAAAAGTGTTACACACATCGTTGAATTATTTTCGTGTAACATCTTGCAGAGCGACTAACATAATTTTAGTTGGTATTAGAGCGGGCACCCTGAACTTTAGGGTGGTTCCATGTGGTTAACAATTGTGTTTGAGATGTACATTACCGGGGTACGAGGCTCATTCAATCAACCTTCATTACTCAACAGATCTAATTATGGCTATTGAAAGGCTCGAATGTGTTCTTTCTTATAATCGGTGGACACGAGGACATGGAAGGTTGTTGTCAATGGGTGGTCATCGCCTGTGATTGTTGATGCCACAAGTTCTATCACCAGTATTAAAGCCGAGAAAGATTGTAGTTTCGAAGAAGATGAATTTGCAATTCGTAAATCTCGTGCTCATAATTATATATAATGGTGCTGATAAAAATATTTTCAGGATTATTAACACACGCACGAGTGTTAAAAAAGCCTCGAAAATATTGGATTATCAAAAAATTTGCAGTTCAAAGTTTCAAATGCTTACTACTCAATTTGAATCGCTGTTTATGAATGAAGATGAGAGTAATGCTGAATTTACTGTTAGAGTTCGCGATATTGCTAATGAGTATTTTTCTCTTGGTGTTCATATGGCAGATGAGATGTTTGTACACAAATATTTTCAGATCACTTCCATCCAGGTTTCTGATGAAAGTCATAGCCATTGAAGAGGTCCATGATTTGTCTACCATGAAATTGGATGAACTTGTTGGCTCTCTCATGACCTATGAATTGTCTCTTCTTATGTTTGAAAAATGGCATAATATATCTTCTTGCAAACAAAGAGATAAGGTAGTATCTTATCCTAATGAAGACATATATGATTGTGTTGCTCTTCTTTTTAAGAATTATAATAGGATTATGAAGAAGTTTAGTAAGCTGCTAGCGAAAAATGTTTCACATCATGTCAGAAACATTGAGAGTAACAACTTCGATAGCAGAAACAAAGAAAGAATAATTCAATGTCATGAATGTGAAGGTTATGGCTACATTCAAAAGGAGTGCCCAAACTTCCTAAGAAAACAAACCATGTCGCGACTCACACCGACGATGAGTATGATAATGAATTTTAGCCAAGTAATTTTGTTGCGTTCCCGGTATCTATTAACCTTCTATGTGATGATCATGTTGATGTTGCTAGTTATATATAGAAAAATAATAACTCCTCTAATGATGATGATTTTTTTGATGATATTCATGATCAAGTCTACAATGTACTGAATAACAAACAGGTTGAAGAACCTCTGGTTGTGGATAAGCTAAATTATTTGATTATCTCTTTGACAAGCGACACAAGCAGGTTGTTGGAGACCATTATTGAATTAAAACTTCAAGTCACTTATCTGAATGGTGAACTTGAGAAGATGAAAAAAATCCGTGAGGATGAAGAAGTTCAGCATTAATGATCTTTATGACAATATTCTTACTCTTGGAAAATCTGCCAAAAATATGAAAGCTATTGCATTAACTCATGGTGCATCCATCTCTAAAGTTTTCTTTGTTCCACAAAGGAGTAGACTCTCCCTCCAAGTGTCGCATAACATGTCGCAGACATCTGGCCACAATTACTCGCGTATTGCTAGAAAACAAAATTTTGGGAGGTCTCTTGTCAACATGTGTCACTGGGTCTGTCATCAATGTGGGCGCCCAAGACACATACGTCCCTTATGCTATTGTCTCTATGGAAGGAATATTCATCAACATCAATCCTTCCATAAGACTCAGAAGAGTCATGTCGTTAATATGCGCAAAGTTTGTAGTGTGAAAACCGATAGCACAACCAACAACAACTTGAAGAAGTGTGCATTTACCACTCAGTTTGTGGACATTAAGAAGTAATATCATGGATTTAATCACCTCGACAAGCGTCGATAGTCCGACTGAAGGTGCTTTTTTATGGTAAATCATTCCCTCCTCTTGTAATTAGTTTATCCTTTCCTTTTGTATGTTTTTGAGACAATCAGGGGAGAGGTATTTTGGTCGGACATATCTTGATGTGTTTGCCCAAAAATAAACCAAATGGGAAGATTGTTGTTACAATGGTATTAATTGTGTTGACTTATTTTATGCGCAAAGATCCAAATCAAATATATCATGAATTATGTATTAACTTTTTCAAGATATCATTTATGCATATTTTATGAAGTTCTATATGTTGACTTATTTGGTGATAAATGTATTTACTTCTTCAAGATATCCTTTATGCAAATTTTGGAAAGTTCTATATATTGACTTATTTCGTGATAACTATATTAACTTCAGGATTTTGTGATATTTGAGAAGTTACTTATTTTAACAGATTTTGTCATAATGTTGCAACATTAGTATGCTACATTTTTCTACTATATTCGTCTATTTTGGGAAGATTTCATTAAAGGGAGTGCTATAAAAGCAGAGTTGTTCTCTCTTAGCAGCAATGGAACACGTCATTTCAACATATCTATAGGGTTCTTAGCCGTGCTAAATTGACAGACTGAGAAACTATTGATTTGTATATGGTTGTAATTCCCTAAACATTTATTCATGTACTACGAGATTAGAGAAGTGTGAGTCTTATGATTGCGTGGTTGAAGGTATCACGAATGTTCATTAAAGCGACCAAATATCAGGTGAGTGTTTGAAGAGTGGAATTGAGAGTAGTCTCAAAGTCAATTAGAGTTTTTAATTTAATTTTCACATATAGTATTAGCCAAAACGGCATTAATGTTGAGATTCATGTAAGACCATTGTTGTAGTATTGACTATTATTAGTGAATTATTTTCAACTGGGCTAAGAGCTCCCCCGATGGAAGTGACGTTGCACCGAACTAGGTTATCACTTCTTGTATTTTTTTTTTTATTCTGCACTTATTTTTTTTTTTATTGTTGTATCATATTTACTCAGCAAAGTGTTATACACAATGTTGCATCATTTTTGTGTAACGTTTTGCAAAGCAGCTAACATAATTTTCACTTTGGATTTCTCTTCAAGAAGGCTAAAAAACACTTCGTCGGACGATCAGAAATAGTATGAGATATAATCAAACTCGACTCTAATGCATTGTTGATTACCTGTCTCAACAGTAGATGAGCAAACATTAACTCTTCTTGTTAGGAGCATGATTCTACTTTTCGCGTTTTTCTTTTATCAAATGTCCCAAAATATTAAAAAGGTTAATGTAGTTATTAATCCTGTAAACTAGATGACTTTTTTGATATAGCTAGCATTTGATAAATTGTTGATAAATGGTCGGCCCAACTCATTTACAACTTTTTTGGATTAATTTAGTTTAATTATATTTTCCTACTCACTTCGAAAACGAATATAGCAAATCAATAAAAAAATTTCGAAATAAATATTTAACATAAACACGCTGACTATTTCTAACAAATTTATAAAATGTTTGTCAGATCCAAGTATCTTATATCTAATTTTGCTAGTATCCAATTTTATAAGATGTGTGCATTATTGTACATATGAATGAATGAATCACGAGTCGAACATAAAACCGTTATCTTCAAGAATAACTCGATACTTAGGTTGATGCATATTGTGGCCATTATTTTTATTGTGATTATATCGTAACAGTCGATTAAATAATTTCAGTCGATAATTTTTTTTCTAAAATATATATATTAAAAAATAGTTCATCAAATCAGTGAAAGTATCACGAGAATCCATCTCAAAACTAATTGGTATGAGAGCGGTAACTCATGACCTTTATCGTTTCCATACTCTTTCAAGATGTCGATGTCATTGTATGGTTCAAATAACTATTGTCATGTTTTTTCCGTATTATGTATGCAATGTTTGTTTTTTTCTTGATCACCGGACATTTATTGAATTACCATATCTTTTATGCCGGTCATGGTTCCGATTCTTCCTATTAATAAGCTCTTATTAATTCTCATTCACTTTTAATGTGAGATTTCTAACACGCCCCCTCAAAATGACGGCTCTTTTTGCGTTCGCTCATCTTGGGTCGAATTTCGACGATTGGATTGGATACCTGTTTGAGATTAATGAGCGTCTTGGGACTAACGTGGGATCCGCTCAAGGACCAACCGGTTTAGGTAAATATCTAATGAGGTCTCCCACAGGGGAAGTTATTTTTGGGGGGGAAACTATGCGTTTTTGGGATCTACGCGCACCCTGGTTAGAACCTCTAAGAGGTCCCAATGGTTTGGACTTGAGTAGGCTGAAAAAAGACATACAGCCTTGGCAAGAACGCCGTTCTGCGGAATATATGACTCATGCTCCTTTAGGTTCTTTAAATTCTGTGGGTGGTGTAGCTACCGAGATCAATGCAGTTAATTATGTCTCTCCTAGAAGTTGGTTATCAACTTCTCACTTTGTTCTAGGATTCTTCCTATTCGTAGGTCATTTATGGCACGCGGGAAGGGCTCGCGCAGCTGCAGCCGGATTTGAAAAAGGGATTGATCGTGACTTTGAACCTGTTCTTTCCATGACTCCTCTTAACTAAGAAGGGAGATCAAATGCTTTAGTAATAGATTTGATTCCACTATACAGATTAGCTTGAGTGGATCAGGTCATATTTAAAAAGTATTTTTTTTCTTGGCTTTTCAGCTCGTTTATAATAAAAAAAATTATATTTTTCCGGGTTCGGCTATCCAGCTTAGCCGAGCCACCCCCTTTATGATTATGATATTGAAAGATAAAAATTTCGAAAATAAATAATAAAAAGAGAAATAAACCTATTCAACAAGAAAAAGGAGAGAGAGGGATTCGAACCCTCGATAGTTCTTTCGAACTATACCGGTTTTCAAGACCGGAGCTATCAACCACTCAGTCTGATACAAAGTGAAAGTATCATGAGAATCCATCTCAAAACCAATTGGTAATGAGAAGAGTAACTCATAATATTTATAAGTTTTTATTAGTTGTCATTCACTTTTAATGTGAGATTTCTAATAAAGTCGAGTTTAGTTTAAGTAATTAAATTAGCTTAATAGTTAATTTAATAAATTTCGACTAAATAAGATAAAATTCTTAGAACAAGATCGAGAGCAGTTGCATTTGTTTGAAGGCACGTAACATCTTGTTCGTTTCTTTATTAATAGCAAAGTGGTGCCGTATTTGTCCTATAGTTTCACACGAGGATAAGTTATTTTATTTGGTTGGAGTCAGCTTTTCCAACTTTCCATTTGAGACAATATAGCGTTTATCATTACGTTTCATCTTCATGAATATTTTCTTTTTTTTTAAAAAATCATGAATACCAAGTCGATCACTTTACATTTATATAGTCAAATACAAACATTGATGTAGAAAAATTGATTTTTTTTTACATAATTATAAAACTGAAATGTATATAAAGATTACAAAAAACTACAGAGACAAGTAGCTTTTATTTTTAAATATTTTCAACTTGCTATATACATAATACATATGTTATCTAAGAATTTAACAAAGACCATTTCCGAGGACAAAGACACTCCTAAAATAAAGGATCCGAGAAAATAATCTCAACAACTGACTAAGATAAGGAATATTACGTTCATAAGTTAAGAACGGACCCTATCAATCAAAATTTCGAAGATGAGAGAAGATGATAAGTCAAACACTAGTCAAAACAAAATAATACGTGTAACTAAAACGCTCAGATCGCCACAGCGACCAAGCGCCAAATACATTGACGAGATAAATCCTATCAACACGGACATAGGACTGATCATCATACGATCCACAAAATCTACCCACCCACTACTCTGAATAACTGACAAACGGTTAAAACAATGACTATAAAAGGATACCAAAGGCGAAAGAAAGGGGGACCGAAATCAAGAAAATTATTAGTTATTATTCAGATATTCATTTGTAAACCTCACATCATTTTACTCTCTTGTACTCTGCTCATTTGTTATAAGAGAAATTGTTGTTTTCATATTTTTGGCGAACCTACTCCCGAGGATGTTAAGCAAGATATTGTTTTAACTGATGTCAAATGCTAAACAGAGTAACATTTCGTGTATAGTAAACTCTCGCACTTGTCAGCAAAGATCAACTAACAGTCAAAAAGTATTGATTTCATGAAAACTTATTTTTAAGTTGGCTATGCAATGATTAAGGTTTTTAATTTTTCTTTATGAAGTGAAGTAAGCGTCTTGGACTTCACATATGTTTCTTTTCATTACTTTTTTGTAAAAATTTCTTTGGACTTGTAAACAATATTGAGAAAATATCAGGAATATAGTTTGTTTCATCAGCAGGTTTTTGTTGATCATTTCAAATGCTAAGGAGATTTTCAGTTAGATTTTATTTGAGTATTATAACTAAGAACTCCTTTTTGTTATATATATAATCATTATCAGCTTTTCCTTTCTCTAGAATCTTCATTTTATTTAGTATTCAGGTTCCAAAATAGAGAGAACAAGGTCAAGGAAAATGTATCGAATATAAATAATGATATTCTCCGTTTGGTTTGCTCTGCTTTAAGATAAAGATATTAAATTTTGTCATAGGAAAATTTAAAAAAAAATAAACATTTGATAAACTGTTTATAAATCAGTTTTTCTTAATAGCATAAACAGCTTTCAGTAACATAGATTTGGTTATTAAAAAAATACCAAAATTGAAACCTAGTTTAAAACTAATAAATTGATGTAGTGATTCATATGCATAAAAGTGGATACGTCTAATATTTCGTAATTTTTTAATTAGATAAAAGTGGATACGGTAAAATTTTATTTTATGCTAGTTTTCTTTTAATAATTGACAACATTTGAACTGCATGTTCGTATTACCAAAACAATCTTCGTGCTACCATTAGATTTAGCCACTCGTTCATCGCAATAAAGTCTTTTTTTTATTTTTATATAACGGCAATTACTTTTATTTTCTACATAGATTAATTTCATTTTCTCTATGAATTCATTAAGAAATTTTACCGTGTCTCACGTTGTTGAATTATAGATTCAAAGGTAAACCGAGAATAATATATTGAGTTTATGGATATTAATAAAGCTACTATACTGTCAATCAAATTTTTATTTATCCGTATCTATTTCAATTCTGTATTATATTAATTTAATTACCATCACTATAAACAATTCAAGTACTGATGTCTATTTATATGTAAATGTGTTATCTTCTGTGGGGGCAACTAAGTTCGTATTTTCATTAAAAAAATCCAAGTTTTTATTTATTTTTAAGGAAAAATATAGGCGAAGAGTATAATTCATATAGAAGATATAATTTATCCTCTCTTTTTTCCAGCACAAAAGAAAAGGGAATTATTCCAGAAAGATTAACCACAACAAATACACAATTAGATTTGTATAAAGAACTCTATAAAGCATTTATTCGATGTCCTCTTTTTAACAGCAATATAAGTTATTCCAGCAGATTTAGTGGTGGCCAAGGAACCATCAAGATGTTAAAGCTTAAACGCTTGTTTCTCATATTCCCCTTATCATGTTCATTCCCCTCTTTTTTTTTTTTTAAAAACGTTCATTCCTTTCAGAATCATATCTTATGGACGAATGACTATACTTGTAACATTATACAAACATAAATAAAATAAATTGAGCACGTACAAGTCCCAATTTAATGATTGAATTACATTTTGTTAAATTTTAACAAAAAAGCATATATTATTATAAACGACAGTTCGACTTAAAACGATATAAAGGCAAATAGCCCGACACACCAAGATCAAATTTAACCGGAAAATGAAGTTAAAACACGGTCCAAAGGTCAAATAATAAAAGTGATCGTCAAAAAAATGTATGTTGACTTTCTGTTCCAAAAGAAGCATTCCTGACCTAAAAGGACATGTCTTCTCATAGAGCCGGTGGTGTCATAAAGGTTTGATCATGTCTTAAGAGAGCGGTCTTGCTATAAAAAGTTGATCCCGTGCTAAGATATGATCTAATCTAATAAGTCAAGTCTCGTCTTAAAGTTCGTCTGGTCCGATCCAAACAACTTACCCCGTTTTAAGATACGATCTAGTATAATAAAATCAGTCTTTTTTGAGGATTCGCCAAGTCCGATCCTAAGAACCTACCTCGTTACAAAAGTATCGATCCCATAAACAGCCTAAGGGCGGGAAAAGGGCGATGTGATTTAATATTGATTGGTCTCATTCCCAAAAATCGTCGATTCCAACCTAAAACCGGTGGCCTGTTTTGGAATTTTAATTAATGAGTTATATTAGTTTATGAGGATCTAATTTCACAAATCGTTTTACTTATTTTACTTTTTAATGTTTAGACAATTCTTTCGAAGTTTGAAGAGTTTTTTAAACATATAAAGACGAATCAAGATTTTAAAATTTATCAAAGATAAAAAAAACACAAAAAGATGAAATAAATATTTCATTTTAATATTGAAGTATAAATTTAAAACAAATATAATAAAAAAAATTATAAAATAGGATATGAAATATAAATATCAAGGAAACTAGTTAATATAATTTTTAACATTTATTTCTGAATATTACTTATTTCGTGAATGCAACCATAACTCACAAAATAGTCTCAACCCTGAAAGAAATCCCATACTTTTGTTCTATGCTTTAGATTATAACCCTCGGCCCTAGATAGTTTCTCAGCTATCCAAAATATTTTAGTGACTTAGCTATTTAAACTTTTTTTGATATATTTTAGGTCATGAAGAAAACGTTTAGTATGTACATAAATAAATAAATATATATATATATATATATATATATATATATTAAAAGAAAATGTTATATATATAATATTTATTAAAGAAGAAAACGTTAATGTTCGTGCTTAACAACTTTCAGCCCATGCGTACTAGGCTTTAACTGTACCTTTACTGAACTAACCCAAGGCCTACGAGCCTAGATTTACGTAACTATTTGGGCACTGAAAAAGGACCAAAGCCTATTATATACGGCCCATCATTTTAAATGCGGACTATCGTCCCAAAATGAAACTAAGTGCGCGCTTTCACAAAACAAGCAATATATCAAACAGACCTAAGCCTTTCATTGAATTGTAAGAGAAAATTCATTTTGTGTTTTTAATTGTGTATGAAATATTATAGATTAACCGACTATGACACTTGTATCTAAAATTAAATTTTTGTTCCATTTATGGACAAATATACTCTCAACCTCAAATAAACCAGTTTCTTTCTTTTCTCTCTTGACTTTCGGCCGACATCATTTTCTTCTATTTCTTCAAGAAACATTCTTGGCTATTTCCCACGACGACGGATGGTTTTTGATGGCCGTGCTCTTCCTTTGATGATCTATGATAGCTTCCGATGGTGGTAACGTCTTTCCCCAGAGCTTCTTCGTCGCAATTTTCATTAGCTTCTTTGTCTCCATTTTTATTAGATTCTCATCGGCCATTTTTCGGTTCTACACTGAGTAAACAAGAGAAAAATGTACGTTTTTAACTTAAAAACTTCGTCTAGAGTATAGATTCTAGATTCTTTTGTTGCGTATATATGGATTTTAAAATTTTTAGGGTTTGAACTTGTCGAGTAAAAAAATCAAGAAATTAATGATGAAATTTATAAATTTCTAATGGTTTTCGATGAGATTTGTACATTTTTGATAACTTCTGATGGCTATTGACAATTTCCGATGAGTTTTGATGATTTTTGATATGTTTACGATGATTTTGATATTGTCGATAGATTTAGTTGGTTTCCGATAGTTTTTGATGAGTTTCCAATGGTTTATTTTTGATGACTTTTGATCATTTCTGACGTCTGTATTTCTGATAGGTTTTGATTAATTTTGATGGCTTTGACAAGTTTTTATGAGTTTTGACAAGTTTTGATGAGTTTTAATGAGTTTTGACAAGTTTTCATGAGTCTTGACAAGTGTTAATGTGTTGTGATGAGTTTTGACGAGTATCGATGACTTGTTTTTATGTTTTGTAGATGGAATTGAAGTACCTTTGCGACAAAAGATTCTCGGGTCACATTACGTACAACAGTTTGAGTATGTTCACCGCTCTTGGATTTACCAATCGACTTCGAGAGACTCCTTTCCCACAGTTTTTTAGTGAAACTCCGTTAAACTTCTCTTTGGTGCTCATCCACCCACTTCTTGAGCGGAAAGTGAAACCATCCAAAGAAGGAGAAATTCATTTTGGTTCGGGAACCAAAGAGTGTGTATGGGCCCCCTCGAGTATGCTCTTGTGAATGGTCTTTCAATGGAGGATGGTCCAACAAATTTAGCACAAGACGCGCATCGCAGCAATAAACTCATGCAAGGATATTGAAACGCGGAGAAAATTCTAACATTGGACTTTATCCTCTTGATGATGAATGCATGCAATGTTGCAAAAGATTGTTTTAAGCTCGTATTGTGTGTATTTGTCTATGGATATCTCCTAGGAATCGGGCATAAAAAATCTCTCGATGAAAAGTACGTATTTTTCCGTCACTATTTCAATCAGCACCTATGTTTCCATCATCAACTTCATGTGGATCTATTACATGAATATGTCTATCAACGGGGCGAGGGTATCTTCAATCATGACATATTTTTCTTTATCTCTATGTTGATTAGGCGCTACAATTTCTTTTGACATCACTGTTACGTATAAAGGAAAAATTCCATATGATTCTCGTGCTTCATAAAATATCTCACATCCGCATTGTTGCCCAAAACAACTGGAGCTATACAAATCGTACCACGTGCGTACGCGACTTCAAGTTTTAAATCAAACTTGAAAGAGTGCACACCCAACTTCTCGTACGCAAACATCTTTAGTTCCTCGTATGTAATATACTTTGGTACATCGACATTCAATTTCTTTGTATTATTGAATATCCATAAGGTTTTTTGTTTCACCCAACTACCGTTACACATCATAAACACTGAAAGAACAAGAAAAATAACAATTCATCAAAAATTATCATAAAAAACAATAAAAAAAAGAACTATAAAAAGTTGTTCATCGCGACGCGCCTAAGTCGCATCGCGACGCGATGGGCACTTTGGAGTGAATCTGCGTAAAAAAATTACCGAAAACTGAAAAATGGAAGACATCATCGAAAACCTATCCTAGCCTATTGGAAGATTGTTGGAATAGGTCTAGGGTTAAGAAAAATTTATCATTAACACATTAATGGCGGAATATAATTTTCTTTTACTAGTAAAACAATATTTACTAACCTAAACAAAAAGCATATACATGTTATAACTAAAAACATTATTTAAACTACTTGAATACTAACCTTTCTTGAATCTTCAAACATGAAGCGTCTTGTGGAAGGTGGATCTTCTTCCTAGGCTCGATTCCTTCACGTCTAGTCTTGAACTTGAGAAACCTAAGGTTTCTATTACAAGAGTCTATAAAGGTTTAGAAGGATTTGTGTGTGGGCACAATTAAAAAATATGAACCAAGAACAATTCTTAGATCAGAAGCTAATTCTCTAGACGAACTAAAAGCTTCCTCACCCAAATTTTCTTCAAGCACAATTTTACTTCTTGGTTTCATATTCTTCATATAGTCATCCTCAAGGAAACGAGCATTAGTGTTGACAAACGTTTTGTCGTCCTCGGGACTATAGAATGTGAAACCTTTGGTTTCCTTTTGATATCCAACAAACACACATAATATTGACCTACTAGCCAACTTGCTAGTCTTTTGCCTTAGCACATGTGCATGGCAACCCCAAATTTTGATGTGGCTTAAACTAATTTTACACCCAGTCCATCGTTCATAAGGAGCACCAGAGACCGTCTTAGACAGAATTTGGTTCAGAATATATTCAGCAGTTTTGAGGGCATATCCCCGAAAGGAATTAGGGAGTGATGAGTAACTCATCATTGATCAAACCATCTCCATCAGAGTTCGATTCCTTCTCTCTGACACTTCGTTCTGTTGAGGTATGACAGGTGCTGTAAGCTGAGAAGCAATACCTTCTTCTTTAAGAAAGTCATCGAACTCGTCAGACAAGTACTCACCACCTCGATCAGATCGAAGGGTTTTGATCTGTTTGCCAATTTTCTTTTCCACTAAAGCCCGAAATACTTTAAATTATTTAAAGGATTCGGATTTGTATTTGAGCAAATAGACAAATCCATATCTTGAGTAATCATCGGTAAAGGTAATGAAGTATTCATATCCTCCCCGTGCCTGAATTCTGAGCGGACCACATACATCAGAATGTAAAAGTTCCAGTAGCTCAGTGGCTCTTCGAACTTTATCAGAGAAAGGTCGTTTGGTCATTTTTCCTTCTAAACAGGATTCACAAGTCGGCAGTGAGCCTATTGCAGAGGCTTTGAGTGGACCATTCCTCACAAGTCTCTTAATTCTATCTAGACTAATATGACCAAGTCTTAAGTGCCAGAGATGTGTTGATTTTATTAGATCAGAGGAATCATTAAGTTTGATCCTCTTGGGTTCCCTAATTAGATCATTATCTATTTCAGTGTCTAATAGCAAAGGTTGTGTAGGATAAAGATAGTATAAACCATTCTTTAAAAATGCATCAGTGACAAATGAATTGGAAGAAGTAATACGAATTCCATTATCAATAAAATTTAAATAATAATTCTGCTCAACAATTTGAGCTACAGATATTAAGTTTTTCCCAAAGGAAAGAACAAAATACATATTATTCAAATTTAAAGTTTTGTCTTCAAAAGACAATGTCACGGATCCCACAGCCTTAGCAGACACCAAACTCCCATCACCCCACTTGAAGCAGAAAGCGCCATCCTCTAAGCTTTTGCTTTTTCAGAACCCATTCAATGAACAACAAATTTGGTTAGTAGCAGTGGAGTCAATAATCTACAATGATACATTTTCAGCTACTAAACAAGCTTCGGTAATCAGTACAATACCTTTCCCTTTAGCCTTAAGGTAGGTATGACGGTTTCTATGCTAGAGTCCCTCAGCGGTGTGAATATCCTTGATCAGCTTGATAATTGTTTCCCCTAGCTTATTGATGGAGTAGTTCAGCTTGAAAGTATCGAAAGATTCAGGGAGAGTTTCTAAGATCCTATCTATATTGATTTCTCCATTTTATCTCAGATTTAAGGATTTCCATGTCATTGAGATAACTTACGATCAATATCATGTGTTTTCTAACAGGAGTCTTAGCTTTCATATGATAGTTCATAAACTGTCGAACCGCTTTATTATCTAGTGTGGCGGCTTTGCCCTTCAAACATCTCATAGAGATTGAAGACCATGGTTTAGGCCGAACTAATATCACGATGATGTTGTTGCAACATATTGTTCATTGATGCTAAACCATAGCATCTCACAATCTCATCTGATTGGATTCAGGCCGCTAGGGCGTCCTTGTTTTCTTGAGTCGAATCATCATTCGTTTCAAAAATACATGGGGTGGTGAGTACCTATTTTTGCTTGTCCTTCGTAAGGATGATGTCTAGGTTACGTTTTTAATCTACATAGTTTTTCCGTTCTAGTTAATTTGAGGAAAGGATGATTGAGATAGTGTTTAGAGACATGTTGCTGATTGTTGAAACAATTTATGATTAGTCCTTTTGTTTAGGATTTTAAGTTTGAGTTTAGACAAGAAAAATTCAAAGGTGTTATGAATAAAATGACACTTTACTACTTCGAGGGAAGGCCGCAAAGAGTCGTCTTTCATAAGTAAATGACACATCATTAATGCATAGTCATGATGTCAACACATCAGGGGTTGACTAGCCACCTTATAAAAAAGTTTGATCACTCAAAACTTTTCGCAGGGCCTCGAGGGAGGATTACTAGAGTTTGAGTCTAAGTGTGTAAACAACCACTTAATTCCACAAGATCGACTTTGAAAATAATCCGCAGAGCGGAGGCCTTGTCTCATCGTTTCACTTGAACGTAGCTATAAAACCAATGTTAGGAGCAATGCGTCTATGAGTACTCTCATTTAAGAGAGGGTCACAAGGGTGACTCTTAGTCCGGCGACATATGCACTTCACATTAGTGTTGGAGATCGCGGGTTGCAAACAATAAGTACAACCCTCCCACTTAGGCTTTATAAAATAATGGGATCCTGGGTTGCAAACAATAAGTGCAACCCTCCCACTTAATTTTTGGAAAAAAAGCACGTCTACTCTTGTACGTATAGGAAACATATTTACATTAGTAAAGAGAGATAGAATGGATCACTAGAAAAAAAGAATCCTAAAATCGATATTTATGAGGGGAGAACAGTGTTAATACACTAAGGCACAAGGAACATACTCGGATCTTTTTGTCTATTAATTTATTTTTTCTAAGGAAAGTGTGTGAGATTAATAAATCATCACTTTTGCACTTGAAAGTTTTTGAGATTAAAAATCTCCTAAAACTAATATTTTCATCTTCATGACATCTTTCTTCAAGGCGCCTTCATGGTGGTTGAACGCGTGAACGTCGGAAAACCACGATAGCATCAAGAAGAGGGGAAGAAGCTTGGAGTTGCAAAATCCGGATTAAAAATATGGACTCGCGGACTGTTGTACACCTCGGACTTAAAAGGTCATAAATGACACATCCGGTATTTGATTGAGCTGAAATCAATTGAATTGGATAGCTAACTTCCGTACCCTTAATTTGGTTCAAAAGCCATTAATTTTCAAGTTCCGAGCAAAGAGTTATACCCGTTTTACTGAACCATAACAATTTGTCCGGAAATTGAAAAACAATTAAAAGTACGTCGGATCTAGGCGTAATAGGAAAGAGGTTTATTGAAACATTTTAATTGTATGTTTTGATTTCATTTGTGTGTTATATTAACATGTTAATAATTAAACACAATATAAAACAAGCAAGATAATATAAAACATTCAATAACAAATTTAAACTAGAAGTGCAACAATCTAGTTTAAACTATGTCAATAAATTTTCAAACTTGTAAATAAATTAATTTTGAGTATGCTAAACATAAAACTGTTTTTAATGTATTTATATAGCATATTTAACAAGTGGAAAATCAACACAAATTTAATTTTAGAGGTTGTACCAAAAAATTAAAATTTTGTAAGATCTAGTGTTTGCAAAAACCATTATTCAAGCAAATTTAGAGAACAATTTTTCTTATAATGGTCGGCCATACACCTCAAGCAAGGAGGAAATTTGTTTACTTACTTAGCTTATTTATTTCCTTCTCAAGAAAATTTATTTCCTCTTTTCCTTTTGGGTAATTATCCTTATAATTAAAGGGAAATAAAACTCTCATCTCCTCTTGATACATGTTTTGGCCGAAATTCTACTTGGGGGAGCTTCTAGATGCTTCCTTATTTCTTTTAAGACAATTCTTAAAATACCCATTGTAGAATTATAATTACACAAATAACGAAATTAACTTCATAATGCCTTAAACGACTTTTCGGCTTTAGAAAATAATTTTTATTTTTATCATATGAAAATATTCAAAAATCTTATTTTGACATTCACATCAGTTTATGTCACGACCCGCGTGCGTCATCACCTCGCCCACAGACCGCGACTCCAACCAAACAATCAAGTCATCGTATAATATCGGGAGCATTTCATTATCATGCAATAATCATAGATAATACTTAAATAAAAGTACAGTTTAATTAAGATATAATAAATAAAGTACAACATAATTTAACATGCGGAAACGTATAATATAGTAGTATATAGTAGTGGTTGTTCAAAAACCTTGGGAAATTTTTCGTAAACAACTATCCAAGATATCAAAAGTGTAAATCGACCTCCATATTTATATCGTTACAATATATACATAAAAGCTCCCAGCTGATTTACAGATACAAAATACTGTTTTTGGAAAAGGTCGACGTTATATATATAGTATATCACAAACAAACACTTCCCGAGTCAAAAACCCG
The DNA here is from genome assembly GCA_958296335.1 of Urtica urens. Lineage (NCBI taxonomy): Eukaryota > Viridiplantae > Streptophyta > Magnoliopsida > Rosales > Urticaceae > Urtica > Urtica urens. Next base: position 1,068,618 of record OY282522.1, read on the forward strand.
TAGCCCACTGGTCAAGAGATACACGTTCCCGGTCAAGCCTCCTTTCACCACTTCTACATGACTGCCTTCCCCTTATCTACATTACCAAGGGTCATAGAACTTTGAGTCGATTGACTCAGCAAGCGGGAGTCTAACTTAAGAAGATAAACAATCTAATGCAAAGCATGTGACGTGCGAACAGACACGTAGGGATGCAAATGCAGCTACCATCTAACAGTGACTAATGCGTGCGCATCCTAAGACACTGGCCGTTCCGCAAGATTACGATCTCCTCACATCTATAATCATCGGTTCGACTAGAGACCAGCTATAGACTTCGAGCCGCGGTCTACAGCTGACCTGAGTTTTATCATCTGTCAGGGATCCTCTAGTGGTACCAACTTCCGTTGGGCGCCAGCGCTCGGTGCTTACGGCACGAAGAAACGGGCTCGCCATTGCGATCACCCAGCGGTACGCTCACACGCGTCCCCGCTAAACTGGAGTACTCAGCGCTATCAGGACCCTCTGGTCCTCACACGAGGGATTACCTCGTCGGTACCACCGACTTTAGTTCCGTTATGTTTGTGTACCCTGCAACTAGTAGTGTACTCGCTGTTTTATTGACAGAAGAGCATTGTCGGGTTAAACCCCGAAGGTGTTTATTGTTTAGTCTCAAGCTCGTTGAGTGTTTTATACTGAAGGTCGAAGTGTGACTTTCGATTCTTCTTTTCTCGTTTGAATTCGAGAATCTGATGCTCATGCTCTTCCGGAAATCAAGACCTAACTTATTTCATAGAGTGAGGAGGGATCTAACTATTCATATTGTAAATATGGCTGGTTCACATTAGCGTTTGAGTTAAACGGGCGTACCCGAGTTAATATTTACAATATGGGTGGCCGAAGCCTTAACGTTCAAGTTGTATCTTTTAGGGCTTTCTCTAATCTTGTTTACTATCAAACAAATGCATAGACAAGCTAAATTATTCCCTTGGTAAGTAGTTGACTTATGTCTCCTCACTTACCCAGACTATTTCGACAGAAGCCTAATGATTCCCAGATATTTCTCGGATTCCAGGTCTCGAAGCTGATTTCGGAGGTTTGATTCGCTCGATTGTCAAATCTTCACGTGAGTCTGAAAATAGATTACGGAATCCGGGAACGAATTAATTCTATGGATTAAATTCATCAAAATCCCCAACCTTTGCATCCCAAATCTTGACTTCCAACTGACGAACGAATCCAAAACCGAGTCCGAACAAAATTCGATAATCTGCTATTGGTTTCCGAAATAAAATCATAGCCTTGTGATATTTATAAAATTTCTTTCGGGATTTCAGAAACTATATCGTCTTTAGCTTCTCCCTCCCATAATCTTTACTTTTGAAACACTTTACAAAAACCCGAGACTTTCGATTTCATATTCAGATTTACAACATACAGATTCAGATTACAATATTCTCAGCACAATTACAACATAATCACGTTATATTTGAGCTGAATTCTCAGATTCTCAAACCCGAGCGTAATCCCGAATTTCAAAATTCCCGGGCCAAAACAACCCAAAAATCATCCGAACCAGTTCCAATATACAATTCAGTTACAATTCAAGGTACAATTACAACCAATTCAACAACAGGATCGCACAATCTAAAAAGCCCCAATTTTCCCGAACATGAACTCTAATTATTGGGTAAAAATGATCTTCAAATCGAAACCCTAACAACTCGTGTTCAAAATGCAATTCAGAGGCCATACAAACAAAAAGTACAATCAATTTAATCAATCAAGCTCAAATCACAAAAACCCCCAAATCTGACTATGAAGGACCCTAACTTCCGATTCCAGAATCAAATTTGAAATTACAACAACTCAAGCTTGAAATACAATTCAGAGTACACACATACGAGATACACAACAGATTTCATCAAACCAAACTCGATTCCGCGACGGAGAATAGGCGAGAACGGGCGAGAGAGAAGTCGGTGATGGGGCGGACTTGGCTAGATCTATGCGTGACGAGGAGATGAAGATTTTTGATGAAGAACGGTTGTGGTTTTGGTCGGAATTGAGTGACCGGCGATGAGAGAGAAAACGGCCGAGAGAGATGAAGAAGGAGAGAGAGAATCTATGTGGGTTTGATGAGAGAGAGAGAGAGAGTGTGAAGTAAAATGAAGGGAAAAAAATGAGGTAGTCACGGGCAAGAGAGAGAGAGAGAGAAGATGACAGAGAGTTAATGGGACACTTGGCAGAGAAAGAGAGGGTGAGTGGAAGGTGGGTTACACATGGAAGAAAATGAAGAGAGGTGGGGCCCGCATGAGGGAGTGAGAGAGAGAGAAGCACAGGAGAAGAAAATAAGGAGAAGGAAGAGGGAGAAGAGGAGTGGGGCCCGCGCGTAAGGGGAGAGAGAGAGAATGAGAATAAGTGGAGTATGAGGTGGCCAAATTGTGGGCCCCACGTGGAAGGAAGAGAGAGAGGGAAATAAAAATAGGGTTTTACATTTTATGTCCATGTGGACAAAAATACGCTTTAGACATTTTCCGAGAAAAAGTCTAGTTCAACAATTGAACTTATTTTGACTTAACTTCTAGTTTAACAATCCTACTCTAATGACATGTAATAGTGACCTTATGGATCCAAATGAACAAAGCTTGAGCTTCTATATTCGGACTCAAAAGTTCACAAACCTTTTCCGAGTATTAGCTTAATGTCAACTGACTCCACTAAAGAGTTGACACTGGAAATCTCTCGGTTCAAATGAATTTATTTTCCACTCAAATTCAACTTAATTATATTGGGTGGATCTATTGAATGTTATCAATGTTTACCCTTCATGAATTTCATCAACTAGTTGAGATTTATGAAATTACGAATTTGCCCTTCTAATTGTTATTTCCTCAACTCCTTTGTTACTTGTGAATAAGTTAGAAACAATGTATTGACGAAGAGCTAACAAGTCACATTGTTTCATCCAAATAAAGTCGCTGCTTAATTTTGGATAATGCGCAGTTCATTTATTCACAATCCAAGTAATAAAGCATGTGGTGATATATAATGCATCTCAGCAATCTTGTACATGAATTCCATATCTATGAAAACTTCACAAAGTTGGTTCATGACATCTTCAAAACTTAATATCTTACTAATTTGCTTAGTCTAGATCACATAATGGATCTAGAATTTGACTTTCTCAAATGAGAGTATTAATGTTATGAAATGACATGTCTTATTTTAGGATTTAGGTAGCATGATTTAATTTTATACATAGTGACCTTGAGATAGAAGATGTTAAATAGTTTGTACTTCTATTGTCTTTAAGGGTGCACTGGTCAATTCAGTATCTTTGAAAGATACACTGGAAGAACGATCAAGTTCGTAACTCTCTATGCCTCGTTAGCAAACATCATTGATTCTTCCAACAATCATACTGGGATCAATAGTCCGTTGATCTTTAGATTGCGAATAACTCATTTTAGTCAAACCATGAAGAGTTTGTTCACGCAAATTTACATTTATCTTTTCATACATTGTTAGGTTTGATTATGGACTATAAGACTATTGAATATCATAAATCTTCAATCAAATTAAAAGAGAATGAATGAAAGTTTCAACTGTTATTAATTTAATCAGCAAATTACAACAATGACTTGATAAAGATTTATATATTTCATCAATATGTAAATAAACAATCTTCTTGTGGGCATCTCTGCCAACAAAGTTATCGGAAAAATCAAAATTGTAAAAATTTAAGATATCATCGGAAATATATTGTAAACTATCGGAAATAATCATTTTCATCATAAATTCTCAAAAACTAACATCAATTTATGATATCATCGGAAAACTATCCGGACCTATCGGGTCTCAAAAATTTGAAGAAAAAGTCATTGAATTTCATTTGAAATTATAGGAAACTTTATGAAAGTATCGAAAACTATCAGAACTTATTGGAAATCATAGGAAATTTTAATTTTTTAACATGAATATCATCGCAAAAGTAGTATAAATTTCATCTCAAAACATTGGAAATTAAGTCAAAAAATACGGATCTAAAAGTTAGATCTACCATCCTCGCCCAGTCAATGAACTATAAGCTTAAATATTAAAACGAATTGATAAAGTAAAAAAACGTACCCATTATTCAACGATTTTTAACTTATATTACAAGATTTATTTATAGAACTTGAGAAATTTTGAAAGGAGATAAGTTGAAATAGTTGAAGACTAGTTGAAATAGAGGAGTGATTGAGGAGAATAAGGTTTATTACATTCGGATGGTATTTTTTATCCAAAAATGGTCAAAAATTTAATTTCAGATAAAAATCATATAGTGAGTGTATCTTTGATATATCTTATATAATTAAGCCCCCAAAATTAAAATTTTCATTGTTAATCTATATTGTTAAGAGTTTTCTGAATAAAATATTCTCTAACTAATACCCTAAAACAAGGTAGATGCCTTGCCCACTTATGAAGCCACAATGACATAGGGCTCTCATTATCTTTTTTGACAATTTAAGGCTTCAAATTTAAAAAATAAAGACCCATTTTTTAATTAAAAAAAACAACTCATGTGATACAAGCTTCACATTTATTTTGATTAGGCCGCCTATATAACAATATCACAAATTTAATCCACATATACGCAATATATCCGCTTTCACTTATAATCTAATGTCATTTTCTTCCGCTTGGATTAAAATATTTAATTAGTATTTAGCTTTAACCAAGATAATAAAAGAACAATTTCTATCAATATTTAATTTGACTTCTCTTTTTCTTTGATTTTTGTCTACTCGTAAGATTTTTGGGTTGGATAACAGAGTAGCCGAGGCACACAAATTGAGATACCGACGAACGTTTTGTTATTATATTTTGTATTCTAATAAAATATTGCGTATTTTTCGATCTTTAATCATAATGATATGTAACACTAATTTATATTTATTTTAGTATTTATTCTTTAAAAAACCCCCATTTTTTAGATTTCCCTTAGAATTTTCTTACAAAAGTGAGGCATATCATCACTTAATAACTACCGAACCTATTTACACTCTCTCTTAAGGACAAAAATAATATAAATATGAGATCAGATATATATTCAATGAACAATTCTTGATCTTACGTTGATCGCTACCTTTCGTGTTTTTTCTTCTTCCAATCATACTTTTTATTGGTCTCCCTCGTTATTAGAAAGTTTCCACGAACATTCTTTAGACTAATTACATAACTCCACGTAAGACTGTTCAGGAAATAGACATGTACGTGACCAAATAAATTGATGAGAAGACTTCCGAAAACTAGTGTTTTAGATTTTTTTTGTATAAAGGAAGCGTCTTTATTTACCAATCTCGTCACATTATCCCAAAAGCGACTAAAAAAAAAAAGAGTAGAAGTTGGTTCAGATATTGACCGTTAGTCCAAGTGTCGGTTATGTGTATGATTTTTTTTGTTATTTCTGGGATCTCAGGTGGGTCAAAACGCGGCGTTTACACGTGTCACTATTTGGTGGGTGACTCAAAGAAACTACAAGTTCAACACGTTTTTTGTTTCTCGTATTTTCCCTTTAAAAAATTTCTTTTTTCAGAATGGTCCCAAATATATGAATCTGATGATGAGTAAATAGAGTTCGAGTTTTAAACGATGACGTGTCGACCAAATAACGGCTGAGCAGTGAGTGCTCTTGGCGGCAGGTTTTTAGACTGTTTTGTTCGTTGAAATGCTTTCCGAGAGATATTCTTTTAAATCCGTCATTTTCACATTACTTTAATTACATGCTGATCTGCTTTTTTTTTTATTATTCCACTTTGGCTTTACGTCCAAAATGTCTTCTACAAACGTTGCCTACTTACTTTTCAGTATTTAGTTTTTAATTTTTTTTAGCGTGGACCGGTTCTAGTTCTTAAATTATTTTGTTCATGCATGAAAATGAGAGGCATTATGAATCGGTCAGCTCTAGGGAAATGTGAATGAGGAAATTAAAGATACAGACGCGTTTTCTTTTTGGTACTTAGGTAATTCAAGAATATCCAACAGAAAATAAAATTCTGTTAGCAGCTCACCTGACTGTCACACATAATTATTATGGTAATGTGCGTAACAATTAATGAGCTAGATATAGATAAAATAACTGAACAATATAAAGTAAATAACACACACGATTGGTAACTCAGTTTGGAATAACGTCTCATACATTGGGAGGTGTGATAAACAGGTGTAAATGATTTCACTATATAATAGTTTTCAGTACAAGTGGACTTATATGAACAACATAAACTGTTGGAAATTATTTAACAATTTAAACAATAATATTACATAATACATCTATATGTGGAGGAATTATATAATATGATCTGTATTAAAACTCATTTTAATGAACTAACAACCTAGACATTAAAAATCACAAACATGTCAATATATCATTTATTCTAAACATGTCAACAAATTGAACCAAACCACCTAACAACTTATAAACACATTTTATAAATCATTAAAACAGATCCAATTTGTTTATAACATTTACATGTGAGGTTGTCAACAACCTCGTGCGTTGCTAGCTAACTCCTGAAGGCCTCGTCAAAATTCTAAAATCTGACCCGCCGGAATGGATTCTAGCCGGCCGGCCAGAAATTGGCATGTGACGCTGTGGCTTCCTCTGGTGGAATCTGACCGCGAAACTTTGCAGGAACGTGGAAGACACCTAGGGCTAGGTGCCTGTAAAAGGGCTTGGCCAGATTCGTCGTCAAACTCCCGTGGTGAGTTAGGCACGTTTCGAGTCCGGCGAAGTCCTCCAATCCGGCAACCCAATCCGACCAGCAGGCTGAAATGAGCGTTGCTCCGTTTCGCTCGATTTCTTCGCGTCTCGAGTGAATACCTGCGTGTACAAAATCACTCAAACACCAATAGAAGAGTCAATGGTAATTCCCTCACACTAATAGAAAAACTGGATCCCACAACCCTTAATAAGGGGGGGTGGAATTTTCCCACAACCCTTAATAAGAGTTGTGAGATCCAGAGTTGTGGAATTTCCCACAACCCTTAAACTTCCGGTGTCGAATATTCATACTTCCCACACCGAATGTCTATGGGTTGTGGGAAATTCAACAACCAATTAATTATCGGTTGTAATTTTTTTTTATTTTTGAAAATTCGTCGCCGCGGCGACCCTTTATGGCGCCGCGGCCCCAAGTCCCACAACGGATCCAAACAACCGTTGTGGGACTTGGCGCCGCGGCGCCATAAAGGGTCGCCGCGGCCCATCCACTACGCGCCGCGGCCCAGGCGTCCCACAACGGATCCAAACATCCGTTGTGGGACTTGGCGCCGCGGCGCCGTAAAGGATCGCCGCGGCCCCAGTTGAACACAAACGAGGCCGCGGCGTAGTCACTCTGTGCCGCGGCACAGCTCCCACAACGGATGTTTGAATCTGTTGTGGGACTCGGGGCCGCGGCTCCGTACATATGTCGCCGCGGCGCCATTGTCCAAAGAGTGCATCTCTTCAAAATTAATGGATCAAACCCAAAATATCATATAATACATGCATAATACATGCACAATCAATCTAAAAATATACTATACATCCAAAATCATCATAATCATTCAAAATCATCTAAAAAATATACATTCAATATCACAAAATGTAACTAATCATCACATTCAATAAATGTTTGTACATAGTTAATCCACTCTTCTCTTACTCTCTCTATATCCAAAGGTGTATACGTGTTTTTGTTTTCTAATCTACTTATACCTCCTACAACTATTTCTCGCATATAACATAAAACAAAATATCCACATTCCGTGTTACCGCTTTGTCTTGGCGCGGCCATTGACCTTATGTATGTTGATTGTCGTGGCCAATAGCGCCTTTGTTTTCAAGTTTGAAATTTGAAAACACCCTACAAAACAAATAGTATGAGTATCTTTTATAACAAATATTCAATATATAAGTAAAAAAAATTACCTTTTTATCAACGAAACTAAGTCTTGTGGAATTTGTTTACTCAACGGGTCAAAAAACATATCACAATCTTTCCATAAGTCAAGGACAACAAGCATCCAATGAAAGTTTCGATTCTAGGGCCGATTGCATCCTCTCACCGCGTTTCCAACCTATTTGACTTGTGTCGACAAATGGTAATCTTCGTCATTTGTAGACATGTGAGAAGCTAACGCGGCGTTTACAAAAACAAATTTTTTCTTCAACTTTGACATCGATGCGCGTATACAACTATATTCCAAATTATTCAAATAGTTAAAACACTCAATATTCAATCATCAATATTAAAAAAAAATCATGAAAGAAACATGTACTCCATGTAAAGCGATATGCTTGACGCCCAAATTTCCGAAAATTGTAAAAATTCGGAAATATCATCAAATCCCAACATAATCGGTATAGCAGAGATTGTTGGACAAACGTTTACTTGAATAACGTTTCCTTGTGCTAACATCATTTGGTTGGCATATTGAGCGAGCAATTTAAACTTGGGATTTATTACCTTGTAACCATTTAAACTTTGAATTAATTATCTTATAATTAATTTGAACAATCAATACATAATAATGAGTAGGTTAAAATATATTACCTTGTAATTAATTCTCCTATTATCGTCGAGAGTAGGTTGACTCGTAGAATCGAGTTTGTATGGTCCGCGACTCTCTTTTGCCGTAGTCTCAGTTTCTATTAATCGTCGCGGCCACGAGACAAAACCTCCCATTGCATCTTCTACGGTTAGAGCTTCTTCGGTGGGAATCGACAATTTGACTTTTTAACCAAAACGCCAGAAATGCTCACACGTGCATTTCCTACCTCTAAACTTGAGAAGTGAATTACGCCCTCGTTCAAATATACTCGCCCATTTGCAACATGGATTGTGTTTCCTTCCACGATATCGTCAATGTAGAGAAAACATTCGACACTTTCATTCGAACACCGTGTCACCGGTGTGGTTGGATTCAATGAGCAACTAGCCCGAACGCTAGTTATTTTTTCCACAATAATCGGATCGACTTTCGGAAGTTTATGTATATCGTCATGTCCTATGAAAATCACCGAGTTAATACTGAAAATAAGCAAACTTTTGAAGTAAATAAATAAGCATGAATAAAGATTACCTAAAGAGACGACCTCTTCGACGACTTCTTGAATCTTAGTCTTCTCTTCAATATTAACGCCACTTGCATTAATATTATCTTCAACTCGATCAACACTCACTTCTCCAACACTTATACCACCACGACCATTAACCGCTTACAACATTTCATTTTTAAACTCCATCAACTCGAGACGCATTTCGAGCCGCATTTTGTTAAGTTCTTCGTTTGGGGTCGGAGGAACAAAATACTTGAAACGCTTGGCAACATGTTTGGATTGACTGCAAACATATTTCTTTGCTCCCATGGCTTCTTGCAAGATACTTTTTCCCGTTTCCGGGATAAAAGTACCTTCGGTTGCTTATTGAGATAATTTTTGCTACATATTATAATAATTTGTAAATAAAAATATTGAAAATATAACTTACATTATTAAAAATCTTACAATTGATTCTCCCATTAGTCGATCTTTGTTATTTTTGAACTCTTTTCCGTCAATCCCGTCTTTCTTACGCGAGTCAATCCATAATTCTTCTAACGTTGCCCATTGCCCGGTTTCGTCGTGCTATTAATTAACAAGTAATCATATTAATAATATATTAAATGTTAAAAACCGAGTACAAAATAAATAAATGAAAAAACTCAACCTTTTGTTGATCTAGTTTTCGATATCCATCTCGGCCACATCGAGATTTTTATTCCACTTTAGCGGAATTCGTTCTCCCTTGCTCCGACGTTTGCTTGAAAATTGCGCTTCATCTATACTCAACAAACTTCACCCAATCTTCTTCGGTAATACTCGTGTAAAATTTTAAAACACAACTTGGTCTTTTTAACGAGTTTGGTTCATTGATTTTGTCTTTGAGAAGATCGTGATATAACTCGTGACGAAATAGTTTTGCGGCTTCACCTACTCTCATGAGGCAATCGTGCTTATGTTCTATTGGAATCGAAAATCCTTCACATATTTCGTTCCAAATCCTCTCTTTTAATTGATCGTTCTCTTTTAATCTCCAATCACGAGTCGAAAGTGGAACATATTCTCTAGCTAATACGCCAAAATAACTCAACAACACATCACCTTCCTTACCCTTTGGTTTCCCTTTGGAATCTAACTCTATCGTGATTTTTCTACCGAGACTTCTAATTTTATTAACACGACTCATAAGGGTGTTTCTTCTCTTTCCTTTCTCATCGGGATTTAATGCTAATAGTCGTTTAAGTTTCTTTTTAATATCGTCGCTAGAAGTAGTAGTAGTTGTAGTCGACATTGAATCTATAAACACAATTCAAAATACAATTTCAATCACAAAATATATATCAATGTCAACCTAAACTAATTATCCATTCCAAACACAAAATATATATATTAATGTCAACCTAAACCATTCCAAACACAAAATATATCTCAATGTGAATCTAAACTAATTATCAATTTCAAACAAAAAATAGTAATAAAAAAAACTAACCGTTGAGGGACGGAGGTGAATTAACCGGGAGAGGGAGGGCGGAGTGAGGGAGAGAGAGTGAGAGGGTGAGAGAGAGTGAGGAGGGAGATGAAGGGCGGAGTGAGAGTGAGGGAGGGCGGAGTGAAAGTGAGGGAGGGCGGAGTGAGGGAGAGGGAGGGCGGAGTGAGGGAGTGAGAGTGAGGGAAGGCGGAGTGAGGGAGAGGGAGTGAGAGGGTGAGAGAGAGTGAGGGAGTGAGGGAGGGAGGAAGAGGGAGGGCGGAGTGAGGGAGTGAGAGGGTGAGGGAGTGAGAGAGTGACAGAGTGAGGGAGTGAAGGGCGGAGTGAGAGAGTGAGTGGCCGGAGGTTTTGAGTCGCCGGAGAATTTGAGTCGCCGGAGAATAGAAGATTGAGAGCGAATGAGTTTGGGTTTTGAGAGATATTGAGTTTTGAGAGAGAATGAGAGTGAAAATGAAGAATGAAGAAGAAGAAGTCGAAAGTTAGTTTTGGGCAAAATTTGGGCGGGGTTATGAAAAAATTGAAGTTTTCCCGAAATTTACACATCCCACAACCCTTCCCACTAAGGGTTGTGGGATCGGCGCCGCGGTGACAGATAGCAGTGCCGCAGCGCCGTCAAACCCAGAAACCAGAACCGCGGCACGTCTTGTTTCTCGCCGCGGAGCCATCCCTTTACCTTTCCAAGAGGGTTCCATAACCCTTCCTAGAAGGGTTGTGGGAGCTGCGCCGCGTCGATACATAACCAGGGCCGCGTCGCGGATGTCCTGAACTGGTTTAAATGCGTTTTAAATTGTTTTTTGCACTTAAATCTCTCAAAACTTCAGCTGAAAAAACACTACAAACAACATTTCGACCCATTCTGTGTCATCATCGTTCACAACTCACAACTATACATCTAATTCTTGTAAGTTCCTCTTTACTTGTTACAAAGTTGAATATTTTTGGATTATTTATTGGAAATCTGATATTTCATGTTATAATTAGGGTTTTTTTTAAGATGGTGAGGCAATGGATGTGGGAGAATAGGTTAAACGAGATATATCAAAATGTTGTAAATGAGTTTTGTGAATTCGTTAAAGATAATTTCGGTGATGTGGAATCAATTCGTTGTCCTTGTGTGAAATGTGGAAATCATAGACATTTTTCTCTTCATATTGTTTGAACTTATTTGTTGGTTTACGGAATAATGACTTCTTACCAAGTATGGTATTATCATGGTGAAGAATTCCTTCCTACGATAAACAATAGAAATGATGATCTTCAAGATGATGACTTTGATGATATGTGCGGGATGATGAATGATTTGGAGAATGATTTTGTGGAATGGCCCGAATTGTTTGAGTCGATGATGAATGATGCGGAGACACCATTGTATGAAGGGTGTACAAGTTATTTGAAGTTGTCATTTTTAGGTACTTTATTTCATTTGAAAGCGTCAGGGTGGGTGGACAAGCACTAGTTTTACTCTATTGTTGGAAACACTCAAAGAAGCATTCCCAAAAGACAATAAAGTTCCGCAAAGTATGTATAAGGCTAAGAAAACTTTGGGCACATTGGGTATGAAGTACGAGAAATTTCATGCGTGCCCAAATGATTGTGTTTTATATAGAAATGAGTATGAAGATCTAGATGAATGTCCGAGGTGCAAAGAGTCAAGGTGGAAAAAAGGTAAATTGCCACGTGACGGGGTCAAAGGAGTTCCAATCAAGGTACGTACATAATAATTACTTGTTTTACAAATGATTATGTTTTTTATATTCTTTTATATGTTTTTTCAGGCATTATGGTACATACCACCAATGCCACGGTTCCGACGAATGTTTAATACTTCCAAGCACGCAAAGAACATGGTTTGGCACTCAGAAAAACGTATCGATGATGGTATGTTACGGCATCCTGCAGATGCTTCACAGTGGAAGTCATTTGATTTGGAGTATAAAGATTTCACTGTTGAACCTCGGAATTCGGGTCTTGGTTTAGCATCTGATGGCATGAACCCTTTCAGCATGATGAGTAGTAAATGTAGTGTCTGGCCGGTTATTCTTGTGAACTACAATCTCCCTCCAAAGTTGTGTATGAAGAGAAAATTCTTGATGTTAACACTTCTGATTTCAGGACCGAGTCAACCAGGAAATGATATTGATGTTTATTTGGCACCATTGATCGATGATTTGAAGATGTTATGGGAGACAGGGATTGAGGTCAACGATGGTTACCGCGGCGATTCATTCTACTTAAGAGCAATGTTGATGTGGACATAAACGACTTTCCAGCGTATGGAGACTTGCCAGGATACTCTGTGAAATGCTCAATTGGTTGTCCAGTTTGCATGAACGAAACATCTTCCATTCGTTTGAAGCATGGTAAGAAAACTGTTTTTCTTGGTCATAGAAGATTTTTACCGAGAGATCACTCGTATAGAAGGTTGAAACAGGCATTTGATGGATATACGGAAAAACGACCCCGTCCTAGAATATTGTCTGGTGAAGATGTCTTTGAAATGGTTAAAAATGTCAATGAAGTGCTCGGAAAAAGGAAGCAGCGTGATAGTACTAAAGAGTCGTTCCAAGAAAATCCTTGGAAAAAGAAATCGATTTTCTACGACCTTCCATATTGGAAAACGTTATATGTTCGAAATTGTCTGGATGTTATGCATATTCAGAAAAATGTATGTGAATCTTTCATCGGTACGCTACTTGATGATCCAAATAAATTGAAAGACGGAATAAAATCTCGAATGGATCTCAAGGAAATGAATATAAGAAGCGTTTTGCATGTCGACGAGGAGAGCGGAAAAAAAACAAAAATACCACCGGCAAAGTACACTCTATCTCGGGAGGAGAAAAAAAACTGTGTAAGTGATTTGAATCTATCAAAGTCCCGGATGGTCATTCTTCAAACTATAAAAGGTTCGTATCTTTAAAAGATCTCAAACTTATTGGAATGAAGACTCACGATTGTCATGTGTTAATACAACAAATGTTACCGCTTGCTTTGCGGGGCATTTTGTCAAAAGATGTGAGGTTCGCAATTTCCAAAATATGTGTATTCTTCAATTCGATATGTTCAAAGGTCATTGATCCAACTCGGTTAGAGGCGATGCAATCGGAAGTTGTGAAAACTATGTGCTTGTTGGAAATGATCTTCCCATCATCATTTTTTGATATCATGGTTCATCTAATTGTTCACTTGGTACGTGAAGTGAAATTATGTGGACCTGTGTTTTTACGGTGGATGTATCCAATCGAGCGTTACATGAAAGTGTTGAAGAGTTATGTGAAGAACTACAATCAACCAGAAGGGAGTATCGTTGAAAATTATATAGCTGAGGAGGCTGTTGAGTTTTGCTCTGAATATTTAACTAAAGCAGATGAAATTTGATTACCGAAGGACAAAGGGTTTGAGTCAAAAGCACTATCTACAGGTATAGATCAAACCTGAGTAATTTAATTCTTGTTTAGTTAATGTAGTAGTATACATATCTATAGGTCATATTCTAGCGTCAACCGGAAAGAATGGGAACAAGCCTCGCTACATGTTTTGCACAACGTTTCTGACGTAACCCCATTTGTGGATATTCATTTGAATGAGCTGAGAGTTAAAGATCCAAAGAAAGCTAGAAATGAAAAATGGTTGCAAGAAGAGCACAACCGTTTATTTCAGATATGGCTTGGAAAACGACTATTTGTAGAGGCGGTGCATTCAACTACATTGAGTAAACTATCATCAGGGCCTTCGAGCATGGTTACAAGGTGCACTGCTTGGTCTGTTAATGGTTTTACATTTTACACGAAAGAGAGAGACGACAAGCATCCGGTTCAAAATAGCGGTGTAACGTTATTGGCCGAAGCATTACATGTTTCGTCGGCCAAAGATAAGAATCCCATAAAAGGTTTCATGAACTATTATGGATACATTGAAGACATATGGGAGCTTGATTATTGCGGATTACAGGTGACATTATTCAAGTGCAAATGGGCTGAAAATAATCACGTTAAAGTTGATAATGAAGGAGTTACTGTTGTCGACTTCCAGAGGATCAGTTACGAGAATGATTCATTCATACTCGCTTCACAAGCGAGTCAAGTCTTTTATGTTATAGATCCAATCAATCCGGAGTTGTCATTAGTAGTTCATATGAAAGCGCGAATTATTCAAGAAGAAGAAGACAAAGATTTGACTAGTATACCGCCATTCATATCCGGATTACCACCGATCGATAAAGAGATGGATGACTTCGACGATGATGATGTTTCTCATTTACTTCGAACTGGCATAGCTCCAACTTTTGTTTGATTGAGTTGTATTTATAACTTTATATTGATTTGAATTTGAGTAAAACAAAGTTTTTAATAGGTTTTCACAAAGTTTTACTATTAATTTAACATGGCGCCGCGGCCCTATACCCCGTAGCCGCGGCGCCAGGTCCCATAACGGATCTTGTGGGAACAACAGCGCCGCGGCCCTGATATGCGTCGCCGCGGCGCCACTGACTTACAGAGTCATAAAAACCTTTGTAAGTCCATGGTGCCGCAGTGACGCCTACCAGGGCTGCGGCGCCATCGACTTACAGAGGTTATAATGACTCTGTAAGTCAGTGGCGCCGCGGCTCTTGTAGGCGTCGCCGCGGCGACATGGACTTACAGAGACTATAATGACTCTATAAGTCGATGGCGCCGCGGCGACGCATATCGGGGCCGCGGCGCCATTGACTTACAGAGTCTATATAGTCTCTGTAAGTCATCAGCGCTGCGGCGACGCATATCCGGACCGTGGCACTGTGCTCCCAAATACTAAATTTAAAAATCCTAACTATCGTAATTCAAACAAACAAACAATATCTTAAAAAAACATCAATAAAACAAACATATTAAATCTTAAAATCTCAAGTCTCGTAATTCAAACAAAGAAACAAACATAATTCAAACAACGAAACAAACATAATTCTAACTAATTAAAAAAACATCAATAAAAAAGCATTTAATAATTGTTGTTGTCGTTGTCGCGTCGTGGTGGTGCTCCTGGAGGACGTGGGAATTCGGATGGCCATTCTGGGGCTGAATGTGGTAAATACTCGTAATGGGGGTACGGAGGAAACCGCCACGCTATGTGGTTGTTTATGTCCAACCGACTGATGACATCGTTGAACGCCTCGTATGACATGGCGTTGTACTCCCCTTGCTGTTGTTGGTAGTTTTGGAAATTTTGATTCTCGGCGACGAGGTAGTGGTTGGTGTGAGCAATATACTCTAGCATCGGATCTCGCACTGGAGGTGCAGGTAGCTCAAGTACCGTCGCTCTACGCGGTCGTGCCGCTGGTGCCTCCTCCTCCTCTTCAGCTGCCTCCTCCTCATCCGCCGCCCCCTCCTCTCGAATCTTGTACCGATCGATGATTGACTTCGTGATTGGCCCCATTGGACCTTTGATCGTGTCCTGCCTCCCAATTCTCACGCCCACTCTCATGCAAAGGCCAGTGATGATCGACGGATACTGTAGACCGGTCTTCTTAGCCTTGTAATCAACACTCGTCATCCGACTCGAGATGAATCGACCAATGTTTATCTTGAGCCCCTTCACGATGCAGTACAAAATTTGTATGCGACCCTTGTCGAGGCTGGAAAAATGAGTGATCGGGAATATGCGAGCGCACACAAAGTAAACCCATACTTTGGAAATCCTACAAAAAAAAAATTCAAAGCACAATCATATTTCTATTCATTTCAAATTATTAAAAAAAATCGTTAAATAATTACGTACTTTGTGAGTTGATCACGATGCAAGACTTCTCTTCCCTTCTCCGCCGTCCAACCTTGGTTCGGGAGGCACAAATAAACTCGCAATCTCTGCCTTATCCGCATGACGTACGTATTGAATGTATTCCTCCGTCTCGAAAGGAATGTTAGGGGTTTGAAGATAAGCGTTGATCGCCTCGGTACTCATGTTTACCTTCACTCCGCGAACCGTGACGATGTTATTAACTGCATCCGGTAGGTTCGCGTAAAATTCCTTCACGATGATGATATTGCCATCGCACGAGGGAGGATTGAAAAATTCTCCCCAACCATAGGCGTCAATGAAGTTGTGGATTTGTTGGCCAATGTGGAATCCATCCCGGGGGACACTAAATCCCCTCTCCTGGATTACAGAGCGCTTAACGAGCAACTCGTAGCGATTCTCGGCTTGTTGAGACGTGAATATCACCGACTCGTAATGTTCTTTTTCTTCACTTTCGGACGATGAAGAAGACTCCACAACTTTGCGGGAACGCTTTAAAGTTGTGACCTTAGATTTACCCTTGGCAGCACGAGTAAATTTCGGAGGCATTTTAACCTACAATTTCAATATAAATATAAACATAAACATAAACAGAAACACAATAAAACTTATTTCAACATAAACACAAACTATTAACCTACAATTTCAACAACAACATGAACATAATTTCAACATAATATACAATTTCAACATAAACGTAAACACAAACACAATTTTAACATTTACAATTTCAACATAAAAACATAAACACAATTTCAACATAAACACAATTTTGGATTCAATCACAATAACAACAAATTCGGATTCAATTCACAAACATCTAAACCAAAACTCTAACAAATCTACAAATCTAAACCAAAACAAATCTACAAACCTAAACGAATCTACAAATCTAAACTTAAATAAATCTAAAAATTATCTAAACCTAAACAAATTAAAAATCATCAAAACCTAAACATGGAAGAGGGACGAATTTACCTTGGAAATATGGAAGAGGGAGTGAGACCGGCGGCGACGTGAAGGCGCGGGAGGGAGGGGCGACGTGAAGGCGCGGGAGAGAGGCGGCGACGTGAAGGCGCGGGAGAGAGGCGGCGACGTGAAGGCGCGGGAGAAGGGGGCGACGTGAAGGCGCGGGAGGGGCGACATCAAGAAGAGGGAGGAGGGGCGACGAGGAACCGAGACAGACTCGGCCGAAATGAGGTTTGGGAGAGAAATGGATTTTGGGTAAAGTGAAAAAACCCTAAAAATTCGAATTTATAGAGTGATTTCGTCGCCGGCGCCGCGGCCCCACCATGCGTCGCCACGGCGCCGACTAAAAAATCGGGCCCATATTGTGTCTAGGCATCGGCGCCGCGGCCCCATCTGACGTCGCCGTGGCGCCGCCTCCCACACCGGTTGTACACATCCGGTGTGGGAGGCGGCGCCGATGCCCAGACACAACCTTTTCCCACACCGAATCTTTGTATTCGTTGTGGGAAGTAGCGCCGCGGCCCCATTTGTCGTCGCCGCGGCCCTTGTCCCACAATAGATCTATTAAGGGTTGTGGGACCTTTTAGATTAAGTAAAATTAAACAAATCTTAGAATAATGGTTGTAGAATAAACTAGTATGCACAACCGATATATTAAGAGTTGTAGAATACGCTGAAATTAAGCCCTTCCCACAACCCTTAATTATAAGGGTTGTGGAATACCTGAACTCAAGCTCTTCCCACAACCCTTAATTATAAGGGTTGTGGGATTTCGAAGTCCACAACCCTTAGTAGTAAGGGTTGTGGAAAGTCGGTTGTGGGATCCAATATTTGTAGTAGTGTTGGGATTTGATGATTATATGAGGGTGGACTCTTCAATTGAACAACAAGGGACACTCGAGATCACTCAAGAACTTTTGGGAGATCAAGAAAATATTTCTTGATCTCTCTCTCTAAAATTTCGACCAAAGAACTCTGGAGAAGGGGGAGAGAGTGGTTAGTCGAAAATTATGTGATTAGGGATAGGGTTAGAATTTTCAAAAAACCTTTTAAATTGAGAGAGAGCAGGCTTTTCTTAGGCCAAACCCAATAGTCAAATTTAAGCCCATTATTCTTTTAATTAATTTCAAAAATTAATTCTCTGATCTAATTCATTAATTATGGCCGAGTATTATCCTATATATTTCGAAAGTGTTAATTTTGATTTATTTCCATAATGATATTTAATTATTTTGAAAAATCTCATTTATTTAATGACAAATCATTATTTCCATACTATTCAAGATAGTAAGAAATGAGAAAATATTTATTTTCATCTTTTATTTATTTGAATCATTTAATATGTTAATATCCATATAGTAACATAATATGATTCATTAAATAAATGTAATAATAAATAACCAATTATTTATTTGATTACTTAGAAAAATATTTTTTTAGTGTAAATCACAATTTACTTAAATGAGAAAATCAAATTGTTCAATTAATCTCGTCCAAGGGTCTATCATTGAGACCTAATGGACCTACATGAACGAAGCTTTAGAATAAAGATCGGACTCAAAAGTTCACAAACTTTTTCTGTGTTTTAATTCTTAATATTAGTCGATTCCACTGAAAGACTAATATTGAAACTCTCTAAGTTCATATGCGTATATTTTCCGTTTGATGTAACAAAATAATTATTCACACGATCCACATAGTATTTTATGATATTTACCTTCATGTATATCACTAACTCAGAGGAATGTAAAATTACTGTTTTACACCTGAGTTGTTATTTCACTAACTCCTTTGTTATTTGTGAATGAGAAAAACATAAAGTGAGATGTGTTTACATGTCACATGTTTTAATCAAAGAATGTTCTCATTCGATGAATACCTGGCCAGGTTTATTCATTCACACTCTCATAACAAAGCATAGCGTGAGGCTAATGCATTGGCATTGTTTCAACATGAATTCCGTATCAGTGAATCACATAACCCAACATGAAAACATTATGACACCAACCGCCGGGTCAGATGCAACTATAATATAGCCATTGCCCATTGACAAATCAAATGTCATAATGTGTCACATCGATTATGCATTCACTTTTGGATTTAGGTAAGTACCAAAATACCCCTCGTATGTGATCTTGAAGTTTCGAGTGTTTAAACGGTTTTATCTCGAGCTTCAGAGTATCACAAGTCTTTGTCAATATCTTCTATAAGATATCAAGAATGAAACACAGAGTCACAACTCTCTATATCACAAGATAAGATATCATGATCCATTCAAATAATCAATACTCAAATTCAATTGCTCAATCGATCTTAAGATTGCGAACAAATGATTAAACTAGTCACAAGGGGCTATCTTGTCAAGTCTATACTTAACACCCCTTTCGTTGATGACAATTTCAGAGCGTAACATACATACATAAACACAAACATAAATGAAGAATGAATATTTAACTTTATTTAATGTCTCAGCAAAATCAAACAGAAAGTATTTATAATGTCTTAAATCCTTTTTGGGAACCAATCCCAACATAAACATCAAATCCAAATTACAAACTATAAAGTGAAAATATAATTCAGTCCTCTCCATGAATTAGTGACCTAATCACCGATCCACAAAGACACACACACACACACACACGTGTTCTTTTATCACAAAGTACTCACAGGTGTGGCAAGATACTCCATGCAATAATCAAAGATTCAAAACCGCGAATTTTTCACAGTGGGTGAACAAATTCAAATACTACTCTTAACTGAGATTGTAGTTTTCCAGGCCGCCAACTTTCACGTCTAAAAACCCTACAACTCCAGAGAAAACATCAAGACGCTAATGGTAGCAACCACTGGCTTTTATAGCGTCCAAAAGAAGAAAGGTCAATGCACAGAATTACTCATAGATAATACGCTAGCATATAGAAGGAAAGACCTTTAACCAAGATAATTAATCTAGGATATACGCAGATCCAATCAGAGCTTAGAATATCGCACAATGTTAAAGCCAAAGATCACATGATAATCTTGCAACAAATCTTGTCGAGTACTGAAAGACGACTTGCCTAATAAAAATATGCCAACACACGTAACAACAAACTCCCCCTTTGGCTATTTTTTAGGCAAGCACGAGAAACAAAGATGCCAACAAAAACATCAGATTCAGTAGATCAAAATACATAGTCACCATCTCCCCCTAATTGCCTCAAAACATAGAGCAAAGACAAGGATATACCAACACAGAGGGAAATACAATGCAAAGTCTTTAAGGCGAACAAAACCAACTGAAATAATCCAACATGATAAGAGAGACAAAGCAGCCTTCAAAAACATCAAGCACCCGAAGACACAAACACAAAGAGAAGACTATGCATAAATAGTGTTAGAAGTAGATGGACCATCCGGAGCCTTGGAAGTAGAAGCCGAGGATGAGGACTTCATAATTCTGATCATACTGTCAACAATAGTCTTAACGCATGACTGATTTTCGAATGAGCTCATGGAGAAAAGAAGACTCTTCAAGAAGAAGGTTGAAGGCATCATTCTGAATAGTATAACTGAGACAAATACCAGGAGAATAGGCATTTTCCGCAGGAGACGTCTCAACAGAAGGAGGCTCAATGTCACATAAATGTTTTCCTTCGAAGTGTTTCAGATGAAACTTGAGAGGAATAGGAGGTTTGCCAAGGACATCATCAGAGTGCAGTAAATCCCTCTTTTGGTCAAGGAGAATCTTCGATATCAGACAAGGGAACCCGATCGGCATCATAATTGCATTGGACTTAGCATGGCGAACAAAATGATCATAGACCAGTGCTCCAAAATCAAACTTACAATGAGTTCCAATCTGAAATATTAGTCTACCAACGTCAGTAGAGACAAGGGAGCCATTAGAGGTGGGAGCCCAGGTAGTAGCAGCAATACGAGCCAGAATAGAGTATTTAGTAGTGAGCTCAGACGCAGGAGAACCACCATCGATTGGACATTTAGCAGACTCATTTCCAGTGATAATCTTCACAATGATGTCGAGATTCGGAAAAGGATCAGTGTGAGTAGACGTAGAACGGCACAAAGTAATGTTGATCAGGGCAGTAGTAAACGTGAACACATGACCACGAAGATTCACCTTCCCATAATCAAGACTACTAGGGAGTCCATGTTAGGAGAGAGGCTGATTATAAATTCCTTAACCAGTTTCGGGTAGTAAGGACCAAGACTGCTTACAGTGGAAAGGAGTCCCGATTCTTGGAGGAGATCAAGAATAGCAGAGAACTTAGTCGCATCCACATACAACTCTCTCTTAGGAAAAATAGTGCGAGTATACCCAAACTTCCATTTGGCCACCTAAGCTTCAGTATGGAAGAAGATTTTGTCAAGGGGAGTCGAGGGAATGTTGGTGGGAATCTTCCTACCATCCTTATATTTTTTGTTTACCAAAACAGGAGAAGGAGGAGCTTCAGTCGGTTCATCAATATCAAATAGATCATTTTGCGGAGGAGGAGTCTTTGGAGTATGAATCTTAGAGATTTTCTTGATCTTGGGCTTGAAAGCAACAAACTTCTTCCTCTTGAGAAATTGTTGACGAACCGGGAAACCCTGAGGAGAGATAGCAGGAGTAGAGTCTCTCGGAGGAGAATTTGGTTTCTCAACCGAAAGGGGGAGAAACCCTCGCAGACGGAGTAGTCATCTTGGTTTTCTTTCTCGCATTACGAAATGCATTGAGAATGGTCTCTTCATCACCAGGAACATCATCATGATTTGATACACTTTTCTCCTTGAGATTTTCATCAGAGTTCTTAACAGAATCAGACTCGAAATTGTCACAAAATTCCTGGTCAACAGTTGGGGAATTTTGATCTTCTTCATCTAATCCCAACAAAATCCTGATTCTTTCTAATTCCTCGAGAGGGGGTTGCATGTTAAGGGGCATGACCCAAGAGGGATCATCTTTATGAGGAACATAAGTACCTGAGTCATGATTGTTCTGAGATGATCTTTGATCGTCCATGTCAGACCTGTGATTTTCTTCAGAACTGCTGGAGTAGTGGCCCATGATGTCATGGATAGTCAGGGGGTGACTAAAGGTTTGAGGAATATTGGGACCTTGCACTCGTGCAGAAGTACGTCCGCCCTGACCATCAGCACAATCTACAGAGGAAGGACCCATATTCTTAGACACCTTTTCTTGGACATCTCGACGAGTCACCCTACGAGGAACATTCTTCTTTTTCATCTTTGCAGTTTTGCAAGGAAAAGACGTATGAATACCACTCCTGGTACCGACCATTATATTGACAAGCAAGAGAAAAGAGCAGCGGTTGAGAGAGAAATTCAAATTCCGACAGTTGAAACTGCTGAAAGAGGAGTGATTGTGATTAGAAACGAAATACCCATAGCATGTAAGAATGCGAACCGTCAACACTTTATGAGAGGAAAAACGACACTCTTTCTTGTCGGTTTTAATATGATTTTCCAGAGCCTAGAAAGTCCAATTAGAAACGCATATTTGGGCCGATAGATAAAAAGCCCAATCCTTTAGTAATTTCTATTTATCCACAGTACACAGACTGATAGATGCACGCAAAATTTCAAAGGTATTAACATCGAGAGTCTTTGTGAATATGCCTGCAAGCTGTTTCTGAGTTTGGATGTATTCGAGACGAATCCTTTTATCTTCAACAAGATCCCTGATAAAATGATGTCAAATGTCAATGTGTTTAGTTCTGCTATGTTGAACAGGATGTTTTGAAATGTTGATTGCACTTTGATTGTCACAAAACAAAGTCATAACATCCTGTGAAACACCATACTCAGCAAGCATTTGTTTAATCCATAAGAACTGAGTGCAACTACTGCCAGCAACAATATATTCAGCTTCAGCTGTAGATAGAGAGATACAATTTTGTTTCTTACTAAACCAAGAGATTAGATTATTTCCAAGAAAGCAACATCCACCAGATGTACTTTTGCGTTCAGTGGCACTCCCTGCCCAATCAGCATCACAATATCCAACAAGAGTAGAAGTAGTGTCGAAAGAATAGTGAATACCTAAATTTGATGTTCCAGAGACGTACCGTATAATCCTCTTCACTTGACTCAGATGACTAGCCTTTGGATTTGCTTGATAGCGAGCACAAACACCTATAGAATAGGTAATATCAGGACGACTAGCAGTGAGATATAGTAAACTTTCGATCATACTTCTGTACAAACTTTGATTAGCAGGAGTTCCAATGTCATCTTTAGTAAGCTTGATGTGAGTAGCTGCAAGAGTACGGTTGTGAGAAGATTTCTCAAGACCAAATCTCTTGAAAATATATATAGCATACTTACTTTGAGAGATAAATTTTTTATCAGACATCTGCTTAATCTGAAAACCAAGAAATGGATTAAGTTCACCAACCATGCTCATCTCGAATTCACTTTTCATTTGTTTCACAAACTGTTGAACCATGTTCTGAGACATTCCCCAAACACGATATCATCTACATATATTTGAGCAATCATAAGCTGACCATCCTCTTTCTTCAAAAATAGAGTTTTATCAACACCTCCGCGTATATATCCTTTCAGGATAAGAAATTCAGTATGTCTTTCATACCAAGCACGCGGAGCTTGTTTCAATCCATAGAGGGCCTTTCTAAGCTTATACACATGATCTGGAGAGTGTGGATCTATAAATCCCTTGGGTGGAGCAACATAAACCTCCTCATTAAGATACCCATTCAAGAAGGCACTTTTGACATCCATTTGAAAGAGTTTAAAACGGAAATGGCATGAGATTCCTAGGAGAATACGTATGGCGTCCAGTCTAGCAACAGGGAAAAAGGTTTCATTAAAATCAACACCTTCAACCTGAGTGTATCAAGTCTAGCTTTATTTATGGTAATATTTCCATATTCATCAGACTTGGTTTTGAAAATCCACTTTGTTCCAATGATATTAACATGATCAGATTTAGGAACGAGATCTCAAACATAATTTATCTCAAATTGAACTAGTTCTTCTTGCATAGCATTCATCCAGAATTCATCATGAACAGCTTCATTAATATTCCTCGGCTCTATTTTAGAGACAAAACATATATTTCCAATCATTTCTCGGTAGTTTATAGGATCATTTATTCTCGTTTGAATGCGATCATTCACATCTCCAATAACACTGTCAATAGGATGATTTTTCTGAATTCTCGTAGAAGGAATTAAGTCATGACTGACTTTAGTAGATGAGTTGGTCTCTGTGGGTTCATATGAGACATCATCAAGATTATTACTTTCGACAACAGTACTTTCTGAAGCATTATTAGTACTGGAACTTTCTTGAGGAAGAATGTTAGATACAGATGGCGTAACATTCTGACTAACATTTTCCTTTGGTTGACGAATATCTTCTTCTTCATCAGGCATATACATATCAGTAGTATCCTTGACACCCACATTAACAGACTCCATAATAGCTTTAGAACTCAAGTTGTAAACACGAAAAGCAGCACTGTTTCTGGAATATCCTACAAATATTCCTTCATCACTATTGGCATCAAATTTTCTTCTGGCCTCTCTGTCAGCCAGTATATAACATGTAGAACCAAAAATGTGAAAGTATTTCACATTAGGTTTACGTCCCCTCTAGATCTCATACTGAGTGATGGTTGTGCCAGGTATTATAGACACTCTGTTATGAATGTGACAAGCTGTATCAAGAGCTTCAGCCCAGAACCGTGTAGGAATATTCTTTTCCAGAAGCATAACCCTAGCCATCTCTTGAAGAGTTCTATTTTTTTTTCAACAGTACCATTTTGTTGCAGAGTAATCGGAGCGGAGAATTCATGAGCAATTCCTTCCTCGCTGCAGAAATTTGAAAAATGAGTATTTTCAAATTCTCTACCATGATCGCTTCTTATTCTTACATTCTTTCCTTTGGAATCTTCCTTCTGTCTCCAAAGAAGTCTACACAGTTCTTCAAAAACACCAAAAGTCTCAGTTTTTTCTCTGATAAAGTATACCCACGTATATCTAGAAAAATCATCAACACGGACAAAGACATATTTCGTTCCACCCAGACTTTCTGTTTGAATAGGACCCATCAAATCCATATGAAGAAGTTCCAAAACAGGAGTGGTAGTATATATCTTCACAGGTTTATGAGTGCTCTTAACATGTTTGCCTATCTGACATTCTCGACAAATCTGTCCCTGAATGATTTTGATGTCAGGAACTCCAGTAACATCCTTTTCGATAATAATTTTACGAAGACTTCTCTAATTCATCCTTATTCATAGTAAGAGCTTCAAATTGAGTAGTAAGCATCTGAAGCTTAGAATTGCGAACTTTAGCTGTGCCTTCATGAGCAATTTCAAGAATTTTCCAGGCTTCCTTGGCACTGACGCAAGTATTAATGATTCTGAAGATGTTCTTATCAAATACATTATAGATAGTATTAAGAGCTCCGGAATTTCCAAGAGCTCTTCATCTTCAGCCGCAATCCAGTCCTTCTCGGGTTTTAAAATGCTAGCACCAGTTTCTTCATCAAGAACAACTTTCCAAGTCTTGCTGTCTAAAGCTTTCAAAAAGGCACAGATCCGAGCTTTCCAATATCCATAATTTGACCCATCCAAATTTGGTGGTCGATTAACAGAACCACCTTCCCTGAAATTTCCATCTAAACAGAATTGAAACTACCAACAGGAAACCACCTTGCGTAAAAGGTGCCTGCTCTGATACCAATTGAAATTCTGTTAGCTGCTCAACCAACTGTCACACACATTTATTGTGACAATGTGCGAAACAATCTACGAACTAGATATAGATGAAATAACTGAAAAATATAAAATAAATAACACACACGATTGGTAACCCAGTTCAGAGCAACGTGTCCTACATCTGGGGGGTGTGATAACCCGGTGGAAATGATTTCACTATATAATAGTTCTCAGTACAAGTGAGCTTATATGAACAACATAAACATCAAAGCCAAATTACAAACTATAAAGAGAAAATCTAATTCAGTCCTCCCCCTGAATTAGTGACCTAATCATCGATCCACAAAGACACACACACACACGTTCTTTAATCACAAACTACTCACAGGCGTGGCAAGATACTCCACGCAATAATCACCGAACCAAAACCACGTATTTTTCACAGGGGGTGAACAAATTCAAACACTTCTCTTCACTGAGATTGTAGTTTTCCAGACCGCCAATTTTCACGTCTAGAAACCCTACAACTCCAGAGAAAGCATCAAGACTCTAACGGTAGAAATCACTGGCTTTTATAGCGTCCAAAAGAAGAAAGATCGATGCACAGAATTACTCATAGATAATACGCTGGCATATTGAAGGAAAGACCTTTAACCAAGATAATTAATCCAGGATATACGCAGATCCAATTAGAGCCCAGAATATCACACAATGTTAAAGCCAAAGATCACATGATAATCTTGCAACAAATCTTGGAGAATACTGAAAGACGACTTGCCTAATAAAAATATGGCAACACACGTAACAAAAAGAAGGTTTAGGCTCATGGTCAATTCAAAAATATATTTTTGGGATGAAGTATCGTTAGGGCTATTTTCTTTCAGTTATTTCTTTTACTTTTCTTAATTTATTAATAAAATAACAGATTTTTCTTCGAAAATTAAAACTGAAAACTTGAATAACACAATCGTTAATAATATTAGTTGGTATGAAAGCCTAGCAATCATTTGTCGAGACCCAAATGCATCTTTCTTTCTTGCCTCTATGAAATTCGAGTGAGAACTTGTCATTTTTCTTAAACTACATTGTCACTTATTTGAGTTGATGGCTGATATCTTTTCTTGTATTATTGTCTCATGTAAAATTCTTGTAACCTTACTAGACTCATAATTCAACTTCTATTTTTCTTCTTCTTTTCTCTCTCGATCCGATTGTTAAGGTTTGTTGATCTTACTTTTTGGTATTTCTGAGCGATCTTCCAATTATGTTATATTTAAAAAAATTACTATTGAGAAATTCATCTAATTTTAATGGCCTTATTTTCTAATTATGTTATTCTCATATAACTTGCAAAATATTATACTTTCCTATAAGATAATCACCCATGTCTTTTATATTTCCAGTTACTAAAAATGTACGCATGATATTTTTATATGAACACAATAAGGAAAAAAGTATAAAAAAACTACACAAGGAATAAAAACGTTTTCTCTTAGACTTTCCATAAATGTTCTAAGTTTGTAACCAAACTCCTAAAGACTTTTATAAGAGTAACTTATCAGCTTATGACTTAGGATTTCCTGAGTTGACCGCGAAATTCTGATTTGGTGGAATTAAAATTGTGAGCGACTCCTCCCGCCACTCCTCTCCGCCCTGATCCATGTACGTTTTTTTTTTACCTTTTTTACTTTTACATATACTCAGTCGCCGGTGCCGCAGCCGCAGATTTCCACGATGTAGATCCACGGCTGAAAATATCCCTTCGCGATCTGCCCCGGCCTCTGCCCCGACCCCCTGCACATGACATCCTTTGACCGGCCAATGTCCCGTCCTTTCCGCGCCTCTGTCCCGATCGGTAAGTTAGTTTTGTTTTTTTATATATTTTGTTTATTTGTATTTTAATTTTTTTTTCACTCATGTAAATTTTTTATTTTTATTTTTCGACGTCTGTGTGTATGAGTTTTTTTTTCCCAGGTCGTCGCTGTCTCGCCACTGTGTCTTCGCTGCCTCATCTGTAAATATTTCTTGTTTAATTTGGTTAGCTTATATGTAATTTTTTTATTTAATGTGTTTAATCGTTCTTTTGGTTTGATTAATTATATAAGTTTTGTTTTAGTTACTTTGAATAAAACTTCAGCAACGAAGATGTCAACCGGATTAAAACGAAAACTAACAAACTGAACTATAAAACACACGTACATTTGCAATCGGTGCGTTGCTTCAGCCTTTGCCTCCGCCGCCTTCGTAGGGTCGTTAATTTCTTTGTTTTGTTAATAATTTTTGTAATATATGATTAAAAAAATTTAGTATCATTAATAAAATTTTATTAATAAGTTTTTTTAATACGTTAACATGTTTTTAATAAGTTTTGTTAATAAGTTAACATATGTTAATTTTTTAGTTAATATTTTTTGTTATTATGTTAATACATGTAAATGAGTATTGATAATCGTTTTCAATAAGTTTGTAAAAATATTTTAGTTTTATTTAGTTTATTTTTTAATTAGGTTTGATAATTAATAATAATATTTAATAATAATTTTAATTAATAAATATTACTTATAATTAATAATTAATTAATTAGTCGCCTCTAATGTCAAAAATGCCATATTTTCGAAAGCTTTTAATGCACTTTTTTTTTTACTTTTAAAAGTGACTAATCACTTGTAAACATTAGAAGCAAACTATTAGAAGTGACACTATGATGTAACTTCTCAAGGTCCATTAGAAGCAACTTCGTCGCTTCTAAATGCATTTTTGTCCTATTGACATACGCCTACCATTTTGGATATGACTAATGTTCTGTATAAGTCGTGTCACTTGTACAAATATAGAAATTAGATGCGACATTTTGTCGCATCCAAAGGCCAAAAGTGGCATCTAAACTCACTTTCGGATGCGATTTCGGATGCGATTTCGGATGCGACTTTGCCTTATCTTAAAGTATTGGATGCGACATTGTCGTTTCTTAAAGTATTGGATGCGACTATCACATCCCAAATGTCGTAGCTAAAAGTGTTGGATGCGACTAGTCGCCAATAATTATCAACATTAGATACGAGAACTTTAACACGACTAATCGTATCCATATTCAACGAAATAATAACATAAAAATTGGCGGTAAAAGACATTCGGATGGTACTAGTCGCATCAGGTCTGCGAGCCAAAAGCTAATGATATAACTAGTCGCATCTAAACGTGTACCCGCTAAAAACAAAATTGTGCAAAAAATCATTTGTGTGGCCTTTGGATGCGACTAAGTCACATCTAATGCTTCTCCTGCCAAAACATCGGATGCGACAATGAATAAATTTTCTATTTTTTTATTAAATTAAAAATTAAATCAGGCATAATTTTAAATTAATTAAATTATAAATAAAAATAATTAAAATAAAACATAGTTTTAAATCTAACATAATTCAAAGTGTTTTAAAGTACGAAAAAAAACGTAAACATTAAATGTAAATATAACAAACGTAAAATTATCACGTTTTCTTTCTAGCCTTGAACCACTTCTCCATTGTCGACGATCCTCTTCTGTTTTTTGTTCTTCCTCCTGTTGTCCCTTCTCCGCTCGAACGGTCTCTTAAATTCTGTGGAACCTGGCGCACGTCTTGCAGTTGGCGGGGGCGTGAACGGTTGCTCCTGCTTGGGAGACGGTTGGCTCGGAGTCGGATTTTGACTCATCGCGTCGATTTGGAGTTGCATCTTCTCCATTTGACACCTCATCTCCAATATGGACTCAGACTCTTAGGGGTGATGATATAGACGAGCCATCACCACATGCTCTAGCAACATGTAATGAATTTAACAGGATCGAAGGACCTAGCCCGGTCACCCAATCGCGTCTTTGTCCGAGAATTTCGCGCACCGCGAGTCCCTCTTAATGGAAATCTCTTTTCCTCACCCTTCTTCTGAATATCGCCGACGCGGGTTATCATATAGGCCTTTTAAAAAATATAATAAAAACGATTAGTAAGTGTTATTATAATTTAATAATCACTATACAAATATTTACGACTTACAAACGTGTTCTTTGCCCAGACGTCGTGAATGTTGAAATGTTGCCATGTGTCTAATGCGGAGCCCAAAGTCTCGTCCTCTCTCTTTTGCAAAATTACTATACACTTACAATTTTAACTTTTTAAAATTATATACTTCGAAATACAACTTATGTGATTTCAACGATGAGCATAGAAAGGGATCGACCCTTGTCTTGACCGTGTCTTCTTTTTCGCTTCGTTTGCCTTGTTGCGCTCCGATACTTTCTGCAAAAATAAACAATATAATTAATAATTATTCATAGAAAACAAAATTTTAACGTAAGACCTAACGTTACCTTAAAATCTTCATTCGCAAAAATAATATATCGCCTTTAACCAATTCTCTGTGGACATGCTCGCTGGAACTTTACTCTTGGCAAGCACTACATTCCCGCCATATTTCTCTTTAAATTTGCTAGAGGCTTTCGACTTTTTGCCCTGATAAATACGCTTTGCACCGCGTATTATAGCAACATCAATCTTGCTTCGAATCGAATCCACCGACATGACCTCACTGTGTCATCATCAATGTGCACGAATGTAAACTTCGTGTGCATCAAAAGGAATTAATGAATAGATGTAATTTTCAAGGCGGTTGGAGAACATTCCAATTATATTGTTCTTTGCATAAGTCGCTTGGTAGAACACCTGCTGAGTCCGATCGTACTAGAAAATTCTCGAATCCTGATCTCCTTGACAAACGTTTTCCAAAATCGTACAGGTTGTCGGTCTCCGCTTTTTTCTTGAATTGTCAGATCTCGGCGTTTAGCGACGATCATCGTCACTACTCGATCCAAATGCTATGGACATCCTGTAAAATAAAACAATTGATCATCAGATCTCGACGTTGGTAGTCAAAAAGTTTATAAATAAAAATTGTTTAAATTTAAATAATCAAACAAAAATTAATAATTTAGCATTATTCATTGATCGTTGTCACTAGATACAACATTAGTGTCATCTTCTATATCGACGTCGACATCTTCTCCTTAAAAAACAACGGATGTTTCATCTTCTTTGTTTTTTTTACACCATCGTCTACATCAGTAATCAACTCGGTGTCATCTGTTTCATGACGATGACTCAAAAGGTCAATGTCGAAAAATTGTATTGTCAATGGAACCAAGGCCAAGGTGGTGACGTTAGCTTCAAGAATATCCCAAATTCCCCGTTGATTGCATTCCTCGACAATATTCCCTTCGTCACCTTTGACAAGGTCTTTTACGTAAAACACTTGTTTTGCTTGGGTCGCGAGTATGTATGACTCGTTTGTGAACCACTCTTTTGTGGTATAAATACTCGTTGTTCAATTTTTTTTTTTTATCATCGTACACTCTTTTGGTTGCATCGTACTTGTTGCCATACCAAATGCGTTTAAATAAAACGACACGGTAGTTGTACAAATAATTCATCACTACGACATTTGTCATCCTCCCATAAAATGCATAATCATCCGTTGAAACACATATATCGTTGTTTTGTGTTATTCGATGCTTATCATGATTATGAGTTATATACTTCACACTGTTAACAAAACAACTCGGATATTGATGGTAAGTTAACCAAGGTAAATTCGGCCCTGAAATTAGAAGTGTCAACATCAGATACTCTTTCTTCTTAACCAAGGTGGTAACTTATATGCAATCAATACCACCTGCCAGATGTTGTACGTTAAAATCATTTCCCCAAAGGGATTGAATCTGTTGGAAGCCAGTCCAAGTCGCACGTTTTGCGGCTCAGCGCGGGAGAGTCTGGGTATTTCTGGTCTAGATTTTTCCATGGTATACCATCAATAGGATGTCGCAATACACCTTCGTCGTTGACACCTTCTTCACGGTCTTTCAAAGGAAAATAACGCAAAATATTTTGCGGTACTTTTCCACCTCCAACATTCCATGTGTTCTCATTGCAAATCGGGAAAATGTCAGTGTTCTCGAGCTCTTTTTGAAATAGGACATAATCATTAGTGCAAACATCGAGCATCTTGTACCCCACTCCAAAACGCTTAAGTTTTGCGTTTGCTTCATAGTGTTTTTCGGGATAAGATTACCCACATGATGTGACTTCCTCAAAGTTGTTAGAGTTCAGAAACAACTTGTTCGTCCAATGGTTCATCACTTTGATGCGCATCACCGAGACCAAGAACGACAAAGAAGAAAAATCTTTGCGTCCAGGATACGATTCAGCCATCAACTCCAAAAACAAATCTTCTACTTGCTCATCTGCACGCACACCGCTCGGGGTTGGATCCACAAGGTTGTGGAAGTAGTCGTGGTCCATGATATTGTTCAACGCATATAATATTTCGACTTCTCGCTGATCAGGTTGAGGTACTTGTACTACATTTTAGAAAACAGAACGTCGACGCTTGCCGTGATAATAAAGTGTACCCCGGAGTAAAACCTTTGTGCAAATTTCATGTCATACCTGAATTCATGTTAAGAAACATTCTTGCTACTCGAATAAATTCTCTAACGCCAGACCTGTATTCCAAGGTCAATCGTTCATTCATTGTAATCCAATCCCTACTTTAATTTGACATTTGGTGAATGAAAAGAGGATTATTAGAGTTATGGATTATCAATGAATGTTTGAGTTTTTACAAGATAGTTAATATTGAACTTAATTTTGTATGATTATATAAATTTGAGGGAAAACTAAAGCATTTAAAAAATATTAACTAAATTTCGACAAAGTTTCCCCTATATTATGAATAAAGTAAGCCCGCAATTTAACACTTGTACAACTAAATTACCAACAAAATTATTCTATACTTATCATCCATAATAACTCAACTAATTTACTAAAAAAATTTAACAATCATAATTAACTAAACGTATTAAACAATGTCAATTACCTACGCATATTAAACAATTTTAATTAAATAAACATATTTATTTAATTTTAATTAGGGTCAATTAGCAAAATACCCATATATAAGTTTATGAATTTCATTTTACCCAATGTTTAGTAAATTATTTGTAAACACCCATTAGGTTTTGTTAATGGGAAATTTCGGACTTATTTAGCCTTTTTTGGATTTCTGCCAATACTTAAATAAAAAAAAATAAAAAAATAAATAAAAACGTACAATGTACTTGAGAGCAATCGGTGAGAGAAGTCGAAGAAATCGGTGAAAATGTCGGGGCTTCGGAGAGGAGAGAGGCAGGACCGGTGAGGGAGTGGAAGGCGTCGGAGAAGTACTTCACGGTCGAAGAATCTGTTGGAAAAAAAATATGTTGGAGTCTAACTTAAAGAATTTTGAAGACAACACATTAAAAAAAAAACAAAACAAACCGAGTCGCAGAGGAAACATGCAGGTGCTTGGGTCGAGTTGCACATGAGGTGTGCAAGTGCTCGGGGCGAGTCACAAACGAGTCACCTTCAACGTTAGTCGTCGGTCGCAGGAGTCTGAGCTGAAGAAATTTCAAATATTAAAGAGAGAAAGAGATAGAGGGCACACCGAAATTGGGCGGCGCTTCCGCTGGAGCTGACAGCGTCGACCAACTCACGGTTGACGTTGAATGAGACACGTGGCACAATACTTTGTGGGTCGAAGTGTTGTAATTTAGTTAACAATTAACATAATTAATTATGAAATATATCTACATATCACAAAAATTCATTATTCAATTTAATATGTTAAAACACTTTTTAAAACTTATTCAATAACTATGTAATTCAATCTAATCTAGCATGTCAATAAATTTCTAACCATGTTAAGAAACTTATTCAAACATACAAACGAATGATCTAAACACAATAAATATCCTATAACGATTATTATATTCAGATCCAATTCGTTTCAAGAAGACTTACGTGAGGTTCGGATCTGCAAGATTCTGCCTCGGGATGTGCGTCCAAGTCCACGACCGGTTCTCCTTCCCACTTGTGCCTAGGATGAAAACCTTCCTTGCTTCGTTGCTCCAAAAAGTGGCTGGCCTCGTATATGAATTTTCACTAAAACAACTACAAATTGAATCAATGATATACCTATGGAAATTTCAAGGAGATCAAGAGGGTGGCCTCTTTATGGGAACAATGAAGGAATGGATAAACATGGGCTTTTGGGAGAAATCAAATTTCACTACCTCTTTTTCTCTTTGGGATTTTGGCCGATGTTTTTTCTCCTTGAGAGAGAAAAATAGTCGACCAAATAAGGGTAGGGGGAAAGAGTATGCGTGTGAAAATAGGTCAAGAGAGAAGTAAATAAGCGCTTCTTTTATATTAAACGGAATGAGTTTAAGTTAGGTAAAACACAAATAATGACCCATTAATCAAACTTTAACCCAATAATTCATTTAAACAATTTTTCATCTTAATTCTACCCTAGAAGTGGCCGGCCATATTGTCATTATTACCTCCAAAATTTATTTGATTTTATTTCTAAAATAATATTTAATTAATTTAGAACATCTCATTTATTTAATGACATTTCATTAAATCTTTTCATACTATTCAAACAAGTACGAAACGAGAAAATATTTGTTTTCATCTTTTATTTATTTGAATCATCAAATTATATTATTATCAATGTGGTTTAGAACAGATTTCTTAACACACCATCTCTCCTATGGAGTGCGCCAGGAACTATTTTGACGGAACCTGGTTCAAAATATAAGTTGCCGTTTCTAAGGCATAACCCCAGAACGAATCTGGAAGAGATGAGTCACTCATCATCAATCTCACCATATCTAGCAGAGTGAAATTCCTTCTCTCTGAAACATCATTTTGTTGTAGAGTGCCAGGTGCTGTAAGCTGACAATGGACGCCTTCTTTTTTAAGAAGATCCTCGAACTCCTCAGAAAAGTACTCTCCCCCTCGATCTGATTGAAGCGTTTTGATCTGGTTCTCCCTTTTCTTCTCAACAAAAGCCCGATACTCTTTGAACATTTCAAAGGGATTAGATTTTTGTCGCATTAAGAAAAGATGACCAAAACGTGACTAGTCCTCAGTGAAGGTTACAAAGTATTCGTAACCTCCTCTTGCATGAACGTTGATTGGGCCACACACATCATTGTTGGATTTTATTTAATGATGAAATGATTAATTATATAACATATCTAGTATATAGTGGAATTATATAATTAGATGTAACATACTAAAACTATTTTAATATATTTAATTAACCTAGGCATTAAAAATTATTAACATGTCAATAAACTTTTTATTTTAAACATGTGATCAAGAAACTATGCCGCGGAGCCTTCGCCGGACAGGGAGTCAGCGCCAGGAGGGTCACCGGACAGGGGGCCTTGCGCCTGGAAGGTCTCGCCGGACAGGGCCTTCTCGTCGGATTGGAGCTGTCTTGCCAGATTGGGCTGTGCGCCTAGGAGGGATCCGGCAGGGAGCGTCGAGGTTTCGAATCGATTCTAAATCAATTCTTCACAGATATTGGCCGGCCTTATGCAATATTAAATCACTCAAACACCATAAAATAGAATCAATGATAATACACTTGGAATTATAGTGAGATTGACAGGGTTGCCTCATCTATGAATACTGGGGAATAAGGGGTTCAAGAAGGAAGAAAACAATTGTTTCTCTTTGTTTTCTCTGAGAGATTTCGGCCGAGACACAAACAAGGGGGAGAGGGATTATGGCTGAAAATATTATTTGGGTTAAGTTGTGATTAGGATTTTCTTAAGCCCTTATATAAGCAAGTCAAATGGGCTTAAGTTGGGTCAAACCCATGACCTAATCACTTAAAGAATTCGGCCAACACTCATCATAATACTCGACCAAATTGATTTATTTTATTCCCAAATTATTTTGATTTATTTCAATATTCAATTAATTTAGAACTCTCATTTAATAATAACATTTCATTAAATAATTTCATACTTCATAAATAAGTACGAAATGAGAAAATATTAATTAACAAAATACTCCTCGTATGTGATCTTGTAGCTTTGAGTGATTAAACGGTCTTATCTCGAGCTTCAAAGTATCACAGGTCTTCTTCAATATCTTCTATAAGATATCAAGAATGAAACACAGAGTCACAACTCTGTATATCACAAGATAAGATATCATGATTCATTCAAACAATCATTACTCAGATTCGATTGCTCCATTTATCTTAAGATTGTGAACAAATGTTTAAACTAGTCACAATGGGCTATCTTGTCAAGTCTATACTTAGCACCTCTTTCATTGTTGACCGTTTAATCAATAGGCTATGATATAGTTATAGGTGCTTCTGACCCGACAGTTGGTGTCATAACGTTGTCATATTGAGTTATGTGATTTACAGATACAGAATTCGTGTTGAAACAATGTTAATGAATTAGTATCGCACTATGCTTTGTTATGAGAGTTTATATGAATTAACGTGGCCAGGTATTCATCGAATAAGAACATTCTTTGATTAAAACATGTGACATGTAAAGACATCTCACTCTATGTTTTTCTCATTCACAAATAACAAAGGCGTAGTGAAATACTAACTCAGGGGTAAAACGGTAATTTTACATTAATCTGAGTTACTAATACACATGAAGGTAGTATCGTAAAGTACTCTGTTGATTGTGTGAAGAATTTTATTGTCACATGAAACGGAAAATATACGCATATGAACATAAAGAGTTTCAATATTAGTCCTTTAGTGGAATCGACTAATATTAAGAATTAAAAGACGAAAAACGTTTGTTAACTTTTGAGTTCGATCTTTATTCTAAATCTTCGTTCATCTGGGTCCATTTAGTCTCAATGAAAGGTCCTCTGACGAGATTTATTGAACTAGGACGATTTGATTTTCTCATTTAAGTAAATTATGATTTACACTAGAAAAATATGTTTCTAACTAATTCAATAAATAATTTGTTATCTATTGTTACATTTATTTAATGAATCAGATTATGTTATTATATGGATAATAACATATTTAAATTATTGCAATAAATAAAAGATGAAAATTTTAATTTTCTCGTTCAATATTACTTTGTCATTAAATAAATGAGACGTTCTAAAGTAATTAACTATTATTTTAGAAATAAATCAAAATAATTTTTTCAAGTATTTAAAGATGTCACTTGACCAGAATAAAGATTTAGGTTGAAAATTAATTTAAAGGAACAATGGGTTTAAGTTTGACTAATGGGTTTTACCTAAGAAAATCCCACTTCTCTCTTTATTTAAAGGGTTTTTGAAACCCTAATTAGACTAACCCTAACTCTAAATCTCGGCCAAATCCTTCCCTTACCTTCTGAGAGTCTTGCCCGAGAGTTTCCAAGAGAGAAAGAGATCAAGAAATGTTTTCTTGATCTCCCGAGTGTTCCCGAGTCATCCCGAGTACTCTTCATTGTTCAATCGAAGAGCCCATCCTCTAAATCTCCCAAAAATCCATGGGAATTATCATTGAATCCTCTATTGGTGTTTGAGTGACGTTTTGGTTGCTGAAAGTCACTCGAAATGTGAAGAAATCGAGCGAAACGGACTGAGGCTCCGTTCCACCTGCTGGCCGGATTGGGTCGCCAGATTGGACGATCTCGCCGGACAGAAAACGTGCCTAGCGCACCATGGGAGTTTGAGGAGGAATTTGGCCAAGCTACTTCACAGCCACCTAGCCCTAGGCCCTTCTATGTTCCCGAACAGGTCTCGCGGCTAAACTCCACCGGAGGAAGCCACAGCACCGCAGGCACATTCCTGGCCGGCCGGACAGAGTCAAATCCGGCTGGTCAGATCAACCCATTTCGGCCCATGACAGTTTTTGAAGAAATTTTCAACGTTCGAGATTGTTTACAATCTCAGTTGTAAGTTTCCTAAAACAAATTGGATATGAAAATCAAGTTTATAAATGTGTTTATAAAGTGTTAGGTCGTTTTTATTAAATTTGTTGACATGTTTAGAATAAATTGTTTATTCACATGTTAGTGATTTTTAATGCAAAGGTTATTAGTTTATTAAAATGATATTTAATTCAGATTATATTATATAATTCCGCCACATAGAGATGTGTTATGTAATATTTTTGTTTAAATTGTTAAATAATTTTCAAACAGATTGTAGAGCATCTCATATGCTGTGGCAATGTCCTTGTGAGATTGTTGCAACACATTGCTCATGGAATCTAAGATATAACACTTGGAAATATCATCGGACTTACCCCATGTCCTCATGCTCCGAGCGCTGACTCAAGCAAGGAGGACAAGGACGCCTATGATACGTGGGTTAGGTCCGATGAGATTGCCAAGTGTTATATCTTGGGTTCCATGAGAAACGTGTTGCAACAACCTCACACGGACATTTCCATGGCATATATATGCTCTACAATTTTCCTGACATGTTCAGATGTTATGGGCGCCAGGCGAGGCAATAGGCAATCTTCAATTTCATGAATTTTCGGATGAAGCCGGGAACGCGAGTCAGGGACCACATGCTAGTGATCATAGGTCACCTAAATGACATGGAGATTCCCGAATCGGAGATCGATGGAATCATTAAGGTTGACATGATCTTGGACACTCTGACCGTATATTTCGATAGCTTCCGTCTGAACTACTCCATAAACAAGCTCGATTATTCAGTAACCGAGCTCATGAAGGAGTTGCAGACTCTTGAGGGACTTCTCCCTAAGACCAAGAAAAAGACTGGTGAAGTCAATGTTGCTAAAC
Source organism: Urtica urens (assembly GCA_958296335.1). Lineage (NCBI taxonomy): Eukaryota > Viridiplantae > Streptophyta > Magnoliopsida > Rosales > Urticaceae > Urtica > Urtica urens. The sequence continues at coordinate 1,107,247 of OY282522.1, forward strand.
CTAGGGCTTCTACTTCTAGTTCTAAGAGGGTGATGAAGGGTTCCAAAAACGTCAACCGAACGGGATCCAAGAAACCTTACAAGAAGGTTACGGATATCAAGAGCAAGGGCATCACAGAGGTGGACAAGTCTAAACACAAGTGCCACCATTGCGGAGAGGTCGGCCATTGACGAAGGAACTTCCTGGCCTACCTCAAGACTGTCAACGGGAAATGTATGGTTTTTGTCACTCAAGCGTGTTACACGACAAATAAAGAATCACCCTGGATTTTAGACTGTTGGGCTTCTGATCATATTATGTGTAATCTGAATAGTTTCAGGCAAACCATATGTTTAGGTGATGAGGAGTTTATGTTCGAATGGGAGAATGGAACGAAGGTCAGAGCCAGCTCTGTCGGGACCATGGCGCTGAATTTTGAGAATAAGACTTTATTATTGAATAACATTTATTATGTTCCGAATTTTTGCAAGAACTCGATTTCTTTTGGTCGTTTAGAAGAACAACATTTTGATTTTAAAGTCAATAATGGTATTGAAATTTTTCTTAATAGTTGTTTCATTACTAAAGCTCATCGTCTATATCCAAATGAGCCGACAATCTTGCACACCGAGGTGAATAGCGATCCACTCAGAAAGCGTAAGACGTTTCATAATGATGAAACAGACGACACATATCTATGGCACTTACGTCTTGGACATATTGGCCTAGATAGGATTAAAAGGTTAACAAAGAATGGTCCTTTGAAGTATCTAAACGTGGGATGCACGCCCACGTGTGAATCTTGTATTGAAGGCAAGATGACCAAGAGACCTTTCTCTTCAAAAGGTCTAAGAGCCACGCTGGTATTGGAACTCATACATAGTGATGTGTATGGTCCAATCAACGTTCAGGCAAGAGGAGGTTACGAATAATTTGTAACCTTCACTGATGACTACTCACGTTTTGGTCATGTTTTTCTAATGCGACATAAATCTAATACCTTTGAAATGCTCAAGAGTATCGGGCCTTGGTTGAGATGCAAAGGGAGAAACAGATCAAAACCCTTCGATCAGATCGAGGGGGAGAGTACTTGTCTGAAGAGTTTGAGGATCTTCTTAAAGAAGAAGGCATCCATTCTAAGCTTACAACACCTGACACTCTACAACAAAACGGTGTGTCAAAGATAAGGAATCAAACTCTCCTAGATATGCTGAAATCGATGATGAGTTACTCGTCTCTTCTTGATTCGTTCTGGGGTTATGCCTTTGAAACAGAAGCTTATATTCTGAACCAAGTTCCATCCAAAACGGTTCCCGGCACTCTCTATCAGAGATGGTGTGGTAAGAAATCTGTTCTCAACCACATCAAGATCTAGGTTTGTCCAGCACATGTGTTGAGACAAAAGACTAGCAAGCTGGCTAGTCGTTCAGAATTATGCATTTTCGTAGGATATCCCAAAGAAAAGAAAGGGTACACATTCTAAAGTCCTACTGAAAAGAAAAAATTTGTTAGCACGAACGCTAGGTTTCTTGAAGAAGACTACATGAAGAATGTTGTACCGAGAAGAAAACTTGTGCTGAAGGAGATGTTGGGTGAAGTAGCTGGTAGTTCACAAATTAGGACAAGTCCTAAATCAACAGTATAAGAAGCACACTCGGAACTAGAGCCTCATGCTTTTCGTCGCAGTAATAGGATTGTATGACAACCTGAGCGATTGATGTACATCATGGAGGCCTTTGCTGTAGTCGCATACAAGGAGGAAGATGATCATGTATCATTTTCCCTGGCGATCCAGTATCATTTTCTCTGGTGATGCAGAATTCTGAAGCAAACCTATGCCAAGAAGCCATGAACGTTGAAATGCATTAGATGTATGTCAACGAGGTCTGGAAACTTATAGAATTACCCAAAGGCATCAAGCTTGTTGGATGTAAATGGATCTATAAGAAGAAAAGAGGACCGGATGGAGATGTTGAGACATTTAAGGCACGACTTGTGGCGAAGGGGTTCACACTAAAGGAAGGTATCGACTATGAAGATACATTCTTGCCCGTGGAGATGCTAAAGTCCATCCGTACTCTTTTATCCACTGCTGCCGCCCTAGGTTATGAAATCTGGCAGATGGATGTCAAGACTGCATTTCTGAATGGAAATCTTGACGAGCACATTTACATGGCTCAACTAGACGGGTTCATGGAGAAAGACCAACATGGCAAGGTTTGTTAGATGCTGAAGTCCATTTATGGACTAAAACAAGCATCTAGATCATGGAATATTAGATTCGACGAGGCTCTGAAGTGCTACGACTTTGATCAGTCATTAGATAAGCCATACGTTTATAAGATGATAAACGATGGCAAAGTGGTCTTCTTACTCCCATATGTAGATGATATACTACTCATTGGGAATGATGTGGGAAAGTTATCAGAGGTTAAGATCTGGTTGTCAAAGCAGTTTGAGATTAAGGATATTGGAGAAGCGGCTTACATTTTGGGGATTCAGATCTTTAGAGATTGGAAGAACCGGAAGTTAGCATAACCGGAAGCATCTTTTATTGATAAGATCATGGATCGCTTCAGTATGCAGAAGTCCAAGAAAGGACATCTACCTTTCATACATGGAGTGCATCTATCTAGTAAGCAGTCTCCCAAAACTCCTCAAGAGATAGAGCAAATGAGACACATTACCTATGCCTCAGCCGTAGGAAGTCTCATGTACGTGATTCTTTGCACTAGGCCATATATTTACTACGCAGTTGACGGGTGAGTAGATTTTAATCAAATCCTGGACCCGAGCACTAGGTTGTTGTCAAGCATGTTCTCAAGTATCTCCGGAGAACAATAAACAATATGTTTGCATACTCAGGTGAAGACCTGAATATGACAAGGTATACCGATTCCGAATTTCAGGTGGATAAGGATTCTACGAAATCCACATCAGGGTGTGTGTTAACTCCGAATGGTGGATCCGTGGTCTTGAGGAGTATAAAGAAATCTTGCGTTGCTGACTCGACCATGGAAGCTGAGTATGTGGCAACTTACGTAGCTGCAAAGGACGCTGTGTGGCTGAGGAAATTCATGTTGTACTTGGAAGTAGTTCCAAGTGCTAACGAGCCCATTACACTTTATTGTGATAACAATGGGGCCGTTACTAACTGTAAGGAATCAAGAAGTCACAAGTGCTCAAAACACATCGAGCGGAAATATCATCTAGTACGAGATATAGTTCACAGAGGGGACGCGATGATTATGAAGATCTCAACGTTGGACAACCTTGCTGATCCCTTTACGAAGCCTTTAACCAATAAGATCTTTGAGTGACACCTAGAAAGATTAAGACTGAAAGATCGTTCGCATTTCCTTTGAGTCAAGTTGGAGTTTGTTGGCGCTTATGCCCCCACAAAGGAGATTTTTGTTATTAAAAACTTTTGTATTTGTTTTGTTTTGAATTTAAATAAAAACTGAATATCCATTATATTAAAGATTGTGCTTATGCATGAATGTCTATGTCTATGCATGAATGTCATCAATGAAAGAAGTGCTAAGTACATAGTGTTGGCAGAGATGCCCATAACAAGATTGTTTATTTACATATTGATGTAATATATAAATCATTATAAAGTCCTTATTGTAATTTGCTGATTAAATTTATAAAAGTTGAAACGTCCATTCATTCCATTTTAGTTTGATTTAAGATTTATGATATCCAATAGTCTTATAGTCCTTAATCAAACCTAACAATGTATGAAGAGACAAATGTAGATTTGCGTGAACAGACTCTTCAAGGTTTGACTAAAACGATATATTCGCAATCTAAAGATCAACGGACTATTGATCCCATTATGATTGTTGGAAGAATCTAAGATGTCTGGTTACGAGGCATAGATAGTTAGGAACTCTATAGTTCTTCCAGTGTATCTTTCAAAGATACTGAATTGACCAGTGCACCTTGAGAGACAATAGAAGAAAAAATAATTTAACATCTTCTATCTTAAGGTCACTATGTATGAATCGCATCATGCTTACCTAAATCCTGAAATGAGACATGTCATTTCATAGCATTAATACTCTCATTTGAGAGAAAGTCAAATTCTAGGTCCAATGTGTGATCTAGACAAGGCCTATTGGTGAGATATTAAGTTATGAAGATGTCATGAACCAACTTTGTGAAGTTCTCATAGATATCGAATTCACGTACAAGATTGCTGAGATGCAATATATATTACCTCATGCTTTATTACTTGGATTGTGAATAAATGAACTGCGCAGTCTCCAAATTTAAGTAGCGACTTTATTTGGATGAAACAATGTGACTTGTTAGCTCCTCGTCAATACATTGTTTCTAACTTATTCACAAGTAACAAAGCAGTTGAGGAAATAACAACTAGAAGGGTAAAATGGTAATTTTATAAATCACGTTTACTTGATGATATTCATGAAGGGTAAACATAGATAACATTCAATGGATCCACTCGATATAATTAAGTTGAATTTTGAGTAGAAAATAAATTCATTTGAACCGAGAGATTCTAAGTGTCAACTCTTTAGTGGAGTCAGTTGACATTAAGCTAATACTCGGAAAAGGTTTGTGAACTTTTGAGTCCGAGTATAGAAGCTCAAGCTTTGTTCATTTGGATCCATAAGGTCATTATTACAAGTCATTAGAGTAGGATTGTTAAACTAGAAGCTAAGTCTAAATAAGTTCAAGTGTTGAACTGGACTTTTTCTCGGAAAATGTCTAAAGGGTATTTTTTTCCACATGGACATAACATGATGTAAATGTCAGAATAAGATTTTGAATATTTTCATATGATGAAAATATAAATTATTTCATAAAGCCGAAAAGTCATTTAAGGCATTATGAAATTAATTTCGTTATTTATGCAATTATAATTCTACAATGGGTATTTTAAGAATTGTCTTAAAAGAAATAAGGAAGCATCTAGAAGCTCCCCCCTAGGTAGAATTTCGGCCAAACAAGCATCAAGAGGAGAGTTTTATTTCCTTTTTCTTATAAGGATAATTACCCAAAAGAAAAAGGGAAATGATTTTCGTTGAGAAGGAAACAAATGTGCTAAAATAGGAAACAAATTTCCTACCTAATGCCTTGTGTATGGCCGGCCATCCTAAGAGAGAAAGGGGAAGGGAAAATCAAATATTGTGTCATGAATACATTATTCTTTCATGAATGAATAATTGACCTTTATATTTTCTTCTCCTATAAATAGAGCGTCACATAGATATGTGAAGCTAGAGCTTTTGCCTTGTTCTCTATCTCTCTCTCTCTCTCTCTCTCTCTCTCTCTCTCTCTCTCTCTCTCTCTCTCTCTCTCTCTCTCTCGAAAATAGTCCTTTTTTATTTTGCACCTAGATCCATACTTGATCTAGAGAATTAGCTTATGATCCAAAAACTGTTCTCGGTTCATATTGTTTAATTGTGCCCACACACAAATCCTTCTAAACCTCTATAGACTCTTGTAAAAGAAACCTTAGGTTTCTCGAGTTCACGTTTTAGGTGTGAAGGTGACGAGCGAGCCAAGGAAAAAGATTCACCTTTCTCAAGACGCTTCAAGATCAAGCTACAATAAAGGTTCGTATTCAAGTAGGTTTAATAATGCTTTTAATTTATAACATGTATATGCTCTTTATCTAGGTTAGTATAAATTGTTTTACTTCTAAAAGAAATTTTTATTCCGGCACTAATATGATTAATGATAAATTTTACTTAACCCTAGACCTATTCCAACAAATGGTATCAGATCTATGGTCAAAGTTAAGCATGTACATGTTATTTAAAATCATTATAAGAAAATTGTTTTCTAAATTTGATTGATTAATGTTTTTTTTTTCAAAGACTAGATCTTACAAAATTTAATTTTTTGGTACAACCTCTAAAATTAAATACGAGTTTATTTTCCACTTGTTAAATATGCTATATAAATACATTAAAAACATTTTTTATTTATTTTATATGTAGCATACTCAAAATCAATCTTTTGACAAGTTTGAAAATTTCTGTACATAGTTTAAACTAGTTTATTGCACTTCTAGTTTAAATTTGTTATTGAATGTTTTATATTATGTTGTTTATTTTATATTGGGTTTACTTATTAATATGTTAATATAAAACACAATCGAAATTAAAACATACAATTAAAATGTTTCAATAAACCTCTTTCTCTTTACACCTAGATCCGACGTATCTTTTAATTGTTTTTCAAATTCTGGACAAATTGTTATGGCTCCGCAAAATGGGCATAACTCTTTCTCGGACATTTAAAATTAGTGGTTCTTGAACTAAAATTAAAGGTACGGAAGTTAGCTATCCAATGCAATTGGTTTCAGCTCAATCGGATACCGGATATGTCATTTATGACCTTTTAAGTCCGAGGTGTACGGCAGTCCGCGAGTCCAGATTTTTTAATCTAGATTTTGCGACTCCAAGCCTTCTCCCCTCTTCTCAATGCTATCGTGGTTTTCCGACGTTCTCGCGCTCAACCACCATGAAGACTCCTTGAAGGAAGATGTCATGAAGATGAAGATATTAGTTTTAGGAGATTTTTAATCTCAAAAACTTTCAAGTGCGAAAGTGAAGATTTATTAATCTCACACATTTTATTTGTGCCTTAGTGCATTAACACCTTTGGATTTATTATGTCTAAATAAAATTAAACTTAAAATCCTAAACAAAAATACTAATCATAAATTGTTTCAACTATAAGCAACATGTCTCTAAACACTTTCTCAATCATCATTTCCTCGAATTAACTGGAATTGAAAACTACGTAAATAAGAAACATAACGTACACATCGTCCTTTCGAAGGACAAGCACAATTAGGTACTCACCACCCCATGTCCTCCTGAAACGAATAATGATTCGACTCAAAAAGACAAGGGCGCCCTAGCAGCCTGAATCCGATCAGATGAGATTGTGAGATCTATGTTTTAGCATCGATGAACAATATGTTGCAACAACATCATCGTGATATTGATTGGGCCTAAACTATGCTCTTCAATCTCTATGAGATGTTTGAAGGGCAAAGGCGCCATGTTAGATAACAAGCGGTTCGACAGTTTGTGAACTTTCGTATGAAAGCTAGGACTCCTGTAGAAGAGAACATGATACTGATCATAAGTTATCTCAATGACATGAAAATTCTTGGATCTGAAAATAATGGAGAAACCAATATATGTATGATCTTGGAAACTCTCCTTGAACCTTTTGATACTTTCAAGCCAAACTACTCCATCAATAAGCTAGGGTACAATGTTACTGAGCTAATGAAGGAGATTCACACCGGTGAGGGACTCTAGTATAGAAACTGTCCTGTCTACCTCAAGGCTAAAGGGAAAGGTATTGTACTGATTACCAAAGCTTGTTTAGTAGCTGATAATGTATCATTGTGGATTCTTTACTCCACTGCTACTAACCAAATTCGTTGTTCCTTGAATGGGTTCAGGAAAAGCAAAGGCTTAGAGGATGGTGATTTCTGTTTCAAGTGGGGTGATGGGAGTTTGGTGTCTACTAAGGCTGTGGGATCCGTGACATTGTCTTTTAAAGACAAAACTTTAAATTTGAATAATATGTATTTTGTTCTTTCCTTTGGGAAAAACTTAATATTTGTAGCTCAAACTATTGAGCAGAATTATTATTTAAAGTTTATTGATAATGGAATTCGTATTACTTCTTCCAATTCATTTGTCACTGATGCATGTTTTAAGAATGGTTTATGCTATCTTTTGTTGGCAGAGATGCCCACAAGAAGATTATTTATTTACATATTGATGTAATATATAAAGCTTTGTAAAGTCCTTATTGAAAGATTGTTTATTTACATATGGATATAATATATAAATCTTTGTAATTTACTGATTAAATTAATAAAAGTTGAAACGTTCATTCATTCCATTTTAGTTTGATTGAAGATTTATGATATTCAATAGTCTTATAGTCCTTAATCAAACCTAACAATGTATGAAGAGACTAATGTATATTTTCGTGAACAAACTCTTCATAGTTTGACTAAAACGATATATTCGCAATCTAAAGATCAACGGACTATTGATCCCACTATGATTGTTGGAAGAATCTAGGATGTCTGGTTACGAGGCATAGAGAGTTAGGAACTCTGTAGTTCTTCCAGTGTATCTTTCGAAGATACTGAATTGACCAGTGCACCTTTAGAAGAACAAACCATTTAACATCTTCTATCTCAAGGTCACTACGTATGAATCGCATCATGCTTACCTAAATCCTGAAATGAGACATGTCATTTCATAGCATTAATACTCTCATTTGAGAAAGTCAAATTCTAGGTCCAATGTGTGATCTAGACAAGGCCTATTGGTGAGATATTAAGTTATGAAGATGTCATGAACCAACTTTGTGAAGTTCTCATAGATATGGAATTCATGTACAAGATTGCTGATATGCAATATATATCACCTCATGCTTTATTACTTGGATTGTGAATAAATGAACTGCGCAGTGTCCAAATTTAAGTAGCGACTTTATTTGGATGAAACAATGTGACGTGTTAGCTCATCGTCAATACATTGTTTCTAACTTATTCACAAGTACTAAAGGAGTTGAGGAAATAACAACTAGAAGGGTAAAATGGTAATTTTATAAATCCCAACTAGTTGATGATATTCATGAAGGGTAAACATAGATAACATTCAATGGATCCGCTCAATATAATTAAGTTGAACTTGAGTAGAAAATAAATTCATTTGAACCGAGAGATTCTCAGTGTCGACTCTTTAGTGGAGTCAGTCGACATTAAGCTAATATTCGGAAAAGGTTTGAGAACTTTTGAGTCCGAGTATAGAAGCTCAAGCTTTGTTCATTTGGATCCATAAGGTCACTATTTCAAGTCATTAGAGTAGGATTGTTAAACTAGAAGCTAAGTAAAAATAAGTTCAAGTGTTGAACTAGACTTTTTCTCGGAAAATGTCTAAAGGGTATTTTTGTCCACATGGACATAAAATGATGTGAATGTGAAAATAGGATTTTGAATATTTTCATATGATGAAAATATAAATTATTCTCTAAAGGCGAAAAGTCGTTTAAGGCATTATGAAATTAATTTCGTTATTTGTGCAATTATAATTCTACAATGGATATATTAAGAATTGTCTTAAAAGAAATAAGGAAGCATCTAGATGCTCCCCCCCAGGTAGAATTCGGCCAACATAGCATCAAAGAGGAGAGTTTTATTTCCTTTTTCTTATAAGGATAACTACCCAAAAGAAAAAGGGAAATAAATTTTCTTAAGAAGGAAACAAATGTGCTAAATGAGGAAACAAATTTCCTCACTAATGCAACAATATGGCCGGCCAAACAAAGAGGGAAAGAGGAGGGGAAAATCAAATATTGTGTCATGAATACATTATTCATTCATGAATGAATAATTGACCTTTATAGATTTTTCTTTCTCCTATAAATAGAGCCTCACGTACAGATGTGAAGGTTAAGTTTTTTTCTTCCTCTCTCCCTATTGTGGCCGACCCTCTCTCTCTCTCTCTAGAAAAAACTCTTCTTATTTTGCACCTAGATTCACATTTAATCTAAAAAATTAGCTTATGCTCCAAGAATTGTTCTTGGTTCATATTGTTTAATTGTGCCCACACACAAATCCTTCCAAAACCTCTATAGACTCTTGTAATAGAAATCTTAGGTTTCTCGAGTTCAAGATTAGGTGTGACGGTGACGAGCGAGCCAAGGAAGAGGATCTACCTTTCTCAAGACGCGTCAAGATCAAGCTACCAAGAAAGGTTCGTGTTCTAGTAAATTAAATAATGATTTTATTATATAACATGTATATGCTTTTTCTAGGTTAGTAAAATCGTTTTACTTGAAAAAGAAATTTTTTAAATTCCGCCATTAATTAAATTAATGTTAAATTTTTCTTTAACCCTAGACCTATTCCAACAAATGGTATCAGAGCTATGGTAAAAGCATAAACAAGTACATGTTATTTAAAATCATTATAAGAAAGTTGTTTTCTAAATTTGCTTCAATAATGGTTTTTCAAAAGACTAGATCTTACAAAATTTTAATTTTTTGGTACGACCTCTAAAATTAATTTTTTGTTGATTTTCTACTTGTTATATATGCTATATAAATATATTAAAAACACTTTTAATTATTTTATGTTTAGCATATTCAAAATCAATTTTTTGACAAGTTTGAAAATTTGTGTACACAGTTTAAACTAGTTTGTTGCACTTCTAGTTTAAATTAGTTAATGAATGTTTTATACTATGTTTTTTATTTTATATTGTGTTTAATTATTAATATGTTAATATAACACACAATTGAAATTAAAACATACAATTAATAGATCCGACGTACTATTAATTTTTTCAAATTCTGGACAAATTGTTATGGCTAAGTAAAACGGGCATAACTCTTCTCTCCGACCTTAAAAATTAGTGGTTCTTGAACCAACTTAAAGGTACGGATGTTAGCTATCAAATGCAATTGGTTTCAGCTCAATCGGATACCGGATGTGTCATTAATGACCTTTTAAGTCCGAGGTGTACGGTAGTCCGTGAATCCAGATTTTTTAATCCGGATTTTGCGACTTCTAGCTTTCTCCCGTCTTCTTAATGCTATCGTGGATTTCCGACGTTCTCGCACTCCACCACCATGAAGGCGCCTTGAAGGAAGATGTCATGAAGTATATATATATATATAGATATACATATTAGTTTTACGAGATTTCTTAATCTAAAAAACTTTCAAGTGCAAAAGTGACGATTTATTAATCGCACACACTTTCCTTAGGAAAAAATAAATTAATAGACAAAAAGATCCGATTATGTTCCTTCTGCCTTAGTGCATTAACACTGCTCTCCCCTCACAAATATCAATTTTAGGGTTCTTTTTTCTAGTGATCCACTCTATCTCTCTTTGCTAATGGAAATATGTTTCCTATATGTACAAGAGTAGACGTACCATTTTTCCAAAAATTAACTGGGAGGATTGCACTTGTTTGCTATCCAGTGTCCCCTTATTTTTCCCTAAAAACTAAGTGAGAGGGTTGTACTTATTTTTGCAACCCGCGATCCCCAACACTAATGTGAAGTGCACATATCGCCGGATTAAGAGTCACCCTCGTGGTCCTCTCTTAAATGAGAGTACTTATAGACGCATTACTCCTAACATTGCTTTTATAGCTACGTTCAAAAGTGAAACAATGAGACAAGGCCTCCCATCGGCGGATTGTTTTCAAATTAGATCTTGTTGAACTAAGTTGTTGGTTACACACTTAGACTCAAACTCTAGTAATCCTCCCTCGAGGCCCTGCGAAAAGTTTTGAGTGATCAAACATTTTTATAAGGTGGCTAGTCAAACGCTGATGTATTGACATCATGACTATGCATTAATGATGTGTCATTTACTTATGAAAGGCGACTCTTTGCGGCCTTACCTCGAAGGAGTAAAGTGTCATTTTGTTCATAACACTTTTGGATTTTTCCTTGTCTAAATAAAATTAAACTTAAAATCCTAAACAAAAGACTAATCATAAATTGTTTCAACTATCAGCAACATGTCACTAAACATTTTCTCTATCATCATTTCCTCAAATTAACTGGAACTGAAAACTACGTAAATAAGAAACATAACCTAGACATTGTCCTTTCGAAGGACAACCACAATTAGGTACTCACCACCCCATGTCCTCCTGAAACGAATAATGATTCGACTCAAGAGGACAATGGCGCCCTAGCAGCCTGAATTCGATCAGATGAGATTGTGAGATCTATGTTTTAGCATCGATGAACAATATGTTACAACAACATCATCGTGATATTGATTCGGCCTAAACCATGCTCTTCAATCTCTATGAGATGTTTGAAGGGCAAAAGCGCCATGCTAGATAACAAGCAGTTCGACGGTTTGTGAACTATCGTATGAAAGCTAAGATTCTTGTTAGAGAACACATGATATTGATCATAAGTTATCTCAATGACATTGAAATCTTTGGATCTGAGATTAATGGAGAAATCAAATTAGATATGATCTTAGAAACTCTCCCTGAATCTTTCGATACTTTCAAACTGAACTACTCCATCAATAAGCTAGGGTAAACTGTTACCGAGCTGATGAAGGATATTCACACCGCCGAGGGACTCTAGCATAGAAACTGTCCTACCTACCTCAAGGCTAAAGGGAAAGCTATTGTACTGATTACCGAAACTTGTTAAGATTGTTGCGTGCATAAAAGGTGCGACGCCTCGACGGAGGCTCCGAGAGGGCTCAGCCTCGCCCTGGGCCGGCGTCCTAGACCTGTCCACTCGGCCAAGGGCCGAGCGAATGTTTCCTTCGGCCGATGGCCGGCCCACAACTTTTTACTCGGCCAATGGCCGAGTGAGATCTCACCCTCGGCCAAATGCCGGCCTTGGCCCTTCCTTGACCCGGCCAAGGGCCGGCCCAAGACTATTCACCCGGCCGAAGGCCGGGTGAAGCTTCCTCTCGGCCGAAGGCCGGCCCTGGCCCTTCCGTGGCCTTTCCTTGACCCGGCCAAGGGCCGGCCCAAGACTATTCACCCGGCCAAAGGCCGAGTGAAGCTTCCTCTCGGCCGAAGGCCAGCCCTGGCCCTTCCTTGGCTCTTCCTTGACCCGGCCAAGGGCCGGCCCAAGATCTTGCACTCGGCCAAAGGCCGGACGAGAGGCTTCCCTCGGCCAAGGGCCGTCTCCAGACCTCCTTGGCCGGTCAAAGGCCACTCTTGGCTCAAATATGCTCACAAGACATATCTTATAAATATGGGGCACGATTCCCGAGAAAAGGTAACCAAAACTTGAGTACTGAAACGCTGTTGAACTCGTACTTCACTCGTTTCTCTCAAACCTTTGATCAAGCTTCTCTCGGCTCACAATGTTGTTTTCCATTTTTCTTTTATTCTCTTCTATTCTCTCTAAATGTGGATTTTAGATGAGATAATCTTGAAATTTTGATGATCCGGTGGGACTCGCTGGAGAAGTTTCTTGAATTTTGGAGACGACGGGAATCGCCAAAAATTGATCTTAAAATTTTGACACGACGTGAATCGCCGGAAATAGATCTCAAAATTTTGACACAGCGGGAATCTTCGGAAATAGATCTTGAATGTCGACGCGGCTTTAAATTACCGGAAATAGATGAATGTTGACGCGGCTTGAAATTACTGGTGATGAATCTTGATAAAAAAAATATTCCGAATGTCCGATGCATCTTCGTCGATTAAGCTTTTCTGTCGATGAAACAACGTATTAGAAGAACTTGATATTGAGAAGAAGATGCACTCAATACTCAAAGTTTTCGGAGGTAAAATGAAATTGATCTTCATGAAATTGCACCAAACTTGTCGTCGGAGATCTATTCTGATCGTCGAGGAACTGGGGATCACAAAGAGAATTTTTTCGAACCTATAACTTTGAATGCGGAAATTTTCTCTGATACCATATTACATTTCTAGGTTAGGATAAATAGAAATTAAATTTGAGAATTACGGAGAAACTAACTCAAATCTTAAATGATTGAGAGTGAATGTGTATATTCCAATTTCGTTATGAAAAGATTACAACTAATTAATGACTTCATATAGTTATGACATAAAAGAAATATAATAAAACAATATATAAACAACTTTTTATTTTTATAAAATTGTTAATATAAAAAATAAAATACTATGTTATTAATGATATGAAAAACAACTTCAAATGTTATTCTCTAATAATACATTAACCAGTATTTAAGCTAAAATGGTCAGATTAATTAGGTTATCATACAAGTATCATATACATTTTCTTCGTATCGGCGGACATGGTTGGTCCACTGAAATTGGATATTCATTGAGACATGTCTTTTATTGGCTATCGAACTCAGAATTTAGATTGATTTGATTTATTTATTTGCCTCAAACAGACTGCATTATTATAAGTGTGCTAGGTATAATTTATTTATTCGTAAATAGTTTATTATATCTTTGACCTATAACGAATAAAGGTATCGGTCAACCGAAATGGGAAAAATAATCATGGCGGAGCATCTTCATTTTCCTCACGAGTCATACTCATAAATTTTGTGTTGTGTTTGCTTTTTATCGCCTCACTGCATGCACGTGGGTAGGGATATATTGCTACTCGACTATTCCTTATCCATGAGACTCTCATGTCTAATCAATACATATACATTTACAATATCTCACATAACTTAATTATAATTCTTACTTACCTTTTTGTTTTCATCGTACTTAATATTCAATTCATCTGGTTTACATTCATAATCTTTCCTCCATAGAATGAAGATGCCATTCGTATTTAATAGTCACAAAGTCGCATAAAAAAATACTATCTACTTCGACAGTGTCGTATCTGAAATTTTCAAAAATATTTTTTTTCGAGTACCGTCATTAAGTGCCATATATAATATACAACTAATAGAAAGGGTGACTGTGTTTTGTATAAGATTGAAAGGTCCTTCACTGGACATGTGTGCATCAATTATATGTACGTGAGAGTATTCATATAATAAATAGCTTATAGTAACTACACACATATATATATATATGGAAAGATGAAATGGCAATAATTGACATAACCGGTTCTGCCACGCCAACACAACCGATATGACAGCTCCCAAACATGCCGCAACTTCAGGACTGCCACCTGTATCCATCCTGACCGCTTAAAAATGATTGACGGTCCTCATTTAAAGTCAGATCCTAACTTGCCCATCACCTCTCTCTCTCTAACACACTTATCCTGAGCAGCGAAAGTCTCGGATAACCGGTCCCTGACCCAACCCAAACTCTGTATTGTGGGCCATCAGACAAAAAGTCGCAAATTTATTGGGCCCACCACCAATCCAAGCCCATTTTGGCCCCCCTTGTGTGATTTTTTGCATCTATTCACATTCTATTCCTTTTGATCTATAAATTCGTATTACACGAATCTCCATTTATTTATTATTTTGATTATTATTAAATAAATACACCATGAACACAAGATACTCAATTATATGGGGAGGATTATTATTCACGTTTCGAAGCCTTAAATATATGTGTATTATTGTGTGTGTAGTATATGTGTGTAAAAGTTGACCGCCAAACGTTTTATTTTCTGTGTTTCTATTATAGTAAGAAATAGAGGAAAACATACAATTTGGGGAATTAATTTGTGTTGTTGCTTTGTGTTTCTCCTTTCAGGTTTATACATGTTAGCGCCCAAGTGGCCTTGAATGTAGGTGACAAATAATTGTCCCAAATAAATCATTTCACGTGTCCACCTTTTTTTAGAAACATTTGACAAGTGTAACCAAGTTGGTACTGAGTGTTATTGGTACATTTCTTATCTTGGCTACATATGCATTTTAATCAACAATCTCTAATTTTCTCAACATAAACCTGCTCTACACCACTACGCACAAAGGAGTTTTTAGTTCTTCATTTCTTGATATATCTTTTAACTATATATAATTATTAATGTGGAGTGATCTCGTGCTAGCTAAACAACACTATGAGACATTTCATACTTCTTTTTCTCTTTTTATTTTCGCTATGTATGCGACCCACTAAAAAATTTTACATTATCGATTTTCGGATGCAATTTTTTTCGCATAAAAGAATCACATTTAAACAAAGGGTTATTAAATATAATAAATTTAGTCTATTTTCAATAAGAAAAAATTGGCTCTATAGCCTTATTAAACGTTTATGTTTTGGATATACCCAAAGTTTGGTTAATGGATTGAAAATAGTCAGGTAGATTCATTTACATCACATGAACATACCAATTTGTCCTTTTGCCGGATTTATTTTGGAAAAATAATTTTTAAAAAATTGAATTCGAATTTGGATTTGGATTTCGAATTTCCAGTCACCATAATTAGTGGGTTGACCAAATTTTTATTCCCGAAATATTGTATCCAATTAAGTTTAAATATCATAATTAGTTAGTTACCTATATTAAAGGAAACATTATCTTTTTTCATATTAATTACCTAAAATTATTTACTCACTCATTTTGGCCGGCCGAAACTTAATATCAACCATCATAATCTTTGTTTTGATCGGAAAAAAACAATTCGAGAGCAATGAGATTGTTTGAAGAAGATGATTTTTTGTTGCAAGATTCTAGTACGACTTCTGTTAACAGTTTATTTTCGTTATATTTACACTGTATTTCAGTATTTTTTCTTTCTATTTACACGATCGTTGCAAGATTCTGATATGGCTTCTGGTAACAATTTATTTTCATTATATTTACACTGTTTTTCTGTATTTTTTCCTTCTTTTTACACGATTAATCTTGTTTTTTTAGTCCATCTTTTTTAATGCCTCGAATCTCGGTTGATTTATTATTCTTTATTTTTTATTTAGTTATATTGGGTGGGAAGTTTGATTTGTGACGTTAATGACATTGATTTTCGATTTTTTTTTATATACTTTTTTTAATTAATTGTTATTGGCGGGAAGTTATTATGAGGGTACATTTGTCTCTAAAATTTTGTAAACAAATTTAGCCGGCTATTTTCAACTTATTAACCAAACATTGGGTATATCCAAAACAGCTATAGTTTACATGGGTATCCATCAAAATGACCCTTTCAATAATGTCCAAAGTTTAGTTAAACTTATGTTAATGTCCCGGTTGAACTTAAACTTTTGTTGATTTCCGACATTTAAAGGGTAATCTAGTAAAATAAATATAATTAATCAGTTTGACATGTAAGTATTGGGCTATTAATATAAGTTTAACGAAACGTAGTATATATTGAAGTGAGTAAGAAAACATTGTTCATTTCGCAATTTTTTTTAATAATATATAAGACCTATTGCACATGATACTTATGTTTACATTGGATGCGATTATGTTCAAGTTACTGTATATGACAATTTTGTATCCAACTAATATTTTTTTCCGAATGTGTTTACAATATCTTTGATATCTAGACTAAAATTTATATCATGTATCGTTGTTGCAAGAGTATTGGTTATTCTTTTTAAGCAAAATTCATGTAAGAAACGATGATGTTGTTTGCCTCTTTTAATTCTTGCACAATCGACGCGCGCCGTTGTCTTTGTTGCTGATTAAAGGATTCATGTAAGAAACGATGATGTTGTTTGCCCCTTTTAATTCTTGCATAATCGACGCGCGCCGCTGTCTTTGGTGCTGATTAAAGGACATTTTCTCTGCATGTGTCTTATCAAACATAATATTTTCTTCCTGTGTAATATTACACATTGCAAATGCCTAAAACAAACACAACAAAATGTATCAAGAACATAAAATCGTGTTTAGTTGTCTTTTTTGTCTATTTGAGAAACTTTATAAATATTGAGTGTGTTTTATGCACTTTTGTTGATGAAATAGTGTGTGTAACAGTTTAGTAAGCAAATATGAGATGGCGGTAATAAAGTGCAAGAAGATAAAATGACACAAGAAATGGTAACCATATTCGGTGCAACGTCACCTACATCTGAGAGTATATAAAACCTGGTCGAAAAGATTTCACAAATCAAATAGGTTATATACAATGATAGACTTATATGAACAAACTTACAACAATACCAAAATTACTTAAGTATAAAGTGAAATCCTAATAATTTCTTCACCCATGAATTAGAACCTCCGCTCAGTTTCACCTGAAGTACACTTTTCACAGTGTACCTCTACTTACAAGAACAACTTCTCGCGTGGCAAGCTCTTTCATGCTCAACACAAATCCAATCGACTCAATAACAGTGGGTTATTGATTCTTACAGTGCTCTTCTCAAAAGTCTCAGATTTACAGTCCGACTATCGTGCACGTCTGGAAACTCTATGATCTTTTTGAAAAGCATCAAGGAGGCTAAGCAAATCAGCTTGACTTTTTATGGCATCCAGAACAAGTTCTTCTTCAGAGTTTGATGGATTTTACTACACAAGAAGGTTTGAAGAAAGACTTCTAAAATCATATCTTGATAGTCAAGAAGCTGTCCTAGAATATGCGAGACTTGATAATCATATCTCAGCATAACGGTGTCCCAATATATACGATATTTGCCTAATAAAAATAGGTTAATCCGAATGTAACACCAAATTCACCCTTTGGCTATTAATTATGCAAGCAATAAAGAAAATTGAATCTTCACCAGTTTACTGATTCATTCTTATATTTTCTTCTCATGTTTGCCTTAAAATATGGCAAAAGAGCAATGATAGACAAAACACAGAGGGCTTAAAACAAAACAGATGTTAACAAAAATAGAGGAGTAAGTCTTGAAGAAAGTCATCACATTAGACAGTAGGCAGCAGCGTAAAGTCATAAGGATGTAAAACAAATGGAAAATCATGCATCAGTTTGGGAGTACAAGCTAGATAAAAGACAAAGATAGGAAATCTAGGTCGAGGATGTGTCATCAGTTGTTGCATCATGTTGAGCAATATTTGGTGCAGTGTTAGAGGTAGTGGCTTTAGTTCCCATCTTCTTCTTTCCCTTAAATGTAGGACCCTTAGACTTCTCAAAAGGCTTCATAACCTTGATCATGCCTTCAACAATGACCTTGCGCCTGGAAGATGTCTGTATAAGATCTTAGAGAAAGTTTGCTTCTTGGATGATAGTCTGCAAGATGTTTAACTCTGAAGAAGGTTTGAGAGGGCCGACAATATGAGGCACAATGCCATCATTAGTTGTTGGAAAATCTGGACGATACAGATCACAAACATGCTTCCCTTTGAACAATTTATGATGAAATTATAAGGGATAATAAGCCTTCCCAAGAATGTCATCAGATCGGGAGATGGAAAGTCTGCATAATGAGGTATGGACAGTCTATAGGCATCTGAACAACAAAAGACTTTACATGTTTGACGAAGTGATCATAAACAAAAACTCTAAAATTAAACTTGTTGATGGTTCCAATTTGATATATTAGACGTCCTAACTAAACAGAGACTATGGACCCATTAAAGGAAGGTGCCCAATTTGCTAACCAATTATGAAAAAGACAGAGTACTTAGTTGAGAGATCTGTGGATTGCATACCACATTTGGAGGGCTACATTGCCTCTTGATGACCAGAGAGGACTTTGTCCATGATGTCAAGGCTGCGAAGAGGGTCAGTAATAGTAGAAGTGCTTCGACCCAGAATTGTTATCGTGGCAGGAGAGATATTGAACGATAGGCCACAAGTCGGGACCTTTCGGAATTTTGCATTGCAAGGTATATCCAAGTCTAGTGACAGACTCACAATAAACTCTTACATTAGCTTGGGATAGTAAGGACAAATAATTGATATTGTTTTGAGTAATCCAGCCTCTTGAATAAAATCCATGATGGTGGAGAATTTGTGAGCATCCTGCCTAGTTCTCTTTCAGGCTAAATAGTGCGAGCATATACATACCTCCATTTTGCAACATGTGCTTCAGTGCGAGAGTAAATTTTATCCAGAAGAGCAGGAGGCACATTTCTGGGAAATCTCATACCACATTTATATTTATGGTCTCAACAGGTGGCGGCGGAATCACATCTTCAAAATCTTCATATTCTACAACAGCATTAGGAACATATTTTGAAACAGGAGCCTTCTTAGGGATTTTCCTTATGTGAAGACTCATTTTCACCCTCTTATTTGTCTTTGTTGCGAGAGAATTAGCTACAAGAGGGGGAGTGGTGTTTTCTGGAGGAGCATCCTTCTTGTCAGTAGAGGCAGATGCCAGAGGGACCTTCACAGACTTAGATGCAGACTTCTTCATTTTATAAGTAGAGCGGAGTGTACTGGTGATTGTCTCATTATCATCTGGTACATCACTATCTTGAGAGGCCTTATTCCTCTTCAAATTCTTATCAGAGGAATGTATAGACTCTGACATGGCCTTGTCAGGACAATTTGTTGCACATTGTATGTATGGTCATGATTATGACTAAGTCCAAGAATTCTTCGGATAACTTCAACATCTGCAGGTCAGAGTCTGATCTCCTGGGACATGCATTGAGTGCTAGTCTTTTCATCATTCATAGTAGGAGAGATATTACCTAACTCAATGTGTGAATTAGAGAACGCATAATCCTTGTAATCATTATGAACATCTGGTTTCGTGGGAGCCCTTATTGAAGAATCGCTCGAGGGTTCTCCAGTTATATCAAAAATTGAAAGTGGGGGTCGATGTTGTACATAGGGATTTTGAGACTCAGATTCCTTAGAGGCACCTCTTCCTTAACCATCAATGCACTATGTGGAATTTTCTCCGAAATCCCTAGCATCTTGTAGCAATGATTGGCCACAAACCATTCTCTCCGGAATTGTCTTCTTCATTTTAAGAGCACGATGAGGGAATATGGTGTGAATTTCGCTTTTTATACCCATCATGATGTAAGACAATATATAAATACAACATGAATTATCGAGACAGTGAAAATATGATTTCAAACTACAATGGTTGAAACTTTTGACAGAGATGCCCACAAGAAGATTGTTTATTTAAATATTGATGTCATAAAGTTCTTATTGTGATTTGCTGATTAAATTAATAAAAGTTGAAACATTTATTCATTCTCTTTTAGTTTGATTGAAGATGTATGATATTCAATAGTCTCATAGTCCTTAATCAAACCTAACAATGTATGAAGAGACAAATGTATATTTGCGTGAACAAACTCTTCATGATTTGATTAAAACGATGTATTCATAATCTAAAAATCAACGGACTATTGATCCCAGTATGATTGTTGGAAGAATCTATGATGTTAGGTTACGAGGCATAGATAGTTAGGAACTCAATAGTACCAGTGCACCTTTAGAGACAATTGAAGAATAAACCATTTAACCTCTTCTGTCTCACAGTCACTATGTATGAATTGCATCATGCTTACCTAAATCCTGAAATGAGACATGTCATTATATAGCTTTAATATTTTCATTTGAGAAAGTCAAATTTTAGATCCATTAAGTGATATAGACTAGACAACCTGGTGAGATATTAAGTTCTGAAGATGTCATGAACCAGCTTTGTGAAGTTCTCATAGATATGGAATTCATGTACAAGATTGCTGAAATGCAATGTATATCACATCATTCTTTATTACTTGGATTGTGAATAAATGAATCGCGCGGTATCCAAAATTAAGTAGCGACTTAATTTGGATGAAATAATTTGATTTGTTAGCTCCTCGTCAATACATTGTTTCTAACTTATTCACAAGTAACAAATGAGTGAAGAAATAACAACTAAAAGGGTAAAATGGTAATTATATAAATCTCATCTAATTGATGATATTCATGAAGGGTAAACATATATAACATTCAATGGATCCACTCAATATAATTAAGTTGAATTTGAGTAGAAAATGTTGGCATTTATGCCCACAAAGGAGATTTTTGATATTAAATACTCTTGTATTTGTTTTGCTTAGAAATTACATAAAGATTGAATATCCATTCTTATTTAAGATTGTGTTTATGCATTAATGTCTACGCTCTGAAACTGTCATCAACGAAAGAAGTGCTAAGTACAGACTTGACAAGATACCTTCTTATGACTAGTTTAAATAATAGTTCGCAATCTAAAGATCGATTGGACAATCGATTCCTAGTAATGATTGTTAGAACGAATTAAACGATATCTTATGTTGTGATATGGAGAGTTGTGACTCTATAATTCATTCTTGATATCTTAATGAAGATATTTAACAAGACCTGTGAAGTTTTGAAGTTCGAGATAAAACCGTTTAATCACTCGAAACCTCAAACTCACATACGAGGGGTATTTTAGTAATTACCTGAATCCTGAAGTGAGTACATGTCTTCTTGTAACACTTTATTACATTTGATTTATCAATGGGCAATGGCTAAATGAAGTTTCATTGACCCGACGGTTGGTGTCATAATACTGTTTCGTTGAAACATGTGATTCACAGATATGGAAATTGTGTTGAAACAATGCTAAGACATTACTATCACACCATGCTCTGTTATGAGAGTGTGAGCGAATAAACCAGCCCTGGTATTCATCGAATAAAGAATTCTTTGAAATAAAACATGTGACATGTTGAGACATCTCACTTTATGTTTTTCTCGTTCACAAATAACAGAGGACTTGGTGAAATAACTCAGGGGTAAAACGGTAATTTTACATTCCTCTGAGTTAGTGATACAAACAAAGGGTAATACCGTAAAATACACCATGGACCATGTGAAGAATAGTTTTATCACATCAAACGGAAATATAAACGCATATGAACTTAGAGATGTTCAATATAAGTTCTTTAGTGGAATCGACTAATATTAAGAATTAAAAGCCGAAAAAAGTTTGTGAACTTTTGTGTCCGATCTTTAATCTAAAGCTTCGTTCATGTGGGTCCATAAGGTCTCAATGATAGACTCTTGGATGAGATATTAGTGAACAAGAAAAGATCAATTTTTCTCATTAAACGTAAATTGTGATTTACGCTAAGAAAATTATTTTCTAAGTAATTAAATAAATAATTGGTTATTTATTATTACATTTATTTAACGAATCATATTATGTTATTATATTGATAATAATATAATTTGATGATTCAAATAAATAAAAGATGAAAATAAATATTTTCTCGTTTTGTACTACATTGTTTAGTATGAAAATAATTAATGACTTGTCATTAAATAAATGAGATGTTCTAAATTAATTAAATATTATTTTAGAAATAAATCGAAAATATTTGGGAGATAAATTATACAATGTGGCCGACCACTTATCTCTAATAAGTGAGTTGGAAAAATTGTTTAAATGATTAATTGAGCTTAAGTTTGATTAATGGGTCATTAATTGTTTTTGACCTAATTAAGCCCATTCTCCCTGAAATAAAAGGAACTCTTCTCTCTCTCTTTTGACCTAATTTTACACGGCCAAAACCTCTCTCCCCCCTTCCCTCTTGGCCGACAATTTTCTCTCTCCCAAGGAGCAAAATACTTGGCCAAAATCCCAAAGAGAATTGAGAGAGTGAATTCGTTGAGAGTCTTTCCTTTTATTCCTTCTTTTCTTGTTCCCACAAAAGAGTCCACCCTCTTTGTCTCCTAAAAATCCCTTGAGTATTATCATTGACTCAACTTGTGGTTGTTTGAGTGATTTTTCCTCCCACGGGGCCGGCCACTTTTTGGACCAACAGAGGTTCGACGATCTTGAGGATTTCCTTGACACGCGTGGTGTAGAGGATCGGCCGACTCTTTGGACGCATCCCGAAACTCGTCTTCGCATATCCGAACCCTATGTAAGTGTCCCTCGAACGAATTGGATCTGAATGATATGATATTTTAGAATGATTATATGTATTTGGATTATTCGTTTGCATGCTTAGATAAATTTATTGATATGATTATAAATCTGTTGACATGTTAGGTTAGATTTAATGATATGGTTATCGAATATGTTTTAAAACGTTTATGATATGTTAAATTGAATTATGAAATTCCGCCATTTGTTTCATAATTATATTAGGTTAATTGTTAACTAAATTCCAACAGAAAATACATTCATTTGAACTGAGAGATTCTCAGTGTCAACTCTTTAGTGGAGTCAGTTGACATTACGTTAATACTCGGAAAAGGTTTGTGAACTTTTGTGTCCGAGTATAGAAGCTCAAGCTTTGTTCATTTGGATCGATAAGGTCACTATTACAGGTAGTTAGAGTAAGATTGTTAAACTGAAAGCTAAGTCAAAATAAGTTCAAATGTTGAACTAGACTTTTTCTCGGAAAATGTCTAAAGGGTATTTTTGTCCACATGGACATAAAATGATGTGAATGTCCAAATAAGATATTTAATATTTTCATATGATGAAAATATAAATTATTTTCTAACGCCGAAAAATCGTTTGAGGCATTATGAAATTAATTTCATTATTTGTGTAATAATAATTCTACAATGGGTATTTTAAGAATTGTCTTAAAAGAAATAAGGAAGCATCTAGATGCCCTTTCCCTAGCTATAGAATTCGACCAAGACACATCAAAGGATGAGAGAATTATTTCCCTTTAATTATAAGGATAATTATCCAAAAGGAAAAGGGGAAATGCATTTCCTTGAGAAGGAAACAAATGTGCTAAGTGAGGAAACAAATTTCCTCACTAATGCACAAAGGTTGGCCGGCGATGTATTAGAGGAAGAGAAGAGAAAATAAATTATTATGTCATGAATGCATAATAGGAAAGGGTAATTACCCTTTCTTGATTTTCTCACTCCCATAAATAGATACTCACATAGAGATGTGAAAATAAGCATTCTTTGTCTTGCTCTCTCTATTCTAGCCGACCAATCTCTCTCTCTCTCTCTCTAGAAATTCCTTTTTCTTTTGGCACCTAAGTACTCATTAGACTTAGGCTTAATTAGCTCTCTAGCTCATACACTTGTTCTTGAGCTATTGTGTTTAATTGTGCCACACACAAATTCTTCAAATCTCTATAGACTCTTGTAATAGAAACCTTAGACGTAAAGGAACCAAGCGAATGAAGACGATCTACCTTTCTCAAGACCCTTCAGTTTAACTTATAAACCTTGTAATTGTCCTTACTAATGGAATTGGTTGTTCGTCATGGTTTTAATATAATAATCGTAGTTTAACAGATAAAGATTATCATTTTACACATTCACCATTTTTGTTTGATTATAGTTAATCAGTTTATCATTTTGAATGTTGTTAAACTATTTGAAGTCAATGTGCTCATAATTTTGAAGATGATAATTTAGTTAGTGTCGAGCCAAAAGAACCTGAAAAGTACTTTTTGATGATTCATAATTAAAAAATTGTCGCATGAATCTTGAATTGGACGTGGACAATGTTTTTACTAGCAAAGAAATTCTAATCTTAGCATCTTGGCGATTCGGAACAATTTTGAATTTAATACCATAAAGTCAAACACTACTAAATATAGTGATGTATGCTCAGATTTACATTGTACATGCAAGTTGTATGCGGCGGTGTGCTCTAAATCCGAAATGCATTTTCTATGGTTCATTCATGCTACGGGAAATATGTAATTTAGAAGAATAATCACACATTGGCAATGCTCATTAGTAATTGCGTTAAATATGATTTAATGGTTCTTTAGAAAATGAGATCAAGCCGGGGGTAGCCGAAATTATGCGAACTTGTTTCAAAGTTGAAGTTTCACGTTGGAGAGACTAGAAGGATCGCAAAAATTGCGTTGAAGGACCCCATGGGGATTTTGACATGTCGTACTGTCATTTACCAAATTGGTTGTTGGGAATTATTTAACGATTTAAACAATATTATTGTATAACACATCTATATGTGGCGAAACTATATAATAAGATCTCAAATAAATTAAAACTCATTTTAACATATTAACAACCTAAGCATTAAAAATCACTAACATGTCAATAAATCATTTTTTCTAAAACAAATTGAATTAAACGATCTAACAACTTATAATAACTTATAAACACATTTATAAAAATTAATAGCAGATCCAATTCGTAGGAGACTTACATGTGAGGTTGTAAACAACCTCGGGCGTTGCTAGCTAACGTCGGAGCATGTCTTCAAAATCCTAGAACCTGCCTCACCGGATTGAAGATTCTGACCCGCCGGATTGGACTTTGGCCGGCCGGCAGGAATTGGCTTGTGAGCCTTTGGATTCCTGCGAGTCACTGGAGCTCCGAGACCTGTGCACCAGGGTAGATTGGGACCACGGCGAGGTGCTGGTGAAGTGGCTCAACCTGGATGCGCTTCAAGCTCCTGTGGTGGCTTAGGCACGCGTCGAGCCCGACAACAGCAGGAGTCCAGCGAGTCTGTCCGGCTGGAAGGGAGGCTAAAATGAGACTCGTTGCGTCTCGCTCAATTTCTTCACGTTTTGAGTGAATCCCTGCAGGTTACAGAGCGGGCTTTTCTTAGGTCAAATCTTTTAGTCAAACTTAAACACGTTGTTCCTTTAAATTAATTTCAAAAATTAATATCTTTACCTAATTAACTAATATGGCCGAGTATCCCTTTAATACTTTCAAATATATATATTTGATTTATTTCTAAAATAATATTTAATTACTTTCGAACATCTCATTTATTTCATGACAAATCATTAATTATTTTCATGCTCTACAAGTACGAAACGAGAAAATATTTATTTTCATCTTTTATTTATTTGAATCATTAAAATATGTTATTATCCATATAATAACATAATATAATAAATTAAATAAATGTAATAATAAATAACTAATTATTTATTCGATTACTTGGAAAATCATTCTCTTAGTGTAAATCACAATTTACTTTCAGTGAGATAATAAAATCTTTTTAGTTCAATAAATCTCGTCCGAGAGTCTATCATTGAGACCTAATGGACACACAACGAATCTTTAGAATAAAGATCGGACTCAAAAGTTCACAAACATTTCCGTCTATTAATTCTTAATATTAGTCGATTCCACTAAATGACTAATATTGAAACTCTCTAAGTTCATATGCGTTTATTTTCCTCTTGATGTGACAAAACAATTCTTCACACGATCCACGACGTAATTTACAATATTACTCTTCGTGTGTATCAATAACTTAGGGGAATGTAAATTACCGTTTTACCCCTGAGTTATTATTTCACTAACTCTTTTGCTATTTGTGAATGAGAAAAATATAGAGTGAGATGTCTTTACATGTCACATGTTTTAATCAAAGAATATTCTATTCGATGAATATCAGGCCTGGTTCATTCATTCACACTCTCATAACAAAGCATAGTGTGATACTAATACATTAGCATTGTTTCGGCATGAAATCCGAATATGTGAATCACATAACCCAACATGACAACATTATCAAACCAATTGCCGGGTCAGATGAAACTTCAATTTAGCCATTACCCATTCACAAATCAAATGTCATAAGGTGTCACGTCGATTATGCATTCACTTTGGGATTAAGGGTAACTACCAAAATACCTCTCGTATGTGATCTTGAAGTTTCGCGTGATTAAACGGTTTTATCTCGAGTTTCAGAGTATCACAGGTCTTGTTCAATATCTTCTGTAAGATATCAAGAATGAAACACAGAGTCACAACTCTATAGATCACAAGATAAAATATCATGATTCATTCAAACAATCATTAATCAAATTTGATTGCCGTATCGATGTTTAAATTAAGAACTAATGTTTAAACTAGTCACAGGGGGCTATCTTGTCAAGTCTATGTTGGAATAGGTCTAAAGTTAAGAAAAATTTATCATTAATCATATTAATGGCAAAATATAAAAATCTCTTGTACTAGTAAAACAATTTGTACTAACCTAGATAAAGTGCATATACATGTTATAAATTAAAAACATTATTAAATCTACTTGAATACTAACATTTCTTGTGTTTTCAAACTTGAAGCATCTTGGGAAAGGTTGATCTACTCCTCTAACTTGATTCCTTCAAACTTAAAAGAGAACTTGAGAAACCTAAGGTTTCTATTACAAGAGTCTATAGAGGTTTAGAAGGATTTGTGTGTGAGCACAATTAAACAATATGAACCAAGAAAAATTCTTAGATCATAAGCTAATTCTCTATATCAAGTATGGATCTAGGTGCAAAATAAAAAGGAGTATTTTGTAGAGAGAGAGAAAGAGAGGGTCGGCCAAGAGCAAGAGAGAACAAGGCAAAAGCTTAACCTTTCACATCTCTATGTGAGGCTCTATTTATAGGAGAAGGAAAAATCTATAAAGGTCAATTATTCATTCATAAAAGAATAATGTATTCATGACACAATATTTGATTTTCCATTCCCCTTTATCTCTTAGGATGGCCGGCCATACACCTCAAGCAAGGAGGAAAATTTGTTTCCTCACTTAGCTTATTTATTTCCTTCTCAAGGAAATTCATTTCCCTTTTCCTTTTGGGTAATTATCCTTATCATTAAAGATAAATAAAACACTCATCTTGATGCTATATTTGGTCAAAATTCTACCTAGGGAGGAGCATCTAGATGCTTCCTTATTTCTTTTAAGACAATTCTTAAACTACCCATTGTAGAATTATATTATAATTGACAAATAACGAAATTAATTTCATAATGCCTTAAACGACTTTTCGGCTTTAGAAAATAATTTATATTTTCATCATAAGAAAATATTCAAAATCTTATTTTGACATTCACATCATTTTATGTCCATGTGGACAAAAATACCCTTTAGACCATTTTCGAGAAAAAGTCTAGTTCAAAATTTGAACTTATTTTGACTTAACTTCTAGTTTAACAATCCTACTCTAATGACTGTAATAGTGACCTTATGGATCCAAATGAACAATGTTTGAGCTTCTATACTCGGACTCAAAAGTTCACAAAACTTTTCCGAGTATTAGCTTAATATCAACTGACTCCACTAAAGAGTTGACACTGAGAATCTCTTGGTTCAAATGAATTTATTTCCTACTCAATTTCAAATTAATTATATTGAGCGGATCCATTGAATGTTATCTATGTATAACCTTCATAAATATCATCAACTAGTTAGGATTTATAAAATTACCATTTTACCGTTCTAGTTGTTATTTCCTCAACTCCTTTAGTACTTGTGAATAAGTTAGAAACAATGTATTCGAGGAGCTAACAAGTCACATTGTTTCATCCAAATAAAGTCGCTACTTAAATTTGGACACTGCGCAGTTCATTTATTCACAATCCAAGTAATAAAGCATGAGGTGATATATATTGCATCTCAGCAATCTTGTACATGAATTTCATATCTATGAGAACTTCACAAAGTTGGTTCATGACATCTTCATAACTTAATATCTCACCAGTTGGCCTAGTCTAGATCACATGATGGATCTAGAATTTGACTTTCTCAAATGAGAATATTAATGCAATGAAGTGACATGTCTCATTTCAGGATTTAGGTAAGCATGATACAATTCATACATAGTGACCTTGAGATAGAAGATGTTAAATGGTTTGTTCTTCTATTTTTCTCTAAAGGTGCACTGGTTTGTTCTTCGAAAGATATACTGGAAGAACTATAGAGTTCATAACTCTCTATGCCTCGTAACCAGACATCCTAGATTCTTCCAACAATCATACTGGGATCAATAGTCCGTTGATCTTTAGATTGCGAATATATCGTTTTAGTCAACCCATGAAGAGTTTGTTCACGCAAATCTACATTTGTCTCTTCATACATTGTTAGGTTTGATTAAGGACTATAAGACTATTGAATATCATAAATCATCAATCAAACTAAAAAGGAATGAATGAACGTTTCAACTTTTATCAATTTAATCAGCAAATTACAAAGAGGACTTTACAAAGATTTATATATTACTCAATATGTAAATAAACAATCTTCTTGTGGGCATCTCTGCCAACATCTTCACCTCCACGTCTCCACGCTGCACGATCTCTCTAATTAAATGGTATTTCCTCTCAATATGCTTAGAGCGCTTATGGTTTCTAGGTTCCTTTGAGTTAGCAACAACCTCATTATTATCACAATAAAGTCTCATGGGCTCGTTGACATTTGGAACAACTTCCAAATACTTAAGGAATTGTCTAAGCCATACAGCCTCTTTGGATGCTTCACAAGCAGCCATATATTTTGCTTCCATGATGGAGTCAGCAATGCAAGATTGCTTGATACTCCTCCAAACTACAGATCTACCATTGAGGATGAACACAGATCCTGAAGTGGATTTCCTGGAATCCTTATCCGCCTGAAACTCGGAATCGGTATACCCCGTCATAGTCAGGTCGGTACCTGAATATGTAAGCATCAAGTTCCTAGTTCTCCGAAGATACTTAAGAACATGCTTAACAGCAACCAGTGCTCGGGTTCAGGATTTGATTGGAAACGGCTAACTACGCCAACAGAAAAACATATATCCGGTCTAGTGCACAGCATAACATACATGAGACTTCCTACGACTGAAGCATAGGGAATCTTTCTCATGTCCTCAATCTCTTGTGTAGTCTTAGAGACTGGTCCTTAGAGAGTGAGACTACATGTCTAAATGGGTTTAGGCCCTTCTTGGAGTTTTCCATAGCGAAGCGATCCAACACCTTATCTATATAAGATGCTTGGGAGAACGACAGGGTCCGATTCTTTCGATCTCGAAAGATCTGAATTCCCAAAATGTACGCAGCTCCCTCTAGATCCTTCATATCAAACTACTTAGCTAACCAGATTTTAACCTCGGATAATTTGCCTACATCATTACCAATGAGTAGTATATCATCGACATATAATACCAAAAACACAACCTTGCCCTCGTGTATCAATTTATAGACACAATGTTCATCGAATTTAACTATTCAAAACCGAAGCCTTTTATAGTTTCATCGAATTTAATATTACATGATCTAGATGTTTGCTTTAATCCATAAATGGATTTACGCAATTCACAAACCTTGTTCTCTTGATCACTTTCCACGAAACCGTCTGGTTGAGCCATGAAAATGCGGTCGTCAAGATTGCCATTCAGAAAGGTAGTTTTGACATCCATCAGCCAGATCTCATAATCGAGAGCGGCAACTATGGATAGAAGTATACAGATGGATTTAAGCATTGCGACTGGCGAGAAGGTTTCTTCATAATCGATACCTTCCTTTTGGTTATAACCCTTAGCCACTAGTCGCCCTTTGAATGTCTCAACGTTCTCATCCAGACCCCTTTTCTACTTATAGATCCACTTAAACCCTACAGGTTTAACCCCTTCAGGTAGGTCTACAAGTTTCCATACTTTGTTGACATACATCGAATGCATCTCAACTTTCATGGCATCAAACCAAAGGTTTGAGTCAAAACCAGCCATTTCTTGGCTTTAGGAAACAGGGTCATCCATGTCAGTGACGGCTACGAGAGTATCGCCATAAGACATATACTTGTCAGGCTTTTTAGAAACCCTCCCACTACGTTGAAGTACTTATTAACGCCTAGTCCATCGTTCATAAGGAGCATCTGTTGGAAATTACTTAACGATTTAAGTAAATTATTATTAAACATAACTATTTACGTGCGGAATTAATAATAAAAACGATCTATCATATTAAACTATTTAATATCTAACAACCTATTGGCATTAAAATCATAAGCATGTTAATTAACAATTTAATTCTAAACATGTTATTTCAATAAAATCAAACACTCCAAACAATCATAATAATTATATTAATTAAGAGTATTTAAGATTATCGAAACTTACATCGTCAAGTTATAAATAACTCAGTCGAGGAATTGAAAACGAGTTCGATGCGAGAATCTTCAAACTTCTCCAATTCCAGGTTTGCAAGAGACTTCCTCGGCTCGTCAACACGGGCAGCGAAGGCGGAAAGCAGGCGCGTCCTTAGGGCTGGTCCGGGAAGCTGGCAGCAGATGGCGCGCGGTCCTCGGCAGGCTGGGAACAGGCGGCAGCGGCTGGACTCGTCGGACGCAGAAGGCAGCGACCCTAGGAGACCCCAGAGCGGCTGAGAGGGGCAGGCACCTCTGGGCTCAGGCGGAGGAACAGCGGGGATGTCGGCAGCGTCCTGGGCAGAGGCAGGCTCGGCTCGACAAAGGCGGCAGGCTGCTGGGACACGCAGAGGGGCGGTCGGGCGGAGTTAGGCGCAGGTTCGCGCGGATGGGCGGAGGCATATCGCAGGCGAAACTTCGCGACGACGCTGAGAGCTCATAGAAGCTCGGATAGGGACGCCGTTTTTTGCGTTGCATCTGCAACGAACTGACTTAAATGGGTTCGGAGAGAGATCTGGGTTTGCGGACTCAGATTCGTCGGATTCATCGAATCTTTGGTTCGGAGGTCAAATTTCCAGAAAACGAAAATGGACCAAACAACCACAAGTTGATTCAACGATGACACAAGAAGAAAAACGAGAAGATGAGTGTGGGCTCAGATGAACGCACACGAGAAAACAAGAAACGAAATTTTTCGTCCTCTCGGGTAATAGGGTGGTCGGCCAAGAAGGAGGGGAAGAGAGAGAGAGAGCAAGCTTGACCTAGGGTTTCCTCAAACCCTTTATTTATAGATATTGTTAATGGGCTTTCATGTGGGCTTTTGTTGAATCAATATTCAGCCCAAAACCATGTTAATGGCCGGCCCCTATGTCCTAATCGTTTCTCAATTTTATTTCACAAATTGCCTTGATTTAATTTCCAAATTCGACTTAATTTAGAACTCTCAACTATTTAATAACTTGTTATTAAATTGTTTCATGGTTATCGAATAACATAAAACGTTTCTCGTTTTATTTTCTAATATTGTTTTTATGAATTCTCAAGAAAATTATTATTACAATAATAAAGTTCTTTAATTCACAAAATCAATAATTAATGAATAACACATTATTCATTAATTCGCTTGGAACATAAATTTCTCTATACAAATGACAATTTGTATTTTATGAGTAAATCAATTTATTGCGTTCAATTAATCTCTTCTAAATGTGCATCATTGAGACCTTATGGACCCACATGAACGAAGCTTGAGAATAAAGCACAGACTCAATAATTCACAAATTATTTCCGGCTTATAATTCTTAATAATGGTCGACTCCACCAAAGGACCAATATTGAAAATCTCTAAGTTCATGCGCGCATATTTTTCCGTTTGAAGTCACAGAATTTTTCTGTACTCGATCCACGGTGTACATTACCAAAATACCCTTCGTGTGTATCAGTAAGTCCGGGGAATGTAAAATTACCGTTTTACCCCTATAGTTATTATTTCACTAACTCGTTTGTTACTTGTGAATGAGAAAAAAAAAACATAAAGTGAGACGTCAATACATGTCACATGTTTTAATCAAGGAATCTCATATTCAATGATTATCTGGCCAGATTAATTCATTCACTATCTCGTAACAAACCATAGTGTGATACAATGACTTTCATTATGTGTAAACGAATTCCATATCTGTGAATCACATAATCCAACACTACAACATTATGTCACCAACCGTCGGGTCAGATGCAGCCATTACATGGCCATCGCCCATTGACAAATCAAATGACATAAAGTGTAGCATCGACTATGCACTCACCTCAAGATTAAGGTAGTTATCGAAGTACCCCTTGTACGTGATCTTGGAGCTTCTAGATTAAACAGTTTTATATCGAGCGTCCATAGTTACACTAGGTCTTGTTCAATATCTTCTGCAAGATATCAAGAATGAAATCATAGAGTCACAACTTTCTATATCACATGATAAGATATCAAGATTCATTCAAACAATCGTTACTTAGACTCGAATGCTCAATCGGTCTTAAGATTGCGAACAAATGGTTTAAACAAGTCACAAGGGGTTATCATGTCAAATCTGTATTTAACACCCTTTTCGTTGATGACAGTTTCAGAGTGTAGCATACATACATAAACACAAACTATAGGAAAAGAATATTTATTTATTAATATTAATGTTTCAGCAAAATATTACAAATAATAAATAAAATGTCTAATATTCTCATTTGTGGGCACCAATCCCAACAGCATCTAGATGCTTCCTTATTTCTTTTAAGACAATTCGTAAAATACCCATTGTAGAATTATAATTGCACAAATAACGAAATTAATTTCATAATGCCTTAAACGACTTTTCGCCTTTAGAGAATAATTTATATTTTCATCATATGAAAATATTCAAAATCCTATTTTCACATTCACATCATTTTATGTCCATGTGGACAAAAATACCCTTTAGACATTTTCCAAGAGAAAGTCTAGTTCAACATTTGAATTTATTTTTTACTTAGCTTCTAGTTTAACAATCCTACTCTAATGACCTGTAATAGTGACCTTATGGATCCAAATGAACAAATTTTGAGCTTTTATACTCGGACTCAAAAGTTGACAAACTTTTTCGAGAATTAGCTTAATGTCAAATGACTCCACTAAAGACTTGACACTGAGAATCTCTTGGTTCAAATGAATTTATTTTCTACTCAATTTCAACTTAATTATATTGCGCGGATCTATTGAATGTTATCTATGTTTACCCTTCATGAATATCATCAACTAGTTGGGATTTATAAAATTACCATTTTACCCTTCTAATTGTTATTTCCTCAACTCCTTTAGTACTTGTGAATAAGTTAGAAACAATGTATTGATGAAGAGCTAACTAGTCACATTATTTCATCCAAATAAAGTCGCTACTTAATTTTGGATACTGCGCAGTTCATTTATTAACAATCCAAGTAATAAAGCATGATGTGATATATATTGCATCTCAGCAATCTTGAACATGAATTTCATATCTATGAGAACTTCACAAAGTTGGTTCATGACATCTTCATAACTTAATATCTCACCAATTGGCCTAGTCTAGATCACATGATGGATCTAGAATTTGACTTTATCAAATGAGAATATTAATGCTATGAAATGACATGTCTCATTTCAGGATTTAGGTAAGCATGATGCAATTTATACATAGTGACCTTGAGATAGAAGATGTTAAATGGTTTGTTCTTCTATTGTCTCTAAAGGTGCACTGGTCAATTCAGTATATTCCAAAGATACACTGGAAGAACTATAGAGTTCCTAACTCTCTATGCCTCGTAACCAGACATCATAGATTCTTCCAACAATCATATTGGGATCAATAATCCGTTGATCTTTAGATTGTGAATATATCGTTTTGGTCAAACCATGAAGAGTTTGTTCACGCAAATCTACATTTGTCTATTCATACATTGTTAGGTTTGATTAAGGACTATAAGACTATTGAATATCATAAATCTTCAATCAAACTAAAAAAGAATGGATGAACGTTTCAACTTTTATCAATTTAATCAGCAAATAACAATAAGGACTTTATAAAGATTTATATATTACGTCAATATGTAAATAAACAATCTTCTTTTGGGAATCTCTGCCAACAGTCTATACTTAGCACCCATTTCATCGATGACAGTTTCAGAGCGTAACAAACATACATAAGCACAATCTTAATTAAGAATGAGTATTTAATTTTATTTAATGTTTTAGCAAAAACCAAATACAAAGTATTTATAACGATATGGCTGAAGATGGGAACAATCATTTGTTTTTGTTAGAATTTAGTATCGTGGTTTTTAAGAACGATAATTCTTGGACGTGGTTTATGTTGAAGCTAAAAATGGTTTATGGTATTCGTCAAGATATGGTGATTATTTTCGACACACACAAATTAATACAAAAGGTGGTTAGCACGGTTTACCCCGAGGTCAAATGGGCCTCATGCTTGCAACATTTGTGGGGAAACTTCAAATCTCAATTTGGTAATAATCACATTCAGCCTATATTTTATAGATGTGCAAATGCTTACACGTCTAGAGAGGTTAAGTTTTGTTTAAGCATTTTGTCAAATGGCGACCGTAGAATTAAGAAATATTTCCTAAAAGCTAATCCTGAATTATGATCTTAGAGCCATTTCCCTAGTAAAAGGTTCAATATCATGACTACTATCATCTTAAAATGCTTGAATATCGTTTTGCATGAGACTAGGGGTTGACATGTTGCTAGTTTTGTTTTGAGTTATCGCCACCTCATACAAAATTGAATTGTCAAGAAGAGAAAATTCATTCCTAAGATAATGCCAGGGCTTACTGATACCAGTTTTACGATTCTAAAAGACGCTCAAGAAGCGTCTCGATGAATGATTGTGAGTTTTTTTTATGTTTATTATAGTAAATTAACTAATTAACTACTATTTTACTAATTAACATGTAAATTGTATTGTCTTTTATAGGTTAATGCTAATAATGACAATCAATTTAAAGTTTTTGATGTGGAAGTCAACAGAGTTGTTGATATTGAAATGAAGACATGCACGTGTAAATTTTGATAGCTTGAATATTTTCCATGCTTCCATGCTTGTGTTGCTTCGTATCGTAGATATTTACGTCCCCTTGATTATGTTTCGTGTTTCTACAAGGAAGAGTGGTTTTCAATGATATATGCGCAAGATATCTTTCAATTTCTCATGAAGGTAATTGAGACTTGCCAAAAAATGATTCTATTATCAAACCTCCAGTTGATTTGCGTAAATCTGGTAGCACCGAAGGAGTAAAGGTATCGTTCGAAACATGAACAAATACATATGTATGCACATAGGTGTGAAAAATATGGTCAAAGTAGACACAACAAACGTAGTTGTGTAAGTTAATTTTTGACATTAACATACCATGGTTTTAGAGTCGTTTGTGATTTGTTTATTGGTTTATGTTTTTGTTTTTGGATTTTGTTTCGATTGGTAATTTTCGCATATGAATCTCTTCTATTCTATTTATATGTTTGTTATTATATTTGATGTTTTGAACAAACTGTTTTATATTCAGTATAATATGTTAATTAAAACCTTTCAATTGTTTTGCATTCAGTATAATATCTTAACAATCTTTATTATTTCATAACAAATTTATTTTTTTAAACCTTATATTAGATGGTCTGTTTTGGTTTTTGAAATTTTTATCACACATTCATCATTAATCATATTCATCAACAAGTTATATGATAACTAACCAAAATTTTCATCATTAACGTAAATAAGTCACTGTTTTTTAACCCTATTTCCTATCCAAATAACAATATAAATTTACATCAAACATTTTTTCTTTCATACACAGACCAAAGTAAAAAGTTTCCACGCTAACATCCTTCAAGGTTTACAGCGTTAAAGATTTTGTTTAATAAAAACTTAATAAAATGCATGCAATACATATAAAGGACATCGAATCAAAAAATATTCTCAACTCCAAACAACTAATTTAACAGAGTAAGAACAATGAATTTTTATTGTTGCGATAAAAAGGAATATTTTCATTGAAGAACAACCGGTTAAAAAGTTATATGTTGCGATTTTGTTAATTTTCAACCGATAAAACTCTTTCAATATTTTTTTGCCAATTTTTTTTTGTAAAAAACATTGTTGCCTACCCGTAACTCGTTTATATGCGTCGTCCGAAAAGCTCTTGTCTTCTATTCCGCTGTCGCATACAATAATCTGCACTGATGACCAATGCGATTTTAGGATTTTTTGAAATTTTTTGAGAGAAATGTCGGGAGAGAATTTAGGAGAGAGAGAGTGTACTCGATGAAGCAAAATTAAACTGAAACAGCGGTGTTAATGCGTATCGTATTTAATTACTCGCCTCGTTTTTCGTTGATTGATTGTTGGTTAATGAAGCAATAACTGCACGTTTAAAACTCGAATTTTATTTTATTTTTTGAACGGCGCTGATTGATTGATGGTTAATGGCAAAGAAATGGATGGGAAAATTTTGGCCAACATCGTTCGAAAAATTACGTTAGACTAAATAGTAGACATCAACCAAAATCTTACACAACGTTAGTTAAAACAAAAACCAACATTTATTTATAAGGCTATATAACTTAATAATCCGTATTTAAAACAATTTTATAAAATAACATAACATTGTGTTGTGTTGATAAATGTACTTAGATATGTATTACATAGCATCTTTGTTTGCATATATAGAGAAAAATAATCATATAAAAAACCCCTAACTAGTATCACAATAATAAGAATATGTAGTTTTGTATACAAAGGACTGAGAAGAGAGAAGAATTGGAGATATAAAATATACATATTATATCTATCATTACGTGTGTATATTAAATTCTGAATGTAAATGCCTGCGTAGTTTGTATGTAAAAAAAAAGATATGATTTTACAAATTTATCTTTAATATTTGGCGTTTTGAGATAAGACTTACAAAATGATTTGAATCGTAAAGTTTAGAATAAACATTTGTCAAACAAAATTTAGTCAAGACACGTGTAGCTATAAGCGTAAAATATCAAGAGGCATTTTCTTCAAATAAAAAATAAAATACAGAATCAAGAGACATTGGTGTCATTTTAGTAATAAAAATAAAAATAGAGATTCTTTTTCGGTCATAAACATTTGTCAACAAAATTTAGTCAAGAAACATGCTGCTCTAAGCGTAAATGATCAAGAGGCATTTTCTTTAAACAAAAAGTAAAATACAAAATCAAGAGGCACTAGTGTCATTTTTAGTTAATAAAAATACAGAGATTCTTTTTTCAGTCAATATATTATTTCTGTAACGTTTAATTTATTTTATTTCGTGATTATTTTTTTCACTGTCTAAACTTCTTTTATTTCAGTGTATAACTAACTAACCAATATAAATATATGAAATTAAAAAATGGTAAATGTTTTGTAAAATTGTTATAAATGATCATCACACTTACGTGACAATATTATTTTCAAATTTCAATACTAATTTACCTTTTCAATTTCATCATTTAAATTTTTAAAATTGTTTTTCTTTGTTTAACTATTAATACATCGTCAAACAAAGATAAATGTACAAATCAGATATTTACACTTACCATGTTCGTTAACGTTTGATTATATGATGATTTGATATTCTTTTTTGCGTTCCGAATGAATGACTCACACTCAATGCATGGACTAATAGTTCCTCGTTTTTCAGTTTCAAATAAATGTAAATAATTTGTAATTATTCTTAATTAGCCAATTATTACTTTGAGCATAAATTGTTTTGGGCTAAAAATATTCTTAAAAGCATGTAAATTAAATGAGCCAGCCCGTTTACATAAAATTAATCAAACTTTAGCCATTTATAAAAAACAACGTTTAAAGATACTAGAGATGCTCACCCGAAAGGGCTATTTGAGAAAATAGACCAATATCGTAATTTATAAGCGGACCACAAGTGCATTGAGCCTACTATAGCTCCGGCAATTGGACATGTGGGTATGACGTGCAATCCACAGTAAATAGCCGTTATTAATTACTTCGGAATATACACAGACATTTTCTTTTGAAAAAAAAACAACCAGACCTCAAACACTACACGCCCACGGGGTCGGGACAACGCGGAGAAAGAGCTCCGCATTGCGATTAACTCGAAACGCAGGGGACACCGCGGGGAGATCCCGACCCTTGTTCGGGACATTTGTACTAATATACACACATGAGTATGAAAAATTTGATGATCATTGACCATATAATTTTATTCAACCTATATGCAAACTGGTGTTATTGGAATAAATTATTCCATATTTAGAATGAGAATTTTTTTTTTTTGTCGGTTTGATTGTGCTCGAAATATAAAAGATAAACTCATTATGTCAACTCTATTTCAAAATGGACTTTTGATCCATTTTGAGACAAAACACCCTTAATTTGTTTATCAATATTTTTTAAATTATTAGAAAATCATCGAAAATCATTTGAACTCAGCGGAATTTATTTTTTAAATAATAAAATTTTTTGAAAATAAAATAAAATTGTATCTCATCAAATAAAATAAATAAATAAAAAAAATTGACGATCCGATGTCCTCTAAATATCAAGAAAAGTGTAAGATCTAGAATTACTCACTAAATACTAATATAAATTAATATCCTAAACTTATCCATGATTCCACTCTTGAGTGAGGAGGTTTGGGTGAGAATAGGAGAAGAGATGATGTTTAAATGGGAGAGGGGTATTTTTGTTCATTTTTAGTCAAAAGTTCATTTATATATATATATATATATATATATATATAAATAGAGTCTACTTGTGATATTTTAATAATTATGGAGACTATGAAATGAAATCTATCTTTTTGTAATGCCAAAATGAGTTCTTTCACCGAATTAATGGAGAAACAATGATATACCCAAAACCGAAATATGGTTTAAATTTATATAGTAGGTATATGAACAATTTTCATAAATAAAAAATTATTCTACTGCTTAGTTCGAGAAGAATTTTGAGACTGAGCTTTAACTGTCAAATTGTATAAATTATAGGGTTATTATATATAATAGAACTATATATGTTTGTTATTTTGGATATGTATAATGTTTTGTAAAATTCGTGTAAATGGCGTTAGTGCTTACGTGTCATATCAATTTTCGTTGTTATTTTACAACGTAAATTGAGTTATAAAATGTAAATTGACATGACACGTAAGCATTAGGGCTATTTACACGAGTTTAACAAAACGCTAAGCATATCCAAAATGAATTAGTAAAGTAGGGCCATTTCGCCAAAAATTTATAAATTATATGTCCAATTCGAGATAATTAAATATGTGAATATGTCAGTCATCATAGACAATGCTGTGTATTTTTTTCCCAAGCTGTTGACAATTGATTAGATATTTTAATTAGACTGTTTTGGACCTAGAAAGGAATTTATTATGATGATAAACATTGATTTAGTTATAAAACGCCTAGGAAAAAACAGAGAACTCGGCCCAAAAACTACTTCTCTTATCAAAAAAACCTTAGATTTAAGCCGCTGCCTACCTCATAGATCACGGACATTGTTCAGGCGACTCAGACTCGCGGGAGGGCTTTGTCTGTTTATCTGAGTGTTGTCCATGTTAACCCTTATTCGTGTTCTCGGATCCGTCGGCGAATCTCGTCCCCCGAAAATACCAAGCTCATGGAAGTCGCGATGCAGGAGATCGTGAGGATAAACTCAACGAAGCTTCTCTGGAAGCTCTCGTACCTATGCCGCGAGTGTCGATACCTCGAAGCCCACAATCTAGTAGATCAAGAGTCGTCGCTGGAGCGTGCGTGGCCTCACGTCCAGGTCGTGTATGAGCTCTTGCTCCGGTTCGTGACCTCTGAGAGCGACGGAGGGATATTGGAGAGCGACTCGTGGATGTGAGAATGCTCTTTTCCATAGGTACATCGACGGCGGTGCGGTGGTGGGAATGACTCCAAGAGCGGCGGAGGGATATTGGAGAGCTTGTCTGACTCTTTTGTAGTCACCCGGCGGGGTAGTGGAGAAGTCCATGAACGAGGGCCGGTGGAGGGGCACGAAAGATACATTGCTTTTAAGTTTGTCAGTTTTCCTTAATAGTTTTAGTTAGCTTTAGTTTTTGTTAAATTTTGATTGCTGAATTGATTCAGGTTAGTTTAGTGCACTTGGATGGTGTTTTGAAGTTTTAGTTTGCGAGTCCTTTTTGAGTTTGAGTCTTTTTACGCTCAGGTTATAAAAAAAAGATTGTTTTGGAGCGCCATATTCGATATGAAACCCTTGTGATTTAAAAGTGTCTTAGGTTCCGAACTTATGATTTTCATGATTTATTTTGCTTGATTTGAATTTGCAGAACACCTCTTTTAGAGGAGATCGAGAGTATTTTGTTGAGTTTTGATTTTAACTTGCAAGTAGCATTTTGTAACTTTTGTACCGACTTTCTTGGTTTCTCTTCTCATTATCTTATCAAACTTCTTGTATGTTTCTCATTATCTTATCAAACTTTTTGTATGTTTCACTCCAATTGTTTGGCCTAGACCGTATGTTAAATGAGAATGACCCTTCCAAAACAACATTGATTTAGTTATCTTTGTACGGAATAAAATAAGCTCTGCCCCAGCGATTATCAAGTGATATATAATTGGTATCATAAAAATTGTTGTACTTTAAAATTTAAATAAAAGGAGAGTGATATGATCTCTGAAATCATTCCACCAACTCGTAGCATCGAATAAACATAATTTTCACATCGCTACAACATTTTCACATATATATATATATATATATATATATATATATATATATCAACACTAATCTATAATAATAGTTAGATTGATTTCCAACTCGTAGCATCGAATAAACATAATTTTCACATCAAATTATTATCGCTACAACATTTTCACATCAAATTATTATTGCTACAACTAGATTTTATACCAAATAATATTAGATTTTATATGCTTGAATATTTTTAATAATATTATTACAATGTTATTTATATTAGTCATATTAAATTAATTTGTTATAACACAAAATATTATATTAAAATTACGAAAGTAACAATTTTAATTAATAAAAAATACAATAAATAAATAAAAATATAACATTTATTTTTATTTATTTGTATGCACATGCAGTTATTCTTTTCAAATTGTACTTTTGCTTTTTATTATGTCGTGTGTTTAGTTTTATATTTATTGAGGCTGGATACATGGTTTCATTAGTATAACTAATACTTTACTTAGTATGTATTTTGTTTAATTAATGTTGTCATTTCTAGCTGTATCACTTTTTTAAAATTGAGATTATGTAATTTTTATTAAAATGATTTGAATTAATTTTAAAACTATAATTTTATTGTATTGGGAGGTGAATGTTCAATTAAAGATTGTGTAATACCAAATTTGATCTTGATTTAGTTATCTACACGCATGTGTATATATATAATATTCGTGTTTATATATTCTAATATCTTGATTTTTATAACCCATGTATTTTATTTCCATTCTAATAAATTATAATGGCAAGTTGATGTTTTATTTAGTAAAAAATTTTGTTATTTGGTTGCTAATTATATCAGATTCATGTGCCAACATATGCTGTTTATCATATCTCGTGTTTCCTGATTTCAGTATATTAAAGGCTTCCAGTTTAATTAACCATGTTAGTTCTTCACAATAATGATCATAAAAATAATGAGCACATCGTATTATTAGACGTTTTTTTTTAATAATTGAAATTACCACTTGTCATATGGAATTTTATATGATTATTTGATATCGTTAGCAGTCGAACTTATACCATTTTCTCATGAAATCATCAACTCAAACGAATGCTCAGTTCAATCAATGAATGTTTTGCTTGAAATCAAAATATTATTATTCAAGTATCTGCTGCCATTAATGATCAATTATTTGTATTAATATATGAATAAACAAGTACTTTTGATCCTAATATCGTTAGTTTTTAATCCGCATGTGAACTTTCCATGTGATAAAACAATGTATACCACTATATATATGTGTATGTATATATATATGTATATGTATATATGTGTGTATATATATACATGTATGTGTATATATATGTATATATATGTGTATATATATGTATAATATGACTGGATTATAGATTAATAAATCCCGATGAAGTCGGCATGTAGAGGCGGATTATGTTGTTTATAAATCAGAACAAAGGATTAATGTGATATCGACGGCGCTTATCATGTTGATTTGTCTTAATCGATACACTAATTAATGTGATGGTAGAGAAGTTGAATATGATAAACTTTGATAGTTGTTCCTATCATTGACCATGACATGCATGTGTCTACGCATATTAAATTAAACATCGTTACCCCACCGGTTTGTCATAGTACTCTTATTTAATAATAATTTAATAAAGATAATTGGACTATTTACACTTTTTTTTTTTATTTGAGATAAACTAGTTCAAATTAAAAGAAAAACACTAAAATGCCTTATTTATGCATACATTTCGTACGTGTGTATATACGTATATATATATATATACATATATGTATATATATCTTCAAACCCTCAATTTCAATTAGAAGATTTAAATTTTTTTGAACCGATAAGTTGTTTCAGACTAATCATATTCAATTTTTATTGTAAAATTCAAAGTTTTTACTTTTAAAGCAACATGTCACTTTTATTATATTTTCAGTAACATTTAAAAGCGACTTATCACTTATAATATGGTCTAATGTTTTTACTTTTCCTTCCAGCAAATTAGTGGCGAATCGAAGTCTTCCATAACAATAATGCACGAGTCTGAATAGTGAGTCCTGCTACAAAAAGTCATTTCAACGGTCGAAAAGAGTAATTTAGATGTGGAGCTTCATATTAGAGATTTAAGTACTATGAACTCTGGCGACAAGCCAGGCAAAGAGGATAGATATGAAGATCGCAACGAGAGATGATTTTTGAGTGGTTGGTCTTCTTCGAGTTGACGATTGAAAGATGACTTTTGTCATCAATGTGTTTTTCTTATTATTATTCTTCTTTTAACTGATAAAATAGCGGATTAAAAATCTGAAAACAAAATTAACTATATTAATGCTTCATTGTTTTGTCATTGCAAACGACTATATTTTGAATTGTTATTTGTTTATGTTTTTTAAAATAAAAAATTGGCACTTTACTCACTTTTATGTTATTTTTTATAAATGTTCAACGTTTTGTCAATTTTTTGTAAATATATTACATAGTGAGTCCAAACTACTATAATCATGTAGTTTCTATAAACAATTTCAAATTTGAGCTAAAATAGTCTAAATAATTCTATAAACAATTTAAGGTAGGTATTTATACAAGTTGACAAAACGTTAGATATTTTGAAATTAGTAAACGTTTTTATAGATATATAGCTCATGTTCAATATGTTCAATTTTTAAATCAGATTTTGAAATTTTGAACACAGTTAATAACAAAAGACTATATAAACAATTAAAAAATAATAATAACTATATCTAAGATGTTCAATATTCAAATGTAAAAATACATACTTCAATTCCAACGAAGTCGTGTACAAATG
The DNA here is from genome assembly GCA_958296335.1 of Urtica urens. Lineage (NCBI taxonomy): Eukaryota > Viridiplantae > Streptophyta > Magnoliopsida > Rosales > Urticaceae > Urtica > Urtica urens. Next base: position 1,151,470 of record OY282522.1, read on the forward strand.
AGCTAATTCATTGATTTTCCTAGCCCTTTTTAACTTTTTTTGTGTAGTTTCATACCGCCATCAAACAGAGTAATTTTTAAATCAATTTTTTTTATCATTAGCTTATAATTATTTAAAGTCCTCCCTCTTTTTAACCACTAAAGCACTAACATGTTCTAATAAACATAAAATTAACTCCTTTCATATCGACAAACCAGACAGTAGGAGAGTATTTTTTTACCATAATATTTTTTTTGAAAAAAACATAAACTTAAGCTAATTTAAAAGTTTCGGGATAAAATAAGAAATAAAGAATTAAAACGAGACAAAATAATTTAAATAGCTACATTATAAAATGTTAATTTTATAAAATATGCAAAAATTTAATATAATTATTTTAGGAGATTCACGGTAACTCCGTCCCTGTTTGCACTTAATTTTAAAGTTAATGATTAGCTGCAACCGATCTGTTATTCACGGCCATTAATAAAAATTGTAATGGACTCTATATAGGCTATATATAATATTATAAAGAAAACCGTAACTAAAATTAAGATTTCCACCAGGAGTTGATAGGGTCATCCATGACATTAAGTACTCAATAATCCAATTTATATTACAAGGTAGTTACGTCAATAAATTTTATGTTGGAAGAATATGATGATTAAGCCTTATGATTGGGAAAAGTGATAAATATGTATTTGTTAGCTTCGAGATGTTTTAAAAAAATTAATTAAGAACCTTATGGTCTATATGGGTGTGAAACTCTATTGAAAGTGAATCTCTTGTCCACCTACAAAATCTAAATAAATTTTATAAATGTAATCGTTGTAATTATCGTTAATATAAAGTATAATAGTTGTTTGAAATCTGGAAGAAAATCTTTGGCAAGAGATTTGGTATCAATTAAATGCTAAATTTACAGATCAGACCAGGAATATGCTTTTGACCAGGGCACCTAACTATAATTTGTCTCCTAATTTTAATTATATAACTTGCAGTCGAAAGGATCTTCCGCCGTATTTACATATAAAAACTTATCACTCTCATAAAGTTAAGAAAACTTGTCCCACTTGAAAAACACATTTAAAATTCAACCACAATTTAATCAAACTAAGATATACTGATAATGTGTAATAAAGAACAATGTATCGTTGAGAAATTTTAATTTATAGACCCGATAGCTATTAAAATATCGACCAATTTTTTTATTTATATGTGAAAAATGAACTTTTGGCCCAAAATCTCCACCTCTCAAATAATCTGTAACTCTTCCAACTTTTTTTCAACAAAATATTGGCTCTATAGTCTTATAAAATGTGTCCATTTTGAATCTAACCAAGATATTGTTAATAGGTCGGAAATAACCAGTCATATTTGTTTACATATATTAACAGTTAATGGTCGAATATACCCTTATTTTTTCAATTAATTCTTATTTTAGATTTTAAAATTTCGTTTTCGTATTTGAAATTCAATTTTCGAATTTTAAATGTGGATATACCAATTTGTGCGATTTATACATTAAATATCTATAATATCTAGTTTCCTAATTAATAGTGATCCTATATTAAAGGAAACTATTAATTTACACTTAATTATTCCATATTTCTTGATATTCATTACCTTATTTTTGTTTCTCTCTCATTGGCACTGCAAAAAAAATCTCTTGAATTACTGATTCAGATCGAGAAAAAAAAACGAGTTGGCCGGATATGGATTTGTTTCATGATAACATGTTTTCATTCTACAAATCAGATCTGTGTAGGGATTGAAATATGATTGTAGTTCAGTATTGTTTACACTATATTTATGTTCTATTAACACTGTAATGTTATTTATTTGTTTGGAACAAATTATTTCCATATTTCATTTTTTATGTTCTTATAATTTACGTTGTATTTACGTTATGTTAACACTGCATTGATTATTTTTTTATGGTCGGATTTATTTACTCGATACATGTATCATTTACGTCGTATTTACGTTATGTTAACATTGTAATAAACTAATTTTTACGTTATGTTTACGCGATATCATATTTTTTTTTAAATATCGTCTCAAATTAATTTTTGGTTTGAGAATTTTCGTCTCCAAAGAAGTTTTTTTGTTAGTTATTTTGAAACAGAACTGCTCATATATATTGGTTTGGGGTTTGTAGCCTAAATTTACGGGATTCGTTTATTTATTTTGAGTTATTACGTATTTTAATTATATGCGGTAATCAATAGGCGGAAAAAAATTTCGGGTATTTTCGTCTTAAAAATTATGTAAACGAATCTCACCAGGTATTTTCGACCTATTTACAAAACTTTGGGTAAAATCAAGTTGGCTAAAGTTATTACCCTTATAAAAAACTTCCAGATCATTTAAAAATTAGATTTTATACATTTGTATGATTAATATGATGGGATATGATAGATTTTAATGTTAATTTACATAACATGAATAAGTTTACAATTTTGTACAACGGCATATAGAAATAAAAAAATTGGCTCTTTATTTACTTTTATGTTTAATGTTTTCAAAACATTTAACGTTTGTAAATTTTTTGTAATTACCCACCCAATTTTGTTTACGCGAATATTGAGTCCAAATTATCCTCATCTTGCAGCTTTGTAAACAATTTCAAATTTTGACCAAAATAGTCAAAATACTTTTGTAAACAATTTGAGGTGGGTATTTACACAGTTTACAAAACGTTAAATATTTTAAAATTAATAAACATTTTTATAGATATATAGCTGAAAAACCATAAAAAAATCTAGTTGCGATATTTTGATAATTATTAAATCTGCAATATAAAATTTCTCTTTAAAGACTTGCCACTTCTAATATACCATTTATGATATCATGTGTGTCTTCTACTTTGCCGATTATGTAATCTTCATGTGTTTTTTGTTGTCTTTTCTTTAATCTTAACAAACTAGCCAGTCATCAGGCTGATAATAAATATTATAACGCTAATATTAAACTATCTAGCGGACTGACTTCCAAATCTAAATGTATAATTTATCTGTATAACTATAAATTTTTAATGTTAAAAATCTGTTAAGTTTTTAACTTAACCTGTACCATTTTAAATTATTCATTAATATTAATTTTAAGGAAGATTCTTTGGTGCGACAGAATACGAGTTCAAATAATAGTCTAAAAATGAGGATTACAAAGCAACAAATATCGTGTCCATGACCATAAAATAAAAAATGATCATAAAGCTTTATTAAGTCATTGGTGGAATATAAATTTTTCTACACTCTAAAGTCCAAAGTAATTTATGGTTCGAAAGTAATTTGGCTTGGAAGTCGTTTGGTATGAGAGAGAGTAAACTTTTCCTCTTTTGATTTAGAGAGATTGAAAGAAAATTATTCCTCTTTTGAGTGAAATATTTTGTAAGATTTTCCCGTTTGATGCTTGAGTGTTCTTGATAATACACCCAAATATGTTCTTCATAGAAGAGACGATTGCGAAGAAAATTTTGTATAGTTTTTCCTAGTGAATGAATCATATTCTTTTTTTTATTTTGGGTATTTATAAGGTGCTGACGAGTCGTCGGGGCATGTTTGTCATTTTACCTGACAAGTCGTAATGGGTCGTGTAATTGTATATGCTAAAACTCGGACGTGTTTTAATTTGAGCATGGTGGAGCTTGGACATGTTGGAGCACGTACATGTTAAGATTCAGATGTGTTGAAATTCTTACGTGTTGGAATTTGAAGTTTGTACATGTTAGGATTCTAATAAGTTGGAGTTCGGACATGTTGGACTTCGTGTATGTTGGAGTTTGGAGTTTAAATATGTAAGAGCTTGGGACATGTTGGAGTTCATACATGTTAGTATTACGAAGTGCTGAGATTTGGAGCTCGTACATGTCAAGATTCTAATATATTAAAGTTTGGAACTCGTAGATGTTACGGTTCTAATATGTTAGAATTTTGTCGTGTTGAAATTTTAACATTTGAATTCTGAGCATGTTCGAGTTTTAGCCATGAATACGTTCTGAACTAGTTGAACTCATTATTGGGATGGGACCGTTGTATTTATTGGTCAGAGAAATACTCCAACAGCGAGTATGAGCATTATTTTAAATACTGCACATGCATGGTAATACGTAGATGATACATTGAAATGTAAACCTTAAGTAGATGCTATATATAATCTTAATTGCATATTAAAATGTTTTAAAAATGAGATATACTCTAATTAAAAAAAAACTAAATACTTCATGTTACGTACTAAATAAATTGCTACGACTTATATGACATGTGATTTTTTATATTGTGTTCTTTAAAGAGCTCTTCACTCAGAATATAGATTAAACTATATTAGAAAAAAGTATATGAAATAAATTAATCTTTAAAGTTCCCTAAAAGATAAAAGAAAAAGTATATCATAATAATAGAGAATTTTTTTCATGTAACACGAACAACCTCATGTTGCCTGATTGTCTGGTCATAAGGATTTTGTCTCCCTTAAACTCATGCTTAAAAGAAGAACACTGATTTTATCATATAAAATTTACGTTGTAGATGAAAAACGTGGTTAAAATAAATAATAATGAAAATGAAACTTAATAAGGCGATTTTAGTCCTCCGTGCATAAATTTGAACTTTCGATCATCGACTTTAATAAGCTGCTCCAAACATGAGAGACAAGTCCTAGCCACGTCGATCTCGAATTATGATTAATCGCAAAAATACACTAAATTATGAGTTGCGACATTATAAAAACGAGAAATGTGTAAAATAGTAAACTCTTCTAACTCTATAACTTCTCTTCAGACGTGGTGGAATATAATTTTAATCTGAAGAATCATATAGCTTGCAAATAAACCTCGTAATCCAAGAAATCGCATGCAAGGAATATAAAATTCGAGAATTACAAATAATAAGAATGTCTTTTATTGAAGACTTGATCTATGTTCGATGGAGACCGGTTCGTAGCTCTAGAAATGACAATATCTTTTTTTTACTGAAATTGAAGAAGACACGTAGACAAAAAAGAATACACTCCTCCAAAACAAAATCATAATTAAGACGTGTCAAGTTCAAAATAAAACAAATGGCAACAGTCAAAATTTTAAAACGTAATAATTTTTGGAATTTCTTTTTTGGGTAGGAATAACGCTTTATTGACATGAGTGGTGGAGTAAAAATGTGTACATTCAAAACGAGTACGAGCATTATTATAAAAGTAAACACATATCATCACGCTATATTTCAATAGATGCTTAAGTTAAAAAAAGAGTATATATATATATATATATATATATATATATATATATATATGTGTGTGTCGTGTAATGTGGTTGTAATGCAATATCATGTAAGTTAAAAAACAAAAAATTAGGTCCTTCACCAAAACAAACATAAAAATGTGGACACTTTTTAAACATATGTTATAAATAACCAATATAATTATGTAGTAGTCGTTTACAGAATATTATGAATCGGATTACATTTTGTTTATAAACCTTTTGTGCATTTCAAATAAGCTATATTAGTCAAAATATTATTATAAACATATTTGAATGACTACTTATTAAACATTATAAAACATTAATCATTATAAAATATTACATGTTTATACGATTAGTAACTAAAATTATATAATTAATTACGTCTTAGCTTGAAAAATCTCAGTTATCTATTTTACTATTCAAACTTTGCATTTATTTTCAATTTAATTTCCTTTTCTTTTCATGTGACGTAGAGGAGGCACATAAAATATACATGACATAATTACATTATCATTAATCATTTTGTTCTTAATCAATAAATCATTATGGTAAAAGTGATATGCATCAATCTTCGAAGTAGTGAGGAAGACGTATGGACAAAGGAAGTTTGGAATTATATTAAACGAAAAAAAGGTACATAACTTTTGTTGAATTTATAATTAATACTTTCAAAGAATTGCGAAAAAGATTAGCTCAGATTTACATATATAAAAAATTTTGGTGAATGAAGGAGGAAGAAAATGGTAGGGGACTCTCAGGGGTATAAGCGTGTGGGTCCCGCGATAATGAGGTAGATTTTGAGGGAAATCCAAATGAAGAGGTATCGCCACGTGTACATAGAATGAGTCACTGAGTCACTGAGTCGAAAGTGGGAAGAACGCGGAGTAAGAGATAATAGCATTGGCCAACTCAAAATCTTCAGAACTCAAATTAGTGTGGGAAGTGAATTGGCCAATGGGAATGCGCATAACTACCACTACTGTATCTTTGTTCTTTTCTTTGTGTTGAATTGAAAAAATTAATTTTAGTGGATTTTGGGAAAATCAAGTATAAATGGTGGCATTTTGGGCAATTTCTCATTATTAAATGATCGAAGATATCAACCGAAAGCATCTTTTGTGGAAAACATGTCTTAAATATCTGAATTAAATTTTTGTTTTATTTTATCATACATATCCATTTGGTTGGACTTTATCTCTAAACAAGCAGTAGCTTACAATAACCCAATATTAAACATTAGAAATGATAAATGGTTGTACTAGTCTTCTTATAACCGTAATCAAATTTTAACCATAATTAAGCACCTGTATGAAAAACATATCTCAAACATCCAAGTTTTTTTTTTCTTTTCTTCTGACATCATGTATACATCCTTTCGGTTTGGCGTATCCTTAATAAACATTGTAAAATAGATAAACCCAGAGTAGCTAATATATGAGAAATAAATCTCAAATTATATATCCTCCCATATTCACTTATACTATGCGTAGACACAGCAGAAACAGTTTGATTAAATATATAGAAATTTTAGTTACTAATCATATAAACATGTAACATTTTAATAATAGTTGATATTTTTTAAACGTTTAGTAAATAGTTGAGTACACCTGAACAATAATATTAGAGTTAATATAGCTAAAATCCGAAATGCACAAAAAGACGGTAAGCAACTATAAATGAAAGGCAATCCAATTTATAATTTTATATAAATAACGGTCGCGTAAACATACTTAAAAGAAACATTTGATATTTCTATTTTTTTATGTTTATTCTCTCGTTAAAGACCCAATTTTTTGATAAATATAATTATTTAATCTCCCATCCCTTGATACAAAAAGAAGGAGTCGGGAATAATTGGTATGTTTAGAGATCGTAGCAGTTACAGAGAATTGTCCAAACCAACTTTAGGAATAAGGGATAGAATGGAATACTAAACATAAGTAGACAATTAAAAAAGAACAAGAATATAAAATATGGTCTTTTTGTAAAGCAGCAAAAGAGAAAACGAAAGTTGGGGTATCGTGTCAAAACCTGAATAAGCAATGGAGCTAAAAAAGCAGACCCACACCCACCTCGTTTTCTTTTTTTTTTTATCAATAACAAATCTCAATTTCATTAATTTTATTTAAAAAGTGGCTATGTAACACGTGGTCTTCTCTGACTTCAGGTGGACCTTGTTTGTTGTGTGTATACTATACATATATAAATACCCACAAGTCTCTCTTCCCTTCCCTCCTCAAATCTCCCTCTCTCAAAAACTCATAAATATTCTTCCGATTTCACTACAAGTAGAAGTAGTAGTGTCACTCTCACTCCTCTCTTTGTCTATTCCTTTACACCAAAACCCCCAAAAGCTAATCACATCACCATCTCTCATTATATAAATTATATTGATGAACATGGCTTCTTCTTCAACGAGCAGTTGGGTTAAGCCCGGAGTGATGAACACTCCTTCGAGTTTCAGCACCAAGAAATCTACTCGATTATTACAAACCACCTCTTCTCTTCAAACTCCGTCTCTTCCTAAGCTCAACAAGAAATTAATTACTTCCACGCCATCTCCGACGTACGACGACGATAAAGTCCTTCCGAATAGTAACCAATGGAACTTCTTTCAGAGAGCTGCCATGGCGGCTCTGGACGCTGCGGAGGCTGCCTTGGTGTCTCACGAGCGTCGCCATAAGCTTCCCAAGACGGCTGATCCTAGGGTTCAGATCGCAGGGAATTTTGCTCCGGTGTCGGAGATGCCAGCTTGCGAAGGACTTAGGGTTTTGGAAGGGAAGATCCCGGAGTGCATTGACGGAGTTTACGTCCGTAACGGAGCGAACCCTCACTACGAGCCGGTCGCCGGTCATCACTTCTTTGACGGCGACGGAATGGTGCACGCCGTTAAGTTTAACGGCGGAGAAGCCAGCTACGCTTGCCGGTTCACGGAGACAAACCGTTTGATTCAGGAGAAGTCTCTCGGCCGTCCGATCTTCCCCAAGGCTATCGGAGAGCTCCACGGCCATTCCGGAATCGCCAGGCTGATGCTGTTCTACGCGCGTGGACTTTTCGGAATCGTTGACCACTCCGCCGGGACCGGCGTCGCGAACGCCGGACTGGTCTACTTCAACGATCGCCTTCTCGCCATGTCGGAGGACGACCTGCCGTACCAGCTCGCAATAACTCCCTCCGGCGATATCGAAACCGTGGGAAGGTACGATTTCGAGTCGCAGCTGAAATCCACCATGATCGCTCACCCGAAGGTGGATCCGGAGTCGGGAGACCTGTTCGCGCTGAGCTACGACGTGGTGAAGAAGCCATACCTGAAGTACTTCCGATTCTCGGCGGAATCGGGGGTGAAATCGCCGGACGTGGAGATTCCTCTGGATCAGGCGACGATGATGCACGACTTCGCGATCACGGAGAGTTTCGTGGTGGTGCCGGACCAGCAAGTGGTGTTCAAGCTTCAGGAGATGATCACGGGAGGATCTCCGGTGGTGTACGACGGGGAGAAGGCGTCGAGGTTCGGGATCCTGAGGAAAGACGCGACGGACTCGTCGGAGATGGTGTGGATCGAGTCGCCGGATTGCTTCTGCTTCCACCTCTGGAACGCGTGGGAGTCGCCGGAGACGGACGAGGTTGTCGTGATCGGGTCTTGCATGACTCCGCCGGACTCCATCTTCAACGAATGCGACGAGAATCTGAAATCCGTCCTGTCGGAGATCCGGCTCAACCTCAAGACCCGCAAGTCGACCCGAAGGCCCATCTTGAAGCCCGAGGAGCAGGTTAACCTCGAGGCGGGGATGGTCAACCGAAACAAGTTGGGCCGAAAGGCCCAATTCGCGTACCTGGCCCTCGCCGAGCCCTGGCCCAAAGTCTCCGGCTTCGCCAAAGTCGACCTCTTCTCCGGTCATGTCACCAAGTTCTTCTACGGCCACGACAGGTTCGGCGGCGAGCCCATGTTCGTGCCACGTCACCCCTCCTCCTCCGCCGAGGACGACGGTTACATTCTTGCCTTCGTTCACGACGAGAAGGAGTGGAAGTCCGAGCTCTGTATAGTCAACGCGCTCACCATGGAGCTCCAGGCTAGGGTTGAGCTTCCTTCTCGAGTGCCGTACGGCTTTCATGGGACGTTCATCAGCTCCAAGGATCTTCAGACCCAGGCTTAATTATTCTATACATATATGTAGGAGGGAGGTATACCTGAGGGATGTGGTGATACAGCCACTTCGACGTCCCCGGAATCTCTCTCCTCTGTTTTAGTCAACTATATATATATATACATATATTATATGTGGGTGTATATGAATACTGTGAAAGGTTTTAGCGAAACCCAGCTTGTAGCTTTTTGGGTAGAGTTCGAAGCTCAGCTGGTTTCTGCTTATACTTTCACATTAGTTTTCCTTCTTTTTTATTTTTGGAATATATAATGTTTTTGTACAGAAAAAGAATGATATATAAAGAGTGTTATTATGGTGTTCATTCTGCCTCTGTAAATACTCTGTTCAGCTTCTCTCTGTTCTTACTTTCTATATCATCAAACTTCAATATTTCGATTTGTATTTTGTTCAATTTGTACGTACACTTGTTTTTGGCTAATTCCGTTTTCATTATTTTTCGCGGAAAATATGTTTCTCTGATGAAAAACAGTTTAATTAGTATTTGAAGGTACTAAATAAAAACGATAAACATAGACAGATAGATAAATATCTACAGTGTCCTTTATTTAAAAAACAGACGAAACTGAGTTTATTTAATAGAAGCAAAAATACTAGTGCGCTCCGCTTAATGTATCTTATTTGAAATTATAAAATAATTGATAAGATTTGTGTGAAGAAAAAAATGACGTAATAACAAAAATCACACAAAGTTTTTCATATTGTTAATTAATAATATAAATTATGTTCTTGTTGAATTACATCGGTGTCATATCATATAAATAAACAAACTATCAAAATTAAATATGCTAAAAATCAGAAATACATTGTGTCGCATTCATTCAAATTTTTTATAAAAAATGAAATACAAATTTTAAAATTAATTGATATTTGATTTCCTTTTTACGTTATAGATATAGTCAAATTTAACTATTTACATGATAATGTCCGCTATTTAAAGTGTGTATATATCACGATTATTATATATAAGATGTATTATTATTATAAACTTTGAACATATTTATTGAAATTAATACTTATATATTTATTAACAAATTAAAAATTATAATCATAAATTTTCTAACTATTCGGAACATGATGTTCTCACATTCTTTTAATTTCCTAATATGAGTTGTTGTTTTCTGAAATAAAAAAATAACATAAAAGAACAAAATGAAAAAAAGAAAACAAAAAATTAAAAGGGCTTTTATTCCAATGGCATATTTTATAATTTTAAACAATGTGGTGAAATAAATAACTTTACAATGAATAGTAAAAATGAATAGTAAAATGAGTGTTGATGAATACTGTTTTTTTTTAGGTTTCCTTTATATATATATGTATATATAATAATAATAATAATAATAATAATAATAATAATAATAATTTGTGTTTTTCCTCATAAATTATAAGTTGCTACGGGTTTAAGTTTTCAGTTAACTCTGGATTTTCTTAAAAGTGATAATCTCATTAACAAATAGAGAAACACGGCATAAGCCTTACAAGCACACCGGCTAGAGGTCGAGACCTCATAAACATAAAACAAGTCTGAAAAACTAATGAAAAGTAGAAGACAGTAGAATCGGAACAAAGGAAACGATATGTTAATTGAAGACTAAACGTAATCTAACAACAGCACTCTCGGGCCCCTTCAAATGAAGATCTTCTGCATATCCTAACGTGCACATAGCGATGCCAACCCATCATAGGGCACTAAGAACAACTATAGCTGAGACAGAGTCATTTTTTTTACCGACAACTCTGCCTATCTCTAACTTTAAAGCATACCTCACTATCACAGCGCAAATTGAAACATCAACTAACCACAGCAGCAAGATCTAAACTGCTGCAAAACCTAAATCTACTTCGAAATCAAACTGAAAGACTAAAGATTCACTCAGCCTCACCCCAAAATTCTACCGAAACCAGACCAAAACCGAAGGGCCACGCGGCGCGTGGAGCAGCGCCAACGGAAGTCCGCTCTCTCTCTATTTAAAAGGTTTTTTGAAAACCCTAACCCTAACCCTAATAACATAATTTTCGACCAACCACTCTCTCCCCCTTCTCCTGAGTTCTTTGGTCGAAATTTGAGAGAAAGAGAGATCAAAAAATATTTTTTTGATCTCCCAAAAGTTCTTGAGTGATCCCGAGTGTCCCTTGTTGTTCAATTGAAGAGCCCACTCTCTTAATCTCATCAAATCCCGAGGGAATTACCATTAACTCTTCTATTGGTGTTTGAGTGACTTTGTACACGCAGGTATTCACTCGAAACGTGAAGAAATCGAGTGAAACGGAGCGAGACTCATTTCAGCCTGCTGGCCGGATTGGGTCTCCGGATTGGTCGCCGGAATGGAGGACTTCGCCGGACTCGAAACGTGCCTAGCTCACCATGGGAGTTTGACGACGAATATGGCCAAGCCCTTTTACAGGCACCTAGCCCTAGGTGTCTTCCATGTTCCTACAAAGTTTCGCAGTCAGATTCCACCGGAGGAAGCCACAGCGTCGCATGCCAATTTCTGGCCAGCCGGCCAAAATCCATTTCGGCAGGTCCGGATTTCCAATCCGGCGGGTCAAACTTCAGAATTTTGACGAGGCCTTCAGGAGTTAGCTAGTAATGCACGAGGTTGTTTACAACCTCACATGTAAGTGTTCTAAACAAATTGGATCTGTTTTAATGATTTATAAAATGTGTTTATAAGTTGTTAGATGTTTTGGTTCAATTTGTTGACATGTTTAGAATAAATGATTTATTGACATGTTTGTGATATTTAATGCCTAGGCTGTTACTTTATTAAAATGAGTTTTAATACAGATCATATATTATATAATTCCACCACATATAGATGTGTTATGTAATATTATTGTTTAAATCGTTAAATAATTTTCAACACATATCAAACTGCTTTGCTAATCAGATTTTAACTTCAGATAATTTACCCATGTCATTACTAATGAGGAATATATCATCGACATACAATACCAGAAAAACACCTTGCCATCGTGTATTAATTTGTAAACACAAGGTTCATCTATTGACTGTTCCAAACTGAAGCATTTTACAGTTTCGTCGAATATAATATTGTTGGGATTGGTGCCCACAAAGGAGATATTAGACATTGAGATACTTTGTGTATTTATATTTTGCTGAAACATTGATATTAATAAATGTTCATTCTTAAGAAGATTGTGTTTAGTTATGTTTAAGCTATGCTCTGAAACTGTCATCAACGAAAAGGGTGTTAAGTACAGACTTGACAAGATAACCCCTTGTGACAAGTTTGAAACATTTGTTCGCAATCTAAAGATCGATAGAGCAATCGAGTCTTATTAATGATTGTTAGGATGAATCATGATATCTCATCTTGTGATATAGAGAGTTGTGACTCTATGATTCATACTTGGTATCTTATAGAAGATACTGACCAAGACCAGTGACACTTAGAAGCTTGAGACAAAACTGTTTACACACTCGAGGCTTCAAGTTCACAACTAAAGGAGTATTATGATACTTACTTTAATCCTGAAGTGAATATGTAATTGACATTGCACTTTGTGACATTTGATTCGTCAATGGGCAATGACTAAGTTTTAGTTGCATCTGACCCGACTGTTGGTGTCACAAGGATGTGATGTTGGGTTACATGATTCACAGATATGGAATTCATGTAATAAAAATGCAAATGCATTAGTATCACACTATGCTTTGTTATGAGAGTGTGAATGAATAAACCTGGCCAGGTATTCATTGAATGCGTTCATTCTTTGATTAAAACATGTGACATGTAAAGACATCTCACTTTATGTTTTTCTCATTCACAAATAACAAAGGAGTTAGTGAAATAATAACTAGAGGGGTAAAACATTAATCTTACATTCCCCTCAGTTACTGATACACATGAAGGGTAATATCGTAATATACTCTGTGGATCGTGTGAGAAAGTGTTTCATCACATCAAACATAAAAGATACGCACATGAACAGAGAGATTGTCAATATTGGTCCTTTAGTGGAATCGACCAACATTAAGAATTAAAAGACGGAAAAAGTTTGTGAACTTTTGTGTCCGATCTTTATTCTAAAGCTTCGTTCATGTGGGTCCACGAGGTCTCAATGATAGACACTTGGAAGAGATTAAAAGAACTGTAAAAGTTGATTTACTCATTAAGTATAAATTGTGATTCATACCAAGAAAGTTATTTTCTTAAAACTCAATAAATAACTAGTTATTTATTTTGTTCATTAAATCACAAAATGTTATCATATTGATGATGACATTCTCGAGTGATTAAATACGTTAGAAGAAGAAAATAAATTATTTCTCATTCCGTACTTATTCGATAACCATGAAATATATTTAATGATGTGTCATTAAATAATAATGAGAGTTCTAAATTAATTTTAGAAATTAAATCAAATATGATTAGGAATAAGAATCAAAGATATGGACGAGTAAGGGGAGAGAGTTTTTGGCTGAATTCCCTAAGTGAATAGGGTCATGGGTTTGACCCAGCTTAAGCCCATTTATAACCTGTATAAATAAGGCTAAACAAACCCTAATCACTTAACCCTAACCCTAGTTAATTTTCGGCCAACACTCTCTCTCTCCCCTTTGTGTTTCTCGGCCGAAATCCCCAACAAAGAAAAGAAAAATTGTTTTGCCAATCTTTCATCTTTAATTCCTAATTGTTCTTAAGAGCCCACACTCATACTCTCAATAATTTCCTAGTGTATTATTGTTGATTCATTACTTGTGGTGTTTGGAATAATTTTGTGAATTGTTTTGACGTTTTAAAACTGTTTTAAAAGCTTTCAGCCAGCCCAAAACATCCCTAGGACGATCTGGGCTCATTCCGGTGAGTTCCCCAGCCTCCAGCGATCCAATCCGGCGAAGGTTCCCTGTCAGGCGAGCTTCAATCCGGCGAGGTGATCCAATCCGGCGAGGTGCTCCAGTCCGGCGAGGCGAATCCGGCGAGGCGCTCCAGTCCGGCGAAGGGACTCCTGTCAGGCGAGTCCAATCCGGCGAGGTGCTCCAGTTCGGCGAGGGAAATCCGGCGAAGCTATCCGGCGAGGCGTCCCAGAGATCTCCAGTCCGGCGAGGCTTCCCAGTCCGGCGAGACTCCCCAGTCCGGCAAGCTCCCTGTCAGGCAAAAAATTCCAATCCGGCGAGGCTACCCGCTGGCATCTATTCCGGCGACCCTCCCCAGTCCGGCGAAGACATTCCTAGGCAATCCGGCGAGGATATTTTCTCCGTTTTGAACGTGACGTGGCATTCCGACGATAGCTAGCAATGTCGAGGTTGTTTACAACCTTTAATGTAAGTATTTTCTCAATTAAATAATTAAATATAAATGATATAAATGTTATATAAGTTATTAGTTTAATTTATTTGATTGAGCAAGTGAATTATAAATTGTTTATAATTGTTTGATAAATTTTAATGTCTTAGGTTGTTAAATATATTGAAATTAATTTTAATATATTAGATCTAATTATAATTTTCCGCCACATAGGATGTGTTTTATAATTAATATTGTTTAATCGTTAAATAAATTCCAACAAATATTACATGGATGCTTGCCCACATCATTACTAGATGCTTGCTTTAATCCATAAACAGACTTAAGCAACTCACAAACCTCGGTGTCTTGATCACCTTCCACGAAATTTTCTGGTTGAGGCATGAAAATGACATCGTCAAGATTTTCATTCAGAAATGCAATCTTGACATCCATTTTCCGGATCTCATCATCGAGAGCCGGAGCTATGGATAGAAGGATGTGGATGGACTTAACCGTTAGTCACTAGTTGTGCTTTGAACTTCTTAATGTTCCCATCCGGACCCTATTTCTTCTTATAGATTCACCTACACCCTACGAGTTTAACCCCTTCAGGTAGGTCTACAAGTTTCCAGACTTCGTTGACATACATCGCATGCATCTCAACTTTCATGACGCCAAGCCAAAGGTTTAATTTAGAACCAGCCATTGGTTGACTATAGGAAACATGGTCATCCATGTCAGAGACGGCTACGAGAGTATCACCATAAGACATGTACTTGTCGGGCTTATGAGAAGCCCTCCCACTACGTCGAAGTACTACTTGACGAGATTCTGAATTGTTAGGTTGAGTTTTAACTGCTGTAAGAACAACTCTTACAGATGAGGTAGAAGCTTCCCCACCCAACTTTTCTTCAAGCACAATTTTGCATCTAGGTTTCATATTCTTCATAAAGTTCTCCTCAAGGAAACGAGCATTAGTACTAACAAACGTTTCATTTTCCACGGAACTATAGAATGTGAAACCTTTGGTTTCCTTTGGATATCCAACGAACACACATAATTCTGGCCTACTAGCCAACTTGCTAGTCTTTTTCCTTAGCACATGTGCAGGACAACCCCAAATTTTGATGTGGCTTAAACTAATGAGTAACTCATCATTGATCCAACCATCTCCATTAGGGTTCGATTCCTTCTCTCTGACACTCTGTTATTTTGAGGTGTGCCAGGTGTAGTAAGCTGAGAAGCGATACCTTTTTCTTTAAGAAATTCATCGAACTCTTCAGACAAGTACTCACCAACTCGATCGGATCGAAGATTTTTATTTTTTTGCTTATCCACAACTGCCCGGAATACCTTAAATACGTTAAAGGTCCCAGATTTGTGTTTGAGCAAATAGACAAATCCATACATTAGAATGTACTAGTACCAGTAAATCAGTGGCTCTTCGATCTTTATCAGAGAAATATCGCTTTGTCATTTTTCCTTCTATACAGGATTCACAAGTCAGTAGTGAGCCTATTGCAGAGGCTTGGAGTGGACCGTCCCTTACAAGTCTCTTAATACTATCTAGACTAATATGGACAAGTCTTAAGTGCCAAAGATGTGTTGATTTTATTAGATCAGATGAGTCATTAAGTTTGATCCTCTTTGGTTCCCTAACTAGATCATTATCTATTTCAGTGTCTAACAACAAATGTTATGTAGGATAAAGATAGTACAAACATTCTTCATACAAGCATTAATGACAAACGAATTGGAAAAAGAAATGAAAATTCCATTATCAATAAACTTTAAATAATAATTTTGCTCAACAATTTGAGCTATAAATAATATGTTTTTCCAAAGGAAGGAACAAAATACACATTATTCAAATTTAAAATTTTGTCTTCAAAAGACCATGTCACAGATCTCACAGCCTTAGCAGACACCAAGTTCCCATCACCCCATTTGAAGCAGGAGTAGCCATCCTCTAAGCTTTTGCTTTTCCTGAAACCATTCACGGAACAAAAAATATGGTTAGTAGGGAATCAAGAATCCACGATGATACATTATCAGCTACTAAACAAGTTCCGGTAATAAGTAAAATACCTTTTCCTTTAGCCTTGAGGTAGGAAGGACAATTACTACGGCAGTGTCCGGGCTAATTGTAATTGTGACAGTTGTCCTTAGACTTGTCCACCTTGATAGCCCGGGGTGCCTTCTTCTTCTGAACCTTGATAACGTTCTTCTTATCGGCTCTATGAGGTCTCTTCTTAGATCTATAGCTGGAAGCTTTGTGCTCAGTAGCATGAGTCTCTCCATTAGTCTCTTTTTTCTTTAAGAGTCCCTCAGCGGTGTGAAACTCCTTCATTAGCTCGGTAACAGTGTACCCTAGCTTATTCATGGAGTAGTTCAGCTTGAAAGTATCAAAAGATTCAGGGAGAGTTTCCAAGATCATATCTATTTTGGTAGCTCCATTAATACCTGATCCAAGGATTTCCATGTACTTGAGATAACTTATGATCAACATCATGTATTCTCTAACAGGAGTCCCAGCTTTAAACTGTCGAAGCGCTTGTTGTATAACCTGAAGCCCTTGCCCTCCAAAAAACTTTTGGAGATTTTGGAGCATGTCATAGGCCGACCCAATATCACGATGTTTTTGTTGCAACACATTGTTCATCGATGTTAAAATATAGCACCTCACAATCTCATCGGATCGGAGCCAGGCCGCTAGGGTGTCCGTTTCCTCTAAAGTTGAATCATCATTCGTTTCAGGAGGACATGGGGTTGTGAGTATCCATTTGTGCTTGTCCATAGTAAGGACGATGTCTAGGTTACGTTTCCAATCTACGTAGTTTTCCCCTTCCAGCTTATTTGAGGAAAGAATAGTTGACAGATGGTATAGAGACATATTGCTAAAAATTGAAACAATTTATGATTCGTCTTTGGTTTAGGATTTTAAGTTGAGAGATGAATTATGAATGAAAATAAACTTTACTCCTTTGAGGGAAGGCCGCAAAAAGTCGTCTTTCATAAGTAAATGACACATCGTTAATGCATAGTAATAATGTCAATACATCAATGTTTGACTAGCCACCTTATAAAAAGTTTGATCACTCAAAATTCTAGAGATTGAGTCTAAGTGTGTAACCAACCACTTAGGTCAAGATCTACTTTTAAAACAATCCACCAAGGGGAGGCCTTGTCTCATTGTTTCACTTTCGAATGTAGCTCTACAACAATTAGTCTAACGACAATTGCACTTATCATTAGTGTTGGGGGATCTTGGGTTGCAAACACCAAGTACAACCCTCCCACTTAGTTTTTAGAGTTGACATATCTTCTCTTGTACGCTTGGAAACATGTTTCCATGAGTATAGAGAGACACAATGGAATTCTAGGAAAAAGCCGTAAAATGATATTTGTTGATAGGAGAGCAGGGTTAATGCACTAAGGCACAAGGAACGTACTCGAGAATTTTTTCCTAATTTTTCACTAAGGAAAGTGTGTTAGAAACATTGCCTAACTTTTCTACTTGGAAGTTTTGAGATTATAAATCTCCCTAAAACTAGTTTATATATATTCTTGTCATCTTCTTTTAAGGCATCTTTATGGTGGTTGTTCTCGCTGAAATTTAGATAACGTTCAGAGACCTTGGCGGTCAGATCCCCGCTCGGGGTGAGTGAACCTCGCTTCAGCCTTAGTGTGTCGGATCCGGTGTCCCGGATTGTCTCTTAGCTGTCGTGTGATCTTCGAGTCATTCTGTTATCTGAAAAGAGTAAACAGACGTGAACATAGAAGGGAAAACAGAAGGGGGCCTCTCTTTACCTCTTTGACGCTCAACATTAGCAAAATTTGGGTGGAGTTATAAGATGATAAGGAGGGATCAACGAGATCGAGGGAAACAGAGATACTTGGGTCAGTTTTGCTTCGAGGCTCGAGTCTTGGATATTAGGGAACTATTCCGGTCAGAAGTAGTTCCTTGCTTTACCTCATGTGGGATATAAAGCAGAGAGAGAGGGAGAGAGAGAGAGAGAGAGAGAGAGAGAGAGAGAGAGAGAGAGAGAGAGAGCTATGTCTTTAGCAGGATTTCGGGTGCAAAGTTGCTTGTACCTTTTGTGAAGGGTGAAAGGGGCTATTTATAGCCTCAAGGGAGGCCTTGGGGCCGACAAAATACCTTATAAACAAGTGTAATATCAGAGGACGTCTGGGCCCTCTTCGTGGACATCTAAGAAGGCCCATCAGCCGGCCAGAGACCTTATGCAAATGGCTGGACGTCCAAGGGGACCCATCCGGCCGGCCTGGGGCCTTGGGCCAATAGCTGGACATCCAGAGAACCCAGCCGGCCGGCCAGGGTCCTTGCCATGCTACGTGGACGTCCAGGAAGGTCCACCGGCCGGCCAGGGGTCTTAAGCCAAGGGCTGGAGGTCCAAGGGGATCCAGCCAGCCGTCCAAGGGCCCTACCTCGCTGGGTGGACGTCCAGGGTGGCCCACCGACCGACCAGTGGCCTTAGATGAATAGGTGGACGTCCAAGGGGACCTAGCCGACCGGCCAGAGGCCATGTCACGCCAAGTGGATGTCCAAGAAGGTCCACCGGCCAGCCAGGGGCCCTATGCCGCGATTGGATGTTCGGGGCGCCTTGAGGCATGCTAGGGACGTCCGAGGCGTGCTCGAAGACATTAGGTCGGGCCTTCGGCAACCGTGGATTGAAGGAAAACTTCATATAAAATCTCCAATGTTATAGTTTTGTTCACCAACGTTGACGTAGATAATGCGGCTACCAAATTAGCCCCCCGCGTTTAGCTTTGAGCGGGAGATCGACGATGAACTACAATCTTCCCCTGTCGTCCAACCACAGACGTCAGACGTTTTCTGGCGAGTCGGGCCAGCGAGCGTGGCATAAGGCGTCCTAGGCAGAGGCATCGGTCAGGTAATATAAGCCGCTCTATTATTTTATTAATTTCCTTATTCCTTTTTAGACATGAGTTCCCCGCCTGTCCCTATCATTGTAGGACTTTAGATGAATTTGTCGAATCACTCCTACTCGTTCCCGGAGAGAACAATCCAAACTTTTTATCATTTCCTACTTCCTTCTCTTCGGATACCAATTTCCCCTTCCCATGTTCCTTCGACGACGAGACTTTGAACATTTGGATGGCGTCCGAAGGAGATTACGTCGCAGAGAACAATGCCACGGAGGCCGGGGCCGCGACCCTGGCTGAGATGGCCTTGGGGAGGAGTCGCGAGCGAGAGTCCATCCAAGGAGGCGGCCCCGCACACGACTGCATGGTCGAAGGGACCTAGTCAGCGACTCTCGGGGAAGGGGAGGTCAGGATCTTCAACGATGAGTTGATCAGCAAGGAGGTTGGAGGCGTCGTCGGAGACTGCGTAGCCGGAGGGCTCAACTCCCGCCCTAGGAACTTGCCCATGTATGTCTCCAAGCTCCTTGTGAGAGGACCCTCAGAGACCGGCGAACTCGGCTATGGCGTCACTAGCCATGGTCTTGCAGGGGGAGGGGGGCTCGGGAGAGGCGCCTTGCTGGCGCCCTAGCATGCGATGGGCCTGGCCCGATCTGCGCACCTTCCGTGGACGTCCGGGCCCTCAGGGACGCCTTAGCGGATGTTCGGGCCCGCGCACGTTGGTCACTGGGAGGTTGGGTCACGCTCCAAGCTTTGGTGGATGACCATTGGCTCATCCCAAGCCCGCAGAACGTCCAGGCCCTCCCCCAGGATCCGCATGATGTCCAGGCCCTCGCCCAATGCTCGTAGGATGTCCACGCCTTCACCCAGGCCTCACAGGTCATTTGGGCCCTCGCCTAGGCCTCACAGGACGTTCGGGCCCTGGCCCAAGGCTCGCAAGATGTCTAAGCCCTCGTCGAGGCCTCACAGGACGCCTGGTCGCATTCTCCCCGCCTCGGAAACTCACCAGGAGACCGCCGTGGTCTCCAAGTCGTGATCATGGCAGCCGTTCTCTGAGCAGAGAGGCTATTTTAGTGAGTGAGGGATGCGCCCCGCCCTTGACGGCGCTCGAAGATGGGGAGAGGACTCGTGCCTTCCCTATTGTGGGCTCACGAGTTCAAGGATCGTTTTCGTGCGACAAAATTGACGCACCACTGCACTTGTCCCTCACAACCATCGAAAATCTCCACAATGCAAACGGCGTTCCGGCAAATATCAACATTCTTCATCCACTCGTGGGCGATTGGTCGAGTTTTCCTCGAGAAGGGTTTGCCGCTATCCACGTGGCGAGTCTCTGCGGAGGACTCAGACTGGCCTTCCAACCCATTGTCCAAGAAATTATTTCTTGATTGGGAGTCGATGCGATTAAAATGTTTCCGTCTTTTTATCGGATGGTCGCCGCTTGCCACATGATGTTTTTTCGCGACAAGAGGCGCGATGTGACAACCGGCGAGGTGTTGGAGTATCTCATCATTGTGGAGGTTCCTGCCAGGGCGGGTTTATACAAGGACTATCATTAAAAATAGCTTCCCGTCGTTACCAATGCGGCGGCAAAACTTTGATACCAGTGGGTGCGGGTCTCCGAAGCGGATTTTGGTGCAGCTTTGCTCGACTTTGGTCCCGAGAGGATCTCCGAGTTGGCGAAGAACCCAGACGTCACCGAACTTGGGAAAGTAGTTCGGAGGCTTCCGAACTCTAGACGCCAAACAACTATATTCGAGTATTCCATATGATGGCGACCGTCGAGTGATTCGTCACTTCTATCTCCCCGCTTCCCCGACCACATTCCCGGGGGTGACATGATTCTAATTTGGGATCTGAAGATGATGCCCCTTCCACCGAGCGTTCTTGTGGTATGAGGAACTCATTATTATTGTTTTATGCCTCTTTTCCTTACTGGACGGTTCTTGTTTCAGGTGGATCTAGTTTCGGGTGGATCTTTGCAGAGGAGTCCTCGTGCGGACGTGGACGTTCCTTAGCCCTCTCTTGACCCACATGCAGCTGCGAGGGCCAGGCTCACGGAGAGGCAGGTGCGGACCGCCCCATCGATCCCGACGGGAGGAGGCGACAACCCACCTCCAAAATGCCTCGTCGTTTCCCCTGTCGATGAGGCGCCTTCGAGCTCTCAACGCCCGGTTAACCCTACCTTGGCGGCCGGCGGAGGATCCATCTTTCTGAAGGAAGCGACCAGCCTGGGAGATTGGAGCTCCTGAGGCCTCATGGACTCTTCCGCACGGTGCTTCAAGGAACTTATCGGGGTCAGCGATATGGAATTCTTTCACCAAGGGACTCGTGATACCCGCAAGGTTTGCCTTTGGTTTCCTTCTACTGTTTATATCCTATATTTATGCAATTTTTTTTCTCACAGGCGTTGATGCTCCACGAGCGGATCGAGCTACTGATGAAGGAGGCGACGGGCCGAGAGAAGGCTTTAATGGATACTAGAAATAAAAAAATGTCTACACGCTGAGGCTTTGGTGTTGGCAGAGATGCCCACAAGAAAATTATTTATTTGCATATCGATGTAATATAAATCTCTCTCGAGTCCTTATTGTAATATGCTGATTAAATTAATAAAAGTTAAAACGTTCATTCATTTTTCAATTGTTTGAAGATTTATGATATTCAATAGTCTTATAGTCCTTAATCAAACCTAATGACGTATGAACAGACAAATGTGGATTTGCGTGAACAAATTCTTCATGGTTTGCTTAAAACAAAATATTCACAATCTAAAGATCAACGGACTATTGATCCTATTATGATTGTTGGAAGAATCTATGATGTATGGTTACGAGGCATAGAGAGTTAGAAACTCTATAGTTCTTCCAGTGTATCTTCTGAAGATACTGAATTGACCAGTGCACCTTTAACGACAATGTAAGAACAAATCATTTAACATCTTCTGTCTCAAGGTCACTATGTATGAATTGTATCCTGCTTACCTTAATCCTGAAATGAGACATGTCATTTCATAACTTCAATAAGTTACACTCTAGATCCAAGTTTGTGAACTAGATGCGCTCTATTTGTGATATATTGGATTATGAAGTTGACATTAGTATACTTTGTGAAGTTCTCATAGATATGGAACTCATGTACAAGATTGCTGAAATGCAATATATATAATCTCATGCTTTATTACTTAAATTGTGAATAAATGAACCGCGCGGTATCCAAAATTAAGTAACGACTTTATTTTGATGAAACAATGTGATTTGTTAGCTCCTCGTCAATACCTTGTTTCTAACTTATTCACAATTAACAAATGAGTTGAAGAAATAACAACTACAATGATAAAACGATAATTTTATAAATCCCATCTAGTTGATGATATTCATGAAGGGTAATCATAGATAACATTTAATGGATCCACTCAACATAATTAAGTTGAATTTGAGTAGAAAATAAATTCATTTGAACCGAGAGATTCTCATTATTAACTCTTTAGTGGAGTCAGTAGATATTAAGCTAGTACTCGGAAAACGTTTGTGAACTTTTAAGTCCAAGTATAGTAGCTCAAGATTTGTTCATTTGGATCCATAACTATTACAGGTCATTAGAGTAGGATTGTTAAAGTAGAAGTTAAGTCAAAATAAGTTTAAGTGTTGAACTAGACGTTTTCTAAGCAAACGTGTAAAGGGTATTTTTGTCCACATGGACATAAAATGATATGAACGTCAAAATAAGATTTGAATATTTTCTAATGATGGAAATATAAATTATTTTCTAAAGCCGAAAAGTCGGTTGAGGCATTATGAAATTAATTTCATTATTTGTGCAATATTAATTCTACAATGTGTATTTTAAGAATTTTCTTAAAATAAATAAAGATTCATCTAGAAGGTCCCCCAAGTGTGGAATTCGGCCAAGCATCATAGAGGAGGGAGGGAGAAATATCTCTTATTATTTTGTGCATTATTGTATATTGTTAATTGCCCAAAAGAAAAGAGGAAATGACTTTCTTTGAGAATAAAACAAATGTGGTAAGTGAGGAAACAAATTTCCTTCACCAAAGCAAGAGTATGGCCGGCCATGCTGATTGAGAAAGAGGAGAGAAAATCAACTATTGTGTCACGAATACACAATAGAAAATGGTAGTTACCTTTTCTTGTATTTCATTCTCCAATAAATAGAGGCTCATACACAATATAGACTCTTGGAATAGAAACATTAGGTTTCTCGAGTTCACGACTAGGTGTGAAGGAAACGAGCAACACGCGACGATAAACCTTTCCTAAGACTCCTCAAAAATCAAGCTACAAGAAAGTTTAGTCTCAAGTAATTTTATACTGTTTTAAATAATATGATGTTCATGCACTTTGCCTAGGTTAGTAAAATTGTTTTACCTGTGATGAAATTTTTATATTCCGCAATTAACTTGTTAATGATAATTTTTTCTTAACCCTAGACCTATTCCAACAAATGATATTAGAGCATAGGTCAAAGTATAAGCATGAACATGTTATTTAAAATCATTACCCGAAAATTGTTTTCAAAATGTATTTGGATAACGATTTTTTTTAAGACTAGAGCTTAGACAATTTCAATTTTTTGGTGCGACCTTGAAAATTAAATTGATGTTGATTTTCTACATGTTGGGGATGCTATATAAACACATTAAAATCAGTTCTTAAAGATTTTATATTTACCATCTTCAAAAATAGTTTTCTTTGACAAGTTTGAAAATTTATGTACATTGTTATACTAGTTTATTGCATTTCTAGTTTATTCAATGTTTTATATTATGTTGCTTGTTTTATTTTGTGTAAATCACTAATATTTTAAAATAACACACAATTGAAATCAAACAAACAAATAAATAAAACACTTCAATAAACTTCTTTTCTCAGACACCTTGATCCGACGTAGGTTTTAATCGTTTTACAGTTTCTGGACAACTTGTTATGGCTCAGTAAAATGGGCATTATTTTTTACTCGGGATTAAAAATTAGTGGTTATTGAAGAAATTTAAGGTACGTATGTTAGCTATCTAATGCAATTGGTTTCAGCTCAATCGGATACAGGATGTGTCATTTATGACCTTTTAAGTCCGAGGTGTACGGCAGTCCGCGAGTCCTAGATTTTTAATTCGAACTATCTCTCTAATCAGGTGGTACTTTCTCTCTATATGCTTTCCTCTCTTATGGCTACGAGGTTCCTTCGAGTTCGCAATCGCTCTAGTGTTGTCACAATGGAGTTTCAAAGACTCGTTTATGTTAGGAACTACCTCTAGTTCGACTAAGAAATTCTTAAGTCAAATAGCCTCTTTGGCTACCTTCGAAGCTGCTATAAATTTAACTTCCATAGTGGAGTCTACGATTCTAGATTGCTTTACGCTTCTCTAGACAATCGCTCCTCCATTGAAAGTGAATACTGAACCAGACGTAGACTTTAACATGTCACGATCTTCCTGAAAATTAGAATCAGTGTATCCTTGTATTACCAAGTCTTTACTTGTGTACACAAGAATCATATCCCTAGTTCTCTTAAAATATTTGAGGATGTGCTTAACATCTATCCAATGTTCTTGAACGGGGTTGGACTGGTATCTACTAACCACTCCCACTACATCGCATATGTGGGGTCTTGTACACAACATGGCATACATTAGACTTCAAACTGCTGAAGCATATGAAACTCGACTCATATCCTCCACTTCTTGAGGTGTTTTAGGACACTGCTCTTTTAATAGGGGTAACCCCGTGCACATTGGTAACAGTGCACTATGAGCATTCCTTGTCGAGAAGCGAGCAAGTACCTTATCCATATAAGTACGTTGAGACAGAGCTAGTAATTTGTTCTTCCTATCACAAATGATCTGGATTCCAAGAACAAAAGGAGCATTCCCCAAATCCTTCATTTGGAATTGTTGTGTCAGCCACTTCTTTATGTCAGACATTGCTTTGATGTCACTCCCTATAAGGATTATATCGTCTATATAAATAATTAAGAAAACAACAACTTTCTTTCAGTACTTGTATACACAAGGCTCTGAAAGGTTTTGTTCGAAACCATAGGTCTTGATTACCTCATCAAACCTTTGATTCCAGGATCTAGACGCTTGCTTCAGTCCATAAATGGATTTCAATAATTTGCAAACCTTGTGCTCTTGACCCTTTACTTTGAAATCGTGTGGTTGAGCCATACACATTTCTTCTTCCAGATAGCCATTCAAGAATCCTATCTTTACGTCCATTTGCCAAATCTCATAATCATAATGAGAGGCAATGGAACTCTGAAGGATTTAAACATGGCTACATGAGAGAAGGTTTCGTCGTAGTCGATTCCTTCTCTCTAGGTGGAACCCTTAGCCACAAGTCTAGCCTGATAGGTTTCGACCTGTCCATCAGCTCATTTCTTTCTATTGTAGATCCACTTGCACCCAATCGGTCTAATTTGATCGGGTCCATCTACAAGAGTCCAGACTGAGTTCGAATGCATAGACTCTATCTCATTTCATGGCCTCAAGCCATTTTTCTTTGTCCAAGTCGACCATGGCATCATTAAATGATATGGGGTGGTTGTCATTCGCATCCAATGCAACAACTTTTGCTTCAAAGCCCAGATATCGGTCAGGCTCTCTAGAGACCCTCCCACTATGACGAGGCAGTGCATCGCTTGGACCAACGTTTGTGTTCTCTTCTTCATCTCCTACTCTCACAAAAATTGTAGGTGGAGATGGATTCCCTTGGACGTTAGTCTTCGGGATTGGTCTAATATTTTCCTCGAGTAAGATTTTACTACGAGGTTTATGGTTTTTCAAATAATCATCTTCATGAAAAGTAGCATGAGTGGAAACAAAAGTTTTTCTATCACCAGGATCATAAAAGGTACCACCTTTTATCCCTTCAGCATAACTAACGAAGAAACATAAGTTTGTTCTAGGTTCAAGCTTGCTCGATTTCTTTTTCAAGACATGAGCTGGACCCCATACTCGGAAATAGCGCAAACCAGCATTAGCTCTGTTCCACATTCCCACAGGAGTTTTGAATATAGATTTAGATGGAACATGATTTAATATATGCACAGTTTTTTTTAATGCATAACCCTATAATGTAGTAGAAAGCAAAGAATAGCTAATCATGGATCTTACCATGTATAATAAAGTTTGATTTCTCCTTTCAGCAACCCCATTTTGTTGTGGGTTACCAGGAGCCGATAGCTGCCAAATAATTTCATGTTCCAGCATATAATTGGTGAACTCTGTATCTAAGAATTCGCCTCCCCGATCCGATCGAAATTTCTAAACAGTTTTACCAAATTGGTTTTCAACACAAGCACGAAATTCTTTAAACTTATCAAAAGTTACAGATTTTATGTGCATTAGGTAAATGAAATCGTATATGGAATAATTGTCAGTGAATGTGGCGAAATATTCATAACCGTCTCTCGCAGATTCACTCATTGGTCCGTAAACGTCACAGTGAACTAGTTACATCGGTTAGTTGACTCTTAATCCTTTTCCAGTAAAAGATCGCTTGGTCATTGTTCCTTCTATACATGATTCACAAACAGGCAGAGTTCCCACTTGGAGTTGTTTCAACGGCCCAAGCCTTGAAAGTCTCTCAAGCCTCTTATATTAATATGACCAAGTCTTAAGTGCCATAAATAGGTTTGTTCATCACTAGATATTTTAATTCTTTAAGTATAGGTGATTTAGCTACCTTAAACATTTCTATATTAAATGAACGTTTAATTTTAGGAGTTAAAACATATAAACCATTGCATAAGTATGTTGGAATAGGTCTAGGGTTAATTTTTTTTTTTATCATTAATCATATTAATGGCATAATACAAAAATTTCTTTTACTAGTAAAACAATTTTTACTAACCTAGATAAAGTACATATACATGTTATAAATTAAAAACATTATTTAATCTACTTGAGTACTAACCTTTCTTGTGTCTTCAAACTTGAAGCATCTTGGGAAACGTTGATCTTCTCTTCTAGCATTCTTTCAAACCTAAACGAGAATTTAAGAAACCTAAGGTTTCTATTACAAGAGTCTATAAAGGTTTAGAAGGATTTATTTGTGGGCACAATTATACAATATGAACCAAGAAAAATTCTTGGATCATAAGCTAATTCTCTAGATCAAGTATGGATCTAGGTGCAAAATAAAAAGGAGTATTTTATAGAGAGAGAGAGAGAGGGTCGGCCAAGAGCAAGAGAGAACAAGGCAAAATCTTAACCTCTCACATCTCTATGTGAGGCTCTATTTATAGGAGAAGGAAAAATCTATAAAGGTCAATTATTCTTCATGAAAGAATAATGTATTCATGACACAACATTTGAATTTCCCTTCCCCTTTGTCTCTAAGGATGGCCGGCCATACACCTCAAGCAAGGAGGAAATTTGTTTCCTCACTTAGCTTATTTATTTCCTTCTCAAGGAAATTCATTTCCCTTTTCCTTTTGGGTAATTATCCTTATAATTAAACGAAAATAAAACTCTCCTCTTGATGCAGTCTTTGGCCGAAATTCTACCTAGGGGGAGCTTCTAGATGCTTCCTTATTTCTTTTAAGACAATTCTTAAAATACCCATTGTAGAATTATAATTGCACAAATAAAAAAAATTGATTTCATAATGCCTTAAACGACTTTTCGGCTTTAGAAAATAATTTATATTTTCATCATATGAAAATATTCAAAATCTTATTTTGACATTCACATCATTTAATGTCCATGTGGACAAAAATACCCTTTAGACATTTTCCAAGAAAAGTCTAGTTCAACATTTGAACTTATTTTGACTTAGCTTCTAGTTTAATAATCCTACTCTAATGACCTGTAATAGTGACCTTATGGATCCAAATGAACATATCTTGAGCTCCTATACTCGGACTCAAAATTCACAAACCTTTTCCAAGTATTAGCTTAATGTCAACTGACTCCACTAAAGAGTTGACACTGAGAATCTCTCGGTTCAAATGAGTTTATTTTCTACTTAATTTCAACTTAATTATATTGAGTGGATCCATTGAATATTATCTATGTTTACACTTCATGAATATCATCATCTAGATGGGATTTCTAAAATTAGCATTTTACCCTTCTAGTTGTTATTTCCTCAACTCATTTGTTTCTTGTGACTAACTTAGAAACAACGTATTGACGAGTAGCTAACAAGTCACATTGTTTCATCCAAATAAAGTCGCTACTTAATTTTGGATACTGCGCAATTCATTTATATACAATTCAAGTAATAAAGCATGAGGTTATATATATATTGCATCTTAGCAATCTTGTACATGAATTCCATATCCATGAGAACTTCACAAAGTTGGTTCATGACATATTCAAAACTTAATATCTCACCAATACGCCTTGTCTAGATCACGTAATGGAACTAGAATTTGACTTTCTCAAATGAGATTATTAATGCTATGAAATGACATGTCGCATTTCAAGATTTAGGTAAGCATGATGCGATTCATACATAGTGACCTTGAGATAGAAGATGATAAATGGTTTGTTATTCTATTGTCTCTAAAGGTGCACTGGTCAATTTAGTATCTTCGAAAGATACACTGGAAGAACTATAGAGTTCCTAACTCTCTATGCCTCGTAACCAGACATCATAGTTTCTTCAAACAATCATACTGGGATCAATAATCCGTTGATCTTTAGATTGTGAATATATCGTTTTAGTCAAACCATGAAGAGTTTGTTCACGCAAATCTACAGTTGTCTCTTCATACATTATTAGGTTTGATTAAGGGCTATAAGACTATTGAATATCATAAATCTTCAATCAAACTAAAAAGGAATGAATGAACGTTTCAACTTTTATTGATTTAATCAGCAAATTACAATAAAGACTTTATAAAGATTTATATATTACATCAATATGTAAATAAACAATCTTCTTGTGGGCATCTCTGCCAACAAACTCCCACTTGACTTAAAGAAGATGAGAGTAGTCCTTCTTGCTTAATCCGTCTCGATGTTGGTCGAAGACCTTGTTGGATAGGGCCTTGGTGAAAGGATCTGCAAGGTTGTCCACCGTTGAGATCTTCTTCACCTCCACGTCTCCATGCTGCACGAGCTCTCTAATCAAATGGTATTTCCTCTCAATATGCTTAGAGCGCTTATGGCTTCTAGGTTCCTTTAAGTTAGCAACAGCCCCACTGTTATTACAATAAAGTGTTATGGGCTCGTTGACATTTGGAACAACTTCCAAATACTTAAGGAATTTTCTAAGCCATACAGCCTCTTTGGATGCTTCACAAAGCCACATATTCTGCTTCCATGATGGAGTCAGCAATGCAAGATTGCTTGATACTCCTCCAAACTACAGATCCACCATCCAGGATGAACACAGATCCTGAAGTGGATTTCCTGGAATCCTTATCTGCCTGAATGTCAGAATCGGTATACCCCGTCATAGTGAGGTCAGTACCTGAATATGTAAGCATCAGGTTCCTAGTTCTCCGAAGATACTTAAGAACATGCTTATCACCACCCAGTGCTCGAGTCCAGGATTTGATTAGAAACGGCTAACTACGCCAACGGCAAAACATATATCCGATCTAGTGCACAACATAGCATACATGAGACTTCCTACGGCTGAAGCATAGGGAATCTTTCTCATTTCTTCAATCTCTTGTGCAGTCTTGGGAGACTGGTCCTTAGAGAGTGAGACTCCATGTCTAAAGGGGATTAGGCCTTCTTGGAGTTTTGCATAGCGAAGCGATCCAATACCTTATCTATATAAGATGCTTGGGAGAGCGACATGGTCCAGTTCTTTCGATCTCGAAAGATCTTAATACCCAGAATGTACGCAGCTTCTCCTAGATCCTTCATATCAAACTGCTTAGCTAACCAGATTTTAACCTCAGATAAATTTCCTACATTATTAACAATGAGTAGTATATCATCGACGTATAGTACCAAAAATACAACCTTGCCCTCGTGTATCAACTTATAGACACAAGGTTCATCTATTGACTATTCAAAACCGAAGCCTTTTATAGTTTCATCGAATCTATCCATGATCTAGATGCTTGCTTTAATCCATAAATGGATTTGAGCAATTCACAAACCTTGTTCTCTTGATCACTTTCCATGAAACCGTCTAGTTGAGCCATGAAAATGCGCTCGTCAAGATTGCCATTCAAAAAGGCAGTTTTGACATCCATCTACCAGATCTCATAATCGAGAGCGACAGCTATGGATAGAAGTATACGGATGGATTTAAGCATTGCGACTGGCGAGAAGGTTTCTTCATAATCGATACCTTCCTTTTGGGTATAACCCTTAGCCACTAGTCGCGCTTTGAACGTCTCAATATTCCCATCCGGACCCATTTTCTTCTTATAGATCCACTTACACCCTACAAGTTTAACCCCTTCAGGTAGGTCTACAAGTTTCCAGAATTTGTTGACATACATCGAATGCATTTCAACTTTCATGGATCAAGCCAAAGGTTTGATTCAGAACCAGCCATTGCTTGGCTGTAGGAAACAGGATCATCCATGTCAGCGACGGCTACGAGAGTATCGCCATAAGACTTGTACCTGACAGGCTTTTCAAAACCCCTCTCACTACGTCGAAGTACTACTTGACGAGGTTCTGAATTGTTAGGTTGCGTTTCAGTTAGGGTAAGAACAGTTCTTACAGATGAGGCAGAAGCATCCTCACCCAAATTTTCTTCAAGCACAATTTTGCTTCTAGGTTTCGTATTCTTCATATAGTCCTCCTCAAGGAAACGAGCATTAGTGCTAACAAACGTTTTTTCGTCCTCGGGACTATAGAATGTGAAACCTTTGGTTTCCTTTGGATATCCAACGAACACGCATAATTCTGACCTACTAGCCAACTTGCTAGTGTTTTGGCTTAGCACATGTGCAGGGCAACCCCAAATTCTGATGTGGCTTAAACTAGCTTTACGCCCAGTCCATCGTTCATAAGGAGTACCAGGGACCGTCTTAGAAAGAACTTGGTTCAGAATATATGCGGCAGTTTCGAGGGCATATCCCCAAAAGGAATTAGGGAGTGATGAGTAACTCATCATTGATTTAACCATATCCATCAAAGTTCGATTCCTTCTCTCTGACACTCCGTTTTATTGAGGTTTTCCAGGTGCTGTAAGATGAGAAGCGATACCTTCTTCTTTCAGAAAGTCATCGAACTCTTCAGACAAGTACTCACCACCTCGATCAGATCAAAGGGTTTTGATCTGTTTGCGAGTTTTCTTTTCCACTAAAGCCCGAAAAACCTTAAATACATTAAAGGTTTCGGATTTGTGTTTGAGCAAATAGACAAATCCATATCTTGAGTAATCATCGGTAAAAGTATCGAAATATTCGTATCCTCCTCGTGCCTAAATTCTGAGCGGACCACATACATCTAAATGTATTAGTTCCAAGAGCTCAGTGGCTCTTCGACCTTTATCAGAGAAAGGTCGTTTGATCATTTTTCCTTCTATACAGGATTCACAAGTCGGCAATGAGCCTATTACAGAGGCTTTGAGTGGACCTCCCTCACAAGTCTCTTAATCCTATCTAGACTAATATGACCAAGTCTAAAGTGCCAGATATGTGTTGATTTTATTAGATCAGAGGATTTATTAAGTTTGATCCTCTTGGGTTCCCTAATTAGATCATTATCTATTTCAGTGTCTAATAGCAAAGGTTGTGTAGGATAAAGATAGTATAAACCATTCTTTAAACATGCATCAGTGACAAATGAATTGGAAGAAGTAATACAAATTCCATTATCAATAAAATTTAAATAATGATTATGTTCAACAATTTGAGCTACATATATTAAGTTTTTCCCAAAGGATGAAACATAATACACATTATTCAAATTTAAAGTTCTATCTTCGAAAGACAGTGTCATGGATCTCATAGCCTTAGCAGACACCAAGCTCCCATCACTCCACTTGAAGCAGAAGTCGCCATCCTCTAAGCTTTTGCTTTCCCTGAATCCATTCAAGGAACAACAAATATGGTTAGTACGTAGCAGCGGATTCAATAATCCACGATGATACATTATCAGCTAATAAACAAGCTCCGGTAATAAGTACAATACCTTTCCCTTTAGCATTGAGGTAGGTAAAAAAGTTCCTACGCCAGTGTCCGGGCTCATTGCAATGGTGACAGTTGTCCTTAGACTTGTCCACCTTGGTAGTCCGAGGCATCTTCTTCTGCTGAACCTTACTAGGGTTCTTCTTATCGGCTCTATGAGATCTCTTCTTAGATCCAGAGGTGGAGACTCTGTGCTCAGTAGCATGAGCTTCTACAGTAGTCCTCTTTTTCTTTAAGAGTCCCTTAGCGGTGTGAAGCTCCTTCATTAGCTTGGTAATAGTGTACACTCGTTTATTCATGGAGTAGTTCAGTTTGAAAGTATCAAAAGATCCAGGGAGAGTTTCCAAGATCATATCTATCTTGGTTTCTCCATCAATCTCAGATCCAAGGATTTCCATCTCGTTAAGATAACTTATGATCAGCATCATATGTTCTCTAACAGGAGTCCCTGCTTTCATACGACAGTTCATAAACTGTCGTACCGCTTGTTCCCTAGCCTGACGCCCTTGCCCTCAAACATCTCCTGGAGATTGTAGAGAATTTCATAGGCTGACCCAATATCACGATGTTGTTGTTGCAACACATTGTTTATCGATGCTAAAATATAGCATCTCGCAATCTCATCGGATCTGAGCCAGGCTGCAAGGGCGTCCATGTCCTCTTGAGTCGAATCATCATTCGTTTCAGGAGGACATAGGGTGGTGAGTACCCACTTGTGCTTGTCCACGGTAAGGACATGTTGGAATTTATTTAACAATTAAACAATATTAATTATAAAACACATCCTATGTGGCGGAAAATTATAATTAGATCTAATATATTAAAACTAATTTTAATATATTTAACAACCTAAGGCATTAAAATTTATTAAGTAATTATAAACAATTTATAATTCACAAGCTCAATCAAATAATAATAAATTATATAACATTTATATAATTATTTAATTGAGAAAGACTTACGTAAATAGTTGTAAACAACTATGACGTTGCTAGCTAACTCCGGAATGCCACGTCACGCCCAAATCCCGAGAAAAAGCTCGTCGGAATGCTCAGCAGCGTCCTCGCCGGAATGGAAGCTGTCGCCGGATTGCACAGCCCCTGGAAGCCTCGCCGGACTGGGATTTCTCGCCTGACAGGGAGCCTGCCGGAATGGGTGACCTCGCCGGACTGGGATCCTCGCCGGAATGGAGTCCGTCGCCGCACAGGGACCTGCCTGACAGGGACCTCGCCGGATTGGGAGCCTCGCCGGACTGGGAACCTCGCCGGACTGGGACTTCTCGCCGGACTGGAGATCACTGGGACCCCTCGCCTGATGACCTCGCCGGATTGCCCTCGTCGGAATGCCCTCGCCGGATTGCCCTCGCCGGATTGGATCTCCTCGCCTGACAGACAGAGTCGCCGGATTGGATCTGCCTCGCCGGATTGCCTCTGCCTCGCCGGATTGGATCCGCCTGACTGGTAGCCCTCGCCGGATTGGATCTGGGTCGCCGGAATGGGCTCCTGGGAGCTGGGAGGTCGCCGGAATGCACAGAAAACGACCTAGGGTGTTTTGTGATGGCTGAAACCTTTTTAAAACAATTTTAAAAAATTCCAAAACAGTTTTCTAAATTATTCAAACACCACAAGTGATGAATCAACAATATTACACAAGGAAAATATTGAGATCAAGAGTGTGGGCTCTTAAGAACAATTAGGAATCAAAGAAGAAAAGGGGGAAAACAATTTTCTCTCTTTTGTTTGGGGTTTTGGCCGAGAATTGCACAAGGGGGAAAGGGAGAGAGGTTGCCGAAAATCACTTAGGGTTAGCCTTATGTGATTAGGGTTTCTTAGCTTATTTATACAGGTTATAAATGGGCTTAAGCTGGGTCAAACCCATGACCCTATTCACTTAATGGAAACCGGCCAAACACTCCCTCCTTACTCGTCCATGTCTTTGATTTTTGTTCCTAAATTTATTTGATTTAATTTCTAAAATTAATTTAGAACTCTCATTATTATTTAATGACACTTCATTAAATATATTTCGTAGTTATCGAATAAGTACGAATTGAGAAACAATTTGTTTTCTTCTTTTAACATATTTAATCACTCGAAAATGTCATCATCAATATGATGTTATCTTGTGATTCAATAAACAAAATAAATAACTAGTTATTTATCGAGTTTCAAGAAAACAACTTTCCCAATATAAATCACTATTTATATTTAATGAGTAAATCAACTTTTCAAGTTCTTTTAATCTCTTCCAAGTGTCTATCATTGAGACCTCATGGACCCACATGAACGAAGCTTTAGAATAAAGTACGGACACAAAAGTTCACAAACTTTTTCCGACTTTTAATTCTTAATATTGATCGATTCCACTAAAGGACCAATATTGATAATCTCTCTGTTCATGTGCGTATCTTTTATGTTTGATATGAAGAAACAATTTCTCATACGATCCACGGAGTATATTACGATGTTACCCTTCATGTGTATCAGTAACTGAGAGGAATGTAAAATTACTGTTTTACCCCTCGAGTTATTATTTCACTAACTCCTTTGTTATTTGTGAATGAGAAAAACATAGAGTGAGATGTCTGTACATGTCACATGTTTTAATCAAAGAATGAACTCATTCAATGAATACCTGGCCAGGTTTATTCATTCACACTCTCATAACAAAGCATAGTGTGATACTAATGCATTTGCATTGTTGTTACATGAATTCCATATCTGTGAATCATGTAACCCAACATTGCATCCTTGTGACACCAACAGTCGGGTCAGATGCAACTAAAATTTAGTCATTGCCCATTGACGAATCAAATGTCACAAAGTGCAATGTCAATTACATATTCACTTCATGATTAAGGTAAGTATCATAATACTCCTTTAGTTGTGAACTTGAAGTTTCGAGTGTGTAAACAGTTTTGTCTCGAGCTTCTAAGTGTCACTGGTCTTGTTCAGTATCTTCTATAAAATACTCAGTATGAATCATAGAGTCACAACTCTCTATATCACAAGATGAGATATCATGATTCATGCTAACAATCAATAATAAGATACGATTGCTCTATCGATCTTTAGATTGCGAACAAATGGTTTCAAACTTGTCACAAGGGGTTATCTTGTCAAGTCTGTACTTAACACCCTTTTCGTTGATGACAGTTTCAGAGCATAGCTAAAACATAACTAAACACAGTCTTATAAAGAATGAACATTTATTAATATCAATGTTTCAACAAAATATAAATACATAAAGTATCTTAATGTCTAATATCTCCTTTGTGGGCACCAATCCCAACAGGACAATGTCTAGGTTACGTTATCAATCTACATAGTTATCAACTTCCAGTTTGTTTGAGGAAAGGATAGTAGAGAGGGGGTTTAGAGACATGTTGCCGAAAGTTGAAAAAATTTACGATTTGTCTTTTGTTTACGATTTTAAGTTTAATTTTATTTAGACAAGAATAAATACAAAGGTGTTATGAAAAAAATGACACTTTACTCCTTCGAGGGAAGGCTGCAAAGAGTCGCCTTTCATAAGTAAATGACACATCATTAATCCATAGTCATGATGTCAATACATCAATGCTTTGACTAGCCACCTTATAAAGAAGTTTGATCACTCAAAACTTTTTGCAGGACCTCGAGGGAGGATTACTAGAGTTTGAGTCTAAGTGTGTAACCAACGACTTAGTTCAACAAGATCTACTTTGAAAACAATCCGCCGAGGGGAGGCCTTGTCTCATCGTTTCACTTTTGAACGTAGCTATAAAAGCAATGTTAGGAGCAATGCGTCTATGCGTACTCTCCTTTAAGAGAGGGTCACGAGGGTGACTCTTAGTCTGGCGACATGTGCACTTCACATTAGTGTTGGGGAACATCAGGTTGCAAACAATAAGTACAACCCTCCCACTTAGTTTTGAAGAAAAATAAGGGGATCCTGGATTGCAATCAAGTGCAACCCTCCCACTTAATTTTTGGAAAAATGGCACGTCTACTCTTGTACATATAGGAAACATGTTTACATTAGCAAAGAGAGATATAGTGTATCACTAGAAAAAAGAATCCTAAAATCGATATTTGTGAGGAGGAAGAATGTTAATGCACTAAGGCACAAGGAACATACTCATATCTTTTTGTTTATTAATTTATTTTTCCTAAGGAAAGTGTGTAAGATTAATAAATCGTCACTTTTGCACTTGAAAGTTTTTGTGATTAAAAATCTCCTAAAAATAATATCCTCATCTTCATGACATCTTCCTTCATGGCATCTTCATGGTGGTTGAGCGTGAGAACGTCAGAAAACCACGATAGCATTGAGAAGAGGGGAGAAGGCTTGGAGTCGCAAAATCCGGATTAAAAAAATCCGGACTCGCGGACTGCCGTACACCTCGGACTTAACAGGTCATAAATGACACATCCGGATCCGATTGAGCTAAAGCCAATTGCATTGGATACCTAACTTCCGTACCTTTCATTTGGTTCAAGAACCACTAATTTTTAAGTTTCGAGAAAAGCTTTATGCCTGTTTTACTAAGCCATAACAATTTGTCCAGAAATTGAAATACAATTAAAAGTACGTCGGATTTAGGCGTAATTGGAAATATGTTTATTGAAACATTTTAGTTGTATGTTTTGATTTCATATGTGTGTTATATTAACATGTTAATAATTAAACACAATATAAAATAAACAACATAATATAAAACATTCAATAACAAGTGGAAAATCAACACAAATTTAATTTTAGAGGTTGTACCAAAAAAATTAAAATTTTGTAAGATCTAGTGTTTGAAAAAACCATTAATCAAGCAATTTAGAAAAAAATTTGCTTATAATGATTTTAAATAACATGTACATGCTTAACTTTGACCGTAGCTCTGATACCATTTGTTGGAATACGTCTAGGGTTAAGAAAAATTTATCATTAATCATATTAATGGCGGAATATAAAAATTTCTTTTACTAGTAAAACAATTTTTACTAACCTAGATAAAGTGCATATACATGTTATAAATTAAAAACATTATTTAATCTACTTGAATACTAACCTCTCTTTTGTCTTCAAACTTGAAGCGTCTTGGGAAAGGTTGATCTTATCTTCTAGCTTGATTCCTTCAAATCTAAACGAGAATTTGAGAAACCTAAGGTTTCTATTACAAGAGTCTATAGAAGTTTAGAAGGATTTGTTTGTGGGCACAATTATACAATATGAACCAAGAAAAATTCTTGGATCATAAGCTAATTCTCTAGATCAAGTATGGATCTAGGTGCAAAATAAAAAGGAGTATTTTCTAGAGAGAGAGAGAGAGGGTCGGCCAAGAGCAAGAGAGAACAAGGCAAAATCTTAACCTCTCACATCTCTATGTGAGGCTCTATTTATAGGAGAAGGAAAAATCTATTAAGGTCAATTTTTCATTCATGAAAGAATAATGTATTCATGACACAATATTTGATTTTCCCTTCCCCTTTGTCTCTAAGGATGGCCGGCCATACACCTCAAGCAAGAAGGAAATTTGTTTCCTCACTTAGCTTATTTATTTCCTTCTCAAGGAAATTCATTTCCCTTTTCCTTTTGGGTAATTATCCTTATAATTAAGCGAAAATAAAAATCTCCTCTTGGTGCACTCTTTGGCCAAAATTCTACCTAGGGGGAGCTTCTAGATGCTTCCTTATTTCTTTTAAGACAATTCTCAAAATACCCCTTGTAGAATTATAACTGCACAAATAACGAAATTAATTTCATAATGCCTTAAACGACTTTTCGGTTTTTTAAGATAATTTATATTTTCATCATATGAAAATATTCAAAATCTTATTTTGAAATTCACATCTTTTTATGTCCATGTGGACAAAAATACCCTTTAGACATTTTCTGAGAAAAAGTCTAGTTCAACATTTGAACTTATTTTGACTTAGCTTTTATTTTAACAATCCAATTCTAATGACCTGTAATAGTGACCTTATGGATCCAAATGAACAAATTTTGAGCTTCTATACTCGTACTCAAAAGTTCACAAACCTTTTCCGAGTATTAGCTTAATGTAAACTGACTCCACTAAAGAGTTGACACTGAGAATCTCTCGGTTCAAATGAATTTATTTCTACTCAATTTCAATTTAATATATTGAGCGGATCCATTGAATGTTATCTATGTTTACCCTTCATGAATAACATCAACTAGTTGGGATTTATAAAATTATCATTATACCCTTCTAGTTGTTATTTCCTCAACTCCTTTAGTACTAGTGAATAAGTTAGAAACAATGTATTGACAAGGAGCTAACAAGTCACATTGTTTCATCCAAATAAAGTCACTACTTAATTTTGGATACTTGGCAGTTCATTTATTGACAATCCAAGTAATAAAGCATGAGGTGATATACATTGCATCTCAGCAATCTTGTACATGAATTCCATACCTATGAGAACTTCACAAAGTTGGTTCATGACATCTTAATAACTTAATATCTCACCAATAGGCCTTGTCTAGATCACGTAATGGATCTAGAATTTGATTTTCAAATGAGATTATTAATACTATGAAATGACATGTCTCATTTCAGGATTTAGGTAAGCATGATGCGATTCATACATAGTGACCTTGAGATAGAAGATGATAAATGGTTTGTTCTTCTATTGTCTCTACAGGTGCACTGGTCAATTCAGTATCTTCGAAAGATACACTGGAAGAACTATGGAGTTCCTAACTCTCTATACCTCGTAACCAGATATCATAGATTCTTCCAACAATCATACTGGGATCAATAGTTCGTTGATCTTTAGATTGCGAATTCATCGTTTTAGTCAAACCTTGAAGAGTTTGTTCACGCAAATCTACATTTGTCTCTTCGTACATTGTTAGGTTTGATTAAGGGCTATAAGACTATTGAATATCAAAAATCTTCAATCAAAATAAAAAGAAATGAATGAACGTTTCAACTTTTATTGATTTAATCATCAAATTACAATAAGGAATTTATAAACAATTTTCTTGTGGACATCTCTGCCATCAAAGTGAGCATCACATAATTTTTTTTATCAAAAGAAACACTAATAGAACTTTCATTCATAGACAAAGAAAATTTATGTATAAGTAACTCATAAGTTGAAATTAAGTTTCAACAGAAACAAGGAATAAAATAAACTGAATCTTATATCAAATATATAATTTCAAAATGGAGTCGAACTATTCCCAAAGCTTTAGCCGTGGCGCACTCTCCGTTCCCCACTCTAAGCTGTAGTTCGTCTCCCCTTAGTTCTTTCCACGAGTTAAACACTTGTAAAGATGTACACACGTGATTACTAGTCCCGAATCAATTATCTAGGACGACAATGAATCTCCAGCATAAAATGCCTCTAATACATGACTCAGGGGTCAAGCCTACTTCTTCATCATCGAAGATATCTATGTATGAAGGATCTCTCACTACGAGAACATTCTCTAGTGGTGTTGATACATGGGAGTAGTCATCTGTTGGTATTGCCATATAATAAAGCAATTGAGTGACGCAAGGTTGCCTTATCAGCCATCTCTCCAACTCATGAGTTTACCACGGATCATTTTCATGACGTACTTAGAGAACCTTCCTCGGAAGTCCTCTTTAAAGTCGGAGTACTCATCAGAGAGCGATTCAATAACAATTGCAACTTGAGTAGCTTCTTCTATCTGTGTGCCACACATACCGATAACAACCATTCTATCAGTCAATGACTTCATGTAGTCGATGGCACACTATCCCACTTGCATCTTTGTATCCATTATATCTGTTGGGTTTGGTGCCCACAAATGAGATATTAGACATGGAAATACTTTTGTATTTGATTTTGCTGAAACATTAATAAAATTAAATATTCATTCTTTATTATTTTTGTGTTTATGTATGAATGCTACGCCCTGAAACTTTTATCAACGAAAGCGGTGCTAAGTACACACTTGACAAGATAGCCCATTATGACTAGTTTAAACATTTGTTCACAATCTTAAGATCGACAGAGCAATCGAATCTAAGTAATGATTGTTTGAATGAATCATGATATCATACCTTGTGATATAGAGAGTTGCGACTCTGTGTTTCATTCTTGATATCTTATAGAAGATATTGAACAAGACCAGTGATCCTCTAAAGGTCGAGATAAAACCGTTTAATCACTCGAACCTCCAAGTGTAGGAATAGACCTAGGGTTAAGAAAAATTATCATTAATCATATTATTGACGGAATATAAAATTTCTTTACAAGTAAAACAATTTTACTAACCTAGGCAAAGGGCATGAACATGTATAAATTTAAAAACATTATTTAAAGTGATTTGAGTGCAAACCTTTCTTGTACCTTGATTCGGAGGAGTCTTGAGAAAGGTTGATCTTCTTGTATGGCTCGATTCCATCAAACCTAAACGTGAACTCGAGAAGCCTAAGGTTTCTATTACATGAGTCTTTAGAGATTTATAAGGATTTGTGTGTGGGCACAATTAAACACAATAGCTCAAGAACAAGTCTACGAGCTAGAGAGCTAATTAAGCCTAAGTCTAATGAGGACTTAGGTGCCAAAATAAAAAGGGATTTCTGGAGAGAGAAGGGGTCAGCCAAAAAGAGAGGGACGAGAGTAAGAAAGCTTATTTTCACTCTATGTGAGACTATATTTATAGGAGAAGGAAAATCAAGAAAGGGTAATAACCCTTTTCAATTGTGCATTAATGACACAATATTTGATTTTCTCTCCACTTCTCCCTTGTACATGAACGGCCATCTATATGCTTTGGTGCGGGAAATTTATTTCCTCAGTTAGCATATTTATTTCATTCTCAATGAAATTCATTTCCTCTTTTCCTTTTGGGTAATTATCTTTATAATTAAAGACAAATAATTCTCTCCTCCTTGGTGTATTTTGACCGAACTCTACACTAGGGAAGGGCATCTAGATACTTCCATATTTCTTTTAAGACAATTCTTAAAATACCAATTGTAGAATTAATATTGCACAAATAATGAAATTAATTTTATAATGCCTCAAACGACTTCTCGGGTTTAGAAACTAATATATATTTCCATCGTATGAAAATATTCAAAATCATATTTTGACATTCACACCATTTTATGTCCATGTGGACAAAAACACCCTTTAGAAATTTTCCGAGAAAACGTCTAGTTCAACACTTGAACTTGTTTTGAGTTAGCTTCTCGTTTAACAATCCTACTCCAATGACATGTAATAGTGACCTTATGGATCGAAATGAAAAAAGCTTGAGCTTCTATACTCGGACTCAAAAGTTCACAAATCTTTCCCAAGTATTAGCTTAATGTCAACTGATTCCACTAACGAGTTGACACTGAGTGGATCCATTAAATTTTATCAATGTTTACCTTTCATGGATATCATCAACTAGATGGGATTTATAAAATTACCATTTTATCCTTCTAGTTGTTATTTCCTCAACGCCTTTGTTACTTGTGAATAAGCTATAAACATTGTATTTACGAGGAGCTAACAAGTCACATTGTTTCATCCAAATAAAGTCGCTACTTAATTTTGGATACATCGCGGTTCATTTATTCATAATCCAAGTAATAAAGCATGAGGTGATATATATTGCATTTCAGCAATCTTGTACATGAATTCCATATCTATGAGCACTTCAAAAAGTCGGTTCATGACATCTTCATAACTTAATATCTCACAATTTATTCTAGTCTAGATCACTTAATGGATCTAGAATTTGCTTTTCTCAAATGAGAATATTAAAGCTATGAAATGACATGTCTCATTTCAGGATTTAGGTAAGCACGATGTAATTCATACATATTGACCTTGAGACTGAAGATGTTAAATGGTTTGTTCTTACATTGTCTCTAAAGGTGCACTGGTCAATTCAGTATCTTCGGAAGATACACTGGAAGAACTATAGAGTTTTTAACTCTCTATGCCTCGTAACCAGACATCATAGATTCTTCCAACAATCATACTAGGATCAATAGTCCGTTGATCTTTAGATTGCGAATATTTCATTTTTAACAAAAGCATAAAGAGTTTGTTCACACAGATCTACATTTGCCTATTCATACATTATTAGGTTTGATTAAAGATTATAAGACTATTTAATATCATAAATCTTTAAAAAGAAAAGAAAAAGGAATGAATGATCGTTTCGAATTTTATTAATTTAATCAGCATTTACAATAAGGACTTATAAAGATATATATTACATCAATATGTAAATAAATAATCTTCTTGTGGGCATCTCTGCTAACACCAAGATCACATACGAGGGGTATTTTGGTACTTACTTAAATCCTGACGTGAATGCATAATCGATGTGACACCTTATGACATTTGTTTTTCAATAGGCAATGGCTAAGTTATAGTTACATCTGACTAGACAGTTAGTGTCATAACGTTGTCATATTGGATTATGTGATTCACAGACACGGAATTCGTGTTGAAACAATGCTAATGCATTAGTATCACACTATGCTTTGTTTTGAGAGTGTGAATGAATAAACCTGGCCAGATATTCTTCGAATAGAACATTCTTTTATTAAAACATGTTACATGTAACGACATCTCACTTTATGTTTTTCTCATTCACAAATAACAAATGAGTTAGTGAAATAATAACATAGGGGTAAAACGATAATTTTACATTTCTCTGATTTACTGATACACATCAAGGGTAATATCGTAAAGTACTCTTTGGATCGTGTGAAGAATTTTTTATGTCACATCAAATGGAAAACAAACACATATGAACTTAGAGAGTTTCAATATTAGTCCTTTATTGGAATCGACTAATATTAAGAATTAAAGGTCAAAAAAAGTTTTTGAACTATTAACTCATATGAACTTAGAGAGTTTCAATACTAGTCCTTTATTCGGATTGACTAAAGTATGAGTTTGACCTACCTTAAGCCCAATTAACCTTTTATATAAAGGCTTAAGTGAAACCCTAAAACGATGACCTAACCCTGATTCACTAGGCTAGTCTTTCCGTCCCCTATGTGTGTGTGTTTCGGCAGAGAGAAAAGAAAAGAGGGAGAAGAAGAAATTTTTTTTCTTGCTTCTTGATTGTTTCTTGAGAATTCCCCTATTCCCGATTGTTCAATTAAGAGCCCGTACTCTTAATCTCCCATAAAATCTGAGAGTATTATCATTGATTCTCAATTGTGGTGTTTGAGTGAGTTTGTGTTGATTAGGGTCAGCCAATAAAGCAAAGGAATTGATACAAGATCTATTGAAGACGCAAAGATCTGTCACCCGCCAAATTCCCCTAGGCGCACCCGACCGACCATACGCACAGGCCATTCTGACCGGCGAGCCAGAGGCCCAATCCGATCGGCCAGCCCAGGCGCGTCCGGCGAGCAGTCAGGTGCATTCCGGCGCCTATCCGACGAGGGCTGTGAGCGTCATCCGACACCCAATGCATCTCCAGCCAAGGCCCACGCACGAGTTCTGTCCACACCCGACGCCCTCGCGTGTCCTGCTCTCGGCCAGCCTGCCTTCTTCGCGTCCGACGAGCTTCCTTAATTGTTCAATTTTGACGAGGCCTTCCGGAGTGAGCAAGCAACGTCCGATATTGTTTACAATCTCAATTGTAAGCATTCTAAACAAATTGGATATGCAATATACATGTGTTTATAGATTGCTAGATGAATTTGTTAAATTGTTGATATGTATGTCTAAATAAAATGTTTATTGACATATAGTAATTTTAAATGGCTAGATTAAATAAATATGTTTAAAATGTGTTTTAAGATATTATGATCGATTATGTGTTTCCTTCATATTTAGATATGTCACATAGTCTTATTCTTTAATTGTTA
The DNA here is from genome assembly GCA_958296335.1 of Urtica urens. Classification (NCBI taxonomy): domain Eukaryota; kingdom Viridiplantae; phylum Streptophyta; class Magnoliopsida; order Rosales; family Urticaceae; genus Urtica; species Urtica urens. Next base: position 1,195,900 of record OY282522.1, read on the forward strand.
AATAAATTCTAACAATTTCTTTTTTAACAGATTATAGTTCGAAGTCATGCTGAAATTATATAAAATACAAGTATTTAAATAATAATTCGAAAATAAAACATTCATCATATATTTTTTTAAAATAAAAACATAATGCTTACAAGCACGGGGAAAAATATTAATACATAAAAGACCCACTTTTTTATCCACAGTAATCACCAATAGCCACAGTCCGTTTCACTATGGTAGCGTAACAGAGTGCACCTAGTGAACATGAGTTCCAACTCATATTAGCGAGCAGTCACAGTTCATGTACCCTTAATAACTATGGTCACTAACTACCAATTTATAGAATACTTTGACCATATTAGCAACCACTAGTTGGTTCATACATGAGCCGACCCAACATTCCAGTGAGAAAAGTCTAGCCCTACGCAATAACTTAGCTAGTACACGCACAGATCAACCCTCCACATATCGTCAGAAACACAACCTTGGTATTGGAATCAGAAAAGAATATCATGAGGAATAGACCATCCATCCCTTAAAAAGGGCGCCTGACACACAAAGATCTTTCATCCTCACTGTATTGTGTCAATATGGAGGCCTAAGACTCAATATACTTTTAGTATTTTAATTTTTCTAGCATTTACATTAATCTAGGTGATCCACTAAGAGCTTACTAAATAATATTAAAATCTCGAGTGTTTCTAAGGTACCCTTAAAAACATATGTTTCTATATAGCTTAGATTTTAGGTAATCGTGACATCTAGTCTTGATTAAAGTAAAAGCATTCATTCACGGCTTAGCCTCTTATCGGCGTGGTGAAGGTGATACACTAGGTCTTGTTAAATACTCCCCAGCTTAGCCTCTTATCGGCGTGGTGACAAATATTTCCGATCCATTCAACTCATTCATTAATAACTATCCTAATCATATTAGATAATTTTAAATGAATGATAGCCCATGACAACCATAAACAAACGATACTATATCTAAATTACAGCATACAGTCATAGCAAAGCAATTAAATAAACAAGCACATCAAGTATGGTTTGATTCATGTTGATCGTATCATAATTGACTCTTTATAAAGTAATACGAAATGAACCTAATAAAATTAGTTCACGGATGATGGCTGGACGCATTCATATGCTTTAGTAAAGAGAAAATAAATAATTTTCAAAGATATTAATTTTTCTCGATAATTTCCTGGATAGGCCTTTGGGCCTAAGACCATATCATCCTCAAACCCTAGTCTCCAAATTAGGGTTTGTATCATATTGGTTGGGCCACTGCCAAAGGGCAGCCTTGGCCCAAACGATTGCCCTAGGGTGGCAATCATGTGGCCGGCCCTAGCTCCTCCAGGGGTGATGTAGTCGGCTGCTCCAGAGGCTCAGAGGGCAGCCCTTCGGTCCCGGTTTGACTCCTCGTTGCAGATCTGTCTTGTGGTGATGGTCGGAATCAAGAACGTTGTCATTGTTATTACAACAATAATAATAATTGAATTTTTTTTACATAAAGCATATACCATTTGAATTTTGGGTTTACAAGAAATCTAATAAAGCGAGAATCAATAAATCTACGATCAATCACGAATAATAATTCCCATATCACATATTGAATTGCAACATATTTATATCAAAATATAAATTCATTCTAACCAGATTTAATCACAAGAACGAATCTATTAAATTAATTAATCGTGATACCACTTGTTGGTGATTGATGCGGAATATCATTAATTGCGCTCACATTATCCAATTAACAATAATGATTACCAAACAAGATCTAGATTTATTAATTTAATTCAATTACGAAAGCAATTCAGCAACCAATAAATAGAAGAGGCGATAAGTAAACTCACATGGATTTCGGCTCAGCTACTAAACATTCTAATCCAACGCTCGATCGGTCTTCAAGCTTTAACAACTCTTTCGTCTTATTTAGTACTCGAGGATGAAACCGTATTATTTTGAAACGTAATGTCCGAGATTAATAAGAAAGATGAGTTGGAATACTTGATATCTCACTTAGATCTCCAAACCAGATTATTTTAGGATTCGGCTCCTATTATTTAGGATTGGAATGATCAATTCCAAGGAAAAAGATGTTGGCCAATTATTCTGTGAGGAATGGGATGAAATTTCCTCTCCCCTTGTGTCCCTATTTATAGCCTTGGTAGGGAGATAATTCTTGAGAGATTTTCTCTCCTTTTTGTTGAGATATTCTTTCCTTCTAGAGATATTCACTCTTTTGAATTTAATGTGGGCCATTAGATATCAACTGTGAATCTAAACTCACTATAATCCATCAGATCAATATCTATGGTTAAGAATTTCTCTCATAAGAGATAAATCTAAGGAGGAAAAAGGGGGTGGAAGTTCGGCCAACCCCTAGGGCATATCCCTAGAGGATTTTCAGCCAACTTCTTAGGCCAAGCCCAGTTCGAAATTCTCAAGCCTAAAAATCCAATTAATTTTGTATTTACTTGATTTAACAATAAATAAACAATTATGCTATAAACATTTATTTAATTATGCGAGTACTTGTTTTCCATAATTAATGTTGTCAATCACTATTTCAACAAGTGAGATTAAATAATGAATAACATTATTATTCGAAAATTCTTATCCGCTTTTATCATAGTCGAATCGGGGACTATGGACCTAGTTGTAGAACTTAAAAAACTCGACAAAAAAGAAGATATAGTCCTATCTCTTTTCGATTGATTCGTCTAGTAGTCTTTATCAATACTACACCGTGTAATCAAAGACTAAACCCTTCGTTAGTACTAGAATTATATTTACTCATCATGAAGAGTGTCCAGTGATATAGTCAGTTTGTGATCAAGATCCTCCAAATTCAACCCGTGTCAAGAGAAGTCAATTTATTCCGTTATACTTCTCTTGATACATATCAGCCATAAGCATTGTTGCTTCCCCAGCGAAATATTCTCTCGAACGTTAACTTACTTTGAGAGTGCGCGCAATCAATCGTTTCTGGAAACAACCTTTAGGTGAGTGAACATTGACCTCATTTCAAGGAGGTTGGATTCCATATATGTAAATCACTTCCCACTCGAATCATGCTATGCGAAGACTTCTAGGGGAAGACTCCCAAGACATAAGTTGTGATTAGTATGAATAGCCTTTTAGCGAATGAGTTAAAGAGCTCCAAGACATGATTCAGTGTCCATGACCACTTCAGGATCTAGATCAAGTCTCATTGTGGCCATCATAGTGGCCTCGGTTAGTGCGTCATAACGGTCTTTAAACAACAAATCTACCCCAAGGCTTGTCTAGGTCATACACTTACCACAAGTGTAGAATGCTCCCACATAGTGATTAGCCTTCACTTATGTGTTCCATATATATGACTTTCGATATAGCTTCCCAGGCGTATATCAGTCATCGACCTAGTTTTAGCACATTGCCCGAACTCAGGTGCCCAACACGTGACACAATTTGATACGGTGGTTATGGGATGATGAATGTTCTACAAATCTTAATACATAAGAAATAACCATTTCAATTCGTATAAATCATAAATGTCAAACTTTATTTTATTAATAATATCAACGAGAATTTACATAAGTATCTTCTCAAGCGGGCAAGAATTCCTAACATGAGTAACTCATCATTGATCTAGCTATCTTCATCAGAGTTTGATTCCTTCTCTCTGACACTCCGTTTTGTTGAGGTAAGCCAGGTGCTGTAAGCTGAGAAGCGATACCTTCTTCTTTAAGAAAGTAATCAAACTCTTCAGACAAGTACTCACCACCTCGATCGGATCGAAGGGTTTTGATCTGTTTTCCAGTTTGCTTTTCCACTAAAGCCCAAAACCTTAAATACGTTAAAGGTCTCGGATTTTTGTTTGAGCCAATAGACAAATCGATATCTTAAGTAATTATCGGTAAAGGTAACGAAGTATTCGTATCCTCCACGTGCCTGAATTCTGAGCGGATCACATACATCATAATGTACTGGTTCCAGCAACTCAATGGCTCTTCGACCTTTATCAGAGAAAGGTTGCCTTGTCATTTTTCCTTCTATACAAGATTCACAAGTAGGCAGTGAGCCTATTGCATAGGCTTTGAGTGGACCGTCCCTCACAAGTCCGTTAATCCTATCTAGACTAAAATTACCAAGTCTTAAGTTCCAAAGATGTGCTGATTTTATTAGATCATATGAGTCATTAAGTTTGATCCTCTTTGGTTCTCTAAATAGATTGTTAACTATTTTAGTGACAAATGAATTGGAAAAACAAATTCGAATTCCATTATAAATAAACTTTAAATAATCATTCCGCTCCACAATTTGAGCTACGTGATATTAAGTTTTTCCCAAAGTAAGGAACAAAATATACATTATTAAAATTTAAAGTTTTTTTTTTCAAAAGAAAATGTCACGGATCCCACAGCCTTAGCAGACACCAAGCTCCATCACTCTACTTGAAATAGAAGTCGCCATCCTCTAAATTTTTACTTTTCCTGTCACCATTCAAGGAACAATAAATATGGTTAGTAGCACCGGGGTCAAGAATCCATGATGATACATTATCAGCTACTAAGCAAACTTCAGTAGTCAGTACAGTATATTTTCCTTTAGTCTTGAGGTAGGCAGGACAGATCCTACACCAGATTCACTCAGCCGTATGAAGCTCCTTCATTATCTCGGTAACAATGTACACAACCTATTTATGGAGTAGTTCAGCTTGAAAGTATCAACAGATTGAGGAAAGGATAGTAGATCATATATATCTTGGTTTCTCCATCAATCTCAGATCCAAGGATTTTCATGTCATTGAGATAACTTATGATCAGCATCATGTGGCTCTTACAGGTGTCCCAACTTTCATCCGACAGTTCACAAACCGTCAAACTGTTTGTTGTCTATCCTGACGCCCTTGCCCTCCAATCATCTCATGGAGATTGTCGAGCATGTTTTCGGCCAAATCAAAATCACGATGTTGTTAATTCAACACATTGCACATCAATGATAAAATATAGCACCTTGCAATCTCATCGGATCGGATCCAGGCCGCTAAGGCGTCCTTTTCCTCTTGAGTCAAACCATCATATGTTTCAAGAGGATATGGGGTGGTGAATACCCATTTGTGCTTGTCCATTATAAGGACGATGTCTCGGTTACGTTTCCAATCTACGTATGTTTCCAATTCCAATTTATTTGAGGAAAGGATAGTAGAGAGAGGGTTTAGAGACATGTTACTGAAAGTTGAAACAATTTATGACTAGTCTTTTGTTTAGAATTTTAAGTTTTTAAGTTTGATAGGAAAAATTTAAAGGTGTTATGAAAAAAATGACACTTTACTCATTCGAGGAAGGCCGCAAAGAGTCGCCTTTCATAAGGAAATTACACATCATTAATGCATAGTCATGATGTTAATACATCAATGTTTGACTAGCCACCTTATAAAAAGTTTGATCACTCAAATTTTTTCGCATGGCCTCGAGGGAGGATTACTAGAGATTGAGTCTAAATGTGTAACCAACCACTTAGTTCAAAAGATCTACTTTGAAATAATCCATCGAGGGGAGACCTTGTCTCATTGTTTCACTTTTGAACGTAGTTCCACAAGCAATGTTAAGAGAAAAGCGATGTTGAGTACTCTCATTAAAGAGAGGATCACGAGGTTGACTATTAGTCTGGCGACATTTTCACTTATCATTAATGTTGGAAATCGTGGGTTGCAAACAACAAGTACAACCCTCCCACATAGTTTTTAGAATTGGAAAATGTTCTCTTGAACGTTTGGAAACATGTTTCCATGAGTATAGAGGGATAGAGTTGAACACTAGAAAAAGAGCCATAAAATCAATATTTATGAGGCTAGAGCAGTGTTATAGCACTAAAGCCCACAGAACGTACTCGGATCTTTTTTCTAACTAATTTTTTCTGAAGGAAAGTGTGTGAGATACAAAGTCTCACTTTTGCACTTGGAAGTTTTTGAGATTCTAAGTCTCCCTAAAACTAATTTCTTTGTTTTCTTGTCATCTTTCTTCAAAGAATCTTCATTGTGGTTGAGCGCGTGAACGTCGATAAGCCATGGTTGCATCAAGAAGAGGGGAAGAAGCTAGGAGTCGCAAATCTGGAATAAAAATCCTGGAGTCGCGGACTGTTGTACACCTTGGACTTAAGACATCATAAATGACACATCCGGTATCCGATTGATCTGAAACCAATTGCATTGGATAGCTAACATGCGTACCTTTAATTTTGTTTAAAACCCAATAATTTTGAATCTTTGAAAAAAACGTTATTCGCAGTTTACGGAACCATAACAGGTTGTCGAGTGATTAAAAAACAATTAAACCGTACGTCGGATCAATGTGTGGAGAAAAGAAGTTTATTGAGTGTTTTATGTATTTGTTTGATTTCAATTTTGTGTTATGTTAGCGTATTATTGATTACACAAAATAAAACAATCAATATAATATAAAACATTCGATAATTAATTCAAACTAGAAATACAATAAAGCTAGTTTAACTATGTCTACAAATTTTCAAAGTAGTAAAAAAAAACTATTTTTTGATTATGCTAAACATAAAATATTTAAGAACAGATTTTAATGTGTTTATATAGCATCTCTAGCAGGTATAAAATCAACTTGTTATTTATTTTAAAGTCATACACAATAAAATAAAACATTGAACACAATCCTAGCATGTTCAACATCTAAGCATATTTCAGAAACAATTTCTTTTATTATAGTTTTAAAAACATGTTCATATTTAAAATTTAACACATGCTCTGATACGATTTGTTGGAATCGATCTAAGATTTAACAATTAATTATCAAATCGTGTATGGCGGAATATAATTGTTTTTAACATGTGTAAAACTATTTTACTACCTACACAAAATGCATGAATATGTTGTTAATTAAAACATATAATAAATATGAAAACTACTTACAACCTTTTTCTTGTTGCTTGATCTTGGTCTCCCTTATTGGATGAAGATCCTTCTACTTTTCTCGCTGCCTTTCGTCTTTGGATGCTCGAGCAACAACGAAAGTTTCTACCACTAGAGTTTTCGAGCGTTTGAAGAGTTTAGTGAGTGGGAACTATTAAACAATATGAACCAAGAAATTTTTTTAGATTATAAGCTAATTCTCTAGATCAAGTGAGGATATAAGTGCCAAAATAAAAGAGTATTTTAGAGAGAGAGGGAGAAGTTTGGTCGGCTAGAAGAGAGAGAGCAAGACCAAAAACTTATTTTCACATCTCTATGTGAGACTCTATTTATAGGAGAATGAAATACCTGAAAGGGTAATTACTGTTGTCGCTGAAACTTGGACAACGTTTAGAGACCTAAGCGGTCAGATCCTCGCTCAGAGCGGGTGACCCTCGCTTCGGCCTAAGCGTGTCAGATCCGGTGTCCCGGATCGTCTCTTAGCTGTCGTGTGGTCTTCGAGTCCTTCTGCTATCTGAAAAGAGTAAACAGACGTGAACTAAGAAGGGAAAACAGAGGGGGGTCCTCTGTTTACCTCTCCGACGCTCAACATTAGTATAATGTGGGTGGAGTTTGTAGGATGACGAGGAGGGATCGACGAGATCGAGCGAGATGAGGATACTAGGATCGCTCGCGTCTCAGAGCTCGTATCTCGGATCTTTAGGGAATATTCTTCCGGTCGGGAGAGAATATCCGAAATACCTCACGTGGGGGTATGATATGTGTCTAGAGAATAAGGGAAAAGTGTCTCTTTTTGGAGTCTGGAGCTTACCTTTTTGCGTAGAGAGCATCGAGGGCTACTTATAGCCACGGATGCAGCCTTGTGGCCGAGTGGGGAACCTCTGGGCGTCGGAGGCCGGCCAGGTCCCTCCCGCGAGTCGGGAAGGCCGGCCAGGTCCCTCCCCTAGGTGGGGAAGGCCGGCCAGGCCCCTCCCTTGGATGAGGAAGGCCGGCCAGGTCCCTCCCCTAGGTGGGGAAGGCCGGCCAGGTCCCTCCCCTAGGTGGGGAAGGCCGGCCAGGCCCCTCCCTTGGGTGAGGAAGGCCGGCCAGGTCCTTCCCCTAGGTGGGGAAGGCCGGCCAGGTCCCTCCCTTGGGTGAGGAAGGCCGGCCAGGTCCCTCCCCTGGGTGGGGGAGGCCGGCCAGGCCCCTCCCTTGGGTGAGGAAGGCCGGTCAGGTCCCTCCCCTAGGTGGGGAAGGCCGGCCAGGCCCCTCCCATGGGTGAGGATGGTCGGCCGGGCCCCTCTCCTGTGCGGTGGTAGTTGGTCAGGTGTGCGAGGGCGGGTCTCGGTTGCCCCGGGGAAGGCGTCTCCCCTTCGCGCCTCGGATACGAACGTGGATATATATATTTAACGCTGTCGCCGGAAATACGGCGACAACATTAGCCCCCCGAGTTCGATGTCGAACTTGAGATCGAGAGCGAACTCAGAAGTGGCGCCTTCCGACGGGCGCTCCACACCCAAGATCGGGCGCGCACCGACGGGCCGGGCCGGAGGGCAGCGCTCCAGCGAACCCTCTCGGAGGTGGAGGAGATCAGGTAGCTTTATAAGCACCCTAACCTTTAATTTATTATATTTTTCCTTTTCTTTCTTTGCATTGCGTCATGGACCCCGTGCCGTTTGACGTGGATGACGGGTCCGTTGACGACTTTGTTGGTTCCTTTTTATCCTCGCCTGGGAGCAATACTTTTTCAATTCCCAATTTACCCTTTTCCCCAAATCCCGAATCCTCTCTCTCTCTCTTCTTTGACGACGACGACTTGGATGCGTGGATGGCCGCCGACGGAATCACGACGCCGGAGGCGGGGGCGGAGGCCCTGGCAGGCGAACAATCCGGCGAAGGGACCTTGCTCGGCGAGGGGCGTGAGGTCGGAGGCACGTCGGGGGTTACCGGCGAGGAGGGCTCGGCGGCGACCAGGGGCTAGGGTGAGCCCGGGCTCGTGCAGGGTGGGACAGCGGCAGACGGTCGGCGGAGCGTTACCGGGTCTGACCTTGGGGGCGCGGGCGAGCGGGAGGTTGCCCCGGGGACCGCCAATGGATCTGCGGCACTTGGGCGCGAGGGCGGCACCGGATCTGTGCGTGGCGCGGCGGCGGGTCCCTGGTCAAGCTCCCTCGAGCTCGGCGACGGCGGCGCGGTGGGACGGGGTGCGACCGGCCGTGCGAGCGCACGTGCTAGGGCCGGCGGAGACAGCCATAGACGCGCGCGTGGCGCCCCGGGGGACACGCCTCGGGCTGGGGCGCGCGGATCTGGCCGGATCGGGAGCCCCGGCGGCGTGGGCGGAGGCTCGCCGGCCGAGGTGGAGCGTGACAGCGCTCTGGGCGACGGGGGCGGGCCATGCCCGGTGCGCGGAGTCGTGGGCCCCGGGCTCGTTTTCGCCGGAGTCCACTCGGTGGCGTGGGCTCCGCCCGAGGTGCCCACCGCCGACCTCACGCCCCCTCGGGGCCGGGCAGCTGGCCAGCCCCCTCCTGGGGCTTTGGGGGCCGACCAGGGGCTTCCCCCGAGCCAGATGGCCGGCCGGCTCTCTCCCAGGGGGCTGGTGGCCGACCAGGGGTCTCCCCCGGATGGGATGGCCGGCCGGCCCCCTCCCAGGGACCCGATGGCCGACCAGGTGCCTTCCCCGGATGGAGTGGCCGACCAGCCCCCTCCCAGGGACTCCATGGCCGGCCAGGGGCCTCCCTTGGATGAGATGGTCGGCCAGCCCCCTCCCGGGGGTTCGGTGGCCGACCGGGAGACCTTCGGGCATCGGCCGAGCGGCCGGGAATCGCCCGAGAGCCCAACGGGGGACTCGGGACCTCCTAGGCAGTCGTCGGCCGCGGGTACCCTCCCGACTTTAGCCTAGCTGGGGCGTGGTCGCGTGTCGGAAGAGAATGAGCGGACCCTTGCCTTTCCGGTCACTGCGTCCCGGATTCGGGGGGCCTTCCCCTGCGAGGAGTTCCGGGGGGCTTCGCGAGGAGTTCGGGATCCCGCCGAGTATCGACATCTTGCGTCCTCTCCCAGAGGATCGGCCTTCGCGCCCTCGGCTCGGATTTGCCGCGGTTCATGTGGCCAGTCTTCGGAGCGGGCTCCGATTGCCTTTTCCTGGCGTGGTACAGGAGCTTCTGCGTCGATTGGAGGTGCACGCAGCCCAAATGCTACCCTCGTTCTACCGGATGGTGGCAGCCTGCCATATGATGTTCTTTCGAGAGTGGAAGAGGGCGGTCACGGCCGATGAATTCTTGGAATTTCTATCGATCGTGGAAGGGTCGAATAGGGCTGGGTCGTACCGGGCGTACCACGCCAAACAGTTTGCCGTGGTCACCAATGTGCCCACAAAGTATCGATACCCTTGGGTGTGGGTTTCGCAGTCCGCGTTTGGCTCGGCCCCTCTTGAGTTCGGGCCTGCGAGGATCCCAGATTCAGCTGTCGACCCAGAATTCACGGAACTTGGCAAAGTCGTCCACCGTCTCCCGTCTGTCCGTCGTCAGGCTTCGATCTTCGCGTCGCCCGGCACTATGGCAATCACAGGATGGTTCGTTTCGAATACTCCCCAGTTCCCCCGAGCGCGTGGCCGAGGGCGGAACGATTCGGATTCAGAGCCCGACGAGGAGGTCCTTCCGGCCGATCGTTGTAGCGGTACGAGGTACCCCTTATTATGCCGTTCATTTTTGCCTGCTAACTTGGTTGCTCTTTCGTTAGGCGGTTCTCGTCGACGACCTCGAGGAGGTGTTACGACCTCGCCGCCTCCGCACGAGGCTCATGCTGCGAGGCGACCGAGCCCATCACGGGAGCGACCGGAGTCCCAACCCCCGTCGGCACCTCAGGAGGGTGGGAGCAGCGGCCCCCCGCGGAAACGCCCCGCCGTATCCTCGGCAAGTGACGCGCCGTTGGGTTCTCGGAGACTGGTGGAAGCGACCTCCACCGGCGGCGGCGGGTCGCTCTATCTTGCCGAAGCGAACGACTTGAAGGATCGGAGTGCTCGGGGTCTCGCGGATTCATCCCCGAAGTGCTTTAAGGAGCTCGTCGTCGTCAGCGACATGGAACTCTTCCGGCAAGGGACTCGCGACGCGCGGAAGGTTAGTCATTCGTGTGCCTCCTATCTCGTGTCTTTCCTCTCTATGCCACATTCATTTGTTGTTGCACTGTAGGCTTTGGCGCGCCACGAGCGGATGGAGCTCGTGATGGAGGAGGCCGCTCGCCGTGAACGGGCGTTGAAAGAGGCGTTGGCCAATGCGATTTCCAGTCGGGACGCGGCCGAGGCAAAATTCGTGGAGGAGAGGGCCTCGAGGGAGCAAGTGGAGCGATCCGCGAGCGCCTTCCTGGCGGAAAGCAAGGCGATGGAGAAGGCCTTGGCCTCCCACGATGCCGACCTTGCTTCCGTTCGCGGTCGGCTGGCTGTGAGCGAGGCTGCCCACTTGAGAGCCGTTGAGGAGAACGATGCCCTCTTGGCGGAGATGCAAGCCGTCGTCGATGACCGCGATGAAGCCGTGCGCATCAAAGAGCGCCTGAAGGATGATTGGGAAGTCGCGGTATACGAGGCCCGACATGCTGCGGCCGTCCGCGTCCGGGATGCCATTGTTGCCGAGAACAAACCCCGCGAAGTGTCTTTCGCATTCTTCGATGCCATGTTCCCACCGATTGAGGGCGACGCAGGCTTCGGCGATCGCGGCGGTCGGCGCCCCACCGAGACTACGCAGTCCTCGGTGGGAACATCTCCTTCTCACCCGAGCGCGGGCCCGGGCGAAGAGCAGCTTGACTTCGGCTCCGATTAGTGTTTTGTTTCGTCCGCGCCTATGTTTAGCGCATCCTTCTTCTTATTTACTTGACTCGTTTCGGATGTTTTAAGGCTTTCCATTTTTGCGACATTTATCTTTCTTTCTCGCAATCTTCTCTTTATCGAATGAAAAACCCCGCGGGTTCGCGTCGGCTTCTTTTTGCGATTCTTGTGTTGCTTGAAGTTTTTGATTTTCGGATTCCAAGACGCTTGGGGCCTTCGATTTACGATGGGCCTCCTTGGCGAGACGCAATCGATGATCGGGAATTTCCTTTGCCGTCGTCGGCTTACTACGGCCGGCAACCCGCATTAACGGCATGTCGCGCATATTGCGTGGTCGATGGTGGGAGACTTATTCGGTAACTCGTCCGACTTTCCTCTTGGCCACGTCTGTGTCTCGAGGAGCGTTCATTGTCTCATCCACTTACGCCTTGCTTCCTTGGCGACATCCGAGCTCGCATTCTTCGGTTTTGGGTATTTTTTCCTCCCAACCGTGTTTTGAGCTTCTTTATTTGTGAGCTTTCGACGATGGCCTGTTGGCTTACGTCTTGGCTCTACGACGGGGGAATCCCGAGATTTGGCTCGATCGATGACTCGTCGATTTGTGACGTTGGTTTACGATTTGCCTCGTTGGCGTCGCGCGCATTCATCTCTAGGGTATTCGATTTACGTCTTAGGATTGGGTATTGACATTGGCCCGGTTGTGTGTCAATCGGGGTTTGCCAACCTTCCTCAAATCCATGGACGCCCAGATGCAAGGTTGTTGCCTTGTTACTGGTTTTCGGTGGAGATTTCTCCGGCCACGGGGTTCGTACCCCGCGGTTTTGTGGGTCTTTGATTTTCTCGAATGCAAACCGTTATGGTTTTGTTATCGATTCGCCCATTGGTGGAGGGTTTCGGTCCCTATTAGCGTATCGTCGCTTAGTTGGGTTTACCTCCAGCCCCCAAGTTTTTAGGGATAATAACAATTATTTCTAGGAACTTATAGCGGGAAATTAACCAAAATGATGACACAAAACGATCTTTTATTCGATGTTCAAATGGATACATTTATTGAATTACGACAATCGTGGCTTTGTGTTTACATTTGTTGGAAATCTCGCAATTCGCTTGGCCTTCATGCGTGATACATTTTTAAATGCTCGGCGTTCCAAGGGTGTGTGAACGCGAGCCCGTCCATGTTTTCTAATTCGTACGTGCCGTTGTGAATGGCTTTCCGAACTCGGTACGGGCCTTCCCAGGTTGGGCCTAACACACCAGCCCCTTGTACCTTGGTGTTTGGGAATACTTTCCTCAAAACCAGGCTGCCGTCGGGGAAGTTCCGAGGTTTAACCCTTGCGTTGTAGAAACGCTCGACCTTTATTTTTTGGGCTGTTAGGCGCGTGAGTGCGTCGGCCCTCTTTTCGTCGATCAGGTCGAGGTTTGCTCTTATGGCTTCCTCGTTTTCTTTTTCGTGGAAGACCTCCATTCGGAACGTGGGGAGCGTGGTCTCTATCAGGACCACGGCCTCCACTCCGAAAGTCAAGGCGAACGGGGTCTCCCCCGTTGCGTTTCGCGCCGTGGTGCGATATGCCCATAACACGAAGGGTAATTCGTCTGCCCACGCGCCCTTTCGGGTTTCCAACTTTTTCTTCAAATTTTCTTTTATCGTACGGTTCGCCGCCTCCACTTGGCCATTAGCCTGGGGGTGCCTTGGGGAGGAGTATGTTTTACTAATCCCGAGCTGTTCGCATATCTCGCGCAATCGCGCGTTGTCGAATTGTCGACCGTTATCGGTCACGATCGATTCCGGGATACCGTGGCGGCATATTATGCTCTTCCATATGAAGTTCGTTGTGTTTGCCTCTGTGATTTTTGCCAGCGGCTCGGCCTCAACCCACTTGGTGAAGTAGTCGATTGCAACTATGGCGACTCGGAGCTGCCTCGGGGCCGTGGGCAATTCACCGATCAAATCGATTCCCCATTTGGTGAATGGTCGAGGAACAATGATCGGGCACAACGGCGCAGGGGGTTGTCTGGGAACACGGGCGAACCTTTGGCACTTATCGCACTGTCGGGACCAGCCGTGGGCGTCTTTTTTCAAAGTTGGCCAAAAGTAGCCTAATTTTAGGAGCTTCATGGCCATTGACTGTCCTGCCGCGTGGTTCCCACATAGTCCTTCATGGACTTCTTTCATGGCTCGTCTCGCTTCGTTGTTGTCGAGACAGCAAAGGAGAGGCATCGAGTAGCCCCTCTTGTATAGCACATCCCCGCGCATCGTATACTTTGACGCCAAGTGTTTCAATTTCTTGGCATCTTCGCTATTCTCTGGAGTGATTCCCTTCGCTATGTAGTTTTTTAGGGGTGTCAACCAGGACGAAATCGATGAGTTACTAATTATCCCTACATCGCTCCTCGAGATGTAGGGTCTGGTTAGAATTTCGATCGGGACTTCTCCATCTTCGTTCGGATCTATGCCCGAAGCGAGTCGAGCCAAAGCATCCGCCTCGGCGTTCTCCTCTCTGGGGATTTGAACGATCTCGAACCAAGCTATCGCTTCAAGGTTCTTTAGGGTTTTTGCCAAATAAGCCACCATGTTTGGCTCCTTGGCGGCGAATTCGCCTTTGACTTGATTCACGATCAATTGCGAGTCGCAAAAGATGTGCAAGTTTTCTGCGCCGAGCCGGTGGGCAAGCTCCAAACCGACTATTAGGGCCTCGTATTCTGCCTCGTTGTTGGAGGCCTTGAATTCGAAGCGCAGCGCGTACTTCAATTTTTCCCCGTCGGGGTTGGTTAGAATTACTCCGGCCCCGGCCCCTTGGGTGTTTGATGCGCCGTCGACGCACAACACCCACGCTGGCCCGGATGGGGCCAGGACCTCTCTTTTTTGGAGATTTTGGCGTGAGGGCCTCGCCTTCATTCTCGATTCCCGGCGTAAATTCCGCCACAAAATCTGCCAGGGCCTGGCCTTTGATGGCGTTTCGTGGTTGGAAAAGTACCCCGTACTCGCTAAGTTCCTGTGACCATATGGCCATCCTTGTCGAGGATCCTCTTTGTAGTGCCTTTTCGATCGGATGACCGGTCCGCACAATTATCTGGTGTGCTTGGAAATATGGGCGCAGTTTCCTGGCGCTCATGACGAGTGCGAGTGACAATCTTTCGATCTCAGGATATCGGGTCTCAGCGTCTAGGAGGGCCTTGCTGACATAATACACCGGCCATTGTCCTTGCCCTTCCTCACGGATAAGGACCGCGCTCGTAGCCCTTTCGGACACTGCGAGGTAAAGCACGAGAGGCTCATGGTCCCTGGGCTTCGACAAGAACGGGGGTGCTGCGAAATAAGCCTTCATTTCGCAAAATGCTTTCTCGCATTTGGATGTCCATTCGAACCCGCCCCTCATCTTCAACGCCTGAAAAAATGGTTGGCACCTATCGGTCGCCTTGGAGACAAACCTAGCCAAAGCCGCGACCCTACCCGCCAGGCTTTGGACCTCTTTGGGCTTTGTGGGAGACTTCATTCCAAGTATGGCGGCGATTTTCTCAGGGTTGGCTTCGATTCCTCGCCTGCTAACCATGTAGCCGAGGAACTTTCCTGATTCTACCCCGAAAGTGCATTTGTTGGGGTTTAGCTTCATCCCGTATTGGCGGAGAATATTTGGAACATAGTCTTGAGGTCGTGGATGTGGTTTGAAGCCAGTCGGCTTTTTACCAACATGTCGTCCACATAGACTTCCATGGTTTTTCCGATATGTTCGGCGAACATTCGGTTGACCAATCGTTGGTAGGTGGCGCCGGCGTTCTTGAGGCCGAACGGCATTACCTTGTAGCAATAGAGGCCTTTGTTAGTTACAAAGGTTGTCTTGATCTGGTCACCCTCATGCATCCGGATCTGGTTATAACCTGAGTAGGCATCCATGAAGCTGAGCAACTCATGGCCCGCTGTTGCGTCCACGAGTTGCTCAATCCGGGGGAGTGGAAAGCTATCCTTTGGGCAGGCTTTGTTAAGATCTTTATAATCTATGCAAATGCGCCACTTCCCGTTGGGCTTTTTGACCATTACTACATTGGATACCCACTTGGGGTGTTCCGCCTCTCGTATGAAGTCGGCGGCGAGAAGTTTGTCAACCTCCTCTCCGATGGCGAGATATCGCTCCCCGCTAAATGCCCTTCTAGGCTGTACCCGCTCGGGCACATTGCAGTCATCGTTCAGACGATGCACCATAATCTTCGGGTCTATGCCCGGCATATCTGCATGTGTCCATGCGAAGACATCTTTGTACTCTCTAAGGAAGTGGGCCATCGATTCTTGTTCCTCGGCGGACAATTGAGCACCGATTTTGACCGTTTGGTCGGGTTTGGCGATGTCCAGGACTATCGTGACGAGGTCGTCATGGGTTTCCACGCGACGGCGCTTGGTCTCGTCGCGCTGATCCAATTCTCCGAAGGTCCCTCCTTCCTCAGGTTTGCAGGGAAGCTCGTCCGAGAGCTGGTAGGTTGTGCAAATTGTTGCGTTCCCTGTTGGTTTGGTAACTTCTTCCTTTACGGCTCGCACATGGCACGTTCGCGCCATGGCTTGATCTCCCATCATGCATGCAATCCCCTCGCTGGTTGGGAATTTCACCATGAGGTGGTAGACTGAGGTGATGGCTTTTAAACCGACAAGGGTCGGTCGACCGATAATCATGTTATATGTCGTCGGTTCGCTTACGATCAAGAAAGTCACGATTCGCGTGACTTCCGGACCACCCCGGGTCCCGAAGGTTACGGGGAGATCGATCGATCCTTCTGTCCAAACCTTTTCTCCTGAAAACCCGTATAGAGGGGTGCGGATCGGGGCGAGCCTTACTCCATCGAGTTTCATTCGATCAAGCGCCGATTGGTAAATTATATCCACCGCACTTCCGTTGTCAATTAGGATGCGCTGGACCTTGTTGTTAGCAACCGTGGCAGACACAACCAAGGCATCGCTATGTGGGTGCAAGATTCTTTTCGCCTCATCCTCGGTGAAGCGAATTTCTTCGAACGGAATCGGTGGGGGGGTGACCTGAGTGAGGTTGACGCCACTCCTGATTCTCTCGTTTGTCACCGCCCTTAGGTATCTTTTCCTTTGATTGCTGGACTCGCCACATTGGGGCCCTCCAGTAATCGTTCTCACGATGTTCATTTCAGGATTTTCGGGCTCGCTGCTAACAGTGGCGACGGCGGCAGCCTTTTCCTTTATCAGCTTATTATTCTGATTCGGAAGACGTTCCTCCGAGACAGCTACCCCGGCGGCCCGCATAACAAACTCTTTGAGTTTCCCATCCTGGATCAGGGCTTCTATCTGTCGTTTTAGCTGAAAACAATCGGCAGTCATGTGCCCATGATCTCGATGGTATTCACAAAATTTACTTTTATCCCGCATCGCGGGGCCCTTCCTCAATGGCGTCGGGGACCCGAGTTTGTCCCGATGCAGGGCCAGGATCCGTGCCGGGGACGTATTGAGCGGGGTGAGGATTTCCCCCCGAAACTGGTCGACAAAAGGCTTCCTTGATCTGAGAGAGGGTTCAACGCGATTATTCCTTCCGCGCTTCCCTCGGGTTTCAGGCCTTTCGTCGGGACGATTGCGCCCTGAGCGCCCATCGCCTTTCCTACAGCTTAGGTAATCCTCTATCCCCATGTGCGTCCTAGAGCATGCCATAAGCTCAGACATGTCCCTCGGGGTCTTTCCCACAATCGATTTTAAGAAATCGCTAGGCTCGGCGCCCTCGGTGATGGCGACTATGGCATCCCGATCGTCGAAGTCTTCGAATTTATGGGATTCTTCCGTGAATCAGGCCAAATATTGACGGAGACTCTCGTCCGATTTCTGTTTGATCGTCCATAGGTATGATTTAGATATTTTCTGTGCCACAAGTGTGGCAAATCGAGCTAGGAAAGCTTCCCGAAGGGCTTGGAAAGATCCGATGCTGCCAGGTTTCAGACTCCTGAACCATTCAAAGCTTGACCCCGTCAGCGTCAAGCTGAACGCCTGGCAGAGAGTCGCGTCCGACAACCCTTGCATCAACATCCACGTCTCGTAATGTTGGATGTGGAAGTTGGGTTCGGAGCCCCCGTCATACGACGGGATGGTGGGGAGCTTAAATCCCCTTCCCGGCGGTTGTGCTAGCACTACCGCCGCGAAAGGCGAGTATGAGCCCTCCAGACCGTTGTAAGGTCTGGAGCCCCCCGAGCCTGCTCCTCGAAGCTCGATGATTTGATTCTGGAGTCCTTGAATCATCGTCATCATCTCGAGCCCGTTGGCGGTTCCCGCGATGGGCCCCACAGGCGTCGGCCCCTGTCGCTCATTAGATCCTTGATCCATGAGGTTGGGAGGAGGGTTCCCGAGGGTTGTAGCCCCTGCCGCAGTCCGACGGGCGTTCAACTTCCTTCTCAAATCCTCCTCTTGAGGACCCCTCCGCGAGTTAAGGCGAACCCTGAGATCTTCCCCCGAAGGGTGCGAGGGCCTCGCCGTCGGCGGGCGACCTTCGCGGCGGACCTCATGGCTCTCCGCACCATCGTCGCCCCGTCGGGACTGCGCATGCCGCGGACGCCTAAATCGCCTGCCATGGGAAGCGTTACCGCTTCCCGGCACCCGTGGGTTACTGGACCCCTCAAGTTTTGAGCCCATTCGTTCTCGGGTAGCCGACGAACCCAACGGAGCGTCGCCTATGTGGGCCAAAGGCGAGGGAGTGAAAGTTTGACTCGTGTCTGTTTCTGGGATCACATCGTTTCCGATGTAATCCTCATCTTGGGTCGAGTTAGCCTCTTCCTCGTACCCAAGGAGGTTAACAAGCAAACCCTTGTTCACTCCCGGCCGCACCAAAAGTTCCGCCAATCGGCGATTGGTTTCGTCTCGCAGGTCGTCCCCGCTGTCGCGAATGGCCGGATTGGCGCTTTCGATCCCCCTTGCGGGAGCCTGCGGCCTTGCCTCTCGATGAGGCAATTGTCGGAATTCGTACCGCGAGCCGGCGGCTTGGACGATAGGGTTACTCGATCGAGCATCCGCATGGGTCGCAGGGACGCTACTCATTTCGTATGAAAAATAAAGAAAAGAGATGAGAATGAAGAAATGTTGATCGGGTGAACTTTAAGGTCAAAAGCCCCCTCCTTCTAGCGCCAAAATGTTGTCGCTGAAACTTGGACAACGTTTAGAGACCTAAGCGGTCAGATCCTCGCTCAGAGCGGGTGACCCTCGCTTCGGCCTAAGCGTGTCAGATCCGGTGTCCCGGATCGTCTCTTAGCTGTCGTGTGGTCTTCGAGTCCTTCTGCTATCTGAAAAGAGTAAACAGACGTGAACTAAGAAGGGAAAACAGAGGGGGGTCCTCTGTTTACCTCTCCGACGCTCAACATTAGTATAATGTGGGTGGAGTTTGTAGGATGACGAGGAGGGATCGACGAGATCGAGCGAGATGAGGATACTAGGATCGCTCGCGTCTCAGAGCTCGTATCTCGGATCTTTAGGGAATATTCTTCCGGTCGGGAGAGAATATCCGAAATACCTCACGTGGGGGTATGATATGTGTCTAGAGAATAAGGGAAAAGTGTCTCTTTTTGGAGTCTGGAGCTTACCTTTTTGCGTAGAGAGCATCGAGGGCTACTTATAGCCACGGATGCAGCCTTGTGGCCGAGTGAGGAACCTCTGGGCGTCGGAGGCCGGCCAGGTCCCTCCCGCGAGTCGGGAAGGCCGGCCAGGTCCCTCCCCTAGGTGGGGAAGGCCGGCCAGGCCCCTCCCTTGGATGAGGAAGGCCGGCCAGGTCCCTCCCCTAGGTGGGGAAGGCCGGCCAGGTCCCTCCCTTGGGTGGGGAAGGCCGGCCAGGTCCTTCCCCTAGGTGGGGAAGGCCGACCAGGTCCCTCCCCTGGGTGGGGGAGGCCGGCCAGGCCCCTCCCTTGGGTGAGGAAGGCCGGCCAGGCCCCTCCCCTAGGTGGGGAAGGCCGGCCAGGCCCCTCCCATGGGTGAGGATGGCCGGCCGGGCCCCTCTCCTGTGCGGTGGTGGTTGGTCAGGTGTGCGAGGGCGGGTCTCGGTTGCCCCGGGGAAGGCGTCTCCCCTTCGCGCCTCGGATACGAACGTGGATATATATATTTAACGCTGTCGCCGGAAATACGGCGACAACAATTACCCTTTCCTATTGTGTATTCATGACATTATATTTGGTTTCCTCCTCCCTTTCTCTTCCATATGGTCGGTCGCCGTATGTCATAAGTGAGAGAAATTTGTTTTCTCACTTAGCACATTTTTTTCCTTCTCAAAAACATTCATAACCTGCTTTTTGGACAATTTCCAATATGCAATAATGAACCAAATAAAAAGAGATATTTTTCTATCTCCGTTGATGTAATATTGTCAGCCATATGGGTGTCTAAACACACATATTTACTTCCTAATTTGCATTCAGATTGGTGCCAACAAAGGAGATATTAGACATTATAAATACTTTGTATTTGGTTTTTGTTGAAACATTAAATAAAATTATATATTCATTCTTGATTATGTTTGTATTTATGTCTGTTTACTACGCTCTAAAACTGTCATCAACGAAAGGGGTACTAAGTACAGACTTGACAAGAGAGCATCTTGTAACTAGTTTAAATATTAGTTCGCAATCTAAAGATCGATAGGGCAATCGAATCTGAGTAATGATTGTTTGAATGAATCATGATATCTCATCTTGTGATATAGAGAGTTGTGACTCTGTGTTTCATTCTTGATATGTTGCAGAAGATATTGAACAAGACTTGTGATACTCTGAAGTTTGAGATAAAATCGTTTAATCACTCGAAACTTCAAGATAACATACGAGCGGTATTTTGGTAGTTACCTAAATCCTGAAGTAAATGCATAATCGAAATGACACCTTATGACATTTGATTTGTCAATGGGAAATGGCTAAAGTAAAGTTACATTTGACCCGACGGTTGGTGTCATGACGTTGTTATATTGGATTATGTGATTCACAGATACGGAATTCGTGTTGAAAAAATGTCAATGCATTAGTATCATACTATGCTTTGTTATGAGAGTGTGAATGAATAAACCGGGCCTGATATACATCGAATAGAACATTCTTTGATTAAATTATGTGACATGTAAATACATCTCATTCTATGTTTTTCTCATTAACAAATAACAAAGGAGTTAATGAAATAATAACTCAGGGGTAAAACGAAAATTTTACATTCCCCTTAGTTAGTGATACACATGAAGGGTTATATCGTAAAATACTCTGTGGATCGTGTTAAGAATTGTTTTTTCACATCAAACAGAAAAATATACGCATATGAACTTAGAGAGTTTCAATATTAGTCCTTCATTTGAATTGACTAATATTAATAATTAAAATACGGAAAAGGTTTGTGAACTTTTGAGTCCGATTTTTATTCTAAAGCTTCATTCATGTGGGTCCATATGGTCTCGATGATCGACACTTGGAAGAGATTAAATGAACAAGAATAATTGATTTACTCATTGAACAAAAATTGTGATTTATATCGAGAAAGTTATTTTCTGAGTAACTTAATAAATATTTAGTTATTTATTGTTACATTTATTTGTTGAATCATAGAGTATTATTATATTGATAATAATACACTTGAGTAATTTAAATAAATAATAGAGGAAAATAAATAATTTCTCATTTCGTACTTATTAGAAAAATATGAAATTATTTAATGAGATGTCATTATTAGATGAGAGTTCTAAATTAATTGAATTTATAAATAAATCAAAAGAATTTGAGAATATAATAAATCAATGTCGCCGAGAATAGGGAAGAGAGGTGGCAAAAATTTATAAGTGATTGGGTCATGGGTTTGACCCAGCTTAAGCCCATTTAACCTGTTTATAAAAATGCTTAAGAAAATCCTAATCACTAATCTCCTAACCCTAATATTTTCGGCCAAAATGTTTTCTCCCTCTCCCTTTGTGACACTCGTCCAAAACTCCTAGGGAGAACAAAAGAGAGAAAATTGTTTTCATCCCTTTTGAGTGATTTTTTATTCCCGAGAGTTTATAGAAGAGCTCACCCTCTCAATCTTATTGAATTCCTCATTGTTGACTCTTCATTGTGGTGTTTGGTGGTTTTTTATTCTGAAAATTGTGATTTTTAGAATTGTTTTTGAAGTCCCGAAGGTTTTGTCTAATTTTCTCCGACGAAATTCCCAGTCCGGCGAGTCTTCTAGTCCGGCGAGAATCCCAGTCAGGGGAGAATCTCAGTCCGGCGAGAATCCCAGTCCGGCGAATGCCCCAGTCCGGCGGAAACGTCTAGGTCCCAGTCCGGCGAAGGTGTCCCAGTCCGGTGAGCAGGTCCTGTCGCCAGATCCCAGTCCGGCGAGTCCCAGTGTGCGTCCCAGTCCGGCGAGAGCCCTGTCCGGCGATCTTGTTCTCCCTGACCGGCCAGGATGCGTCTAGGGAAATCCGGCGAGTCTCCTTCCACGTTTTGACTTGGTGTGGCCTTCCGGAGATAGCGAGCAACGTCGGGATTGTTTTCAATCTCTATTATAAGTATTTGTCAACGAATTAGATGCCCTTTAAATATATAAATTGTTTATATAGTGTGTTCAATTATTACTCAACATGTTTAAATAGATTTGTTTATTCACATAGGATGTGTAATATATTTAAATTGTTTAAATTGTTAAATAAATTCCAACACTCTTTCTGTCTCTCTCTCTAGAAAATCATTTTTTATTTTGGCACCTAAGCCGTCATTAGACTTAGGCTAAATTATCTCTTTTAGCTCATAGACTTGTTCTTGACTTATTGTGTTTAATTGTGCCCACACACAAATCCTTCTAAACCTCTAAAGACTCATGTAATAGAAACCTTAAATTTCTCGAGTTCACGTTTAGGTGGGAAGGTAACGAGCAAGAGACGATCTAACTTTCTCAAGACTCCTCCAAGATCAATTTACAATAAAGATTCGCGTTCAAATAATTTTAAATAATATTTTTTAATATATAAATTTTCATGCTTTTTGCCTAGATTAGTAAAATTGTTTTACTTGTAAAGAAATTTTATATTCCGCCATTAATATGATAAACGATAATTGTTCTTAACCCTACACCTATTCCAACAATTGGTATCAAAGCTATGGTCAAAGTATAAACATGCACATGTTGTTTAAAATCATTATAAGAAAATTATTTTCAAAATTTGCTTGAATAATGGTTTTTTAAAGACTAGATCTTACACAATTTTAATTTTTTGGTACGGCCTTTAAAATTAATTTTGTGTTGATTTTCCACTTGTTGAATATGCAATATAAATACATTAAAAATAGTTTTTAATTATTTTATGTTTAGCATACTCGAAATCAATTTTTTGACAAGTTTGAAAATTTGTGCACATAGTTTAAATTAGTTTTTTGCACTTCTAGTCTAAATTAGTTATTGAATATTTTATAGACTATTGTTTGTGTTATTTTGTGTAACATATTAACACGTTAATATAACAAACAATTGAAATCAGAATATACAAATAAAATATTTCAATAAACCTCTTTCTCAATACGCTTAGATCCGACGTATCTTTTAATTGTTTTTCAATTTTTGGACAAGTTGTTTTGGCTCAGTAAAACTGGTATAACTCTTTCCTCTGAACTTGAAAATTAGTAGTTCTTAAACCAAATTAATGGTATGGAAATTAGCTATCTAATGCAATTAGTTTCAGCTAAATCGGATACCGGATGTATCATTTATGACCTTTTAAGTCCGAGGTGTATGGCAGTCCGCGAGTCCAGGATTTTGAATCCGGACTTGCGACTCCTAGCTTCTTCCCCTCTTCTTGATGCTATCATGGCTTTCCGACGTTTCGCGCACTCAACCACCATGAAGATGCCTTGAAGGAAGATTCCATGAAGATGAAGAAATTAGTTTAGGAGATTTTGAATCTCAAAAACTTTCAAGTGCAAAAGTGAGATTTATTAATCTCAAACACTTTCCTTAGGAAAATTAAATTAATAAAAAGAAAGATCCAAGTATGTTCCTTGTGCCTTAGTGCATTAACACTGCTCTCCCCTTGGAAATATCGTATTTATGATTCTTTTTTATAGTGATCCACTATATCTCTATTTACTCATGGAAACGTGTTTCCAAACGTACAAAAGTAGATGTGCGTTATTCCAAATAATAAGTGGGAGGGTTATTATTGTTTGCAACCCACAATCCCCTGATTCCAAAACCAAGTTGGAGGGTTGTACACTAATGTTAAGTGCATATGTCGCCAGACAAAGAGTCATTTCGTGACCCTCTCTTTAGTGAGAGTACTCAAAGACGCATTGCTCTAAACATTGCTTTTAAAGATACGTTCAAAAGTGAAACAATGAGACAAGGCCTCCCCTCGGCGGATTATTTTCAAAGTAGATCTTGTCGAACTAAGTGGTTGGTGACATACTTAAACTCAAACTCTAGTAATCCTCTCCTGAGGCTCTGCAAAAAGTTTTGAGTGATCAAACTTCATTATAAGGTGGCTAGTAAAAGCATTGATGTATTAATATCATGACTATGCATTAATAATGTGTCATTTACTTATGAAATGCGACTCTTTAAGGTCTTCCCTCAAAGGAGCAAATTGTTATTTTTTTCATATCACCTTTGCATTTTTCTTGTCTAAACTTAAACTTAGAATCCTAAACAAAAGACTAATCATAAATTGTTTCAACAATCATCAACATGTCTCTAAACACTATCTCAATAATCCTTGTCTCGAATAAACTGGAACAAAAAATCTACGTAAATTAGAAACATAACCTAGACATCCTTTCTATGGACAATCACAAATGGGTACTCACCACCCCATGTCCTCTTGAAACAAATGATAATTCAACTCAAGAGGAGAAGGACGCCCTCACAGCCTAGCTCAGATCCGATGACATTTCGAGATGTTATATTTTAGGATCGATGAACAATGTGTTGCAGCAACAACATCCTGATTTTAAGTCAGCCAGTGATATGCTCTTCAATCTACAAGATATTCAGGCTAGACAACAAGCGGTTCGACAGTTTATGAACTGTCGTATGAAACCATGGACTCCCGTTAGAGAACATATGATGCTAATCATAAGTTATCCAAATGAGATGGAAATCCTTGGATCAGAGATTGATGGAGATATCAAGATAGATATGATCTTGGAAACTCTCCCAGAATCTTTTGATTCTTTCAAGCTGGATACTCCATGAATAAGCTAGGGTACATTGTTACAAAGCTAATGAAGGAGCTTCACACTGCTAATGGACTCTTGAAGAAAAAGAGGGCTATTGGAGACGCTCATGCTACTAAACACAGAGTCTCCACCTTTGGATCCAAGAAGAGATCTCATAGAGCCGATAAGAAAAACCCTAGAGGTTAAGAAGAAGAAGGTGCCCTGGGCTATCAAGGTGGACAAGTCTAAGGAAAACTGTCATTATTGCAATGAGCCCGGAAAATTGTCATGAATAAGCTTGGGTACACTATTACCGAGCTAATGAAGGAGCTTCACACCGCTAAGGGACTCTTAAAGAAAAAGAGGACTACTAGAGAAGCTCATGGTACTGAGCACAGAGTCTCCACCTCTGGACCTAAGAAGAGATCTCATAGAGCCGACAAGAAGAACCCTAGCAAGGTTCAGAAGAAGAAGATGCCTCGGACTGCAAAGGTGGACAAGTCGAAGGACAACTCCACCATTGCAATGAACCCGGACATTGGCGTAGGAACTGTCCTACCTACCTCAAGGTTAAAGGGAAAGGTATTGTACTTATAAACGACGCTTCTTTAGTAGCTGATAATGTATCATCGTGGATTCTTGACTCCGGTGCTACTAACCATATTTGTTGTTCCTTGAATGGGTTAAGGAAAATAAAAAGTTTAAAAGATGGCAACTTCTGTTTCAAGTGGGGTGATGAAAGTTTAGTGTCTGCTAAGGTTATGGGATCCATGACATTGTCTTTTGAAGACAGAACTTTAAATTTGAATAATGTATATTTTGTTCCTTCCTTTGGGAAAAACTTAATATTTGTAGCTCAAATTGTTGAGCAGAATTATTATTTAAAGTTGATTGATAATGAAATTCGTATTACTTTTTCCAATTCATTTGTCACTGATGCATGTTTGAAAATGGTTTATACTATCTTTATCTTACAAAACCTTTGATATTAGACACTGAAATAGATAATGATCTAATTAGGGAACCAAAGAGGATCAAAACTAATGATTCCTCTGATCTAATAAAATAAACACATCTCTGGCATTTAAGACTTGGTCATATTAGTCTAGATAGGATTAAGAGACTTGTGAGGGATGGTCTAGTTAAAGCCTCTGCAATTAGCCCACTGTCGACTTGTGAATCCTGTATAGAAGGAAAATTGACCTAACGACTTTTCTCTGATAAAGGTTGAAGACCACTGAGTTGATGGGACTAATATATTCTGATGTATGTGGTCCACTCAGAATTCAGGCACGGGGAAGATACGGATACTTTGTTACCTTTACCGATGATTACTCAAGATATGGATTTGTCTATTTGCTCAAAGATAGATCCAAAACCTTTAACGTATTTAAGGTTTTTCGGGCTTTGGTGGAAAAGAAAACTGGCAAACAGATCAAAACCCTTCGATCTGATCGAGGTCGTGAGTACTTGTCTAAAGAGTTCGATGACTTTCATAAAGAAGAAGGTATAACTTCTCATCTTACAACACCTGGTACACCTCAACAGAATGGAGTGTCGGAGAGAACAAATTGAACTCTGATGGAGATGGTTAGATCAATGATGAGTTACTCATCGTTCCCTAATTCCTTTTGGGGATATGCCCTCGAATATGCCGCACATATTCTGAACCAAGTTCCGTCTAAGACATTCCCTGGTACTCCTTATGAACAATGGACTGGGCGTAAAACTAGTTTAAGCCTCATCCAAATTTAGGGTTTCCCTGCACATGTGCTAAGGAAAAAGACTAGAAAGTTGGCTAGTAGGTCAAAATTATGTGTGTTCGTTGGAGATCCAAAGGAAACCAAAGGTTTTACATTCTACATGTCTTATGACGATACTCTCATAGCCGTCGCTGATATGGATGGCCCTGTTTCCTACAGCCAAGCAATGGCTGGTTCTGAGTCAAACCTTTGGCTTGATGTCATGAAAGTTGAGATGCATTCGATGTATGTCAACGAAGTCCGGAAACTTGTAGACCTCCCTAAAGGATTTAAGCCTGTAGGGTGTAAGTGGATCTATAAGAAGAAAAGGCGTTCGGATGGGAACGTTGAGACGTTCAAAGCGCGACTAGTGGCTAAGGGTTACACCCAAAAGGAAGGTATCGATTATGAAGAAACCTTCTCACCAGTCGCAATTCTTAACTCCATCCTCATACTTCTATCCATTGCTGCCACTCTCGATTACGAGATCTAGTAAATGAATTTCAAGACTGCTTTTCTCAATGGCAATCTTGATGAGCGCATTTTCATGGCTCAACCAGACGGTTTCGTGGAAGGTCGTCAAGAAACTAAGGTTTGTGAGTTGCTTATATCCATTTATGGATTAAAGTAAGCATCTAGATCATAGAATATTATATTAGATGAAATTGTAAAAAGCTTCGGTTTTGAATAGCCAATAGATGAACCTTGTGTGTATAAGTTGATACACGAGGGCAAGGTTGTGTTTCTGGTATTGTATGTCGATGATATACTACTCATTGGTAATGATGTACGTAAATTATCTAAGGTTAAAATCTGGTTAGCTAAGCTGTTTGACATGAAAGATCTAGGGGAAGCTGCGTAAATGATGGGGATTCAGATCTTTCGAGATCGAAAGAACCGGACCCTGTCACTCTCCCAAGCATCTTATATAGATTAAGGTGATGGATCGCTTCACCATGCAAGACTCTAAGAAGGGCCAAATCCCCTTTCGACATGAAGCCTCACTCTCTAAGGACCAGTCTCCCAAGACTTCACAAGAGATTAAGGACATGAGAAAGATTCCCTATGCTTCAGTCACGGGAAGTCTTATGTATGCTATGTTGTGCACTAGACCGGTTATATGTTTCGTTGTTGGCGTAGTTAGTCGTTTCCTATCAAATCTTGTACCCGAGCACTGGGTTGCTGTTAACCATGTTCTGAAGTATCTTCGGAGAACTAGGAACTTGATGCTTACATACTCAGGTACTGACCTGACTATGATGGGGTATACCAATTCCGACTTTCAGGTGGATAGGGATTCCAGGAAATCTACATCAGGATCTATGTTCATCTTGAATGCTGGATCTATTGTTTGGAGGAGTATCAAGCAATCTTGCATTGCTGACTCCACCATGTAGGCAGAATATGTGGCTGCTTGTGAAGCATCCTCACCCAACTTTTCTTCAACCAAAATTTTGCTTCTGGGTTTTGTATTCTTCATAAAGTCCTCCTCAAGAAAACAAGCATTAGTGCTGACAAACGTTTTGTCGTCCTCGAGACTATAGATAGTGAACCTTAGGTTTCCTTTGGATATCCAACGAACACACATAATTCTGACCTACTAGCCAACTTGCTACTCTTTTGCCTAAGCACATGTGCAGGGAACCCCAAATTTTGATGTGGCTTAAACTAACTTTACGCCCAATCCATCGTTCATAAGGAGTACCAGGAACCATTTTAGACGGAACTTGGTTCAGAATGTATGCTGCAGTTTCGAGGGCATATCCCAAAAAGGTATTAGAGATTGATGAGTAACTCATCATTGATCTAACCATCACAATCAGAGTTCAATTCCTTTTCTCTGACACTCTATTCTGTTGAGGCATGTCAGGTGTTGTAACTTGAGAAGCGATATCTTCTTCTTTAAGAAATTCATCGAATTATTTAGACAAGTACACACCACATTGATCGGATCAAAGGGTTTTGATCTGTTTGCCAGTTTGCTTTTCCACTAAAGCCCAAAAATCTTAAATACGTTAAAGGTCTTGGATTTGTGTTTGAGCAAATATACAAATCCATATCTTGAGCAATCATCGGTAAAGGTAACAAAGTATTCGTATCCTACCTGTGCCTGAATTATGAGCGGAACACATACATCATAATGTATTAGTTCCACTAACTCATTATCTCTTCGACCTTTATCAGAGAAAGGTGGCTTGGTCATTTTTCCTTCTATACAGGATTCACAAGTCGACAATTAGCCTATTACAGTGGCTTTGAGTGGACCGTCTCTACAAGTCTCTTAATCCTATCTAGACTAATATGACCAAGTCTCAAGTGTCAAAGATGTATTGATTTTATTAGATCAAAGGAATCATTAGTTCTGATCCTCTTTGGTTCACAAACTAGATTATTATCTATTTCAATGTCTAACAACAAATGATTTATAGGATAGAGATAGAATAAATCATTCTTCATGCAAGCATCAGTGACAAATGAATTAGAAAAAAAAAGTCGAATTCCATTATTAATAAAATTTAAATAATAATTCTGCTCAACAATTTGAACTATAAATATTAAGTTTTTCCCAAATGAATGAACAAGATACACATTATTCAAATATAAAGTTTTGTCTTCAAAAGACAATGTCATGGATCCCACAGCCTTAGCAGACACAAAGCTCCCATCACCCAACTTGAAACAAAAGTCTCCATCCTCTGAGCTTTTTTTTTTCCTTAACCCATTCAAGGAACAACAAATATGGTTAGTAGCAGCAGAGTCAAGAATCCACGATGATACATTATCAGCTACTAAACAAGCTTCGTTAATAAGTACAATACCTTTTCTTTTAGCCTTGAGGTAGGTAGGACAGTTCCTACGCTATTGTCTGGGCTCATTACAATAATGACAGTTTTCCTTAGACCTGTCCACCTTGATAGCTCGGGGCACCTTCTTCTTCTAAACCTTGCTAGGGTTCTTCTTATCAGCTCTATGACATCTCTTTTTAGATCCAGAGGTGGAGGCTTTGTGTGAAGCTTTTTTTTCTTCAAGAGTCCCTCAGTAGTGTGAAGCTCCTTCATTAGCTCAGTAACAGTGTACCCTAACTTATTCATGGAATTGTTCAGCTTGTAAGTATGAAAAGATTCAGGGAGAGTTTCGAAGATCATATCTATTTTGGTATCTCCATCAATCTCTGATCCAAGGATTTTCATTTTATTGAGATAACTTATGATCAACATCATATGTTCTCTAACAGGAGTCCTTGCTTTCGAAGACAGTTAATAAACTGTCGAACCGCTTGTTGCACATCTTGATGCCCTTGCCCTCCAAACATCTCCTGGAGATTGTAGAGCATTTCATAGGCTGACTCAATATCACGATGTTGTTGTTGCAACACATTGTTCATCGATGCTAAAATATAGCATCTTGTAATCTCATTGGATCTGAGCCAGGCCGCAAGGGCGTCCTTGTTCTCTTGAGTCGAATCATCATTCGTTTCAGAAAGATATGGGGTGGTGAGTACCCATTTGTTATTTTCCACAGTAAGGACAATGTCTAGGTTACGTTTCTAATCTAGGTAGTTATCATCTTCCAGTTTATTCGAGGAAATGATAGTAGAGAGGGGGATGAGAAACATGTTGCTGAAAGTTGAAACAATTTACGATTAGTCTTTTGTTTAGGATTTTTAGTTTAATATTGAACATAATAAATCCAAAGTTGTTATGAAAAAATGACAATTTAGTCCTTCGAGGGAAAGCCGCAAAGAGTCGTCTTTCATAAGTAAATGACACATCATTAATGCATAGTCACGATGTCAATACATCAATGCTTTGACTAGCGACCTAATAAAGAAATTTAATCGCTCAAATCTTTTCACATGGCCTCGAGGGAGGATTACTAGAGATTGAGTCTAAGTGTGTAACCAACCACTTAGTTTAACAAGATCTACTTTGAAAACAATCCGCTGAGGGGATACCTTGTCTCGTCGTTTCACTTTTGAACGTAGCTACGTAGCTCTACAAGCAATGTTAAGGGCTATGCGTCTTGAGTACTCTCATTAAAGAGAGGGTCACGAGGGTGACTCTTAGTCTGGCGACATATGCACTTGACATTAGTGTTGGGAATCATGGGTTGCAAACAATAAGTACAACCCTCCATTTAGTTTTTGGAATAAGGCACAACTTCTCTTGCACGTTTGGAAACACGTTTTCATAAGTAAAGAGAGATAGAGTGGATCACAATAAAAAAGAATCCTAAATTCAATATTTTTGAGGGGAGAGCAGTGTTAATGCACTAAGGCACAAGGAACATACTTGGATCTTTCTTTCTATTAATTTAATTTTCCTAAGGAAAGTGTGTGAGATTCATAAATCTCACTTTTGCACTTGAAAGTTTTTTAGATTCAAAATCTCCTAAAACTAATTTTTCATCTCCATGACATCTTCCTTCAAGGCATCTTAGTGGTGGTTGAGTGCGTGAACGACGGAAATCCACGAAACTATCAAGAAGAGGGGAAGAAGCTAGGAGTCACAAATTCGGATTCAAAATCCTGGACTCGCGGACTGCCGTACAGCTCAGACTTAAAATGTCATAAATGACACGTCCAGTATCCGATTAAGCTGAAACCAATTGCATTGGATGGCTAACTTTGATATCTTTAATTTTATTCAAGCACATGAAATTTAAAGTTCCGAGCAAAGAGTTATGCCAATTTTACTGAGCCATAACAAGTTGTCCAGAAATTGAAAAACAATTAAACAATTAAACAATTTTACTGAGCAAAGAAGTTTATTGTAACATTTTTTTATTTTTTTATTTCAATTGTGTGTTATATTAACATATTAAAAAATTTACACAAAATAAAACAAATAACATACTATAAAACATTCAATAACAAATTTAAACTAGAAGTGCAATAAGCTAGTTTAAACTATATACACAAATTTTCAAACTTGTCAAAAAATTGATTTCGAGTATGCTTAACGTAAAATCTTAAAAAAATGTTTTTCATATACTTATATAATATATTTAACAAGTGGGAAATGAATAAAAATTTAATTTTTGAGGTCGCACAAAAATATTAAAATTGTCTAAGCTCTAGTCTTAGCAAAACCATTATTCAAGTAAATTTTGAAAACAATTTTCATATAATGATTTTAAATAACATGTACATGCTTATACTTTGAACTACGCTCTGATACCATTTGTTGGAATAGTTTTGGGTTAAGAAAAATCGTTAACACATTAATGGCAGAATATAAAAAAAATTTACTAGTAAATTTTTATTTACTAACCTAGGCAAAGTGCATGAACATGTATATATTTAAAATTACTATTTATTACTTGAATACTAACCATTCTCTTGTAGCCTGATCTTTGATGAACCTTGGGAAAGGTAGATCGTCTCGTCTTGCTCGTCATCTTCATGCCTAATCTTGAACTTGAGATACCTTAGGTTTGTATTACAAGAATCTTTAGAGTGTTTGAAGGATTTGTGTGTGGGCACAATCAAACACAATAACTCAAGAACAAGTCTATGAACTCAATAACCCAAAATAAGAGATGTATATAGAGAGAGAGGAGGAAGAAAATCAACGGCCACTTTGAGAGAACAAGATAAAGAAAAACTTATTTTCACATCTCTATGTGAGGCTCTATTTATAGTAGAAGGAAAATCAAGAAAGGGTAACTACCATTTCCTATTATGCATTCATGACACAATATCTCTCATCTTCCTCTTTGTATATCCCCAGCCATCCCTAGCAAAAGTGAGGGAAATTTGTTTCCTCACTTAGCTTATTTATTTCCTTCTCAAGGAAATTCATTTCCTCTTTTCCTTTTGGGTAATTATCTTTATAATTAAAGACAAATAATCCTCTCGTCTTATGTTGGCCGAACTCTACACCTAGGGAAGGAGCTTCTAGATGCTTCCTTATTTATTTTAAGACAATTTTTAAAATACTCATTGTAGAATTAATATCGCACAAATAATGAAATTAATTTCATAATGCCTCAAACGACTTCTCATAATGCCTCAAACGACTTCTCAGCTTTAGAAACTAATTTATATTTCCATCATATGAAAATATTCAAAATCATATTTTGACATTCACATCATTTTATGTCCATGTGGACAAAAATACCCTTTAGACATTTTTAAAGAAAACATCTAGTTCAACACTTACGGATCCAAATGAACAAAGCTTGAGCTACGATACTCGGACTCAAAAGTTCACAAACTTTTTTTGAGTATTAGCTTAATGTCATCTGACTCCACTTAAAAGTTGACACTGAGAATCTCTCGGTTCAAATGAATTTATTTTCTACTCAAATTCAACTTAATTATATTGAGCGGGTCTATTGAATGTTATCTATGATTACCCTTCATGAATATTATCAACTACATGGGATTTATAAAAATTACCATTTTACCCTTCTAGTTGTTATTTTCTCACCTCCTTTGTTACTTGTAAATAAGTTAAAAACAATGTATTAACGATGAGCTAACAAGTCACATTGTTTCATCCAAATAAAGTCGCTACTTAATTTTGGATACTACACAGTTCATTTATTCACAATCTAAGTAATAAAGGATGAGGTTATATATATTGCATCTCAGCAATCTTGTACATGAATTCCATATCTATGAGAACTTCACAAAGTTGGTTCATGGCATCTTCATAACTTAATATCTCACCAATTGGCCTAGTCTAGATCACATAATGGATCTATAATTTGACTTTCTCAAATGAGAGTATTAATGCTATGAAATGACATGTCTCATTTCAGGATTTAGGTAAGCATGATACAATTGATACTTAGTGACCTTGAGACAGAAGAGGTTAAATGGTTTGTTCTTCCGTTGTCTCTAAAGGTGCACTGGTCAATTCAGTATCTTTGAAAGATACACTGGAAGAAATAGAGTTCCTAACTCTCTATGCCTCGTAACCAGACATCATAGATTCTTCCAACAATCATACTTGGATCAATAGTCCGTTGATCTTTAGATTGTGAATATTTCATTTTAACCAAACCATGAAGAGTTTGTTCACGCAAATCTACATTTGTCTCTTCATATATTGTTAGGTTTGATTAAATACTGTAAGACTATTTAATATCATACATATTCAAAGAATCGAAAAAGGAATGAATGAACGTTTCGACTTTTGTTAATTTAATCACCAAATTACAATAAAGACTTATGAAAGATTTATAATACATCAATATGTAAATAAATAATCTTCTTTTGGATATTACTCCCAACATTAATGACCAGGTGACATTAGCATCGACATTAGTCGCTTCTAATGTCCTTCTAAACCATAATGATGATGTTTTGATAACTGGAGACATTATAAGCGACTAGTTGCTTCTAATATCCGCATAGGTGATTTTTTGGCGGAGAAATTTTGGCGCCCAATTTTTTGGGCATTAGAAGCGACATTTAGAAGCGACTAATCGCTTCTAATATCAAACTTTCTACACTTAGTGAAATTTTGGCAGAGAAAAGTTAGAGCCAAATAATTTGGGCATAAGAAGCGATAGTAGAAGCAACTGGTCGCTTCTAATTCCCCAAAACATTGAAAAAATTGGCAGAAAAAAAAAAAGCGAGCCAAAGATTTTCACCTTTCGAAGCAACTAGTCGCTTCTAATTTGTCGACTCGGACCTAGTCGCTTCTAAAATTCAAAAATTTCATTTTCTCGAAAAAAATTGGGGTGTTTATGTTAGAAGCGACTAGTCACTTCTAAAGGTAAAATTTTGCCTAATTAGTAGCGATTAGTCGCTTCTAAAAGTCATTTTGTAGTAGTACTTATAGCCGAAACTCCCCCTTAGAACTCTCCTTTTTTGTTTAATGAAGAGAGAAAATCTCTCCCATAGATTTTGTTTTGATGGATGAAAGAGATTGTAAATTCACTAGTTCAGATCTAATGGCACAGATTTAATCCACTATGAGAAAAAGTCTCTCATAAGAGAGAATATCTCCCAAAAGGAGAGATTTTCTCTAAAAAGGGAGATAAAATATCTCAGAGGTTATCTTCATTTTTCTTTTATAAATAGGGATCGATGAATAAAAGGAAATTTAACCTAATTCTTCTCTGAAATACTCGGGCTCCCCTCTCTTCTTGCGACCGACTATTTCCTCCTTTTTCTCCTCTTGGAATTGCAAATTCCATTCTTAGAAAATAAGAGTGAGATCTCGAAATACCTGATTTCCAGATCTAGTGAGATATCGATTGTGCCCACTCATCATTTTATTTGAATCAATAAAATATATTATTATTTATATAATAATATAA
The DNA here is from genome assembly GCA_958296335.1 of Urtica urens. NCBI lineage: Eukaryota > Viridiplantae > Streptophyta > Magnoliopsida > Rosales > Urticaceae > Urtica > Urtica urens. Next base: position 1,230,761 of record OY282522.1, read on the forward strand.
TATGATTCATAAATAAATGTAATAATAAATAACAAATTATTTATTCAATTACTTAGAAAATCATTCTCTTAGTATAAATGACAATTTACTTTCAATGAGAAAATCAAATCGTTCTAGTTCAATAAATCTCGTCCGAGAGTCTATCATAGAGATCTAATGGACCCACATGAACGAAACTTTAGAATAAATATCGGACTCAAAAGTTCACAAACCTTTTTCCGCCTTTTAATTCTTAATATTAGTCGATTCCACTAAAGGACTAATATTAAACTCTCTAAGTTCATATGCGTTTATTTTCCTTTGATGTGACAAAACGATTCTTTACATGATCTACGGAGTACTTTACGATATTACCCTTCATGTGTATGAGTAACTTAGAAGAATATAAAATTACCGGTTTACCCCTGTGTTATTATTTCACTAACTTCTTTGTTATTGATGTATGAGAAAACATAGAGTGAGATGTCTTTACATGTCATATGTTTTAATCAAAGAATGTTCTATTTGATGTGTATCAGGCCCGATTGATTCATTCACACTCTCATAACAAAACATAGTGTGATACTAATGTGTTGGCATTGTTTCAACACGAATTTTGTATCTGTGAATCACATAACCCAATATAACAACATCATGATACCAACCGTCTCGTGAGATGCAACTTCTATTTAGGCATTACCCATTAACAAATCAAATGTCATAAAGCGTCATATCGATTATGCATTCACTTCAGGATTTAGGTAAGTAACAAAATACACCTCGTATGTGATCTTGAAGTTTCGAGCGATTAAACGGTTTTATCTCGAACTTCAGAATATCACAGGTATTGTTCAATATCTTCTATAAGATATCAAGAGTGAAACATAGAGTCACAACTCTCTATATCACAATATAGGATATCATGATTCATTCAAACACTCACTACTCATATTGGATTTCCCTATCGATCTTTAGATTGCGAACTAATATTTAAACTAGGCACAAGGGGCTATCTTTTCAAGTTTGTACTTAGCACCCCTTTTGTTGATGACAGTTTCAGAGCATAGCAAACATATATAAGCACAAACATATTCAAGAATGAGTATTTAATTTTATTTAATGTTTCAGCAAAAACCAAATACAAAGTATTTATAATGTCTAATATCTCATTTGTGGGCACCAATCCCAACACAACACACATCAGGCCACTTTTCTTTGACACAATCTCCATTTTTTTTAACAAAAACCTGTTCTTTAGAAAAGGAAACCTTCTAAGGATCGGCACCTTCAGACTATCCATCGACACTCATCCTCAGAAGAAATTTTATTTCCACAAACATCTCAACCGGTGGTCACACAAAAAAAACATATCTTCTTTCTAAGAGTTTTTTTTTCCAAAAATCTTTGAAAAGATCAAACTTCGTGGGAAGGAGCTGAAGACTTTGGATAACATATTGAATATCTCTTCAAGAACATTTATAGAGTCTCCTCATTGGTAGTATAGGGGCTGCTTTATCATCTACCATACTCATTTGTTCACACTTGTATTTATCAACAGTCACAAATCTTTTCCCATCAAGACTTTGAAGAGAAACAATAACACGACTCCTTGTTGAGTCTATATCACACAAAAATAGTCAATTCACCAAGAATCACATCCAGTAAATTAGGGGCCTCGTTCTGATACCAATTGAAAACACAATAGTTGACTGTTTTATAGTGTTTCTTAAGATCTTACTGACATATGTTGAGATATTGAACATAATAGTAATATCGACAGTAAAATAAATGACACAAAGAGTTGTTTACCTAGTTCGACAACTGCCTACATCTGGGGGGATATCCATCCCGGTGAAAGAGAATACTATATGAACGAAACAGCAAAGTTACAAAGGGTTTACAAGAGAATCTTCAATTCCTATACATAACACTTCCTTTCCGAAGTATCACTCGACCTAAGGCTCCCCCTAGGTGTGAGCCTCGCTCAACATATTCACCTCAAACACTCACTGGTGTTTATTTCAAATCTAGGCTCTCCCTGTGAGTGAGTTCTTCTCACTTTTCAAACACAGACAGTGTTTACAATTACACATTCGAAGGAAAGCTACAACATAAAACGCACTCACATTTTTTTGTTCTCCTTCAAGCAATAAAACTTTCACACAACACTTACATGGTTGAACACCAAGTTGAACTCTCCAAACCTTATTTGTCTTTCGGCGTAGTGAAGATTTGAACCTAAGGAAGAAGTGCCTACTTCCTTTTGTATGGAACAAGACAATAGGCTGCTCTCATATCTGAATTCGACACAGCTAACCCAATGGAAGACAGCTGGATTCCATTAAATAAATAATACACAATACAAAAGCTGTCAGGCGAACATGGCATTGTACCCCGAAATGAGATCTCTTCTTAACATGTCTGAAACATCTTGGAAAAAATCTAGGACATCATGAGTTTTTCCTTAATGAAAATAGCCAATAAACTTGTACTAACACAATCAATAAGGTCGCAATCCATATATGTATTCTGAATCACTTTCAACGTCATCAAAATGAAAATTAATGTCTAGTTTTAATGAAAAATCTTGAAATCTTAGCTAAGATGTAATTTTATATTTTAAGTGACTTAGCTCATCTAAATTTCTTATTATTATTCAGAAAATTGGAACATGCACGTCGAACATTATTGGTTACACAAAGAATGTATGTATAAAGGCAAGAATGATGAAGCTAGCTCAAGAGGTGAAAATAAATGTATGTATAAAGATAAAATTATATCCTCATTTCAGTCGGTGTTCATACCGGGTAGATGGATCGATGAAAATTATTTACTAGCTCGAAAGGTGATGGATAAGTTGGGAAAATATAAAGGAAAGGATGGACTAGTGGGAATCAAGCTATATTAAAGTAAGGCTTATGATAGGTTGGATTGGAGCTTCTTGCTCAAGGTGTTTGGAAAAAATCAAAAACTCATCCAAGATTGTGTTTGTTCGAAAAACTCGGTGGGGCTACTGAATGGAAGCCCTATGCAAACCCTGAAGCTAGAAAGGGGCTTACGTCAAGGGGATCTACTGTCACCTGCATTGTTCATTTTGGATTCTAACTCTTAAGCAGGATGTTGTTTCGGGACTAACATCAGGGCAGTTTCAAGGGGATCAAGATAGGGAGAGGAACGATTCCGATATCTCATCTCTTGTTCGCGGATGACACGATTTTTTTTTCGAGCTAAACCAAGTGAGGTAAGTGCAGTACGAGGTTGTGTCAAGTGGTTTGCCGAATGGACGGGCCAACAAATCAACACTACAAAATCGGGTCTCATATTTCCAAAGCATGCCTGGAGAACAACAAGCAGGTGATTAAGGCGACTGCGAGGTTGGTCGAATGTGAGTGAGATGTGATGCACTTATGGAACCCTTTGTTCCTCAGTAGGAAGCGTGGGGACAATTTTAAGCATATCAAGCAATGAATGATGGATGCACTGGAGGGATGGATGGCGAAGTCGATTTCCAAGGCAGGTCGTACAACACTTGTTAAATTTTTGCTTCAAAGTATATCGATGTATGCAATGACATTAGTGAAGTTGACTAAATCCTTTTGTCAATCTCTTGACAGAATGGTTCATAGGTTTTGGTGGAAGGACGTATTGGTTGGCAACAGATTTCAGGCAACGGTGGCGTGGGATAACTTATGTCAGCCGAAACAGGCAGGTCGATTGGGATTTCATAAATTTGAAGATATAAATGAGGCCCTCTTAGCCAAGTTGGGATGATGTATCTCGTCGAAAGCGAGTAAGTTTTGGGTTCAGCAAATTAATATGAAATATCGTAAGCGAAAGGATTATTTCGCGTGTGCACGACGGCGCCACTGTTCCAAGGTTTGGCAAGATATTTTGTCAACCCAAAAGTCGTTGAAACTTCATTCGGCTTTTCTAGTGGGAGATTGGGAGTCAACTCGGGTGAAATCAGATAACTAGATCTACCATTCACCTGCTCGCGTTATCAGCAACTCGGGGATTCATGAAGAACTGACGGTGAGTAGTTTGATGGTCGTCGGTGAGAGAAGATGAGACTTTGACAGAATTCGGCGACTTTGTGGCAATCACTGGGTTAGACCGATAGAATTCAAAGACAGACTCCTGATAAGCTGATGTGTAGGCACAATGCAGATGGTTCTTTTTCCGTAAAATCCTTCGTGGCTGCTAAACAAAGAGATGGCGTCGATCATAATCGATGTTGGGCTGAGATTTGAAAACTAAATATTAATGAAAGAGGTCGTATTTTCTTGTGGCAACTAGCGAAGGAGTGCTTTGCTCTTAAACCGATTTTGCTTTGGAGAGGCATGTTGGCGGAGGAGTCATGTCCATTCTGTGGGCGTGTATCGGAGACGATGGCTCACCTATTTTTTACGTGTGATTGGGCGTCTTGTTTATGGTTTACAGATGGAGATGGCCGCTTATGGAAATGGATTGACGGGACACTAGGTCTTTAGCTACTTCAGGGATGCTGCATATAAATAAGGACCAAACATGGAGTACTCATCAGTAAAGGTTACAAAGTATTCGTAACCTCATCTTGCATGGACGTTTATTGGACCACATACATCACTATGTATGAGTTCCAATAACTGTGTGGCTCTTAGACCCTTCGATAAGAAAGGTATCTTGGTCATCTTGCCCTCAAGACAAGATTCATAGGTGGACATGGATCCCACGGTTAGAGATTTCAAAGGACCATCCGTTGTCAACCTCTTAATCCTATCTAGGCCAATATGCACGAGATGTAAGTGCCATAGATATGTGTCGTCTATTTCATCACTATGAAACATCTTACGCTTCCCGAGTGAATCTCTATTCAGTTCGGTATCCAGGAGTTGGCTCCTTAGGAATAAATAATAAATTGAATCCACACGATGAGCTTTGGTAACAAAACAATCATCAACAAAAATCTCAATACCGTTGTTTATTTTAAAGTTGAAACCTTGTTTTTCCAAACGACCAAAAGAAATTAAATTCTTGCAAAAATCCGGAACAAAATAAACATTATTCAGTAATAACATCTTGTCTCCAAACTTGAGCTGCATGGTCCCGATAGATCTTGCTCCGACATTCGTTCCATCACCCCAGTTGAACGCGAACTCCTCATCACTTAAGCTCATGGTTTTCCTAAAAACCATTCCAATTACATACAATATGGTCAGAAGCCCCGAAGTCTAAAATCCAGGGCGACTCCTTGTTTTTCGTGCAACAAGCTTGAGTGACAAATATCATACCTTTCCCCTTGACACTCTTGAGGTAGGTAGGACATTTTCTTCGCCAGTGGTCAGCCTCTCCGCAATGGTGACATTTGTCCTTAGACTTGTCCACCTTTGCGATGCCTTTTCCCTTAGCATCCGCAGCCTTTCTATAAGGCTTCTTGGATCCCATTCGGTTGGCGTTTTTAGGTCTCTCATCACCCTCTTAGAACCAGAAGTCGAAGCTCTAAGTTCAGCAACATTGAGCTCTCCCAACTTCTTCTTGTTCTTAGGGAGAAGTCCCTCGGCAGTCTGCAACTCTTTCATGAGCTCAGTTACAGTGTAATTGAGCTTGTTCATGGAGTAGTTCAGATGAAAGCTATCATAAGATTCCGTTAGAGTCTCCAAGATCATGTCAACCTTGGTTTCTCTGTCGATCTCGAATCCGAGAATCTCATTTCGTTCAGGTGACCCATGATCAGTAGCATGTGTTCCCGAACTAAATATCCTAGTTTCATCCTGCAATTCATAAAACTGCGGATAGTTTCCTGCCTCGCCTGACGCCCATGACATCCGAACATCTCATGGATATTGTATAGGATGTCACATGATATGGCCATTTCGTAATGTGATTGCTGCAACACGTTGCTCATAGATGCAAAGATGTAGCATCTAGAAATCTCGTCGGATCTCATCCACGCATCATAGGCGTCCTTGTCCTCTTTACTCGAATTAGCATTAGGAGGAACAGGACATGGGGTCGTGAGAACATACTTGTGCTTTTCCACCGTCAATACGATGTCGATGTTACGTTTCCAACAACGTAATTTTCACTCTCGAGTTTGTTTGAACTCAAAATCATTTGTAATGGGTTAAAAGATATTTTGCTGAAAACATTAAATAAGATAAATAAATTTAGTATGTGTCACAGTTTCAAATTATATGCATGAACAATCCTAATATGGTGAGGAAAGCGTTAAATAATTCATGGTATTATGAACAACATTTTTAATTACTTTTCCTATGGGGAAACCGTAATTAACCGTCTTTCATAGTATTGACACATCACTATTTAGTTCGAACCATCCAAGAAGTCACAACTTCTAGTTCTTACTAATTACCATAAACGTTTGATCACTTATTTTTAATGCAGGGCCTCTGTGTGAGGATTACTTTAAAACATAAGTCTAAGTGTACAACCGACATGTGGGCATTTAATCAAGTCACTTTGATAACGGTTCACCTATATGGAGACCCCGCTTCATCGTTTCTCTTTAAAGCTTAGTTCGTAACAATTTAATTAACAAAATGCTTCTGAAGTACTCTTATTAAAGGGAGGGCCACTATGTTGAAAACAGTTTACATTTTATAATCCCTTTTATTAACTTTAAACTATATGAACAATTCATTTTAATGTGATGTCAGCATTCTATCCTATATGACATGTGAGGTGATTCATCAATAAGATTAAATAAAATAAAACATAAATTATTTAACTCATCCTATGGCCCATTTCTAATTACAATCCATAAGGAAAAATACAATGAAATTTAACTATTTTAAACTTCGATGTAGGACCGGTCAAGGACTCCTTGTGACGCGTCATCGGATGTCTCAAGTCAGCCCCCAGACATTCTCCAACATGCGGCCAAGGCCGAGATGCTGCCTTCCTTATCTTCTCGTCGTCGGATTACAATTTAAATTGTCTTCGCAAATTGAGGCTCACAAATTCAAATAATTTAAAATTTAATATTAAAATCCGGGACGATAACTGGAAAATTCCTAGGGCCATAACAATGAGGATCCATCCATAAAACACACACACAAACATTTATAACGCAATTCAAATCATACAAAAAACGCCAACACCAAACTAGTCAAACAATTTCTAAACTAGTCAACAAATCTTAATTTTTAATGCCTTTTACTAGCTCTGATATCATTTGTTGGAAATTATTTAACAATTTAAACAATAATATTATATAACACAACTATATGTAGCAAAATTATATAATACGATCTGAATTAAAACTCATTTTAATATTAAGTTAATAACCTAGGCATTAAAAATCACTAACATGTCAATAAACTATTTATTCTAAACATGTCAATAAATTGAATAAAATAACCTAACATTTTATAAACACATTTATAAACTTTATTTTCAGATCCAATTTGTTTTAGGAAACTTATAATTGAGATTGTAAATAATCTCGGACGTTGCTAGCTAACTATGGAAGGCCTCGTCAAAAATTTCTTCAAAGTCAGCCTCCTGCCAGAATAAGCAAAACTGACCCGCCGAACTGGACATTAGCTGGCCGGACAGGAATGCGCTTGCGGTGATGTGGCTTCCTCCGGTGGAATTTAGCCGCGGGACCTGTGCAAGAACGTAGAGGGGACCTAGGGCTAGGTGCATGTGGTGAGCAAGGCACGTTTTTTGTTCGGCGAGATCCTCCAACCCGGCAACCAATCCGGCGACCCATCCGGCCAGCGGGCTGAAATGAGCCTCGGTCCGCTTCGCTCGATTTATTCGCGTTACGAGTGAACTCCTGCAACCAAAACGTCACTCAAACACCAATAGAGGATTCAATGATAATTCCCACAGATTTTTGAGAGATTTAAAGGGTGGGCTCTTCGATTGAACAACGAAGAGTACTCGGGATCACTCGGGAACACTCGAGAGATCAAGAAAACGTTTATTGATCTCTTTGTCTATTGGAAACTCTCGGCCAACACTCACACAAGGGAGGGGAAGGGTTTGGCCGAGATTTGGAGTTAGGGTTAGTCTAATTAGGGTTTCGAAAACCCTTTAAATAGAGAGAGAAAGTGGGTTTTTCTTAAGTCCGTTGTTCCTTTAAATTAATTTCATGAATTAATTTTCGACCTAAATCTTTATTTTGGTCGAGTGACATCCTTAAATACTCGAAAAAATTATTTTGATTTATTTTTAAAATAATATTTAATTAATTTAGAACGTCTCATTTATTTAATGACAAATCATCAATTATTTTCGTACTCTTCAAAGTAGTACGAAACGAGAATATATTTATTTTCATCTTTTATTTCTTTCAATCATTTAAATATGTTATTATCCATATAATAACATAATATGATTCGTTAAATAAATGTAATAATAAATAACAAATTATTTATTCAATTACTTAGAAATATATTTTCTTAGTGTAAATCACAATTTACTTAAATGAGATAATCAAATCGTCCTAGTTCAATAATTCTCATCCGAGGGTCTATCATTGAGACCTAAGACCCACATAACGAAACTTTAGAATAAAAATTGGACTCAAAAGTTCACAAATCTTTAATAGTCTTTTGATTCTTAATATTAGTCAACTCCACTAAAGGACTAACATTGAAACTCTCTAAGTTCATATGCGTAGATTTTCCGTTTGATGTGACAAAACAATTTTTCGCACGATCCACGGAGTACTTTACGATATTACCCTTCATGTGTATCAGTAACTCAGAGGAATGTAAAATTACTGTTTTATCCCTGAGTTATTATTTCACTAACTCTTTTGTTATTTGTGAATGAGAAAAAATATAGAGTGAGATGTCTTTACATGTCACATATTTTAAACAAAGAATGTTTTTATTCGATGAATACCTGGCCAGGTTAATTCATTCACACTCTCGCAACAAAGCATAGTGTGATACTAATGCATTAGCATTGTTTCAACATGAATTTTGTATCTGTGAATCACATAACTCAATATGACAACGTTATGACACCAACCATCGGGTCAAATGCAACTATAACTTTAGTCATTACCCATTGAAAAATCAAATTTCATAAGGTGTCACATCAATCATGCATTCACTTCAGGATTTAGGTAATCACCAAAATACCCCTCGTATCTAATCTTGAAGTTTCGAGTGGTTAAACGGTTTTATCTCGAGCTTCAGAGTATCACAGGACTTGTTCAATATCTTTTATAAGATATCAAGAATGAAACACAGAGTCACAACTCTCTATATCACAAGATAAAGATATCATGATTCATTCATACAATCATTACTCAGATTCAATTGCTCCATCGATCTTAAGATTTCGAACAAATGTTTAAACTATTTACAAGGGGCTATTTTATCAGGTCTATACTTAACACCGCATTCGTTGATGACAGTTTCAGAGCGTAACAAACATACATAAACACAAACTTAAATGAAGAATGAATATTTAACTTTATTTAATGTCTCAGCAAAATCAAATACAAAGTATTTATAATGTCTAATATCTCCTTTGTGGGCACCAAACCCAACATTGTGTGTATCATCAACTAAGAGGAATGTAAAATTAACGTTTTACCCCTGAGTTATTATTTCACCAACTCCTTTGTTATTTGTGAACGAGAAAAACATAAAATGAGATGTCTCTACATGTCACATGTTTTATCAAAGAATGTTTCATTCGATGAATATCGAGTCCGGTTTATTTGCTCACACTCTCATAACAAAGTATGGTGTGATAATAATGTCTTAGCATTGTTTCAACACAAATTCCGTTTTTTTGAATCACATAATTCAACGAAACAACATTATGCACCAATCGTCGGGTCAGATGAAACTTCGTTTAGTCATTTCCCATTGAAAAATCAAATGTCATAAAGTGTTATATGTATTTACTTCGGGATTTAGGTAATTACCAAAATACCACTCGTATGTGATCTTGAAGTTTCAAGTGATTAAACGGTTTTATCTCGAGTTTCAAAACATCACTGGTCTTGTTCAATGTCTTCATTAAGACATCAAGAATAAATCACAGAGTAACAACTCTATATATCACAAGATAAGATATCGATTTATTCAAACAATCAATACTTAAATTCAATTGTCCAATCGAATTTTAGATTGCGAACTATTATTTAAACTAGTCATAAGAGGGTATCTTGTCAAGTCTGTACTTACCACCTCTTTCGTTGGTGACAGATTCAGAGCGTAGCAAACATATATAAACACAAACTTAATTAAGAATGAATATATTTAATGTTTCAGCAAAACGAAATACAAAATGTATTTATAATGTCTAATATCTCCTTTGTGGGCACAAATCCCAACAATATCGGGTCCATGCGGTATCGGTGGCAGAGGCAGAAGCTATGGCCATTTTTTGGTTCTCCAAGCCGCTAGATCTCGAGGTCTGTGACAAAGTACTATAGAGGGTGATAACATAACAGTTATGTCGCATCTAAGGGGACGTTCCCATTGTCTTTTCTGGGAATTGATGTTGTTGTTCGAGGACATATGCGCCACTGCAAACGATCCTTTTTTTGCTTCGGTAAGTTTTGAATGGATACGTCGTGGCTCGAACCAGGTTGCGCATGAACTCTGTACATGGGCTAACCATAATTTCGACGACGGGTTTTGTATTGTGGGGAACCTCCGACCCCTGTTCGAAAATTTTGTGATCTTGATATAAAAGTCTCAGCGTCTGCACTCTCATCTCCACATGCTCTTCTCACTGGGAATGACGGAGAGTGAAGTGCTTTCGTTTCCAAAAACAAAAAAGATAAAGCTAGCTAGGGTCGATATACAAAGAGATCACGTACAAATAACATATGCCCATTTACCGTTCTGTTGATTTGTGGGCCCTACAAACGTGTGCCTTGTTTTAATTAATGCAGATGTTTTATGATATAAAATTATCGGCTAATTAATATATGTGTCATATAATTCAAAATAATAAAACAATCTTAAAACAATTATTTAACTAACTAGCTAGTCGATATGCTTAACTTGAAAATAATCAAAGTTTTGTAAAATTGTTATAAATGATTATCACGTTTATGCGGCAATATTATTTTCAAATTTCATTACCAGTCTGCCTTTTTTAATTTTCGTGATTAAATTTTCAAATTTGAACGTTGTTTCTTCGTTTTACTTCTTAAGCAAAAATCAATTTATAAATTCATTAATTACACTTATCATCTTCGTTAACGTTTAATTAAATAGACATTGAGCTAAAATTATTCTTGAATATATATGTAAATTAAATAGACTAACCATTTACATAAAATTAATCAAACATTGATCATTTCCAAAACAACAACCTTTCCTTAAAAAAACAAAACAATGCATAAAACATATTAATATCTCCTTTGAACGTATGTAACTAAATATATGCATCTGGAGATCTGAAAATTGAACATAATACGAAATAAATACGTACGTACAAACCCTACAATCTACTGCCAGTATAATAATTATTTTCCAATATGTGTCTCTAAAAAGTAAAAACTCATAGTTGCATTCCCGTAACTGGGTAATGGCATATCAACTCATACATGCATATTGTGTTGAGTGGTTAATTATTACATATATAATAATGCTTAACCTCGTTATTCTTGATGCCCATTGACATTTATAATATACATATATATGTATATTATGAATTCATGAATTCTGTCTCCACTTTAAAGGCTTCTAATTGGATCACGTCCATGTCTGAATTAGGGTTTTCAGTGTCAGCCACACAAGAAACAAGTAATTGAAATGCACACAAACAAAAAGCTACGAAATGTGCTCAGTCAAATACTAAATTATGGAATATATATTTCAGACACAATATATTGAAAGAGTGTATATATGTACATAGGCATATTAATTTATAGGTGTGTTCACTCACTTAGTGTAGAGAAAAATAAATAATAGAAAAGTTGAGACAAAAAAAGGCATATACCCCAATATTCTCTCAACAAACTATATGCCAACAGGTAAGATCAAATTAGAAGCCGCGAGAGATTTCCATGCAAAGATTAATCGAGTAAAATATTCCATTATATACGTATGTATATATAGAAGGTAACGTCAGATTTATTAATAAACATTTAAAAATTTGCATATTAAAGGAGTTTGAATATCCAAGAAGCGACGTCATATATATACTCATGTAAATTACTAAACGATGTAATCAGTATGATCCTATCTGTAAAGATGTTCCTAAGTCCAGTATTTCGAAAAGGTCTAGCTAGAACTATATTATTATAATAATATTACGCTGGCACCAGATCAAAACCTATAATGGATAATATATTTGTATACTGGGAAGATTTTCAACGATAACTAGAAGCTCCGAAGAGTTAGGTACATAGAAAATGAAAAAAAAAAGCCTAACATTAAATCTCGGGAAATCATTTTTCAAATGTTACATTTTATATTTTTTTTCAAATGTTACATTTTATATTTTTTTTCAAATGTTGGGTAAGGCCTAGAAACTGCCCAGGATATTCGCCGGGTATACTGGATGAGTATATGTGCATTATATACACTAAGTTCATTTGTCAAATATACATGCAGACATGTGTTAAGTTCTCTATATAGAATAATATATATATTTCCCAGCTAGCAGGTCAAAAGTGCATGAATAGATAAAAACAATTTATCATGACGAGGGTCAAATCAAGGAGTACATGCAACATATATATATATGTTGGTTATAAATGTATAAATTTAATAAATTCTGAGTTCAAGTTTGATTTTGAAGGAATTGGAGTCAACATTATAGTGAATTTTCTTCCTGTGAGACATAATGTGTGACACAGCATTAAAATAAGTTTAAGCGTCAGTGTATTATAATAAGTTTATAATCTATATAGATATATAAAGGAAATGTGACGTTGTATACTGAGGTGTACATGTTTCAAACCACATGTTCAGGCTCACTCAACCTTGGCTACAGCATATATTTTATGTGCCCCTCTCAATCAATTAAAATATACATATATTTTATGTGCTTGTATATACATATATATAAATATACATTTGTTATATTCAAAATGCTGTTTGCGAGCGTAATACAAGGTCTAGAACTTTCTTACGATATTTTATAATAATTCTAACATGCATATATGATACGTCTAGTAAGTGTATATATGGTGTTTCCCTAAATGTATGACTAATATAATTACACGCACATATATATATACAAGAGAAAAAGAAAAGAAATGTAATTTAACGACCGTCATTTCAGAAGAGATCGTATTCGTGAATATTGGTGCCTAATAGAACAAAAAACCGGCCAATCATGAAAGATTTAAGAAAACCAAAAGAGTTAAAAAGGGTGTAAGGTAATAAGTTACAACTTATATATTATATGCCAAGTTATTCACACAAACAATATTTGCATAATACTATTTCTTTGAATTTTGGACCACCGTTATACTCTGTTTTTTTGCTCTTCAGTACAAACGAATCCCTAAAACAAAACCCTTAAAAAGGTAAGGAAAGAATTGATATTTACTATACAAAATATACTTCACATTAAAGAGATAGTGTTTGATGACCTATATTCGAGGGAAAATGGGCAAGACTCTAATTCTTGGTGAACAACATATATTCGAGAGAGGATAGACAAAGTGTTGACCACGTGTCCAAAGTAGGCATTGCGGTCCCGAAATTTGGCTTCGATTGATGAGGTGTGTGAAGTGTATATGAGAGCCAATTTTTTAGTGTCACTCTCCAACGAGAAGGGCCACGATATCATCCACTTGTTCGTCCCTTTCTGATATAATATAAAAGCTTATATGTATCGATATATATGTATATATGTGTGTATTTGTTTTTGCTTTTAGCGGTCTATGTCTCAATGACGTCATGGCATACCTCATCCCATGATGGGGACAAATTCCAAACGATTATAGTCGTTCAAACAATGGCATTACGAATATATATGATTTTAGTTAAATCTATGTGTGTGTATTCAATTGAGCTATTTGCCTTTATGTTTGTGGTTGTACACATTTCACGCTTAGGCTATGTCATTTAAAGGTTATATGCTTGAGCAGAAAAAAGAATAATTGTGGTTATTATGATCATGTACTGCATAGTTTTGAGGACGTACGTCATGCATTAATTTCGTTGATGAAATAATTTGTAGTACAAAAAAGCCACCTAAGACTGCAATATATATTTCTATTTATAACTTATTCAGACCGCACACATAGAAGCAACTATATATGACATTATGACTGTATTGCAAGCATTATGCATTCCTTCCCCAAGAGACCAGTCTCTGAACATGCTAGTTTTGATGACATGGTTCTCAAAACATAAATAAATAAAAAAGTTCAACGTGGTGCTCTACTCAATACACGTGCCAATTGGCATGTCTTTATCAGTACGAAAAAACATTATTTTAAGACGTTGAATTCGAATTACGATATCTGATGTAACACTCTAATTTTTGTTTAAGCTATAACAATAATATAAAATATTGATACGTATTATTGTGTAAGAGTAATTAATTGATTGATGGAACAACTAAAGAGTAAACCTCATAATGCAGGAATAGGGATACAATACAAAATAAATTATGTAATTAGAGCCAAGGAGGAAAAAGAAATGTTATGCTTACAAACCATTTCACGGGTTTCAGGAAAAACAAGATATAAACAGAATCAATAAATCCAAATAATGTATAACAATTTCCTATATTTCATTCCTTACTCTGTAAAAAATTAATGGGGAAAATAATTGAACACCTGAAGCCTCTATAGCCTAAGGCTCATACATATAACTCAATTGAATGAAGAAAAAATGACACTCTTTGGTACATCTAAAGCCTAAATCTCCAAAAATATTTTGAACATATAATATATAGATATATGTTACAGTTCCAAAGAAAGTAGAGAACTTAATGCCTGATTTACAGAAGGGTATCCTAAATGAAACTCTTTGTTTGGGTAGCTTTCACTATCTTTCTCTCAAGTATGACCTAAACCTATTGCCTAATTAGGGGGCTGAGTCCATCGCCTTCCCAACCGAGCTTGAGCATTTGATCCACCACTTTCAAGCTCAGCTGCAAGTAAGAGCGTTTACAAATGTGAATCTCAACAAACGATCATGACATTTTCAGTTATCACACAAAAACATTCATGTGACTTCGATTCGAACTGATTGATGGAGATTGGTTTCTGAAATTGCGTCATGATTATAGTACATTTCATAAAGGGCATGAGGTACAACAACAGACAATCTATGAACTTGTAAACCATGAGATGCTTGAAATATGGCCAATAAAAAAAAAATAGCAGCTGGGTTTATCATTTTAGTTCACACAACGCACCAAATTCAACACAGTATTTCAGTGCAAGTGTACGTGTACTATATGAATTCTCTATATATAACAAATAACAACTAAAAATAATGAGCTCCGTCAAGGTATGTTGTTACTTACGGAGGGATCGGTGAAGATGATCAGCTGCTTATCTTCGGTGGAAACTAAAAGATTTGTGTTGTCCTTGTTTAAAGCTAAAGCAGTAATGTCTTGCCCTTGATTCAGTTTCATTACATGAAATACCTGCAAGTTTTCAAGTTATAATAATCATCAGCGAGGAAAATCCCGGGGAAACTAGATACAGACGAATCTACAATGAGAAACAATCTATCATTTATGATATAAATGAAAAACAACCCTCATATCGAGAAAAACACAAGCCTGACTTGACTTGACCAAGAACTCGGAATAGAGAGATCATGTATATACATTTATCCAATTTGTAGTACCTTCAACGTATGCAGATTGAAGAAGCAGATTGAAGGCGATGGAATATCCAGTCTGTTCCTTTCATCATCTTCAACGACTTCCTTTTTATGTTTTTCAGATCCCAGTTTTTTCGACTTTGACTCCCAGCTACTATTGGATGCCCCATCATTTTCCGCTACCGGGTTCACTCCGATAACAGCACTTTTCCCATCGATGGAGATTTCCATACATCCAATATTTCCATATAAAGGTAAATAAACGCTCGAAATTGGAACCCCATTAAGAGTAAAGGTGCTGAGACTACGTTGTGATTTGCTCCAGGTCAGTACAACTCCATCAGATGAGAGGCTGACAGAGTCGGCCCGAATACCGGGCAATCTTCTCAAGAGACGACCTTTTCTTATAGAATGCAATAGAACATCGGATGAATATGACGATGAGACAGAAATTCCGAGATCCGAGTTAACACAGCAACAGAGAATGTCACTTCTGTGGCCACGGAGGACGTGTATGGGACCTTCTATGCGATACCTCCGGCTCTTATCCGCCGATATGTTTGGTGAGTTACTAATGCTTGATGAACTCGGGGTACCACTTCCAGTCTGATGATTCGACATGTTGCTCGAGCGAGAAGTAGACGCTTTGTGTATTCTCCAAAGTAACACGGTAGTGTCTCGGCTTCCGGTCACAAGGTATCTACTATCAGGTGAAAGACCGAGACAAGTTACGGGAGCACAATGACCGTTAGCTGTTTCTATCGTTTTTGCTCCATCCGGCGATACAAGCTTGATACTGTTATCCACATGCCCACCTAATTAATAAATAAATAAAGTCAGTTTCATCATCTAGAATTGGATATTTCTAGGTATTTATGGACTGATACTTACCGGTGATAATTTCTTTATCGCAAGTTATGCAAACGATGGCTGAGCTTCTAGTCCCGGATGTAGCAAAAGCTACTGCTTGGGGGAAATTCCAATCATCGGAACCAGATCCAGTTGGTCCTTTAAATAGACGCATAAATGATCCACCGCTGGAGCTCACAACAGTCTTTCCCTGTTGAAAGAGGAATGGTGATCCGTGGCCGTCAGGTGTATTTGGCTGCCACTTGTGCTGTGCAATACGAGCCGCTGGAACGTTTATATCCACAATCACAACGGTGTCTGTGGATGCATGAATCGCAGCAGCAGGTAGATTGCAGCGATCCGATGATGGAACACCATATGCTTTTACCTCTTTTGGGTTCCTGAATATAGTCTGCATGAAGAGCTAAACGGTAAGTTTGACCATTGGAAATACGTTACTATCAAGTATCACCTACTGTACTGGAGCATAGTTTATTTACTTTATTTATTTTTAAACTAGATATTAGTCCTTATGTCCCCTAATTGACCCATAAACATTTGGGAAACTGGAAACACTAACTAATGCTAGGTGGGTACCTTTAGAGCCGCTATGAATGCAAGCCCTCTTAGACGTTAACCAAAGGTCTTCGACTAATCTTAGATCGTGAAATGGGTACAAAAATAGAATCACCAGCTCAGGCACATATAGAATCAACAGAAAGCGTCTTAGATCCATCTCTCCACATTGGGCCGCAACAGTTATTGAGACAAGGGCTATTGTAGTTATAAGGAGACGACATTACATAGGAAAAACAAAGTGAAAGAACAGAAGCCTGTATTTATTTTTTTGACGTGTTTTAGATCCAAAACTAAGGAAATTTTGATGAATAGGATTGTTAATTAGTTTGTTTATTCGTTGTGAACTAGTAAATTAACAAGACAAGTGTCTCTTGTGTTATTGCAGTGGTATATATCATTTATTCTTTCATTCAATAACTTAAATTTTGTGGCATGTTGCATTTGGTGATTAAAACCTATACCTCAGTATAGCTATTGAAGCCAGCTATTTTTTTTGGAAACAATTAACTTGCAATTGAATTACTTAATGTAATCTACAACGAAACCACTTCACTCATTTAACAAATCGAATGGGAATCATTTACCTGCAAATGAAGAACATTTGCTAACGGCATCTTTTTAATGTGTGGTACGGTAAGAAGTTGGGATGGAGTTTGCCCAAAGTAAGCAATTTGATCTTGAGTGGCTCGCTGTTGTACCTTTATTAACAATCAAATTTAGGAAGTTCTGATCAGATAAATAAATAAGCAGAACAATACATATTGGAATATGTATAAAAGATGACTTACTGGATCTGAGATTTTGTCAATATCAACAGTTCCCTCATATGTGATGTAGAAGAAGACGTTATTAGCCAAAATAGCCTCTTTTCCCCGCTGCTTATACCTGAACAATCCAATTTTTCAGGATTATAATTCAACCCTTCACCAATTTATATAAGAGATAATTGAAAATGAGAGGGAAAAAATGCTTCAAAGATAATGGATAAAATAGACAAGAAAGAACTGTACCCAAATATAAGATCAACCCATTCATGCAAATGTGCAGACACATGCTCACTCTCAAGAGCCATCCGATGCTTATGAATGAAATCAACGGGGCTTTCAGCCCAAGGAGGAAGTTTGACAGAATCTGATAGCATAAAAGAAAAAGGTGGAACAGTTACTCCGTTGAAGTTTCGACACAAAACTAAACTGCCAGAAGCTTATGGAAACTTACCAAGCTTCTCCCCTAACTGTGTTGTACCAAAATCAATCGAGTTTTCATTTGTTAAGATCTCAGGGAGGTAAAATAGCTCAGGAACCTAGTTAACAAAAACAAATATAATATAGTTGTATTAAATCCAAAACTCTTAAGATACCTATACGCAATACTTCCCAAAATTTCAACAGAATAGAAAAAGAAAGTTTGGCATAAAATAAGACCACCAAGCTTCAGTATATACAGGAACCCATACCAGTTCCTTCACATCACTCATGTCCTCGAGAACTCCATTCCAAGTAGTACTAAGATCTGAAAACATCCGATCTGCATGGTCAAATTTTCCACCTTGCAGTTGAATTGAAAGCGTTGTAAATGGTTCAACTCTATATAGATAATGCAACACCTGCACACATAATAAAAAAAAGAGGAATAATAATGATAACATACCCATCAATTACCGAAATGGAATAAGTCTGATAAAACAAAGAAAGGGACGCATCTTTCAATTATAATGAACAAGACGCTTAACAGTGCTGATTTGATTTTGTTATATTGCAAGTAAAGAAGAAGAAACCTAGATTCAAGTGCTACAGTATGCTAATATGACAAGGAAAGAAATCATAATAGCTAAATAGCATCTTGCTACAATGATGTAGCTGTAGTTGACTATAAAGTCATCAACAGAGATGCATGTCATGTGCCACAGCATTACGATATTCACCAAGAGTGTTACACTTTGGGAATCATGATCGTCTACAGGTAGGTGGTATTCTTCTCTAAGATCTATCTGGGGACAATAATAGTATTTGCTTGTATTATTTTGGTCGGTCGAATAATCCTCATTTTCTGGCACTTCCCAATATCTTCAATAGAATGAGAAGTTGTCCAAGTAGATATGCCAAAAGTAAAACCCATACTGAATAGGAACATAATAACTCATCATATTTTAAGTAGAGAATAAACTAATTCAGCGTACATACACACGCATGTGCACATTATGATCACTGAGAACAGTTTTGATGAGCATTCTAGAGAACCATCTACCTACTGAGCTTGGAGGGAAAGAAAAACCTACCGTTCCAGCACTTGAATAATGTGAACCGTAATGGAATTTGGGAATGATGGGATCTTCAAAACTATAGTATCGTTCTTGAAATTTCTTTAATCGATCAGAATCAAGTGCACCGATAGGCTGAAATAATCAGATACACGCTGCTTAATAAATCATGGAGCCTGCATATTATACGATACAGAAAAGCGAGAATGCAAAAAAATTACCTTGGAAAGATCTCGGAAGGAATTACTGTCCGAAAGATCCAAATGCTTTGAAGTGTAATCCGAAAGAATCCAAGGGAAAACAGGATACTGACACAATAATTGATTGGATTAAGAACTGACTTATTATTACTTAAACACAACAAACTTATTGTTAGTATTTATGCAAAAAAAGATCAAAAAAAATATCCTTAAAACCAACCTGCGTAATATCATTATAACTCCGTCCGGCCAGCGTATTGAGCTGCATTAAGTATTCAAAATTGCTGATCTGCAGCAATGGTGACTCCACTAATTATTTATTCTCTCATAGCAACAATGCAGGTTAAATGAAGATATATTTCTAGATGACGGCTAAATAGCTTTGGAAGAATAAGATGTCTTTATGGATCCTTACCTCCCACCTTGCCCAGCGATCCATAAGCTGAGTTCTCTCTAGAAGTTGATCTGGTCTCTGCAACAAAGATTAATTTAAGCTTCAAGTACAACTCCAAGTAAAGTCCATACAATCAACATGAAATATATATAAACACAGGTATTTCTTAAACCTCACTACCTTGATTCTAGTTAAGAAAAAACCATATACATTTTTAGTTAGAACTACAAATATGCAGGCTTGAATTTCCGATCTCATTTAATAGTCACCATAGGCATACGGAAGAAAAAACTGGTAAACAAAAGAAGAAAGATATGGTAAAAACCTGTGTGGCAAGATAAATATTATTCAAATGAGGGGGACGAGCTTGTACAACAGCTCGATATGCATTTCTTCTTCCTTCTGTGCTCTGAACAAAAAAGGGTAGAAAGCTCAATATTGAAATTTAGGTACGCCACTGGGTAGCTATCTGTTTAATGGTGCCATCTACCACCATTAAACTTCCCCTAAGTATGCAGAAAGGAAAAGCAATATATATGAACTAAATAGTGGAAGAGAAATACCGCAAAATCAAAGAAAAAGTTTGAACGGTCAACCATAAAAAGTTCCAGAGCGCTTCTTCTTAAAAGATATCTGCATCAAAACCAAACCTTTGAAGTAAGATTCTTATAATTTATGATTTATTAAACATAGAAGTTACTTCTTTATATGTACCCAAAACCGAATTTGAGAATGAAGCACCAGCATGAGATGACAAGCATTTGACAAATATAGTTTTTCCTCTTAAATATAAAACATGCGCAACAAGTTTCATATTTCATGAGAGAGAAAAAATGGATATTTACTAATGATGTAATACAACTGGAGAGGACTCTCTCTAGTTTTATCTTCCTCCTACAACCAAGTTGTATTAGAACGCTAGCCAAAAATACAAGAAAACTTAAGGAATCTATTGACTGCTGAAAATACATAAGATTCTATTTTCAAATCAGTTCTTCAGGGCCAAAAAAAAAATTTTACAGCAATGAGATTTTCCTGTTAAACAAAGAGAGATATACAAAACAATCTAGGAAGCTCGAAGCTTTCATTCTTTACATGTCAAGGAACAAGATCAGAATATAACTATGAGTTATGCGTATTTTCACCTTCTACTATAAATTTGATGGAGGGATGACATCAACCAGCTTCGATCCTTTTCTTCCTCTCGTAGTTCCAGACAATCTGACCCATCAACACCAGCATCAACTATAAAATTTATTCTTCTCGTTGTTACCTGAAAGTAATATAACCATGTAGCTTGAGCCAAAAGTAAACAATAATTAATTCATCTTCATTTTTCTAAGAGCTTTATACCACTAACAATAAGAATAAAATACGTGAATGAGATCTTACGAACAGTTCTGTGGCTATGAATAAATATGTGAATAAGATCTTACGAACAGTTCTGTGGCTATGAAAAAATACGTGAAAAAATGAATTTACTTCTCCAGCAGGACTAGAAACTATAACCCATAGAAAAAGCTACTATGAGCTCTCGTGAATTATAGACACATAAAGAATGCGCCTGGATTATACAGGAGACCATAAAGAATAAATTTTAGTCTGCTAGAGATCACACTCGTCATACACACCTGAAAGGTCCCACGTACAACTCTCAGCGGCCGAACCATAGATGAAGGAAGCTCAAGAATAATTCTTTCATCTTGTTCGCTTGGAACATATCCCGGGGCAATTGTAGGTGAACTTTCAACAAATTCTTGGTCGTTAGGGAGTCGACTGTCACTAGAATCCATAGGCGCAGCCAGGGTTTGCTCAGTTGTTGCGGAGATGCCTGATTGATTATCCCCACTTTCTTCTCTAGGATATCCAATTTCATCCAAATGATCTATTTCTAACTGATCATCATCTTCCCGTACTGCATCCACTGAGATTGCTTCTGCCGCAAGAATGGGAGCACTTGATGAGCTGATGATGTCTTCTTGATTTTCTTTAATGTTAGCGCCGTCCTCAAAATCAGCTGCAGCTCCAAAATGATCTATCCCTCTATAATTCCTCCTTAAACAACACCTCATCCGACAAGAACTTTCCATAACGTCTAGTTTCCAAAACACCTAAACAATGTTGCAAACATTTGTGAGTGATATTATCAAACATATATAAAAGGGAGTTTGGAGCAACACAGGAGCAAAAGATCAGAATAAGTGCGCAGTAAATATGAATTGCAGTTTATTTATATCTCCTTGTTCTATAATAATAAAATGTAACCTAAGAGAAATCGATAATAATAATAACAATAATTATATGATGTGCGATAAAAAGGCACAAGAGTAACCAAATCATGACATACACGTTGTTGGCTGCATAGTTCTTCAAATGGTCCGAAAAGGCAATTCATCTCAATCAAACAATAGATAAGCTTGCGCCATGCACGAATTCCATTGCCTAAACGATGATGAGCTAAAACATCTACTCGAGCACGTCTATCAACCTGAAGAGCAAAGTTTTAAGTTACGCATGCTACCCAATATGTAATGAAGAACAAAAAATAAGCACTGATGAAACCTCAGATCTTTGAATGTTCCGGGCTAAAGCAAGACTTGCAACAAGGACAGCAATGAACTTGTAGGATAAAGCATTAAAATCTTTTCCGTAGACTGATTTTGTATCAACTGGTTGCAAGCACTCCATCCAAGCAACTCCCATTGCTTCAGCAACATTCCACCTGTTTACACGCTCCATGTCGCTAATGTTCCTTCTTTGTGCAGATGTAGCCATAGCAACAGCACTAAGGCCTCTCCCAGAACCAATTTTTGCATTTCGTTCAAGATCACGTGCAGCAGCTAAAGCCGCAGCTTTTGCTGCAGCCCTATCCTTTGGAAGAGCTGATCTGTTAGGACTATCCACAGCTTTCTGAAAGCTTGAAAATGTACGGAGCCTAGCGGTTTTACGCTCAAGTAATGAAGAGTCACGCTTTAGCTGAGCAGTCATTGTAGGAACTGGATTTTCTCCACCAGATGCTCCGGCCGCAATCATTGCCAGGGCCATCGCAGAAGGTGGTGAAGCAAAAGCAGCAGCCCAAGAAGGAGCGATCATAGCAAGAGCAGCCTGAAATTTACAAACCATATGAATGTCAAGATTAATGCACCAAAAGAAGAAAAACAGAAACTGTATACCATGGTGGCTACCATTAATTATGCAACATTTTGATTTACAACAAAGTCATTGTACTAAGTGGAAACCACATGAGACGGTCGCTGTTTGACCAAGTAATTCAATACACTGAAAGAGAGCTTGGTGGGTAATAAAAAAAATGTCAAATACATCACACCCAAATTAGAGAACAATGTCTTGAGAAACTCTACATACGCTGGGAAAACAGCCAGCCATGAGTTCACAGAAGATTTTTCCAAATCTATAAATGCGTTGATCCATGCAAAGATGATAAAAAATTACCTCTACAGGGAGCGAATCAGCAGCTAATGCCCGGTCATCAACAATAAGAGGATTCAAGCCATCGGCAGTAGCAAGTTCATGAATTCCAGCTAAAAGTGGCCTCCACCTTCTTAAAACAGCAACAAATGGAGGCACAATACCTTCAAGATACTGTTTACGTTGAGGCTTTCTGTCACTCCCAACTGCATGAAATACCTGCAAGATCCATGCACATACAATTATGTATAATAATTACTTTTTTATGAAGGGACATAAAAGATATGGCCAGTAAAATTTTGTGAAATATATTAGATTCTATCATTATCAAAAAGAGAAAAGCAAGCCATTTTAATGTGTTGTCATAAGTAGGGAAAAAATATGCATTTCGTGCAGTACTAAATTATATTAAATACCCTGTTAAGTATTTCAGAAAGAACCATTTTCTTTCCTTTGGCTATTTAAAAGAATGTAAGTGAGTAAGATAAGGAAGGTTACAGAATAATTAAAAACGTGAACAGCTAGAAGATGGGAACAAACCTCAGAATACAGAACACAGGAAGCTACCAACACTCTCTGTCTCTTCGAGTCTGAAATTGGCATGTTCAGAACAGGTGAAAGTACACTGTAAACCAGTAAAAAGAGTTAGACTTGAAAAACTGAAACTGTAAACATGAATAAGATATTTATGAGATTCATTTAATACTTTCGACAATATAAGATATTAATCAAACTTGGGATAAATAACCTCCACAATAATGCCGAACGTGGTTTCCTTCCCTCTGATTTTACATCATCTATGCTTATACTCCGCAAGAGCATGCTATCTCCACCAGTGTCTTCTTCCCTCATTGAAAGAAGAACCATCCGAAGCATGCACAGAAATGGCTGATCACTGTCTAATAACTGGTAAAGAGAAGACATTCCTCCCATTCCAGTACCTGATCCACCACCTATACCCAGCCCACCGCCAAGCCCAGATTCATCCAGCAGTAAAGCTTGGAGCATTGCCACTGATTTTTTTACCAACGGAAGCTCAACCCAGTTTCCATTCGCATCGGTCTCCAAAGCAGATTTCCAAGATTCTTGGCCACTGCCCCCACCACCAAAGGGAGCATCATTCGAAGGAAGCCCAACTCTGTACCACAGCCGGCTTCGGTACTTCCAACCCTCGGCCAAATCCACAGCACAGCTTCCGTAAGACACGAAAGCACAAGAAACAGCTTCATACGGTTCAGCTGCTGCAGCAGCAGTAAGACGCTCCACCAATGCTGCAGAGTCGTCTTGCTCATTCACATCAGCCCCAGAAGCAAGAGCCTGGGTCAAAATTGCAAAAGACGCAGCAAACTGAATCATCTAACTTCAGTTAAGAGTCAAGATAAAAGAACAGACGCTAGAAATATGGCAACTAAAATAAAAATTCCAAAAAAAAAAAAGTAAAGGTAACAGAGAATGGTGTGTTAGAATATATAACATAATTCAGCTTTTATTAGATGAGTTTACTCCTGCCATTTAAGAAGACCATAAGAGAAATATCATTTGCCGAAATAAGAAAAAGAAAATAAAAGGTGGAAAAGGAGCAAATAAAAATAAGTGACAGAAGTGATCCAACTTCATTCAGCTTCCTTGTTTTGAAAGGGGGCATTGATATATAATAACTTGTATTTCTTTCTCATGAAGAGATATAATCAAAGGATAAGGAAAACTACTTTGACATGTGCCAATATAAAAACATAAAGCCGTTTTATGAAAGCAGTAACATTATTGTTTTATTAAGTTAGCTTGGAGGTGTAAATACATACACTCGATAGGGGTCTGTTCTCATCCAGGGCTTCCAAGGATGCACCGCCATGGGAATCGGATGAAGTCATGGGAGACCTGGAACCAACTGTCACGTGTGAAGCAAACGATTGTCTGCTCTGTAATCGCAAATGATCCTCAACAAGCATTAATATTACAATAGCATTCTCCACCAGAGCAACTGAAAGCTGTGCAGCATTCTCAGCCTCAGTCTTAGCGTCTTTTGGTGATAACCCCCCTGCTGCAACTCCAGCTGCTGCGGCCGCTATAACTTCAGTCTGTTGCAAAAGAAAAGCCAAGTGTAAACAGAAGCAAATCAATCTGTTACTACGTATTATTCTTCCCGTTATTATTTAGAGGAACTTAAACAAAATATTCCCCGTGAATGAATAAAGTAATTCAATGAGATCAAGCAGCATAAGGATCACTAAATGGGAAAAGGCTAGAAGACCCATGTACATGTGTATATAAAATAAAATAAAATAAAATAAGCTATCTAAAACATAACGGTACTTGCTAACTGACTTTTAAATAATATATAACATATCTGACAGGATAATAGGTGAGATGACAAGAAATTAAATTCACCTGGACCTGTAGTTCTCTAGCAGAAAATTCAAGCAAACCACCCAAAAGCCTTCTCTTAAATATGGGTAGTGATTCTTCACGCCTTCAAAAGATAATCATACAAAGGAATTATTTTCAGCATACTTACCGTGACGGCAAGATTCTGTAACTGCAATAAAATGTTCTGAATTTGCATGAGTTACATGCAGCAACAACAAAAGTATACCTAATTCTTTGGTCCCTGGTGCTAGATCCTCCCACAATGGAAAGCCACTCTGCACAATGAATTGCAGCTTCAATGTCCTGAAAGTGGAAAAAAAAAAAAAAAAAAAAAAAAGAGTTACCATCACGTGATTCAGAGAATTCAGCAGACTGCCAGAAAATAAAATTCACAGCAAAAAGAATGTATTAAAATGCTAACCTTCCATCCATCCTTTTGCCGCATTGAATGTTCTAACATTATAATAAGGAAGTTGTGTACCAAGTCCTCTATGTCACTAAGACTAACAGAATCAGAACCTTTGCTTGAATCCATCTGTATAAAGTGAATGTACAAGCACATTAATAAAGTCAGGCATTTCTTTTAAAAAAAAAAAAAGTGGATGTACAAGCAATAAGACTACAGTCGTAGCAATGAAGAAGGGCACACAGGGGGGAAGGGGGAGGGGGGGGGGGGGGGGGGGGGGGGGGGGGGGGGGGGGGGGGTCAAATACAGTGTTCATTTTCAGTACCTCGTAGTTGGAGATAAGAACCTCAAGAATCCATTCTGGCCATTCCTCCATTTTTGTCAAGATGTTTCTATTTTCTGGGTGGCTGCATGTCAAGAATAGCAGGTCCTGAAATCATATGGAAATCTTACTTGTGAAGCAAGAAAGAATAATCCATAGTCCTGGTGAAAGATAAATATAGAAACCGTTTTTGTTTATTTAATCACACTCCATGAACATATATCTTGGTTATAGTACAGATACATATAATGGAACCGGAACAAAGAAACTGATACCTGGAGTGCACGGCTTTGAAAGGATCTGGATGCATACGGAAGCGAACGCAGAAGAACCAAAAGAAGCTGTGAGTGTTCAAATTGATTCCCCGTATCATAGAAGTTCATTTCGTCAGTAGGGGAGGCGTTGATCTGGAGCAAAAGAGGTATATATCCGTATATTAGCAGGGTTCTACATGTAGATAGTGTTCGAGTGTGAGATGGGTTGCCCATGCACTTGATAACATGATTGTACAAAATACAACATAATAGTCAACACGAGTTTAACTTGTCTGATGGGAACACAATCATATATCTGTGTGAATCAAACATGGAAAATAACAACATATACTATCATAGATAAGAAAATCATACCGATGCCCCTAATAATGCTGCGTATACGTTACTAGTCATGAGCCTCTTTGGTGCAGCTTGGAAAGCCTTATGCAACGCAAAAAGTAGAAGCGAAACTTTATCAGCAAACATGGTACCACCTCCATCTAGTCCAGTTTCCAAAATACTACTATTTATATCTAAGGCAGAAGAATCAAATTTCACATGACCAGATGCAACTAATGCCCCTAATAACCCAATGATTCCAGCAACAATTCCATCACTTCTGTCAACATTATAAACATTATTCCTTGCACTGTCAGCACTTATTGAAAGACTTATGCCCCCCAAATTCTTCAGAAATTGGCTATCAGAAACAGAAGCCATCCTTTCAATATTCAGATTCGGCGAAATAGCGACACAGCTGCGACCATTGTCAGAGGATTCAGCTATATCAATTTTCTCGACAGAACCGAGTTCCTTTTCTGAATATTCTACTTCATCATCTTGAAAGTTTTCCGGTTCTCCACTTCCACCATATGACTTCGGTCCCTGGCTCACTAAAACTTTATTGTTTGGTGTGACAGATTCAAGATCACTATCACCAGTTTTGGCTTCTCGTTGCAGGAGAACCAAAAGCGTTTCCACCCCACCACAAGCTATGAATGCATCAGAAAATGCATGAGCTCTGTATGTATTTGGTTGCACTACCAACCGATAGATCAGATGTAACACTCTTGCAACCTGAGAAACAATTTATTTCAGAAGGCTGAGAAACATGCTTATAAGCCATAAAGCAACAAATGATTGTTAATGAAAAAATAACATGAGAATCTAAGGAAAAATAACATGAGAATCTAAGGACGCCTAGCACTTCATCAAGTGCATGAATCCAAACCTTGCTAGCTTATCCTCAATCTCAGAAAACGAAGAATTCTTCTTCAGGTAATAGTTAAAAAAGAATTCTTTTTCGGGTAATAGAATTTAAAAAAAAACTGACCAGCTACTACAAAAGCAAATCGATGACTTAGCTAGTATAGAATCTCCGGTTGACTACAATTGCAAAACTGAAGATTCCAAACTTTTAATGTGGAATGAGACCGCAGTATATTTTCAAGGACAAAATCATAACAGTACAAGAAACATATTTCAACTTTACTGAAATCAGTGGACAATAATTTGAGAAGAAAAAAATTGATTTCTCTTTAAATCTATCAATAAAGCATCTAAGAAATAAAGTACTCCAGACTCATGCACATAATAGAATTTGAAGGATTACGTGCACCAGAACATTAATTATACCTACTGAGATGGTAAGAAAGATGGTAGTTTGTAAAGTAGATGTACCTGATTTGGTTGTGGACAGTCAACCATGAACCAAAGTAAACGCCGAACATCATCAGAGGATGATGAAGGAGGTGCTGCTCCTATAAGAAGCTCGATTATTACCAACAGTTCATCAATCAAAGCATTAACTTCACCAACAGGGCGTGCTTCTTCAGTTAAAGAAAAGGTATTCACCGAGTCCTTTTCACGAATTACCCAGTAACACCTTCTGCAGCCATCTAGAAGCATCTGAAAGGCGCTAGCGTCTCGCATGACTGATGATTCTGTGAATACCATGTCGGCGAGCGATGATAGAAGCTTTTTCTGCAGTCCATAACTACACAAGCTCCAAGTTTTGAGATCCAACAGCAATGTACTAAAGAGCTGCACTTTAAGACCATGGTTATTTTTCTGGGATTGGCAAAGGGAGACTATAGCCGCAACAAGTTCTTCATCGCCCACACCATTGTGCTTTCCAGTATCAAGAGATGATAAAGTTTTCAGAAGGTAATTTAAATTTCTTGAAAGAATTTCAGGTCCTCTGATTCGACTTAATTCTTCATTGTTCCTAGGGTGCTGAATAGCTAAAGCAATGATTCGGAATATTGGAGCAGCAAGTGAAACAGTAGCCGACGACAAAGAAGATGCATTTTCTTGTGGCTCAAGGCTATCTTTATGCACATCACTAACTGTCATGGGAAGTAAAGACATTGGACCACCGTATGCCAGGGCCCATAAAGCCTCCGCTGGTCGCATACGTATAGCAATATGGACCTGCCCCAGAACCTCAGCTGGCCGTCTAAGTGTGCCTGAATCGTCATTTCAGAAATGAACACATAAGATACAACAGGCTGTGAATAATATGATAAAAAAAAGAAGGAATTTTTAGTAAACACAACCCAATATTAGAATACAACAAAATCTATGTCAAAATTCTATGAAGTAGGAACAGTTATTTATGTATAACCCAAAAAAAAATAGTATACTGTTCTGAGATATACGACAGGAAGTTATACGTAAAAATAAATATGAGAGAGGTGTCTTCTAAAAACAATCTACTATCTACACACAAATATATAATCAATTACAGCTTTAATATATGCAAAGTTGCAACCATCTGAGCTCAGAAGGTATGAGGAGGGTGAAGCTTAGATATTAAAAAAAATTCCTGAGAAAAAATTATTTTATTTTACCTGCAGCACCAGATGGTGAAGCATCAGGACAAAATCGCCCACTAAGTAAACTGGGGTGATAAAGAAGATGGGTGCCTCCAGCAATGTCAGCATCCAAAAGAACACTTTCCTCTGCTGATCTCTGTACATGTTCGTTTGATGCGAGCCATGGAGTTCCTGCTCCTTGGCCAAATGAAGGTAGCGCATCACCTCCTCTAGCAGCCAAGCGTCCCATCTTTTCAGGGCCGATCGGTTCCTTAAAAATATAAACTGGTCCCATTTCAGCAAACAAAGGACATTGTCGACGACGACGTTGTAAACCAGCTATAGTAGGAGGAGGGTTTGTCCCTATGCAACTAAAAGCAAGTGGCTTAGAGATCCGAGGAAACTCAAAGGGTCGAGATTCATACAAGGACCCGTCAATGTACAATCTAAGTTCACTCTCAGCTTTTCCAAGCAACCCTTGCTTGCAAGTATGCTCCAGACCAATGAAGTACCAGCATTGAGGTTTGAATGCGTGAGTGAAATGTAAAGAAGCTTTCTTTCCCTTCCCACTGCCACTTTCCACCACCAAGAATTGTGCATGAAAATACGCCTCTATTCCCTGATTGTCAGCGGATAAGAAGCTGAAAAGGCGCGGCATGTGAGCCGTCCCTTCGCCAGCGAGTGCGCTGGCAGCGGCAGCGGCTGACATTGCTGAAGATTTTCCCGACTTTGCAGCAGCAGCAGCTGCTATAGCCGCAGCGGCAGTTGCCGTATTCAGTGTATCCGCAAATGATTCGATGTAAATCCACGTTGCAAATGCATACCCATTCATGAAGGGCCAACGACTTTCTCCTGGACCAAGCAAGCCAGAACTTTCGCCATCAAATTCAAAGGTACATGCCGGTCCCTTTGACTCCTTTCCCCCAACTGCCTTCTCCAAAGAGAGCATCAGACGAGTTGACCATGCTGTAGTAAGCGTTCTTGCAATAACTTGAAGCCACCTTTGCAGATCGGTGACACTTAGTGAATGTCCCGCTAGGTACTGAATGCAGTAGCACAGAGGGGTTCCATCCCATCTCAGTTGTTCAGCTGAACCGTCACCCTCTAAGAAAACACTTTCCGCTGATCTTAGGAGAACTCCAAGCAAACCAGCCATTGAGCACATCGCTCTGTTTCTAGTGCAAGCTTTTAATATTGCAAGCAACCCCCTGACCATCCGTGTACGAGGAGACATGGCATTGTCACTGTCACCTTCCCAAGGAAGGCATGGAATAAGTTCACCAGCCACAATGGCAGCCCGAGAGTTTAGCATTACACTAGGGGGGTTGTTATCTTCCTCTTGTTCAAAACTTTCCACACCACCCATTGTTGCAATGAGAGAATCAACAACGAGTAAGGCAACGCCCTCCACTTCCTGCGCTTCACCAAAAGCTTCCACCCCACGAGCAACATTCTTCAATTTTTGCAAACTTTCTGGTTTCCCCATAATAGCAGAATCCACCAAATGTAACAACTCTGGAGACACATTTGGCATGGAAGCTTTTGGCTTTTGTTTGCTAGGAGAACCACCAGGAGAATATGAAGGATCATCATACGACGCATATTCGAAACTAGCGTTAGATCGTCTCGTTGAGTCAAATACTCCCTCAACTGGGGAAGAATCAGATTCTTCTGTAACAGTGACAGGTGAAAATTGGGAATCATCTTCAAACCCACCGGATGACATTCTTGCACCGTCAGATTTAGATGATCTGCTAGATTCAAAGAGGTTGGTACGGGGAACATTAGCTCTATCTTGATCTTTCAAACTAACTTGCTCAAAATGATCTTCATCCCCATAAATATTTACTGTATCAAACCCTTGCAAATCAGAATCAGTGCTATTAATAATGGTTACGTTCTCATCATCAGTATTAATATTCCCCTGATAAGACGAGTCCACATTTCTATGTGCAGAACCAACTACTTCTCTATTAGTTGAATTCTTCGCAGATATTTCTTCAGCCTCCTTTATATCTTCTTCTTCCATCAGAGAACTTCTTTAGTGATCATTCAACTTTCTTTTATCGCCAAGCTACCTGCAAAGAAAGGAGTTCTTGCTTATAAAGGAGTTTTTGTTCAAGGAAATAAGCTAACTACAAATAAATATCAAGATAAGGGAGATACATTTTAAAACAAATAATGTTGAGGTTCTCCTTGTCCAGCACAAGTACTATAAAACCATAACAAAAAACTATAATCTTAAAAAGCTATACATACGAACCATCAGGGGGATGAATCAATTAAAAAAATTACACACATCAAACCCAGTACACCAATGATCTCTCGTAGTTTTCAGTTCATAAGTTTGTTTCTAAGTCAAGCTGATATCGATGTAGTTACACAGCTCAAGCATGTGATCAAATATAAAGCTTTCATCCCAATTTATGAAAATCTACAATGATTAAACCAATCTAGTCTGGATTCTGGAAGTTGAAGTTTCTATTAGTCTTTTTATAGTAAGTAACTAATAACTAGATCATGAATCGCTGGCATTAAAACAGTCCCTAACATTAATTTTAGATTATTTTTTGGTTTTTTTTATGCTTCCAATTAAATTCAGATTCCTCTGTTCCCACATTTCAACTTCTGATCTGGGAGAGTTGAACCGCAAACGCCATAACCAACTCAAAATTCAATTGAATTCGTCAGAGATCCGAAACAACAAATACCACAGGATCAAAAGAAAAACTCACGCCTCGTTTGACTCGTCAGAAATGTAAGATCGATCACGTATCACATTGTTTAAACTGAGAAATTCGAAACCGATCGGTGGAACACAAAAGAAAAAAATGTGCAAAAAGATTACAACACACACAGAACAACAACACTGATCATACTCCTCAAGATCGAAATTACAAAATGCACCGCATAAAAAATGAAAAAAGAAAAACAACGAACATGAATAACTGGAATGGAACACGTACGACTGAAAAACATTCGCCGACAAAAAGCAAAGAACCAACGCAGTTACCTCAATCCGTTCGCTGCTCCTCGTTAAAGCCTTGAAATCGATGGAGAAGGTGAATCAAAATGTCGAAAGCAAGAAATTCTAAAAATCGATGAACGAATGAGAGAGAGAAGCCGAAGAGAAGGGAACGCCTAAGCTCGATTTGCCCAGTCAAAAATCCGCATTTATTAACTCGATTAAAATAAATTGTAATAAATTAGGCTACGTGATTAAAAAGCTATTATATATTTCCCTCTATAATTATTTTATTTTTCGATAAAATATTTCCCTCTATATAAGGAAACTATTGTAGTAGTTGGTGGATGTGTAAGTTGTAAAAATGTCTTCGAGGCAAAACAATAAAAATAAAAAAGTTGTAAAAATGTATGTCTCAAATCTCAATTGTCAGCTAATAAAATAAAGTAGAGAAACACTTATTTCATTTTTATATGAAATAATTCGTGCTTAGGATAAATTTTAGTTGATTTTCTCATGGGGATTTTCATCCCAAAATAGCTTAATGTATACACTGGTTTTATAGCTTAAGAGTGTTAAAAGTATCTATTTTTACCAAGACTTCTATTTCTTTATTCTTTCTTTTTTTACATCCAATTGTTTTATTATTTTATAACTATTTTTTAATATCGAAGGTGTACTATACGTTTGCTAATATTTTTATCATTTAGGACTCTTGAGATGGGACTAAAGTAAGACGAGGTGATATATTGGAATCATAGGTGGTTGGTCCTTGTTTTGAAGTTTTCAGTCGAAGCGAGATCTCCATGAATTAAAACAAGAAAAGCGAAAGAAACAATAATTTATATGATAATGTGTTTTTTTTTACCTTTTCCTTTACATTCATAAATGCACGAAATTCATGTTCTAACGTGAAACTGAAGGAAATAGAGACAAGAAATTACGTTTCATGAGGATGGAACGTTTTACTATATCCACTTTAGACATTCTCACTTCATTTTGTTTACTTATATTTGTTTAAAAAATTTTAGGCAATTTAAATTGATGTGGTATTAATATTATCATCTCGGTTACTCTAAATACCGCATATTTTAATTTTTATTTCGTCAATTATCTTCGTATTTAACACTCATATTTCTTTTAATTGATTTTGTTGATTAAAATTGTTGATGTTAGAGAAAATAGATACAATAATTGTTTTAACGATTACATAATAAAACGGTATGATTTTCTTTATATTAGAAGAATCTCGATACAGGAAAAAAATAAATAGATTAAATTAATATAAAATTTTATGATGAGATCTCTGTTTGCGAGTTTGTGAATGTCCCCTTTTTCCATGATCTTATTCTCGTTATATGCTTTTGAGTGAGATCGTGGATTGATCAAATTCACGATCATCATAATTGTCATCAGTTATTTAAATTGTGGTGTGTCTTAAATAATGTTATACGATTTTTAACGCGGTTTTATTTACTTACGTGTTAAATTGTGGTGTGTCTTAAATAATGTTATACGATTTTTAACGCGGTTTTATTTACTTACGTGGTTGTCTTAAGTCTTATTTTCAATAACTAGTCTTTATACTACTGAGGACTCAACAAATGTGCTTGGTTATGTTTGTCGGTAAACTTAAACTTATATTTTTATTAGTTACTCATTCATGTCTTGAATGACTAGTATTTATATACTACGGACGACTTAACCAATGTGCTTGGTTATGTTTGTCGGTATTCAAAGCTTAAACTTATATTTTTATTCATTCCTCATTCATGTCTCGAGTAGGTCGCTACTCGCATACTATCGTAGTTCGGCATATGAAGTTATGTTCATAAGAACAATTAAAGAGAATGGGTACTAGCATACCATAATAATAGCTTATTTATTGTTAATTTGAAAATTTGGTGATAATTACGAATGAATATGAGTTTCAAGTACACCGTCTCAGAAGTTCTTAGTTTCTGTTCAATACTTTATCTAAATACATAAGAATATAACACATGAGTCATGTAAATAACGGTGTTGTACAGTGCGTGAAGATAGTGTTTTTTTATGCAAAAAACACACATCACTACTACAAAATATACTTTTAGAAGCGATGAGGAGAATTAGAAGCGACATTTTAGCTTTAGAAGTGACTAGCGTAAACACCCCGAATTTTCCCAAAAAATTCATTTTTTGACTTTTAGAAGTGACTAGGTCCGAGTCGACATACTATTCGCTTCTAAAGGTTTCTTCCCCGCCAATTTTTTAAGTATATTTGGGCATTAAAAGCGACTAATCGTCTCTAATGCCCAAATTATTTGATTCCAAAATTTCTCCGCCAAAATTTCATAAGTATAAAAATTTGGGGATTAGAAGCGACATTTGTCGCTTCTAATGCCCAAATTATTTGGCTCCCTTCCGCCAAAATTTCATTTCTGGGTTATGACAATTATTTATCGCTCACTCTCTCCGTTGAGTGATGGGTACTTATTTGCGTTTTTTTCAGTCTTTAATTGTTGAAGTGTGCGTTTCTTTGTTTATTTACACGTATTTTATTGCCCGACTAGTTTTATAAACCTCATATCTTATCTTATCATTGCTAAGTGAAGGTTCGCTTCTTAACTTTCATGAGTTCTCAAAAATTTGAGTACGAACTCTATGTTGAATTCATATATTCTCGGGATGCCAACTAGACACATGCACAGGTAAAAGATATCTAGTCCTACGCCGCCGAAACTAGAGACTTAGATACGTAGATGGATCATACCAAGTAGCCAAAAAAAGGCATCTTTTTGTTGACATTTTCACAAGCTTTTGCTCGGACATAAAGGATATGACCAAGTAAGGTAATAAAAAAGGGGAACAAAGTCACTTGGCGTGTGTCTTGTTACGAGAAGAAAGAGGGCAGGCGAAGAAGCGGGCAAGATTGTGGCAGCCCCTGTGAGGGAGGTCGGAGCGTTGGAGGCGACCCAAGTAGGTGTTGCCTTCGTAGATGTAGCAGAGCTGTTGGCAGAGAAGAAGGGCGAGGCCGACCTCGACGGAGAGGCTCGAGATGAGAAGGTACACCAGAACTAGCCCTCTCGCCGAGACTGACCCAACCAGACCGAACGTGAAGCCTCTCAGCGCAGGCCACACTAGCAGGCCTGCGTAAATCGACATCACCGACACGTACGCCGTGCTCGCCACCGCCATTATCAGGAACGCGATGAACTCCCGGTGATTCCCTGCTCCCACGCAGTTCCCTATCTGCCACGGATTCGTTATTCTTACCAACCAAGTAACTCAACAGAAATTTCATTTTCTGCAACGGAAATATAAAATATTCGAAATTTGAACTTTTGACACGTTTTGGTCCGAAAATGCGACAGAAATCCAATTTGAGATATTCTTTGAGTAACGGTATAGAAAAGGAGAGGATAGGAGAGTTACAAAGGGGCAATGATGATCCATGTCGAGAACGCATTGTCGACAAGAGCGGCAGTGATGCGTCCTCGGGCACTTGGGAGCAGAACAGTCATGGCAGAACCTGTAACTCTCGAGATCCCCTTTCCCCACGCTCGGGTAGCTCCCCCACCGCACCGTCGGAGGCGGGCCCGCCTTCCCAAAGGCCGCCCTCGAAAACGAGCCCACCGTCCCCGCCGAGAGCACCACTGTGACTCCCACATGGAAAAACCCCCACCAATACCCCACCGAGAACACCACCGGGTACACCGCCCAAACCCCGCCACCTGTCGCCGGAGATCAGCTAGTTTGAGTTTTGAGTTTTGAGTTTTGGGGCTTACATATGAGGAAGGACATGAAGAGGAGGAGGACGAAGACGAAGGATCGGTCTCGGAGGCGTCTCAGCCAGAATCTCCTGCACTCGCGTTTACCGGAATTCCGATTCGTTATCGCTCCGCACCAACCGCACTTGAAAACCGCCTCTCGCGGCGGAATCAGAAGCCTCAGACCGCACCCCCAGCAGATTATCTCCGCCTCATCCTCGATCACCGTCACGAATTCATCCTTACAGTCATACGTTGTTCATTAGAATATAGGTCTTGAATTCGAATTAGAACTTTGACTGAAATGGGACCGATGCCCAAAACAGGGAGCTTTAGCTAGTTTGAGTTTTGAGTTTTGGGGCTTACATATTGCTTGGTTTTTTGGATAATCAGTTTAGAGAACGACACTTTATAAAACGCACAAATATAAATTCCGGAAAACAAGAGTCAACCAGACCAGATTGGAGAAAACAAAACTAACCTCGATCCTCTTGGCCATGGATGGATAGCTTAGCCTTTGGAGATGGAGATAAACCAGTTCAGGATCTTCTTAGAAAGTGTCCAATATCCATAGGCACGGGAAGGAGCGAAATTCCCGAGGGAAAATTGGTTGGAGCTTAGCCGGTGAAATTATATCAGTCAGGCAAACTAGAAAACAATTTTTTTCCTTTTTCACGCCTGAATGTTTTTCATCCCTTAGCTTCCATAAACTTAGCAATTTATGCCCAACTTTAAATGTTGTGTCATTTAAACCCATAAATTGTCAACGATTAAATCAGATTAGTCCTGTATATAGTCCATGAGTAAATAATTGTGAACTCATATAGTACCCTCACTCTTCAAACAATAACATACGTTCCAGTTAAAAATTAACAAAAATGGTCTCGATTTTTATGTTTTATCAATAATCGTGATTTCACTACGTAAATTATGTACCCTCCAATATTTTTTCTTTATCAAGTCGATTATAATGATTCATTTGTACATAGTGTTTTATAATTTCACGATGCCGCTAAAACCCACAGTAAAATGAGGTGCAACTTTCTTTTTTATCTTTCTTTGGTAGCTACTAGCCAGTAAACAAAATTATATTTATTTTGGTGAAATTTGATGAAATTTTTCTTTTCTGGAAAAAATTTAAAATGCTGATTCCGGTTTTATGATTATTGACGAAACGTAAAATATGTTTATGAGCAACAAATTTTCATCACCATATTGTTCATAGGATCTAACTTTTATTTATTTTATTTGTTCTATAAATACTGGAGAACAACATATTGTAAAGGATCCACTTTGTTATTATTTTTCAGCATTCTACTTAGCAAATACATGTTATGATCACAAAGCAATTGAAAACACTTTTCTTCATTATCTACGAACACAAATTCGAGGTCAAATAGAATATTAAACCAATCTTACTTGACCAATTTGATCTTGCATTTCTCCGACTTCAACAATGATCCACTCGTTCAACAAAACTAGCGAGCCACAATCTTCATCGTAAAAAAAGAAATGACCACTTGTTTGACTCTCAATTCACAGTGTTTGATAAATTAGTGCAAATTATACTTCTATTGTCATAATTGTATTTAATCATTTTGCGTATTCGATTGTATAGCAGCCAAATGATCTTAGTCAGATCTAAAATACCACCAACTTGAATCAGTTACGAATCTTATCCTGGTCACCAATTCTTTGTTATTTTTAGTTTAGGAGTTTATTAGTCTCAAGATCTCAACCTGATAAAAACATATAGTATTTTTCTTCGACTCTGTCAGGATAGTTAACGCTGACGCATTAACAAACATATAAAATATAGACATGACAGGAAAGCTTTTTGATTTTGCTTGGCTAATTAAACTATCATATTTTCTTCTCCACTTTCTCATAATCTATCAAAACTCATTTTATTTCCAAAATATAAGTGTTTTTCACTTGAAAACACCATTTGTCCATTAAAAAGAGAGAACTTAAATACACCCTCTCATTTCTTTCACCGGCTAAAAGAACATAAAAGAAAAAAAAGAATAAAAAATATGAATTACTTGTAGCAGCGAATTTCTTTGGAAACTTTTCATTACCTTCTCTTTACCTTTACACTCTCTATCTTCTCTTTTTATCCGACTTCTTCTTCAAGACTCCAAACGAAATTCTTCTTCAAGCTTCGCAACAATCCATTTATCTGTAACGCCATCTCCGACGACGTCGACGCAGCTCCACTCCATCTCTGACAACGCCGCCGTGCCATCTCTGCTCCATCTTCGCGCATAATATCTATTAGAGACAAGGTTAGATTGTTCCCATTATCTTTTAAAGGAATCGAACTCTGATGGAGATGGTTAGATCAATGATGAGTTACTCATCACTCCCTGATTCCTTTTGGGGATATGCCCTCGAAACTGCCGCATATATTCTGAACAAAGTTCCGTCTAAGACGGTCTCTGGTACTCCTTATGAACGATGGACTGCACATAAAGCTAGTTTAAGCCACATCCGAATTTGGGGTTGCCCTGCACATGTGCTAAGGCAAAAAAGACTATCAAGTTGGCTAGTAGGTCAAAATTATGTGTGTTCGTTGGATATCCAAAGGAAACCAAAGGTTTCACATTTTATAGTCCCGAGGACGATAAAACATTTGTCAGCACTAATGTTCGTTTCCTTGAGGAGGACTATATGAAAAATACAAAACCTAGAAAAAAAATTGTGTTTGAAGAAAAGTTGGGTGAGGATGCTTCTACCTCATCTATAAGAACTGTTCTTACCCCAACTGAAACGCAACCTAACAATTCAGAATCTCGTCAAGTGGGACTTCGACGTAGTGGGAGGGTTTCTGAAAAGCCCGACAGGTACATGTCTTATGGCGATACTCTCGTAGCTGTCGCTGACATGGATGACCCTGTTTCCTACAGCCAAGCAATGGTTGAAATGCATTTAATGTATGTCAACAAAGTCTGGAAACTTGTAGACCTACCTGAATGGGTTAAACCTGTAGGGTGTAAGTGGATCTATAAGAAGAAAATGGGTCCGGATGGGAACGTTGAGACGTTCAAAGCGCGACTAGTGGCTAAGGGTTATACTCAAAAGGAAGGTATCAATTATGAAGAAACCTTCTCGCCAATCGCAATGCTTAAATCCATCCGTATACTTCTATCCGTAGTTGCCACTCTCGATTATGAGATCTGGCATATGGATGTCAAGAATGCCTTTCTGAATGGAAATCTTGACGAGTGCATTTTCATGGCTCAACCATACGGTTTTGTGGAAAGTTATCAAGAGAACAAGGTTTGTGAATTTCTTAAATCCATTTATGGATTAAAGCAAGCATCTAGATCATGGAATATTAGATTCGATGAAACTGTAAAATTTTTTGGTTTTGATCAATCAATAGATGAACCTTTTGTCTATAAGTTGATACACGAGGGCAAGGTTGTGTTTTTGGTATTGTATGTCAATGATGTACTACTCATTGGTAATGATGTAGGTAAATTATCTGAGGTTAAAATCAAGTTAACTAAGCAGTTTGATATGAAGGATCTAGGGGAAGCTGCATACATTCTGGGGATTCAGATCTTTCGAGATCGAAAGAACCGGACCATGTCGCTCTCCCAAGAATCTTATATAGAAAAGGTGATGGATTGCTTCGTTATGCAGAACTCCAAAAAGGGCCAAAACCCCTTTAGACATGGAGTCTCACTCGCTAAGGACCAGTCTCCCAAGACTGCACAAGAGATTGAGAACATGAGAAAGATTCCCTATGCTTCAGCCGTATGAAGTCTCATGTATGCTATGATGTGCACTAGACCGGATATATGTTTCACAGTTGGCGCAGTTAGTTGTTGTGATATTTTACGACTAAGCACGCAAGTGTACGTATCAACAAGTAATATAGTGATAAACACGAGTATCGAGCCCACAGAGACCTATTACGCTAACGGATTCTTTAACCTGTCGCAAATCGATTTTAAAATGAC
This sequence comes from Urtica urens, assembly GCA_958296335.1. Taxonomy (NCBI): domain Eukaryota; kingdom Viridiplantae; phylum Streptophyta; class Magnoliopsida; order Rosales; family Urticaceae; genus Urtica; species Urtica urens. The sequence goes on from OY282522.1 coordinate 1,271,029, forward strand.
TTTGAGTGGAAATACTAACTAATACGAACTAAACTAATGAATTCTAACAACTGACTATTAAATGGTTAAAACAAGAATCAAGAATATAAAGAAAACAAGGGACACGACTTCACCGGGTAACTACAAACTTAGGGATTTCCAGGTAAGACCACTTAAACATTCCTATGTATACTAATCTCATTCTTTCATAAATATTCGCTAGCCTCTCCCGAGTGATCTAGTGAACCTACGCAAATGTCGGATTGATTATCCTCTCGGCCTTAAATCTTATTAACGCATTTACGAGCATTAAAACAAGAACTCTAACAATTTCACGATTTCTAAATCGTCAAGCAACTTAAACAATTATGATGCGTAAAATAAAGCACGAACATTAATTCTCTCTCGAGTAACTAAATATTCCAATTAATCAATTCTAAAGGTGATCATTCTGAAGAACGCTTTACGCACAATTTCACACAAGCACACATTTCCATGAAACATCTAGCAAATCTAACCCATCCAAACCTAGCTAACACCTAACCCGGCTACATCGTAATCCCTCTAAGAATCTAGCCGCTAGTGGCGTTCATGAACATGATGATGATGATTAACGCAATTAGAATCAACAAAAACATAAGCGAATAAACAAACGAACTCATAATTGAAGAGTAATATGAATTCACAAACAAACGCAGTTCACAAGTAATAAAAAAGTAGAAATGAAAAGAACGAAAAACTATTGATGGAGTTCCGGCGGCCGAAATTGTCGATTCCGGCGAATTCCTTCTCTCCACAGTGATAGCTCTCCAATAAAGTCTTCGAAAAAATGAGAGATAATGAAAATAGAGGCTACATGTGTCTCTATAGTGTCATAGGTCGAATACCCCTCTTGGGCGAATCTGGGCGCTCAAAATCGCATCCAACAGCTGAGATTTTAAGTCAAAATCCAACTTCAAATGCGTCAGGGATCCTTGCACCGCGACCTCACCGCGACCTCCACCGCGAGGAATCCTCGCACCGCGACCTCACCGCGACTTCCACCGCGAGGAGCATTGGTGAAGAATTTCCAGCATGCAAAAATTCATCCTCGCGGCGTGAGATGGCCGCGAAAATCACCGCGAGACGTCTCGGGAAGTCTTCTTTGTTTTTCAATGATGTTTTCTTCGTTTTTAGCTCCAATTTTGTGCACGTTACTTCCGTTTTGCCTAAATGTGACTCGATAACGCCATTTTACCTGTGTAGCTCTGAAACTCACTATACAACACCCGTAAACCATTAAAAACACTCGAGAACAAGCATAATCCAAGCCAAATGAGGGTGGATTTGTACGTAAAATACGCACTCATCAAATCCCCCCAAACTTGAATATAGCTTGTCCTCAAGCAAAACAAAACAAACAGATACAAAACGACTACCGTGCTAACTATTCTTGAAAGAAAAACTTTCGGTGTTTAATATGCGTCAATCAACAATGTCTTATTTCATCTATCGTTCCTTGTTTATCGTTGGCCAAAATATTCCCGATTTCAAACTTCAAGTTAACTACTAAATGTGAAAGAAATCATACAAGAAGGTTTACCTTGACCATTACACAATGCTTACCCGTCTCGTGTACTTCGAATCCTAAATTCTTCACCCGCCCCAATGTTTTCGAGATACCCAAAAGTCAAAGATGTGAATGTTGTTCGACTTAACATAATCATATGCCCTCTCCTCACCTTTGATCTCCACTAATGTATACTCCTCATTTCTAATCGATCCATAGGTCTTAAAGGCTTTTAATGTCACGGTTAGGGTCAAAGGTAGGATATGGATAATATTTCTGACTCAAAATCAATCCTTGCGACTCTTTCCCTACTCACAATGGTACTCACTCTTAAATTTCCTCCTCGATCGCATACCCATGATTTCACTATCACACTTTTCTTTCTTTCGCACCTTTAATTTCTAACTTTTTTTTTCTCAATTTAACCCCTTCTAGTTACCACGTACCCTATCAAACACAACTTTCATTTTTTTTTTGGTATTGATGTGGTGTGACCCTTTTTGATATTCTTGTAAGACAACATCCCAATATATATACTTTGAAGATTCACTTGAACACTTAAGAGTCGCTATGATCGATTGGGTTTTTTTTTGTGGGATTAAATTTTTTTTTATTGGCTCGGCTTTTTATGACTTATACGAGAAAATATAATGTTTGGCTTTTTGTGCATGGGTTCTACGTGGATGAAGATTTTTATATAGGTTGGTTTTTTGACTCGAATGGCTCATCCTAATGCCTACTTCCTCCCGACAAGATCGGAATATACTCTATTTCGCCTCGATTAAGGTTTGGAGAAGGCTCTAGTACGTTGTTGGGTATCTTTTAAACATTCGTTTGGGTTACTCCTCCGGATTTCTAAGTTTCGAGACATGCAAATTTTGGGTCGATATGGTATTACAACTCAAGTTTTCTTTCTCCCCTAGTAGTTCGTGGATTATCTTTAGCCTAAAACTTAGAACGATTTCGAGACACACAACGTTGATTAAATCATTTAAACACACCAAATTTTTCTTCTAAAATACGCACAAACTAAGAACACGAACCTACTATATCCCAATTACCCCATGACCAAGCAAGAATAACCCCCCCAAACTTAGAAGCTAACATTGTCCACAATGTTCATATGTATATATAAGGGAGATTGAGACAACTTACTTTGCAGGGGTGGTTGCACGCCCTTTCTTGCCTTGGTTCGTTAAGTCCTCCAGAACTCTCTCGCGGTAGTGCTCGCGTCGCTGGGCTTCCTGCACGTCCTGCATCAATACACTTATTATAACCTCTTTTTTTAAAAAAAGAAACAAATAAAAAGAAACGAAAGAAAGCACGGGTTGCCTCCCGTGAAGCGCTTTAGTTAACGTCGTTAGCTCGACGGGATATCGTATGCTCATATACTGGTGTTTACTTGCGACCGATTCACATAGGTGTTGCTCGGGAGTGTCTCTTGCGACCTCGAGTTCAATGCATTTGACAATTGCCCCATCTGCGTCTCGAGATTACAAATTTGTGCTGCTTGACTTTGCAGCGCCGTTCTCGTCTCCATCATGAACGAGTTCGTGTTGGTGGTCAGTTGTGCCATCAATTCCTCCAGATTCGGCCGATTGTCATGTGTTCGGTGCGGAGGCTGGTAAGGTGGTGGCCGTGGTTGAGCTTGGGCGGCTGGCTGCATCGGCATATTATTTGGTGGGGGCTGCCTCCACGCCAAATTCGGATGGTTGTTCCTTGCACCTGTGTTGTAATTGTTGGAATTTTGGTACCTCGGGCAATTGTTGTTGTTGACGTATTTGACATGATGCCCGTTGTCTCCATAAATGCACTCGTCACTGTTGTGCAGACCTGTACACCAGAAACAATGTTCGGGACTCGCCGCTTGGACAGCCTGAACCGTTGCTTTGCTTTGGCAAGGTCGGCCACCTGTGCCGCCAATGCCTTCATCAACTCCATCTCGGGTGTAGATGGTTCCCTTTGCTGGATCCTTTGCTCTGCAGGGCATTGGTCGTTGTTGTACGCCAGTTCTTCGAGGATGGCATGTGCTTCTTCTTCTGTCTTTTGGAAAAACGATCCTCCTGCGGCGGTGTTGACTAATGTGCGAGACGACGGTGCAAGACCTCCGTAAAATATTTGCACCATCATCCACCCCTGGATGCCGTGGTTGGGGCATTTTCGCTCGAGCTCCTTGAAACGTCCCCATGCTTCGAACAAGGACTCCCGTCAAATTGTGCGAATGAGTGAATCTCATTACGCCTTTTGTGCATCTTCTCGAACGGAAAGAACTTTGAGATGAATTTGATTCGTAAGTCTTCCCATGAAGTAATCGATCCCGGTGGTAGTGCGTTGAGCCACGTCTTGGCTCGATCACGGAGAGAGAACGGGAAAAGGCGGAGTCTGATGGCTTCGTCAATCACGTTGTGGATCTTGAATGTATTGGCGATCTCGACGAAGTTGGAGAGGTGATCCTGTGGATCTTCAACTGGTGATCCGGCGAATTGTGATTGTTGCACCATGTGGATCACTCCGGTCTTGATCTCGAAATTCTGATTTCCTGCGAGTGCCGGTAGGACAATTGCAGATTGAGTGGCGTCGGCAGGTGGCAACCCATATTGGAAAAGGATTTTCGGTTCCTCACGAGCCATGTTGGGTTGATGATCCCTCATGACTTGTTCTTTAGCCTTCCTTCGATTTGTTCTGCAGATTTTCTCGATCTCAAGATCTATCGGTATGAGACTTGATGATCCTTTACTTCGCATGCACCTTCAAAGAAAAAGTAACACACAAGGTTAATTAAAATGTAACAAAATCAAATGGCAAAACATGTGAAAAAGGTCTCCCCGGCAGCGGCGCCAAAAACTTGTTGCGATATTTTACGACTAAGCACGCAAGTGTACGTATCGAACAAGTAATATAGTGATAAACACGAGTATCGAGCCCACAGAGACCTATTACGCTAACGGATTCTTTAACCTGTCGCAAATCGATTTTAAAATGACTTTGAGTGGAAATACTAACTAATACGAACTAAACTAATGAATTCTAACAACTGACTATTAAATGGTTAAAACAAGAATCAAGAATATAAAGAAAACAAGGGACATGACTTCACCGGGTAACTACAAACTTAGGGATTTCCAGGTAAGACCACTTAAACATTCCTATGTATACTAATCTCATTCTTTCATAAATATTCGCTAGCCTCTCCCGAGTGATCTAGTGAACCTACGCAAATGTCGGATTGATTATCCTCTCGGCCTTAAATCTTATTAACGCATTTACGAGCATTAAAACAAGAACTCTAACAATTTCACGATTTCTAAATCGTCAAGCAACTTAAACAATTATGATGCGTAAAATAAAGCACGAACATTAATTCTCTCTCGAGTAACTAAATATTCCAATTAATCAATTCTAAAGGTGATCATTCTGAAGAACGCTTTACGCACAATTTCACACAAGCACACATTTCCATGAAACATCTAGCAAATCTAACCCATCCAAACCTAGCTAACACCTAACCCGGCTACATCGTAATCCCTCTAAGAATCTAGCCGCTAGTGGCGTTCATGAACATGATGATGACGATTAACGCAATTAGAATCAACAAAAACATAAGCGAATAAACAAACGAACTCATAATTACAGAGTAATATGAATTCACAAACAAACGCAGTTCACAAGTAATAAAAGAGTAGAAATGAAAAGAACGAAAAACTATTGATGGAGTTCCGGCGGCCGAAAATTGTCGATTCCGGCGAATTCCTTCTCTCCACAGTGATAGCTCTCCAATAAAGTCTTCGAAAAAATGAGAGATAATGAAAATAGAGGCTACATGTGTCTCTATAGTGTCATAGGTCGAATACCCCTCTTGGGCGAATCTGGGCGCTCAAAATCGCATCCAACGGTTGAGATTTTAAGTCAAAATCCAACTTCAAATGCATCAGGGATCCTTGCACCGCGACCTCACCGCGACCTCCACCGCGAGGAATCCTCGCACCGTGACCTCACCGCGACTTCCACCGCGAGGAGCATTGGTGAAGAATTTCCAGCATGCAAAAATTCATCCTCGCGGCGCGAGATGGCCGCGAAAATCACCGCGAGACGTCTCGGGAAGTCTTCTTTGTTTTCCAATGATGTTTTCTTCGTTTTTAGCTCCAATTTTGTGCACGTTACTTCCGTTTTGCCTAAATGTGACTCGATAACGCCATTTTACATGTGTAGCTCTGAAACTCACTATACAACACCCGTAAACCATTAAAAACACTCGAGAACAAGCGTAATCCAAGCCAAATGAGGGTGGATTTGTACGTAAAATACGCACTCATCATTAGTCGTTTCCAATCAAATCCTGGGCCCGAGCACTGAGTTGCTGTTAAGCATGTTCTTAAGTATATTCCGAGAACTAGGAACTTGATGCTTACATAATCAGGTACTGACCTGACTATGATGGGGTATACCGATTCCGACTTTCAGGCAGATAAAGATTCCAGGAAATCCACTTCAGGATCTGTGTTCATCTTGAATGGTGGATCTGTTGTTTGGAGGAGTATCAAGCAATCCTACATTGCAGACTCCACCATGGAAGCAGAATATTTGGCTGCTTGTGAAGCATCCAAAGAGGCTGTATGGCTTAGGAAATTCCTTAAGTGTTTGGAAGTTGTTCCAAATGTCAACGAGCCCATGACACTTTATTGTGATAATAGTAAGGTTGTTGCTAACTCAAAGGAACCTAGAAGCCGTAAGCGCTCTAAGTATATTGAGAGGAAATACCATTTAATTAGAGAGATCATGCACCGCAAAGACATGGAGGTGAAGAAGATCTCAACGGTTGACAACATTGCAGATCCTTTCACCAAGGCCCTATCCAATAAAGTCTTCGACCAACATCGAGAAGGATTAGGCATGAAGGACTACTCTTATCTTCTTTGAGTCAACTAGGAGTTTGTTGGCAGAGATGCCCACAAAAAGATTGTTTTTATAGATATTGATGTCATATATAAATATTTATAAAGTCATTATTGTAATTTGCTGACTATATTAATAAAAGTTGAAACGTTCATTCATTCCCTTTTAGTTTGATTGAAGATTTATGATATTCAATAGTCTTATAGTCCTTAATCAAACCTAACAATGTATGAAGTGACAAATGTAGATTTGCGTGAACAAACTCTTCATGGTTTGACTAAAACGATATATTCAGAATCTAAAGATCAATAGACTATTGATCCTTGTATGATTGTTGGAAGAATCTATGATGTCTAGTTACAAGGCATAGAGAGTTAGGAACTCTATAGTTCTTCCAGTGTATCTTTCGAAGATACAGAATTGACCAGTGCACCTCTAGAGACAATAGAAGAACAAACCATTTAACATCTTCTGTCTCAAGGTCACTATGTATGAATTGCATCATGCTTACCTAAATATTGAAATGAGACATGTCATTTCATAGCATTAATATTCTCATTTGAGAAAGTCAAATTCTAAATCCATTAAGTATCTAGACTAGACCAATTGGTGAGATATTACGTTATGAAGATGTCATGAACAACTTTGTGAAGTTCTCATAGATATGAAATTCATGTACAAGATTGATGAAATGCAATATATATCACATCATGCTTTATTACTTGAATTGTGAATATATGAACTGCGCAATGTCCAAAATTAAGTAGCGACTTTATTTGGATGAAACAATGTGACCTGTTAGCTCATCATCAATACATTTTTTCTAACTTATTCACAAGTAACAAATGAGTTGAGGAAACAACAACTAGAAGGGCAAATGGTAATTTTATAAATCCTGTCTAGTTGATGATATTCATGAATGGTAAACATTGATAGCATTAAATGGATGCACTCATTATAAATAAGTTGAATTTGAGTAGAAAATAAATTCATTTGAATTGAGAGTTTCTCAGTGTCAACTCTTTAGTGGAGTCAGTTGACATGAAGAAATAAGGAAGCATCTAGATGCCCCTTCCCTAGCTATAGAATTCGGCCAAAACACATCAAAGGAGGAGAGAATTACTTCTCTTTAATTATAAGGATAATTACCATAAAGGAAAAGGGAAATGAATTTCCTTGAGAAGGAAACAAATGTGCTAATTGAGAAAAAAAATTTCTTCACTTATGCACAATGCATGGCCGACCAACTTAGGAGAGAAATGGAAAGAGAAAATCATGAATGCATAATTGACCTTTATAGATTTTTCATTCTCCTATAAATAGACCCTCACATAGAGATGTGAAAATAAGCTTTATAGACTTTTGTAATAGAAACCTTAGGTTTCTCAAGTTCAAGACTAGACGTGAAGGAATCGAGTCAAGGAAGAATATCCACCCAAGACGCTTCAAGTATGAAGCTACAAGATAGGTTAATATTCAAGTAGTTTAAATAATGTTTTTAATGATAACATGTATATGCACTTTGCCTAGGTTAGTAAAATAGTTTACTTGTAAAGAAATTTTATATTCCGCCATTAATATGATTAATGATAATTTTTCTGAACCCTAGACCTATTCCAACAAGTGACTTGTTTGCTCCTCGTCAATACATTGTTTCTAAGTTATTCACAAGTAACAAATGAGTTGAGGAAATAACAACTAGAGGGGTAAAATGGTAATTTTATAAATCCCATCTAGTTGATGATAGGTAAACATAGATAACATTCAATGGATCCACTCAATATAATTAAGTTAAATTTGAGTAGAAAATGAATTCATTTGAACCGAGAGATTTTCAGTGTCAACTCTTTAGTGGAGTTAGTTGACATTAAGCTAATACTTGGAAAAAGTTTGTGAACTTTTGAGTCCGAGTATAGAAGCTCAAGTTTTGTTCATTTGGATCAATACGGTCTCATTAGAGTAGGATTGTTAAACTAGAAGTTAAGTCATAATAAGTTCAAGTGTTGAACTAGACGTTTTCTCGGAAAATGTCTAAAGGGTATTTTTGTCCACATGGACATCAAATGATGTGAATGTCAAAATATGATTTTGAATATTTTCATATGATGGAAATATAAATTAGTTTCTAAAGCCGAGAAGTCGTTTGAGGCATTATGAAATTAATTTTGTTAATTGTGCGATATTAATTCTTAATGGGTATTTTAAGAATTGTCTTAAAAGAAATAAGGAAGCATCTAGAAGCTCATTCCCTAGGTGTAGAGTTTGGCCAACATCACCCCAAGATGAGAGGATTCTTTGCTTTTAATTATAAAAATAATTACCCAAAATGAAAAGAGGGAATGAAACAATTTTCTCTCACTAATGAAGCATATTTGGCCGGCCATGTACTAGAGGAAGATGAGAGAAAATCAAAATTATGTCATGAATGCATAATAGGAAAAGGTAATTACCCTTTCTTTATTTTCCTTCTCCTATAAATAGACTCACGTAGAGATGTGAAAAGAAGCTTTTTGGTCTTGCTCTTGTCTCTCTCTTTTGGCCGACCCTCTCTCTCTCTCTCTAGAAAATCCTTTTTTATTTTGGCACCTAAGCCCTTGTTACACTTAGGGTTAATTAGCTCTCTAAATCATAGACTTTTTCTTGAGCTATTGTGTTTAATTGTGCCCACACACAAATCCTTCTAAACCACTAAAGATTCATGTAATAGAAACCTTAGGTTTCTCGAGTTCAACATTAGACGTGATGAATCGAGCCAAGGAAGAAGATCAACATTTCTCAAGACGCTTCAAATTGAAGGTACGAGTAAGGTTTGCACCCAAGCACTTTAAATAATGTTTTTAAAATTATACATGTTCATGCACTTTGCCTAGGTTAGTAAAATTGTTTTACCTATAAAGAAATTTTATATTCCGCAATCAATATGATTAATGATAATTTTTTTTAACCCTAGATCTATTCCAACATACTTCCGCTCTATGTATTTAGAGCGCTTGTGACTTCTTGGCTCCTTACCGTTAGCAACAGTCCCACTGTTATCACAATAAAGTGTGATAGGCTCGCTTGCATTTGGAACTACTTCCAAGTATATAAGAAATTTTCTTAGCCTCATTTGCAGCTTCGTAAGCTGCCATATACTCGGCTTCCATAGTCAAGTCAGCAATGCAAGATTGCTTGATACTCTTCCAGACCACGGATCCACCATTCAGGGTGAACATAGACCCTGATGTGGACTTCCTGGAATTCTTATCCTCTTGAAAATCGGAGTTGGTATATCTCGTCATATTCAGGTCACCGCCTGAGTGTGCAAGCATATAGTTTCTCATTCTCCGAAGATACTTGAGAACATGCTTGACAACAACCCAGTGCTCGGGTCTAGGGTTTGACTGAAACCTGCTTACCACGCCTACTGCGTAGCAAATATCTGGCCTCGTTCAGAGCATAGCATACATGAGACTTCCTACGGCTGAAGCGTAAGGAATATGTCCCATGTCCTCAACTTCTTGAGGAGTCTTGGGCGATTGCTCACTTGAAAGATACACTCCATGTCTGAAAGGTAGCTGTCCTTTCTTGGAGTCCTGCATACTGAAGCGATCCATGATCTTATTAATATAGGATACTTGGGAAAGCGCTAACTTCCGGTTCCTCCGATCTCTGAAGATCTGAATTTCCAAAATGTAAGTCGCTTTTCCTAGATCATTCATCTGAAACTACTTTGACAACCAGATCTTAACCTCTGATAACTTTCATACATCATTCCCAATGAGTAGTATGTCATCCACATATAGGACTACGAAGACCACCTTGCCATCGTTTATCATCTTATAAACGCATGGCTCATCTACAGATTGATTAAAGTGGTAGTCTTTCACAGTCTCGTTGAATATGATATTCCACAACCGAGATGCTTGCTTCAGTCCATAAATGGACTTCAACAACTCACAAACCTTGCCTTTCTGACCTTTCTCCATGAACCCGTTTGGTTGAGCCATATAAATGCGCTCATCAAAACTCCCATTCAAAAATGCAATCTTGACATCCATCTACCAGATTTCATAATCCAGGGCGGCAACAATGGCTTAAAGAGTACGAATGGACTTCAGCATCGCGACTGGCGAGAAGGTATCCTCATAGTCGATACATTCCTTTTGTGTGAACCTCTTCGCTACAAGTCGTGCCTTAAATGTCTCAAAATTTTCATCCGGTCCTCTTTTCTTCTTGTAGATCTTACACCCAACAGGCTTGATGTCTTCGGGTAGATCTACAAGTTTCCTGACCTCATTGACACACATCGAATGCATTTCAATGTTCATGGCTTCTTACCATAGGTTTGCTTTGGAACCCTGCATCGCTTGGGAAAATGATACTGGATCATCTTCCTCCTTGTTCGCGACAGCAGTGAAAGTCTTTCCGATATCCATGTATCGATCAGGTTGTCGTACAATCCTTTTACTGGGACGAATCACAGGAGGCTCTGGTTCCGAACATGGTTTTTCCACTGTTAGTATAGGCCTCGTCCTATCTTTTGAAGTATTTGCTACTTCATCCAACAACTACTTTAGCACAAGTCTGCTTCTCGGTACATAATTCATTGTATAGTCTGCTTCTAGAAACTTAGCGTTTGTGCTAACGAACGTGTTCTAATTATGGGGACTAAAGAAGATGTACCCTTTCGTCTCCTTAGAATATCCCACGAAAAGGCATAATTCTCAACGACTAACCAATTTGCTAGTCTTTTGTCTAAGCACATGTGCTGGACAACCCTAGATACAGACGTGGTATAAAACATATTTTCTACCACTCCATCTCTCAAATGGAGTATCAGGAACTGTCTTTGACGGAACCTGGTTCAGAATATAAGTTGTCGTTCCTAGGGCATATCCCCAGAACGAGTCGGGAAGGGATGAGTAACTCATCATCAAACTCACCATGTAGCGGAGTTCGATTCCTTCTCTCTAACACACTTTTTTGTTGTGGAGTGCCAGGTGCTGTAAGCTGAGAATGAATGCTTTCTTCTCTAAGAAGGTCTTCAAACTCTCCTGACAAGTACTCTTCCCTCGATCTGATCGAAGGGTTTTGATCTGTATCTTTGTCTGCTTCTCAACTAAAGCCTTATACTCTTTGAACATTTGAAACGTATCGGACTTAATTCGCATAAGGTAAACATGACCAAACCTAGAGTAGTCATCAGTGAAGGTTACAAAGTATTTGTAACCTCCTCTTGCCTGGATGTTGATTGGACCACACACATCACTATGTATGAGTTCCAACACCTGCGTGGCTCTTATACCCTTCGAAGAGAAAGGTCTCTTGGTCATCTTGCCTCGAGACAGGATTCACACGTGGAAATGGATCCCACGGTTAGAGATTTCAAAGAAGCATCCTTTGTTAACCTCTTAATCCTATCTAGGCCAATATTTTCAAGCCGTAAGTGTCATAGATATGTCTCGTCTGTTTCATCACTATGAAACGTCTTATGCTTCCCGAGTGAATCTCTATTCATTTCGGTATCCAAGATTGTCGGCTCATTAGGATATAGATAATATATCGTTTCCACATCATGAGCTTTAGTAATGAACGAATCATCAAGAAAAATTTCAATACCATTATTGATTTTAAACTTGAAGAATTATTCTTCTAAACGACCAGTAGAAACAAGGTTCTTACTAAAATCCTAAACGTAATAAACATTATTCATAATTAAGTTTTGTTCCCAAATTTATGCTTCAAGGTCCCGACTGATCTCGCTCCGACATTCGTTCCATTTCCCCAGTTGAACGTGAACTCTTTGTTATCTAAGCGTCTGGTTTGCCTGAAACCATTCAACTTACACACAATATGGTCAGAAGCCCCGCAATCTAATATCCAGGGCGATTCTTTATTTGTGATATAACACGCTTGAGTAAAGAGACTCATTCCGTTGGCATTTTTGGGTCCTCTCATCTGTTGGAATAGGTCAAGCATTAAGAAAAAAATATCATAAACACATTAATGGCAAAATATAAAAATTACTTTACTAGTAAAACAATATTTACTAAACTAGACAAAGTGCATGAACATGTATATATTTAAAAACATTATTTAAATCCTAGAATACTAATATTTCTCTTGTTGCTTGATCTTGGAGTCCCTTCTTGGATAAAGATCCTTCTACTTGTCTCGCTGCCTTTCATCTTTACATTCTCGAGCAACCACAAAAGTTTCTACAATAGAGTCTTGGAGCGTTTGAAGAGTTTAGTGAGTGTGCACTATTAAACAATATGAACCAAGAACAATTATTGGATCATAAGCTAATTCTCTAGATCAAGTTAGGATCTAGGTACTAAAATAAAAGAGTATTTTAGAGAGAGAGGGGGGAACATGGTCGGCTAGAAGAGAGAGAGCAATACCAAATAAAACTTATTTTCACATCTTTATGCGAGACTCTATTTTTAGGAGAATAAAATACAAAAAAAAGTAATTACCCTTTCTTATTGTGTATTCATGATACAATATTTGATTTCCTCCTCCCTTTCTCTTCTACATGGTTGGCCAACATATCTCATAAGTGAGGGAAATTTGTTTCCTCACTTAGCACATTTGTTTCCTTCTAAAAGAAATTCATTTTCTCTTTTCTTTTGGTCAATTACCAATATGCAATAATGCACCAAATAAAATAAGATATTTCTCTCTCTCCCTTGATGTAAAGTGGCCGGCCATATGGGTGTCTATGCACACATATTAACTTCCTAATTTGTTCATAATAAATTACAGAAAAATCCTCCATTATTGCCCACACAATAACATGTCACAAAATTTAATACACTAAGCATGAAAAGCAATTTCCAGCCGTGTGACTTTCAATTAATTTGTGAGAAAATTCAAAATATTATTTTGAAATTCAAAATCTTATTTTGAAATTTTACATCAATTATCCTTAAGGATACCCTTTAGAAAATTTTCAAAATATACGTCTAGTTCAACAATTGAACTTATTTTGACTTAACTTCTAGTTTAACAAACTCCACTCTAATGACTTGTGATAGTGACCTCATGGACCCAAATGAACAAAGTTTTAACTAGTACTCTTGGACTCAAAGTTCACAAACGTTTCCAAGTCTAATTTAATGTCAACTGACTCCACTAAAGAGTTGACACTGAAAATCTCTCGGTTCAAATGAATATATTTTATGCTAAAAAACATACTTATTTATGATGAGCGGATCCACTGAATATTATCGAATGATTACCTTTCATGAATATCATCAACTATATGGGATTTATAAAATTACCATTTTACCCTTCTAGTTGTTATGTCCTCAACTCCTTTGTTACTTGTGAATAAGTTAGAAACAATGTATTTACGAGGAGCTAACAACTCACATTGTTTCTTCCAAATAAAGTCGCTACTTAATTTTGGATACCGCGCGGTTCATTTATTCACAATCCAAGTAATAAATCATGAGGTGATATACATTACATTTCAGCAATCTTGTACATGAATTCCATATCTATGAGAACTTCACAAAGTTAATTCATGACATTTTCATAACTTAATATCTCACCAATTAGTCTAGTCTAGATAGATCAAGAATTTGACTTTCTCAAATGAGAATATTAAATATATGAAATGACATGTCTCATTTCAGGATTTAGGTAAGCACGATGCAATTCATATATAGTGACCTTGCAACAGAAGAGGTTACATGGTTTGATCTTACATTCTCTAAAGGTGCACTGGTAAATTTAGTATCTTCGGAAGATACATTGGAAGAACTATAGAGTTCCTAACTCTCTATACCTCGTAACCAGACATCATAGATTCTTCCAACAATCATACTAGCATCAATAGTCCGTTGATCTTTAGATTGCGAATATTTCATTTTAACCAAACCATTAAGAGTTTGTTCTTGCAAATTTACATTTGTCTCTTCATACATTGTTAGGTTTGATTAAGGACCATAATAGTATTTACTATCATAAATCTTCAAACAAAGGAAAAAGGAATGAATGAGCGTTTCAACTTTTAGTAATTTAAATAGCAATTACAATAAGGACTTATAAAGATTTATATTACATCAATATGTAAATAAATAATCTTCTTGTGGGCATCTTTGTCAACAATATGAACTTATAGAGTTTCAATATTGATGTAAATAAATAATCTTCTTGTGGGCATCTTTGTCAACAATATGAACTTATAGAGTTTCAATATTAGTTATTTAGTAGAATCAATTAATATTAAGAATTAAAAATGGGTAAAAGTTTGTGAAATTTTGTGTCCGGACTCTATTCTAAAACTTTGTTCATGTGGGTCCATAAGGTCTTAGTGATAGACTCTCGAACGAGATTTATTGAACAAGAACGATTGATTTTCTCTGCGATTTACACTAAGAAAATTATTTTCTAAGTAATTAAATAAATATGTTATTATGTAAATTTGTTATTTATTATTACATTTTTTTAATGAATATTTTATGTTATTATATTGATAATGATGTAATTTGATGATTTAAATAAATAAAAGATGAAAATAAATATTTTCTCGTTTCGTACTTGTTTGCATTGTATGAAAAGAATTAATGACATGTCATTAAATCAATGAGATGTTCTAAATTAATTAAATATTGTTTTAGAAATAAATCAAATAAATTTGGAGAAAATAAATAATTATACTCGGCCATACTTAAAGAATTGGGACTGGGAAATCATTTTAAAACTCATTAAAAGGATCATTGGGCTTAAGTTTGACTAACGTGTAAAATTAGATTCAAACTAACTAAAACCCGCTCTCGCGGATATAAAAAAATGGATTTTGTGAGACCAAAGCCTAACCCTAATGATTTATACTCAGCCAACTCTTCCCCTTCCCTAGAGAGATTTTTGGCCAAGTGATAAAAATAAGATAGATCAAGGAAAAACTATTTTCTTGATTCTTGATCTCTTAAAAGAGCCAAGGCACGTGAATTATCTAAAAGAGCTCACCCTCTTGATCTCTTAAACACCCGCGTGAATTATCCTTGAATCTACTTGTGGTGTTTGTGTGAAATTGTTCTTGTCACAGGGCCGGTCATTAGATCCATTTAAGGCAAGATCGGGTTAGGCACACGCGAAGGCAATCCGGCCACTCCTAGGCGCAATCCGACGAAGAGTTTGAAGGCACAAGGCAGGCGCATTTTGGGCCTTATCATCCAGGGGCTGTGCAGACTTGAGAGTGGTTCTTTTGACCATAAAGGGGCAGGCGCAAGCCTCACAGCAAGTCCATCCGGCCGGTGAGAGAAGAGGGTCACTTTCAGCCCTTTCCAGCTGAAGCTTTGGCGCAGGAATTGTGCAATCCGGCAAGCAATGAGTGGCCAGTGGTGAGACGAGCTTGAGGCACGTAGGCAGGTCCTCCCTCAAGCAAGGTGCAGAATTGTTTTAGCAACTTATAGGTTCGCACAGAAGGCTACTTCCCCGAAAGCAAGGCACATGTTCATGTGAGGCCAAGGCACGCCCGAGTTCATTCCGACGAGTGCATTCCGGTGTTAGCGAGTCACGCACGAGATTGTGTACAATCTCACATGTAATTCTCCTAACGACTTGGATCTGCGACGTATGAATTGCTTATAGGTTGCTAGATTAAATATCAATTTGTTGTCAACATGTTTATAATATAATTTATTGACATATTAGTAAATTTTTAATGCCTTGGTTATATGAACATGGTTAAAAAATGTTTTAACATGTTAGGTTTTATTATGTGTTTCCGCCATATTTAGATATGTCACATAGTTTATTAAGTTAATCGTTAACTAATTTCCAACAGACAACATTGCAGAGGTTGTCGTAGACGTCATTGTAGACGTTGGTGCTTAATGTAAAAAATATTGTAGACATTGGTGCTTAATGTAAAAAATATTGTAAACGTTGTGGTAGACTAAATTGTATATGTTGATGCTTAATGTAATATTGATTCTGGATTTTTTGATGCAGCGATGGGAGAAATTTATTTGTTATTCAAACATAGTGGATCTTGGATCCGCGTTGGTTGGTATCACGAGAAAAGATCATTCAGAATTTTGGTGCCGAATAATATAAACTTTTCTAGTTTGAAGCAAGAAATTTACGAGAATGTTGTCTACAATATTGTCTACAAAAAGGGTCTACAATTTGAGTTCTGTCTACAATGTTGTCTACAAAAAGGATCTACAATTTCGGTTATGTCTACAATGTTGTGTACAAAATTGTATACAAAATGGTATAGAAATTGGGTTCTGTCTGCAATTTTGTCTACAAATAGGTATACAATATGGTCTACAATATATTGTTCTGCTACAATGTTGTCTACAATTTGGGTTCTATATATAATGTTGTCTACATATAGGTCTACAAAATGGTCTACATTTAAAATCTAGTCTACAAGTGATCAACGCGAAGTCGTTTCGGGGAAGGTTCACCTGGTAGTCTCACACACTTTCTTTTTTCTTTGAAGTCCCCGCGTCCACAGTATGAGTTACCGGTACAACTCGAGATTTAAGCCGCGGACTTGTCCATTTAATCTCCATTTCTTACACAACCGATGAGAAACACTACATTAAACATAAGTAGTTAAAAAACATCATAAACACTAAGAATCCTCGGCTAAACACAATTCAACAACCTACAAACACAAAATAATACATGCAAACAATCGAGAATGAGAACTTCAACTCACACACAAACAAACACAAAATAACCGATTGTTTCAAAATTTTCATGAAATAAAGCCTAAATTTTCAAACAAAAATATATTACCAAAATACATAAAAGAAGAAGAAGAGAAAGAGAATGAGAATGAGAATGAGAAGAGAGAGGACAGATTTTTCGAGTGGCTTACCAAACATATGCTTAATTATATTATGACTTGGAGCCTTTGAAATCAAAAGAGAAGAGAGATGACACAATAATCAATACCATCACATCTTCACTCCTGATTTATTTATGTAAGACTAAAAACTAAAAAAAAAAAAACAACTTAGTCGCATATGCTGAATCTTATGCGCAAGTGATTCATATTATCAACAGATAGAACGAATTTGAAAAATCCAAAAACCATTTAAAACAAATAAACGGTTAAAAGATATATAGAGCAATTAATAGCTTTGTGCATGCTTCAATCTGAAGCTCACTATATTCAGAAAAAGAAAAATGATCATGCCCTTAAAATAAAAGAAAAATCTTTTCAAATAAAAAAAGCATCATGACAGTACGAAATGTTTTGGCTGAAGAAGACTACCATAACAAGTGGGTAAGAAAAAGAGACTAAAAATTAACCTATTTTTCTTTACTATATTTCCTCATTGAGAGCGAGAGGGAGAGAAACAAAAACAAACTGTTTTTTTTTTGCCGCAAGCGTGCCAAACCTGAGCAAGGTCTTGAAACAAAAAAAAAATCACCAATTTTACAAAGCCATCAGAAGAAAATCCAGTCGATCGACACAACGACAACAATCAACTAACTTAAATGCTAATTCAGATTTCAACTAAACTACATCATATCTGGTTGAAATCGCGAGTCGCCGACGAGTGAAAGAGCGACGGAGAGTGACAACGGGAGTGAGGAGTTGGCGAGAGAGTCGAGGAGATGAAGAGACCATGAGAGAGAGAGAGTGAGGAATGAAGAGAGAGAGAGGGTGAGAATGCAAAACATTTTGCCTTAATTTTTAATCTTTTTTTTCAAGTTTAACAGGTTACATGGAGGTAAATTTCAAAGAGGATAAAAATTGAAAAAAAAATTGTTTTTAAGGAAATTTGGTCTTTTGCACTAGTATTTTGGGAAAAATTTATTTTTAGTGGATTTTGGAAAATTGACTGAAAAATGTGGTAATTTGGGCAAAATCTTAGAATCTGTTAGACCGGACTTTTCTGCTTTGTTTAAATAAATAAAAAAATTGCGCGTGCCAATAACGTGCCGATGATTTGAAAATATGAAAATTGTGATGACTGATGAAATTGCAACGAAAAATAATGTGAAAATTTAAAAACAAAATTGCGGAAAAAAATATTGTGGCCGATGAAAATTGCGTTAAATTGTGAAAATTGCGACAAAAATAATGTTACAAAATAGTAAATATAAAACATAAAAAAATAGACAGCTTATTAAAATAGTATAAACTTTATACCATACTATTGTCATCGTTTATAATAACAACAAATGAAAAAACAAGCATAATTTTTCTCGCTGGCTAACCCTGGATTTTCAGAGCCAAAAGAGTCAAAACCCGGATTGACCTTTCATACTTTTTGTTTGCCTTTATAACCTTTTCGTAAAGCCAGATCTCGATCAGAAAAAAAGAGAAGAAAGAAAAAGTTACAAGCCGTCGTATATTGTGACTTTTATTTATATTTAAGTGACAAATCACGATTATCGATCCTAACAAAATCTAAAATAAAATCTACTTCAAAAACCTTAATTTGACACGATCTCTTATTTGTTTTCTATCTCAGGCAGCTCTTTTTCTTTATATTCTCTTTTATTCAAAGTTTAAAAAAAATCTCTCAGCCGGAGACAAAGTCGCCGACAAAACGTAGACACAACGACGATATTACTGTCATTTCGTCGATTATTTGTTGAATAATGAAGGACATCGTCGACTTTATCTGCATTCTCACAAAAATGCGTCGCTGAGCTTGTCGGAGTCCAAGTCGCCCTGATTCGAGACTGTGGACGGCATTTTACGCAACGACTTTGTCGTTTATGTCGGCGCAATAACAACGTCATTTCGGCGTAACAGTGTGACGTAACGAAAAAACGCAAAAAAAAAGCCACAACTTCATTCTGTGGTAGTTTCGTTGTCGTCAAAACGACACGATGGCGCGAAATTTTAAAGCTTGGTTTAAATATATTTATCTATTTTGTTTAAAGGAGTGAGAATAATGCAACGTAAACGGTTTGGAAACTGAAATGTACATTCTCAATGAGATCTCTTCTCAATTCCGTGTACATTAATTTTATATAATAAACCCATTTAAAGTGAGATCGCGTTATTGGTAGAACCTTCGTACCTTCTTATCGTGCTAATTAAGCCTAAGGCTATTTTCTCTTCGTGGACCACTAAACAAACAATATAAAGAGAAAAACGTTTAAAAATATCGCCGCTGCCGGGGATCGAACCCGGGTCACCCGCGTGACAGGCGGGAATACTTACCACTATACTACAACGACTAGGATACAATATTTTTTCCTTCTATAAAAAAATAGTTTGTACAGGGTATAAATGTTTTATTTATTAATATTAATTTTTTATTTGACGAATTATTTATTAATATTAATAGATATTTTAAACGGGTGTTCAGACTTAAGACATGAAAGAAAAAGAATAGCCAGATTCAAAGAGAGAAGAGAGAAAAGGCGAAGCATGAGAGTAATGGAGACGCATCTGGCGACGGTGGTGGTGGCGATCATCTTTTTTATCACCTCCACCGGAGCATATACCAATCACACCGTCGGCGGCGGCAGAGGCTGGCTATTCGACGTCGTTTCCAACACCTCCTCCGCCAACTACACCGCTTGGGCTTCCTCTCAAACCTTCTCTCTCGGCGACTATCTCAGTCAGTATTCATTTCTCTCCACTTACATTCTGTACATTAGATGACTGATAGTTTTCTGCTTTATTTTCAGTTTTCAATACGACAACGAATCAGACCGTGATTCAGACCTACAATCAAACGACATACGAGAACTGCACCGTCGAATTCGCCGAGGACGACGGCGATACGGTCCAGTACGGCGGCGGAGCCCAAAATTTCGGCGAGCACTTGATCCTCGACGTTCCGCTGACGATCGTCGGACCGAACTTCTTCTTCTCCAACGGCGGCGGAGACGACGGCGTTCAGTGCCGGAACGGCATGGCGTTCTCCATCGCCGTCGCTCGCGGCGCCGGACTTCCGCCGAGCTTGAATCAGCCTCCGCCGCCGATCTACGCAGAGCCTCCCGGTTCCGACGGTGGTGCTGAATCGCCGCCGGCAACGGCCGTCGAGGCTCCGCCGAGGAACGGTGCGATTGGACTAGCCGGTGCTAACATGCGCCGAGGGTTGGGTGCGCTTATTTTTCTTCTTCCTTTTATTTTGGTCTTTTGAAGAGGCGGTCCTGAGTCCCGACGAGACGACGACTTTAGTGTTTGGCTTTGGATTTGGAATAGACTTGTCCGCGGACTGGGCTGTTCCTTACCGGAATTTTTTATGAATTTATTTTCATTTATTAATGTATGGTTTTTAAACGTTTTTACTTTAGTTATAATGTATTTTGTATACTAAACACTTTATAATTCAATTCATTGTTATAATTTCAGTGAAAATATGACTTGGCTGAATATATCGAGACATTAATTTATATCGAAACTCCGACCAAGTGGGAACCTCAAGTCTCGGGACATCTGAGATGAAATAACTCTTTAAATATGTCCAGTAACTCAATAAAATCATTTGGTAAATACTAAGATCTTTGATAGTTGGAATATTATAAAGTACCTATCGAAGACCCAGCTTGAAACGTGAGAGCTGCTTTCGTTTCAAATTGTGAGGTCCAAAATGTCATTACCTACATTGTTTTATAGTGAATAATTACATATCGTAATTGTCTTATTTGGGAAAATGAGGTCTACTAATACCTATAGACGTTCGAAAAAGAATCAGTGCAATGAAAAACATGTTCTGTAGATTGTTTCCTCTAGAGTTTAGTACAAATCCAAACGTATAAATATCATTTAAGAAGTGATATGTGGTCCGGGCTAAAAGATGAAAAGGCATGCTTGGTAAGATATTCTTTTTCAATTGTAGTGGCTAGCGTTAATATTAAAACCATATAATTTCAAATAATAATAAGACCATGAGTTCAATTTCCATTAGCAACAAAAAGTTAGTCTTCGAAAAAATTAGATTCTTTAATTTAAGAACCCCTAAGTTTCAAGAACGTAATCATGGTATGGTTGTATTAGCACATGAAAACGCCGCATTTCATATTAATATCGGATTCGGTCTACCAATAATTACGAAAACTATATATCATTTTACGTATTGAGTTATTATATTCATATGGATCTCAAGAATTCATCGTATTAAAGTTGAATAAAGCTGATTTAGTGACTAGTGGAGAGGCGTAGTCGAACATGAAGAAGTCTTCAAGGAGCTCAACGGACGCTGACTTGAACAAGTGGAAACGAGATTGTTACCTTTAGGCTAACAATATGTAGAGCTAAGACATTTTAGACGAGCTAAGCTTTTGCTGAACCAAACTCATCGTTATAATATGGGTTAACGAGGTGTATGACCTTTTAAACATATAAAATTTTTGAAATGGTGAACGTTTGAAAAAGAATTGGTAAATGGCTTGATTAACAGTGTTGACCATTAACAGTGTGCCACGTATATACTAAGGCTACGTAAAACAATATATCACGTATATACTAATGACATTAACTAAGTTTAACATAAAAATTGTCCATTTCACAATTACCCTTCATTTGACCAATTTTTTGTTATAGTATTTGCACTTAGGTTCCGCTCAACTAAATATTTAAGGGTATATTATACTACAACAATAAATCTCATAGTAAATTTAATAGATGTTTTATTAAATAAACTAAAATAAAGTTATTTATTTTAAAAAAAAACTAAACAAAATTAGAGTCGTACAATTGAGTGCAATTAGACGCGTCGCGTTAATCAAGTGAACATGTGTAAGCAATGAGTCAACCAGATTATCCCATAAGAAATTATATCCTTTTCAGTGCTAACCAGATTCAGTCTATTCTTCTTGAGTTGGACCCAAAATTATCCCACTTAATTCATGGGTCATTATGGGAGTGAGTTTTTCAACAATAAGAGTAAATACTGACGTTTTTTCAACTATGTTTTTTTCAAAATGACTTAACTATGTCTTTTGTCCCGAGTTAACACCCACCTTTTGAATATGAAATAAGTGTTATATCCCTAGCAGCGACGGACCCACGACAGACCCACTTAAGGGCCAAGGTGGGCCATAGCCGATGAAACATTGGATATCATCAAGAAAGATATTGGTGATTCATTCTTTTCTCTTTTAGTTGATGAATCTCATGATATTTCGATGAAAGAACAAATGGCTATGATGTTGCGCTACGTGGATAAAAATGGTTGTGTAGTCGAGCGTTTTGTGGGTATTGAACATGTTGCTAGTACAAGATCTCTTTCACTTAAAGATGCAATTGATCACTTCTTTTCTAGACAAGGTTTGAGCATTTCAAGATTACGTGGACAAGGTTATGATGGAGCTAGTAATATGCGAGGAGAGTTTAATGGTTTGAAATCACTTCTTTTGAATGAGAATCCATATGCTTTTGATGTTCATTGTTTTGCTCACCAACTCCAACTTGCTCTCGTAGCGGTAGCTAAAAAGCATATTCAAGTTGCAAACTTATTCCTTAATATGGCTAGTGTCATCAATGTTGTTGGAGCTTCCGCTAAATGATGTGATATGCTTCATCAACTACAAGCAACCATGATTGTCGAGGCTCTTGAAAATGGTGAGATTATTAGTGGACGAGGCTTAAATCAAGAAACTATGGTTAAACGTTCTTCAGATACACGGTGGAGCTCACATTATGATTCGTTAATTAGCTTGTTAACTATGTTCTCCGCTACAGTCGATCTTCTTGAAATAATTGCAGATGAAGGGCCAAGTTCTGAGCACAAATTTGAAGCGAATAATTTGTTGGGTATGATTCAATCTTTTGAGTTCATTTTTACTCTACTTTTGATGAAAGCCATATTGGGAATCACAAGCGCGTTCTCGAAGTCTTTGCAAAGAAAGGATCAAGATATCGTGAATGCTATGACTTTGGGGAAACTATGCAAGAGAAGATTACAAGTGATGCGAGATGAGGGATGGAAAGAATTATATGGTCAAGTTGCTTCTTTTTGTGAAAAACACGGTATTGATGTTCCCGACATGGATGGTGTATTTAAAGGTCGAGGGTGATCAAGACGTAAAGTTAAAGAATCGACGAATATGCATTATTTCAGTGTGGACTTGTTTTACTCAGTTATTGATATGCAACTTCAAGAGTTGAATGATCGTTTCACCGAGGCCAACACCGAACTTCTTTTATGTGTAGCATGTTTGTGTCCGAATGATTCATTTTGTTAATATGACAAGCAAAAGTTGATTTGTCTAGCTCAATTTTATCAAGAAGACTTCTCTTCTATTGAGCTTTTGAAACTTGAAGATCAACTCGAAACATATATTCTTTTTGTGCGCTCCAACGAGAACTTTTATAGATTGCAAGGGATTGAAGATCTTGCGAAGAAGATGGTTGAAACAAAAAAGGATAAGGTATATCCTCTAGTCTTTTTGCTTATTACGCTTGCATTAACTCTTCCAGTTGCTACCGCATCAGTTGAAAGATTATTCTCTAGTATGAATTACGTGAAGAATCGCTTACGCAATAGAATGGGAGATCGATTTATGAATGACAACTTGATTGCGTATGTTGAAAAGGAAAATTCTGATAGCATGATAATGAAGTGATTATCAAACAGTTTCAACTTATGAAATCTCGTCGGATGCAGTTGTAATATGTAAGTTATTCCTTGATATTATTTTATTTATCATCATCTATATGTTAAACTTTTTACGTGATGAATTAGAAAAAAATATTGACTACTTGCCCCCCTTCTACGAGTTTCTAGATCCGTCACTGATCCCTAGTATAATTAATTAAATAACTTAATTAATCTCTCTTAACAGATAATTAAGTTCCCTTCTCCGTCTCTCTCTCTCTCTCTGCATTAACTCCCTCTCTTTCTCCTCCACTATGTTGACATGTCAGACGTCGTGTCGGTTGTCATTTCAACTTCCGACTCTTCACGTTCTTCTCTTCTTTGACAAGTCATATGGTATACCACTCTCGTCGAGACGCTTCATCATCTTCTATTTCTTCTACACAAGATTTGGTAAAATTTTGAAAGCTTCCGACTCTTCATTTTATTCTCTTATCTTTCTTCGCCTCAACTTTCGCTATGTCTTCTTCTCTCTTCACATATATTTGACCCAGACACTACACCTTATCCCCTTGCACAAACCCAACAATGAAGAAAATCTCGTCTCCAAGTTCAAGCAATGATAACAAATGAGCCTCAAGTTTCGAAACCCCAAGAACCGCACTTGAACCTTCTAGGAAAATGACTTCTCGTTAGTCTATGGGAACTGAAAAAGAGGCAGAAAGTTTCCTACGAATCATCTTCGCAGTCGTCCGATTTCGATGAAAAAGTTAGAAAAGTGTTATTTTAGTGTTCTTCTCAGATTTTAATGGATGATGTGATGGAACGAATGTTTTAGATGTTTAGTTTGTGACTACCTCGCCATGAAACTAATGGTCAAGACGACATCATTTTGTGACGAGTTTGTCACGAAATGGTTATTCAGTAACAATGTCAACCCAAATCTTTTTTTATACCTTTTGTGTTAATATCGTCAAGAAATGAATCTTTCCTGACCACATCGTGTCAAAATGTTGAACTCGTGACAACATGATCACGAAATGACGTTTTCATGAAAACATGGTCACAAAAACATCATTTTGTGACAAGGTCACGGACTTATGTTTTTGTGACAACATGATCACGAACTGATGTTTTCATGATGAAGTTATCACAAAGACATATTTCGTAACCATCTTGTCACGAAATGTGTAGCCATTTCTTAATACCTGGTTTAAGATCATGTTAAGTACTACGTTTTTTATAGAGCCTCGTCGGTGTTAATGATACAAGACCCCCAACCTAAATTATGAGTTGCCTAGGAAGACGAAAGAAACCAATGGATTATCCCTTTTTCAATTCACTGGTTCCACCCCATATACAGTTTCATATACGATGAAGATAAGGAAAACATTGTTGACAGAGATGCCCACAAGAAGATTATTTATTTACATATTGATGTAATATATATCTTTCATAAGTCCTTATTGTAATTGCTAATTAAATTAGTAAAAGTTGAAACGTTCATTCATTCTTTTTTTGTTTGTTTGAAGATTTATGATAGAAAATTGTCTTATAGTCCTTAGTCAAACCTAAAAATATATGAAGAGACAAATGTAGATTTGCGAGAACAAAATATTCATGGTTTGGTTAAAATGAAATATTCACAATCCAATTATCAACGGACTAATTATCCTAGTATGATTGTTGGAAGAATATATGATGTCTGGTTAAAAGGCATAGAGAGTTACGAACTCTATAGTTCTTCCAGTGTATCTTCTGAAGATACTAAATTAACCAATGCACCTTTAGAGACAATGTAAGAACAAACTATTTAACCTCTTCTTTCTCAATGTCACTATGTATGAATTTCATTGTGTTTACCTTAATCCTGAAATGAAACATGTCATTTCATGATTTTAATATATTAATTTGAGATAACTACAATCTAGATCCAAGTTTGTGAAATAGATGCGCTCTTTTGGTGATATATTGAGTTGTGAAGTTTACATGAATATACTTTGTAAAGTTCTCATAGATATGGAATTCATGTACAAGATTGCTAAAATGCAATGTATATCACCTCATGCTTTATTACTTGGATTGTGAATAAATGAACTGCGCGGTATCCAAAATTAAGTAGCGACTTTATTTGGATGAAACAATGTGACTTGTTAGCTCCTCGTCAATACATTGTTTCTAACTTATTCACAAGTAACAAAGGATTTGAGGAAATAACAACTAGAAGGGTAAAATGGTAATTTTATAAATCTCATCTAGTTGATGATATTCATGAAGGGTAATCATAGATAACATTCAACGGATCCGCTCAATATAATTAAGTGAGTAGAAAATAAATTCATTTGAACCGAGAGATTCTCATTGTCAACTATTTAGTGGAGTCAGTTGACATTAAACTAATACTCGGAAAAACGTTTATGAATTTTTGAGTCCGAGTATAGAAGCTCAAGCTTTGTTCATTTGGATCCATAAGGTCACTATTATAGGTCATTAGAGTAGGATTGTTAAACTAAAATCTAAGTCAAAATAAGGTCAAGTGTTGAACTATATGTTTTCTTGGAAAATGTCTAAAGGGTATTTTTGTCCACATGGACATAAAATGATGTGAATGTCAAAATAAGATTTTGAATATTTTCATATGATTGAAATATAAATTTGTTTCTAAAGCCGAGAAGTCGTTTGAGGCATTATGAAATTAATTTCATTGTTTGTGCAATATTAACTATACAATGGGTATTTTAAGAATTGTCTTAAAAGAAATAAGGAAGCATATAGATGCCCCTTTCCTATTGTAGAGTTCGGCCAAATTGGAGAGGATTATTTGCCTTTAATTTTAAAGATAATTATCCAAAAGAAAAAGAGGAAATGAATTTCCTTGAGAAAGAAATAAATAAGCAAAGTGAGGAAACAAATTTCTCTCACTTATGCTAGGGATGGCCGGCCATGTACAACGAGGGAGAGGAGAGAAAATAAAATATTATGTCATGAATGCATAATAGGAAAGAGTAATTACCCTTTCATGATTTTCCTTCTCCTATAAGTAGACTCTCACATAGAGATGTGAAAATAAGCTTTCTTGCTATTGTTTCTCTTGTTGTTTTAGCCGACCATTCTCCTCTCTCTCTCTTTCTCTCAAAATACTTCTTTTATTTTGGCACCTAAGTCCTCACTAGACTTAGGATAAATTAGCTCTTTAGCCCATAGACTTGTTCTTGAGTTATTATGTTTAATTGTGCCCACACAAAAATCCTTCAAACACTCTATAGACTCGTGTAATAGAAATCTTAGGTTTCTCGAGTTCACGTTTAGGTGTGAAGGTAATGAGAAAGAGACGATCTACCTTTCTCAAGGCTCATCTAAGATCAAGATACAAGAAAGGTTAGTATTCAAGTATTTTAAATAATGTTTTTAAATATATATACATATTCATGCACTTTGCCTAGGTTAGTAAAATTGTTTTACTTGTAAAGAAATTTTTATATTCCGCCATTTATGTGTTAATGATAATTTTTTCTTAACCATAGACCTATTCCAACAAACATGGATCCAATATTTGACTATACAGTGGCCATCATATAGAAGAAGACGTGGTTTTGGAATATTTGGAACAAAATACAGTGGATGAGTGCGGTGGTTTGTCAAAAATACTTTTTGTATTCCAATGAATTTTTTGTTTGTTTATCTCTTACTACTTTTTTGTGTAATAAATAGTTTTTGAGCACATCAACATTGTGTACTACTACTTCAGGAAGAAGGATAGTATAGATCAATTATATGAGAAGTTTACGACTACCGACTGTTACTTCTTCGAAATATTGATGGCCGTTAGGAATGCATGGGCAAAATCTGCCTATCTATTGAGCTACTATTTGTAGTTGCACGATGACGTGCTTAACCAGATATTGGGAGATACTGAAAGTAGAGAGCGCCTCGTTCGAAAGTTGAGAACATATACATGTCAATATATGTTCCAGACCACTAGATTTTCTTCGTCATTAACATTCGCCGACGAAGACTCACGGTGTATGAGTCCATGGTTTCAAGATATGACAACAAAAAAATCCTTGCTATTGGAACTGGCTGACTTCCAACCCAAAATTCTTGACGTTTTTAGCCTCGTAGGTGGGTACTTGGACCCGTTTACGTTGATAAAAATGGAAAATATCACAAGAAACAAACTCGTAAGAATCATTGTCTTAAGTAATTTATATTTATTCGAGTGAAAATTACTAACTGAACATATTTTCGCTGTAGGAGTGACTGTGTCATGTTTTGTATCAAGGGTGCATAACTTCTAATGCATGGGTTATTTTGTGTTGACTTTGTCACAAACGGTTGTTTCGTGTCGATATTGTCACGAAAGGGTTGTTTCGTGTCGATATTGTCACGAAAGGGTTGTTTCGTGTCGATATTGTCACGAAAGGTTGTTTCGTGTCGATATTGTCACGAACGGGTTGTTTCATGACGATATTGTCATGAAAAGGTTGTTTCATGACGATGTTGTCACGAAGTTTAATTCCATATCTGGATTTTTGTCAAATATTTTGTTACTTTGTAGTCTCGTACATACTAACCTCATAGTGCAATTTTACGAAACTTTCATCCAAATGCTGCCCAAATATGCGATTATCTGCAAATGTTAGCTGGAAACTCAGGTTACATGAACAACTTACCGGAGTACCCTGGTTGTGCGGCGGAGATTAGTCAGACCTTCGTTTATGTAGTCGAAACATGAAAACTTATGGGTTTCTTGATGTTCTATGGTTTATACGGGATAATAAAAATTGACTTCTACTTTCCGTGTTTGCCAATGTTTTGCGTTTTTTTAGGCAATCGGGGATGATTTGTAAACTCGGAATCCGACGAAGAATGTGATTTTTGGGTATGAAAACTTGCGGAGATGAAAATTGTATTTTCTGGGTATTAGTATTGACGGTGAGGAGGTGAGATGGAGATGAAGATAAGATTTAAGAGAGAGAGAGAGGGTGAGAGTGAGAGAGAAATGTATTAAGCATGCGTGTATACTAGAGAAGTTTATTTTCTCTTTCCTGCCGAACTCGTAATTAATCCTTTTTCTTAAAAAAAAACATAGTAGATATTCAGTCCGATTTTACTATTATAAACGGAAAATTCTATTTATTTTATGTTATACTAGTCTTCAGGCTGGAGGACCCAGTCCAATAAGCGTCAGTATAGAAGATGAAATTCTTTAGAAGAAGCACAACCTAAGGCTGAGCATGTTCAACTATTGCGTGTATGGGAGTTTGACAAGTTCATATTACAAAAAAAAATTCATTCTTGTTCCAACTTTGATTAGCTTATATATTTGTTCATTCTTATTTCAATTCCATTACAACAAGCTTTTGAGATCCAAAATATATAAATATAAAACATTATGCTAAAACAAATATTTAATGATGTAATTGTTGAGAGGCCGATTCTCGCATAGATAATCATCATAATATATACTTTAATGTTGCACTTTGTCCCCCTTCTTTGTTATAATGGGTTGAGTCAAACATTATTCATAAACGACCTAATTCATAAAGCAACCACTCCTAAAGACTCGACCACCATTCAAAATGCATATACATTTACTCCTATAAGATCGAATCAATATGGACTGATTTCACGATAGCCATGGTTAAACCCGAACATGATGCAAGACGCGATGAGAAAGTCGAGGCTCATATACCACCCTTCAAAGTATAAAGATACGATTTTGAAATATTAAGGAAACTTATCATTGCTACTCATATATTCTCTCTGTCCTTTTGAACTCCCGACCTCTTTTTTACTATCTCAAGAATTCCATTAATATGATATTCACTTTCAATCTCTATGAGTGTTCATTTAAAACACATATACATTACTATTCGCATATCGTGTTCATTACATTGAGATTTGATACGAAAAAGTTGAGTCTCAGCCAAAGTTCATTCATAAAGTTTAGTCGTAACTATTTTGGTGTGATTTCTTACACCAACAATCTAAGAATGTCTGCAGGAACCATCAACTCTCCTACACCCCCTTATCATCAATCCACTCTCAACAACACTTTGACCATATATGGCATCTCCCATATCAACTCCTAACCAGGCCCGAAATTAATCCCTGAGCTTAAATCCATGACAGGAGCTCTGTTGGAATAGATCTAAAGTTAAGAAAAATTTATCATTAACACATTTATGGCGGAATATAAAAATTTCTTTAGAAGTAAAACAATTTTACTAACCTAGGCAAAGTGCATGAACATGTATAAATTTAAAAAATTATTTAAAGTGCTTGAATGTAAACCTTTCTAGTACCTTGATTTAGAGGGGTCTTGAGAAAGGTTGATCTTCTCGTCTGAATCGATTCATTCACGCCAAGTCTTGAACTAGAGAAACCTAAGGTTTCTATAACAAGAGTCTATAGAGGTTTAGAAGGATTTGTGTGTGCGCACAATTAAACACAATAACTCAAGAACAAGTCTATGAGCTAAAGAGCTATTTTAGCCTAAGTCTAACTTAGGTGTCAAAATAAAAGAAGTATTTTGAGAGAGAGAGAGAGAGAGAGAGAGAGAGAGAGAGAGAGAGAGAGAGAGAGAGAGAGAGAGAGAGAGAGAGAGAGAGACTAGAGTAAAATACTTATTTTCACATCTCTATGTGGGGCTCTATTTATAGGAGAAGGAAAATCAAGAAAGTGTAATTACTCTTTCCTATTACTCATTCATGATATAATAGTTGATTTTTTCTATCCTTTCTCTTAGCATATGGCCGGCCAACCCTTGTGCATTAGTGAGGAAATTTGTTTCCTCATTTAACACATTTGTTTCCTTCTCAAGGAAATTCATTTGCTCTTTTTCTTTTGGGTAATTATCTTTATAATTAAAGACCAAAAATCTTCTCCTCTTGGGGTGTATTTTGGCCGAACTCTACACTAAGAAAGAGGCATCTATATGCTTCCTTATTTCTTTTAAGACAATTCTTAAAATACCCATTGTATAATTAATATTGCATAAATAATGAAATTAATTTCATAATGCCTCAAACGACTTCTCGGCTTTAGAAACTAATTTATATTTCCATCATATGAAAATATTCAAAATCTTATTTTGACATTCACATCATTTTATGTCCATGTGGACAAAAATATCCTTTAGACATTTTCCAAGAAAACATATAGTTCAACACTTGACCTTATTTTGACTTAGATTTTAGTTTAACAATCTTACTCTAATGACCTGTAATAGTGACTTATGGATCCAAATGAACAAAGCTTGAGCTACTATACTCGGACTCAAAAGTTCAAAAACCTTTTCCGAATATTAGCTTAATGTCAACTGACTCCACTAAAGAGTTGACACTGAGAATATCTCAGTTCAAACGAATTTACTTTCTACTCAAATTTAACTTAATTATATCGAGCGGATCCATTGAATGTTATCTATGTTTACCCTTCATGAATATCATCAACTAGATGAAATTTATAAAATTACCATTTTACCATTCTAATTGTTATTTTCTCGACTCATTTGTTACTTGTGAATAAGTTAGATACAATATATTGACGAGGAGCTAACAAGTCACTTTTTTCATCCAAATAAAGTCGATACTTAATTTTGGATACCGCGCGGTTCATTTATTCACAATCCAAGTAATAAAGCATGAGGTGATATACATTACGTTTCAGCAATCTTGTACATGAATTTCATATCTATGAGAACTTCACAAAATTGGTTCATGACATCTTCATAACATAATATCTCACCAATTAGTCTAGTCTAGATCACTTAATGGATCTAGAATTTGACTTTCTCAAATGAAAATATGAAAGCTATAAAATGACAGGTCTCATTTTAGGATTTAAGTCAGCACGATGCAATTTATACATAGTGACCTTCAGACAGAAGAGGTTAAATGGTTTGTTCTTATATTGTCTCTAAAGGTGCACTGGTCAATTCAGTATCTTCAGAAGATACACTGGAAGAACTATAGAGTTCCTAACTCTCTATGCCTCGTAATAAGACATCATAGATTCTTCCAACAATCATACTAGGATCAATAGTTCGTTGATCTTTAGATTGCGGATATTTCATTTTAACCAAACCATGACGAGTTTGTTCACGCAAATCTACATTTGTGTCTTCATACATGTTATGTTTGATCAAGGACTATAAGACTATTTACATCTCTATGGCCGGCCATGTATAAAGAGGAAGAAGAGAGAGAATCAAATATTGTGTCATGAATGCATAATATGTAAGGGTAATTACCCTTTCTTTATTTTCCCTCTCTTATAAATAGAGCCTCACATAGAGATGTGAAATAAGTTTCTCTTGGTATTGTTCTCGCAAAGTGGCCATCCATTTTCTTCCTCCTCTTTCTCTAAAAACCTCTCTTATTTTGGCACATAAGTCTTCATTAGACTTAGGCTAAATTAGCTCTTTAGCTCATAGACTTGTTCTTGAGTTATTGTGTTTAGTTGTGCCTACACACAAATCCTTCAAACACTCTATAGACTCTTGTAATAGAAACCTTAGGTTTCTCAAGTTCAGGACTAGGCGTGAAAGTGACGAGCAAGACAGGACGATCTACCTTTCCCAAGGCTCATCAAAGATCAAGCTATAAGAGAAAGGTTAGTATTCAAGTAATAAATAATAATTTTAAATATATACATGTTCATGTATTTAAAATTACTTAACGATTTAAGTAGATTATTATTAAACATAACTAATTACGTGCGGAATTAATAATATAAACGATCTAGCATATTAAACTAGTTAATATCTAACAACCTATTAGCATTAAAATCATAAGCATGTTAATCAACAACTTAATTCTAATCTATGAACATGTTAATTAACGATTAATTCTAAACATGTTATTTCGATAAAATCAAACACTCCAAACAATCATATAACAATTTTATTAATTAAGAGTATTAAGGTTATTGAAACTTACATTGTCGAGTTACAAATAACTCGGTCGAGGATTTGAAAACGAGTTCGATTCGAGAATCTTCAAGCTTCTCCAATTCCGGAAAGCAAGGCTCCCCGTCACGTCACTACATCAAAGAAGAGCAGGGATTGGACTCCTCGGTGTCAGCTCCTAGAACCAGGCTTGGGCGGCGCTTGATGGCAGCTGGAGGCAGCTGGAGGCAGCAAGGGATGTTGCTGATTCTGGGCGCGGCAGCGAGGCGCGGAGCAGCCCCAAGGTGCGGCAGCGGGAACAGAGGCAGCAAAGGCGCGAGTCTGGGCAATGTCACGGAGGAGGCTTGGCTCGGACCTGGGCTCATTGGTGGCATCACCGGGAGGCTGGGCTCAGCGGCGAAAGGCAGCGAGGCGCGGAGATGCTGTTAGGGCGCTGGCATATCACACGCGAAACTTCGCGACAACCCTGAAAGCTCTTGGAAGCTCGGACCGGAACGCCGTTTTTTGCGTTGCGTCGGCAATGAACTGACTTAAATGGGTTCAGAAAGAGTTTAGGGTTTCCGGACTTGGTTTCGTCAGATTCATCAAATCTTTGGTTCGGAGGTGAGATTTCCAAAAAAATAAATTTTAATGAAAATGGACCAAACAACCACAAGTTGATTCAACGATGACACAAGAAGAATATGAGAAGATGAGTGTGGGCTGTTGTTGCTGAAATTTGGATAATGTTCAGAGACCTAAGCGGTCAGATCCCCGCTCGGGGCGAGTGACCCACGCTTCGGCCTTAGCGTGTCAGATCTGGTGTCCCAGATCGTCTCTTAGATGTCATGTGGTCTTCGAGTCCTTCTGTTATCTGGAAAGAGTAAACAGACGTGAACTAAGAAGGGAAACAGAGGGCGGTCTTCTGTTTACCTCTCCGACGCTCAACATTAGTATAATGTGGGTGGAGTTTGTAGGATGACGAGGAGGGATCGACAAGATCGGGCGGAAACGGAGACTAAGGAGTCAACGTCGTTTTGACGCTCGGACCTCGGATCTTAGGGAACAATTCAGATCGGAAGTTGTTCCAGACTCAGCTTCCCGTGAAAGGTATGGCCGAGATAGAGAGAGAGTAAGAGAGAGAGAGTAGTTTTCTCTTGGGAAAACTTGTGTATCTTTGTTGTGGGGTTGATGTGCTATTTATAGCTGAAGGCGGACGTCCAGGGCACTAGCATGACGTACAGGGCGCTTGCTGGACGTCCAGACCGCATGGTGGACGTCCAGGCTCCCTGGAGGACGTCCAGGGCACCAGGTGGACGTCCAGGCCACTCGCTGGACGTCCAGGCCACTCGCTGGACGTCCAGGGCACCCAGTGGACGTCCAGGGCACTTGCTGGACGTCCAGGCCGTCTGGTGGACGTCCAGGGCACCCGGTGGACGTCCAGGGCACTAGCTGGACGTCCGGGCCATCTGCTGGACGCCTCGGCCTCCTCGAGAGGAATTCGGGGGAGGTTATCGGCCGCTGGGTACCCCTGGGGTGTCAGTTTCGGGCCGCCGCTATAAAATATTTATGCGTACTTCCGACGTCCGCCAGTTGTTGTTCATATCGCCGGATAATACCGACAACATTAGCCCCCGAGTTCGATATTGAGCGAATGATCAATGACAAACTCAAAGCATTCTCCCCGCCGCTCAGACACAAGCCTGAGACATTTTTAGGCGGGCCGGGCCGATGGACGCGGGTCCAGGCGCTCGAGGCAAGCACGTCGATCAGGTAGTATATCCTCCGATGGCCGCTTACTTTTTTATTATTTTTTCCTTTTATTTCTTTCACCTTTCCCAATGAGTCTGCCGTCATCCCCCACTGGTGGGTCCCTGGATGACCAAGTCGAATCCTTTCTTTCCATACCCGAGGAAAACGACCCTCACTTTTCGGCGTTTCCCAATTCTTTCTTAACGGGAATCGATTCTTCCCTATCCAAATTTTTTGACAACGAAATGCTGAATGCCTGGATGGCACCGAGGAAAAATCCGCCCCTGAGAGCGGCGAGTTGACCGGGTGCGGGTCAGGCGCGGAGGTCGGCAGGTCGGAGGTCGCTGGGTGACGCCTCGTGAGCGGGGAAGGGGCTGAGGAGCTCGAGGAGGCAGAGGCAGGCGCGCAAGTTGCGGCCGTCCTTGCGGGCGCGGGAGGACACGTCGTCGGGATCCACGCCGTCGGGCAACCCCCTTCCCGGTTCCAGGTAAGTCTCCCTCCCCTAGCCCTGATAGGGGCCTTGAGCGCCGTCGCTTGCCGAGGAGAGGCGCTGAACGCGTCGGCGAGCGCGGGTGGACCCCGCCCCACGCGCTCGGGCGGGGGGAGTACAGGACCTCCGGCGACCGAGTCTCCGTCGCTGCTGGAGGTCAAAGGCGTCGCGACGGCCGGCCAAAGGGAGGCCCCTGCCGTGCCGGCCGCCTCCTGTCCCTCCTCGACCGCGCGGAGACACTTCGCCCACGGAGCCCTAGGGCGCGCTGGGCCCGACCCAGTGTGCCCAACTTGCGAGGACGTCCGGGTCGTCGGGCCCCGTCTACCGAGCGGCCGGTTGGTCCCCCTCGCCTTGGGGGACGTCCGGGGCAACATTCCCGGCCCCATGGACGTCCGGGGCACTGTCCCGGGGCCGGAGGACGTCTGGGCCTGCGTTGAGGGACGCGAGGACGTCCGGGGCATCGCCTCGGGGTTTGAGGACGCCCGGGGCATCGCCGAGGGACGCGAGGACGTCCGGGGCATCTCCGAGGGGCCTAGGGACGTCCGGGCCATCGCCGAGGGACGCGAGGACGTCCAGGCCATCGACGAGGGGCGCGAGGACGTCTGTGGCATCGCTTTGGGACGCGAGGATGTCCAGGCCATCGCCGAGGGGCGCGAGGACGTCCGGGGCATCGTTTTGGGGCCGGAGGACGTCCGGGCCGTCGCCGATGGGTGCGAGGACGTCCAAGCCACTGCCATCTACGAATCTTCTTTGTCGGGATGTGGGCGAACCTCGCCTTTGACGGCGCTCGAAGAGGTGGAGAGGACGAGCGCCATCCCGGTCTTGGGCTCGCGGATCCAAGGATCGTTTGCGTGCGACGGGATCGACATCCCGATACTCCCGTCGCTGGAGACATTTCGAGCGCTCCGTGGGACATATGG
Organism: Urtica urens; assembly: GCA_958296335.1. Taxonomy (NCBI): domain Eukaryota; kingdom Viridiplantae; phylum Streptophyta; class Magnoliopsida; order Rosales; family Urticaceae; genus Urtica; species Urtica urens. The sequence goes on from OY282522.1 coordinate 1,306,976, forward strand.
CATTCCCGCAACCATCGACGTGTTGCGTCCCCTCGCCACCGACCGACCGACCCGGCCTCGAGAAGGGTTCGCCGCCGTTCACTTGGCTAGCCTCCGGGGCGAGGTCCGACTACTCTTTTAGCCGGTCATACAAGAGGTCCTTTCCCGAATGGAGGTGCACGCGCTTAAAATGTCGCCTTCGTTTTATCGGACAGTCGTCGCTTGTCACATGATGTACTTTCGTGATAAGAGAAGGGCTGTGACGGCCGACGAGATCTTCCAGTTCCTCACTATAGCCGAGGTCCCTACGCGACTCGGGTCGTACAAAGCCTATCATCAAAAACAGCAGAGTGTAGTGACGAACAAGGAGACGAAGCTCCGATATCAATGGGTGTGGGTCTCCGAATCCGCCTTTGGCACGGCGCCGCTCTACTTCGGCCCATGCAAGATCCTTGAATCGGCGAAGGATCCCGATCTTACCGAGCTCGGGAAAGTGATTCGGAAGTTCCCAGATGCTCGGTGTCAGGCTTCCATTTTCGAATCTTCGGACATGATGGATACCACCGAGTGGTTTGTCACCTCCATCCCATTGCTCCATCGAGCGCGGGGTCGGGTGCGACGGGACCTCGATTCGGGTTCCGATGATGATGTCCCTCGCGGTATGGGTCATGTGTGCCTTGTTGTTGATTTTGAGGCCTTCAAACCGTGCACCCTCTTTTTTTGTTTCAGGTGCTTTGCCCGGTAGAGGTTCCCACAGAGTCGTGAACAGCCAGGGTTCTCTTTCGAATGTGCCAGAGATCGTGGAGACAAGGAGCCCAGGGAGGCGGGTGCCGACTCGCGCTTCCCTGACGACCCATGCTGGAGGAGGTGACGGTCCACCTCGGAAGCGCCCTGCCGCCTCATCCGCCAGCAAAGCGCCTTCTAGCTCCCGACGACCGAGGTCCGCCGGTGGGGCCTAGCAACGACCCACTCTGGCTTGCGGAGGCGACTGCTTTAAGGGATCAAGGCTCTTGGGGGCTCGCGGATTCCTCCCCGAAATGCTTCAAAGAGCTCGTCGTGGTTAGCGACACGGAGTTCTTTCGGCAGGGTACTCGATGCCCGAAAGGTTCGTTTCCCCCTTTTTTTCCTCTCGACCCGGACTTCTGGTTGACCTTGTTGTTCGTCTTCCAGATGTTAGCGTGTCAAGAGCGCGCTGAGCAGATGATGGAGGAGATGGCGCGCCGGGAGCGGATCTTGAAAGGGGTCAGCGATCGGAAGGACCGCCTACAGGCCAAAGCCCTGGCCAAGGCCGCCGAAGCGGAACTCGCGGCCGCCGAGGCTAAGCTGCAGGAAGAGCGCGCGGCGCGGGAGCTGGTTCAGCGATCTGCCTGCGGGTTCCTAGCGGAGAGCAAGAACCTTGAGGGCGTCGTGGCCCTCCGAGAGACTGAGCGAAGGTCGTTCAGGAGAACGAGTCTCTGCGACGGGAAATGCAGGCCGTTATTGACGACTCCGAGCGTGCCATGGCCCGATCGGACGAGGACTGGGAGGTGGCCTTGGAGGAGGCCCGCTACGCTGCCGCTGTGCGTGTCCGGGATGCGACGATTGCCGAAAATCGTCGCGCGAGGTGACATTCGCCTTCTTCGACGGGTTGTTCCCGCCCATAGGGGGTGATGCAGAGTTTGGCGATCTGATGGATACCCGCCCCGACGAGACCACACGTTCGTCGGTGGGTAACTCGCTCTCGCATCTGGTGTCACTCCGTTCCGCTGACGAGGAGCAAGTCGACTTTAGCTCCGAATGAACACCCGGGTCGCGACTCTTTGTTTACCGCTTTCTACGCCATTGTTTAGCGTTTCAAATTTTGATTTCATTTTCCCGACTATTTTTTGTATTCCTTCCCTTTTATTGAAAGTCCTTTCCTTTTATGCTTGCCTGGTTGTTTCATTCATCTTTTATTTTGCTAACGTCCGCAAACAAATGACGCGTCTCGGAGACACCCGGCGGAGTTGACAGTGACCGAGATTTCCTGTCGCCGTCGACGACCTGTCGGGTCCGTTAGGAGTTCGGATCGGGGGTCCCTGGGGTCGTCCAGGGCACCCGGTGGACGTCCAGGGCACTCGTTGGACGTCCAGGGCACCCGGTGGATATCCAGGCCACCCGGAGGACGTCCAAAGCACCCGGTGGACGTCCAGGCCGCCCGGAGGATGTCCACGGTACCAGGTGGACGCACTCGCTGGACGTCCAGGCCACTCGCTAGATGTCCAGGCCCCCCGGAGGACGTCCGGTGCACCAAGTGGACGTCCAGGGACTCGCTGGACGTCCATGCCGCTCGGTGGACGCTCAGGGCACACGCTGGACGTCAAGGCCGCCCGGTGGACGTCCAGGGCACTTGTTGGACGTCTCGGCCATCCTGGGGGGAGACCCGGGAAAGTTACCGATGGCTGGGCCCCTCTCGGGGCGTTAGCCTCGGGTTTAGGGCATGGATTTTTCTGGCTGCTCGTCCAAGTTACCTCGAGGGAATTCAAATTTTTTGAGACCGCCGATGCTCTGCCCGCCTGCGCCTCATTTTCATGGCGGCGTCTGGGCTTGCTTCCCTCGGTGCAAGCATTTTTTCCGCGACCGCGAGAGGAATGCCTTGTTTGTGACCCTTCATCGATGGCCTATCGCCTTGCGATTCTGCTCTACGGATAGTGGGGAGTCCCGGGATCTGGCGCGATTGATGACCCGCTGGCTTACGATCTGCCTCGTGGGTGTTGGTCAGCGCCTTTCGGGTTTACAATTATCCATTTTGGTGTCGCGCGTATTCCTCGCACAGGTATCCGTATCCGGCCTTAGGATCGGGCTCAACTTTGACCTGGCCGTGTATTGGCCGATACTTGCTGATTTTTCCTCAGATCCATGGGCGTTCAGATGCAAGGTTGCAACCTTGTTACTGACTTTGGTGGATTTTTTCGACCATGGGGCTATCGCCTCATGGTTCGTTTTGTGATGGTTCTTTCGGATTCAGGCTCGTACTGGTGTCGGGTCTTTGGTGTTGTGACCGAGCCACCCTAGCCCCCCAAGTTTCATGAAATTTTTGGCGCGTTACGAATTTTTAGAAACTTTTTATTTTACAAAACCATACATGATGACACAAATAGGCTTTTCTTTTATTCGATGTTCAAAAGAGTGTATTTGGACTAGATTGAATTACGACATCTATTGTGTTTACATGGAATGTAGCCAGGCGCGAAGTTGCTGCCATTATCGGTAATATTGCCTCAGATGTTCGGCGTTCCACGGGTGAGCGAATATAAGGCCATCCAAATTCTCGAGCTCGTAAGTGCCGTTGTGAATGGCTTTTCGGACCCGATACGGGCCTTCCCATGTCGGGCCAAGAACGTCGGCCCCTTGTTCCTTAGTGTTGGGGAACACCCTTCTTAGCACCAGACTCCCATTTGCGAATCTCCGCAATTTGACTTTCGAGTTGTAGTATCGCTCAACCTTCCTTTTCTGGGCGGCGAGACGAGTGAGTGCGTTGGACCTTTTCTCATCGATTAGGTCGAGCTCTGCTTGCATCGCTTCTTCGTTTTCCTCCCCGTGGAAGGTCACGATGCGAAATGTAGGGAGCGTGGTCTCTATCGGTACTACCGCTTCAACCCCGAAGGTCAGGGCGAAAGGGGTTTCTCCCGTTGCGTTCCGAGCTGTGGTACGATAAGCCCACAATACAAACGGCAACTCATCCGCCCAAGCACCCTTTCGGGATTCCAACTTTTTCTTCAAGTTCTCCTTTATTGTGCGGTTGGCTGCCTCCACTTGGCTGTTGGCTTGCGGGTGCCTTGGGGAAGAATATGTTTTACTTATCCCAAGTTGCTCGCAGACCTCGAGCAGGCGGGCATTATCAAACTGTCGGCCTTTGTCCGTCACGATGGATTCCGGAATCCCATGGCGGCATATGATGTTCTTCCAAATGAAGCTCGTTGTGTTAGCCTCAGTGATTTTTGCCAAAGGTTCTGCTTCCACCCACTTCGTGAAGTAGTCGATCGCGACTATCGCAAACCGGAACTGTCTCGGAGCCATGTGGAGCTCCCCAATTAGATCGATTCCCCATTTGGCGAATGGTCGTGGAACGATGATGGGACAGAGCGGGGCTTGAGGTTGTTTGGGAACATGGGAAAATCGTTGACACTTGTCGCATCTTCGGGCCCAATCGTGCGCATCCTTTTTCAAGGATGGCCAGAAATAGCCTAGCTTTAAAAGTTTTAGCGCCATTGATTGTCCCACAGCGTGATTTCCGCACAATCCCTCGTGTACCTCGCTCATTGCTCGCTTTGCCTCGCTCCCGTTGAGGCATCGCAGGAGTGGCATTGAAAACCCACGCTTGTACAACACGTCTCCGCGCATCGTGTATCTTGACACCAAGCCTTTTATCCTTCGAGCGTCGTCGCGATTCTCAGGCAGTTTCCCGTTTGCAATGTATTCTGTCAAGGGAGTCATCCAGGATGGGGTTGGAGAGTCACTAACAGTCCCTACGTCGCTTCTGGAGACGTAGGGGCGAGTCAGGACTTCGATCAGAACGCTCCCATCTGCATCCTTGTCGATACCTGAGGCGAGGCGCGCTATAGCGTCGGCCTCGATGTTATCTTCTCGGGGGATTTGCACGACTTCGAATCGAGCTATCGCTTCTAGGTTCTTGAGGGTCTTGGCTAGATATGCGACCATATTTGGCTCTTTGGCGACGTATTCCCCTTTCACTTGATTCACTATCAACTGCGAGTCACAGAAGATGCGTAGGTTTTCGGCCCCGAGTCGGTGAGCAAGCTCCAAACTGACTATGAGGGCTTCATATTCGGCCTCATTGTTAGAGGCGTTGAATTCAAAACGAAGGGCGTACTTCAATTTTTCTCCGTCGGGGTTAGTTAAAACCACTCCGGCGCCAGCCCCCCGAGCATTGGACGCGCCGTCGACGTGTAGGGACCATGTTGGGCCTGTCGGTCCGACATCCCTCTTTTTTGACGAAGGTGGCGGAACTTCGCTCGATTCGGCCTCGACTTCCCTCGGCGTAAATTCTGCTATGAAGTCGGCTAGAGCCTGACCCTTGATGGCCATCCGTGGCTGGAATTTTAGCTCGTACTCGCTTAGTTCTTGCGACTAAATTTCCATCCTCGTCGAGGAACCTCGCTGCAGGGCCTTCTCAATGGGATGCTCGGTGCGCATGATCACCTGGTGTGCCTGGAAATATGGGCGCAACTTTCGCGCGCTCATCACCAGGGCCAGTGACAGCTTCTCGATCTCTGGGTATCGAGTCTTGGCGTCCAAGAGAGATTTGCTGACATAATAGACTGGCCATTGGCATTGGCCATCTTCCTGTATGAGGGCTGCACTCGTGGCCTTGTCCGACACTATGAGGTATAGTATGAGAACCTCGTCGTCGACGGGTTTCGCCAAGAATGGAGTAATTGCGAGGTACGACTTCATCTCACGGAATTTCCTCTCACATTCTGGGGTCCATTCGAACCCATCTCTTTTCTTTAGAGATTGGAAGAAAGGGTGGCACCTGTCGGTGGCCTTTGAGACGAATCTGGCTGGGGCCACGATTCGACCGGCCAAGCTCTGTACCTCCTTAGGCTTTTGGGGGGATCTCATTTCGAGAATGGCCGTGACCTTCTCAGGTTTGGCTTCGATCCCTCTCTTGCTCACCATGTAACTGAGGAACTTCCCCGATTCGACCCCGAATGCACATTTGTTGGGGTTCAGCTTCATCACATACTTACGGAGGATTGAGAACATGGTTCGGAGGTCGTGGATATGGTCGGGGGCCAGTCGACTTTTTACTAACATATCATCCACGTAGACCTCCATGGTTTTGCCGATTTGATCGGCGAACATACGGTTGACCAGCCGCTGGTAGGTGGCACCAGCATTTTTTAAGCCGAATGGCATCACCTTGTAGCAGTAGAGGCTTTTGTTTGTCACAAAGTTCGTCTTTATTTGGTCATCTTCGTGCATCCGGATTTGGTTATAGCCTGAATAGGCGTCCATGAAGCTGAGAAGCTCGTGACCCGCTGTCGCGTCCACAAGCTGCTCTATCTGGGGAAGGGGGAAACTATCCGTAGGGCAGGCTTTGTTAAGATCTTTGTAGTCTATACAAATGCGCCACTTCCCGTTGGGCTTTTTTTCCATTACCACATTCGACACCCACTTGGGGTGTTCCGCCTCTCTTATGAAGCCGGCGGCGAGGAGTTTTTCAACTTCCTCTCCTATGGCGAGATACCTTTCCCCACTGAACGCCCTTCTAGGCTGCACCCTTTCGGGTATGTTATGGTCATCGTTCAGGCGATGCACTATGATCTTCGGGTTAATGCCCGGCATGTCCGCGTGTGTCCACTGCAAAGATGTCTTTATGTTCCCTGAGGAAGGACGCCATCGATTCTTGCCTTTCGGCGGAGAGTTGGGCGCCGATTTTGACCATCTGGTCAGGCTTCGCGGGATCTAGGATGACCGTGAAGAGGTCGTCGGGAGTCTCCATGCGTCGACGTTCAATCTCATCGCGTTGGTCCAACTCACCGAACGTTCCTCCTTCCTAGGGTTTGCATGGGAGTTCGTCGTTAAGTTGATATGTCGTGCACACCTCCCTTTTCTCTTCAGGCTTGGCGATCTTATTGCTAGCGGCATGCACGTGACATGACCGCGCCATGGCCTGATCTCCCATCACACACGCGATCCCCCGCTCAGTTGGGAACTTCATCATGAGGTGATAGATCGATGTGATGGCCTTGAGGCCTACTAGGGTTGGTCGGCCGATTATCATGTTATAGGCCGTTGGTTCGTCGACGATTAGAAATGTCACGATCCGAGTCACCTCTGCGCTACCTCGGGTTCCGAAGGTGATAGGAAGATCTATCGATCCTTCCGTCCACACCTTTTCCCCGGAAAATCCATAGAGGGGGGTTCGCATCGGGGCGAGCTTCACTTTATCGAGCTTCATATGCTCGAGCGCCGACTTGAACACAATGTCCACCGCGCTGCCATTATCAACCAAGATCAGTCAAACCTTGTTGTTGGCCACAGTCACTGATATCACGAGTGCGTCGTTATGCGGGTGGAGGATTCGCCTTGCCTCCTCTTCAGTGAAACGAATATCCTCGAAGGGGGTAGGCGGGGGAGCAACATAAGTGAGGTTAATGTTGTTTCTAACCCTCTCATTGGTCGCTGCTCTTAGATACTTCTTCTTTTGGTTGTTTGACTCGCCACAGTCAAGTCCCCCGGTGATCGTTCTTACAACTTTCATCCCGGAGTGTTCGAGCTCATCGCTAATGGTGGCGACTGCCGCAGCCTTCTCTTTGGCCGGGCCCTTATTTTGGGTCGGCGGGCGATCTTCCGGGATTGTCACCCCGGCGGCTCTCATGACAAACTCTTTGAGTTTGCCATCCTGAATCAGGGCCTCTATTTGTCGCCTCAATTGGTAGCGCTCGGAGGTCACGTGTTCGTGATCTCGATGATATTCGCAATACTTGCTCTAGTCCCGTGTTGCGGAGCCCTTTCTCAATGGTGCCAGGGACCCGAGCTTGTCTCGATGAAGAGCCAAGATTCGGGCCGAAGACGTATTGAGCGGGGTGAGAGTCTCTCCCCGGAACTGATCGGCAAAAGGATTCCTCGATCTCGGTGAGGGGTCATCACCGACGGCTTGGTTGTTTCTCCCCCGCTTTCCTCGAGCGTTGGGGTGGTCATTTGGACAAGGACAGTTTCCGTGGCCCTCGCCTTTCTTGCTGTTGAGGTAATCCTCAACCCCCATGTGCGTCCTAGCGCACGCCCATGAGCTCAGCCATGTCCCTTGGGGCCCTCCCCACAATCGATTTTAGAAAGTCGCTGGGTTCGACGCTTTCCGTGATGGCGACGATGGCGTCCCGATCATCGAAGTCCTCGACCTTATGGGACTCTTCGGTGAATCGGGCCAAATATTGACGCAAGCTTTCGCCTGGTTTTTGCCTGATTGTCCAGAGGTGCGTCTTGGACTTCTTTTGTGCCACCAATGTGGCAAATCGAGCGAGAAAAGACTCCCTAAGGGCACGGAACGTGTCGATGCTCCCGGGCTTCAGGTTCCGAAACCATTCAAACCTCGTCGCAGCCAGTGTCAGGCTGAATGCCTGACAGAGTGTCGCGTCCGATAGTCCCTGCATCGTCATCCAGGTCTCATAGTGCTGGATGTGGAAGTTAGGGTCGGAACGCCCGTCGTATGGAGGCACGGTGGGGAGTTTGAACCCTCCTCCGGGAGGTTGCGCAAGAATTACTGCCGTGAAAGGCGAATAAGACCCCTCAAAACCGTTATATGTCCTAGAACCTCCGGAACCTGCCTCTCGCAACTCGATGATCTGATTTTGGAGTCCCTGAATCATTGTGATTATTTCGAGCCCGTTTGTAGTTCCTACGACCGGCCCTACTGGCGTGGGAACTTTCCGTTCATTGGACCCTTGGTCCAAGGCGTTCGGAGGAGGATTTCCGAGGGTGGTGGCCCCGGCGGTCGCCCGTTGGGCATCCAGCTTCCTCCTCAAGTCCTCCTCTCGGGGATCTTGCCGTGAATTGAGGCGGGTCCTCAAATCTACCTCGGCAGAGCGCGAGGGCCTAAGTGGCGGTAGGCGACCTTCGCAACGGGCTCTGCGACTATCTACGCTTAGATTCCTCCGTCGGGAGGATACCCGGCGCAGTTGTCGAGAATGCCCGCTCCGCGAAGTGCCTTGCACCGCCTGCGGCTAGGGGTTACTCGAACCCTCCCGTCGCTGCTCCATCGGTGGATCTAATGGAGCGTCGCTCGCATTTTCCGCATGCGAGTTGGTGAATGTTTGGCTTGCGCTCGTCTCCGGGACAGTGCCATCTATGGCATAATTCTCATCCCGAGTCGAACTGCCTCCCTCCTCGTATCCGAGGAGGTTCATGAGTAGGCCTCTATCCACCCCCCGCCGAGCCAACAACTCCGTTAAGCGGTGGTTGGTTTCATCTCTCAAGCCTTCCTCGTTCTCACGAGGGGTGGGGATGTCGCTTCCCAAACCCCTTATCCCGGGTTGCTGCCTGGTTCCTCGGTGTGGGAGTTGCCAAAACTCATACCGTGAGCTAGCAGCTCGAACGATGGGATTTCTCGATCGGGCAGCTGCGGAGGCTGCCGGAACGTCACTCATTTTATGTGAGTGGATAAGAAAAGAGATGTAATAGAGAGATGTGGATTAGATGAGTTTCAAGATTGAAACCTCCCCTCCTTCTAGCGCCAAAATGTTGTCGCTGAAATTTGGACAACGTTCAGAGACCTAAGCGGTCAGATCCCCGCTCGGGGCGAGTGACCCTCGCTTCGGCCATAGCGTGTCAGATCTGGTGTCCTAGATTGTCTCTTAGCTGTCGTGTGGTCTTCGAGTCCTTCTGTTATCTGAAAAGAGTAAACAGACATGAACTAAGAAGGAAAAAAAGAAGGGGGGGGGGGGTGGTTTACCTCTCCGACGCTCAACATTAGTATAATGTGGGTGGAGTTTGTAGGATGACGAGGAGGGATCGACAAGATCGGGCTGAAACGGAGACTAAGGAGTCAACGTCGTTTCGACGCTCGGACCTCGGATCTTAGGGAACAATTCCGATCGGAAGTTGTTCTAGACTCAGCTTCCCGTGAAGGGTATGGCCGAGATAGAGAGAGAGTAAGAGAGAGAGAGAGTAGTTTTCTCTTGGGAAAACTTGTGTACCTTTGTTGTGGGGGTTGATGTGCTATTTATAGCTGAAGGAAGGCCTTGGGGCCGGCCAAGACACCCCCTAGGCGCGTGGAAGGGAGGAGGACGTCTAGGCCAACCCACAGGACGTCTAGGGCACCCGCTGGACGTCCAGGCCACTCGGAGGACGTCCAGAGGACCAAGCGGACGTCCAGGCCGCCCAGAGGATGTGCAGGGCACCAGGTGGACATCCAGGGCGCTCGCTGGACATCCAGGGCGCTCGCTGGACGTCCAGGGCGCTCGCTGGACGTCCAGGCCGCCCGAAGGACGTCCAGGGCACCAGGTGGACATCCAGGGCACTCAGTGGACGTCCAGGCCACACAGTGGACGTCCAGGGCACCCGGTGGACGTCCAGGGCACTCGGTGGACGTCCAGGCCGCCCGACAGATGTCCGGGCCATCTGCTAGACGCCCCGGCCGCGTCGAGAGGAATCCGGGGGAGGTTATCTGCTGCTGGGTACCCTTGGGGTGTCAGTTTCGGGTAAAATATTTGTGCGTACTTCCGACGTCCGCCAGTTTTTGTTCATATCGTCGGATAATACCGACAACATGGGCTCGAGATGAACGCACACGAGAAAACATGAAACGAAATTTCATCTTCCCGGGTGTTGGAATGGTCGGCCAAGAGGGAGAGAGGGAGGGCTGACTATTCAGCTCAAAAATAATGAGGGAGAGTTAACCTAGGGTTTCCACAAACCATTTATTTATTAAGGGGTTCTCATTTGGGCTTTTGTTGAATCAATATTCAGCCCAAAACTATGTCGCCGACCCCTATGTCCTACTCGTCTCTCAATTTTGTTTCCCAAATTGCCTTGATTTAATTTCCAAATTCGACTTAATTTAGAACTCTCATTTATTTAATAACTTGTAATTAAATTGTTTCATGGTTATCGAATAACATAAAACGAGAAACGTTTTATTTTCTAATATTGTTATTTTGAATTCTCAAGAAAATTATTATCACAATAATAAGTTCTTTAATTCACAAAATCAATAATTAATGAATAACACATTATTCATTAATTCGCTTGGAAAATAAATTTCTCTATACAAATCACAATTTGTATTTAATGAGTAAATCAATTTATTGCATTCAATTAATCTCTTCAAAATGTGCATCATTGAGACCTTATGGACCCACATGAACGAAGGTTGAGAATAAAGCCCAGACTCAATAATTCACAAATTATTTCCGGCTTATAATTCTTAATAATGGTCGACTCCACTAAAGGACCAATATTGAAAATCTCTAAGTTCATGCGCGCATATTTTTCCGTTTGAAGTCACAGAACCTTTCTGTACTCGATCCACGGTGTACTTTACCAAAATACCCTTCGTGTGTATCAGTAAGTCCGGGGAATGTAAAATTACCGTTTTACCCCTAGAGTTATTATTTCACTAACTCCTCTGTTACCTGTGAATGAGAAAAACATAAAGTGAGACGTCAATACGTGTCACATGTTTTAATCAAGGAATCTCATATTCAATGATTATTTGGCCAGATTAATTCATTCACTATCTCGTAACAAAGTATACTGTGATACAATGACTTTCTTATGTGTACACGAATTCCATATCTGTGAATCACATAATCCAACACTACAACATTATGTCACCAACCATCGGGTCAGATGCAGCCATTACTTGGCCATTGCCCATTGATAAATCAAATGAGATAAAGTGGAGCATCGACTATGCTCACCTCAGGATTAAGGTAGTTATCAAAGTACCCCTCGTATGTGATCTTGGAGCTTGTAGATTAAACGGTTTTATATCGAGCTTCCATAGAATTACGTGGTCTTGTTCAATATCTTCTATAAGATATCAAGAATGAAATCATAGAGTCACCACTCTCTATATCACATGATAGGATATCATGATTCATTCAAACAATCGTTAATTAGATTCGATTGCTCTATCGGTCTTAAGATTGTGAACAAATGGTTTAAACTAGTCACAAGGGGTTATCATGTCAAATCTGTATTTAACACCCTTTTCGTTGATGACAGTTTCAGAGCATAGCATACATACATGAACACAAACTATAGGAAAAGAATGCTTATTTATTAATATTAATGTTTCAGCAAAATATTACAAATAATAAATAAAATGTCTGATATTCTCCTTTGTGGGCACCAATCCCAACATCATGCACTTTGCCTAGGTTAGTAGAATTGTTTTACTAGTGAAACAAATTTTTATATTCCGCCATTAATGTGTTTATAATAATTTTTCTCTTAATCCTAGACCTATTCCAACAATATGGCCGGCCATATGAGTGTCTACATACACATATTTACTTCTTAATTTGTTCACAACAAAATAAAGAAAAACCTTCACATTATTGTTCATACAATAACATGTCACAAAATTAATTCACACTTAGCATGAAAACCAATTTTCAGCCGTCTGACTTTAAATGAATTTGTGAAAAAATTCAAAATCTTATATTGACATTTTACATCAACTATCTTTAACGACGAAAATACCCTTTAGACCATTTTTGGAAAATACGTCTAGTTCAACAATTGAACTTATTTTGACTTAGCTTCTGGTTTAACACACTCTATTCTAATGACTTGTGATAGTGACCTCATGGACCCAAAAGAAAACAGCTTTAACTAGGACTCTTCGACTCAAAGTTCACAAACTTTTCCAAGTCTAGTTTAATGTCAACCGCCTCCACTAAACAATTGACACTGAAAATCTCTCGGTTCAAATGATTATATTTGTTCTAAAAAATCTACTTATTTGTGATGAGCGGATCCACTGATTATTATCGAATGATTACCCTTCATGAATATCATCAACTAGATGAGATTTATAAAATTATTATTTTACCCTTTTAGTTGTTATTTCCTCAACTCCTATAATACGTGTGAATAAGTTAGAAAACGATGTATTGACGAGGAGCTAACAAGTCACAATGTTTCATCCAAAAGAACCTTTTATTCTATTTGGACACCGGTCGGTACATTTATTCACAATCCAAGTAATAAATCATGAGGTGATATATAATGCATTTCAGCAATCTTGTACATGAACTTCATATCTATGAGAACTTCACAAAGTATACTCATGTTAACTTCACAACCCAATATATCACCAATAGAGCGCATCTAGTTCACAAACTTGGATCTAGAGTGTAACTTTCTCAAATGAATATATTGAAGTTATGAAATGACATGTCTCATTTCAGGATTAAAAAAAGCACGATGCAATTCGTACATAGTGACCTTGAGATAGAAGAGGTTTAATGATTTGTTCTTATATTGTCTTTAAAAGTGCACTAGTCAATTAAGTATCTTCAGAAGATACACTGGAAAAACTATAGAGTTCCTAACTCTCTATGCCTCGTAACCAAACATCATAGATTCTTCCAAGATCATACTAGGATTAATAGTCCGTTGATATTTAGATTGTTAATATTTCGTTTTAAGCAAACCATGAAGAGTTTGTTCACGCAAATCTACATTTGCCTATGTTGGAAATTAGTTAACGTTTAACAAATAGTATTATATAACATATCAATATATGACGGAATTATATAATAAGATCTAAACATATTAAAACATATTTTAACATATTAAACAACCTAGGCATTAAAAATTACTAACATGTCAATAAATATTTTATTCTAAACATGTTGTCAACAAATTGATCACACTAGCAACCTATAAACAAATTTATAATTTGCTTCGCAGATACAATTCGTTAGAGGGACTTACATGTGAGGTTTTAAACAACCTCGTGCGTTGCTAGCTATCGCCGGAATGTCACACCAAGAGTTCGCCGGACTGGAAGTCGAGGGTCGCCAGATTGGAAGTTGTTCGGCTGGCCATAATTGTGTCTGCGACGCTGTGACTTCCTCCAGATTGGCAACAAAACTTTGCAAGAACGTGGATGAGACCTAGAGGAAGGTCCCTGTAAAATTTCATGACCTGGATGCAAGCGAGTCGCTCGTGGTGGCCTAGGCACACCTGGAGTCTGGCCAGAAACTTGCATGTGACACTGTGGCTTCATCCAAAGGAATCTGACCGCGAAACTTTGCAGGAACATGGAAGAGGCATAGGGCTAGGTCGCCTGTGGTGGCTCAGACACTCTTGAGGTCCGGCGAGTGCTGTTCGGCCGGCCAAAAGGCTGAAATGCGCCTCGTGGCGTTTCGCTCGATTTCTTCGCGTCTCGAGTGATTACCTGCGTGCATACAGTCACTCAAACACCACAATAAGAGTTAGAGATAATTCTCTTGAGTTTTGGGGAGATCAAGAGGGTGGACTCTTTGATTGAGCAACGGGAGACAGGGAACACTCAAGAATCAAGATCAAAAATCAAGAAACGTTTTCTTGATCTTTCTTTTTCTCTCTAAATTTCGGCAAAGAACACCAAGGGGAGGTCTGGTCGAAATCTCTACTCTCCTAGGTTAGGATTTCACAAAATCCATTTTATATGTGAGAGAATGGGCTTCAGTTAGGACAAAATCCAATTTTCGCCCGTTAGTCAAAATTAAGCCCAGAGATCCTTTTAATGAGTTTTAAAATAATTTATCGGCCTGATTCTCCTAATTATGGCCGACCAAAATTATTTATTTTCTCCAAAAAATATTTGATTTATTTCTAAAATAATATTTAATTAATTTGGAACATCTCATTTATTTAATGACAAGTCATTAATTCTTTTTATACTATGCAAACAAGTACGAAAACGAGAAAATATTTATTTTCATCTTTTATTTATTTGAATAATCAAATTATATTATTATCAATGTAATAACATAATACGATTCATTAAATAAATGTAGTAATAAATAAACAATTATTCATTTAATTACATAGAATATAATTTTCTTAGTGTAAATCAGAATTTACATTCAATGAGAAAATCCATCGTTCTAGTTCAACAAATCTCGTCCGAGAGTCTATCACTGAGACCTTATGGACCCATATGAACGAAGTTTTAGAATAAAGATCGAACTCAAATGTTTACAAACAATTCTTCACACGATCCACACAGTATTTTGCGATATTACTCTTCATGTGTATCAGTAACTCAGTGGAATGTAAAATTACCATTTTACCCCTGAGTTATTATTTTACTAACTCCTTTGTTATTTGTGAATGAGAAAAACATAGAGTGAGATGTCTTTACATGTCACATGTTTTAATCAAATAATATTCTATTAGATGAATACTGTGCCTGGTTTATTCATTCACACTCTCATTCAAAGCATAGTATGATACTAATGCATTAACATTGTTTCAACATGAATTCCGTATATGTGAATCATAATCCAATATAACAACGTTATGACACCAACCGTCGGGTCAGATACAACTATAATTTAATCATTGCCCATTGACAAATCAAATGTCATAAAGTGTCACATCGATTATGCATTCTCTTCATGATTTAGGTAAGTACCAAAATATCCCTCGTATGTGATCTTAAAGTTTCGAGTGCTTAAACGGTTTTATCTCGAGCTTCAGAGTATCACAAGTCTTGTTCAATATCTTCTATAAGATATCAAGAATGAAACACAGAGTCACAACTCTCTATATCACAAGATAAGATATCCTGCTTCATTCAAACAATCATTACTCGGAATCAATTGCCCTATCGATCTTTAGATTGCGATGTAATATTTCAAACTAGTCACAAGGGGCTATCTTGTCAAGTCTGTACATAGCACCCCTTTCGTTGATGACAGTTGCAGAGCGTAACAAACATACATAAACACAAACTTACTCAAGAATGAATATTTAATTTTATTTAATGTTTCAGCAAAACTAAATACAAATGTATTTATAATGTCTAATATCTCCTCTGTGGGCACCAATCCTAACAGCCTCTTCATACGTTATTTAGTTTGATTAAGGACTATAAGACTATTTAATATCATAAATCTTCAATCAAACAAAAAAAGGAACGAATGAACGTTTCAACTTTTATTAATTTAATCAGCAAATTATAATTAGGACTTATGAGATATTTATATTACATCGATATGCAAAAAATAATCTTCTTGTGGGCATCTCTGCAAACACTTGAACGGGGCGAGAAAACTCGCCTGGGCTCGAACCCGAACGTTGTTGAAACAAGAAAGTAAGGAAGATTTCTCCCACCGAGGTTAGACTGGATTTCTCAAAAGTTAAAATGACTCCCGACCTTAACATGGATGAGATTCACGTCCTACTCCCACCATCGCATCGCAAACTTCAGCATCATATGCAAACCTCATAAAATGGACAGATCCAACCGATAATTTATTGACAATAACTTGCGATTCATGCAATTCATGTTTAATGATAAGCAACTATTTCCTTATCGATAAACATTTTGAAATTAAACTAACTCGTGACATGAATTTTTTTCGTCTTCGTCCTCCTCTTTGAACTTGTACATGAGTGTCTTTTAAATATTTGTCTGAATTGTCGGTGCAAAAATCATATAGCCGATCAAATAGGGTGTTTAGGATGTGGTCACGATACAAGAACTCGTATATCCTTCTTTTGGTATGCATTGAGCTCTTCAAAATCCTTGTTTGTCAGATTTGGAATGTGCGGCAACAACGGGTGCAACTCGTAGAAGATCTTCATGGTAATGAAGGAAAAACACATATTATATTGCCAAAATATGAAGTTGGGTTTTTTGGAAGCAGTCCAACTTGACGTAGTTCTTGTTTTTTACTACACTAAAAATCCACGCTAGATGACACAATTATTAGTAAGATAATAGCCATCGAGACAAAAATCATGACATAATATATCATTCGCGTCAATTCGGCACGAAGATGATCAACCGTAAAGTGCCTATGTCCGTCTACAAAACGCCACACGCTTTTATACATGAGCATGACTTTAGAATTTTTGGACTATAAATGTTATTAAATAAATATATTTGATCATTATTTATTAAGTCAAAATGACGTGGCCTAATTCGAAATAAAATTTGTGACTTAATGACGTATTTATCATGAAATTGGTATATGATTACAATAATTGTTAATCTAATTTGAGAAAAATCAACTTAGAAAGAGAAATTTCATAATATGGACCTAAAAATAATTAAAATATCCACATTAAACCCCTCTTATTCAAAATATCCAAAAATGAACTTTAGCCCCTAAAAGAGACAAAAATACCCTTCTTCCTCATTCTCTTCTCTTTCTTTTCTCTTCCCTTCTCTTCCCTCTCTTCTCTTTCTCTCGGCCGAAACACATACCGATTTCAAAAAAAAAAAATCTTCAAATCAATCTTCACAAGTGCAAAAGTAGAGGACCACAATTGAAATAGTCTCAAACCAATGTCTTCGAGCTCGGAAACCTCTAATAAAATAATTCTTTATTTCATTTCTAAGAAAAATAGAGTTCATTTCATTGGAGGGGGAGACGGCTAGAATACTCAAGAGACCTCAGAAGAAGAAAAAAATCCCCAAAAAGGTATGATTTATGCTTTTTGTTATTTGAAATCGATTGAATTTAGTTTGTATAGTGTTTTCGACGGTAATGTAGGTTAAATCAGATTGATTTGGAAAGATTTGAGATAATTTTGAGATTTTAGGGTTTAAGATTTCCGGGAAAACGATGAACACTATCGTAGGTATCATCGTACGATACCATACGATCCCGTACGATATCGTACGATGGCATTCGAGGCGATATCGTACGATACCGAACGATAGTGTACGATATCGTGCGATATATGCGATTTTGGCCTCGTTTTTTGTACGATTAACTTATTTTTTTGTGTTTTTGTGTAGGACCACTTGAAATTCCTCATTAACGAGACTTTCTCGGGGCGTATAACGTATGGTGGCTCCGCCGTGTTGAAAAATGTGAAGAATAGGTTCGAAGAAATGAAACTTACCGGGCAACTACGATGGACGGTGTTCGAGCAATTCTTCTTTGATAATAGCGAATTGAATTTCGCGCCCGTTCTTGTGCACGCATTTTTGGAGAGAAAGGTCGAGTCAATCAAGTACGGAGAGATTCAATTCGGACTTGGCGGAAAGAGGGTTCGATTCGGCCGTCTCGAATATGCCTTAATATCGGGTTTAGACTACACTGACGGTCCGACAAAAGGAGGCAAAGTACACATTGTCTGGGAATCTTCACGCCTTTCAGTATTGGGCGTACGAGGCGATCCCGGAGATTGGGCAAGCCTTCAGAACAAGCAGTGGAAATTGAATGCCGAGGATGCATTCGTGGTCAGGCACCATCGTTGTTCTTAGGAAGGACGTCGAGAAGATTCTGAAGAAGAAATCGGTAAGTTTTATTGATTTTCCATATTTTTCTTTAATTGAGATTGATTTTTAATAAATCATAACATTTTTCAATGTTTTCAGCTGGGCGTCCTTCAAATGCTTCGACCTAGACCGCCAGAGAAAGGGTTCTTCGATATTCTCGAAGACCAGACGAAGAAATGTCTATATCCAATAGACATCGAAGGAGAAAATGCAGCCGAGCCAAGGAAAGTTGATGAAGAAATCAACATCGTTGGTTCAGCCGCGGAGGAAGCCGACTTCCTCGGCCACGACGAGGGAGAGGACGATGATGAGGAGTATATCTCTGATACTCCTCGAATTCGTCCGACAAAAGAGTTAAAAACTCGAACTCCTCGTCCCGATGCTCGATCTCCTCGTCCCGATTCTCCTCGCCCAAGAACTTTGCCTCCTCCACAAGGTCCTCGTGGTTCCGAGCCAAGCGATGATGACCCAATTGTCATAACGGTGGGAATGTGGAACGAGCTTCGTCAAGGAATAGGATACATACTCCAGACGATGACTATCCTAGGACGAGGGATTAACGTAGTTAACAGTCGAGTTGAGCGCATACGCAACAGTCAGGTAATAAGGTCGTTTGAAATTTATAAAAGTTTATTCAAAGTATAACTAACAATTTTTATAGATTCGTACATGGGAGCGTCTGAATCACGTATTCTGTGACGTTACGGGGATGCCAGGTGGACCTATTCCTACCATGCAAGCGTGTGGTCCTGATAGCAAAAGCAAAGCAAGAGGAAGGCGAAGAGTGCTAAACCTCATTCCCCTCAACGCTCGCCACCTCCTCCTACAGATGCTCCTCCTCATCCCCCTACACCTCCATCGCCTTTTACGCCCCAGAGCAGTCGGAGCCCTTCACCGGCAATCCCGGATAAACAAGCAAGGTTATTCAAAAGACGAACGACGCAAAAGGATGAGAAGTTAAAGGGCCATGCCTTCGAGAGACAGTCAAAGCATCAACGGAGCGAGCCACCCGAATCTCCAGCGAAGGCACCACCTCAGAAATCGAAGAAGTGGGACGACTTCACCGACCCGATGAAGCGCAAGTACACAACACGTACAACTTCTTTCAAGCCGGTTAAGGAGTCTAACCGAAAAGACTTTACTGAGATGATGTTGTGGGTGAAGACGGGGAAGTACTATGGCCGCTATATGGCTAACGTTTGGTTAGTAACGAGAGAAGTGGGTCCAAAGTTCTTTGACCTCATTGTCGGCGTAGGAGTTTGGCTGATAGATGAGGTACACTGCATTTTATTTGTTCAACTATCACATATTAGATATTTTATATTAATTATATGTTTTATTGTAGTATATCGACGCAATCCTTCATATGTTGAGGACTCGATAGCATGAACTCAGTGGTTATCGGCAGGATGTCCGCATTATGGACACTGTATGGGTTCAGAACGTCTTCGGGAGGTACAAGCAAGAGTAGTTAAACGTAGAGAAGGCAAAAGGGTTGGGGACTGAACCCGAGAGAGTTGATTGGGATCAGAGGTCCGTCATTACACCGATGACGGGATACTGAGACATCAAGATCAAGTCGTGGAAGGGTGCTAAGGAGATCCTCCTTTTCGTCAACTTCAAGAATGCCCACTGGTTCACATTCCAAGTTGATTTGATAGAGTGGAAGATCACAGTTCTTGATTATCAGAGGGTACTAGTTGAGCAGGAGCAGCAATAAGCACACTTCATGGAGTTCATGCACGTAAGTTTAAATCTGACTCTAACAATATTTATATATAAATTTGTAATTACTTAACATTCTTTGGAATACTGTAGGATTGGAGTCGTGCATTGCCACGAGTAATGAATTTCAGTGGCCTGTTCAACAACCACCCGAAAATGTATCACCCTCTCTCAGCAAGTCGACCGACGCTTCATGAGTTCACATGGTTGATTGACCAAAACGTCCCTCAATCAAGATTAAGGTAAACGTTTTAATTATATTTTTAAATGTAAAAAGTTATTTGTTGACAAATTCTTATGTATCGTTATTGTAGCGGTGATTGTGGGATATTCGCCGTCAAATACGTTGAGCATCTTCTTGTTGGAATTCCCTTTGACACACTCATAACGGAGAACATGAAGATATTCAGGCAGAAGTGGGCGGTTGACTTGTTTTTAGATAGAATTACTCGATGAGTTGTTTTTATATTTAAACACTTTTTGATTGTGTATAAATTTTGCTTTTAAATTAAACACTTTTTGATTGTGCATAATTCAAAAAAGTTCAACGTCATTAAAAAAAAGTTCAACATAATTCAAAATAATTCAAAAACAGTTCAACGTCATTAAAAAAGAGTTCAACATAATTCAAAATAATTCAAAAAGAGTTCAACGTCATTAAAAAAGAGTTTAACATAATTCAAAATAATTCAAAAAGAGTTCAACGTCATTAAAAAAGAGTTCAACATAATTCAAAATAATTCAAAAAGAGTTCAACGTCATTAAAAAAGAGTTCAACATAATTAAAAATAATTCAAAAAAGTTCAACGTCATTAAAAAAGAGTTCAACATAATTCAAAATAATTCAAAAAAGTTCAACGTCATTAAAAAAAAGTTCAACATAATTCAAAATAATTCAAAAAGAGTTCAACATAATTCACGCTCACTCTCGCCATGTGCATGTCTTTCTATTGTGACCTAAACCACCGCCATTTTCCGCATTTTCGTCTTACAACTACTTTTTCACCTTGAGATGGATATCGGTTTACCCTTCGCCTTCCTTGTTTACTTTTTCTTGGACGACCGGCTTGTTTCTTTTCAACGGGAACCAATACTTTCATATGCTTAATATCTTCTGGAACATCCCATTGTTCTTCACTCCCAACTGGATAAACGGCGTCTTTATACTGTTCGATCCACGTTTTCTTTACGTAGAAAGGACTACATAAAGAGTATACGTCCACAGAACGATGTTGAGCTGATGCAATGGCATGTTTGCAAGGGATACCTAGAAGTTGAGGAATTCCACAAGTGCAAGTATTTTGTTGCAAGTTTACATCATGCTAACCCCCACCGTCTTTTACGTGACATTCGTACAACCCAAGCCCGTACGCGTGTACAAATTGTGCTTTATTGTTCATATTCTCAAAGTGAGCTTGCCACCTTGGTGTAAGTTCCGTGTTTAACTTATGTGCAATGTCTTCTCGTTTGAAGAACCAATTCTGTAGTGTGAATCTTATGAACTCAAGAAGCGTCGTTATCGGGAATGACCTCGCATGCCTTGTTTTAGCGTTAAAACTTTCGGCGCTGTCACTCGTCATAATATCATACCTGCCAAAAATAACAATTAAGTTGTTAGGAAATGAATATTTGATTACACGTTATTTAATTTTACCTTTTTCCAGGAAAGATTGGTCTTGCCCAACGATCAAACCCGATGTCTTCAAGATATTTTGCCATCTCGATATCTTTTTGCCTCAGCTGCCTGAAGTGAGCTTCAAATGACGTCTTATTGAAACAATAAGCAGCTTCGTACAATTCACAACGACAATGATCTGTCTTAAATTTGTGTTGAACGTTAAGCTGCATATGATGGTAACAATAACCCTGAGGTATTCCCGGAAATGCAACTTCGACACCATGACTGATACTAACATGTCGTTCGGATATGAATGCCAAATCAGGTACGTCTTCACCAATAACTTTTTTCAACTTCAACAAAAACCACGTCCATGATTCGTGACACTCACTGTCGACAACGCCAAAAGCGATTGGATACAAATGTGAATTCGCATCCAATGCAATCGCTACCAGCAACTGTCCCCTGTATTTAGTCTTCAAAAATGAACCATCCAAAGATATGACCAGCCTACAATACTTAAATCCTCGAAGACACGCTCCAATGGCAAAAAATGCATATTTGAATTTATCGTCATCTCTCACAAAATCAGTAACCGTGCCTGAGTTTTTTTGCTTCAACATGTACAACCAAGAAGGTAGTTTCTGATACGACTATTCATGTGTACCACGAATGAGTCCAATAGCTACTTCTTTAGATCTCCACGCCTTCAAATACGATATGTCTAAACCCCATCTTGTCTTCACTTCTTCTCTAACGTTATGTGCTGAATAATTGGCCATTGAGTTGATCGAATATTTGTCTTTAAACACGTGTCCAATAACCCGCGGTGCAGGTCCTCGTTGACCTTCTGCTCAAACAACACGCGAGCACGAGTGAGCTTTTTCGAAAGCCACATCTTCCCATATTCCTGACCACTGAACGACGCCCCGGAGTTTCCACGTACAACTCTCATCTTTGCAAAGAACGTACCACCTTTTTTCATGATGATTTAACTCAAAACTCAAATTTCTTTTTCATGGCGTATAGGTGCATGTGTGTCTTCATTTCTGATTTGTTCTCAAACTGTTTTCCCAAATACAAGTCTTCTGAGCTACCTATTACATTAAACGATAAACGGTTAAGTTCAAAACATAAATAAATTAATAAATTATACATGAACTTTAAAAGAATTACCTGTAGAGGATTGAGTCGGGCCTTCAAAATATTCTATCTCCTTAACCAATTGTTCTTGCGTGAATTAGGATCTTTCCAAGTATAAGTTCCCGAAAATCCTCCACAAGGATTAACTTCGGGATGATAGTCACCAGAAGGAACTTCGTAGTTTTCAAAAAGGTGATCGTACTCTTCATCATTCATAAACTCTTCAAAATCTTCACCGTCTTGAACGTCATCACCATCGTCATCATCTTCGTTTTCTTTAAAGTCTTCAAAATCTACGTCAAAGGGATCTCTATCGAGCCTATACATTTCATCTTCGCCGCTCATGTCTGCTGAAAATTCATCCTCGGCAACCGAACGTTCATCGTTTTGTTTTGGATTACTTTATGAGACTTCAATTGCGAGAGGATAATGTTGTCTTCTGCCTTCAATGCAAGGAACCTTCAACACCTGTTTTCATTTTCGCTTAGGATCCAAATCGTTAGCAATTGGTGACATTATTCGTTTTGGTTTCAAAACTCACGCAAATAGGAAATTTAGTCCAATAGTCGTGGTTCATATAATATGCGACATCATCGTCTAACACCAAGACTGCAGGCGCCAACACTACGTTACCCACAGTGTACGGGACTTCAATTTTTAAGTCATACGCCATCTTATCCATCTTGGAAATTTGGTAAACCATATGGACCAACTCATCATATGTTGTTTCTTTTGTAGCGTTCACCGTATACGTACGAGCTTTACTAAAATCTCACTTATCTCTTTTTCTCACCCACGTTCCACCAACACTGATGAACACTGCAAACATATTCATAAAAACTTGTCAAAAACTATTGACACAAAAGTAAATCAAACTTATCCGAAATTCCTTGTCCAAAATTAATCTAAACTTGTCCAAAATTAATCTAAACTTGTACAAAATTCATCTAAACATGTCCAAAATTCATCTAAACTTGTCCAAAATTCATCTAAACTTGTCCAAAACCATCAAAACATGTCAAAAAACATCAAAACTCATAAGACGTCGTACGATATCGTATGATATCGCACAGCATCGTACAATGTCGTATGGCATCGTACGACGTCGTACGATGCCCTGCAAGGTAATTCGTCGTACAATTTTTTCCAGTTTTTTGACGAACTTTTTCTTTCCCGACCCAAAAATGATTCTAACACCAAAAAACGGATTTTAGGAGAATTTGAGTGAATTCGAAGGTGAAAATGAGATTGAAATTTGAAATAAACCCTATATATGAGTTGAAGGGTATTTTTGTCCGAAAATTGGTCTAAAGTCCATTTTATATTTAACAAATGATGAGTACAATGTGGATATTTTAATTATTTTAGGTCCATATTATGAAATTTCTCCTTAGAAATATGCAATAATTAAATTATTAGTAGCTGTCAGCCAATTATCGAACAAATACTAATAACAGAGTTGAAGGGTATTTTTGTCCGAAAATTGGTGTAAAGTCCATTTTATATTTAACAAATGATGAGTACAATGTGGATATTTTAATTGTTTTTAGGTCCATATTATAAAATTTCTCCTTAGAAATATGCAATAATTAAATTATTAGTAGCTGTCAGCCAATTATCGAACAAATACTAATAACAGAGTAAGTCATCGATTGCAGAAAAATGCTTTTTTCTTGTATCTGCATCAATAAAATTACTCAATGACTTAAGGCAATATGCATTTAAAAGACCACTCATCTTAATCAATTTTCATTGTTTTTAATCTATGAATTCATATACGTTTTCGCTATTTAGAATATATTATTTTAAATAGAATTAAGTTACGACTGGCAAATAACACTCTTTAAGATATAATGTTTATTAACATTTATTAAACAAAATATATATAAAACCGTTTGAATCTTCAGTGTGTGATATATATGAAAATCTTTGCCACTGACACGTTCTGTAACTTACAACATACTAATGTGTTTTTTTGAGTGGACAATCAAAAGAAAAACTAATATGGGCGAATATGATTTTATTTTCTGTAACGGAGAATAACCTAAGGTGTCTAAACTTTTAATGGTTATAAAATCAAGAAATAGACAAGCCTGTGTCCATTTTCTTGTTTCGTTGTTCAATGCAATGCATGTGACATTTAATGAATAATCAACTCTAACTTTGAAATAGTAATTAAACGCCAAAACGCGTTAATCAGCAATTCTCATGTTTTACGTTAGTCTCAACTCTCAAGTGATAAAGCTAATTAAGTTGATAAACCACCGATGATATAGTTCAAAGTTAAATAAACAATATAAAAGCAAATGAAAACAAAATAGCACACCAAATAAATGATTCTATTTGCATGTTGGGGCTTGCCTATTCAATTTGCAAAGTTAATATTATGTAATCGATAAAAACAATATTTTTCGTGGAATTGATAATAACAATTTTTTTAGAGGAATTGATAATAACAATTCATAGGTGTTTTTTGTTTGTCTTTTTTTTATATGTAATTGCAGATACTCTTTTTTCAGCTTTGTTGGACCTACTCATTTCCTTAGATACACTCCACAAACAGAACACGACTATTCACGTCTATAATATTCTCGATTTTTATATTAAGTACATTAAAAAAATATTTTGCCGACAGGATTAATAATTTGACATAACACTCATGATAATAATAAATGAAATTAGCATAAGAGAAAAACAAACAATAATTTGCGAAACCGTTGAACTGGCCAAATGATAGTTCTTCGACCGAGAAGAAACGGTTCAACGGTCGTCCCTTGACAATGAAAAAAATTAAATGATATTATTATTGCTAATTAATATATAAAATTATTAAATGGCGAAAAGAATATATTAAAAGCATAGATACTCCAAAAAAGAAAAGAAAATCAGAGAGAAAGAGATAACGAGAGAGAAATGATGCGCAAAATGGCCTACCAATAAATTTTGGGGATTCCGAGTCTTGTAATAAAGCCAAAATCTGGTTCTGGACGAAGCTTGAAAAGATCGCATTGCCGATAAAACGACACCGTTTCCCACGCCATAATGCCATTCTGGCCGTTTTAAACACCCAAGCAAGACAGCCTCACTTATTTGAGAGAGAGAGAGAGAGAGAGAGAGAGAGAGAGATGGATTCATTAATTCTCTTCGCACTTTTTAACGCCATTGATTGATTGGTTTTTATTTTTATTTTTGTTCTTTCCCTGATCCGAAATCTCTTTAGTCTCTCGTACGTTGCTTCGCTGATAATTCACTCTCTTTCGGTTTTCATGAATTTCTCGAATGTTGCCATGCTTGTCTTCTAACTGTTGATGTGGATTGAATTTTCTTTGGTTAGGTTTTTGGCGTGGAATTCGATAGCGAATTAGAAACAATGGGGTTGATTTCGGGGATTTTGATGGGAATGATCGTTGGAATCGCTTTAATGGCGGGTTGGAACCACATGATGAGGCGTCGAAGCACCAAGAGAATCGCCAAGGTACAGTACTGACTACTGACGCAATTTGTTTCTGATCATTGCAATAGGTAGATTTCGTTCCTTTTTCCTTTTGATTCGTTAAAAAATAACTGTGGTGAGCTAGCTCTTTGCGTCTTTTGATATGTTCTATGTGAGAATAACTACAAAGTATTCTTAGAAGCTGAGATTTGGGGTTGAGTTGATATATTTCGAGCTACAATGCGGTTCTTCCTTTTTCTTTTGTACGAAAGTACGAAGTTTCTTGTTTTGGACAATTTGGCGAGAATTATTAGCTAGTTTGTTTTAAATGTTGAAAGTTTGGGTTGTTTGCCTCTTTAGGTTATGCTATGTTGAATGTTGATACGTAACTTCACTTCAATATAATTGTGAAGGTTTTGGCGTTTGATGAGCGGTTTTGACTTCTAAAGCTTATATTATCGAAATCTTTTTTAATATTGCTGTGCTTAGAGATTATAAATACTGAAAATCGTGTGATATTTACAGCTATGATTTTTCTTTTCATTTTTATTGCTAAGGAAATAGAAATCATATGATTATGTGTCGAGGTAATGACTAGTTAAAGTACCACAATTAAGAAATCTGAAGCCAGAAGTCTTTCCTTTTAAGTCAGATGAGCAAATTAAGATCACAAAACAGAAAGATTGTCAGCTAATAATACTTCATTGCTGTCCAATGCTTTAAATGCAGTCCTAGAATCTTTACATAGCTTGTTTTATTTTATTTTTTACGATTCAAAGTAAGGTTGGAAACCCTTACGAAACAACAATAATCTCTAGAGGAAAATCGATTTAGATTGCGTTCCTCAATTATGCTTTCGTATTGACCAAATTCCATATATGTACATACATACATATACATACATATATATATACATACATATATATATATATATTATATATATATACATATATATATATACATATATATATATATCTGTATATACACACACACACACACATAGATGGGAATATCAGAGTAAATTGGTTCCTATATGTCAAAGCTTCGCGTAGATTGCTGTAATTTGTATAGACAGATTAAGTTTATTTTGCTTGTTTTGCAGGCAGTTGATATAAAACTTCTTGGATCTCTTACTAGAGATGACCTGAAGAAAATCTGTGGGGACAATTATCCTGAATGGATTTCATTCCCTGTATTCGAACAGGTATCTTCAATTATTGTAGGATTTTTTGGTTCTTATATATGCGCATTTTTATCCCGTGGTAAAATAATTTGTTCTGTACTTTTAGGTGAAGTGGCTGAACAAGCAACTGAGCAAATTATGGCCGTATGTTGCAGATGTAAGTTAGTTTTTGTATCTTATATTCTTGTCTCCTTACATTTGTTTCCTCCCTGAAAGAAAATTGTATATTGTGTTTCAAATAAGTAGTTGGCATTTTAACAGATTGAAACTCATCGCCGTGTAATGAATGCTTTATGTAGTACTATTATCATCTTGACGTACATATTATTATTACTCTACTATGTTGCTGTCGTTGAAGTAGTTGTTTCGTTTATAAATTTCTTTAGAACTTACGGCTAAAGCCTGAAAAGGTCACAGTTTCTCAGTTTGTTTATTCTCTTTTTTTAAGTGAAGTTCTGTTTTAATATTTAATTTAAAAATTTTCCATTACAAATATTTGAATTTATGAACGAATTTAGGATATTAGACAACAACATATGTAAACATAGGTAAAACAATTAGATTGATGTCCTTGGATTTCTAAACTTAGGGCTGCTGTTTAATCATTTACAGGCAGGAGAAGCTGTGATTAGAGAATCTGTTGAACCACTTTTGGAAGAATACCGACCAACGGGTATTACCTCATTAAAGTTTAGCAAATTGTCTCTTGGCACGGTGGCACCCAAAATTGAAGGTACAAGTCAATCACTGCATGCAATTTCTGATTGGCTACTCGTATGAGCTTCTCTTATTGCGAATTTGAAAGCTTTGTTGGTTTGTTGGAAGTGCTTGAAATGTAAATCAGTAACTAGAACTAGTGAGTTTTTGGTTTGCAGTAGATTATACTATATTCTAGTTAAAGGACCTCTCCAATCGAATCTAAGATACCCTGTTCTTAAGCTCTTCTGCATGAGCATATATTATTCTATCAGCTTTTGAAACAAGAGTACCTTATTCTATCACGATGTTAGTGCGAACTGTATATGAACTCTTCTGGTTTTTGTTAGGCTATAGATTTGAAGAGTGACTATGAGATTTCCATTGATTTATTCCTCCTCCAGTTCTTTTGCACGCTAGAGAATCCTGCATTTTGTTCTTGTATACGAGTTTACTAAAGTATAACCTGTCATAAGTTTTCTCAGATTATGCATTTCTGATTTTGTTCTCGCTTACATTTTTTTGTTTTCCATCTCTCTCGTATGTCTTGGTATTAAAAATATGCAGGTATTCGCGTCCAGAGTCTTAAAAAGGGTCAGATCACAATGGACATTGATTTCAAGTGGGGTGGAGACCCGAGCATTGTCTTGGCCGTTGAAGCTGCTCTTGTAGCTTCAATTCCCATTCAGGTTAGTTGATTTCAAGTGGGGCGGCGATCCGAGCATTGTCGTTAGCCGTTGAAGCTGCTTTTGTAGCTTCAATTCTGAGCATTGTAATCTGAGTTGAATGCTCTTTATTTATTTCCACTGATTTGATAGCAGCAAGGATGTGTTTCTTGGAAATTAAATCTTTGCTGATTGAAGTCTGTCTCATAATATGTGCTGTATCATTTGTTTCAGTTGAAGGATCTTCAAGTGTTCACTGTCATCCGTGTTATCTTCCAACTCTGTGAGGAGATCCCCTGCATTTCTGCGGTTGTGGTTGCCCTGCTATCCGAGGTATCTCCTATAACCTTTATAACTTATGATGTAAAATGTATATTTAAATCAAACCTCCTTTTAACTCTGATGTGCCGTGATTTTTTAATGGAAGTCCCGTTGGTTCTTAATAAAAAATAAAAAATTTAAATTGACCTTAGTTCCTTTGGTATTAACTCAACTATTTTTCGTCAATAAGAAATAGTGGTAGAGGGTTTGTATTTTTGTTTCACAGTTACCTTTTTCAGCTTCCTGGAAATGTAATCCAGTGTAACTATTGTTGCATCATGGATGTATGCTTAGCTTGATGTGTATAAAATGCTTATAAAGGGACTTGACTCAGTTATTCCTATAATCAGCCAAAGCCTAGAATTGATTATACTCTGAAGGCTGTGGGTGGAAGCTTGACTGCCCTTCCTGGAATTTCAGATATGATTGATGTAAGTTGTTCTACTGGTACATAAACCTCGGCACTTTCTTATCGATTTATACTCTTTTCTTATACATCTTGTCCACAAAATTTTCAGGATACAGTCAATACAATTGTCACAGATATGCTCCAGTGGCCCCATAGGATAGTTGTTCCAATTGGAGGCGTTCCTGTTGATTTAAGGTATATATTCTCATCTATTCTGTTTCTCTTGTTTCCTTTCGGTACATGGGAATTTGAAAAAATCGTATCCTAAGATGGTATTGGATCTTTTTGTCTTCAGATCTACCTTCTTTTCTTTAGTATATGTTACATTAGGATTTATAATTCAAGTGAAAATGAAATTTAAGTTCATTTACTAGAAATGGGTCACATAATATATAGCTCCAGACAGTAATGGAATCCAAGTTGAGATTGCGAAAAGATTTCAGAGAGGTGTACAGCTGAAGATTGGACTCTACATTTCCAGTTTTCTTATTCTCTAACTTAAGTAAATTGTTAAAATACGCACTGAATGGGATATTCATACCCATTTTATTGGTGATAAATGATGCAATATATTTCTTTACCATGATCCAATGTTTTTGGTTTTGTCCAGTATTTTACCTTTTATTTTATTTGCATAGTTGATCGAGCTATTTTCCATTTATTCAGTGAATTGGAGCTTAAACCTGAAGGAAAGCTCACGGTGACAGTTATAAGAGCGAATAGTTTGAAGAACATGGAATTTGTTGGAAAATCTGATCCTTATGTGGTTATACAAGTACGGCCTCTGTTCAAGGTTAAGACCAAGGTTGTAAATAACAACCTAAACCCTGTCTGGGATCAGACTTTCGAGCTTATCGCTGAAGACAAGGAAACACAGTCCCTCACTGTTGAGGTTCACCCACTTTCTTCAATCGCTCCTGTTATATGTATTTCATGCGTTTGCTTTGATCTGTAAAAACGATATCTGTTGACCCTTTGAAACAGGTGTTTGACGAAGATATTGGGCAAGACAAGCGATTGGGAATCGTAAAACTACCTCTTATTGAGCTTGAAGCGGAAACCACGAAAGAGTATGAGCTGAGACTCTTATCATCACTAGACACGCTGAAAGTAAAGGACAAGAAGGACAGAGGAACAATCTTGCTCAAGGTTTTTGCTAACTCACATTTATTCATTAGCTATTAGTGTATAAATTCTGGCAAAGTCATCTGATAAGTAGAATTTCGAACATGAATCCGATTCGAAGACTAATTTCTAGTGGGAACTAAAATGAAAATTAGTCTTTAATGAGTAATGACTAATATAGGGTTTTCATCCAAGAAAAAGAGTAGGTTATTCTCATGAACTTTATGATGAGAATTTCAGGAACAGGGGTCACCCGATGTTGATACCAAATTTATTACACTTGATTCCCTAAACAGTAGTTGTAATTTATTCTAAAAAAATTGGGTCTTTAGCTAACATAAGCATAAGGAATTTGGAAATAGCCAACATTTAGTATGTTATGAATAGCTAATGTGCTTGCGTGACAGTTGTTTACAAGAAATTATGGACCAGATTGCACTTCGTTTTGTTTTGTGCACTTTGAGTTTTGGACTATATTGATCCAAATATTATTGTAAACAAATTTGTCTAACTATTTACTAAACATTTGTTATTATCAAAATACTGTATGTTCATATGACTAGTAACTAGAAGTTACTCTTATTTTATGTTTTGGGGGTGGAATGAAGGTGCATTACCACAAATTCAACAAGGAGGAGCAAGTAGAAGCGCTGGAGATAGAGAAGCAGATCCTGGAAGAGAGGAAGAAGCTGAAAGCGGAGGGAGTGATCGGAAGCACGATGGACGCGGTGGGCGCCGGAGTCGGGTTTGTGGGGACGGGAATCGGCACCGGAGTGGGGCTGGTGGGCGCCGGACTCGGCACCGGAGTCGGGATCGTGGGAAGCGGGTTCGGGGCGGTGGGAAGCGGGCTGAGCAAGGCCGGAAAGTTCATGGGCCGCACCATCACCGGCCAGTCCAGCACCAGGCGCAGCGGCTCCTCCACTCCCGTCTCCAACGCCCAAGAAAACGGCGGCGGTGCCAAGCCCCGATAGTCGACTTTTATCATCTCAATATTTTTTTTTTGGCTTTTCTTCGGATAGCGAAAAATGTTATTCATGTTTGTTGCGCTGTGAATTTGGTAAGAGCTGTTAAAATCTTCTGGTTAATCGAATTTGTAATAAGATATACTTTACTACAAGTTGTACAAATATCTTCGTACAGTAGTGCTTGGAATCAAGGCAAATCGGAAGTCTGTTTTTTTGGAATTTTGATTTTTTGGGTATGTTGAACGTGGATGAGTATGTCATAAAAATATTTATGAATGATACAAATATATCGGTAGAAATTGTAATTTGTACCTACCATATTCAAATTATAGAAATAAAAAATTAAATATTGTTAACAAACTTAAAAGTAGTTATCAAATGTTAAATACAAAAAAATTAACAACAAACTTCATCAAAATTTACGAAGTTAATTATAATTTTAAAAATATTAAAGAATTTAAAGAAAAAAAAAGTTTCTAAAATCAACAACTTCCTAAAAAAAAATAAAAAAATGTAATACATTGATAACGAAATTTTAATTTTTCGAATACCCAAAGTAGTATTTGATGGTATGCTGAAAATATTTTAAAAGCTCTTTATGAGATGGAAAGTGCCCTTGACACTGGTTTTAATATACCGAGAACAATTTCTCAAAAAATATATATATATCGAGAACAATCGTTGACTATACAAAAGCATGTTATTAAAAAACAGAATAGGCAAAAAGAAGGGTGAAACCGTGAAAGTAACTCTCAATCTCAAGTAGCTATGTGCTCAATTGATATCGCGTAGTTGCACTTGCATATAAAAATTGTAATATGAAGTCAAAAAACAGTGATTTATGTGTGTGATTCTGAGCTCTCTCACGTGATATTGCCTCAAAAGACTCTTTATTTGTACATTGAAATAGAATCTACAAAACCAAGGCCAAATCCATACTAACTTCAGACATTTAAATAATGCTCTCTTTTTCAACGCTACTATATCTGAACAAACCTCCTCAACTTTAAAAGCTCACGTGGGTTTCACGTCATATTACAGCATAAGACTATTTAAAATAGATTCAACTTTCAACTAGGTATTTTTCTTCTACTTTTTTAAGCGGTCAACTTATGTCGACTCATGAGCTTACGCAAACAAACTATATTTTGTACTTTCTTTTCTTTCAAAGAGACGTACATAAGATTTTTTTTCTTATTTAATTAATTTTTGTTCTTGTTTCTCAGTTTATGTAAAAATAAGATTTCGAGAAAAGCAAAACAATTGAACACTCATATTGATTTTCTTGTGAAGAACCTCTCGAAATTACACGTACTTATTTCATAGGTAATTTGAAGTTTGAACAGGCTTTCTCTTCTCGTGATCTCTTATTCCCGTTATTGCACTCGTGAATCCTCGAATCGAGTTTTTTAACAGCATAAAATGCTGTAAAATAAATTAATAAAATTTGATAAAAGAATTAAAAAAAAACTTATTTTATTCTTTTTATTCTCAAATTGCAACCTTATAATTAATAGTTTCTCGCCAAACGCCCGAACTCAAAATGGTTCCACATTTTTACGATATTTTCATTAACTTTTAAATCTCATACTATGTACATGTCTGGAGTGATGTTGATAAAGTAGGAAAGCCGTTTTCTATTTTAACATAAACTTATATAAAGACAAGACACAATATCAAATGTATCACATCCTTCCGCCATTCAGAAAGGGAAAGGAGATGTTTTCGACACCATCTTTAGAGCGACAGACATTCTTGAGATTCGTTTCCATGATCTTTTTATCACTATTATTTGGAAGCTTTGGAACCACGAAAACAATGTTCTCTTCGGGAGGCCAGCTTGGAGCCAGACACAGTTAGTTCAGTTGACGATGAGCTTTCTTGAGGAGTATAGAGATGCTATGACCAGAGAGCACCAGACGAGCACGAGAGTTACGATGACCCCTAGATGGACCCCTCAAGGGACGGGACTCTCTCGATTAATGTCGACGCAGCGCTGGCACGGAACCGTGGAGGTTTCGGTGTAGGTTGTATTATTTGTGATCATACCGGAGAGGTAATCGTCTCGCATATGTTTTTTCTAGTTAGGGGGTTCTCCCCCCAGCTTGCGGAAGCGTATGATGTTCTCCGTGGCATAGTACTAGTGCGCAACATTGGCGGCAGGAGAGCGGAGATCCAGTCCGCTGCTCGGGGGTCGTGAGGATGATCGAGGAGAGCGCGACGCCTGCGACAGAGCTCAGGACGATCTTGCACCACATCTTGAGCGAGGTGAGAGAGATTGATGAGTTTAGTATTCGACATATACCTCGTCTCTATAATGTCGCGACGCATAATCTAGTGCGCTATGCGGTTAACCATCACTCATCTTCGATTTAGGTGGGTTCAGTCCCGCCTTGTTCGGAGGAGGTCATTAAAACCGATGATCGCGAGTTGAAACTCTGTACGGTTACTTGGAGCCCGCTGTTTTTGTTTCTCTGTATTTCTTTTTCTGTGGTTTATGATTTTATTTTTATATTTTTAACCACAGCTTTCCTCCGCCAGTCTTTTATATATTTTTTTATATTTGGAAATAGGTTGACGGGGGTATACATCGCATCTGGTGTTTGGTTGGGTTTGTTTTTTACTTTATATATTATATATACTAAAAATATATATAGTTTATTCAAATATCTGCTCGTGATCAGATAAGTCCTAGATATTAAAATAAAATAAATTTGCAGAAAGTTTTTTTTTTTGTCGTAGTGAAAATAAGAAAAATGAATGTAAGAGATCTCAGTCTTTTTCATACACCCTACGTGTCAGTGATTCTTGTAGTTTTTTGTCAAAATTCAGCACTTTTAGTCCAGAATCCAAAGCTCCCAAGGTAGAAGCCTAATTAAGAAATAAATAAGTTTAATTAAATTAGTAGAGAGTGTAAAATATAGAGTGTATAATAAGTTTAATCCATATTTTCCAAAATTCCTCCCTAAAAACAGGAGTTTTAAGCTAATTATCCTCAAAAAAAAGTTAATCCTCGATGACTCAACTGTGGCTATTTAGTATTTATACCACTTGATTAGTATAAGTATCTGAATAAAGCAAGACTATACCCATTCAATTATGAGGCTAAATGTCTACGAAAGATCATCTTCTATATTAATGTTTAGTGGCCACATGTGTATGATAAATATTTTAGTATACGATCTTATAGTATATTTAATTTGTAATTAAAGAAAACAAGCATATGTCAAAGACACTATTTTCAACTGCGTCACCGTTTATACTTAACGTTGGTTGACTTTGATTTCCTTTTTAAACTTTTCCAATCATTTTCCAAATTTTTGTTACTTTTATTAAGTGGATAACTGAGTTTTGTAACCCAGGCTTTGTTTAACTTCAGTAATAAAAGAAGAAAGTTGACCAAAAATAAGATTTGTAATAAAAAAAGTGAAAAAGAGCACACAGAAAGTAAGGCAGCCAAGTGAAACCTCCATTGAGAAAAGGATCACAAAAGTCCAAGACCTGTTTCTAACGTGCGCTACGCTATGTGTGTAGGTTTGAGATAACGACAAAAAGTGTCCAGATTCTGCTACAACACCCACGTGACTTGCATGAGCCCGTTGGATTTGCACTTCTGAGCTAATTTCTTAGTTTGAGAGTGTTTTCAAATGATAAATTTTATTTTATATATTCAAAAATATTAAAAATATTCAGATTAGACTCATTTTTTAAAAATATCTAAAATTAAATGTTAAGTTTAAATCGGAAAAAAAATATCTTTCAACTCATTTATAGAGTTTACTAAAAGTTTCAATCTCAATTTTACCTTCAAATCCATTCAACTACACCATAAATCTATTGAAATCATCTAATATCATCAAAATAATGAGTATGTTACTTCATTAACTATGTTTAAATCATTTTTTGGTTGTTTTTGGTGTTAGAATCGTTTTTCGATCGAAAAAGATATTTTTGTACGATGGTTTTGGTTGAAAGTTATCGTAGACCATCGTACGACGTCGTACACCATCATACGATGGTATACGGTCATCGTACGATGTCGAACGATGGTGTACGACATCGTACGATGATCTACGATGACTTTCAACCAAAATAATCGTTCAAAAATATCCATATTTTTGACGAACTTATTTTTTTCGATCGAAAAACGATTTAAACACAAAAAACAATCAAGAATTGATATAAACATAGTTAATGAAGTAACATATCCATTATTTCGATGATCTTATGTGATTTCAACGGATTTATGGTGGATTTTTTTAGTGAATTTGAAGGTAAAAAATGAGATTTAAACCTTATACATGAGCTGAAGGGTTGTCTGATTTTGGGCCAAAAGTCTAGTTTTATATATTTTTTTTAAAAACGGGTCTAATCTGAATATTTTGTTCATGTTTTTAGGTCTATAAAATGAAATTTCTCTTTCAAATCTCAAAATTGTATTACCTGACTTTTTGGAGTTGGAGGTGGAATATGAAAGTTTGGAAAGAGGCGGGCCTCGGCCACATCCTTCCGCATTTCAAAACCGGCGACGTTTTTTTTACTATCCTCAGAGTGACAGAGGTCCTTGAGGTTCGTCTGCATGAGCTATTCATTACTATTATTTGAGAATTTTAGAACCAAAAGAACAATATTCTTGCCGGATGATCAGCTTGGAGCCAGCCACATCTAGTCTAGTGGATGGTAAACTTCCTTGAGGAGTACAGAGCGGCCACGGTTGGGAAGACTCAGACGAGTCTGAGAGTGATTACGACCCCCAAATGGACCACCAAGGGATGGGACCTTCTCGATTAACGTTGACGTGGCACTAGCTCGCAACCATAGAGGCTTCGGTGTTGGTTGTATAGTTCGAGACCGCACCGAAAAGTTGATCGTCTCGCGTACGCTTTTTCTTGCTAAATGGTTCTCTCCTCAGCTTGCGGAAGCGTACGATATTTTCTGTGGCATATAGTTAATCTGCAGTATCGGTGACAGGAGAGCGGATATCCAGTCTAACTGCTTGGGGTGGTGAGGATGATCGACGAGGGCGCGATACCTGCGATAGAGCTTGGGACGATCTTACACCGCATTTTCAGAGAGGTGAAGGAGCTTGAGTACTTTATAAACATTACGTATATTTCTCGTCTTTATAATATTGCAGCGAATAATCTTGCGCGCTAACCATCATTCGTCTTCGACCTAATCTCGCCTTGTTCAGAGGAGGTCATTAGAGCCGATGATCGCGTTATTTGTGTTTTTTCTTTTATCACCATTGGTTTATATTTTATTCATATATTTGTAATATCGGTTTCCCTCCACCGTACATTAGGATTTATATGATAATTTGTAAGACCGATCACGCTTCCTTAAAAAATATTGTATTACCTGACATATTATTTTTTAATATTTTAAAAATATTAACTAATAATAAAAAATAGAAAACATTAAATTACGTGAATAAAAACATATATGAACATAAAATTAGACTCAAATTTAATGTTACATTTTAACAAAATATAGATACAAATATACACCTACACACAAATAATAATAAGTTTACTTTATTTAAAAATTAATAATAAATAGAGCTTAATGAAATTACTCAATAATAATAAATCATATGATAATATATGTATATATTTGTGTTGATTTTAATTTTAATATTAATAGTATGTGTATGCTTTTAAATTCATTCAGTAGTAAATATATCAAAATTGTAAATTAGAATGATTTGTTTATAGTATCTTAATCTAAATGTACAAAAAAAAGAAGTTATTTGCTTATATTTTGAGAACGAAATCAATTTTTTGTAATTTATAAGAATAAATAAGAAAAATTGCTCCAAACCTATTGAAATTATGATATTGTGTTTTAACCATACATTTTGCCTTTTAATTAATAGTTAAAATGGGGTGATGTGGTATTGTTAAGAGATGTGTTTTTCGATTAGGTTTTTTGAGAATTAACTGCTACTTTAATAATTTTAATTTCGAATAATTACTTAATTTGTTTGAATTAATATTCGGATATGCAGCACTTATAAAACAATTTTGTTTTAGATTTTTCAAATTAATAGCTATTAATTCCAAGATATTAGTAGTGGGTTATTTTTTATTATTATTTTATTTGTGTCGGTTAGTGGGATAATTATAATCGGTTATTAATATATATTTATTTCTTTCCGAAATTATGTTTTTTTCTTCACTTTTAATTAAGGATAAAATTGTCATATTTCTCCGATTTATTTATTGTTTATTTTTAAAATTATTTATTTTATAATTGTTATGTTTCAAATGATTATATTACAAAGTATTCCCAATTGAAACATTTTAACTTCTCAAATAAGGGTTTATAGCGCTCGAGATGGTCGTGACAAATCTTTTGATTGATTGTGATAACCATAGGAAAAAAAATTAAAGAAATAAAGTAATGAATTGTACAAGAAAGCAACACATACTCTGATTTAGCTAAAACGTGCAACTAATTTTTTTTAATTAATACTGATTTCTCGATACCTATTTTAATTATTTCAAATAAACTTCAACTATATTAATCTATTATTTATGAGTATGCTGATATATGTGAATAGTCAAATTACTACTATTTATTTGGTTTTTTCATTATCAACCAAAATATAATTTTTTTTCAAAATATAAATATTTTTCAGTTAAACAGATCAAATATTCTTTAAAATAATAAAACTAACACAAATTCCCTAAACTCGATAGAAAAAAATTAAAAAGTTTAAAAAAATTACAATTTTTAGGGGTGGAACGGATTTTAGATTTTAGGTTTTTTTAGTTTAATTTTTTTAAAAAAATAGATGATAACCGGTTAATATTCATATGGACTAAAATGTAAAAAAAATTGTTTTATGTATATTTTAATTTTTATACTGATATTTTGGAAAAAAAATCAATGTTAATAGATTTTGAAAATCAACTGGAAAATGGTGATATTCGATCAATTTCTCTATACATGTTATGTTTTGTATTAAATTATAATCATTTCAATAAATTATCTTCAAATGCAAGGAACAGGCGGCTTGTGGACCAAGAACATACCACGTCCTATCACGCGCGCACTGAAATTCCCAAATTGTCACTGTTATAACTTTATCCAATAATAACATACCACGTTTCAGAATCTCAAATCCACTGTGCTGTTACCCTATACTCCTCCAATCAAAACCCCGATTACCAAATAATTCACACGCTTAGTTCTGCTTATATTAAAATTTAATTTGCCAGGTTTTTCTCTTAATTTATTGACTACAGTCTCATATATAATCATTTGTTTATTTATTGATATTGAAGACTTTTAAGTTTGGATAGATATAGAAAGGAAATAAGAAGAAAAAAAAGCAGTTTCGCTCTGAAACTTAGTTCAGTAAAGCTCGTGCTTCCGAAAGAGAGAATCGAAAAACAAGAAGAAGAAAGAAGACTCAGCTCAGCTCAGAAAAATGAATATTCCCTAAATACCATTCGTTCCTCATCTAATTACCAACAATGCCATCACGCCCAGCTCCGGCCGATTTCACGGCGGAGATATCCACACCGGAGCTCCCTCACCACAAGCATCACCACCATAACAGCCATCGAGTCCTGATTCCCGTTCTCTCTGGAATCCTAGCTTTCGCCGTCATCGGCGTGTTATTCGCCGCCGTGTTCTTCATCTACCGCAAGCTCTCGTACAATCGCACTGCTCCGTTCGAGCAAGGCCAGAGCGAGAAGAGCCATAGCCGGAATGCGGCGGATTCGGTCCAAAACAGCGGAAGCCTACAGCATCGGCGGTTCTCTTACACTCTTCTCAGGCGAGCTACGGCGTCCTTCTCTCCGGCGAACCTCCTCGGCCACGGCGGCTTCGGCTCGGTCTACAAGGCGACGCTTCCTTCCGGCGAGTCTCTGGCCGTCAAATTGATGGACTCGGAGGGCTCGATTCAAGGCGAGAGGGAGTTTCAGAACGAGCTCTCGCTGGCTCTGAACCTCTTCTCGCCTCAGATTCTCTCTCTCCTAGGGTTTTCGACCGATAGCCGAGGTACGAAGTTGCTTCTTGTGTACGAACTCATGCCGAATCGGAGCCTCCAAGAGGCGCTGTTCGACGGTAAATGCTCCGAGATCGCGGACTGGGAAAGGCGGTACCGCATTGCTCTGGATGTGGCCCTAGGGCTCGAATACCTCCACCACAGCTGCGATCCGCCGGTGATTCACGGCGACGTGAAGCCGAGCAACGTCCTCCTCGACTCCAACTTCGCCGCGAAGATCGGCGACTTCGGCCTCGCACGGCTCAAGACCGAGGATCCGGAGCCCAGCCACGGCGTGGTGGTCGAGGAAGAAGGAGATGAGGCCGAGGAGAGCAAGAAGACGGAGAGAGATAAGGAGTTCGACAACGGATCCATCGTCGAGGAGGAAACGGAGTCCGCAAGCGTGGTCACCGGCGGATTCGACCTTTCACCGAGCGAGGATCTAACCGGAAGCTGCCGCGGAGGGAGAAAAGGCGGCGGCGGAAGCACGACGAGAGACTGGTGGTGGAAGCAGGACAACAACGGCGAGTCAAGCTCCGGAAGAGTGAAGGACTACGTGATGGAGTGGATCGGGAACGAGATCAGCAAGGACGGATCGGCGCGGATCGGCGCACCCGATCTCGAACCTCCAAATCCAGCGAAGAAAAAACGAAG
This sequence comes from Urtica urens, assembly GCA_958296335.1. Lineage (NCBI taxonomy): Eukaryota > Viridiplantae > Streptophyta > Magnoliopsida > Rosales > Urticaceae > Urtica > Urtica urens. The sequence continues at coordinate 1,346,835 of OY282522.1, forward strand.
AAAAAGGCTGGAGTGGTGGTCGTCGATGGAGGAGGAAAAGCGAAGCAAGAAGAAGAAAAAGAAGCAGCCACGAGAATGGTGGAAGGAAGAGTTCTGCGAAGAGCTCACCAGAAAGCAGCAGAAGAAGAAGAAGCAACAACAGAGCACAGAGTCACACGGAGAAGATCGGCGGAAGAAAAAGAAGCGAAAAAGCAAGAGCAGCATAGACTGGTGGCTGGAAGGAACGAGCCGGAGAAACAGCCACGACTGGACCAACTCGGAGATCCAGAAGAGCGGAAACATAAGCAGCACTCCCAGCATGAGAGGGACCGTCTGCTACGTGGCGCCGGAGTACGGCGGCGGAGGCGGCGGCGGACACCTGTCGGAGAAGTGCGACGTGTACAGCTACGGAGTCCTGATGCTGGTGCTGGTGTCAGGAAGGAGGCCGCTGCAGGTCACGGCGTCGCCGATGTCGGAGTTCGAGAGGGCGAACCTGACGTCATGGGCTCGCCAGCTGGCACGAAACGGGCGGTTACTGGAGCTGGTCGACCCGGCGATCCACTCGCTCCGGAAAGAAGAGGCGCTCCTCTGCCTCACCATCGCGTTGCTCTGCCTCCAGAGAACTCCGGCGAAAAGGCCTTCCATGAAAGACATCGTCAGAATGCTCTCCGGCGAGTCCGAGGCCCCGCACTTGCCCTTCGAGTTCTCCCCCTCTCCGCCCACCAATTTTCACTTCACCTCCCGGAACAAGGCCCGGTGAGATTACACTTGCCTTTTATTTATTTATTTATTTATATATTTTTATTACCAATACCACTTCTGATTAACTGTGTAGATAGACTGCATTGCTGATCTGTCATAGTAGTATCGTCAGTGATGATGGTCTTTTCAATTGCAAAGCTTTCATTTGCTTCTTTGTTATCAATTGTACTTGGAACCAACACTAGCTTTAGGTACAGTAAAAGCCAGTTTAGCCCTTTTCCTTCGCCCATATAATTTTGTGGAGCTCGTGAGAGTTCAAGTCAACAAAAGTGAGGCTCTTCTTTCGCCTCATTAATTTGTTACTGTTGAGAGACTTTACTGAATTAACAAAAGAGATCCCCTCTTCTTTTACTTTCTCATGTCCGACTCTGACTGTAGAACTGGTAGGCCCGCAAAGGCGTTTTTCTTTTATTTATGGGTCATCAGGTAGGTACCTTTTCGTGAGTAGATGTATACTTTCGTGCTAAAGAAGCATCAAATTCAGTGAAAAAGGGATGAAATGTTGGACCCATTAGCTTTGCCTTTGGCTTTACAAAGTGATTATGTAAGTGGGTATTGATGGAGAAATCTAAGACCTTGTCGCGATTTGGTTGTGCAAGTTGTTGTAACCAACGGATTGAAAGAAACTGAGTGAGTGCTGTTGTTTCTAAGCTACAATGTCAACCGTTTTCGGTAGAATTTATTTTTTAACTTCTAATTAAAGCCTAAATATGGTTACCGAAAATTATTAAATAAATTCTACATAGGTTGGTCAGCATGTCATCTACCCTACTCCTATAATCTCTTGGGAATCTTCTTTCCGCGAAAGAGAAATCAAAAGATACTAGTTCTATTCATTTGGGACGCTATACAATTGATGTGTGATTATTAATTGCAAAGATTTTGTTGCTTGAGTTGGACGCAAGTGTAAACTTTAGAGTTTGACAAAGTAAAGGGGTTAATGGTTGTTATGCCGTCTTTTTCACGAGATAAGAAAAGCACCTCACAAAAACACGACTGTGAGGGCAGATTGAACACTTCGCTTGGGCCACTTCAACCCATTGCACCAGAAGTCCAGTCTCTAAGACCTCTTGCTTCAATAACTTCTTCTCACAACGAGAACTCGATGTTGTTACGAGAACTTTTTTTCTCCCCAAGACTATTGGACAAGAACTTCTTCTCACCAAAACCATTAGTCAATAACTTTTTCAAACTTCTATCTCACCGAACGAGGATTTCTTATTGGGATGATAACTTCTCGCCAAGACCACAGATGATAACCTCTTTTCTCAATGAGGACTTCCCTACGCTAGGAGAGCAAATAGAGAATGAAATTGTTCAAAAAAAAAATTCTCCCAAAAAAATACTAATAGACTTGTCTTTGATTATATTTTGGTAAAGATTTTGTAGAATGCTATATATTTATGTCCATCAATGTATTACAATTCTTGCTGATTCCTACATTGTCAATTATGGGATTGGTATAAGGAGTCTCGAAAAATTTAGCTCAATGCATTTTAAAAAAAAGGGCTTTAAGTTTATACCCTCTTTTCGTTTTAATTTCTTTTTTTATTTATTTTTTGGCCTCAAAATAATGAAAATTACCATTAAACCAAACCCTCTCTTTCATTTCATTTCTATTTTTCTCATTCTTTTCGAGAACCCCCTTCTACTCCATTTTTTGAACTTAAAAAAGAAAAGAAAAAAACTAATTCCTTTTCAAACGCGTAGGTTGAGTTTGGGCTTAGCTTCTACTCTTCGGATTTCACTTTCATCATCTTCGTTATCGTTCGTTAATCATCTCATCGTATACCAGGTACAAATTCCATTTCAGTCGGCACTTGATTGGGTCTCGACGAGGTCTCCGAGAGTTGCGTCGTCTCGCCAAGATAGGGTATGCGCGTCAAGCTTCTCGGTCGTGAAGACGTTAGTGTATCAATGATTTTTTGTGCAACAAATGTGGTATTCAGGGTTATCTCTGTTGGAATTCAGTTAACAATTAACCTAAATAATTATGAAACATATCTATATATGGCGGAAATTCATAATTCAATTTAACATATTAAAAACGTTTTTAACATATTCATAACCATGTCATTAAATCTAAACTAGCATGTCAACAAAATTTATGAACATATCAATAAATTCATTTAAGCATGCAAACGAACAATCTAAATAAATATAATCATTCTACAATACTATATCATTCAGATCCAATTCGTTTAAGAGACACTTACATAGGGTTTGGATCTGCGAGAGCAAGTCTCGGTGTACGTCCAAGTGATCGGTCGATCCTCTACACCACGCGCGTCAAGGAGATCCTCAAATCAGTCGTGCCTTCGTTCCTCCAAAAGTGGCCGGCCCTGGGGAGAGAAAAATCACTCAAACAACCACAAGTTGAGTCAATGATAATACTCAAGGGATTTTTAGGAGACAAAGAGGGTGGGCTCTTTCGTGGGAACAAGAGAAGAAGGAGTAAAAGGAAAATCTCTCTAAGGTTCGCTCTCTCAATTCTTTTGGGATTTTGGCCAAGTATTTTTCTCCTTGGGAGAGAGCAAATAGTCGGCCAAGATGGGAGGGGAGAGAGAGAAAGTGGCCGTGTGAAAGCTAGGTCAAAAGAGAGAGAGAAGAGCTCCTTTTATTTCAGGGAGAATGGGCTTAATTAGGTCAAAAACAGTTAATGACCCATTAATCAAACTTAAGCCCGATAAATCATTTAAGCAATTTTCCAACCCCTTATTTGCATTAAGTGGCCGGCCATCTTATGTATTTATCTCCCAAATATTTTTGATTTATTTCTAAAATAATATTTAATTAATTTAGAACATCTCATTTATTTAATGACAAGTCATTAATTGTTTTCGTACTAAAAATGTAGTACGAAACGAGAAAATATTTATTTTCATCTTTTATTTATTTGAATCATCAAATTATATTATTATCAATATAATAACACAATATGATTCGTTAAATAAATGTAATAATAACTAACGAATTATTTATTTAATTACTTAGAAAATAATTTTCTTAGCGTAAATCACAATTTACATTTAATGAGAAAATCGATCTTTTCTTGTTCACTAATATCTCATCCAAGAGTCTATCATTGAGACTTTGTGGACCCACATGAACGAAGCTTTAGAATAAAGATCGGACGCAAAAGTTCACAAACTTTTTCCGACTTTTAATTCTTAATATTAGTCGATTCCACTAAAGGACCAATATTGAACATCTCTAAGTTCATATGCGTTTATATTTCCGTTTGATGTGATAAAACTATTCTTCACATGGTCCACGGTGTATTTTACGATATTACCCTTTGTGTGTATCATTAACTCAGAGGAATGTAAAATTACCGTTTTACCCCTGAGTTATTATTTCACCAAGTCCTCTGTTATTTGTGAACGAGAAAAACATAAAGTGAAATGTCTCAACATGTCACATGTTTTATTTCAAAGAATTCTTTATTCGATGAATACCAGGCCTGGTTTATTCTTTCACACTCTCATAACAGAGCATGGTGTGATATTAATGCCTTAGCATTGTTTCAACACAAATTCCATATATGTGAATCACATGTTTCAACGAAACAGGATTATGACACCAACCGTCGGGTCAATGAAACTTCATTTAGCCATTGCCCATTGACAAATCAAATGTCATAAAGTGTTACAAGAATACATGTACTCACTTCAGGATTTAGGTAATTACTAAAATACCCCTCGTATGTGAGTTTGAGGTTTCGAGTGATTAAACGGTTTTATCTCGAACTTCAAAACTTCACTAGTCTTGTTCAATATCTTCATTAAGATATCAAGAATGAATTACAGAATCACAACTCTCCATATCACAAGATAAGATATCGTTTAATTCATTCTAACAATCATTACTAGGAATCGATTGCCCAATCGATCTTTAGATTGCGAACTATTATTTAAACTAGTCATAAGAAGGTATCTTGTCAAGCCTGTACTTAGCACTTCTTTCGTTGATGACAGTTTCAGAGCGTAGACATAAATGCGTAAACACAATCTTAAATAAGAATGGATATTCAATCTTTATTTAATTTCAAAGCAAAACAAATACAAAAGTATTTAATATCAAAAATCTCCTTTGTGGGCATAAATGCCAACAATCTCCACACCGCTGATTCTGATTTTTTTTTCTATTGATTGGGTTTGGTTTGAGCTTCAATTTTGTGTTGGTTGTTATTGTTTTTTATGCTCGTGAAAGTTGCGGTTTAGAGTTATTTTTTGTTAATTTTTTGGCATTACTTATTTTATGTTTGGAGGAGAATGGTCTCCAGGTTGGTTACATTTTATTGGATATATTAGCTATGTGTGCCTATGGCTTTTGTGATAATCAAATGATGGTCCCGAACCTAGCCTTTTGGAGTACAATGGTCCTCTCTCCTCAGACTACTAAGCTTATAGCAAGTCATGTTTGAATTTTAATTTTTTAATTTAAATAAAACGCTAACAAGTAACACAAGTTTGTAAATATGTTTAAGTTAAAGTTTTCCTTCATAAGGTAGGGTTCTTGGATGATTGTTACTGTTTGGCATGTACAACTCTCTTGGTTGTTTCATAATCTTGATTGTTTTTTAGGTACTTCAATGACTTCAAGCTTTCAAAGATCCATTATGGAAGCGAAAAAACAACAAGAATAAAATGAAGAGATTGTGGAGTTCACGGACGAGAAAGAGGATGAGAATGATGATGGTTCGAATGCATCGGAAGAAGAACATGAAGTTCCAACAATAAAGAGTCATCAATTGATAAAAAATTTCAGGTAAAAAAATGTTCTATTTGAAATTAATTGATTCAATAAAATAGTTGAGTAGAGTAGACTACTGCTCGATACAGTTGAATTGTGTCCGGCTCTACACTAGTACAAAAATATCCTTTAGATGCGACATTTTGTCGCATCCGAAGGCCAACAACCGCATCTCAATTGACTTTTGAATGCGACTTCGGATGCAAATATGTCGCATCCAAATAATCGTAGCTAAAACTATTGGATGCGACAAGTCGCATTTAATACTCTCCACCACCAGAAACAACAATTTTGACGCGACTACTCGCATCTAATATCTGCAAAAACAAAACATAAAAATTGGCGTTTATACGACATTTGGATGCGACTGTGTCGCATCGAAAGACATGCGCGCCAATAGTATCTGTTGCAACTAGTCATATCTAAACGTGTACCCCCAAAAAATAAATCAATGCAAAAAAATTAGTTCCTCGGCCTTTGGATGCGGCAATTGTTGGAAATTAGATAACGTTTAACCAATAGTATTATATAACATATTTGTATATGAAGGAATTATATAATAAGATCTAAATATATTAAAACACATTTTAACATATTAAACAACCTAGGCATTAAAAATTACTAACATGTCAATAAATATTTTATTCTAAACATGTTGTCAACAAATTGATCACACTAGCAACCTATAAATAAATTTATAATTTGCGTCGCAGATCCAATTCGTTAGAGGGACTTACAAGTGAGATTGTAAAAAACCTCGTGCGTTGCTAGCTATCGTTGGAATGCCACACCAAGAGTTCTCCGGATTGGAAGTCGAGGGTCGCCGGATTGGAAGCTATCCTGCCGGTCAGAATTGTGCCTGTGACACTGTGACTTCCTCCGGTGGAATTTGGCCACGAAACTTTGTAGGAACGTGAATGAGACCTAGAGGAAGATCCCTGTAAAATGGGACGACCTGATTGCAAGCGAGTCACTCGTGGTAGACTAGTCACACCTGAAGTTGGGCTGACCGGTTGGCTGTCTGGCCAGAAACGTGTTTGTGACGCTGTGGCTTCATCCGGAAGAATCTGACCGCGAAACTTTGCAGGAACATGGAAGAGACCTATGGCTAGGTGCTTGTAAAAGGGCTAGAGCAGAAACGTCGTGAGTCGCCTGTGGTGGCTCAGGAACTCCTGGGGTCCGGCGAGTGCTGTCCGGCCGGTCAAAAGGTTGAAATGCGCATCGTCGCGTTTCGCTCGATTTATTCATGTCTAGAGTGGATACCTGCGTGTACAAAGTCACTCAAACACCACAAGGAGAGTCAGATATAATTCTCTCAGGTTTTTGGGAGATCAAGAGGGTGGGCTCTTTGAGTAAACAACGAGAGCATGAGAACACTCAAGAATCAAGATCAAAAATCAAGAAACGTTTTCTTGATCGTTCTTTCTCTCTCTAAATTTCGCCCAAGCACTCAAGGGGGGAGGTATTGTCGAAATTCACATTCTCTTAGGGTTAATATTTCACAAAATCTCTTTTATATCTAAGAGAATGGGTTTCAGTTAGGTCAAAATTCAATTTTGGCCCGTTAGTCAAACTTAAGCCCAAAGATCCTTTAAATGAGTTTTAAAATAATTTCTCAGCCTAATTCTCTTAATTATGGCCGACCAAAATTATTCATTTTCTCCAAAAAAATATTTGATTTATTTCTATACTAATATTTAATTAATTTAGAACATCTCATTTATTTAATGACAAGTCATTAATTCTTTTCATACTATGCAAACAAGTACGAGACGAGAAAATATTTATTTTCATCTTTTATTTATTTGACTCATTAAATTATATTATTATCAATATAATAACTTAATACTATTCATTAATTAAATGTAATAATAAATAACCAATTATTTATTGAATTACTTAGAAAATAATTTTCTTAGTTTAAATCGTAATTTACATTCAATGAGAAAATCAATCGTTCTAGTTCAACTAATCTCGTCCGAGAGTCTATTACTGAGACCTTATGGACCCATATGAACGAAGCTTTAGAATAAAGATCAGACTTAAAAGCTCACAAACTTTTTCCGTCTTTTAATTCTTAATATTAATCGACTCCACTAAAGGACTAATATTGAAACTCTCTAAGTTCAAATGCGTACATTTTTTCGTTTGATGTGACAAAACTATTCTTCACACGATCCACGGAGTATTTTACGATATTACCCTTTAAAGCGTATGGAATATGTCTGATGTCCTCAACTTATTGAGGAGTCTTGGGAGACTGCCAGATCTTAACCTTTGATAACTTTCCTACATCATTCACAATGAGTAGTATGTCATCTACATATAGAACTAAGAAGACCACATTACCATCCTTTATCATCTTATAAATGCATGGCTCGTCTACTGACTTATCAAATCCGTAGCCTTTCATAGTCTTCTCGAATCTGATATTTCACGATCTAGATGCTTCCTTTAGTCCATAAATGGACTTCAGCAACTCACAAACCTTGCCATGTTGGTCTTTCTCCATTACCCGTCTGGTTGAGTCATATAAATGCGCTCGTCAACATTTTCATTCGGTAATGCAGTCCTGACATCCATCTACCAGATTTCATAATCTAGGCGAAAACAAAGGATAAAAGAGTACGGATAAACTTCAACATTGCGACTGGCGAGAAGGTATCTTCATAGTTGATACCTTCCTTTTGTTTGAAACCTTTCTCCACAAGTCGTGCCTTAAATGTCTCTACATTTTCATCAGGTCCTCTTTTCTTCTTGTAGATCCATTTACATCAAACAGGCTTAATGCCTTCAGGTAAATCTACAAGTTTCCAGACCTCGTTGACATACATCGAATGCATTTCAACGTTCATGGCGTCTTGCCATAGGTTTGCTTCGGAAATCTGCATCGCTTGGGAAAATGATACTGGATCATCTTCCTCCTTGTATACAATGGCAGTGAAAGTCTCTCCGACACCCATGTACCGATCAGGTTGTCGTACGATCCTGTTACTGCGACGAATCACAGGAGACTCTGGTTCCGAACGTGGTTCTTCCACTGTTGGTATAGGACTCGTCCTAGCTTGTGTAGTACCAGGTACTTCACTTAACATCTCCGTCAGCACAAGTCTGATTCTCAGTACAGAATTCTTTATATAGTCTGCTTCAAGAAATCTATCGTTCATGCTAACGAACGTTTTCTCATCAGGAGGACTATAGAAGATGTACCCTTTGTTTATTTAGAATATCCCACAATAAGGCATAATTCTGAGGGACTGGCCAGCTTGCTAGTCTTTTGTCTCAACACATGTGCTGGAAAACTTCAGATTCAGACGTGTTGTAAAATAGATTTTCTACCACTCCATTTCTCATAGGGAGTACCAGGAACCGTCTTCGGCGGAACATGGTTAAGAATATAAGCCGTTGTTTTCTAAGGCATATTCTTAGAACGAACCAGGAAGAGATGAGTAACTCATCATCGATCTCACCATACTTAACAAAGTTCGTTCCTTCTCTCTAACACACCGTGCGTCTGTGGTGTGCCAGGTGTTGTAAGTTGAGAATGAATGCCTTATCCTCTAATAAGGTCTTTGAACTCTCTAGACAAGTACTTTCCCACTCAATCCGATCAAAGGGTTTTGATTTGTTTCTCCGTTTGCTTTACAACCGAAACCAGATACTCTTTGAACATTTCAAAAGTATTGGATTTGTGTCGCATAAGAAAAACGTGACCAAATCTAGAGTAATCATCACAAGAGGTTACTAATATTCGTAACCTCCTCTTGCCTGGATGTTTATGTTGGAATTTAGTTAACAATTAACCTAATTAATTATGAAATATATCTATATATGGCGGAAATTCATAATTCAATTTAACATATTAAAAACGTTTTCTAACATATTCATAACCATGTCTTTAAATCTAAACTAGCATGTCAACAAATTTATGTACATATCAATAAATTCATTTAAGCATGCAAACGAACAATCTAAATAAATATAATCATTCTACAATACTATATCATTCCGATCCAATTCGTTTAAGAGACACTTACATATGGTTTGGATCTGCGAGAGCAAGTCTCGGTGTACGTCCAAGTGATCGGCTGATCCTCTACACCACGCGCGTCAAGGAGATCCTCAAATCCGTCGTGCCTTCGTTCCTCCAAAAATAGCCGTCCCAGTGGAGAGAAAAATCACTCAAACAACCACAAGTTGAGTCAATGATAATACTCAAGGGATTTTAGGAGACAAAGAGGGTGGGCTCTTTCGTGGGAACAAGGGAAGAAGGGGAAACTCAAAGAAAAAGAAGGCCTGCCGGGAAACAGTTTTCCTCTCTCTCTTTCCTTCTTAATTTCGGCCAAAACCTCTCAAGCATAAGGGGGAAGAGGTTTGGCTGAGTGTTGGTCGAAATTAGGCTAGGGTTACCAAAAAGAGAGCCTCCTTTTATATAAGAGAGAATGGGCTTAAGTTAGGTCAAAATCCAGTTAAGACCCATTAGTCAAACTTAAGCCCAAAACTCCTTTTAATGAGTTTAAACAATTTTTTCAGCCCATAAAACACTTATTATGGCCGGCTATATTGTCCTAATTATCTCCCAAATTTATTTGACTTATTTCTAAAATAATATTTAATTAATTTAGAACATCTCATTTATTTAATGACAAGTCATTAATTATTTTCATACTAATCAATGTAGTACGAAACGAGAAAATATTTATTTTCATCTTTTATTTATTTGAATCATCAAATTATATTATTATCAATATAATAACATAATATGATTTGTGAAATAAATGTAATAATAAATAACCAGTTATTTATTTAGTTACTTAGAAAATAATTTTCTTAGCGTAAATCACAATTTACGTTGAATGAGAAAATCAATCATTTCTTGTTCACCAAAATCTCGTCCGAGAGTCTATCATTGTGACCTTATGGACCCACATGAACGATGCTTTAGAATAAAGCTCGAACACAAAAGTTCACAAACTTTTTCCGGCTTTTAATTCTTAATATTAGTCGATTCCACTAAAGGACCAATATTGAACATCTCTAAGTTCATATGCGTTTATATTTCCGTTTGATGTGACAAAACTATTCTTCACACGGTCCACGGTGTATTTTATGATATTACCCTTTGTGTGTATCAGTAACTCAGAGGAATTTAAATTTACCGTTTTACCCCTGAGTTATTATTTCACTAACTCCTTTGTTGTTTGTGAATGAGAAAAACATAGAGTGAGATGTCTTTACATGTCACATGTTTTAATCAACGAATATTATATTCGATGAATATCAGGCCTGGTTTATTCATTCACACTCTCATAACAACGCATAGTGTGATACTAATGCATCAACGTTGTTTCAACATGAATTATGTATCTGTGAATCACATGATCCAATATAACAACGTTATGACACCAACCACCGGGCCAGATGCAACTATAACTTAGCCATTGCCCATTACCGATTGACAAATCAAATGTCATAAAGTGTCACATCGATTATGCATTCACTTCAAGATTTAAGTAAGTACCAAAATACCCCTCGTGTGTGATCTTGAAGTTTCGAGTGATTAAATGGTTTAATCTCGAGCTTCAGAGTATCACATGTCTTGTTCGATATCTTCTGTAAGATATCAAGAATGAAACACAGAGTCACAATTTTCTATATCACAAGATAAGATATCCTGCTTCATTCAAACAATCATTACTTAGAATCGATTGCACTATCGATCTTTAGATTGGAAACTAATATTTTAAACTAGTCACAAGAGGCTATCTTGTCCAGTCTGTACTTAGCACCATTTCGTCGATAACAGTTTCAGAGCGTAGCAAACATACATAAACACAAACTTAATCAAGAATGAATATTTAATTTTATTTAATGTTTCAGAAAAACAAAATACAAATGTATTTATAATGTATAATATCTCCGTTGTGGGCACCAATCCCAACAACAATGTCGCATCCAATACGTCTCCCGCCAAGGTATTGGATGCGACATTGTCACATCCAACGGTTAAATAATTTAAAAAAACAATTTCATTTGGAGTCTTCAAAGATGAAGAAGAATTGTTATTTGAGGATAAAGTTCTAATAACTTAAGACATGGATCAAAGTAGTTAAACTACCAAACCTTTTGAAATATGAAAGGTTGATCATAAGTAATTAACAAACTGATCATGATTGTTATATGGATGTTTGTTATAATCGATATTTTTGAGAATGATCGATACGTGTAGCTCCTAAACACGTGTCATGCATATAATCATTACTATTGAAGTACTAGACCTCATTATAACACAAGTAAATTGACCGAGTTAACTGTTTCTAAAACATTTAGAAACGACAAGCTCATTCCATTATATCTCAAACATACTTATTTGAAATAAGGTATGAGCTCGATGTTGAGGTTGTAGACATTGTCTTTAAAAGGACTAATAAATTAGACCCTAGACAATGTCGAAATTCCGAGAATAATAACGTGTTATAAACATTGTTTTTTCTTGAAATAGTGAGATACTTAATTATGTAAATATAGAAAATCGGTGAAGTCCTGTGTATATTGAATATGAACACGACAAACAAGGATGGACTCTAAAAATAATTAAGTAATGGAAAAGGGTCAATGAAGTTCTTATTAAAACACATTTAATAAATCACAATATAGTGAGTGGTGATGAGATCAAACATGCATGGTGCAACCTGCTTTGGCACTGAAAGAATGTACACCAAGATAGGGAGACTTGTTATACATAGTCTGGTGTATAATATGAAAGTATGCGAAGTGTTAATATGTTCTAAGTAAATTAATTTACTATGAACAAAGTGACTTGACCTTAAATAGGTAAGTCAAAGATCACTTGCAAGAATGCATGAACTAGAATCATACGAAATGGGACATATGTCTGATAGACATAAATGAAAGGGTAAAGAGTAAAATGATAATCTATATGATGGGAATCTCAATCCTGAGTCAAAGTCTGAACCGTCTACTAAGATGGTAAAGAATTAAATTGACTCGAGGGATCTTCTTTGGTTAAAGTGGGAGATTGTTAGGAATATTGCCCACTTGAAGATGACATATGAATAATTATTGAATTCGATAATTAGATTATTATATAAGCATTATATGATTAGTGGGTTGAGTTCTAAGTAATCAATTAGAATCAATAACAACTATCTTCCATAGCCTCAGTATTAAACTGAGTCACGTGCTGGGCACCTGAGTTCAGGCGGCGTGCCAAAACAAGGTCGATGACTGATATACGCCTGGAAAGTTATATCGAAAGTCATATATGTGGAACAAATGAGTGAAGTCTGATCACTATGTGGGAGCATTCTACACTTGTGGTAAGTGTACAACTTGGACAGGCCTCGGGGTAGATGTGTCATTTAAGGACCATTACGACGCACTAACCGAGACCACTATGATGGTCACAATGACACTTGATCTAAATCTTGAAATGGTCATGGACACTGAATCATGTCTCTGAGCTCTTTAACTCATTCGCTAAAAAGGCTTCATACTAATCACATCTTATGTCTTGGGAGTCTTCCCCTGGAAATCTTCTCAAAGCATGATTCGAGTGAGAAGTGATTTACAAATATGAAATCTAGCCTCCCTGAAAAGAGGTCAATGTTCACTCACCTAAGAGTTGATTCCAGAACCGATAGATTGCTAGCACTTTCGAAGTAATTTAACGTTCGAAATAATCTTTCGCTAGGGAAGCAACAATGCTTAGGGCTGATATGTATCAAGAGAAGTATAACATAATAAATTTACTTATCTTGGCACGGGTAGAACCTGGAGGATCTTGATCACGAACTGACTATATCAGTGGACACTCGTCACGTTGAGTAAATACAATTCTAGTATTAAAGAATGGTTCAGTCTTTGATTACACGGTGGAGTATTGATAAAGACTAGACGAATCGATGAAAAAGAGATAGGACTATATCGTTTTTTTCGTCGGGTTCATTAAGTTTCTACTACTAGGTCCATAGTCCCCGATTCGGCTCTGATAAAAGGCGGATAAGAACTTTCAAATAATAATGTTGTTCATTATTTAATCTCACTTGCTGTAATAGTGATTGACATCATTAATTCTGGAAAACGGGTATTCGCATAATTAAACAAATGTTTATAGCATAATTGTTTATTTATCGTTAGATCAAGTAAATAAATAATTAATTAGATTTTTGGGCTTGGGAATTTTGAATTGGGCTTGTCACATGGAGTTGGCCGATTTCCCTAGGGGTGTTAACCACTTTGGCCGACTTCCCTCCTAGGTTTTCTCTCTTTTGTTATGCCAAAGGAGAGAAATTCTCAACCATAGATATTGATCTGATGGATGAGAGAGAGTGTAGATTCAGTGTTGAGATCTAATGGCCCATATTAAATCCAAAGGAGTGAATATCTCTAGAAGGAGAGAATATCCCAACAGAAAGGAGAGAAATATCTCAGGGGCTATCTCCCTACCAAGGCTATAAATAGGGACACAAGGGGAGGAAATTTCAATCTCATTCTCTCACAGAATACTCGGCCTCTCTCTCTCTCTCTCTCTCTCTCTCTCTCTCTCTCTCTCTCTCTCTAAGTGGCCGAATTTCTCTTCTCCTTTTCCCCCAAAATTGCTAATTCCAATCCTAAATAATAGGAGCGAGATCCCGAAACACTCTGGTTTCGAAATCCAAATGAGATATCGATTGTGCCCATTCATCGTTCTTATTCGTCTTGGAAATTACGTTCGAAAGACTACGGTATCATCATTGAGTACTGTATTCAAAGGAAGGACGAAACAGAGTCGATTCATAAGAAGGAAGAAACAAAGCGCGCGTTGGATCGGGGCGTTCTGTAGCTGATCCCAAACCCCTAAGTTTTCTATAAATTTATTCTATAATATCGGTTGCTGAATTGCATTCATAATTGTATTAAATTAATAAATCTAGATTTTGTTTGCAATCATCATTTTAATTCGTTATTGTGAGCGCAATTAATCTTTTCCGCATTTTATCTGATTGCTAAGGTGAATGGATCACCAACGAGCAGTTTCATAGCGATTGTTCGTGTTTGGTACGCGTGTGATAAACCAAACAAGTGGTATCGTAGCGATTGTTTGTGACCGATATGCGCGTAATTCACCAACAATAGATGCGACAAAGTCACATCAGATAACCCAAAACTAAAATTCGTGCCACGTCAATTAAAAATCGTGGATGTGAGGAGATTAAGCCCGCCCAAATGTTTTGGGACTTTTAGATGCGACAAAGTCGCATCTATTGATCAAAAAGTAAAAAAAATGAAATTTCCACGTCAGATAAACAAGGCGAGAGAGAGGAAGTTGGCCTTCCAAAGATTTTGGGACCTACGGATGCGACGTTGTCGCATCTAATAACCCTTTTAGAATTATGGATGCGACTAAGTCGAATCGAAAGGTGTTTCGAAGACAAAAATCACGAAATACTCATTCTCCTAGTTGGTAGATTAAAATGAAATAATAAATATTTTATGATTCTACTGAGGTCTACTGACCGTTAGAGCTACATACACTACCGATCATTAGAGATAATTTATTGGTCGGTAGATTAATGTTTCTACTAGTTCTACTAGTTATATTAGGTTTATTTAAATGACATTTCAGATTATATATTAGTGAAATATTTAATAATAGTTAGTGAGTATTTAATTAGTTTAATCTATCATAACGAAATTATTAAATTAAAATTAGTTACATCTCTAATAACAAAGTCACATAGTCAAATTATATATTAGTGAACAATTCTTTATATGATATGTTGAATGAATTAGTGAATATTTATTTAGTTTAATCTACTATAGCAAAATTATTAAATTAGTTACCTCTCTAATAACAAAGTCACATAGTCAAATTATATATTAGTGTACAATTTCTTATATTTCTTATATGATATGTTGAATGAATTAGTGAGTATTTAATTAATTTAATATACTATAGCAAAATTATAAAATTACAATTAGTTACATCTCTAATAACAAAGTCACATAGTCAAATTATATATTAGTGAAAAATTCCTTATATGATATGTTAAATGAAATATTTAATACGAATTAGTGAATATTTAATTAGTTTAATATACTATAACAAAATTATTAAATTACAATTAGTTACATATCTAATAACAAAGTCACATAGTCAAATTATATAGCGAAATAGCTCAAACTACCACTTTTTTCTCAGTTTCTCATAATCCACCAAAATCTATTTTTTTTCCCAAAATAAAAGTATTTTCACTTGAAAAGACCATTTGGCCTTTGAAAATATAAATTTACACAAATGCCCTACACTACACTATCGGTAGAAATAAATAAAATTAAATTGAAAAAATTAAAATTTGTAGCGGTAAAATAGTTTTTAACTTTTTTAGTTTAATTTTTGTTTTAAAAAATAGATAATAACCGGTTATTATAGATATGAAATAAAATGTAAAAATAATTGTTTTAGGAGTATTTTGAGAAAAAATTAATTTTAGTGGATTTTTGGAAAACTAAGTACAAATGGTGGTACTTTGAGCAATTCCTCAATTATATATTAGTGAACAATTCCTTGCATGATATGTTAAATGAAATATTTAATAAAAATAAGTGAGTATTTAATTAGTTTAATCAATAACAAAGTTATTAAAGTATAAGTATAATTAGTGACATAGTCACATCTCTAATATGTTGTGACATGCATTACAACTGTGTGACATACATTATAACTTTATGACATTGCATTATATGTTTAATTATATTTAGTGAGTAAATAATTGGAAAAGATATACTTAATTATTATTAGTGAGTAAATAATTAATATTACTCTACAAAAACAAAGTTGTATAAACTATAATTAATAAGTAGTATATGATTCTACTCATCAGTAGATTTGCTCTAATGACTGTTAGAGATACATATTCTATCGATCATTAGAGCTTCTCTACTGATCAGTAGCGTTATGATATGTTGTAACGCAATCTGTTTTCAGTTTTATCTACTGAAGAGTAGATTTGCTCTACTGACTGTTAGAGCTACATAGTCTACCGTTCATTAGAGTTTCTCTACTAGTTAGTAGAGCTATAATTTGTTGTAACACAATATTTTTTCAGTTTTATCTACTGAAGAGTAGATTTACTCTACTGACCGTTAGACCTACATAGTCTACTGATCATTAGAGTTTCTCTACTACTTAGTAGAGTTATAATTTGTTGCAACAATAGAATCATAATTTAATGTCATTGTATACTAAATATCGATGATGTTACAATAATTATGACAATTCAAAATTGATACATTTAGATATGTTTTTTTAATGCTTTTTCATTGTTTTTTTTTTATTACATTCAAATCTTGAAATATAAAATGTCAATGAATTGCTTTGTTTACACTAAAATACAGAACTTTTGGATTTGAGTTTTTCAGTCGAAATGTTGTTTTCATTGTCAAAATGTCGCCGAAACAGTAAATGGTTGATGGAAATTTGCTTCGTTTTGTTCGCGCGTTTACACTCCGGGTTGAAAGAGACCGGGTTTTGGGGGAGAAGCGTGTTTTTTGTTTTTATTTTTAATAAAAAGAACAAGTGTATTCTTTTAGAAGGAAATATTATTTGGTTTTAGAGAGGTGTTCACCTAAAAACGTAACTTTTAAGGAACAAAGCAAAGTTGTTTTTAAGGTAGTAACCAAAATTACCCCATGAAGTATGAGCTTAATGAGTGGGTTTATAAATCTCTTGGACACCCTCTCCTTAATAGCTAACTTTTGGGGATGAATTCTACTCAAGAGGTTGTATCACAATGATCCTATAAAACTACAGATATCTAATATCACAAGATAGAGAGATGCCTTGGGCACAACTAGTTTTTGTTTGGTCTAAGTCGGGTTAGTGATGAAGTCGTTAGGTAGCTTTCTACGAATCAATGAAATTTCTTCTATGAAATAAAAGGAATTTATTTCACTGCGTTCGATACGTCATTATCTCACTTGCTCTACGAGCATCTTCGATGCGTCATTCAAGTCTATCGATTGGTGCCTCTCGTACAAGCCTCGTATGAGGATCTTATCTTCGATACCTGCTATGAATCTATGCAGGCTTCCAAAAATGAGACCACATTGTTATTACAGCTATTTTCTTGATACAATGAAAGTAATACCATCAAGAGAACTAATACCAGAAAGAAGGGAATTGCATCCCCGTTCAGCAGTCGAATCTGGGCCGATCATTGGCATAACTCAGTCACATCAGTCTTTACTCGGCAGAGTCTTGAGCCTAAAAACTCTTATGCAGGGCATTCAGTATCTGTCTATTTTGGCCGCTTCATTTACTAGACTTGGCTGATGGATAATTCTCTTGAGAAACAGATAAACAATCTTGATGTAATCACAAACAAAGGCCTACTATTATTATTATTATTATCCAAAGCAAGGATTGCATCACATGTTCGATTTAGGTTGATCACCAAGCGAAGTCGATGAAGCAACGAAATCGGAAATGACTTTGTACACGGCGCCGGCCTTGACGGAATCGTAGAGGTCAACGCCGTGGTAGCCGCCTTCCTCGAAATGGACCGCCACGTGGACGCCTTTCTCCCTCAGCATTTCCACGAACCTCTTTTGCCGATCCACAAGCGGATCGCCTCCGTACCCAATCACGAGACACCTCGGAAGTCGCCGGATCAAACCCTCCTCCTCCGTCTCCACCATCGGGTTGCAGTACACGTGGTCCCGATCGGCCCCCTCCGGCAAGGCCAGCCACCACAACAGATCATTCGCCCCCAGCGGGATGATCTTATCACCTGTTGGATATAATGCCACTCAACTTGACAAGAAAAAAAGAAAAGCTCATACTCTTTTCTTCTTATTTTCCAACGTCACCTTCAGACCTCGCCTCCGACTCCGTCCTCTCTTCGCCGCCGAAGTAGGGCTGGTTCATCACGACTCCCTCGACCTTCACCGCCGGAGACGCGCGGAGGGCGGTGCGGTAGGCGATGTTGCCTCCGGCGCTGGTCCCGACGAGGAAGCAGCGTTGGAGGGAGGTCCCGCGCAGAAAAGGATCGTCGGAGGAGGAGAGCCAACGGAGGGCGGCGAGGGCGTCGTGGTAGGCCGCGGGGAGGCGGTGCTCCGGCGCGTGGCGGTACTCGACGGACACCACCACGGCCGGGAGGCGGACCGTAAGTGCGGCGCACGCGTCGTGGAAGGGCGATGACGTGGCGCTGAAGAGCACGAAGCCGCCGCCGTGGAAGTATACCAGGACGGGAAGGGGATCTCGGCTTTGGACACGTGGCCTGAAGATGCGTAGGAATGTTTTGTTGGCGGAGTCGAGAGGGACGTCTTTGGTGAGGTACGATGCGGTGGAGGACGACGGAGGGACCGTCAGAATCCGGGGCCGCCGGGTCAGGGTTCCGTCGGGGTTGGGGGTGATCCCGAGGAACCTGTGCGGGTCCAGGATTTTCCGTGGTGGTTCTCGAGAAGAATGATCCGCCATGAATAGTCAAATGTTTTAGGGATTGTTTTCTTTGTAAAGTTTCGGATATCTCAAAAAAAGCCTAGTTTGTAAAAACAGTTTAACAAAAATTATATATATAAAGGAAACCTAAAAAACATTAATCAAAGACAAATTTTATTATTCATTTTATTATTAATTGTAAAGTTATTTATTTAACTAAATAATTGCTTAAAATTACAAATTGTACTATTGAAATAAACACCCTTTAATTTTTTTTTTATTTTTTTTATTTTGAATTTTTATGTTAGTTTTTATTTAAGAAAATAACAACCCCTATTATGAAATTAAAAGAATATGAAAATATCATGCTCCGAATAGGAGAAAATTTATTATAATAATTTTTAATTTCTTATTGAATATATAAGTATTAATTTCAATAATTGTGTTCAAAGTTTTATAAATAATAATATATCTGATATATAATAATCGTGATATTTACACACTTTAAATAGCGGACATTATCAAGTATATAGTTAAATTTGACTATATCTATGACATAAAAAAAAGCAATACCAATTAATTTTAGAATTTGTGTTTCATTTCTTATAAAAAAATTGAATGAACGCCACAAAATTTTAAAGGTGTGTAATAATTATTTCTAATTTTAGCAGATTTAATTTTGATCTTTTGTTTATTTATATGATATGACATTGATGTAACTCAACATGAACATAATTTATATTAATAATTAACAATATGAAAAAAAAATTGTGTGATTTTTGTTATTGCGTCATCTTTTTCATCAAATAAATATTACAATTATTTTACAATTTCAAATAAAATACATTAACCAATCCGCAGCGAATCGCGGATATTTTTATTTAACCACATAATTACTTAAAATTACAAATTATACCATTAGAATAAACACCCTTTAATTTTATGTTTTCTTTTTCCTATTTTTGTTCTAATATGCTATTTTTTTATTTCATAAAACAACAACCCTTATTAGGGGATTAAAAAAATTTGAGAATATCATGCTCCGAATAATGAGAAAATTTATGATCATGATTTTTATTTGTTAATGAATATATAATTATTTAATTTCAATAAATATATTCAAAATTTATAAATAATAATAGTGATATGTACACAATTTAAATAACAGACATTATCATGCGGGATACATTAATAATTTCAAATAAGATACATTAAACACTCCGTAGCGACATGCGACTATTTTTGTTTGTATAGTTGATAAACATAATGTGCTTGAAATTAATAGAATTTGAAGAAGTAAATTAACTAACTCTATAGTTAACTAATCTAACTGCATCCAGGTAGATTATTTTTAATGGTAATTTTGATGTATAGTCGTGTAAATTATGTGAAATTTGGATATATTAAGATTTCGTTAATAGATTGAAAATACACAGACAAAATCGTTTATAAAAACTTGTAGACAAAAATATCTCAAATAATATTTTCAATATGTAAAAAAATTAAGAATATTTTAGAGTGTTTACGATATGTAAACGAATATGTCTGAGTACTTCAATCCGTTACGAAATTTTGATATATTTAAAATGAAAACGTTTTATAAGTACAAAAAACTGATTTTCTTTTAAAGAAAAATAAATGTTTAATTTGTTGTCCAGATTGCCCACTTAAATTGACTTTTTGGTTTTTCAAGTATCTAAGTTAAATGGAATAAAAAAATAATTGCTTTAAATCCGAAATCAATTTACTTTTTAAAGGCCAGTGGTTTTAAACATATTTTCAAAACTAAAAAAATTCGAACCAGGAAAATATGAGTTTAAGGGAATATAAATGAAAAGAAAGTGAGGATTATCAATTATTAATTTTTGTATTAATATAATGTAAGTAAGATTACAATGCTAGATAAAAATAGAGATGGATGATGATATATTTTCTTTTAAAGAGGGATGGATGATGATATTTATTGTACCACAATCACTATATTACTTTCATGTGTATAATAAATTGTATTCAGAAAGGCTCTTCAATGCAATAACTACTTCTCTAGGTAGATGTATGTTTCTAGTCAGCAAAAAACTGAAGGAGCAATTTAGAGCCGAATTCGTCACAAATGATTGTTGTAAAATATGCGGTCGCTGAGCGTATGCACCGCTCAAATTTTCTGAGGTACGAGTTATCGTTCTCATGAGTACTTAATATTAAATATAAGTTAAATTAATAGTTATAATTTAAATAAAAGAAATATAATACGTGAAAATGATGATTTATAAACTTAAACACAATTATTAAAACAAAAAAAAAATTATAAATGAATGTGATAAATTGTGGGTTTCGGTTTCACTTTTTTATCATATTGTCGGAATTTTTAAATATGAAAATTTATCATTTATATAACAATGCTAATCGTATTCACGTATAGTCTTGATCAATAATTCACCGTGTAATATAAGACTGAAACCTTCTTTAATACTAACATTATATTTACTCATCGTAACGAGTGTCCACTGATATAGTTAGTTCGTGATAAAGATTCTTTGGGTTCAACCCGTGTAAAGAGAAGTCAATTATTCTGTTATACTTCTCTTGATACATATCAACCATAAGCATTGTTATTTCTCTAGAGAAATATTCTTCAGAACGTTACTTGCTTCAAAAGTGCGGGCAATCTATCGATTCTAGAATCAACCCTTAGGTGAGCAAACACTAACCTTCTTTCAGGAAGGCTGAATTATGTATCTGTAAATCACTTTCCATTCGAATTATATTCTAAGAAAACTCTTAAGACATAAGTTGTAATTAGCATGAGTAACCTTTTAGCGAATGAGTCAATGCATTCAATAACATAACCTAGTGTATATGATCACGTCGAGATTTAGATCAAGTTTCACTGTAATCATCATAGTGGCTTTGGTTAGTGTGTCGTAACGGTCCTTAAACGACACATTTACACCAATACTTGTACAAGTCGTACACTCACCACAAGTGTAAAATGCTCCCACATAGTGATCAGAGTTCCACATATATGACTTTATATAGTTTCCAAGCGTATATCAGTCATCGACCTTTGTTTAGCACACCACCTGAACTCGGGAGCCCAACACACTACTCAATTTACTACAGAGGCTACATATGATGAATGTTTAATAAATCTCATTAAATAAGAAATAACCCTTTCAATTCAAATAGATAATGAATTACAAACTTTATTTCATTAATAAATTCAACGAAAATTTACATAAGTATCTTCTCGTGGGTAAGAATTTCTAACAAAGACCTGTTCGAGTTCAAAGCTTGCGATTCTTGCCACGGCGATTCCATGAAATCCCAAACAAGAGCCAAGTGATAAGACTTAAATGTCTTCCAGCTTTGTGGAATTCGAACCAGAGCTACCAAAATCACGAAATGAAGAACAAAGTGATTTCATCGACGGCGGTGGAGTCAAATTGATTTCATCAACGGTCCAATTCCCGATCACGACGTGGCCAAAGTTCGACAACGTGGGACGGTCCCACATGACGAGGACTCGGATCTCGCTCCACGTAACATTCTCTCATCCGTACGACGAAGCTTGAGTTATGAAACCGATGGGTAGGTTTTCAAATTCCGGACCCATCTCTCCCCACCAGAGCACATCAGAGCCCGAACATGTCGAAGTCAGTGACCTCAAACAAACAATGTCGACCACCACAAGCGAGACTCTAAGTTGGTGCTGAACCATCTTAAACTCCGAACCGAAACCCACTTTCTGGTGGGTCAGGTAACTCGAACTCGGATCCGCATCGAAAACAACGGAGGCGAGAACGAAGATTATGTACGATACCGAATAAGAGATAAAAGTTAAATAAAAAATACAAGATAATACAAAATAGTGGAAAAAATAAATAAAAACATCTAAATTCAATTTATGCGCTACACGTGACACTCTTCAAAAATTTGATGAAAATATTTTGAATGGTGCGAACAAAAAAAAAATGCTTTGGATATTTTGATTTTGACACCATTTTTTGTCATTGAATATAAACGTGTATTAAAATTGAATATTTTTTACGTGCTTACCTCTTATAAAAATATATATTATATATTAAGTAGAACTTCCGATAATAAAAAAGGTGTTAAGTCTACAACCAAAGTCTGCCGACGGTAGAACCTATTATATATAAAATAATACATTTAAATATTTGAATCATAATAAATCAGTATTACTTTAATGTCTTTTCGGTCATTAAATTTTTCAGAATAGCAGTACTCCTATAATTTGTACTATCTACCGAGAAATCCTATTAAATTTATTCTTCTTTTTTCGTGTTAAAATTTCGTCTAAATACGTTTTTAAAAATTAAGCGGGTAACTATTAAAATTGACTTGTCGTTTTCTACCTATCATACATTCTATGTTATTTTTGTATTTTTTTTATAAAACTCTTAAAAGCAACTAGTCGCGTCTAATTTTTAGAAGCGACTTTGTAATCGAATAATTTTTAGAAACGAATAATTAGAAGCGAATTTTTGTTATTTAGAAAACAATTTTTTTGTTTAGCTTTTATATTCATGTTAAAATTTCAGTCAAATTTTAATAAACTTTTTAAATTTTTAATTAAAAAACGGCCCGTTCAGCAGTAATAATATTTTTACATGCTGAGTGAAAGTTGAGCATGTTCTTTTAATTATTAATTAACATTTCAAGTCTTAATGTAACTTGGACTAAAATTGTAAAAATAATTTTCAAATGATAAATTAGTTTTATCTCATCTAAGTTCATGAGAAATTGTTATTTTGGTGTAAAAAATAGGAAAAAATGTATCAGTTTGTAGTAAGTTGGAAAACATCTCAAATTATGTTAATTATATGGATCTATTTCTATTAATTTAAAATTATGTTAAAATTTCAGCCAAATAATCTAAATTAGTAGGAAAACTCTTATGATAACTAAAATATCCTAGAGATAATATCAAACCCTAGAAAAAGCTACTATGTTTGGGACATTATGTGCATGTACGTACAACATGGTCATAATTAATACACGTGAAGACTCATGGAAAAACAACAAACCGAATCTCCAGTCATATAAAAGTGCCTAATTCATGGCGAATCCTTCTTCTCCACCGCGGAAAACGCTTCTCTCTTACAAATTGGTCGGAGTCATTATTCACCCAGACAGAACCCTGACCCGGCGGCCCTGGATTCCGACGGTCCCTCCGTCGTCCTCCACCACGTCGTACCTCACCAAAGACGTCCCTCTCGACTCCAAAAACAACACATTCCTCCGTATCTTCAGGTCATGTATCCTCAAACACCACTGCCGTGATCCTCTTCCAGTCATCATGTACTTCCACGACGGCGGATTCGTGTTCTTCAGCGCCGCTTCTCCGCCCTTCCACGGCGCGTTCTTGCTTCAGTGTCACGAGACACGCCTTGATCAACAAAACTCTACGATGAGTTTAGACATTACTCATGCTTCAGCTAACTTTGCTGAGCACAGATCTCGTGGACATGGATATCAGCAAGGGCAAGGTCGAGGTCGAAATGCTAGAGGTAACATAGGTCGTGGTGCAAGAGGTAATCGGTCTGTGGCGTGTCAGATCTGTACGAGAACCGCTCACTTGGCCCCAGCCTGTTGGTTTCGTTTTGACCAAAACTTTCAAGTACTTAGGAATCCTGTGTTGGCATTTATGCCCACAAAGGAGATTTTTGATATTAAATACTTTTGTATTTGTTTTGCTTTGAAATTAAATAAAGATTGAATATCCATTCTTATTTAAGATTGTGTTTACGCATTTATGTTTACGCTCTGAAACTGTCATCAACGAAAGAAGTGCTAAGTACAGACTTGACAAGATACCTTCTTATGACTAGTTTAAATAATAGTTCGCAATCTAAAGATCGATTGGGCAATCGATTTCTAGAAATGATTGTTAGAATGAATTAAACGATATCTTATCTTGTGATATGGAGAGTTGTGACTCTGTAATTCATTCTTGATATCTTAATGAAGATATTGAACAAGACCAGTGAAGTTTTGAAGTTCGAGATAAAACCGTTTCATCACTCGAAACCTCAAACTCACATACGAGGGGTATTTTAGTAATTACCTAAATCCTGAAGTGAGTACATGTATTATTGTAACACTTTATTGTTAGTACAGTTTGGCCTTGGTGCTTCGTCAAAACCTTGATGTCCCTCCAGTTGTCTCTTGCTGCTCAGAAGTCTTTGTCCCTGTCATCTTGTACCTTTTTCTCAGTTGCTTTTTGGCGCTAGTCTATCATCCGCTGGTTCTTTGGTTACCTTGGGCTTTTGGCATGACACTGGAGTATATAAACCCTCTCTCGCATTCTTTAGGGTTTATGCATATTTTCTAAAGACGCCGCCCTAGCAAGTTCAACCTTTTGCTTTTCTTCTTGCGTCTTCTTGTTCTCGGAATAGCTTTAAGAAGGAAAAGCTTTTCTGTAAGTGCATCTTTTATTTACCTTCCTTGTTGTAAACATTATCAAGGACGTGTTCCTAACTAGTGTGACTAAGTGAGAAGTGCTCACTCTAAGGGGGAGCCTTAGGTAGATTCACTTTGAGAGATAGGAAGTGTTAGGTCAAAGAATCCGTGATCTCTTTGTGTAACCTTTGTAACTTTGCTCTTTCATTATAAAGTAATCTAAGTCACCGAGATAAGCTATCCCCCCAGATGTAGGCAGTTGCCGAACTGGGTTAACAACGTGTTTGTGTCTTTTACAGTACAATATTCGTGTTGTAATCTTGTGTGGCAGGAACATCTTACGTAACATCTCAACCGATCACAAGATTCCTCTATTTCATTTGGTATCAGAGCAGGAGCCCTAAGCTACTGGGTTTTTCGATCTTGTCTGGTTGGCTGTCTTTTGTTCTCTAATGGATACATTCAGAGAAGGTGGCTCTGTTAGTCGGGCGCCGCTACTTGACGGGCAAAACTATCCCTACTGGAAAGCTCGTATGGGTGCTTTCATAAAGTCTATTGATCAAAAAACTTGGAAATCTGTTGTTGTGGGATGGAGTACTCCCAAGAGACTTCTTGCTGATGGAATTACTGTTGAAGATGTCCCTGCTCTTGAATGGTCTGCTATTGATGATGAAGCCTCTCTCTCAAACTCCAAGGCTCTAAATGCTATTTACAATGGAGTTGACAAAAATGTATTTCGGTTAATCAACACTTGCAAAAGTGCAAAGGAGGCTTGGGACATTCTTGAAACCACTTATGAAGGAACATATAAAGTAAAGAACTCTCGCTTACAACTTCTCACTGCCAAGTTTGAAAGTCTGAAAATGGCAGAAGATGAATCAATCAATGATTTTTATGTTCGTGTTCGAGATCTCTCTAATGAATCTCATTCTCTGGGTGAACCTATGGGTGACGCAAAAATTGTTAAGAAGATTCTCAGGTCCCTGCCTGAAAGATTCAGAATCAAGGTCACTACTATTGATGAAGTTCATGACACCTCTTCCATGAGAGGTGATGAGCTCATTGGATCCCTTCTCACCTATTAAATGTCTCTGACAAGTAACTCTGTCTCAAAATCTCGTAACCTGGCGTTGAATTCGACCGGCCCGAATTTTTCCTCTTCCAGAAGTGATGAGATTTCAGAATCATATGAAGACTCTCTGGCTCTCTTGGCTAAGAATTTTGGTAGATTTATGAAAAGGTTTGACAAGAAACCTATCACAACTGGAAACTACAAAACTAAGTCATCTCAAAACTTCAGGCCAAACTCTCAACCTCGGCGGTTCAATCAAGATCGTGTATCGGGTCAAGCAGCAAAAGGAAAAGGCATCCAATGTCATGAATGCGAAGGTTTTGGAAATATCCAATCTGAATGCCCTAACTTCATCAGGCGTCAACAAAAGAGCTACAATTCCACTTTATCAGATGATGACCAGAGCATCAAGTCCGGTGATGACGATGAGACTGATTATGGAACAAACAATTTTCTTGCTTTTGTGAGTCAATGTACTTCCTCTTCTGAAGAAAATATAGAGCTCTCTAGCTCTTTCTGGTCTTGCTGGATCAGATTTTGATAGCCCAACTGGTCTCCCTGACGAAAACTCCAGCATCTCTGATGACTTCCTTGCTCATATATTTGATGTACTGTCATCTCACAAACTCTCAGACTCTATGTCTATCTTTCGTGATAACGACAAGATCAGTGACAACATCCTCATTGAAGCTTACAAGACCTTGTTTGTAAAGTGGTCAGATGAATCTAATGCTGTTGTTGTTCAGGCAGATAAAATTGCTGAACTTGAATAGTCTCATGCGGATTTTCTTTCTCAACTTCAAGAATTTCAAGCTGACTCTCCTGTTTCTGTCAAGGAAATGATCACGTCTCTTCTGGATGAGAAAACTCATCTGCTGGAAATCATCCGTGTTCTGAAGCTTGATGTTGGTCGTCTCTCTCAAGATGTTACACGACTTTCTCAGTCTGTTGATGCTCATCCTGGTACTGGGATCCTCAATGATCTTTTGAGAAGTGGAAAGTCCTCTGTTGACAAGTCTGGTTTAGGTTTTATGAGAGACTCAACTCCTCGTTCTCAACCTCGTTTTGTGTCAGCCTGCTCAAATTTGAACAAGGTTAATTCATCTACATCTCCCAGCTCACTAGGTGTCTCAACCGTACCTGTTAACAAAGCAACCTCTACTCGAGCATATAGAGCTAAATCTGTGCACCATAAATGGATTTGCCATTTCTGTGGAAGGAAAGGTCATATTCGCCCTTTTTGCTTCAAATTGTTTGGTCGTACTCCCTATCTCACTGGGCAACGTTTTCCTCAAGGAGGATTACAACATTCTGTGCCTCATCAGAAAATTGACTGTTCTTCTCATCGACACTGGCGTGTAAAGGATTCTCATACAGCTGCTGTAGCCTACACCTCTCTAAAGGCTTCTTCTCGAGATGATTGGTACTTTGATAGTGGTTGCTCTCGCCACATGACTGGTGTCTCTGACTTCCTTGCAAATGTGCAGCCCTGCACCAAAGGCAGTGTCACTTTTGGTGGCGGTTCTACAGGATCTGTGATTGGTCGTGGAACACTTGACGTGTCAGGTTGTCCTCCTCTTGACAATATTCTTCTGGTTGATGGTTTAAAAGCAAATCTAATCAGCATCAGTCAACTCTGCGATAACGATCTTACAGTTACTTTCACCAAGACGGGTTGCTCAGTTCTTAATCCTGCAAATCTGGAAATCATGCAGGGCACTCGGTCCTCTGATAACTGCTATATGTGGTCTTCCTTTTCAAAGTGTCTCCTGAGTACTAATGACACTTCCTCTCTATGGCATCGTCGTCTTGGTCACTTAATTGCGCGTAGCATAAGTAAACTCATCTCTCAGGATGCGGTAATTGGCCGCCCTTCTACTTTCTCCTCCGAACTTGGAATATGTGGTGAGTGTCAAATTGGAAAACAGACTCGTGTTCCCCATAAGAAAGTTGATTTCATCACGACCTCGTCGGTTCTTGAACTTCTTCACATAGATCTCATGGGTCCGATGCAAGTTGAAAGCATTGGAGGAAAGAAGTATATTTTGGTGATTGTGGATGATTTCTCAAGATACACATGGGTTGAATTTCTCCGAGAAAAGTCTGATGCTTTTCCTACCTTTCATGCTCTTGCTCTTCGGTTGCAACGGTCTCGATCTGAGAAAATTACTCGAATTCGAACTGATCATGGTCGTGAGTTTGAAAATGCCGATTTCTTTGATTTCTGTGTTTCTGAGGGCATATCCCATGAATTCTCTGCACCCATCACCCCGCAATCGAATGGAATAGTTGAGAGAAAAAAATCGTACTATCCAGGAGATGGCTCGTGTTATGCTTCATGCAAACGACGTCTCCTATCGTTTTTGGGCTGAGGTTGTCAACACCGCATGCCATATTCATAATCGTGTGTCCCTTCGACCTGGAACTTCGTTCACGAATTATGAGATCTGGAGGGGGAGAAAGCCAAATGTTAAGTATTTTCATGTGTTCGGGTCTGTGTGTTTCATCTTGGCTGACAGAGAGCCTAAGAAGAAACTTGACCCTCGTAGTGATGAAGGTTTTTTTTTTTCTGGGATACTCCTCTACAAGTCGTGCTTACAGAGTATTTAACAACAGAACTCAAGTTGTCATGGAATCTATGAATGTGAAGTTCAGTGATGAAGCCTCACCACACTCTACTTCCTTGACTGATGAAGTTCTCCTGGTTTCTCCTGATCCTCTGATGTCGGATGTCTCTCCTGATGTCACTAACAGCGAGTCTGTGTCCTCTCCAAATCATGTGAATTCTTCTTCTCTTGTCCCGAAGACTCCTTCGTCCAGAGTTACTTTAAATCATCCCAAGGATGCCATTATTGGTGATCTTCATCAAGGTGTTATCACCCGCATGAAAGACCCTGTCAACTACCTGGAACTAATTGGAAATGTATGTTTTACATCTCGGATTGAGCCAAAAAATGTTTCTGAAGCCATTCTTGATGAGTTCTGGGTGGCTGCGATGCAAGAGGAACTTTCTCAATTTGAAAGGAACGATGTGTGGGTGCTGGTCCCACGCCCATCTGCGAATGTCATAGGAACAAAATGGATTTTCAAAAATAAATCCGATGCTCTAGGTAATGTGACTAGAAACAAAGCTCGTCTTGTGGCTCAAGGCTATTCTCAAATTGAAGGTGTTGATTTTGATGAAACCTTCGCCCCAGTTGCTCTTCTGGAGGCAATTCGTCTCCTCTTAGGTATTGCTTGCCTAAAGAAGTTTAAATTGTTTCAAATGGACGTAAAAAGTGCATTTCTCAATGGTGTCATAAATGAAGAAGTCTTTGTTGAACAACCGAAGGGTTTTGTTGATCCTCTTTTTCCGAATCATGTGTTCAGACTTAACAAAGCTCTATATGGTCTGAAACAAGTACCCAGGGTTTGGTATGAGCGCTTGGCTGTTTATCTGATATCTCAAGGGTACTCACGGGGTATCAAGGATCAGACTCTATTCAGCAAAAATTCTGGATCGAGCATGATATTTTCTCAGGTGTATGTGGATGACATTGTGTTTGGGGGGATGTCCACTTCTCTTGTTGACGACTTTATTGAAAAAATGCAATCTGAATTCGAGATGAGTATGGTAGGTGAATTGTCGTTCTTCTTGGGATTTCAAATCAACCAACGTCATGATGGAATCTTTCTGTCGCAAAGCAAGTATGCTCGGGAATTGGTTAAGAAATTTGGTCTTGAATCTGGAAAACCCAAGAGAACTCCTGCATCATCTTTTGTGAAATTATCCAAAGATGACTTATCTAACCTAGTGGACACCAAGACTTACAGAAGCATGATTGGGAGTCTCCTCTATCTAACAGCTAGCAGGCCTGACATTGCTTTCTCCATAGGAGTGAGTGCCAGGTACCAATCACATCCCACTGAAAATCATCTGAGTTATGTTAAGAGAATCATTAAATATGTTCATGGTACTCTTGACTATGGGATCTTCTATTCTAATGATACTAATTATCATCTTGCGGGATTCTCCGATGCCGACTGGGCTGGTAACATTGATGATCGAAAGAGTACGCCAGGAGGGTGTTTCTTTCTTGGCAACAATCTCATCTCATGGTTCAGTAAGAAGCAGAACTGTGTCTCTCGCTCAACTGCAGAAGCATAATACATTGCAGCTGGTGCTGCATGTACTGAATTGGTTTACCTTAAGTGTATGCTTGAAGAATACGGTATCTCTCAGGATGTCATTACTCTTTTCTGTGACAACACTAGTGCTATCAACATTGCAAAAAACCCTGTTCTGCACAGTAAAACCAAACACATAGAGATCCGTCACCACTTTATTCGCGATCTTGTTGAGTACAAGATTCTTTCACTCGAGCATGTTGTATCCGAGAATCAGCTTGCTGACATTTTTACCAAACCGCTTGATGATGTTCAATTCGAGAAACTAATGGCTGGTTTTGGTGTTTGCTTGTTGGACTTATAGCAATCACAGATGGGCCATCTTTTACTGTTGTCGGGCCCACTTACTCTCTCTGCCTACATTCAAATAAAACTCTGCGTTTTGTCTCTAAGTAGCGGGCTAGTACGTCGTTTCATTTTCTGGGATAATAACCATACTCAAAGGTTTTTGTGTCAGTTGTGTTTTTCAAACTACTCTCAGACAGTTATCACTCTCAACCGTACCCTCAAAACGGTGCTCGATAGACACACTGTAAAAATGGTTTCGACTCGCACTGGTCATTCTTCATCTGCGTCAATGGGAAATGAAAAGACGAAGAAGGCTTTCAAAAGGGTTGTCAAGGAGTCACAGAAGAACAAATATGGGGTTCGGGTTCGGGGTCTGTCTCCAAACCCTAACACTCTCCTTTCTATGGAGCATCCTCTGTCTTCGCCCTCTGACGACACTCGTCAAGGTAAATTTGTTTCTACTTCCTCCGATGATCCTTTGCCCACTGTTAAATTTTCTCGTTCATCGGCAGATACCATCTTGGGTCTTGTTGATGTCTCTGACATGAGGTCAGACAAAGTCGGTGATTCTACCTCTCAGGCAAAGGGGGTTTTTGATAATCCTTCCTTGGACGCCATGACAAAGGAATTATGTGTTGAGCGTCAGTCTCCTCCTTCGTCTCCATCAAAATTTATCTCCGAAGAAGAGCTTCATCGAATCATGGATGAAAGTGTTGTTCCCTCAGGCTCTCTCTCGACCCCCCTGTGGAGGATGTTCATGTTTCTCCAATCCCTTATGTGCATGCACCGACTGCTCCCGTTGGATCTTCTCCTCAAATCTCTTTGGGTCACTCAGACAACCCTGGATCTGACTCTGATGCTCCGATTGCTTCTCTGCGAAAGAGGAAGCCCTCTCCTCAGCAGCCTCCTTGCAAGAAATCTACTAACAAAAGACCTCAGCGTGCCTCGACTTCTGCTGTCCCGGACCCTAAGGATGTTTCCTCTCACTCTCTAGAGGACTCAGAGTTTATAGAAAATGAGGCTGAACTAGCTGAGGATGCTGACACTGAGGCTTCTCCTCCTGAGAAGAAGAAGACCAGGGCCCCTCGCAATGATATTCCGGACGTCCCCATATACGGCATTTCCTTTCACTCCATCTCTAATGCACTAAACTGGAAGTATGTTCTGCGCCGCAACATTTCTCCTGAGTGTGTTCTCTCGTCTGAAGCCCTTCAATGCCTGGACCTTGTCAACATTGTGAATCATGCATGCCTGTGGAAATCTATTACTTCTGTTGGTCCCTACCATCCTCGCCTTGTCCGAGAATTTGTTGTTAACTTGTCGGCTGACATCAACACTCCAGGGTCTCCTCACTTTCACAAGGTGCATGTTCGTGGAAAGTGTTTTTCCTTTTCTCCAAAGGATATCGCCCTGTTTCTTGAGCTTCCGCAACAAATCTCTCAACCGAACCTACCTTCCAAAGTAGATCTCGTGAAAGAACTATCGGGTGGTCGTGACTTGAAAGGATGGCCTGATCGTGGCCCGTATCCTGCCTCCAAACTCAGCACCAAATACTCAATCTTGCACAAGATTGGGATCAAGAACTGGTGTCCCACAACCCATCATACTAGCGTGTCCTTAGCCCTTGCTGGGTTTCTTTATCTTGTCGGGACCCGTTCTCCTGTTGATGCAGCTGGTTTTTTTTCTACGATCAGATTCTCCGTCATGCAGGATCCTCGGCCATCAAGCTCCCCATTGGATTTCCCTCTCTCATCTGTGGGATTCTCCTATCTCAAGATCCTGATCTTCTGTCTCAGGCTGAAGTGACCGAGTGCAGTACCTCTCCGGGAAAGATTGTATTCAATTACAAGCTCTTTCAGGCTCACCATGTTCCGGATATGGCTCCACCTCCTCCTTCCAGCTTTCTGCATCCAGCTTTCTCCGACGGCACTGCCCCTGTTGTTCCACCTCTCTCCGCCGAGATCAGGTCTCTCGTTGCTGTGTCGATCTCTGATGAGCTGAAGTACCTTGATGGTGTAATTTCTACTACCACTCTTCGTCGTCAAGAATTGGAGTCTCTTCTGCGTGCGGTTGTTCCCTCCCCTGCCTCGACATCGACTCGTCCATCCTCTCCAGCATAGCTGTTTATGTTTCGTGTTTCTTGTTTCCCTGTTATGGGTTGTATCTCTATTTGAACTATGGTTTTGCTTGCCTCTCTCCTTTGCCTTCGCTTAGGTAAAAAGGGGGAGTTCTTGTGGTTGTTCTGTTGTGTGTTTCCTTTTTTAAAAAACTCTGTGACACTCTGATATCTCTGATACTCTGTATTAGTGTGTTTGCTCCTCTGTCAGTTTTTCTGTGACATGAAATTTGTTTTTGGCTAAGCTTGTATTTCCAGGTTTTTCCTCAGCAAAGCCAAAGGGGGAGTTTGTTAGTACAATTTGGCCTTGGTGCTTCGTCAAAACCTTGATGTCCCTCCAGTTGTCTCTTGCTGCTCAGAAGTCTTTGTCCCTTTGTACCTTCTTCTCAGTTGCTTTTTGGCGCCAGTCTATTATCCGCTGGTTCTTTGGTTACCTTGGGCTTTTGGCATGACACTGTAGTATATAAACCCTCTCTCGCATTCTTTAGGGTTTATGCATATTTTCTAAAGACGCCGCCCTAGCAAGTTCAACCTTTTGCATTTCTTCTTGCGTCTTCTTGTTCTTGGAATAGCTTTAAGAAGGAAAAGCTTTTCTGTAAGTGCATCTTTTATTTACCTTCCTTGTTGTAAACATTATCAAGGACGTGTTCCTAACTAGTGTGACTAAGTGAGAAGTGCTCACTCTAAGGGGGAGCCTTAGGTAGATTCACTTTGAGAGATAGGAAGTGTTAGGTCAAAGAATCCGTAATCTCTTTGTGTAACCTTTGTAACTTTGCTCTTTCATTATAAAGTAATCTAAGTCACCGGAATAAGCTATCCCCCCCAGATGTAGGCAGTTACCGAACTGGGTTAACAACGTGCTTGTGTCTTTTACAGTACAATATTCGTGTTGTAATCTTGTGTGGCAGGAACATCTTACGTAACATCTCAACCGATCACAAGATTCCTCTATTTCATTTATGACATTTGATTTGTCAATGGGCAATGGCTAAATGAAGTTTCATTGACCCGACGGTTGGTGTCATAATACTGTTTCGTTGAAACATGTGATTCACAGATATGGAATTTGTGTTGAAACAATGCTAAGGCATTAGTATCACACCATGCTCTATTATGAGAGTGTGAGCGAATAAACCAGGCCTGGTATTCATCGAATAAAGAATTTTTTGAAATAAAACATGTGACATGTTGAGACATTTCACTTTATGTTTTTCTCGTTCACAAATAACAGAGGACTTGGTGAAATAATAACTCAGGGGTAAAACGGTAATTTTGCATTTCTCTGAGTTAATGATACACACAAAGGGTAATATCGTAAAATACACCGTGGACCGTGTGAAGAATAGTTTTGTCACATCAAACGGAAATATAAACGCATATGAACTTTGAGATGTTCAATATTGGTGCTTTAGTGGAATCGACTAATATTAAGAATTAAAAGCCGGAAAAAGTTTGCGAACTTTTGTGTCCGAGCTTTATTCTAAAGCTTCGTTCGTGTGGGTCCATAAGGTCTCAATGATAGACTCTCGGACGAGATTTTGGTGAACAAGAAATGATTGATTTTCTCATTCAACGTAAATTGTGATTTACGCTAAGAAAATTATTTTCTCAGTAATTAAATAAATAACTGGTTATTTATTATTACATTTATTTCACGAATCATATTATGTTATTATATTGATAATAATATAATTTGATGATTCAAATAAATAAAAGATGAAAATAAATATTTTCTCGTTTCGTACTACATTGATTAGTATGAAAATAATTAATGACTTGTCATTAAATAAATGAGATGTTCTAAATTAATTAAATATTATTTTAGAAATAAATCAAATAAATTTGGGAGATAATTAGGACAATATGGCCGGCCATAATAAGTGTTTTATGGGCTGGAAAAATTGTTTAAACTCATTAAAAGGAGTTTTGGGCTTAAGTTTGACTAATGGGTCTTAACTGGATTTTGACCTAACTTAAGCCCATTCTCTCTTATATAAAAGGAGGGCTTTCTCTTTGGTAACCCTAGCCTAATTTCTACCAACACTCAGCCAAACCTCTTCCCCCTTGTGCTTGAGAGGTTTTGGCCGAAATTAAGAGAGAAAGAGAGAGAGGAAAACTGTTTCCCGGCAGCCCTTCCTTTTCTTTGAGTTTCCCATTCTTCCCTTGTTCCCACGAAAGAGCCCACCCTCTTTGTCTCCTAAAATCCCTTGAGTATTATCATTGACTCAACTTGTGGTTGTTTGAGTGATTTTTCTCTCCCCAGGGCCGGCCACTTTTGGAGGAACGAAGGCACGACGGATTTGAGGATCTCCTTGACGCGCGTGGTGTAGAGGATCGGCCGATCACTTGGACGTACACCGAGACTTGCTCTCGCAGATCCAAACCCTATGTAAGTGTCTCTTAAACGAATTGGATCTGAATGATATACTATTGTAGAATGATTATATTTATTTAGATTGTTCGTTTGCATGCTTAAATGAATTTATTGATATGTTCATAAATTTTGTTGACATGCTAGTTTAGATTTAATGACATGGTTATGAATATGTTAAAAAACGTTTTTAATATGTAAAATTGAATTATGAATTTCCGCCATATATAGATATGTTTCATAATTAATTAGGTTAATTGTTAACTAAATTCCAACAAATGGTATCAGAGCCATAATTGTCATTAAATCGATTTTGAGTGTTGGCGTTTTTGTATGAATTGCATTTGTGAATGTATGTGTGTTTATGTGAATGGATCCTTACTCTAGTTGGCCCTAGGATTGTTTATGGGTTACGTCCCGGTTTTTATTTTTTATTTTATTTAAATTTGTAATTTATTGTAAATTTAAATTTTATAATTTTGTAATCCGGGAGACAAGAAGAAGGAAGGCAACCTCCGGGAACGGCCGCGCGTTTTTGAAACGCGTGGGAGCTATCCCGGACGATTCCGAACACGCCTAAGGACCTGCGTATTGGACACAAGAGGGCTGTTTGGGTCGGCCAAAACCCTAGCGTGGCCGTGTATTTTCGGACGCGCGCGAGCTAGCTAGGGTTAGGCCCGACGACCGAGATTCGGAAATCGTTTCCGAATAAATTTAAAATCTTGAATAATTAAATTTTATTATATTATTTTTGAAATAATAAAAGTAAATTTAGTTATTTGAGTGGGCGATATTAATCTCTAAGTTTTAAAACTCGGAAATTCGACGACTCGACACAAGACTAGCAATAAAGTAGTTTATTTATTTTTCTTTTGTAAATGGTTGTAATTTTAGAAATGGCCATTAGATAAGTTAAATATTATATTTTATTTTATTTAATCTTATCTCATATTCATCCACATGTCATTTAGGATGGAACGCCAACACCATATGAATTGTTCATGCATCATTATAGTTTAATTTAAATAACTAGTTATGAAATTGAACATCGTCCACAAAAATATGATTTTTGCAAAAACTAAGTGGGAGGGTTATTTGTCGTTGAAATAACCCGAGGTCGCCAACATGAATTTAATTAACTTGTGTGAATGAACTAAGAGTCACCCTCGTGGCCCTCCCTTTAATGGGAGTACTTCGGAAGCACATAGTTAATTAAATTGTTACGAACTAAGCTCTAAAGAGGAACGATGAAGCGGGGTCTCCCCTAGGAGAACCGTTTTCAAAGTAACTTCGATAAGGGCCCACATGTTGGTTACACGCTTAGACTTATTGTTTAAAGTAACCCTCCATAGAGGCTATGCGTTAAACATAAGTGACCAAAGTCCATGGTAATTAGCGAGAACTAGAAGTTGTGACTTCTTGTATGGTTCAAACTAAATAGTGATGTGTCACGACTATGCAAGGCGATCAATTGAGGTTTCCCCTAGGAAAAGTAATTGATCATTTTTGTTCATAATACCATGAATTATTTATCGCTTTCCTCACTAATTTAGGATTGTACATGCATCATAATTCGAAATTGTAGCATATGCTAAATTTATTCATTTCATTTAATTTCAGCAATATCATGAATCCACTTGCATCTATACTGAGTTATAACAAACTCGAGGGTGAGAATTACGTTGATTAGAAATGTAACCTTGACATTGTACTGACGGTGGAAAAGCACAAGTATGTTCTCACTACCCCGTGTCCTCCAGCTCCGAGTGCTGACTCAAGCCAGGAGAACAAAAACGCCTATGACACGTGGGTAAGGTCCGATGAGATTGCCAAGTGTTATATCTTGGGTTCCATGAGCAATGTGTTGCAACAATCTCACAAGGACATTGCCACGACATATGACATGCTCTACAATCTTCATGACATGTTTGGATGTCATGGGCGTCAGGCGAGGCAACATGCAATCCGAAATTTCATGAATTGTCGGATGAATCCGGGAACGTCAGTCAGGGACCACATGCTAGTGATCATGGGTCACCTGAAAGACATGGAGATTCTTGGATCGGAGATCGATAGACTCACCAAGGTCGACATGATCTTGGAGACTCTGACGGATTCTTTCGATAGCTTCCATCTGAACTACTCCATGAACAAGCTCGATTATTCTGTAACCGAGCTGATGAAGGAGTTGCAGACTGCCGAGGGACTTCTCCCTAAGACCAAGAAGAAGACTGTTGAAGTCAATGTTGCTGAACATAGGGCTTCCATTTCTGGATCGAAGAAAGTGATGAAGGATCCCAAAAACGCCAACCGAACGGGATCCAAGACGCCTTACAAGAACGCTACGGATGTCAAGGGCAAGGGCATCGCAAAGGTGGACAAGTCTAAACACAAGTTCCACCATTGCGGAGAAGTCGGCCATTGGCGAAGGAACTGTCCTGCCTACCTCAAGACTGTCAAGGGGAAAGGTATGGCTTTCGTCACCCAAGCATGTTACACGACATATAAAGAATCACCCTGGATTTTAGACTGAATGGTTTTAGGAAAACCAGAAGCTTAGGTGAAGAAGAGGTCACGTTCAACTGGGGGAATGGAACGAAGGTCAGATCCAGATCTGTCGGGACCATGCAGCTGAATTTTGGGAATAAGGCTTTATTATTGAATAACGTTTATTATGTTCCAGATTTTTGCAAGAACTTAATTTCTTTTGGTCTTTTAGAAGAACAACATTATGAGTTTAAAGTCAATTATGGTATTGAAATTTTTCTTAATGGTTGTTTTATTTCTAAAGCTCATCGAGTAGATTCTATTTATTATCTATATCCTAATGAGCCGACAATCTTGGACACTGAGGTGAATAGTGATTCACTCAGGAAGCGTAAGACATTTCATAGTGATGAAATAGATGATACTGTTGGAATAGGTCTAGGGTTAAAGAAAAATTTAACATTATTCAAATTAATGGCGGAATTTAAAAATTTCTTTTTCAAGTAAAACAATTTTACTAACCTAGAAAAAAGCATATACAAGTTATATATTAAAATCATTATTTAATTTACTAGAACACGAACCTTCTTATGAAGCTTGATCTTGAAGCGTCTCGAGAAGGTAGATCCTCTTCCTTGGCTCGCTCGTCACCTTCGCACCTAATCTTGAACCCGAGAAACCTAAGATTTTTATTACATGAGTCAATAGAGGTTTTGGAAGGATTTATGTGTGGGCACAATTAAACCATATGAACCAAGAACAATTCTTGGATCATAAGCTAATTCTCTAGATTGAATGTGAATCTAGGTGCAAAATAAGAAGAGTATTTTGTAGAGAGAGAGAGAGAGAGGTTCGGCCACAATAGGGAGAGAAGAAGAAAATTGCTTAACCTTCACATCTCTATGTGAGACTTTATTTATAGGAGAAAGAAAAATCTATAAAGGTCAATTATTCATTCATGAATGAATAATGTATTCATGACATAATATTTGATTTTCCCTTCCCCTTTCCCTCATTGTATGGCCGGCCATATGGGTGCATTAGTGAGGAAATTTGTTTCCTCACTTAGCACATTTGTTTCCTTCTTAAGGAAATTCATTTCCCTTTTTCTTTTGGGTAATTATCCTTATAAGAAAAAGGAAATACAACTCTCCTCTTTGATGCTATGTTGGCCGAATTCTTCATAGAGTGAGGGAACATCTAGATGCTTCCTTATTTCTTTTAAGACAATTCTTAAAATACCCGTTGTAGAATTATAATTGCACAAATAACGAAATTAATTTCATAATGCCTCAAACGACTTTTCGGCTTTAGAAAGTAATTTATATTTTCATCAAATGAAAACATTCAAAATATTATTTTGACATTCATATCATTTTATGTCCTTGCGGACAAAAATACCCTTTAGACATTTTCCGAGAAAAAGTCTAGTTCAACAGTTGAACTTATTTTGACTTAGCTTCTAGTTTAACAATCCTACTCTAATGACCTGTAATAGTGACTTTATGGATCCAAATGAACAAAGCTTGAGCTTCTATACTCGGACTCAAAAGTTCACAAACCTTTTTCGAGTATTAGCTTAATGTCGACTGACTCCACTAAAGAGTCGACACTGAGAATCTCTCGGTTCAAATGAATTTATTTTCTACTCAAGTTCAACTTAATTATATTGAGCGGATCCATTGAATGTTATCTATGTTTACCCTTCATGAATATCATCAACTAGATGAAATTTATAAAATTACCATTTTACCCTTCTAGTTGTTATTTCCTCAACTCCTTTAGTACTTGTGAATAAGCTAGAAACAATGTATTGACGAGGAGCTAACAAGTCACATTGTTTCATCCAAATAAAGTCGCTACTTAATTTTGGATACTACACAGTTCATTTATTCACAATCTAAGTAATAAAGGATGAGGTTATATATATTGCATCTCAGCAATCTTGTACATGAATTCCATATCTATGAGAACTTCACAAAGTTGGTTCATGACATCTTCATAACTTAATATCTCACCAATAGGCCTTGTCTAGATCACACATGGGACCTAGAATTTGACTTTCTCAAATGAGAGTATTAATGCTATGAAATGACATGTCTCATTTTAGGATTTAGGTAAGCATGATGCGATTCATACGTAGTGACCTTGAGATAGAAGATGTTAAATGGTTTGTTCTTCTATTGCCTCTAAAGGTGCACTGGTCAATTCAGTATCTTCGAAAGATACACTAGAAGAACTAGAGAGTTCCTAACTCTCTATGTCTCGTAACCAGACATCCTAGATTCTTCCAACCATCATACTGGGATCAATAGTCCGTTGATATTTAGATTGCGAATATACCGTTTTAGTCAAACCACGAAGAGTTTGTTCACGCAAATCTACATTTGTCTCTTCATACATTGTTAGGTTTGATTAAGGAGTATAAGACTATTGAATATCATAAATCTTCAATCAAACTAAAAAGGAATGAAAGAACGTTTCAACTTTTATTAATTAAATCAACAAATTACAAAGATTTATATATTACATCAGTATGTAAATAAACAATCTTTCAATAAGGACTTTACAAAGATTTATATATTACATCAATATGTAAATAAACAATCTTCTTGTGGGCATCTCTGCCAACATATACATATCTATGGCACTTATGTCTTGGACATATTGGCCTAGATAGGATTAAGAGGTTAACAAAGGATGGTCCTTTGAAATATCTAAACGTGGGATCTATGCCCACGTGTGAATCATGTCTTGAAGGCAAGATGACCAAGAGACCTTTCTCTTCGAAAGGTCTAAGAGCCACACAAGTATTGGAACTCATACATAGTGATGTATGTGGTCCAATCAGTATTCAGGCAAGAGGAGGTTACGAATACTTTGTAACCTTCACTGATGACTACTCACGTTTTGGTCATGTTTTCTTAATGCGACACAAATCCGATACTTTTGAAATGTTCAAACAATATCGGGCCTTGGTTGAGAAGCAAAGAGAGAAACAAATCAAAACCCTTCAATCAGATCGAGGCGGAGAGTACTTGTCTGATGAGTTCGAGGATCTTCTTAAAGGAGAAGGCATTCATTCTCAGCTTACAGCACCTGGCACTCCACAACAAAACGGTGTGTCAGAGAGAAGGAACCGAATGCTACTAGATATGGTGAGATCAATGATGAGTTACTCATCTCTTCCTGATTCGTTCTGGGGATATGCCTTAGAAACGGCAGCTCATATTCTAAACCAGGTTCCATAAAAAACGGTTCCCGGCACTCCCTACGAGTGATGGTGTGGTAAGAAATCTGTTCTAAACCACATCAAGATCTTGGGTTGTCCTGCACACGTGCTGAGACAAAAGACTACCAAGTTGGCTAGTCGTTCAGAATTATGCTTTTTCATAGGATATCTGAAAGAAACAAAAGGGTACACATTCTATAGTCCTACTGACAAGAAAACGTTCGTTAGCACGAACGCTAGGTTTCTTGAAGAGGATTATATGAAGAATACCGTACCGAGAAGCAAACTTGTGCTAAAGGAGATGTTGGGTGAAGTAGTTGGTACTTCACAAGATAGGACAAGTCCTACACCAACAATAGAAGAACCACATTCGGAACTTCGAGGGTGAGAATTACGTAGATTGGAAACGTAACCTCGACATTGTATTGACGATGTAAAAGCACAAGTACGTTCTCACTGTCCCCTGTCCTCCTATTCCGAGTTATGACTCGAGTCAGGAAGACAAGACGCATATAACTCTTGGATGAGATCCGATGAGATTACAAGGTGCTATATTCTAGCATCTATGAGCAATGTGTTGCAGTAGTCTCATAGACACATCGATACAACGTACAAAGTGTTGTACAACGTACTTGAGATGTTTGGAGGTTATAGGCGTCAGGCTAGGCAGCAAGTTTTTCGCAGTTTCTTGAACTGTAGAACGAAGCCAGAAACTCTTGTTCAGACCATATGCTTGCGATCATGGGTCATATGAATGAGATAGAGATTCTTGGATCAGAGATCAATAGAGACACCAAAATAGATATGATCTTGAAAACTCTCTCTGACTCTTTTAATGGCTTCCGTCTGAACTATTCCATGAACAAGCTCGACTATACAGTCTAGGAGCACATGAAACAGTTGCAGACTGCCGAGGCTCTTCTTCCTAAGAACAAGAAGAAGTCAAGTGAGCTCAACGTTACTGAACATAGAGGCCTCGACATCTGGTTTAGAGAGGTTTAAGAGGAAGCCCAAAAACGCCAACCGAACATGAATATTTGTCACCTAAGCTTATTACACGATAAACAAAGTGTCGCCCTGAATCTTAGACTGCGGGGCATCTGACCATGTTGTTTGTAATTTGAATGGTTTTGAGAAAACCAGGAGCTTGAGTGACGGAGAGTTCGGATTCACTTGGGGAGATGGAACAAAGATCAGAGCAAGATTTGTCGAGACCATGAACTTTAGTTTTGGAAACAATACTTTATTATTGAATAATATTTATTATGTTCTAGACATTAGCAAGAATTTTATTTCTTTTGGTCATTCAGAAGAACAGAGATTTACCTTTAAGATCAATAATGGTATTGAGATTTTTGGTGATGGTTCTTTTATTACAAAAGCTCAACGTGTGGATTCGATTTATTATCTTTATCCCGTTGAACCGACAGTCTTGGAAACCGAAGTGAATACTGATTCACTCGGGAAACATAAACGGTCACATATCTATGGCACTTGCGTATTGGACATAAAAGAGATTGACTGAGGATGGTCCTTGAAGTCTCTACAGGTGGGAACTCTTCCCACTTGTGAATCCTGTCTCGAGGGCAAGATGATGAAGAGGCCTTTCTCTTCGAAAGGTCTTAGAGCCACGTATGTTTTTTGGAACTCGTACATACTGATGCATTTGTTTCATTTAACCTCTAGGCACGGGGAGGCTATGAGTATTTCGTAACCTTCGCCGATGACTACTCGTGTTTTGGTTATGTCTACCTTATGCGACATAAGTCTGAAACCTTTGAAATGTTCAAGGTGTTTAAGGTTTTAGTCGAGAAGCAGAAAGAGAAACAGATCAAAACTCTTCGATCAGATCGAATGGAAGAGTATTTGTCTGGAGAGTTTGAAGATTTTCTTAGGGAAGAAGCTATTCATTCTCAGCTTACAGCACCTGGCACCCCGCAGCTTAACGGTGTGTCAGAGAGAAGGAATCGAACGCTACTAGATATGGTGAGATCGATGATGAGTTGCTCATCACTTCCCGATTCGTTCTATGGATACGTCTTAGAAGCGACACCTTACATTCTGAACCAGGTTCCGTCTAAAACGGTTCCTGGAACACCTTACAAAAGATATGGAGTGGCAGAAAATCTATTTTACACCACGTCCGTATCTGGGGTTGTCTAGCACATGTGCTGAGACAAAAGACTAGCAAGTTGGCTGGTCGTTCAGAAGTATGCCTCCTCATAGGAAATTCCAAAGAATCGAAAGGTTGCATCTTCTATAGCTCTACTGATCAGAAAACATTTGTTAGTACGAATGCTAGGTTTTTGGAAGCAGACTATATGAAAGATGCTGTACCGAGAAGCAGACTTGTGCTTAAGGATCTATTGGATGAAGTAGCTTGTACTTCAGAGAATAGAACGAGTTCTATTCCAATAGTGGAAGATACACACCCGGAACGAGAGACTCCTGCGATTAGTCGCAATATCAGGACTGTACAACAGCCTGACCGATACATGGGTGTCGGAGAGACTTTCAGTGCAGTTGCATATCAGGAGGATGATGATCCGATATCTTTTTCCCAATTGAAACAGAGTTCCGAAGCAAACCTCTGGCAAGAAGCCATGAACATTGAAATGCATTCGATGTATTACAACAATGTTTGGAAGCTTGTAGACTTACCAGAAGGCATTAAGCCTATAAGTCGATGACATATTACTCATTGGGAATGATGTTGGTAAGTTATCAGAGGTTAAGATTTGGCTGTCAAAGCAATTTGAGATGAAGAATTTGGGAGAAACGGCTTACATTCTGGGTGTTCAGAATATTCCATGACCGGAAGAACAGGAAGTCAGCGTTTTCCCAAGCATCTTATATTGATAAGATCATGGATCACTTCAGTATGCAAGACTCCAAGAAGGGGCAGTTACCCTTTACATATGGAGTGCATCTTTCAAGTAAACAGTCTCCTAAGACACCTCAAGAGGTTGAGGACATGAGACATGTTCCGTACGTCTCAGCCGTCGGAAGTCTCATGTATGCTATGCTTTGTACTAGACCAGATATTTGTTGAGCAGTAGGCGTGGTGAGTAGGTTTCAGTCGAACCCTGGACCCGAGCACTGGGTTGCTGTGAAGCAAGTTTTTGAAGTACCATCGTATGACGAGGAACTACATGCTATCATACTCAGGTGGTGACCTGAATATGACGGGAAATGCCGTCTCCGATTTTCAAACGGACAAAGATTCCAGGAAGTCCACATTAAGGTATGTGTTTACCTTTAATGGTGGATCTGTGGTCTGGAGGAGTATCAAGCAATATTGCATTGCTGATTCGACCAAGGAAACCAAATATGTGGTAGCTTGTGAAGCTGAAAAAGAGGCTGTGTGACTGAGGAAATTCCTTATGTACTTGAAATTTGTTCCAAGTGCAAGC
The DNA here is from genome assembly GCA_958296335.1 of Urtica urens. Classification (NCBI taxonomy): domain Eukaryota; kingdom Viridiplantae; phylum Streptophyta; class Magnoliopsida; order Rosales; family Urticaceae; genus Urtica; species Urtica urens. The sequence goes on from OY282522.1 coordinate 1,391,344, forward strand.
GAGCCCATTACACTTTATTGTGATAACAGTGGGGCTGTAGTCAATTGTAAGGAGCCAAGAAGTCACAAGCGCTCAAAACACATTGAGCGCAAATATCACCTCGTGCGATATATTGTGAACTAAAGGAATATTGTATCTCCTTTGAGTCAAGTGGGAGTTTGTTGGGATTGGTGCCCACAAAGGAGAATATTAGACATTTTATTTATTATTTGTAATATTTTGCTGAAACACTAATATTAATAAATAAGCATTCTTTTCCTATAGTTTGTGTTTATGTATGTATGCTACGCTCTGAAACTGTCATCAACGAAAATGGTGTTAAATACAGATTTGACATGATAACCCCTTGTGACTAGTTTAAACCATTTGTTCGCAATCTTAAGACCGATTGAGCATTCGAGTCTAAGTAACGATTGTTTGAATGAATCATGATATCTTATCATGTGATATAGAAAGTTGTGACTCTATGATTTCATTCTTGATATCTTATAGAAGATATTGAACAAGACCTAGTGATTCTATGCAAGCTCGATATAAAACCGTTTAATCTAGAAGCTCCAAGATCACGTACGAGGGGTACTTCGATAACTACCTTAATCCTGAGGTGAGTGCATAGTCGATGCTACACTTTATGTCATTTGATTTGTCAATGGGCGATGGCCATGTAATGGCTGCATCTGACCCGACGGTTGGTGACATAATGTTGTAGTGTTGGATTATGTGATTCACAGATATGGAATTCGTGTACACATAATGAAAGTCATTGTATCACACTATGGTTTGTTACGAGATAGTGAATGAATTAATCTGGCCAGATAATCATTGAATATGAGATTCCTTGATTAAAACATGTGACATGTATTGACGTCTCACTTTATGTTTTTTCTCATTCACAAGTAACAAACGAGTTAGTGAAATAATAACTCTAGGGGTAAAACGGTAATTTTACATTCCCCGGACTTACTGATACACACGAAGGGTATTTTGGTAAAGTACACCGTGGATCGAGTACAGAAAAGTTCTGTGACTTCAAACGGAAAAATATGCGCGCATGAACTTAGAAATTTTCAATATTGGTCCTTTAGTGGAGTCGACCATTATTAAGAATTATAAGCCGGAAATAATTTGTGAATTATTGAGTCTGTGCTTTATTCTCAAGCTTTGTTCATGTGGGTCCATAAGGTCTCAATGATGCACATTTAGAAGAGATTAATTGAACGCAATAAATTGATTTACTCATAAAATACAAATTGTGATTTGTATAGAGAAATGTATTTTCTAAGCGAATTAATGAATAATGTGTTATTCATTAATTATTGATTTTGTGAATTAAAGAACTCTATTATTGTAATAATAATTTTCTTGAGAATTCATAATAACAATATTAGAAAATAAAACGTTTCTCGTTTTATGTTATTCGATAAGCATGAAACAATTTAATAACAAGTTATTAAATAGATGAGAGTTCTAAATTAAGTCGAATTTGGAAATTAAATCAAGGCAATTTGGGAAATAAAATTGAGAAACGAGTAGGATATATGGGCCGGCCATTAACATGGTTTTGGGCTGAATATTGATTCAACAAAAGCCCACATGAAAGCCCATTAACAATGTCTATAATAAAGGGTTTAAGGAAACCCTAGGTCAAGCTTGCTCTCTCTCTCTCTCTCTTCCTCTCCCTCTTGGCCGACCACCCTATCACCCGAGAGGACGAAAAATTTCGTTTCTTGTTTTCTCGTGTGCGTTCATCTGAGCCCACACTTATCTTCTCGTTTTTTCTGAAAATCTGACCTCCGAACGAAAGATTCGATGAATCCGATGAATCTGAGTCTGCAAACCCAGATCTCTCTCCGAAACCATCTAAGTCAGTTCGTTTCCGACGCAACGCAAAAAACAGCGTCCCGATCCGAGCTTCCATGAGCTCTCAGCGTCGTCGCGAAGTTTCGCCTGCGATCTGCCTCCGCCCATCCGCGCGAACCTGCGCCTGACTCCGCCCGACCGCCCCTCTGCGTGTCCCAGCAGCCTGCCGCCTTCGTCCAGCCAAACCTGCCTCTGCCCAGGACGCTGCCGACATCCCCGCTGTTCCTCCGCCTGAGCCCAGAGGTGCCTGCCCCTCTCAGCCGCTCCGGGGTCTCCTAGGGCCGCTGCCTTCTGCGTCGGACGAGTCCAGCCGCTGCCGCCCATTCCCAGCCTCCCGAGGACCGCGCGCCATCTGCTGCCAGCTTCCCGGACCAGCCCCAAGGACGCTCCTGCTTGCCGCCTTTGCTGCCCGTGTTGATGAGCCGAGGAAGTCTCTTGCAAACCCGGAATTGGAGAAGCTTGAAGATTCTCGCATCGAACTCGTTTTCAATTCCTCGACTGAGTTATTTATAACTCGACGATGTAAGTTTCGATAATCTTAAATACTCTTAATTAATATAATTGTTATGATTGTTTGGAGTGTTTGATTTTATTGAAATAACATGTTTAGAATTAAATTGTTAATTAACATGCTTATGATTTTAATGTCAATAGGTTGTTAGATATTAAATAGTTTAATATGATAGATCGTTTTTTATTATTAATTCCGCACGTAATTAGTTATGTTTAATAATAATTTACTTAAATCGTTAAGTAATTTCCAACAAAACGATGGCAAAGTGGTCTTCTTAATCCTTTATGTAGATGACATACTACTCATTGGGAATGATGTGGGAAAGTTATCAAAGGTTAAGATCTGGCTGTCAGTGCAGTTTGAGATGAAGGATCTTGGAGAAGCGGCTTACATTCTGGGGATTCAGATCTTTAGAGATCGGAAGAACCGAAAGTTAGTGCTTTCTCAAGCATCTTATATTGATAAGATCATGGATCGCTTCTGTATGTAGAACTCCAAGAAAGGACAGCTACCTTTCAGACATGGAGTGCATCTATCTAGTGAGCAGTCTCCCAAAACTCCTCAAGAGATAGAGGACATGAGACATATTCCCTACGCCTCAGCCGTAGGAAGTCTCATGAATGCAATGCTCTGCACTAGGCCAGATATTTGTCACGCAGTGGGCGTGGTGAGTAGTTTCCAATCGAATCCTGGACCCGAGCACTGGGTTGTGGTCAAGCATATTCTCAAGTATCTCCTGAGAACGAGAAATTATATGCTTGCATACTCAAGTGATGACCTGAATATGACGGGGTGTACCGATTCCGATTTTCAAGCGGATAAGGATTCCAGGAAATCCACATCAGGGTCTGTGTTCACCCTGAATGGTGGATCTGTGGTCTGGAGGAGTATAAAGCAAACTTGTGTTGCTGACTCGACCATGGAAGCCGAGTATGTGGCAGCCTGCGAAGCTACGAATGAGGCTGTGTGGCTGAGGAAATTCCTGATGTACTTGGAAGTAGTTCCAAGTGCCAACGAGCCCATTACACTTTACTGTGATAACAATGGAGCCGTTGCTAACTGTAAGGAACCAAGAAGTCACAAGCGCTCAAAACACATCGAGCGGAAATACCACCTGGTACGAGATATAGTTCATAGAGGGGACGCGACGGTTATGAAGATCTCAACGTTGGACAACATTGCTGATCCCTTCACGAAGCCTTTAACCAGTAAGGTCTTCGAGGGACACCTAGAAGGATTAGGACCGAAAGATCATTCGCATCTCCTTTGAGTCAAGTGGGAGTTTGTTGGCATTTATGCCCACAAAGGAGATTTTTTATATTAAATACTTTTGTATTTGTTTTGCTTTGAAATTAAATAAAGATTGAATATCCATTCTTATTTAAGATTGTGTTTACGGATTTATGTCTACGCTCTGAAACTGTCATCAACGAAAGAAGTGCTAATTACAGACTTGACAAGGTACCTTCTTATGACTAGTTTAAATAATAGTTCGCAATCTAAAGATTGATTGGGCAATCGATTCCTAGTAATGATTGTTAGAATGAATTAAACGATATTTTATCTTGTGATATGGAGAGTTGTGACTCTGTAATTCATTCTTGATATCTTAATGAAGATATTGAACAAGACCAGTGAAGGTTTGAAGTTCGAGATAAAACCGTTTAATCACTCGAAACCTCAAAATCACATACGAGGGGTATTTTAGTAATTACCTAAATCCTGAAGTGAGTACATGTATTCTTGTAACACTTTATGACATTTGATTTGTCAATGGGCAATGGCTAAATGAAGTTTCATTGACTCGAAGGTTGGTGTCATAATACTGTTTCGTTGAAACATGTGATTCACAGATATGGAATTTGTGTTGAAACAATGCTAAGACATTAGTATCACACCATGCTCTGTTATGAGAGTGTGAGCGAATAAACCAAGCCTGGTATTCATCGAATAAAGAATTCTTTGAAATAAAACATGTGACATGTTGAGACATTTCACTTTATGTTTTTCTCGTTCACAAATAACAGAGGACTTGGTGAAATAATAACTCAGGGGTAAAACGGTAATTTTACATTCCTCTGAGTTAATGATACACACAAAGGGTAATATCGTAAAATACACCGTGGACCGTGTGAAGAATAGTTTTGTCACATCATACGGAAATATAAACGCATATGAACTTAGAGATGTTCAATATTGGTGCTTTAGTGGAATCGACTAATATTAAGAATTAAAAGCCGAAAAAAGTTTGCGAACTTTTGTGTCCGAGCTTTATTCTAAAGCTTCGTTCATGTGGGTCCATAAGGTCTCAATGATAGACTCTCGGACGAGATTTTGGTGAACAAGAAATGATTGATTTTCTCATTCAACGTAAATTGTGATTCACGCTAAGAAAATTATTTTCTGATTTATTAAATAAATAACTGGTTATTTATTATTACATTTATTTAACGAATCATATTATGTTATTATATTGATAATAATATAATTTGATGATTCAAATAAATAAAAGATGAAAATAAATATTTTCTCGTTTCGTACTACATTGATTAGTATGAAAATAATTAATGACTTGTCATTAAATAAATGAGATGTTCTAAATTAATTAAATATTATTTTAGAAATAAATCAAATAAATTTGGGAGATAATTAGGACAATATGGCCGGCCATAATAAGTGTTTTATGGGCTGGAAAAATTGTTTAAACTCATTAAAAGGAGTTTTGGGCTTAAGTTTGACTAATGGGTCTTAACTGGATTTTGACCTAACTTAAGCCCATTCTCTCTGATATAAAAGGAGGCTTTCTCTTTGGTAACCCTAGCCTAATTTCTACCAACACTCAGCCAAACCTCTTCCCCCTTGTGCTTGAGAGGTTTTGGCCGAAATTAAGAGAGAAAGAGAGAGAGGAAAACTGTTTCCCTGCAGCCCTTCCTTTTCTTTGAGTTTCCCCTTCTTCCCTTGTTCCCACGAAAGAGCCCACCCTCTTTGTCTCCTAAAATCCCTTGAGTATTATCATTGACTCAACTTGTGGTTGTTTGAGTGATTTTTCTCTCCCCAGGGCCGGCCACTTTTGGAGGAACGAAGGCACGACGGATTTGAGGATCTCCTTGACGCGCGTGGTGTAGAGGATCGGCCGATCACTTGGACGTACACCGAGACTTGCTCTCGCAGATCCAAACCCTATGTAAGTGTCTCTTAAACAAATTGGATCTGAATGATATAGTATTGTAGAATGATTATATTTATTTAGATTGTTCGTTTGCATGCTTAAATGAATTTATTGATATGTTCATATATTTTGTTGACATGCTAGTTTAGATTTAATGACATGGTTATGAATATGTTAAAAAACGTTTTTAATATGTTAAATTGAATTATAAATTTCCGCCATATATAGATATGTTTCATAATTAATTAGGTTAATTATTAACTAAATTCCAACATCTTGCACCCACTCAGCCTAACTTAGCTCAGTCTCCTACAGCCATGCTTGCCACTGCCAAAAATGTCGCCGATGATCAGTCGTGGTACATTGACAACGGAGCCACTAGTCACATAACATCCAGCATGTAATATCTCTCTCGCTGATAACTACACTGGCAAAGGGAAATTAACTGTTGGTAATGGTAACTCCTTGCCTATATCTCATGTTGGAAGTTCTGTACTACAATCTCGAACCAAAAATATTTTCTTAAACAATATCTTGCGTGTCCCGGATATTAAGAAAAATTTGGTCAGTGTGGCTAAAATCACGAAGGATAATGATTTGATTGCTGAATTTAACTCAACTGGTTGTTGTCTCAAGGATTCGACAACGAGGCAGGTCCTTCTCACGGGGGAGTTCAATGGTGATTTATACAGGCTGAACGTGGTGAAGACAGTGGCTGACTCTCCTTCTGCACTTGTGAATGTTGATATCACTGAGAGCCTCAGATCTGATGTCTGACGAAATAATATGTTACCTAGTAATGTTAAACTTTTTGTTTCAAATAGAAATGTATGGCATAAGCGCCTCCATGTGATAAGGTCCTCTCTATTGTACTGAAAAATTTGGAATAAAAAGTAGTCCTAATCAGTTGATATTTTGTTGCTCTTGCAAAATTGGAAAGTCTAAACACACAGTGTATGCTCGGTCTGAATATCATGCCAAAATGCCACTTGAAATACTCTATACAGATGTTTGGGGCCCTTCACCATTGCCCACTGCTGAAGGTTATTTGGCTTTCGTCGATGACCACAGCCATTTTACTTGGACATATCCGCTGAAGACTAAAGATGAAACACAACAGTTTTTATTCTGTTAAAATAACAAGGCTGAGAGACTGTTTGGGCTTAAATTAAAATGCTTGCAGACCGATTGGGGCGGAGAATTTAGGCCACTTGCGTCTATTCTTCTTAATCTTGGAATCGAGTTTCGTCACCCGTGTCCTTACACGCACCCACAAAATGGCCGAGTGGAGCGTAAGCACGGGCAACCTGTTGAACTTGGTCTAGCACTGCTCACTGATAACCACTTGCCCCTTGATTTTTGGTGGCATGCCATTTTGACAGCAATCTTTTTGGTCAACAGACTCACTTTGATCTGAGCCTCCTCCAGGTGTTCGGCTGTGCGTGTTACCCACATCTTCGCCCATATAATACTCATAAACTTGATCACAGATCAGCTCCGTGTACTTTTATCGGGTACTCCGATCCTCACAAGGGCTATACATGTTTACATGAGTCTGGACGTATATATATTGCCAAGAATGTTGTTTTTGATGAAGGCTCTTTTCCATACGCCAAATCTTCCCTTCCTTCTCAACCAAATGAGCCCACCTCTATATATCAACCCGTTCTCACAACTTATCATCATCGGCCCAACATAGATCTCTCTTAACCTATTCAACCACAACACGGCCCACAACCACAGCCCACTGCAATCCTTACCTCACAGTCACAACCCAATCCAATGCCTAACCCACAGTCACAGCCCACTGTTATCCAACCTAACACTGCCTCCGAACCAAACGCTTTTATCCATTGTTTTTCAGACCTTCATATATCTCCATCATCAAATGACAACTCGTGCTAAGACATCCGTTGTTCCCCCTCGGAGTCCGGGCCATCGATGAAGAGGAAGAGAGCCGCCAAGAAGAGGAGCCGGAAAGAGAAGGTGATCGAGGTCGATGATCATTCAAATGAGGAGGATCAGAGCAAGGGGAAAGCTCACAAGGCTCCCAAAAATAGGACAAAGTAGGGGTCGAAGGCGAATGTCCCTGGGTCGGGGTCGCGGAAGTATGAGATAAATTTCAACTACAAGAGCGACCAGCCTCTTTCCTCTAATCAGTTCAGATCGGCCGGGCTTCTTCGCAAGATAGCCGGTACTTTGTTCGAGGACAAGAGAGTGTCTGATCTGAGAGAAGCCGATTGGTTCAGAAGGATGACTGGGCATTTCGTCGAGGTAAAAAAAGTTAAAGCAGAGTTTGTCGTTGTGTTTTCTTTTGTAACAATTTTTTTTTGTAGATGACTGCTGACATTGTTACTGGGACGAAGCTCTACGAAGATCAACTGGATGCGGCCGATGAGCTCATTGGCAAACTCACCGCCGTCCAGACTAGGACGGATTCTTTCCAGAGCAAGTTTGAAGAGGTTCAGGCAAAGGTTGAGGGTTTGACGGCCGATCTGCATGCTCGCGAGGTGATCGAAAAGAAACTGTCGAAAGCGGTGAAGGATGCGAACACAAAGAATCTCATGTTTGAGTCCGACCTGGATTCTTACAGGGACAAGGTGCAGCGTTTTGACCAGGCACTTTTCGCAGCCGAACGACCGTGCTAACAACGTTGAACTTTCCTACGTTCATGATCGTCATCTCGAAGCGTTGAGGGATGCAAATGCTGAGATCGAGGTGCTCAAAAATTCTAGGAGGGCAGAACTCGACCGAGCTGTTCACCAGGCCAAGAAGGAGACTTCCTCGAAGTATAGGGTTTTGATCGCCCAATACAAACTCCGGAAGGAGAAGATGGATGCTCATATGGAGGGGATTGCCGACCTCGAGCAATGCCGAGGTAACAAAGAGCTGATCGAGGAGATTCTCAATGGAAAGCAGTTTGACTGGGCTACGGAGCTGGCTGAAGTCTCGAGGGGCTTTGAGGAGTATAAACAGCGGATCGAAGAAATTCTCGAAATTGACGAGGTTCCCATGACCCCGTATTCGGATGATTCTCCCCTTGCTGATCCCATGTCCACTATCAACGAAGCTCATGAGGCCGAGGTCTCTGAGCCAGCGGCAGAGTAGGGGGGTAACGAGCCGGACCCGACCGTCGTATCGCAACCCTAGGTCAGAGAAAACTCGGCGGGTCGAAGATTGATTTTTTTTGTTTGCTTAGAGTATTTTTTCTTTTCTGAGTTTATCATTCAAACATTACTTCGGCATGTCATTTTGTCTGGGTAGGGCAACATGGTTTTTCAAACTGGATGGTGAATTTCATATTTTTGTTTGTTTGAATAGTGTCGGGCCCAGTTTGTCAAGGGTAATTTTCGGTTATTATGTTGAGACATTTGGGCTTGGGAGACCGCCTTATTTTATGAATGAATGTTTGCTTTTGTATTTTGTGTGGTTGTTTATATTAGTACTTGATTGTTATTGAACCTGACTTAATTTTTGCGAAGTGAGGTTGGGTCGTGGAAATTTTTCTAAGTAAAAATAGGAATGTGTCGTTACATCGGTAGATGCTAAGATTTTAGTAGGGCTATTCGACTTCGTTCGTCGTTTTTCCCATAGGTTTGGTTCGCATCTGGTTTGTTCGAGATGGAATAGTATCGATCTAATGATTGTTTCGCTTCTCTCTCTTCGGATAGACAAAGTCGATCGATAGATGGCTTTCGTGGGGAATATCGAATTCCTCGTTAAGGCCGTTAGGTGTTTGTATTCAAATTTGTTCGCATGCCGGTGATGACGAGGTCATTATGAATACGAGCTCCGAAGCTTGGCATGGCTTGGGTTTCGTCTTCAAAGCCATACTGTAGGATGATGTTATGTTAGGGGACTAAGTTCGTTGCCGAACTGCCTACGTACCCTGACAAGAGGGATCAAGTCGACCGTAGTTCTAATTGTGGAGTTTTAGCAATAATACTTCTTTAGGTTGACTATGTTCCATGCCCTCAAAACTGAAATTTCTTCCATAGTTTCGAGATTATAGACGCCGGGGTGGAGGACCTGGGTTACCCTGTAAGGACCCTCCCAGTTCGCGCCGAGTTTACCGACATTCAATTCAACAGTGTTTTGGAAAATATTTCTTATGACTACGTCTCCAACTCGAGTTTTCTTGAATTGACGTTCTTGTTGTAGAACTTCGCTACAGACTGTCTGTATTGGGCTAGTCTAACCAAGGCTTACTCTCGCTTTTCTTCTAGGAAGTCTAGTCAGTCGCAAAGGGATTGGTTGTTTTCCGCTTCGTTTTTGTGAGCTCACATTGATCGTAGTGTTTGAACATGTTGTTCCACTGGGATAACGGACTCGACTATGTGGCTCAAAGAAAAAGGGGTCTCCCCGGTAGGTCGACGCGGTCTGGAGCGATAAGCCCAAAGAACACCGGGTAGCTCTTCGACCCATTTCCCTTTCTTTTTGTCAAGTCTTTTCTTGATCGAAACTACGATGGTTTTGTTAGCTGCTTCGGCGTGTCCATTTCCCTGAGGATATCGAGGGCTCAATGTCCTCAGTTCGATATCGTTATCAAAACAGAACCTTCGCATTTTTTTCGATATGAACTGTAACCCGTTGCCGGCCACGATTTCTCGTGGCTTTCCGTGTCGACAGATGAGGTTCACCCAGATAAAAGATCGTACGTTGGAGTCTTTTATCAGAGCTAATGCACCTGCTTCTATCCATTTTGTTAAATAGTCCATTAGGACTAGCAGATACCAAAATCCTCCTGGTGACTTGGGCATCGGTCCAACGATGTCCATGGACTATTTCATGAAGGGATACGGCGCGGTGATTGAGGACATGTCCTCGGCCGATTGCTTTATGTTTGGTTCGTGACGTTGGCATTGATCTCATTGTCTTGCGTAGGCTTCACTGTCGGCCATCATCGTGGGCCAGAAGTATCCTTGTCTTTTGATTTTTATGGCAAGAGACCAGCCTCCAACGTGATTTCCGCAGTGTCCCTCGTGTATGTTGGAAATGATGAGTTGAGCTTCGTCCTTGTTGACACATCTGAGATATGGACCGCTGAAGCTTCTTTTAAACAAGACGTTGTTGATAATACAAAATCTTGAACTTCTCATTATCAATTTTTGTCTTGCTTGTTTGTCACGAGGGACTGTTGCATTAGAAATGTAATTGAAGATCTCTTTCCTCCAATCCCCCTCTTCTATTGTTGTTATAGTGTTAACTGTAGCGGTGATAGAAGAAGATTTAATTGTTTCTACTAGAATACTCCTCTTCAGGTCGAGATCCGATGTGGATGCCAGGGCGGCTAGGGCATCCACCTAAGTGTATTCTCCTCTGGGAATTCTAGTTAGTTGAATTCGTCAAACTGGAATGAGAGAGATTTAACGACTTTGAGATAAGCCTCCATCCTGTCATCCCTAGCTTCGTATTCGCCGGAGTATTGGAAAGCGACCAGTTATGAGCCGCAAAATGCTTGCACGCATCCGGCCCCTACGGCTTTAACGAGCTGTAGTCCGGAAATTAGAGCTTCGTATTCGGCTTCGTTGTTGGAGGCAACGAAGTCGAGCCGAAACGACTGCTCCAATATTTTTCCTTGGAGGGAAATTGCGTGAATTCCGACCCTGGCCCCTTGTTTTGATGATGCACCGTCGACTTTCAGGGTCCATGTTCCTGGGACCGATGTGTCATTTGAGTCGTCTTTTGGGAGCTCAACTATAAAATCTGCCAATACTTGTGATTTCGCGCATGTTCGAGCTCGATACTCGATATCGTATTTGCTTAGTTCGACAGCCCACTTCGTCAATCTTTTAGATTGATTGGGACTGTGCAGGAACGACCTGAGCGGTTGAGTGGTCATTACGATTATGGAGTGCGATTGGAAGTAGGGCCGCAGTTTCCTAGCGGCCGTTATTACTGCCAAAGCCAGATTCTCCATAACCGGGTATCTGGTTTCCGCGTCGACCAATGACTTGCTTATGTAGAAGACAAGTTTTTGATCGCTGCGGTCGTCTCTCACGAGTACTCCGCTTACCGCTGTGTATGACACGAAGATATAGAGGTATAGGGGTTCTCCCTGATTTTGTGAGTACAGGAGGGGTGGCCAAATAGATTTTTAGCTCTTGAAATGCCTTCTCGCATTCTTCATTCCATTGCATTGACCTGTTGTTCTTAAGTAGTTTATAAAATGGTAGACACTTGTTTGTAGATCTGGAGATAAAGCGATTGAGGGCGCCTATCCGTCCTGTTAGTGTCTGTATCTCTCTCATGTTCCTAGGAGATGGCATATCTTGTAGGGCACGGATTCGATCGGGGTTTGCCTCGATACCTCGTTGGGTGACGAGGTAACCGAGAAATTTTCCTGAAGATACCCCAAAAGAGCATTTGCTCGGGCTTAGTTTCATCTTGTATTTGTTAAATACTTCGGAACACTCTTCCAAATGTTGAATATGGTCGGTTTCATGGAGCACCAACATGTCGTCGATGTACACCTCCGTGGTTTTTCCTATACGTTTATCGAATATTTCATTTACTAACCGTTGGTAGGTCGCCCCGGCGTTTTTCAGTCCGAAGGGCATTACCTTGTAGAAGTAGGTGCCCCGATCGGTTATGAATGCTGTTTTTTCTTGATCATCGGGGTGCATCAGGTTATATCCTGAAATTGCATCCATGAACGATAACATTTTGTGTCCGGCCGTTGCCTCTACGAGTTGGTCGATGTGGGGCAAAGGAAGCTGTCCTTGGGACATGCTTTATTCAGGTCAGTGAAATTGATGCAAACGCGCCATTTCCCATTTTTCTTTTGACGACTACGGTGTTTGCTAACCAATCAGGGTATTTGATTTCCCTAATTGATCTTGCGTTCAGAAGTCTATCGACTTTGTCGTTTATTACCTTTGCTCGGTCGGGGCCGAGCTTTCATCGTTTTTGTTTCATGGGTTTGTAGCTGGGATCGACGTTGAGTTGGTGCGAAGCTACATCGATATCGATTCCAAGCATGTCCCCGATGGCCCATGCGAAGGTTGATTTATTTCTTTTTAGGAAACAGATCAGATCTCGCCTGATTTTTTCTCTGAGTTCGGCACTGATGCCCACGAACTTATCCTGATCGGTTTCGTCAATCTGGACTTGTACGGTCATCTCGATGCATGGAGAATCGCGTTCCTCCAACGGGCCGACGCCGATCTTTCCTGAGCTCTCGTTTCTTTCGAGGACATCGTCGCTATGATTTCTATTTTTCGACTTCTTTTTGGAGGTAGCCGGTCAGGTAGCACCTTCGTGCCGCCGATAGGCTACCTCGTACTTCTCCGACTAAACCTCCCGAATTTGGAAAGCGGATGCACTGATGATAGGTCGATGGGACCGCTTTCATCAAAAGTATCCAAGGTCGTCCGAGGATGACTTTGTAGGGGGTCGGACAGTCGAGTACGACGAAATCGATGGGTTTATTTACTCCGTCGGCTTTAACATACAGTGTAATCCTCCCTATTGATGAGGTGACTGCCCCGTTCAAACCACATATATTGAAACAACTCGGATTTATATCGGCCTCGCTGATCTGCATTCGTCTGAGTATATACCTAAAGATGACATCAGCCGAACTGCCGTTATCGACTAAGATTCTCTCGACCTCGGCGTTTGAAATGTCGAGTTTGATAACGAGGGCATCGTCGTGTGGGCCCATGATGTCGGTCGCGTCACTTTCCTCGAAAGCGATAGGGTATTCTTTAGCTTGGTCGTTTCGAGGAATCCCACTGGTCAGCTGGCGCTGGTGGCATTTGATCGAGTTGACATAATCGTGGCAAAATTTTGAGCCCCCATGGATGTGGTTTACTCGCAATTTTGTCGAGGTCTTAGGAGAGCTAGGCTCTTCGCTAGTCGGCCTGTCGCGCTTCGGCGAAGTGTTACCTCTTTCTTCTTAGGAGGGGGTCCCAAGTCGATCCCCGGCAACTCCCCCTTAGTGTACTTTTCGGCCAACAATTTTCTCATGGTCTCGCATTCTACAGTTGTGTGACCGGCTGCCTGGTGAAAGTTATAGTAAGCGTCTGGGTTTCTGGTCCAGCGCTTGCCATTAGGTCTCTCGCTTACTCCGAACACGAAATCGGCGGGTGCATTTTGCTTTTTGCTGGACTGTGAATTGCCTCTATTCCCGAATCTTCGGCCTCCTTCGCTCGCAAGTCGGTTCTGGGAAGGGGTCGAATTGTTGTGAGGCTTTTTGTGGGACTTTAGAAGTGAGGCCATTTCTTCCTCGGCCCTGGAGAAGTTAGAGGCCTTATGGAGGGCGTCTTCGATGGTCAGTGGTCAGTTCACCGTCATCTCCAAACGAAAACGAGAATCGTGTCATAGCCCATTTCTGACTGCGGTAAGTTTCGATTCACCATCGATGGCAGGGATTTTAGCCATAACCCTCTTGAATTTGGTCATGTAATCCTTGAGGGATTTGGTGTCTTTCTGATGGACGCTCCAAAGGTCGGCCATGGACGCTTCGTCTTCCACAAACATGGAATAATGCTTAAGGAAAGCTGCTGACAGTTTGGAAAAACTGTCTATGGATCGTTCCTTAAGTCTGATGAACCAATCCAAGGCCGGACCAGAGAGATTTTTCGTGAACAATTGGCAGTAGCCTGCATATCGTTCGTAGACCCGTAGATTGGCTCTCCCATTGCTATACGAAACGATGTTCTATGAGCCTTTGGATCAGAGTTTCCATTGTAGCGATTTAGGCAAACCTTTCCCGCGTCCCCGATGAAAAAATTCGATATTCTTTTGGTGAAAGGAGTTCGGCTAGTCTCGGCGACCAGTCTCGGCGACCAGTTTATCAATCTGGGGACCCGAACTAGTTGCACTATGGACTTTTGAGTTGACATCCCTCAACTCGACTATCATCGATTGCTTAAATTTTTCAAATTTGGCCTAGCTAGGTTCGCTAGTCGCGACGGGATGATAGCCCGTCTGAGTTGATGCGACCAAATTCTGCCTGTTCGCTCCTCGGGCAAGCAAAGACGGGTCAGAGCCATCTTGGGCGGATCGCCCATCCTGATTACGAGTGGGGATGCAATCCACATTGGCCCTGAGGGACCCAGGATGCAAGCCCGTTGGGGGGGGAGATGTTCTGGATGTTGGCGTTTATGCCCACAATGGAGATTTTTGATATTAAATACTTTTTGTATTTGTTTTGTTTTGAAATTAAATAAAGATTGAATTTTCATTCTTATTTAAGATTGAGTTTATGCATTAATGTCTACCTCTGAAACTATCATCAACGAAATAAGTGCTAAGTACAAACTTGACAAGATATCTTCTTATGACTAGTTTAAAATAATAGTTCGCAATCTAAAGATCGATTGGGCAACCGATTCCTAGTAATGATTGTTAGAATGAATTAAACGATATCTTATCTTGTGATATGGAGAGTTGTGACTCTGTAATTCATTCTTGATATCTTAATGAAGATATTAAACAAGACCAGTGAAGTTTTGAAGTTCGAGATAAAACCGTTTAATCACTCGAAACCTCAAACTCACATACGAGGGGTATTTTAGTAATTACCTAAATCCTGAAGTGAGTACATGTATTCTTGTAACACTTTATGACATTTGATTTGTCAATGGGAAATGGCTAAATGAAGTTTCATTGACCCGTTGGTTGGTGTCATAATACTGTTTCGTTGAAACATGTGATTCACAGATATGGAATTTGTGTTGAAACAATGCTAAGGCATTAGTATCACACCATGCTCTGTTATGAGAGTGTGAGCGAATAAACCAGGCCTGGTATTCATCGAATAAAGAATTCTTTGAAATAAAATATGTGACATGTCGAGACATTTCACTTTATGTTTTTCTCGTTCACAAATAACAAAGGACTTGGTGAAATAATAACTCAGGGGTAAAACGGTAATTTTACATTCCTTTGAGTTAATGATACACACAAAGGATAATATCGTAAAATACACCATGGACCGTGTGAAGAATAGTTTTGTCACATGAAACAGAAATATAAATGCATATGAACTTAGAGATGTTCAATATTGGTCCTTTAGGGGAATCGACTAATATTAAGAATTAAAAGTCGGAAAAAGTTTGTGAACTTTTGTGTCCGAGTTTTATTCTAAAGCTTCGTTCATGTGGGTCCATAAGGTCTCAATGATAGACTTTCGGGCGAGATTTTGGTGAACAATAAATGATTGATTTTCTCATTCAACGTCAATTGTGATTTACGCTAAGAAATTATTTTCTGAGTAATTAAATAAATAATTGGTTATTTATTATTATATTTATTTAACGAATCATATTATGCTATTATATTGATAATAATATAATTTGATGATTCAAATAAACAAAAGATGAAAATAAATATTTTCTCGTTTCGTGCTACATTGATTAGTATGAAAATAATTAATGACTTGTCATTAAATATATGAGATGTTCTAAATTAATTAAATTTTATTTTAGAAATAAATCAAATAAATTTGGGAGATAATTAAGACAATATGGCCGGCCATAATAAGGGTTTTATGGGCTGAAAAAATTGTTTAAACTCATTAAAAAAGGAGTTTTGGGCTTAAGTTTGACTAATGGGTCTTAATTGAATTTTGACCTAACTTAAGCCCATTCTCTCTGATATAAAAGGAGGCTCTCTCTTTGGTAACCCCAGCCTAATTTCAACCAACACTCAGCCAAACCTCTTCCCCCTTGTGCTTGAGAGGTTTTGGCCGAATTTTAGAGAGAAAGAGAGAGAGGAAATTAGTTTCCCGGCAGCCCTTCCTTTTCTTTGAGTTTTATTCCTTCTCCCTCTTGTTTCCACGAAAGAGTCCACCCTCTTTGTCTCCTAAAAATCCCTTGAGTATTATCATTGACTCAACTTGTGGTTGTTTGAGTGATTTTTCCTCCCACAGGGACGGCCACTTTTGGAGCAACGGAGGCACGACGCTTTTGAGGATTTCCTAGACGCACGTGGTGTAGAGGATCGGCCGACCTTTTGGACGCATCCCGAGACTCAATTTCGCAGATCCGAATTGAACATAAGTTTTTTATAAACGAGTTGGATCTGAATGATATAATCTTGTAGGATTGTTATAAATCTTAGATCGCTCGTTTTTGCATGTTTGAATGAATTTATTGATAAGTATATTAATTTGTTGACATGCTAGATTAGATTTAATGACATGGTTAATGAATATGTTTTAAAAACGTTTTTAATATGTTAAATTGAATTATGAATTTCCGCCATATATAGATATGTTTCATAATTAATTAGGTTAATTGTTAACTAAATTCCATCATTGGATCGACCTGGGTAGGAAGAACCGTATCTCCATTTAGCACCCGTACGCTCGTCAGGTCGTGATTTGGAGAATCGTCTGCCGATCCCGTCGAGGGAGTTCGGGCTTCTGGGAAGTCCAAACATACCCCAGATGGGACGTTTCGACTTGCTCGTGCGGCCGAGACATGAGCTCTTCCTAGGCCAGAGCCAGTCACTTCGTTACCTCCGGCGAGGGGACTAGAGAGGTTAGGTGGCGGAGTGGTCAAGACGTCGAACTGAGCCCTAAGAGCTCGGTTGGTTTCCTCTTGACTATCTACTTTTTTGTTCAGCGCCTCGAGGATGGATCTGATCCATGAGGGGATTTCCTCTCTGTTCGGATAATGGGTCGGGAGTGAAGACATGGTGTCGGAGAGGATTTTTTTTTAGCAAGCAAAGCTCTTAATTTGCGAGGTTGGCTTACTGACTTTTCCCACAGACGGCGCCAAATTGTTGATGTCAGAATCTACAATCACTTTAAATAAACGAGATTTAATAAAGTTTTAATTTATAATTGGGATCCAGGAATTCCTGACGTCGTATATAGTATGAGCTTTTAAGTTACAATAACAGAGAATAATGAAATTGCAGTTCCAACTTTATTGATGAATGAAGAAATTATAGGCGAAGGTCGGTATTATCAAGATAATACCGAACTGAAAGAATTGGAAATAATCTTGGTATATATGCTGCTTCTCAATAAAAAATCGTCCCAAATTCTCTTTGAGAAAATCTATTTATAGCCGAGGAAGGAACTAAAGTCGTCGAATGTCGAGCTGGCCGATATCTTCCTTGATGAGCTATTCGATTGCCACGTCGTTTATCTGTTAGATTCGAACTGCTTCAGTCTTTGTCAACGATCCGATCTTCAAGGTTGAATCCCCGATTTTCAGTGTACCGCAAGGTTGTCTATGACTTTGCTTCTTCGTTGATCCATCGGGTCGTTTAATCATGAGATTAACGACTCCTGTGAAGAAAGGGATCGTTTGTCGGGCCAGGCCCAACAGATCGATCAGTCGAAATGGGCTCGGACCGAAGTAATTACTTCGGTAACTCATTTGTTGGACCTCATGGGATTGACATGATAAAGTTATTGAAGGGGGTTCGAATTTTCCCCCCACAAGAGAAGGAGGTTTGGTTTTCCTTGAAGATCTTCTTGGTGGCCTATTGTTGTCCTCAATGTTGTCAGAAGTTTGGCATTATTGGACGAGAGGATGTGATGAATTGGGGTTTATCAAGATCAATGTTGCAAGCTTCTAAAATACAATGGAATCTTCGTAAAGTAGATCATTATAATTGTTGCGACAAATTTGATTGGTCCGATTTATCCTGATGGAAGTAAGAGTAACAGTAATATTTATAACGCTAAAGTCACGTGTATTGATTACAGGGGCTTCTTCTTCTTCTTGTGTACCATCATCAATGAGATCTTGAAGTGAGCAATCTGAATCTGAAAATTGATCATCATCTTGTATCTGTATTAGATGAGTATGATCATGCATAATAGATAATCTTGCAAGAGCATAGACATGATTTGTGTGTTCCATAGGTGAGGAAATAGGAAAACAAACATAACAAATTTTGGAAAATCATCAATAAGAAACTTAGAATTAGATATAGAGTGGAATGATAGATATGTGCTAGCAATTCTTGACCACAAGAAGATATTTATGTAAATTCTTGTTGAAGTATCTATTCGAATTGAAAGGGTTACTTCTTGTTTAATGAGATTTATTAAACAGTCATCATTTTTGTAGCTTCCGTATTAAACTGAGTCGCGTGTTGGGCACCTGAGTTCGGGCCCTGAGCTAAAACAAGGTCAATGACTAATATATACTTGGAAATTTATATTTAAAGTCATATATGTGGAACACATATATGTAGGCTGATCACCATGTGGGAGCATTCTACACTTGTGGTAAGTGTACGACTTGGACAAGTCTTGGTGTTGATGTGTCATTTAAGGACTGTTACGACACACTAACCGAGGCCACTATGATGGTCACAGTGAGACTTGATCTAAATACATAAGTGATCATTGACACTGAGTTATGTTACTAAGCTGTTTGACTCATTCGCTAAAAAAATTATTCATGCTAATCACAACTGATGCCTTGAGAATTTTCTCAGAACATAATTTGAGTGGGAAGTGATTTACAGATACGGAATCCAGCCTTTCTGAAAGAGGATTACATCAGTCATCGACCTTATTTTAGCTCACCGTCAGAACTCAGGTGCCAAGTACGTGACTCAGTTTGATACGGAGGCTATGGAAGATAGTTTTTATTGATTCTAATTATTTAGAACTCAATCCACTAATTATATAATGCTAATAAACTAATATTATTATCGAATTCAGTCATTATTCATTTGTCATCTTTAAGTGGGCAATATTCCTAAAAATCTCCCACTATGACCAAGACTCGTCGAGCCAATTCAATTCTTTGCCATCTTGGTAGACGGTTTAGATTTTGACCCAGGATTGAGATTCTCATCACATGAGATTTCACCTTTATCTATTCTCTTTAATTTATGTCGAACAGGCATGTGTCCTACTATCTATCATTCTAGTTCATTAATCTTTGCAAGTGATCTTTGACCTACCATTTAAGGACAAGTCAAATTGTACACAACAAATTACTTTACTTAGAACATATTAACACTTTGCATATCTTTAGATTATACACCAGACTATATATCTAAAGATAACAAGTCTCTCTATCTTGGTGTAGTGCCAAAACAAGTTGCGACATCGCATATTTTGATCTTATCACCATTCACCATAGTGTTTTAAACATGTTTTTAATAATAACTTTATTGACCTTTCTCCATTATTTGGTTATTTATAGTCCATCCTTGCTTGTCGTGTTTATATTCAATATATACATAATTTCAAGGATCTTCTACATTTAAATAAATAAGTATCTCACTATTTCCATAAATTACAGGTTTACAACACAAGTTCTAATTCTCAGAAATTTGACATTATCGAAGATCTAATTATTAGTCCTTTCAAAGACAATGTCTACAACCTCAACATTGAGCTCCCTTATATCAGCTAACTATGTTTGATAGATGATGGAACGAGCTTGTCGGTTCTAAATCAAACATTAGAAACTGTTAGCTCAGTCAATTTACTTGTGTCACGATGAGGTCCAGAACTACAACAGTAAAGACTTCATTTATGACACGTGTTTAGGATCTAAGTATCGATCATTCTCAAAATATCAATCGTAACAAACATCCATGTACAATCACGATTAGTTTGTTAATTACTTCGAATCAACCTTTCATATTTCAAAAGGTTTGGTAGTATAACTACTTTAATCCACGTCTTAAGTATTGGTACTATATCCTCAAAAGACAATACATGTACATCTTCATTTACGAAGATCCCAAATGAAGTGGTTCCTGGTATCATAAAGAAGAGTATCATTATTGATAATGATTCTTGTTAAGGGTCAATCCCTTCGAGTTTATTAAAGCTCAAACCATTTCATTTATCCATTTGCAGTCTCTCTATTCCTTTAAGCTAATAGCTTAACAAGTAGATTTATCAAATATGGGCTAATAACTTTAGACAAGTTAGTTTGATCGAGAGTGTTATCTCAAGATCATAGCTTTCCATTTTAGGAAAGTTTATGTCGATGAGAGCGACATGGATCCTTGTTAGGATGCTCCACTATGTTATTGATTTTATTAGCAAGGCAATTCTCAATTATCCTTCCTTCCAATTCACTGATTTATGTGGCAAGATAATCAACGATTACTCTTCCACTTTAATTATTGAATAATAGCAGATACAATCCGGTTAAAATGGACACCATTTTCAATGACGAATTTAATCATGTGAATGATGTTGCTATTTATTGAACAACAAGTGTCTAGATTTCTTTAAAGAAAGCTCCCACTATTTTATTGAACAATTGTGACTAGAATCCTATTAAGGATGCTTCCACTCAATCAATGGACTAGAGTAGCTAGGTTCCTATTGATGTTTCTCTCACTCAATTAGTGAACTAGAGTAGTTAGGTTCCTTTCAAGGATGCACTTACTCAATTATTGAACTAGAGAAGCTAGGTTCCATTCAAGGATGCTCCCACTCAATCAATTAGTGACTAGGTTTCAATTAAGAAAGCTCCCACTAATTCATCAACTCTAACTTTTAGTTGTGTTTCCTTTATAACTTCTTATCCACACAAAGTATTGTCGAATAAATGTAAAAGTGATTTAGACGCTTTCTGAAGCTGTAAATAGTTGTTAAACAGTAATACATATTTAGTACAAGAACATAATGAAGCAATAAAAGCTAATTACAATTCTTATAAAAATAATAACTTAGACCATATATTGCGCTTCTATATAGTATATGAACGGAAAAATATGTCATTCATATCCTATATCTTATTAAAGGGCGGCATTATGCATAATCAGATATTATAAAAATATTCAAGGCTTTCAATTTATTGAATGAAATACTTAATGACACAACCATGTATTCATAAATAATGTAAGAAAACATAAGAAAATAAAGATTCATCCAATCTTGAATAGCCATAAATGCTACGGTCCATAAAACCATGGATTATTAAATGACACTTCTCATGTTCAAAAAATAAAATAAAAAATGAAAGTAATAAAACTAGCGAGAAATTAGATCTTCAAGTGGAGCATGAACTTCTCCACAATTCGGGTTTGGATCCGATATTGTTCAGCAATGTCATCAACGCTCGTGTGTTCCACAAGATCTACTCTGCAATAAGAGAAGAAGTATGCTCATGAATAATTATTTAATTGACCATCGAACGACACTGATTAATTTTGTTTATGAAACCTGATTAGTGCACATAAGAATTATTTTAAATAAAGTAATATCGGTCAAAATATCCATGTGTATATTCTACATACCAAGGATTAAATGGTCTTTGAATTTTGGCGATATTCACCGAAATTTGCTATTTTGGAGGTTATCGACCAAAAATGACCTATATGATTGTTTCGTCATTTTTGACCGACGAAAATCTTCATTTTGTCGTTGGAATTCGGCAATACAGTTTCGGACTTAGAATTTATACTTTAACGACAAAGTATAACTATAAGTTTAGCAGTTCAGATGACACCATTTCCCCGTGTCTCCTACCCTGTCAGGGCTTTTTTGTATTTTTTCTTTCTTTAGAACTTAATATTCATAATAAACTTTTCTATATAATTAATTATTTTATACTATTGAACAAATAGTTTAAAAATATAATTTCAAAGTTTAAATTTTAATATTTTATTATTTTTTTAATTTTAAACTTATTTATTTATATATAAATTTAATATTTAAATTTTAATATTTAAATTTTATAAGTAATCAATAACATTTTATTTTATTTTATTGTTATGTATTAATAATATTAAATCTTTGTTGAATACGTTATATTAAAAATAGTTTCAATTAAATTTTAAGTCCACATTTTAATATAGTATTATGATTTTATAGATATTATTATTATTATATTTTTTGTAATTTTGAATTTTTTGTAGTCAGATTTCGTCTAATATTTTTATTTTGTCGAATTATCGATTGACCAATGACAATTTTATCAGTATTATTTTCTTTTTGTTTTTTATATTTTTTCATCGAATTTTTGTTCGGTTAACGAAATTCTCGTGTTATTGAGTAATCAACTATTTACCGACATTTCAATTTTTGCTATAAACAAAGAAAAGTTTTTCTTTGGCACTAACAAATATAAAATAGTATTTAAAAACATATTAATTGTTATAGTCAACGTTTTAAAAAAATTGATTAATAACAATTAATCAAGATAAATTAGTACAAAAATAAATTAATAAAAATAATAATCAAATGACGACAGCTAATAAAAAATAGTTACACATTAAATAAAAAAAAAAAATTAGTCCATTTTTCAAAATGAAAAGTCCTTCGCGCGGAAGGGAGATCAAATATTCTGTAATTTTATATTAATTTATTATTATTAACCAAAAATCCAAGCGACGCTTCCACAGTGGCAGTATAAATAAATAACTAATAAAAGCGAGTCAATCCTCGTTTTTTCTCCAAACCCCATTCCAATCCCACCATGAGCGGTGGAGGCCACGCGCCGCCTCCGATCCCAGCTTCCAATGGCGGAGAGTTTCTCCTCTCTCTCCTCCAGAAACCGCAATCTCATCAGCAGCAACCGAATCAACATCATCACCATAATCAGCGCCAGTCTCTGCCTCTCGACCCCGCCGTCGCCGCCGTCGGAGCCAGACTTCCCTTCCCCTGGTCTCCAGCGCCGGAGCCGTCGCAGCAGCATCAGGATCTCATCCGCTCGCTTCCCTGGGCCGCCGCCGCGGCGAACGGAGGATTCCTAGGGTTTCCTCACAACTATTTTCCGAACCAATTTCAGGGGAATCACCAGGTAGGGTTTTCGAATTCTAATTCCAATCTCAGTTCCAACAATTCGGACTCGTCGGCTCAAGAGATAGCTCGCCAGAATCACCTGGTCGAGCGGAAGCTCAGGTTCGGCTCCTTGCCGAGCGACATCGCCGTCGTCGCTCCGGAAGGAATTCCGATGAGACTCGAGAATTCGATTGATAGGAGGAGGCAAATGAGTTCGAATTCCACGGCGCCTCCGCCGGGATTCCCGAGAAGGCCGACCGGAGGGAATATTTTGAGCCACAACGGAGAGAGTGAATTCGCGCCAGATCGTCGTGGAATCGTCGGTCTCCCGAAGCAGCTTGACCGTCCTGGCATGTCCAATGGTAGCAATCTCAGGTCTGTCTCTGCTTCGGAGGTTGAGTATTCGATGATGAAGCTGGAGAGTGAATCCGCCGGATCTTTTCCCAAAAAGGATAACGAAATCGATGATATCGGTCGCCGCCTCATCGATTCAATGCTGATCGACGATGAATCGGAGGAGAAGAGCGAGAAG
Source organism: Urtica urens (assembly GCA_958296335.1). Lineage (NCBI taxonomy): Eukaryota > Viridiplantae > Streptophyta > Magnoliopsida > Rosales > Urticaceae > Urtica > Urtica urens. Next base: position 1,415,096 of record OY282522.1, read on the forward strand.
AAGAGCCATCACAATCCTCGTGACAAGGTACCAGCCTGAATTCCCAAACTCGGTGATAAAGTCATAACTTTTAGAGTCTAAAACCACCTTTTTCTGTACTGAGCAGGATTTCAGGTCAGACAGCCGTGGGAGATGGATGCTTAGTCAGCGAAGGAGAATCGAGAAGCAAAGGATCAGATGCCGAAGCGACATAGAAAGGCTAAACGAGGCTTTTCGAGCGATCGTGAATTCGTTGATACCGCCTGAGGAAGAGAAGGCGAAGCAGCAAAAGCTTCTGGGTCTTCTAGAGAGGCTAATCGTGAAGGAATGGCCTAACGCCAGGCTCTATCTCTACGGCTCGTGCGCAAACTCTTTCGGGGTCTCGAAGAGCGACGTGGATCTCTGCCTCACCATAGAAGAACCGGAAGTCAACAAGGTCGAGGTCTTGTTGAAGTTGGCAGAAATTTTGCAGGCAGACACCCTTCAAAATGTTCAGGTGATTTTTGAAGAAGTTCTTGTCTGTTTTGATGATTTTTTGGGACCATCTGTTCCAGTCTATTGGTTTATGGCTCTCGACCCTCGATTATGCTTTTAGCCTGTATATTCCTTCTTCATAGTAGAAGCTTTCGATTCTCTTTTTTTATAAATTTTTTGAGTTTCTGAAAACAAAAATGTTCAGGTGATTTGCATGACTCTAATACGTGAAGTTTTATTTCATATCTTATTATATGAAAAAAAAAGAAACAATTTCGCATCTAATTTTTTTGTTTTTTTCAGGCATTGACTCGTGCAAGGGTTCCGATAGTGAAGCTTTTAGACCCCGCGACTGAAATCTCGTGTGACATATGCATCAATAATGTTTTGGCTGTCGTGAACACGAGACTTTTACGCGATTATGCGAGAATAGACATTAGATTGAGGCAGTTAGCTTATGTTGTGAAGCATTGGGCCAAATCAAGGGGAGTCAATGAGACCTACCAGGGAACCCTCTCTAGCTATGCGTAAGTCTCATCTTGAAGTTTTATGTTTAATGAGAGATATCTTGAGCAAATACCAATAACCCATGATTGGGACATCACTATATTTTGGTAAGCTAAGAATGTCCATCCGTACTTTTAACTTTGTTTGATCTTTTTCAGGTATGTTTTGATGTGCATCAATTTTTTGCAACTTCGCAGACCTGCCATTCTCCCGTGCCTACAGGTGGGTTTCTTTTTCTGGTTTGCAAATTATCATGTTATCCTGTGATATACTTTCTACTCGTTATCATATTGCCTCTCATCCCACATTTATTGTGTGCTTTTAGCACTGTAATAAAAGATTGGTATATTTGTAGCTGTTATTTTGTGCTTGTTGATAATTGATACAGAAACTCCGCAAAGAATCACACTCTTGCATGACTGAATCAGGGCCAAAAGCTGTTCAGTAGTTAATACAATTCTCATGTTTTTATAATGGTATATATGAAGTTTGTTGAGAAGTGGGTGGTTTTGTTTTTCTGCTCTTTCTCAGCTGGATCATTTCTCTTTCTTGTTTTCTCGATCGTATTTCCATTTTAAACGAAGACTTGCTTCATACGTTTTCAGGGAATGGAGGCCACGTACTCTGTCAGGGTAGAAAACATTGAATGCTCTTACTTTGACCGAGTTGAAAAGCTTCAAAATTTTGGATCACATAACAGAGAAGACGTTGCACAACTCGTGTGGGGATTTTTCCAATATTGGGCCTACATCCATGACTATTCGGATTCCGTTATATCTGTTCGCAGGGGAAGCATAATCAGGTGAGGAAATGACGCTTTTCTCATATACGTTCGTACACTTCATAAGACTGCTTGCTATTCAGACTTATTCTGTTTCGAACTTCCGTTTTGGAATCCTTACAAGTATTAATGGAAATGAACTGATCAGTAAACGGGACAAAGACTGGACGAGGAGAGTGGGGAATGACCGGCATCTGATATGCATAGAGGATCCTTTTGAGACATCGCATGATTTGGGCCGTGTTGTGGACAAGAACAGCATCAGAGTTCTGAGAGAAGAATTCGAGCGTGCAGCCGAGATCATGCAGTATGATCCGAATCCCTTCGTGAAGCTTTTCGAGCGCTATATTCCCAGTTGATTAATTTAGTTGCTAAATACCAACTTATTCATGGTGTATAATGTCTCGCTTTTCTTATTCAGCTCGTTTGTTTTATTTTAATATGTTTATAGCATCCGTTTTTTTTTAATATTTGATAGGCTTTTGCATCGTATGTAATGTAAAAAGTCTGCTCAACAAACTTGTCTTCTGGTGGTTTTTTACTTATGCCAATATCCCATATATGAGGAAAGGGAAAAGAGTGAATATTGATACACCCTACCATGTGAATTTGCTAAATGTTGATATTTATCTCAACCACGTTAGGTAATTTTAGTTAATAATAAACACCCATTTGTGGCAAAGTTGTAGTGTGCTTTATTACTTCTTTTCATGCTTCTCTCAAGGTACACGTGATGAGTCTCATCTTTTGTTTGTATTAGAATATTGTGTTTCTCTATTTTCTTTCCGTTCTAAGTCAAAATTATTAAATTTCTCAAAATAAAAAGTCAAAATTATTAAATGACGGTTTAATTTGTCACATCACATTTTAAATTAAATATTTTAAGTTAAGTTCATCTTTAACTTAATTCTATTCGCATGGAATTTTTTTTTTCAATTTTTAATTATCATTAACAATATTTTAATTTACGTACGTGGATCTTATTCAGCTATAAATTAGTTTGAATAATTAATTATATAAATTAGTTAAAAAAATGTAAAATAATTATTATCGTATCAATTAAGAACTATTATTATTTACTAAAAAGTCTATGATGTGCATCATTAAAATCCTCTAAAAGATTTTCCGAATTCGAATTCAGCATAATTTCTAATTTGGTGCTCCCAATCTAGTATACATGCTCTTAAGAGCATAGTCAATTTGAGTGTGAATGAACGAACTAGTCTTTATTTTTTATTTTGAGTGGAGAGTGAAAAGATAAGGGGAATTTAAGAGCATAATTTCGTTTTGTATGTGCCATAGTGGTACTTAATTCTATTTTTATGTGTCCCATAATTAAATACTAATTTCTAATACCCAGATTACCAAATTACCCTTAAATCAAAACACTCAAATTTAACCTAATCCTACCATTTTCTCTCCTCTCTTCACCGAACCTCCCCTCTCTATTCTCTTCTCCTCACGCACACATTGCCAGCCATCGCTCTTCACGCACACATCGTCACAACCGTCGCTCTTCTATGCTCTTCTTTGTCGCGCCTCCCTTCTCTCCTCCTCTTCACGCACGCTTCTCTCCTTCTCTTCCCGCCGTCGTCGCAGACTTTCGCGTCTCCAGTCCTTCGCTCGCACAGATCGGGTCTCCTCCATCCTCCGCTCACTTTGGTCGCAATATATTTGTCGTCGCCGTCGCATATTTAATCTCTAATGAGTATGAAATTTTTCCTGTTATCTGGTATATGTTACTGCATACGACCGCAAGTAACAGCAACATACCGCACAACTGAATTCATGTTTTTATTATAAACATACCGCATGACACCGCAACTAACCGCAGTAATATATAAATGTTCATATTTTTAAACCCATTTGGACTCTACAAGTTACCGTAGTTTACCACAACTGACCGCAATTGTTGTTGTTCATTTTGTGCAGATTACCGCGGTGTAATTGTGTTGTATGATGAAATTTGGACTCTAAAAGATGGTGATTGCGGTATAAAATGTTTATGTATTTTTCAGTGGCGATTGCGGTATCTATTGCCTCAAGACCGTGGAGCATTTGATGGGTGCAATGCCTTTATCGGACATCAACGATACCAACATGGAGTTTTATAGAGAGAAATGGGCAATAGACCTTTGATATCAGAATATAGTCTCATAAACATTTTACCGGTTATTTAGTAAGTTTTAAAAACATGTTTATATAGTGTTTCCATCCTTTTGACACATTTTATTATATTTGGAAACATAGATGTTTATATAGTGTTTTCATCCTTTTGGCACATTTTATTATATTTGGAAACATAGATGTTTATGTAGTGTTTCCATCATTTTGACACATTTTATTATATTTGGAAATATGTGTATGTATTATTTCCATCTTTTGACACACTTTCGGTATAATTTTTTGCCTATAAGACGCGACGCGATGGCCTTCACGCGTCGTGTGGGATACCTTCGTGTTGCGGTGGTTTGCGAAGTGTTGCGAAGTGCTGCGGTATGCGACGTATTGCGGTAGTTTGCGACGTGTTGCGGTGGTTTGCGGCGTATACAGAATAAAAACACCAGTTTTCACAGAAAATTGAACAATTCCCAGAATTTAAATAACATAAACAACACACATTGGTAAAGGGCATAAAATTCAACAACCATCAACTCAACAAACATTCAAAAATCCCAGAATGTAAACATAGTAGGAAATTGTGCCATCATCGAAAATCGTACTAGGAGGACATTGCACATCACCAATTTTGTAAGGAACTTCAATTTTGAGATCAAATAGTAACCTATCCACACGAAATAGTTCATATAACGTATCAAATAACTCGTTATACTTTATGTTGTTCTTCATTTCAAGAACATACGTAGAACTCCCTCGAAATGCAGCTAGCTCACCATCTTTTAGAGTCCAAATTCCATCATACAACACAATTACACCGCGGTAATCTGCACAAAATGAACAACAACAACTGCGGTCAGTTGCGGTAAACTGCGGTAACTTGTAGAGTCCAAATGGGTTTAAAAAATATGAACATTTATATATTATTGCGGTTAGTTGCGGTGTCATGCGGTATGTTTATAATAAAAACATGAATACAGTTGTGCGGTATGTTGCTGTTACTTGCGGTCGTATGCAGTAACATATACCAGATAACAGGAAAAATTTCATACTCATTAGAGATTAAATATGCGACGGCGACGACAAATATATTGCGACCACAGTGAGCGGAGGATGGAGGAGACCCGATCTGTGCGAGCGAAGGAATGGAGACGTGAAAGTCTGCGAAGACGGCGGGAAGAGAAGGAGAGAAGCGTGCGTGAAGAGGAGGAGAGAAGGGAGGCGCGATAAAGAAGAGCATAGAAGAGCGACGGTTGTGACGATGTGTGCGTGAAGAGCGACGGCTGGCAATGTGTGCGTGAGGAGAAGAGAGGCGCGGGAGAGAATAGAGAGGGGAGGGGAGGTTCGGTGAAGAGAGGAGAGAAAATTGTGGAATTAGGTTAAATTTGGGTGTTTTGATTTAAGGGTAATTTGGTAATCTGGGTATTAGAAATTGATATTTAATTATGGGACACATAGAAATAGAATTAAGTATCACTATGGCACATACAAAATGAAATTCCCCAAACATAATGGCAGCATTGTCCCACGGTTTTCCTCTATACTATAGCTTTATATGATATTTCGTGACACTTTAAAAAAATAAAAAAGTCAGCATGGTTCGGTAAAAAAAAAATTCTTAACAGAACAAGTTCATTTGTAGCTGAATTGCGCTGACAATCTTTGCACTGTTTGGACAACTAGGTTTGTTGAGATTTACAATGAAGAAGACGACATGGCTGGTGAAACCGGCCGAGTAGACACCGCGACACCGTATTCCTATGAAGCTGCTTGACAGGATCTTCCCGTTCCCGACATACAGCAGCTCCCTCGTTCATATCTACTCGCCGGCGACCACCGTGAGAGTCTCTCAGCAAGACTCTGGTCCCATTCTACCCGATCGTCGATCGATTCAGGCTCGACGGCGACGGAGTCCCTGAGATCTACTCTACCGGCGACGACGTTCCCTTCGTTGTTTCCGAGGCTGACTCCGACTCCGTCACCTCCGAGATTTCGCTCCCTCCGTACACTTCTCGAGACTAGTCCTCCCGTCTATTGACTTCCGCGCCAGAGATATTTCATCTTATCCTATCATGGCGGTTCAGGTACATTCCACTACAATCAACTGGACAACTACCCTTCAACTTACGTTATATCTTGTCATATTCTTTTTTAAAAAAAATGTACTAGCTTTGTGTTTGCGCGTACTCAAAATGTTCTAAAGAAAGTGCACTCTGGTGATTGTTGTGTTTTTCGAAGAGTTTTAGGTTCTAGTTCGAGTGACGGTACCTCAGAATCCTTCTTACTTATTGAAATATAAAGTACGGGTTTCAAGATTTATCTAAATTTTATTGAGACAAACCAGTTTCAAAACCTTATGCGATCGAACATTTAGTGAAAGGAATTAGCTGTTTTTGCAAGTGAGTTATTTCAAATGCGGTGGTGTAGCAGTAGGTGTATGCGTAGAACATTCTGGCTTGGACGGAAGCTCCATTTTCCATCTCATCCGCTCATGGTCCCACATTTGTCGAGGCCTTACCCTTTCACTTCCTCCCTTCTTCGACTGGATTTCAGTCCTAAGTCCTCGCAAACCTCTCCGCCCTAAATTTGACCACTTAGAGTACCCGCACCACGAAATCTCTTCCTAGTCCCACAAGGAACTCCGACTAAGCGTTTCAATCTTCAAGCTCTCTGCCGAGCAGCTCGAGAAAATGAAAGCCCTGGCGTCGAAGCACACCGAAAAATACAGCGTGTTTGCGATCTTGGACGGCCATGTTTGGAAGTGCGTTTGCAAAGCCCGGAAGATCGACGACGAGACGAGATTGTCCTTCCGGTCAACGCCAGATCTTACCGACTGAAACCGCCTCTTCCGCTCGGATTCATCGGAAACGCCTTGTTCCGCGGCCACGCAATCGCTCACACCAAAGATCTGGAATTGAAACCATTCTGGTACGGCGCGAGGAAGATCCACGAGAGGTTGGTTTTGATGAACGACGAGTACTTGAGATATGCCATTGATCATCTCGCTCTTCTACCGGATTTGTCGGCTGCCAGAGCAGGGCCTCAGATTTTCGAGCCTCCGAATTTTCAGATCACGAGCTGGATGAACTTGGTGCTCGAAGATGCGGACTTCGGGTGGGGTTCGCCTGTTTATTCAGGACCCGGCGGGATCGCGTTTGAGAAGGCTTACTTAATCGCTGGCGGTGAGAATCGGGGTTTCAGCGTGATCATAGCTTTGCAGCCCGAACACATGGAAATGTTTGAGAAGTTGTTTTTTATGATTTTGAGGGTCAAATGTACGAGTCAAAGCTATAGCTAGTTCGGTCGCTTTGCATGTGAGTTTTGTTACAATAAGTGTTTTGTGTGAACTGATTTACCTTCAAAGTATTGACCGTATGAGAGTCGCATGCCTAAAAATTGGATGATAACGAAGTACTTTAGAAAGGAAGGGCAAAAGTCGAGAAAAGCCAAAGTTCATAAGATTTTTCTAGTTTTTCCGAGTTGAATAGGTAGTTTGTTACCGAGAACATAGTTTTTTTCAAGACAAACTTTTTAATAATTAGGTTACATGCATGAAAAGTGCCGGAGAATCAAACTGAATTCACCTATGAAATTTAGTGTAAAATAACCTGCCCTTCTTAATAATCTTTTTAACCATGTCCCTGACATCATCTTATCCTCTTATTTGGCCATATTATGAGTTGGGAGTCGTTTTCTAGAATAATTATCTTGAAATACTAACTTCTTATATAAATATATACTAATTTGTGAAATGCCATTAACCATACCGTGCTCTCTCATTAATTTTTTGAAAAATTTGGTATAATGCATTTTTCATGCCATGTACATTGGCCAACCGCCAACCTCGTTTTAATTTTTTTGAAAAATTAATTAAAGGAATTGTACATAGCAGCTAATTACCAGCCATCCATACAAATGGTTCTCTGCAGGCACGGACGTATAAAATGTTCAAAGTCATCTATTAATTGATTGCTCACTAAACTTCGAACTTAGAATTAGACCCAAAAAAGTCTTGGAAATCTAAGTTACTCTGTTTCTATGGCGACAGCGACGAAACCAAGCTTTGTCGGCGAAGATCTCCGGCCAAAAGTGCTGGCCCTAAGCGAGCCGATCGCTATGAAACTCTTCCCCACCCTCATCTCCGACAAGTTCCGTATCCTCTCCCCCGCCGATCCCGACGCCAGATCCGCCACAGCCTTGCTCGGAAACAACGCCACCACCGTCGACGCAGATCTCTTGCGGCGCTTCCCGGCGCTGCGGATCTTCGCAAGCTTCGCCACCGGAGTCGAGCGCGTCGACCTCGCGGAGTGTCGCCGGAGAGGCGTCGCAGTGGTCAACGCCGGAGATGCGTTCGCCCCGGACGTCGCTGACCACGCGGTGGGGTTACTGATAGACGTGGCAAGAAGAGTTTCGGCGTCGGACAGGTACGTCAGAGCTGGGCTCTGGAGATCCAAAGGAGATTTTCAACCGCTCGGCTTCAAGGTAATACCGCTCGGATCACCGTTTGATTTCATTTTCCGATCAAAACAGAGATTTCAATTGTTTGTGGAAATACTCACAATCTCATCTCTGTCTCATATTCAGTTGCGAGGGAAGCGAATCGGGATCGTGGGACTGGGGAACATCGGATCGGCAGTGGCGAAGAGGCTGGAGGCGTTTGGGTGCGAGATCTCGTACAACTCGAGGAAGCCGAAGCCGTGTTTTGGGTCGTACAGGTTCTTCAGGACGGCGAGAGAGCTGGCGGCGAACTCGGACGCGGTGGTTCTGTGCTGCAGCCTGACGGAGGAGACGCGCCACGTGGCGGACAGAGAGCTTCTGGCGGCGCTGGGGAAGGGCGGAGTGATCGTGAACGTGGGCCGCGGCGGTCTCGTCGACCACACGGAGCTCGTGCGGCGTCTCCTGGCCGGCGAGATCCGCGGCGCCGCTCTCGACGTGTTCGACGACGAGCCCAATGTCCCGCCCCAGCTTTTGGGGCTCGACAACGTCGTGCTCACGCCGCACATCGCCGTCTTCACTCCCGAGTCATTTCGCGCCTCCGCTCACCTGCTCGTTTCCAATCTCGAAGCCTTCTTCGCAAACAAGCCCTTGCTCACACCCGTCACCCACTAATAACAAAAAATATGAGGAGCCAGGAGGGGAATAACCACTACATGAAGGATCTTAGCAAGGGAATGAACTACTAAATCCACATAATTACAAGCTACGTGAAGGATCTTCGAAATTACTAACTTCATTTCATTAGTCGGGCTTTTTTCAAACGTAAAAGCGTGATCACACTCTCGCAATCCGATTGAATAACCATAGTATGCAATTCTAGTTTAAGAGCTTTCGATATACCTCTCAAAATGGTCATATCTTTCGCTACCACGTTCGTAGCAAAACTTTTATGATCACGAAAGACACTTCTGAGGCCACATTTGAAGATGGTCACTTCGTCACTAATGACAACCGAGCTTATGGGCAAGGGTTTCCAACATGATAGCCACGGGGAAGGTGGATGGGCCTTGGATATCGTGGAAATTGCACTTCGGTAGTTCTCGAGAAAAGCGATCAACCAATTGATGGGATCGGTCGTGCTCGCCGTCGGTGAGTTGTGGATCATATTATTTCGCCAATTCCAGCTCTTTAAAAAAGCACCATAAAGAGCTCAAAGTCATGGTAAAAGAATGGGTAAAAAGAAGAGTTAATATCTCCGTGAGAACTCTTTTTGATCATCTTTTATCATCCGAAGGCTTTTCGCACATTGACGTTCTCCCAACATTCATATAAAACGTGGAAGATGGATTTCTTTCTCTTCGTACATCGAAGATAAAATGGCTCAATTTCTATCCCTCATCTAGCGAGGACCGTATGAACAGAAAAGTCAATGCTCTTCTCACTTTCTAAGCAGAGGTTCGGATTTTAGAAAGGATATGAAGAGGCCGAAGTTTATTTTCATATCATGAGCAAGTTGGCAAACAAATAACCTTCAGCATTTTTCAAAATAAATTGTTTGGATATCATATTTATGTTATTTTTATTACTTAAAGGTCCAAATTAAAATAAATAAATGCTTTAGAATATCATTTAACTGTTTATGTGTTGTTTGCAATTCAGCTGCATTACCTTCATCTTAAAAAAAAAATTATTACCTAATTAGAAAGATATGTGTAGGTGAAATAGAAATAAGAGAAATTGCCCATTTTGTCACCTTCACTGACTCATTTTCCCAAAATGCACCTAAACCCAATTTTTTCCCAAAATACTATTCTTTTCCACGTAAAAAGACCTTTTACCCTTTAAAAAACAAAAACTTACAAATACACCCACTCACTTTAAAACCGGATAAAATAAAATAAAATAAAAAAATTACCTTGACTGGCTGTAACCGGTTTCTCTCTCATAATTAATTTTTTTTTAGCAACTCTCTTTCTTCTTCAACACTCAACCCTCCCTTCTTCAACACTCAACCCTCCCTCCTTTTACCACTCTTCTTCAACACTCAACCCTCCCTTCAACACCCTTCTTCAACCATCTCCGACGAAAGGACGCAGCACTGGTTCAGTCCGACGAAGGACTATCTCCGACTTTGCACTGGTTCATCTTCGAAGTTTCCGACGGAACTCCTTCATATTTCATTATTTCCGACGCAACGCCGGTGGCTGTAGTTGTCTCCGAGTGGTGGTATTTTTTGTATCCGACAAGGCTGAGGTGGTACTCCGACGTCTCCGCTGCTTCATTTCCGAGGTTAGGTTATTTTCGTTATCTACAATGTTGTCCACAAATTCGTAACAGAGTCTACAATCCGACCTACAAAAACGTAACAGAGTCCACAAATTCGTAACAGAGTCTACAATCCGATCTACAAAAACGTAACAGAGTCTACAATTTGGTAAAGAGAGTCTACAATGACAACAACAAATTACAAACAGTGTCTACAATATTATCCACAATTGTGTCTACAATGTGGTCCTGAGTAAAAACGTTAATTCTTAAAAGAAAAATGTGGTCAATATTGTAGACCACATTGTAGATTAAATTATAGACGAAATTGTAGACGGGATTTTCTATGTTGATGCTTACTGTAACATTGGTTATTGATGCAGGGATGGGGGAAATTTATTTGTTATTCAAGTATAATGGATCATTGATTGACGTTGGTCGGTATCACGAGAAAACATCATTCGGAATTTTGGTTCCGGATGATACCAACTTTGTTAGTTTGAAGCAAGAAATTTACGACTGTTTGGGCAAACCACCATCCGGTTATACAATTAACATTGTTTACGTTGTCAACGGTGCCCTGGAACAAGTTGAGATTTTCAACGATAAGACGTTGAAGGCTTACTATATTTGAGAAGAAAGAAGGTAGATAACTTGGAGCAATTTCAACTAATATTGGAATTGAAAGAGAAATCATCGCCGATTAATTCTCCAGGATATGTTGGACATCAATATCGACTAGTTTCTCCAATGTTATCGGACCATGAAGAAGTGCGTAGTACGTTTCCGTCGGGTACTATTGGTTTGGAGGATTTTAACTTGTTCGAGTCAAGACAACAATCTCCATCACCCAATTCACCAACACCGCGTTCCTCACCACATCGATCTCCACCACCACGTTCCTCACCACATCGATCTCCACCACCACCACCACCACGTTCCTCACCACATCGATCTCCACCACCACCACCACCACGTTCCTCACCACATCGATCTCCACCACCACCACCACCGCGTTCCTCCTCGCAATCACCACCACCTGGATCACCAAATTTCCCCCCTCCGCCTTGTCCCGAAGCAAGTCCGCCACCATCACCACACATTCCAAGTTCATCTAGTACGACCGGGGATAAGGGGGCTGACACATTTATTTTGGATGCTAACTCCCCGCTATTTATAAAGCGTCATGCACTATACGTTAACAAAAAATGTCTGCAAAAACACTTGATGTTGTACGCCATACACAACAACTTTACGTACAAGACAAAGAATTCGAACAAAGATTCGTTGCATGTTGTTTGTCTCGGAGAAACTTGTAAATGGGCTGTTCGAGCCGTGAGGAAGGACTCTTCGCCCATATTTCAAATTCGAAGGTACAATTTTTGCTCTTTACATTGTTCTTGATTATTCAAATTTAGAGTCTACAATTAAGGTAACTGTAGTCGCCAACAGTGTCCTGTAGACAGAATTGTAGACGACAGTGTTCAGACCCGAAAGCAAACATAGTCTGAATTGTCTACAATTTTGTCCACTAGATACTGTTGGAGTCTATTGTAGACGTTATTGTGGACTTCCCTCTGTACATCCGATTACCATTATGAAATTATAGTCTACAATGCAGTATGTTGTAGACTTGAATCGTATATTGTAGACTGCATTGTAGACTTCCATATTCTTTTACATTGAATCTAAATGTTCGATTTCAATGATTCAGGTTTGACGATGAGCACAGTTGTGCCCTAAATGTAAGGCAAGGACGCCATCCCCAAGCAACGAGTTCTTTGATTGGGGAAGTTGTGAAACATAAGTGCATTGATCCAAGCGTGGGCATGTGTAGACCAAAAGAGATAATGAATTACATGCAAATGGATTATGGGATGTCCATGTCTTACAAAAAAGCTTGGTTGTCGAGAGATAAAGCTTTGAAGTCCCTTTACGGCAGCTCTGAAGAATCATACGCGTTCTTGCCTAAGCTACGGTACAGATTGAGACTAAGAATCCAGGTTCGTTTTTTGACCTCGTCACGAGCGAGGGTGGCGTATTTGTTAGCTTTTTCATGTCACTAGGTCCATGGAGAACGGGGTGGAAGTATTTACGTCCTGTGATTGTGGTGGATGCTACTCATTTGAAAAATTATTATAAGGGAACGTTGTACACTGCTTGTGGGATGGATGGGAACAAGCAAATTTTTCCATTAGCCTACTCCATTGGTCCTTCAGAATCAAACGAGGCCTGGATTTATTTCTTGTCCAAATTGAAGGACGCAATTGGAGACCGGGAGGAGCAAGTTTTTGTATCCGATAGACATGCTGGCATAATCAATGGCGTGAAGACAGTCTTTCCGAATTGTGATCATGGGTTTTGCATGTTCCACTTACACTGTAATTTGAAGACTACATTTAGAGGGATTACGAAGGAGGTGAAGTGGAAATTCTACGGCGCTGCGAAAGCATACACACAACGCGAATTTGATAGCTTCATGGTCATGTTGGACACTGAAAATCCTGAAATACGGCGATATTTAGCCAATGACGTTGGTTACCAAAGATGGGCTAGAAGTATGTTTAGGGAAAAGCGGTATGGTATCATGACGAACAACAACGCAGAGTCGTTAAATGCTTTGAATGTTAAGGTGAGACAATTTCCTGTTTCTAAGTTGATGGATTGGTTGAGAGAGAGGAGTATGAAATGGTTTTATGACCGTCGAGAAGCCGCTTCGAAAACACAATCTCTGCTTACGAAAGCATACCAACAACGAGCCGACAAATACAATGCGTATGCTGTGCGTATGGTGGTAAGTTATTGCTTTATTTTATGTATTTGAGTAATCTGTATAATGAATTGTAGACAGGCTTGTTGATCGCTTTGTAGACTGAATTGTAGACATGCTTGTTGACCGGTTTATAGACTGAATTTGCAGTATAGACTGATCGGTTTACTATGTTCCTTCTATTATTCGTGTACCTTGTAGGTAAGGCCATCTTCGATCGACGAGTTTGAAGTTGTGGACAGAGAAGGAACTGTGTTTGCAGTTAATTTGGCGGATAGTACATGCTCTTGCCGACGATGGGAGATCCACAATTTCATTTGCCCACATGGAATCGCTGCTTGTCGAGTTCGTAATCGTCCCGTAGAGCCCCATATATCGAAATATTATAGTACAGAGTATTTGAGGGCTACGTACGAAGCTGTACATCATCCTCACGGTGACATACGAAGTTGGGATATTCCACAAGAGGTTGAGAATATAAAAGTTCTTCCACCGACGCACAAAGCACGTGCTGCTGGTCGCCCAAAAAAGAGAAGAATACTCTCACAAGATGAAGATGAAACGCGGCGGAAGTGTACACATTGCGGTATGATAGGTCATAATCGACAAACATGTAATAGTGCTACTCCTTTGAATCGAGAATAAAAACAAATGGTTTTTTTGATAAGAACACATGGTAATTTTACAAATATTTGTCTACAAAGTTGTCTTCATAATTGTCAACAAAAGTGTCTACATAATTGTCAACAAAAATGTCTACATAATTGTTAACAAAAGTGTCTACATACGCGTCAACAAAGTACTGCCTACATGATTGTCTACAAAGTAGCGTCGACATAAGTGTTTACAAAATAGTCTGCAATGTCTAGAAGGTCGATAATGAAGATGTTTCTGCATACAAAATACACCACATAAAATGATAAATACGGCCATGTCTAGTGACATATACACAACACAAAAAAAAGCCTACATCTCAGTGTCCGAACCGACTCCTTTCGCAGTCTTCAACCATCCATGTCTAAATAAATCGATGCACAGTTGTTGACGGTAGTTAGAAATGTCCTCTTGGCGTACCCGTCCAACAGATTCGCCGTGAACCATGTAATCCATGGCCTTCACCACGAACATGCCACAGTCTCCACTGTTTCCATACCGATACAACCATATTCAAAAGACAGTCTACTAAACTCATAATTAGACAACAAATGAAGAGAAAATGACAACGTACCCGTTATCTTGTTGAGGCATCGGTTCATGGAATTTGACGGAGAAGGAAGAAGAGCTGGTATCTTCAATCCCTAAATTGTCGAAGAAATTTAGGTAGGTGAGGATCACTGGGATGAAATCTGCAAATCTCTTGACGACGGGAGTGATTTGGGAGACGTGGTATTTGTTATCCGACATGGAGTCGTAAACAGTTAAGGACCGGTCAGCGATGTTCAAAACAAGAAGGAGCCAATGACCGAGTTCTTGCGAACATAAAGGCATGTACACATCCTTAACAGTACACCACAACCAAGTGTACAACATTGACTTCGAACAGCCCGTGACATGGTCAATGATTCTGGCATGTTGACTCCAGTCAAAGTCGTCTTTGTTTGTTGTTGCTATCCATGCGGAACATGTATGCTCAAGGTATGATGCAAAGTGACAGTTCATAATAGTAAACGACGTTTCCAACTCGCCGAACCACCTCTTCTTCCGGAGGTAGTAGGAAACGACGTCAACATGCTGTAATAACCCAAAAATAGGTCTACAATCTAGGCAACAATCCAGTCTACAATCTACAATATAGTAAACAATCCAATCTACAATCTAGTCAACAATTCAGTCTACAATTTAGACCACAATCCAATCAACAATCCAGTCAACAATCTCGGCAACAATCCAGTCAACAATCTAGGAAACAATCCAGTCAACAATCTAGAAAACAATGCAGTCTACAATTTAGTCTACAATTCAGTCAACAATCTCGGCAACAATCCAGTCAACAATCTAGGAAACAATCATGTCTACAATCTAGTCTACAATCCAGTCCACAATCTAGTCTACAATCTAGTCTACAATACAGTATAATATGTTAACAGAAACGTACCTGATCGGACAACCATTGCTCCGGCGTCCACAACAAGTAGAAGAAAGTCTTGGAAACGACCTCCAGTACGGAGAAGTCACACTTCCCACCCAAAACGTCCTCTTCAGTCTTGAACCACACCCCTTCTTTGTTTTTCTTCTTTAGCTTGTTGACTTTCAGCCAAGATTTCATGATCTTAGCATCTTCTAACGGGGGGGGGGGGGAGGGGAGTCTTGAGGGGCTTCATATATTTGTTCAAAAAATATTTGAAAATGGCGCTGGGTGGAGAAGGCGTGTATCTCTTCGGGGACCTGACTTTGCGGGATGGTCGGGACGATTCCTCTGGTATGACGACTGCCTGCGACATGGTCGTGCCTGAACCAACGTGTATGACGATGGCCTGGGACATTGCCGTTAAGGAGTCATCGGGTATGACGACGGGCGAAGATGGAGGCGTTGCTGCTTCAGCTCCCTCTTTGCTTGAACAACATTGGGTGAGCTGTGATAAGGTTCTTCCGCCGTAGTCTTTGTTTAATGACTCCAGCTGCGAGTCAGTGAGCCATTTGCTCGATACATAACTTTCTTGGGTTCCAAACGGCCCTACATTCAATTACACAAGATAACATTTGAATATACAAATCAGTCTACAATTCAATATATAACGCAGTCTACAAATAGGTCTATAATGCACTCTACAATTTTTTAAATAATACCTTCAACCTCATTTTCTTGGGCCTCATTTCCTTCAGCCTCATTTTGTACCTCAGCCTCTTCTTGTACGCCGGCCTCCTTTTCTTCGGCCTCTTTTTGTACTTCGGCCTCCTTTTCTTCGGCCTCTTTTTGTACTTCGGCCTCCTTTTCTTCGGCCTCTTCATGCTTCTCATCGTCATCGTCTTCGTCATTCTTTTCAGGTTCATGTTGAGGTTTGTCTACTTCATCTTCTGGTTTCTCGTCGTCATCGTCTTTGTCCTTCTTCTCTGCTTCATGTTCTCCCTCTTCTTCTTGTTTTTCTTCTTCTTTGTCTACTTCATCATCTTGAACCACAGGTTCAACCGGTCCGGCGTACGCTATAGGCAATTGGTCGCGAACACTATGTTTGAAGTCTTCAAACATTTCTTTCATTTTCGCCTTGAAGCTTGTCAATTCTACCTTAAGACCTTTGACTGTGGCCTTCAAACCTTTGACTGTGTGTTCAACAGATTTCAACCGAGCCTGTAAACAAAAATTGTACAATTCAGTCTACAATACAATCTACAATTTAATCTACAATATAGTCTACATAACAGTCTACAATTCAATCTATACTGTAGTCAACAATTCAATCATCAATATAGTCTAGAACTACAGTCTACAATTCAATCTATTATGTAGTCAACAATTCAATCAACAATATAGTCTACAATTCAATACACAATTTACTCTACAATTCAGTCTACAATTCAGTATACAAACTAATCAACAATTCTTACTTACCTCTGCATCAGTATCGGGGAAAGACTGGGGTGATGTGGGAGTTTCTGGGGTTCGGGCTGCAACTTCTCGAGTCGAGTCCTGGAAAAATAGGCAATCAAACATAAATATTTTGGACACAAAAATGATAAAGTGAATAAATATAAATATACCTCAATAAGGCATCTCCGACTACTCGTTTTGCTGCCCCCAAGGTTGTTGAAGACAAATGTTGGAGACTGAAAATTTGTTTTGTGGAACGCGTCGTTCACAAAACTGACATCCGTCTTCCACCGACGCATAAGGGGTTGCTCGGATGGCGAAACCCTCACGCAATAGTGAAGCGCGGTGAGTATGGGCATCGTCTCATACGCCCAAATTTGAAGGGGATACAAAAAGGAGGATAAGTTGATCTTCCCCTTGGACGCAGCCTTCCCGCCGGAATTCTTTAAAAACTTTTGGACAGCATCTACAAAATATTTCCAAACAACGTTCCCCCACGGGTGCGAGTTGAACACTTCAAAGTGGTCAACCATCTTGACGAACGTCCAATCGGGAACGTTCGTATGACCGGGCGCACTAAGCAGTACGGTGACCAAGAAATGAACGAGGTAGAACTTGACTCGCTTCTCCATCTCCCATGATTGTGTAGTATGAAGAAAGGCGGCCAACCCCGCTCGGGATTTCACGGTCCCGTTCTTGTTGACGTCGTGGTAGACGCCACCCTCTACGACTTCGACAACCGGGGGAATGTAATTCTCAACGATTCGGAGTCCGGTTATCTCCGAAAATTGTTGAATGGTGAAAGCCCGGGGGATGCCGCCAAGCTCTATTTGTAGAGAATTCTCATCCTCTACACCCTCAAATCTCCCAACCCTCGACAAAAGGTTGTTTATGATCCTCGAAGAACGGATCACCTTAGGGAGGTTTAGAAACTTGCCGAAACACGATTTCCCGAACATATCCTTCTCTTCTTCAGACATGTCGACTTCCCCCTCAAACTTTTCAAAAGAACCATAAAAGCTGAATTTATGGTCCGCTATATTCTCCTCATTTATTAACCTTTTCCATCCCTGAAACCAAGTAATGAAATGATATATTAGTCTACAAAGAGGTCTACAAATGACTCTACAATATTGTCTACAATTTGGGTTCTATCTACAATGTGGTCTACAATTTGGGTCTATAAAAGACTCTACAATATTGTCTACAATTTGGGTTCTATCTACAATGTGGTCTACAATTTGGGTTATGTCTACAAAAGGCTCTATAATGTTGTCTACAATTTAGATTATGTCTATAATGTGGTCAACAATTTTGGTTCTGTCTACAAAAGGCTCTACAATGTTGTCTACAATTTTGGTTCTGTCTACAATGACGTCTACAAAAGGGTATACAATTTAGTCTACAATTAAAATCTAGCCTACAAAACCGTCCACAACATTGTCAAAATCTATCAACAATTTCAACAAACCAACACAGATCTCAAACTACAATTACCTTCCGGGATGGAGATTTCTTCGAAACTTTACGCCTTGGCTTAACAAAATCCGAGTCCGAAGACTCGTCGATGTGAGCTCGTTTCGACTGTCGTTTGGAATCCGAGTCCGCAACCTTTCGTTTTTTATCGTCGGACCCCCCGTCGCTATGCCTTTTGTTTTCAATCTTCCACTTCGTCGAGTTTGCTCCATTTGTATTACCTATAACAAAATAAGAACACAATCTTCCGCTACATTATTGAATCCAAAATCACGAAAAAACACAATCACAACCAAAATGAACACTAAAACAACACATGCAAAATCCAGAAACGATGAACACGAACTTAAACCCACCAAGAACACACAGAACACGAACCAACACCCACGAAATACACGAACCAAAACTCACAGCGAACCCGAACCAAAACCCACAGCGAACCCGAACCAATACCCACGACGAACCCGAACCAAAACCCACGAGGAACCCGAACCAAAACCCACGACGAACCCGAACCAAAACCCACGACGAACCCGAACCAAAATCCACGACGAACCCGAACCAAAACGAAAACCCAAACCAAAACCCAGGAAGAACACGACCCAAAACCCACGAAGAACACGAACCAAAACCCTAAATTGAAAATTCCAAAATCGCGAACCCTAAATCGCGAACACGAAACAGAGAAAGAGTATGAGAAAATTCGAAAACTCTTACCAGGATTGTGGATAAATACAAACGCCGACCGAGCGAGAGAGACGAGAAAACGCCGACCGACGGGGAGAGAGAGCAATCACGACCGACGGGGAGAGAGAGCAATCACGACCGACGGGGAGAGAGAGAGAGAGAGAGAGAGAGAGAGAGAGAGAGAGAGTTCGAAAATTTAGAGGAGAGAGGCTCGAGAATCACGCGGGAGGGAGAAGAAAAGAAGAAGAGAGAATTTCAAAAGGTTAGAGCCGGTTACAAGAGGAGAGGGACCAAAATTGAAAGAATATTAAAAGTTAAGGGTAATTGGTCTTTTACACTGGTATTTTGGGAAGAAATTAGTTTTGGTGGCTTTTGGGAAAGTCAATTAGTAGAGGTGGCAAAATGGGCAATTTCTCTAGAAAAAAAGTAATCTGAAAAGTCATCGTCTTGAAACGAAGTATTTCTCTTGGAAGTTTACATATGTATAATGTTTGTGCACATATGCTAAGCTCAAGTGCACAAAAGCAAGAATACAAATCATATGCTTTTAGGGTGGTGTCGATTGATTAAATATTCCATTAATCAAAGGTATAGCTCTCGAATTCAATCTTTTCTCGACCTGGCCGACAAGACTTGGACAAGAGAAATCTCATCCAAAGTGGAACGATTAGTATGTAACAATAATCAATCACATTCAAGTAAAAGAAATTACAAACCGCATTTCAAACTGGCCTACTTGTAGCTTTCTAGACTTTTGTTAAATCAATTCTAGGAATTTGATTACAACACAATACAATAATTTATCATGTCAAGCAAGAATAGTAACAAAATGAATCAAATTGTCGCGTCTCTGAAGCCCGGATATGAGAAAGCATACGATCGAGGCGAAACCTATTTAAGAGATAATGTTAAAATTGGTCTCTAACTGATATGAAATTCCTCAATCGCCTGCAATATTAATAATGTTATTTATAGACATGTGTCCTCACCTAAAGGTTTTTGTCAAGGTGACCAACTATCTTCTTTTTATCTTTCTCTTTTGCTTAGAGGGCCTCTCGAGATTATTTAGAGTGGAAGAAAGTGCGGCTGATTACGAGAGTGCGATGCTAAAATGAGAGAGTTTGAAGAGTTTAACATTAGACATATCTTTTGTCTTTATAAGGCCGCGGCGCATAATCTAGCGCGTTTTACGGTAAATCGTAACACGAGTTCGACTTGATTAGGTTTCATCCCTCTTTGTTCGGAAGAAATCATTAGAGTCGATGATCGTGAGTTGAGATCTTGCACGACGAGGTGGAGCCCGTTTTTATTTGAGTTTCATTTGTATTACTCGTGGTTTCAGTTTTATTTCCATATATATTATAACAACGGCGCCTTACATAAAGACTTTTATGCGATATTTTGGTGGTGTTGGTGTCTGCCACTGATTTTTTTTTAAAAAAGGTTTAAAGTACTATTTTTTTTTTACCTCAATAGTAATAACGAAAAAGAAACTAATGATCACTGAAGTCCAACTCATCCATATTCCTTTGAAAAAAAGGGAGCTATATGTAAGATAAAATGAAAAACGAATCATAAGCATAATTTTTTTGGAACAAACTCTAAAAATAGCATTGATTACCCCAAACGTTCTATTTTTTTTTTATATATTATAAATACATGATATACAATTTAAGCCTTTCTCCCCATGGAACCAAACAGACAAATTAATACGTACAGTATATAAATAGTAAATCGATTGAACCACTTATTTTATACAAATTTATTTGAGAAAATTTGAGTATGTTGATTGTTGTTGGCAAGTATTTAAAGTTGGGTCAAGTTTTTGTGTGAGATCCAGTGAGTGAAAGCAGCGAGAGTGTTCATGTCAGCTCTGTAGTGTTTCTGAGTGAATTCAAGGAGAGAAGACCACGTAAAATCGGGATATATTCTCGGACTTTTAGGACTGACCAAACTCTCCGGTGGAATTACCGATTTGTCCATCTTCGGAGAAAGAAAAAAGGCTAAAGACTTTCTCACACTCTTGCTGTTCACCACTGCTCTATGCAAACAGCTCTTGTATACCCCATTTGATAGCGCCTGAAAGTATTTATTAAATCATATTATTATAATTTTGGATATTTCCATAAACTATTTTCTAGAGTAAGCTAGTCAGTGCAAACGTAGCATTTTAGTCTTTTCTCAAAACAATCTTTAATGAAATTTAACCTCAAAATATCACTTTTACCACTGTGTTTTTTCTATTTTTGTTAATTGTGTTTTCCCGCCACTAAAAATAAAAAATAGTTGAAAAAACGATTTCGCTTGGAATTAATTCTTTCCATTCTCTTTTTTTTCTCCTGATTTATTAAAAAAATAATATTGATTAATAACACTGAATAAAATTGTATTTGTTTTCAATAAACCCAGAGGAAAAATGATAAGGACTCTAAAAAAAGAACACTTGTATGGGTAAAATAATTAAAGTGTGAAATAATTACCATGAAAGTGTCACCGATGTTGACGACGAAGGCGTTAGGGTTAGGGCGGACATTGTGCCATTGTTGGTCAACGAAGACTTGGAGACCGCCGACTTGGTCTTGTTGGAGGATCGTCAACGAAGTCGGGTCGCAGTGCGGGCCCGTCCCGAGAGTTTGATCCGGCTTCTGACAGATGGGGTAATAGTTGAGCCTCATTATGGAGTCGTTGCCTCGGAAAAAGTCAGCGAAGAATTCTCGTCCAACGCCAAGGCTCAGGCCCAAAAGCTCCATGATTCCCAGTGACAGCTTGTCCATCGCTTCACAGTACTCTTGGTATACCTTCCTGCTCAGTTCATCAAACCATGTTCAGTACGACTATTATAGTTGAAGTCTTAAATAAAAGTATATAATTTGTCTGACCCGAATTCAGAGTATTCTTGCCCCATTTTGTGGAGAAAGTAATCCTGGACGACGGAGGAGAGTCTTTCCTGGGCGGAGTAAGGGAAAGAGAGAGTTTCCTTCCATGGAAGCTTGGTTGAGAATCGGCCGGTGAAGCTGCTCGCGTAGCCGCAGTGATCTCCGGCCTTCCTTTGGGCCCGCTGCTTCTCCGCCAGGCCCAGCCGGAAAAACGACTCCATGCACTCGTGGGCCCGCCTCACCAGCTCCGAGTCAACGCCGTGGTTGACCACCAGAAAGAACCCGTGCTTCTTGCACGCCTCGTCCACCGCCCGCGTCGCCCCCGCCACCGCCTCGCTCTCTCCGCTCAAGAACCCGGCCATGTCGATCGGAGGAATCTCCAGCTCCGGCGGGTTTACCGTCGGCTTTTCGTGCTCCGGCCACACGAACGCCGCCGGTATCTGCTCTTGGTGCTGGAACACCTCAGCGTCGAATACAAGCTTCGTTTCGCTTGCCATTCTCTTGCTTTGCATGTGATATGTATATATATTTTTGGTTATTACGTGCAACGATTGTAATATGGTAGTGATGATGATCTCCTAATTTGTTTTGAGGGAGAGTTTACTTTAGGTCTAGTGAGAAGTGGTTTATGACGAGATTGAGTTTTTGTAATAAATACTAGATGTTGAGAGAGAGTTTTTATATTAGTATATTATTCTATTGGGAAGGTCGTTCTTATACAATTTAATATGAGAATCTTTTTCTTTTGCACTCTTTTTTCATTTCTGTTGCCAGTTATGGGATTTTTTTTTTTTTTTGCGTAGACCCCAATTAATTTGTGTACATTTGTATGGTTCTAAATAAAATAAAATTTATAAACCAAGGAAAAAAATGAAAGCAAATAATTTGGTTTTTGACTAGCAATAGTTCTATCTTCAGGAATATTATATCACGATAGAATTTTTATGTTCTTTTAAATTTTAACTAAATCAAAGGTGAACGAAGTGAAATAAAAAGTAGTTTAGAAAGTTGTTTCTCATCAGATGCTAATGCCCACCAACCAGAATCTTCTCAGATATGTTTATCTGGTCTCTCCGTTTCATTATTTATTTTAGTCATAAAATAATAATAAAGCATTGCTTCTATTATTGGGACATATAATTATCCATATTTACAAAATCTAGCTAGGTTATAGCTAGATCTGGCGAAGCAAATAAACAATTCATATTAGAAAGAATTGTCTCGTATTTTTAATTCATTAAATCGATTGCCTTTTCATTGGGAAGCAAATCATTACTAGAAAGCTTATAGCTTAGGTTTACATTCATAGTCTAGTTAAGGTTGTTTTAAATCTCCTAGCTAAATCCATTATTTAAAAGATGATCATTATGGATAACCAATATTAAATTCTAACGCTTATATTGGATAATTTATTTTTTGGAAATGAAAGAATAATAAAGGTCGCTCATATTATTGAAACTGTTCTGGTTGTTTCTTCCAAAAACTTTTGCAACGTGACGTTAATGTTCCCTATCTTGACCTGTCTAAAAGCTTCATGCTATTTTATTTCTTTCTATTAACCAAGTGTATGGCACATAAAAATAAATATAGCATCTTTCTTGAATAAGTGGATGTCAGTGAGAATTTTACACGGCAAAGTGTTCAAGGTTGAAATTTTTTTGTGGAAAAAGTATTTAATAAAACATATATATATATATATATATATATATATTAAATAACTAAGGAAAGAAAGATATGAGGATTACAGGTGAAATGAGGTACGGGATATTCTTTTATGATTTATTAATAGTGACAAGTCCTTATAACCCAATATAGGTCAAGTGGTGGTGGGATTATATTCTAATTCGAGGGCCTGAACATGCTAAACTTATTTCATAATGATTTACTAGATTAATCTGGTCTTGTAAAAAAAAATCCCTCATCAGATTTCTTGCCATGTAAATGTATGACTTTAGCATCTTCTGATACCAAAAAACTTTTTTATTAATTTAGGTGGTTGAAAAACCTAATGGACTAACTAATGTATATGGATGAGAAAATCACACGTCTTTATTTACATGATTAAATATGCTTATATGCTCTAAATCCAAAATTTGGGAGATCTTATGCTAATATTAATCATAACCAGAATTCAGCATTACTTGGATCCCATTAAAAAAAGATAAATCAGAAACCAGACAATCATTCAAGTGGGTTTAAAACTTCAAATTAGCATAGTTTTCGTCCAAACTCATCTCAAACTTTAAACGCAAAAAAAAAAAGTGGCAATCTATCAAATGTAACTGAATAACTAAATTTCAGTAAGCGAGGCGTAAGTAAGCAAGTGAGTAGTCACGTTAATGACAAGAATCGCATTTGGAATCTCATGCTATTTACTTGATAAGCACGGAATAGTGGAGTTTTGTCATGATACCAAAGCATGTGCTAGAAAGGAAAATCAGAGGTTGATACGAAAACATTGCGTTCTTAAGATAAGCTTATTATTATAGGGGTTTGAAAAATGATTACAATTTTAGACATGTTATATCATCAAGACAAGACTCGTGGCCAAAAACAAAACCCTTAAGAATCCATTAATAATCAGAGTGGGTCTCTGACATCTTCTCCAACATAGCTTTTGTGGAGGAAACAAATCACACTTTAGAACTCTTTTCCAAAAAGCCAATTTGATTTGTTGCCAAAAGAAAATGAATGTGTCGATTCATTGAGAAATCGCTGACATATCTGTCGATGAAGATATTAGTTTTCTTCTTATTTTTAAAGTGATCAATCCATTATAAGGAATTGAAAACAAAGTCTGATGATTATTCTTTCTGTCTTGCAATTCCACTTTTACACTCTCAAGGTCAAACCTAATCTCAGCTAGGTACATGATCACACTTCACTAGCTTCCCAAGCGTTAACTTCACGGCAATGAGAAAGCTAGTTGATCAAAACCGACCGTTGCAAAATATCTAGATTAAGCTTTTGTAAGAAAGCAATCCAAAATAAATAAGCTTTCTACTATATACCCATATAAATGTATATGTATTTTGAAATACCCAAAGTTTGGTAAGCGAATATCCACCTAAATCTGTTTGGAATTAATTTGTATACTGTCATTTATTAAATATTTAAACCAATCCCAAATTTGTAACCCTGTACTTGTAACACTAACATGTTCTCTTTCCTTTTTTAGTTCCCATGGAAGAGTAACCAAACCAATAATTCAAGATAAAAGAAATACAAAATCTCTCATGCTGTACAAACATTTTATATAGTTTTTAAGGCATAAAGGATAAGAGACCAACTAAACAGGTAACTTTTCCTGTATACCAATATAAATCTACTGTTTACGGCTCAAATCTTGTAAAAGGCAACAAATTTTTTATTCACAATATCAGATACCGCAAACTGGAAAGCAGGTTCAGATTTTTCACTTACAGGAGGATAGAACATACTTGCATGGTACGGATCATGAAAAATGACAATCACTTATTTAAAAGAATCCACACATCATTCACTCATTTGCTATTACTATTCATATTTTTAGCTCCAAAAGATACCGTATTTGAGTTTCTACAGCGTTAACAAAAAGGCAAACACATTTTTCTTTTTTGTTGTGCCTTGTTCTAGTGGGTAAAAAGCAGGGCTAACAAATTGAATTAACAAAGAAGAAGAATAAACAATGTGGAGGGTAAATGAACTAAATCCTGGCCTTCTCTCCAAGACACATCATTATAAAGTGAAAGGAGAGAGACATAGAGATATTTTTGAGGAGTTTCACTCGTTAAGCTTACAGTTCCTGAGGTAGGGATGATCGTACTTGATGTACTTGGTCCAGTACGGCCGGTACTTTGTCATTGCTAATTCCAACCACGGCTTCATATTCCCATTGTAATGTACCACAGCCGCGTTCTCAAGCTCGGACCGATCAACGCTCGGATTGTAGCCCAAGCCGAGAACATGCCACGACTTTGAAAGTGGGTGTGTCAGCCCGTAAAACGTTATCAGGCCCGGGGGTAGTGTTCCAAGCTTCCATAGAGTTCGATCCTCGTTCTGCAGGGTGATGTAATATATTAGAAGAAAATTTTTGAGAATCCATGACATGTTTGGAACCTGAAAATCTCAGGAAAGAAAACAAGAATGCATTGTTATTTTCTCATGTGTAAATGTTTTTTTGAGGGAAAGTGTATCACTAAATTAGGATTTCGTTATCCCTTGGAAAAACATGCAGAAAATGATAACACAAGCAAATTCGCAAATGTGAGAGATTTTGGTTTCTCAAAATACTAAAGATGTCATTCTCTTTCACTCAAAATTCCTACATCTTCCAGATAAAAAATTTCTTTAATTTTCCTTTACATATTCCTTCAAATTTTCATATCCATAGTAAAATCCTAGTTCCAAACACCATGAGGCACAATAAAAATAAAAGAAGCATATTAATATAAAAACTCACCATGTTCTGCCACCTGTGATAAATTCCGGTGATATCCTTCTTTTTCCACTCCTTGAGATCGAATACATTCATCCCGTAGGCCCATCCACAAGCATTAGGATCAAAGTTTCTCGCAATGTAAGGGTTCGTAAAGTTTAAGTACTTGTCGAATCTGTGGAAGCTCTCGCCACAGGTTTCCACAGCACCGTTTACTTTACCACGAAGGTTAACAGACCACAAACCAGTCAAGTCTTTCTGAACAACTATGTCGTCATCAAGGAAAAGGATCTTATCCAGCTTGGGATAAACCTGTGGGAGATAGAACCTCAAGTGGTTGAGCATAGAGAGATACTTTGGATTTCTGTATTTGAGATTCGAAGCTCCAGAAGCAAGTGTGGTTGGATGGGCAGCCTTAAAATAATATTCTTTCATTGCAGAAGATTCAAGCTGGCGCAGTACTGGGCAATATGATGAGTTCAGCCACTTGAACTCGTCAACATTCTCTACATTAATTGTGGCTTTTCCAGGAGGATTCAGCAGAAACCACATATTCATGGCACCAAAATTGAGCTTATCCGTCACAAGATGAAATACATGTTTTGAGGGATCCTATGCCATTCAATGAAGAGACATTTGTAAGCCAATAAAGATCCACATCTACTTGTTTAATTAAAATATACAGCTACGGGCTATTACACAAAAGTTTAATACAAGAATATCGAGACAAAGTATGTAAATAACTAATCTCACCTTGGCATTCGTGATAGTTGAGTTGACCACAACCGATGCAGCTAGCACATTGTCCGAGAAAAGTGCGTAATGGTAAAGACTCGGATTTTCAAGATTCTCACTTCTCGGGAACTTTCTTTTCTCATCAGGTAGAAGATAGTAATCTATGGTTAAGCGCATCGACAAACAATGTATTCCGTTCGGCAGTGTCTTTGCAGCCAACTGACTCAGAAAAGTGCTCTGCTTTTTCAAGCTCCTTACTTGCTCATCTGCAGATTGAAGCATTGCTCTAAGCTTTCCTGTCACCAGCTTGCAATCATACAGCTGCTCTCTTGCTTTTGATAGAATTTGGCCCATTGCCCTTAATCTCTCGGGAGCGCTAACACAAATTTAGTCATCAATTAAGTAAAAATATGAAAGACGGGAATATGGGCAGAAGCATAAGACAATAATCTATTGCTGCTCAATTACCTTTGATGTAGGTCAGAATCAGTAGTAGCATCTCCCAAGGCACGCTGGCTCTCTTTAAGCCGATTCTGAAGATCTTGGTACAAATCAAGGTTGTTCTTCATCTTTGCGATGCTTAAATATACTCTAGCCATTATCACCTGGTCCCGCATCAATCGCACAGTGGAATCAGAGTTGTCATTCTCGTTCTCTTTCCTCCAAATACTGTACTTTCCCAGAACTGCAGTGTCAACAGATCTTGAGCGCTCAATGGCTGCATTCTCAAGTTTAACAGTTGCTTCATCGTCTTGCTGTACCAATTCAGATACACGCTTTTCACGCCTCTTCTCCCTCAAACGCTGCAGAAATCAATAATGTTAAGAGTGATTTAAAGCTCAATAGAGGAATTTAGACATATAGCATGCTAAGAGATGCAAGTGGTAAATCATAACTCTAATAAAGCACTGGCAAGACTATAGACTGTTTCTACAATCTACACCCAAGGAACTGATAAAACTACAGAATAAATATAGTTGCGTATTACCCTCCTGAACAATAATTCTGATGATTCGGTTAATTGACTGTGATTGCCTGCAAAGGAGGGAGGAGAATATCAGAAATATGGAAACAAGCAACATATTATTGAGAAGGAAATTAGAAGAAGAAATATGTCACTACCTGACGTATCTTCCTTTTTTACTTCAGGTACTTCTTGTTTAACATCATGAGCCGTTTGATTTATCTGTGAGAGCATGCGAAAATCATAAACGTGTCAGTAACTGCACGAGCCCCAGAGTACGATTTTCCAGCAATCCCACTGGCAATAAAATGTCAACGTTGCCAAAAAGTTGAGAAAAGGCAGAATTAACATCCAAACCTCCGATTTCGAAACAAGTGTAGTATCAGCCCCAATAACTTTCCATGAAGCTGACAAATTGTTTTTTCTAAAAGCATCAAGGCTGTAAGGTCCCATGTCATTTGTGCTAGCCACGATTACATCAATGACCTGCATTCCATCCAATTAACCAGACTTCTAAGAATGAAAAAATTCCCAACAAGAAACTGCTAAATTATAAGCCTAAACAGTTGCACTGACCTCTTTTGAGAAAAGGGATTTCACGTGTTCTATTGCCAGCCTCTCTCTCCAAGATCCAACCTGTGTAAATGAAAAATTAAAACGAAAAAAATAGAAATGTAACATGTACAAAAAGGACGGTTTGATTATGAACATACATGTTTTCCATTCACTGACGAAGCATCACCTTGGTCTGCATATATAGATATCAAGTTTACAAATTAATGAGTTAGAGGCAAGAATAGATATATGAGCACTAAAAGGAAGAGAGCAAAAATGATTGTTCAAAAAATTAAACCACTGGAAAAGCTAGTGCGCAAAAGAAGTCCAAGTTGTATATGCTATTAACATCGAAACTCAGTGACCATTACACTTAAAACTTTGACGTTCAAAACACTCGTCTTCGATGTGATATCCAATCTAAACTGGAAAGCTAAAGTTGACATAACTTGGAGAATCAAAGATTGTTGAGAAAAAAGAGAGTACAAATAATGAATCCGTTACAACGACAGAACATTAAAGAAACAGGCCAATACTACACTATAAAAAATAAAACCAAAATCGCTTGCTCCCATCATTCATAGACTGTCAAACAATCCAAGCAAAGAAACCACTTTCTTATCATCAGCAATCAAGAGAAATGAACACGCCAACATGAATTGAGATTCAAATAACCTTACCTATAAACACTCACTATAAAGAAAAATCCAAACGAGAGAAAGCAAAAGAAAATCAAGAAAAGGCGCGAGAACTGACGAGAGGAAGTGTGGAGTCCCCGACCGAGGAAGAATAGGAACGGCGCAAACATTAGCAAGAAGAGAGCAACAATGGCGATGGGGAATCGAGATCCGCCGCGGCCTCTGTGGACTCCGGCGCCGGCGAGCAACCCTCGCTTCGAAGCCATTGCGGATCCGGAAGAAAAACCGCGCTGAGGAGAGAATTTCGCCCAAATAACACAAGTCTAGCGAAAAATAAAACTAAATTTCACCGGTCAGAGGTGTCGGTGGTGGAAGGAATCGAATCGAAACGCTAGTCGCAGTCGAAATCCACGAACAATGCAGCGACCGTATGAGAAGGAGTTCAGATCGGTAATCGAACAATTTGGCTATTGGATTCGTTCTCACTGTGTTTGTGAGTGTGTTAGAGAGGGATATCAAAGATGAAACTCGCTTTGGGAGTAAAGATCAGCAAGAAGTTAATATGAATTATTACACTTTGCTAATTTCGTTTTCCATTAAGTTGCATTAACAGATAATCTAAATCTAAATTGATCCCTTTCAGGAAAAGTCAAAGTTTCTTGTATAAACGCCACGATATTGACAGAGACGACGTCGTTTTCATTGCCTATTTAGTATTTTCTTCACTTTTCTTTCCCTTTCTCCATAAGTTAACATCCTCTTTATGTTTTCTAATTTTTCACTATTTTATCTCATGCGCGTTGATAGAGATTTGTGGCACAATTATGGCCTACTTATGTCCTAATACCTTAAAAAAAAACTAATAGAGGTATTATAGAATCATACGCTGTTTATCTATTTCAACATTCTTCAACATGTTGTTATTTTAATTAATGGAATTTTTGCATCCCTAAACCATAAAAAAAAAAAAAAAATTATTTTATCGGCTTTTTATTATGAACATTTTTTTACGTTCAACTTCCTCTATTATTTTGTGTGTTAAACGAGAAGGGAAAAAATGTACTTACCGTACACGAATAACGATAAATCAAATTTACTACTTTTAATAAATACCACATAAAAAAAAGGAACGACATTCTCTTTAGTTAAGGAAAATACATTCACTCACACTAAAAAAACTTCCGAACCAAATTATATTAGGGTCAATTACAAAAATATCCATATATAGGTTTACGAATTTCATTTTACTCAACGTTTGGTAAATTTTTCGAAAATACCCATTAGATTTTGTTAACGAAAAATTTCAGACTATTTAGCCCTTTTTGGATTCCCGCTCAAACGATTTGAAGGGCATTTTAGACTTATTAATATCGTAAACAAATTTATATGAGTATATACGAAAAATTAACCAAATGTTGGGTATAATGAAATTATTAAACGTAAACATAGGTAAAACGCTAATTTTTTTTATTATATTATCTCTATAAGAAACTTCAAGAGTTCGAAAAGAAACAATTCTCATGCTCTTAACTCGATAAGAGAAATATTTCATATTAATCTCACGATTTAAAACCACGTGATCAAGCCCACTTATGTCAAATGTCTGAAAATGTTAAATTTAAAAGACGACACGTGACGATTAAAATGAAGCATCATTGTTATTACCATTTTTTCACTCATTTTGGGTAGATGATAACAGGGCCTTCCGGTCCGAGACAAGCGAGTGCATGGTGGGAGTTCTTGTGGAGAATGAAAATTATGTCGAAGGTTCGATTATTTTTGTGGAAGGTGGAAAAAGATTGGATTCCCACGGTCGGCAATCTCACAAAACGAGGGATGAGTATCGAACTATTTTTTCCGCGTTGCTCGAACAGGAAGAAATCGACCTTCCACGCGCTTTGAGAGTGCCGCGAAAGTGTCAGTGTTTGAAAAAATCTTGGTAGGTGGAGGATGGTGAAAGCGAGCTACCGAGGGGAGACTCTTGACCTCTTTTTCTTCTCATTACTATCTTTTCTTTATAGGAGTTCCAACTTTTAGCCACGGTACTTTGGAACGCGTGGAACTGCCGGAACAACGCGATCCATACTTCGTTGGTTAGGGCCCGTCCCAGACCTTATTAACGATGCTATTGCCTTCCGGTCCGGCATACTTGCGGCCCCAAGATTGGTGGAAGAACTATCAAACCTCGGATCTAAAGATCGGCCTCGCTTCCGGCGGAAGTTACAATATTTAGCGTTGATGCGACTATTGGAGGTACCGACGAAAAGTGCGGCTTGAGAGATATTTTCCGAGACTCTGGTGGTTATGTCTCTCTCTCCTATTGCTCCCTGTGTCATTGGAGATACAGCCCCTTAGTGGCAAAAGTTATGACTATTCGTCGGGGCCTTGAGGAAGGTCTTTATAAATGTGTTATAAACGTGCTTATTTATATTTTCGAAAGTGAAAAGAAGTTAGTACGAGAGCATTTTCACGTGTTTTGAGGACGACGAGGCAAGTGCAAGGAATTTAGAACATTTTTTGGATCTCGATTATAGCACCTGGAACTCAAGATAGAAGATTTAAAGTGAGGCAACACACTTGTGCGTTTGCCATGTGCGGTGCACATCGAGGGGAGGTTGTTATGCGGTGCACAGACTGCCTAGAAATGCCCGCCTTCGCCAAGCCCAGAGTCTTATGCGCTCGCATGTGCGTTTGGTGTGTGACGAACATGATGTCTAGGAAGATCTGTGCGACGCACATAAAGTTATGTACGGTGCACATAACGATTTTAACATATTTTCCACTCGGTCTAATAGTAATACATGCCGTTAGATGCGATCCAACGGCCCATATGAGCTCCAAAAATCCTAGAAAGCTACAAAAACACTTTACTTTAGTTTAGTAAGAACATATATTTTTCTTTGTTTTCAGTTTTTTTTTTGGCCATAGACATCCCAAGAGAGAAGAGACATTCGGAGGAAATCATCGTTGCCGCAACTACGCTTTCACTATTCTCAGTTTTTATCTCTATTCTCTAAATCTGTGGAACTCTTGTTTTTATTAATACATTTTCGTTTTTATTTATGAGTCTTTTATATTCATCTCCGTTTATTTTATGTTCCATTATGCACTAAATTCAATAAGAGCTATGGTGTAATAGGTCAGGAATATGTTTATGGATTCTATCATGTTAGATTAATATTCATATGCTCTATCATGTTTGTTTAATGCTTGAATTTGATTAGCTACCGTTTTCATGATATTAGGATCTTTTGATGCTCGGAAGAGATTAGGTTAATCGTGCACAAAGATTAAGTTACCGGGCACATTCCTAGGCTAGAAATTGTTGGGATTTGTGTCCACAAAAGAGATATTAGGCATTATAAGTACATTTTGTATTTTGTTTTGCTGAAACATTAAATAAAATTAAATATTCATTCTTATTTAATTTTGTGTTTATATATGTTTCCTACGCTCTGAAACTGTCATCAATGAAAGATGTGCTAAGTATAGACTTGACAAGATACCCTCTTATGACTAGTTTAAATAATATTTAGCAATCCAAATATCGATTGGGCAGTCGAATTTGAGTATTGATTGTCTCAATAAATCAACGATATCTTATCTTCTGATATAGAGAGTTGTGACTCTGTGATTTATTCTTGATATTATAATGAAACATTGAACAAACCAGTGATGCTTTGAAGATCGAGATAAAACCGTTCAATCACTCGAAATTTCAAGATCACACGAGAAGTATTTTGATAATTACCCGAATCCTAAAGTGAATACATATATTCATGTAACACTTGATGAAATTTGATTTATCAATGGATAATGACTAAATGAAGTTTCATCTAACCCGTCGGCTGTGTCATAATAATGTTTCGTTGATAGAGAGTTTCAATATTATTCATTTAATGGAATCGATTAATATTAAAAATTCAAAGTCGTAAAAAATTTGTGAGCTTTTGTGTCCGGACTTTATTCTAAAACTTTGTTCATGTGGGTCCATAAGGTCTCAGTGATAGACTCTCGGATGAGAGTTTTTGAACTAGAACGATTGATTTTCTCATTGAATGTAGATTGTGATGTAAACTAAGAAAATTATTTTCTAAGTAATTAAATAAATAATTGGTTATTTATTATTACATTTATTTAATGAATCATATTATATTATTATATTGATAATAATGTAATTTGATGAATCAAATAAATAAAAGATGAAAATTAATATTTTCTCGTTTTGTACTTGTTTGCATGTCATTAAATCAATGAGATTTTCTAAATTAAATAAATATTATTTTAGAAATAAATCAAATATATTTAGAGAAAATAAAATGATTATACTCGGTCATAAATAAAGAATTAGGGCTGAAAGATTATTTTAAAACTCATTAAAATGATCATTGGGGTTAAGTTTTACTAACGGGTCAAAATTAAATTTTGAACTAACTAAAGTCCGCTCTCTCAAATATATAAAAAAAAAAGATTTTATGAGACAAAACCCTAACCCCATCACAAGAGTACTCGGCCATCTCCCCTTCCCCTTGAGAGTGTTTGTCCGAGAGTTTGAGAGAGAAGAAAGATCAAGAAAATTGTTTTCTTGATTATTGATTTGATCTTTTTGAGTGATCACCTTCTCCCGTTATTCAATCCTAGAGTCCACCCTCTTAATCTCTAAAACACCGAGTGTAATAATTTAGCCTATTATTTTGCTAAGGGGGCTCTTAATCTTGGTGAAGATGTATTGTGAAACAATTTGCTCTCACCAGATTTACAAGCGAGAGGTTTTGCGGATACGATCAATGATATTTAAGGTCCTTGACCTCATTTCAAGAAAAACAAAAAAAATATTCATGGCATTTTTTCATTCACGGTCAACCTATTAAAATTATCATCAATAAGAGAGAAAAAAATGAGGAATTTCGAAATCTATGTGCCGTAGTGGGGGTAATTCTATTTGTATGTGTCTCATAAAATAATACCAATTTCTAATACTCACTTTACTAAAATGCCCTTAAAATTTTAAATAACCTAAACCTAATGGAGAATTTCGTTTTCTATGTGCCATAGTGGGGGTTAATTTTCTTTCTATGTGTCTAATAAATTAATACCAATTTTTAATACCCAAATTACTAAATTACCCTTAAATCAAAACTCCCAAATTTAACCTAATTCTTCCATTCCCCTTCTCTCCTCTCTCTTCACACGTCCTCTCTCATCTCTCTCGCGCCTCTCTTCTCTTCACGCACACATCGCCAACCGTCGCTCTTCACGCACACATCGCCACAACCGTCGCTCTTCTTTTCTCTTCTCTGCCGCGCCTCTCTTCTCTCCT
Source organism: Urtica urens (assembly GCA_958296335.1). Classification (NCBI taxonomy): domain Eukaryota; kingdom Viridiplantae; phylum Streptophyta; class Magnoliopsida; order Rosales; family Urticaceae; genus Urtica; species Urtica urens. Next base: position 1,449,621 of record OY282522.1, read on the forward strand.
CCTCTTCACGCACGCTTCTCTCCCTCTCTTCTCTCCTCCTCATCGTCGCAGACTTTCGCGTCTCCATTCCCTCACTCGCGCAGATCGGATCTCCTCCATCTCCGGTCGCCGCTCCTTCATCCTCCGCTCACTGTGGTCGCAATATATTTGTCGTCGTCGTCGCATACTTAATCTCTAATGAGTATGAATTTTTTCCTGTTATCTGGTATATGTTATTGCACACGACTGCAAGTAACAGCAATATACCGCACAACTGTATTCATGTTTTTATTATAAACATACCGCATGACATCGCAACTAACCGAAGTAATATATAAATGTTCATATTTTTAAACCCATATGGACTCTACAAGTTACCGCAGTTTACCGCAACTGACCGCAATTGTTGTTGGTCATTTTGTGCACATTACCGCGGTGTAATGGTGTTGTATGATGGAATTTGGACTCTTGAAGATGGTGAACTAGCTGTATTTCGAGGGAGTTCTACGTATGTTCTTGAAATGAAGAACAACATAAAGTATAACGAGTTATTGGATACGTTATATGAACTACTTCGTGTGGATAGGTTACTATTTGATCTCAAAGTTGAAGTTCCTTACAAAATCGGTGATGTGCAATGTCCTCCTAGTACGATTTTCGATGATGGCACAATTTCCTACTATGTTCAGTATGGTCAAAATTTTCCTTTATGCGTTACTCGAATTGAGAAACGTATAATTTATGGTAGTCCCTCTGAACATGTACACTTCAATGAATACGTTCCCGGAATCGATGACTTTTGCTCATTTAATGCAAACAATGAAAACTACAATATAAGGACCACACCAACTATCGTTGCATCACCTTCTTATGCTAGAAGAGACTCGCCCCCGCAACGACATGATTCACCTCAATCATCACCCATAAGGTCAAATTCTAATCCTCATTCAACCCCGAGAATTTCTTGTCAAAACCAATGGACGGCACCAAATTTTTCAGCCGACGACACACAACAATATTCATTTGCTAGCTCTTCGGTAAATTGTTTCATTATATTCGAAGAGCTATTTTCCATGAATCTATGGAGATTTCATGTGAAAGTTGTTAATACGGACAAATATCTTCATTCGTGTCAAGATTCAAATAAAAGAAAAATAAACTCTAGAAAAAATGATAATGTGTCACAAAGATTTTAACAATACATAAACATGTTTCAACCAAACAATAAGCCATAAACGTTTCTACAAAATATATGATAATCAGTCCAAAAATTCTAAAATTTATGACACTAGATTTTGATACCAAAAGTCTATTGCTCATTTTTCTATATAAAACTCAATCTTGCTATCATTGACATCCAACAAAAACATTAAACCCATCAAATGCTCCACGGTCTCGAGGCAATACATACAACGATTGCTGCCGCAAAATACATAATAATTTGTTAAAGAAATTAGAAATGAATCCTAATAAAATTTTAATATAATCACGAAAATCTTACTCATAATTTTTCTTTTCGGTTGTTACTGCACACCATAAGTCACCGCAACACACCGCACACTGCAAGCCATCGCAAGTCACCGCAACGCACCGCAGATACATCCACGATAGGGAATCTGAAAACACAAACACAAAGTATGATAACACAAACACCTACACGAAATCAAATCAAATCAAATCCCAACAATACACGAAATCACTAAAACAATACATGAAATCAAATCCCTAAAACAATACACGAAACAAAAAACATGAATTAACAATCCCTAAAACATCAAATCCCTAAAATCTCCAAATCAAACCCTAATCTCAAAATCCGAGATTCCCCTTCTTAACTTACGATCACAGTGCGTGAAGAGAGGCGGGAGTATGCGACGACGACGTCGAAAATATTGCGACCATAGTGCATGAAGAGAGGCACAAGCGGAGGACGATCGTCGCGGGTCGCGCGAGAGAACAAGGCAACGAGAGAACGAAGACCGGCCCGAGGGAACTCCTCCAACCACGACCCGATCTGCGGTGGCGGAGTCTTTCAGGAGAGGCGGCGATGAAGGGGATTTCGTGAGAAGAGGTATCGGCCGAGTGAACAAGGTTTTCATGAGTGAGAGCGAGTTTTTGTGAGGGGGAGGGGGTTTCGTGTGGCTGGAGAGAGAGAAAGGGAGAAAATATAGATTTATGTATTTAAAATTTTAAGGATATTTTAGTAAAGTGGGTATTAGAAATTGGTATTAATTTATAAGACACATAAAAATAGAACTACCCCCCACTATGGCACATAGATTCCGAAATTTCCCAACCTAATTCTCCCTCTCTCTCTTCACTCGCACGAACCCCCCAACCCTGTTCAAGAAAACCCTTTCTCTCTTCACTCGCACGAAAACCCTGTACACTCGCACGAAACACTCTTCTCACAAAAACCCCTTCATCACCGCCGCTTCTGAAAGACTCCTCCGTCGCAGATCGAGTCATGGTCGGAGGAGTTCCCTCGGGCCGGTCTTCATTCTATTGCCGCCTTGTTCTATTGTACGACCCGCAACAAACGTCCTCCACTCTTATCTCTCTTCACGCACTCTGGTCGCAATATTTCCGCCGTCGTCATCGCATACTTTTGCCTCTCTTCACGCACTGTGGTCGTAAGGTAAGAAGGGTGTGGATTTTGAGATTATATTTGAGATTAGATTTTGATTCGGGGATTTTATGGATTTGATGTTTTAGGGATCGTTAAATCGTGTTTAGGTTAGGGATTTCGTGTATTGTTCGTTATTTAGGGTGTTATCGTGTTTTTTTTATTTCGTTTAGGAATTTCGTGTATTGTTTTAGAGATTTGATTTCGTTAAATCATGTTTTTTATTTGATTTCGTAGGTGTTTGTGTTTTTGTATATTGGTTATGGATTTCGTGTTTTTGTATTTGAATTCGAAGCTGTGTTTGGTTATGGAATCAGATTCTAGATCTGTTTGGTTATGGTATCAAATTTCGTGTTTTTGTATTTGATTTCTTAGGTGTTTGTGCTTTTGTATATTGTTTATAGATTTCGTGTTTTTGTATTTGAATTCGAAGCTGTGTTTGGTTATGAAATCAAATTCCCGATTTGTTGTATTTGGGTTTGCACCGATCTGTGCTTGAAATTTTTTGTATTGTTTATCTTGTGTTCATTTTCAGATGGCCCCATTGATTATTCCCGATGAAATTTTTTTCCCGGCTAGTCATACAAACCGTGGATCCGGTTGTATTGCCTTGGTGAAAAAAAAGTCACATAATTGAAAATTTTAGATAGAGTAGAGAAGTCACCATTTGGTAATTTTTTTGCTCTTGCGGAAATGGAATTTCATGGGATGTTGGTGCATAGTCTTCTATGCGGAAGATAGAGAGTGGGAAAAAAGACGAGAGCCATTTCAAGTTAGGACTAACCGAGTGCATGAAAGTTATTAATTATTCACGTTCTTATGTAAATCTAGTGCATTTGTATAAGTTTTCTTGTGAGTGTATTGTTCGATATGTTTGACTGTTTTTCTGAATTATTGCACTCTGTAGATTTTCCACTTTGGAATATGTGCTGATCACTGGTTTATCGATGGAGCCCAAACCGTCCAAAGAAGATATTCAAGCCCACAACACCTCAAACGATTTGTCCGAAATTTACTTCAACGGAAAGCTGAGGATTCCTTATGGAGAATTAGCAAGTGCGTTTATGAACATGGATGAAAATGACTTTGACGTCAATGATGCGTTGAAGATGCGGTTTCTAACATTCGTGGAGGGCTATTTATTCGGAACCGGCCATCCAAAGATCGTCGACGAACAACGTTTTCTTCTCGTGAACGATCTCGACTTCTTTTGCACATTGCCATGTGGTAGGATATCTTGGTATGCTAAATATTCGACTCTTTCGAAGGACATGCGACGATTTTTGGCTGAATATAAGAAGAAAAAAAATGACTCGGGTGTCGGCAAACCTAAAATTACTTATACCTTTTTAGGCAACGCACATGTCTTTCAATATTAGGCATTTGAGGCGATACTCGAAGCAGCTCTTAAATTTTCCTCAAGTAGTTCTCTGAAGATTCTGCGAATGTTGAAATGGTCCCCGAAGACCAAACAGATTCACGAGAAGAACTTTTCGATATCGGATATAATCCGAGAACCTCGGGTACGTAAGCATTACTTATTATTTGTTTTCTTATATTTATTCTTAAATGTGTTTTATGTTTTGGTGTGTAGGTGATTGCGATGGCGTTGCTAAAACCACATAGTGTTGAGAGAGAGGTGTACAATAAGACCGCGCACTCCTCAAAATACCTAAATTTTTAGAAATCGAGAATGACGAGTCCAGTTCCGACGACTTAGAGGATGTGAACATTACGAAAGACGATGTGATTGCTACGAGTCACGAGATCTCGTGTGCAGCAGCTCAAGCGGGTAGGTTTTCGTCAGCTACCGGGTCTCCTTCAGCATTGAACTCAACGGGCGATCCTATCGATCTTACGTTGTCAAAGAAATCGCCGTCTTCGAGTGTATCGAATGAATGAAGATTGAGTTTGCTAGAGGAAAACCTCAAAATCATCCAAAGGAATCAGGTATATCTGGATTAAAACATTTAACTTTTATTATCTAAGATTAAAGCATTTAGAAAAAATATCGATTTTGTGTCTTGTTTTCTTTGTCAGATTAAAACAAACGATAACTTGCAATGGGTTAAGAACAAGCTTGAACACATCGGAAATGTTCTTGTTATTCTCAGCAAAGACAAGCCTCCGGCTGATTCGATGATCGATGAAGAATACGAAATCCCGATGTCGATGGCTTCAAGTGGAGAACGTACTTCCGATGATCCAATTACGAACAAAAGGGCCAGATTTATATCGTCCCGACTGGAAGAATTCACCGATCCAACCAGGAAAAAAGATGGAAAAATCTTCAATCATTTGAAGAAAAACGATCCAATACAAGCGAAAGCTTTCAAGAGATGGCTCATCGGTGAGAAAATTGAAGGTACAACAGATACTAGTGATCTTCAATGTGAGAATTTTGGAAGAGACTGGTTAATGACTTTTTACCAACCGCATAACTGACTAACCGACTCTGTAAGTACATGTTTTTCATTGAGTGGATTTTAGGTTGCGGTGACTTGCGGCCAATTGCGGTGGGTTGTGTTGTGTTACATATTTGATGGTTTACGATTTGTTGCGGTGGGTTATTATGTTTTTAGCATATTGACGCGGCCTTTCACTTGCTTCGACGACGGCGATGGTTAATGAAAGACGCGTTTAGAGAGGATTCATGTTCTATGGACACATTGTGTATGTCATCGATTTGCGGACGATTTCAAGCTATGTATGGGGGCAAAAAATCCAAGAAAAAAAGATCCGTATGAGAAGATATTTTAAAGGATGACGTGATTTTGAAACCGATCCGTGGAGATGAAGATAAATTTTGTCCACCGTGGCAAGGCATGACCGACATCTATTTCATCGTCAATCACGAAAGTCACCATTGGCTCATCTGTGAGCTAAACATCTGGGGATGGCAAATCACGATCTACGACTCTAATTCAACCTCAAAGACGGTAATGGCCAAGAAATTGAAGCCGTTCACCGTATTGATAAAAAGAATACTTGAAAAGATAGATACCTTTGGATATTTACTCACAATGAATCAGACGATACCCTTCGACATAGCAACCTCCGAGAAGTAAAAGTTTAAGTAAGCATTATGTGAACCTAATTTTAGTAGGATTGTTTATACTTTCTTTATAAAAGTTTTATGTATTTTTCAGCGGTGATTGCGGTATGTATTGCCTCAAGACCGTGGAGTATTCGATGGGTGCAATGCCTTTATTCGGACGTCAACGATACGAAGATGGAGTTTTATAGAGAGAAATGGGCAATAGATCTTTGGTATCAAAATGTAATCTCATAAACTTTATGGTATTTGGATTCATTTTGAAACAGTTTATAGGTTATTTAGTATGTTCTTAAAACATGTTTATGTAGTGTTTTCATCTTTTTGACACATTTTAATATATTTGGAAACATGTTTATGTAGTGTTTCCATCCTTTTGATACCTTTTAATATATTTGGAAACATGTTTATGAAGTGTCTCCATCTTTTTGACACATTATAATATATTTGGAAACATGTTTATGTAGTGTTTCCTATTTTATCTGAGACATTATAATCCCAATGTTGCGGTGTGCTACAGTGTGTTGCACTATGTGGCGAATAAAAACAGTTTAACAGACAAAATTAAAAAAATTCCCGAATGTAAACAACATGAAATCAAAGAATTCCAGAATGTAAACAACATAAAATTCAATAAACATCAAGTATGATTACATACAAAAATCCCATAATGTAAACAATATAAAATTCAACAAACATCATGATCTATAAGTATATGAAGCTCGATTATAATCTCGGCCGCTGCATTTGCTACATTTGCGTGAGTGACAACTATTTCACCTTATGATTATGATGGAAGACGGTTAACTCGTCGTTTTCCCGCGTTACTTTTTTTGGAAAGTCCAGCCGGTATTTTATATGACGGAAATTTTATTTCCATATCCTTCAACTCACTTGGAACGTCCCACTTATCCTCATTACCGACCGGATATATTGGTTCCAAATATGACATGACATGTGTCAACAAAGTAAACATTATCACAAAGAGAATAAATGTTTAGCTATTTGATACGTGCGAAACCCACAACGTAATAACAAGGAATTCCAATTATTTGAAATATCCGACAAGTGCACGTCCGATTCGCCAGATCAACTTTGTAATCTACACCATTATCTATAACTACACACTCATTTTCAGTGACTAGATGAGGTATATGATGATCGGCTTTCTCAAAATGATGTTTAAGATCGTCTTCCATTGGAGGTGACAATGTTGATGATTGTTTTGATGTCTCTTCTCTACGACGATAAAACCATGTTTGTACCGTGAATCGAATATATTCCAACAAAGTCGTAATTGGGTAGGTACGAGCAAGTCTCGTCTTGCAATTGAATCTTTAAGCGTAATTATTAGTCATAATAATGAATATGCATAATAAAAGTATATTAGTAAGTAATTTTGACATTAATATTGAATTTTATGTAACCCAAACTTTTTTTTACCTATTTCCGGGAAAGTACACACGAGCCACTTATGAAGACCGGTATCTTCTAGATATTTTGCTACAAGTGGATCTTTTTTTCTAATCTTTTCCAAGTATGCTTGACACTTTGACTTCTCAAAAGCATACATCGCTAGCTTGATTTCGAGATTAAAATCTTCACTTTTGAACTTATATTACACATTCATCGTTACATGATTATAACAAACGCCATGATAAGCATATGGAAATACTTTCTCCAAAGCGTGCTTAATACTCTGATGTATGTTAACAGTTTATTAAACACACCGCAAGTTACCACATAACGCTGCAATTAACCGCATAAATAATGCAAAATAACCGCAAGTAACGCAAGAAACCGCATGTTTACCTGTCAGATATGAATGCCAAATTGGTCACCTCATCGATTGATTCTTTAAGATTCAGTGCAAAATACATCCAAGACTCTTGATTTTCTTCAACGCAACATACGTCTTTAACAGTACTTGAACTTTTTCTTCAACGCAATCAATGCAACATGCGTCTTTAACTCATCCTTGTTATCAAAAAATTGTTTGACTGCCAAAGTGTCGTTACTTCCTGTTATATAATAAAATACATCATATACTCATGCGTTTCATACAATGTATGTGTCAAAGAACAATATAAATTATAACACAAGTTGTACATGCCGAAGAGCTAGCAAATGAATATTGTTGTGTGTCGTTGGTTGAAAAATTTGATGTCGTCCATTGGTTTTGACGAGAATTTTCGGGGGTTGAATGAAAAATTAGAATTTGACCTTCTAGGTGATGATTGACGTGAATCATGTGGTTGCGAGGACGAGTCTCTTCTACCATAAGAAGGTGATGCAACGAAAGTTGGTGTGGTCCTTATATTCTAGTTTTCGTTGTTTGCATTAAATGAGCTAAAGTCATCGATTCCGGGAACGTATTCATTGACGTGTACATATTCGGAGCGACAAACATCAATTATACGTTTCTCAATTCGAGTAACGTATAAAGGAAAATCTTGACCATACTTGACATTGTAGGAAATTGTGCCATCATCGCAAATCGTACTAGGAGGACATTGCACATCACCAATTTTGTAAGGAACTTCAATTTTGAGATCAAATAGTAACGTATCCACACGAAATAGTTCATATAACGTTTCCAATAACTCCTTATACTTTATGTTGTTCTTCATTCCAAGAACATACGTAGACCTCCCTCGAAATGCAGCTAGTTCACCATCTTTAAGAGTTCAAATTCCATCATACAACACAATTACACCACAATAATCTGCACAACATGAACAACTATAATTGCGATCAGTTGCGGTAACTTTTAGAGTCCATATAGGTTGTTAAAAAATATATGAAAAAAATATTTATAAATTATTGCGGTATGTTTATATTGTAAAGATGAATCAATTGTGCGGTATGTTTATATTGAAAACATGAATCAATTGTGCGGTATGCTACTGTTACTTGCGGTCGTATGCAGTACTATATAACAGTTAACCGAAAAAAAATCATATTGATTAGATACGAAGTATGCGACTGCGACATTGGAAATATTGCGACCACAGTGCGTGAAAAGAGGCACGAGCGGAGGACGGTCGTCAAGGGTCGTGCGAGAGAACAAGGCGGCGAGAGAAAGAAGACCGACCCGAGGGAACTCCTCCGACCACGACCCAATCTGCGACGCAAAGTCTTTCAGAAGCGACGACAATGACGGGAATTTTGTGAGCAGAGGGTTTCGTGCGAGTGAAGAGAGAGATGGTTTTCGTGAACATGGTTGGGGGAGATGGTTTTCGTGAACAAGGTTGGGGGTGTTCGTGAGAGTGAAGAGAGAGGGAGAAATTAGGCTTAAGTTATTTAAAATTTTAAGGGCATTTTAGTAAAGTGAGTATAGATATTATTTTATAAGGCACATACAAATAAAATTACCTCCAATATGACACATTGATTCCGAAATTACCTAAATATTTTATTCTTTGCAAATCCATTATGCTAACTATTCTTTTTCTAATTAGAGTTAAAAAAATATTAGTGCGTGAAGAGTAATATATACAAACGTCCCCACAGAAGAACAATCAAGTATATTTAGTGACACATTGCCAAATAAAAGGTGATCACCGACAACTTTAAAACCGCATCATGTGCATTTTGCCACTAAAAAGGCATTGAAAACAACTTCCATCCAATTTCTTAATTACACATCTACATTAATATTTAGGAAACAAACACCTTAATTTACGCTTATAATATTTATCGACATTCTTAAGATTCGTAACTGCAATGACGAAAAGTTATTAATTCTTTGGTTTGAATAAAATTTCAGTTTCAAACTACAAATTAGAAACTAAAGAGTAGGTCAAAATGTTAGTTGTGCATCAAAGTTAGTTTCAGTAATCAATACAAACATATGATGCAAATATAACCAGTCCTACAAAATTCATTATAAGAAAAATTTAAATATTTAGCTTCTCACTTTACTCTTTCAGCAATACATGTCAAACAATAACTTTGTATCCGTATCCTAAGGAAACCATATGATTTTAAAAAAACCAACAGAAACTACAAGTTGTTGCGTCTACGTTGTATCGAGATGGGTCCATACCAAAATTGTCTCTATTTTGGGTAAAACAAACATTGTTTACAGTATTGCCACATCCAAGTAATCTCCAATCTACAGAGAACGAAATGTGAGAAAGTTGAAGGAAAGATTTTAAATGATACAAGTTTAGTAGTAAGTGGGTATTATAATTTACCTGAAATCCAAGTTCCGCCAATGATTTGTTGTCATCTAATCTTCCATTTCCATAAGAAAATGACTTCCCCACCTTTTTGAAACAATAATTTAAGACAGATCATAATTCCATTTCTTGTTCCAAATAACTCAAACGAACCCAACACAGATTAAATGTGAGAAAGAGTTCCAAATCGTAATCCATTTCGTAACTATCATCCCCAAATTGTCATCCCACAGAATTCTATACTGACATGTATCTCAGCTTACAGTTCAATCAATACCATGATCCCACTCTGTTTTCTATGAAAATTAAACTACAGAATCTAAAATATGGTTTCAATAATGCGATTAAAATACTTATCTTAGCTTTCGCATTGGAAATTGGTATGTTCGCATATTTCTACATAATCAACAAGCTTGGCATATATTGATTCTTAAAACCTGAAACCTTCTTGAAAATCTCAGGTTATTGTACATTGTAGGGAACATGTAAAAGAGTATGTATGCAATTTGCACCACACATTTCAAATCTGATAGAAGAATTTACTTACACCAGCAAAACTAATTCACCTTTTTATGCATACATATATTTACCCAAAAAAACACTCATATTGCAAACAAACAAAGATTCACACTATATTCTATGAACACAATCCAAACACATATAAATATACTACCAAAAGAAGAGTCAAATGACCAACCTCTCTCACCAAGAACCGGCCATGTTTATCAGGATATACAAAGGCAAAGGATAGTTTCGCATTTCTTCTCCTGGAATCCGGGGATACCTCTTTAACCTATGCAAAAAATCATGATATTGAGTTCAGATGGGGCTCACTTTAGCAAGGTTTATTCGAGAAAAAAAGAACATTACGGGACAACCTTCTTAATCCTGATCTTTTGTTAGTTTAACCTTCACTAGTTTGAACTTTGAACGTCATCTTTGTCTCCAATACAAATGAATAAGAACATATTATTACAAGGACTAGATAGATAAAGACTTATAAGAGTCACTCAAAACTGATTTCAGACATTATGCATAATTCCATCGCCCAAATTCGAAATTATATTGTTTCCTACATGAATTTCGACATTGAAACCTCTTATACTACACGCTCCCGTCATCCTTTCACTTTAAAATAACTAAGAACTGAAAGAATAAGTAGCTTGTTTGCAAAGAACGGAACATTATAAGATGGAGAGAAATCGAACCAGATCGGTTATTTCGCGAAGGTTCGCATCTTTCCAGGTGTAAATCTGAACCTCATATTTAGGTTCTTTCCCTCTCACTTCGTAATCCTCGTTTGTATTGTGGCCACCAATCTATATACTAACGAGAAAACACAAGCTTCAACGTGACGCGAAGAAGAATTCATTCGAACCAATTCAAAAATGTTTCCAATTAGAAATTACTAATGTACCTTTGTGAAAAGCCTAAGCAAAAACGGACAAGTCTGAGACATAAACATGTGTGGAGAATCAGAATCGGAACACGAAAGTGACATTTATCTGCCGCGTAAATGAAAGAAACCCTAGAAAAAGCGGAGGAAGATAACCTTTTCGCGGTCGACTGGCTCAAGGCGAAAGGCTCTAGGAGGAAGAAGAATAGATCGTCGTTGCAATTCGGATAGTCCCGCCATTTTAGTCTCTCTCGGAACTTGCAAGCTCTCACTTGTCCCGACAAGCTTTATGTATAAAATTCACTACTGGTTACATACAGAAATAAATATAAAACACAAACTAACTATAAAAATTCACTACTGTTCTAAGAGCCACGCAGCACTCATACATAGTGAAGTATGTGGTCCAATTAACATCCTTCACTGATGCCTACTCAAGGTTTGGTCATGTCTACCTTATGCAACATAAGTCGGATACTTTTGAAATGTTCAAAGTGTATAAGGCTTTAGTTGAGAAGCAGATGGAGAAACAGATCAAAACCCTTTGATCAAATCGAAGGGGAAAGTACTTGTTTAGAGAGTTCGAAGATCTTTTTAGAGAAGAAGGCATTCACTCTTAGCTTACTGCACTTGGTACTCCACAACAAAACGATATGTCAGAGAGAAGCAATCGAACTCTGCTAGATATGGTGAGATCGATGATGAGTTACTCATCGCTTCGACTCGTTCTGGGGATATGCCCTTGAAACGGCCGCTTACATTCTGAACCAGGTTCTGTCAAAGACGGTACCTGGTACTCCCTATGAGGGAAATAGTGGTAGAAAATCTATTTTGCACCACGTCTGTATCTGGGGTTATCCAGCACATGTGCTGAGACAAAAGATTAGCAAGTTGGCCAGTCGTTTAGAATTATGCCTTTTCGTGGGATATTCTAAAAAAACAAAAAGGGTACATCTTCTATAGTCCTTCTGACAAGAAAATGTTCGTTAGCACGAATGCTAGATTTCTCGAAGCAGACTATATAAATAATTATGTATGAAGAGCAGACTTGTGTTGAAGGACCTATTGGGTGAAGTAGCTAGTACTACACAAGATAGGACAAGTCTTATACCAACAGTGGAAGAAGCACGTTCGGAACTAGAGTCTCCTGTGATTTGTCACAGTGATAGGATTGTACGACAACCTGATCAATACATGGCTGTGGAGAGACTTTCGCTGTTATCGCATACAAGGAGGAAGATGATCCAGTATTGTTTTCCCATGCGATGCAGTGTTTCGAAGCAAACACATGGTAAGAAGCCATGAACGTTGAAATGCATTCGATGTATGTCAATGAGATTAGGAAACTTGTAGATCTACCCGAAGGCATAAAGCCTGTTGGGTGTAAATGGATCTACAAGAAGAAGAGAGGACCGGATTGAAATGTTGAGAAATTTAAAGCACAACTTGTGGAAAAGGGGTTCACACAGAAGGAAGGTATCGACTATGAGGATACCTTCTCGACAATCGCGATGCTAAAGTCCATCTGTACTCTTCTAACCATAGCTGCCGTCCTAGATTATGAAATCTGACAGATGGATGTCAAGATTGCATTTCTAAATGGAAGTCTTGATGAGCGCATAAAGCCATGTATTCATCAAATAAGAACGTTCTTTGATTAAAACATGTGACATGTAAAGACATCTCACTCTATGTTTTTCTCATTCACAAATAACAAATGAGTTAGTGAAATAATAACTTAAGGAATAACACGGTAATTTTACATTCCTCTAAGTTAGTGATATACATAAAGGGTAATATCGTAAAGTACTCCGTGGATCGTGTGAAGAATTCTTTTATCACATCAAACAGAAAATATACGCACATGAACTTAGAGAGTTTCAGTATTAATCCTTTAGTGCAATCGACTAATATTAAGAATTGAAAGATGGAAAATGTTTGTGAACTTTTGAGTCCGATCTTTATTCTAAAGCTTCGTTCATGTGGGCCCATAAGGTCTCAATGATAGACACGTAGAAGAGATTAAATGAACAAAAATAAATTATATGGTCATTGAATATAAATTATGATTTATATCGAGAGAGTTATTTTCTAAGTAGCTTAATAAATAATTAGTTATTTATTGTTACATATATTTAATGAATCATATAGTATTGTTATATTGATAATAATACATTTGAATCATTCAAATAAATAAAAGAAGAAAATAAGTAATTTCTCGTTTCGTTCTTATTTATAAAAGTATGAAATTACTTAATGAAGTTTCATTAATAAATGAGAGTTCTAAATGAATTGAAGTTAGAAATAAATCAAAATAAATTGGGAATAAAATAAAAGGTTTTGACCGAGTATTAAAAAGTGTGTTGGACGAATTCTTTAAGTGATTGAGTCATGAGTTTGACACAAATTAATCCCGTTTGCCTCGCTTATGTAAGGGCTAAAGGACACCCTAATCACAACTTAACCTAGAGAAGATTTTCTTGTGAGACTCGGCCAAATTCCTGAGAGAGAACAAAGAAAAAAAATTTGTTTTCTTTCATTCCTTGAGTGATCCCTTTATTCTCGAGAGTTCATAGAAGAGTCCACTATCTCAATCTCAATAATTTTTTTTTGTGTATTATTGTTGATTCTTATTTGTGGTGTTTGTGTGAATCAAATTATGTGAAGATTTTTACTTTAGAGTTAATTCGAAGTCCCAAAGATCTTAGCCGATTGTCCTTAGACGTGCCCAACCCTGTCCGGCGAGTCTGCCCACTGTCCGGCGAAGATCCCAAGCGCACCTTCTGTCCGGCGAATTTGCCTCCTGTCAGGCGAAGATCCCAGGCGCAGCTTCCTGTCCGGCGAAGGCTCCCAGGCGCGTCCCAGTCCGGCAAAGGTGTCAGGCGCAGAGGCTGTCCGACGAAGGTGTCCAGGCGCACAGGCTGTCCGGCGAAGGTGTCCAGGCGCACAGGCTGTCCGGCGTGCCTCCCTGCTCCAGCTCGACGAAGGTCCAGAGGCGCACAAGTCCTCCAATCCAGCGAGTCTCCTGTCCGGTGAGCCTCTGCCCTCTGTCTGGCCAGCGTGCTTCCTAGCCCATCCGGCGAGCCTCTTTCATGTGTTTGACTCGGCGAGGCCTTCCGGAGACAGGTAGCAACGCCCCGATTGCTTACAATCCTTTTTGTAAGTGATTCTCAACCATTTGAATGCGTATAAATATATAAATTGTTTATATAGGTGGATAGTGTGTTCAATTGTTGATTAACATGTTTAAATAAAATTGTTCATTGACATGTCTATAAATTTTAATGCCTAGATTGTTTAAATATATAATTTTTTTTAATATATTAGGTCTAATTATATAATTCCTCCATATGTTAGATATGTTATATAATTAATTGTGCAATCGTTAAATAAATTCCATCATGAGATTGCTCTCGCATCCTCACTCACTCGAAAGAGACTCGAGAGTCCCTCGGATCAAAAGAGAAATAAAAAGGGAGAGAGAGGGTCTCCTGGCGGATGACTCTGAAGGGAATCACACTGTCGCAAGTAGAGCCGTTGATGTTGAACGCAAATATGACCGAGGTAACACAGCTCATGATAAAATGTTGTATCACAGTCCCAACATCATTGACTATAAGTAGACCTACTCGACCCCTTGCGTGTGTTCTTTGGCTGATTGGTTTGAGAGAGAAATAACTCAAGAAAGTTGTTTCTTGATTTTCTTGATTCGTTTTGAGAGTTACCATTTCCATTGTTGTTCAATCAACAGAGCCCACCCTCTTGATCCCTCAAAAACATGAGGGAAATTATGATTGACTCAACTCGTGGTGTTTGAGTGATTTTTCTTGCAGGGAATCAACCAAAAATAAAAGAGAATCGAGCTTGGCTCATTTTAGGCAAATTTGCCGGACAGGGAGGCCTAGTCGGCCAGACAGCATTCCGACCGGCCAACAGTCCTAGGTGGGCTTTTGCTCCCATGCGCATCCTGAACCTTTTCCGTGTAGTCCACTGGCTCTAACACGTGGGTCCAGGTCTCCTCTAGCCTCCTGCACAAGTGTGACAACCCAGTTAGGCGCGAGGAATCTGTAGGTTCACAGGCCCACAGTTCCCATCCGGCAGATCCATTCCGGTCGGCAGCAGTCAATCCGGCATGCCTATTCTAGCCTAATCCGGCGAGGCACATTCATCCATTCCTGCGAGCTTGAGTCTCATTCATTCCGGCGAGTGAGAATCTCCATTCCGGCGAGGTAAATTGACGAGGCATTCCGGAGTGAGCTAACAATGCACGAAGTTGTTTACAACTTCAGGTGTAAATCACTTGTAAACGAATTGGTCTACGATTATAAATCGTTTATAGGTTTCTAGATTGAATGTGTTCAATTTTTTGATGCTTGTGCTTGAATAAAATATTTAGTGACATATTAGTAATTTTTAATACCTAGGTTGCTGAATATGTTTAAATGCGTTTTATTATATTTTAGATCTTGTTATATAATTCCGCCATATAATGATATTTAATATAATAATATTAGTTAATCGTTAACTTATTTCCTACAAATGGTATCAGATCTAGAAATGACATTAAAAATTATTTTTTTAATGACTAGTTTTGAAATTTTTATACTAGTTTGGTGTTGATATTTTTTGTATGATTTGGTATTGCATTGTGACTATTGTGTGTGTGTGTTTTATGGATTGATCCTCATTATTATAGCCCTAGAAATTTTCCGGTTATTGTCCCGGTTTTAATTTTAGTTTTTAAAATTTTAAATTTTAAATTGGCGATTCTCAATTTGCGAGGACAATTTAAGTTGTATTTATTTTAATTGTAATCCGGAGACGAGAAGACGAGGAAGGAAGTACCTCAGGCTTGGCCGCACGTTGGAGATCGTGTTAGGCCTGACCCGAGATATCTGATGACGCGTCAGTCACAAGGTCCCTTGGCCGTTATCTGAGTTAAATATTTTATGTTTTTATTTTATTTAATCTCATAGCATAATCACCTCACATGTTATATAGGATAGAACGCCAACATTAATGGGAGTATTTCGGAAGCACTTTGTTAATCAAACTGTTATGAACTAAGCTTTAAAGAGGAGCGATGAAGCGGGGTTTCCCCTAAGAGAACCGTTATCAAACCGACTTGAATAAAGGTCCACATGTCGGTTGTACACTTAGACGTATTGTTTAAAGTAATCCCCAATAGTTACCAAAGGTTATGGTAATTAGTAAGAACTAGACACTGTGACTTCTTGGATGGTTCGAGCTAAATAGTGATGTATCACGATTATGAAAGACGATTAATTGCGGTTTCCCTTAGGAAAACTAATTAATCATTTGTGTTCATAATACCACGAATTATTTATCACTTTCCTCACAATATTAGGATTGTTCATGCATATAATTCAAATTTGTACAACATACGAAATTTATTTATTTTATTTAAATTTCAGCAAAATGTCTTTTAACCCATTGCAAATGATTTGGAGTTCAACAAACTCGAGGATGAGAATTACGTTGAATGGAAACGTAACCTCGAGATTGTGCTGACGGTGGAAAAGCACAAGTATGTTCTCATGACCACGTGTCTCCAATTCTGAGTGCTGACTCGAGCGAATAGGACTAGGATGCCTATGATGTGTGGATGACGTTTGAAGAGATTGCTTGATGCTACATCTTAGCGTCTATGAGAAACGTGTTGCAACAATCTCATCGAGACTTTGCCAGTGCATGTGATATACTATACAATCTCCATGAGATGTTTGGATGTCATGGGCGTCAGGCAAGGCAGCAAGCTATCCGCGGTTTTATGAATTTCAAAATGAAGCCGAGATCTTTAGTTCGAGAACACATGCTACTGAACATGGGTCACCTGAACGACACAGAGATTCTGGGTTCCGAGATCGACGGAGAGACCAAGATAGACATGATCTTGAAAACTCTGACAGACTCGTTTGATAGCTTCCGTCTGATCTACTCCATGAATAAGCTCGAGTACTCAGTTACTGAGCTCATGAAGGAGTTGCAGACTGCCGAGGGACTTCTCCCTAAGAACAAGAGGAAGACTAGCGAGCTCAATGTTGTTGAACACATAGCCTCGACTTCAAGTTCTAAGAGGATGATGAGAGGACCCTAAAACGCCAAGAGAATGAGTCTCGTTACTCAAGTGTGTTACATCACAAATAAAGAACCGCCCCGGATATTAGATTGTGGGGCTTCTGACCATATTGTGTGTAAGTTGAATAGTTTCAGGCAAACCAAACGCTTAGCTAACGGAGAGTTCACATTCAACTGGGGAAATGGAATGAATGTCGGAGCGAGATTAGTCGTGACCTTGAAGCTTAAATTTGGGAACAAAACTTTATTATTGAATAATGTTTATTACGTTCTGGAGTTTAGTAAGAACTTTGTTTCTTTTGGTCGTTTAGAAGATCAATTCTTCAAGTTTAAAATCAATAATGGTATTGAAATTTTTCTTGATGATTCGTTCATTACTAAAGCTCATCGTGTAATAAAGAATCTATATCCAAATAAGTTGACAATATTGGACACCGAAGTGAATAGTGATTCACTCGGGAAGCTTAAGATGTTTCATAGTGATGAAACCAACAACACATATCTATGGCATTTACGTCTTGGATATATTAGCCTAGATAAGATCAAGAGGTTAACAAAAGATGGTCCTTTAGAATCTCTAACCGTGGGATCCATGCCCACGTGTGAATCCTTTTCTTGAGGGCAAGATGACCAAGAGACCTTTCTCATCGAAGGGTCTAAGAGCCACACAGTTATTGGAACTTTTACATAGTGATGTATGTGATCCAATCAACATCCAGGAAACAGGAGGTTACAAATACTTTGTAACCTTCATTGATGACTACTCAAGGTTTGGTCACATTTTCCTTATGCGACACAAATTTGATACCTTTGAAATGTTCAAAGAATATCGGGCTTTGGTTGAGAAGCAGACGAAGAAGTAGATCAAAATCGTTCGATCGGATCAAAGGGGAGATTCAGTCTCAACTTACAGCACCTGGCACTCCATAGCAAAATGTTGTGTCAGAGAGAAGGAATCGAACTCTGCTAGATATGGTAAGGTCAATGATGAGTTATTCATCACTTCCCGACTCGTTATGGGGATATTCCCTAGAGACGACATCTTATATTCTGAACCACGTTCCTTCTAAGACGGTCACTGGTACTCCCTATGAGAGATGGACTGGTAGAAAATCTAATTTACACCACGTCCGAATCTGGGGTTGTCCAGCACATGTGCTGAGACAGAAGACTAGCAAGTTGGCTAGTCTTTCAAAATTGTGCCTTCTTGTGGGATATCCAAAGGAAACAAAAGGGTACTTCTTTTATAGCCCTGCTGATCAAAAAACGTTCATTAGCACGAATGCTAGGTTTCTTGAAGCAGACTATATAAAGAATTTTGTGCCGAGAAGCAGACTTGTGGTGAAGGAGCTGTTGGGTGAAGTAGCTGGTACTTCACAAGATAGGACCAGTCCTATACCAACAGTGGAAGAACCACGTTCAGAACCGAGCCTTTTGTGATTCGTCGCAGTAACAGGATTGTGCGACAACCTGATCGATACATGGGTATCGGTGAGACTTTCACTTCAGTCGCATACTAGGAGGAAGATGATCCAACATCATTTTCCCAAACGATGCAAGGTTCCGAAACAAACCTATGGCAAGAAGCCATGAACGTTGAAATGCATTCGATGTATGTCAATGAGGTCTGGAAGCTTGTAGATCCACCCGAAGGTGTCAAGCCTGTAGGATTTAAATGGATCTACAAGAAGAATAGAGGACCGGATGGAAATGTTGAGACATTTAAGGCACGACTTGTGGCGAAGGGGTTCATACAAAAAGAAGGTATTGACTATGAGGATACCTTCTCGCCAGTCGCGATGCTGAAGTCCATGCACATTCTTTTATCCATTGCTGCCGCCCTGGATTATGAAATCTGGTAGATGGATGTCAAGATTGCATTTCTGAGTGGAAATCTTGACGAGCACATTTATATGGCTCAACCAGACGGGTTCATGGAGAAAGGCCAACACGGCTATGTTTGTGAGTTGCCGAAGTCCATTTATGGACTTAAGCAAGCATCTAGATCGTAGAATATCAGATTCGACGAGACTGTGAAAGGCTATGGCTTTCATTAGTCAGTAGATGAGTCATGCGTTTATTAGATGATAAGAAATGGCAAGGTGGTCTTCTTAGTCCTATATGTGGATGAAATTGTACTCATTGGGAATGATGTAGTAAAGTTATCAGAGGTTAAGATCTGGCTGCCAAAGAAATTTGAGATGAAGGATCTAGGAGAAGCAGCTTACATTATGGGAATTTAGATCTTTAGAAATCGGAAGAACTGGAAGTTAGCGCTTTCCAAAGCATCTTATATTGATAAGATCATGGATCGCTTCAGTATGCAAGACTCCAAGAAAGGATAGCTACCTTTCAGACATGGAGTGCATCTCTCAAGTGAGAAGTCTCCCAAGACTCCTCAAGAAGTTGCGGACATGAGGCATATTCCCTACGCTTCAGCCGTGGGAAGTCTCATGTATGATATGCTTTGCACGAGGCCAGATATTTTCTACGCAGTGGGCGTGGTGAGTAGGTTTCAGTCAAATCCTGGACTCGAGCACTGGATTAATGTCAAGCATGTTCTCAAGTATATTCGGAGAACGAGAAACTACATGCTTGCATACTCAGGTGGTGACCTGAATGGTGGATCTGTGGTCTAGAGGAGTATCAAGAAATCTTGCGTAGCTGACTCGACCATGGAAGCCGAGTATGTGGCAGCTTGTGAAGCTGCAAAGGAGGCTGTGTGGCTGAGAAAATTCTTTGTGTACTTGGAAGTGGTTCCAAGTGCAAGCGAGCCTATCACACTTTATTGTGATAATAGTGGGGCTGTTGCTAACTGTAAGGAGCCAAGAAGTCACAAGCGCTCAAAACACATCAAGCGCAAGTATCACTTGGTACGAAACATCGTTCACAGAGGGGACGCTGAAGCCATGAAGATCTTAACATTGGACAACCTTGCTGCTCCCTTCACGCAGCCTTTTACGAGTTAAGTCTTCGAGGGACACCTAGAAGGATTGGGACTAAAGGATTATTCACATTTCCTTTGAGTCAAGTGGGAGTAAGTTGGGATTGGTGCCCACAAAGGAGATTTAAGACATTATAAATACTTTGTATTTGATTTTGCTGAGACATTATATAAAGTTAAATATTCATTCTTCATTTAAGTTTGTATTTATGTATGTATGTTAGGCTTTGAAACTGTCATCAACGAAATGGGTGTTAAGTATAGACTTGTCATGATAGCCCCTTGTGTTGGGATTGGTGCCCACAAAGGAGATATTAGACATTAAGATACTTTATGTATTTATATTTTGTTGAAACATTGATATTAATAAATGTTCATTCTTTATAAGACTGTGTTTAGTTATGTTTAAGCTATGCTCTGAAACTGTCATCAACGAAAAGGGTGTTAAGTACAGACTTGACAAGATAACCCCTTATGACAAGTTTGAAACCATTTGTTCGCAATCTAAAGATCGATAGAGCAAACGTATATTATTATTGATTGTTAGCATGAATCATGATATCTCATCTTGTGATATAGAGAGTTGTGACTCTATGATTCATACTGAGTACTTTATAGAAGATACTGAACAAGACCAGTGACACTTAGAAGCTCGAGACAAAACTGTTTACACACTCGAAACTTCAAGTTCACAACTAAAGGAGTATTATGATACTTACCTTAATCCCGAAGTGAATATGTAATTGACATTGCACTTTGTGACATTTGATTCGTCAATGGGCAATGACTAAATTTTAGTTGCATCTGACCCGACTGTTGGTGTCACAAGGATGCAATGTTGGGTTACATGATTGACAGATATGGAAGTCATGTAACAACAATGCAAATGCATTAGTATCACACTATGCTTTGTTATGAGAGTGTGAATGAATAAACCTGGCCAGGTATTCATTGAATGAGTTCATTCTTTGATTAAAACATGTGACATGTACATACATCTCACTCTATGTTTTTCTCATTCACAAATAACAAAGGAGTTAGTGAAACAATAACTCGAGGGGTAAAACAGTAATTTTACATTCCTCTCAGTACACATGAAGGGTAACATCGTAATATACTCCGTGGATCGTATGAGAAATTTTTTCTTCATATCAAACATAAAAGATACGCACATGAACAGAGAGATTATCAATATTGGTCCTTTAGTGGAATCGATCAATATTAAGAATTAAAAGTCGGAAAAAGTTTGTGAACTTTTGTGTCCGTACTTTATTCTAAAGCTTCGTTCATGTGGGTCCATGAGGTCTCAATGATAGACACTTGGAAGAGATTAAAAGAACTTGAAAAGTTGATTTACTCATTAAATATAAATAGTGATTTATATTGGGAAAGTTGTTTTCTTGAAACTCGATAAATAAATAGTTATTTATTTTGTTTATTGAATCACAAGATAACATCACATTGATGATGACATTCTCGAGTGATTAAATATGTTAAAAGAAGAAAACAAATTATTTCTCAATTCGTACTTATTCGATAACTACGAAATATATTTAATGAAGTGTCATTAAATAATAATGAGAGTTCTAAATTAATTTTAGAAATTAAATCAAATAAATTTAGGAACAAAAATCAAAGACATGGACGAGTAAGGAGAGAGTGTTTTGGCCGGATTCCTTAAGTGAATAGGGTCATGGGTTTGACCCAGCTTAAGCCCATTTATAACCTGTATAAATAAGCTAAGAAAACCCTAATCACCTAAGCCTAACCCTAAGTGATTTTCGGCAACTCTCTCTCCCTTCCCCCTTGTGCAATTCTCGGCCAAAACCCTAAACAAAAGAGAGAAAATTGTGTTCCCCCTATTTCATCTTTGATTCCTAATTGTTCTTAAGAGCCCACACTCTTGATCTCAATATTTTCCTTGTGTAATATTGTTGATTCATCACTTGTGGTGTTTGAATAATTTAGAAAACTGTTTTGGAATTTTTAAAATTGTTTTAAAAAGGTTTTAGCCATCACAAAACACCCTAGGTCGTTTTTGGTGCATTCCGGCGACCTCCCAGCTCCCAGGAGTCCATTCCGGCGACCCAGATCCAATCCGGCGAGGGCTACCAGTCAGGCGGATCCAATCCGGCGAGGCAGAGGCAATCCGGCGAGACAGATCCAATCCGGCGAGTCTGTCTGTCAGGCGAGGAGATCCAATCCGGCGAGGGCAATCCGGCGAGGGCATTCCGACGAGGGCAATCCGGCGAGGTCATCAGGCGAGGGGTCCCAGTGATCTCCAGTCCGGCGAGAAGTCCCAGTCCGGCGAGGCTCCCAATCCGGCGAGGTCCCTGTCAGGCAGGTCCCCGTGCAGCGACAGACTCCAGTCCGGCGAGGTTCCCAGTCCGGCGAGGTCACTCATTCCGGCAGGCTCCCTGTCAGGCGAGAAATCCCAGTCCGGCGAGGCTTCCAGGGGCTGTGCAATCCGGCGACAGCTTCCATTCCGGCGAGGACGCTGCTGAGCATTCCGACGAGCCTTTTCTCAGGATTTGGGCGTGACGTGGCATTCCGGAGTTAGCTAGCAACGTCATAGTTGTTTACAACTATTTACGTAAGTCTTTCTCAATTAAATAATTATATAAATGTTATATAATTTATTGTTATTTGATTGAGCTTGTGAATTATAAATTTTTTATAATTACTTAATAAATTTTAATGCCTTAGGTTGTTAAATATATTAAAATTAGTTTTAATATATTAGATCTAATTATAATTTTCCGCCACATAGGATGTGTATTATAATTAATATTGTTTAATTATTAAATAAATTCCAACACCTTGTGACTAGTTTAAACATTTGTTCGCAATCTTAAGATCGATGGAGCAATCGAATCTGAGTATTGATTGTTTGAATGGATCACGATATCTTATCTTGTGATATATAGAGTTGTGACTCTGTATTTCATTCTTGATATTCTATAGAAGATATTGAACAAGACCTGTGATACTCTGAAGCTCGAGATAAAACTGTTTAAACACTCGAAACTTCAAGATCACATACGAGGGGTATTTTGGTACTTATCTAAATCCTGAAGTGAATGCATAATCGATGTGACACCTTATGACATTTGATTTGTCGATGGGCAATGGCTAAAATATAGTTGCATCTGACCTGGCAGTTGGTGTCATAATGCTGTCATGTTGGGTTATGTGATTTACAGATACGAAATTCATGTTGAAACAATGCACATGCATCAGTATCACACTATGCTTTGTTATGAGAGTGTGAATGAATAAACCTGTATTCATCGAATAAGAACATTCTTTGATTATAACATGTGACATGTAAAGACATCTCACTTTATGTTTTTCTCATTCACAAATAACAAAGGAGTTAGTGAAATAATAACTCAGGGGTAAAACGGTAAGTTTACATTCCTCTGAGTTACTGATACACATGAAGGGTAATATCGTAAAATATTCCGTAGATCGTGTGAAGAATTTTTTTGTCACATCAAACGAAAAATACACGAATATGAACTTAGAGAGTTTCAAAATTAGTCCTTTAGTGGAATCGACTAATATTAAGAATTAAAAGACGGAAAAGGTTTTTGAACTTTTGAGTCCTATCTTTATTCTAAAGCTTCGTTCATGTGGGTCCATTAGGTCTCAATGATAGACCCTCGGACGAGATTTATTGAAGAAGGACAATTTGATTTTCTCATTCAAGTAAATTGTGATTTACGCTAAGAAAATATTTTTCTAAGTAATCAAATAAATAATTGGTTATTTATTATTACATTTATTTAATGAAACATATTATGTTAATATATTGATATTAACATATTTAAATGATTCAAATAAATAAATAAAAGATGAACATAAATATTTTTTCATTTCGTACTATCTTGAATAGTATGGAAATAATTATTTGTCATTAAATAAATGAGATATTCCAAAATAATTAAGTATTGTTATGGAAATCAATCAAAATTAATATTTTCGAAATAATAATCGGCCATAATTAATAAATTAGGTCAGAGAATTAATTTTTGAAATTAATTGAAAGAATAATGGGCTTAAGTTTGACTATTCGATTTGACTTAAGAAAATCCGCTCTCTCTCTATTTAAAGGGTTTGTTGAAAACCTTAACCCTAATCAGATAATTTTCGACCAACCTGTCTCCCGCCTCTTTCTCCTGAGTTCTTTGGTTGAAATTCTAGAGAGAGAGAGATCAAGAAATATTTTCTTGATCTCCCGAAAGTTCTTGAGTGATCCCGAGTGTCTCTTGTTGTTCAATTGAAGAGTCCTCCCTCTTAATCTCATCAAATCCCGAAGGAATTACCATTGACTCTTCTATTGGTGTTTGAGTGACTTTGTACACGCATGTATTCACTCGAGACGCGAAGAAATCGAGCGAAACGGAGCGAGGCTCATTTCAGCCTGCTGGCCGGATTGGGTTGCCGGATTGGTCGCCGGAGTAGAGGACTTCGCCGGACTCAAACCGTGCCTAGCTCACCACGAGAGTTTGATGATGAATCTGGTCAAGACCTTTTACAGGCACCTAGCCCTAGGTGTCTTCCACGTTCTTGCAAAGTTTCGCGGTCAGATTCCACCGGAGGAAGCCACAGCGTCGCAGACCAATTTCTGGCCGGTCGGCCAGAATCCATTCCGGCGAGTCTGATTTCAGAATTTTTACCGCGAAATTCAGGAGTTAGCTAGCAACACATGAGGTTGTTTACAACCTCACATGTAAGTGTTCTAAACGAATTAGATATGGTTTAATGATTTATGGATGTGTTTATAAGTTGTTGGATGGTTTGGTTCAATTTGTTGACATGTTTAGAATAAATGATTTATTGACATGTTTGTGATTTTTAATGCCTAGGTTGTTAGTTTATTAAAATGAGTTTTAATACAGATCATATTATATAATTACGCCACATATAGATGTGTTATGTAATATTATTGTTTAAATTGTTAAATAATATCCAACACAGTGGATCTAAACTCTCTGTCATCCATCAAATCAATATATATGGTTGAAATTTTTTCTCTTCGGAGAGAAATTCAGAGTTAGAAAGAGGGAGAAAGTTCGGCGACCCCTAAGGGCTGTCCCTAGGGGATTTTTGGCCACTCTCTAGGCAAAGCCCAAACAAAATTCCCAAGCTTAAAAATCTAATTAATTATTTATTTACTTGATCCAACAATAAATAAACACGTATACTATAAACATTTAGTTGATTATGCGAATACTTATGTTCCTGAATTAATGCTGACAATCACCATTATAGCAAGTGAGATTAAATAATGAGCAACATTATTACTCGAAACTTCTTATCCGACTTTATCAGATCTTAATCGGGGACTATGGACATAGTAGTAGAAGCTTAAGGAACCCGATGAAAAAGACGATAAAGTCCTATCTCTTTTTCATCGATTCGTATAGTCTTTATCAATACTCCACTATGTAATCAAAGGCTGAACTCTTCTTTAATACTAGAATTATATTTACGCATCGTGACGTGTATCCACTGATATAGTCAGTTCGTGATGAAGATCCTGCAGGTTCAACCCGTGCGAAGAGAAGTCAATTTAATCCGTCATACTTCTCTTGATACATATCAACCCTAAGCATTGTTACTTCCTAGCGAAAGATTCTTTCAAACGTTTACTTACTTTTGAAAGTGAGCGCAATCAATCGGTTATGGAATCAACCATTACGGTAGTGAACAATGACCTCATTTCAAGGAGGCTGGATTCCGTCTCTGTAAATCACTTCCCACTCGAATTATGCTCTAAGAAAAATTCCAGGGGAAGACTCCCAAGATATATGTTGTGATTAGCATGAATAGCCATTTGACAAAGTAGTTAAAGAGTTTAGAGACATGATTCAGTGTCCATGTCCACTTTAGGATTTAGATCAAGTCTCACTGTGACCATCATAGTGGTCTCGGTTAGTGCATCGTAACAGTCCTTAAACGACACATCTAACATAAGGCCTGTCAAGGTCGTACACTTACCACAAGTGTAGAATGCTCCCATATAGTGATAAGCCTTCACTCATGTGTTCCACATATATGACTTTCGATATAGCTTTTAAGGCGTATATCAGTCATCGACTTTGTTTTTTCACACAACCTGAACTCAGGTGCCCAGCACGTGACTAAGTTTAATACGGAGGCTATAAAAGATAATTATTATTGATTCTAATTAATTATTCAGAACTCAAGCCACTAATCATATAATGCTTATATAGTAATCTAATTATCAAATTAAGTGATGAGAATCAGGGAGCTAAAGTGGATTCAAGTGATCAAGGAGCTCAAATGGATGGAAGTGGATCTGAAATGACTAGAAGAAAACTATCAAGTATCCATTAAGTTTGCCTAGTGAACCTCTCACAAGATTTAAGGCCAAACAACTCAAAGAGGCTTTAAATGGGTTGATTCAAGAAGTTAATTCACTTGGGCCAAAAGTTGAAGCAAATATGAATCAAGAGAGCCTAATTACCATAATTAAGGCTCTAGAGGAGTAATCAGAATGCCTATGTCGTTTTTAGGCATTGGACCCACGTTTTTAGCATTAAGTAATGTTGTTTACTCTTTTGGGAGTTACTATTGTAACCACTCAGAGAGGTTGGACGAACTTGGGGTGTTTATATCCATTAAGTGTGTTGTTTAGTGTGTTTTTATGTAAAAAACTTTCAGTTTCAAAGTTATGAGGGCTGAGAGTTATTTGCATTTAGTTTTCAGGTTTAATTAATTAGTGTCTTTAATGTTGTTTTCAGAGTGGTTGGGAAAAACGTTTTGGTCAAGTTGTAAAGCCTTTCAAAGGCTATAACTAAGTGTTTAGAACATGGTAATCAGTCAATTACCTTCTGAATGAATTATATGTGAGTTTTGTGTTTTTTCTTATTCTTGAAAAGACTTCTTTGAACTTATCAAGTCTTCTTGTGGCGTTCAGTAACTTGACTTATCATCTTGATTCTTAAGCATTTATCTTGAGTATTCTAGTGTGGCGTTGTAAATCTTGTAGGTTTGGTTCTTATCTCCATAGAGATTGGGTCAAATCTCAACATTCTACTTCTTTTTAGATCTTGGGGTCTTTTTCCAATTATTGTTATTGGGTCTTATCGCATTTGTTGGTAAGGATCATATCATTTGGTATCAGAGCTTGGGTTCTAAGGAAATTTTTTTCTATCCTTGTATTTAATTTCGTTTGTTCAGCAAAAAAAAAAAAGAATTAGTGATCTTTCTTTTATTTTCGTATCTCTTTCGGTTGTAACAAAAAAAGGCAAAGAAAAAAAGGTGCAAAAAAAAAAGAAGTAAAAAGAAAAAAAAAGCCTATTAAAAATAAGAATTCTGTTTATCTTTGTAGAACTTTTGTTTTATGGTCTGATTCTAGAATTAGTAATTGACCATTTTAAATTTTCTATTTTTGTTGTTCATCTCTTATCTTATTGTTTTTTTTCTTTTGAATCTGATTGTTTGTTGAGTTGTTTCACACACTGAATTGCTACTAGAAACACTTGGTTGTTTATTTAGTCTGATTAAGAATATAAAGAAAACGCTAGAGTGGAAAAAGGCAAGAGTGTGAGATTATTTGAGGGTAAAAGCCATTTTATTTTAAACACGAGCGTTGAGCGAATACATTATTGAGAGAAACACGTGAGTGAGTGTTTGCGAGGTCCTTTAACAGTTATATATATATATAAAAATAAATAAATAAAATGTCAGGAGATGAATCTGATTGCGGGAGATATGTACAACAACCACTTAATCGAAATCTTCAAATGGAGGCATTCATGGCGTTGATGAGAGAGAAGTTTGATCAACTGAACGCGAGGATTGATGGAATATAAGGGATTGCAGTGGGGGATGTACCAAATGTTCCAAATAGGAGAGCACGAAGAGCTGAAGAAGAGGGTGATGTATCGGAAGGTGTTGAAGACGAGCCTGGTGGAGATGGTGTAGAAGAGCGTCAACACAACTAGGGCAGGTTTGGGCGTGGCAATGGAAACAGAGAAGCTTGGATGGGAAGGCCTGGAAGGAATGATTTTGGGGAGTATAAAGGTGACCATCATTTCATGGGAGAAATGAACCTGAAGTGTATTTGGAGTGGGAGCAAAAGATTGAGATGGTGTTCGAGTGTCATAACTACTCAGAGATGAAGAAGGTGAAACTCCCAGCGATTGAGTTTGCTGATTACGCCATGATATGGTGGGATCAGGTTTTGAAAGAAAAGAGGAGAAATGGAGAGGCACGGTGGAGACATGAGAGGAGATGAAAGCTATCATGAGGAGGAGATTTATTCCAAGTTATTACCATCAGGAGCTGTACAACAAATTGCAGCGTCTAACTCAAGGAATAAAGAGTGTAGATGAGTATTTCAAGGAGATGGAGGTGACAATGATAAGAGCAAACGTGGTGGAGGACATAGAAGCAACGATGGCCAGATTGTTGCATGGGCTAAATCGTGAGATAGCGGATGTGTTGGAGATGCAACATCACGTGGAAGTGACCGATATGGTGCACCAAGCTGTCAAAGCGGAGCAGCAACTAAAGCGAAGGAACATGGCTAGGAGAGGGCAGAGTATGTCAACAAATTTGTGGAGGGACCTAGACGAGAAGAATTTCAAGCAAACAAGCCAAAATTTGACTCTTCCAAAAACTTCAAACAACAACCAGAGGCTAATCAAGGAAACAAAGAGGTGATTTCTACTAAAACACGTGATATTAAGTGTTTTAAATGTAGAGGATCAGGACATATAGCCAGTGAGTGTCCGAACAAGAGGGCTATGGTGATAAACGCGCAAGGTCAGCTTGAATCGGAGGATGAGGAAGATGACGTAGACGAGGACATGCCATGTCTTGAGGATTGCAGCGATGGTGAATACCTAGTTGATGGAGAACTATTAGTTGCAAGAGAGCTCTTAGTACGCAAGTGAAGAAAGAAAAAAACAATCACCGCGAAAATTTGTTTCATACTCGATGTTTTGTGAACCAGAAGGTGTGTAGCGTGATTATTGATGGAGGAAGTTGCACGAATGTCGCAAGTATTGATCTGGTTGAGAAATTGGCGCTGCCTACCTTGAAGCATCCACGACCTTATCGTCTTCATTGGGTGAATGATAGTGGAAACATCAAGGTGACAAAACAAGTTCTTGTGGAATTTTCTATTGGAAAGTATGAAGATCAGGTGCTTTGTGATGTGGTCCCGATGGAAGCTTGTCACGTGCTTTTAGGACAACCATGGAAATTTGATAGGAGGGTTTCACATGACGGTTTCACCAATCGTTACTCTTTTATTATTAAAAAGCAACCTGTTACACTTGTACCATTAAGTCCCAATCAAGTTCTTGCTGATCAATTGAAGTTACAAAAAAAAGAGAAAAAGAAAAAGAAAAGGAAAAAGAAAAAGTAAAAGAAAAAAATGAAAAAAAGAGCGAAACATGAGTGAAAAAAATAATCTCATGGCAAAAAATGTTGGAAT
Source organism: Urtica urens (assembly GCA_958296335.1). Lineage (NCBI taxonomy): Eukaryota > Viridiplantae > Streptophyta > Magnoliopsida > Rosales > Urticaceae > Urtica > Urtica urens. The sequence goes on from OY282522.1 coordinate 1,479,382, forward strand.
AGGTCTAGGGTTAAAGAAAAATTTAACACTAATCAAATTAATGGCGGAATTTAAAAATTTCTTTTTCAAGTAAAACAATTTTACTAACCTAGAAAAAAACATATACATGTTATACATTAAAAACATTATTTAATTTACTAGAACACGAACCTTCATTTGTAGCTTGATCTTGAAGCGTCTCGAGAAAGGTTGATCCTCTTCCTTGGCTCGCTCGTCACCTTCGCACCTAATCTTGAACTCGAGAAACCTAAGATTTCTATTACAATAGTCAATAGAAGTTTTGGAAGGATATGTGTGTGGGCACAATTAAACCATATGAACCAAGAACAATTCTTGGATCATAAGCTAATTCTCTAGATTGAATGTGAATCTAGGTGCAAAATAAGAAGAGTATTGTCTAGAGAGAGAGAGGGAGAGGATCGGCCACAATAGGGAGAGAAGAAGAAAAATGCTTAACCTTCACATCTCTATGTGAGGCTCTGTTTATAGGAAAATGAAAAATCTATAAAGGTCAATTATTCATTCATGAATGAATAATGTATTCATGACACAATATTTGATTTTCCCTTCCCCTTTCCCTCATTGTTTGGCCGGCCATATGGATGCATTAGTGAGGAAATTTGTTTCCTCACTTAGCACATTTGTTTCCTTCTTAAGGAAATTTATTTGCCTTTTTCTTTTGGGTAATTATCCTTATAAGGAAAAGGAAATAAAACTCTCCTCTTTGAGGCTATGTTGGCCGAATTCTACAGGGGGGGGGGCATCTAGATGCTTCCTCATTTCTTTTAAGACAATTCTTAAAATACCCATTGTAGAATTATAATTGCACAAATAACGAAATTAATTTCATAATGCCTTAAACGACTTTTCGGCTTTAGAAAATAATTTATATTTTCATCAAATGAAAATATTCAAAATCTTATTTTGACATTCACATCATTTTATGTCCTTGTGGACAAATACCCTTTAAACATTTTCCGAGAAAAAAGTCTAGTTCAACACTTGAACTTATTTTGACTTAGCTTCTAGTTTAACAATCCTACTCTAATGACCTGTAATAGTGACCTTATGGATCCAAATGAACAACGCTTGAGCTTCTATACTTGGACTCAAAAGTTCACAAACCTTTTCCGAGTATTAGCTTAATGTCGACTGACTCCACTAAAGAGTCGACACTGAGAGTCTCTCGGTTCAAATGAATTTATTTTCTACTCAAGTTCAACTTAATTATATTGAGCGGATCCATTGAATGTTATCTACGTTTACCCTTCATGAATATCATCAACTAGTTGGGATTTTTAAAATTACCATTTTACCCTTCTAGTTGTTATTTCCTCAACTCCTTTAGTACTTGTGAATAAGTTAGAAACAATGTATTGACGAGGAGCTAACAAGTCACATTGTTTCATCCAAATAAAGTCGCTACTTAAATTTGGACACTGCGCAGTTTATTTATTCACAATCCAAGTAATAAAGCATGAGGTGATATACATTGCATCTCAGCAATCTTATACATGAATTCCATATCTATGAGAACTTCATAAAGTTGGTTCATGACAACTTCATAACTTAATATCTCACCAATAGGCCTTGTCTAGATCACACATTGGACCTAGAATTTGACTTTCTCAAATGAGAGTATTAATTCTATGAAATGACATGTCTCATTTCAAGATTTAGGTAAGCATGATGCGATTCATACGTAGTGACCTTGAGATAGAAGATGTTAAATGGTTTGTTCTTCTATTGTCTCTAAAGGTGCACTGGTCAATTCAGTATCTTCGAAAGATACACTGAAAGAACTACAAAGTTCCTAACTCTCTATGCCTCGTAACCAGACATCCTAGATTCTTCCAACAATCATATTGGGATCAATAGTCCGTTGATCTTTAGATTGCGAATATATTGTTTTAGTCAAATTATGAAGAGTTTGGTCACGCAAATCTACATTTGTCTCTTCATACATTGTTAGGTTTGATTAAGGGCTATAAGACTATTGAATATCCTAAATCTTCAATCAAAATAAAAAGGAATGAATGAACATTCCAACTTTTATTAATTTAATCAGGAAATTACAAAGATTTATATATTACATCAATATGTAAATAAATAATCTTTTAATAAGGACTTTACTAAGATTTATATATTACATCAATATGTAAAACAATCTTATTTGAAAATCTTAAGAAATGTACATTTTACACGAATAAGCTTGTGTTTCTTGGTTTTGTTGTAAGTGCTAAAGGAATTAAAGTTGATGAGAAAAAGGTGAAGGCAATTCATGATTGGCCAACTCCTACTTCGGTAAGTCAGGTAAGAAGTTTTCATGGTTTGGCTAGTTTTTATCGGCAATTTGTTCGAGACTTTAGCAGCGTTGCGTCACCGTTAACCGAAGTCATCAAGAAGAACGTCCTATTTAAATGGGGATTTGAGCAAGAAAAGGCATTCAGGCTGATTAAAGAAAAATTAACTAATGCTCCTTTGCTTATTTTACCTAACTCTACTAAAACGTTTGAAATTGAGTGTGATGCTTCAGGTTTAGGAATTGGTGGAGTTTTGATGCAAGAAGGAAGACCAATTGCATTTTTTAGTCAAAAGTTGAGTGGGGCAGCCCTAAACTATCCTACTTATGATAAGGAATTATATGCATTGGTTAGGAGTTTGGAAAATTGGCAGCACTATCTTTGGCCTAAAAAATTTGTGATACATACGGATCATGAGTCATTGAAGAATTTGAAGGGCCAACACTAACTGAATAGACGACATGCCAAGTGGGTGGAGTTTATTGAAACATTTCCTTATGTGATCAAATAGAAGCAAGGTAAGGAGAATGTTGTGGCAGATGCATTATCTCGCAGGTATGTTCTACTCTTTACTTTAGATTCTAAGTTGCTTGGATTTGAGTACATTAATGAATTGTATGCTTGTGATTCTGATTTTGGGGAAGCTCTAGAGGTTCGAATGAGAAATTTGTTATTCATGAAGGTTTTTTATTTCGTGAAAATAAATTATGCATTCCTCATTCTTCATTACGTGAACTACTTGTTAGAGAAGTACATTCTGGTGGTTTGATGAGTCATTTTGGGGTGGCTAAAACGTTTGATGGGTCCATCCATGCAAACTCCAATATGGTATCTTCCACATTTTGGGCACTTGGGTTTCGGATTTGTTGGGGGTGGATGATTGACCTTGATTATTTCTTCTGAAACGCTTTGGTTCCCATCTCCCGGGATTCTGCCATTGCACTTGAGCGTCTTGGTTTCGTTTCTTGTTGGCAGCATTCCATGATGGTTGACCACCCCTGATCGGTGGGTAATTTGGCATGAATCCTGATTGATTTCCTTTCCCTGCCACTTCTTTCTCTCTAGCAGCCCTTCTCTCTGACTCCTTTTCTTTACGCTCTTCTTCAATTTTCTTCAACGAGATTTCAGCCTTCGAAGCTTTCAGCATAGCGGCTGAATAGGTCATACCTTCGGTCTCACCAACATAGAAATTTCTAAATCTCTCTGACCGTAATCCTTCTACAAACAGCTCGACCTTTAGTTCCTCAGTGCATACCATGTGTGGAGCATAACGAGACAACTCCTCAAACTTCCGGACATATTCATCAACGGACAGGTCGCGCAGCTCCAGATTCATGAACTCATTCTTCTTAGCTGCTCGAGCTGCTTTTGTGACATACTTCATCTCGAACAACCCTTTGAATGCACTCCATGTCATGGTCGTGAGATCATGCACCCTGACCATTGTATCCCACCAATAGCCCGCATTATCTCAAATGTAGAACACCAGGCAAGAGACTTTGACTTCATTGGGAACCCTTGCATAGTCAAACATTCTCTCCACAGTTCGAAGCCAATTCTCGGCTGCCATTGGATCAATGTCTCCCTCAAAAGTTGGAGGATTTAGCCTCTGAAACCTCTCTCCAGCCATCTCTACTGCGTCAGGTTTTGGTGGAGGCTCACACACTTCAGCTTTGCGTCTCAAATCTTGATCCAGAAATCTCTCAAAGATTTTTGCGAGTTGGTCAACACAATCTCACTCGGCTGGGCGTACTTCCGCCTCGACCCGTAAATTGCGTTCTCCACCTTCAACCATATCTCTTTACTCGAAACCTATTCATGTACCAGAATCTTAACTAAGAGCCTTAAAACCAACAAGAAGGAAAGATTCTGAAAACATTACCCGAACATGGGACATACTCAAGCTATCAACCTAACTACAAAGTAAAAACTAGAAAGAATGCACAAACAACTTACTGGTTGACGGCGCGTCCCCACTTGCCAATACTCGTATATGAACGGTCTACATAATCAATTTATTTTAAACCGGGCTCTGATACCAAACTTTGTCACACCCCGACAAGTCGTTTATCATTCACTCAAAAATTTGCGGTAATTTTTATTTTGTTCAAAGTATAAACGACATGTTGTGTGACAACTTTTCATATCAGCATAGACAATAACATTGACTTAACTTGAAATCTAGCAACACCTAGTTTATATATATATATAACATAACAAACTCCTAAAATATCAAGCCTCTAGGTTTAGACACACATCACATAATATAAAACATTCATACTATATTTCTATTCACATGTAGTTCACAAAATATTTCTCAAAATAACGCCCATCAGGTCAAACTTGTTCATATACGAGGTCTTGCCCGTATGAAGATGCTTTCCAGTTAACCCACTATTGTACCTACATATTTTGTTCACACTCCTTACCTATATCACAAAAACCGAGTGAGCTAACGCCCAGTAAGCAGAAATGATACATATGATATGAATGTCAATTACAACTCAATCCATACTTTTCAACTTTTTTCATTTGATAACTTTTCTTACTCGCGCGCGTGGTATATGTTGTAAGAGGTTCACCATGGCTTATCTCACATACATGTATGACTAACTCAAACCAAAACCATAAGGTCCCAGACTAGATATGGTTTGGCTGTCGCGGCCAACGGTACTCAGTACTACATATGGCCCGATGACTCGTGAGACCAATCCTATCTCATGGCCCATGGCTAACTCCCCGATCCTAGGAGTTAACCGAACTTGTTCCCCGATCCTAGGAAACATCCAAGCCATCCATGAACGACCCACAACACATCACCATTTTCTGAAAACCCCATTTCTCATTTCAATTTATTTTCATTTCAACTTTATAATATATGTACATGTATGCAAATGCAATCAAATCAACAAACACATATCATGTAAATGCAAGCATACACACATCACACAACACACAACACATAGTTGTTGTGATACATTTGAAATGTTTTTACTTACCTGGATACGATTCTTTCGAATCCCGAATAATTTTTAACAAATAGAGGCGTTTCTTTACTTCACGTAGCTTTGTCCACGTAATATCTTTACGCTCGATGTTATGCTTGCAACGATCTGGGCGTATCTATAGAAGAGAAAGATTGAAATGTCGAGGGTACTTAGTATCTTGTTCATCGACATAATAACTAACAAGTTCTTACTAGAAGAAACTCCACTTCAAAAGTATTCAAAGCGTTCCCCTAGTTGCGCTACCCCTAACATCTCAGTTAATGACATAAAAACACTCAAATTAGAACAAAACGTAGGAAACAACTTAAGAACGTCCTATATCATTCGACCATCTACTCTTATAACTGGGCAAGGCCCATAGTTTAGAATAGATTCCCGTGAGTCAAAACTAAGGAAAAGAACGTAAATATAACATTTCTCGTTGACATATTTTTTTTAAACTAAAAGAGCCGAGCTTATAGTCAAACTCGATTTTAAATACATAAAAATGATAAGAATACTAAATAAGCACGTGAATAATCAACGAGTTTAATAATAACAAAATTTTTCTAACAATTCATATTTAATAAAATCCGAAAATTGAAACACTTAATCATTAGCAATATAATAGTACTATAATCAATAATACATTAAACGACTCGTACAAATAATTAATGGTTCGTAATCACTTCGAGTCAAGACTCGAGAATTTCTCGACTCTTTACACGCTAAACAAACATCATTTCAAAAATTCATATCTCCTTCGTTACTTAACGAAATTACACATTCTTATACATTTTTGATAGCCCATAACATCTTCTATCCACCAAAAATACTATTAGAAAATTATGCCACTCACAGGTGAGGCGTTGACCTCGATTAAGAATTAGGTCGGAGGTATATTTTTTTTCCACCTTTTCAAACGCAATCCAAAACGAACCCAAACATAATCCAATTCCGACCTCAATTACACCATAAACCACAAATATATTCACCAAACACTAAATCCCCAAATTCGGATGAAGAACCCTAATCCGAAAATAAAAAATTGGGGGGTTTAAAAAATCAATACCTTCACGTCGTTGAAAACACGTAACCAAGCTCGATTTCACCCTTTCTTTTTCGTTAAATCACCACCAAACTTGAGAAACGAAGAGGAAAAACAAAAACTTGGATGAAACCTAGCTTTGAGAAATCGGAGCTCAAAGAAATAAAAAAAATCAGAGGAGTTTCCTTACCTTGAACCTCCGACTATCTCTCCTTCCGGCCGATTTTCTTTATTTTCGGCGAAGATCTTCACTCTCCAAGCTCTTTCCCCCTTCTTCTTCTTCTTCTTCTTCTTCTTCTTCTTCTTCTTCTTCTTCTTCTTCTTCTTCTTCTTCTTCTTCTTCTTCTCTCTATCTCTAGTTCTTATTTCGGGTGGGTTTAAATGAATTTTTCTTCATTTAGTCGAGTAAGAATGGAGGCATGGTGGAAGCAAATTCGAATTTCCTTATTTGCTCATTTAAGTCCTCCAATTTTTGTCCTTTTCTAAAGTAACCCCAAACTCACTTTCTTTTGACATTTAAGTCCTTCATTTTGGTAACAGTTAGGTCCTTGTCACAAAATGATGTCTATAAATCCATGATAAAAATAGATAGTTAATTTGTGACTAATCTGAAAATTTTCTTGTTACACTTATTAATTTAAATGTAATTAAGGTCTCTCGGAATTTCTTATTATCCTTTAATAACTCTGAGATATTCGATCCCCTTCACGTAATTTGAATTAATTTTACTTCATTAGACTTCCAAACCATCAAAGATTTACTTGCAACGAAGGAACCTCGTTATATCCCTTAAATTTGTACAATCCAGTAATACAAAAGTTTATACTTAACACTAAATCTTTGTTCATCTGGGTCTATAAGGTCTCAATGATAGACACTTAGAAGATATTAAATGAACAAAAACAAATGATTTGCTCATTGAATATAAATTGTGATTTATATCGATAAGTTATTTTCTAAGTAGCTTAATAAATAATTAGTTATTTATTGTTACATTTATTTAATGAATCATATAGTGTTGTTATATTGATAATAATACATTTGAATGATTCAAATAAAAAAAGAAGAAAATAAATAATTTCTCGTTTCGTACTTATTTATAAATGTTTTAAATTATTTAAAGAAATGTCATTAATAAATGAGATTTCTAAATTAATTATATTTATATATAAATCAAAAGAATTTGGGTATAAAATAAAAAGTTTTGGCCGAGTATTAGAAGGTGTGTTGGCCGAATTCTTTAAGTGATTGAGTCATGGGTTTGACACAAGTTAATCCCGTTTGACTCGCTTATGTAGGGACTTAAGGAAACCCTAATCACAACTTAACCTAGAGAAGATTTTCGGCAAAATTCCCCCTCCCCTTTCTTGTGAGACTCGGCCGAATTCCTCAGAGAGAACAAAGAAAAAAATTTGTTTTCTTTCATTCCTTGAGCGATCCCTTTATTCTTGAGAGTTTATAGAAGAGTCCACTCTCTCAACCTTAATAATTTCTTTGTGTATTATTGTTGATTCTTATTTGTGGTGTTTGTGTGAATCAAATTATGTGAAGATTTATATTTTAGAGTCAATTCGAAGTCCTGAAGATCTTAGCCGATTGTCCTTGGACGTGCCCAGCCCTGTCCGGCGAGTCTGCCTATTGTCCGGGGAGTCTGCCTACTGTCCGGTGAAGATCCCAGCCGCACCTTCTGTCCGGTGAATCTGCCTCCTCTCCGGCGAAGATCCCAGGCGCAGACTCCTGTCCGGCAAAGGCTCCCGGTCGCGTCCCAGTCCGGCGAAGGTGTCCAGGCGCACAGGCTGTCCAGCGTGCCTCCCTGCTCCAGCCCGACGAAGGTCCAGAGGCGCACAGGTCCTCCAATCCGGCGAGTCTCCTGTCCGGTGAGCCTCCCTGTTCGGCGAAGGTCCTGTCTGGTGAGCCTCTGCCCTCTGTCTGGCCAGCATGCTCCCTAGCCCATCCGGCGAGCCTCTTACATGTGTTTGACTCGGCGAGGCCTTCCGGAGATAGGTAGCAACGCCCGGATTGCTTACAATCCTTTTTTGTAAGTGATTCTCAACCATTTGAATGCGTATAAATATATAAATTGTTTATATAGGTCGATAGTGTGCTCTACTATTGATTAACATGTTTAAATAAAAGTGTTCATTGACATGTCTAAATTTTATAATGCATAGGTTATTTAAATATATTAATTTTTTTTAATATATTAGGTCTTATTATGTAATTCCGCCATATGTTAGATATGTTATATAATTAATTGTTTAATCGTTAAATAAATTCCAATAAATAGTATTAGAACTAAAGGCATTAAAATTTGAATATTATTTTGAATATTATTTTGAATATTTTCATATAATGGAAATATAAATTATTTTCTAAAGTTGAAAAGCCATTTGAGGCATTATGAAATTAATTTCATTATTTATGGAATATTAATTTTACAATAGATATTTTAAGAATTGTCTTAAAAGAAATAAGGAAGCATCTAGATGCCCCTTCCCTAGTGTAGAGTTCGGCCAAAACACACCCCAAGAGGAGAATTTTTTGCCTTTAATTATAAAGATAATTACCCAAAAGGAAAAGAGGAAATGAATTTGCTTGAGATAGATATAAATATGCTAAATGAGGAAACAAATTTCTCTCACTATCACACTATAGATGGTCAGCCATGTACAAAGGAAAGAATACATGAAATCAAATATTGTGTCATGAATGCACAATAGGAAAGGATAATTACCCTTGTATTTTCTTCTCCTATAAATATAGGCTCAAATTGAGATGTGAAAAATAAGTTTTCAGCTCCTGTTTCTCTCCCTTTGGCTCAAATCTTGGTATATTAAATGACACATCCCATGTTCAGAACAAATCCAAAAATGAAAGTAATAAAACTAGCGAGAATTAAGATCTTAAGGCGGTCTATTAGCTTCTCCACAATTCGGGTTTGAATCCGAAATTGTTCAGTAAGGTCATCAACACTCGTGTGCTCCACAATTATCCTCAAAACATTTTTAAGATATCTTTGATCATGAATTTTAAGGTACCATACAAGCAATATTCTTATTTTTCTCAAGCTCGGCCAAGTACAAAGGACAATGCCTTTTCCAAGAGCCTTCAGTGTCGCAGTGGTGACATTTCCCAAAGCTTTCTCGCTTCTTCTATTTTCCTTTTTCACTTCTCGTGAAGTTCCTCCTTTCCTTCTTAGCGGCACATCTCCCCTTAGAAATATTTGGATATGCCTTAGATGACTCAACACCAGAACTCCACTTCTTCTTGGTTTTAGGTAAAGAACTCTTGTCAGCATACAGAGCATACCCTTTGTTCTTTCCATGTCAAGTGATAGATTTGAAAGTATGTAATTCATTCCATAGCTGAGACAATCCATATGTCAACATATGCATTATATAGTTAGACGTAAACTGTATGAAGTCACTCGAAAGATAATTCAGGATTATTCCCACTTGAGTGACCTCATCCATCTATGCCCCATGCAGTTGAGTTTTGGTGAAGTAGTTAATCATTTTCATGACATGATTCCTCAACGGAGTTCCCGCATCTATGCTAGTGCTAGTTCACTTATGGGTGAGCTCAATGCGGGCTTGCTCGCTTTGCATCCAAAACATTTGTTGCAACAAGTCAAGGATCTCCATAGCAGTCTTTATCCCTTCCATCTTTGTTCGCAACGCATCAAATATGCTTGCGAGCATGTAGGCCACCGCCTTGTTATTGGCAGTGGTTCACTTGTCATAGTCCTCCTTCATTTTTTGGGACGAACTTGACGTAGGAAAAAGAGGTCTCTCTTTAGTGTGGATAAAGTGAATGCTTTCACTCACAAGCACAATGTTGAGATTCGACTTCCATTTAGGGAAGTTATCTCATGTTAGGATGTCTTTCAACAATAGGGTTATGATAGGGTTCCACATAATTACTAAAAACATTAAAAAAACACTTTTATAAGTAATATGAAAAGAAACAAACTATCAAGATGTTTAGGATATAAAAACATAATGCACAAGCACGGGGAAAAATACTAATCTTTGAAAAGACCAAGTTTTTGTTATCCACGGTAACCACGAATAGCCGCATTCCATTCCTCTATGGTGGCATAACAGCGTGCACTTAGTGAACATGAGTTCTGGCTCATATTAGTGAGCAATCACAGTTCATGTACCTTTCATAACTATGCTCACTAACTCCCATTCTATAGGAATACTTTGGCCATATGAGTAACCACCGGTTAGTTCATACATGAGTCGAGAAATCTAGCCCTACGCACTAACTTAGCTAGTACACGAAGAGATCAACCCTCCCACCTATCGTCAAAAACACAACTTTGGTATTGGAATCAGAAATGCCTGTCCTGAGAAATAGACCATCCATCCCTTAAAATGGCGTCGGTCACAGAGGGATCTTTCATCCTCATGGTGCTGTTGCAATGTTGCAGGACTAAGACTTAATATACTTTTATTATTTTAATTTTAAATGAATGAAAGCTCATGACAGTCATAAACTAACGATACAATATCTAAGTTATAGCATACAATAATAGCAAAGCAATTAAATAAACAAGCGGAGCAAGCATGGTTTGATTCGTGTTGATCGTATCATAATTAACTCTTCATAACTAAAACGAGATGAACCTAATCATATTAATTCATGGATGAAAGTTGAACACAATCAAATGTTTCAACTGAAAAAATAAATATTTTTCAAAACTTTTCATTTCGTAACATCTTTGAAAAATTCAATTTGAATAAAAGCCAATCACATGTCTTTATGAAAAACACATCGATATCAAGATCATTTGTTTTTCACTGTTTTAAATAATATTTAAATGAGTCCAGCCCATTTAAATAAATTAAATAAAAATTCAAATTTAAATTTTTTTGGTTATTTTTGGATGAGCCCAAGCCCTGATCGTCCTCAAGCCCAACTCGCCATGGTAGAGCCCGACCCGAGTTGGTTGGGCTTCCTTCGAGGGGCAGTCAAGTCCCAACCGGTTGCCTAAGGCAACCAAGGAGTGCAGGCGGCCCTAGCCTTCTAAGGATACTCGATCGGTTATGCTCTTTGGCCCGGAGGGTGGTCCTTCGGTCCCGTTCGGTCTCCTCATCGCAGATCCGTCTCTCATCGATCGTCGGATTACAATAACGACAATAATATTAATAATAATTGAAAATAACAAATTTTACATAAAGCCTATACCCTTTGAATTTCGGGTTTACAAAAATTCTAATAAAGTGAGAAGCAATAAATCTACGATTAACTACGAATAATAATTCACATATCACATATTAAATTGTCACAAATTTCATATCACAATATATATTCATTCAAACCAAATTTAATCACAAGAACGAGTCAATTAAATTAATAAATCATCTAGCTCTGATACCACTTGTTGGTGGTTGATGCACATTAGAACCCATATTAAGTGCGAAAAATAATTAATTGCACTCACAATAGCCAATTAATAATTATGAATGCTAACAAGATTTAGATTTATTAATTAATACAATTACGAAAGCAATTCAGCAATCAATAAATCGAAGAGGCATTTAGAACACTTACATGGATTTGGGATTAGCTACAGAACGCTCCGATCAAATGCGCGCTATGTTTCATCCTTCTTCTGAATCGACTCTGTTTCGTCGTTTTTACGAATTAGGTACTCGAGGATGACACCGTAGTCTTCAAAAATGTAATCTCCACGACGAATAAGAAATATGAGTTGGCACAATCGATATCTCACTAGATCTCGATACGAGATTGTTTTGAGATCTCGTTCCTATTATTTAGAAATGAAATTAGCGATTCCGGAGAATAGGGGAAGGAAGATACTCGGTCAATAGAGGGAGAGAGAGAGTTAGTCAAAATTAAATAAGAAGAATGAGTTAATTTTCCTATTCCCTTCTATCCCGATTTATAGCATTTAGGAAGAGATAATTTTTGAGAGATTTTATCTCCTTTCTCTTGAGATATTCTCTCCTTTCAGCACTGAATCAAAACCCTCTCTCATCCATCATATCAATATCTATGGTTGAGAATTTTTCTCTTTAAAGAGAAATTCAGGAAGAGAAAAAAGTAGAAAGTTTGGCCACCCCTAGGGTCTATCTTAGGGGATTTTTGGCTATTCTCTAGGCCAAGCCCAATCCGAAATTCTCAAACCCAAAAATCCAATTAATTATTTATTTATTTTTATCCAATAATAAATAAACAATTAAGCTATAAAAAGTTAGTTAATTATGCAAATACCCGTTTTCCTGAATTAATGGTGTCAATCCCTATTAGCGCAAGTGAGATTAAATAATGAGCAATTGGTGACTATTGTGTTGGGATTGGTGCCCACAAAGGAGATATAAGACATTGAAATACTTATGTATTTAATTTTGCAGAGACATTAATATTAATAAATATTCATTGTTTATTTTGTTTGTGTTTATGTATGAATGCTACGCTCTGAAACTGTCATCAACGAAAGGGGTGCTAAGTATAGACTTGACAAGATAGCCCCTTGTGACTAGTTTAGACATTTGTTCGCATTCTTAATATCGATAGAGCAATCGAGTCTAATTTATGATTATTTGAATGGATCATGATATCTTATCTTGTGATATAGAGAGTTGTGATTCTATGTTTCATTCTTGATATCTTATGGTAGATATTCAACAAAACCAGTGACACTTAGAAGCTCGAGATAAAATCGTTTTAAACACTCGAAACTTCAAGATCACATACAAGGGGTCCTTTGGTACTTACGTAAATCCTGAAGTGAATATATAATTGATATTACACTTCATGACATTTGAATTGTCAATGAGAAATGACTAAGTTTTAGTTTCATCTGACCTGACGGTTGGTTTCATAACGTTGTCATATTGGGTTATATGGTTCACAGATATGGAATTCATGTTGAAACAATGCAAATGCGTTAGTACCACACTAAGTTTTGTTATAAAAGTGTGAATGAATAAACTTGGCCATGAATTCATTGAATAAGAACATGCTTTGATTAAAACATGTGACATGTAAAGACATCTCACTCAATGTTTTTCTCATTCACAAATAACAAAAGAGTTAGTGAAATAATTACTCAAGGGGTAAAAACGGTAATTTTACATTCCTTTTAGTTAATGATACACATGACGGGTAATATCGTAAAGTACGATCGGATCGTGTGAAGAATTATTTTATCACATCAAACGGAAAATATACGCATATGAACTTCGAGAGTCTCGGTATTAGTCCTTTAGTGGAATTGACTAATATTAAGAATTAAAAGACGGAAAAGTTTGTGAACTTTTGAGTCTGATATTTATTCTAAAGCTTCGTTCATGTGGGTCCATAAAGTCTCAATGATAGACACTTAGAAGAGAATAAATGAATAAGAATATATTTGATTTACTCATTGAATATAAATTGTGATTTATATTGAAAAAGTTATTTTCTGAGTAACTAGATAAATAATTAGATATTTATCGTTACATTTATTTAATAAATCATATAGTGTTATCATTGATAATAATGGATTTAGATGATTCAAATAAATAAAAGAAGAAAATAAATAATTTCCCATTTCGTAATTGTTTGAGAAGTATGAAATTATTTTATGAAATGTTGTTAATTAATGAGAGTTATAAATTAATTTAATTTAGAAATAAATCAAAATAATTTGGGAATAAAATAAATCAATATGGCCGAGTAAAAGGAGGTGTGCTGGCCGAGAATTTCAAGTGAGAGGGTCATGGGTATAACCCAACTTAAGCCGATTTAACTCGCTTATATAAAGGTTTAAGTAAACCTTAGTCAGTTAACCTAACCCTAATAAAAACACTCGGCCAAAAACTCTCCTTCCCCTTGTGTGTTTCGGCTGACCTTATTCCTTCTTTGAGAGTCTCCCTTATTCCCGAGCATTCATAGAAGAGCCCACCCTCTCATTCTCATTGAATTCTTTGTGTATTATTGTTGACTCTAAATTATGGTGTTTGGTGTCTTGTAATCTGTAGAGTTTTAATTTTAGAATTAAAATTGAGGTTACATAGCTCGACGTGCAAAACAGCCTACAGGCCGGCCAGATCCTCGTGTCCAGCCTCCTATCCGGCAAGAAGTCCAGCATGCCTCCAATCCGGCGTCCTTCTCCCGCGCTAGTCCAATCCGACCAGACGCTCTAGTCCGGCGAGAATTCCCCACCGCGCGTCCAGCCTGGCCAGCGTGTTCCTTGTCCGGCCAGGGTGTCCAGCGCGTCCCTGTCCGGTAAGTAGGTCCAGGCGCCATATCCCTTTTCGTCGAGTCCCAGCGTGCGTCCCAGTCCGGCGAGAATCCTGTTCGGCGTCCCTGTCCGGCCAGCATGCGTCTAGGGAATTCTGGGGAGCCTTCTTCATCTTTTTAACTCAGTCTGGCATTTCGGAGATAGCGAGCAACGTCGAGATTGTTTACAATCTCTTTTGTAAGTATTTCTCAACGAATTGGATGCCTATAAATATATAAATTGTTTATATAGGTTGATAGTGTGTTCAATTGTTGCTTAACATGTTTTAATAAATTTGTTTATTAACATATCAATAAATTTTAATGCCTAGGTTGTTTAAATATATTAAAAATAGTTTCAATATATTAGATCCAATTATATATTTCCACCACATATGATGTGTTATATAATTAAATCGTTAAATAAAATTCCAACATGTTGCACCCTATTAACCATATTAAATGCGGAATATCTTTAATTGTACTCACAATAGCCAATTAATAATAATGACTACTAAACAAGATATAGATTTACAAATTTAATACATTTACGAAAGCAATTTAGAAAAAATTAATAAAAGAGGCGAACATAATATTTACATGGATTTTGGCTCAGTTACAGAATGCTCCAAGTCAATGCTCGTTCCGTCTTCAAGCTTTCACAACTCCTTCGTCTAATTTAGTACTTGAGGATGACACCGTAGTCTTACGAACGTATATCCGAGACGAATAAGAAAGATGAGTGGATACAATCGATATCTCACTTAGATATGGAGACCAGATTATATCAAGATTTCACTCCTATTATTTAAGATTAGAATTTAGCAATTCCGAGGAATAGGGGGAGGGAAATAATCGGCCAAGAGTGAGAGAGTTGGCCAAAATATTCTGTGAAGAATGGAGTGATTTTTCCTCTTTTCTTGTATCCCTATTTAAAGCATTTAGGAAGGAGATAACCGCCGAGAGATTTTCTCTTCTTTAAAGAGATATTATCTCCTTCTAGAGATATTCTCTCCATTGGATTTAATCTGAGCCATTAGATCTTAACAGTGAATCTAAACTCTTTCTCAACCATTAGATCGATATCTATGGAAGAGATTTTCTCTCATCAGAGAGAAATCAAAGGAGAGAAATGGGAGGCATAATCGGCCACCCCTAGGGCATAACACTAGGGGATTTTCAGCCAAGCCTCTCCCAAGCCCATCCCTTGAATTTTCAAGGCTCGTTTGCTTAAAATTTAATTAATTATTTATTTACTTGATCCAACAATAAATAAACAATTATATTATAAGCACTTATTTAATTATGCGAATACCGTTTTCCATAATTAATGCTGTCAATCACCATTACAGCATGTGAGATTAAATATTGATTAAACACTATTATTCAAAATTTCTCATGTGCCTTTATCAGAGCTGAATCATGATTATGGACCTAGTAGTAGAAGATTAACGAAACCGAGGATAAAGACGATATAGCCCTATCTTTTTCTCATCGATTCATCTATTCTTTATCAATACTCCACCGTGTAATCAAAGACCGAACCCTTCTGAAATATTAGAAGTATATTTACTCATCATGACGAGTGTCCACTGATATAGTCAATTTGTGATCAAGATCCTCGAAGTTCAACCCCGTGCCAAGAGAAGTCAGTTTATTCCGTTATAGTTCTCTTGATACATATTTGCCCTAAGCATTGTTGCTTCCCCTGCGAAAGATTCTTTCGAATGTTAACTTACTTCAAAAGTGCGTACAATCAATCGGTTCTGGAACCAACACTTAGGTGAGTGAATATTGACCTCCTTCCACAGACGCTAGATTCCGTGTGTGAAATCACTTCCCACTCATTATGCTTTGAAAAGATTTCTAGGGGATGACTCCCAAGACATAAGTTGTGATTAAAGAGCTCAGAGACATGATTCAGTGTCCATGAAACTTCAAGATTTAGATCAAGTCTCACTGTGGCCATCATAGTGGCCTCGGTTAGTGTGTCGCAACGGTCCTGAAATGACACATACCCCAAGGCTTGTCTAGCTCGTACGAATGCTTTCACATAGTGATCAGCCTTCACTCGTGTGTTCCACATATATGACTTTCGACACAGCTTCTCATGCGTATATCAATCATGAATCTTGTTTTAGCACACCGTCTGAACTTAGGTGCCCAGCACGTGACTCAGTTTGATACGGAGGCTATGGGATGATGAATGTTCTATAAATCTTAATAATAAAAAATAACCATTTCAACTTGAATAAATCATAAATGTCAAACTTTATATTATTATAATATCAACGAGAATTTACATAAATATCTTCTCAAGCGGGCAAGAATTCCTAACATGAACAACATTATTATTTGAAAGTTCTTATCCGCCTTTTTCATAGAAGAATCGAAGACTATGGACCTAGTAGTAGAAGCTTCAAGAACCCGACGAAAAAGACGATATAGTCCTATATGTTATTCATCGATTTGTCTAGTTTTTATCAATACTTCACCCTGTAAAAGATTGAACCCTTCTTTAATACAAGAATTATATTTACTTATCGTGACTAGTTTTCCCTAATATATGAAGTTTGTGATAAAGACTTCCCACTCGAATTATGCTCTGAGAAGACTAACAGGGGAAGACTCTGAAGACATAAGCTGTGATTAGCATGAATAACCTTTTAGCAAATGAGTAAAGAGGTCAAAGACATGATTCAGTATCCATGACCACTTCAGGATTTAGATCAAGTCTCAATGTGACCATCATAACCTAGGTTAGTGCGTCATAACGGTCCTTATATGACACATCTACCCCAACGTATGTCCAGGTCGTACACTTACCACAAGTGTAGAATGCTCCCACATAGTGATCGGCCTTCACTCTTGTGGTCCACAAATATGGCTTTCGATATAGCTTTCCAGGTCTATATCAGTCATCGACCTTGTTTTCGCACACCACCCGAACTCAGGTGCCCAATACGTGACTCAGTTTAATACAAAGGCTATGGAAGATAGTTGTTATTAGTTCTGATTAATTATTCAAAACTCTAACCACTAATCATATAATGCTTATATAGTAATCTAAGTACGGAATTCAGTAATTATTCATACGTCATTTTCAAGTGGGCAATAATCGTAACAAAGTGTATCCCTTAGCAACTAGACGTTGTAGAGGTCGGTTTTTACCGAGGCTCTTTCAGTCACAAGGATTAAATGGTTGTCGTTTATACGTGGGGGTCTCCTCGTATGTTAATTATCCTTGAGTTTATATATATGGAGCTCGGTCTTTCTCGTTTATTAGCTTGGAAGCTTATCGAAGAAATACAGACGATGATGAACAGTAATGGATAATCTCTCTCTCTCTTTTTCTAGGGTTTTTTCTTAGGGATCCCCTCTCCTGGATCTTTTACATTGATCTTTTATATCCCTCCTCCCTTCCGAGTCCGTCCCTCCATTAGGGTTTTCTCTTTCGGCCACGCCTCCTCTGACCGGTCCCATCATTTCTTCCTGATCTTTACCAACTAATTCCCGTGATTGCCGCTCTTTTGGCTGACTCTCTGACACCAAGTCTTCTCGAGCACGCTTCCGTTTTCCCGCCATTTACACCGCGGCGATCCCCTTTTGGGGGCGATATCCCTTTCGCAGGTGGAGCGAGGAGGGATTCATCGAGGGGATCTTCCTTGCAGGAAGAACCTTCTTCGCGAGGGATCTTCCTTGCGAAAGGTCCATCCCCCTCGCTCGGGGCCAACCCCCCCTCGCGGATGTGGATCTCCTCTCCTCGCATAGTTGTCACCAGATGCGGGACCCGCTCCCTTCCAGCCATTTTGTCGTTTGATGGCCGAAACGACATGTGTTTTGGTTAAGAGGGATTTGACGATATCCCACCTTAACAGTTAGTCCCCCATTTTATCAAGTGTGGGCACTTGGTAAAATAATGCAACGGATGCCGATAATGGGCCCCCGCTTATTGGGCCGAGCCTTTCGTCGGTTGACTACTCGTTGGCGCTTCTGCCCTCTTCGCTTCCTTTTAGGCGCGTGGCCTTGGTTCTTGCGAACCGCCCTGCGGGCATGGTACTTGTGTGCTTGTCTACGCGTAGGACTGCCCCTCTCCCCGCTTCTGTCCGTACATCAGTTCCCCAGGCCGTCTTATTGCTCAGCGTCCCTTCGTATTCCATCCGTCGATTCGCCTGCGTCGTTTCGAATCTCCACTGTTAGATCTCTCCTTTCCCCCCTATAAATCGTGGGTCTTAGTGGGGAGTGGGGTTTCAAACGTCGTATTTATGTTCTGTTCTGCAGTATTCTCAAATTGGCATCCTGCCTAATCTCTGCTATTCGAATTTTTGCTCCGCCGCTACCTTCTTGCCTTCTCAATGGCCTTGGTCCCGACCTCCCCAAATCTTAGCCGCGTCCTCCGACGTGGCCCTGGCCACTCCATCATGACCCGAGAGCGGCTCCGCGTCATCCAGGAGGAGTGTTGTGCCGGGATGTCTGTCAGGTCCGCCTTCCGTACCCCAGTGAGCAGCCGGAAGATCCTTTGGACGAGGGGTGGGTCGCCGTCTACGAGGGCTTCTTCCTTGACGCGGGGCTTCGCTTCCCAATCCCATACCTTCTCCTTTCCTTCCTCCGCGCGTTCGGCATTCCCATCGGCCAGATGGACCTCAGCGCCATTCGTCTCGTTCTGTGCACTATGGGAATTGCTGCCGAGAAGGGGGTATTCCTGACCCTGGAGGATTTGATGCGCCTATACAGGCTATTTCAGATTTCCAGGGACATAGGGCGTTTCACGCTCATCCCTTACGATCGGGACCTGGTCGTCCTCAACGCTCCTGTTGAGATGCCGGGGTGGTAGAGCTGCTATTTCTTTGTCAGGGTCGACCACAGCTCCTTTGGCTACCACCACGAGTCACTGCCCACGCGATGGGTAGAGATTGACCAGTCTCTCCCAATCTACTCGCCCAGCTCGGGTGACCCTAACGAGGCCGTTTTCCGGGGAGTCCGTTGGGTCCTCCTTTTGAGCACGCGTCGCGACTGGCGGCAATTTTTCCGAGAGCCCCGGCGGCTGTCGGAGCTCGGAATATACCGAGAGGAGTTCATTAGTGGTCCATCCATACCCGAATGCTTCCCGGCTGGGTTTCGCGGACCGAAACTCGCGATTGGAGGCCCTTCCCCGACGCGATCCTGGCCGGGGCGAGCTCGACACCGCGAATTGAAGCGGAAGATCCTGAAGACGAGGGGGGCTCACCCGAGCGGCCTCTCTTGCTGAGGCGTAGCCGTACCCCTCGCTCGCCGAGGGTCCTTCCAGGGGTCTCGCGTCGTGCCGAGATTGCAGCGGGGAAACGCCCGGTCGCATACGACGCTAGTGGCCGTGACGCAAAGAGGGCTAGGAGCGAAGGTATATCCGGCACAGCGCCGCGTGCCGTGGGGGTTTGTATTGCTTCGCAGCAATGTGATCCTCCTGGTGCCTTTTCAGGATCTCCTTGTCCATGCGCTCCTTCTCCTTCTTCGCTTCCTCCTCAGGTCCTCTTCTCATCCTCCGCTTCCGTTTCTTCTCACTCCTCACCTCCCGTTTCTTCTCACTCCTCACCTGCTGTTTCTTCTCACTCCTCACCTTCTCTTCCTTCTCACTTCTCATGTTCTCTCCCCGCCCTTCTGTCCTTTGCCTCCGCTCCTCTCCGTCCTTCACCTCCTCCTTCTCCTTGCCGCCATTCCCCGGCGGGACCTCGTCCGCCTCCCCTTGTCACCCCCGGTGAGCCTAGCTGGGACTCGCCCATCGAGACGTGGAGGGAGTACTCCCTGCGCACGTACCGGGACCTATCCAAGGGGACCTCCGGCTCCTCCGCTGCTCGTCACTCTGTCGCAGAGGTTGATGGGTACTCCGAGGCGGTGGCCTTTTTGCTCGACGGGGTTGCTCGGGTGAATGACGTCGTCCTCCGCGAGGCCGACAGATCCTCGATGGTGGAGGAGTCCATGGGCGCCTCCCATCAGACATCGGAGCTCTGGGAGCAGCTCGAGCTCTCCCGCCACAGCGAGCGCCTATCTCGGGGGGAAATCGCGAGGCTCGAGTCGGCCTTGGCCGAGGAGAAACGGGACCGCGCCTCCGCCGAGGTCGACTTAGCGGAGTTCAAGGCTCGATCGGGGCGGAAGATCGAGGAGTTCGAGCGGCGACTCTCCGCTCACAGGGCTCTTTTGGAGGAGGAACGGAGGCGCCATCAGGAAGCCTCGAAGCTTTCTCGCCATCAGGGTGAGCTCCTCGCACGAATTGGCGAGTCCATGGGCGTCTCCGTTGTCGCGAAGGAGGGTCTTCCCTCCCAGGTTCGAGGCATTTTGCGGACACTCGCTGATGAGCTGGAGGCGGCTCGTGCCGAGGCGGAGAAGGAGCGTCGAGCTCGGCTGCGTCTCTTTGAGGAGGCCAAGGGCAAGCTCGAGCGAGCTTCCTCGCGCGTCAAAGCTCTCGGGGGTTCTGTTGAGGTCAACCGCATGGCGGCCTCCTACCAGGCTCGCCAAAGGGCGGTCGACGCGCTCCCCCTCGGGGCGTCGGTCGAACTTCTCCGTGCCCAAGTCCCGGAGTGGGAGCAGGACCGCCTCCGGGAGGAGGCCCTCGTTTCAGCGCTCGAGGAGAGAATCGCGGCCGACCCCAATTCTCCTCCTCTATCTCCCGGCGGCCCTC
This sequence comes from Urtica urens, assembly GCA_958296335.1. Taxonomy (NCBI): domain Eukaryota; kingdom Viridiplantae; phylum Streptophyta; class Magnoliopsida; order Rosales; family Urticaceae; genus Urtica; species Urtica urens. Next base: position 1,500,610 of record OY282522.1, read on the forward strand.
CGTCGACTGCGCCTCCTCGCTCGCCACCCGTCGCCGTTGGGAGTCCTTCGGCTGCTCCCGGGTCGTCGAACGAGCAAGAGGTCACCGAGGCCTGGTCTCGTCTTTGGTGGCTTAGGCCTTTTGCAGCTTTTGACTTTGTTCTTTTTCTTCCAGCTGTAGGGGTTTACTTGATCGATGTGCTTGTAATTTTATACCACCTACTTGTAACTTATTGAGATTGAATGAGAAATTTTTTATCCTTCTTTAAAGTCTCCTCTCTTACTTCTTCTGCATTCGGTTATGGTTAATTACCTGCTCGCCTTCATTGCATTACAGTCGTACCTGTTTGACACTTTCCGAGTTTGTTTGCTTTGTCGACCCTTGCCATCAACGCGGGGAACATTTATGTCGTTAAAGTTGTGGGGATGGCCAGCCCTCCTTTCTTTTATCAAGTGGAAACACTTGGTAAAAGAAAGAAAACCGTGCCTATCAATTGTTCGAAGTTGTCTGCTTCGACGGCCCTTGCGCTTGGTGCGAGCAACCTTGACGCCGATGTGAGGACGGCCACATTGATGCGAGCAGCTTCGGAGGACGGCATCGATGCTGACGTGGCAGGACGGCATCGAATTGCTCCGATGCTAGCTTCCGGAATGGCAGCAGCTCGAGGAAGAGAAGCAGGTGCAGGCTGACGAGCTCGAGAGGGAGGCCGACGTTGATCCCGAGTCTCCCCTTCTTTCTCCGTGCAATCCCGCTCCGGGAGAGGGCGCCCAGCCCGCGTCTCCAGAAGCGTAGCCCCTTTCTTTTGCAACTACTTTCTTTTACGGTCCAAAGGATATAAACCTGTTGTCTGTAATAATAATTTATTTTCCTCCTTTGCGGATTCGTTTATATTTTCGTAACTGCGTATTAATCTGTTGACTGGGAGTCGTTTTCTTCATTTTGGATAGAGTCAAATAGATGATATTTCCTTTTGGCAAAATACACGAACTTACATGGGGCTAGCAGACGTGGTAGGATGTTCTCGCTCCTTGCTTGCCTTCTGGATCGGCCTTAGCCATTCCTGTGTGATTCATTTTATATGTTCTGCTCGCGTGGGAGCGTTTTGATAGTGTCCACTAGGAGACTTTCACCGGCAATGTATGCCTTAGGTGACCTTTTGGGCACTCTCGCCTCTTTTAGTGTGGACACTCTCGCCTTTTTTATGCTCGCTGTGGAGTCTTTTCATTTGCTCTCTGGGAGGCTTTATTTGCTCACTGAGAGGCTTTATTTGCTCACGGGGAGGCTTTAGTAGGCGATGTATGCGTTAAGTAACTTTTGGGCACTCTCGCCTCTTTTATTGTGGTCGTATGTTTCAAACCTTCGACCTACATGTATATATATGAAGTGCCGCAACCATAACAGTGTTCCCGAATAAAAAAGGGTCGGGTCCCCGTAAAAGAAATTTGATAAAAGTGTTAGAATGCTTACAGGGATTTAATGGTAAAGCTACGGGAAACAAAAGATGGTCCCTTCCTCAGTAGAATTTCTTCAGGTGCTTCACGTTCCAGCTCCTCATCACCTTGGTGCCTTCGGTGTTCTCGAACTCGTAGACCCCTGGTCGGATGACGCCGGTGACTCTGTATGGCCCTTCCCAACTTTGCCCCAGTTTCCCGGCGTTGGCCTCGGCTGTGTTCTGGAAGACTCGTCGAAGGACCATCTCCCCGATCCGAAAGCTCCTCGGGCGTACCTGCTTGTTGTAGTAGCGAGCGACGGCGTTCTGGTAGTTAGCGACGTGGATGCTTACCTGCTCGCGGCGCTCGTCTACATGGTCGAGCTGGTCGAGCAGCCCTTGTCCGTTGGCTTCTTCGTCCCCTGGGGCCAGCAGTCCGCGAAGACTCGGAATTCCCATCCCCGCCGGTATGACCGCTTCTACACCGTACGACAAAGAGAACGGGGTTTGGCCGATGGCCGAGTGTGGAGTTGTCCGATAAGCCCAGAGGACACCAGGGAGCTCGTCAGCCCAGAGTCCCTTCTTGGCGTCGAGCCTCTTCTTGATGTTGTCGATTATCGTCCGATTGACCGCTTCGGCGTTCCCGTTGCCCTGGGGGTATCTTGGTGTTGACGTGTGCAGCTTCACCCCCCAGTGCGCACATAAATTCCTGAACCTCTTCGAGATGAACTGCAAACCGTTGTCAGCGATGATCTCCCTCGGCAGTCCGAAGTGCGTAAAGATGTTCTTCCAAACGAACCCTTCCACGTCGGAGTCCTTGATGTTGGCGTATGCTTCCGCTTCCGCTCACTTGGTGAAGAAATCCGTGACCACCAACATGAATCTCCTCTGTCGCGTGCTTACGGGAATTGGGCCGACGATGTCCATAGACCACTTCATGAAAGGATACGGGACAGTCACCGAGGATACTCTTCGGCCGGGCAATTTATAGCCGGGGCGTGTCGCTGACACTTCTCGCATCTCTTGGCATGATCGGCGCAGTCTGCCACCATCATGCTCCAAAAGAAGCCCTGGCGCTTGGCCTTCCTCAGCAGGGACCTTCCCCCGGCATGGTTCCCACACTCCCCGCTGTGAATCTCTCTCATCACGTAGGCGGCCTCTTTCTTGCCGAGGCACCTGAGGTAGGGCCCGGTGAAGCTTTTCAAGTAAAGCTTCTGCCTGATTATAGCGTACCTTGCGCTCTTGGCCTTGATTTTCTTTCGGCCACGCCTCCTCTGACCGGTCCCATCATTTCTTCCTGATCTTTACCAACTAATTCCCGTGATTGCCGCTCTTTCGGCTGACTCTCTGACACCAAGTCTTCTCGAGCACGCTTCTGTTTTCCCGCCATTTACACCGCGGCGATCCCCTTTTGGGGGCGATATCCCTTTCGCAGGTGGAGGGAGGAGGGATTCATCGAGGGGATCTTCCTCGCAGGAAGAACCTTCTTCGCGAGGGATCTTCCTCGCGAAAGGTCCATCCCCCTTGCGGATGTGGATCTCCTCTCCTCGTATAGCTGTCACCAGATGCGGGACCCGCTCCCTTCCAGCCATTTCGTCGTTTGATGGCCGAAACGACATGTGTTTTGGTTAAAAGGAGTTGACGAAATCCCACCTTAACAGACGTGCTTTCCTGCGTGCCAAAGTCCCATAATCATTGAATTTATTCTTTAATAACCCACGACAACTTATTTCTGTTTGTCCTTAGGAATCTCCACAATAGACCATGGGTGGTTGTCCTTCATGGCTTCCATCTCCTCGGTCATAGTATCAATCCACTATGAGTGTTTGGCACCTTGATAGTAATACCCTGGTTCATAAAAACTTGAGACAACCAGAGTAAATGCACGAAAGTTATGACTGAGAGCATCATAATTTATTACTGTAGACAGAGGATAAGGTGAGATTGTCTTTGTGGCCGAGAAAGAATTGATGAGATCAGAATGATAGTTTTGAAGGTATGTTGGAGGTTAAGAGGGTCTCGCAGATTTTTTGGAATGTGAGATTGAGGTGGTGAGATGTCAAGGTCAATTTCATGATGGTCAAGGCTCGATGTGTGGCTTTCAGTGGATGCGGGGCTATGACACTGATCATAAATTGATTCGGGTAATGTGACAGAGGGAACTTGAGATATGGTTTGTTGAGTATCCAGGTATGGAGGACTTGTAGTGGTTTCATCAACAGATTGTGAGTGGCATGGAATGTCAGCAGTGGTTAGATCAACAGTCTGTGACAAATTGAGCTCAAAAAATAAATCAGGACTATTAGTTGCAGTGTTAGTGTGAAAAGGAAAAATTGCTTCATAAAAGACCACATCTCTTAAAATGAAAATTTCATGAGTTTCACAATCTATGAGCTTGTAATCTTTAACACCTTTTGGATATCCAATAAATTCACATTTATGTGCTCTCTATGCAAACTTTGACCTGTTATGTTTGAGAGTAGACAAAAATGCTAAACACCCAAAAACTCAGAGAGAATGATAATAAAAAACCTTATTAAACAACATGTCATATGGGATCTTATTATTGAGATTAGGTGTTGGGATTCTGTTAATCAACTACACGGACGTTAGCAGACGTTCTGAAAAAAATTGTATTGGTAGATGAGACTAAAAAAGTAAGGCTCTACCATCATTCCACAAATGTTGATGTTTCCTTTCTACAATTTTATTTTGTTGAGGTGTGTCTACACATGAGTATTGATGGACTATTCCTTTTGAATCAAAGAATTTAGTGAATTTCAATTCATGTGCATTGTCTGACCTAAAAACTTAGACTTTTTGTTCAATCTGATTTTCAATCATTGTTATGAATTTAGATACAAAATACAGCACATCAGATTTACTGGTCAACAAATATATCCATGTAAATCTACTAAAGTCATCAACAATTGTGAGAAAGAACTTGTGTCCGTTGTGATCAGTGGTTCGAAAAGGGCCCCATACATCACAGTGGATTAAATCTAATTGTTTTACACTTCAAGAATTAAAAATGGGAAAGGGCAATCTATGTTGTTCCAATAATGGTCAGATTTAACAAATTTTGAAAGTGTTACTAGGTTTGATTTGCAGAATCTCTTTGAGAATGTTGATCCGTTGATGAGAGGGGTGGTCAAGACGGTTGTCCCACGTGTTGACTGACTGTGTTGATGTGCTGAGATATGTGATCATCTGCATTCTCAAGTAAGTACAGACCATGTGTGCATATACCCTTGTCAATCATCCTCTTCATTTTGAGATCCTGCACAAGAAACCCATCGTGAGTGAAAAAATCCGAGAGATCATTGTGCTTTGTTGAGGCACTCACAGACAAAAGATTAAATTTTGAAGCTATGAATGCAGAGGACTTCTCTGAGAACAAGATTTGCATTAAGCTTAACATCTCCATATTGATATACAGGGATCACTGCTCGGTTAGGTAGTGTAACTATGGAGCTAGTTAAAGATTTGAGAGATATGAACATAAACTGATTGTTGAATATGTGGTTTGAAGCACCCGAGTCAAGAATCAAAGAATTGAAAAAATTGTTTATGAATTTACACAATCAACATGATGGCATGAACTTGTAATGGTTGTGGAGAATGAAGCATGGTTTGCCTCTGCATTTTTGCTTGATGTGGCCTGAGAGCTTGTAAGCTTGTTTGGCAACATGTTGATGAGAATGTCGCATTGATCATCAGTGAGCATGCTGACTTGTGAGAGTTTGTTCTCTGCCTTTTAATCATTTGGCACTGATTGACTTTTGCTTCTTACGACATAACCCAGTGGGCAACCATGGATCTTGAAGCATTTTTCTGTTGTGTGTCCGGGTGTCTTACAGTGTGTGCAGTAGGGTCTATTCTTTTTGAACTTCTTGTCACTTGAGCCATCCTTGACTGCCATTCCCATGATACTGGATTGATCTTTCTGTGGTGATTCAATTCTTAGCAGCTTGTGATATTCTTCTTGTGATATGAGTGAGTCGACTGTATTCACATATGGTAGTGGCTCCATGAGTAAGACATGTGCTCTTTTGCTTGTGTATGAATCATTAAGTCCCATCCTGAAGATCATCGCATATACTGTTGGAATAGGTCTAGGGTTAAAAAAACTATCATTAACAAGTTAATGGTGGAATATAAAAAAAAATTATAAGTAAAACAATATTACTTGCGTAGGTAAAGTGCATGAACATCATTTTATTTTAAAAAACATTATTTAATTACTTGTTTACTTTGGACTAAATTTTCTTGTAGCTAGATCTTTGAGAAGCCTAAGGAAATGTAGATCGTCTCTTCTTGCTCGTTTCCTTCACACCTAGTCGAGAAATCTATTTTTTATTACAAGAGTCTATAGAGGATTTGAAGGATTTGTGTGTGCGCACAATTAAACACAATAACTCAAGACCAAGTCTATGAGTTAAAGAGATAATTTAAGCCTAAATCTAATGAGTACTTAGGTGCCAAAATGAAAGAGATATTTTAGAGTCAGAGAGAGAGAGGAGAGATGGTCGACCACAATAGAGAGAACAAGAGGAAAAAACTAATTTTTAAATCTCAATGTGAGTCTCTATTTATAGGAGAATGGAATATAAGAAAGGGTAATTATTGTTTCCTATTGTGTATTCATGGCACAATATTTGATTTTCTCTCCCCTTTCTTTATCAACATGGCCGGCCATAATCAAACATTAGTGAAGGAAATTTGTTTCCTCACTTAGCACATCTGTTTCCTTTTCAAAGAAATTCATTTCCTCTTTTCTTTTGGGAAATTACCAATATACAATAATGCAAAAAATAATAAGATATTTTATTTCCCTCTCTCAATTGATGTTGGCCGAAATTCTATTTAGGGGGGAGCTTATAGATGCTTATTTATTTCTTTTAAGACAATTCTTAATATACCCGTTGTAGAATTAACATTGCACAAATGATTAAATTAATTTCATAATGCCTCAAACGACTTCTCAGCTTTAGAAACAATGTTATTTTTCCATCATATGAAAATCTTATTTTGCCATTCACACCATTTTATGTCCATGTTGACTAAAATACCCTTTAGACATGTTTCATTAAAAAATCTTATTCAACACTTGAACTTATTTTGACTTAGCTTCTAGTTTAACGATCCTACTCTAGAGACATGTAATAGTGACCTTATGGATCCAAATGAACAAAGCTTGAGCTACTATACTCGGACTCAAAAGTTTATAAACTTTTTCCAAGTATTTAGTTTAATGTCAACTAATTCCACTAAAGAGTTGACACTGAGAATCTCTCGGTTCAAATGAATTTATTTTCTACGCAAATTCAACTTAATTATGTTGAGTGGATCCATTGAATGTTATCTATTATTACCCTTCATAAATACCACCAACTATATGGGATTTATAAAATTAACATTTTACTCTTCTAGTTGTTATTTTTTCAACTTCGTTGTTACTTGTGAAAAAGTTATAAACAATGTATTGACGAGGAGCAAACAAGTCAAATTGTTTCATCCAAATAAAGTTGTTACTTAATTTTGGATATCGCGGTTCATTTATTCAGAATCCAAGTAATAAAGCATCAGGTGATTGTTGGCAGAGATGCCCACAAGAAGATTGTTTATATACATATTGATGTAATATATAAATCTTTATAAAGTCTTTATTGTAATTTGCTGATTAAATTAATAAAAGTTGAAACGTTCATTCATTCCTTTTAGTTTGATTGAAGATTTATGATATTCAATAGTCTTATAGTCCTCAATCAAACCCAACAATGTATGAAGAGACAAATGTAGATTTGCGTGAACGAACTCTTCATGGTTTGACTAAAACGATATATTCGCAATCTAAAGATCAACAGACTATTGATCCCAGTATGATTGTTGGAAGAATGTATGATGTCTGGTTACGAGGCATAGAGAGTTAGAAACTCTATAGTTCTTCCAGTGTATCTTTCGAAGATATTGAATTGACCAGCACACCTTTGGAGACAATAGAAGAACAAACCATATAACATCTTCTATCTCAAGGTCACTATTTATGAATTGCATCATGCTTACCTAAATCCTGAAATGAGACACGTCATTTCATAGCATTAATATTCTCATAGATATATAATTCATGTACAAGATTGCTAAGATGCAATATATATATAACCTCATGCTTTATTACTTGAATTGTATATAAATGAATTGCGCAGTATCCAAAATTAAGTAGCGACTTTATTTGGATGAAACAATGTGACTTGTTAGCTACTCGTCAATACGTTGTTTCTAAGTTAGTCACAAGAAACAAATGAGTTGAGGAAATAACAACTAGAAGGGTAAAATGCTAATTTTAGAAATCCCATCTAGATGATGATATTCATGAAGAGTAAACATAGATAATATTCAATGGATCCACTCAATATAATTAAGTTGAAATTGAGTAGAAAATAAACTCATTTGAACCGAGAGATTCTCAGTGTCAACTCTTTAGTGGAGTCAGTTGACATTAAGCTAATACTTGGAAAAGGTTTGTGAATTTTGAGTCCGAGTATAGGAGCTCAAGATATGTTCATTTGGATCCATAAGGTCACTATTACAGGTCATTAGAGTAGGATTATTAAACTAGAAGCTAAGTCAAAATAAGTTCAAATGTTGAACTAGACTTTTTCTCGGAAAATGTCTAAAAGGTATTTTTGTCCACATGGACATAAAATGATGTGAATGTCAAAATAAGATGTTGAATATTTTCATATGATGAAAATATAAATTATTTTCTAAAGCCGAAAAGTCATTTGAGACATTAAGAAATTAATTTCATTATTTGTGCAATAATAATTCTACAATGGGTATTTTAAGAATTGTCTTAAAAGAAATAAGGAAGCATCTAGATGCTCCTTCCCTGACTATAGAATTCAGGCAACATGCATCAAAGAGGAGAGTTTTATTTCCCTTTAATTATAAGGATAATTATCCAAAAGGAAATGAGGAAATAAATTTCCTTAAGAAAGAAATAAATAAGCTAAGTGAGGAAACAAATTTCCTCCTTGCTTGGTTAATGTGGCTGACCATATTAAAAGAGAAAGGATAAGGAAAAATCAAATATTGTTTCATGAATACATTATTATTTCATGAATGAATAATTGACATTTATAGATTTTCTTTCTCCTATAAATAGAATTTCACATAGAGATGTGAAAAAGAAGCTTTAGTCTTGCTCTCTCTTGCATTTGGCCGTCCCTCTTTTCTCTCGCTCTCTCTAGAAAACATTTTTTTATTTTGGCACCTAAGTTCTCATAAGACTTATGTTTAATGAGCTCTCTAACTCATAGACTTGTTCTTGAGCTATTGTGTTTAATTGTACCCACACATAAATCTTTCTAAACCTCTATAGGCTCTTGTAGTAGAAACCTTAGCTGTCTCGAGTTCACGTTTCGGCTTGAAGGAATCGAGTTAGAAGAGAAGATTAACCTTTCTCAAGATCCATCCAAACCAAGGTACAAGAAATGTTAGTATTCAAGCACTCTAAATATGTTTTAATTTATAACATGTATATGCAGTTTGTTTAGGTTAGTAAAACTTCTTTTACTAGTGAAAGAAATTTTTATATTCCGCCATTAATGTGTTAATGATAAATTTTTATTAACCCTAGACCTATTCCAACAAATGGTATCAAATCTATGGTCAAAGTATAAGCATGTACATGTTATTTAAAATCATTATAAGAAAATTGTTTTCAAAATTTGCTTGAATAATGGTTTTTCAAACACTAGATCTTACAAAATTTTAATTTTTGGGTACGAACTCTAAATTTTAACAAGTGGAAAATTAACAAAAATTTAATTTTAGAGTTCGTACCCAAAAATTAAAATTTTGTAAGATCTAGTGTTTGAAAAACCATTATTCAAGCAAATTTTGAAAACAATTTTCTTATAATGATTTTAAATAACATGTACATGCTTATACTTTGACCATAGATTTGATACCATTTGTTGGAATAGGTCTAGGGTTAATAAAAATTTATCATTAACACATTAATGGCGGAATATAAAAATTTCTTTTTACTAGTAGGTTAAAAATTCATTAACACATTACTAGTGGTTTTTAATTTGCCGTATAAGTAGGTTAAAAATATTTACTATTTTATGTTTAACATACTCAAATTCAATTTTTTGATAATCTAACAAACAATTGAAATCAAGAAAAACAATTAAAATGTTTCAGTAACTCTATCCAATTACACCGAGATCCGACGTACTTTTAATTGTTATTCAATTTATGGAAAAATTGTTATGGCTCAGTAAAACGGGCATACCTCTTTGCTCCGAACTTGAAAATTAGTGGTTCTAGAACAAAGTTAAAGGTAGGGAAGTTAGCTATCCAATGTAATTGGTTTCAGCTCAATCGGATACTCGATATGTCATTTAAGACATTTTAAGTCCGAGGTGTACGGCAGTCCGCGAGTTCTGGATTTTTAATCCGGATTTTGCGACTCCAAGCTTCCTACCCCCTTCTTAATGCGATTGTGGTTTTCCGACGTTCTCACGCTGAACCACCATGAAGACACCTTGAAGGAAGATGTCATGAAGATGAAGATATTAGGTTTGGGAGATTTTTAATCTCAAAAACTTTCAAGTGCAAAAGTGATGGTTTATTAATCTCACACACTTTTCTTAGGGAAAATAAGTTAATAGACAAAAAGATCCGAGTATGTTCCTTGTGCCTTAGTACATTAACACTACTCTCCCCTTACAAATATCGATTTAAGGGTTCTTTTTTTCTAGTGATCCACTCTTTCTCTCTTTACTAATGGAAACAAGTTTCCTATACGTACAAGAGTAGACGTGCCTTTTTCCAAAAATTAAGTGGGAGGGTTGCACTTGTTGTTGCAACCCAGGATCCTCTTATTTTCTAAAAACTAACTGGGAGGGTTGTACTTATTATTTGCAACCCGCGATCCCTAACACTAATGTGAAGTGCATATGTCGTCGAACTAAGAGTCACCCTCGCGACCCTCTCTTAAATGAGAGTATTCATAGACGCATTGCTCCTAACATTGCTTTTATAGCTACGTTCAAAAGTGAAACGATGAGACAAGACCTCCCCTCGGCGGATTTTTTTCAAAGTAGATCTTGTTGAACTAAGTGGTTGGTTACACAATTAGAGTCAAACTCTAGTAATCCTCCCTTGAGGCCCTGTGAAAAGTTTTGAGTGATCAAACTTCTTTATAAGGTGGCTAGTCAAAACATTGATGTATTGACATCATGATTATGCATTAATGATGTGTCATTTACTTATGAAAGGAAACTTTTTTGCGGCCTATCCTCGAAGGAGTAAAATTGTCATTTTGTTCATAACACTTTTGTATTTATTCTTGTCTAAATAAAATTAAACTTAAAATCCTAAACAAAAGACTAATCGTAAATTGTTTCAACTTTCAGCAACATGTCTCTAAACCCCGTCTCTACTATCCTTTCCTCGAACAAACTGGAAGGTGATAACTACGTAGATTGGAAACGTAACCTAGACATCATCCTTCCCGTGGACAAGCACAGGTGGGTACTCACCACCCCATGTCCTCCTGAAACGAATGATGATTCGACTCAAGAGGACAAGGACGCCCTTGCGCCCTGGCTCAGATCCGATGAGATTGCGAGATGCTATATTTTAGCATCGATGAACAATGTGCTGCAACAACAACATTGTGCTATTGGGTCAGCCTATGAAATGCTCGACAATCTCCAGGAGATGTTTGGACAGCAAGGGCGTCAGGCTAGGCAACAAGCAGTACGACAGTTTATGAACTGTCGTATGAAAGCATTAGAGAACATATGATACTGATCATAAGTTATCTTAATGAGATGGAAATCCTTGGATTTGAGATTGATGGAGAAACCAAGAAAGATATGATCTTGGAAACTCTCCCTAAATCTTTTGATACTTTCAGGCTTAATTATTCCATGAATAAGCTAGGGTACAATGTTACCGAGCTAATGAAGGAGCTTCACACCGCTGAGGGACTCTTAAAGAAAAAGTGGACTACTGAAGAAGCTCATGCTACTGAGCACATAGTCTCCACCTCTGGACCTAAGAAGAGATCTCATAGAGTCGACAAGAAGAACCCTAGCAAGGTTCAAAAGAAGAAGATGCCCCGGATTACAAAGTAAGACAAGTCTAAGGACAACTGTCACCATCACAATAAGCTCGGACACTAGCGTCGGAACTGTCCTACCTACCTCAAGGCTAAGGGGAAAAGGTATTGTACTTATAACCTAAGCTTGTTTAGTAGCTGACAATGTATCATCGTGGATTATTGACTCCGCTGCTACTAACCATATTTGTTGTTCCTTGAATGGGTTCAGGAAAAGCAAAAGCTTAGAGGATGGTGACTTCTGCTTCAAGTGGGGTGGTGGGAGCTTGGTGTCTGCTAAGGCTGTGGGATCTGTGACACTGTCTTTCAAAGATAGAACTTTAAATTTGAATAATGTGTATTATGTTCCTTCCTTTAGGAAAAACTTAATATATGTAGCTCAAATTGTTGAGCAGAATTATTATTTAAAGTTTATTGATAATAAAATTCGTATTACTTCTTCCAATTCATTTGTCACTGATGCATGTTTAAAGAATGGTTTATACTATCTTTATCCTACACAACCTTTGTTATTAGACACTGAAATAGATAATGATCTAATTAGGGAACCAAAGAGGATCAAACCTAATGACTCATCTGATCTAATAAAATCAACACATCTTTGACACTTAAGACTTGGTCATATTAGTCTAGATATGATTAAGAGACTTGTGAGGGATAGTCCACTCAAAGGCTTTGCAATAGGCTCAATGTCTACTTGTGAATCCTGTATAGAAGGAAAAATGACCAAACGACCTTTGCCTGACAAAGGTCGAAGAGTCACTCATTTGATGGAACTAATACATTCTGATATATATGGTCCACTCAGAATTCAAGCACGGGGAGGATACGAATACTTCGTTACCTTTACCGATGATTACTCAAGATATAGATTTGTCTATTTTCTCAAACACAAATCCAAAACATTTAACGTATTTAAGGTTTTTCGAGCTTTAGTGGAAAAGAAAATTGGTAAACAGATCAAAATCCTTCGATCTGATCAAGGTGGTGAGTACTTGTCTGAAGAGTTCGATGAATTTTTTAAAGAACAAGGTATCGCTTCTCAGCTTACAACACTTGGCACACCTCAACAGAACGGAGTGTCAAAGAGAAGGAATCAAACTCTCATGGAGATGGTTAGATCCATGATGAGTTACTCATCACTCTCTAATTCCTTTTGGGAATATGCCCTCGAAACTGCCGTATATATTCTAAACCAAGTTTCATCTAAAATAGTCCCTGGTACTCCTTATGAACGATGGACTGGGCGTAAAACTAGTTTATGCCAAATCAAAATTAAGGGTTGTCCTGCACATGTGCTAAGGAAAAAAGTAGCAAGTTGGCTAGTAGGTCAGAATTATGTGTGTTCGGTGGATATCCAAAGGAAACCAAAGGCCCCAAATCCTATTGTCCCGAGGACGACAAAACGTTTGTCAACACTAATGCTTGTTTCCTTGAGGAGGACTATATGCAGAATACGAAACCTAGAAGCAAAATTATGCTTGAAGAAAAGTTGGGTGAGGATGCTTCAACCTCATCTGTAAGAACTGTTCTTACCCCAAATGAAACACAACCTAACAATTCAGAACCTCGTCAAGTAGTACTTTGACGTAGTGGGAGAGTTTCTGCAAAGTCTGACACGTACATGTCTTATGGCGATACTCTCGTAGCTGTCGCTGACATGGATGACCCTGTTTCCTACAGCCAAACAATGGCTAGTTCTGAATCAAACCTTTGGCTTGCTGCCATGAAATTTGAGATGCATTCAATGTATGTCGACAAAGTCTAGAAACTTGTAGACCTACATGAAGGGGTTAAACATGTAGGGTGTAAGTGGATCTATAAGAAGAAAAGGGGTCCGGATGGGAACGTTGAGACGTTCAAAGCGCGATTAGTGGCTAAGGTTTATACCCAAAAGGAAGGTCTCGATTATTAAAAACCGTCTCGCCAATCGCAATGCTTAAATCCATCCTTATACTTATGTCCATAGTTGCCGCTCTCGACTACGAGATCTGGAAAATGGATGTCAAGACTGCCTTTTCGAATGGCAATCTTGACGAGCGCATTTTAATGGCTCAACCAGATTATTTCGTGGAAAGTGATCAAGAGAACAAGGTTTGTGAATTACTTAAATTCATTTATGGATTAAAGCAAACATCAAGATCATGGAACATTAAATTCGATGAAAATGTAAAAAGCTTCGGTTTTGAACAGTCAATAGATGAACCTTGTGTCTATAAGTATATACACGAGGGTAAGGTTGTATTTCTGGTATTGTATGTCAATGATATACTACTCATTGGTAATGATGTAAGTAAATTATCTGAGGTTAAAATATGGTTAGCGAAGGAGTTTGATATGAAGGATCTATGGGAAGCTGCATACATTCTGGGGATTTAGATCTTTTGAGATCGAATGAACCGGACCCTGTCGCTCTCCCAAGCATCTTATATAGATGAGGTGATGGATCGCTTTCCTATGCAGAACTCGAAGAAGGGCCAAAACCCCTTTAGACATGAAGTCTCAATCTCTAAGGATATGAGAAAGATTCCATATGCTTCATCCGTAGGAAGTCTCATGTATGCTATGTTGTGCACTAGACCCAATATATGTTTTGTCGTTGGCGTAGTTAGCCGTTTTCAATCAAATCCTGGACCCGAGAAATGGGTTGCTTTAAGCATGTTCTTAAGTATCTTTGGAGAACTAGGAACTTGATGCTTACATATTCAAGTACTGACCTAACTATGACGGGGTATACCGATTCCGACTTTCAGGCGGATAAGGACTTTGGGAAATCCACTTCAGGATCTATGTTCATCTTAAATGGTAAGCATCAAGCAATCTTTCATTGTTGACTTCACTATGGAAGCAGAATATGTGGCTGCTTGTGAAGCATCCAAAGAGGCTGTATGGCTTAGAAAATTCCTTAAGTATTTGGAAAGTGTTTCGAATGTGAACGAGTCCATGACACTTTGTTGTGATAATAGTGGGGCTGTTGCTCACTCAAAGGAATCTAGAAGCCATAAATGCTCTAAGTATATTGAGAAGAAATATCATTTGATCAGATAGATCATGCAGCGCGGAGACTTGGAGGTGAAGAAGATCTCCACGGTGGACAACCTTGCAGATCCTTTCACCAAGAAGATTTTTTATTTACATATTGATGTAATATATTAATCTTTATAAAGTTCTTATTGTAATTTGCTGATGAAATTAATAAAATTTGAAACGTTCATTCATTCCTTTTTAGTTTGATTGAAGATTTATGATATTCAATAGTCTTATAGTCCTTAATACGACCTAACAATATATGAAGAGACAAATGTAGATTTGTGGAAAAAACTATTCATGGTTTGACTAAAACGATATATTCATAATCTAAAGATCAACGGACTATTGATCCCAGTATGATTGTTGGAAGAACCTATTTACGAGGCATAGAGAGTTAGGAACTCTATAGTTCTTCCAGTGTATGTTTCAAATATACTGAATAGACCAGTGCACCGTTAGAGACAATGGAAGAATAAACAATTTAACATCTTCTATCTCAAGATCATTATGTATGAATTGCAACATGCTTACCTAAATCCTGAAATGAGATATGTCATTTCATCGCATTAATACACTCATTTGAGAAAGTCAAATTCTAGATTCATTACGTGATCTAGACTACGCCGATTGGTGAGATATTAAGATATGAAGATGTCATGAACCAATTTGTGAAGTTGGTTCATGTACAAGATTGATGAGATGCAATATATATTACCTCATGCTTTATTACTTGGATTGTGAATAAATGGACTGCACAGTATCCAAAATTAAGTAGCGACTTTATTTGGATGAAACAATGTGACTTATTAGCTCCTCGTCAATACATTGTTCCTAACCTATTCACAAGTAACAAAGGAGTTGAGGAAATAAAAACTAGAAGGGTAAAATGGTAATTTTATAAATCTCATCTAGTTGATGATATTCATGAAGGGTAAACATAGATACCATTCAATAGATATTCATTTGAACGGGGAGATTCTCAGTGTCAACTCTTTAGTGGAGTCAGTTGACATTAAACTAATACTCGGAAAAGGTTTGTTAACTTTTGAGTCCGAGTATAGAAGCTCAAGCTTTGTTCATTTGGATCCATAAGGTCACTATTACAGTTCATTTTAGTAGGATTGTAAAACTAGAAGTTAAGTCAAAATAAGTTTAAATATTTAACTAGATTTTTTCTCTAAATAATTCTACAATGGGTATTTTAAGAATTGTCTTAAAAGAAATAAAGATGCATCTAGATGCTCCTTCCCTGGCTATAGAATTCGGCCAACATGCATCAAAGAGGAGAGTTTTATTTCCCTTGAATTATAAGGATAATTACCCAAAAGGAAAGGAGGAAATAAATTTCCTTGAGAAGGAAATAAATAAGCTAAGTGAGGAAACAAATTTCCCCCTTGTTTGATTAATGTGGCCAGCCATATTAAAAGAGAAAGGAGAAGAGAAAATCAAATATTGTCATGAATACATTATTCTTTCATGAATGAATAATTGACATTTATAGATTTTACTTCAACTATAAATATAGCTTCACATAGAGATGTGAAAAATAAGATTTAGTCTTGCTCTCTCTTGCTTTTGGTCGTCCCTTTCTTCTCTCTCTCTCTCTAGAAAATACTTCTTTTATTTTGGCACCTAAGTCCTCATTAGACTTAGTCTTAATTAGCTCTCTAGCTCATAAACTTATTTTTGAGCTATTGTGTTTAATTGTGCCCGCACACAAATCCTTCTAAACCTCTATAGATTCTTATAATAAAAACCTTAGGTTTCTCGAGTTCACGTTTAGACTTGAAGGAGTCGACCTAGAAGAGAAGATCAACATTTCTCAAGATCCATCCTAACCAAGGTACAATAATATTTTAATTTATAACATGTATATGCTCTTTGTTTAGGTTAGTAAAAATTGTTTTACTAGTAAAAGAAATTTTTTATCCTAACTTGTTTTGGGGATATGCCCACGAAACGGCAGCTTATATTCTGAACCAAGTTCCGTCTAAAACGGTCCCTAGTACTCCCTATGAGAGATGGAGTGGTAGAAAATATATTTTACACCACGCTCGCATCTGGGGTTGTCCAGCACATGTGTTGAGACAAAAGACTAGCAAGTTGGCTAGTCGTTCAGAAGTATGCCCTTTTGTGGGATATTCCAAAGAGAGCAAAGGGTACATCTTCTATAGTGCTATTGATCAGAAAACATTCGTTAGCACACAAGGACACCTACGATGCATGGATGAGGTCTGACGAGATTGCTCGATGCTACATTTTGGCATTGATGAGCAATGTGTTGCAGAAATCTCATCTAGACATCTCCACTGCATATGACATCCTATTCAATCTCCATGAGATGTTCGGATGCCAAGGGCGTTTTGCGAGGCAGCAAGCTATCCGCAGTTTCATGAACTGCATGATGAAGCCAGGATCTTCCGTTCGGAAACACATGCTACTGATCATGGGTCACCTGAATGATATGGAGATCCTCTGTTCTGAAATTGACGGAGAAACCAAGATTGACATGATCTTGGAGATTCTAACGGAATCTTATGATAGCTTCGTCTGAACTACTCCATGAACAAGCTCAATTACACTGTGACTGAGCTCATGAAGGAGTTGCAGACTACCGAGGAACTTTTCCCTAAGAACAAGAAGAAGTCGGGAGAGCTCAATGTTGCTGAACGCAGAGCCTCGACATCTAGTTCTAAGAGGATGATGAAAAGACCCCAAAACGCCAATCGAACGGGTTCCAAGAACCCTTACAAGAAGGCTGTGGATGCTAAGTGCAAAGGCATCGCAAAGGTGGACAAGTCTGAACACAAGTGTCACCATTGCGGAGAGGCTGGCCACTGGCGGAGGAACTGTCCTACCTGCCTCAAGAGTGTCAAGGGGAAAGGTAAAATTTTAGTTACTCAAGCATGTTATACTACCAACAACGCATCGCCCTGGATCCTAGATTGCGGGGCGTCTAACCACGTTGTGTGTAATATGAACGGTTTCAAGAAAACCAGGAGCTTGAGGGACGGGGAGTTCGGATTCAACTGGGGTGATGAAACGAAGGTCGGAGCAAGATATATCGGGACCATGAAGCTCAATTTTGGAAATGAAACTTTATTATTGAATAATGGTTATTATGTTCCGGATTTTTGCAAGAATTTGATTTCATTTGGTCGTTTAGAAGGACAAGGTTTCAATTTTAAAATCAATGATGGTATTGAGATTTATATTGATGATTCCTTTATTACTAAATCTCAACGAGTGGATTCTATTTATTATTTGTATCCCGTTGAACCGACAATCTTAGACACCGAAGTGAATAGTGATTCACTTAGGAAGCGTAAGACGTTTCATACTGATGAAACAGACGATACATATCTATGGCACTTACGTCTTGGACATATTGGCCTAGATAGAATTAGGAGATTAACGAAGGATGGTCCTTTGAAGTCTCTAACCGTGGGAAGCCTTCCCACATGTGAATCCCGTCTCGAAGGCAAGATGACCAAGAGACCCTTCTCTTCAAAGGTTCTAAGAGCTACGCATGTATTGGAACTCATACATAGTGATGTATGTGGACCAATAAACATCTAAGCAAGGGGAGGTTACGAATACTTTGTAACCTCCACCGATGACTACTCAAGGTTTGGTCATGTTTACCTTATACGACATAAGTCGGATACCTTTGAATTGTTCAAAGTGTATAAGGCTCTAGTAGAGAAGCAGACGGAGAAACAGATCAAAACCCTTCGATCTGATCAAGGGGAAGAATACTTGTCTGGAGAGTTTGAAGACTTTCTTAGAGAAGAAAGCATTCATTCTCAGCTTACGGCACCTGGAACCCCGCAGCAAAACGGTGTGTCAAAGAGAAGCAATCGAACTCTACTAGATATGGTGAGATCGATGATGAGTTACTCATCGCTTCCTAATTCGTTCTAGGGGTATGCCCTAGAAGCGGCAACTTACATTCTAAACCAGGTTCCGTCCAAGACGGTCCCTGGCACACCCTATGAAAGATGGAGTGTTAAAAAATCTGTTTTACACCACATTCGCATCTGGGGTTGTCTAGCACATATGCTGAGACAAAAGACTAGCAAGCTTGTTAGTCGTTCAGAGGTCTGCCTTTTCGTGGGATATTCCAAGGAAACTAAAGGGTACATCTTCTATAGCGCTGCTGATCAGAAAACGTTCGTTAGCACGAACGCTAGGTTTCTGAAAGCAGACTATATGAAGAATTTAGAACCGAGAAGGAGACTTGTGCTTAAGGAACTGTTTGGTAAAGTAGCTGATACTTCACAAGATAGGACGAGTCCTATTCCAAAAGTGGAAGAACCACGTTCGGAACCAGAGGCTCCTATGCTTCGTCGTAGTAACAGAGTTTTACGACAACCTGTTCGATACATGGGTATCGGAGATTCCTACACTATAGTCGCATACAATGAGGAAGATGATCCAGCATCAGTTTCTCAAGCGATGCAAAGTTCCGAAGCAAACCTATGGCAAGAATCCATGAACGTTGAAATGTATTCGATGTATGTCAACAAGGTCTGGAAGCTTGTAGATCTACCTAAAGGCATCAAGCTGTTAGGTGTAAATGGATCTACAAAAAGAAAAGAGGACCGGATGAAAATGTTGAAACATTTAAGGCACGACTTGTGGCGAAGGGGTTCACACAGAAAGAAACGATCGACTATGAATATACCTTCACTCCAGTCGCGATGCTGAGGTCCATCCGTAATCTTTTATCCATTACTGCCTCCCTAGATTATGAAATCTGGCAGATGGGTGCCAAGACTGCATTTCTGAATGAAAATCTTGACGAGCGCATTTACATTGCTCTCCCAGACGGGTTCATGGAGAAAGGCTAATAGGGAAAGGTTTGTCAGTTGCTGAAGTCCATTTATGGACTGAATCAAGCATCTAGATCGTGGAATATTATATTCGACGCGACTGTGAAAGGCTACGGCTTTAATCAGTCTGTAGATGAGCCATGCGTTTATAAGATGATAAACAACGGCAAAGTGATTTTTCTGGTCCTATACGTAGATGACATACTACTCATTGGGAATGATGTAGGAAAGTTATCAGAGGTTAAGATCTGGATGTTAAAGCAATTTGAGATGAAGGATCTAGGAGAGGCAGCTTATATTTTAGGTATTCAGATCTTTAGAGATCGGAAGAACCAAAAATTAGCGCTCTCCCAAGCATCTTATATTGATAAGATCATGGATCGCTTCAGTATGCAAGACTCCAAGAAAGGGCAGCTCCCTTTCAAACATGGAGTGCATTTCTCAAGTGAGAAGTCTCCCAAGACTCCTCAAGAGGTTGAGGACATGAGACACATTCCTTACACTTCAGCCGTAGGAAGTCTCATGTATGCTATGCTTTGCACGAGGCCAGATATTTGCTACGCAGTGGGCGTGGTGAGTAGGTTTCAATCAAACTCTGGACCCGAGCACTGGGTTGCGGTCAAGCATGTTCTCAAGTTTCTTTGGAGAACGAGAAACTACATGCTTGCATACTCAGGTGGTGACCTGAATATGACGAGATATATAGACTCGACTTTCAGGCGGATAAGGATTCCAAGAAGTCCACATCAGGGTCTGTGTTCACCCTGAATGGTGGATCCGTGGTTTAGAGGAGTATCAAGAAATCTTGTGTTGCTAACTCGACCATGGAAGCCGTGTATGTGGCAGCTTGTGAAGCTGCGAAGGAGGCTGTGTGGCTGAGGAAATTCCTTATGTACTTAGAAGTTGTTCCAAGTGCAAGCGAGCCTATAACACTTTATTGTGATAATAGTGGGCCTGTCGCTAATTGTAAAGAGCCAAGAAGTCACAACCGCTCTAAACACATAGAGCGGAAGTATCACGTGGTCTGAGACATCGTCAAAGAGGGGATGCTGAAGTCATGAAGATCTCAACGTTAGACGACCTTGCTGATCCTTTCACGAAGCCTTGAACGAGTAAAGTCTTCGAAGGACACCTAGAAGATTTGGGACTGAAGGATCATTCACATTTCCTTTGAGTCAAGTGGGAGTTTTTTGGGATTGGTGCCCACAAAGGAGATATTAGACAATAAAATACATTTGTATTTATATTTTGCTGAAACATTAATATTAATATATATTCATTTTGTGTTAAGTTTGTGTTTATCTATGAATACTACCCTCTGAAACTGTCATCAACGAATGAGCTGCTAAGTACAGACTTGACAAGATAGCCCTTTGTGACTAGTTTAAACATCGCAATCTTAAGATTGATAGAGAAATCGAATTTAATTATTGATTGTTAGAATGAATCATGATATCTAATCTTGTGATGTTATGACTCTATGATTCATCCTTGATATCTTATAGAAGATATTGAACAAGACCAGTGATACTTAGAAGCTCGAGATAAAACCGTTTAACCACTCGAAACTTCAAGATCTCATACGAGGGGTACTTTGGTACTTACCTTATTCCTGAAGTGAATATATAATTGATATTACACTTTGTGACATTTGATTTGTCAATGGGCAATGACTAAGTTGTAGTTTCATCTGACCCGGCGGTAGGTGTCATAAGGATGTGATATTGTATTATATGATTCACAGATATGGAATTCATGTTGAAAAAATGAAAATGCATTAGTATCACACTATGCTGAGTGTGAATGAATCAACCTGGCCAGGTATTCATTGAATAAGATCATTCTTTTATTTAAAACATGTGACATGTATAGACATCTCACTCTATGTTTTTGTCATTCACAAATAACAAAGGAGTTAGTGAAATAATAACTTAAGGGGTAAAACGGTAATTTGACATTCCCCTTAGTGATACACATGAAGGGTAATATCGTAAAGTATTCTGTGGATCGTGTGAAAAATTGTTTTGTCACATCAAACATAAAATATGGGCATATGAACAGAGAGGGTGTCAGTATTGGTCCTTCAGTGGAATAGACCAATATTAAGAATTAAAAGATGGAAAAGGTTTGTGAACTTTGTGTCCGATCTTTATTCTAAAGTTTCGTTCATGTGGGTCCATGAGGTCTCAATGATAGACACTTGGAAGAGATTAAAAGAACTAGAATTATCGATTTACTCATTAAATATAAATTGTTATTTATATCGAGAAAGTTATTTTTCTTAAGTAACTTAATAAATAATTAGTTAATTATTGTTACGTTAATTCATTGAATCATGGAGTATTATTATAATGATAGTAATACATTTGAGATATTCAAATGAATAAAGAAGGAAATAAATAATTTCTCGTTTCGTACTTATATGGAAGTATGAAATTATTTTAATGAAATGTCATGGAATAAAAATGAGAGTTCTAAATTAATTGAATTTAGAAATAAATCAAAATAATTTGGGAATAAATAAATTGAGTATGACCGAGTGAGAGGAGAGTGTATGGCCGAGAATTACAAGTCACCGGGCCTTGAGTATGACTCAACTTAATCCCAAAATTAAACTGTTTATAAATAGGCTTAAGAAACCCCTAAAGACCAACCCTAACCCTAATTTGTTCGGGCAAGTGACTCTCTCCCTCTCCCTTGTCTCTCTCAGCTGAAATCCCTAGAAAGGAACAAAAGAGAAAAAACGTTTTTCCCTTCTTTGTCATTCCCGAAAGTTCTTGAGAGCCCACTCTCTTGATCTCATAAAAAAATCCTTGTGTATTATCATTGATTTTTACTTGTGGTGTTTGGTGTATTATTTCAATTCTAAAATTTCTTTTAGAATTGTTTTAAAAGTCATTTTGTAGCTTCCTGCCGGCCGGATTCCATTCCTACATCCAGTCCGGCGATCCGCAGTCCAGCAACCCTGTCCGGCGAAGATGTCCTGTCCGGCGAAGGAGACCTGCCCGGCGAAGGTGTCCTGCCCGGCGAAGGTGTGCCCGACGATGGTGTCCTGTCATGCGTAGACGTCCAGTCCGGCGAGGTCCCTCTCCGGCGATTCTATCCCGGCAGTCCTAGGCTCAAAGTTTCCAGTCCGGCGAAGGTCCCTGTCTGTAATCCATGTCTGGCGAGATCTACCCAGTCCGGCTATGTGCTCCAGTCCAGCGAACAGGTGCACAGGCTTCCTGTCTGCTGTCCGGCGAGGCTTCCCAGTCCGACGAGGGTCCTGTCCAACCAGTCTGTGTCCGGTGAGTCTCCTGTCTCGCGCCCCTTGTCTTCCCAATCCGGCGAAGAAGTGCGTAGGGCAATCCGACGAGCCTCCTTTCCAGCGTGGAATTGGTGTGGCCTTCCGACGATAGCGGGCAACGTCGGCATAATTGATTATCCTAATTGTAAGTATTTTCTCAACGATTTGGATTGCTAATAATATATAAAATGTTTATATAGGTTGTTAGTATTTTAATTGTTGAGTGTGTGTTTTAATAAATCGTTTATTAAACATGTAATTAAATTTTAATGCATTAGGTTGTTAAATATATTAAAATTGTTTTAATATATGTAGATCTAATTATATTTTTCCGCCACATAGGATGTGTAATATAATAAAACTATTTAATTTGGTAAATAAATTCCAACAAGGTCAGTACCTGAATATGTAAGCATCAAGTTCTTAGTCCTTCGAAGATACTTAAGAACATGCTTAACAACAACCCATTGCTCGGGTCTAGGATTGTATTGGAAACGTCTAACTACGCCAACGGCGAAACACATATCTGGTCTACTGCACAGTGTAGCAAACATGAGACTTCTTACGGCTGAAGCTTAGGGAATCTTTCTCATGTCATCAATCTCTTGTGCTCTCTGGGGAGACTGGTCCTTAGAGAGTGAGACTCCATATCTAAAGGGGTTTTGGCCCTTCTTAGAGTCTTGCATAACGAAGCGATCCATCACCTTATCTATATAAGATGCTTAGGAGAGCGACAGGGTCCGGTTCTTTCGATCTCGAAAGATTTGAATCCCTAGAATGTACGCAACTTCCCCTAGATCCTTCATATCAAACTTTTTAGGTGTCCAGATTTTAATTTCAGATAATTTACCCACGTCATTACCAATGAGTAATGTATCATCGACATATAAAATCAGAAACACAACCTTGCCCTTTTGTATTAACTTATAAACACGAGTTTCATCTATTGACTGTTCAAAGCCGAAGCTTTTTATAGTTTTATCGAATCTAATATTTCATGATCTAGATGCTTGTTTTAATCCATAAATATGGATTTAAGCAACTCACAAATTGTTCTATTGACCACTTTCCACGAAACCGACTGGTTAAGCCATGAAAATGCGCTCGTAAAGATTACCATTCAGAAAAGTAGTCTTGACATTCATTTGCCAGATCTCATAATCGAGAGCGTCATCTATGGATAGAAGTATACAGATGAATTTAATAAGCATTGTGACAAGCGAGAATGTAATATGGGTTCTCGGTTGGATCATCTGCTTGATTTGGTCAGACGGCGACCATGGCTTCACGAGTTCCCGATCCTGCAGTTGACTCTGTTGCTTCCATGTTGGAAACTTTGATGCAGTTTCAAAAGAATCAGGTGATGTGTCTGGTTTCTATGAGTTGTAGTGTGCAATCGGAATTGCTCTGATACCATAAAACATTTCAAAATCCTAAATCAAGGGACTGAGAAGATGAACAATGAGTTGCTTGTATAACAAAAAACGAGATTGGAAATATCAGAGAGAATCTTGAATAAATTTCTGGTGATATGTATTGAATATATTGTTGTATCTACATAAAAAATAAAGACAACTATTTATATACATAATCCTAACTGAAAATGAAATGAGGATATAATTCTGACTTGTGACTTAAGTAACTTATAATAAACAATAAACAACTCTTAACTGACTTATAATCTGTATACAAGTCCACATCTCTTTATTTTAGCTCTAAAATTTTAAAGATGTAATAATTTACAAAAGATCTCTTTATATAACACAATATATTGTCATTCAATAACTATAATACTAACATTTAATTTATATTCCCAGTGAGTTTTCTCCTCAATTTATTACATAATAACCATAGTAAAATATACTTTATTTACCTAAGTGATCATAGAACATATACTTTTTATAATTTCGGTATATTATTTACATAATCATGGTTTAAGTTTTATTGCTAATTATATGTAATCTATTTGGATTTCAGTACTTTGAAAGTCACTTTTGTTACTTTTTGTTGTAAGAAGAAAAACGGGTGAATATCGAAAACATGGTGACTTATTTTCAACTCTTTTTTCTGGGTATGGAAATATCGCTTTCCATGGGGATTGTAATTTGATTTCTTTGACGAATTTTAAATATATTTAAGCTGGTCACGCAATCCACCAGTTAAGAAGTACAACCAAAAAAATAATGTCATATTTCATTTTTTCTACCTCATCATAAATTTACATCATCCTCACCATATTTCTATTCCAGAGTAGTAGGTCAAGACTCAAGCCTATTCCTCCTGAATACAAAAAAATACAAAAAAAAAAACACTCTGAACCTATGATTTAATCCACAAATGAAGTCCTAACCACTTGGATTCTTTAATTTTAATATCATTTAGTGCTATTATTGTTTTCAATGCTAAAAACGTTTCTAGTTGTAGTATATATCATGTGTAACGCTTCAATACAAAAAAAGTAGCAAAGATACAAAATATAACACTGCAATAATTAAAATAAAATAAAATCAGTTGACGACACATTATTCTTTATTTCTTAGTTCTTTCCTCTCAATTTTGATCCCATTGCAATTCGTAAGAATAAAACAATTTAGGGAAACAAATGGAAGGGTTTAATTGGGAAATAGGACCACTTATTTTCCTTCAACGGATACGGACTTGATGGCCAATGTGATAGTGAAAATTAATGGTGGGATAATATTGGAAATTTTTTGGATTAAAGTCTAAAGACGGAAATCGAAAATTTCTATAAATGGAAAGACTCGACCACACTAATTTCATGGATGAGCCCCTATGAGATTATAGGAGTTCATTTTTATTGGCAAATAATATATTATTGGACCTCACTCGGGTTAATTAGCCTATGTTAACATCACCGTAGAATCACAACTTGCTTTGACAAATATACATATTGTGTTGAGCGTTTCTTTAATGATTATATCGGTTTTCTAATAGACGTATTGATCTTTCGGTTTGGCTACTTGATGTCGAGTTAGAACATATTCCATGATGATACTCATAACTTCAATGTTCTTTTCGTAATACTTAGTGAGACTTGATTATCAAATAATATCTAAATGAGACTATTGAAAAGTATCACGTAATATGTTGATGAGATTGTTGAACTTGATTTTAAGCCATATAAATTCACTTCACACAATCTGAGATAGATCGTAGTTCGGTTTCTGTACTACTTAGAGTTATTACTGATTATTTTTCACTTCGCCAATTTATAATATTACCTCAAATGTAGATACACACCGATCTAATCTGTGTTTATGAATATTTTTAAGTATCGTTCCCGATACTTGTTGAACCAAAGACCAATACATGTGAAAAATCTGAGATATTGAAGAATTCTCATTACCACTTCCATGTGGAACTCATATGGGTTGTTAATGGACCGATTAATCTTACTGAGAAACTTATTTGAGGTTGGCTTTAAGCGAATTGTTGATGTTGTCTTTTGTCTACAACAACTAAAGTGTACCGAGTTGAGAGCTTGATGTTTGAATCCATACGAGTTTTAGTCAAACATGCATGTTTCTATTACATCATCAAACGTGTTTATTTTCTTTTAGAGGCGATGATGACCAAACTTTTTTCATGCCGATGAAATATTTTAGGTTTTAAATGTCATTATTTCAAACTCCAAGATAGAATCATCGAGATCATCTCTGGGGACGATAATGTCATCAACAGACACACTCAAAATGATGAGGTGAGGACTTTTAGAACAAGATATGATCCACGTAACTTTGCAAGTACTTTTAATCATTGATATTGTGATAAACAGTATGAAACCACGCTTGCGATGACTACTGCTTGAGCCATATAAAGATTTCATGAGCTTACAAGCTTTGTTGGGAAGTTTATTGTGAAGCCATATAAAGGAATTTCCATATACATTATTCTTTAAGCTCACCATTGACCATTGAAAAATGCACTTTTTCACATCGAGCTGAGATAAGGGTCACTACTAATGACGCCTAAAGCCTTGAATCGGAGACTCGAAAAAACATCCAAAACCAATTTTAAATGGGATAACGACGAATATAATCATTTCAAACTTAAGAATTGCTAAATAGTCATACACCAAAATAAACCGCTAATGATGACGACATTAGCCTGAATAAAAAAAAAATAATTAGATAAAAGTTAATTCCAAGAAAAAATAAAAGAATTTCAATCGATTATAAATACCCACTACCCACGAAAAAATGCGAATAAACGGATTCTAATTTTGAAACAGCGTCACTAAAAAGTTAACATAACCGCAACTTATATTGCACGAGAAAAAAAATTAAAAAAAAAACGATTTTGTCATTAACCACCTCAAAAAAAATTAATGAATTATTAATTAAAACTGAAAGGGCACTATTGGAAGTTTAAAAAAAGTCACGTCACACTTTAAGGCTATATACTTAAAGATGAATAAATTATGACTAAATTGTAATAACATTGTTTTTTAGTGCTATTTAGTCCAATTTTTTATTTTAAATCCGTGGATCAAGTACCTAAATAGTTCATTTTTTTTAATAAAAGAATCAATTTTAAAAATAAAATTTGAATTTTTTAATGAAAAAGTGGCATAAGTTTTTCACAGAAATAACGACGTAGCCATAAAATCATCAATGAATTACATCAAATGAATATGCGTCCTCTATGCAGTAATATATAATCACCAAGACAATTTTTTTACTGACATTTAAATCCTACAAAGTTCTCAATGGCACGATGACTTTTGGACGGCATTTCAATCCTATACTGAATTAACTTTTTATTTATTTATTTGCGGACGTATTCAAACTCATCCTTATATCCTTTAGGCTGTGAGTGTCTCCTTGGTCCTCTATTTGAATCAAAGCATCAAATTACAAAGGCCATTTCGTCTGTAGAGTAAATGTGGGCCTATTTTCTTTGTAAAATTAGTGAAATGTTTTAAATAATAAATACAATGGAGTTGAGAATCTGACAAGTTATTTATTGAGTAGAGAAGTGACAAAATACTTGTGGATTGTGATAATGGTAAAAGAAGAAAACTAAAAGGTCCTACAAGCTGTGGAGACCTTTGAGCCTAATTGGGTACTTTTCTTTTGCAGAGAAGATGACCAAAATTGAATTTCCACAATAATTACCAGACTTCAATTTTCAAGTAATCAATGTTGGTTGGCTATGGCTTTCAAAATTTATGACTACGACTCCTTATTGATTCAATTTTAAATATAAAACCATTGTGGAATAAGTTGAGGGAAATGTGAGAGGAAGAAGTATCAGAATCTTGTAGAGTAATTTCAAAATCAATCATTTTGTTTGAAAAATTAAATCATAATTTAGCCATAATCAGAAGGCCACATAATTTATATAAACTTGGCATAATAAACTTAAAAATCACTACATTTATTTTTCGGATAAACTAATAAAATTATTTCATTTATAATTATTATTATTAATCCATTACACCTATTTTTATTTATTTCTATACACTTGAATATTACTTCGTTCTATTATTATTTATAATTCTGATTAATATTGCTATGTGAGGTTGTATACTTTCCTCTCTTTGAGCATTTTGTTTAGCGTGTTCATGTTCGTCTAGCCTCAATTTATGCAACCAAAAAAAAACAAATGCAAACAATAATAACAAGTACTATATATTTATAAAAGGGTAATTGTATAGTATAGCCCTATATAGCTTTCCTAATTTCAATTTGTCCAACGTTGTGTAAAACTTTGGTAAAATTTCAGTAAATCATTTCGACCAAAATTTTATTCCCAAAAAGCCCAAAATCCTTCTCCCGCCGAAACGAAAATTGATTAAAAAAATCCAATTTTTTTAGGTAAGTTAGATCCTTAAAATCCGGAAATCAATTAACCAATTAATTAAAATGTCCATATTATAGAGAGAGAAATTAAAATCATTCCGCCACAATATTTTTTGCATTTTCTCTCCAAAATCTCAAAAATGAAAATCATAAAAACGCAATTCGCCATTTTTGTTCATCGTAAAACTTCTGCAAACATTTTTGAAGTTCTCCAATGGCGTAAATTTTGGAGCGATTAATAGGTATATTTCTACCCCTCGTTTATTTGTTTTTTTTTGTTTTTGGATTTTTACTTTCAAATCGTGGTTTTCTTATTTTTTTATTCTGAGTTCGCGATTTGGACGTCCTCAAACCGGCCATATGGATCCATGATCGACGCCAGTAGGACTTGAGGTCGGATTGGAAGACTTCATATGCGACTTTTGAGGATATGAGAAGGAGAAACTGAGAAAGGTGTGGCCGAGATGTAAAGTTTTCATGGTGGAGAGGTTGTCGCGGTCCGTCGTGGTTTTGAAAAAAAAAAACTATTCTTCGTTCTTCTTCTATTTCTTCTTTTTTGTGTTTTGATTTTGATTTCTTTATCTAGTAAAATAAATCAAAATCGTGTTTTATTAATTAATAAGCAATTACGTTCTTCTTCTTCTTATTCTTCTTCTTCTTCTTCTTCTTCTTCTTTTTGTTTTAAATCAAAATCGTGTTTTTTATCAGTGTAAAAATCAATTTACGTTGTAAAACGCAACTCAATTTACGTTGGTACAATTCTATTTCAGTGTAAATTGGATATGAATTAACAAACATTATCAGTGTAAAATTCAATTTACACTGTAAATGGAAACTCAATTAACGAGAGAATAAAATTGTATGAACAATTCGGGAACAAATATTCAACAAATTAAAAATCATTTCCATATATATAAAATTATCACTAATTGATCGAAAATGATATGTTCGAATTTAAGATGGAAATAATAAGTAATTAATAAGTAATCTTAAATTAATTGGCTAATATTTAAAATAAAAGTCAACCCACTATTCTAAGAAACAGTATCCAAGCCATATAACCCGCCTACTTTCAATTTTCGGAAACTAGTTTGAATTTTCAAACGAAACTAAGGCTTAAATTTCAAAACTAATTTGAACAGTTCAGCGTAAATTGGATATCAATTTATCAAATATTATCAGTGTAAAATTCAATTTACACTGTAAATGTAAAGTCAATTAACGAGAGAATTAAATCGTATAAATAGTTCGGGACAAATATTCAACAGATTAAAAATAATTTCCAAATATATAAATTTATCACTAATTGATCGAAAATGATGCTGTTTGAATTTAAGATGAAAATAATATGTAATTAAAAAGTTATTTTGAATTAATAGGCTAATATTTAAAATAAAAGTCAACCCACTAATTTAGTAAACAATATCCAAACCATATAAACCACCTACTTTCAATTTTCGAAAACTAATTTAAATTTTTAAACGAAAGTAAGGTTTAAATTTTGAAACTAATTTGAACATTTCAGTGTAAATTGGATATCAATTAAATTACATTACCCGTGTAAAATTCAATTTACACTGTAAATGGATAGTCAATTAACGAGAGAATAAAAGCGTATGAATACATGGAAATTAAAATTCGAAATTTTCAAAAAACACTAATTTTCAAAACACGTAAATGGAAAGTCAAGTAACATAAAAAATAGTATGAATACATGGAAATATTATTCACCGTTTAAAACAAAACAGAAAAGCCCTATAATTACTATTAATTAATATAAACAAAATTTTGAAATTAATAAAGATAGGGATAATCGGATTTAATGAGTTGAAATTAAAAGTAAACCCAGTAATTTAAGGAAATAATTTTCACACTCAATAACCGAATTATCTAAACACGAAAAACAATTTTTAAATTTCAGAACGAAAATAAATGTTTAAAATTCAAAATAAGTATTCGAAAATAATTAAATTCGGTTAATTAAAAAATGGCTTTAAAGTAATACTATAGACATGTCATCAATAGGGGTATTTACGAAAATTTTACCAAAGTTTGGACTTTTCCAAAACACGTTTGTCAATCAAGACTAATTCGTCGAATTTTTGTTTATAAAATATAAAATATATTAGCTAGGTACCTATAAAAACTGTCATAATTATTATTTTAAAATATTATGGGTGGGTTTAAACACATGATCTACTATTTTTTTTTTAAAAACGACCTCATTAAAACTTCAACACCCCGTTCGGGTGCAATGAAGAGGAAAGAGTGCTTCTATACATCGAATTAAACTCAATAAGTAAATTGTCCAGCACAAAGAGCGGGATTTCTCTCACGGTACACATAACATAATAAGGAGAAGACAAATGTCATTCAGCGATACCATGTGCAATAGAATTAATATGTCTGCTAACCCAATTAAAATCACAGGAAACAAAAACATCATTCAAGGCAATAGCTTGCTCGAACTCTTGCGAATATCTTTAATTAAGATGTATTGGAATATAAACTTAAGGGTTCATGCGAATATCTTTAATTAAATTATTTTGATATTAGTCGGTATATCCATTGATAAACAATGTATCAGTGATATACAGTCAATTGTAATTTCCGTCAACAACTATACTACTACAATATTATTAGTAAAATATATAGGTATTAAAATTAAGAAGACATAGCCGATAATTAATGTATCAGTAAATTTTAAAGCCGTTACTATTGTAATTCGTAGTATGAGTAATACATGAAGCTGAAATTTAAATTTATATATAAATTTTAATTCGTAGTATCAGTAAATTTAAATTCGTAGTATGAGTACCAATTTTAAGTAGCAGTTACATCTTATAATAATTGTGTCTTAATTATATTTAAATTTGAAGGTAAATTTAATTCTACTGATATCATACACAAGTAAATTGAATCTGTGTTAAAACGATTTCTTTGTTATACTTTTTATGGGAAGGATTAAAATGACACTATTGGGAAATGTAATATTTCAAACTACACGCATCAATTAAATCGAATATTAGGAACGGTAATATCATTATGGATCACCACGAGTTTCTTTCTCTATGGCGTTGTCAATTGCCAATCTATACCACCTACATACACTTATTCATCTGAAACTTCCTATATTTATACACTTTCTCTCATTTATGGAAAATATATGTAAAAGATAGTTGAAGATTTCAGCCACGCTACAACCCACATAAAAAAGATATTCAAATAACACTATATTTAGTTTAATTTTCACACTAAATATAATATAAATTTTACATCAAATTTTGATTTGAAAAATTGCTCCAAATAATCTAATGAAACATTGTTCTTGTGTTTTAGCCATTTTTTTCTCAATAAATAGCAAAAAACGTAGTGACGTTGCATTTTTAGGAGGATTCGTTATTACAATTATGACCTTTCGTACATAACTGCTGCCTTAATTATTTTCTATTTCGGATAAAGAATTAATTGTTTGAAATTTTATTTCCGGATATTATGCGGTTATTTATTACAGTTTTCAGATAGATGTTTTCAAATTTTTTTATTTATTTCAGGGAAGTTTCATCACTGCTTAAATGTCTTTCCGGTTTATTTGCTTTTAAAGATCATTTATTATTTAATCGTTGTAATATTTTTTTATTGACTACTTGTGTCGGTTTTTTATTTTTGAATCTACAATGTTAACTATTTAACGTCATTCTTTTAAAAAATTTGCGGGAGCATAATTAATTCAAAATATATGTTCTTATTCATCAATTTTTTTTCTGTAATTTCTTTGATCTGGTATGCGCGATAATATTGGTTTATTTACAAATTAAACTTTAATCTAGTTGGCTTTTTCTAATGTACACTTTGTCTTTCATAGATCTCTTCTGTTATCTTCATGGCCCATTACCCTCCTCAACAATCTTTTTCCGATAATATTTAATAGTTTCATTTTTATCATGTATAATTATTGCCAGTATCTTATTTTGTTTAAATATAACAGGTTCTACTTCGGCAATTAATTCTTCATGTTTCTCTTATATTAATTACGATAGTAATGAATTCGTTTAAATAGGAGATCAACATGTCAACAACTTCCCCCTTTCCATGGAGTTTAGTGCTAAAATGATATTTGTTAGTAAGAAGATATATGCGTGCCATATATAGGTTGTTAACCTGTGAAGATGGGAGAACAATATCTTAAATAAAGTGATCGGTATACCGAGTAGATAAACCAAAAAATATGAACGAGACTTTCTCTTATAACGAATATGTTCAGTACAAGAGAGCAAAATGATGAGGGTTACAAAGGAATAGATCGATAATAACTAATAATTCTCTGTATGTTTATTCGGTCGTCCTGTTCTAGTGCCTTCGTCTTCCTTTTATAGCCTACGCCTCCAACCGCCTAGCGGTTATCCTGAATAGTGGGTGGTTTTTGTGTGGGTCGTGGGGTGATCAATTCCACGTCCGCGCTGATTGGATGTATATTGTCAGTGTTTTTGGTGCTTGGTTGGTTTGGCAATCCGAGCGTTCTTAGTTACACGTGGTATTTTTTTTTTACTAGTCTTTGACCTATCATCTTGTCCCTTCTTCGGGATGTTTGATGGATAGGGTCCGTTCTTGACTTATGAACGTGAGGTTGCTTAACTTAGTTCGCCTGTGACTTCATTGTCTTTGGACCTTTCTTCCTAGGATGGTGAGGTTCCTCGGTGTCCCTGTTGGCATTTATGCCCACGAAGGAGATTTTTGATATTAAATACTTTTGTATTCGTTTTACTTTGAAATTAAATAAAGATTGAATATCCATTCTTATTTAAGATTGTGTTTACGCATTTATGTCTACGCTCTGAAACTGTCATCAACGAAAGAAGTGTTAATTACAGACTTGACAAGATACCTTCTTATGACTAGTTTAAATAATAGTTCGCAATCTAAAGATTGATTGGGCAATCGATTCCTAGTAATGATTGTTAGAATGAATTAAACGATATCTTATCTTGTGATATGGAGAGTTGTGACTATGTAATTCATTCTTGATATCTTAATGAAGATATTGAACAAGACCTGTGAAGTTTTGAAGTTCGAGATAAAACCGTTTAATCACTCGAAACCTCAAACTCACATATGAGGGATATTTTAGTAATTACCTAAATCCTGAAGTAAGTACATGTCTTCTTGTAACACTTTATGACATTTGATTTGTCAATGGACAATGGCTAAATGAAGTTTCATTGACCCGACAGTTGGTGTTATAATACTGTTTCGTTGAAACATGTGATTCATAGATATGGAATTTGTGTTGAAACAATGCTAAGGCATTAGTATCACACCATGCTCTGTTATGAGAGTGTGAGCGAATAAACCAGGCGTGGTATTCACCGAATAAAGAATTTTTTGAAATAAAACATGTGACATGTTGAGACATTTCACTTTATGTTTTTCTCGTTCACAAATAACAGAGGACTTGGTGAAATAATAGCTCAGGGGTAAAACAGTAATTTTACATTTCTCTGAGTTAGTGATACACACAAAGGGTAATATCGTAAAATACACCGTGGACCGTGTGAGGAATATTTTTGTCACATCAAACGGAAATGTAAACGCATATGAACTTAGAGATGTTCAATATTGGTCCTTTAGTGGAATCGACTAATATTAAGAATTAAAAGCCGGAAAAAGTTTGTGAACTTTTGTGTCAGAGCTTTATTCTAAAGCTTCGTTCATGTGGGTCCATAAGGTCTCAATGATAGACTCTCGGACGAGATTTTGGTGAACAAGAAATGATTGATTTTCTCATTCAACGTAAATTGTGATTTACGCTAAGAAAACTATTTTCTGAGTAATTAAATAAATAACTGGTTGTTTATTATTACATTTATTTCACGAATCATATTATGTTATTATATTGATAATAATATAATTTGATGATTCAAATAAATAAAAGATGAAAATAAATATTTTCTCGTTTCGTACTACATTGATTAGTATGAAAATAATTAATGACTTGTCATTAAATAAATGAGATGTTCTAAATTAATTAAATATTATTTTAGAAATAAATCAAATAAATTTGGGAGATAATTAGGACAATATGGCCAGCCATAATAAGTGTTTTATGGGCTGGAAAAATTGTTTAAACTCATTAAAAGGAGTTTTGGGCTTAAATTTAACTAATGGGTCTTAACTTGATTTTGACCTAACTTAAGCCCATTCTCTCTGATATAAAAGGAGGCTCTCTCTTTGGTAACCCTAGCCTAATTTCGACCAACACTCAGCCAAACCTCTTCCCCCTTGTGTTTGAGAGGTTTTGGCCGAAATTAAGAGAGAAAGAGAGAGGAAAACTGTTTCCCGGCAGCCCTTCATTTTCTTTGAGTTTCCCCTTCTTCCCTTGTTCCCACGAAAGAGTCCACCCTCTTTGTCTCCTAAAAATCCCTTGAGTATTATCGTTGACTCAACTTGTGGTTGTTTGAGTGATTTTTCTCTCCCCAGGGCCGGCTACTTTTGGAGGAACGAAGGCACGACGAATTTGAGGATCTCCTTGACGCGCGTGGTGTAGAGGATCGGCCGATCACTTGGACGTACACCGAGACTTGCTCTCGCAGATCCAAACCCTATGTAAGTGTCTCTTAAATGAATTGGATCTGAATGATATAGTATTGTAGAATGATTATATTTATTTAGATTGTTCGTTTGCATGCTTAAATAAATTTATTGACATGTACATACATTTGTTGACATGCTAGTTTAGATTTAATGACATGGTTATCAATATCTTAGAAAACGTTTTTAATATGTTAAATTGAATTATGAATTTCTGCTATATATAGATATGTTTCATAATTAATTAGGTTAATTGTTAACTAAATTCCAACAGTCCCGAGGAACATACCAGGGGTTGCTAAATTCTCAGGTAACATAGGTCATTAGAAATAATTTCAAATTTGCTACAATTAGATCAAGCCAAACAAAATACTCATTTGAATGTTCATGGTATTTCAATAGGGTGTGAAAGGCAACTCGACCATTTGGGCTATTAACTCTATTAATAACAATCATACTGGTTTTGGTCAATTATCCTCTGCAAAACATCGACAATATTCTTCAAAATTGATTAGTAGATTTATCTAATCGAAATTTTTGGGTGCTAGTTTTGCAAAGTTCAAACCTAAAACTGTTATGGAGATAATGCGAAATCGATTTAAGGTTGAAGTTACTTCAAGACATGGAAAAGCCGAAATCAGGTTTTGACTGAGATTCATGGAAATTTTAAGGATTCGTATTCTCATCTTGCAGTTGTTGCAAAGCTTCATGGCAGTTCCAAGTATATGATGTTTATTTTGGTTTAGTTTTTTTTATTAACATATACGATATCATATGTTTTTACTACTTATTTTGATTAATTTTTTATTATTTTTTTATTTATGTATAGCATTTACGATTTTCTATTATTACAAGGTCATGTACTGCTCTTTAAATTGATAAAGTTGGCAAATTCAAATATTTTTTATGGCCCTTGGTGCTTTGATTAATAGATGGAAATATTTTCGCCCGGTAATTTTGGTTGATGGTACTTTTTTTAAAGGCAAGTATGATGGTACTTTACTTCTTGCAACGACTCAAGACGGTAATAGTGGATTATTTCCTATTGCAATGGCTATAGTTGATTCAAAGAATGACAACTCTTGAAATTGGTTTTAACTCAAGTTAAGCATATGGTGTGAGAGATGAAATTGTTATTATTTCGGATAAAAATAGCTTATCCATATGCGATTATCCTTAGAGTAGGTATGCTATATGTACGGTCCAATGTTAAAGTTAAATTTGAGAAGTCATAGATTTTGCCTCTTTTTTACAATTGTGCTAAGGCTTATAATGAAAACGGTTTTAGATGCGGACTCACCACTTTGGGCTAGGTGCTGATTCCCTGGTGGGAGGTTCAATATAATGACGACCAACATTTTCAAATCTATTAATGCTGTGTTAAGTGAAGCATGTGGATATCCTGTTGCAGCTTTGGTTTTACGTTTTCGTTGTCGCCTGGTTTAATGTTAAATGATCAACAATTCCTTCCATGGTTTCTTGTCTTACTTGTAAGACTTTTAAACTTTATTTAAAATTTGAAGACGGTGCTAGAACACTGAATGTGGGTTTTTTTTAGGATTATTTAATTTTTTACATACTGGTTGTTTTTATTTATGTTTGTCTTTATATTTGTTTATTAACCATTTATTTAAGTCAATATTTATATTCGTTATTTTTCAGGTTTTGTATTTAAGTCTTTACAGATTTATTATACTATTAGCTATATCTACCAATTGATATTGTTACGTTTGTATGTGTACAAATTTTTCCAGTTAATGGTCAGCAATTTGAAGTGTATGATTGATTGATTCATAATGTTGTTGATGTTAGTTCCTACATTTGCTCCTGTGAGGTTTGACAATTCGATTTATTTCCTTGCGTTCATGCATTTGTGGCATTGTGGATGTTGAATTTAAAGCCAATAGACTTTGTGTCCTCTTATTAAAAGTTGACGAATTTTGAAGCTACCTATTCTATAGATGTTGTGCCAATAGAATATGATTTTGAATTAATTTTGCCTCGAGGGTCAACAATTATCAACCCTCCAATTCAGAAAATTAAAGAGAGAAGACCGAAATTAAAGAGTTATCGAGCTACTAGTGAATCTGCACATCCTTATTATCAACGGTGTGGTCAATGTGAAGAATTTGGTCATAACAAAAGTACATGCAAGAAGTTGATGATTTGAAAAACTTTTCCGTGATTTTTGTATATGTATTTTCAATATATTCTCTTTTATATGTTCATATATTTGTATTTTCAATTTTATTTCGTCTATATGTAATCTTTATTTTGGATAATTCATCTATTAATGAGTTTTAAATATAATTGGTGTTTGTTTTTCATAGTTCGTTTATGTTGACAACGTGTTATATTCATTTGATCATGAACCTTATGATTTTTCATTTTTATCTTTACCATTACAGTATAGTAATGCTAATATGCAAACTATTTTATTCATATCGTGGACAGTACACAAAATTTGGACCCTGTAATGATCAATATCTCAAAATAAGTATTTTGTAAATTGACGTTAATTAATATCCAACTCTAATATTAATATATACTACCAACTGGACCTTATTTCTATTACATTATTGGTTATTTGTATAATTTCAAAATTTGTATTGTGATTATTATGTTTATATTCAGTTGGTCAGTACATTATGTACTATCAAATCTTATTAGCTTTACATATAGGTTAAGTAATGCTTATATGCAAACTTCTTCATACTAGAACAGTACAAAAAGTTGACCTTGTAACGATAACATTCTAATTCATATGTTCTTGTAAATAAACTTAAATAAATGCCACGATTCTAATATAAATAGATACTACCAACCGGATAATAACTAAACTTGAAATTGTCAAGATTACAAACCATTTATATATAGTATTAACAAAAATAAACCACAATACCACTATAAAAAGATTTAGCAAACAGAAAGTATTATTGTTTTACACCAAAATAAATACCACAACACTATCAATCCAGAACGTATTATGTCATTCTTCATCACTTATGCCTAGAGTAAAATCAGGCTGGATGCTCTTCCCGATTTTTGGTCGGCAAGTTTTCTTTTCCCGTGTGTATGGTGGTTTTGTTGCAGCCACTGGTTTTGTTGCAAGACACATTCATTAAATGCGTATTTGTATTAAAAGACATATATTATTCTTACAGCATCTGGTTATGTGGAAATCGTTCGTGCTCTGCTTCATCCATGTTTATCTGCTTCATATTGAGATGAAATGTTACTATTTATTTTTATTTATTTTATGTAACTAATAGTTCTTTATCTCTTGTCTATATTCTGAAAGAGATTATTGAACTTGGAATGTGTTTTTGCCATCCTCCTCTTTTACTATATTATAAATATTATGTTAGGAATCTATTATACAGAAGTATTATAATTGTTGTTACCTGTGTTGATTTGAATTGCAGCAACTCCAATTTATGTTCTTCTAAAACGTGTTCCAGGTCTTTGACTATGTTATTTAAGGCATCAATTACAGTCTATTTCATTCCATATAATGTTGCATCTTCTTTGGCTGCTTTGTTGTCCTCGTATTTCTTGCTCATGTGTTCATCCTTTGAATATCTTGTTTATTTGATTACGTAGGCCTGGTGACTCACTGCTTGAAGATTCGGATATATTCTTTTTTTTGGATGAGGGTTGTTGAATTGGGGTTCTATCATTATCCTCACGAACATGCATTCTTACTTCAATTTCTTCAGGTGTTGTAATCACTTATGTGACACTTATCTGCACAATATAGTCAATTAGTAACTGATAATATATACAGCATGTTAAAATTTTCTTTATTTTAATACCTTTTCATTGCTAAATATCTTCTCCAATAATTCACAGTAGCCTAGGTCCTTTTTGTATGACCATTTGATGATTCTAGGAATGCTATACCCTAGAATTCTAGTTGTGAAGTCTTGTTCGTTGAAGTCAGGAATACTTTCATATACCCACGCTATTAAAGCATATATAAATCCACGCACATCGGTACCTGAAACATTTGTTTTTTATCTTCTCTGTTTTGCAAAAAAAATCACAAAGTTCGTTGAACCTGACGCGCCCCATGGATAACTGTTGAACTCATCTCTTTTTGACGCCAGGTTGATTGTCTCCTCGTCTATTAGCACATTGGTTGTTTGGAAAAAATAAGATATTCTAGAACAGTAAAATTAATTAGTGATACCAGCTCTTCATCAGTTGCTTGGAATCTTGATTAAGTACCACCATTAGATTCTTCTGATTCTGACTCTTGCGATCTGGAACACTGATTTAGTAAATTTTCTTCTGGTATTACTTGTTCTATAGGTGTGGGTAGAGTATCACAGATCAATCCTAGAAAATAAACTGAAATAAATTGTTATTAATATCTCTATATCTTTCCTCCAATTTTGAACAATAGTTCATTAGATTTTTCCTTGTTTACTTGATGCAGTTGTAATAAGTGCACAAGACTTTTTTGGGAAAGTACTGTTGGAATAGGTCTAGGGTTAAGAAAAATTTATCATTAACAAGTTAATGGCGGAATATAAATATTTCTTTACTAGTAAAACAATTTTATTAACCTAGAAAAAGTACATGAACATCACATTATTTAAAAACATTATTTAATTACTTGTTACTAACCTTTCTTTTAGCTTGATTTTTGAGAAGTCTTAGGAAAGTTAGATCGTCTCGTCTTGCTTGTAACCTTCACACCTAATTGTGAACTCGAGAAACCTAATGTTTCTATTACAAGAGTCTATAGAGTATTTGAAGGATTTGTGTGTGGGCACAATTAAACACAATAACTCAAGAACAAGTCTATGAGCTAAATATCGAATTCAAGCCTAAGTATAATGAGGACTTAGGTGCCAAAATAAAAGAGATATACTTTAGAGAGAGAGATAGAGGAGACAATGATCGGCCACTATGAGATAACAAGAGGAAGAATACTTATTTTGACATCTCTATGTGAGACTCTATTTATAGGAGAAGAAAATACAAGAAATGGTAATTACCATTTTCTATTGTACATTCATA
Organism: Urtica urens; assembly: GCA_958296335.1. Taxonomy (NCBI): domain Eukaryota; kingdom Viridiplantae; phylum Streptophyta; class Magnoliopsida; order Rosales; family Urticaceae; genus Urtica; species Urtica urens. Next base: position 1,540,751 of record OY282522.1, read on the forward strand.
ACATAATATTTGATTTCCTCTCCTCTTTCTCTAATATATGGCCGGCCATCCCTTATGAATTAGTGAGGGAAATTTATTTCCTCACTTAACATATTTGTTTCCTTCTAAAGAAAATTGATTTCCTCTTTTATACTTAGGTCTAGTTTAACATTTGAACTTATTTTAACTTAACTTCTAGTTTAACAATCCTACTCTATTAAGATGTAATAGTGATCTTATGGATCCAAATGATCAAATCTTGAGCTACTATACTTGGACTCAAAAGTTCACAAACTTTTTTCGAATATTAGCTTAATGTCAACTGACTCCACTAAATAGTTGACACTGAAAATCTCTCGGTTCAAGTGAATTTATTTTCTACTCAAATTCAACTTAATTATATTGAGTGGATCCAATGAATGTTATCTATGATTACCCTTCATGAATATCATCAATTAGATGAGACCTATAAAATTACCAATTTACTCTTCTAGTTGTTATTTCTTCAACTCCTTTGTTACTTGTGAATAAGTTAGAAACAATGTATTGACGAGGAGCTAACAAGTCATATTGTTGCATCCAAATAAATTCGTTACTTAATTTTGGACACCGCGCGCAGTTCATTTATTGACAATACAAGTAATAAAACATGAGGTGATATACATTGCATTTCAGTAATCGTGTACATGAATTTCATATCTATGAGAACTTCACAAAGTATACTCATATCAATTTCATAATCCAATACATCACCAACAGAGCGCATCTAATTTACAACCTTTGATCTGGAGTGTAGGTTTCTCAAATGAATATATTGAAGTTATAAAATGACATGTCTCATTCCAGGATCAAGGTACGCATGATGCAATTCATACATAGTGACCTCGAGACAGAAGAGGTTAAATGGTTTGTTCTTACATTGTATCTAAAGGTGCACTGGTCAATTCAGTATTTTCGGAAGATATGAATCGCACCATGCTTACCTAAATCCTGAAATGAGACATGTCATTTCATAGCATTAATATTCTCATTTGAGAAAGTCAAGTTCTAGATCCATTATGTGATCTAGACTAGGCCAATTGGTGAGACATTAAATTATGAAGATGTCATGAACCAACTTTGTGACGTTCTTATAGATATGAAATTCATGTACAAGATTGCTAAGATGCAATATATATTACCTCATGTTTTATTACTTGGATTGTGAATAAATGAACTGCGCAGTATCCAAAATTAAGTAGCGACTTTATTTGGATGAAACAACGTAACTTGTTAGCTCCTCGTCAATACATTTTTTTAAACTTATTCACAAGTAACAAAAGAGTTGGAAATAACAACTAGAAGGGTAAAATGGTAATTTTATAAATCCCAACTAGTTGATAATATTCATGAAGGATAAACATAGATAACATTCAATGAATACGCTCAATATAATTAAGTTGAATTTGAGTTGAAAATAAATTCATTTGAACCGAGAGATTTTCAGTGTCAACTCTTTAATGGAGTCAGTTGACATTAAGCTAATACTCAGAAAAGGTTTGTGAACTTTTTAGTCCGAGTATAGAAGCTCAATCTTTGTTCATTTGGATCCATAAGTTCACTACTACAGGTTCATTAGAGTAGGATTGTTAAACTGAAAGCTATGTCAAAATAAGTTCAAATGTTGAACTAGACTTTTTCTCGGAAAATGTCTAAAGGGTATTTTTGTCCACATGGACATAAAATGATGTGATTGTCAAAATAAAATTTTAAATATTTTCATATGATGAAAATATAAATTACTTTCTAAAGACGAAAAGTCGTTAAGGCCTTATGAAATTAATTTCATTATTCGTGCAATTATAATTCTACAATTGGTATTTTAAGAATTGTCTTAAAAGAAATATGGAAGCATACAGATGCTCCCCCCTAGGTAAAATTTTGGCCAACAAGCATCAAGATGAGAGTTTTATTTCCCTTTAATTATAAAGATAATTACCCAAAAGGAAAAGAAAAATGGATTTCCTTGAGAAGGAAATAAATAAGCTAAGTGATGAAACAAATTTCCCCTTACTTGTTGTGTACATGGCCGGCCATATTAGAAGAGAAAGGGGAAGAAAAAAATCAAATATTGTGTCATGAATACATTATTCTTTCATGAATGAATAATTGACCTTTATAGATTTTTCCTTCTCCTATAAATAGAGCCTCACATAGAGATGTGAAAACTAAATTTTTTGCTCTCTCTCTCTCTCTCTCTCTCTCTCTCTCTCTCTCTCTCTCTCTCTACTCCATTTGGCTGAAACCCCTCTGTCTCTCTTAAAATACTTCTTTTATTTTGGCACCTAAGTCCTCATTAGACTTAGGCTTAATTAGCTCTTTAGCTTATAGACTTGTTCTTGAACTATTGTGTTTAATTGTGCCCACACACATATCCTTCTAAACCTCTATAGACTCTTGTAATAGAAACGTTAGGTTTCTCAAGTTCAAGACTAGAAGTGAAGGAATCGAGCTAGAAGAGAAGATCCACCTTTCCCAAGACGCTTCAAGTTTTAAGACACAAGAAAGGTTAGTATTCAAGTAGATTAAATAATGTTTTTAATTTATAACATGTATATGCACTTTATCTAAGTTAGTAAAAATTGTTTTACTAGTAATTTTTATTTTATACTCCGTCATTAATATGATTATTGATAAATTTTTCTTAACCCTAGACCTATTTCAACAAATGGTATCAGAGTTATGGTCAAAGTTAAGCATGTGTATGTTATTTAAAATCATTTTAAGAAAATTATTTTCTAAATTTTCTTGAATAATGGTTTTTCATAGACTAGATCTTACAAAATTTTAATTTTTTGGTACCACCTATAAAACTAATTTTGTGTTGATTTTCCACTTCTTAAATATTATACATAAATACATTAAAATCAGTTTTTAATTATTTTATGTTTAGCATACTCAAAATCAATTTTTTAACAAATTTGAAAATTTGTGTACATAGTTGAAACTAGCTTATTGCACTTCTAGTTTAAATTTGTTATTGAATGTTTTATATTATGTTGTTTATTTTATATATTTAATTATTAATATGTTAATATAACATACAATTGAAGTCAAAACATAGAATTAAAATGTTTCAATAAACCTCTTTCTTTTTACACCTAGATCCGACATACCTTTTAATTGTTTTCCACATTCTTGACAAATTGTTATGGCTCAGTAAAACGGGGATAACTCTTTGCTCGGACCTTGAAAATTAGTGGTTCTTGAACTAAATTAAAGGTATGGAAGTTAGCTATCCAATGCAATTAGTTTCAGCTCAATCGGATACCCGATATGTCATTTAATACATTTTAAGTCCGAGGTATACGGCAGTCCACGAGTCCTGAATTTTTATTCCGGATTTTGCGATTCCAAGCTGCCTACCCTCTTCTTAATGCAATCGTGGTTTTTCGAAGTTCTCGCGCTGAACCACCATGAAGACGCCTTGAAGGAAGATATCATGAAGATGAAGATATTAGGTTTAGGAGATTTTTAATCTAAAAAACTTTCAAGTGCAAAAGTGATGGTTTATTAATCTCACACACTTTTCTTAGGAAAAATAAGTTAATAGACAAAAAGATCCGAGTATGTTCCTTGTGCCTTAGTACATTAACACTGCTCTCCCCTTACAAATATCGATTTAAGGGTTCTTTTTTTCTAGTGATCCACTATTTCTCTCTTTACTAATGGAAACAAGTTTCTTATACTACAAGAGTAGACGTGCCTTTTTCCAAAATTAAGTGGGAGGGTTCCACTTGTTGTTGTAACCCAGGATCCTCTTATTTTCTAAAAACTAAGTGAGAGGGTTGTACTTATTGTTTGCAACCCGCGATCTCCAACACTAATGTGAAGTGCATATGTCGTCGGACTAAGAGTCACCCTCGCGACCCTCTCTTAAATGAGAGTACTCATAGACGCATTGCTCCTAACATTGCTTTTATAGCTACGTTCAAAAGTGAAACGATGAGATAAGACCTCCCCTCGGCGGATTTTTTTCAAAGTAGATATTGTTGAACTAAGTGGTTGGTTACACACTTATTGTCAACTCTAGTAATCCTCCCTCGAGGCCCTGCTAAAAGTTTTAAGTGATCAAAATTCTTTATAAGGTAGCTAGTCAAATCATTGATGTATTGACATCATGACTATGTATTAATGATGTGTCATTTACTTATTAAATGAGACTTTTTGCGGCCTTCCCTCGAAGGAGGAAAATTGTCATTTTTTTCATAACACCTTTGGATTTATTCTTTGCTAAATAAAATTAAACTTAAAATCCTAAACAAAAGACTAATCGTAAATTGTTTCAACTTTCAGCAACATGTCTCTAAACCCCGTCTCTACTATCCTTTCCTCGAACAAACTGGAAGGTGATAACTACGTAGATTGGAAACGTAACCTAGACATCATCCTTCCCGTGGACAAGCACAGGTGGGTACTCACCACCCCATGTCCTCCTGAAACGAATGATGATTCGACTCAAGAGGACAAGGACGCCCTTGCGCCCTGGCTCAGATCCGATGAGATTGCGAGATGCTATATTTTAGCATCGATGAACAATGTGCTGCAACAACAACATTGTGCTATTGGGTCAGCCTATGAAATGCTCGACAATCTCCAGGAGATGTTTGGACAGCAAGGGCGTCAGGCTAGGCAACAAGCAGTACGACAGTTTATGAACTGTCGTATGAAAGCATTAGAGAACATATGATACTGATCATAAGTTATCTTAATGAGATGGAAATCCTTGGATTTGAGATTGATGGAGAAACCAAGAAAGATATGATCTTGGAAACTCTCCCTAAATCTTTTGATACTTTCAAGCTTAATTATTCCATGAATAAGCTAGGGTACAATGTTACCGAGCTAATGAAGGAGCTTCACACCGCTGAGGGACTCTTAATGAAAAAGTGGACTACTGAAGAAGCTCATGCTACTGAGCACATAGTCTCCACCTCTGGACCTAAGAAGAGATCTCATAGAGTCGACAAGAAGAACCCTAGCAAGGTTCAGAAGAAGAAGATGCCCCGGACTGCCAAGGTGGACAAGTCTAAGGACATCTGTCACCATTGCAATGAGCCCGGACACTGGTGTAGGAACTGTCCTACCTACCTCAAGGGTAAAGGGAAAGGTATTGTAGAAGGAAAAATGACCAAACGAGCTTTCTCTGATAAAGGTCGAAGAGCCAATGAGCTGTTGTAACTAATACATTATGATGTATGTGGTTTTCTCAGAATTCAGGCACAGGAAGGATACGAATACTTTGTTACCTTTTTTGATGATTACTCATGATATGGATTTGTCTATTTGCTCAAACACAAATCCGAAACCTTTAACGTATTTAAGGTTTTTCGGGCTTTAGTGGAAAAGCAAACTTGGAAACAAATCAAAACCCTTCGATCCGATCGAGGTGGTGAGTACTTGTCTAAAGAGTTCGATGATTTTCTTAAAGAAGAAGGTATCGCTTCTCAGCTTACAGCACACGGCATACCTCAACAAAACGGAGTGTCATAGAGAAGGAATCAAACTTTGATGGATATGGTTAGATCAATGATGAGTTACTCATCACTCCCTAATTTCTTTTGGGGATATGCCCTCGAAACAGCCGCATATATTCTGAACCAAGTTCCGTCTAAGACAGTCCCTGGTACTCCTTATGAATGATGGACTGGGCGTAAAGCTAGTTTAAGCCACATCAGAATTTGGGGTTGCCCTGCACATGTGCTAAGACAAAAGACTAGCAAGTTCGCTAGTAGGTCAGAATTATGCGTGTTCGTTGGATATTCAAAGGAAACAAAAGGTTTGACATTCTATATTCCCGAGGACGAAAAAACGTTTGTCAGCACTAATGCTCGTTTCCTTGAGGAAGACTATATGAAAAATACAAATCTAGAAGCAAAATTGTGCTTGAAGAAAAGTTGGGTGAGGATGCTTCTACCTCATCTGTAAAACTGTTCTTACCCCAACTGAAACGCAACCTAACAATTAAGAACCTTGTCAAGTAGTACTTCGACGTTGTGGGAGGGTTTCTGAAAAGCCTGACACGTACATGTCTTATGGCGATACTCTCGTAGCCGCCGCTGACATGGATGACCCCGATTCCTACAGCCAAGCAATGGCTGGTTCCGAATCAAACATTTGGCTTGATGCCATGAAAATTGAGATGCATTCGATGTATGTCAATAAAGTCTGGAAACTTGTAGACCTATTTGAAAGGGTTAAACCTATAGGGTGTAAGTGGATCTAAAAGAAGAAAAGGGGTAGGTATGGAAACGTTGAGACGTTCAAAGCAAGACTAGTGGCTAAGGGTTATACCCAAAAGGAACGTATCGATTATGAAGAAACATTCTCGCCAGTCACAATGCTTAAATCCATCCGTATACTTCTATCCATAGCTTCCGCTCTCGAGTATGAGATCTGGCAGATGGATGTCAAAACTGTCTTTCTGAATGGCAATCTTGAAGAGCGCATTTTCATGGCTCAACCAGACGGTTTCGTGGAAAGTGATCAAGAGAACAAGGTTTGTGAATTACTTAAATCCATTTATGGATTAAAACAAGCATCTAGATCATGGAATATTAGATTCGATGAAACTGTAAAGGGCATCGGTTTTGAACATTCAATAGATGAACCTTGTGTCTATAAATTGATACACGAGGGCAAGGTTGTGTTTCTGGTATTGTATGTCGATGATATACTACTCATTGGTAATGATGTAGGTAAATTATCTAAAGTTAAAACCTGGTTAGCTAAGCAGTTTTCTATGAAGGATCTAGAGGAAGCTGCGTACATTATGGGGATTCAGATCTTTCGAGATCAAAGAACCAGACCCTGTCGCTCTACCAAGTATCTTATATAGATAAGGTGATGGATCACTTCGCTATGCAAAACTCCAAGAAGGGCCTAAACCGCTTTAGACATGGAGTCTCACTCTCTAAGGACCAGTCTCCCAAGATTGCACAAGAGATTGAGGACATGAAAAAGATTCCCTATGCTTCAGGCGTAGGAAGTCTCATGTATGCTATGCTGTGAACTAGACTGGATATATGTTTCTCCATTGGCGTAGTAAGCCTTTTCCAATCAAATCCTGGACCCGAGCAGTGGGTTGCTGTTAAGCATGTTTTTAAATATCTTCGAAGAACTAGGAACTTGATGCTTACATATTCAGGTACTGACCTGACTATGACGGAGTATACCGATTTCGACTTTCAGTCGGATAAGTATTCCAGAAAATCCACTTCAGGATCTGTGTTCATCCTGAATGGTGGATCTTGTTAGAATTAATTTAACAATTTAAACAATTTAATTATATTACACGTCCTATGTGGCGGAAAAATATAATTTGATCTAATATATTAAAACTAATTTTAATATATATATAAACAACCTAAGGTATTAAAATTTAGCTACATGTTTAATAAACAATTAATGAAATCATACACTCACCAAATAAATTACGAAGAACTTACATAAACAATTTATATGTAATTAGCAATTTAAAATTATTGAGAATACTTACAATAAGGATAATAAATTATCCCGACGTTGCTCGGTATCGTCGGAAGGCCACACCAAATCCACGTCGGTAATCAGCCTCATCGGAATGCCCTAGGAGCTGCTTCGCCGAACTGGGAACAACAGGGGCGTCGGAAAGGGAGCTCGCTGGAATGGGAGCCTTCAGGAGGCTCTCCGGATTGGGCTTGCCGGATAGGAGAACTTTGCCTGACAGGTGACTCGCCGGATAGGAGACCTTCATCGGATAGGGGACTCGTCGGACAAGTGACCCTCACCGGACTGGGAACTATCGCCTGACAGGAGACTTTCGCCGGATGGGAGACTCGCCGGATAGGTGACCCTCGCCGGACTGGGACCTGGACGCCTTCGCTGGACTTTGGAAGGGACGCCGGAAGGGAGATCTTTGCCGGATTGGATGCTAGGAAGGATTCCGGCTGGCAGGAAGCTTCAAAAAACCTTTTAAAAACAATTCTAAAAACAATTTTTGAATTAAATCAAACACCAAACACCACAAGTCTTGAATCAACAATAATACACAAGGAATTATAATGAGATCTAAAGGGTGGGCTCTCAAGAACTCTTGGGAATCAAAACAAGGAACAAGGAAAACAATTTCGCTTTGTGTTGTGTTTAGGAATTTTGGCCGAGAGACCCCAAGGGTAGAGAGAGAGAGGGTTTGGCCAAGTTACTTCAGGGTTAGGGTTAGTGATTAGGGTTTTCTTAAGTCCTTTTATTATCAGTTTAAGATGGGTTTAAGTTTGAGTCAAACCCAAGGCCCTATCACTTCAATTCTCGGCCAACTCTCGCTCTCATACTTGTCCCTATATTTCTAACTTATCCCCAAATTCTTTTGATTTAAATTCAGTTTATTTAAAATCTCATTTTATTCAAATAATTTTATACTTTCGAAATAAGTACGAAACGAGAATTATTCATTTTCTTCTTTTATTTATTTGAATCATACAAGAGTATTATTATCAACATAACGATACTTTATGACTCAATAAATAAATGTAACAATAAATAACAAATTATTTATTAAGTTACTTAGAAATATAACTTTCCCGATATAAATCACAATTTATATTTGATGAGCAAATCAATAATTCTAGTTCATATAATCTCTTCCAAGTGTTTATCATTGAGACCTTATGGACCCATATGAACGAAACTTTAGAATAAAGATCGGACTCAAAAGTTCCCAAACTTTTTCCGTCTTTTAATTCCTAATATTGGTCGATTCCACTAAAGGACCAATACTGACACTCTTTCTGTTCATACGCGTATATTTTCCGTTTGATGTGATAAAACAATTCTTCACACGTTCCACGGAGTACTATACGATATTACGCTCCATGTGTATCATTAACTAAGGGGAATGTAAAATTACCGTTTTACCCCTTGAGTTATTATTTCAATAACTCCTTTATTATTTGCGAATGAGAAAAAGATAGGGCGAGATGTATATACATGTCACATGTTTTAATCAAAGAATGTTCTTATTCGATGAATACCTGGCCAGGTTAATTCATTCACACTCTCATAACAAAGCATAGTGTGATACTAATGCATTTGCATTTTATTAACATGAACTCCATATCTGTGAATCATATAACCCAACATCACATCATTATGACACAAACCGTCGGGTCAGATGAAACTAAGATTTAGTCATTGCCCATTGACAAATCAAATGTCATAAAGTGTAATGTCAATTATACATTCACTTCAGGATTAAGGTAAGTATCCAAATACCCCTAGTATGTGATCTTGAAGCTTCAAGCAATTAAACGGTTTTATCTCGAGCTTCTAAGTATCACTAGTCTTGTTCAATATCGTCTATAAGATATCAAGGATGAATCATAGAGTCACAACTCTCTATATCACATGATAAGATATCATGATTCATTCAAACAATCGTTAATAAGACACGATTGCTCTTTTGGTATTAAGATTGCGAACAAATGATTTAAACTAGTCATAAGGGGTTATCATGTCAAATATGTATTTAACACCCTCTTCGTTGATGACAGTTTCAGAGCGTGGCATTCATACATAAACACAAACTTAATAAAAAATGAATACTTATTAATATTAATGTTTCAGCAAAATATAAATACAAATGTATTTCATTGTCTAATTTTTCCTTAGTGGGCACCAATCCCAACAGATTTGTAGATTGGAGGAGTATAAAGTAATCTTGCATTGCTGACTCCACCATGGAAGCAGAATATGTGGCTGCTTGTGAAGCATCCAAAGAGGCTGTATGGCTTAGAAAATTCCTTAAGTATTTAGAAGTTGTTCCTGATGTTAATGAGCTCATGACACTTTATTGTGATAATAGTGGGGCTGTTGCTAACTCAAAGGAACCTAGAAGCCATAAGCGCTCTAAGCATATTGAGAGGTAATACCATTTGATTAGAGAGATCGTGTAGCGCGGAGACGTGGAGGTGAAGAAGATCTCAACGGTGGACAACCTTACAGATCCTTTCACCAAGGCCCTATCCAACAAGGTCTTCGACCAACATTGACACGTATGAGGCATGAAGGACTACTCTCATCTTATTTGAGTCAAGTGGGAGTTTTTTGACAGAGATGCCCACAAAAGATTGTTTATTTAAATATTGATGTAATTTGCTGATTAAATTAGTAAAACTTAAAACGTTCATTCATTCCTTTTTAGTTTGATTGAAGATTTATGATATTCAATAGTTTTATAGTCCTTAATCAAACCTAACAATATATGAAGAGACAACTGTAGATTTGCGTGAACAAACTCTTCATGGCTTGACTAAAACGATATATTCACAATCTAAAGAACAACGGACTATTGATCCCAGTATGATTGTTGAAAGAATCCAGTGTATATTTCGAAGATACTGAATTGACCAGTGCACTTAGAGACAATAGAATAACAAACCATTTAACATCTTCTATCTCAAAGTCACTATGTATGAATTCCATCATGCTTACCTAAATCATGCAATGAGACATGTCATTTCATAGCATTAATATTCTCATTTGAGAAAGTCAAATTCTAGATCCATTATGTGATCTAGACAAGGCCAATTTGTGAGATATTAAGTTATGAAGATGTCATGAACCAACTTTGTGACGTTCTCATATATTAATTCATATATAAGATTGCTGAGATGCAATATATATCACCTCAGGCTTTATTACTTGGATTTTGAATAAATGAACTGCGCAGTATCTAAAATTAAGTAGCGACTTTATTTGGATGAAACAATATGACTTGTTAGCTCCTCGTCAATACATTGTTTCTAACTTATTCACAAGTAACAAAGGAGTTGATGAAATAACAATTAGAAGGGTGAAATGGTAATATTATAAATCTCAAATAGTTGATGATATTCATGAAGGATAAAAATAGATAACATTCAATGGATCCGCTCAATATAATTAGGTTGAATTTAAGTAGAAAATAAATTCATTTGAACCGAGAGATTCTCAGTGTCAACTCTTTAGTGGAGTCAGTTGACATTAAGCTAATACTCTGAAAAAGTTTGTGAATTTTTGAGTCCGAGTATAGAAGCTCAAGTTTTGTTCATTTAGATCCATAAGGTCACTATTACAGGTCATTAGAGTAGGATTGTTAAACTAAAAGATATGTCAAAATAAGTTCAAATGTTGAATTAGACTCTTTCTCGGAAAATGTCTAAACGGTATTTTTGTCCACATGGACATATAAAGATGTGAATGTCAATATAATATTTTGAATATTTTCATATGATGGAAATATAACTTAGCTTTTAAAGCCAAGAAGTCGTTTGAGGCATTATGAAATTAATTTCATTATTTGTGAAAATATAATTCTACAATGGGTATTTTAAGAATTGTCTTAAAAGTAATATGGAAGCTTCTAGATGCTCCCCCTAGGTAGAATTTCGGCCAACATACATCAAGATGAAAATTTTATTTCCCTTTAATTATTAAGATAATTACCCAAAAGGAAAAGGAAAATGAATTTCCTTGAGAATGAAATAAATAAGTTAAGTGAGGAAACAAATTTCCCCTTACTTGTTGTGTACATGGACGGCCATATTAGAAGAGAAAGGGGAAGGGAAAATCAATATTGTGTCATGAATACATTATTCTTTCATGAATGAATAATTGACCTTTATAGATTTTTCCTACTCCTATAAATAGAGTCTCACTTAGAGATGTGCAAACTAACTTTTTTGCTCTCTCTCTCTCTCTCTCTCTCTCTCTCTCCATTTGGCTGAAACCCCTCTCTCTCTCTTAAAATACTTCTTTTATTTTGGCACCTAAGTCCTCATTAGACTTAAGTTTAATTAGCTCTCTAACTCATAAACTTGTTCTTGAGCTATTTGTGTTTAACTGTGCCCACACACATATCCTTCTAAACCTCTATAGACTCTTGTAATAGAAACCTTAGGTTTCTCAAGTTCAAGACTAGAAGTGAAGGAATCGAGCTAGAAGAGAATATCCACATTTCCCAAGACGCTTCAAGTTTGAAGACACAAGAAATGTTAGTATTCAAGTAGAGTAAATAATGTTTTTAATTTATAACATGTATATGCACTTTATCTAGGTTAGTAAAAATTGTTTTAACAGTAAAAGAAATTTTATATTCCGTCATTAATATGATTAATGATAAAAAAAAATTTAACCCTAGACCTATTCTGACAAATAGAATGAGCAAAACATAAATAAACATAATCAACAAGGACCCTGGGGGGGCTGTACGGGATTTTAACTCGCGATCATCGGCTCTAATAGCCTCCTCCGAGTAAGCGGGACTAAACCCAGCCATGTCGAAGACGAGTGATGGTTAACCGCATCGAGCACAAGATTGTGCGGAACAACGATACTAAGACGATAGATATGCCTAATGCTAAAATCCTCAAGCTCCCTCACCTCTCTGTATATGCAACGCAAGATCGTCCCAAGCTCCGTAGCCGGCGTCGCGCCCTCATCGATCATCCTCACCACCCCCAAGCAGTCAGACTGGATCTCCGCTCTCCTGCCGTCGACGCTGCGGACAAGCTCTATCCCACAGAGGATATAGTACTCTTCCGCAAGCTGGGGGGAGAACCCCTAGCTAGGAAAAGCGTATGCGAGGCGATCACATTTTTGGTGTTTTTTCGAACAATACAACCGACACCGAAGCCTCCACGGTCGCGAGCTAGTGCCGCGTCAACATTAATCGAGAGGGTCTCGTCCCTTAGGGGGTCCATCCAGGAGTCGTTGTCACCCGCGTACTCGGTTGAGTATATCCAGTCGTAGCCGCTCTGTACTCATCTAGAAAACTCACCGTCCACTGGACAAGCTGAGGCTGGCTCCAAGCTGATCTCCCCGACAGGACGTTGTTCTTGTGGTTCCGAAGTTCCCAAATAATAGTAATGAAAAGCTCATGAAAACGAACCTCAAGGACATCAACACTCTGAGGATAATGTCGAAAGCGTCGTCGTTTCTGAAATGCGGAAGGATGTGGCCAAAGTCAGCCTCCCTCCAAAGTCTCCTGCTCCACCTGCAACCCCAGAAAGCGTGGAAAACTATCTCTCTCGTCTCCTGACAGACATGACAACTGCCGTCAGACGGGATCCTCTTCTTGACTAAGACTGCTATGGCTGGGATCTTATCTAAACAGACACGCCAACAAAAGAGTTTCACCTTGGGAGTAACTCTCGGACGCTAGAGCGCCGTCCACCATCTCTCCATCACCGTCGGATCTAAAGAGCTTGCGGCCGGGGTACTGGCTCTGTCCATCGCAACACGGTACCCAGTCTTGACAGAGTACTCTCTGTCCTCAGTGAAGTGCCAGCGGCGCATGTTAGGATACCCACACCACCAATCGGGATACTCAGGATCGCAGCCACGTCCTCCTCACCGAAAATCGTAGAGATAAGATCGACGTCCCAACTACCGTCAAGTCTCATGAGCTCCGCAACCCTCAGATTAGGGAGAATCCAAGGAGGGTCAACCCAGATGGCAGGTCTGTCTCTAGGGACCCAACTATTGCCCATAACCAGCATAGACTCCCCATCCCCGATCCGCCATCTCGATCCAGACTAGATGATCTCTCGCCCCCAAAGGAGGCTGCGCCATATAGAGGCGCTGTACCGGCCTGGACGGGCCGTCATAATATCACCGTCGGAGAAGTAGCTTAGTCTGTAAATTTGGCCAAACAAGCCATTCGGCTTCCTGTGGAACCTTCAAAAACTCTTAGGCAGAAGGGGCTGGTTGGACTTCTCTAGATCTCTGACGCTCATCCCTCCTTCTGACTTGTGTCTCGTAAGCTCATCCCACCTACACCAGTCGATCTTCCTCATCGCTGTGCCACCTCGCCACCAAAATCTGGCGAGAGCAGAATGGATGCCTTTAATCACATGTCGCGGGATCCTGTGGCATGAAGCCACGTAGCTGGAGTACGGACTTGATGAGAACCTCTCTGTCAGCTTGCGAGAGGGAGAGACTGTTCCAGCTCACAATATTTTCCCAGACACGGTGTCTCACAAACCCAAAAAGCTTTGTCGTACTCCAACCACTAAACGCAGGAAGACCGGAGTAACGCTCGTGGCACTCAGTCCTCATAACCCCAAGGATCTGGGTTAAATCCTCACCCTCCTCCTCACTAATATCTGAACTAAAATAGACATGTTCACCAACTGGCGTGAGGCCTCTAAGTAAGTCCGTAACATTTCCGTGACCCTCTCAAACTCGTCAGGTATCGGTCTGCAGAAGAGGAGCTGAGACACGTGTAGATCCCGGAATCGGACTCCTGTGATCGCTCCAGTATCCTCACTCGCTCGAAAGAGGCTCGAGAGACCCTCTGAGTAAAACAGGAATAAAAAGGGGGAAAGTGGATCCCCCTGACGGAGGCCTCTGAAAGGAGTCATGCTGCCGCGGGTGGAGCCATTGATGTTAAAAGCGAACTGGACTGAAGTGACATATCTCATGATGAGGTCAACCCACTGCGAGCTGTAGCCCAGTTTCAACATTATCGACTCCAAGTAGACTCACTCGACCCTGTCGAATGCCTTCACCATGTCAAATTTGAGAGCCGCATACTTTCCATTCCCGAAGCGTTTCCGCTTCATCGTATGTAGAGCCTCGAATCCAATCATGACATTGTCAAGGATAAGTCTACCTTCCACGAACGCGCTCTGGGACTCAGAAATAGTATCGTGCATAGTGATCTTAAGTTGGTTAACCAAATATTTGGCCACAATCTTATAAATCACGTTGCACAGGCTGATCGGTCTGAAGTCACTAACACGTCTCGTATCCGCAACTTTGGGGATGAGGGTGACCACAATATCATTAATGGTGGCCACCTCATCCCCATCATTAACGATGCCGAGACATGTCTTCAAGACTGACTCGCCAAGTATGTCCCAATATCTCTGGTATAAAATCGCGGGAAAGCCATCACTCTCCGGGGCCTTGATCGCATCCATCAAGAAAAGCGCCGATTTCACCTCCCCAGGCTCAAAAGGGTGCTCTAACTCGGCGTTCAGGGCCTCCAAGATCCTAGTATGAACTCCCGCAATGATGAGATCAATACTCTGGGAAGAGGGTCTCGCTGAACAAAAAATGTCGCTAATGTAACTAGAGACGATCCTCTCAATCTTAGTGTCTCTACTACGCCAATCCCCGTGCTCGTCCTCTAGAACTCTGATGGTGTTCCTCCTGCTCCTAGCCGAAGTCTTGCGGTGGAATAGCTTCGTATTCTTGTCACCGCACCACATCCAACATACCCTACTCCGCTGCCTCCAGTACTGCTCCTCCCTCTCAACCAGGGCGTCGAGCTATCTCTCCTCTCGTCTGAAGGTGTCCATGAAGAAATCCGGGCCCAAACGTCCCGCTATCTCGACGATCGTCTTCTGCTTCGGGATCCTGTCTCTGATCTCATCGTTCTTCTCTCCACCCCAGCGAGAGAGGCTAAATCGGCACTGACTGGACCCCTCAGCAAGACCGGATCTATGGTCACTACTCAGCCCCAACCCCCAGATTCTCCGAATCCTCTCATCACACTCAGCCTCTCCTATCCAGGAATCTTCAAAGAAGAATCTCCTCCGCCTCCTGTTCCGACGACGATCTTTGGAACCCGCTGTGAGAAGGAGAAGTGGCCTATGATTTGATCCCCAGAAGCCCAAATGTCGAACTGTGGCCGAAGGGAAGAGATCGCTCCAGTCGTGACTCGCAAGGCACCTATCCAAACGCTCCTTAATGCCTCCTCTACGCCAGGTGAAAGGATCCCCCTCAAAACCTAAATCGTGAATATCGCAATTCATGATCATCTCTCTAAAAGCACCAAGTTGGCCCGGGCCTCTGTCCCTACCATCTCTAATCTCAGAGTTGGAGGTGACCTCGTTCATATTATCCGCAACCAGCTAAGGACCCGTAAACGAATTCCGAAGGCGACGAAGAAGCTCACTGGTATGACTCCGCTGAGTGGTCACAGGGTCCCCATAAATCCCAACAAACCTCCACCTCTCACCCGTCTCGCTAACAAGGTCACCCTCAATGTTAAATATCGAAAAAGTCTCGAGTAGGAACCTCACATGCTCTTTCGAATGAAGTATCGAGCCTCCACTCCTATCAAGACAATCCACTGTCATACAACCATCGAAACCTAAATGGACTCGCACCCTCTCAGCCCCCTCCCGCCGAAGTATAGTCTCCGAAATAAAAATAAAATCGGGACTATGCTCACGAACATGGGCAAGGAGGGCTGACCTCGTCCGGAGTTGTCCAATCCCTGAACGTTCCACCGAACGCCTGTCATCGCGTTTAGCGGCCCTCGCTCTCGAGGGGCGCCGCTCTCTCATCGGTAACCACTAAATAAACTTCTAGAGTGTGTGAAACAGTAAAGTAAATGTTGTTAACCCAATTAAAAATAATGTATCAGTGACATACATTAAAAGTGTCCGTCTTCCCCATTTCAAGTCTGCTATTTTTTTTCTCCGCCCCTTTTCTTCTCCGGCTCAAACGTGCTTTTTGGCCGCACATTGTATTAAATTATTTGGATATTAGTCGGTATATCCATAAATAAAACGATATATCAAAGACATACATTTGATTCAATCGTGATTTCTGTCGAGGTACTAAAATTAAGAAGCCACTTGATAGCCGATAATTAATGTATCAGCAAATTTAAAAGCTATGATATCGTTACTATTTTAACTCGTAGTATGAGTAATACATTAAACTGTAGTTTGAAATTTATATTTATGTAGAAATTTGAAGTACCAGTTTTAAGCAGCAGTTACATTTTATAACCAGAGAAATTGTATCTTAATTATATTTAAATTTGATGGTAAATTTAATGCTACTGATATCAAACACAAGTAAATTGAATCTGTGTTTAACGATTTTTTTGTTATACTTTTGTGGGAAGGATTAAAATGAGACAATTGGGAAATGTAATATTTCAAACTACACGCATCAATTAAAATGAATACTAGGAAAGGTAATATCATTATTGATCATCACGAGTTTCTTTCTCTATGGCGTTGTCAATTGCCAATCTATACCACCTATATATTCTTATTCTTCTGAAACTTCCTATATTAGTACACTTTCTCTCATATATATGTTCAATAGGGCAAGTTTAGGTAGATATGTAAAGTGTGATCATTTATGGAAAATATATGTCAAAGACAGTTTAAGATTTCAGCCACGCTACAACCCACATAAAAAAAGATATTCTAATAACACTATATTTAGTTTAATTTTCACACTAAATATAATATAAATTTTACATCAAATTTTGATTTTACTCTTATTGTACAATCATACACTTTAAATAAAAGAGAATATTGAGAAAATGATACTTTTAAATTAATTATTTATATTTCACTAATACAAATTATATGTCTAATTATATACAAAAATTTAATTAGATTTATTTATTAATTACGAGTTATATTTAGTATAAACTAATAAATAATTATTTAAGAGTATAAAAAGTATAATTAAAAATATTAGATAGAAATACCATTAAAGAACATAAATATTTAAACTACATATTATTCATTAACTTAATTACTATAAATATAATAATTACATAAAACATGGTACTAGTTATGTAAGTTTTATTGAATGATATATAAAGCTCTAGAAAATAAAAAATATTTATTAAACTTACATTAATTAAAATATTTAATTTTAATCATAAATTATAAATTAAATAATTATTATAATACTTAAATATTTTTGTTATTTTGACATCAATTAAACACTATTATGTCGAATTCCCAATATTTATATAGTGTGAAAACTAAATCAAATATAAAATTTTAAAGTTATTATTGTTAGAGAATTCCAACTTTATTATTAGAGATTTCGTCATTAGATCTTTCCATTTTACATGTAGTTTTTTTTTCAAGAACCGTGATTGCCATCACGAAAATATCATCAAATGTTCTCAAGTATGGCGGATGAATATTGTGGTTACAAGAGATATAAAAAATTAAAAATCAAACACGCGTATAAATACAAAAAAAATATTAAAACAGACTAAGCCTCTAGCTCTAAAACGATCGTAATTCTCGATCAGCGGCTATAATGATCTCCTCCAAACAAGGAGGGACAAGTGTCATCCAAGTCGAACTCGAGTCTTGATTAACGGGGAAGCGAATTAGGTTACGGGATTCAAATGTTGGAATAGGCCCAGGGTTAAGAAAAATTTATCATTAACACATTAATGACGGAGTATAAAAAAAAATTTACTAGTAAAACAATTTTTACTAACCTAAACAAAGTGCATATACAAGTTATAATTAAAACATTATTTAGAGAGATTGAATACTAACATTTCTTGAACCTTGATTTGGATGGATCTTGAGAAAGGTTGATCTTCTCTTTTAGCTCGATTCCTTCAAGCCTAAATGTGAACTCGAAAAACCTAAGATTTCTATTATAAGAGTCTATAGAGGTTTAGAAGAATTTATGTGTTGGCACAATTAAACACAATAGCTTAAGAACAAATGTATGAGCTAAAGAGCTAATTAAACCTAAATCTAATGAGGACATAGGTGCCAAAATAAAAGAATTATTTTCTAGAGAGACAGAGAGAGAGGGAGGGGTCGGCCAAAAATTGAGAGCACAAGAGCAAGAAAGCTTATTTTCACATCTCTATGTGAGACTCTATTTATAGGAGAAGGAAAATCAAGAAAGGGCAATTACCCTTTCCTATTAGGCATTCATGACACAATATTTGATTTTCTCTCCTCTTGCTCTATGTATATGATCGGCCATTCTATGACATAAGTGATGGAAATTTGTTTCCTCACTTAGCACATTTGTTTCATTCTCAAAGAAATTCATTTCCTCTTTTTCTTTTGGGTAATTATCTTTATAATTAAAGGTAAAAAAATTTCTAGAAATAATTTCCTTCTCTCTACGATGCTTGGCCAAAATTCTACCTAGGGGGGAACTTCTAGATGTTTCCTTATTAATTTTAAGACAATTCTTAAAATACCCATTGTAAAATTAATATTTCACAAGTAATGACATTAATTTCATAATGCCTCAAACGACTTCTTGGTTTTAAAAGCTAAGTTATATTTCCATCATATGAAAATATTCAAAATATTATTTTGACATTCACATCTTTTTATGTCCATGTGGACAAAAATACCCTTTAGACATTTTTCGAGAAAAAGTATAGTTCAACATTTGAACTTTTTTTGATTTAGCTTCCAGTTTAACAATCCTACTCTAATGACCAGTAATAGTGACCTTATGGATCCAAATGAACAAAACTTGAGCTTCTATACTCGGACTCAAAAGTTCACAAACCTTTTTTGAGTGTTAGGTTAATGTCAACTTACTCCACTAAAGAGTTTACACTGAGAATCTCTCGGTTCTAATGAATTTATTTTTTTACTCAAATTCAACTTAATTATATTGAGCTGGTCCATTAAATGTTATCTATGGTTACCCTTCATGAATATCATCAACTAGTTGGGATTTATAAAATTACCATTTTACCCTTCTAGTTGTTATTTCCTCAACTCCTTTGTTACTTGTGAATAAGTCAGAAACAATGTATTGACGAGGAGCTAACAAGTCACATTGTTTCATCCAAATAAAGTCGCTACTTAAATTTGGACATTGCGCAATTCATTTATTCACAATCAAAGTAATAAAGCATGAGGTGATATATATTGCATCTAAGCAATCTTGTACATGAATTCCATATCTATGAGAACTTCACAAAGTCTCATTTCATGATTTAGGTAAGCATGATGCAATTCATACATAGTGCCATTGAGATAGAAGATGTTAAATGGTTTGTTCTTCCATTGTCTCTAAAGGCTCACTGATCAATTCAGTATCTTCGAAAGATACACTAGAAGAACTATATAGTTCCTAACTCTCTATGTCTCGCAACCAGACATCATAGATTCTTTCAACAATAATACTGGGATAAATAGTCTGTTGATCTTTAGATTATGAGTATATCGTTTTAGTCAAACCATGAAGAGTTTGTTCTCGCAAATCTACAATTGTCTCTCCATACTTTGTTAGGTTTTATTAAGGACTATAAGACTATTGAATATCATACATCTTCAATTAAACTAAAAGGGAATCAATGAACATTTCAACTTTTATTAATTTAATCAGCAAATTATAGTAAGGACTTTATAAAGATTTATATATTACATCAATATGTAAATAAACAATCTTCTTGTTGGCATCTATGCCAACAAACTCCTAATTGACTAAAAGAAGATGAGAGTTGTCCTTGATGCCTAATCCGTCTCGATGATGGTCGAAGACCTTGATTGTTAGGGCCTTGGTGAAAGGATCTGCCAAGTTCTCAACCGTTGAGATCTTCTTCACCTCCACGTCTCCGCGCTGCACGATCTCTCTAATCAAATTACCTCTCAATATGCTTAGACCGCTTATGGCTTCTAGGTTCCTTTTAGTTAGCAACAACCCCACTATTATCACAATAAAGTTTCATGGGCTCGTTATCATTTGGAACGAATTCCAAATACTTAAGGAATTTTCTAAGCCATACAACCTCTTTGGATGCTTCACAAGCAACCACATATTCTGCTTCCATGGTGGAGTCAGCAATGCAAGATTTCTTGTTCTTCCTCCAAACAACAGATCCGTCATTCAGGATGAACACAGATCCTGAAGTGGATTTCTTGGAATCGTTATCCGCCTGAATGTCGGAATCGGTATACCCTGTCATAGTCAGGTCAGTACCTGAATATGTAAGCATCAAGTTCATAGTTCTCCGAAGCTACTTAAGAACATGCTTAAGAGCAACCTAGTGCTCGGGTCCAGGATTTGATTGGAAACAACTAACTACGCCAACTGCGAAACATATATCCGGTCTACTGCATAGCATAGCATAAATGAGACTTCCTACGACTGAAGCATATGGAATCTTTCTCATGTCTTCAATCTCTTGTGCAGTCTTGGGAGACTAGTCCTTCGAGAGAGAGACTCCATGTCTAAAGGGGTTTTGGCCCTTCTTGGAGTTTTGCAGAGTGAAGCGATCCATCACCTTATCTATATATGATACTTGGTAGAGGGACAGGGTCTGGTTCTTTTGATCTCAAAAGATCTGAATCCTTAGAATCTACGCAGCTTCCTCTAGATCCTTCATATAAAACTGCTTAGCTAACCAGATTTTAACTTAAGATAATTTACCTACATCATTACCAATGAGTAGTATATCATCGACATACAGTACCAGAAACACAACCTTTCCCTCGTGTATTAACTTATAGACACAAGGTTCATCTATTGACTGTTCAAAACCGAAGCCTTTTATAGTTTCATTGAATCTAATATTCCATGATCTAGATGCTTGCTTTAATCCATAAATGGATTCAAGCAATTCACAAATCTTTGTTTTCTTGATCAGCTTCCACGAAACCATCAGGTTTTGCCATGATAATGCGCTCGTTAAGATTTCCATTCAAAAAGGCAGTCTTGACATCCATTTGCCAAATCTCAAAATCGAGAGCGGCAGCTATGGATAGAAGTATACGGATGGATTTAAGCATTGCGACTAGCGAGAAGGTTTCTTCATAATCGATACCTTCCTTTTAGGTATAACTCGTAGCCACTAGTCGCGCTTTGAACGTCTCAACATTCCCATCCGGACCCATTTTCTTCTTATAGAACCACTTACACCCTACAGGTTTAACCCCTTCAGGTAGGTCTACAAGTTTCCAGACTTTGTTGAAATACATCGAATGCATCTCAACTTTCATGACATCAAACCAAAGGTTTGATTCAGAACCATCCATTTCTTGGCTATAGGAAACATGGTCATCCATGTCAGCGACAGCTACGAGAGTATCGCCATAAGACATGTACCTGTCGGGCTTTTCAGAAACCTTCTCCTACGTCAAAGCACTACTTGGTGAGGTTTGAATTGTTAGGTTGGTTTAAGAACAGGTCTTACAAATAAGGTAGAAGCATCCTCACCCAACTTTTGCTTCTAGGTTTCGTATTTTTCATATAGTCCTCCTCAAGGAAACGAGCATTAGTGTTGACAAACATTTTGTCATCCTCGGTACTATAGAATGTGAAATCTTTGATTTCCTTTAGATATCCAACGAACACACATAATTTTGACATACTAACAAACTTGATAGTCTTTTGCCTTAGCACATGTGCAGGCCAACCCCAAATTTTGATGTGGCTTAAACGAGTTTTACGCCCAGTCCATCGTTCATAAGGAGTACCTGAGACCGTCTTAGACGAAACTTGGGTAACTCATCATTGATCCAACCATCTCTATCAGAGTTTGATTCCTTCTCTCTGACACTCCTTTCTGTTGAGGTGTGCCGGGTGTTATAAGCTGAGAAGCAATACCTTCTTCTTTAAGAAAGTCACCGAACTCTTCAGACAAGTACTCACCGCCTCGATCAGATCAAATTGTTTTGATCTGTTTGCCAGTTTGCTTTTCCATTAAATCCCAAAGAACCTTAAATACGTTAAAGGTTTTGGATTTTTGTTTTAGCAAATAGACAAATCTATATCTTGAGTAATCATCAGTAAAGGTAACAAATATTAGTATCCTCCACATTCCTGAATTCTGAGTGGACCACATACATCAAAATGTATTAGTTCCACTAACTCAGTGGCTCTTCGACCTTTATTAGAGAAAGGTCGTTTGGTCATTTTTCCTTCTATACAGGATTCACAGGTCGGTAGTGAGCCTATTGCAGAGCCTTTGAGTGGATCATCCATTACAAGTCTCTTAATCCTATCTAGTCTAATATGACCAAGTCTTAAGTGCCAAAGGTGTGTAGATTTTATTAGATCAGAGGAATCATTAGGTTTGATCCTCTTTGGTTCCCTAATTAGATCATTATCTATTTGAGTGTCTAATAGAAAAGGTTGTGTAGGATAAAGATAGTATATACCATTCTTTAAACATGCATCAGTGACAAATGAATTGGAAGAAGTAATACGAATTCCACTATCAATAAACTTTAAATACTAATTCTGCTCAACAATTTGAGCTATAGATATTACGTTTTTCCCAAAGGAAAGAACATAATACACAGTATTCAAATTTAAAGTTTGAAAGACAATGTCACGGATCCCACAGCCTTAGCAGACACCAAGTTCCCTTCACCCCACTTGAAGCAGAAGTCGCCATCCTCTAAGCTTTTTCTTTTCTTGAACCCATTCAAGGAACCACAAATATGGTTAGTAACAGCGGAGTCAATAATCCACGATGATACATTATCATCTACTAAACAAGCTTCGGTAATAAGTACAATACCTTTTCCTTTAGTCTTGAGGTAGGCATGCCAGTTTCTATACTAGAGTCCATCAGCAGTGTGAATCTCCTTCATTAGCTCGGTAACAGTGTACCCTAGCTTATTGATGGAGTAGTTCAGCTTGAAAGTATCCAAAGATTCAGGGAGAGTTTCCAAGATCATATCTATTTTGATTTCTCGATTAATCTCAGATCCAAAGATTTCCATGTCATTGAGATAACTTATGATCAATATCATGTGTTCTTGAGTCGAATCATCATTCGTTTCAAAAGGACATGGGGTGGTGAGTACCCATTTGTGCTTGTCCTTCGTAAGGACGATGTCTAGGTTACGTTTCTAATCTACGTAGTTTTTCCGTTCAGTTAATTTGAGGAAAGGATGATTGAGATAGCGTTTAGAGACATGTTGCTGATTGTTGAAACAATTTATGATTAGTCTTTTGTTTAGGATTTTAAGTTTGAGTTTAGACAAGAAAAATCCAAAGGTGTTATGAACAAAATGAAACTTTACTCCTAAGAAGGAAGGCCGCGAAGAGTCGTCTTTCATAAGTAAATGACACATCATTAATGCATAGTCACGATGTCAATACATCAGGGTTTGACTATCGACCTTATAAAAAAAGTTTGATCACTCAAAACTGTTCGCATGGCCTCGTGAGAGGATTACTAGAGTTTGGGTCTAAGTGTCTAACCAACCACTTAGATCAACAATATATACTTTGAAAACAATCCGTCCAGAGGAGGCCTTGTCTCATCGTTTCACTTTTGAACGTAGCTATAAAAGCAATGTTAGGAGCAATGTGTTGTCGCCGTATTTCCGGCGACAGCGTTAAATATATACATCCACGATTATATCCGAGGCGCGAAGGGGAGACACCGTCCCCGAGACGACCGAGACCCACCTTCGCGCACCTGACCGACCACCGTCGCGCAGGGGAGGGGCCCGGCCGGCCGCCCTCTCCCGTATGAGGGGCCTGGCCGGCCTTCCCCACCCGAGGGAGGGACCTGGCCGGCCTTCCCCACCTAGAGGAGGGGCCTGGCCGGCCTTCCTCACCCGAGGGAGGGACCTGGCCGGCCTTCCCCACATAGGGGAGGGACCTGGCCGGCCTTCCTCACCCGAGGGAGGGACCTGGCCGGCCTTCCCCACCTAGGGGAGGGGCCTGGCCGGCCTTCCTCACCTGAGGGAGGGACCTGGCCGGCCACCGACGCCCAGAGGCTCCCCACGCAGAGGTAAGCTACACCCGTGGCTATAAGTAGCCTTCGATGCTCTCCACGCAGAGGTAAGCTCTAGAGACGAAAAATAGACACTTTCTCCCTTACTCCCTATATACATATCATACTCCCAAGTGAGGTATTTCGGATATTCTCTCCCGACCGGAAGAATACTCCCAAAAGATCTGAGATCCGAGCTCTGAGACGCCAGTGGTCCTAGTATCCCGTCTCGCTCGATCTCGTCGATCCCCCCTCGTCATCCTGCAAACTCCGCCCACATTATACTAATGTTGAGCGTCGGAGAGGTAAATAGAGGACCCCCCTCTGTTTTCCCTTCTTAGTTCACGTCTGTTTACTCTTTTCAGATAACAGAAGGACTCGAAGACCACACGACAGCTAAGAGACGATCCGGGACACCGGATCCGACACGCTCAGGCCGAAGCGAGGATCACCCGCTCCGAGCGAGGATCTGACCGCTTAGGTCTCGAAACGTTGTCCAAATTTCAGCGACAACATTTTGGCGCTAGAAGGATGGGAGATTTTTGACCTTAAAATTCGCCCAACCCACATTTCTCTATTTTCATCTATTTCCTTATTTTTCATACGAAATGAGTAGCGTTCCCGCGACTCATGCGGATGCTCGATCGAGCAACCCTATCGTCCGAGCCGCCGGCTCGCGGTACGAATTCCGGCAATTTCCTCACCGAGAGGCAAGGCCGCAAGTTCCCGCAAGGGGGATCGAAGACGTCAATCCGGTCGTTCACGACGGCGGGGACGACCTGCGAGACGAGACTAATCGCCGATTGGCGGAACTCTTGGCGCGGCCGGGAGTGAACAAGGGTTTGCTTGTTAACCTCCTTGGATACGAGGAAGAGGCTAACTCGACCCAAGATGAGGATTACATCGGAAACGATGTAATCCCGGAGACGGACACGAGTCAAACTTTCACTCCCTCGCCTTTGGCCCACATGAGTGACGCTCCATTGGGGTCCTCGGCTAGCCGAGGACGAATGGGTTCAAAACTTGAGGGGTCCAGTAACCCGCGAGTGCCGGGAAGCGGTAACGCTTCCCAGGGCAGGCGATGTAGGCGTCCGCGGCGTGCGCAGTCCCGACGGGGCGACGATGGTGCGGAAAGCCGTGAGGTCCACCGCGAAGGTCGCCCGCCGACGGCGAGGACTTCGCACCCTTCGGGGGAGGATCTCAGGGTTCGCCTTAACTCGCGGAGGGGTCCTCAAGAGGAAGATTTGAGAAGGAAGTTGAACGCACGTCGGACTGCGGCGGGGGCCACAACCCTCGGGAACCCTCCTCCCAACCTCATGGATCAAGGATCTAATGAGCGACAAGGGCCAACGCCGGTGGGACCCATCGCGGGAACCGCCAACGGTCTCGAGATGATGACAATGATTCAGGGACTCCATAATCAAATCATCGAGCTCCGAGGAGCAGGCTCGGGGGGCTCCAGACCTTACAACGGTCTGGAGGGTTCATACTCGCCTTTCGCGGCGGTAGTGCTAGCACAACCGCCGGGAAGGGGATTTAAGCTCCCCACCATCCCGTCTTATGACGGACGCTCCGACCCCAACTTCCACATCCAACATTACGAGACGTGGATGTTGATGCAAGGATTGTCAGACGCGACTCTCTGCCAGGCGTTCAGTTTGACATTGACGGGGTCAAGCTTTGAATGGTTCAGGAGCCTGAAACCTGGCAGCATCGGATCTTTCCAAGCCCTTCGGGAGGCTTTCCTGGCTCGGTTTGCCACACTTGTGGCACAGAAAAAATCTAAATCATACCTGTGGACGATCAAACAAAAATCGGACGAGAGCCTCCGTCAGTATCTGGCCCGATTCACGGAAGAATCCCATAAAGTCGAAGACTTCGATGATCGGGATGCCATAGTCGCCATCACCGAGGGTGCCGAGCCTAGCGATTTCTTAAAATCAATTGTGGGAAAGACCCCGCGAGATATGGCTGAGCTTATGGCATGCGCCAGGACGCACATGGGGATAGAGGATTACCTAAGCTGTAGGAAAGGCGATGGGCGCTCAGGGCGCAACCGTCCCGACGAAAGGCCTGAAACTCGAGGGAAACGAGGAAGGAATAACCGCGCGGAACCCTCTCCCAGATCAAGGAAACCTTTCGTCGACCAGTTTCGGGGGGAAATCCTCACCCCTCTCAATACGTCTCCAGCCCGGATCTTGGCCCTACATCGAGATAAACTCGGGTCCCCGACGCCCTTGAGGAAGGGTCCCGCGATGCAGGATAAAAGTAAATTTTGCGAATACCATCGAGATCATGGACACATGACTGCCGATTGTTTTCAGCTAAAGCGACAGATAGAAGCCCTGATCCAGGATGGGAAACTCAAAGAGTTTGTCATGCGGGCCGCAGGGGTAGCTGTCCCGGAGGAACGTCTTCCGAATCAGAGTAATAAGCTGATAAAGGAAAAGGCCGCCGCCGTCGCCGCTATTAGCAGCGAGCCCAAAAATCCTGAAATGAACATCGTGAGAACGATTACTGGAGGGCCCCAATGTGGCGAATCAAGCAACCAAAGGAAAAAATACCTAAGGGCGGTGACAAACGAGAGAATCAAGAGTGGCGTTAACCTCACTCAGGTCACTCCCCCACCGACTCCGTTTGAAGAAATTCGCTTCACCGAGGATGAGGCGAAAAGAATTTTGCACCCGCATAGCGATGCCTTGATTGTGTCTGCCACGGTGGCTAACAACAAGGTCCAGCGCATCCTAATTGACAACGGAAGTGCGGTGGATATAATTTACCAATCGGCGCTTGATCGAATGAAACTCGATGGAGCGAGGCTCGCCCCGATCCGCACCCCTCTATACGGGTTTCAGGAGAAAAGGTTTGGACGGAAGGGTCGATCGATCTCCCCGTAACCTTCGGAACCCGGGGTGGTCCGGAAGTCACTCGAATTGTGACTTTCTTGATCGTGAGTGAACCGACGACGTATAACATGATTATCGGTCGACCGACCCTCGTCGGTTTAAAAGCCATCACCTCAGTCTACCACCTCATGGTAAAATTCCCAACCAGCGAGGGGATTGCATGCATGATGGGAGATCAAGCCATGGCGCGAACGTGCCATGTGCGAGCCGTAAAGGAAGAAGTTACCAAACCAACAGGGAACGTGGCAATTTGCACAACCTACCAGCTCTCGGACGAGCTTCCCTGCAAACCTGAGGAAGGGGGGACCTTCGGAGAATTGGACCAGCGCGACGAGACCGAGCGCCGTCGCGTGGAAACCCATGACGACCTCGTCACGATAGTCCTGGACATCGCTAAGCCCGACCAAACGGTCAAGATCGGTGCTCAATTGTCCGCCGAGGAGCAAGAATCGATGGCCCACTTCCTTAGAGAATACAAAGATGTCTTCGCATGGAAACATGCGGATATGCCGGGCATAGACCCGAAGATTATGGTTCATCGATTGAATGATGACTGCAAGGTGCCCGAGCGGGTACAGCCTAGAAGGGCATTCAGTGGGGAGCGGTATCTCGCCATCGGAGAAGAGGTTGACAAACTTCTCGCCGCCGATTTCATACGAGAAGCGGAACACCCCAAGTGGGTATCCAATGTAGTAATGGTCAAAAAGCCCAACGGGAAGTGGCGCATTTGCATAGATTATAAAGATCTTAACACAGCCTGCCCGAAGGATAGCTTTCCACTCCCCCGGATTGAGCAACTCGTGGACGCAACAGCGGGCCATGAGCTGCTCAGCTTCATGGATGCCTACTCAGGCTATAACCAGATCCGGATGCATGAGAGTGACCAGATCAAGACGACCTTTGTAACCAACAAAGGTCTCTATTGCTACAAGGTAATGCCATTCGGCCTCAAGAACGCCGGCGCAACCTACCAGCGATTGGTCAACCGAATGTTCGCCGAGCATATCGGAAAAACCATGGAAGTCTACGTGGACGACATGCTGGTAAAAAGCCGATTGGCTTCAAACCACATCCGCGACCTGAAGACTATGTTCCAAATCCTCCGCCAATACGGGATGAAGCTAAACCCCAACAAATGCACCTTCGGGGTAGAATCGGGAAAATTCCTCGGCTACATGGTTAGCAGGAGAGGAATTGAAGCCAACCCTGAGAAAATCGCCGCCATACTTGGGATGAAGTCTCCCACAAAACCCACAGAGGTCCAAAGCCTGGCGGGTAGGGTCGCGGCTTTAGCTAGATTTGTTTCCAAGGCGACCGATAGGTGCCAACCATTTTTTCAGGCGTTGAAGATGAGGGGCGGGTTCGAATGGACATCCGAATGCGAGAAGGCATTTTGCGAAAGGAAGGCTTACTTCGCAGCACCCCCGTTCTTGTCGAAACCCAAGGACCATGAGCCTCTCGTGCTTTACCTCGCTGTGTCCGAAAGGGCCACGAGCGCGGTCCTTATCCGTGAGGAAGGGCAGGGACAATGGCCGGTGTATTATGTCAGCAAGGCCCTCCTAGACGCTGAGACCCGGTATCCTGAGATCGAGAAATTGTCGCTCGCACTCGTCATGAGCGCCAGGAAACTACGCCCGTATTTCCAGGCACACCAGATAGTCGTGCGGACCGGTCACCCGATCGAAAAGGCACTACAAAGAGGATCCTCGACGAGGATGGCCATATGGTCACAGGAACTTAGCGAGTACGGGGTACAGTTCCGACCACGAAACGCCATAAAGGGTCAGGCCCTAGCAGATTTTGTGGCAGAATTTACGGCAGGAATCGAGAATGAAGGCGAAGCCCTCACGCCAAAATCTCCAGAGAAGAGAGGCCCTGGCCCATCCGGGCCAGCGTGGGTGTTATGCGTCGACGGCGCATCAAACGCTCAAGGGGCCGGGGCCGGAGTAATTCTAACCAACCCCGACGGGGAAAAGTTAAAATACGCGCTGCGCTTCGAATTCAAAGCCTCCAACAACGAGGCAGAATACGAGGCCCTAATAGTCGGTTTAGAGCTCGCTCACCGACTCGGCGCAGAAAACTTGCACATCTTTTGCGACTCGCAATTGATCGTGAATCAAGTCAAAGGCGAATTCGCCGCCAAGGAGCCAAACATGATGGCTTATTTGGCGAAAACCCGAAAGAACCTAGAAGCGATAGCTTGGTTCGAGATCGTTCAAATCCCCAGAGAGGAGAACGCCGAGGCAGATGCTCTGGCGCGACTCGCTTCGGACATAGATCCGAACGAGGATAGGGAAGTCCCGATTGAGATTCTATCCAGGCCTTACATCTCGAGGAGCGATGTAGGGATGGTTAGCAAATCATCGGCTTTGTCTTGGTTGACACCCCTAAAAAACTACATAGCAAAGGGAGTCACTCCAGAGAATAACGAAGAGGCCAGGAAACTGAAACATTTGGCGTCAAAGTATACGATGCGCGGAGACATGCTATACAAGAGGGGCTACTCGATGCCTCTCCTTCGCTGTCTCGACAACAGCGAAGCGAGACGGGCCATGAAAGAAGTCCACGAAGGACTATGTGGGAACCACGCGGCAGGACAGTCGATGGCCATGAAGCTTCTAAAGCTAGGCTACTTTTGGCCAACTTTGAAAAAAGACGCCCATGACTGGTCCCGGCAATGCGATAAGTGCCAAAGGTTTGCCCGTGTTCCCAGACAACCCCCGGCGCCACTGTGCCCGATCATCGTTCCCCGACCATTCACCAAGTGGGGAATCGATTTGATCGGTGAATTACCCACGGCTCCAAGGCAGCTCCGATTCGCCGTAGTTGCAATCGACTACTTCACCAAGTGGGTTGAAGCCGAGCCACTGGCAAAGATCACGGAGGCGAATACAACGAACTTCATATAAAAGAGCATAATATGCCGCCACGGTATCCCGGAATCGATCGTGACCGATAATGGCCGACAATTCGACAACGCGCGATGGCGCGAGATATGCGAACAACTTGGAATTAGTAAAACATACTCCTCCCCAAGGCACCCCCAGGCTAACGGCCAAGTGGAGGCGGCAAACCGTACGATAAAAGAAAATTTGAAGAAGAAATTGGAATCCCGAAAGGGCGCGTGGGCAGACGAATTACCCTTCGTATTATGGGCATATCGCACCACGGCACGAAACGCAACGGGGGAGACCCCCTTCGCCTTGACTTTCGGTGTGGAGGCCGTGGTCCCGATAGAGACCACGCTCCCCACGTTCCGTATGGAGGTCTTCGACGAAAAAGAAAACGAGGAAGCCATAAGAGCAAACCTCGACCTAATCGACGAAAAGAGGGCCGACGCACTCACGCGCCTAACAGCCCAAAAAAGAAAGGTCGAACGGTACTACAACGCAAGGGTTAAAACTCGGAGCTTCCCCGACGGCAGCCTGGTTTTGAGGAAAGTGTTCCCAAATACCAAGGCACAAGGGGCTGGTGTGCTAGGCCCAACCTGGGAAGGCCCGTACCGAGTTCGGAGAGCCATTCACAAAGGCACATACGAACTAGAAAACATGGACGGGCTCGCGTTCACACACCCTTGGAACGCCGAACATTTGAAAATGTATCACGCACGAAGGCCAAGCGGAGTGCGAGATTTCCAACTAATGTAAACACAAAGCCACGATTGTCGTAATTCAATAAGTGTATCCATTTGAACATCGAATAAAAAAAATCGTTTTGTGTCATCATTTTGGTTATTTCCCCGCTGTAAGTTCCCAGAAATAATAGCTATTATCCCTAGAAACTTGGGGGGCTGGAGGTGAACCCAACAAAGCGACGATACGCTAATAGGGACCGAAACCCCCCACCGATGGGCGAATCGATAACAAAACCATAACGGTTTGCATTCGAGAAAATCAAAGACCCACAAAACCGTGGGGTACGAACCCCGTGGCCGGAGAAATCTCCACCGAAAACCAGTAACAAGGCAACAACCTTGCATCTGGGCGTCCATGGATTTGAGGAAGGTTGGCAAACCCCGATTGACACACAACCGGGCCAATGTCAATGCCCAATCCTAAGGCGTAAAACGAATACCCTAGAGATGAATGCGCGCGACGCCAACAGGGCAAATCGTAAACCAACGTCACAAGTCGACGAGTCATCGATCGAGCCAAATCTCGGGATTCCCCCGTCGTAGAGCCAAGACGTAAGCCGACAGGCCATCGTCGAAAGCTCACGAACAAAGAAGCTCAAAGCACGGCTGGAAGTAAAAAATGCCCAAAACCGAAGAATGCGAGCTCGGATGTCACCAAGGAAGCAAGGCGTAAGTGAATGAGACATTGACCGTCCCTCGAAACACAAACGTGCCCAAGAGGAGAGTCAGACGAGTTACCAAATGAGTCTCCCACCATCGACCACGCAATATACGCGACATGCCGTTAGTGCAAGTTGCCGGCCATAGTAAGCCGACGATGGCAAAAGAAATTCCCGATCGTCGACCGCCCCTCGCCGAAGGGGCCCGCCGTAAATTGAAGGACCCGAGCGTCTTGGAAACCGACAATCGAAAACTTCAAGCAACACAAGAATCGCAAAATAAACCAACGCGAACCCGCGAGGTATTTCGTTCGATAAAAAGAAGATTACGAGAAGATTGCGAAAAAGTAAATGTCACAAAAATGGAAAGCCTCGAAACATCCAAAATGAGTCAGGTAAATAAGAAGAAAGATGCGCTAAACACAGGCGCAGACGAGACAAAAACACTAATCGGAGCCGAAGTCAAGCTGCTCCTCGCCGGGGCCCGCGCTCGGGGTAGAAGGGGATGTGCCCACCGAGGACTGCGTAGTCTCGGTGGGACGCCGCCCACCGCGATCGCCAAAGCCCGCGTCGCCCTCGATCGGAGGGAACATGGTATCGAAGAATGCGAAAGACACTTCGCGGGGTTTGTTCTCTGCGACAATAGCATCCCGGACGCGAACGGCCGCAGCGTGTCGGGCCTCGTATACCGCGACTTCCCAATCATCCTTCAGGCGCTCTTTGATGCGCACGGCTTCATCACGGTCGTCGACGACGGCTTGCATCTCCGCCAAGAGGGCGTCGTTCTCCTCAACGGCTTTCAGGTGGGCAGCCTCGCTCACAGCTAGCCGACCGCGGACGGAAGCGAGGTCGGCATCGCGGGAGGCCAAGGCCTTCTCCATCGCCTTGTTTTCCGCTAGGAAGGCGCTCGCGGATCGCTCCACTTGCTCCCTCGAGGTCCTCTCCTCCGCGAATTTCGCCTCGGCCGCGTCCCGACTAGAAATCGCCTTGGCCAACGCCTCTTTCAACGCTCGTTCACGGCGAGCGGTCTCCTCCATCACGAGCTCCATCCGCTCGCAGCGCGCCAAAGCCTACAGTGCAACGACAAATTAGCATGGCATAGAGAGGAAAAACACGAAATAAGAGGCACGCGAATGACTAACCTTCCGCGCATCGCGAGTCCCTTGTCGAAAGAGTTCCATATCGCTGACGACGACGAGCTCCTTAAAGCACTTGGGGGATGAGTCCGCGAGGCCCCGAGCGCTCCGATCCTTCAAGTCTTTCGCTTCGGCGAGATAGAGCGACCCGCCGCCACCGGTAGAGGTCGCTTCCATCAATCTTCGAGAACCCGACGGCGCGTCACTCGCCGAGGATACGGCGGGGCGTTTCCGCGGAGGGCCGCTGCTCCCGCCCTCCTGAGGTGCCGACGAGGGTTGAGATTTCGGCCGCTCCCGTGACGGGCTCGGCCGCCTCGCAGCATGAGCCTCGCGCGGAGGTGGCGAGGTCGTAACGCCTCCTCGAGGTCGTCGACGAGAACCGCCTAACGAAAAAGCAACCAAGTTAGTAGGCAAAAATGAACGACATAATAAGGGGTACCTCGTACCGCTACATCGATCGGCCGGAAGGACTTCTTCGTCGGGCTCTGAGTCCGAATCGTTCCGCCCTCGGCCGCGTGCTCGGGGGAACTGAGGAGTAGTCGAAACGAACCACCCTGTGATTGCCATAGTATCGGGCGACGCGAAGATCGAAGCCTGACGACGGACAGCCGGGAGACGATGGACGACTCTGCCAAGCTCCGTGAATTCTGGGTCGGCGACCGAATATGGGATCCTCGCGGGCCCAAACTCAAGAGGGGCCGAGCCGAACGCGGACTCCGAAACCCACACCCAAGGGTATCGGTACTTGGTGGGCACATTGGTAACCACGGCAAACTGCTTGGCATGGTACGCCCGGTACGACCCGGCCCTATTCGACCCTTCCACGATCGATAGGAATTCCAAGAACTCCTCGGCCGTGACCGCCCTCTTCCATTCTCGAAAGAACATCATATGACAGGCAACCACCATCCGATAGAACGAGGGTAGCATTTGGGCTGCGTGCACGTCCAGTCGACGCAGAAGCTCCTGTACCACGCCAGGGAAAGGCAACCGAAGACCGCTCCGGAGACTGGCCACATGAACCGCGGCGAACCCGAGCCGAGGACGCGAGGGCCGATCCTCCGGGAGAGGACGCAAGATGTCGATACTCGGCGGGATCCCGAACTCCTCGCGAAGACCACGGAACTGGGCGAGAGACACGAGGGACGGGGAGTCGACCCCCTCGCATGGGAAGGTCCCCCGAATCCGGGACGCGGTGATCGGGAAGGCAAGGGTCCGCTCGTTCTCTTCCGACACGCGACTACGCCCCAGCTGGGCCAAAGTCGGAAGGGTACCCGCGGCCGACGTCTGCCTGGGAGGTCTCGGGTCCTCCGTTGGACTCTCGGGCGATTCCCGCCCCGTAGGAGACCCCCGGCCGCTCGGCCGATGCTCGAAGGTCCTCCGGTCGGCCACCGAACCCCCGGGAGGGGGCTGCCCGGCCATCTCCACCAGGGGAGGCCCCTGGCCGGCCATCGGGTCCCTGGGAGGGGGCCGGCCGGCCATCACATCCGGGGGAGACCCCTGGTCGTCCACCATCCCCCTGGGAGAGGGCCGGCCGGCCATTTGACTTGGGGGAGACCCCTAGTCGGCCACCGCCCCCCTGGGAGAAGGCCGGCCGGCCATCTGGCTCGGGGGGGGGGGCCCCTGGTCGGCCGCCAGAGCTCCGGGAGGGGGCTGGCCGGCTGCCTGGCCCTGAGGGGGCGTGAAGTCGGCGGTGGGCACCCCGGGTGGAGCCCGCGCCACCGAGTGAACTCCGGCGAAGGCAAGCCCGGAGCCCACGACCTGCGACGCGCCTCCCACGACTCCGCACACCAGGGGTGGCTCGCCCCCGTCGCCCAGGGCGCTGACGCGCTCCGCCTCGGCCGGCGAACCTCCGCCCGCGCCGTCGGGGCTCCCGATCCAGCCAGATCCGCGCGCCTCCGCCCGGGGCGTGTCCCCCGGGGCACCGCGCGTGCGTCTGTGGACGTCTCCGCCTCGCCCTGCCGCGCCGCCATCTCCGTGCCCGAGGGGCCTCGCCCAAGGATCCGCCGCCACGCCACGAGCAGATCCGGCGCCGCCCTCACAGCCAAGGGACGCAGACCCATCGGCGGTCCCCGAGGCCACCTCCCACTCGCCCGCGCCCCCAAGGACAGACCTAGGAGCGCTCCGCCGGCGATCTGTCGCCGTCGCGCCCTGCGCGAATCTGGGTTCGCCCTCGCCCCTGGTCGCCGCCGAGCCCCCCTCGCCGGTAACCTCCGAAGTCCCTCCGACCTCACGCCCCTCGCCGAGCAAGGCCCCTTTGCCGGGCTGTTCACCGGCCAGGGCCTCCGCCCTCGCCTCCGGCGTCGCGGTTCCGTCGGCGGCCATCCACGCGTCAAGGTCGTCGTCGTCAAAGAAGAGAGAAAGAGAGGATTCGGGATTTGGGGAAAAGGGTAAATTGGGGATTGAAAAAGTATTGCTCCCAGGCGAGGATAAAAAGGAACCAACGAAGTCGTCAACGGACCCGTCATCCACGTCAAACGGCACGGGGTCCATGACGCAACGCAAAGAAAGAAAAGGAAAAAATATAATAAATTAAAGGTTAGGGTGCTTATAAAGCTACCTGATCTCCTCCACCCCCGGGGAGGTTCCCTAGAGCGCTGCTCTCCGGCCCGGCCCGTCGGTGCACGCCCGATCTTAGGTACGGAACGCCCGTCGGAGGGCGCCACTTCTGAGTTCGCTCTCGATCTCAAGTTCGACATCAAACTCGGGGGGCTAATGTTGTCGCCGTATTTCCGGCGACAGCGTTAAATATATACATCCACGATTATATCCGAGGCGCGAAGGGGAGACACCGTCCCCGAGACGACCGAGACCCACCTTCGCGCACCTGACCGACCACCGTCGCGCAGGGGAGGGGCCCGGCCGGCCGCCCTCTCCCGTATGAGGGGCCTGGCCGGCCTTCCCCACCCGAGGGAGGGACCTGGCCGGCCTTCCCCACCTAGGGGAGGGGCCTGGCCGGCCTTCCTCACCCGAGGGAGGGACCTGGCCGGCCTTCCCCACATAGGGGAGGGACCTGGCCGGCCTTCCTCACCCAAGGGAGGGACCTGGCCGGCCTTCCCCACCTAGGGGAGGGACCTGGCCGGCCTTCCCCACCTAGGGGAGGGGCCTGGCCGGCCTTCCTCACCCGAGGGAGGGACCTGGCCGGCCACCGACGCCCAGAGGCTCCCCCACTCGGCCACAAGGCTACACCCGTGGCTATAAGTAGCCTTCGATGCTCTCCACGCAGAGGTAAGCTCTAGAGACGAAAAATAGACACTTTCTCCCTTACTCCCTATATACATATCATACTCCCAAGTGAGGTATTTCGGATATTCTCTCCCGACCGGAAGAATACTCCCAAAAGATCCGAGATCCGAGCTCTGAGACGCCAGTGGTCCTAGTATCCCGTCTCGCTCGATCTCGTCGATCCCCCCTCGTCATCCTGCAAACTCCGCCCACATTATACTAATGTTGAGCGTCGGAGAGGTAAACAGAGGACCCCCCTCTGTTTTCCCTTCTTAGTTCACGTCTGTTTACTCTTTTCAGATAACAGAAGGACTCGAAGACCACACGACAGCTAAGAGACGATCCGGGACATCGGATCCGACACGCTCAGGCCGAAGCGAGGGTCACCCGCTCCGAGCGAGGATCTGACCGCTTAGGTCTCGAAACGTTGTCCAAATTTCAGCGACAACACAATGCGTCTATGAGTACTCTCATTTAAGAAGAGGGTCACGAGGGTGACTCTTAGTCTGGCGACATATGCCCTTCACATTAGTGTTGGGGATCATGGGTTGCAAACAATAAGTACAACCCTCACACTTTGTTTTTGGAAAAATAAGAGGATCCAGGGTTGCAAACAATAAGCACAACCGTGCCACTTAAGTTTTGGAAAAATCACATCATCTCTTGTACGTTTGGAAACACGTTTCCAGGTGTAAAGAGAGATATAGTGGATCAATAGAAAAAAGAACCCTAAAATCGATATTTGTGATGTGAGAGAAGTTTTAATGCACTAAGGCACAAGGAACATACTCGGATATTTTTTGTTATAAATTTATTATTCATAAGGAAACTGTGTGAGTTTAATAAATCTCACTTTTGCACTTGAAAGTTTTTGAGATTCAGAATCTCCTAAAACTAATATCTTCATCTTCATGACATCTTCCTTCAAGGCGCCTTCATGGTGGTTAAGTGCGTGAACGTCGGAAATCCACGAAAGCATCAAGAAGAGGGGAAGAAGCTAGGAGTCGCAAAATCCGGATTCAAAATCTTGGACTCGCGGACAGCCGTACACCTAGGATTTAAAAGGTCATAAATGACACATCCGGTATCCGATTAAGCTGAAACCAATTGTGTTGGATAGCTAACTTCCTTAACTTTAATTTGATTTGAGAACCACTAATTTTCAAGTTCCGAGCAAATAGTTATGCCCGTTTTACGGAGCCATAAAAATTTGTCCAAAAATTGAAAAGCAATTAAAAATACATTGGATCTAGGAGTAATTGGAAAGAGGTTTATTGAAACATTTTAATTATATGATTTGATTTCGATTGTGTGTTATATTAACATGTTAATAATTAAACACAATATAAAACAAACAACATAATAAAAAAACATTCAATAACAAATTCAAACTGGAAGGGCAATGAACTAGTTTAAATTATGTACACAAATTTTCAAACTTGTCAAAAAAAATGATTTTGAGTATTCTAAACATAAAATAATTAAAAACAGTTTTTAATGTATTTATATTGCATATTTAAAAAGTGGAAAATCAACAAAAAATTAATTTTAAAATCGTACCAAAAAATTAAAATTGTGTAAGATCTAGTCTTTGAAAAAACCATTAGTCAAGAAAATTTTGAAAACAATTTTCTTATTATGATTTTAAATAACATGTACGTGCTTATACTTTGACCATAGATCTGATACCATTTGTTGGAATAGGTCTAGGGTTAATAGAAATTTATCATTATCACATTAATGGCGGAATAAAACTGAATAACCCAAGAACAAGTTTATGAGTCAAAGAGCTAATTGAAGCCTAAGTCTAATGAGGACTTAGGTGCTAGAATAAAAGAGATATTTAGAGAGAGAGGATGAGAGACAATCGGCAAAAAAAAAAGAGAAACAATAGCAAACGCTTATTTTCACATTTCTATGTGAGACTCTATTTATAGGAAAAAAAAATTCAATAAAGGGTAATTACCCTTTCCTATTGTGCATTCTTCACACAATATTTGATTTAATCTCCTCTTCCTCTATATATATGGCCAGCCATTCCAAGGAATTAGTGAGGGAAAGTTTCTTTATCAATTAGCACATTTGTTTCATTCTCAAAGAAATTCATTTCCTCATTTCTTTTGGGATCTACCAATATGTATTAATGCACAAAATAATAAGAGATATTATTTCCTTCTCTCTAATGATTTTGGCCGAATTTCTACCTAGGGGGGATTGAATGTTATCTATGGTTACCCTTCATGAATATCATCAACTAGATGGGATTTATAAAATTACCATTTTACCCTTCTAGTTGTTATTTCCTCAACTACTTTAGTACTTGTGAATAAGTTAGAAAAATATATTGACGAGCAGATAACAAGCCACATTGTTTCATCCAAAGAAAGTCGCAACTCAATTTTGGACACTGCGTAGTTCATTTATTCATAATCCAAGCAATAAATCATGAGGTGATATACATTGCATCTAAGCAATCTTGTACATGATATCTATGAGAACTTCACAAAGTTGGTTCATGATATCTTCATAATTTAATATCTAACCAATTGACCTAGTCTTAATCAGCAAATTATAATAAGGACTTTATAAAGATTTATATACTACATCAATATGTAAATAAACAATCTTCTTGTGGGTATCCCTACCAACAATCTTTGCCAACACCAACATTACAAAGACGCGAAATATGAACCATAGAAAATTTATCTAAATGTCTCACATCTATGAAGATGCGGAGCAATAATGTCCCAAGCGTTGACGCATGTGTCAATCTCTCTGACACCGCATTGACCACTCCCTTGCAGTTCGACTAGATCTCTATTATCATGCCGCCGACACTAAGCGTTAACTCTATTCCTCGTGGATCGCATATGCCCCGGCAAGCTGGCAGAGAACCCCCTAATTAGGTGTGATCTCTACTAATAAAACTCACGTCGAATCCTCCTTGGTCGTGATGTCGCTCCGCACCGACAGTAATCGAGATGAAGCTTGTCTCGGTGGAGTCCACCAGGAGTCCGCATATCTCGATCTCTTGATTCCTGCTCCACTTGGGAGGTCTCTCTGTACTACTTAAGGAAGTTAACCGTCCACTGTACTAGCTGAGTATATATGTCTCTACACTTGGATCCCGGATAAGACATTGTTCTCTTGGTTTCAAAACTCACAAATAATAGTAATAAAAGCTCATGGGTACCAACCTCGAGAATATTTATCGCTCTGATAATAGTTTTGAAGACATCTCCCTATTTCAAAGACGGAAGGATGTGACGAAGCCAGACTCCTTCCAAGCTCTCCTACTCCAACTTCATCCCTAAATCGCGTGGAACACTGTCTCTCGCATCCCCTCACAAATAGGACAGTTGACGTCTGAGGTGATCCTGTTCAGGGCTAACATTGTTCTATCCGGTATTTGACCCAAGCTGACTTGCCAATAGAGGAGTTTCAGCTTAGGGAAAACTCTCAGCTGCCAGAACTTCCTCCACTAACCCTTTATCACCATCGGATCAGAAGAACTGGAGATATGAATACTGGTTATCTCCATCGCAACTCGGCAACCACTCTTTATCAAATACTCTCCATCCCACAACGTGCCAATGGCGGACGTCCGAGATCCCATGTCTCCCCCTTGGGATACTCACATTGGCCGACACATCATCATCCTCAAACATCACTATAATTAGATCAAAATCTCAACTATTATCTCATCCCATAAGCTCTCCTTCGCCCATGTGAAGAGGGATTCAAGAGGGATTGATCCAACTGACTGGACTATCTCCGGGGACCCATCTATCTCCCATTACCATAACTAACTCACCATCACTTATCATCTATTTCGACCTAGACTGATTGATCTCTCTTCCCATAAAAGATTATGCCACATGAATGAACTGCACTAACATGAGACGGTCATGATATCTCTATCGAGAAAGTAGTTATGGTGATAGATTCTCCCTACTGGATTGTCCAATCTCCGGATAAACTTCTAAACACATTTAGCCAATATAGCCTGGTTAAACTTCTTCAAATATCTGAAGCTCATCCCGCCCTCTGACTTGTTCATTCGGAGAACCTCCCACTTGCACCAGATCTTCCTAGTTGCAATACCGCCTCGCCACCAAAAATCTGGCAATTGTCGAATGAATCTCTCTAATCAAAGTCATCGGGATCTAATGACATGACGCCACAAAACTAGAGATTTGCCGAAGAACAAACTTAATAAGTACCTCTCTTCCAGCATGCGAGAAGGAGAGATCGTTCCAACCCTAAATCTCTTTCCAAATACGGTCTCTCACAAGCTCAATAAACTCCTTCTTCTTTCAACCCATGAACAAGGGAGTCCCAAATATCTATTATGGCACTTCATCCTCGTAACCCCTAGAATATAGGCCAAAGTCTCCCCGTCCTCCTCCCTGACATATTTGTCAAAACAGTCATTCGATTTCTGAAAATTCACCATCTGGCCAGAGGACTCCGAATAAATCCGCAATATCTCTGTGACCCACTCACACGCATAAAACCTTACTCGGAAGAACATCATACTATCTTCAGCAAATAACAAGTGAAACACGTGAAGATTTTTGAAGCGGACTCCCAAAATCTCCCCGCTCGAAAGAGGACATAGAGCCCTTCAGAGCTGATGCGAAATAAAAAAGGGAGAAAGTGTCCCCCTGGTGGAGGCCTCTGGAGGGAATTACTTTGCCCCGGGTGGATCCATTGATGTTAAAAAAAAATATGTTTGAGGTAACACATCTCATAATAATATAAACCCAATGTGAGGTATAGCCCAGTCTCAACATCATTGACTCCAAGTAGACCCACTCAACCTTGCCGAATGCCTTCGCCGTGTCAAGTTTGAGGGACGCACACTTCCCATTACCGAATCTCCCTAGATTCATCATGTCAAGTGACTCAAATCCACCCATAAAATTTATGAAAATAACTCCACCATTCAAAAACGCATTCTAGGACTCCAAAATAGCTGTATGCATAGTGATCTTTCGACAGTTTGTTGGCAGAGATGTCACAAGAAGATTATTTATTTACATATCGATGTAATATAAATCTCTCACGAGTCCGTAATAAAAGTTGAAACGGTTCATTCATTCCTTTTTGGTTTGTTTGAAGATTTATAATATTCAATAATCTTATAGTCCTTAATCAAACCTAACAATGTACGAAGAGATAAATGTACATTTGCATGAAAAAAAATTTCATGGTTTGGTTAAAACGAAATATTAACAATCTAAAGATCAACGGACTATTGATCCTAGGATGATTGTTGGAAGAATCTATGATGACTAGTTACGAGACATAGAGAGTTAGGAACTCTAAAGTTCTTCTGGTGTATTTTCTAAAGATACTAAATTGATCAGTGCACCTTTAGAGACAATGTAAGAACAAACCATTTAACCTCTTTTGTCTCAAGGTCACTATATATGAATTGCATCGTGCTTACCTTAATCCTGAAATGAGACATGTAATTTCATAACTTCAATATAATCATTTGAGAAACCTACACTCCAGATCCAAGTTTGTGAACTAGATGCGCTCTATTGGTGATGTATTGGACTTTGAAATTGACATGAGTATACTTTGTGAAGTTCTCATAGATATGAAATTCATGTACACGATTGCTGAAATGCAATGTATATCACCTCATGCTTTATTACTTGGACTGTGAATAAATAAACCGCGCTCAGTATCCATTATTAAGTAACGAGTTTATTTGGATGAAACAATATGACTTGTTAGCTCCTCGTCAATACATTGTTTCTAACTTATTCACAAGTAACAAAGGCGTTGAGGAAATAACAACTAGAACGGTAAAATGGTAATTTTATAAGTCCCATCTAGTTGATGATCTTCACAAAGGGTAATCATAGATAACATTTATTGGATATACTCAATATAATTAAGTTGAATTTAAGTAGAAAATAAATTCATTTGAACCGAGAGATTCTCAGTGTGAAGTCTTTAGTGGAGTCAGTTGACATTAAACTAATATTCGGAAAACGTTTGTGAAATTTTGTGTCCAAGTATAGTAGTTCAAGCTTTGATCATTTTGATCCTTAAGGTCACTATTACAGGTCAATAGAATAGGATTGTTAAATTAGAAGTTAAGTCAAAATAAGTTCAAGTGTTCAACTAGATGTTTTCTCGGAATACGTTTAAAGGGTATTTTTTTATCCACACGGGCATAATATGATGTGAATGTCCAAATAAGATTTGAGTATTTTCATATGATGAAAATATAAATTAGTTTCTAAAGGCGAGAAGTCGTTTGAGGTATTATAAAATTAATTTCATTATTTGTGCAATATTAATTCAAAATAGGTATTTTAAGAAATGTCTTAAAAGAAATAAGGAAGCATCTAGAACTTCCCCCCTAGGTAGAATTTTGGCCAATATCATTAGAGAGAAGAAAATAATATCTTTTATTATTTTGTGCATTAATACATATTGTTAATTGCCCAAAAGAAAAGAGCAAATGA
This sequence comes from Urtica urens, assembly GCA_958296335.1. NCBI lineage: Eukaryota > Viridiplantae > Streptophyta > Magnoliopsida > Rosales > Urticaceae > Urtica > Urtica urens. The sequence goes on from OY282522.1 coordinate 1,583,283, forward strand.
ATTTGTTTGAGAAGGAAACAATTGTGCTAATTGAGCAAACAAATTTCCCTCACTAATTCCTTGGAAAGGCCGGCCATATATATAGAGGAAGAGGAGATAAAATCAAATATTGTGTCATGAATGCACAATAGGAAATGGTAATTACCCTTTCTTAAATTTCTTTTTCCTATAAATTGAGCCTCACATAGAAATGTGAAAATAAGATTTTGCTATTGTTTCTCTCTTATTTTTGCCGATTTTCTCTCATCCTCTCTCTCTCTCTCTCTAAATATCTCTTTTATTTAGGCACCTAAGTCCTCATTAGACTTAGGCTTAAATTAGCTCTTTAACTCATAAACTTGTTCTTGAGTTATTCAGTTTTATTGTGCCAACACAAATCCTTCAAACGCTCTAAAGACTCTTGTAATAGAAACCTTAGGTTTATCGAGTTCAAGACTAGACGTGAAAGTGACGAGCAACACGAGACGATCTGCCTTTCCAAGGCTCATCAAAGATGAAGCTACAAGAGAAAGGTTAGTATTCAAGTAATTAAATAATTATTTTAAATAACAACATGTTCATGCACTTTGTCTAGGTTAGTAAAATTGTTTTACTTGTAAGGAAATTTTTATATTCCGCCATTAATGTGTTAATGATAATTTTTTCTTAATTATACACCTATTTCAACACAGTTAACCAAACACTTTACAATTATCTTATAGATCACATTGTAAAGATTAATCGGTCTGAAGTCACTAACCCTTCTAGGCTCCTCAACTTTGAGAATTAGAGTGACTATTGTATCATTGATGTCATGCACCTCATCTTCGCTATAAAGAATTTTGAGGCAGGTCTTCGAAAACCGACCGTCAACTACGTCCCAATACCTAAGATAAAAGTGTCTTCTTCACCCCTAGCTCCAAAGGACGCTCCAAGTTTGTAGTCATAGACTCCAAGATCTTTGGCTGAATGTCCCCAGTCACTACCTCGATTTCCTTTGTGGAAGGTCTCGTCGAGGTAAATATGTCTCCAAAATACCTAGAACAATCCTCTCCATCTTAGCTAGTCTTGCTGAAATGCCAGTCATCGTCCCGTCAATGAATCCTCTGATGGTGTTCTTCCTCCTCCTTGAAGACGCCTTGCAATCGAATAGCCTCGTGCTCTTATCTTTGCACCTTATCCAACGCACTCTACTCCTCAGTTTCCAAAACTACTCCTCCTTCTCCATCAAAGCTTCTAACTATTTATCCTCTCAACGAAATTTCTCAATACAAAATTTCTCAATACAAAATTTTGCGACCGATCCATCCACAAGCTCTACAATCTTCTTTTGCTTCTTGATCCGTTCTATGATCTCTTTCAACGCCCCAACAAGTCAAACTTTGAAGGCACTAGCTGATCGCGTATGCTAAAATCGGACAACGGTCTATACCTGAATCCCTCTCCTAATCCCTCAAAATCTTATTATCACTATTGAGATTGGTGCCCACAAAGGAGATATTAGACATCGAGATACTTTATGTATTTATATTTTGCTGAAACATTGATATTAATAAATGTTCATTCTTTTGAAGATTGTGTTTAGTTATGTTTAAGCTATGCTCTGAAACTGTCATCAACGAAAAGGGTGTTAAGTACATACTTGACAAGATAACCCCTTGTGACAAGTTTGAAACATTTGTTCGCAATCTAAATATCGATAGACCAATCGAGTCTTAATAATGATTGTTAGGATGAATCATGATATCTCATATTGTGATATAGAGAGTTGTGACTCTATGATTCATACTTGGCATCTTATAGAAGATGCTGAACAAGACCTGTGACACTTAGAAACTCGAGACAAAACTGTTTACACACTCGAGGCTTCAAGTTCACAACTGAAGGAGTATTATGATACTTACCTTAATCCTGAAGTGAATATGTAATTGACATTGCACTTTGTGACATTTTATTCGTCAATGGGCAATGACTAAGTTTTAGTTGCATCTGACCCGACTGTTGGTGTCACAAGGATGTAATGTTGGGTTATATGATTCACAGATATGGAATTCATGTAACAACAATGCAAATGCATTAGTATCACACTATGCTTTGTTATGAGAGTGTGAATGAATAAACCTGACCAGGTATTCATTGAATGAGTTCATTCTTTGATTAAAACATGTGACATGTAAAGACATCTCAGTTTATGTTTTTCTCATTCACAAATAACAACGGAGTTAGTAAAATAATAACTCGAAGGGTAAAACAGTAATTTTACGTTCCCCTCAGTTACTGATACACATGAAGGGTAATATCGTAATATACTCTGTGGATCGTGTGAGAAAGTGTTTCATCACATCAAACATAAAAGATACGCACATGAACAGAGAGATTGTCAATATTGGTCCTTTAGTGGAATCGACCAATATTAAGAATTAAAAGACGGAAAAAGTTTATGACCTTTTGTGTCCGATTTTTATTCTAAAGCTTCGTTCATGTGGGTCCATGAGGTCTCAATGATAGACACTTGGAAGAGATTAAAAGAATTGTAAAAGTTGATTTACTCATTAAGTATAAATTGTGATTTATACTGAGAAAGTTATCATATTGATGATGACATTCTCAAGTGATTAAATATGTTAGAAGAAGAAAATAAATTATTTCTCATTTCGTACTTATTCGATAAGTATGAAATATATTTAATGATGTGTCATTAAATAATAATGAGAGTTCTAAATTAATTTTAGAAATTAAATCAAATATGTTTAGGAATAAAAATCAAAGATATGGACGAGTAAGGGGAGAGGGATTGGCCGAATTCCCTAAGTGAATAGGGTCATGGGTTTGACCCAGCTTAAGCTCATTTATAACTGTATAAATAAGGCTAAACAAACCCTAATCACTTAACCCTAACCCTAGTTAATTTTCGGCCACTCTCTCTCTCTCTCTCCCCCTTGAGATACTCGGCCGAAATTCCCAACAAAGAAAATAGAAAGTGTTTTTCTATTCTTCCATCTTTGAATCCTAATTGTTCTTGAGAGCCCACACCCAATATCTCAATAATTTCCTTGTGTATTATTGTTGATTCATCACTTGTGGTGTTTGGAATAATTTTTGTGAATTGTTTAGAGGTTTTTAAATTGTTTTAAAAGCTTTCAGCCAGCCAAAAACGTCCGTAGGACGATTTGGGTGCATTCCGGCGACTTCCCAGCCTCCAGCGATCCAGTCCGGCGAAGAAGCTCCTGTCAGGCGAGCTCCAATCCGGCGAGGTGATCCAATCCGGCGAGGCGCTCCAGTCCGGCGAAGGGACTCTTGTCAGGCGAGTCCAATCCGGCGAGGTGCTCCAGTCCGGCGAGGCGAATCCGGCGAGGCGTCCCAGTGATCTCCAGTCCGGCGAGGCTTCCCAGTCCGGCGAGCGTGCATTCCGGTGGGTCTTCCCTGTCAGGCGAGTCCCCGTGCAGCGACAGTCACCCATCCGGCGAGTGCCCAGTCCGGCGAGCTCCCTGTCAGGCGAAAAACTCCAGTCCGGCGAGGCTTCCCGCAGGCATCCATTCTGGCAGTCCTTCCCAATCCGGTGAAGACGTTCCCAGGCATTCCGGCGAAGATTTTTCTGCGTTTTGAACGTGACGTGGAATTCCGACGATAGCTAGCAACATCGAGGTTGTTTACAACCTTCAATGTCGAGGTTGTTGACTCCCCGATCTTCTGACCATGCGATGTCATCTCGATCCCTCCGTAAGCAGCAATAAAGGTCTATTGTCTAATCTCCAAAATCTCGGGGTGACTGACAGAAGTCAAAGCAAAAAAAGTGCTCCACTCGTGACTCAACAATCATCTATCCAGACCCTCCTCGATCCATCATTTATGTTAGTTGTAAGAGTCTTCCCCGAATCCCAGGTTGTGGATATCACAATTCAATACAGGTTGGGATTTATGCCCAGAAAGGAGACATGAAACATTTAATACATTTATATTTTTTTTGCTGAAAGTTAAATAGTGTTTAAATATTCATTATTATTTAAGTTTGTGTTTATACATGTATGTCTACGCCCTAAAACTGTTATTAATGAAAGAAGATTTAAGTACACACTTAACAAGATTCTTTTTCTTGATTACTTTAGAGTAAAGAGTTTATAATATAAGAATCGATAGGGCAATCTCATCTAATTAATGATTGTTTGAATAAATAACCGATGTCGTATATTGTGATATAGAGAGTTGTGACTCTAGGATTTATTCTTGATGTCTTAATGAAGACATTGAACAAGACATGTGACACTTTTAAGTGAGAGAAAACCATTATATCAACTGGAAACTTCAAAATCACAAAAAAGGGGTATTTTTGTAATTACCTATATCCAGAAGTGCATAAAAAATTTCTTGTGACACTTTAGAATATTTGATTAGTCAACGGGCAATGTGTTGAAATAGGTCTAGGGTTAAAGAAAAATTTAACATTAATCAAATTAATGGTGGAATTTAAAAATTTCTTTTTCAAGTAAAACAATTTTTACTAACCTAGAAAAAGCATATACATGTTATATATTAAAAGCATTATTTAATTTACTAGAATACCAACCTTTCTTTGTAGCTTGATCTTGAAGCGTCTTGAGAAAAGTAGATCCTCTTCCTTGGCTCGCTCGTCACCTTCACACCTAATCTTGAACTCGAGAAACCTAAGATTTCTATTATAAGAGTCTATAGAGGTTTAGAAGGATTTGTGTGTGGGCACAATTAAACAATATAACCAAGAACAATTCTTGGATCATAAGCTAATTCTTTACATCAAGTATGGATCTAGGTGCAAAATAAGAAGAGTACTTTCTAGAGAGAGAGAGAGAGAGGGGGTCGGCCAAAAGAGGGAGAGAGCAAGAATAAAGCTTTATATTCACATCTCTATGTGAGACTCTATTTATAGTAGAATGAAAAATCTATAAAGGTCAATTATTCATTCATGAATGAATAATGTATTCATGACACAATATTTGATTTTCCCTTCCCCTTTCCCTCTTAGTTTGGCCGGCCATACACCTTGCATTAGTGAGGAAATTTGTTTCCTCACTTAGCACATTTGTTTCCTTCTTAAGGAAATTCATTTCCCTTTTTCTTTTGGGTAATTATCCTTATAAGAAAAAGCAAATAAAACTCTCCTCTTGATGCACTATCTTGGCCGAACTCTACCTAGGGGAGGAGCATCTAGATGCTTCCTTATTTCTTTTAAAACAATTCTTAAATTACCCATTATAGAATTATAATTGCACAAATAACGAAATTAATTTTACAATGCCTTAAAAATGACTTTTCGGCTTTAGGAAATAATTTATATTTTCATCAAATGAAAATATTCAAAATCCTATTTTGACAATCACATCATTTTATGTCCATGTGGACAAAAATACCCATTAGACATTTTTCGAGAAAAAGTATAGTTCAACACTTGAACTTATTTTGATTTAACTTCTAGGTTAACAATCCTACTCTAATGACCTGTCATAGTGACCTTATGGATCCAAATGAACAAAGCTTGAACTTCTATACTCGGACTCAAAAGTTCTCAAACCTTTTCCGAGTATTAGTTTAATGTCGACTGACTCCACTAAAGAGTCGACACTTAGAATCTCTCGGTTCAAATGAATTTATTTTCTACTCAAGTTCAACTTAATTATATTGAGCGGATCCATTGAATGTTATCTATGTTTACCCTTCATGAATATCCTCAACTAGTTGGGATTTATAAAAATACCATTTTACCCTTCTAGTTGTTATTTCCTCAACTCCTTTGTTACTTGTGAATAAGTCAGAAACAATGTATTGACGAGGAGCTAACAAGTCCCATTGTTTCATCCAAATAAAGTCGCTACTTAAATTTGGACATTGCGCAATTCATTTATTCACAATCCAAGTAATAAAGCATGAGGTGATATATATGGCATCTCAGCAATCTTGTACATGAATTCCATATCTATGAGAACTTCTCAAAGTTGGTTCATGACATCTTCATAACTTAATATCTCACACATAGGCCTTGACTAGATCACACATTGGACCTAGAATTTGACTTTCTCAAATAAGAGTATTAATGCTATGAAATGACATGTCTCATTTCAAGATTTAGGTAAGCATGATGCGATTCATACGTAGTGACCTTGAGATAGACGATGTTAAATGGTTTGTTCTTCTATTGTCTCTAAAGGTGCACTGGTCAATTCAGTATCTTCGAAAGATACACTGGAAGCTTCAGAGTTCCTAACTCTCTATGCCTCGTAACCAGACATCCTAGATTCTTCCAACAATCATACTGGGATCAATAGTCCGTTGATCTTTAGATTGCGAATATATCGTTTTAGTCAAACCATGAAGAGTTTGTTCACGCAAATCTACATTTGTCTCTTCACACATTATTAGGTTTGATTAAGGACTATAAGACTATTGAATATCATAAATTTTCAATCAAACTAAAAGGGAATGAGTGAACGTTTCAACTTTTATTAATTTAATCAGCAAATTACAAAGAGTTATATATTACATCAATATGTAAATAAACAATCTTTTAATAAGGACTTTACAAAGATTTATATATTACATCAATATGTATATAAACAGTCTTCTTGTGGGCATCTCTGCCAACACAATGTATCAGTAATAGTACTATAGACTCGGCGATTGATGTCATAATATTGTTTCGTTGAATTATGTTATTCACATATATGTAATTTTTGTTGTGAGAATGATATGTCAATAGTATCACACTATGCTTTGTTTTTAGAAGTGCGAGCGTATAAACTGGGCCTGGTATTCAATGAATAAACATTCTCTGAATAAAACATGTGACATGTTGTGACATCTCATTTTATATTTTTCTCATTCACAAATAACAAAGAAGTTGGTGAAATAATAACTAAGGGGTTAAACGGTAATTTTACATCCCTCTTAGTTAATGATCCACACAAAAGGTAATATCGTAAAATACACCGTCAATCGTGTGAATATTTTTTGTCACATCAAACAGACAATAAACGCTTATGAACTTAGATAGTTTCAATATTAGTACTTTAGTGGAATCGACTAATATTAAGAATTAAAAGTCGGAAAAAGTTTGTGAACTTTTGTATCAGGACTTTATTCTAAATTTTTGTTCATGTGAGTTCATAAGCTCTCAAGGATAGACTATCAGACTAAATTTTTTAAATAGAACGATTAATTTTTAAATTGAATGTAAATTGTGATTTACACCAAGAAAATTATTTTTTAAGTAATTAAATAAATAATTTGTTATTTATGATTACATTTATTTAATGAAAAATTATTTTAAAAGTCATTAAAAATATCATTGGGCATAAGTTTGACTAACGAGAAAAAAATTTATTTTGACCTGACTTAAGCCCGCTCTCTCAGATATAAAAAGGGATTTTTGAAACCGTAACCCTAATCTAAACTCATAATTTTGGCCAACTCTTCTCATCCCCTTGCGTGAGTCTTGACCGAGAGTTAGAGAGAGAAAGAGAGATCTAGAAATCGTTTTTTGATTCTTGATCTTGTTTCTTGAGTGATTCCCCTTCTCCCGTTGTTCAATCAAAGAGCCCACGCTCTTGATCTCCCAAAAACCCGAGAGAATTATATCTGACTCTTCTTGTGGTGTTTGAGTGAAATTCTTATTCCATAGGGCCGGCTAAAACTTAAGGAGAGACGAAGGCGCACGCGAGGCTTTCCGGCGAAGAGTTCTTGGCGCCCGTGAAGCAACCCCGCGAGAGGCAATCCGGCGAGATATCAGGTCTAATTCGACCAGGTCAAGGCACCTCTAAGACTCTTCAACGGCAGGTTTTAGTCTTGTCTATTTCGGCGAGTAAGAGGGAGGCGCACATGCAGGCAATCTGACAGGCTCCTCCCAAGCGCATACAGCGAGCGGTGGGCTTTATGGCGCGCGCGTGACATCCTATCAAGGGAGGCGTGACACATGTAGGTGCAGGTTCCTTATCGAGCGACTCGTAGGCGCGGGTCCAAGGATCTTCACTCAAAGGATAGGTGTGCATCTAGGCGCGGTCAAGGCGTGAGCTAGGATGAATTCCGACGAGGTATTCCGACGTAAGCGAGCAATGCATGAGGTAGTTTACAACCTCACGTGTAAGTCTCTTAAACAAATTGGATTTGCCACGCATTTTACAAATTGTTTGTAGGTTGTTAGTTGTGTGATCAATTTGTTGACAACATGTTTAGAATAGTTTGACATATTGAATAGTTTAAAACGAGTTTAGAATAGTAATGCCTAGGTTAATTGAATAGTTTAAAACGAGTTTTAAGATATTATATCATATTATATAATTTTGTCATATTGAGATATGGTATATAATATTATTGGTTAATCGTTAACTAATTTCCAACACTCGCCCCCTTGGGATGATGTACGGCGCACATGTCGCTCACGCGTACCGTGGGTAAGCGGGTAAAATTTTGGCTCGTGTCAGTCTCCGGGATGACGTCATCTCCGACGTAATTCTCGTCTCCGGTTGAACTATCTTCCTCCTTGTATCCAAGGAGGTTCACGAGTAAATTTTTGTTCACCCCTGGCTACACTAGTAACTCCACTAAGCTCTTATTTGTTTCCTCCCTTAGGCTGCCTTCGTCGTCGTGGAGAGCGGAGGGATCATTGTTGGAACCCCCCACCATCGGTCGTCGACCGGTGCCTCTATTGGGGAGTTGCCAAAACTCGTATCGCGACTTGTTGCTCGAACGACCAGGTTACTCGATCGGGAAGCCGCAGAGTTGTACAAGATCTAACTTGACATACACTGTTAGTAGATTACCTCGATATACGAGTAATCCAAATGCTGAACACTGAAAAACAATCGTGAGAGTAGTGCGGTATCTACCATTCACTCGTGATTACGGGTTAAACTATACGAGATATCCTGAAGTCATTGAAGGTTACACTGGTGCAAGTTGGATATCTGATATTCATGATTCTAAAGCCACCAGTGAATATGTATTTACTCTGGGAGGTGTGGCAATATCTTGGAAATCAGCCAAAAAAACAGTGATGACTAGATCCACAATGGAATCAAAGTTTGTTGTATTGGATCAATGTGGCGAAGAAGCTGAATGGCTTAGAAACTTTGTGGAAGATATTGCTGATTGGAATACACATGTTCCAACAATATGTATATATTGTGATAACAAACTTGCTATTGCTAGAGCACGCATTGTGATGTATAATGGTAAGTCTAGACATATTTGTTGACGACATAATAGCATTAGACAACTTCTCTCATCTGGAGTCATAAGTATTGACTATGTGAGGTCCAAAGAGAATATTGCGGATCCGTTAACCAAAGGGTTAAATATGGACATAGCAGAGAAGACATCGAAAGTAATGAGACTAAAGCCAATGGTTATAAAGCTAAGGCAAAGGAAACCCAACCATGATGACCGGAGATCCTGAGATCTTGGTTCAAAGGGACAACCTAACTGTCAAACGGCTAAGTAAGGTCACTGTAGGGAAAACCCCGATCCTATTCCTATAGACAGTGAGCTCTTACGAGGTTAAACTTAGAGCTTTTAATTGATGGCAGAGATGCCCACAAGAAGATTATTTATTCACATATCGATGTAATATAAATATCTCATAAGTCCTTATTGTAATATGCTGATTAAATTAATGAAAGTTGAAAGGTTCATTCATTCCATTTTAGTTTGTTTGAAGATTTATGAAATTCAATATTCTTATAGTCCTTAATCAAACGTAACAATGTATGAAGATAAAAATGTAGATTTGCGTGAGCAAACTCTCCATGGTTTAGTTAAAACGAAATATTCGCAATCTAAAGACCAACGAACTATTGATCCTAGTATGATTTTTGGAAGAATCTATGATGTCAGGTTACGAGGCATAGAGAGTTATGAACTCTATAGTTCTTCCAATGTATCTTCCGAAGATATTGAATTGACCAGTGCAGCCTTAGAGACAATGTAAGAACAAACCATTTAACCTCTTCTGTCTCAAGGTAACTATATTAATTGCATCGTGCTTACCTAAATCCTGAAATGATACATGTCATTTTATAGCTTACATATTCTCATTTGAGAAAGTAAAATTCTTGGTCCACTTAGTGATCTAGACTAGACTAATTGGTGAGAAATTATGTTTTGAAGATGTCATGAACCAGCTTTGTGAAGTTCTCATAGATTTGGAATTAATGTACAAGATTGATAAAATGAAATGTATATCACCTCAAGTTTTATTATTTGGATTGTAAATAAATGAACCGTGCGGTATCCAAAATAAAGTAAGGACTTTATTTGGATGAAACAATGTGACTTGTAACCTCTTCTTTAATACATTGTTTCTAACTTATTCACAAGTAACAAAGGATTTGAGGAAATAACAACTAGAAGGGTAAAATGGTAACTTTATAATTCTCATATAGTTGATCAAATTCATGAAGTGTAATCATAGATATCATTCAATGGATCCCCTCAATATAATTAAGTTGAATTTGAGTAGAAAATAAATTCATTTGAACCGAGAAATTCTCAGTGTCAACTCTTTAGTGGAGTCAGTTGACATTAATATAAACTCGGAAAATTTTTGTTAACTTTTGAGTCATAATATAGTAGCTCAAGCTGTTCAAAGACATCCTGTCTATTGAGTAGTCAGTAAAGATGACATATCTTTCCAAGGGAAAGTTAAAAAATATACCTACTTATCCTATACTAGTGCTGACTACAGAATTTTCACCATCTTGAGTCATGTCGTGTGTTTATAATTGTCGTATACAATTTCATTCATGTGAGAGGTTATTGGAATAATAAGTATAAAAAAAGATTTAATACCTAGTGTTTAAATGATTTTCGGCTAAATATTTGACTAGGGTCTACTCATCGGAATTGGATAAGTTTTCCATATTCTTATTCCTCGTTGCGACCGGTATAAGATTAAGTATTTATTTGCCAAAATCATGTTTATAATGAATGAGAAATTGATGCTATAAGAATGCTTAAAATCACATATGTGATGTGAAATGATAATAAGGAGATACACTTGGTAGTGTATTAAGTCCACATCGATTGAGAATGTGTGTAGGTGAAGTGCTTATAAGAAATTCTCCCCCTTATGGTGACATGTAAGTGTAAGGGAGGAGCGTTTGGGTGGGTAAATTCTAAACTCTCGTGCGCGCATTCACACACGCGCCGCCGTTGAGCCGAGCCTAGTCGAGGCCGCCCAGGCCCGAGCTTGGATCTTGGATCTTGGCAATTTGGCCTCTTCTCGGGCCTTCGGCTTCAGGGCCCAATCCTTATCTTTTTATTTTGAAATTCACTTCAAATGAGTTTTAATCCACAAATAACTTGTGCGTTATCTTAAGAATAAAAACAAGTCCGCGCAAACTATTTCAAACGGCCGTGATCTCTGAGTAAGCCTAGTTAGGTAGGCAGTAAGGGACGTTTAATGGCCGGAGGTAGATGCCATTAATCATGGACGTTTATCACTTTTATGGAGTATTAACAATGAACGTTTTAGACGTTTTTTTGTATGGTTGTGAACGAGTTCTAAGCCTATAAATAGAGCCATTGGGGTCTCATTATAGACACACCGAAACAGAAGCAAAAAAGTTCCTCTCTCCCTCTCTGAAATTGTCTTTATTTTGTAGTCCAGTGGAAAATCGGCGCTTTTGTTCTAGTTCGTTGAAGTGAAGCCGAGAACATCTAAGCTTGTCTTGTTGTAGTTGTATCTTGAGAGGCTATCGCTCATTTTATCCAGCACCTATGGTGGGCGATAATTAGCTTTAAAGAAACCGTCCAACGGGTCGCGACGAATCTATTTCCTTGTTACCTTTTCTACTACTTCCGGGTTCCGAGTTTATGTTTATCTTATTTTCTTATATTTGACTTTTGTGTATTTCAATATTAATAATAATACATGGTTTCCACTTAATAAAACAAATTAAAAAATTAAACACATGTAACCGGAAATTTCTTAATTTCTTAATTCGTCACTAATAACCCAAAATCAAGCTAATCTCTATAGCTACCTTTAAAATGAGGTTCGTAATTTTTATGTTAACTTGCTCTGTTTTATGGTCAAAATGTAGTAAAAAATATTAAATCAGTAGTTATTAAACACATGCGTAGGAAGCAACCAGTTTATTATAAGAAAAGATTAGTTTGATTGAACTATAAACTATCACGTATAATTACACTATGCATTACTCGAAAGGCAAAAAATCAAGAATATTAATAGTCACTGGTGCGTGGTTATTCTTTCGAGAAAGTGAAAAGTGAAATATTGGATACATCGTAATATTTAACGGATTATGTATAGAACCGATTTGAGAGATGTGATTGGTACCAGATTATCTAACAGATAAACAGACATGACATGTTACGCGCTGAAATACAAACTATACTCTTCAAACAAAAAATACAAACTATACTCAATTGTATTAGATTTTAAACTTAGAAATCGAACAAAATACCTATTTTTTATTTTCTCAAAATTCATCCAAACATATTTTTTCCTAAAATACAAGTTAATTTCATGTGAAAACACGAAATACCGTTTAAAAAAATAGAACTAACACAAATTTTCTACACTATATTATCGGTCAAAAAAATTAAAATTAAAAAAATTAAATTTTTTAAGACGGAGCAATTTTTACTTTTTTAAGTTTAAATTTTTTTTAAATAAATAAATAATAACCGATTTATATTATAAAATTAATTTTAGTAAATTTTGGGAATATCAAGTTCAAATGGTGATACTTTGGACAAATTCTCTTCAAACTTTAACGTAATAACTTTAACTAATACTTTAACTTCCGTAAGCGAATTTATATTTATTCAATATTAATTCACTACTTGAAAATCATAGGATAAGTAGTACAGGGAAAAAACTAATCAAAACTGTACCACTACGTACACTGCTTATCATGATTATAATATAGGGGGAAATACTAATCAAAACTACGAATGACTGAGTTTTCATTAGTAATTTCTATAGGTAATTGACACTTCGGAAAATACAATATGCGAGGTTTTAGTTGTGATCCAAGCTTTGGTGAGCATGTAAATTTGATGAAGAAACGGGTCTGATTTGGTTAAGTTAATTAGTAATTTTAGTAAAAGAATTGTATATACGTCAGAAAAAAATTTAAAATTCATTTTCTTGTCATGCAAATTGGTACGGATATCCTGGAAAAAAAAATTCTCACAAATTTGGTCGAGTTAAGGAGGATTACATTTGTACGATTGTAAGTATATCTTCTTATAATAATGATAAATTTTATTAGGTTATAAAAACAATTATGCATGGCTTTATAAATAAATAAAAAGCAACAAGAAAATGGGAAACTAGCTAATAATTCGATATCATATAAATTCTGAGTAGAATTTTCTTTTGTGTTGGGTCATTTCACCCATAAAGAAAAGTTGCATCATAAAATGTGATCCCAATTCCATGCTATAGTCATTCAACTGAGACACTACTCTAAATTATTATTTTCCTAAATTTAGGAAATCGAATTGACAGCATGTAAATAGTACGCCTTCCCAAGTTTTCACCACCACCATAGTTTCCGTTGACAAATAGGTCCCAATGCCTAAATTATTCTCATCTGATCAGCTACTATCATATAGTTTAAATTTATTTAAATAATAATAATAATAATAATAATACCAGCACATTTAATAAATGATGCCCTTGGTGAGACCATTCACTCAATTCCCATACTTTATTTCATAATGCTATAACTCTCTCTTTAACTATACATATATCTATATTAAAAGGAATAGTACATATAATTTTTGTCTTTGTATCATGGTTATTAATCAAAATATATCTGATTTGACACATCATATTAGTACAAGAAATGGGGATAAATTTTATGCCATGTGGTATTATTGATGAGTCAGAATATGTGATAAAGTACTAGGCATGCACTAGCAGTTAGCTTTTCTATTTTTTAAATTTTATTTATTATTTTGTAAATAAATTAATGCCAAAAGAAAACATAGTATATACTCGTAGTTGTGTCATCAAAGTACTTGAGATATATATATATATATATACATATACTCTTGAAAGTGAAAATCTTTAGGGTACTACACATAAAGTTGGTTCAGTATTTAGTAGTTATTTCTCTGCCTAGCTTAATTTCAGTGTAGTGCCACATTATTCTTCGGAAATGATCAAACATATAATATATGTACACAATATGCAATGGAATCTCAAACATAAAATTTTATGTTTGCACCGAATTTCCTAATCTCATCTTATGTTTTTTACAGATATCCCTAGGGTCTTATTTTGGTATTTGCTCGATTTGTATAATATTAAAGCTATATCCAAAAAAATTGATACAAAAACCTTTCGAGGTTTCAAAAAAAAAATATACTACCTAAAATGTGAAACTTGAGTTTGCTTTGTCGTTCCGAATGTTGAATATTTTTTAGACCCAAAATAATTATGAAGTTTGAGGTTTATAAAAGTACAACACATATTCCCATATAAATGCTTATCCAAATTAATAATAGAAATAGCTTATCTTTTTTAGGTCAAATGTTTTCAAAATCATCAATATCGTACTAATAATGATCAGCTCATGATGGTCTTCTTGTACATATGAATTCATTAATCAAAATATTGGTAGTGATTAGTTTAATAGTCCATATATAATATACATATATATATATATATATGCGTATTTATTTATATTTTTGCAAAAAAAATATAAGGCAGCGGTTTCATTCTGTATGTCTGAAGATTTCAAGTTTATTTTATTTTCAAAGAAAGAAAAATGACGAGAGTATACTATATCGACAGTACTATATTTTACAAATACAGGAAAGCCAAGTAATTCGTATTTATATAAGAACCATTTGAACTTATACTTTATAACCCAGAATTAAATAAACTTTGTGTTCACAATCTATATATATTATCCATGCATGCATACATACATACATACATATATTATACATACATATATGTGTATATATATATATAGAGAGAGAGACAGAGAGAAAATTGGACTAAAATGTGTATATCATGCATAATATAAGTTAGTAAGCCATTTTTTAGAAAAAAATCAGAAGAAATTAAAATATAAGAACTACGTAAGATGATATTGATCGAGAGAGAGCGTGGTTTTTACTGTTGAAGCAGGGAAGTGAATGTTAGAGAGTATGAATTAATAATAATAATAATCTTTTCTTAATTTCTTACCCTTTTACACCTAAAGAGAAGAGAATGCACTTGATGATTTGTCCGTATCAGAGAAGCTATTTGCCAAAAAAATTAAAAATGGAAAAGGAAAATGAGTAAACCCTGAAAAGAATTTACTGGGTATTTCCATTTTGTTGTTTAGAAAAAAAAATTGATAAAAGAATATATTCTCAGTCATATGTTTGTTGTGTGAGTGTGTATATTAGTCTCTCTCTCTCTCAGTCATTTTCTTTCTCTGTCTCTCTCTGGTCATATATTATAATTACAGTTTTTATATAAACAAAGACAAACCCTTGTCTATCTAACTCCCAGTTCTCTCTCAGACCATTTTTCAGTTTCACCAAAAAGCTCCTATATTTGCGAAAACCCAGATAAAGAGAAAGACCTCAGACAGTAAAAAGAAGAAGAAGAAGAAGCAAATACACGCTCACATATATACCTATATTTTCATCTTAAATAGGCTATACAACGATCTGCTCTTTCTGTTTAGTCAAGAAGAGAAAGATATAATTTTTTTTTATAATTATATCTATTTGGACACAATTAATTTAGGGTAGTAATTATGGGAAGAGGAAGAGTTGAGCTGAAGAGAATAGAGAACAAGATCAACAGACAAGTGACTTTCTCAAAGAGGAGAAATGGTCTGCTCAAGAAAGCCTATGAACTCTCTGTCCTCTGTGATGCCGAAATTGCCCTCATCATCTTCTCTAGCCGTGGAAAGCTTTACGAGTTTGGGAGCTCTGGGTAATAATTAATATCCTAACTTCACATTTCTTTCCCTTTTTTTTTGTCAACTCGATCAGGTTATTATCTATCTGTTCATTATACTATTGTCTTTTAGGGTTTTTTGGAGTATTCTTTTCTTTGATCTGAATATTTTAGTGGTATTTAGAAAGAAAGTACTTCCATTTCTCCAATGAAACTCAAGATCTAAAATCCATACTTAACTCTTTTTTTTTCTTTTTTTTATTTATAGATCTCTACATATGTATATGTATATTTTTTTTTCAAATATTTTCGTTTGTTATTCATTACTGTTCGTTCGATCACTCTTTCGTCGAACTTTATTTCACTTTGTTTTTCTTTTGAGATAAAATCACATCCTTATCTATCTCTCTTTGATCAGATTATCTTCTTCGAAACTCTTCTCTATGAGATAAATCAGTTGCTTTACCCTCTCTGTCTTTTTTCAGGGTGCTCTTTCAATCAAATTTCTTTCGATTCTTCAGAAACTCTCTCACTCTCAATCATTTCATGGACTTTATTGTTGAATCAGAAAAAAAACAGTATTTTATTTTGTTTTTTAGGTTTTGCGTGTTTCTCTGCAGCACAGATCAATTAGTCTTTTCCAATCACAGATCGACACGTTTCATACCATTGATCTGTTTTTCCGGAGCTCTCTCTCGCTGAGGCTTTCGTTTGATGGAACAGTACATAAAATTTTATTTATTTATTTATTATGTTTTCACAGAAAATCAATTGAAAATGGAACAAAAGAGCAAAGAAAATCCCTATTCTTATTTCAGTTAACACAAGGAAACTCCTTCTCTCTCGGATCTCTATGAAAGAATCTCCATGATCAATTTATCTTACACTATAGAAATTAATTTACATTTGTCATCGTTAAATTTTCTGCTCATATATATAATGCGTATAAACATGAACAAAATTCTGCAAAACATGATTTGGCTTTTTCAAGTCATATATATTTCGTACGAAACCAAACTACTAATTATTTCAATCTCCGTGGTCAAATACAAATACATATCATATTATATATTTTATATAATATATATATATATATATATATATATATATATCATGTTAAATACATATGCATATATATGGTGCTAGTAGTGTATTTATTTTATGAAATAATGATTTATAAAAATAAAAGCATGGTTGTCTATATTATGATTATGTTTTCCACAAGTGGAATTTAAATGATTAAACTTATAAAATCCATTTTCTTCGGGGTGTTTAAGGTATGTGTAACGTTATACTGAAAAGTACATTCATTTTGAAAGAGTATATACATATTTTAATTTTACAAGATTTTCAGCAGTATAGTCCTTTTAGTCAAAAGTTCAAAAGAATAGTTATGATGTTTTCAGTGACTCTGCATATATAGCTCAGTTCATGATTTGCAGCTTTCATATTCTTCGTTTTCTATATTTGTTAATACTGATAAAAAAATATATTGTTTCTGAATCATGTACTCATATAACAAATGTGTTCCTGTAAGCATTGCCTTATTTGTGTTCCTTATATGTATGTCCAAAATTTGATCAAGTCCCTTTGTTTTAGGTAATAAATAGTGTAATATACATATATGAATTAATTAAGTCTTAATATCCAATGGTTATTTAAGGTCGTAGATTATAACCTGAATTAGATTAGCGTAGAATAATAATCTCATTATTTTATAATTAGTTTCTAAAATAGCAAGTTAATTATGATATTTTACAATTAATAATATTATATTGAACAGACCGATTGCCAAAACCCTTGAGCGATATCAACGTTGTTCCTTCACTCCTCAAGACAACACAGTGATGGAACGTGAAGCTCAGGTTTTGATTTTTCCTTCTCTCTTCCATATATATAAAGATAATTTATATTTTATTTTTTTTGTCCAATAAATGGAATATATATATATATATATATATATATATAAGAGCATTGGTGCTTTGTTTTTATGTATGTAATATTATTTGAAATCGGTAGGTATTCATTTTTAATAACAGAATTAATTTATTTGATATATGGGTCTTGCAGAGTTGGTACCAGGAGGTGATAAAATTAAAGGCTAATTATGCATCTCTTCAGCAGACACAGAGGTTTATATATGATGATTTGCTTGCTGTTTAATTACTCTTTTATCAGGAATTATATCTTGAGAAAATAATTAATTAATTACTGGACTTTGAGACTGCATATATCATTAATTAAGTGGATGTGAAATTTGAAAGGCATTTGCTTGGTGAAGATCTTGGACCACTGAGTGTTAAAGAGTTGCAGAATCTTGAAAAACAGCTTGAAGGAGCTCTTGCACAAGCTAGGCAAAGGAAGGTACACAAATCTGTATATATATATATATATAAAATAACAGTGCCGACTTGACTGTTTTACCTCTTTCTTCGTCATTATAACGCAGATGCAAATTCTCGTTGAACAAGTGGAAGATCTGAGGAAAAAGGTTTTTATTTACGTTAACTTTGAAGTACTAGTCATATTAGTAATCACCTGTGTGATATTTATTTGTTGCTAAGTGGTAACATAATAATCATTCTGGCAGGAGCGTCAGCTTGGAGATCTAAACAAGCAGCTCAAGGTTAAGGTTTACTACCATAATAAACTTCTGTTTATATATATATATATAACATGTTCGTATACATATTGATATGTGGAGATATTGCGTAAAACTAAATATATTATGAGCAGCTTGAGGCAGAAGGACAAAACCTAGCCATGCACAGTATGTGGAGCGCAAACGTAGCTTCTGGAAGCAACGTCAACACTTTTGCAATGCCTTCCTCTTCTCACAGCAATATCTCCATGGACTTGCACCCACCTGAACCTATCCTCCAAATTGGGTACAAATTTATCAATCTTTTTATTTCTTTAAATATAATTTCAATTATACAGATTGATGTCCATCTCTTTTGAAATATAATCATATAGGTATTCTTCATACGTCTCAGCTGATCCAATTATTTGCATATAAACAACATTTTTTTTCTTCTTGTAATACCAAATATTTTCTGCTTTCCGAAAAAGGTTACACAATAAATGTGTATATATATATATATATATTAGAGAATAAGCAATGTTGTACATATCTCTTATCCTTTGACCATTAACTATTGTTCAATAATTGTATAATTACTCTTGAGGTTAACTGATGAATCTATTTGTAACATTTTTAGGTATCATCAATATGTATCAGCTGAGCAGGGAACATCAAATAATATACCGAAAAGCATGGCTGGTCCTGAGACTACCCTCTTCCATGGCTGGGCTATCTGACAAGCTCAATGTTCTACAATTTCTACTATTTTAATTAAGACGTACAAACTTATAACCATATATATGCTTGCTATCATTATAACTTATTATATCATTGCAAAATGCCATGTTTGTTTATATATTATATGGTACGTTTTTGTGTAGTAATATGATCGCAATATATCACTACCAATTTAGTATTATGTATTTATTGCAAGACGCGAGTGCTTTAATTAGTAGGTTTTGGTATATTTTATTTTGAGATGATATAATGTTTTCTTTTTTCAGTGTGTGGATGTCATGGAATATAGAGTATATGATGTACGTACTATGGGTACTTGATACTTGTTGTATCGTTCTCATGCTTTTTAAAGCAATTTATTTATTCGTATAACAGGTATTAATCTGTTATATGTCATCCTGTACGGAAGGAAGGAAAATTCGTCTGCCGTCCAGGTAGAAATTTTTCTTCCCTGAAAATCAGAATTTCGTCCACCGATCGAGCGGATTCCGGTACTGTGCGGAAGGAGGAATTCTGCTGAAAATACTTCTTTCCGTCGATACCGTGTGTGATTAAAAAAATGGTTTAAACGATATATTAAAAAAAATAAAATGTACGAAATAAATATTAAGAAATACAATTGATATGGATAATTTGAAAAGTCATTACAAACTTTAGAAATAATAAAAAAGAAACATTACTCTGCTCCATAATAATGAGGCGAGGTATTTAGAAAGGCCAAAAATTGGCATGCCATTTAATTAATTTTGTCTGCAATTGTTATGGGACGCTGATTATAGCCAAGTTTTTTGCATTACCCAGCAGTAGGTTTTACAAAAGAAAAATTATATCAAAATCAGTTGTAACGTTTTCTTCAGAATATGAAACGGTATCAAATTTATATCAATACGTATATATAAAACGGTATCAGTTGTAACTCTCTTGATCTATTTTTAAACATTAAGTAAAAAAAGGGTCGTTGTAATACATTGTAAGATTCGGCTACATAGGTAAAAGTATCACCCACGACAAAGAGAGACAATTAGGTCTGGACTTACTTAGAATAATGATCTCGAGTGTGTCGGAATGCATAGTCATATATTGATTAGGAAATACAACTTTATCAGAGTAAAATAAAGAGAAGAAGAGAATAGATCATTCTTTAATGATTGAAAATATGATCGGTGATAATTACAATGTAAATAAATGTTTTAATAGAAAGTTACAATTGTCCAAGTACAATGAACTTAGGCCTAAGGGTTTACAGGCTGTAATAAGTTGTGAGCTACAGCTGGAGACTGTGCCGTGGACGAGAGATGACGTCACTTGAAAGCCTACTGAGTTCATACTCTATCAGCCCCACTCAAACGTAGCGAAGTTTGTCTCTGAGAGTAAGAACCGTTGCGGCGAGTAAGACATCAACCGTTTGATCTGCAGCTGGGACATAGCAGATTTCTATTTTGCGCTCAAGCACGAGGTCACATAGAAAGTGATGTCAATTTCAATGTGCTTGTGCGAATGGGAAAAATGGGTTAGAAGCAGTTGCTCCAGCAAGAAAGTTGTCGCGCCAAACAATCAGAGCAGTGGGAACTGAGACACGTAGCTCAGACGTAAGAAATTTTATCCACAAGATTTTAGAGGTAACATGAGCAAGAGCACGATACTCAGACTCGGTGCTAGAACGTGCAACGATATCCTACTTCCTTGAGCTCAAAGAGACAAGACAACCACCCAAAAATACACAGTAGGCACTCGTTGACCTTCGATCATCAATATTGCTCAGCTAATTCGCATCCGCAAAGCTTGTCAGAGT
This sequence comes from Urtica urens, assembly GCA_958296335.1. Taxonomy (NCBI): domain Eukaryota; kingdom Viridiplantae; phylum Streptophyta; class Magnoliopsida; order Rosales; family Urticaceae; genus Urtica; species Urtica urens. The sequence continues at coordinate 1,604,283 of OY282522.1, forward strand.
AAGGTTCTTTGATGGTGACATAAATCGGACATGAGTCATGGTGCCCTTGAGATATCTCAAGACTCACTTACAAGCTTGCCAATGCACTGGAGCCGAGATAAGTTGAATTTGCTTCTTCAAAATAAATTATATATGGTGGTGTGGTGATGGTGAGATATTGTAGTGCACCAATCAAGTATATCCACAACATACTTGGATTGACAAAGAGATAGGTGATTAACTGAAGCAGCCACCTCACTACCAAGGAAGTAGTGTAGATCACTAAGATTCTTTAGGACAAACTGGGCATTAAGTTCTGTAGTGAGTTTGCGGATCGTCAATGACCAAGAACCTGTGATCACAATATCATCGACATGCACGAGCAAGATAATATATACTGAGGCCTTGGAGTAAATAAACAATGAAGTTTCAGCTCGTGAGGGTGTAAAACCCCAATTGACAAAGGCATGACGAAGATGATCAAACCATGTGCGTGGGGTCTGTTTCAATCCATAGATGTCTTTGCGCAACTTACAAATATGACTAGGTAAGGAAGATTTTTTTAAACCCATGAGGCTGGGCCATGTATGTGACGTAAATAATCTTGCTTGATTATGAAGTTAGATTTATATGCAAGTTTAGACTTTCTTGGGTGTTTTTATTGGTGATCGATACTGCTTAGTCACCATATTAAGTGCGGAAAGTAATTAATTGCACTCACATTAGCCAATTAATATTACTGATTGCTAAACAAGATCTATATTTACTGATTTTATATATATTACGAAAGCAATTCAGCAACCGATTCATAAGAAGTCGTTAGAACACTCACATGAATTTTGACTCAGATATAGAAAACTCTGATCCAATGAGTGTTCCGTCTTCGTGCTTCGTCTGACATGAGTATTTGAGGATGACACCATAGTCTTTCAAAACGTAGTCTTTGAGACAAATAAGAAAAATGAGGGGCACAGTCGATATCTCACTAGATCTCGAAACTAGGTGATTAAGGATCTCACTCCTATCTTCTAAGAACGAAATTTGCAATTCAGAAAAAGAGGGAGAGAATGTGCACGGCCACAAGGAGAGTGGGAGCGAATTTTCTTTTAAATAATTTAGGTTAGAGTCGAATGATTTTCCCTTCTCCATCAACCCCTATTTATAGCATTTGGAAGGAAATAATCTTTGAGAGAGTTTTTCTCCTTTTTGAGAGATATTCTCTCCTTCTAGATATATTCTCTCCTATGAGAGATTTTCTCTCATATTAGTTTTCTACTTGGCAATTAGATTGTTGGAAATTAATTAACCTTTAATCATTATTATTATATAACATATCATTATATGGCGGAATTATATAATAAGATCTAAAATATATTAAAACACATTTTAATACATTCAACAACCTAGGCTAAAAATTCATAACATGTCAATAAACATTTTATTCTTAACATGTTGTCAACAAATTGATCACACTACCTATAAACAATTTATAATTGCAAACCAATTCGTTTAGAAGTGACTTACACGTGAAGTTGTATACAAATTCGTGCGTTGTTAGCTCACTCCAGAATGCCTCGTCAATCGCCTCGCCGGAATGGAAAGTGCACAACGCCGGATAGGAAATTCTGCCTCGCCAGATTGCTTCTCGCCGGACTGGAGGAATCAATCTCGCCGGGTTGCTGTTGGTCGGCCGGTGAGAATGGGGCCATGATCCTGTGGGTCCTTTCGCCTTGATGGAGATGTGGGACTTGTGCGCCTAGGTGGACTGTGACTTGGGACACATGGAGGACAAGGAGGCAGGCGCTGGAGGTGAGCAAATCGGGCGTGAGAGCTCAGGCCCACCTGAGGCACACTGGCTGGTCGGGAGGATGGTTGGCCGGTTCGTTGACTAGCCAGTTTGAGCCTTCTTCGCGCCGAGCTCGTCTTTCCTCGATTCTTGGCCGGTTTTTTGTAGATAAAAGTAACTAAAACACAACAAGTTGATTCAATGATATTAATCTCGGAATTTAGTGGGAGATTGAGAGGGTGGGCTCTTTAAATTGAACAACCGAGATGGGAATCGCTCAAACGTTGAACCAAGAAATCAAGAAACGATTTCTTGATTCGTTTCTCTCTCAAAACTCTCAGCCAAATTGATACACAAGGGGGAGAGAAAGTGACCGAGTGTTTTTTTGTGTCTAGGGTAAGGGTTTACTAATAAAAACTCTTACTTATAATGAGAGATAACGGGCTTAAGTTAGGTCAAACCCATTAGTCAACTTAAACCCTATTCAACCTTTTCATGAGTTATTTAATTTATTATTCAGCCATAATTTAATAAATAAGGCCGGCCATAATTAAATATATCCTTAATTATAATTGATTTATTTCTAAAATAATATTTAATTAATTTAGAACATCTCATTTATTTAATGACAAGTCAATAATTCTTTACATACTTCTCAAACAAGTACGAAATGAGAAAATATTTTATCAAATTATATTTATTTATAATTCGTCGAATATTTATTTATTTAAATTATCAAATTATATTATTATCTATATAATAACATATTTTCATTAAATAAATGAAATAATATTAACTACTTATTTATTTAATTACTTCGAAAATAATTTTATTCGTGTAAATCGCTATTTACATCCAATGAAAAAATTAATCGTTCTAGTTCTAAAATCTCGTCTGAGAGTCTATCACTGAGACCTTATGGACCCACATGAACGAAGTTTTAGAATAAACCACGGACACAAAAGTTCACAAACTTTTTTTGATTTCTGATTCTAAATATTAGCCGATTCCACTGAAGGACTAATATTGAAACTCCCTAAGTTCATATGCGTTTATTTTCCATTTGATGCGCCAAATCAATTCTTCACACGATCCACATAATATTTTATGATATTACTCTTCGTGTGTATCATTGACTCAGAGGAATGTAAAATTATTGTTTTAGCCCTGAGCTATTATTTCACTAAATCTTTTGTTATTTGTGAATGAGAAAAAGATAAAGTGAGATGTCCTTACATGTCATATGTTTTATTCAAAGAAATTTATATTCGACGAATACCAGGTCCGGTTCATTCATTCACACTCTCATAACAAACCATCGCGTGATACTAATGCCTCAGCATTATTTCTGTTGGAATAGGTCTAGGGTTAAGAAAAATTTATCATTAACAAGTTAATGACGTAATATAAAAATTTCTTTATTAGTAAAACAATTTTACTAACCTAGGCAAAGTGCATAAACATCTTATTTTTTAATTGTTGCTAACCTTTCTTACTTGTTGCAAACCTTTCTTTTAGCTTGATCTTCGAGGAGCATTGGGAAAGGTAGATCGTCTCTTCTTGCTCGTTTCCTTTGAACCTAGTCGTGAACTCGAGAAACCTTAGATTTTTATTATAAGAGTCTATAGAATATTTTAAGGATTTGTGGGTGGGCACAGTTAAACACACTAACTCAATAACAAGTCTATAAGCAAAAGAGCTAATTTAAGAGTAATTCTAATGAGGACTTAGGTGCCAAATAAAAAGATATATTTTAGAGAGAGAGAGAGGAGAGGTTCGGCCACGTTAGAGAGAACAAGAGGAAACACTTATTTTTCACATCTCAATGTACGCCTCTATTTATAGGAGAAGGAAATACAAGAAAGGGTAATTACCATTTTCTATTATGTATTTATGACACAATATTTGATTTCCTCTCATCTTTCTCTAGTATATGGCCAGCCACTCTTGTGCATTAGTGAGGGAAATTTGTTTCCTCACTTATCACATTTGTTTCCTTCTCAAAGAAATTCATTTCCTCTTTTCTTTTGGGAAATTACCAATATACAATAATGCACAAAATAATAAGTGATATTTCTTTCTCTCCTCTATGATGCTTGGCCGAATTCTATGTGTAGGGGGGAGCTTCTAGATGCTTCCTTATTTCGTTTAAGACAATTCTTATAATACGCATTGTAGAATTAATATTGCAAAAATAATGAAATTAATTTCATAATGCCTCAAACGACTTTTTGGCTTTAGAAAATAATTCATATTTCCATCATATGAAAATATTCAAAATCTTAATTTGACATTCACATCATTTTATGTCCATGTGGACAAAAAAAATGTTAAGATATTTTCCGGGAAAACGTCTAGTTCAACACTTGAACTTATTTTGACTTAGTTTCTAGTTTAACCATACTACTCTAATGACCTGTAATAGTGACCTTATGGATCCAAATGAACAAAACTTGAGCTACTATACTTGCACTCAAAAGTTCACAAAAATTTTCCGAGTATTAGATTAATGTCAATTGACTCCACTAAAGAATTAACACTAAAAATCTACAAGTTCAAATGACTTTATTTTATACTCAAATTCAACTTTATTATGTTATTTATGACTACCATTCATGAATATCATGAACTAGATGAGATTTATAAAATTACCATTTTACCTTCTATTTGTTATTTCCTTAACTCCTCTGTTACTTGTTAATAAGTTAGAAACAATGTACTTACGAGGAGCTAACAAGTCACATTGTTTCATCCAAATAAAGTCGTTAATTAATTTTGGATACCGTGCAGTTCATTTATTCACAATCCAAGTAATAAAGCATGAGGTGATATACATTGGATTTAAGCAATCTTGTACACAAATTTCATATCTATGAGAACTTCACAAAGCTAGTTCATGACATATTTAGAACGCAATATCTCAACAATCAGTCTAGTCTAGATCACATAGTGGACCTAGAATTTGACTTTCTCAAATGAGAATATGTAGGCTATGCAATGACATGTCTCATTTCAGGATTTAGGTACGCACGATGCAATTCATACATTGTGACATTGAGATCTAAAAGGTTGAATGGTTTGTTCTTACATTGTCTCTAAAGGTGCAATAGTCAATTCAATATCTTCGGAAGACATATTAGAAGAACTATAGTGTTCCTAACTCTCTATGCCTCGTAACCAGACATCATAGATTCTTCCAGCAGTCATACTGTTGGAAATTCGTTAACGATTAACGTATTAAATTGCGTGACATATCTAAATATGGCGGAAACACACAATTGATCATAATATATTAAAACGCATTTTAATCATATTCAATTAACCATGGCATTAAAAATTCTAACATGTTAATAAATTTATTCTAACCATATTAATCAATAAAACAAACACATTAGCAACCTACAAAATTAATATGTTCGCAGATCCAACTCGTAGAAATGTTACACGTGAGATCAGAAAAAATCTCGTGCATTGCTAGCTATCGCCTGAAGGCCTTGTCGGGGTTCAGATTTTGCGTCAACTCCTCGATCTGATTTGGGACGTGGGATCTGTGGGTTATGAATCTGTGTCACGCTTCAACCTAAAGGCCAATACTCGTTGGAAAAGAGGCAGCCACGCGCGAGCAAGTCTTATCCCGAACCATCTTCGAACACGAAAACGCCCTCGCTACTTGTCTGATAAAACCGGCCTTGTACTCCAAAAATCACTCAAACAACCACTAGTTGATTCAAAACTCAAGTATTTTTAGGAGATTAAGAGGGTGGGCTCTTTTTGTGAACAATGGAAGAAGTAATCGTGTGAAATAAACAAAGGTTTTTTTGAAAAAATCAGATTTCTCTCTCTTTTTCTCTATGTGGGAATTGGCTGTGTGTTTTCTCTTTTGTGGAGAGAAAAATTCGACCAAAATAGGTTAGGGGGAGAGAGAGAATGCGTGAGACTCACTTAGGTCAGGAGAGAATAAGCGCTTCTTTTTATTTCAGGGAATATGGGCTTAAGTTCGGTCAAAATCAAATAATTGCTCACTAGTCAAACTTAAGCATCATAACCCATTTAATCATTTTTTCAGCTCATTCTACCCTAGATATGGCCGGCCATGATGTTCAAATATCATTTCAAATTTATTTGTTTTATTTCTAAAATAATATTTAATTACTTTAGATCATCTCATTTGTTTAATGACAAATCATTAATTATTTTCAAACTATTCAAAGTAGTACGAAACAAGAAAAATTTTATTTTCATCTTTTATTTATTTGAATCATCAAAATATATTATTATCTATATAATAACATAATATGATTCATTAAATAAATGTAATAATAAATAACTAATTATTTATTCAATTATTCAAAAAATAAATTTCTTAATGTAAATCAAATGTTCAAGTTCACTAAATCTTGTCCGAGAGTCTATTATTGAGACCTTATCGACTCACATGAACGAAAACTTTAGAATAAAGTACGGACTCAAAAGTTCACAAACTTTTTCCGACTTTGAACTCTTTTGTTATTTGTGAATGAGAAAAACATATAGTAAGATGTTTTTACATGTCACATGTTTTAATCAATATTTGATGAATAACTGGCCAAGTTTATTCATTCACACTCTCATAACAAAGAATAGTGTGATACTAATGTGTTGACATTGTTTCAATATGAATTTTGTATCTGTGTATCACATAACCCAACATGACCGCGTTATGACACTAACCGTCGGGTCAGATGCAACTATAACTTAGTCATTGCCCATTGACAAATCAAATGTCATTAGGTGTAATATCAATTATGTATTCACTTCAGGATTTAGGTAAATACCAAAGTACCCCTCGTATGTGATCTTGAAGTTTTGAGTGATTAAACGGTTTTATCTCGAGCTTCAACGTATCATTTGTCTTATTTAATATCTTCTATAACATATCAAGAATGAAACACAGAGTCACAACTCTCTATATCACAAGATAAGATATCATGATTCATTCAAACAATCATTACTTAGATTCGATTTCTCTATCGATCTTAAGATTGCGAACAAATGTTTAAACTAGTCATAAGATATCATGACAGTTTCAGAGCGTAGCATTCGTACATAAACACAAACATAAGAATAAAGAATGAATATTTAATTTATTAATGTCTCAGCAAAATTAAATACAAAGTATCTTAACGTTTAATATCTCTTTTGTGGGCACTAATCCCAACAAACTCCCACTTGATTCAAATGAGATGCGAATCATCCTTCAGTCCCAATCCTTCTAGGTGTCCCTTGAAGACTTTACTCGTTAAAGGCTTCGTGAAGGGATCAGCAAGGTTGTCTAACGTTGAGATCTTCATGATTTCAGTGTCCCCTCTGTGAACGATGTCTCGTACCAGGTCATACTTGCGCTCTATGTGTTTAGAGCGCTTGTGACTTCTTGGCTCCTTACAGTTAGCGACAGCCTTACTGTTATCACAATAAAGTTTGATAAGCTCGCTTGCACTTGGAACAACTTCCAAATACATAAGGAATTTCCTCAGCCACACAACATCCTTTGGAGCTTCACAAGCTGCCACATACTCGTCGAGTCAACAACGCAAGATTGCTTGATACTGCTCCAGACCACGGATCCACCATTCCTAGAATCCTTATCCGCTTGAAAATCGGTGTCGGTATATCCCGTCATATTCTGGTCACCACCTGAGTATGCAAGCATGAAATTTCTCATTCTCCGGAGATACTTGAGAACATGCTTGACAGCAGCCTAGTGCTCGGGTCCAGGATTTAACTGAAACGTACTTACCACGCCCACTGTGTAGCAAATATCTGGCCTTGTGCAAAGCTTAGCATACATGAGACGTCCTATGTATGCTATGCTGAAGCGATCCATGATCTTATCAGTATAAGATGCTTGGGAAAGCGCTAACTTTCGGTTCTTCCGATCTCTGAAGATCTGAATACCCAAAATGTAACCGCTTCTCCTAGATCCTTCATCTCAAATTGCTTTGACAACCAAATCTTAACATCTGATAACTTTCCTATATCATTCCCAATGAGTAGTATGTCATCCAAGTATAGGACTAAGAAGACCACCTTGCCATCGCTTATCATCTTATAAACACATGGCTTTTCATAATCTCGTCGAATATGATATTTCAAGATCTAGATGCTTGCTTGAATCCATAAATGGACTTTACCAACTCACAAACCTTGCCATGCTGGACTTTCTCTATAAACCCGTCTGGTTGAGCCATATAAATCCGCTCGTCAAGACTCCTATTCAAAAAAGAAGTCTTGACATCCATCTGCCAGATTTCATAATCCTGGGCGACAGCAATGGATAAAAGAGTGCGGATGGACTTCAACATCGCGACAGGTGAGAAGGTATCCTCACAGTCGATACCTTCCTTTTGTGTGAACCCCTTGGCCACAAGTCGTGCCTTAAATGTCTCAAAATTTCCATCCGGTCCTCTTTTCTTCTTGTAGATCCATTTACACCCAACAAACTTGTTGCCTTCGGGTAAATCTACAATCTTCCAGACTTCGTTGACATACATCGAATGCATTTTAACGTTCATGGCTTCTTGCCATAGGTTTGCTTTAGAACTCTGCATTACTTGGGAAAATGATACAGGATCATCCTCCTCATAATATGCAACAGCTGTGAAAGTCTCTCTGATACCCATGTATCGATCATGTTGTCGTACAATCATGTTACTGCGACGAATCACATGAGGCTCTAGTTCCGAATGTGGTTCTTCCACTGTTGGTATAGGACCTGTCCTATCGTGTGAAGTACCAGCTACTTCACCCGAGATCTCCTTTATCACAAGTCTTCTTCTAGGTACAAAATTCTTCATATAGTCTGCTTCCAGGGACCTAGCGTTCATGCTAACGAACGTTTTCTGATCAGCAGCACTATAAAAGATGTACCCTTTCGTTTCCTTAGAATATCCCACGAAAAGGCATACTTCTGAACAACTAGCCAGCTTGCTAGTCTTTTATCTCAGCACTTGTGCTGGACAACCCCAATGCGGATGTGGTGTTAAATAGATTTTTTACCACTCCATCTCTCATACGGAGTACCAGGGACCGTCTTTGACGGAACCTTGTTCAGAATGTAAGCTGCCGTTTCTAGGGCATATCCCCAGAATGTGGCGGGAAGTGATGAGTAACTCATCATCGATCACACCATATTTAATAGAGTTCGGTTCCTTCTCTCTGACATACCGTTTTGCTGTGGAGTGCCAGGTACTGTAAGCTGAGAATGAATGCCTTCTTCTCTAAGAAGGTCTTCGAACTCTTCAGACAAGTACTCTCCCCCTGGATCTGATCGAGGGGTTTTGATCTGCTTCTCCATCTGCTTCTCAACCAAAGCCTCATACTATTTGAACATTTCAAAGGTATCCGATTTATGTCGCATAAGGTAGACATGACCAAACGTTGAGTAGTAATCAGTGAAGGTTACAAAGTATTCATAACCTCCTCTTGCCTGAATGTTGATTGGACCGTATACATCACTATGTATGAGTTCCAACATCTGTGTGGCTCTTAGACCCTTCGAAGAGAAAGGTCTCTTGGTCATCTTGCCCTCGAGAGAGGATTCACACGTGGGAAGAGATCCCACGGTTAGAGACTTCAAAGGACCATCATTTGTTAATCTATTAATCCTATTTAGGCTAATATGTCCAAGACGTAAGTGCCATAGATATGTGTTGTCATTTTCATCACTTTGAAACATCTTACGCTTCCCCAGTGAATCTCTATTCACTTCGGTATCCAAGATTGTCGGCTCATTAGGATATAGATAATAAATAGAATCTACACGATGAGCTTTAGTAATAAAAGAATTATCAATGAAAATCTCAATACCATTATTGATCTTAAAATTGAAACCATGTTCTTCTAAACGACCAAATGAAATTAAATTCTTGCAAAAATCTGGAACATAATAAACATTATTCAATAATAAAGTTTCATCTCCAAACTTGAGCTGCATGGCCCCGACAGATCTTGCTCCAAACTTCGTTCCATCACCCCAGTTTAACCCGTACTCTCCATCACCTAAGCTCCTAGTTTTCATGAAACCATACAAATTACACACAATATGGTCAGAAGCCCCGCAATCTAAAATCCATGGCGACACCTTGTTTGTCGTGTAACAAGATTGAGTAATAAATATCATACTTTTCCCCTTGACGCTCTTGAGGTAGGCAGGACAGTTCCTCCTCCAGTGGCCAGCCTCTCCGCAATGGTGAAATTTGTGCTCAGACTTGTCCACCTTCGCTACGCCTTTGCCCTTAGTATGCACAGCCTTCTTGTAAGGCTTCTTCGAACCCGTTTGGCTGGCGTTTTTGGGCCCTCTCATCACCCTCTTAGAACCAGAGGTCAAGGCCCTATGTTCAGCAACAATGACCTCTCCAGACTTCTTCTTGTTCTTAGGGAGAAGTCCCTCGGCAGTCTGCAACTCCGTCATGAGCTCAGTAACAGAGTACTCGAGCTTGTTCATATAGTTGAGACAAAAGCTATCGAATGAGTCCGTTAGAGTTTCCAAGATCATGTCAATCTTGGTCTCTCTGTCGATCTTAGATCCGAGGATCTCCATGTTATTCAGATGACCGATGATCAGTAGCACGTGTTCCCGAATGGAAGATCCCGGCTTCATCCTGCAGTTCATGAAACTGCGGATAGCTTGCTGCCTTGCCTCACGCCCATGATATCCAAACATCTCATGGAGATTGTAAAGGATGTCGCATGTTGTGGGCATGTCTCGATGAAATTGTTGCAACACATTGCTCATAGACGCTAAAATGTAGCATTTAGCAATCTCGTCGGATCTCATCAACGCTGCCGAGGTGTCCTTGTCCTCTTTACTCGAGTCAGGACTCGAAGGAAGAGGAAATGGGGTCGTGACAACATACTTGTACTTTTTGTTGGGATTGGTGCCCACAAAGGAGATATTAGACATTGAAATATTTTATGTATTTAAATTTTGCTGAAACATTAATATTAATAAATGTTCATTCTTTTAAAGATTGTGTTTAGATATGTTTAAACCTATGCTCTGAAACTGTTTTCAACGAAAAGGGTGTTAAGTACAGACTTGACAAGATAACCCCTTGTGACAAATTTGAAACATTTGTTCGCAGTCTAAAGATCGATAGAGCAATCGAGTCTTAGTTATGATTGTTTGGATCAATCATGATATCTCATCTTGTGATATAGAGAGTTGTGACTCTATGATTCATACTTGATATCTTGTAGAAGATATTGAACAAGACCTGTGACACTTAGAAGCTCGAGACAAAACTGTTTACACACTCGAAGCTTCAAGTTCACAACTAAAGGAGTACTATGATACTTACCTTAATCCTGAAGTGAATGTGTAATTAACATCACACTTTGTGACATTTGATTCGTCAATGGGCAATGACTAAGTTTTAGTTGCATCTGAACCGATTGTTGGTGTAACAAGGATGTGATGTTGGGTTACATGATTCACAAATATGGAATTCATGTAACAACAATGCAAATGCATTAGTTGTTGTCGCTGAAATTTGGACAACGTTCAGAGACCTAGGCGGTCAGATCCTCGCTCAGAGCGGGTGACCCTCGCTTCGGCCTAAGCGTGTCAGATCCGGAGTCTCGGATCGTCTCTTAGCTGTCAGGTGGTCTTCGAGTCCTCCTGTTATCTGAAAAGAGTAAACAGGCGTGAACTAAGAAGGGAAAACAGAGGGGGGTCCTCTGTTTACCTCTCCGACGCTCAACATTAGTGTAATGTGGGTGGAGTTTGTAGGATGACGAGTGGAGATCGACGAGGCGAGATGGAAACGGAGATTGTCAAATCAGCGTCGTTCCCAAGCTCAAGTCTCGGATCTAGGGAGAATTCTTGGGGAGGAATTCTCTCTTTTTCTGTCTTTTTTCGTTCGTTACCTTTGGTGAGAGGCGCCTTGGGCTATTTATAGCCTAGGCAGCCGACCATGTATGCCCAAGGCGAGGCAGGGCCGGCCAAGGAGTGCCAGGACCGGCGAAGGGAGGGCCACAACCGGCGAAGGGAGGGCCACAACCGGCCGAGGGAGGGCCAGGGCCGGCCAAGGGAGGGCCAGGGCCGGCCAGGACGTGTCAGGGCCGGCCGGGGCATGCCAAGGCCGGCCGGGGCATGCCAAGGCCGGCCAATGCCCTGCTAGGACCGGCCAGGACGTGCCAAGGCCGGCCAGAACGTGCCAAGGCCGGCCAGGACGTGCCAGGGCCGGCCGGGACGCTCAAGGGCCGGCCAAGACGTGCCAGGGCCGGCCGGGATGTGCCAGGGCCGGCCAAGGCGGGTTAGGGCCGGCCGAGGGCGTTTCTCAGCCGGCCAAGGGCTAATCGGGACCCGAAGGGGCCGGTTGATGCGTAGGGAGAGCCCGCGGCACCCTCCGGAGGTTGGGTCTGGGACCGTCCATAGACGGTGTATTTATATTCATTGTCGTCGGGAAAAACCGACGACAACATTAGCCCCCCGAGTTCAATGTCGAGCGTTCGGTCGGGAATGAACTCAGAAGAGGAGGACCGGCGTCGGCGTCCGCACCGAAGCATCGAGAGAGCTCCGGCGGGCCGGGCCGATGGTCAACCGGCGAGAGGAGCCTCTCGAAGGGGGAGGAGGAATGGTAATATAAGCGACCAATTCTTCCCTTTCCTTTCTTTTTTGTTTATTATTTTGTTCCACACGTGCCATGGATCCTTTGTCTTCTACCGATGATGGTGGGTCCATGGAGGACTTTATTAGTTCACTCTTTTCCAACCCTGACGACATTGATCGTTCTTTGAATTCCCCAAATTACCCCCCAAACCCCGAGTCCTTTTCCCCTTTGTTCTTTGACGAAGAAGCGTTGGACGCGTGGATGGCGAGCGTAGGCGAGGCGGCGGCGACGCCGGCGGGAGGGGCAGTCGCGGGCGGCTGTGAGGTGCCGATCGCCGACGACCTGACCGCGTGCGGGGACGGTGGCGTGGAGGCTACCGCCGGGCAGATCGTCGCGGCGCCACCGGGAGGATCGGGCGCGCCTGGGTCGGCCGCGTCGCGTGAGGGCGGCGCTGGGTCCACCGCCGGGCGGTCGCGGGTCGTCGTGCGGGGGCGACCAGATCTGGCCGAGCAGTGGCTAGGCCGGCCGTGCTGTGCGCGGCCGCGGGTCGCGTGGGCGAGGGAAGCGCCGCGCGGGAGGGGTTGCTCCCGGAACGGGGTCCGCCCGGGTCGTCTTCTTCGTGGGCGCCGGCGGTCCCGACGAGCTCGCAGGGGAACCGGGGACCCCGCCCGCGGCGACAGAGCCAATTTCGGCGGCTTGGGACCCGGCCAGGGCTCTTTTGGCCGATCCTGGGCGGCCCGATATGCGGCCGGCCGGCCCTGCCCAGGCGGGGCTTGTGCCGGCCGATCCCCCACGACCCGAAACCCGGCCGGCCGGCCCTACCCAGGAGGGGTTTTCGCCGGCCGGCCCTTCCCGGGTGGGGCCTGCGTTGACCGGATGCAAGGATTGGGCCTTGTTACCGTTTTTTGGTTGGGTTGGTCGGTGTTGCGACCAAGATACCCTAGCCCCCCAAGTTTCATAAAGTTTTGACGTGAAAGGAAAAAAAAATTAGAAACTTTAATGGACAACACATGATGACACAAATACGCTTTTATTTCGATGTTCAAAAAAGTACAATTGGACTAAGTTGAATTACGACAGCTATTGTGTTTACATGAAATGTGGTTGGATTCAGATCTTCCGAGGCTATTGGTGGTACTGCCTTAGGTGCTCGGCGTTCCATGGGTGGGTGAATACGAGGCCATCCAGATTTTCGAGTTCGTAAGTGCCGCTGTGAATGGCTTTTCGAATCCGATATGGCCCCTCCCACGTTGGACCCAGGACGCCGGCTCCTTGTACCTTAGTGTTCTGGAATACCTTTCTTAGTACCAGGCTCCCGTTCGCGAAGCTTCGCAGCTTGACTTTTGAATTGTAATACCGTTCCACCTTTCTTTTTTGGTTGGCAAGACGGGTGAGTGCGTCAGACCTTTTCTCATCGATTAGGTCGAGCTCTGCCCGCATTGCCTCCTCGTTCTCCTTCTCATGGAAGGTCTCGGTGCGAAGCGTGGGGAGTGTGGTCTCTATCGGGACCACTGCCTCGACCCCGAAGGTGAGGGCGAACGGGGTTTCCCCAGTTGCGTTTCAAGCCGTGGTCCGATAGGCCCATAACACGAACGGGAGTTCCTCCGCCCAAGCGCCTTTTCGGTCGTCCAACCGTTTCTTTAGGTTCTCCTTAATGGTGCGATTGACTGCCTCCACTTGTCCATTGGCTTGGGGGTGCCTAGGGGAAGCGAAGGTCTTGCTTATTCCCAATCGCTCGCACAACTCGCGCAGGCGAGCGTTGTCGAACTGTCGTCCGTTGTCGGTCACGATGGATTCTGGGATCCCGTGCCGGCATATTATGCTTCTCCAAATGAAATTTGTTGTATTCGCCTCTGTAATCCTTGCCAGTGGTTCGGCCTCCACCCACTTTGTGAAGTAGTCGATCGCGACTATGGCAAACCGGAATTGTCTCGGAGCCGTGGGGAGTTCCCCTATCAGATCGATCCCCCACTTGGCGAATGGTCGAGGTACGATGATGGGGCAAAGGGGGGCCGACGGCTGTCTAGGCACATGGGCAAACCTCTGACACTTGTCGCACCGCCGGGTCCAGTTGTGCGCGTCTTTCTTTAAGGTTGGCCAGAAGTAGCCCAACCTTAAGAGCTTGAGGGCCATCGATTGCCCCGCGGCGTGATTTCCGCACAGCCCTTCGTGCACTTCGCACATTGCTCGACTTGCCTCGGCCTCGGTTAGGCAGCACAGGAGCGGCATCGAGAAACCGCATTTGAACAATGTGTCCCCACGCATGGTATACTTCGATGCCAAGCCCTTCAGCCTTCGAGCCTCGTCGCGGCCTTCGGGTAGTTTCCCGCTTCCGAGGTATTCTGTCAACGGAGTCATCCATGTCGGATTTGGGGAGTTGCCGATCGTTCCTACGTCACTCCTGGAGACGTAAGGTCTGGTCAAGACTTGGATAGGGACATCACCGTTCTCTTCTTCGTCGATTCACGAGGCGAGGCGCGCTAACGCGTCGGCCTCGACATTTTCCTCCCGGGGTATTTGTACGACTTCAAACCAAGCTATCGCTTCTAGGTTTTTTAGAGCTTTCGCCAGGTATGCGATCATGCTAGGCTCCTTGGCGGCGTATTCGCCCTTCACCTGTTTCATGATCAGCTGTGAATCGCAATAGATGTGCAGGTTATTGACCCCCAATCGGTGAGCTAGCTCTAAATCGACTATCAAGGCTTCGTATTCGGCCTCGTTGTTTGAGGCGCGAAACTCAAAGCGTAGGGCGTACTTCAATTTTGTTCTTGTCCGGGTTAGTCAGAACTACCCCGGCGCCAGCTCCCCGAGCGTTCGAAGCGCCATCGACGTGTAGGGACCATGTTGGGCCTATCGGCCCGATGTCCCTTTTCCTCGGGGGGTCCGACGGGTTGTTGTCTAAATCGACTTTGGTCTCCGCGGGTGCGAATTCCGCCACAAAGTCGGCCATTTCCTGACCCTTGATGGCCGTTCGCGGCTGGAATTTTATTATGTACTCGCTGAGCTCTTGCGACCAAATCGCCATCCTCGTCGAGGAGCCTCGCTGAAGGGCTTTTTCAATAGGATGTCCGGTGCGCACCACTATCTGGTGTGCTTGAAAGTACGGGCGTAGCTTTCGCGCACTCATGATCAGCGCCAATGACAGTTTCTCAATCTCTGGGTACCGACTCTCGGCGTCCAGGAGAGACTTACTGACATAATAGACCGGTCGCTGGCATTGGCCTTCTTCCTGTATGAGGACTGCGCTCGTGGCCCTATCGGACATTGCGAGGTATAATACGAGGACCTCGTGGTCGATAGGTTTTGCCAAGAATGGGGGGGTTGCGAGGTATGACTTCATCTCGCGAAACGCCCTCTCACATTCCGCAGTCCATTCGAACCCATCTCTCTTCTTTAGAGATTGGAAGAAAGGGTGGCACCTGTCGGTGGCCTTAGAGACGAATCGGGCTAGTGCCGCAATTCGTCCTGCCAGGCTCTGGACCTCTTTATGTTTTTGCGGGGACCTCATCTCGAGAATGGCCGTGATCTTCTCGGGATTGGCTTCGATTCCCCGCTTACTGACCATGTAACCGAGGAATTTTCCTGACTCGACCCCGAACGCACATTTGTTAGGATTCAACTTCATCCCGTATCTTCGGAGAATCGCGAACATGGTTCGGAGGTCGTCGATGTGGTCGGGAGCCAGTCGGCTTTTAACCAACATGTCGTCCACATAGACTTCCATGGTTTTCCCGATTTGGTCGGCGAACATGCGGTTGACCAGGCGCTGATAGGTCGCCCCGGCATTTTTCAGACCGAACGGCATTACCTTATAGCAATACAAGCCTTTTTTCGTCACAAAGGTTGTTTTTATCTGGTCATCCTCGTGCATCCGGATTTGGTTGTAGCCCGAATAGGCGTCCATGAAGCTAAGAAGCTCGTGGCCTGCTGTCGCGTCCACGAGTTGCTCTATCCGGGGAAGGGGGAAGCTATCCTTCGGGCAGGCTTTGTTAAGATCTTTGTAATCTATGCAAATACGCCACTTCCCATTGGGCTTTTTTACCATCACCACATTCGACACCCACTTGGGGTGTTCCGCTTCTCTTATGAAGTCGGCGGCGAGGAGTTTTTCAACTTCCTCTCCCATGGCGAGATATCTTTCCCCGCTAAATGCCCTTCTGGGCTGAACCCTCGCGGGTATGTTATGGTCATCGTTTAGGTGATGTACCATGACCTTCGGGTCAATGCCCGGCATGTCCGCGTGTGTCCACGCAAAGACGTCTTTATGGTCCCTAAGGAAAGAGGCCATCAACTCCTGCCTCTCGACGGAGAGTTGTGCGCCGATTTTGACCACTTGGTCAGGTTTGGAGGGATCCAAGATGATTGTGACGAGATCATCCGGAGTTTCCATGCGCCGACGCTCGATCTCGTCGCGCTGGTCCAACTCGCCGAATGTTCCTCCCTCCCCGGGCTCGCATGGGAGTTCGTCATTAAGCTGGTACACGGTGCAGACTTCTTTCACTCCCTTAGGTTTCGCGATTTTGTTACTGGCAGCGTGCACGTGGCACGATCGTGCCATGGCTTGATCCCCCGTCATGCATGCGATTCCATTCTCGGTGGGAAACTTCATCATGAGGTGATATATCGACGTAATAGCCTTGAGGCCTACCAGGGTTGGCCTCCCGATTATCATATTGTAGGCCGTCGGCTCGTCGACGATTAAAAATGTCACGATCCGAGTTACCTCGGCGCTACCTCGGGTCCCAAAGGTGACGGGAAGATCTACTGATCCCTCCGTCCACACTTTTTCCCCGGAAAAGCCATATAGCGGGGTCCGAATCGGAGCGAGCTTTACTCCGTCGAGTTTCATTTGCTCAAGAGCCGACTTGAACACTATGTCCACCGCACTGCCGTTGTCAATCAAGATTCGTCGAACCTTGTTGTTAGCCACAGTTGCAGTTACGACGAGAGCGTTGTTATGCGGATGGAGTATCCATCTCGCTTCTTCTTCAGTGAAGCGGATGTCTTCAAAGGGAGCAGGTGGGGGAGCGACATACGTGAGGTTGATGCCGTTTCTCACCCTCTCGTTAGTCACCGCCCTCAAATATTTTTTCTTCTGGTTGCTTGATTCGCCACAATCAAGCCCCCCGGTGATTGTTCTCACAACGTTCATCTCGGGGTTTTCATGCTCGCCGCTAACGGCGGCGACGGCTGGGGCCTTTCCCTTAGTCGAACCCCCATACCCGGCAGGTGGGCGATCCTCCGGGATTGTCACCCCAGCGGCCCTCATGACAAACTCTTTGAGTTTGCCATCCTGAATCAGGGCCTCTATCTGGCGCTTTAGCTGATAACACTCAGAGGTCACGTGTCCGTGATCCCGGTGATACTCGCAATATTTGCTCTTGTCCCGCGTCGCGGAACCTTTTTTCAATGGCATAGGGGACCCGAGCTTGTCCCTATGAAGGGCCAAAATTCGAGCTGGGGACGCATTGAGTGGGGTGAGAGCTTCCCCCCGGAATTGATCCGCGAACGGCTTCCTCGGTCGAGGGAGAAGGGCAGCCTTTGTGGCGTTGGGATTCCTTCCGCGCTTTCCTCGGGCTTTGGGGTGATCGCTCAATCGAGGATCATCCCTGTGCCCCTCGCCTTTACGGCTGTTGAGGTAGTCCTCGACCCCCATGTGGGTTCGAGCGCATGTCATGAGCTCGGCCATATCCCTTGGGACCCTGCCCATGATCGACTTTAAGAAGTCGCTCGGTTCGGAACCTTCCGTGATGGCCACGATGGCGTCTCGGTCATCGAAATCCTCCACCTTATGGGATTCCTCGGTGAACCGCGCCAAGTATTCACGCAGGCTCTCGCCTTGTTTTTGCCTAATCGTCCATAAATGCGTTTTGGACTTCTTCTGCGCGACCATGGTGGCAAACCGGGCGAGAAAGGATTCCCTGAGGGCGCGGAACGAGCCGATGCTGCCTGACTTCAAGTTTCGGAACCACTCGAACCCTTACCCTGCCAGTGTCAAGCTAAAGGCTTGACAAAGCGTTGCCCCTGAGAGCCCTTGCATCGTCATCCAAGTCTCATAGTGTTGGATATGGAAATTCGGGTCGGAGCGTCCGTCATAAGGTGACATGGCGGGGAGTTTGAATCCTCGTCCCGGAGGTTGCGCGAGGATCGCTGCTGTAAAGGGTGAGTATGATCCTTCCAACCCATTATATGGTCTGGAACCTCCCGAGCCCGTCCCCCGCAGCTCGATGATCTGATTCTGAAGACCCTGAGTCATGGTGATCATTTCGAGCCCGTTCGCCGCTTCTGGTCCCATTGGTGTGGGAACCTGCCGCTCATTGGAGCCTTGGTCCAAGGCGTTCGGGGGAGGGTTCCCAAGGGTCGTAGCCCTGGAAATGGTCCGACGGGCGTCCAACTTTCTCCTCAAGTCCTCGCCTTGGGGGCCCCGTCGTGAATTAAGGTGGGTCCTTAGATCTTCCCCGGCGGAGCGTGAAGGTCCAGGTGGACGCGGATGGTTCTCATGACGGGCTCTACGACTATCCACACCCCGTCGGGAGGATGCACGGCGCGTGCGTCGAGACTCCCGCTCTGGGAAGCGCCTCGTGCCATCCGGGGACGGGGGTTGCTTGAACCCTCTCGTCGCGAATCGGCCTGCGGGCCGAATGGAACGTCGTTCGCATTGTCCGCAGGCGAGAGTGTGAGCGCCAAGCTTTCGCTTGTCTCAAGGACGGCATCGCCCATGGCGTAATCTTCGTCCTGGGTCGAACTGCCTCCCTCCCCGTATCCGAGGAGGTTCACGAGTAGGCCTTTGCTCACCCTCGGTCGACCCAACAACTCCGTCCAGCGGCGGTTGGTCTCGTCTCTCAGACCCTCTTCATTCTCACGAGGGGCGGGGATGTCGCTTTCCAAACCCCTGGTTCCGAGTTGTAGCCCAGTCCCTCGGTGGGGGAGTCGTTGAAACTCGTATCGTGAGCTAGCAGCTCGAACGAAGGGATTGCTCGATCGGGCAGCTGCGGAAGTTGCCGGAACGTCACTCATTTTTGAACGAGTGGAACAGAAAGGGGATGAAATGGAAAAGTGTGGAATGAGACAATTTGCGATTGACAAATGGAGCCCCTCCTTCTAGCGCCAAAATGTTGTCACTGAAATTTGGACAACGTTCAGAGACCTAGGCGGTCAGATCCTCGCTCAGAGCGGGTGACCCTCGCTTCGGCCTAAGCGTGTCAGATCCGGAGTCTCGGATCGTCTCTTAGCTGTCAGGTGGTCTTCGAGTCCTCCTGCTATCTGAAAAGAGTAAACATGCGTGAACTAAGAAGGGAAAACAGAGGGGGATCTGTTTACCTCTCCGACGCTCAACATTAGTGTAATGTGGGTGGAGTTTGTAGGATGACGAGGGGAGATCGACGAGGCGAGATGGAAACGGAGATTGTCAAATCAGCATCGTTCCCAAGCTCAAGTCTCGGATCTAGGGAGAATTCTCGGGGAGAAATTCTCTCTTTTTCTGTCTTTTTTCGTTCGTTACCTTTGGTGAGAGGCGCCTTGGGCTATTTATAGCCTAGGCGGCCGACCATGTATGCCCAAGGCGAGGCAGGGCCGGCCAAGGAGTGCCAGGACCGGCCAAGGGAGGGCCACAACCCGCCAAGGGAGGGCCACAACCAGCCAAAGGGAGGGCCACAACCGGCCGAGGGAGGGCCAGGGCCGGCCAGGACGTGTCAGGGCCGGCCGGGGCATGCCAAGGCCGGCCAATGCCCTGCCAGGACCGGCCAGGACGTGCCAAGGCCGGCCAGGACGTGCCAGGTCCGGCCGGGACGTGCCAGGGCCGGCCGGGACGCTCCAGGGCCGGCTGGGACGTGCCAGGGCCGGCCGGGATGTGCCAGGGCCGGCCAAGGCGGGTTAGGGCCGGCCGAGGGCGTTTCTCAGCCGGCCAAGGGCTAATCGGGAGCCGAAGGGGCCGGTTGATGCGTAGGGAGAGCCCGCGGCACCCTCCGGAGGTCGGGTCTGGGACCGTCCATAGACGGTGTATTTATATTCATTGTCGTCGGGAAAAACCGACGACAACATTAGTATCACACTATGCTTTGTTATGAGAGTGTGAATGAATAAACCTGGCCAGGTATTCATTGAATGAGTTCATTCTTTGCTTAAAACATGTGACATGTAAAGACATCTCACTTTATGTTTTTCTCATTCACAAATAACAAAGGAGTTAGTGAAACAATAACTCAAGTGGTAAAACAGTAATTTTACATTCCTCTTAGTTACTGATACACATGAAGGGTAATGTCGTAAGGTACTCCGTGGATCGTGTGAGAAATGGTTTTATCACATCAAACATAAAATATACGCATACGAACAGAGAGAATGTCAATGTTGTTCCTTTAGTGGAATCGACCAACATTAAGAATTAAAAGACGGAAAAAGTTTGTGAACTTTTGTGTCCGATCTTTATTCTAAAGCTTCGTTCGTGTGGGTTCATAAGGTCTCAATAATAGACACTTGGAAGAGATCAAAAGAACAAGGATTGTTGATTTACTCATTGAATATAAATCATGATTTATATTGAGAAAATTATTTCTTTAAAGTAACTTATTAAATAATTGGTTATTTAATGTTACGTTTATTTAATTGAATTATAGAGCGTTATTATAATGATAATAATACTATAGTGATATTCAAATATATAAAGAAAGAAATACATATAATTTCTCATTTCATACTCATTTGGAAAGTATGTAATTATTTTAATGAAATGTCATTAAATAAAATGAGATTCTAAATAAATTGTATTTAGAAATAAATTAATTAATTGGGAATAAATAAATTATATATGGCCGAGTATGAGGAGGGTGTTTTGGCCGAAAATTAGAGTGACAGGGCTATGGGTTTGACCCAGCTTAAGCCCGTTATGAAATGTTTATAAAAAGGGAACTAAACCCTAATCACTGTAACCCTGACCCTAAAATTTTCGGAAAAGGCTCTCCTCTCTCCCGCTTTGTGAGTCTCGGCCGAATTCCCCAAGAGAAGGAGAAGAGAAAATTTGTTTTCTAGTTTCCATATTCAATTCCTTGTGTTCTTGAAAGACCACCCTTTCCATCTTATCAAAACTCCTTGTGAATTATTGTTGATTCAATTTTATGGTGTTTGATAACTTGTTTGATCTGGAAAAATCAATTTGAAAATCGTTTTTAAATTTTTTTTGGGATTTTTCTCCTTGCCAGATTGATTTTAGACGCCAGGAACTCCCATCCGGCGAAGGTGTTTTGTCTGGCGAGTTCTTCCCTGTCAGGCGATACTCTCCAGTCTGGCGAGGCACTCCAGTCCGGCGAGCATCCCAGTCCGGCGAGATCTGCCCAGTCCGGTGAGATTTCTCCATTTCGGCGAGGTCTTCTCCAATCCGGTGGTCCCAGGATCAGAGACCCAGTTCGGCGAGTTCAATCCGGCGATCCCTGTGCGGTGAGTCCAATCCGGCGAGCCAATCCTGCAAGCTCCACCCGGCGAGTCCAATCCGGCGAGTTCAATCCGGCAAGTCCATTCCGGCGAGCTCCATTCCGGCGAAGATTTTTTTGGAGATTCCGACGAGCTTATTTTTCGACGTGGATTTGGCGAGGCCTTCCGACGCTAGCGAGCAACGTCGGGATAATTTATTATCCTAATTGTAAGTATTTTCTCAACAAATTAATATGCTAAATTAAATGTATATGAATTGTTCATATAGGTTGTTAGTGTGTTTAATTGTTGAATGTTTTATAATTTGATAAATTGTTTATTAAATTAATAAATTGATTGTAATGTCATAGGTTGTTATTCATGTTAAAAATTGTTTTAACATGTATAGATCTATTATATAATTCCGCCATATATGATATGTTATATAATTGTTTTATTTAAATTCTTGAATAAATTCCAACACTTTTCCACCGTTAGCACGATGCGTTTCCAATCAACTTAATTCTAACCCTCGAGTTTGTTTGAACTCAAAATCGTTTGCAATGAGTTAACGACAGTCCACGAGTCCAGGATTGTGAATCCGGATTTTGCGACTCCTAGCTTTTTCCCCTCTTCTTGATGCTTCGTGGATTTCCGACGTTCTCGCACTCAACCACCATGAATACGCCTTGAAGGAAGATATCATGAAGATGAAGATATTAGTTTTAGGAGATTTTGAATCTTAAAAGTTTGCAAGTGCAAAAGTGAGATTTATTAATCTCACACACTTTCCTTAGGAAAAATAAATTCATAGACAAAAAGATCTGAGTATGTTTCTTGTGCCTTAGTGCATTAATACTGCTCTCCCCTTACAAATATCGATTTTTGGTTTTTTTTTCTAGTGATCCACTCTATCTCTCTTTACAACTGGAAACGTTTTTCCAAACGTACATGAGATGATGTGCTTTTTTCCAAAAAGTAAGTGGGAGGGTTGCACTTATTTTTTGCAACCAAGGATCCCCTTATTATCTAAAAACTACGTGGGAGGGTTTAACTTATTGTTTGCAATCCACTATCCCCAACACTAATGTGAAGTGCATATGTCGTCGGAGTAGGAGTCACCCTAGTGAACCTCTTTTAAATGAGAGTACTCATAGACGCATTGCTCCTAATATTGCTTTTATAGCTACATTCAAAAGTGAAACGATAAAACAAGGCCTCCCCTCGGCGGATTATTTTCAAAGTAGATCTTCTTGAACTAAGTGGTTGGTTAGACTCAAACTCTAGTAATCATCCCTCGAGGCCCTGCGAAAAGTTTTGAGTAATCAAACTTCTTTATAAGGTGGCTAGTCAAAGCATTGATGTATTGACATTATGACTATACATTAATGATGTGTCATTTACTTATGAAAGGCGAATTTTTGCGGCCTTCGCTCGAAGGAGTAAAGTGTCATTTTGTTCATAACACCTTTGGATTTTCTTGTCTAAATAAAATTAAATATAAAATCCAAACCAAAAGACTAATCATAAATTGTTTTCAACAATTAGCAACATGTCTATAAACACTATCTCAATCATCTTTTCCTCAAATTAACTAGAACGACAAAACTACGTAGATTAGAAACGTATCTTAGACATTGTCCTTACAAAGGACAAGCACAAATGGGTACTCACCACCCCATGTGTTTTTTAAACGAATGAGGATTTGACTCAAGAAGAAAAAGATGCCTTAGCAGTCTAAATCTGATCAGATGAGATTTTGAGATGCTTTGTTTTAGCATCAATGAACAATATGTTGCAACAACATCATCGTGATATTGATTCAGCCTAAACCATGCTCTTCAATTTCTATGAGATGTTTGAAGGGAAAATCCGTCACACTAGTTAACAAGAGGTTCAACAGTTTCTGAACTATCGTACGAAAGCTAAGAGTTCTGTTAGAGAACACATGATATTGATCATAAGTTATCTCAATGACATGGAAATCTTTGAATATGAGATTAATGGAGAAATCAAAATAGATATGATCTTGGAAACCATCCCTGAATCTTTCGATACTTTCAAGCAGAACTACTCCATCAATAAGCTTGGGTACAGTGTTACCGAGCTGATGAAGGAGATTCACAATGCTGAGGGTCTCTAGCATAGAAACTGTCCTGCCTACCTCAAGACTAAAGGGAAAGGTATTGTACTGATTACCGAAGCTTGTTTAGTAGCTGATAATGTATCATCGTGGATTATTGACTCCACTGCTACTAACCATATTTGTTGTTCTTGAATGGGTTCAGGAAAAGCCAAAGCTTAGAGGATGGTTACCTCTGTTTCAAGTGGGGTGATGGGAGCTTGGTGTCTGTTAAGGCTGTGGGATCCGTGACACTGTCTTCCGAAGACAGAACTTTAAATTTGAATAATGTGTATTATGTTCCTTCCTTTGGAAAAAACTTAATATCTGTAGCTCAAATTGTTGAACATAATTAGTATTTAAAGTTTATTGATAATGTAATTCATATTACTTCTTCCAATTCATTTGTTACTGATGCATGTTTAAAGAATGGTTTATATTATCTTTATCCTACACGACCATTGCTATTAGACATTGAAATAGATAATGATCTAATTAGGGAACCAAAGAGGATCAAACCAAATGACTCATCTGATATAATAAAATCAACACATCTCTGGCACAATAGAATTGGTCATATTAGTCTAGATAGGATTAAGAGACTTGTGAGGGATGGTACACTCAAAGGCTCTGCAATAGGCTCATTGCCGACTTGTGAGTCTTGTATAAAAGGAAAAATGACCAAACGACCTTGCTCTGATAAAGGTCGAAGAGCCACTAGGTTACTAGAACTAATACATTCTGATGTATGTGGTCCACTCAGAATCCAGGAACGGGGAGGATACGAATACTTCGTTACTTTTACCGATGATTACTCAAGATATGGATTTGTCTATTTGCTCAAACTCAAATCCAAAACCTTTAACGTATTTAAGGTTTTTCGGGGTTTAGTGGAAAAGCAAACTGGCAAACAGATCAAAACCCTTTGATCTAATGGAGGCGGTGAGTACTTATCTGAAGAGTTCGGTGACTTTCTTAAAGAAGAAGGTATCGCTTCTCAGCTTACAACACCTGGCACACCTCAACAGAAAGGAGTGTCAGAGAGAAATAATCGAACTCTGATGGAGATAGTTAGATCAATGATGAGTTACTCATCAGTCCCTAATTCCTTTTGTGGATATGCCCTCAAAACTGTCACATATATTTTGAAACAAGTTCCGTTTAAGATGGTCCCTGGTACTCCTTAATAACGATGGACTGGGCGTAAAACTAGTTTAAGCAACATCAAAATTTGAAGTTGCCCTGCACATGTTCTAAGGAAAAAGACTAGCAAGTTGGCTAGTAGGTCAGAATTATGTGTGTTCGTTGGATATCCAAAGGAAACCAAAGGTTTCACATTCTATAGACCTGAGGACGACAAAACGTTTGTCAGCACTAATGCTCTTTCCTTGAGGAGGACTATATGAAGAATACGAAACTTAGAAGCAAAATTGTTCTTGAAGAAAAGTTGGGTGAGGAAGCTTCTACCTCAT
This sequence comes from Urtica urens, assembly GCA_958296335.1. Taxonomy (NCBI): domain Eukaryota; kingdom Viridiplantae; phylum Streptophyta; class Magnoliopsida; order Rosales; family Urticaceae; genus Urtica; species Urtica urens. The sequence continues at coordinate 1,629,639 of OY282522.1, forward strand.
ATGTAAGATTTGTTCTTACCGCAACTGAAATGCAACCTAACATTCCGAACCTCGTCAACTAGTACTTCGACATAGTGGGAATCTTTCTAAAAAGCCCGACAGATACATGTCTTATGGTGATACTCTCGTAGCTGTCTTTGACATGGATGACCTTGTTTCCTATAGCCAAGCAATGGCTGGTTCTGAATCAAACCTTTGGCTTGATGCCATGAAAGTTGAGATGTATTCGATGTATGTCAACAAAATATGGAAACTTGTAGACCTACCTGAAGGGGTTAAACCTGTAGGGTGTAAGTGGATCTATAACAAGAAAAGGGGTCCGGATGGGAACATTGAGACGATCAAAGCGCGACTAGTGGCTAAGGGCTATACCCAAAATGAAGATATCTATTATGAAGAAAACTTCTCGCCAGTTGCAATGCTTAAATCCAACCGTATACTTCAATCCATAGCTGCCGCTCTCGATTACGAGATCTGACAAATGGATGTCGAGGCTGCCTTTCTGGATGACAATCTTGACGATCGCATTTTCATGGCTCAACCAGACGATTTCGTAGAAAGTGATCAAGAGAACAAGGTTATTGAATTGCTTAAATCCATTTATGGATTAAAGCAAACATCTAGATCATGGAATATTAGATTCGATGAAACTGTAAAAGGCTTCGGTTTTGAACAGTTAATACATGAACCTTGTGTATTTAAATGGATACACGAGGGCAAGGTTGTGTTTCTGGTATTGTATGTCGATGATATACTACTCATTGGTATATATGTAGGTAAATTATCTGAGGTTAAAATTTGGTTAGCTAAACAGTTTGATATGAAGGATCTAGGGGAAGTTGCGTACATTCTACAGATTCAGATCTTTCGAGATCGAAAGAACCGAACCATGTCGCTCTCCAAAGCATCTTATATAGATAAGGTGATGGATTGCTTCGCTATGCAGAAGTCCAAGAAGGGCCAAAACCTCTGTAGACATGGAGTCTCACTCTCTAAGGACCAGTCTCCCAATACTGCACAAGAAATTGAGGACATGAGTAAGATTCGCTATGCTTCACTCATAGGAAGTCTCATGTATGCTATGTTGTGCACTAGACCGGATATATGTTTCACTGTTGGCATAGTTAGTCGTTTCCAATAAAATCCTGGACCCGAGCACTGGGTTGCTGTTAAGCATGTTCTTAAGTATCTTAGGAATACTAGGAACTTGATGCTTACATATTCAGGTACTGACCTAACTATGACGGGTTTACCGATTTCGACTTTCAGGCGGATAAGGATTCCAGGAAATCCACTTCAAGATCTGTACAACCTTGCAGATCCTTTCACCAAGGCCCTTTCCAATAAGGTCTTCGATCAACATCGAGATGGATTAGGCATGAAGGACTTCTCTCATCTTATTTGAGTCAAGTGGCAGTTTATTGGCAGAGATGCCCACAAGAAGATTGTTTATTTACATATTGATGTTATATATAAATCTTTATAAAGTCCTTATTGTAGTTTGATTGAAGATTTATGATATTCAATAGTCTTATAGTCCTTAATCAAACCTAAATATGCATGAAGAGACACATGTAGATTTGCGTGAACAAACTCTTCATGGTTTGACTAAAACAATATATTCACAATCTAAAGATCAACGGACTATTGATCCCAGTATGATTGTTGGAAGAATCTATAATTTCAGGTTACGAGGCATAGAGAGTGGCGAACTCTATGGTTCTTCCACTGTATCTTTCAAAGATACTGAATTGACCAGTGCAACTTTAGAGACAATGGAAGATTAAACCATTTAACCTCTTCTATCTCAAGGTCACTATGTACGAATTGCATCATGATTACCTAAATCCTGACATGAGATGTCTCATTTCATAGCATTAATACTCTCATTTGAGATGGTCAAATTCTAGATCCATTACGTGATCTAGACTAGGTCAATGGTTGAGATATTAAGTTATGAAGATGTCATGAACCAACTTTGTGAAGTTCTCATAAATATCAAATTCATGTACCCGATTGTTGAGATGCAATATATATCACCTCAGGCTGTATTACTTGGATTGTGAATAAATGAACTGCGCAGTATCCAAAAATAAGTAGCAACTTTATTTGGATGAAACAATGTCACTTGTTAGCTCCTTGTCAATACATTGGGTCTAACTTATTCACAAGTAACAAAGGAGTTGACGAAATAACAACTAGAAGGGTAAAATAGTAATTTTATAAATCCCATCTAGTTGATGATATTCATGAAGGGTAAATATTGATAACATTCAATGGATCCGCTCAATGTAATTAAGTGGAATTTGAGTAGAAACTAAATTCATTTGAACAGACAGATTTTCAGTGTCAACTCTTTAGCGGAGTCACTTGACAATAAGCTAATACTCGAAAATGGTTTGTGAACTTTTGAGTCCGAGAATAGAAGCTCAAGATTTGTTCATTTGGATCCATAAGATCATTATTACATGTCATTAGAGTAGGATTGTTAAACATGAAGCTAAGTCAACATAAGTTCAAATGTTGAACTAAACTTTTTTCTCGGAAAATGTCTAAAGGGTATTTTTGTCAACGTGGACATAAAATGATATGAATGTCAAAATAAGATTTTGAATGTTTTCATATGATGAAAATATAAATAATTTTCTAAAGCCGAAAACTCGTTTGAGGCATTAAGAAATTAGTTTCATTGTTTGTGCAATAATAAATCTACAATGGGTATTTTAAGAATTTTTTTAAAAGAAATAAGGAAGCATCTACATGCTCCTTCCCTAGCTATAGAATTCGGCCAGCATGCATCAAAGAGGAGATTTTTATTTCCCTTTAATTATAAGGATATAATTACCCAAAACGAAAAGAAGAAATAAATTTCCTTGAGAAGAAAATAAATAAGCTAAGTGAGAAAACAAATTTCCTCATTATTTGAGTATTGTAGCCGGGCATATTACAAGAGAAAGGAGAAGGAAAAATCAAGTATTGTGGTATGAATACATTATTCTTTGATGAATGAATAATTTCCCTTTATAGATTTTCCTTCTCCTATAAATTGAGCCTCATATATAGATGTGAAAAAGAAGGTTTAGTATTGCTCTCTCTTGCTTTTGGCCGTCGCTCTCTTCTCTCTCTCTAGAAAATACTTCTTTTATTTTGGCACCTAAGTCCTAATTAGACTTAGGCTTAATTAGCTCTCTAGCTCATAGACTTGTTCTTGAGCTATTGTGTTTAATTGTGCCCACACACAAGTCCTTCTAAACCTCTATAGACTCTTGTAATAGAAACCTTAGATTTCTCGAGTTCACGTTTAGGCTTGAAGGAATCGAGCTAGAAAATAAGATCAATCTTTTTCAAGATGCATCCAAATCAAGGTTCATGAAAGGTTAATATTCAAGCTCTCTAAATAATGTTTTAATTATAACATGTATATGCATTTTGTTTAGGTTAGTAGAAATTGTTTTACTAGTAAAAATTAATTTTATATTCCGTCATTAATGTGTTAATGATCAATTTTTCTTAACCCTACACATATTCCAACAAATGGTATCAGAGCTATGATCAAAGTATAAGCATGTACATGTTATTTAAAATCATTATAAGAAAATTGTTTTCAAAATTTGCTTGAATAATGGTTTTTTCAAAAGACTTGATCTTACACAATTTCAATTTTTTGGTACGACCTTTAAAATTAATTTTGTGTTGACTTTCCACTTGTTAAATATGCTATATTAATACATTAAAAACAATTTTTAATTAGTTTATGTTTAGCATACTCAAAATAAATTTTTTGATAAGTTTCAAAAATTGTGTACATGGTTTAAACTAGTTCATTGCACTTTTAGTCTGAATTTTCTATTGAATGTTTTATATTATGTTGCTTGTTTTATGTTGTGTTTAATTATTAACATGTTAATAAATACCACAATTAAAATCACAACATACAATTAAAATGTTTCAATAAACTTCTTTTCAATTACGCCTAGATCCGACGTACATTTAATTGTGTTTCAATTTTTGGACAAATTGTTATGGCTCAGTAAAATGGGCATAACTGTTTGCTCGGAACTTAAAAATTAAAGGTACGGTAGTTAGCTGTCAAATGCAATTGGTTTCAGCTCAATCAGATACCGGATGTGTCCTTTAAGACCTTTTAAGTCCGAGGTGTTCGGCAATTCGCGAGTCCAGGATTTTGAATCCGGATTTTGCAACTCCTAGCTTCTTCCCCTCTTCTTGATGCTATCGTGGATTTTCGACGTTCACGCACTCAACCACCATGAAGACGCCTTGAAGGAAGAAGTCATGAAGATGAAAATATTAGTTTTAGGAGATTTTGAATCTCAAAAACTTCCAAGTGCAAAAGTGAGATTTATTAATTTCACACACTTTCCTTAGGAAAAATAAAATAATAGACAAAAAGATCCGAGTATTTTCCTTGTGCCTTAGTGCATTAACACTGCACTTCCCTCACAAATATTGATTTTAGGATCTTTTTTCTAGTGATTTACTCTATCACTGTTTACACTTGGAAACGTGTTTCCAAACGTACAAGAGATGATGTGTTTTTTCAAAAAATTAGGTGGGAGAGTTGCAGTTATTGTTTGAAACCCACGATCTCCTTTTTTTCCAAAAACTAAGTGGGAGGATTGTACTTATTGCTTGCATGTTGGCCGAATTCTATAGCTAGGGAAGGAGCATATAGATGCTTCCTTATTTCTTTTAAAACAATTCTTAAATAACCCATTGTAGATTTATTATTGCACAAATAATGAAATTAATTTCTTAATACCTCAAACAACTCTTCGACTTTAGAAAATAATTTATATTTTCATCATATGAAAATATTCAAAATCTTATTTTGACATTCACATCATTTTATGTCCATGTGGACAAAATTACCCTTTAAACATTTTTAAGGAAAAATTTTAGTTCAATATTTGAACTTATTTTGACTTAGCTTCATGTTTAACAATCATACTATAAAGACCTGTAATAGTGATCTTATGGATCCAAATGAAATAAGTTTGAGCTTCTATTCTCGGACTTAAATGTTCACAAACCTTTTCCGAGTATTAGCTTAATATCAACTGACTCCACTAAAGATTTGACACTGAGAATCTCTCGGTTCAAATGAATTTTTTTTCTACTCAAATTCAACTTAATTATATTGAACGGATCCATTGAATGATATTTATGTTTACCCTTCATAAATATCATCAACTATGTTGTCGCTGTATTTTTGGCGATGACGTTAGTATATTCCCCCCTCCCCCCTGCCCCCCCTACGGTCGGATAAATATGAGAAGGCTGCTCCGGAAGGATCTTGGCACGCCCTCACGCATCCAGAACTTCGGCCCATCGGCGAGGCCACGCCTGGGATCAACCCTCGCGCCTGGGAGGGACCTGTACGGCCACTTGCATTCCTTGGAGAGGCCTTCTATTCCCTTGCCTTCCAGGGGTCTCCCAGCCGGCCCCAAGGCTGATTCTGTGGCTATAAATAGCCCCCTGCACCCTTCACAAACGTAAGACATTTTTCTCTACACCTAGGACTCTACTAAAATATTAGCACGTGTTCTCGCTCTCTCAACCTACTTCACCCCCACGTGAGGTATCTCAGGGAACAATCTCCGACCGAAATAGTTCCCTAAAGATCCGAGACCCGAGCCCCAAAATGCTTGTGATCCAAAGATCCCTGTTTCACTCGGTCTCATCGATCCCTCCTCATCATCCTATAACTCCACCCACATTATACTAATGTTGAGTGTCAGAGAGGTAAACAGAGGACCCCCCCCCCCCCCCTCTGTTTTCCCTTCATAGTTCACGTCTATTTACGCTTTTCAGATAACAGAAGGACTCGAAGATGACATGATAGCTAAGAGACGACCCGGGGACACCGGATTCGACACGCTATGGCCGAAGCGAGGGTCACTCGCCCCGAACGGGGATCTGACCGCTGAGGTCTCTGAACGTTGTCCAAATTTCAGAGACAACAAACTAGATGGGATTTATAAAATGACATGTCTCATTTCAATATTTATGTAAGCATGATGCAATACATACATATGTCCTTCAGACAAAAGAGGTTATATGGTTTGTTCTTCCATTGTCTCTAAAGGTGCACTGGTTAATTTAGTATCTTCGAAAGATACACTGGATGAACTAGAGAGTTCCTAACTCTCTATGTCTCGTAACCAGACATCATATATTCTTCCAACAATCATATTGGGATCAATAGTCCGTTAATCTTTATATTGTGAATATATCGTTTTAGTCAAACCATGAATAGTTTGTTCACGCGAAGCTACATTTGTCTCTTCATACATTGTTAGGTTTGATTAAAGAGTATAAGACTACTGAATATCATAAATCTTCAATCAAACTAAAAGGGAATGAATGAACATTTCAACTTTTATTAATTTGATCAGCAAATTGCAACGTTTCAATTTTTCAAATTAAAGTAATAAAAGTTGAAACGTTCATTCATTCCTTTTTCGTTTGTTAGAAGATTTATGGTATTCAATAGTCTTATAGTCCTCATCAAACCTAACAACGTATGAAGAGACAAATGTAAATTTGCGTGAACAAATTCTTCATGGTTTCCTTATAACAAAATATTCACAATCTAAAGCTCAACGGACTATTGATCATAGTATGATTGTTTGAAAAATCTATGATGTCTAGTTATGATGATAGAGAGTTAGGAACTCTACAGTTCTTCTAGTGTATCTTCTGAACATACTCAATTGACCATGCACCTTTAGAGACGATGTAAGAACAAAACCATTTAACCTCTTCAGTCTCAAGCTTCCTATGTATGAATTGCATCGTGCTTACCTAAATTTTGAAATGAGACAAGTCATTTCATAGCTTCAATATTCTCATTTGAGAAAGTCAAATTCTAGGTCTACTCTGTGATCTATAATAGACTAATTGGTGAAATATTGAGTCATGAAGATGTCATGAACCAGCTTTGTGAAGGTCCCATGGATATGGAATTCATGTACAAGATTGCTAAAATGAAATGTATATAAACCTCATGCTTTATTACTTGGATTATGAATAAATGAACCGCGCGGTATCCAAAATTTAGTAGCAACTTAATTTGGATAAAACAATGATACTTGTTAGCTCATCGTCAATACATTGTTTCTAACTTATTCACAAGTAACAGAAGAATTGAGGAAATAACAACTAGAAGAGAAAAATGATAATAAGGTAAACATAGATAACATTCAATGGATCCGCTCAATATAATTAAGTTAAATTTTAGTAGAAAATAAATTTATTTGAACCGAGAGATTTTCCATGTCAAGTCTTTAGTGGAGTTAGTTGACATTAGGTTTGTGAAGTTAGTTGAGATTCATTCGAGTATAGTAGCTCAAGTTTTGTTCATTTGGATCCATAAGTTCACTATTTCAGGTCATTAGAGTAGGATTGTTAAACTAGAAGTTAAGTCAAAATAAGTTCAAGTGTTGAAATAGATATTTTCTCGGAAAATCTCTAAAGGGTAGTTTTGTCCACATGGACATATATGTTGGGATTGGTGCCCACAAAGGAGATATTACACAATGAAATACGTATGTATTTATATTTTGCTGAAATATTAATATTAATGAATATTTATTCTTTATTATGTTTGTGTTTATGTATGAATGCTACGCTCTGAAACAGTCATCAACAGAAGGAGTACTAAGTACAAACTTGAAAAGATAGCCCATTGTGACTAGTTTAAACATTTGTTATCAATCTTAAGATCGATAGAGCAATCGAATCTAAGTAATGATTGTTTGAATGAATCATGATATCTAATCTTGTGATATAGAGAGTTGAGACTCTATGATTCATCCTTGATATCTTATAGAAGATATCGAACAAGACCTGTGATAGTTAGAAGGTCGAGATAAAACCGTTTAATCACTCGAAACTTCAAGATCACATACGAGGGGTACTTTGGTTCTTACCTAAATCCTGAAGTGAATATATAATTGATATTGCACTTTATGACATTTGATTTGTAAATGGGCAATGACTAAGTTATAGTTTCAGTTGACCCGACGGTTGGTGTCATAGCGATGTGATATTGGGTTATATGATTCACAAATATGGAATTCATGTTGGAACAATGCAAATGCATTAGTATCACATGAAGTAAACCTGCCCAGGTATTCATCGAATAAGAACATTCCTTGATTAAAACATGTGACATATAAAGACATCTCACTCTATGTTTTTCTTATTCACAAATAACAAAGGAGTTAGTGAAATAATAACTGAAGGGGTAAAACGTTAATTTTACATTCTCCTTAGTTAATGATACACATGAAGGGTAATATCGTAAAGTACTCTGTGGATCATGTGAAGAATTTTTTTATCACATCAAACGGAAAATATACGCGTATGAACAGAGAGAGTCTCAGTATTAGTCCTTTAGTGAAATCGATTAATATTAAGAATTAAAAGACGGAAAAGGTTTGTGAACAAAGTCTGATCTTTATTCTTAAGCTTCGTTCATATGAGGTCCATAAGGTCTCAATGATAGACATTCGAATGAGATTGAATGAACAAGAATGATTGATTTACTCATTGAATATAAATTGTGATTTATATCCAGAAAGTTATTTTCTTAGTGACTAAATAAATAATTTTTTATTTATCGTTACATTTATTTTATGAATCATAATGTATAAGTATATTGATAATAATATATTTTGATGATTCAAATAAATAAAAGAAGAAAATAAATGTTTTCTCATTTCGTACTTATTTTTAAGAGTATGAAATTAATTAATGAAATATCAATAATAAATGAGAGTTCTAAATTACTTGAATTTAGAAATAAATCAAAAGAATTTGGAGATTAAATATACTGTTTTGGCCGAGTATAAGATACTTGTTGGTCGAAAAAAAATTAGGTTTAAAAAATTAAGTAATGGATTTGACCCAATTTAAGCCCATTTGAGTTTATTATTTAAAGGAAAGGGAAACCCTTATTAACCTAACCTAATCAAGATACTCGGCCAACTCCCCCTTCCCCCTTGAGTGTGTTCTTGGTCGAGAGATTAGAGAGAAAATTTGTTTTCTTATTTCTTGAATTTTTCTTGACAGATTCCCTAATTCCCATTGTTCAATTAAGAGTCCACCCTCTTAATCTCCCATATATTCGAGTATATTATTGTTGATTATTCACTTGTGGTGTTTGGTGTTTAATTTTAATTCTGATAATTGTTTTAGAATTATTTTTGAAGGATTTTTTAAGCTCCCTGCCGGCCGGATCCCCTTCCAGCATCCAAACTGGCGAAGGCGCCCTGTCATGCGTGCAAACCGACGAAGGGATCCCTTCAAGTGTCCCTGTCCGGCGTCCTTCCCTGCCAGACGAGCAAACCGGCAAAGGTCTCCTATCTGGCGTCCCTTCCAGTGTCCAGCGAAGGCGTCCAGGTCCCAAACCGGCGAAGGTTCCCCATCCAGCGAAGGTTCCCTGTCCGGCGAAGGTTCCCTGTCCGACGAGTCCCCTGTCTGGCGAAGGTCCCCTGTCCGGCGAAGGTCCCCTGTCCGGCGAGTCCCCTGCACGGCGAGAAGGCCCTGTTCAGCGTATCTCTATTCGCAGTCCGGCAAAGACGCGCCTAGGGCAATCCGACGGGCTTCTTTTCACGCGTGGAATTGGTGTGGCGTTCCCGAGATAGAGAACAACGTCGGAATTGTTTACAATCTCAATTGTAAGTATTTTGTCAACGATTTGGATTGCTAATAATATATAAATTTAGTTGGTGTGTGTTTTAATAAATTGCTTATTAAACATGTCAGGATTTAGGTAAGCATGATGCTATTCATACATAGTGACCTTGAGACAAAAGAGGTTAAATGATTTGTTCTTACATTGTCTCTATAGGTGCAGTAGTCAATTCGGTATATTCGGAAGATACACTGGAAGAACTATAGAGTTCTTATTTCTCTATGCCTCGTAACCAGACATCATAGATTCTTCCAACAGTCATACTAGGATAAATAGTATGTTGATCTTTAGATTGTGAATATTTCATTTTAACCAAACTATGAAGAGTTTATTCACCCAAATCTACATTTGTCTCTTCATACATTGTTTGGTTTGATTAACGAGTATAAGACTATTTAATATCATAAATCGTCAAACAAACGAAAAAAAGAATGAATGAATGTTTCAACCTTTATTAATTTAATCAGAAATTACAATAAGTAGTTATAAAGATTTATATTACATCAATATATAAATAAATAATTTTCTTTTGGGTATCTCTGCCAACAGTGCACTAGACCAGATATATGTTTCTTCGTTGGCGTAGTTAGCCCTTTCCAATCAAATCATAGACCCGAGCACTAGGTTGATGTTAAACATATTCTAAAGTATTTTCGGAGAACTAGGAACTTGACGCTTACATATTCAGATACTGACCTGACTATGACGGGGGTGTACCGATTACGACTTTCATGCGGATAGGGATTCCAGAAAATCCACATCAGGATATGTGTTCATCCTGAATGGTGGATCTGTTCTTTAGAGGGGTATCAACCAATCTTGCATTGATGACTCTGTTGGTAGAGATGCCCACAAGAAGATTGTTTATTTGCATATTGATGTAATATATAAATCTTTGTAAAGTCTTTATTAACATATTGTTTATTTACATATTGATGTAATATATAAATCTTTGTAATTTGCTGATTAAATTAATAAAAGTTGAAATGTTCATTCATTCCATTTTAGTTTGATTGAAGATTTATGATATTCAATAGTCTTATAGTCCTTAATCAAACCTAACAATGTATGAAGAGACAAATGTAGATTTGCGTGAACAAACTCTTCATGGTTTGACTAAAACGATATATTCGCAATCTAAAGATCAACGGACTATTGATCCCAGTATGATTGTTGGAAGAATCTAGGATGTCTGGTTACGAGGCATAGAGATTTAGGAACTTTGTAGTTCTTCCAGTGTATCTTTCGAAGATACTGAATTGACCAGTGCACCTTTAGAGACAATAGACGAACAAACCATTTAACATCTTCTATCTCAAGGTCACTACATATGAATCGCATCATGTTTACCTAAATCCTGAAATAAGACATGTCATTTCATAGCATTAATACTCTCATTTGAGAAAGTCAAATTCTAGGTCCAATGTGTGATCTAGACAAGGCCTATTGGTGAGATATTAAGTTATGAAGATGTCATGAACCAACTTTGTGAAGTTCTCATAGATATGGAATTCATGTAAAAGTTTGCTGAGATGCAATATATATCACCTCATGCTTTATTACTTGGATTGTGAATAAATGAATTGCGCAATGTCCAAATTTAAGTAGCGACTTTATTTGGATGCAACAATGTGACTTGTTAGCTCCTCGTCAATACATTGTTTCTGACTTATTCACAAGTAACAAAGGAGTTGAGGAAATAACAACTAGAAGGGTAAAATGGTAATTATGTAAATCCCGCCTAGTTGATGATATTCATGAAGGGTAAACATAGATAACATTCAATGGATCCACTCGATATAATTAAGTTGAATTTGAGTAGAAAATAAATTCATTTGAACCGAGAGATTCTCAGTGTCAGCTCTTTAGTTGAGTCAGTTGACATTAAACAAATACTCGGAAAAGGTTTCTGAACTTTTTAGTCCGAGTATAGAAGCTCATGTTTTGTTCATTTGGATCCATAAGGTCACTATTACAGATCATTAGAGTAGGATTGTTAAACTAGAAGCTAAGACAAAATAGGTTCAAATGTTGAACTAGATTTTTTCTCGGAAAATGTCTAAAGGGTATTTTTGTCTTTGCAAGGCCTTGGCCGGCCCTAGCACGCCCTGGCACGCCTTAGCCGGCCCTGGCATGCCTTGGTCGGCCCTGGCCTTCCCTTGGCCGGTCCTGGCCCTCCCTTGGCCGGCCCTGGCCCTCTCTGGCCGGCCCTGTCACGCCCTCGGCCGGCCCTAACCCGTCTTGGGCGTCCATGGTCGATTTCCTCGGCTATAAATAGCCCAAGACGCCTCTCACAAAAGGTAACAAACAAAAAATAGCTAAAAGAGAGAATTCCTCCCCGAGTATTCTCCCTAGATCCGAGGCTTGAGCTTGGAAACGACGCTGATTTCATAGTCTCCGTTTTCACCTCGCCTCGTCGATCTTCCCTCGTCATCCTACAAACTCCGCCCACATTATACTAATTTTGAGCGTCGGAGAGGTAAACAGAGGACCCCCCTTTGTTTTCCCTTCTTAGTTCACGTTTGTTTACTCATTTCAGATAGCAGAAGGACTCGAAGACCACACGACAGCTAAGAGACGGTCCAAGACATCGGATCTGACACGCTTAGGCCAAAGCGAGGGTCACCCGCTCTGAGCGAGGATCTGACCGCTTAGGTCTCTGAACGTTGTCCAAATTTCAGAGACAACAGTCTCCTCGTTCGTCACGATGCTCAGCTGTATTCGGAGACCCGATCCGCGCGGGAACCTTGGCTATGGTGAGAAATTCAAAAATCTTGCCGGCCGTCACGGCCCGCCTCTTGTCACGAAAGTACATCATATGGGAAGCGGCGACTGCCCGATAAAACGAAGGCGACATTTGAAACGCGTGCACCTCCAGCCGGGAAAGGATCTCTTGTATATCCGGCTGAAAAGGTAGTCGGAGCCCGCCCCGGAGGCTGGCCAAGTGAATGGCGGCGAACCCCTCTCGAGGCCGAGTCGGTCGGTCGGTGGCGAGGGGACGCAGCACATTGATGGTCGCAGGGATGCCATACGTACCGCGAAGCGCTCGAAATGTTGCCAGCGATGGGTGTATCGGAATGTCAATCCCCTCGCACGCGAACGATCTTAGGATCCGTTGAGCCCAAGATCGGGAAGACGCTCGTCCTCTCCCCTTCTTCGAGCACCCGGTCGCGATGCCTCGTCCAACGACCCCTGGTCGGCCGACCTCCGCGCGCGACCCGCGTCTGTCGAGCGACGCCACCCCGGCCACCACGTCACTACCCTCGGTAGCGGATTCCCCCTCGGATGCCATCCAAGCATTCAACGCTTCGTCGTCAAAAAAATCGGATAGGGGGAAATCGAATCCCGTTGGAAAAGAAATAGGAAACGACAAATGATGGGGGTCGTTTTCCTCGGGAATGGAAAGAAAGGATTCAACCAAGTCATCCAGGGACCCACCAGTGGGGGATGATAGAAGACTCATTGGGAAAAGAAGAAGAAATAATAAAAGATACGCAATGGTCGAAGGATATATTACCTGACCAACGCACTCGCCTTGAACGCCTGGATCCACGTTCGTCGGCCCGGCCCGCCTGAAAATTTCTCTGGCTCGCGTCTAAACGACGGGGGGAGTGTTCTGAGTTCGCCATTGATCGCTTGCTCAATATCAAACTCAGGGGACTAATGTTGTCGATATTATCCAACGGTATGAACGGCAATCGACAAATGTCGGAAGTACGTGCGAAATTTTATATGGCGGCCTCGGGCTATAAATAGCACAAAAACTCCCACGAAAAAGGTACGCAAGTTTTCCCAAGAGAAAATTACTCTTTCTCTCTCTCTATCTATCTCGGCCATACCCTCCACGGGAAGCTGAGTCTGGAGCAACTTCCGATCGGAATTGTTCTCTAAGATCCGAGGTCCGAGCGTTGAAACGACATTGACTCCTTAGTCTCTGTTTTGGCCCAATCTTGTCGATCCCTCCTCGTCATCCTACAAACTCCACCCACATTATACTAATGTTGAGCATCGGAGAGGTAAACATAGGACCCCCTCTGTTTTCCCTTCTTAGTTCACGTTTGTTTACTCTTTTCAGATAACAGAAGGACTCAAAGACCACGCGACAGCTAAGAGACGATCCGGGACACCGAATCTGACACGCAAAGGCCGAAGCGAGGGTCACTCGTCCCGAGCGAGGATCTGACCGCTTAAGTCTCTGAATGTTGTCCAAATTTCAGCGAAAACGCCTATTGTAGAGGCTTGGAGTGGACCGTCCCTCACAAGTCTTTTATTCCTATCTAGACTAATATGGCCAAGTCTTAAGTGTCAAAGATGTGTTTATTTTATTAGATTAGAGGAGTCACTAAGTTTGATCCTTATTGGTTCCCTAACTAGATCATTATCTATTTCAGTGTCTAACAGCAAAGGTTGTGTAGGATAAAGATAGTATAAATCATTCTTCATACAAGCATCAGTGACGTATGAATTGGATAAAGAAATACGAATTCCATTATCAGTAAAATTTAAATAATAATTCTGCCAAAAATATTTGAGCTACAAATATTAAGTCTTTCCCAAAAGAAGGAACAAAATACACATGATTCAAATTTAAAGTTTTGTCTAGGTTACGTTTCCAATCTAAGTAGTTTTCCCCTAATCTACGTAGGAATTTAAGTTTTTAAGTTTGAACGGGAAAAATCCAAAGGTGTTATGAACAAAAAGACACTTTACTCCTTCGACGGAAGGCCACAAAGAGTCGCCTTTCATAAGTAAATGACACATTATTAATGCATAGTCATGATGTCAATACATCAACGTTTGACTAGCCATCTTATAAAAAGTTTGATCACTCAAATATTTTCACAGGACCTCGAGTCTAAGTGTGTAACCAGCCACTTAGTTCAAAAGATCTACTTTGAAAACAATCCACCGAGGGGAGGCTTTGTCTCATCGTTTCACTTTTGAACATAGCTCTACAAGCACTGTAAGGGCAAAGCGCTGGTGAGTACTCTCAATAAAGAGAGGGCCACGAGCGTGACTCTTGGTCTGACGACATTTGCACTTATCATTAATGTTGGGGATCGTGGGTTGCAAACAACAAGTATAACCCTCCCACTTAATTTTTAAAATTGGCACATCTTCTCTTGTACGTTTGGAAACATGTCTTGAGTATAGGGAGATAGAGTGGAACACTAGAAAAAAGAGCCCTAAAATAATATTTGTGAGAGGAGAGCAGTGTTAATGCACTAAGGCACAATGAACGTACTCGGAATTTTTTCTAATTTATTTTCCTAAGTAAAGTGTGTGAGATACAATGTCTCACTTTTGCACTTGGAAGTTTTTGGGATTATAAATCTCCCTAAAACTAGTTTCTTTGTTTACACGTCATCTTCCTTCTAGGAATCTTTATGGTGGTTGAGCATGTGAATGTCGATAAGCCATGGTTGCATGAAGAAGAGGGAAAAAAGCTTGGAGTCGTAAATCCGGATTAAAAATCCTGAACTCGTGGACTACCGAACAACTCGGGCTTAAAAGGTCATAAATGAGCTTAAACCAACTGCATTGGATAGCTAACATCCATACCTTTAATTTGGTTCAAGAACCACTAATTTTCATACTCTGGGCAAAAATTTATGACCATTTTACCGAGCATAACGATTTGTCCAGAAAACTTAAAACAATTTACTGTACGTAGTAACTTGGAGATAGAAGAGGTTAAATGGTTTGTTCTTACATTGTCTCTAAAGGTACACCAGTCAATTCAGTATGTTCAGAAGATACACAGGAAGAAGTATAGAGTTCCTAACTCTCTATGCCCTGTAACTAGACATCATAGATTCTTCCAACAATCATACTAGGATCAATAGTCTGTTGATATTTAGATTGTGAATATTTCATTTTAAGCAAACCATGAAGAGTTTGTTCATGCAAATCTACATTTGACTCTTCATACGTTGTTAAGTTTGATTGAGGACTATAAGACTATTGAATATCATAAATCTTCAATCAAACAAAAAAGGAATGAATGAACGTTTCAACTTTTATTAATTTAATTAGCAAATTACAATAAAAATTTATGAGAGATTTATATTACATCGATATGCAAATAAATAATCTTCGTGTGGGCATCTCTGCCAACACTTGCCACATATTTGACAAACAAGCCTTGAGTTTTAGGTCTAGGCACTTGAAAAATGACCTCTAGCTCCACGACCTTGAGATCTGCCACCACTCTATGAATCAATAGTTGGCTATGGATCCTCCATCATGAGTTGTTGCAGACTGAATAACAACAACTGACTGTGAAGCCGCTATTCAATACTTGTTTCTTGAGACAAGGCCGTGGCAAGGACCTCTTAGATCAAGACAATTGAGTCTCCTTTGTCACTTAGCTGAAGTCTATTGTTTATGAGAGCCACCACATCATGCTTGGCAGGAAGTCCCATGATGATTGAGACAATCAGATCATCATCGGAGATATCACCACCGGCAAGGTAAATAGCATCTGCAATAGCTTCCATTTTTTACAAAATAATCACGAATGTTCAACTTACCTTTCTTGGTCGCTTAAAGGAGTCTTCAACGGCATAAGATGTGCCTTCGAGCGTACATTAAAGCGCTGCTTCAGTGCAATCTAAACCTCATGCAAGGATCGGATTCTTGTGACTAACCTCGTGATTGTGGATGAAAGAGATGAAAACAACCAGTTTAGTAAGAGATGATCCTCTCCTAACCATATGATATAGTCTAGATTAGTGGCTCTACTTCCACTTTATGTGTCCCACTTTATGTGTCCTCTATGAACTCTGTAGGCACACATTGGTTCCAAACACGAAACCTTCTAGATTTTTCCCAAACGGAGTAGTTGTCCTTATTGAGCTTGACAAAGATTGCAGCGTAGGTGCGAAGTGCGATGGAGCTACTGACCACATGATCTCTAACGCCGGCAAGAAAATTCCTTTTGACGACATCTTAATTGCTCTGCTACCAAGTAAAATAAAGAGAAGATAGTAGATCGAGAAATGTATTCTCTAATAATTGATAAAAAAAAATGATTTGTGATGATTACAATGTAAATTAATGCTTAGAAAGCTACAAAGGTCTAGGTCAACGTTTAAAACACCGTCGGTTACCGGCGAAATACCGCCGGTAACCGGTCAAAGTCATAATCTCGGTAAAAAAAAAGATGTTTCAAGTTCAAGATATTTACCGACCAAAATATCGGCTACATATCGTTTTTTACCCACATACCGCGATATTTTGGCTAGTTATAAAAGGACAAATACCGAATTTTTTTTGCAAAATACCGGCTCTTCTCTACTGACGAAAACTGAGACAAGAAGTGGAGATTTTACAAAATACCGGCGACTTCAAGCTCCTGAGCTCCATACCGACCAAAAATCGAGGTAAGTTGTTGATATATCATAGGATACCGGCGGTAGTAGCTGGTAACTGCCGGTATTTAGGGTTTTTAATTTTTTTAATTTTCTTTTGTAGATCTAGGTGTTTTGGGCATGTTTTTGGGAAAATTTTCAACGTTTTTGTGGTCGGGAAGTGATTACCTTCAAGATGCCTAATTTTTTTTTGAAGTTCCGGCGAGATCCAACTTTTCCGGTGACTTTTTCCGACGTCCGGTGACAATTTCCGGTGATCCAACTTTATGAAATTTTAATTGAATTTGAATTTAAAATATGAGGTTGTGATTTGTGATTATGTTATTATAGAATTGTTGATTGAATACTACATGTCGTACATGTTGTGGTCGATGTATTGTCAAGGACAGATGGTGAACCCACGAACGTTCCAACCGCCCCGAAACTCGACTTACAACTGAAGTAATTGAAGTGAGATTTGTATTTTGATCTTTCTCTTTATCTATTACATTTAAGAGGTTTGGTATTTGGTATTGTATTTCTCATTGTTTCTTGTGTTGGATCTTGAAAACTTTGGTATCTAATTTCATATTTGAGAATTGAGATTTATATGTACTTTTAGAATTTTATAAATATATGTGTTATATGATATTTGTCGGTATACCTGTCGGTATTCGGTATACCTTCGAAAATTTGTCAGTATAATCGGTAGTTGGTAAGAATCTTTTCATAGAATACACATCGGTATACCCGTCGATATGCGATTATCTCTAAAAATCAGAACTTCGGTAGCGGTAGCGGTATTGATAATTTAATCATTGGTCTAAGTACAGCGAACCTAGGCTTAACGGTTTTACAGTTTGTAGCTACATTTGGAGAGTGTGGGTACTCAAAGCTATACTCTATCAATCAGGAACTCACCATTACAAAATTAACTTTCTAATACTAAAAAATTTAGGATGCAACATGTTCATCTAAAAGTCACATTAATATAGACTTTCACATGTAATAAGTTGCACTTAATTGCATATACACGAAGCAAAAGTAAAATTCAATATTTTTAGACTTTTCATATGCAACTTCGTTTCATTCACATGTTTTATTTTATAAATATATGTTATAAGTAATTTTATTGATTGCTATCTGTGATCTAAATATTAGTGACTCATATTTAGAAGTTACTTTGGACTATATACATTTGCAAGCTACCGAGTCATTGGACACACAAACATTCAAATGTAACAAACACTACAGAGAATAAGTAAGGATAAGCTTATATGGGGTTGTGATTCTCGACAAGTGTGTTATACTTTGTAACTTTCTACGTTCATCCGAGAAGAAGACTAACAACTCCGATCAGTTAGAAGGATCAGTTAGAAGGAAAGAAATATGAGTGTATGAATTTAAAAGGATGGAAAAAAAAAAGTAGGTAGATTTTAATTTTCTTTAGTGTTTATTGATATAATAAGAAGAGGGCTTATAATCTATCCCTTTATTTATTTGGTATAAATATAAAAAAATGAAGATCACTAAATTTTTATATTAAAATCTCTTTAATACATTTAGTTGATTAAATCAAAATTTATATACACTTATCTACACAAAAACTTATATATATTAAAAAATTTACTATTGAAAAATATAACAAGAATATTATATAATATCAAATTACTATATTAATATTTATAAAGAAAATAAAATTATATATACAAATTTTTGTTAATAGTAAAAAAATAATTTATTTTCCTTATTTTTGCATATGTTATATTTTGAAAACATAAAATGAAAAAATTGTAATAGATTTTATTTTTGCATATGTTATATTTTGGAAACATAATATAAAAAATCATTTATTTCAATTCTATATTACGATTTTGCCATCATTAATAAGGTTATAATTGTAAATATTAAAAAAATTTGTTCTCTCATTCTCAATTTCACTTTTGGAATGATGGATTTTTGGTAGGTCCCATAGATTTTAATCTTTCTTGAGAGCATTATTTTTCATCTTCTCTTATGTACCAAACACAAGAAATGATAAATACATCCACTCAAATCCTTTCATGTTATTCTATCCTTCCTAAATTCATCCTACCAAACAAGGCCTAAACGTAGACAATTTGTCAAACTGGGATAAACTCTTGTTCTCTTATTTTTTTTTATAGCTAAAGTCTCCGTTTTTATATAGCTTAAAGTTTAATAAATCGTTTTTTAAGAAGAACAAAACTTAATTCAACAGTTAGTATCAGTGCAAGAGACAAACATCGACTCGTTTCGCAAGAATTCATGTGGTGGGATTCGAAGGTAAGTGTGTGAGTTTGAAACTGAAAATTGAACCAACGATGTGTTAGGATAAACAGATAGATAAGAAAACAAATTAAAATTGCGATACTTGAAGTTAGGCCACGTCATTGAAAAGAGATTAACAATAATTCTAAAGCATGTCACATAAGTGATCAAATGCTGTGTAATTAAGTAATTGCATTCTATGAAACTTTTGATGGAATTGTTCATCATGCCTAGAGTAAATTGTTGAACGTGTACTGAAACAAGATATCTGTATATTTTACTAAAATAATTATCCTTTTTTTTTTTTGTATCAGTGTGTTGCTGATTCATGTTGAGGAAATTAAATTATTATTATATTAAATCTAAATGCCTACTATATTTATGATGAGTGTTTTTTAAATCGTTCTGATTCACAATAAATTAATTGGCGCACACACTATTCAAAACTTATATAACAAACACAAGCCAAAAATTTATCACAAAATTATATGTTGTTGTGTTTAATATTGTTAAAAGATATCTATTTTTCATAATTTGTAAAAAAATTATGTTGTATAATAATATTTTTACAACTTCTTTATCCTTTAAGGTTTAAATTGTATTAAGGAATCGGGTATTTATGAAAGTTCTTAAACTGTTTATTATTGGATCCTTCATAAAAAAAAATTAGATTGTGTTCTTTGAAACATGAACAGATCCTGTTTTCGGAGGTTTTGGATTTAGCGAACAATTTAAATGTGGTTAGTTTTGTGTGGATCTCCAGAGCTCTTAATCGATTAGCCCATGAAGTTTGTAAATTGGCTTAAAAGACTAATGAGCTTGAATTTTGCGTTTTACAGGATGTTCCGACCTGTGTTCGGAACGTATTTCCTTCGGATTTTAGTTTCGAGTAGGCTTGCCTACTTGCTTTCAAAAAACAAAAAAACAGATCAGAGCTCAAGAAAGATACATATATTGGACTGGGCCTTAAAATTCAGATGCTACACCTCAGTTCTAGCCCATCTCTTATCTTCACTAAGCTCCCTATTACGCTTCCACTTTAAAATGTTATAGAAATGTTTTATTTAATTTGTGCTATTTAATTATAGAAATGTTATATTACGCTTCCACTTTAAAATATTTTGCATTGCAAATATCATGGCAAATATATATATTATTCATTCATTTCTTTCTTATATTTTTATTTTGAAAATTATAAATTAACTGTATAAATTTTTAAATTTTTGTTTCATTTTAGTCCCCTAAAATACAAACCCAGGATCTGTATATAAGTGGTCGCAGAATATTTTATTCAAAAGATAACTACCACAAACACTATTTACTTTACAAGAATTGTTTTATCTGAATCACGACAAGCGTTATGAAAGCGTATATAACTCAATTGCCCTTTACTTTGTGTCAACGCAAGCTACCACCACAAAAATATGAGTAATTACACTAGTTATACAACTACATAGAAGTATTAAAATTATAATTTACCCAAAATTTATTAATGTTTCGTATAAAAATTAATGATGTGACGTTTTTTTTATCTTGATTAATTTTACCCGAATTCTCTTAGGTTAGGTGTCTAAATAGATTTCTTTTAAAAAATTGTTTTTCAAATTTAACTTATGCATATATTACGATCAATTGATTTTCTGTTTATCTAGTGTGTATAAATAACTTAAAATCAGGGATTAAAATTATTTGTAAGTCGTAATTCTGATCATTTTGATAATTAACTTCTGATATTTTACTTATAAATAATTTTTTATTTTTCAAATATTATAGTTAATTGTTTGATGTTTATGCGGTAAGATTAACTACTTTTATATCTGGGATATAAACGGTTCGGAGTGTGTAAGATTAATCCACAACTTCACTGTTTCACTAACCATTTAAATTTTTCGAGAGTCCGAAACCTGTAACAGTTCTCAGAAATTTAAGTTTCCTAGTCCTTATTCTAGCAGTTTTGATTAATTTCCGTTTATATTGTAGATAAAATTCGATTCTGAATTCCACTAGGTTAAATGTACTTGCGATACCCATTTGAATTTTGCAATACCGGTTGATTTGGTCCACGAATTTACTTTTCTATATGAGCAAGGAATTTTTTGATATTCTGATCCAATACAAAATCAACACAACATTTAATAGATTGCAAAATACAAGGTTTAAAGTGACTAGTTTACTACTCAACCCTAAACATGCCAACAAAGGCCAGTAACCAAAGCCAGGATATATCAATGGTGAAGCGAATTCGTACATATTCAGAATATATTAAAAAGAGCAAGTATAATATGGTTTAGAGGGGCATCATAACATCCCCTGAGTACTACGTGTCTTCGTCCCTGATACTAAGTCACACATACCACACTGCAATGATAAAGATAACATAATTACTCTTATTTTGAATCTAAATAAGCAGAACTTATTGTTTTTCTTCCCAAGATTAAGGCATTCTTGATTACACTTTCTAATTAATGTTGGAATCTTGATTCCGGTCAAGGATGACGCTTGAGGCGTGTCTCTGGCGGCCGAATGGAGAGCTCAGTTTCCACGTCAGAAGATTCCGGGGTTCCAACTTTTTCGTTTGAAATATTGACCTCTTTGTTTTTACTCACTCCCGTTAAATCACCGTACTAATTTCACACACAAAATAGAAACTGTCATAATATGATTTATTTTCATAAATATAAGTGACTAGAATTTGTAAAAAAAAATTATCTAGATTGAATGATGATATATTGTAATATATACCTTCTCATGAAGCCTTGCATTTTCAGCTATTAGAACTCTTTCCTGAAAAATATTTAGAGGCAAATTTTTTTTAAAATAATATACATTCCGGACGGGTGATCCGGTCCGTTCTCTATTAAACGAACCCAGATTGGTCCGTATTTTTTTTAAAACGGATGGCACTGGTCCATTACTATTGCTTAATGGGCCGGATGGTCTAGTGGAGTTGGATTATTATTTTTTAAAAATAGAAGATCTAACGGCCAAGAAAAAACAAACGAGCCGCTATTTCCATTATCATTGCCTCCCCACAACGGTTATTTTTTGTTTTTTACCTTTAATCCTAAAATATTCTATATAAACCCTCCTCATTCACCATTTCAATCACCCACCTCCCATTTTTTTTCTTTCATTTTTATTCTCTCTCAAAATTCTCAAAGTTTTTCAAGTTCTCATTTTTTTCCAACGCTTCTTCATCTTAAAAACATGGTCGAAATTGTAGGGGAAGAGGTTCGCAAGATCCTCGAGTCTCAAAACCCCGATCTCAACATCGAATATACTTTCGATCTATATTACATTTCTTCAACTTTTGTCAATTCTCCATACACCGATACTCCAAACACACAACAACCCGATTACCCCAAAATAAATCCCGAACAAGCTTACCAAGCTCAAATTCCACAAACTCGATGTCGATTATACATATCAACGTATCAAAAGTTCTCTCGACGCATGGACGAAGAAGAAGAACATCAGGAGAACTAGGAGAAGAAGGCGACAAGACCCAATGTTCAAATGAAGAAAAGGAGGAGGCCGTTCATGCTACCGTTCATCGACCTAGACAACGTGAACAAAGAGAAGTGACAAAACAACGACGACAATAACGAGTCCGACAACAAAAAAAGCAACAACAGCCACAACAAAAACACGAACAAACCGAACCACATCCACTAGTATCGTAGAGGAAGCTCCGGTCATCGATGTGAAGCTTTTTTACTAAGGTGATTCATAACGGCAAAAGAGCTGGACAATGCAACGCTTGTGGTAAAATCGTAAGCACTCACAGCCAGAAATGTGGGACGTATTTACTGACGAAGCATCAAAAAACTTGTCAAGGCTGCCAATTTGTAGTCTCGTCAAACGTTGTAAGTCAAGTCGACCCTATAGTACTTAGACAAAATTTAGTTGAACACTTTGACCGATCAATCTTTTTATCATATTGAATCTAATGGCTTTGTTAGATTTATGAGTTATGTAGTTCACATAGTACATCTAATGTTTAGGAAAGCCTTGTGATTCGATATTCTTAAAATAGTTTCTCCAAGAAAAGTAAAAAAATGAAAGCCATAATAGCATCATGGAAGTATAGCGTTGCCTTAACCTCTAATATCTAGTAGGGTCAAGTAAAGATAGATTGTATGAGTGTCGTAGTGCATAACATCTATGATGATTGGAACTTTAAAAAACGTATCATCCCCTTCCGTAGGATAGAAGGGAATCATACTAGCCAAAACATTCTAAATATCATGGTTGGTGTAATATAGGAGTGTGGTTTAACAATATGATCATCTCTGTAACTTTAGAAAATGCCACTAGCAACACCGCCACGATTAGGGACCTCAAAACCCGCCTGACAATGACGACAAACTTTTGCATCAATGTTGTGCGACCCGCATCATAAACATTACAGTTCAAGTTGATACTGTTAACTACGAACCTATCATCCACAAGATTAGGTGTTTCATTAGTTGGATCAATAGTTAAACCACTAGAGTATAATTGAAGAAACGCTGTAGGGACAACCTTCTTGAAGAGTGAACCTTCAAAACACCAAGATTAGGTAGAACACAACATTTCTCATGTTGACAACATTTTTATCTGTGGGATACGTTGATGTTACTGTTGTGTGCATTGTGTACATTAACGACGAATATGGTTAGGGGTCTATTACAACTGCTGATATTAGAATTACTGAATCATTTGTTCATTTTCTTGATATATTTACAAAGAAACTTGTTATCTTTCTTCTTGTTACCAACCAACATCTAAACTCGGTTTTCATACTATGGCTGCATTGGCTACTTATTTTGAAAAATACCGAGATGATCCCATATTTGAGAGGAGTATTCAAGATATGAAAGTTAAATTTTTAAGTATTGGATAGCTGAACATGGTCCATTGTTGTTCGGTTTTGGAGCCGCTCTAGACGTACTAAAATTGGTAAAAAAAGGTTTGCAAATTTCTTAAATTACGTTTAGGGGTCAACAAGATTACGTTTCACTTGATCTACCAAGGATCGTGGAAGATTTTTATGCTTTGAAATTTTCAGGGTTTACGAAACGAACCTCCTACCTCAATATTGAACGCAACCAAGTCAACAAACACAATATCCAAGGAGACGCCAATACGTGAATGTCTTCACCAACACTCCTGCTTATATTCTATTCATGAACACACCGAGGATGAGCCGAGACCACCCCCGTACTCATCCCCAGATCGAAGAGTACGACGACAGCGACTAGAGCGTTTGTTTTGGTGGAGACAAAACACAAGGAGGTTTCCGATCTGATCCACCATGACTCAAGACATCGTCACAATTCTTGTCTCAATGGTGTCATCGGTGGGGGATTTTAGTAGTGTACACTACTACAAAAATGATTTTTATAAACCCACGTCAATAATTTTTGGAGACTCTTTAGAAGCAAGTTGTCGCTTCTAAAGATATGGAAAGTAACTTTTAGAAGCGACTTGTTGCTTCTAAAGGTTACCCGCCATATTTTTCCACGCTTTTTTTTCTCTTTTTTGGACCCTTAGAAGCGACTTCAGTAGCAACTAGTCGCTTCAAAACTTTAGAAGCGACGGACCTTTAAAAGCGAGACATTAGCTGCGACGATGTTGCATCTAAAGGTCATTTAGAAGCGAGGCATTAGCAGTGACAATGTCGCTTGTATGGTCGCTTCTAGATATCATTTAGAAGTGACATTTTGGCCTTTAGAAGCGACTTTTGTCGCCTCTAAAGGCCTTTTTGTCCTAGTGTGTGGGACGAATCATTGATGATAGAAGATGCAGTTTGAAACCGGAGATGGTTGAAGCACTGACATGAGGCAATAATTGGATCCAACATAACAATCGAACACAAGAAAAATATGATCATTGCTTTGACATTTTTGACGATTTTGATTTTGATTTTGCTAGTTTAGACATTCTTGTCTACGATAACTTTTTCAAATCTAATTGAGGTAAATGGTGTTCTTTTTCCTCACTGTCGTACCTTTTTTAGGGGTCGATAAATTTTTTAGGAGGCACAATTTATAATTAATATTCTATTTCTTCACTTAATTTTATTCAATTATGAATATTTCAATTTAAACACTACACTAAAAGTTCTTTCACTTTTATCCATTAATAAGTCCTTAATTATGTAAAAAATAAAAAATTCAGACCGACTGGTCCCCCCGGTCAGTTCTAGTCTGATCCGTTAAATAAGGATTTATTTGGTATGATAGATTTAGGAAGGATGGAATAAAATGAGAGGATTTGAGTGAATGGATTTATCATTTCTTGTGTTTGGTACATAAGAGAGGATGAAAAATAATGCTTTCAACAAAGATTAAAAATTATGGGACCTACCAAAAATTCATCCTTCCAAAAGTGAAATTGAGAATGAGAGAACAAGTTTTTTTAATATTTACAATTATAACCTTATTAATGATGGCAAAATCGTAATATAGAATTGAAATAAATGATTTTTCATATTATGTTTTCAAAATATAACATATGCAAAAATAAAATTTATTACAAATTTTTCATATTATGTTTTCAAAATATAACATATGCAAAAATAAAATGTATTAACAAAAATAAACTTTTTTTTTTACTATTAACAAAAATTTGTATATATAATTTTATTTTCTTTATAAATATTATTTATTTTAATTTATATTAATAGAGTAATTTAATAGTATATAATATTCTTGTTATATTTTTCAGTAATAAATCTTTTAATATATATAAGTTTTTGTGGAGATAAGTGTATATAAATTTTGATTTAATCAAATAAGGGTATTAAAGAAATTTTAATATAAAAGTTTAATGATTTTCATTCTTTTATATTTATACCAAATAAATAAAGGGATAGATTATAATCTCTCATCTTAATAGACCAATTAACATTAGAGAAAATTAAAATATAACCACTTTCTTTTCTTCTTTTTCCATTCTCTTAAATCCATTCACTAATATTTTCTTCATTTCTACCAAAAAAAAAAGGCCTAACAGATCGGAACCAGCCCGTTAATAAAAATAACGCACCTCGTGTCCAGTCCACCAGTCCGTTAACGCAGGTTTACACTCAACCAATCGAAATAAAAACCAACGATTTGATAACTCGTCAGACTTACTTACACGCCTAATCATAGCTTACGTTGTACGTTTGCTTTCAATTTAAAATGCTTTTATATGATTATAATTTTCTTCAATGAAAATGCTTTTCTTCTCACAAGAAATATGCACAGAATGCGAAATATCTTTAAGACTTCCGTTTTTCAAGTAAATAAAAAAAAAGCGTAAATGGTGATTACCTTTTCCTTGAGCTTCTCGACCTCTTCGTTGAAAGCTTGTGTCTACAAAATATACAAAATAATATGAACTCGAGTGTTCATCCATATCACTAAAAATGAGCCCAAGTGTTTTCGTAAATAACACTATACAACAAGTAGCAATTTCAAAATAGTGGATTTTGTCAACAGAGATCATATGTGATTGAATGGAGACATAAAAACTCTACTGAATTTAAACTAACTAAAGGAAGTTTGAATATTCTAATATGAGATGAAAGGTGGTTTTAAGTAATATTTGATCGGTAACTATTTTTATTCTTAATTTTATTCATATTTTTAGGTTTGACCATTTTTAGGGCTTCCTTCGTAAAATAAATACTAAAAGTTGGATAACTGTAAACCTTATAAAATAGATTATACCCATAAATAAAATTACCTTTCTAGTTCGGATTTTGTTCATGCTTCGCTCTAACTGCAGTTCAACTTGTTTTAGTTCTTCGATCGATAAAGTTTCCATTTTCTCCCCCAACAGTTTCCTAAGATAATATACAATTTTTGAAAAATAATCAATAATAATAATACTAAAAATATCGAACCTTTTAGAGATTTCAAGAAGCTCTATTTTCTTCATCATTGCAGCTGCTTCTTGTTTCATTTGCTGCAAATTACATGAAACATGTTCCATTTGAAAACCCTTGAATTTAAAAACTGTAAAAAAAAAACTAGTTTATTGTTATTGTAAATTACATTCAAGACAAAATAATACAAATAACCTGAATGCTCTGTTCTATAGACTTGCTGTTATGGTTCTCATTAGTATGTCTTCGGTATCGATCTATAGTGGCCTGCATGCTAAAAGTATTTGAATGCTACATCAATGAATAAGATTTGATGACATTATCTAATTAAGTATAAGCATATATAATATATAAGACTTATAGTAATAATATTATTAGCACGTGTTCAAACCTGATTCGCTAAGGAAATATATATATATCCTAGACAGTGGTCACATAATAACCTAACAGATAATGTTCTATCTTTCCTAACCCATGACCATGAGAACAAAATATCTACTTGTCAATAATGTGATATAGTGATTTTAAAGAAAAGACCTTATTCTCTGTACCTGGGAACAAAATATCTTCTTCCAGGTCATTTATATTATATTATATTGATCCTCCCAGAGATGGGACTTTGACTTTCTTGCGCACAGATATTTAAGTATCATTTCGAGGAGATTTTATGTGTTTTTGTACTCAACCTCAACGCAAACTAGTAAAACTCTTGTGCTTTTGAGGACATAATAATTATCATACTATTCAAATAATAAAGTTCGGGATATTCTCCGGGTAGGCTTTATCAAGAACGGAAATCTAATTAAACCGATTAAGCATCTTTATCTCCAAATTTCGATTGTTGATATATCACCATGTTATACGCTTAGCTATTTAATTATTATTTTCAAAATAATATTATCATTATATATATATAATAGAAACCTAAAAAACACTATTCATTTAGAGATACTTTACTATTCATTACAAAATTATTTATTTAATCATATAATTGCTTAAAATTACAAATTATGTCATTGAAATAAAATGGCACAACACCATCCAAAATTATCATATCTAATTCTCTAGAACTTACATAATTGACACCATATACCTAATAAAATTACATAATTATCTTATACATTAATAAAATTGCATTATTAATCATTTATTTTCTGGAATTGCATTATTGAACTCATCATATATATAAAAAAAATTATTTTCACATTTTCTATATATTACAACTTCTGCTGCAAATAAATCAACACAAAAAAAGATCAAATGAAGCAAATAAATCTACCCCAATCTCTACTCTGTCATTTTAAAAAAATTATAGATATGTAATAATTATTTATGATTTCAACAATTTTAATTTTGATTTTTGAGTTTATTTATATGATACGTCACTGATGTAATTCAATAAAAATATAGCTTATATTATTAATTAACATTATGAATAACTTTGTGCAATTTTTAATTATCATTTTTTCATTAAAAAAATATTATCAATTATTTTAACAATTTCAAATCAAATATATTAAACAATTCACAGTTATTTTAACAATTTGAAATAAGATACATTAAACAATTCGCAGCAACGTGCGGCTATTTTTGCTTGTTTATTTTAATAATTAAAATTGTTAGCACTACTAAAATATATACTTAAGCTCAATTAAGAAAAGCTCAATTAAGAAAAGCTCAATTGTAACTCAAAAATCTATTTATAAATAGATTTTTTTATTATTATTAAACAGATTCTAGTTAATAACTCTCTTTCAAATCATGAGATTAGGTTTTGGTTTTGACATTTTGGTTTTCAACAATAAAACAAATGGCTCCCATCACGAGATTACAATCTCGGGTTCGTGCTAATTTGGTCAACGCCACTCGCGATGGGAAATTTACCAGAAGATTTGAAAGCGAGTTTCCGAGTACTTTTGAAAGCACACCGGGAATTAGCAACGACGCAAACTAGGATGGTGATGACGCATGAGGAACTGCTCACGACCTTCAAGGAACAACAAGTCAAGACCAAAGCCTTAGAGCAGAGGCCGAGTGCGATCTCCACAAAGTTCGGCAGCCTTAAGGTTACCCATATGGAGGGGCAGGGTGGCACGGTGGAGGAGAAGATCGCCACACCTTTGGTCATCAAAGACAATGCAATGTCAAGAGGAGGCAGTGGCTTCCCCAACTGAGGCGTGGATGCGCGAGTCTAGCTGCTAGTGGAAGGCCAGTTTCGCGACACCGAGGATGAAGAAACATGGCTAGTAGGAGGCGGCTACGGCGACTGGAGATTCGGCGATGTCTGCGTCAACTACCGCTTGGGTCGCGGTAGTGCTACTAGAGGCGCAAATTTTCAAGCACTATGATTATACCAAAACCCTAGCCAAACAATTTTGGGTAGGTCTAGCAGCTCCGATCACGCAGGGCAAGCCTTAGCCGCTAAAGAGGCTCATCACCAGCTGAAGGCACTTCAGCGAGGATGGAAACAACGTGGGTGACGGCGCAAATTGGCGCCTGTGAGTTTTCGAGAGGAAGATTTTTCCTCAAAACGGGCCCAAGAGAGTCATGAAAGAGTTTCCGGTCCGCCCCGATCGTGGTCAAGGTCAACTTGAGAGAGAATATTATGGCGAGAGGCAGCCAAGGGAAGATCGCAAGGATCGACCCGGTAAGATGGATTTTCTGTCCTTTGTTGGAGCGGCCAATCCGGTTGAGTGGATTCAGAAATGTGAAGACTACTACAATGACAACGAGTCGCCGAATCAACCAAACTTCACCAAGCGTCATACGTCGTGACAAGTATTTCAAATTGTTGTTATAGTAATTTACGAAGATTAAATACTCACCACTTAAATTGGAAGGAGTTTTGCATGCACTGAGATCGATTTGGATCATCAGAGGCGGTTAATCCATTGGGTGAATTATCCAACTTGCGAAAAACGGGTATAGCCGAAAAATATTGTATTCAATTCGAGAATTTTTTCAGTCACCAATACAAGAAGTCTGGATAACAACTCTGGCAATTTTGCGTTGGCTTGGCTGATTTCTTGAGGAAGGAGGTCAAGTATCATTGATCGGAGAGATTTTTGCCACAATGAAAGTTAGCCAGACTGAATGAGTACCAAGTGCTAGTGGAAAAGTGGACTCGACCATTTGAGGTCACTCAGCCCCAACCTTGAAATTGACATTCACCCTAGTTACAACAATCAACATGGTTCCCCAAATAAAATTTGGAAAAAACTTACAAATGAGGACATGAGTAAGCGCCGGAAGAAAGGTCTACGCTTCAACTGCAACGAATTGTTCGTCCGTGGCCATAGGTGCAAGCCAATACTCTGTAGAGTCCTAGTTGAGGAGGGTGCAAATTACTAAGATGTCAAACTCGACAAAGATGATGGGCTCGAGATCGCAGGCGTTGCAATAACAAAATAGCACAAAGATCATAACTTGGATTGAGCTTGAAGACAAAATAAAAAAGCAGGAGGGGAGTAATATTACACGCTTAGCAAATAAGAGTATTTAATTATTATTTTCAAAATAATATTTATTTTAATAATTAAGATTGTTAGCATTATTAGAATTTTATACATAAGCCCAATTAAAAAAATTCCATTTGTAACTCAAAGACCTACTTATAAATAGATCTTCGATCATCGATGAAAGACAGCATCCGATTAGTAACTTAATCTATCTCAAGAGCGATAAGAGATTAAGTTTCGGAAGTTTTGAAATTCCAATTTTTCAGCAATTAAACAAAACGGCTCCCTCACAAAATCTCAATCCCGAGTTCATATCACATCACTTGTGGTGAATTAGTTTAAATATTAAGCTACTTCATTTAAAATTTCATGGGATATAAAAGAAAAACTATAAGTTTATAGGTTAATTGTAGTATTAACTGACGAATTTTTAAGCTCACATTTCTTCTTCCTTTTGTTCGGCATTCTTTTAATTTCTTTTGCTATTTTATATTTTAAGCATTTACGTTCCATCAATATATTATTTCGAGTACCCTTAAAAAAATATAAGAAATTTATCAAACACTGATTTAAGTTCTAACACAAGAAAAAATAAAAAAGAAGTTGCAAGTTAAAAATCTTGAATCAATAGTCATGTTTGTAAAACATAGCACATGCTTTCAACAATTAATTGATATTCTACTGTAATTAACTTTAAACAGATTTTACCTTCAGTTTCAGATATATAGTAGTAACTAATATTGGAATAGTCTTACCAATTACAATTAACTGTACGTAGTTTTACATAGCTTTTGACACACCACGTCAGACTTATCCGATATAGCTACACCAATATATATACATATATACATTGCACTTTTATCACAGACAGACAGAGATGTTATCTTCCTTTTCTATCTTCTATATATGCCGGAGTTAAAGTGACAAATCCCCGGTTTCAGATACTATCGAAATTAACTGATTAGATCTCAGCTAACTGGGGAATAAAATATTATTATCTATATCTCTTCTATAATGCTTTTAATTAAAATTTAAATTTTAAGATCGTATACTAGTACGCTACACTCCTTCGACTACTACTGTTGTATAATTTTATGTTTCTGTACATTACTGCGGTTGAGCTTATAATCCCTGCCATTAAACTTTTAATTACCTTGAATGAATTTTGTAGTATTAATTAGAAAAAAGTTATTCATAAAATTATTTACAATTTTCCAAAACGAAAAACATATCAAACACAGTATTCATTGGCAAAAAAAAAGTACTATTATTACCTTTCATTTCAGATAAAGACCATACGAAATAATAATAATAATATATTTACCCGTGCCTGTAGTAAACTTAGAATATAATCATTCAACACAAAATCAAAATATTATTTAAGGTTAAATATATATTAGAGCAGGATATCACTCTCTTACTTAATAGTGCAGCTCTAAAAACCCATTTCAATAAGAACAAGGTATATCATTGAAATGTTCATAGTGAATAATATAACTTATTTATTGGCAATTAAATAGCTGTAGACAAAAAATATATCTACAGTAAATTTAATACTTTTTATTTTGAGCCTTTTGACCAAAAACCTTATTTATACCTCTTGACCTTATTAAAACGGATATACATCAACACTCGATATAAGTATGGACATATATATATATATATATATATATATATATATATATATATATTCTAATATACATGCAAAATGATGATTTTAAAACTATATATATGTGCCAAGTATTAGAAAATCTTTAGGACTTTTGTGATGATTTTGTTATCCATCTAACTTCGCTCAAACCTTTAGGCTTGTTTGGTAAGAAGGAAAGCTCTTTTTTATTTCCTTTTTTCTGTGATTTTTTTCGATCCAACTAGACTGAAACCACAACTTTCAGCTTTGATATGAGGAATGAATATGTATAAAACGTCGAATGGTAAATGTACGAAACAACTGTTCAGTGGTTCAAAACTATAAAGTTTATTATAAAATAAATATAAATAAAAAGACAGAACTATAAATGTTTAATTTCAAATAATACTACGATAGTAAGCTCGGGTACACATATGATATGACACATAGTACTTGAAATGATGATGATTATAGATTGTATAAAAAAGCTTACTACAGGCACGGGCAAATATTAACCAACACCTTTTCTGCTTATATATTTTGTGGCATAAATATATATAAAACAAAAGATTCGAAGAAGTGGGCGAGTACTTGCGATATCAAATAATAAAATATTAATTTATCTATATTTTAATTATTAGTATTGTTATCAATTTATACAACTAAATAGAGCTCTTCGTTTCCAATCAATACCAATGAGATTTCATGCAAGAAATTTAATTCAATTTTCCTGCACATTTCTCTTGTATTTAAATTAAACCGTAAGATAAGGATAGAATTGTCAAAAGCATAGATTTCAGTAAATAGTCTAATCTAAAATAATAATTTACCATATTACGGATATTGTTATAACTAATTTGCTTATAGGTTTAGTATATGTTTATCACATACAATTCATAATTTGCTTTTCTATGTATTCTTTTGCTAATTAGTTTGGTGATCATTAAAAGATAATGTCAAGAGTTTTTTGTGATTGCTTAGACCATGACCCGATTTGACCTTTAATGAATGTATTTTACATTAATGTCTTTACGATATCATTTTAACTACACTATTTTGGTAAATAAAATATATTTATTAGAGGACTTAACGTTCTCAATTATCAACAACTTTGTCTAAAAATTCGAACATTAAATTTTTTATTCTTTTTTATTTTATTTTCAAGAAGAGTAAAGACTAAATAAAATTTGTCTATCCTAAACATAGCTCTAAGAACTATCAAACATCTATTTGCCAAGGACTAAATCTCTTTATTTTTCTTTCGGCAAAAAAATATATATTTACATTATTATGCACGTTTTGATCATGGTGTGCAGTAAAAATATAATGGCATCTGGGAGATTGTTAACACAGAGATATAAATTTGGAATTACATATACAAACAGTATTAATAACTTTTTACTCACCATCATAATACAAAATCAAAATTCCACTATGAAATTAATTTGTATTCTTATTTTAAATGTTTATTGGACACATGAAACACGTGTAACTAAATCATATCAGAGTTGCAGCTTTAAAATTCGGTTTCATAAACAATATTTTACCTAGATAAATAATCTTATAATTTTTTTATATTAATAAAAAATAATCATATAGCAGAAGGATGTGAATCACATCAGGTGATGAATCTACCAAACATTAAAATAAATTATAGAAATCCATGTCCATCCTTAGTCTCTTTACCAAAACATTAGATTTGACAAAAAAAGTTCTTTAAAAAACTTCGGTACACATTCTAAATACGAAATGCTATACTTTTCCAACACAAACAATACACACACACACACTTCTAACATAACCTTTTTGTATTTTGTTTCAAGAGACATTTCTACATTGGATACTACCTGCACAATGTACTTCAACTACAAGATAATCACGCTTATGCCATTTAATGTTAATGCATTCTTAAATTACTTTCCACATCTAATGTTAATGCTTTCAAAAAGCTCATAAGACGTACTTAATTATAATTAACAATACCTGGATATAATCAGGATCTATAAAGCTTATTTCCAACTTCAAAGATGGAACAAAAGTACATATAAATTATCAGTAAGCATTAAAATTAGAGGTATTAAAGTATTAAAGATAAATAGAGATTAGTTGCAAATTTGATTAGAGATGACATGAGAATGAGAAAGACAAGATCTAGGATCAGATAACAGACGTTTATGAGGACTAAATAAATTTAAGTCCAACCCTAGCTAAAGTAGCAGTATATAAGAGAAAAAGAAAGAAGGAAGAACCTGGGTGAACTTGCGAATTCGCTGAGCTTGCCTCTGGGAGAGAAGACGATGAGAGCAACTTCGGCGTCGCAAAGCACGGAGAGCTCGAAAGCCTTCTTCAGAAGCCCGTTTCTCCTCTTTGAAAACGTCACCTGACGGCTCGTCGCATTCTCGATCCGCCTCAACTGTGTCTTTCCTCTCACCATTCTCAACTTTCTTCACAATCACAAACACACACATATATTTTTATTTTATTTTAGAGCAGTAGAGATACATGATAATATTACTCTTTCAAGCCCTACGAATACTTCGATTCTTGGATTTAGACCTTCTATTCCAAAACTTCAGAGTTGCAGATCAGTTTTGGTTTGCTAAGAAATTTTCGGATAAAGAGGAAAGTACATTATTATCATCTGATGGATAGAGAGATTGATAAAGCATATATGATGCTCAATAAACTCAGATCGCCTTTCACCCCCAGAAAAACAAAAAGAAAAAAAAAAAAAAAATTGTCAAACAAATGTTTTGCCTTTAGGTTTCTATATTATAAGAGCAGAAACATGGGAATAAATTTTTTCTTTATACAGATTATTTTCTTTTGTGTGATAGGTTAGTCTTTTTGGGGTTATTTTTTCTCCTTCTTCTGATTGACTACTACACCTTCTATTTCAGTGATAACCGTTTTTCATATACATAAGTATACTGTATAAGGAAAGATCTAGTCTTGAAGTTTACCCAACAGAAAAAAAGGAACAAAATACAGAACAGATTGAAGATAAAGAAGAAGATGAAGATCAACACCGAGGAAATGGAAGACGAAACGAGGTAATCAGCAAAAAAAAATTATTTTATTGTTTAATTTCATATTTTGTGTTTGAACTTTGAAGTTTCCTTTAAATATAAAAAATAAAATCCAACCTTTTATTTTGCCGTCCTTTCTCGAGTGTTTATAGTATATCGCAGACACTTTGTTTCCTTCACATCCTCAAACCCCACCTTGAAAAATATAATAAATATAAATATATTGTAGTCCTTTTTTTTTTTTTGAGGAAAAATATATTGTAGTCCTTGATATTGCTCTAACTTGAAAAGAAAAAAAAAAGCCCAAGCTAAGATATGAAAGAAAATTATTCTTTTGCTTGTTTTGGTAAAACCCATAATAACGAAACAAGGTCAGAAACTTATATGAAAAAGAAAATTATATGTATTTAAGTGCTTTAATACTATTTATCATGTATTGGTATTCCAACGACTTTTTCAATACAATAATTTATCCTTCTGTACTACACTACTACGATATCATTTAAAGTTAAAAAAAATATATTATAGAAGTAGACAAAGAGTCTGAACTGAAGCTCTGTCCTCAACCCGTTGTCAATCGGAGTATTTAAGAATTGAATTTATTTATTTATTCAGGAAAATACATCATTCCGTACAAAAACAATGAAAATACCTGAGTTTGTCCGTACAGTCTTGTACACTTCAGCCAATCAGAGATCGAAACCTCATAGGGCCATTCTATCATGATAAATTCTTGGGTTGAAATTTGGGTGGTTCTAAAAAT
This sequence comes from Urtica urens, assembly GCA_958296335.1. NCBI lineage: Eukaryota > Viridiplantae > Streptophyta > Magnoliopsida > Rosales > Urticaceae > Urtica > Urtica urens. The sequence goes on from OY282522.1 coordinate 1,665,739, forward strand.
CTGTCGCTAGTTTTTTTTATTTTCTAATTTTATATATGTATATTTTCCTGTAATTTCAGTTGAATGGCTTGGTTTTGGTAAACAGTGGAATCCTTTACTCTATGAATTTTAGGTTCAATAACTTTTGCCAGGAATCTAATATAGCAAGTGGTTTCTGTTGTGCATACAATAAATATACACAATTATTATTTTTTTATAGATATTTCGCCGGATAGAGGATATTTAAAATAGGCTAAAAATTATACAATCTCGTATATTATTGTTGAATATTCATTTTACCTTTGTTTGATGATAAATTAATTATACGAGAATAAAAAATATTTAGATTTTCAAAGAGTGGACGCAGCTTTGAAAATTGGCTAAAAAAAAATACAATCAATTATATAAATAAAATACACTTTGATATCTTTGCAATTCTCAATTTTTGCTTATACATATATTTATGTATAGATATATGTTTATTTTAGTTAATATATATTTTTTTTATAATAATCAACATTTTGTAAAGTTTAGTAAATAACCAGAATAATTTATTTACAAAATTATTTAGACAAATTATCGATCCATAATTTCATATAAGCTAATTATCGATGCATAATTTCATATAAACGAGTGTTGCGCAAGCACAATAATTATTTAAAACATATTTAAAATTTTATATATACTTTGATTGAACACTCAATTTATATATACAAAAGGCGATTTCTCATTCTATTTCTATACATTCATACTTCACGCTCACGCCTATAGTGGCCTGACATTGATAAGGTTGAGGATTGGGCTATATATAGCCTAAAAAGATCTTCATGCTCAATTGTTGACAGACGTTTTTGTAGTGTAGTAAAATTAATCTTCATGCAATTATTGTTTGGGTTCGTGAAAACTTATATATGCAATTATTGTTGTAGCGTTTTTTTGAAAGAATGTAGGAAGGGTTGTATGGTATTTAAACATAACAACTTCCAATAGAGTATATCAATTTTTCTGCGTGTGAGATCTAAATAAAAGTGACGTGGTATTAGTACACTAGGTTATTTTACCTACTACAAAGTTTAAACAATATATATTTTTCAAAACTTTAAAGTTGTATTAAATTTATATATTTTTATTTCGAGATATAAAATTGAAAAATCAATATATTTAAAAAGAAAAACTTTGAGAAGCTTGAGGTTTTTTTTTATGAGTGCGACAAGAAGGTCTTTAATACAACAAAGTGTAGAGTTAGACCATGTGGATGTAATACAAGAGGTAAAGACAATCGCAGAAAGATGATCAGCTACAAAAAATTTCGTTCTTCTAGATTAAATGAAAAGAAACGTTCCACTAATTGTTACGTTCGAGAATATTTTCATCAATTAATCTCTCTTCTTTAGCGTTTAAGGCGCTTCTTGGAGCATCTTAAGAGCATCGAATCAGTTTCGAGTTCACTTGATGCATTTACAAAAATCCTACATTGAATGAGAATCAATACATATGTGAACTTCTTTACCTAATTGTTAAAAAAATGTTTTGGTTCCGAAAAGCGGCTCAATTTTGTAGAGAACTAAATGCTTAATGAATCCAAGGCAACCTGGTTTGGGTGAAGTCTATATTCTACAAAAATGCTTCTCTTATTAATGAGTGTTGAAGTGCTCTAACGAAATAATATTACCATGCAGTAATTATACTATTAACATTTGCGAGATGTGCTATGTTTTTATAAATAAGTTTGTCTTCTTTTGTTAAAACGATCAATAATGGATACGAAAAGAAGTTCGTGACCACTTAGAAGATCATGAAATTTGGTTGATTATGGGAAGTAAATAATCCTTCACTGTGCTAAGGGTACTTTTTAATTATAATATTATCCAATAATAGTTTACTACCTAATTAACAGTTAAGGAATTACGATTTGTCATTAACCATATTATGACAAAATATGTTGCCGTGGTTTCCTAGTAAATTTGTGAGGCTTTCAGTGTCGTTATATTTTCTTACATGAATGACTTTATGACATTGAATATTGTATAAAGCCTTGGTGAAATGAATCTCAATTGCCATGGGATCAATTTCGCTATAGAGTCTTGTTTTCTATAGGTCAAAAAATAAAAATCTTATTTACGGGAAATTATTGTGCTTTTGAAGTGGTTTGCGATGACAATACAAATCAAGGTTTAAGTAGTTTTGCCAGTTGTCGAACCAAGTTAGTTGTGTTAGCAATATTATTAATAATATTGAAGTAAATAGAAGACAAATAAAAGGAAATAAGAATAATACGAAACCAAAAATAATAGAAAGTGAAAAGGTTGTTGAGCTCCGTTGGACGGTTTCCTTGAAGTTTTTTATCGCACTAAACAAGTGCTGGATTACTTGAGCGAAAGTCTCACATGATACAACAACTTCGAGACGAGTCTAGCACCAATTGAAAAGTCTCCGACGAACTAGAATCAAATGTCAAACTTTTACCGGACTACAAATAAAAACCAATTTCTGAGTGGGAGAGAGAGAGAGGAGAGTTTGAGAGAGCAAAGGTATGTCTCAAGTGTTTTAGGTGTGATTCGAGTGAGAGGTAAAGCATTATTTTATAGGTGAGACTGGAGGGAGGTTACAACCCATTGATCAACCGGTCATTAAAGGCTCTCAATGGTCTTTATTCCGGAAATTTCAATGGCCAAAAATTGACCCACCTTAATGCCACCTAACCGCCCCTTAATGCTACATAAACCGTCCCTTAATACATCTAACTTCGGCCAACCAAAGGTCATAGCCGTTTGAGACGGTTTTGGTTTTTATTCCCACAATAACGCACAAGTTATTTGTGGAATTAAAACTTATATGAAGTGATTTGTGTAACAAAAAGATAGGGAATGGCCTGGAACCCCGAAGACCCAAGAAGAGCCCAAATTCCAAGATCCGAGGCCCGAGGCCCGAGCCCGGCTCAGCTCGGCGGCGGCGCGTGTGTGTGTGCACGCGATGGGTTAGAGCTAACCCGCCCACACTCTCCACCTTTACACTTAGATGTCACCTTAAGGAGGGGAATAACTTATAAACCCTTTAACACCACACACTCCCAACCTATGTAAGACTCTTTTTATTACACAACCTCTCACTTCTCTAAACACATATCGTATGTAATTTTTAGCATTTTTAGAGCATCAATTTTTCATTCGTTAGAAACATGATTTTCGCAAATAAATAATCAATCTTATACTTGTCGCAACGAGAAATAAGAATATCAAAATTTTTCCAATTTTGATGATTGGACCCCACTCAAATCTTTAGCCAAAAATCATTAACACACTAGGTAAAAATACTCTTTTATACCTTTAATTCCAATAATCCCCACATGAATGAAATTGTATACGACAATTATAAAGACACGACACGACTCATGATGATGAAAGTTGTGCGGTCAAAACCAGTATAGTATAGGTAGGTAACCCTTTGAACCTTCCCTGGGAAATATTTGTTCTCTTTACTGACTACTCAGTAGACACGATGACCTTGAACTGTTAGTCATTTTGTATAAACGATTAACATATCCCCGCTGATGTTTCCCTAACACAGGTTCAGTTCTCATGGTTATGTTCATTTTGGCCATGACCATTCGCCTGGTTCTGCAAAAGTTTCTAAAGAATTAAGCCCTATTAATTCTCTTTCGAAGCGGCCCCACTTCTCTCTCACATAGGTGATTCTTAAATCAAGAATAATCTCACATTATTCATTCGGATTTCCAACAATCTAGTTTATTAAAATCATTAAAAGCTATAAGCTTAACCTCTTACGAGAATCACTGTATAATTAGAATAGGAGCATGGGTTTCCCCCACGGTGATCTCACTTAGCCATTGACAGTTTGGTTGTCCTATCGAACCAAGATCTCGGGATCTCCGGTGAATATGGTTGAGTTTCCTTTGCCTTAGCTTTATTAGCCAAGGGATTTAGTCCCATTCCTTTCGATGTCTTCTCTACTAGGTCCCTGTTTAACTCTTTGGTTAACGAATCCGCTATATTCTCTTTGGACATCATGTTGGAATAGGTCTAGGGTTAAAAAAAATTATCATTAATCATATTAATGAAGAAATATGAAATTCCTTTACAAGTAAATAATTTTACTAACCTAGGCAAAGTGCATGAACATGTTATAAATTAAAAAAAATTATTTACATTGCTTGAATACTAACCTTTGTTGTACCTTTAATTTGAACCGTATTGAGAAAGGATGATCTTCTTCCTTGGCTCGATTCCTTCACGTCTAAAGTAAGACTCGAGAAACCTAAGGTTTCTATTACAAGAGTCTATAGAGATTTGAACGATTTGTGTGTGGGCACAATTAAACACAATAGCTCAAGAACAAGTCTATGAGCTAGAGAGCTAATCAAGCCTAAGTCTAATGATGACTTAAGTGCCAAAATAAAAGGGAATTTCTAGAGAGAGAGAGGATGATCGACTAGAATAGAGAGAGCAAGATCAAGAATGCTTCTTTTCACATCTCTATGTGAGGCTCTATTTATTGAAGAAGGAAAATCAAGAAAGAGTAATTACCCTTTCCTATTATGCACTCATGACATAATAGTTGATTTTCTCTTCTCTTCCTCTAGTACATGGCCGGCCAACCTTTGTGCATTAGTGAGGAAATTTGTTTCCTTCTCAAGGAAATTCATTTCCCCTTTTCCTTTTGGGTAATTATCCTTATAACTAAAGGAAAATATGTTGGAATTTAGTTAACAATTAAACCTAATTAATTATGAAACATATCTATATATGGTGAAAATTCATAATTCAATTTAACATATTAAAAACGTTTTTTAACATATTCATAACCATGTCATTAAAACTAAACTAGATGTCAACAAAATTTATGAACATATCAATAAATTCATTTAAGCATGCAAACAAACAATCTAAATAAATATAATCATTCTACAATACTATATCATTCAGATCCAATTCGTTTAAGAGACACTTACATAGGGTTTGGATCTGCGAGAGCAAGTCTTGGTGTACGTCCAAGTGATCGGCCGATCCTCTACACCACGCGCGTCAAGGAGATCCTCAAATCCGTCGTGCCTTCGTTCCTCCAAAAGTGGCCGGCCCTGGGGAGAGAAAAATCACTCAAACAACCACAAGTTGAGTCAATGATAATACTCAAGGGATTTTAGGAGACAAAGAGGGTGGGCTCTTTCGTGGGAACAAGGGAAGAAGGGGAAACTCAAAGAAAAGGAAGGGGTGCCGGGAAACTGTTTTCCTCTCTCTCTTTCTCTCTTAATTTCGGCCAAAACCTCTCAAGCACAAGGGGGGAAGAGGTTTGGCTGAGTGTTGGTCGAAATTAGGCTAGGGTTACCAAAGAGAAAGCCTCCTTTTATATCAGAGAGAGAATGGGCTTAAGTTAGGTCAAAATCCAATTAAGACCCATTAGTCAAACTTAAGCCCAAAACTCCTTTTAATGAGTTTAAACAATTTTTCTAACACCTATTATGGCCGGCCATATTGTTCTAATTATCTCCCAAATTTATTTGATTTATTTCTAAAATAATATTTAATTAATTTTAGAACATCTCATTTATTTAATGACAAGTCATTAATTATTTTCATACTAATCAATGTAGTACGAAACGAGAAAATATTTATTTTCATCTTTTATTTATTTGAATCATCAAATTATATTATTATCAATATAATAACATAATATGATTCGTGAAATAAATGTAATAATAAATAACCAGTTATTTATTTAATTACTCAGAAAATAATTTTCTTAGCGTAAATCACAATTTACGTTGAATGAGAAAATCAATGAGACCTTATGGACCCACATGAACGAAGCTTTAGAATAAAGCTCGGACACAAAAGTTCACAATCTTTTTCCGGCTTTTAATTCTTAATATTAGTCGATTCCACTAAAGGACCAATATTGAACATCTCTAAGTTCATATGTGTTTATATTTCCGTTTGATGTGACAAAACTATTCTTCACACGGTCCACGGTGTATTTTACGATATAACCCTTTGTGTGTATCATTAACTCAGAGGAATGTAAAATTACCGTTTTACCCCTGAGTTATTATTTCACCAAGTCCTCTGTTATTTGTGAACGAGAAAAACATAAAGTGAAATGTCTCAACATGTCACATGTTTTATTTCAAAGAATTATTTATTCGATGAATACCAGGCCTGGTTTATTCGCTCATACTCTCATAACTGAGCATGGTGTGATACTAATGCCTTAGCATTGTTTCAACACAAATTCCATATATGTGAATCACATGTTTCAACGAAACAATATTATGACACTAACCGTCGGGTCAATGAAACTTCACTTAGCCATTGCCCATTGACAAATCAAATGTCATAAAGTGTTACAAGAAGATATTTACTCACTTCAGGATTTAGGTAATTACTATAATACCCCTCGTATATGAGTTTGATGTTTCGAGTGATTAAACGGTTTTATCTCGACCTTCAAAACTTCACAGGTCTTGTTCAATATCTCCATTAAGATATCAAGAATGAATTACAGAGTCATAACTCTCAATATCACAAGATAATATATCGTTTCATTCATTCTAACAATCATTACTAAGAATCGATTGCCCAATGGATTTTTAGATTGCGAATTATTATTTAAACTTGTCATAAGAAGGTATCTTATCAAGTCTGTACTTAGCACTTCTTTCGTTGATGAAAGTTTCAAAGCGTAGACATTCATGCATAAACACAATCTTAAATAATAATGGATATTAAATTTTTTATTTAAACAAAACAAAATAAATACAAAAGTATTTAATATCAAAAATCTCATTTGTGTGGATAAATGCCAACATGTTTACCCTTCATGAATATCATCAACTGGATGAGATTTATAAAATAACCATTTTACCCTTCTAGTTATTATTTCCTCAACTACTTTGTTACTTGTGAATAGATTAGAAACAATGTATTGACGAGAAGTTAACAAGTCACATTGTTTCATCCAAATAAAGTCGGTACTTAATTTTGGCTACCGCGCGGTTCATTTATTCACAGTCCAAGTAATAAAGCATGAGGTGATATACATTGCATTTCAGCGATCTTGTACATGAAAATTCTATATTTATGAGAACTTCACAAAGCTGGTTCATGACATCTTCATAACTTAATATCTCACCAATTGGTCTAGCTCACTTAATGGATCTAGAATTTGACTTTCTCAAATGAGAATATATTAAAGCTATGAAATGACATGTCTGATTTTAGGATTTAGGTAAGTATGATGCAATTCATACATAGTAACCTTGATACACTGGAAGAACTAGAGAGTTCCCAACTATCTATGCCTCGTAACTAGACATTATAGATTCTTCCAACAATCATACTGGGATCAATAGTCTGTTGATATTTAGATTGTGAATATATCTTTTTAATTAAACCATGAAGATTTTGTTCACGTAAATCTACATTTGTCTCTTCATACATGGTTAGGTTTGATTAAGGATTATAAGACTATAGAATATCATAAATATTCAATCAAACTAAAAGAGAATGAATGAATGTTTCAACTTTTATTAATTTAATCAGCAAATTACAATAAGGACTTTATGAAAGATTTATATATTACATCAATATGTAAATAAACAATCTTCTTGTGGGCATCTATGCAAATAAATTCACACTTGACTCAAAGAAGATGAGAGTAGTCTTTCGAGCCTAATCCGTCTCGATGTTGGTCAAAGACCTTGTTAGATAGGTCCTTGGTGAAAGGATCTGCAAGGTTGTTCACCCTTGAGATCTTCTTCACCTCCACGTCTCCGCGCTGCACGATCTCTCTAATCAAATGGTATTTCCTCTCAATATGCTTAGAGCGCTTATGGCTTCTAGGTTCGTTTGAGTTAGCAACAGTCCCACTATTATCACAATAAAGTGCCATGGGCTCGTTGACATTCGGAACGACTTCCAAATACTTAAGCAATTTTCTAAGCCATATAGCCTCTTCGGATGCTTCACAAGCACCTACATATTCTGCTTCCATGATGGAGTCAACAATGCAAGATTGCTTGATACTCCTCCACACAACAGATCCACTATTCAGGATGAACACAAATCCTGAAGTGGATTTCCTGGAATCTTTATCCGCCTGAAAGTTGAAATCGGTATACCCCTTCATAGTCAGATCAGTACCTGAATATGTAAGTATCATGTTCCTAGTTCTCCGAAGATATATCCGGTCTAGTTCACAGCATAGCATACATGAGACTTCCTACGGCTGAAGCATAAGGAATCTTTCTCATGTCCACAATCTCTTGTGCAGTCTGGGAGACTTGAACTTAGAGAGTGAGACTCCATGGTTAAAGGGGTTTTGGCCCTTCTTGGAGTTTTGCATAGCGAAGCGATCCATCACCTTATCTATATAAGATGCTTGGGAGAGCGACAGGGTCCAGTTCTTTCGATCTCGAAAGATCTGAATCCCCAGAATGTACGCAGCTTCCCCTAGATCATTCATGTCAAACTGCTTAGCTAACCGGATTTTAACCTCATATAATTTACCTACATCATTACCAATGAGTAGTATGTTGGAATTTATTTAACGATTAAATAATAAATTATATAACATATCTAACATATGGTGGAATTATTTAATTATATCTAATATATTAAAAACCATTTTAATATATTTAAACAACCTATGCATTAAAATTTATTATCATGTTAATAAACAATTTTATTTAAACATGTTGAACAACAACTGAACACACTGACAACCTATATAAACAATTTACATATTTGTAAGAATTCATAATCGTTTATAATATTTACATTTGAGATTGTAAACAATCCCGATGTTGCTAGCTATCTGCAGAATTCCACGCCGAGTCAAACTGGTTAACGAGGCTCGTCAGATTGTCTTAGGCATACGCTGGCCGGACAGAGAGGACAAGGCTCGACGAACAGGTCTTCAGCGTGCCTGGGAGGTCGCCGGACTGGGAATTAGCGTGCTAAGGGGGTCGCCGGACTGGGAGTCAGCGCACCTGGGATCGCTGGACAGGGCACCTGTGCCCCAAGGAGCTTTGGCGGACAGGAGGCTGGTCGCCTGGGCAAGTCGCCAGACTGGAGCGCGTCTGGATAGCTTTGCCGGACAGGGACGCTGGAGGACACCCTCACCGGACTAGGACGCTGGACGCGAGGATCTGGCCGATGGATCTGTCTCACCAGAAAGGGAGAAGGCACGTCTCCAAATTGATTTAAAAAAAAATTCTTCAATGAATTTGGCCGGCCCTAATGAATAACAAATCACCCAAACATTACAATATAGAATCAACAATAATACACAAAGAAATTATTGAGATTGAGAGAGTGGGCTCTTCAATGAACACTCGGGAATATGAGAATCACTAAGGAAGAAAGATAACAATTTTTCTTCATTGCTCTATCTCAAAGTAGTCGGCCGAAACACACAAGGGAAGCGGGAGAACTTATGGCCGAGATTTCAAATAGGGTTAGGTTAAGTGATTAGGGTTTCCTTAAACCCTTATATAAGCAAGTCAAACAGGCTTAAGTTGGGTCAAACCCATGATTCAGTCACTAAAAATACTCGGCCATCTGTCCTCCTATTACTCGGCCATAATGATTTATTTTATTCCCAAATTCTTTTGATTTATTTCTAAATTCTGTTAATTTAGAACTCTCATTTATTAATGACATTTTATTAAATAATTTCATACTTCTCAAACAAGTACGAAACAAGAAATTATTTGTTTTCTTCTTTTATTTATTTGAATCATTCAAATCTGTTATTATCAATATAATAACATTACATGATTCATTAAATAAATGTAACAATAAATAACTAATTATTTATCAAGTTACTTAGAGAATAACTTCCTCGATATAAATCACAATTTATATTCAATGAGTAAATCAAATATTCTTATTCATTTAATCTCTTCTAAGTGTCAATCATTGAGACCTTATGGACCCATATGAACGAAGCTTTAGAATAAAAATTGGACTCAAAAGTTCATAAACCTTTTCCGTGTTTCAATTCTTAATATTAGTCGATTCCAAGTAAAGGACTAATACTAAGACTCTCTAACTTCATCTGCGTATATTTTCTGTTTGATGCGATAAAACAATTCTTCACACGATCCACATAGTACTTTACGATATTACTCTTCATGTGTATCATTAACTCAGAGGAATGTAAAATTACCTTTTTACCCGTAAGTAATGATTTCACTAACTCCTTTGTTATTTGTGAATGAGAAAAAAATAGACTGAGATGTCTTTACATGTCACATGTCTTAATCAAAGACTGTTCTTTATTCGATGAATACATGGCCAGGTTTATTCATTCACACTCTCATAACAAAGCATAGTGTGATACTAATGCATTTGCATTGTTTCATCATGATTTCCATATATGTGAATCACATAACCCAATATGACAACGTTATGACACCAACCGTCAGGTCAGATGAAACTATAACTTCGTCATTGCCCATTGACAAATCAAATTCCATAAGATAGAATATCAATTATGTATTCACTTCAGGATTTAGGTAAGTACCAACGTACCCCTCGTATGCGATCTTGAAGCTTCGAGTGATTAAACAGTTTTATCTCGAGGTTCAAGAGTATCACAAGTCTTGTTCAATATTTTCTACAAGATATCAAGAATGAAACAAAGAGTCATAACTTTCTATATCAGGAGATAAGATATCATGATTTATTCAAACAATCATGACTTAGATTCGATTGCTCTATCGATCTTAATATTGCAAAAAAATATTTAAACTAGTCACAATGGGCTATCTTGTTAAGTCTATACTTAGCACCGCTTTCGTCGATAATAGTTTCAGAGCGTAGCATTTATACATAAACACAAACATAATAAAGAATGAATATTTATTTATAATAATGTCTCAGCAAAATCAAATACAAATGTCTTTCAATGTTTAATATCTCGTTTGTGGGCACTAATCCTTCAATTCCAATCCTTCTAGGTGTCATTCGAATACTTTACTCGTTAATGGCTTCGTGAAGGGATTAGCAAGGTTGTCTAACGTTGAGATCTTCAAGACTTTAACGTCCCCTCTATGAACGATATCTTACACCAGGTGATACTTGTGCTTTATGTGGTTAGAGCGCTTGTGACTTCTTGGCTACTTACAATTAGTGATAACCCCACTGTTATCACAATAAAGTGTGATGGGCTCGCTTGCACTTGGAACTACTTCCAAGTACGTAATGAATTTCCTCAGCCTAACAGCCTCCTTTGCAGCTTCACAAGCTGCCACATACTTAGCTTCCATGGTCGAGTTAGCAACGTAAGATTGATTGATACTCCTCCCAATCACAGATCCACCATTCAGGGTGAACACGGACCCTGACGTGGATTTCTTGGAATCTTATCCGTTTGAAAATCGGAGTCGGCATATCCCGTCATATTCAGGTCACCACCTGAGTATGCAAGCATGTAGTTTCTCATTCTTCGGACATACTTGAAAACATGCTTGAAAGCAACACAGTGCTCGAGTCAAGGGTTTAACTGAAACCTACTCACCACGCCCACTGTTTAGAAAAAACCTGGCCTCGTGCAAAGCATAGCATACACGAGACTTCCTACGGCTGAAGCGTAAGGAATATGTCTCATGTCCTTAACTTCTTGATTAGTCTTGGGAGACTGCTCACTTGAGAGGTGCACTCCATGTTTGAAAGGTAGCTGTCCTTTCTTGGAGGCTTGCATACTGAAGCGATCCATGATCTTATCAATATAAGATGCTTGAGAAAGCGCCAGCTTCCGGTTCTTCTGATCTCTAAAGATCCGAGTACTCAGAATGTAAGCTGCTTCTCCTAGATCTTTCATCTCAAATTGCTTTGACAGCCAGATCTTAACCTCTGATAACTTTTCTACATCATTCCCAATGAGTAGTATGTCATCTACATATAGGACTAAAAAAACCACTTTATCAAAGTTCATCATCTTATAAATGCATGGCTCATCTACTGACTGATAAAAGCCATAGCCTTTCAAAGTCTCGTCGAATATGATATTCCACGATCTAGATGTTTCCTTATAGTCCATAAATGGATTTCAGCAATTCAAAAACCTTGCCTTGCTGACCTTTCTCCATGAACCCATCTGGTTGAGCCATATATATGCGCTTATCAAAACTTCCATTCAGAAATGTAGTCTTGACATCCATCTTCCAGATTTCATAATCTAGGGCGGCATCGATGGATAAGAGAGTACAGATGGACTTCAGCATCGCGCTAGGTGAGAAGGTATCCTCATAGTCGATACATTCCTCATAGTTGATACCTTCTCGGTACAAAATTATTCATATAGTCTGCTTCCAAATACCTAGTATTCGTGCTAACGAAAATTTTCTGATTAGCAGCACTATAGAATATGTACCCTTTCGATTCCTTATAATATCCCACAAAAAGGCATACTTCAACAAGTAGCTAACTTGCTAGTCTTTTGTCTCAGCATATGTGCTGGACAACCCCAAATACGGACGTGGTGTAAAACAAACTTTCTACCACTCCATCTCTCATAGGGAGTACCAGGGACTGTCTTTGACGGAACTTGGTTCAGAATGTAAGCTGTTGTCTCAAGGGCATATCCCCATAATGAGTCGGGAAGGGATGAGTAACTCATCATAGACCTTATCATATCTAGCCGAGTTTGATTCCTTCTCTCTGACACACTGTTTTGATGTGGAGTGCCAGGTGCTGTAATCTGAGACTGAATGCATTCTTCTCTAAAAGGTCTTCGAACTCTCTAGACAAGTATTTTCCCCCTTGATCTGATCGAAGGGTTTTGATCCGTTTCTCCGTATGCTTCTCAACTAAAGCCTTATACTCTTTGAACATTTCAAAAGTATGTCACATAAGGTAGACAAGACCAAACCTTGAGTAGTCATCAGTGAAGGTTACAAAGTATTCGTAACCTCCTCTTGCCTAGATGTTGATTGGACTACACACATCACTATGTATGAGTTCCATGTTGGAATTTATTTAACGATTAAACAATATTAATTATAATACACATCCTATGTGGCTGAAAATTATAATTAGATCTAATATATTAAAACTAATTTTAATATATTTAACAACCTAAGGCATTAAAATTTATCAAACAATTATAAACAATTTATAATTCACATGCTCAATCAAATAAATTAAACTAATAATTTATATAACAATTATATAATTTATATTTAATTATTTAATTGAGAAAATACTCACATTAAAGGTTGTAAACAACCTCGACGTTGCTAGCTATCATCGGAATGCCACGTCACGTTCAAAACGGAGAAAAATCCTTGCCGGACTGCCTGGGAACGTCTTCGCCGAACTGGGAGGTGGTCGCCGGAATGGGTGCCAGCGGGGAGGCTTGCCAGATTGGGATTTTTCGCCTGACAAGGAGCTCGCCGGACTGGGGAGCCTCGCCGGACAGGACACTCGCCGGACTGGGAAGCCTCGCCGGACTGGAGATCTCTGGGACGCCTCGCCGGATTGCCTCGCCGGACTGGAGCGCCTCGCCGAATTGGATCACCTCGCCGGATTGGAGCTCGCTTGAGAGGGAGCCTTCGCCGGATTGGATCGCTGGAGGCTGGGGAACTCGCCTGAATGAGCCCAGATCGTCCTAGGGACGTTTTTGGCTGGATTAAAGCTTTTAAAACAGTTTATAAACCTTAAAACAATTCACAAAATCATTCCAAACACCACAAGTAATGAATCAACAATAATACACTAGGAAATTATTGAGATTATGAGTGTGGGACCTTAAGAACAATTAGGAATCAAAGATGAAAGAATGGAAAAACAATTTTTCTTTTCTTTGTTTGGGGATTTCGGCCGAGAAACACAAAGGGGAGAGAGAGAGTGTTGGCCGAAAATTAACTAGGATTAGGGTTAAGTGATTAGGGTTTGTTTAACCTTATTTATACAGGTTATAAATGGGCTTAAGCTGGGTCAAACCCATGACCCTATTCACTTAGGGAATTTGGCCAAAACCCTCTCCCCTTACTCGTCCACATCTTTGAATTTTATTCCTAAACATATTTGATTTAATTTCTAAAACTAATTTAGAACTCTCATTATTATTTAATGACACATCATTAAATATATATTCCATAGTTATCGAATAATTACGAAATGATAAATAATTTATTTTCTTCTTCTAACATATTTAATCACTCGAGAATGTCATCATCAATATTTTCTTTATTGAGTTTAAAGAAAATAACTTTCTCAGTATAAATCACAATTTATACTTAATGAGTAAATCAACTTTTACAGTTCTTTTAATCTCTTCCAAATGTCTATTATTGAGACCTCATGGACCCACATGAACGAAGCTTTAGAGCAAAGATCGGACACAAAAGTTCACAATTTTTTTCAGTCTTTTAACTCTTAATATTGGTCGATTCCACTAAAGGACCAATATTGACAATCTCTCTGTTCATGTGCGTATCTTTTATGTTTGATGTGATGAAACACTTTCTCACACGATCCACAGAGTATATTACGATATTACCCTTCATGTGTATCAGTAACTGAGGGGAATGTAAGATTACTGTTTTACCCCTCGAGTTATTATTTAACTAACTCCTTTGTTATTTGTGAATGAGAAAAACATAAAGTGAGATGTCTTTACATGTCACATGTTTTAATCAAAGAATGAACTCATTCAATGAATACCTGGCCAGGTTTATTCATTCACACTCTCATAACAAAGCATAGTGTGATACTAATGCATTTGTTTTGTTGTTACATGAATTCCATATTTGTGAATCATGTAACCCAACATTACATCCTTGTGACACCAACAATCGGGTCAGATGCAACTAAAAATTAGTCATTGCCCATTGACGAATCAAATGTCACAAAGTGCAATGTCAATTACATATTCACTTCAGGATTAAGGTAAGTATCATAATACTCCTTTAGTTGTGAACTTGAAGCCTCGAGTGTGTAAACAGTTTTGTCTCGAGCTTCTAAGTGTCACTAGTCTTGTTCAATATCTTCTATAAGATACCAAGTATGAATCATAGAGTCACAACTCTCTATATCACAAGATGAGATATCCTGATTCATTCTAACAATGAATAATAAGATTCGATTGCTCTATCGATCTTTAGATTGCGAACAAATATTTCAAACTTGTCACAAGGGGTTATCTTGTCAAGTCTGTACTTAACACCCTTTTCGTTGATGACAGTTTCAGAGCATAGCTTAAACATAACTAAACACAATCTTCAAAAGAATGAACATTTATTAATATCAATGTTTCAGCAAAATATAAATACACAAAGTATCTCAATGTCTAATATCTCCTTTGGGGGCACCAATCCCAACATTCCAACACTTGCGTAGCTCTTAGACCCTTCAAAGAGAAAGGTCTCTTGGTCATCTTGCCCTCGAGACAGGATTCACAGGTGGGAATACTTCCAACGTTTAGAGACTTCAAAGGATCATCCTTTGTTAACCTCTTAGTCCTATTTAGGCCAATATGTCCAAGATGTAAGTGCCATAGATATGTGTCGTTAGTTTCATCACTATGAAACGTTTTACGCTTCCCGAGTGAATCTCTATTCACTTTGGTGTCCAAGATCGTTAGCTCATTTGGATATAGATAATAAATAGAATCTACACGATGAGTTTTAGTAATAAAAGTGTTGGCAGAGATGCCAACAAAAAGATTATTTATTTTCATAAAGTCCTGATTGTAATTTGCTGAATCAAATTAATAAAAGTTGAAACGTTCTTTCTTCCCTTTAAGTTTGATTGAAGATTTATGATATTCAATAGTCTTATAGTCCTTAATCAAATCTAACAGTATATGAAGATACAAATGTAGATTTGCGTGAACAAACTCTTCAAGGTTTGGTTAAAAACGATATATTCACAATCTAAAGCTCAACAAACTATTGATCCATGTACGATTGTTGGAGGAATCTATGATGTCTGGTTACGAGGCATAGAGAGTTAGGAACTCTATAGTTCTTTCAATGTATGTTTTGAAGATACTAAATTGACTAGTGCACCTTTAGAGACAATGGAAGATTAAACCATTTAACCTCTTCTGTCTCAAGGTCACTATGTATGAATTGCATCATGATTACCTAAATCCTGAAATAAGACATGTCATTTCATAGCATTAATACTCTCATTTGAGAAAGTCGAATTCTAGGTCCAATAACTGATCTGGAAACCAACTTTGTGAAGTTTTCATAGATATGGAATTCATGTACAAGATTGCTGAATGCAATATATATCACCTCATGCTTTATTACTTGGATTGTGAATAAATGAACTGTGCAGTGTCCAAAATTAAGTAGCGACTTTATTTGGATGAAACAATGTGACTTGTTAGCTCCTCGTCAATATAATGTTTCTAACTTATCTACAAGTAACATAGGAGTTGAAGAAACAACAATTAGAAGGATAAAATGGTAATTTTATAAATCCCATATAGTTGATGATATTCATGAACGGTAAACATAGATAACATTCAATGTATCCACTCAATATAATTTGGTTGAATTTGAGAAGAAAATAAATTAATTTGAACCGAGAGATTCTTAGTGTCAACTCTTTAGTGGAGTCAGTTGATATTAAACTAATACTCGAAAAAGGTTTTTAAACTTTTGACTCCGAGTATAAAAGCTCAAGCTTTGTTCATTTGGATCCATAAGGTCACTATTACAAGTCATTAGAGTAGGATTATTAAACTGAAAGCTAAGTCAAAATAAGTTCAAATGTTGAACTATAATTTTTCTTGGAAAATGTCTAAATGGTATTTTTGTCCACATGGACATAAAATGATGTGAATGTCAAAATAAGATTTTGAATATTTTCATGTGATAAATATATCAATTATTTTTTAAAGTCGAAAAGTCGTTTAACGCATTATGAAATTAAATTCGTTATTTGTGTAATAATAATTCTACAATGGGTATTTTAAGAAGTGTCTTAAAAGAAATAAGGAAGCATCTAGATGCCCCTTCCCTAGCTATAGAATTCGGCCGAAACACATCAAAGGAGGAGAGAATTATTTCCCTTTAATTATAATGATGATTACCCAAAAGAAAAAGGGAAATGAATTTCCTTGAGAATGAAACAAATGTGCTAAGTGATGGCACAAATTTCCTCACTAATGCACAATGTTGGCCGGCCAACTTAGGAGAGAAAGAGGAGAGAAAATCAACTATTATGTCATGAATGCATAATAGGAAAGGGTTATTACCCTTTCTTGATTTTCCTTCCCCTATAAATAGACCCTCACATAGATATGGGAAAGGAAGCATTCTTGGTCTTGTTCTCTCTATTCTAGCCGACCATTCCCTCTCTCTCTCTCTCTCTCTCTCTCTAGAAATTCCTTTTTATTTTTGCACATAGATCCTCACTTGATCTAGTGAATTAGCTTATGATTCAAGAATTTTTCTTGGGTCATATTGTTTAATTGTGCCCACACACAAATCCTTCAAACACCCTAAAGACTCTTGTAATAGAAACTTTAGGTTTCTCGAGTTCTACAATAGACGTGAAGGAATCGAGCCAAGGAAGAAGATCCACCTTTCTCGACGACGCTTCTATTTAAAGGTTAAAGAATGGTTAGTATGCAAATACTCTAAATAATGTTTTTAATTTATAACATGTATATGCACTTTGGTTAGGTTAGTAAAAGTTGTTTTACTAGTAAAACAAATTTTTATATTCCGCCATTAATGTGCTAATTATAAAATTTTATTAACCCTAAACTTATTCCAACAAAAAGAACCATTAACAAAAATCTTAATATCAATATTGATTTTAAAATTAAAACCATGATCTTCAAAACGACCAAAAGAAATCAAATTCTTCCAAAAATCTGGAACATAATAAACATTATTCATTAATAAAGTTTCATTTCCAAAACTGAGCTGCATGGTCCCGACAGATTTTGCTTCGACCTTTGTTCCATCACCCAAGTTGAACGCAAAATCCCCGTCACTTAAGCTCCTGATTTTCCTGAAACAAGTCAAATTACACACGCAGTCTAAAATCTAGGGCGACGCTCTTGAGGTACGTAGGACAGTTCCTCCTCCAGTGGCCAGCCTCCTTACAATAGTGACATTTGTGCTCAGACTTGTCCACCTTTGCGATGCCTTTGCCCTTAGCATCCACAGCCTTCTTGTAAGGCTTCTTGGAACCCATTTGATTGGCGTTTTTGGGTCTTCTCACAATCCTCTTAGAACTCGAAGTCTAGGCCCTAGTTCAACAACATTGACCTCCCCAGACGTCTTCCTGTTAGTAGGGAGTAGTCCCTCGGCAGTTTGTTCATGGAGTATTTTCGACAGAAGCTATCGAACGAGTCTGTTAGAGTTTCCAAGATCATGTCTATCTTGATCTTTCCGTCGATCTCAGAACCTAGAATCTCCATGTTGTTCAGGTGACCCATGATCAGTAGCATGTGTTCCCGAACCGAAGATCCTGGCTTCATCTTGCAGCTCATAAAACTGCGGATAGCTTGCTGCCTCGCCTGACTCCCATGACATCCAAACATCTGATGGAGATTGTATAGCATGTCTTGTGCTATGGCATGTGACGATGAGATTGCTGCAACACGTTGTTCATAGATTCTAACATCTAGCAATTTCATCGGACCTCATCCACGCATCATAGGCGTCCTTGCCCTCTTTACTCGAGTCAGCACTCGGAGGAAAGGGACATGGGGTTGTGAGAACATAATTTTTCTTTTCCACCGTCAGTACGATGTCGAGGATACGTTTCCAATCAACGTAATTCTCACCCTCGAGTATTTGAACTTAAAATTATTTGTAGTGGATTAAGAGACATTTTGCTGAAAACATAAATAAGATTAATAACTTTAGTATCTGCTACTATTTCGAATTATATGCATGCATGAAAAATCATAATATGGTGAGGAAAACGTTGAATAATTCATGGTAATATGAACAAAAATAATTAATTACTTTCCCTAAGGGAAACCGTAATTAACCGCCTTTCATAGTCGTGACTCATCACTATTTAATTCGAACTATCCAATAAATCACAACTTATAGTTCTTACTAATTACCATAAACTTTTGGTCACTTATTTTTAATGCAGGGCCTCTATGTGAGGATTACTCTAAAACATAAGTTTAAGTGTGCAGCCGACACGAGGGTCTTTGATCAAGTAACTTTGAAGACGGTTAACCTATGTGGAGACCCCGTTTCATCGTTTCTCTTTAAGACTTAGTTAGTAACAATTTGATTAACTAAATGCTTCCGAAGTATTCCCATTGAAGGGTGGGCCACTATGACCCTTAGTTCATCATACATTTAGTTTATTAAACTCGTGTCGGGGACCTTGGGTTGCTTCAACGATAAACAACCCTCACACTTAGTTTTTGCAAAGATCATATTCTTTTAAAACAGTTTACAATTGTTATAAGTCTTTAATATTTATATATTACATGAACAATTAATTTAGAATGATGTTGGCTTTCTGTCCTATATGACATCTGAGGTGATTGTTCATATGAGATTAAATAAATTAAAACATAAAATATTTAACTCATATAATGACCCATTTCTAATTATGACGCATAAGAAAAATACTTAGGAAAAATTAATTATTTATTTCCTAAGTGGATCGGCCAAGGAGTCTTGTGACGCGTAATCGGATATCTCGGGTTAGCCTCCACAAGTTCTCCAACGTGCGGCTAAGCCCAAGGTGCTGTCTCCTTGTTTTCTCGTCGTCATATTACAATTAAAATAAATTACAAATTTAAATTGTCCTCGCAAATTTAGGCTCTCAAATTTAAATAATTTTAAATTTAAAATAAAACCGGGACGATAATCGGAAAAATCCTAGGGCCATAATAATGAGGATCCATACACATAAACACACACACAACATTAATATCGCAACAATTTATCATACAAAAAACGCCAGGACCAACTAGTCAAACAAATTTCAAAACTAGTCATTAAACCTAATTTTTAATGCATTTTATCTCTTATACCATTTTTTGGAATTAAAACCGGTGAAGGGACCTTGCGATGCATCATCGGAAGTCTCGAGTTAGCCCCCACATGTTCACCAACGTGCAGCCAAGCCTTAGGTGCTGCCTCCCTTAACTTCTCGTCGTCGGATTACAATAAATATAAATTACAATTTAAATGTCCTCGCAAATTGATGCTCACTATTTAAATAAATAAAATAAAATCGGGACGATAACCAGAAACAAAATCATAGGGCCATATTAAATGAGGATCCATCGATAAACACATTCACACAATTTACAAAATTCACAATGCAATAAATAACCATACGAAAACGCTATCACCAACTAGTAAAACAAATTTCAAAACTAGTCATTAAACCTAGAGAGTTTAAGAACTTAGAGATTTCAATATTAGTCCTTTAGTCAAATCGACTAATATCAAGTATTAAAAGACAGAAAAGTTTTGTGAAATTTTTAGTCCGATCTTTATTTTAAAGCTTCGTTTATGTGGGTCCATTAGGTCTCAATTATTCTAAAGTTTCAATATTTCTTGACCTCTCTCTCTCTAAAAATTCGACCAAAGAAATCAGGAGAGGGGGACTGAGGGTCTATCATTGAGACCTTATGGACCCACATGAACGAAGTTTTAGAATAAAGATCGGACTCAAAAGTTCACAAACCTTTTCCATCTTTCAATTCTTAATATTAATCGATTCCACTAAAGGACAAATAACGAGACTATCTAAGTTCATGTCCAAATATTTTCTATTTGATGTGATAAAACAATTCTTCACACGATCAACAGAGTACTTTACGATATTACCCTTCATGTGTATCATTAACTCATAGGAATGTAAAATAACCGTTTTACCCCTGAGTTATTATTTCACTAACTACTTTGTTATTTTTGAATGAGAAAAACATAGAGTGAGATGTCTTTACATGTCACATGTTTTAATCAAAGAATGTTCTTTATTCGATGAATAGCTGGCCAGATTTATCCATTCACACTCTCATAACAAAGCATAGTGTGATACTAATTCATTTGCATTGTTTCAACATGAATTGCATATATGTGATTACATAACCCAATATGACAACGTTATGACACCAACCGTCGTGTCAGATGCAACTATAACTTAGTCATTGCCCATTGAAAAATCAAATGTGATAAGGTGTAATATTAATTATGTATTCACTTCAAGATTTAGGTTAGTACCCAAGTACCCCTCGTATGTGATCTTGAAGCTTCGAGTAATTAAACAGTTTTATCTCGAGGTTTAGAGTATCACAGGTCTTGTTCAATATCTTCTACAAGATATCGAGAATGAAACAAAGAGTTACAACTCTTTATATCACAAGATAAGATATCATGATTCATTCAAACAATCATGACTTAGTCTCGATTGTTCTATCGATCTTAATATTGCGAACAAATATTTAAACTAGTCAAGAGGGGCTATCTTGTCAAGTCTGTACTTAGCACCCCTTTAGTCGATGACAGTTTCAGAGCGTATCATTCATACATAAACACAAACATAATTAAGAATGTCCTTTGTGGGCATCAATCCCAACATATATCATCGACGTCCAATACCATAAACACAACCTTTCCCTCGTGTATCAAATTATAAACACAAGGTTCATCTATTGATTGTTCAAAACCGAAGCATTTTACAGTTTCATCCAATATAATATTCCATGATCTAGATGCTTGCTTTAAACCATAAATGGATTTAAGCAACTCACAAACCTTGGTTTCTTGACCACCTTCCACGAAATTTTCTGGTTGAGCCATGAAAATGCGCTCGTCAAGATTGCCATTCGGAAAAGCAGTCTTGACATCCATTTTCAGAATCTCGTAATTGAGAGCGGCATCAATGGATAGAAGTATGCGGATGGATTTAAGCATTGCGACTTGCGATAAGGTTTCTTAATAATCGATACTTTCCTTTTAGGTGTAACCCTTAGCCACTAGTCGTGCTTTCAACGTGTCAACGTTCCCATCCGGAACCCTTTTATTTTTATAGATCCACTGACACCCTACAGGTTTGACTCCTTCAGGTTTAACCCCTTCATGTAGGTCTACAAGTTTCCAGACTTTGTTGACATACATTGAATGCATCTCAACATTCATGGCATCTCAACAATTTGAGCTACAGATATTAAGTTTTATTCCAAAGGATGGAACAAAACATACTTTATTCAAATTTAAAGTTCTGTCTTTAAAAGACAATTTCACAGATCCCACAGACTTCGCAGACACGAAGCTCCCATCACCCCACTTGAAGCAGAAGTTGTCATCCTCTAAGATTTTACTTATCCTGAACCCATTCAAGGAACAACAAATATGGTTAGTAGCAACATAGTCAATAATCCACGATGATACATTATCAGCTACTAATAAAGCTTTGGTAATAAGTACAATACCTTTCCCTTTTGCCTTCAGGTAGGTAGGACAAATCCTACACTAGTATTTGGGTTCATTGCAATAGTGACAGTTGTCCTTAGACTTGTCCACCTTGCCAGTCTGGGGCACCTCTTCTTCTAAACTTTTCTAGGGTTCTTCATTCCGGCTCTAAGAGATCTCTTCTTAGATCCAGAGGTGGAGGCTCTGTGTTCAGTAGCATGAGCCTCTCCAGTAGCCCTCTTTTTCTTTAAGAGTCCCTTAGCGGTATGAGTCTCCTTCATTAGCTTGGTAACAATGTACCATAGCTTATTCATGGAGTAGTTCAACTTGAAAGTATCAAAAGATTCAGGAAGAGTTTCCAAGATCATATCTATCTTGGTATTTCCATCATACTCTGATCCAAGGATTTCCATCTCATTAAGATAACTTATGATCTACATGATATGTTCTCTAACGGGAGTCCCTGCTTTTGTACGATAGTTCATAAATTGTCGAACTGCTTGCTGTCTAGCCTGACGCCATTGCCCTCCGAACATCTCTTGGAGATTGAAGAGCATATTACTGAATGACTCAAAATCACGATGTTGATACTGCAACACATTGTTCATCGATGCTAAAATATAGCATCTCGCAATCTCATCGGATCTGAGCCAGGTTGTGAGGGCGTTCTTGTCCTCTTAGTTGAATCATCATTCGTTTCAAGATGACATGGGGTGGTGAGTACCCATTTGTGCTTGTCCACTGTAAGGATGTTGTCTAGGTTACGTTTCCAATCTACGTAGTTATCACCTTCCAGTTTTTTCAAGGAGAGGATAGTAGAGAGGGGTTGAGAGACATGTTGCTGAAAGTTGAAACAATTTATGATTAGTCTTCTATTTAGGATTTTAAGTTTAATATCGAAAAAAAAACCAAAGGTGTTATGAACAAAATGATAATTTAATCCTTCGAGGGAAGGCCGCAAAGAGTCGCTTTTCATAAGTAAATGACACATCATTAATGCATAGTCATGATGTCAATACATCAGTCCTCTGACTAGCCACCTTATAAAGAAGTTTGATCACTCAAATATTTTCACAGAGTTTTGAGGGAGGATTACTAGAGATTGAGTCTAAGTATGTAACAAACCACTTAGTTCAACAAGATCTACTTTGAAAATAATCCACGTTAGCATCAAGAAGAGGGGAAGAAGCTAGGAGTCACAAAATCCGGATTCAAAATCCTGGACTCGCGCCGTACACCTCGGACTTAAAAGGTCATAATGACACATCCGGTATACAATTGAGGTGAAACCAATTGCATTCGATAGATATTTTCTATACCTTTAACTTGGTTTAAGATTCACTAATTTTCAAGTTTCGAGAAAAGAGTTAAGCCCGTTTTACTAAGCCATAAAAGTTTGTCATGAAATTGAAAAACAATTAAAAGTACGTCGGATCTAGGCGTAATTAGAAAGAGGTTTACTGAAATATTTTTATTTTTTGTTTTGATTTCAATTGTGTATTATTTTAACATATTAATAATTAACACAATATCAAACAAGCAACATAATATATAACTTTCAATAACAAATTTAAACTAGAAGTGCAATAAACTAGTTTAAACTATGTAAACAAATTTTCAAACTTGTCCAAACACTGATTTCGAGTATGCTAAACAAATTTAACAAGTGGAAAATCGTTTTTAAGGTATTTAAAATAAAAATCTTTTGAAACTTGTCCAAACACTGAATAATTGAAATTGTTTTTAAGATATTTATATAGGATATTGAACAAGTGGAAAATCAACACAAGTTTAATACTAGAGGTCGTACAAAAAATTAAAATTGTGTACGATCTAGTTTTTGAAAAAACCATTAATCAAGCAAATTTAGAAAACAATTTTCTTATAATGATTCCAAATAACATGTACATGCTTATACTTTGACCAAAGCTTTGAAACTATTTGTTGGAATAGGTCTAGGGTTAAGAAAAAAATTCATTAATCATATTATTGGCGGTATATAAAATTTCTTTACAAGTAAACAATTTTACCAACCTAGGAAGTTCATGAACATGTTATAAATTAAAAACTTTATTTAAAGTGCTTGAATACGAATCTTTCTAGTACCTTCAATTTGAAGCGTCTTGAGAAATGATGATCTTCTTCCTTGGCTCGATACATTCACGTCTAAAGTAGAACTCGAGAAACTTAAGGTTTCTATTACAAGAGTCTATAGAGATTTGAAAGATTTGTGTGTGGGCACAATTAAACACAATAGTTCAAGAACAAGTCTATGAGCTAGAGAACTAATTAAACCTACCTCAAATGGGGACTTAGGTGCCAAAGTAAAAGGAAATTTCTAGAGAGAGAGAGAGAGGATGATCGGCTAGTGTAGAGAGAGAAAGACCGAAAATTCTTCTTTTCACATCTCTATGTGACTCTATTTATAGGAGAAGGAAAATCAAGAAAGGGTAATTACCCTTTCCTATTATGCATTCATGATATGATAGTTGATTTTCTCTTCTTTTCCTCTAGTACATGGCCGGCCAACCTTTGTGCATTAGTGAGGAAATTTGTTTCCTCGCTTAACACATTTGTTTCCTTCTCAAGGAAATTCATTTTCCGTTTTGCTTTTGGGTAATTATACTTAAAATTAAAGGAAAATAATTATATCTTCCTTTGATGTGTCTTGGACGAATTTTATAGCTAAAGAAGGGGAATCTAGATGCTTCCTTATTTCTTTTAAGACAATTCTTAAAATACCCATTGTAGAATTATTATTACACAAATAATGAAATTAATTTCATAATGCCTCAAACGACTTTTCGGCTTTAGAACATAATTTATATTTTCATCATATGAAAATATTCAAAATCTTATTTTGAAATTCACATCATTTTATGTCCATGTGGACCAAAACAACCTTTAGACATTTTTCGAGAAAAAGTCTAGTTCAACATTTGAACTTATTTTGACTTAGTTTTTAATTTAATAATCCTACTCTAATGACTTGTAATAGTGACCTTATGGATCCAAATGAACAAAGCTTGAGTTTCTATACTGGGACTCAAAAGTTCACAAACCTTTTTCGAGTATTAGTTTAATTTCAACTGACTCCACTAAAGAGTTGACATTGAGAATCTCTCGGTTCAAATGAATTTATTTTCTACTCAAATCCAGCTTAATTATATTGAGTGGATCCATTGAATGTTATTTATTTTTACCCTTCATGAATATCATCAACTAGATGAGATTTATAAAATTACCATTTTACCCTTCTAGTTATCATTTCATCAACTCCTTTGTCACTTGTGAATTAGTTAGAAACAATTTATTGACGAGGAGCTAACAAGTCACATTGTTTCATCCAAATAAAGTCGCTACTTAATTTTGGACACTCCGCGGTTCATTTATTCAAAATCCAAGTAATAAAGGATGATGAGATATACATTACATTCCAACAATCTTGTACATGAATTCCATATCTATGAGAACTTCACAAATATGGTTCATGACATCTTCATAACTTAATATCTCACCAATTGGTCTAGTCTAGATTACTTAATGGATCTAGAATTTGACTTTCTCAATGAGAATATATTAAATCTATGAAATGACATGTCTCATTTAAGGATTTAGGTAAGCATGATGCAATTCATACATAGTGACCATAAGACAGAAGAGGTTAAATGGTTTGTTCTTCTATTGTCTCTAAAGGTGCACTGGTCACTTCAGTATCTTTGAAATATACACTGGAAGAACTATAGAGTTCCTAACTATTTATTCCTTGTAACCAGACATCATAGATTCTTCCAACAATCATACTGGGATCAATAGTCTGTTGATCTTTAGATTGTGAATATATCATTTTAATCAAATCATGAAGAGTTTGTTCACACAAATCTACATTTGTATCTTCATATATTTTTAGTATTTATTAAGGACTATAAGACTATTGAATATCATAAATCTTCAATCAAACTAAAAGAGAATGAATGAGCGTTTCAACTTTTATTAATTTAATCAGCAAATTATAACTAGGAATTTATGAAAGATTTAATATATTGGATCAATATGTAAATAAACAATATTCTTGTGGGCATCTTTGCCAACACCTCACATAGTCAATACTTATGACTCCAGACGAGAGAAGTTGTGTAATGGTATTATGTTGTCGACGAATATGTCTAGATTTACCATTATACATCACAATGTGTGTTCTACCAATTGCAGATTGGTTATCACAATATACACATATTACTGGCACGAGTGTATTCCAGTTACAAATATCTTCCACAAAATTTCTAAGCCATTCAACTTAGTCGCCATATTTATCCCATGCAACGAACTCAGATTCCATCATGGATCTAGTTATCACTGTTTGTTTGGATTATTTTCAAGGTATTGCTGCACCTCCCAGAGTGAATACATATCCACTAGTGGCTTTAGAATCTTGAATATCAGATATCCAACTTGCATCAGTGTAACCTTCAATTACCTCGGGATATCTCGTATTGTTTAACCCATAATCACGACTGAATCGTAGATACCGCAGTACTCTCACGATTGCTCTCCAGTGTTCAGCACTTGGATTACTCGTATATCGAGCTAATCTACTAACAGTGTAGGTCAAGTCAGGTCTCGTACAACTCATAAAGTACATCAGACTGCCAATCACTCTAGCACACTTAATTTGAGATATACCTTCTCTTTTATTCTTAGACAAGTGTTGACTTATGTAAATTGGAGTTCTAGATATTCCATATTCCTTTTTACCAAATTTGTCCAGAATTTTTTCAACACAGTGTGATTGATCTAGGACAATTCCGTTCTCCGTCCGAGTAATCTTAATCCCTAAGATCACATATGCAAGTCCTAGATCTTTCATTCGAACCTCGAGTTCAATATATCTTTTGTGGACTGTACCATGCGATCATTGCTTCCCACAATGAGCATATCATCAACGTATAAGCATAAAATCACATATCCTTGATTAGTGATTTTTATATAAACACATTTATCATACTCGTTGATTTTAAATCCGTTTGACATCATTATAGTGTCAAGTTTCTTTTTCCATTGCTTTGGGGCTTGTCTAAGGCCATAAAGCGATTTGACCAATTTACAAACTTTCCTTTCTTGTCCACTAGCAAGAAAAGCTCAGGTTGAGCCATGTAGATCTCTTCCTCGAGATCTCCACTACAAAAAGCTGTTTTTACATCCATTTGATGAATTTCTAAATTCCGCACTGAGACAATTGCAATTATCAATCTTATGGATGTTATTCTCGTCACAGGAGAATAAGTATCAAAGTAATCTAAACCTTCTTGTCGTGTATATCCTTTGATAACAAGTCTTGCCTTGTACTTATCAATAGTACCATCGACTTTCATCTTCCTCATAAAGATCCACTTTGAACCAAGAGTTTTAGTTCCAGGAGGAAGATCAACCAACTCCCAAGTATGGTTTTGTAACATAGAATCTATCTCACTTCTTATGGCATCTTTCCATAAGTGACCTTCAACGGAGTTTACAACCTCCTTATGTTGTGATTGGTGCCCACAAAGGAGATTTTAGACATTATAAATAAAATTAAATATTCATTCTTGATTTTAAGTTTGTGTTTATGTATGTTTGCTACGCTCTAAAAATGTCATCGACGAAAGGGGTGCTAAGTACAGACTTGACAAGATAGCCCCTTTTGGCTAGTTTAAAATATTAGTTCTCAATCTAAAGATCGATAGGGCAATCGATTATGAGGAATGATTGTTTAAATAAAGCAGGTTATCTTAGCTTGTGATATAGAGAGTTGTTACTCTATGTTTCATTCTGTATATCTTAAAGAAGATATAGAACAAGACATGTGATACTCTGAAACTCGAGATAAAGCCGTTTCATCACTCAAAACTTCAAGATCACATACGAGGGGTATTTTGGTACGTACCTAAGTATTGATGTGAATGCATAATCGATGTGACACTTTATGACATTTGATTTTTCAATGGGCAATGGCTAAGTTATAGTTGCATCTGACCCGGCGATTGGTGTCATAACGTTGTTATATTGGATTATGTGATTCACAGATACGGAATTCTTGTTGAAACAATGCAGATGCATTAGTATCACACTATGCTTTGTTATGACAGTCTGAATGAATAAACCAGGCCTGGTATTCATCGAATAGAATATTCTTAGATTAAAACATATGACATGTAAAGACATCTCACTCTATGTTTTTCTCATTCACAAATAACAAAGGAGTTAGTGAAATAATAAGTCAGGGGTAAAACGGTAATTTTACATTCCTCTGAGTTACTGATACACATGAAAGGTAATATCGTAAGACGAAAAATAAACGCATTTTGAACTTAGGGCGTTTCAATATTAATCATTTAGTGTAATCGACTAATATTAAGAATTAAAAGACGGAAAAAGTTTGTGAACTTTTGAGTCTGATCTTTATTCTAAAGCTTCGTTCATATGGGTCCATAATGTCTCAGTGATAGATTCTCGGACGATATATATTGAACTAGAACGATTGATTTTCTCATTGAATGTAAATTGTGATTTACACTAAGAAAATTATTTTCTAAGTAATTAAATAAATAATTGGTTATTTATTAATACATTTATTTAATGAATTGTATTATTTAATTATATTGATAATAATATAATTAGATGATTCAAATAAATAAAAGATGAAAATAAATATTTTATCATTTCATACTTATTTGAATAGTATGAAAAGAATTAATGATTTGTCACTAAATAAATGAGATGTTCTAAATTAATTAAATATTATTTTAGAAATAAATCAAATAATTTTTGGAGAAAATAAATAATTTTGGCTGGCCATAATTAACAAAAATAGGACAGGAAATTATTTTAAAATTCATGAAAAAGATTTTTGGGCTTTAGTTTGACTAACGAGCCAAAATTGGATTCTGACCTAACTGAAACTCATTCTCACATATATAAAAGAGATTTTGTGAAACCCTAACCCTAAGAGAATAAGAATTTCGACCAGATCTCCCCCTTTGAGTTCTTGGCCGAGATTTAGAGAGAGAAAGAAAGATCAAGAAAATGTTTTTTGATTTTTTATTTTGATTTTTGAGTGTTCCACTTCTCCCGTCGTTCAATCAAAGAGCCCACCTTTCTTGATCTCCCAAAAACCCAAGAAAATTATCTTTACCTATTCATTTGGTGTTTGAGTGACTTTGTGTACGCAGGTATTCACTCGAGACGCGAATAA
This sequence comes from Urtica urens, assembly GCA_958296335.1. Classification (NCBI taxonomy): domain Eukaryota; kingdom Viridiplantae; phylum Streptophyta; class Magnoliopsida; order Rosales; family Urticaceae; genus Urtica; species Urtica urens. The sequence goes on from OY282522.1 coordinate 1,695,342, forward strand.
ATCGAGCGAAATGCGACGAGGCGCATTTCGACCTTTTGTCGGCCGGACTGCACTCGCCGGACTGCACTCGCCGGACCCCAGGAGTGCCGGAGCCACCATAAGCGACTCTCGAGTTTTCTGCTCTATCCCTTTTACAGAGACCTTTTCCTAGGTCTCTTCCACATTCCTGCAAAGTTTTGCGGTCTGATTCCTCTGGATGAAACCACAGCGTTACAGGCAAGTTTCTAGCCAGACAACCAACCTGCTAGCCTGACTTCAGGTGTGCCTAGGCCACCACGAGCGACTCGCTTGCAATCAGGTCGTGCCATTCTACATGGACTTTTCTCTAGGTCTCATGCACGTTCCTACAAAGTTTAGTCGCCTAATTCTACCGGAGGAAGTCATAGCGTCGCAGGTACAATTCTGGCCGACCGGACAGCTTCCAATCCGGGGACCCTTGACTTCCAGCCCGACGAACTCTTGGTGTGGCATTCTGGAAATAGCTAGCAATGCACGAGGTTGTTTAAAACCTCACATGTAAGTTCCTCTAACGAATTGGATGTCCGACGTAATTTATAAATTTGTTTATAGGTTGCTAGTATGATTAATTTGTTGACAATATGTTTAGATAGAATATTTATTGACATGTTTGTAATTTTTAATGCCTAGGTTGTTTAATATGTTAAAATGTGTGTTAACAATTATAGATATTATTATATAATTCCGCCATATACTGATATGTTATATAATAATATTGGTTAAATGTTAACTAATTTCCAACTAATGGTATCACAACTAGTAAATGCATTAAAAATTAGGATTTTTGGACTAGTTTTAAAATTGTTTGACTAGTTTGGTGTTGGCGTTTTTGTATGATTTAAAATTGCGATATGAATTCTTGTATGTGTGTTTTATAGATGGATCCTCAGTGTTATGGCCCTAGGAATTTTTCTGTTATCGACCCTGGTTTTTATTTTAAAATTTAAATTTGTGAGCCTCAATTTGCGAGGACAAATTTATGTTGTTTTTATTTAAATTGTAATCCGGCGACGAGAAGACAAAGAAGGCAGCGCCTAGGTCTTGACCGCAGGTTGGAGAATGTGTGGGGGCTTACCCGAGACATCGGATGACACGTTACAAGGAGTCCTTGGCCGACCATTCACATTGAAGATTAAAATTGTTTATTTTTTAATGTTGTTTTCTTATTGGGTTGTAATTAGAAATGGGCCATTAGATGAGTTAAATATTTTATGCTTTTATTTCATTTAATCTCATAGAAAATCACCTCACATGTCATATAGGATAGAACGCCAACATCACATTAACATGAAATGTTCATATAGTTTAAAATTTATAAAATGTTATAAAACGTAAACTATTTTTCAACAAAAATACGATTTTTGAAAAGACTAAGTGGGAGGGTTGTTTATCGTTGAAGCAACCCGCGGTCCCCGACATGAGTTTAAGTAACTTAATGTGTGATGAACTAAGAGTCAGACATAGTGGCCCTGCCTTTAATGGGAGTACTTCGGAATTATTTTGTTAATTAAATTGTTACGAACTAAGTTTAAAGAGAAACGATGAAGCGGGGTCTCCACATAGGTGAACCGTTATCAAAGTGACTTGATTAAAGACCCACGTATTGGTTATACACTTAGACTTATGTTTTAAAGTAATCCTCACATAGAGCTCATGCGTTAAAAATAAGTGACCAAAGTTTATGGAAATTAGTAAGAACTAGAAGTTGTGACTTCTTGGATGGTTCGAACTAAATAGTGATGTGTCACGACTATGAAAGGAGGTTAAGTACGGTTTTCCCTAAGAAAAATAATTTACCATTTTTGTTCATAATACCATAAATTATTTAATGCTTTCCTCACCATAATAGGATTTTTCATGCATATAATTCGAATAGGTAACACATACTATATTTATTTATTTTATTTAAGTTTTCGGCACAATGTCTTTTAAACCCACTACAAACTATTTTAAGTTCTAAGAAACTCGAGGGTGAGAATTACGTTGATTGGAAACGTAACCTCGACATCGTGCTGACGGTGGAAAAGCACAAGTATGTTCTCACGACCCCATGTCCTCCAGATCCGAGTATGACTCGAGTAAAGAGGACAAGGATGCCTATGATGCGTGGATGATGTCCGATGAGATTGCTAGATGTTTCATCTTAACATCTATGAGAAATTAGTTGCAACAATCTCGCCGGGACATTGCCACAACATATGAGATGCTCTACAATCTTCATGACATATTTGGATGTCATGGGCGTCAGGCGAGGCAGCAAGCTATCCACAATTTCATGAACTGCAGGATGAAGTCAGGATCTTCAGTTCGGGAACACATGATACTAATCATGGGTCACCTGAACGATATGGAGGCTCTCGGTTCAAAGATTGATGGAGAGACCAAGATTGACATGATCTTGGAGACTCTAACAAAATCTTTTGATAGCTTTTGTCTGAACTACTCCATGGAAAAACTCAGTTATGTAGTAACTATACTCATGAAGGAGTTGCAGACTGCCGAGGGACTTCTCCCCAAAATAAGAAGAAGTGTACTGAAGTCAATTTTGCTAAACATAGGTCTTCAACTTCTGGTTCTAAGAGGTTGATGAAAAGTCCTAAAAACGCCAACTGAACAAGTCTCGTTACTCAAGCGTGTTATATCACAAATAAGGAATCACCCTAGATATTAGATTGTGGGGATTCTGACTGTATTGAGTATAAATTAAATGGTTTCAAGCAAAACAGACGTTTAGATAACGGAGAGTACACGTTGAATTGGGGAAATGAAATGAATATCGGAGAAAGATCAGTCATGACCTTGAAGCTTAAAATTTGGGAAAAAAACTTTATTATAGAATAATGTTTATTATGTTCCGGATTTTAGTAAGAACATTGTTTCTCTTGGTCGTTTAGAATAAAAATTCTTCAAGTTTAAAATCAATAATGGTATTGAAATTTTTCTTGATGATTCAGTCATTGCTAAAGCTCATCGTGTGGAATCGATATATTATCTATTTCAAATGAGCCAACAAATTTTAATGTGTTAATGATAAGTTTTTCTTAACTCTAGACCTATTCCAACACATTTTATGTCTATTTGGACAAAAATACGCTTTAGACATTTTCCGAGAAAAAGTCTAGTTCAAAATTTGAAATTTTTTTGACTTAGCTTTCAATTTAACAATCCTACTATAATGACCTGTAATAGTGACCTTATGGATCCAAATGAACAAAGCTTGACCTTCTATACTCGGACTCAAAAGTTCGCAAACCTTTTCCGAGTATTAGTTTAGAAAACACACACGATCCATGCAATTCATCTAGCATATCATCTAAACGAGGAATAGGATGTCGATACTTTACCGTAATGTTGTTAAAGGCTCAACAATCAATGCACATTCTCCATGTCCCATCCTTCTTTGGTACTATAATCACGGGAACAACACAAGGACTCATGCTTTCTCTCACATGTCCCTTCTCTATTAGGCCGTTGATTTGCCTCTCAAGTTCCTTAGTATCCTCTTGATTACTTCTATAGGCGGGTCGATTTGGGATTGTGGAACCAGGAAGAAAGTCGATTTGATGTTGAATCCCTTGAATAAGAGGTAAACCTGGAGGTATCTCTTCTGAAAATACATCTACAAATTCCTGCAAAAGAGAAAATATATTGCTCGAAAAAGATCCGGCTAGATCATCAGTACATAAAAAGGCCTCCTTGTACATAAGTATTATAAGGGCTGATGAGTGAATAATGCCCTCTTGATCTCACTTTTTTTTGCCATGAGATTATTTTTTTCACTTATGTTTCGCTCATTTTTTTTTCTTTTTTCATTTTTTTATTTTTCCGTTTCTTTTTCATTTTTTTTTCATTTTTTTTCCTTTTCTTTTTCTCTTTCTTTTTTGTAACTTCAATTGATCAGCAAGAACTTGATTGGGACTTAATGGTACAAGTGTAACAGGTTTTTTTTTAATAATAAAAGAGTAACGATTGGTGAAACCGTCATGTGAAACCCTCCTATCAAATTACCATGGTCTTCATAAAAGCATGTGACAAGCTTCCATCGGAACCACATCACAAAGCACCTGATCTTCATATTTTTCAATAGAAAAAGCCGCAAGAACTTGATTTGTCACCTTGATGTTTCCACTATCATTCAGCCATTGAAGACGGTAAGGTCGTGGGTGCTTCAAGGTAGGCAGCGCCAATTTCTCAACAAGATCAATACTCGTAACATTCGTGCAACTTCGTCCATCAATAATCATGCTACACACATTCTAGTTCACAAAACATCGAGTATGAAACAATTTTTCGCGCTGGTTGTTTTCTTTTTTCTTTAGTTGCGTATTAAGAGCTCTCCTTGCAACTAATAGTTCTCCATCAACTGCGTATTCACCATCGCTGCAATCGTCAAGACGTAGCATGTCCTCGTCTACGTCATCGTCCTCATCCTCCGATTCAAGCTGACCTTGCGCGTTTATCACCATAGCCCTCTTGTTTGGGCACTCGCTGGCTATATGTCTCGATCTTCTACATTTAAAACACTTAATATCACGTGTTTTAGTAGAAATCACGTCTTTATTTCCTTGATGAGCCTCTGGTTGTTTGAAGTTTTTGGAAGAGTCAAATTTTGGCTTGTTTCCTTGAAATTCTTCTCGTCTAGGTCCTGCCCTCCACCAATTTGTTGAAGACATACTCTGCCCTGTCCTAGCCATGTTCCTTCGCTTTAGTTGCTTCTCCGCTTTGACAGCTTCGTGCACCATATCGGTCAACTCCACGTGATGTTGCATCTCCATCACATCTGCTATCTCACGATGTAGCCCATGCAAGAATCCGGCCATTGTTACTTCTCTGTCCTCCACCACATTTACTCTTATCATTGCCACCTCCATCTCCTTGAAATAATCATCTACACTCTTTATTCCTTGAGTTAGACGCTGCAATTTGTTGTACAACTCCCGATGGTAATAACTTGGAATAAATCTCCTCTTCACGATAGCTTTCATCTCCTCCCATGTCACCACCGTGCACTCTCCATTTCTCCTCCTTTCTTTCAAACACTGATCTCACCATATCATGGCATAATCAGCAAACTCAATCGCTGAGAGTTTCACCTTCTTCATCTCCGAGTAGTTATGACACTCAAACACCATCTCAATCTTTTGCTCCCACTCCAAATACACTTCAGGTTCATTTCTCCCATGAAAAGATGGTATTTCCATGCATCCTAGCTTCTCTGTTTCCATTGCCACGCCCAAACCTGCCCCGGTTGTGTTGACGCTCTTCTACACCATCTCCACCAGGCTCGTCTTCAACATCTTCCGATACATCACCCTCTTCTTCAGCTCTTCGTGCTCTCCTATTTGAAACATTTGGTACATCGCCCACTGCAATCCATTCTATTCCATCAATCATCGCGTTTAGTTGATCAAAATTCTCCGTCATCAACGCCATGAATGCATCCATTTGAAGATTTTGATTAAGTGGTTGTTGTACATATCTCTCGCAATTAGCTTCATCTCCTAACGTGTTTCTTTCAATAATGTATTTGCTCAATGCTCGTGTTTAAAACAAAATGGCTTTTACCCTCAAATAATCTCACACTCTTGCCTTTTTCCACTCTAGTGTTTTTTGATATTCTTAATCAGACTAAATAAAAAAAATGTGTTTCTAGTAGAAATTCAATGTGTGAAACAACTCAACAAACCATCAGATTCAAAAGAAAAAAAAAGATAATAGATGAACAACAATAATAGAAAAACTAAAATGGCCAATTACTAATTCTAGAATCATACCATAAAACAAAAGTTCTACAAAGATAAATAGAATTCTTATTTTCAATTGGCTTTTTTTTTTACTTCTTTTTTTTCGTGCTTTTTTTTTGCACCAATTTTTTGCCTGTTTTGTTACAACTGAAAGAGATACGAGAATAAAAGAATGATCACTAATTCTTTTCGTTTTTTTTGTTTAACAAACGAAATTAAATATAAGGATAGAAATTTTTTTCTTATAACCCAATCTCTGATACTAAATGATATTATCCTTACCAACAAATGCGATAAGACCCAATAACAAGAATTGGAAAAGACCCCAAGATCTGAAAAGTAGTAGAATGTTGAGATTTGACCCAATATCTATGGAGATAAGAGCCAAACCTACAAGATTTACGACGCCACACCAGGATACTCAAGGTAAATGCTTAAGAATCAAGATGATAAGTCAAGTTGCTGAACGCAACAAGAAGACATGATAAGTTCAAATAAGTCGTTTCAAGAATAAGAAAAAAAATACAAAACTCACATATAATTCATTTAGAAAGTAGTTGTCTTATTATAATGTTCTAAACACTTAGTTATAGATTTTGAAAGGATTTACAACCAGGCCAAGACGTTTTTCCCAACCACTCTGAAAATAACATTAAAGACACTAATTAATTAAACCTGAAAGCTAAATGCCAATAACTCTCAGCCCTCGTAACTTTGAAACTGAAAGTTTTTGACATAAAAACACACTAAACAACACACTTAATGGATATAAACACCTCAAATTTGTCCAACCTCTCTGAGTGGTTACAAAAGTAACTCCCAAAAGAGTAAACAACCTTAATTAATGTTGAAAACGTGGGACCAATGCATAAAAACTACATAGGCATTCAGATTACTCCTCTAGAGCCTTAATAATGGTAATTAGGTTCTCTTGCTTCAGATTTGCATCAACTTTTGGCCAAAGTGAAATATCTTCTTAAATTAGCCCATTTAAAGCCTCTTTGAGTTGTTTGGCCTTAAATCATTTGAGAGGCCCACTAGGCAAATTAATGGATTACTTGATAGTTTTGTTCTAGTCATTTCAGATCTACTTGTTGAGATTGGTGCTCACGAAAGAGATATTAGACAATTAAATACATTTGTCTTTATATTTTGCTGAAACATTAATATTAATAAATATTCATTCTTTGTTAATTTTGTGTTTATGTATGAATGCTATGCTCTGAAACTGTCATCAACGAAAGGGGTGCTAAGTACAGACTTGATAAGATAGCCCCTTGTGACTAGTTTAAACATTTGTTTGCAATCTTAAGATCGATAGAGCAATCGAATCTAATTACTGATTGTTAGAATGAATCATGATATCATATCTTGTGATATAGAGAGTTGTGACTCTATGATTCATGCTTGTAATCTCATAGAAGATATTGAACAAGACCGGTGATACTTAGAAACTCGAGATAAAACCGTTTAAACACTCGAACCTTCAAGATCACATACGAGGGGAACTTTGGTACTTACCTTAATCCTGAAGTGAATATATAATTGATCTTACACTTTATGACATTTAATATGTCAATGGGCAATGACTAAGTTATAGTTTTATCTGACCCGACGGTTGGTGTCATAACGTTGTCATATTGGGTTATTTGAATCACATATATGTAATTCATGTTGATAAAATGCAAATGCATTAGTATCGCACTATGCTTTGTTATGAGAGTGTGAATGAATTAACTTAGTCAAGTATTCATCGAATAAGAATATTCATTGATTAAAACATGTGACATGTATAGACATCCCACTCTATGTTTTTCTCATTCACAAATAACAAAGGAGTTAGTGAAATAATAACTCAAGGGGTAAAACGGTAATTTTACATTCCCCTTAGTTAGTGATACACATGAAGGGTAATATCGTAAAGTACTTTGTGGATCGTGTGAAAAATTGTTTTGTCACATCAAACGAAAAATATACGCATATGAACAGAGAGAGTGTCAGTATTGGTCCTTTAGTGGAATCGACCAATATTAAGAATTAAAAGACGGAAAAAGTTTATGAACTTTTGAGTCCGATCTTTATTCTAAAGGTTTGTTCATGTGGGTCCATTAGGTCTCAATGATAGACACTTGGAAGAGATTAAATGAACTAGGATTGTTGATTTACTCATTGAATATAAATTGTGATTTATATCAGGAAAGTTATTTCTCTAAGTGACTAATTAAATAAATGGTTATTTATTGTTACATTTATTTATTGAATCATAGAGTGTTATTATATTGATAATAATACACTTGAGAAATTCAATTGAAGAAAAGGAGAAAATAAACAATTTTCCATTTCGTACTTATTTGGAAAGTATGAAATTATTTTAATGAAATGACATTAAATAAAATGAGAATTCTAAATTAATTGAATTTACAAACAAATCAAAACTATTTGGGAATAAATTAAATAAATATGGTCGAGTATGTTGAGAGGGTTTTGGCCGAGAATTACAAGTCAACGAGCCAAGAGTTTCACTGAACTTAAGCCCACATTAAACTGTTTATAAGTGAGCTTAAGCAGAAACCCTAGACTTAACCCTAACCCTAGTTTCATTCGACCAAGCTCTCTCTCTCCCCCCTTGAGTCTCTCGGCCGAATTCGCAAAGAAAAGAAAAAGAAGAAAATTGTTTTCTTAGTTTTTGATACAATCCCCAGTGTTCTTGAAAGCCCACCCTTTCAATCTCAATATAAATCCTTGTGTGATATTGTTGATTCTTCACTTGTGGTGTTTGGTGTATTATTTAAATTCTGAAAAAAAAATTAGAAGGTTTTTGTATCTCCGTGCCGGCCGGATCCCTTCCTGCATCCTTGTCCGACGTCCCTTCCAGCGTCCGACGAAGGTGTCCAGTCCAGCGAGCAGGGTCTAGGAGTGTCCTGTCCGGCGACCAGCCCCAGTCCGGCGAGCAGGCTCAAGGAGTGTCCTGTCCAGCAACTAGCCCCAGTCCGGCAAGGAGTGTCTAGTCCAGCGAGTCTTCTCCAGTCCGGCGTGTTCCAGTCCGGCGGTCCCGGGGTCGTGGTCTTCAATCCGGCGAAGGTTCCTGTCCGGCGAGTCCCCATTCCAGCAAGACCTTCCTGTCTAACGAGTCCCCTGTCCGGCGTCCCTGTCTTCCCAGTCCGGCGAAGACCTGCCTAGGGCAATCAGACGAGCTTCTTTTCACGCGTGGAATTGGCGTGACATTCGGGAGAAAGCGAGCAGCGTTGGGGTTGTTTAAAATCTCAAATTGTAAGTTTTTCTCAACGAATTCGATTGCTAATAGTATATAAAATGTTTATAGGTTGTTAGCATTTTAATTGTTGAGTATGTGTTTTAATAAATTGTTTATTAAACATGTAATTAAATTTTAATGCCTTAGGTTGTTAAACATATTAAAATTGTTTTAATATGTATAGATTCGATTATATATTTCCGCCGCATAGGATGTGTTATATAATTATATTATTTAATTTTTTAAATAAATTCCAACAAATGGTATAAGAGCTAAATAAAGGCATTAAAATTAGGTTTAATGACTAGTTTTGAAATTTGTTTGACTAGTTAATGTTGACGTTTTTTGTATGATTAATTTTTGCATAGTGTATGCTTGAATTGTGTGTTGCATTATGGATGGATCCTGATTTAATATGGCTCTATGATTTTGTTTCTGGTTATCGTCCCGGGTTTTTAATTTATTTATTTAAATTGTGAGCCTCAATTTGCGAGGAAATTTAAATTGTAAATCTATTTTATTGTAACTCGACGACGAGAAGACAAGGAGGCAGGACCTCGGGCTTAGCCGCACGTTGGAGAACGTGTGGGGGCTAACCCGAGACATCCGATGATGCGTCACAAGTCTCCTAGACGAAGAAGATTAAAGTTGTTTAATTTTTCATTTAATTTCATTTGGGTTGTATTTAGAAATGGGTCATTTAATGAGTTAAATATTTTATGTTTTAAATTATATAATCTCGTTACATATTACTTCACATGTCATATAGGATAGAACGCCAACATCATAATAACATGAATTGTTCATATAGTTTATAATTAAATAATGAGTTATAAAATTGTAAACTGGTTTTAAATGAATTTGATTCTTTGCAAAAACTAAGTGGGAGGGTTGTTTTTCGTTGAAGCAACCCAAGGTCCCCGTCACGAGTATCATTAACTAGATATGTGATGAACAAAGAGTCACACATAGTGGCCCTCCCTTCAGTGGTAGTACTTCGAAGTATCTAGTTAATCATACTGTTAAGAACTAAATCTTAAAGAGGAACGATGAAACGGGGTCTCCACATAGGTGAACCGTCTTCAAAGTAACTTGAGTAAAGACCCACGTGTCGGTTGCACACTTAGGCTTATGTTTTTAAGTAATCCTCACATAGAGGCCCTGCATTAAAAATAAGTGACCAAATGTTTATGGTAAGTAGTAAGAATTAGAAGTTGTGACTTCTTCGATGGTTCGAACTAAATAGTGATGTGCCACGACTATGAAAGGCGGTTAATTACGGTTTTCACATGGGAAAAGTATTAACCATTTATGTTCATAATACCATGAATTATTTATCGCTTTCCTCACCGTATTAGGATTGTTCATGCATGCATATAATTCGAAAAAGTAGCACATACTAAAATTATTTATTTTATTCAATTTTTCAACAAAATGTCTTTTAATCCACTTCAAACGATTTTAAGTTCCAATAAACTCGAGGGTGAGAATTACGTTGACTGGAAACGTAACCTCGACATCAAATTAATGGTGGAGAAGCACAAGTATGTTCTCACGACCCCATGTCCTCCTGCTCCGAGTGCTGACTCGAGTAAGGAAGACAAGGACACCTACGATGCATGGATGAGGTCTAAGGAGATTGCTCGATGCTACATTTTGGCATCGATGAGCAATGTGTTGCAGTAATCTCATCGAGACATCTCCACAGCATATGACATCCTATTCAATATCCATGAGATGTTCGGATGGCATGGGCGTCAGGCGAGGAAGCAAGCTATCCGCAGTTTTATGAACTATAGGATGAAGTCAAGATCTTCTATTCGGGAACACATGCTACTGATCATGAGTCACCTGAATGATATGTAGATCCTCGGTTATGAGATTGACGAAGAAACCAAGATTGACATGATCTTGGAGACTCTAACGGAATCTTATGATAGCTTCCGTTTGAATTACTCCATGAACAAGCTCAATTACACTGTGAACTGAGCTCATGAAGGAGTTACAGACTATCGAGGGACTACTCCCTAAGAACAAAAAGAAGTCGGGAGTGCTCAATGTTGCTGAACATGGAGCCTCGACCTCTGGTTCGAAGAGGATGATGAAAAGGCCCAAAAATGCCAACCGAATGGGTTCCAAGAAGCCTTACAAGAAGGCCGTGGATGCTAATGGCAAAGGCATCGCAAAGGTGGACAAGTCTGAACACAAATGTCACCATTGCGGAGAGGCTGGCCATTGGCGGAGGAACTGTCCTACCTACCTCAAGAGTGTCAAGGGGAAAGGTACGATTTTAGTTACTCAAGCATGTTATACTACGTACAAGGCATCGCCATAGATCCTAGATTGCGGGGCGTCTGACCACGTTGTGTGTAATTTGAATGGTTTCAGGAAAACAGTAGCTTGAGTGACGGGAAGTTCGGATTCAACTGGGGTGATGGAACGAAGATCGGAGCATCATCTGTAGGGATCATGAAGCTCAAGTTTGGAAATGAGACTTTATTATTGAATAATATTTATTATGTTCCAGATTTTTGCAAGAATTTGAATTCATTTGGTCGTTTAGAAGAACAAGGTTTCAATTTTAAAATCAATAATGGTATTGAGATTTATATTGATGATTTATTTATTACCAAAGCTCAGCGAGTGGATTCTATTTATTATTTATATCCCGCTGAACCAACAATCTTAGACACCGAAGTGAATAGTGATTCACTTAGGAAGCATAAGACGTTTTATACTGATGAAACGGACGATACATATCTATGGCACTTACGTCTTGGACATATTGGCCTAGATAGGATTAGGAGATTAACAAATGATGGTCCTTTGAAGTCTCTAACCGTGGGAAGTCTTCCCACGTGTAAATCCTGTCTAGAGGGCAAGATGACCAAGAGACCCTTCTCTTCAAAGGGTCTAAGAGCCAAACAAGTTTTGGAACTCATACATAGTGATGAATGTGGCCCGATAAAACATCTAGAAAAGAGGAGGTTATGAATATTTTGTAACCTTCACTGATGACTACTCAAGATTTGGTCACATCTACCTTATGCGACATAAGTCGGATACCTTTGAAATGTTCAAAGAGTATAAGGCTTTCGTTGAAAAGCAGAAGGAGACCAGCCCCAGTCCGGCGAGGAGTGTCCTGTCCGGCGACCAGCCCTAGTCCGGCGAGGATTTTCCTGTCCGGCGACCAGCCTCAGTCCGGCGAGGATTGTCCAATCCGGCGAGTCTTCTCCAGTCCGGCATGTTCCAGTCCGGCAGTCCCAGGCTCGTGGTCTTCAGTCCGGCAAAGGTTCCTGTCCGGCGAGTCCCCAGTCCGACGAGACCTCCCTGTTCGGCGAGTCCCCGTCCGGCGTCCCTGTCTTCCCATCCCGGCGAAGACCTGCCTAGGGCAATCCGATGAGCTCCTTTTCACGCATGGTATATAAAATGTTTATATAGGTTGTTAGCATTTTAATTGTTGAGTATGTGTTTTAATAAATTGTTTATTAAACATGTAATTAAATTTTAATACCTTAGGTTGTTAAACATATTCAATTATTTTAATAAATTGTTTATTAAACATGTAATTAAATTATTTAATTTGTTAAATAAATTCCAACACCACTTTCATCCATTTGAGCTCCTTGATCACTTGTATCCACTTTAGCTCCCTGATTCTCATCAATAGATTCTTCCAACAATCATAGTGGGATCAATAGTCCATTGATCTTTAGATTGTGAATATATCGTTTAGTCAAACCACGAAAAAAAATTCACGCAAATCTACATTTGTGTCTTCATACGTTATTAGGTTTGATTAAGGACTATAAGACTATTGAATATCATAAACTTCAATCAAACGAAAAGAGAATGAATGAACGTTTCAACTTTTATTAACTTAATTGGTAAATTACACTAAGGACTTTATAAAGATTTATATATTATATCAATATTTAAATAAACAATCTTCTTGTGGGCATCTCTGCCAACAAACTCCCACTTGACTCAAAGAAGATGAGTTAAGGCCCTGATACCTAATCAGTCTCGATGTTGGTCGAAGATCTTATTGGATAGGGACTTGGTGAAAGGATCTGCAAGGTTGTCAACCGTTGAGATCCTCTTCACCTACACGTCTCCGCACTGCACGATCTCTCTAATCAAATGGTATTTCCTCTCAATATGCTTAGAGCGCTTATGGCTTCTAGGTTCCTTTGTGTCACCTACACGTTATCACAATAAAGTGTCATGGGCTCGTTGTCATTAGAAACGACTTCCAAATACTTAAGGAATTTACTAAGCCATAAGCCTCTTTGGCTTCTTTACAAGAAGCCACATAATCTGCTTCCACGGTGGAGTCAACAATTCAAGATTGCTTGATACTCCTCCAAACAATAGATCCACCATTCAGGATGAACACAGATCCTGAAAATCGGAATCTTTATACCCTGTCATAGTCAGGTCAGTACCTGAATATGTAAGTATCAAGTTCCTAGTTCTCCAAAGATACTTAAGAAAATGCTTAACAGCAACCCAATGCTCGGGTTCAGGATTTGATTAAAATGACTAACTACGCCAACTGGAAACATATATCTGGTCTAGTGCACAACATAGCATACATGAGACTTCCTACGACTGAAGCATAGGGAATCTTTCTCATGTCCTCAATCTCTTGTGCAGTCTTGGGAGACTGGTTCTTAGAGAGTGAGACTCCATGTCTAAAGGGTTTTGGCCCTTCTTGGAGTTCTGCATAGCGAAGCGATCCATCAGCTTATCTATATAAGATGCTTGGGAGAGCGACAGGGTTCGGTTCTTTCGATCTCAAAAGATATGAATCCCCATAATGTATGCAGATTTCCTTAGATCGTTCATATCAAACTGCTTAGCTAACCAGATTTTAACCTCAGATAATTTACCTACATTAATTCCAATAAGTAGTATATCATCGACATACAATACCAAAAACACAACCTTGCGGTCATGTATCAACTTATAGACACAATGTCCATCTATTGACTATTCAAAACCGAAGCTTTTTATAATTTCATCGAATCTAATATTCCATGATCTAGATGCTTGCTTTAATCCATAAATGGATTTAAGCAACTCACAAACCTTGTTTTCTTGATCACCTTCCACGAAACCGTCTAGTTGAGCCATGAAAATGCAGTCTTGACATCCATTTACCAGATCTTGTAATCGAGAGCGGCAACTATGGGTAGAAGTATTCGGATGGGGATTTAAGCATTGCGATTGGCGAGAAGGTTTTTTCATAATCGATACCTTCCTTTTGGGTATAACCCTTAGCCCTTTGAACGTCTCCACGTTCCCATCCGGACCCCTTTTCTTCTTATATATCCATTTACACCATACATGTTTAACCCCTTCAGGTAGGTCTACAAGTTTACACACTTTGTTGTCATACATCGAATGCATCTCTACTTTCATGGCATCAAGCCAAAGGTTTGATTCAGAACCAGCCATTGCTTGGATGTAGGAAACAGGGTCATCCATGTTAGCGACAGCTACGAGAGTATCGCCATAACACATGTACCTGTCGGGCTTTTCCGAAAATCTCCCACTACGTCGAAGTACTACTTGACGAGGTTCTAAATTGTTAGGTTGCGTTTGAGTTGGGGTAAGAACAGTTCTTACAAATGAGGTAGATTCTTCCTCACCCAACTTTTCTTCAGCCACAATTTTTCTTTTTGGTTTCATATTCTTCACATAGTCCTCCTCAAGGAAATGAGCATTAGTGCTGACAAACGTTTTGTTGTCCTCGAGACTATAGAATGTGAAACCTTTGGTTTCCTTTGGATATCCAACGAATACACATAGTAATTACCTAATAGCCAACTTGCTACTCTTTTGCCTTAGGACATGTGCAGGGCAAACACAATTTTGATGTGGCTTAAACTAGGTTTACGCCTAGTCCATCATTCATAAGTAGTACCAGGGACTGTATTAGATGGAACTTGGTTCAGAATATTGTTAAGGTGGGATTTCTTCAAATCCCTCTTAACATAAGCACATGTCGTTTCGGCTCTCAAAACGACAAAATGGGATAGAAGCAAGCGGGGCCCGCGGCTGGCGACAGTGATACGAGGGGAAAGATTCACCTCCGCGAGGAGGGTTTAGCCCCGAGCGAGGAAGATAGATCTTTTGCAAAAAAGGCTCTTCGCGAAGAGGCTTTTCTGCGAGGAGATCCCCTCGATGGAGTTTTCTTCTTTCCCTCCTCGAAGGGGTCTTGCCTCAGAGAGGTGTCGTCGTTGTGAAAAGGGCGGGAAAGTGGAAGCGTGCTCGAGAAGACTTGGCGTCAGAGAGTCAATCGAAAGAGCGGCAATCACGGGATTTAGTAGGTAAAGATCAGGAAGGAATTACAGAACCAGTCAGAGGAAGGCCGGGCCGAAATAGGAAACTCCAATGGAGGGACAAACCCGAGAGAACCACACACACCAAAGTGGGAGAATATAAATATCAATGTAAAGACCACATAGAGGGTATCGAATCGAAAACCTAAAATAGAGATATTAGCCATCACTGTTCACCATCGTCTGTATTCTTTGACAAGCTTCCAAGCTAATAAACGAGAAAGACCGAGCTCCCATATACATAAAACTCAAGGATATTAACGCACTAATTGGGCCTTCACGCATATAAAATTGTCGTTATTAATAGTTGTGACTGAAAGAGCCTTGGTGAAAACCGACCTCTACAGTTTGGCGCCCACCGTGGGGCCCAGTCTTTTTCTATCTCACAGCCAGGAAGCTCGCGAAGACCGAAGACATGGCGAACAACGATAGCAGCGCAGGAGGGAGTCAGGAAGAGACGGCGGAGACGGGAGCGCTCCGGCAGCAGTTGGCCAAAGCCTTGGCAACGGCGCAAGAGGCCAACAGGAGGGCCGAGGAGCAAGCCGAGCTGAATAGGGAACTCGCGGCCCGCCTGGACCAGTTCATGACCAACGGAGGGATGGGCGAATGGACGGCGCCCGGAGCCCCGGTCCACAGAAACCTCTTTTAGAACACCGTGCTCATGCCGTCTACAGCAGAGGAAGAAGACCCGGCGGCCATAAATGCCCGTCCCATCTTGACTCCCCTCATGGCGGAAGAAGTAAGGAAGATGGTGAAGGAACTATCTTCGGGGATCGAGTCCAGGATGGGACAGGTCGCATCCCGGGTGCACCAGGCGACGAGTTCGGAACCGGAGATGGATCGGATGGTCAGAGAGGCGAGAGCCACTCCTTTCTCGTCCAAGATCCGCGGCGTGGAGCTGGGAGAACTCTCGAAGGTCAAGATCACGCCGTACAAAGGAACCTCAGACCCAAACACCCACGTGAAGTCGTTCCGAATCGTGACAGAGCGTATCACTGGGGAGACGGAGAAGGTAGAGGCCATCCTCTGCCGCCTATTCGTCGAGAGCCTGCAAGGACCGGCTAGCGACTGGTTTGCCAAGCTACCCTCGGAATCCATCGATGACTCCGACGACCTCGTCCCAGCTTTCCTGCGCCACTATTCGATGTACGTGCAGAGCGACGCGATGATAACCACGTTGTGGAACCTCGCCCAGGAAAAAGGGGAGACGCTCCGCCACTACATCGAAAGGTTCAAGGCTGTTATGGGCAGAATATCAAACCTGGATGGGTTGATCGCGATCCAGGCTTTGAAGAACGGCCTGTTCTACACCTCCCCTTTCCGACCGGAGTTGGCAAAGATGCGGCCCTCAATGATTGAGGACGCCCTCCACCGAGCCTCGATTTTTATGGAAATCGAGGAGGAGGAGGCAGCGTTGAGGAAGATCCATGAGGGAGGCAGAAGAGGGAAGCATCCCGAGAAGAGGGAACATCGAGACGAAGCTGAGGCCCGGGCGACGACAGCGCGTAGGGCTGGCTGGGGAGTGCTCGGAGAGCGAACGGCTCGGGAGGCCCCAAGAAAAGGAGTCTATCAGGTAGAAGAAAAGAGAGGTCCTGCTGAGGAGGCCCGACCACGAGGAGATTTCTCGGGCGAGCCGAGAGGAGGCCAGCGAGGAGGCTTCGTATCGGCCCGAGGAGGGTTCTCTGGCGGGCGAGGGGGCCACGTCGAAGGAGGAAGAGGACCCTCGGGAGGGCGAGGAGTTTTCGAGAGGAAACTCTGGCCGAAAGACGCGAGCAAGTTCTGCGAATTCCACAACATGAGTGGCCACGCCACCGAGGAGTGCGCCGTGTTGAATCGCGAGCTACAGAGGAGGTATGCGCATGGAGAGCTGAGGGACTTGGCCCCAAGCCACCGCGAGCCGTGGAGGAATGATAATCGAACGTGGCGAAGGCCGCAAGGTGCTCAGGCGCGAGGCGCCGAAAGCGCTCCGGAAGGAGCGAGAAGTGACCCGACCGCAGGAAGACAGGTGGTGGATCGGGTCGCAGAAGACAGACCGGCGACGAGAGCCAGGATTGAAGTGATCATGGGTGGGTCGCGATTGTGCGGCGACTCCGTGAACAGCATTAAGGCTTTCCAGCGTCGGGGGAAAGAGCACCACCGCGGGGATCCGATGGCGACCGGCCCCAGGCAAAGATTGAGTTCGTCGAGACCGGAGAGTGTGCATAGATGCACGACGACGCCCTAGTCCTCGTGCTCAAGATCGGCACCGTTGACGTATCCCGGGTCCTTACCGATAACGGGAGCGCCGTCGACGTCATTTTCTACGAGTGCCTAGAGAAGATGAAAATCGAGGGCCTAGAGATCGGGGGACAGCGGCGGAAGGTCTCCGGATTCAATGGGGATGTGGCTATCTCCCTGGGCACAGTCCACCTCCCCGTCCTTGCGAAAGGGGTGCAGAGGATGGTGGAGTTCATGGTCCTGGACGTACCTTCACACTTCAACGTGATCCTGGGGAGACCTTGGATCCACTCGATGAGGGCCGTACCCTCCACCTTCGACCAATGTAACAAGTTTCCCGGAGAAGCCGGGACGATAGAAGAAATACGGGACGACAAGGACGCTTACCGTGTCTGCTACATGATGCACCACCGACAGGTGCATGGAGAAAAGACACCGGCAGAAGTGAGCGAGGAAGAGGCTGCCGATTTATAGCAGCTAGCCTCTCCCCTCCTGAGCAAGGCGAGCGAAGAACCGGGGAACGGCTCGCGAGGACACGAGAGGAGAAGTCCAGCGAGCCCGCTCCTCGAGCCATCGGCGGCGGAGACGTTTGAGGAGCGAGCGGCTAATAGAGGGCGACTAGGACCGCAGGTCGAAGCGGTCGAGCAAGTCTACATCGACGAGTCCGACCCAACTCGGATGACCAGTATAGGGGCGGAGCTCGACCCCGAAGTCAGGGTCAGGTTGATAGCCTTTTTGAAGGAGAATCGGAAGAGCTTCGCATGGACCCACGAAGACATGCCGGGGGTGGACTCGTCTGTGATCGCCCATCGTCTCAACACCGACCCGGGCCATCGTCCCGTCATCCAAAAGAGGAGGAAGATGGCACCAGACAGGAATAGGGTAATCAACAAAGAGGTTGACAAACTACTCTCTATGGGCACCATCAGGGAGGTGAAGTACCCCGAGTGGTTGGCTAACACGGTCGTCGTCAAGAAGAAGAATGGGAAGTGGCGAGTCTGTGTGGACTTCACCGACCTGAACAAGGCGTGCCCGAAGGATAGCTTCCCCATGCCGCACATCGACCGCCTCATCGAGGACACTCAGGGATACGAACTCCTCAGCTTCATGGATGCATATTCGGGGTACCATCAAATAAGGATGCATCCAGACGACGAGGAGAAGACCGCCTTCATCAGCGAGCGGGGTACCTATTGCTACAAGGTGATGCCGTTCGGCTTGAAGAACGCCGGCGCGACCTACCAAAGACTGGTGACCAAGATGTTCCACGAGCAGATTGCATTAAACGCCATTAGCACATTGCGATCGATTTCTTCCTCGTGAGGAGTGAGTGGATCTTCTGTCAAGAATCGTGCAAGACCAAGAGTTGTCAAGTAGAATAAAATCTTTTGTTGCCAATGTTTGAAGTTCAACCCCATGAACTTCTCCGGTTTTTCGGCCGGTATGACGGTGGACACTCATGCCGCAGAACCACCGGAACCGTTCATGGCCATAGCGGTCGTTGGTTGGATTAGACCCGCAGGTCCGTTGCGGCCGTAGCCACCATCGAGGCAGGGTCCAAAGTCACCAGAATTTGACAAATCATCATGGTCGAGGTGTTCACATTGGAGGGATTCCCGGCGGTACTCCCATCAGCCCCCGCATTCATCGTGTCATTGATGTTCGACATTTTTCTACAAGAAAAATCAATATGATTAGTTTAATCGAAAATAGATCCAAATCCGGATAAGTAAATAATTTTTCATCGCAATCTATCTAATAAAAAGCTTCAAGATTATTAGCAATATTATTACTAATATTGAAACAAATAAAAGAAAAATACAAGGAAATAAGAATAATACGAAACCGGAAATAGTAGAAAAGTCACAAGGATACTGAGGCCCGTTGGACGGTTTCCTTGAAACTTTTTATCGCCCTCAACAGGTGCTGGATTACTTGAGGCAAAGCCTCCCAGGATACAACAACTTCGAGACGAGTCTAGAACAAAATGTCAAACTTTCACCGGACAACAAATAAAAACCAATTTCCGAGTGGGAGAGAGAGAGACGAGAGTTTGAGAGAGCAAAGATATGTCTCAAGTGTTTTAAGTGTGATTCGAATACGAAGCAATGCATCCTTTTATAGGTGAGGCTGAAGGAGGTTACAACCCATTCATCAACCGATCATTAAAGGCTCTCAATGGTATTTATTCCGGCAACTTCAAAGGCCAAAAATTGACCCACCTTAATGCCACCTAACCGCCCCTTAATGTAGGAAATTACTTAACGATTTAAGTAAATTATTATTAAACATAACTAATTACGTGCGGAATTAATAATAAAATCGATCTATCATATTAAACTATTTAATATCTAACAACCTATTGGCATTAAAATCATAAGCATGTTAATTAACAATTTAATTCTAAACATGTTATTTCAATAAAATAAAACACTCCAAACAATCATAACAATTATATCAATTAAGAGTATTTAAGATTATCGAAACTTACATCGTCGAGTTATAAATAACTCAGTCGAGGAATTGAAAACGAGTTCGATGCGAGAATCTTCAAGCTTCTCCAATTCCGGGTTTGCAAGAGACTTCCTCGGCTCGTCAACACGGGCAGCGAAGGTGGCAAGCAGGCACGTCCTTGGGGCTGGTCCGGGAAGCTGGCAGCAGATGGCGCGCGGTCCTCGGCAGGCTGGGAACGGGCGGCAGCGGCTGGACTCGTCCGACGCAGAAGGCAGCGGCCCTAGGAGACCCCGGAGCGGCTGAGAGGGGCAGGCACCTCTGGGCTCAGGCGGAGGAACAACGGCGACGTCGGCAGCGACCTGGGCAGAGGCAGGCTTGGCTGGATAAAGGCGGCAGGCTGCTGGGACACGCAGAGGGGCGGTCGGGCGGAGTCAGGCGCAGGTTCGCGCGGATGGGCGGAGGCAGATCGCAGGCGAAACTTCGCGACGACGCTGAGAGCTCATGGAAGCTCGGATCGGGACGCCGTTTTTTGCGTTGCGTCGGCAACGAACTGACTTAAATGGGTTCGGAGAGAGATCTGGGTTTGCAGACTCAGATTCATCGGATTCATCGAATCTTTGGTTCGGAGGTCAGATTTCCAGAAAACGAAAATGGACCAAACAACCACAAGTTGATTCAACGATGACACAAGAAGAAAAACGAGAAGATGAGTGTGGGCTCAGATGAACGCACACGAGAAAACAAGAAACAAAATTTTTCGTCCTCTCGGGTGATGAGGTGGTCGGCCAAGAGGGAAGGGAAGAGAGAGACAGAGCAAGCTCAACCTAGGGTTTCCTCAAACTCTTTATTTATAGACATTGTTAATGGGCTTTCATGTGGGCTTTTGTTGAATCGATATTCAGCCCAAAACCATGTTAATGGCCGGCCCGTATGTCCTACTCGTTTCTCAATTTTATTTCCCAAATTGCCTTGATTTAATTTCCAAATTCGACTTAATTTAGAACTCTCAATTATTTAAATAACTCGTTATTAAATTGTTTCATGGTTATCGAATAACATAAAACGAGAAACGTTTTATTTTCTAATATTGTTATTATGAATTCTCAAGAAAATTATTATTACAATAATAAAGTTCTTTAATTCACAAAATCAATAATTAATGAATAACACATTATTCATTAATTCGCTTGGAAAATAAATTTCTCTATACAAATCACAATTTGTATTTTATGAGTAAATCAATTTATTGCGTTCAATTAATCTCTTCTAAATGTGCATCATTGAGACCTTATGGACCCACATGAACGAAGCTTGAGAATATAGCACAGACTCAATAATTCACAAATTATTTCCGGCTTATAATTCTTAATAATGGTCGACTCCACTAAAGGACCAATATTGAAAATCTCTAAGTTCATGCGCGCATATTTTTCCGTTTGAAGTCATAGAACTTTTTTGTACTCGATCCACGGTGTACTTTACCAAAATACCCTTCGTGTGTATCAGTAAGTCCGGGGAATGTAAAATTACCGTTTTACCCCTAGAGTTATTATTTCACTAACTCGTTTGTTACTTGTGAATGAGAAAAAACATAAAGTGAGACTTCAATACATGTCACATGTTTTAATCAAGGAATCTCATATTCAATGATTATCTGGCCAGATTAATTCATTCACTATCTCGTAACAAACCATAGTGTGATACAATGACTTTCATTATGTGTACACGAATTCCATATCTGTGAATCACATAATCCAACACTACAACATTATGTTACCAACCGTCGGGTCAGATGCAGCCATTACACGACCATCGCCCATTGACAAATCAAATGACATAAAGTGTAGTATCGACTATGCACTCACCTCAGGATTAAGGTAGTTATCGAAGTACCCCTCGTATGTGATCTTGGAGCTTCTGGATTAAACGGTTTTATATCGAGCTTCCATAGAATCACTAGGTCTTGTTCAATATCTTCTATAAGATATCAAGAATGAAATCATAGAGTCACAACTTTCTATATCACATGATAAGATATCATGATTCATTCAAACAATCGTTACTTAGACTCGAATGCTCAATCGGTCTTAAGATTGTGAACAAATGGTTTAAACTAGTCACAAGGGGTTATCCTGTCAAATCTGTATTTAACACCCTTTTCGTTGATGACAGTTTCAGAGCGTAGCATACATACATAAACACAAACTATAGGAAAAGAAAGCTTATTTATTAATATTAATGTTTCAGCAAAATATTACAAATAATAAATAAAATGTCTAATATTCTCCTTTGTGGGCACCAATCCCAACAAACTCCCACTTGACTCAAAGGAGATACAATATCCTTTAGTTCACAATATCTCGCATGAGGTGATATTTGCGCTCAATGTGTTTTGAGAGCTTGTGACTTCTTGGCTCCTTACAATTGGTTACAGCCCCACTGTTATCACAATAAAGTGTAATGGGCTCGCTTGCACTTGGAACAAATTTCAAGTACATAAGGAATTTCCTCAGCCACACAGCCTCTTTTTCAGCTTCACAAGCTGCCACATATTTGGCTTCCGTGGTCGAGTCAGCAATGCAAGATTGCTTGATACTCCTCCAGACCACAGATCCACCATTCAGGGTAAACACAGACCCTAATGTGGACTTCCTGAAATCCTTGTCCGTTTGAAAATCGGAGTCGGTATATCCCGTCATATTCAGGTCACTACCTGAGTATTATAGCATGTAGTTCCTCGTCATACGATGGTACTTCAAAACATGCTTCATAGTAACCCAGTGCTAGGGTCCAGGGTTCGACAGAAACCTACTCACCACGCCTACTGCGCAGCGAATATCTGGTCTAGTACAAAGCATAGCATACATGAGACTTCCGACTCCTGAGACGTATGGAACATGTCTCATGTCCTCAACCTCTTGAGGTGTCTTAGGAGACTGCTTACTTGAGAGATGCACTCCATGTCTAAAGGGTAACTGCCCTTTCTTGGAGTCTTGCATACAAAAGTGATCCATGATCTTATCAATATAAGATGCTTGGGAAAACACTGACTTTCGATTCTTCCGGTCACGGAATATTCTGAATACCCAGAATGTAAGCCGGTTCTCCCAGATCCTTCATCTCAAATTGCTTTGACAGCCAGATCTTAACCTCTGATAACTTACCAACATCATTCTGAATGAGTAGTATGTCATCGACATATAGGATTTAGAAAACACACTTTGCCATCGTTTATCATCATATAGACGCATGGCTCATCTACTGACTGATCAAAGCTGTAGCCTTTCAGAGTCTCGTCGAATTTAATATTCCACGACCTAGATGCTTGCTTCAGTCCATAAATGGACTTTGGCAACTCTCAAACCTTGCTCTGTTGGCCTTTCTCCACGAACCCGTCTGGTTGAGCCATATAAATGCGTTTATCAAGATTGCCATTCAAAAAGGAAGTCTTGACATCCATATGTCAAATTTCATAATCCAGGACGGCAACAATGGACAAGAGAGTACGGATGGACTTCAGCATCGCGACTGGAGAGAAGGTATCCTCATAATATATACCTTCCTTTTGTGTGAACCCTTTCGCCACCAGTCTAGCCTTAAATGTTTTAACATTTCCATCCGGACCTCTCTTCTTCTTGTAGATTCACTTACATCCTTCAGGCTTGATGCCTTTGGGTAAGTCTACAAGCTTCCAGACATCGTTGTAATACATCAAATGTATTTCAACGTTCATGGCTTCTTGCCAGAGGTTTGCTTCGGAACTCTACTTCAATTGGGAAAACGATATCGGGTCATCATCCTCCTGATATGCAACTGCAGTGAAAGTCTCTCCGACACCCATGTATCGGTCAGGCTGTCGTACAGTCCTGATATTGTGACGAATCGCAGGAGTCTCTCGTTCCAGGTGTGTATCTTCCACTATTGGAATAGAACTTGTTCTATTCTCTGAAGTACAAGCTACTTCATCCAATAGATCCTTAAGCACAAGTCTGCTTCTCGGTACAGCATCTTTCATATAGTCTGCTTCCAGAAACCTAGCATTCATACTAACAAATGTTTTCTGATCAGTAGAGCTATAGAAGATGCAACCTTTCGATTCTTTGGAATGTCCTATGAAGAGGCATACTTCTTAACGACTAGCCAACTTGCTAGTCTTTCGTCTCAGCACATGTGTTAGACAACCCCAGATACGGACGTGGTGTAAAATAGATTTTCTGCCACTCCATATCTTTTTTAAGGTGTTCCAGGAACCGTTCTAGACGGAACCTTGTTCAGAATGTACGCTGCCGCTTCTAAGGCGTATCCATAGAACGAATCGGGAAGTGATGAGTAACTCATCCTCGATTTCACCATATCTAGTAGAGTTCAATTCCTTCTCTCTGACACACCGTTTAATTGCGGGGTGCCAGGTGCTGTAAGCTGAGAATGAATACCTTCTTCCTTAAGAAAGTCTTCGAACTCTCCAGACAAATACTCTTCCCTTTGATCTGATCGAAGAGTTTTGATCTGTTTCTCTGTCTGCTTCTCGACTAAAACCTTAAACACCTTGAACATTTCAAAGGTTTCAGATTTATGTCGCATAAGGTAGACATAACCAAAACGCGAGTAGTCATCGGTGAAGGTTACGAAATACTCATAGCCTCCCTGTGCCTGGATGTTAAATGGAACACATGCATCAGTATGTACGAGTTCCAAAAGCATACGTGGCTCTAAGACCTTTCGAAGAGAAAAGCCTCTTGGTCATATTGTCCTTGAGACAGAATTCACAAGTGGGAAGAGTTCCCACCTGTAGAGATTTCAAAGGATCATCCTTAGTCAATCTCTTAATCCTATCTAGGACAATATGTCCAAGACACAAGTGCCATAGATATGTGTCGTCGGTCTCATCAACATGTGACCGTTTGTGGCTTCCCAAGTGAATCATAATTCTTTGTCGCTCAAGCTTTTGATTTTCTCAAAACCATTCAAATTACAAACAACATGCTCAGATGCCCCGCGATCTAAGATCCCGGGCGACACTTTGTTTGTCGTGTAATAAGCTTAGGTGACAAATATTCTTTTTCGGTTAGTGTTTTTGGGCTTCCTCTTAAACCTCTTAGAACCAGATGTCGAGGCCTCTATGTTCAGTAACGTTGAGCTCACTTGACTTCTATTTGTTCTTAGGGAGAGGACCCTCGGCAGTCTGCAACTGTTTCATGTGCTCCTAGACTGTATAGTCGAGCTTGTTCATGGAATAGTTCAGACGGAAGCAATTAAAAGAGTCAGAGAGAGTTTTCAAGATCATATCTATTTTGGTGTCTCTATTGATCTCTGATCCAAGAATCTCCATCTCATTCATATGACCCATGATCGCAAGCATGTGGTCTAAACAAGAGTTTCTGGATTCGTTCTACAGTTCAAGAAACTGCGGAAAGCTTGCTGACTAGCCTGACGCCTATAACCTCCAAACATCTCAAGTACGTTGTACAACACTTTGTACATTGTATCGATGTGTCTATGAGACTGCTGCAACACATTGCTCATAGATGCTAGAATATAGCACCTTGTAATCTCATCGGATCTCATCCAAGAGTTATATGCGTCTTGTCTTCCTGACTCGAGTCATAACTCAGAATAGGAGGACAGGGGACAGTGAGAACGTACTTGTGCTTTTACATCGTCAATACAATGTCGAGGTTACGTTTCCAATTTACGTAATTCTCACCCTCGAGTTTGTTTGTACTTAAAATAATTCTATGTGGGGTATTTTAAAAGACATTTGCTGAAACAAATAATAAAATAAATAAATTTAGTATGTGCTACAAATGCGAACTACATGATGCATGCAACAGTCCTAATATGGTGAGGAAAGCATGTAAGCAATTCATGATATTATGAACAATAATGATTAATTACTTTTCCTAGGGGAAACCGTAATTAATCGCCTTTCATAGTCGTGACACATCACTATTTAGTTCGAACCATCCAAGAAGTCACAACTTCTAGTTCTTACTAATTACCATAAACTTTGGTCACTTATTTTTAATGCAGGGCCTCGAGGGAGGATTACTTTAAAACATAAGTCTAAGTGTGCAACCGACGTGTGGGCCTTTAATCAAGTCACTTTGATAACGGTTCACCTAGGGGAGACCCCGCATCATCGTTTCTCTTTAAGGCTTGGTTCGTAACAATTTGATTAACTTAATGCTTCCGAAGTACTCCCATTAAAGGGAGGGCCACGAGGGTGACTCTTAGTTCATCACACATTAAGTCAATTAAATTCACATCGGGGACCGTGGGTTGTTTCAACGATAAACAACCCTCCCACTTAGTTTTTGGAAAGAATCATATTCTATTAAAAACAGTTTACAATTTATAACTCATTATTTAATTATAAACTATATGAAAAATTCATGTTAATTTTGATGTTGGCGTTCTATCCTATATGACGTGTGACGTGCTATGCAATGAGATTAAATTAAATATAGCATAACTAATTTAACTCATTGAATGGCCTATTTCTAAATACAACCCATAAAATAATTACATAAACTATTAAATCCTATTTAATTTTCTATTATTTCCGGTCGAGGTGCTTGATGACGCGTCATTCAGTCGATCGGATTAGCACCCACACGTTTCCATCGTGCGGCCAACTCCGATTTCCTCCCACTCAATTAGCACTCACACGTTCAATAACGTGCGGCCAAATTGAGTCTCTCGGTTTAGCTCTCACACATTCAATAACGTGCGGCCAACACCGAGTCTCCTTCGTCCCTCGTCTTTACATCGCCGGATTACAACAATTTTATATTTTACAACTTAAACGTCCTCGAAAATTGAGGCTCACAATTTAAAAGAAAAATAAAATAAACCCGGACGTAACCGGAAACAAAATCCTAAGGCCATATCAATAAGGTTCCATCCATAAACAACCAATCATAATTTATAACATTCATAATGCAATAAACAATCATATCCAAAAACGCCAACAATCAACTAGCTAAAACAAATTTTAAAACTAGTTACAACTTAGATTTTAATGCCAATTATAGCTCTGATACCATTTGTAGGAAATTACTTAACGATTTAAGTAAATTATTATTAAACATAACTAATTACGTGCGGAATTAATAATAAAATTGATCTATCATATTAAACTATTTAATATCTAACAACCTATTGGCATTAAAATCATAAGCATGTTAATTAACAATTTAATTCTAAACATGTTATTTCAATAAAATAAAACACTCCAAACAATCATAACAATTATATCAATTAAGAGTATTTAAGATTATCGAAACTTACATCGTCGAGTTATAAATAACTCAGTCGAGGAATTGAAAACGAGTTCGATGCGAGAATCTTCAAGCTTCTCCAATTCCGGGTTTGCAAGAGACTTCCTCGGCTCGTCAACACGGGCAGCGAAGGCGGCAAGCAGGCACGTCCTTGGGGCTGGTCCGGGAAGCTGGCAGCAGATGGCGCGCGGTCCTCGGCAGGCTGGGAACGGGCGGCAGCGGCTGGACTCGTCCGACGCAGAAGGCAGCGGCCCTAGGAGACCCCGGAGCGGCTGAGAGGGGCAGGCACCTCTGGGCTCAGGCGGAGGAACAACGGCGACGTCGGCAGCGACCTGGGCAGAGGCAGGCTTGGCTGGATAAAGGCGGCAGGCTGCTGGGACACGCAGAGGGGCGGTCGGGCGGAGTCAGGCGCAGGTTCGCGCGGATGGGCGGAGGCAGATCGCAGGCGAAACTTCGCGACGACGCTGAGAGCTCATGGAAGCTCGGATCGGGACGCCGTTTTTTGCGTTGCGTCGGCAACGAACTGACTTAAATGGGTTCGGAGAGAGATCTGGGTTTGCAGACTCATATTCATCGGATTCATCGAATCTTTGGTTCGGAGGTCAGATTTCCAGAAAACGAAAATGGACCAAACAACCACAAGTTGATTCAACGATGACACAAGAAGAAAAACGAGAAGATGAGTGTGGGCTCAGATGAACGCACACGAGAAAACAAGAAACAAAATTTTTCGTCCTCTCGGGTGATGAGGTGGTCGGCCAAGAGGGAAGGGAAGAGAGAGACAGAGCAAGCTCAACCTAGGGTTTCCTCAAACTCTTTATTTATAGACATTGTTAATGGGCTTTCATGTGGGCTTTTGTTGAATCGATATTCAGCCCAAAACCATGTTAATGGCCGGCCCGTATGTCCTACTCGTTTCTCAATTTTATTTCCCAAATTGCCTTGATTTAATTTCCAAATTCGACTTAATTTAGAACTCTCAATTATTTAAATAACTCGTTATTAAATTGTTTCATGGTTATCGAATAACATAAAACGAGAAACGTTTTATTTTCTAATATTGTTATTATGAATTCTCAAGAAAATTATTATTACAATAATAAAGTTCTTTAATTCACAAAATCAATAATTAATGAATAACACATTATTCATTAATTCGCTTGGAAAATAAATTTCTCTATACAAATCACAATTTGTATTTTATGAGTAAATCAATTTATTGCGTTCAATTAATCTCTTCTAAATGTGCATCATTGAGACCTTATGGACCCACATGAACGAAGCTTGAGAATATAGCACAGACTCAATAATTCACAAATTATTTCCGGCTTATAATTCTTAATAATGGTCGACTCCACTAAAGGACCAATATTGAAAATCTCTAAGTTCATGCGCGCATATTTTTCCATTTGAAGTCATAGAACTTTTCTGTACTCGATCCACGGTGTACTTTACCAAAATACCCTTCGTGTGTATCAGTAAGTCCGGGGAATGTAAAATTACCGTTTTACCCCTAGAGTTATTATTTCACTAACTCGTTTGTTACTTGTGAATGAGAAAAAACATAAAGTGAGACTTCAATACATGTCACATGTTTTAATCAAGGAATCTCATATTCAATGATTATCTGGCCAGATTAATTCATTCACTATCTCGTAACAAACCATAGTGTGATACAATGACTTTCATTATGTGTACACGAATTCCATATCTGTGAATCACATAATCCAACACTACAACATTATGTTACCAACCGTCGGGTCAGATGCAGCCATTACACGGCCATCGCCCATTGACAAATCAAATGACATAAAGTGTAGTATCGACTATGCACTCACCTCAGGATTAAGGTAGTTATCGAAGTACCCCTCGTATGTGATCTTGGAGCTTCTGGATTAAACGGTTTTATATTGAGCTTCCATAGAATCACTAGGTCTTGTTCAATATCTTCTATAAGATATCAAGAATGAAATCATAGAGTCACAACTTTCTATATCACATGATAAGATATCATGATTCATTCAAACAATCGTTACTTAGACTCGAATGCTCAATCGGTCTTAAGATTGTGAACAAATGGTTTAAAATAGTCACAAAGGGTTATCCTGTCAAATCTGTATTTAACACCCTTTTCGTTGATGACAGTTTCAGAGCGTAGCATACATACATAAACACAAACTATAGGAAAAGAAAGCTTATTTATTAATATTAATGTTTCAGCAAAATATTACAAATAATAAATAAAATGTCTAATATTCTCCTTTGTGGGCACCAATCCCAACACTTAATGCTTCATAAACCGCCCCTTAATACACCTAACTTTGGCCAACGAAAATTCATAGCCGTTTGGGACGGTTTTGGTTTTTATTCCCACAATAACGCACATGTTATTTGTGGAATTAAAACATATTTGAAGTCATTTGTGTAATAAAAAGATAGGGAATGGCATGGAAGCCCGAAGGCCTAAGAAGAGCCCAAATTTCCAAGATCAGAGGCCCGAGGCCCGAGGCCCGAGCCCGAGCCGGCCCGGCCCGGCGGCGGCGCGCGTGTGTGTGCGCGCGCGAGGGGTTAGAGCTAACCCACCCACACTCTCCGCTCTTACACTTAGATGATACCTTACGGAGGGGAATCACTTATAAACCCTTTAACAACACACACTCTCAACCTATGTGGGACTCTTTTTATTACACAATCTCTCACTTCTCTAAACACATAAAATATGTGATTTTTAGTATTCTTAGTGCATCAATTTCTCATTCATTATAAACATGATTTTGGCAAATAAATATACTTAATCTTATAACTGTCGCAACAAGGAATAAGAATATGAAAAAACACAATTGTTAAAAATACTCTTTTATACCTTTAATTCCAACAAGTTGAACATAAATGTTTCAACGTTTTTACGTGGAACTTTGTCAACTTTCCAACAATTTTTGACATGTGGTTTGCGTCATTTTCATTTTTAAACAAGTATAAAGCAACGTTTTTTCAAGAATTTCCAAACCGAATTCACATTCAAACCTTAATAAAGTTTGTTCAGGCGACTCGTGAAGACATGACACAATTCAGCGAAGAACGCAAGATTTTGGAGCATTGTTGAAGGCTGACATGCAAATTCAACAATTGTTTGGTATATTCTTGGATTTTGGGCAATTTTTTGAAGTAGAAAGGGGAAGAAGTTTTATCTGGTCTTCGAAGATAGATTTCTTAAAGAATTTGATATTTTTAAAATGTCTGTTAAATTGGAAATTGTTAAAAATTGTGACCTGGATAACATGTGATTTTTTCAAAATTAGAGATATGGAAACGTGAATTTATGTTGTAGATCGTTTATGTTCGATGATTTTTGTTAAGATGTTTATGGAAACATTGATTTTTTATAGGTTTATATATTCTTTATATTGCGATATGAATCATGTAATTTTCCGAATGTTCTTGTGATCTGGAAAATTGGTTTTTTATTCTGGGTGGTTTGTTTGATAATATTCCTTACGATAATTAATGGAAATGTTCAGATATTAAAGATGTTTATTTTTTGTGAAAATGTTTGCTGAACTAAAAGTTGTCATATATTATAATATTGATAACATGTAATTTTTTCGAATATTTTTTAGATTTAGAAACTTGAATTTATGTTTTAGTTCGTCTATCTTCGATGATATTTAATAAGTATTTTTGTTAAAATGTTGAATTCATGAAATTTATGAGTTTTTTTGGAAATTGTATAAATTGTGTTCTGGATAACATGTAATTTTTTTTAATGTTTTTTATACTTGAATGTTTTTATTTATATTTTAGTTTGTTTATGCTTCTATAAAATTTGTTAATTTTTTTAGATGGAAAATGAAAGAGTATGAAATAATCATTTTACATGCAAGTATTGTGGGATGACGACGATAGGTGGTGGTGTGCCTCGTATGAAATTGCATCTGAGCGAAAATGACCTGAAGAAAAATGTTAAACATTTGTGAAAAGTGTCCTCTGAAAATAAGAGAAGAAATATGGAAGATGGTCTTAGAAACTAAAAAGAGAAGAAGAATAGTCCACAATGGAATACATAATTCATCAAGAGATGTGTACGAATCTCGGACGAATTGATCAACATGGACATGAAGAATTATACGCAACAATGAGTAGAAGTCACCAAGAGGCAGCTGTGCGACTTGGATGTCAGGGTCTGGCGCAGATTCCAGATCTTGGTCGGAGATAAGATCGATATCGTTTGTAGGCTATGTAGACCACCTATCTCACATTCACTTTATCGGTCATACTACAATATCTAATCTCTACAACAAGTAATTTGTCTCTCAAAAACGATTATACAAAAATCATGAAAAAAATTACACACGAAAGTGTTCCAGCGTATAAACAAAAATACATCATAAATCGTGAGCAAGTTTATCGGTCCTAAGATTCAAGAACCACTATCCTTATACCCAATATTTATAAATTACATTATGAGTGCAAATAATATGGCAATTCTATTCTTGGACCACAGTACCATCAAGATCAAATCTTTAGAGAAAGATATACTCCTCGAATATCTTTTTCGCCCGACGATTAGTTGAGCCTCCACCTCAGATCTGATGGCTTCTCTCTCCTCTCATTCACAGTTGAGACTGGTTTCTCATAATAATGATATTACAAAAAAAAATTGGAAACTAAATTTTTCATCATTTCGTCATCCCTAATTATCATATATTGTTTATTTCTTTACATTTCGTTTATTATCGCTTTACGTAATTACACGAAAATTAATTGGTTGTTAAATACTTCACAGCCAATGGACATCCGGTGTTGGAAGTATAAACATTTCACACCGGATGTCTAAGGGTTGTGGAATTTTAACAACTTTGCATCCCAAAATTTTACACCCCTTATTAATGGTTGTGAGATCCAATTTTTTTATTAGTGCGTATAACAAGACGACACAAAACTGAAGTATGAAAAATTAAAGTATAGTAGATCAAACATTTTATACACTTAATTAATTAAGTGATACAACTTATAAGTGAATAAGGTTTATGGGAAAATTATTTCCTATTGCTCAACTAAATTTATTCATTGGATTTTTAGTGATGAAAATCATAATTGCGGTCAACCATAAATTTGATTACTAGTAGGCACTATAAATCTTTAAGGCAAACAAGTAAAGATATGTGACACTAAACACATACTTATAACAATCACTGTGTTTAACGAAAACTACCATCATCAAATCGAAAATGATTTTAACATTGTCTTGGGTAGTATATATTTATTATACACGTATATGATAGAACTGAACTTTATGTAGCTAAAGAAAAGAAAAACATGAGCAGAAGAAAACCTACCTTATCACGTAGCGTTGTATTTTCAGCTTTAAGGATTCTTTCTTGACACAAAAAATTTCAAATTCAAGAAAGTATTTGCATACTTTATGCTTTCTGATTATTTTTATCTTATCAGTTATATGAATGGGACCCGAACTACCTAGCTAAATGTATTAATCAGTTATATGAATGGGACCCGAACTAGGTAGCTAATATAAATTGATATGTTATTACAATTACATTTATTGTAATTTATTGTGTTGGTTTATTTTGGATAAATATTCAAATTATATATATCATGATAAATGTATTAACTTACTCAAGATATTTTGCATGCTCATTTTGAGAAGTTTTACATGTTGACTTATTTGGTGATAACCGGATTAATTTCAAATTGTACGATATTTCAAAAATTTCATATTTTGACAGATCTCGGCATACTGTCACGTTATAATGTTGCAACATTTGTCTGCGATAGTTTTTTAGTTTGGGAAGTTTTTATTAAAGGGTAAGGAAATTGTAGGAATACTTCCACTTTGAAGGAGTGCTATATAAGCCGAGTAACTCTTCATTAGCAGCAAAAAAAACGTCATTGTTATATCATTGGATATTATTAGTGAATCCTTTTCCACCGGCCTGAAAGCCCCACAGATGTAGGAGACATTGCTCCGAACTGAGTTAGCACTTCTCACGTTCATTTTATTATTTTACTGATTTAATTGTCATCTCGTAATTGTTTGTCCAAGTGTCACGCACACTGTTGCAACAGTTGTCTGTGACACTTGTCCGAGCGGCCAACATTATATATATCAGGTTTGATGGAATTCTTTTCTGGCCTTTCTCGGCCAAAACATCTGGCCCTCAAATGAAGGTTATCCACAAAATATTTCTCATATTAAACTAAAATCAATTAAACACTGCTTGATTTCTAACATGTTCTCTAAGTTTCTCCATTAGTCTCTGAAAGTTTGATTCTGAAAACGGATAAACAGACAAATGGTGTAAAATAAAATTTAGTCACACATCATATTGATTTGACTAAACAAATATAATACCTGATACAAGATATAAATGTACGTAATATCTTTAAATTTATTTTTATCTATTTTTTCTAAATAGTTTGAATATTTTTTTTACTTGTGAATAAATCCCTAAAAAAAATTTATGTAAGAGTTTAGATTTTCTGTTCTTTAGTTTTATTTTATTAAAACCTAATTTTATCATATATATTCTATTGAATTCCATTTTTAGTTAAATTATAGCAATTAATATAGCATATGGCATACCATAAGAACGATAAGAGTCAATCTGATTTGAATTAATTTTAAGTATTTTAATAAATTTATGTTCTTAGACACTTTTATATAATAAAAAATAATAATAAAGATGAACTGTACTTGAATAATAATATTATATATAAAGAACATTAAGAAAAATGTTAAATTTGGTTGTAATGTATGGTCTCGTATATGAATAGCATATAAACTAGTTTGGAATTAGATGTGCCTCAAGAGGTGTTATACCATCAAGTGCTAAGTCCATTTTGCTCATGAATATGTAGACATGGGTGTCTGAGTTGAATACACTAAAGTTAGATTTTTGAATGCTCTACTCTAATCTGTCTGCATCAATTTGATCTTTGAATTGCATATGTTCTCCACTTTAAAATCCATAAATGTAGTAAGTTTTTCAGGCTTTTTGCCTTATCAAAGTAGATACATACATAGCTATTGTACACATCGATGGAATGCACGTAGTGTTGAAAAACCATTAGTAAAACATCTAATACAATTAATTGCAAAGGCAATGTGTTTTATGATTTTTGCCAAGGTAGCAAGCATCACAGAACATATCTTTGTGCTCACCAAATTAAATATTACATTAGACATCTTTGACAATTTGTAACGATGGATGATCCTTTCCAGTGTCAAAATTTTATTGTAGTAAATTTATCAACATTACAATGTTTACTTGGA
The DNA here is from genome assembly GCA_958296335.1 of Urtica urens. Classification (NCBI taxonomy): domain Eukaryota; kingdom Viridiplantae; phylum Streptophyta; class Magnoliopsida; order Rosales; family Urticaceae; genus Urtica; species Urtica urens. Next base: position 1,729,949 of record OY282522.1, read on the forward strand.
AGAAAAGTCTTTGTTGGTATGCTATCATCCGATCTTCTACTTTGCTCTCTCATGAAATTCTAAGTCAGCTCATCAAACACATAAAAAATTTGTTAGACATTTTCCCTAAGCAGCACCTTGTGAGTATAGCTTGATCCTATAACACATAAACTAGGATGAAAATAAATAACAATTCCATTGTCTTTTGCAAATTGACACACAAATTTTTTCTTTACGTGAGTACATCCAATACTTTCGTCAGTTTTAACATTCTTCGACCCTCTTAACTAGTTCGAACACATAATGAGCTTGAAATAGTGTTACGAATGTGGTCATAAATTTGCCTTGAAGAGGAAGTAAATTTGTACACTAAATTTTATCCCGTAATTGCAAAGCAAATTTTGTATTAGTTTTATTATTTCTTTTTTACGTTTACTTAAATGTGAAGCACAAGTTTGTTGAGCCTTGTAATCCCTACAAATAGCTATATGTGGTGCATGTATTTTCCCTACAAATAGCCAATTAAAGAGAATTTCTCTCTCCCACTCTCCATATTCAATATTTGCTTATTTTATCAAAGTTATCTTCATCCACTAAAGAAAGAAGTCTTGATGTGTCATTTGCTCACATCATATGTGTCTTCTTATAATCAAAGTGTGAGATGTGTTGTTGTTGCCTTTAGTTGTAGTTTGTCATTGAAGGTTCGGCACGGCGAGTTTCGGTGAAGTGATCCGAAGAGCGGGAACCAGCATTTGGCATCGGTGCCAATGCCAAAATACATAAAGTCACCTAACAAATCAACCGGGTAAGAGATGACGACGATGAAGATCGTGAATGACGGAAATGTGATGCTACATTATCCGATACTCACAAAGAGCAACTACTCAGTGTGAGCGTTGAAGATGTGAGTAAACATGCAGCCACAAGGACGATGGGAGTCCATAGAAAACGGAGATGTCAAAGCGCGCAAGGATAGTATGGGTCTCTCCACATCTATCAGGGAGTTCTGAAATATTTCATTCTCATGATCGCCGAGAAGAATTCCGCAAAAATGATGTGGGAGATGTTGCAGGCGATGCATATGGGCGCGTAACACGTCAGAGAAGCCATTGTGCAAACCTTGAAGAGCGAGTTCGAGGTTCTTCGTATGAGAGACGGCGAATCTGTGGACGAGTTTTCTATGAAGCTATCGTCTTTTGTGACGGGTATCCGCTCACTAGGTGAACAGGTGGACGAGACCACCGTGGTCAAGAAGTGCTTGAGTTATATAACTCAGAGATAAATGCAGATCATGACGTCGATCGAGCAGTTCAGCGACCTCAAAAATATGTTAGTCGAGGAGGTCGTTGGTCGTCTAAAAATCCATGAGGAGAGGCTTCCGGACTATGGCGACAGAGAAGAGGAGAAACAACTCATGCTCACTCATGAATAATGGATGGCCAAACAGAAGAAGAACCATGGAGCTGAGTTTTCTTCTAGATCGTCGAGTTGTAGCGGATATGGCGGGGAGTAGCAGAGCACTTGGTAGAGACCGAGGATGAGGACAAGGACGAGGTCGTGACATGCGAGTTCGTGGCAGCAGTTTACCCCGTCAAGATGGCACGACGACCCGAAGTGACTAGAGCACGGTGAAGTGCTATAATTTTCAGAAGGTCGGGCACTATGCATGAGAGTGTCGTAGCAAGAACCACGGCGAGGAAGAGAACCTTACGAGAGACACGAGGAGGACAACGTGGAAGTGGAAAGACCCGATGATACAAGCTTCGAAGGCAAAAGCAAAGTTGAGCCCGGGCAAGAATCGGTCAGAGAAACGACAGACTTGGAGAAGCCAAACGATGTGAAGTCGAGCCCGGAGCCTGAGCTAATGATGCCAAGAAGAGGCCCGCCTCAAATAAGATGGACACCGAGACGGCCATGCTTATCGAAGATAATGTTATTTCGAACCTCCTCGTAGATGGAGAGAGGAAAGTCTTGACTGACGTCTGATATTTAGACAATGGTGTGACTAACCACATGATGGGAGCCCGAGCTAAGTTTGAAGAGCTCAATGAGAAGATGACCAGGAGTGTGAAGTTTGGCGATGAATCAATCGTCAAAATCAAAGGCAGAGGGTTTGTCCTGTTACGGTGTAAGAACGGGGACCAACGCCTATTGACCTAGGTGTACTACATCACACAGCTGAAGAGTAACATTATCAGTCTCGGTCAGAAGACGGAGGTTGGCAACATAGTGATCATGAACGACTCGAACTTAAAATGTGGAACCAAAGTGGCGCCCTGTTGATGAAGGTGAAGAGAACGCCAAACAAGTTGTAAAAGATACTGCTGGAGACAGGCCAACCCGCCTGCTTAAAGTTGTCCCTAGCAGACCCGGCTTGGTTATGGCACAGATGACTTAGGCACGTCAATTTCTACGCGCTCAAGATGATGGAGAGAAGAAGACGTCGTGTTTGATGAGGATAAAAGGTGGGATTGGCGTGACGAGAACGGAGAGCCCAAACATAACAAAATAGAGTTTGTCGTCGAAGAAGAAGATGCACTCGACCAAGAAGAGGGAGAGAGTCCCAGCTAGGGAGAAGCTATACCAAGCTCGACATATATCTGTTCGCCTGGAACCAGCTCACCACCAGGCTCACCTAACATAAGATCATGGATGTTCACCCCGATTCTGAGGAGAGAAAGTTCAGGAGAAAGTAGCTCAGGAGACTCGTCATTCAAGGACAGACCAAGAGGGTTCCATTCACTATCTGAAGTCTACAAAGAAGTGCGAGAGCCTGATATGAGCCCAGACAATCTCTTGCTGGTTACTGAAGAAGAACCAACCAACTATCGCGAGACATCCACCAAGAAGGAATGACACGAAGCGATGAAGACAGAGCTGAAGTCCATTGAGAAGAATCAGACGTGGGAACTTGTCGACCTTCCAAGATTTCACAAGTCCATTGGTGTTAAATGGGTCTACAAGCTCAAGAAGGACTCAGACGGCAAAGCTCTCGAGCATAAGGCTAGATTAGTCGCAAAGGGCTACATGCATATGTTGGAATAGGTCTAGGGTTAAGAAAAATTATCATTAACACATTAATACCGGAATATCAAAATTTCTTTACAAGTAAAGTGCATGAACATCAAATTATTTAAAAGCATTATCTAATTATAATTTACTTCATGTAATTAAAATAGTATCATTATAATTTATTGTGTTGGTTTATTTTTTGGTCAAGATCAAAATCATATATATCATGATATATGTATTAATTTTGAATCTTATGTTATTTGGGAAGTTTCCTATTTTGACAGATTTCGTCATAATATCTTGCATAGTGGTGTAACAATCATCTTCTACATTTTTCTATTCTGGGAAGTTTACAAGGAAGTATTCCTGACAGATTCCGTCATAAAACTCATAATGTTGCGTCATAATGTTTTAACAATTGCCTTAGACATTTGTCTATTTTGGGAAGGTTTTATTGAAGGGTAAGGATACCCTAGGAAGACTTCCACTTTGAAGGAGTACTATATAAGCCGAGTAGCTCTCCGTTAGCAGCAAAGGAAAAACATCATTGTATACATCTATATGGTTGTAATTCTCTAAACACTTATTGCTATACTACGATATTAGAGAAGTGTCAGTTTTGTGCTTGCGTGATTGTAGTTCTCACGATTTGTTTATTGAAGTGGCCAAACAGCAGGTGAGTGTTTGAAGAGTGGAATTGAGAGCGGTCTCAAATTCAATGGGATTCATTGATTTAGTTTTCACGTATAGTATTAGCCAAAATGACATTGATGTCGAGATTCAATTAAGAGCATTGTTGTATTATTGACTATTATTAGTGAATTCTTTTCCACTGGCCCGAGAGCCCCCCACATGTAAAAGACGTTGCTCTGAGCTGGTTATCACTTCTCGTGTTCATTTTATTATTTATATTGTTTTAATTGTCATCTCGTATTCGCTTGTCCAGTAGTACGCACACTGTTACAACAGCTATCTGTGATACTTGTCCAAGCGGCCAACATAATTTCAATTGGTATAAGAGCAGGCACTCTGAAATTTAGTGTGGTTTTTTGTGGGTTTAACAATTCTGTTTGAGATGTATACCATGGAATGAGGTTTAGTCAATCGACCTTCATTGCTCAATGGATCTAACTATGGCTATTGGAAGGCTCGCATGTGTGCATTTTTAAAATGGTTGGACACACGGACATGGAATGCTGTTGTCAATGGGTGGCCTCCTCTTGTGATTGTTGATGCTACATGTTCTATCACCGAAATTAAAGCCGAAAAAATTGTAATGCTTGCAGAAGATGAATCTGCTCTAGGAAACTCTCGTGCTCTTAATGCTATATATAATGGTGTTGACAAAAATATTTTCAGGCTTATTAACACATGCACGAGTGGGAAAGAAGCCTGGGAAATATTGGAAGTTGCTCATGAAGGGACACTCAAATTCCACAGTTCAAAACTTCAAATGCTTACTACTCGATTTGAATCCTTGTTTATGAATGAAGATGAGACTATTATTGAATTTAATGTTATAATTTGTGATATTACTAATAAATCTTTTTCTCTCGGTGTTCCAATGGCAGATGAGAAGTTGGTACAAAAAAATTATCAGATCACTTCCATCTAGATTTCAGATGAAAGTCACAGCCATTGAAAAGGTTCATGATATTTCAACTATGAAATTGGATGAACTTGTTGGTTCTCTCATGACCTGTGAATTGTCTCTTCCTATGTTTGAAAAGGAGCATAATATCTCTTCTTGCGAACAAAGTGTTGGCATTTATGCCCACAAAGGAGATTTTTGATATTAAATACTTTTGTATTTGTTTTGCTTTGAAATTAAATAAAGATTGAATATCCATTCTAATCTAAGATTGTGTTTACGCATTTATGTCTACGCTCTGAAACTGTCATCAACGAAAGAAGTGCTAAGTACAGACTTGACAAGATACCTTCTTATGACTAGTTTAAATAATAGTTCGCAATCTAAAGATCGATTGGGCAATCGATTCCTAGTAATGATTGTTAGAATGAATTAAACGATATCTTATCTTGTGATATGGAGAGTTGTGACTCTGTAATTCATTCTTGATATCTTAATGAAGATATTGAACAAGACCAGTGAAGTTTTGAAGTTCGAGATAAAACCGTTTAATCACTCGAAACATCAAACTCACATACGAGGGGTATTTTAGTAATTACCTAAATCCTGAAGTGAGTACATGTATTCTTGTAACACTTTATGACATTTGATTTGTCAATGGGCAATGGCTAAATGAAGTTTCATTGACCCGACGGTTGGTGTCATAATACTGTTTCGTTGAAACATGTGATTCACAGATATGGAATTTGTGTTAAAACAATGCTAAGGCATTAGTATCACACCATGCTCTGTTATGAGAGTGTGAGCGAATAAACCAGGCCTGGTATTCATCGAATAAAGAATTCTTTGAAATAAAACATGTGACATGTTGAGACATTTCATTTTATGTTTTTCTCGTTCACAAATAACAGAGGACTTGGTGAAATAATAACTCAGGGGTAAAACGGTAATTTTACATTCCTCTGAGTTAATGATACACACAAAGGGTAATATCATAAAATACACCGTGGACCGTGTGAAGAATAGTTTTGTCACATCAAACGGAAATATAAACGCATATGAACTTAGAGATGTTCAATATTGGTCCTTTAGTGGAATCGACTAATATTAAGAATTAAAAGCCGGAAAAAGTTTGTGAACTTTTGTGTCCGAGCCTTATTCTAAAGCTTCGTTCATGTGGGTCCATAAGGTCTCAATGATAGACTCTCGGACGAGATTTTGGTGAACAAGAAATGATTGATTTTCTCATTCAACGTAAATTGTGATTTACGCTAAGAAAATTATTTTCTGAGTAATTAAATAAATAACTGTTTATTTATTATTACATTTATTTCACGAATCATATTATGTTATTATATTGATAATAATATAATTTGATGATTCAAATAAATAAAAGATGAAAATAAATATTTTCTCGTTTCGTACTACATTGATTAGTATGAAAATAATTAATGACTTGTCATTAAATAAATGAGATGTTCTAAATTAATTAAATATTATTTTAGAAATAAATAAAATAAATTTGGGAGGTAATTAGGACAATATGGTCGGCCATAATAGGTGTTTTATGGGCTGGAAAAATTGTTTAAACTCATTAAAAGGAGTTTTGGGCTTAAGTTTGACTAATGGGTCTTAACTGGATTTTGACCTAACTTAAGCCCATTCTCTCTGATATAAAAGGAGGCTTTCTCTTTGGTAACCCTAGCCTAATTTCGACCAACACTCAGCCAAACCTCTCCCCCCTTGTGCTTGAGAGGTTTTGGCCGAAATTAAGAGAGAAAGAGAGAGAGGAAAACTGTTTCCCGGCAGCCCTTCCTTTTATTTGAGTTTCCCCTTCTTCCCTTGTTCCCACGAAAGAGCCCACCCTCTTTGTCTCCTAAAAATCCCTAGAGTATTATCATTGACTCAACTTGTGGTTGTTTGAGTGATTTTTCTCTCCCCAGGGCCGGCTAATTTTGGAGGATCGAAGGCACGACGGTTTTGAGGATTTCTTGGACGCGCGTGGCGTAGAGGATCGGCCGACCACCTTGACGTACACCGAGACTTGCTCTCGCAGATCCAAATCTTATGTAAGTGTCCCTCGAACGAATTGGATCTGAATAATATGATGTTTTAGAATAATTATATGTATTTGGATTATTCGTTTGCATGCTTAGATAAATTTATTGATGTGATTGTAAATTTATTGACATGTTAGGTTTGATTTAATGATATGGTTATCGAACATGTTTTAAAACGTTTATAATATGTTATATTGAATTATGAAATTCCGCCACATATTGATGTGTTTCGTAATTAAATTAGGTTAATTGTTAACTAAATTCCAACACAAAGAGATAAGGTAGTCTTATATTCTAATGGACACCTATATGACTCAGCTTCTTTGCTTTCTAAAAATTATAACAGGATTATGAAGAAATTTTGTAAGCTGCCAGCATCAAATGTTTTACATCATGTCAGAAACATCGAGAGCGACAACATTGATAGCAAAAGTAAAGAAAGAAGAATTTAATGTCATGAATGTAAACGCTTTGGTCATATTCAAAAGGAGTGCCCAAACTTCCTGAGGAAACAAAATAAAGGTTATGTTGCGACTCTCACCGACGATGAGTATGATAATGAATCCGAGACCATGTAATATTTTTGCGTTTTCGGCATCTATTAATGTTATGTGTGATGATCATGTTGATCTTGCAAGTTTATCAACGAAAAAAGATAATACCTCATCCGATTGTGATTATTTCTCTAATGATGTTCATGATTGAGTCTACAATGTATTGAATATCAAAGATGTTGAAGAATCCCAGGTTCTGGATAAGCAGAATAATATGATTCTTTTTTTTGACAACCGACGAGAGAAGGTTGTTGGAGACCATTATTGAATTAAAACATCATGTCGCTTATTTGAATGGTGAACTTGAGAAGATGAAGAAGTATGTGATGATGATGAGCTCTAAGGATCTAGACAAGATTCGTACTCTTGGCAAATCTTCCAAAGAAATTGAAGGTATTGGTTTTACTCCTGGTGAATCCATCTCTAAGACTATCGTTGTTCCACAGAAGAATGGATCTCCTCCCAACTATGGCACATCATGTCACAAACATCTGGCCACGACAATATGCAACTCCCTAGAAAACAAAATTCTTGGAGGTATATTGTCAGCAGATCTCACTGGGTTTGTCATCACTATGGACGTCATAACACATACATCCATTTTTCTATCGCCTCTATGGAAGAAATCTTCATAAACATAAATCCTTCCATAGATCTTAGAAGAATCAAGTGGTGAATCCGCGCAAAGTCTGGAGAGTGAAAACTGATAATAAAGTTAACAATGACTTGAAAAAGTTTGCATTTCTACTCAGTTGGTGGATGTAGAGAAGAGAGATCGTGGATATAATTACCTCAGCAAGCGCCGATAGTTCGGCCATAGGTGCTTCTGATGGTAATTTGTTTCCTCCTCCTGTAGTTGGTTTATCCTTGCTGTTGGTATGTTTTTGTGGCAATCTGAGGGAGAGGTATTTGAATCGGATTTGTCTTGGTGTGTTTGCTCAAAAATAGCCAAAAGTGGAGATTATTATTACAATGACATTCATTGTAATTTATTATGTTGTATTATTTTTTTGGTCAAGATCCAAATCATATATATCATAATAAATATATTAATTTCGGATCTTATGTTATTTGGGAAGTTTCCTATTTTGACAGATTTTGTCATAATGTCTCGCATAATGGTGTAACAATCATCTTCGACATTTTTCTATTCTGGGAAGTTTATAAGGAAGAATTCATGACAGATTCCATCATAAAACTCATATGTCGCGTCACAATGTTGTAACAATCGTCTTCGTCATTTGTCTATTTTTGGAAGGTTTTATTAAAGGGTAAGAAAACCCTAGGAAGACTTCCACTTTGAAGGAGTGCTATAAAAGCCCAGTAGCTCTCCATTAGCAGCAAAGGAAAAACGCCATTTTATACATCTATTGTAATTCTCTAAACACCTATTGATATACTACAAGATTAGAGAAGTGTCGGTTTTGTGCTTGCGTGGTTGAAGTTCCCACGATTTGTTCATTGAAGTGGCTAATCATCATGTGAGTGTTTGAAGACTGGAATTGAGAGGGGTCTTAAAGTCAGGGGAAGTCCTTGGTTTTAGTTTTCACATATAGTATTAGATGGCACCTTCAGGATGAAGATTATTTATTTACATATTGATGTAATATAAATCTTTCATAAGTCCTTAATGTAATTGCTGATTAAATTAATAAAAGTTGAAACGTTCATTCATTCCCGTTTTGTTTGTTTGAAGATTTATGATATTAAATAGTTTTATAGTCCTTAATCAAACCTTACAATATATGAAGAGACAAATGTAGATTTGCGTGAACAAACTCTTCATGGTTTGGTTAAAATGAAATATTCACAATCTAAAGATTAACGAAGTATTGATCATAGTATGATTGTTGGAAGAATCTATGATGTCTAGTTACGAGGTATAGAGAGTTAGGAACTCTATAGTTCTTCCAGTGTCTCTTCAGAAAATACTGAATTGACCAATGCACCTATAGAGACAATGTAAGAACAAAACATTTAACCTCTTCTATCTCAAGGTCACTGTATATGAGTTGCATCGTGCTTACCTTAATCCTGAAATGAAACATGGCATTTCATGACTTCAATATATTCATTTGAGAAACCTACACTCTAGATCCAAAATTGTGAAGTAAATGCGCTCTATTGGTGATGTTTTGGGTTGTGAAGTTGACATGAATATACTTTGTGAAGTTCTCATAGATATGGAACTCATGTACAAGATTGCTGAAATGCAATGTATATCACCTCATGCTTTATTACTTGGATTGTGAATGAATGAACCACGCGGTATCCAAAATTAAGTAGCGACTTTTATTTGTATGAAACAATGTGACTTGTTAGCTCATTCTAAATACATTGTTTCTAACTTATTCAACAGTACCAAAGGAGTTGAGGAAATAACAACTACAAGGGTAAAATGGTAATTTTATAAATCTCATATAGTTGATGATATTCATGAAGGGTAATCAAAGATAATATTCAATGGATCCGCTAAATATAATTAGGTTGAATTTGAGTAGAAAACAAATTCATTTGAACCGAGAGATTCTCAATGTCAACTCTCTAGTGGAGTCAAATGACAATAAGCTAATACTCGGAAAATGTTTGTGAACTTTTGAGTCCGAGTATATTAGCTCAATCTTTCTTCATTTGGATCCATAAGGTCACTATTACAGGTCATTATAGTATGATTGTTAAACTAGAAGGTTAGTCAAAATAAGTTCAAATGTTAAACTAGACGTTTTCTCGAAAAATGTCTAAAGGGTATTTTTGTCGACATAGAAATAAAATGATGTGAATGTCAAAATAAGATTTTAAATATTTTCATATGATGGAAATATAATTTATTTTCTAAAGCTGAAAAATCGTTTGAGGTATTATGAAATTAATTTCATTATTTGTGCAATATTAATTCTACAATTGGTATTTTAAAAATTGTCTTTAAAGAAATAAGGAAGCATCTAAAAGCTCCTTCCCTAGGTGTAGAGTTCGGCCAGAACACATCACAAGAGGAGATAATTTTTTGCCTTTAATTATAAGGATTATTACCTAAAAGGAAAAGAGGAAATGAATTTTCTTGAGAAGTAAATAAATATGCTAAGTGAGGAAACAAATTTCCCGCACTAAGCATAAGGATGGCCGACCATATTGATAGAGAAAGGAGAGAGGAAATCAAATATTGTGTCATGAATACACAATAGGAAAGGGTAATTATCATTTCTTGTATTTCCTTCTCCTATAAATAGAGCCTTAATAGAGATATGAAAATAAGTTTTTTGGTCTTGCTCTCTCTATTCTAGCCGACCACCCCCTCTCTCTCTCTAAATACTTCTTTTATTTTGGCACCTAAGTCCTCATTAGACTTAGGCTAACTTAGCTCTTTAGCTCATTGACTTGTTCTTGAGTTATTGTATTTAATTGTGCCCACACACAAATCCTTCAAACACTCTATAGACTCATGTAATAGAAAGTTTAGGTTTCTCGAGGTCACGTTTAGGTGTGAAGGTAACGAGCAACAGAAGATCTATCTCTCCCAAGGCCCATCAAAGATCAAGTTACAAGAAATATTAGTGTTCAAGTATTTTAAATAATGTTTTTAAATATATATATGCTCATGCACTTTGCCTAGGTTAGTAAAAATTGTTTTACTACTAAAGATATTTTTATATGGATCTTTTAGCTATATACCCATGTAAGCGTTTACGAATTTCAAAATACCCAACGTTTGGTAAACATTGCGTAAATACCAAACTAAAACTGTATACGGGCTGACCATTTTATCCCAAAATGGAATTCCCGCTCAAACCAAAATAAATGTACCTTATACACACATAATTAACAACAATTAATACTATTTCAAATCCACAAAAATAAATGAGAGTAAATTAAGAGAGAGAAATATCATTTCATAATTTTTTTTAAATCACATGCAAAAGAAGAGGAAAAACACGGAAAAACAAAACCAGACCATTAAAGAACCCAGAATAATGAAGAACGTGGAAAACCTTGAAAAATAAACAAGGTTGAAACTCAGCAAACAATATGTAAACATTTTAATACTAGTAAACAGATCGTAGCACAGACTGTTAACAGATTGTAGCATAGACTGTTAACAGATTGAAGCAAAGACTGTTGACAGATTTTCAAAACCCAATAAAAATGTAAATTATTTACTGCAACTATGTTAACATATTGCAAATAACACAAATAAACAATCAAATGTAAAACTAACCGGATTCTGAAATTGAAAACTCGTCGATGTTGAATAATTTCATCCAATCAATAGATAATGAACAATTGTATCGTTCTGTAAACAAACGACCAAAAACAATTAACGGGTGAGGGCTGTGAGTTTAGCGGATATAGAATTGGAATTCGGCGTAAAACAATTGCAGAAAAAACTAGATAATATTCAACATGATAAATACACTTTATCAACATAAAATTGTGTTAATTAATGGCGTATATAGAGATATACATGGAGAAGTTTGTTGCCACAATTACAGGATACGCTTTACTACTCGTTTATTAACAGTTTCTTTTTAAAATTAAATAACCACTTATTAAGTAAATAAAATATTCTGATTCATTTCCATATAAAACCAAAACGCCTAAATTAAGAAATAGATAATATTTCGCATTAAAAACTGAAACTATCTTAAATATTAGTCAATTATGCTCTTGAAAATATTTTAAATTTTAAATCCAAATAAAAGTAGCAGGGAAAACGTTTATGAAATATCTGTAAGGGTAGTTTTGTACCAAAAATCTCGTTAACAACTTAAACTGAGTATTTACACAAAATTAACAAAACATTGGGTATATTGAAATTGGTAAAAATAAACATGGGTAAATAGCTAATTTTTTATTTTTATATTCCGCCATTAATGTGTTAATGATTATTTTTCTTAATCCTAGACCCATTCCAACAAATGGTATCAGAGCATACGTCAAAGTATATGCATGTTCATGTTATTTAAAAATCATTATACGAAAATTGTTTACAAAATTTACTTGAATAATGGTTTTACTAAGACTAGATCTTAGACAATTTTAATTTTTTTGGTACAACCTCTAAAATTAAATTTGTGTTACTTTTCCACTTGTTAAATATGCTATGTAAACACATTAATTATTTTATTTTTTTTTAAGATTTTATGTTTAGCATATTCAAAATCATTTTTTGGACAAGTTTGAAAATATGTGAACATAGTTTAAACTAGTTTATTGCACTTCTAGTTTAAATTTGTTATTAAATGTTTTATAGTATGTTACTTGTTTTATTTTGTATAAACTATTAATATGTTAATATAAGACACAATTGAAATCAAAACAAATAAGTAAAATGTTCCAATAAACCTCTTTTCTCAATACGCCTAGATCCGACGTATTTTTAATTTTTTTTCAATATCTTGACAAATTATTATGGCTTAGTAAATCGGGCATAACTCTTTGGTAGGAAGTTTAAAATTAGTGGTACTTGAACATAATTAAAGGTACGGAAGTTAGCTATCGAATGCAATTGGTTTCAGGTCAATCGAATACCGGATGTGTCATTTATGACATTTTAAGTACGAGGTGTAGGCAGTCTGCGAGTCCAGGATTTTGAATCCGGATTTGCGACTCCTAGCTTCTTCCCCTCTTCTTGATGAAATCGTGGCTTATCAACATTCACACACTCATCCACCATTAAGATGCTTTGAAGGAAGATTTCATGAAGATAAAGAAATTAGTTTTAGGAGATTTTGAATCTCAAAAACTTTCAAGTGCAAAAGTGAGATTTATGAATCTTCACACTTTATTTAGGAAAATTAAATTAATAGAAAGAAAGATCCGAGTATGTTCTATGTGCCTTAATGCATTAACACTGCTCTCCCATCACAAATATCGATTTTAGGGTTCTTTTTTTCTAGTGATCCGCTCTATCTCTCTTTACTCACGGAAACGTGTTTCAAAACGTACAAGAGATGATGTGCCTATTCCAAAAACTAACTAGGAGGGTTGTACTTATTTTTTGCAACCCAAAATCCCCAACACTAATGTTAAGTGCATATGGCGCCAGACTAACAGTCACCCTCGTGACCCTCTCTTTAATGAGAGTACTCAAAGACGCATTTCCCTTAACATTGCTTGTAGAGCTATGTCCAAAAGCGAAACGATGAGACAAGGCCTCCCCTCGGCGGATTGTTTTCAAAGTAGATATTGTTAAAGTAAGTGGTTGGTTACGCACTTAGACTCAATCTTTATTAATCCTCCCCCGAGGCCCTGCGAAAAAGATTTGAGTGATCAAAAATTTTATAAGGTGGCTAGTCAAACGTTGATATATTGACATCATGACTATGCATTAATGATGTGTCATTTACTTATGAAAGGCGACTCTTTGCAGCCTTATCTCGAAGGAGTAAAGTGTCATTTTTATTCATAACACCTTTGGATTTTTCATGTCTAAACTTAAACTTAAAATCCTAAACAAAAGACTAATCATAAATTGTTTCAACAATCAGAAACATGTCAATAAACACTATCTAAATCTTCCTTTCCTCGAATAAACTAGAACGGAAAACTACATAGATTAGAACCTTAACCTAGACATTGTCTTTACTATGGACAAGTACAAATGGGTACTCATCACCCTATGTTCTCTTGCAACGAATGATGATTCAACTCAAGACACTAGTAGAAAAACTTGTTCCCACAACCCTTAATAAGGGGTGTGGAATTTTCCCACAACCCTTAATAACGGTTGTGGGAGCCTGAGTTGTGGAATTTCCCACAACCCTTAAACTTCCAGTGTGGAATGTTCATATTTCCCACACCGAATGTGGGTTGTGGAAATTCAACAACCAATCAGTTAACGGTTGTAAATTTTTTTTATTTTTGAAAACTTATCGCTGCGGCGACTCTTTACGGCGCCGCGGCCCCAAGTCCCACAACGGTTGGTTGGATCCGTTGTGGGACCTAGGGCCGCGGCGCCGTAAAGGGTCGCCGCGGCCCTACATCGCCGCGGCCCCACCAGTCAGTGCCGCGGCACCGGAGTCCCACAACGGATCCCAACATCCGTTGTGGGCCACTACGCCGCGGCGCCATAAAGGATCGCCGCGGCGCCTATTGTGGGACACCTGGTGCCGCGGCTTGGACATTCAGTGCCGCGGCGCAGCTCCCACAACGGATGTTTGAATCCGTTGTGGGACTTGGGACCGCGGCTCCAAACATATGTCGCCGCGGCGCCGTTGTCCGAAGAGTGCATCTCTTCATTATTATTGGATTAAACCCAAAATATCATATAATTACCTGCATAATACATGCACAATCAATCTAAAAACATACTATACATCCAAAATCATCATAATCATTCAAAATCATCTAAAAATATACATTCAATATCACAAAATGTAGCTAATCATCACATTCAATGAATGTTTGTACATAGTTAATCCACTCTTCTCTTACTCTCTCTATATCCAAAGGTGTATACGTGTTTTTGTTTTCTAATCTACTTATACCTCCTACAACTATTTCTCGCATATAACATAAAACAAAATATCCACATTCCGTGTTACCGCTTTGTCTTGGCGCGGCCATTGACCTTATGTATGTTGATTGTCTGTGGCCAATCGCGCCTTTGGTTTCAAGTTTGAAATTTGAAAACACCCTACAAAACAAATAGTATGAGTATCTTTTATAACAAATATTCAATATATAAGTAAAAAAACTTACCTTTTTATCAACGAAACCAAGTCTTGTGGAATTTGTTTATTCAACGGGTCAAAAAACATAGCACAATCCTTCCATAAGTCAAGGACAACAAGCATCCGATGAAAGTTTCGATTGTAGGGCATGAAAACTAGTTGCCCAACTGTGCATCCTCGCACCGCGTTGCCAACCTCTTTGACTCGTGTCGACAAATGGTAATCTTCGTCATTTGTAGACATGTGAGAAGCTAACGCGGCGTTTACAAAGACAAATTTTTTTTTCAACTTTGACATCGATGCGCGTATACAACTACATTCCAAATTATTCAAATAGTTAAAAAACTCAATATTCAATCATCAATATTAAAAAAAATCATGAAAGAAACACTTACTCCATGTAAAGAGATATGCTTGAAGCCCCAATTTCCGAAAATTGTAAAAATTCGGAAATATCGTCAAATCCCAACATAATCGGTATAGCAGAGATTGTTGGACAAACGTTGACTTGAATAACGTTTCCTTGTGCTAACATCATTTTGTTGGCATATTGAGCGAGCAATTTAAACTTTGGATTTATTACCTTGTAACCATTTAAACTTTGAATTAATTATCTTATAACTAATTTGAACAATCAATACATAATAATGAGTAGGTTAAAATATATTACCTTGTAATTAATTCTCCTATTATCGTCGGGAGTAGGTTGACTCGTAGATTCGAGTTTGGGAGGGTCGCGACTCTCTTTTGCCATAGTCTCAGTTTCTATTAATCGTCGCGGCCACGAGACAAAACCTCCCATTGCATCTTCTACGGTTAGAGCTTCTTCGGTGGGAATCGGTAATTTGGCTTTCTTAACCAAAACTCCAGAAACGCTCACACGTGCATTTCCTTCCTCTAAACTTGAGAAGTGAATTACGCTCTCGTTCAAATATACTCGCCCATTTGCAACATGGATTGTGTTTCCTTCCACGGTATCGTCAATGTAGAGAAAACATTCGACACTTTCATTCGAACACGGTGTCACCGGTGTGGTTGGATTCAATGAGCAACTAGCCCGAACACTAGTTAGTTTTTCCACAATAATCGGATCGACTTTCGAAGGTTTATGTATATCGTCATGTCCTATGAAAATCACCGATTTAATACCGAAAATAAGCAAACTTTTGAAGTAAATAAATAAGCATGAATAAAGATTACCTAAAGAGACGACCTCTTCGACGACTTCTTGAATCTTAGTCTTCTCTTCAATATTAACGCCACTTGCATTAATATTATCTTCAACTAGATCAACACTCGCTTCTTCAACACTTGTACCACCACGACCATTAACCGCTTTCAAGATATCATTTTTAAACTCCATCAACTCGAGACGCATTTCGAGCCGCATCTTGTTAAGTTCTTCATTTGGAGTCGGAGGAACAAAATACTTGAAACGCTTGGCAACATGTTTGGATTGACCGCAAACATATTTCTTTGCTCCCATGGCTTCTTGCAAGATACTTTTTCCCGTTTCCGGGATAAAAGTACCTTCGATTGCTTGTTGAGATAATTTTTGCTACATATTATAATAATTTGTAAATAAAAATATTAAAAATATAACTTACATTATTTAAAATCTTACAATTGATTCTCCCATTAGTCGATCTTTGTCATTCTTGAACTCTTTTCCGTCTATCCCGTCTTTCTTACGCGAGTCAATCCATAATTCTTCTAACGTTGCCCATTGCCCGGTTTCGTCGTGCTATTAATTAACAAGTAATCATATTAATCATATATTAAATGTTAAAACCGAATACAAAATAAATAAATGAAAAAACTCAACCTTTTGTTGATCTAGTTTTCGATATCCATCTCGGCCACATCGAGATTTGTATTCCACTTTAGCGGAATTAGTTTTCCCTTGCTCCGACGTTTGCTTGAAAGTTGCGCTTCGTCTATACTCAACAAACTTCACCCAATCTTCTTAAAACACAACTTGGTCTTTTTAACGATCTTGGTTCATGGATTTTGTCTTTGAGAAGATCGTGATATAACTCGTGACGAAATAGTTTTGCGGCTTCACCTACTCTCATGAGGCAATCGTGCTTATGATCTATTGGAATCGAAAATCCTTCACATATTTCGTTCCAAATCCTCTCTTTTAATTGATCGTTCTCTTTTAATCTCCAATCACGAGTCGAAAGTGGAACATATTCTCTAGCTAATACGCCAAAGTAACTCAACAACACATCACCTTCCTTACCCTTTGGTTGCCCTTTGGAATCTAACTCTATCGTAATTTTTCTACCAAGACTTCTAATTTTATTAACACGACTCATAAGGGTGTTTCTTCTCTTTCCTTTCTCATCGGGATTTAATGCTAATAGTCGTCTAGGTTTCTTTTTAATATCGTCGCTAGAAGTAGTAGTAGTTGTAGTCGACATTGAATCTATAAACACAATTCAAAATACAATTTCAAACACAAAATATATATCAATGCGTCTAAACTAATTATCCATTCCAAACACAAAATAAATGTCAACCTAAACCATTCCAAACACAAAATATATTTGAATGTGAATCTAAACTAGTTACCAATTTCAAACCAAAAATAGGAGTAAAAAAAACTAACCGTTGAGGGACGAGGTGAATTAACTGGGAGAGGGAGACGACAAAATGAAGATGGAGGGCGGAGTGAAGGAGTGAGAGAGGGAGGGCGGAGTGAGAGAGTGAGGAATGAGGAGTGAGGGAGAGGGAGGGAGGAGTGAGAGAGTTAGGAGGGATGGAGGGCGGAGTGAGAGAGTGAGGAGGGAGGGAGAGGGAGGGCGGAGTGAGAGAGTGAGTAGGGATGGAGAGGGAGGGCGGAGCGAGAGTGAGGGAGTGAGGGAGTGAGGAGGGAGGGAGGAAGAGAGAGGGCGGAGTGAGGAGTGAGAGGGTAAGGGAGTGAGTGAGTAACAGAGTGAGGGAATGAAGGACGGAGTGAGAGAGTGAGTGGCCGGAGTTTTGAGTCGCCGGAGAATAGAAGCTTGAGAGAGAATGAGTTTGGGTTTTGAGAGATATTGAGTTTTGAGAGAGAATGAGAGTGAAAATGAAGAATGAAGAAGAAGAAGTCGAAAGTTAGTTTTGGGCGAAATTTGGGCGGGGTTATGAAAAAGTTAAAGTTTTCCCGAAATTTAAACATCCCACAACCCTTCCACTAAGGGTAGCCGTCGCCGCGGCGCTTATGACTTCCCGAGAGCTCCAACTCTCGGGTGCTCTCGGGAAGTCACAGGCGCCGCGGCGACGGCTACCAGTGCTCCGGCGCTGCTGAACCCAGAAACCAGGGCCGCGGCCCTGGTAGAAGTCGCCGCGGCGCCTATGACTTCCCGAGAGCTCCAACTCTCGGGTGCTCTCGGGAAGTCGCCGGCGCCGCGGCGACGTCTATCGGTGCCGCGGCCCTGGTTTCCACAACCCTTCATGGAAGGGTTGTGGGATATGCGCCGCGGCGATGAATTACGGGGCCGCGGCGCCGACGACCTGAAGTGCGTTTAAATGCATTTTAAATCGTTTTTTGCACTTAAATCTCTCAAAACTTCAGTCGAAAAAACACTAGAAACAAGATTTCGACCCATTATGTGTCATTATCGTTCACAACTCACAACTATATACATCTAATTCTTGTAAGTTCCTCTTTACTTGTTACAAAGTTGAATATTTTTGGATTGTTTATTTCAAATCTGATATTTCATGTTATAATTAGGGTTTTTTTTAAGATGGTGAGGCAATGGATGTGAGAGAATAGGTTAAACGAGATATATCAAAATGGTGTAAATGAGTTTTGTGAATTCGTTAAAGATAATGTCGGTGATGTGGAATCAATTCGTTGTCCTTGTGTGAAATGTGGAAATCATAGACATTTTTTTTTTCGTATTGTTCGAACTCATTTGTAACAAATGTGGAATAATGACTTCTTACCAAATATGGTATTATCATGGTGAAGAATTCCGTCCTACGATTAACAATAGAAATGATGATCTTCAAGATGATGACTTTGATGATATGTGCGGGATGATGAATGATTTGGAGAATGATTTTGTGGAACGGCCGGAATTGTTTGAGTCGATGATGAATGATGCGGAGACACCATTGTATGAAGGGTGTACAAGTTATTCGAAGTTGTCATTTTTAGTTACTTTATTTCATTTGAAAGCGTCGGGTGGGTGGACAAACACTAGTTTTACTCTATTGTTGGAAACACTCAAAGAAGCATTCTCAAAAGACAATAAAGTTCCGCAAAGTATGTATGAGGCTAAGAAAACTTTGGGCACATTGGGTATGAAGTACGAGAAATTTCATGCGTGCCCAAATGATTGTGTTTTAAATAGAAATGAGTATGAAGATCTAGATGAATGTCCGAGGTGCAAAGAATCAAGATGGAAAAAAGGTAAATTGCCACGTGACGGGGTCAAAGGAGTTCCAATCAAGGTATACGTACATAATAATTACTTGTTTTACAAATGATTATGTTTTTTATATTATTATTTTATATGTTTTTCAGGCATTATGGTACATACCACCAATGCCACGGTTCCGACGAATGTTTAATACTGCCAAGCACGCAAAGAACATGGTTTGGCACTCAGAAAAACGTATCGATGATGGTATGTTACGGCATCCTGCGGATGCTTCACAGTGGAAGTCATTTGATTTGGAGTATAAAGATTTCAGTGTTGAACCTCGGAATTTGCGTCTTGGTTTAGCATCTGATGGCATGAACCCTTTCAGCATGATGAGTAGTAAATATAGTGTCTGGCCGGTTATTCTTGTGAACTACAATCTCCCTCCAAAGTTGTGTATGAAGAGAAAATTCTTGATGTTAACGCTTCTGATTTCAGGACCGAGTCAACCAGGAAATGATATTGATGTTTATTTGGCACCATTGATCAAAGATTTGAAGATGTTATGGGAGACAGGGATTGAGGTCAACGATGGTTACCGCGGCGATTCATTCTACTTGAGAGCAATGTTGATGCGGACTATAAACGACTTTCCAGCGTATGGAAATTTGTCAGGATACTCTGTGAAATGCTCAATTGGTTGTCCAGTTTGCATGAAAGAAACATCTTCCATTCGTTTGAAGCATGGTAAGAAAACTGTTTTTCTTGGTCATAGAAGATTTTTACCGAGAGATCACTCGTATAGAAGGTTGAAACAGGCATTTGATGGAAATACGGAAGAACGACCCCCTCCTAGAATATTGTCTGGTGAAGATGTCTTCGAATGGTTAAAAATGTTAATGAAGTGCTCGGTAAAAGGAAGCGGCGTGCTAGTACTAAAGAATCGTTCTAAGAGAATCCTTGGAAAAAGAAATCGATTTTCTACGACCTTCCGTATTGGAAAACATTATATGTTCGGAATTGTCTGGATGTTATGCATATTGAGAAAAATGTATGTGAATCTTTCATCGGTACGCTACTTGATGATCCAAATAAATCGAAAGACGGAATAAAATCTCGAATGGATCTCAAGGAAATGAATATAAGAAGCGTTTTGCATGTCGACGAGCAGAGTGGAAAAAAAACAAAAATACCACTGGCAAAGTATACTCTATCTCGGGAGGAGAAAAAAAAATTGTGTAAGTGGTTTGAATCTATCAAAGTCCCGGATGGTCATTCTTCAAACTATAAAAGGTTCGTATCTTTAAAAGATCTCAAACTTATTGGAATGAAGACTCACGATTGTCATGTGTTACTACAACAAATGTTACCGCTTGCTTTGCGGGGCATTTTGTCAAAATTTTGCCCAGATCGTGTCTGGGCAGCAGCGCCGCGGCACCACATGGCGTCGCCGCGGCGCCGCCTCCCACACCGGTTGTATAGATCCGGTGTGGGAGGCGGCGCCGCGGCGACGTCAGATAGTGCCGCGGCGCCGCTGCCCAGACACGATATTTTCCCACAACGGATCTTTGCATTCGTTGTGGGACGTCGCGCCGCGGCCCTATTTGCCGTCGCTGCGGCATTTGTCCCACAACGTATCTTGTAAGGGTTGTGGGACCTTTTATATTAATTATAATTAAACAACTCTTAGAACAATGGTTGTAGAATAAGCTAGTTTGCACAACCGATAGTTATAAAGGTTGTGGAATACCTGAAATCAAGCTTTTCCCACAACCCTTAATTGTAAGGGTTGTGGGATCTCGAAGTCCACAACCCTTAGTAATAAGGGTTGTGGAAAGTACCTTGTGGGATCCAACATTTGTACTAGTGAGAGGACAACGATGCCCTATTGGCCAGGATCCGATCCGATGAGATTGCAAGGTGCTATATTCTATCATCGATGAACAATGTGTTGCAACAACAACATCGTGATTTTGATTCAGCCTATAGCATGCTCTTCAATCACCATGAGAGTTTTGGAAGGAAAGGGCGTCAGGTTAGAAAACAATCGGTTAGACAGTTTAGGAACAGTCGTATGAAAGCAGGGACTCCCGTTAGAGAACATATGATGCTGATCATAAGTTATCTAAATGAAATGGAAATTCTTAGATCAGAGATTGATGGAGATCCCAAAATAGATATGACCTTGTAAAATCTTCCTGAATCTTTTGATATCTTCAAGTTGAACTACTCCATGAATAAGCTAGGGTAGACTGTTACTGAGCTAATGAAAGAGCTTCACACCGCTGAGAGACTCTTGAAGAAAAAGAAGGCTAATGGAGAGACTCATGCTGGTGAGCGCAGTGCCTTCACCTCTGGATCTAAGAAGAGATCTCATAGAGCCAAAAAGAAGAACCCTAGCAAGGTCCAGAAGAAGAAGGTGCCCCGGGCTATCATGGTGGATAAGTCTAAGGACAACTGTCATCATTGCAATGAGCACGACACTGGCGTAGGAACTGTCCTACCTACCTCAAGGCTAAAGGGAAAGGTATTGTCATAACCGACTTTCCACAACCCTTATTTGTAATGGTTTTGGACTCGGTGATTGCACAACCCTTATTAATAAAGGTTGTGGGAATGTCTTAATTTCGGGTTATTCAACAACCCTTGTGACTAAGGATTGTGGGAAGGGCTTAATTTCGGGTTATTCCACAACCCTTAAAATATCGAATGTGCAATATAGCTTATTCTACAACCATTATTCTAAGGGTTGTTTAATTTTACTTATTTTAAAATGTTCCACAACCCTTAATGGATTCGTGGTGGGAGCGGCGCCGGGGCGACGCCTTATATGGCCGCAGTGCCATGTCCCACAACCGATCCAATGATCCAGTGTGGGAGAAGGGTAAAAAAAACTATGGCGCCGCGGCCCCATAAGGCGTGGCCCCGGCACCGAGCGCACAACGGACCTGTAAGGGTTGTGGCAACGAGGGCGGAGTTACAAAAAATATAAGCGCTGCGGCGATGCCTTATGGCAACGCGGCGCCGTGTCAAAGACCTCATCTGAGACCCGATAAATGAGGCGGCGCCACGGCAATAGCTTATGGTGCCGCCGCCTAAATCACACTATAAATAGTCTATTTTAGGTCATCCAAAATACATTTTCGGCCGGTTTTGTCTCCATACCTCTGTGCGTTGGTTGTCACCGAGCTCTTGCCGCCCTTCTCCCTCGCCTTTACGTTTCCGGCTCTCCAGCGCGTTCACTTCGCCGCCCTTCTACCGCGCCTTCACGCCGTCGTTATTCTTCCATACTCTAAGGTAAATCCAACCTCTTTATTCTTCCATACTCTAAGGTAAATTTTGATGATTTTATATTGGTTGATTTGAATACATTGTTGATTTCCACGGTTTTAGGGTTTGTATTTAGGATTTTCTTGATTTGCACAGTTTTAGAGTAATTTCTTGATGATTTCGTGTAGATTTGTATGTTTTGATGATTTCGAAGTATGTCAATATTTTTAGGAATTACCCGAGTAAATTTTTTGGAATTTCCACAATTTTTTTATTATCATTATTTGTTTATGTTTGTGTTGAAATTGTGAATTGAATCCGAATTTGTTGTTATTGTGAATTGAATCCGAAATTGTGTAAATGTTGAAATTGTAGGTCACTACTACAAAAGATACCTTTAGAAGCGACAAGGGAAATTAGAAGCGACTAGTCGCTTCTAATTAGAAGCGACATTTTGGCATTACTACTCGTTTATTAACAGTTTCTTTTTAAAATTAAATAACCACTTATTAAGTAAATAAAATATTCTGATTCATTTCCATATAAAACCAAAACGCCTAAATTAAGAAATAGATAATATTTCGCATTAAAAACTGAAACTATCTTAAATATTAGTCAATTATGCTCTTGAAAATATTTTAAATTTTAAATCCAAATAAAAGTAGCAGGGAAAACGTTTATGAAATATCTGTAAGGGTAGTTTTGTACCAAAAATCTCGTTAACAACTTAAACTGAGTATTTACACAAAATTAACAAAACATTGGGTATATTGAAATTGGTAAAAATAAACATGGGTAAATAGCTAATTTTTTATTTTTATATTCCGCCATTAATGTGTTAATGATTATTTTTCTTAATCCTAGACCCATTCCAACAAATGGTATCAGAGCATACGTCAAAGTATATGCATGTTCATGTTATTTAAAAATCATTATACGAAAATTGTTTACAAAATTTACTTGAATAATGGTTTTACTAAGACTAGATCTTAGACAATTTTAATTTTTTTGGTACAACCTCTAAAATTAAATTTGTGTTACTTTTCCACTTGTTAAATATGCTATGTAAACACATTAATTATTTTATTTTTTTTAAGATTTTATGTTTAGCATATTCAAAATCATTTTTTGGACAAGTTTGAAAATATGTGAACATAGTTTAAACTAGTTTATTGCACTTCTAGTTTAAATTTGTTATTAAATGTTTTATAGTATGTTACTTGTTTTATTTTGTATAAACTATTAATATGTTAATATAAGACACAATTGAAATCAAAACAAATAAATAAAATGTTCCAATAAACCTCTTTTCTCAATACGCCTAGATCCGACGTATTTTTAATTTTTTTTCAATATCTTGACAAATTATTATGGCTTAGTAAATCGGGCATAACTCTTTGGTAGGAAGTTTAAAATTAGTGGTACTTAAACATAATTAAAGGTACGGAAGTTAGCTATCGAATGCAATTGGTTTCAGGTCAATCGAATACCGGATGTGTCATTTATGACATTTTAAGTACGAGGTGTAGGCAGTCCGCGAGTCCAGGATTTTGAATCCGGATTTGCGACTCCTAGCTTCTTCCCCTCTTCTTGATGAAATCGTGGCTTATCAACATTCACACACTCATCCACCATTAAGATGCCTTGAAGGAAGATTTCATGAAGATAAAGAAATTAGTTTTAGGAGATTTTGAATCTCAAAAACTTTCAAGTGCAAAAGTGAGATTTATGAATCTTCACACTTTATTTAGGAAAATTAAATTAATAGAAAGAAAGATCCGAGTATGTTCTATGTGCCTTAATGCATTAACACTGCTCTCCCATCACAAATATCGATTTTAGGGTTCTTTTTTTCTAGTGATCCGCTCTATCTCTCTTTACTCACGGAAACGTGTTTCAAAACGTACAAGAGATGATGTGCCTATTCCAAAAACTAACTAGGAGGGTTGTACTTATTTTTTGCAACCCAAAATCCCCAACACTAATGTTAAGTGCATATGGCGCCAGACTAACAGTCACCTTCGTGACCCTCTCTTTAATGAGAGTACTCAAAGACGCATTTCCCTTGACATTGCTTGTAGAGCTATGTCCAAAAGCGAAACGATGAGACAAGGCCTCCCCTCGGCGGATTGTTTTCAAAGTAGATATTGTTAAAGTAAGTGGTTGGTTACGCACTTAGACTCAATCTTTATTAATCCTCCCCCGAGGCCCTGCGAAAAAGATTTGAGTGATCAAAAATTTTATAAGGTGGCTAGTCAAACGTTGATATATTGACATCAAGACTATGCATTAATGATGTGTCATTTACTTATGAAAGGCGACTCTTTGCAGCCTTATCTCGAAGGAGTAAAGTGTCATTTTTATTCATAACACCTTTGGATTTTTCATGTCTAAACTTAAACTTAAAATCCTAAACAAAAGACTAATCATAAATTGTTTCAACAATCAGAAACATGTCAATAAACACTATCTAAATCTTCCTTTCCTCGAATAAACTAGAACGGAAACTACATAGATTAGAACCTTAACCTAGACATTGTCTTTACTATGGACAAGTACAAATGGGTACTCATCACCCTATGTTCTCTTGCAACGAATGATGATTCAACTCAAGACACTAGTAGAAAAACTTGTTCCCACAACCCTTAATAAGGGGTGTGGAATTTTCCCACAACCCTTAATAACGGTTGTGGGAGCCTGAGTTGTGGAATTTCCCACAACCCTTAAACTTCCGGTGTGGAATGTTCATATTTCCCACACCGAATGTGGGTTGTGGAAATTCAACAACCAATCAGTTAACGGTTGTAAATTTTTTTTATTTTTGAAAACTTATCGCTGCGGCGACTCTTTACGGCGCCGCGGCCCCAAGTCCCACAACGGTTGGTTGGATCCGTTGTGGGACCTAGGGCCGCGGCGCCGTAAAGGGTCGCCGCGGCCCTACATCGCCGCGGCCCCACCAGTCAGTGCCGCGGCACCGGAGTCCCACAACGGATCCCAACATCCGTTGTGGGCCACTACGCCGCGGCGCCATAAAGGATCGCCGCGGCGCCTATTGTGGGACACCTGGTGCCGCGGCTTGGACATTCAGTGCCGCGGCGCAGCTCCCACAACGGATGTTTGAATCCGTTGTGGGACTTGGGACCGCGGCTCCAAACATATGTCGCCGCGGCGCCGTTGTCCGAAGAGTGCATCTCTTCATTATTATTGGATTAAACCCAAAATATCATATAATTACCTGCATAATACATGCACAATCAATCTAAAAACATACTATACATCCAAAATCATCATAATCATTCAAAATCATCTAAAAATATACATTCAATATCACAAAATGTAGCTAATCATCACATTCAATGAATGTTTGTACATAGTTAATCCACTCTTCTCTTACTCTCTCTATATCCAAAGGTGTATACGTGTTTTTGTTTTCTAATCTACTTATACCTCCTACAACTATTTCTCGCATATAACATAAAACAAAATATCCACATTCCGTGTTACCGCTTTGTCTTGGCGCGGCCATTGACCTTATGTATGTTGATTGTCTGTGGCCAATCGCGCCTTTGGTTTCAAGTTTGAAATTTGAAAACACCCTACAAAACAAATAGTATGAGTATCTTTTATAACAAATATTCAATATATAAGTAAAAAAACTTACCTTTTTATCAACGAAACCAAGTCTTGTGGAATTTGTTTATTCAACGGGTCAAAAAACATAGCACAATCCTTCCATAAGTCAAGGACAACAAGCATCCGATGAAAGTTTCGATTGTAGGGCATGAAAACTAGTTGCCCAACTGTGCATCCTCGCACCGCGTTGCCAACCTCTTTGACTCGTGTCGACAAATGGTAATCTTCGTCATTTGTAGACATGTGAGAAGCTAACGCGGCGTTTACAAAGACAAATTTTTTTTTCAACTTTGACATCGATGCGCATATACAACTACATTCCAAATTATTCAAATAGTTAAAAAACTCAATATTCAATCATCAATATTAAAAAAAATCATGAAAGAAACACTTACTCCATGTAAAGAGATATGCTTGACGCCCCAATTTCCGAAAATTGTAAAAATTCGGAAATATCATCAAATCCCAACATAATCGGTATAGCAGAGATTGTTGGACAAACGTTGACTTGAATAACGTTTCCTTGTGCTAACATCATTTTGTTGGCATATTGAGCGAGCAATTTAAACTTGGGATTTATTACCTTGTAACCATTTAAACTTTGAATTAATTATCTTATAACTAATTTGAACAATCAATACATAATAATGAGTAGGTTAAAATATATTACCTTGTAATTAATTCTCCTATTATCGTCGGGAGTAGGTTGACTCGTAGATTCGAGTTTGGGAGGGTCGCGACTCTCTTTTGCCATAGTCTCAGTTTCTATTAATCGTCGCGGCCACGAGACAAAACCTCCCATTGCATCTTCTACGGTTAGAGCTTCTTCGGTGGGAATCGGTAATTTGGCTTTCTTAACCAAAACTCCAGAAACGCTCACACGTGCATTTCCTTCCTCTAAACTTGAGAAGTGAATTACGCTCTCGTTCAAATATACTCGCCCATTTGCAACATGGATTGTGTTTCCTTCCACGGTATCGTCAATGTAGAGAAAACATTCGACACTTTCATTCGAACACGGTGTCACCGGTGTGGTTGGATTCAATGAGCAACTAGCCCGAACACTAGTTAGTTTTTCCACAATAATCGGATCGACTTTCGAAGGTTTATGTATATCGTCATGTCCTATGAAAATCACCGATTTAATACCGAAAATAAGCAAACTTTTGAAGTAAATAAATAAGCATGAATAAAGATTACCTAAAGAGACGACCTCTTCGACGACTTCTTGAATCTTAGTCTTCTCTTCAATATTAACGCCACTTGCATTAATATTATCTTCAACTAGATCAACACTCGCTTCTTCAACACTTGTACCACCACGACCATTAACCGCTTTCAAGATATCATTTTTAAACTCCATCAACTCGAGACGCATTTCGAGCCGCATCTTGTTAAGTTCTTCATTTGGAGTCGGCGGAACAAAATACTTGAAACGCTTGGCAACATGTTTGGATTGACCGCAAACATATTTCTTTGCTCCCATGGCTTCTTGCAAGATACTTTTTCCCGTTTCCGGGATAAAAGTACCTTCGATTGCTTGTTGAGATAATTTTTGCTACATATTATAATAATTTGTAAATAAAAATATTAAAAATATAACTTACATTATTTAAAATCTTACAATTGATTCTCCCATTAGTCGATCTTTGTCATTCTTGAACTCTTTTCCGTCTATCCCGTCTTTCTTACGCGAGTCAATCCATAATTCTTCTAACGTTGCCCATTGCCCGGTTTCGTCGTGCTATTAATTAACAAGTAATCATATTAATCATATATTAAATGTTAAAACCGAATACAAAATAAATAAATGAAAAAACTCAACCTTTTGTTGATCTAGTTTTCGATATCCATCTCGGCCACATCGAGATTTGTATTCCACTTTAGCGGAATTAGTTTTCCCTTGCTCCGACGTTTGCTTGAAAGTTGCGCTTCGTCTATACTCAACAAACTTCACCCAATCTTCTTAAAACACAACTTGGTCTTTTTAACGATCTTGGTTCATGGATTTTGTCTTTGAGAAGATCGTGATATAACTCGTGACGAAATAGTTTTGCGGCTTCACCTACTCTCATGAGGCAATCGTGCTTATGATCTATTGGAATCGAAAATCCTTCACATATTTCGTTCCAAATCCTCTCTTTTAATTGATCGTTCTCTTTTAATCTCCAATCACGAGTCGAAAGTGGAACATATTCTCTAGCTAATACGCCAAAGTAACTCAACAACACATCACCTTCCTTACCCTTTGGTTGCCCTTTGGAATCTAACTCTATCGTAATTTTTCTACCAAGACTTCTAATTTTATTAACACGACTCATAAGGGTGTTTCTTCTCTTTCCTTTCTCATCGGGATTTAATGCTAATAGTCGTCTAGGTTTCTTTTTAATATCGTCGCTAGAAGTAGTAGTAGTTGTAGTCGACATTGAATCTATAAACACAATTCAAAATACAATTTCAAACACAAAATATATATCAATGCGTCTAAACTAATTATCCATTCCAAACACAAAATAAATGTCAACCTAAACCATTCCAAACACAAAATATATTTGAATGTGAATCTAAACTAGTTACCAATTTCAAACCAAAAATAGGAGTAAAAAAAACTAACCGTTGAGGGACGAGGTGAATTAACCGGGAGAGGGAGACGACAAAATGAAGATGGAGGGCGGAGTGAAGGAGTGAGAGAGGGAGGGCGGAGTAAGAGAGTGAGGAATGAGGAGTGAGGGAGAGGGAGGGAGGAGTGAGAGAGTTAGGAGGGATGGAGGGCGGAGTGAGAGAGTGAGGAGGGAGGGAGAGGGAGGGCGGAGTGAGAGAGTGAGTAGGGATGGAGAGGGAGGGCGGAGCGAGAGTGAGGGAGTGAGGGAGTGAGGAGGGAGGGAGGAAGAGAGAGGGCGGAGTGAGGAGTGAGAGGGTAAGGGAGTGAGTGAGTAACAGAGTGAGGGAATGAAGGACGGAGTGAGAGAGTGAGTGGCCGGAGTTTTGAGTCGCCGGAGAATAGAAGCTTGAGAGAGAATGAGTTTGGGTTTTGAGAGATATTGAGTTTTGAGAGAGAATGAGAGTGAAAATGAAGAATGAAGAAGAAGAAGTCGAAAGTTAGTTTTGGGCGAAATTTGGGCGGGGTTATGAAAAAGTTAAAGTTTTCCCGAAATTTAAACATCCCACAACCCTTCCACTAAGGGTAGCCGTCGCCGCGGCGCTTATGACTTCCCGAGAGCTCCAACTCTCGGGTGCTCTCGGGAAGTCACAGGCGCCGCGGCGACGGCTACCAGTGCTGCGGCGCTACTGAACCGAGAAACCAGGGCCGCGGCCCTGGTAGAAGTCGCCGCGGCGCCTATGACTTCCCGAGAGCTCCAACTCTCGGGTGCTCTCGGGAAGTCGCCGGCGCCGCGGCGACGTCTATCGGTGCCGCGGCCCTGGTTTCCACAACCCTTCATGGAAGGGTTGTGGGATATGCGCCGCGGCGATGAATTACGGGGCCGCGGCGCCGACGACCTGAAGTGCGTTTAAATGCATTTTAAATCGTTTTTTGCACTTAAATCTCTCAAAACTTCAGTCGAAAAAACACTAGAAACAAGATTTCGACCCATTCTGTGTCATTATCGTTCACAACTCACAACTATATACATCTAATTCTTGTAAGTTCCTCTTTACTTGTTACAAAGTTGAATATTTTTGAATTGTTTATTTCAAATCTGATATTTCATGTTATAATTAGGGTTTTTTTTAAGATGGTGAGGCAATGGATGTGAGAGAATAGGTTAAACGAGATATATCAAAATGGTGTAAATGAGTTTTGTGAATTCGTTAAAGATAATGTCGGTGATGTGGAATCAATTCGTTGTCCTTGTGTGAAATGTGGAAATCATAGACATTTTTCTTTTCGTATTGTTCGAACTCATTTGTAACAAATGTGGAATAATGACTTCTTACCAAATATGGTATTATCATGGTGAAGAATTCCGTCCTACGATTAACAATAGAAATGATGATCTTCAAGATGATGACTTTGATGATATGTGCGGGATGATGAATGATTTGGAGAATGATTTTGTGGAACGGCCGGAATTGTTTGAGTCGATGATGAATGATGCGGAGACACCATTGTATGAAGGGTGTACAAGTTATTCGAAGTTGTCATTTTTAGTTACTTTATTTCATTTGAAAGCGTCGGGTGGGTGGACAAACACTAGTTTTACTCTATTGTTGGAAACACTCAAAGAAGCATTCTCAAAAGACAATAAAGTTCCGCAAAGTATGTATGAGGCTAAGAAAACTTTGGGCACATTGGGTATGAAGTACGAGAAATTTCATGCGTGCCCAAATGATTGTGTTTTAAATAGAAATGAGTATGAAGATCTAGATGAATGTCCGAGGTGCAAAGAATCAAGATGGAAAAAAGGTAAATTGCCACGTGACGGGGTCAAAGGAGTTCCAATCAAGGTATACGTACATAATAATTACTTGTTTTACAAATGATTATGTTTTTTATATTATTATTTTATATGTTTTTCAGGCATTATGGTACATACCACCAATGCCACGGTTCCGACGAATGTTTAATACTGCCAAGCACGCAAAGAACATGGTTTGGCACTCAGAAAAACGTATCGATGATGGTATGTTACGGCATCCTGCGGATGCTTCACAGTGGAAGTCATTTGATTTGGAGTATAAAGATTTCAGTGTTGAACCTCGGAATTTGCGTCTTGGTTTAGCATCTGATGGCATGAACCCTTTCAGCATGATGAGTAGTAAATATAGTGTCTGGCCGGTTATTCTTGTGAACTACAATCTCCCTCCAAAGTTGTGTATGAAGAGAAAATTCTTGATGTTAACGCTTCTGATTTCAGGACCGAGTCAACCAGGAAATGATATTGATGTTTATTTGGCACCATTGATCAAAGATTTGAAGATGTTATGGGAGACAGGGATTGAGGTCAACGATGGTTACCGCGGCGATTCATTCTACTTGAGAGCAATGTTGATGCGGACTATAAACGACTTTCCAGCGTATGGAAATTTGTCAGGATACTCTGTGAAATGCTCAATTGGTTGTCCAGTTTGCATGAAAGAAACATCTTCCATTCGTTTGAAGCATGGTAAGAAAACTGTTTTTCTTGGTCATAGAAGATTTTTACCGAGAGATCACTCGTATAGAAGGTTGAAACAGGCATTTGATGGAAATACGGAAGAACGACCCCCTCCTAGAATATTGTCTGGTGAAGATGTCTTCGAATGGTTAAAAATGTTAATGAAGTGCTCGGTAAAAGGAAGCGGCGTGCTAGTACTAAAGAATCGTTCTAAGAGAATCCTTGGAAAAAGAAATCGATTTTCTACGACCTTCCGTATTGGAAAACATTATATGTTCGGAATTGTCTGGATGTTATGCATATTGAGAAAAATGTATGTGAATCTTTCATCGGTACGCTACTTGATGATCCAAATAAATCGAAAGACGGAATAAAATCTCGAATGGATCTCAAGGAAATGAATATAAGAAGCGTTTTGCATGTCGACGAGCAGAGTGGAAAAAAAACAAAAATACCACTGGCAAAGTATACTCTATCTCGGGAGGAGAAAAAAAAATTGTGTAAGTGGTTTGAATCTATCAAAGTCCCGGATGGTCATTCTTCAAACTATAAAAGGTTCGTATCTTTAAAAGATCTCAAACTTATTGGAATGAAGACTCACGATTGTCATGTGTTACTACAACAAATGTTACCGCTTGCTTTGCGGGGCATTTTGTCAAAATTTTGCCCAGATCGTGTCTGGGCAGCAGCGCCGCGGCACCACATGGCGTCGCTGCGGCGCCGCCTCCCACACCGGTTGTATAGATCCGGTGTGGGAGGCGGCGCCGCGGCGACGTCAGATAGTGCCGCGGCGCCGCTGCCCAGACACGATATTTTCCCACAACGGATCTTTGCATTCGTTGTGGGACGTCGCGCCGCGGCCCTATTTGCCGTCGCTGCGGCATTTGTCCCACAACGTATCTTGTAAGGGTTGTGGGACCTTTTATATTAATTATAATTAAACAACTCTTAGAACAATGGTTGTAGAATAAGCTAGTTTGCACAACCGATAGTTATAAAGGTTGTGGAATACCTGAAATCAAGCTTTTCCCACAACCCTTAATTGTAAGGGTTGTGGGATCTCGAAGTCCACAACCCTTAGTAATAAGGGTTGTGGAAAGTACCTTGTGGGATCCAACATTGGTACTAGTGAGAGGACAACGATGCCCTATTGGCCAGGATCCGATCCGATGAGATTGCAAGGTGCTATATTCTATCATCGATGAACAATGTGTTGCAACAACAACATCGTGATTTTGATTCAGCCTATAGCATGCTCTTCAATCACCATGAGAGTTTTGGAAGGAAAGGGCGTCAGGTTAGAAAACAATCGGTTAGACAGTTTAGGAACAGTCGTATGAAAGCAGGGACTCCCGTTAGAGAACATATGATGCTGATCATAAGTTATCTAAATGAAATGGAAATTCTTAGATCAGAGATTGATGGAGATCCCAAAATAGATATGACCTTGTAAAATCTTCCTGAATCTTTTGATATCTTCAAGTTGAACTACTCCATGAATAAGCTAGGGTAGACTGTTACTGAGCTAATGAAAGAGCTTCACACCGCTGAGAGACTCTTGAAGAAAAAGAAGGCTAATGGAGAGACTCATGCTGGTGAGCGCAGTGCCTTCACCTCTGGATCTAAGAAGAGATCTCATAGAGCCAAAAAGAAGAACCCTAGCAAGGTCCAGAAGAAGAAGGTGCCCCGGGCTATCATGGTGGATAAGTCTAAGGACAACTGTCATCATTGCAATGAGCACGACACTGGCGTAGGAACTGTCCTACCTACCTCAAGGCTAAAGGGAAAGGTATTGTCATAACCGACTTTCCACAACCCTTATTTGTAATGGTTTTGGACTCGGTGATTGCACAACCCTTATTAATAAAGGTTGTGGGAATGTCTTAATTTCGGGTTATTCAACAACCCTTGTGACTAAGGATTGTGGGAAGGGCTTAATTTCGGGTTATTCCACAACCCTTAAAATATCGAATGTGCAATATAGCTTATTCTACAACCATTATTCTAAGGGTTGTTTAATTTTACTTATTTTAAAATGTTCCACAACCCTTAATGGATTCGTGGTGGGAGCGGCGCCGGGGCGACGCCTTATATGGCCGCAGTGCCATGTCCCACAACCGATCCAATGATCCAGTGTGGGAGAAGGGTAAAAAAAACTATGGCGCCGCGGCCCCATAAGGCGTGGCCCCGGCACCGAGCGCACAACGGACCTGTAAGGGTTGTGGCAACGAGGGCGGAGTTACAAAAAATATAAGCGCTGCGGCGATGCCTTATGGCAACGCGGCGCCGTGTCAAAGACCTCATCTGAGACCCGATAAATGAGGCGGCGCCACGGCAATAGCTTATGGTGCCGCCGCCTAAATCACACTATAAATAGTCTATTTTAGGTCATCCAAAATACATTTTCGGCCGGTTTTGTCTCCATACCTCTGTGCGTTGGTTGTCACCGAGCTCTTGCCGCCCTTCTCCCTCGCCTTTACGTTTCCGGCTCTCCAGCGCGTTCACTTCGCCGCCCTTCTACCGCGCCTTCACGCCGTCGTTATTCTTCCATACTCTAAGGTAAATCCAACCTCTTTATTCTTCCATACTCTAAGGTAAATTTTGATGATTTTATATTGGTTGATTTGAATACATTGTTGATTTCCACGGTTTTAGGGTTTGTATTTAGGATTTTCTTGATGATTTCGTGTAGATTTGTATGTTTTGATGATTTCGAAGTATGTCAATATTTTTAGGAATTACCCGAGTAAATTTTTTGGAATTTCCACAATTTTTTTTATTATCATTATTTGTTTATGTTTGTGTTGAAATTGTGAATTGAATCCGAATTTGTTGTTATTGTGAATTGAATCCGAAATTGTGTAAATGTTGAAATTGTAGGTCACTACTACAAAAGATACCTTTAGAAGCGACAAGGGAAATTAGAAGCGACTAGTCGCTTCTAATTAGAAGCGACATTTTGGCATTACTACTCGTTTATTAACAGTTTCTTTTTAAAATTAAATAACCACTTATTAAGTAAATAAAATATTCTGATTCATTTCCATATAAAACCAAAACGCCTAAATTAAGAAATAGATAATATTTCGCATTAAAAACTGAAACTATCTTAAATATTAGTCAATTATGCTCTTGAAAATATTTTAAATTTTAAATCCAAATAAAAGTAGCAGGGAAAACGTTTATGAAATATCTGTAAGGGTAGTTTTGTACCAAAAATCTCGTTAACAACTTAAACTGAGTATTTACACAAAATTAACAAAACATTGGGTATATTGAAATTGGTAAAAATAAACATGGGTAAATAGCTAATTTTTTATTTTTATATTCCGCCATTAATGTGTTAATGATTATTTTTCTTAATCCTAGACCCATTCCAACAAATGGTATCAGAGCATACGTCAAAGTATATGCATGTTCATGTTATTTAAAAATCATTATACGAAAATTGTTTACAAAATTTACTTGAATAATGGTTTTACTAAGACTAGATCTTAGACAATTTTAATTTTTTTGGTACAACCTCTAAAATTAAATTTGTGTTACTTTTCCACTTGTTAAATATGCTATGTAAACACATTAATTATTTTATTTTTTTTAAGATTTTATGTTTAGCATATTCAAAATCATTTTTTGGACAAGTTTGAAAATATGTGAACATAGTTTAAACTAGTTTATTGCACTTCTAGTTTAAATTTGTTATTAAATGTTTTATAGTATGTTACTTGTTTTATTTTGTATAAACTATTAATATGTTAATATAAGACACAATTGAAATCAAAACAAATAAGTAAAATGTTCCAATAAACCTCTTTTCTCAATACGCCTAGATCCGACGTATTTTTAATTTTTTTTCAATATCTTGACAAATTATTATGGCTTAGTAAATCGGGCATAACTCTTTGGTAGGAAGTTTAAAATTAGTGGTACTTGAACATAATTAAAGGTACGGAAGTTAGCTATCGAATGCAATTGGTTTCAGGTCAATCGAATACCGGATGTGTCATTTATGACATTTTAAGTACGAGGTGTAGGCAGTCCGCGAGTCCAGGATTTTGAATCCGGATTTGCGACTCCTAGCTTCTTCCCCTCTTCTTGATGAAATCGTGACTTATCAACATTCACACACTCATCCACCATTAAGATGCCTTGAAGGAAGATTTCATGAAGATAAAGAAATTAGTTTTAGGAGATTTTGAATCTCAAAAACTTTCAAGTGCAAAAGTGAGATTTATGAATCTTCACACTTTATTTAGGAAAATTAAATTAATAGAAAGAAAGATCCGAGTATGTTCTATGTGCCTTAATGCATTAACACTGCTCTCCCATCACAAATATCGATTTTAGGGTTCTTTTTTTCTAGTGATCCGCTCTATCTCTCTTTACTCACGGAAACGTGTTTCAAAACGTACAAGAGATGATGTGCCTATTCCAAAAACTAACTAGGAGGGTTGTACTTATTTTTTGCAACCCAAAATCCCCAACACTAATGTTAAGTGCATATGGCGCCAGACTAACAGTCACCCTCGTGACCCTCTCTTTAATGAGAGTACTCAAAGACGCATTTCCCTTAACATTGCTTGTAGAGCTATGTCCAAAAGCGAAACGATGAGACAAGGCCTCCCCTCGGCGGATTGTTTTCAAAGTAGATATTGTTAAAGTAAGTGGTTGGTTACGCACTTAGACTCAATCTTTATTAATCCTCCCCCGAGGCCCTGCGAAAAAGATTTGAGTGATCAAAAATTTTATAAGGTGGCTAGTCAAACGTTGATATATTGACATCATGACTATGCATTAATGATGTGTCATTTACTTATGAAAGGCGACTCTTTGCAGCCTTATCTCGAAGGAGTAAAGTGTCATTTTTATTCATAACACCTTTGGATTTTTCATGTCTAAACTTAAACTTAAAATCCTAAACAAAAGACTAATCATAAATTGTTTCAACAATCAGAAACATGTCAATAAACACTATCTAAATCTTCCTTTCCTCGAATAAACTAGAACGGAAAACTACATAGATTAGAACCTTAACCTAGACATTGTCTTTACTATGGACAAGTACAAATGGGTACTCATCACCCTATGTTCTCTTGCAACGAATGATGATTCAACTCAAGACACTAGTAGAAAAACTTGTTCCCACAACCCTTAATAAGGGGTGTGGAATTTTCCCACAACCCTTAATAACGGTTGTGGGAGCCTGAGTTGTGGAATTTCCCACAACCCTTAAACTTCCGGTGTGGAATGTTCATATTTCCCACACCGAATGTGGGTTGTGGAAATTCAACAACCAATCAGTTAACGGTTGTAAATTTTTTTTATTTTTGAAAACTTATCGCTGCGGCGACTCTTTACGGCGCCGCGGCCCCAAGTCCCACAACGGTTGGTTGGATCCGTTGTGGGACCTAGGGCCGCGGCGCCGTAAAGGGTCGCCGCGGCCCTACATCGCCGCGGCCCCACCAGTCAGTGCCGCGGCACCGGAGTCCCACAACGGATCCCAACATCCGTTGTGGGCCACTACGCCGCGGCGCCATAAAGGATCGCCGCGGCGCCTATTGTGGGACACCTGGTGCCGCGGCTTGGACATTCAGTGCCGCGGCGCAGCTCCCACAACGGATGTTTGAATCCGTTGTGGGACTTGGGACCGCGGCTCCAAACATATGTCGCCGCGGCGCCGTTGTCCGAAGAGTGCATCTCTTCATTATTATTGGATTAAACCCAAAATATCATATAATTACCTGCATAATACATGCACAATCAATCTAAAAACATACTATACATCCAAAATCATCATAATCATTCAAAATCATCTAAAAATATACATTCAATATCACAAAATGTAGCTAATCATCACATTCAATGAATGTTTGTACATAGTTAATCCACTCTTCTCTTACTCTCTCTATATCCAAAGGTGTATACGTGTTTTTGTTTTCTAATCTACTTATACCTCCTACAACTATTTCTCGCATATAACATAAAACAAAATATCCACATTCCGTGTTACCGCTTTGTCTTGGCGCGGCCATTGACCTTATGTATGTTGATTGTCTGTGGCCAATCGCGCCTTTGGTTTCAAGTTTGAAATTTGAAAACACCCTACAAAACAAATAGTATGAGTATCTTTTATAACAAATATTCAATATATAAGTAAAAAAACTTACCTTTTTATCAACGAAACCAAGTCTTGTGGAATTTGTTTATTCAACGGGTCAAAAAACATAGCACAATCCTTCCATAAGTCAAGGACAACAAGCATCCGATGAAAGTTTCGATTGTAGGGCATGAAAACTAGTTGCCCAACTGTGCATCCTCGCACCGCGTTGCCAACCTCTTTGACTCGTGTCGACAAATGGTAATCTTCGTCATTTGTAGACATGTGAGAAGCTAACGCGGCGTTTACAAAGACAAATTTTTTTTTCAACTTTGACATTGATGCGCGTATACAACTACATTCCAAATTATTCAAATAGTTAAAAAACTCAATATTCAATCATCAATATTAAAAAAAATCATGAAAGAAACACTTACTCCATGTAAAGAGATATGCTTGAAGCCCCAATTTCCGAAAATTGTAAAAATTCGGAAATATCGTCAAATCCCAACATAATCGGTATAGCAGAGATTGTTGGACAAACGTTGACTTGAATAACGTTTCCTTGTGCTAACATCATTTTGTTGGCATATTGAGCGAGCAATTTAAACTTGGGATTTATTACCTTGTAACCATTTAAACTTTGAATTAATTATCTTATAACTAATTTGAACAATCAATACATAATAATGAGTAGGTTAAAATATATTACCTTGTAATTAATTCTCCTATTATCGTCGGGAGTAGGTTGACTCGTAGATTCGAGTTTGGGAGGGTCGCGACTCTCTTTTGCCGTAGTCTCAGTTTCTATTAATCGTCGCGGCCACGAGACAAAACCTCCCATTGCATCTTCTACGGTTAGAGCTTCTTCGGTGGGAATCGGTAATTTGGCTTTCTTAACCAAAACTCCAGAAACGCTCACACGTGCATTTCCTTCCTCCAAACTTGAGAAGTGAATTACGCTCTCGTTCAAATATACTCGCCCATTTGCAACATGGATTGTGTTTCCTTCCACGGTATCGTCAATGTAGAGAAAACATTCGACACTTTCATTCGAACACGGTGTCACCGGTGTGGTTGGATTCAATGAGCAACTAGCCCGAACACTAGTTAGTTTTTCCACAATAATCGGATCGACTTTCGAAGGTTTATGTATATCGTCATGTCCTATGAAAATCACCGATTTAATACCGAAAATAAGCAAACTTTTAAATTAAATAAATAAGCATGAATAAAGATTACCTAAAGAGACGACCTCTTCGACGACTTCTTGAATCTTAGTCTTCTCTTCAATATTAACGCCACTTGCATTAATATTATCTTCAACTAGATCAACACTCGCTTCTTCAACACTTGTACCACCACGACCATTAACCGCTTTCAAGATATCATTTTTAAACTCCATCAACTCGAGACGCATTTCGAGCCGCATCTTGTTAAGTTCTTCATTTGGAGTCGGAGGAACAAAATACTTGAAACGCTTGGCAACATGTTTGGATTGACCGCAAACATATTTCTTTGCTCCCATGGCTTCTTGCAAGATACTTTTTCCCGTTTCCGGGATAAAAGTACCTTCGATTGCTTGTTGAGATAATTTTTGCTACATATTATAATAATTTGTAAATAAAAATATTAAAAATATAACTTACATTATTTAAAATCTTACAATTGATTCTCCCATTAGTCGATCTTTGTCATTCTTGAACTCTTTTCCGTCTATCCCGTCTTTCTTACGCGAGTCAATCCATAATTCTTCTAACGTTGCCCATTGCCCGGTTTCGTCGTGCTATTAATTAACAAGTAATCATATTAATCATATATTAAATGTTAAAACCGAATACAAAATAAATAAATGAAAAAACTCAACCTTTTGTTGATCTAGTTTTCGATATCCATCTCGGCCACATCGAGATTTGTATTCCACTTTAGCGGAATTAGTTTTCCCTTGCTCCGACGTTTGCTTGAAAGTTGCGCTTCGTCTATACTCAACAAACTTCACCCAATCTTCTTAAAACACAACTTGGTCTTTTTAACGATCTTGGTTCATGGATTTTGTCTTTGAGAAGATCGTGATATAACTCGTGACGAAATAGTTTTGCGGCTTCACCTACTCTCATGAGGCAATCGTGCTTATGATCTATTGGAATCGAAAATCCTTCACATATTTCGTTCCAAATCCTCTCTTTTAATTGATCGTTCTCTTTTAATCTCCAATCACGAGTCGAAAGTGGAACATATTCTCTAGCTAATACGCCAAAGTAACTCAACAACACATCACCTTCCTTACCCTTTGGTTGCCCTTTGGAATCTAACTCTATCGTAATTTTTCTACCAAGACTTCTAATTTTATTAACACGACTCATAAGGGTGTTTCTTCTCTTTCCTTTCTCATCGGGATTTAATGCTAATAGTCGTCTAGGTTTCTTTTTAATATCGTCGCTAGAAGTAGT
This sequence comes from Urtica urens, assembly GCA_958296335.1. Taxonomy (NCBI): domain Eukaryota; kingdom Viridiplantae; phylum Streptophyta; class Magnoliopsida; order Rosales; family Urticaceae; genus Urtica; species Urtica urens. The sequence goes on from OY282522.1 coordinate 1,769,719, forward strand.
AGTAGTTGTAGTCGACATTGAATCTATAAACACAATTCAAAATACAATTTCAAACACAAAATATATATCAATGCGTCTAAACTAATTATCCATTCCAAACACAAAATAAATGTCAACCTAAACCATTCCAAACACAAAATATATTTGAATGTGAATCTAAACTAGTTACCAATTTCAAACAAAAAATAGGAGTAAAAAAAACTAACCGTTGAGGGACGAGGTGAATTAACCGGGAGAGGGAGACGACAAAATGAAGATGGAGGGCGGAGTGAAGGAGTGAGAGAGGGAGGGCGGAGTGAGAGAGTGAGGAATGAGGAGTGAGGGAGAGGGAGGGAGGAGTGAGAGAGTTAGGAGGGATGGAGGGCGGAGTGAGAGAGTGAGGAGGGAGGGAGAGGGAGGGCGGAGTGAGAGAGTGAGTAGGGATGGAGAGGGAGGGCGGAGCGAGAGTGAGGGAGTGAGGGAGTGAGGAGGGAGGGAGGAAGAGAGAGGGCGGAGTGAGGAGTGAGAGGGTAAGGGAGTGAGTGAGTAACAGAGTGAGGGAATGAAGGACGGAGTGAGAGAGTGAGTGGCCGGAGTTTTGAGTCGCCGGAGAATAGAAGCTTGAGAGAGAATGAGTTTGGGTTTTGAGAGATATTGAGTTTTGAGAGAGAATGAGAGTGAAAATGAAGAATGAAGAAGAAGAAGTCGAAAGTTAGTTTTGGGCGAAATTTGGGCGGGGTTATGAAAAAGTTAAAGTTTTCCCGAAATTTAAACATCCCACAACCCTTCCACTAAGGGTAGCCGTCGCCGCGGCGCTTATGACTTCCCGAGAGCTCCAACTCTCGGGTGCTCTCGGGAAGTCACAGGCGCCGCGGCGACGGCTACCAGTGCTGCGGCGCTGCTGAACCCAGAAACCAGGGCCGCGGCCCTGGTAGAAGTCGCCGCGGCGCCTATGACTTCCCGAGAGCTCCAACTCTCGGGTGCTCTCGGGAAGTCGCGGGCGCCGCGGCGACGTCTATCGGTGCCGCGGCCCTGGTTTCCACAACCCTTCATGGAAGGGTTGTGGGATATGCGCCGCGGCGATGAATTACGGGGCCGCGGCGCCGACGACCTGAAGTGCGTTTAAATGCATTTTAAATCGTTTTTTGCACTTAAATCTCTCAAAACTTCAGTCGAAAAAACACTAGAAACAAGATTTCGACCCATTCTGTGTCATTATCGTTCACAACTCATAACTATATACATCTAATTCTTGTAAGTTCCTCTTTACTTGTTACAAAGTTGAATATTTTTGGATTGTTTATTTCAAATCTGATATTTCATGTTATAATTAGGGTTTTTTTTAAGATGGTGAGGCAATGGATGTGAGAGAATAGGTTAAACGAGATATATCAAAATGGTGTAAATGAGTTTTGTGAATTCGTTAAAGATAATGTCGGTGATGTGGAATCAATTCGTTGTCCTTGTGTGAAATGTGGAAATCATAGACATTTTTCTTTTCGTATTGTTCGAACTCATTTGTAACAAATGTGGAATAATGACTTCTTACCAAATATGGTATTATCATGGTGAAGAATTCCGTCCTACGATTAACAATAGAAATGATGATCTTCAAGATGATGACTTTGATGATATGTGCGGGATGATGAATGATTTGGAGAATGATTTTGTGGAACGGCCGGAATTGTTTGAGTCGATGATGAATGATGCGGAGACACCATTGTATGAAGGGTGTACAAGTTATTCGAAGTTGTCATTTTTAGTTACTTTATTTCATTTGAAAGCGTCGGGTGGGTGGACAAACACTAGTTTTACTCTATTGTTGGAAACACTCAAAGAAGCATTCTCAAAAGACAATAAAGTTCCGCAAAGTATGTATGAGGCTAAGAAAACTTTGGGCACATTGGGTATGAAGTACGAGAAATTTCATGCGTGCCCAAATGATTGTGTTTTAAATAGAAATGAGTATGAAGATCTAGATGAATGTCCGAGGTGCAAAGAATCAAGATGGAAAAAAGGTAAATTGCCACGTGACGGGGTCAAAGGAGTTCCAATCAAGGTATACGTACATAATAATTACTTGTTTTACAAATGATTATGTTTTTTATATTATTATTTTATATGTTTTTCAGGCATTATGGTACATACCACCAATGCCACGGTTCCGACGAATGTTTAATACTGCCAAGCACGCAAAGAACATGGTTTGGCACTCAGAAAAACGTATCGATGATGGTATGTTACGGCATCCTGCGGATGCTTCACAGTGGAAGTCATTTGATTTGGAGTATAAAGATTTCAGTGTTGAACCTCGGAATTTGCGTCTTGGTTTAGCATCTGATGGCATGAACCCTTTCAGCATGATGAGTAGTAAATATAGTGTCTGGCCGGTTATTCTTGTGAACTACAATCTCCCTCCAAAGTTGTGTATGAAGAGAAAATTCTTGATGTTAACGCTTCTGATTTCAGGACCGAGTCAACCAGGAAATGATATTGATGTTTATTTGGCACCATTGATCAAAGATTTGAAGATGTTATGGGAGACAGGGATTGAGGTCAACGATGGTTACCGCGGCGATTCATTCTACTTGAGAGCAATGTTGATGCGGACTATAAACGACTTTCCAGCGTATGGAAATTTGTCAGGATACTCTGTGAAATGCTCAATTGGTTGTCCAGTTTGCATGAAAGAAACATCTTCCATTCGTTTGAAGCATGGTAAGAAAACTGTTTTTCTTGGTCATAGAAGATTTTTACCGAGAGATCACTCGTATAGAAGGTTGAAACAGGCATTTGATGGAAATACGGAAGAACGACCCCCTCCTAGAATATTGTCTGGTGAAGATGTCTTCGAAATGGTTAAAAATGTTAATGAAGTGCTCGGTAAAAGGAAGCGGCGTGCTAGTACTAAAGAATCGTTCTAAGAGAATCCTTGGAAAAAGAAATCGATTTTCTACGACCTTCCGTATTGGAAAACATTATATGTTCGGAATTGTCTGGATGTTATGCATATTGAGAAAAATGTATGTGAATCTTTCATCGGTACGCTACTTGATGATCCAAATAAATCGAAAGACGGAATAAAATCTCGAATGGATCTCAAGGAAATGAATATAAGAAGCGTTTTGCATGTCGACGAGCAGAGTGGAAAAAAAACAAAAATACCACTGGCAAAGTATACTCTATCTCGGGAGGAGAAAAAAAAATTGTGTAAGTGGTTTGAATCTATCAAAGTCCCGGATGGTCATTCTTCAAACTATAAAAGGTTCGTATCTTTAAAAGATCTCAAACTTATTGGAATGAAGACTCACGATTGTCATGTGTTACTACAACAAATGTTACCGCTTGCTTTGCGGGGCATTTTGTCAAAATTTTGCCCAGATCGTGTCTGGGCAGCAGCGCCGCGGCACCACATGGCGTCGCCGCGGCGCCGCCTGTGGGAAAATATCGTGTCTGGGCAGCGGCGCCGCGGCACTATCTGACGTCGCCGCGGCGCCGCCTCCCACACCGGATCTATACAACCGGTGTGGGAGGCGGCGCCGCGGCGACGTCAGATAGTGCCGCGGCGCCGCTGCCCAGACACGATATTTTCCCACAACGGATCTTTGCATTCGTTGTGGGACGTCGCGCCGCGGCCCTATTTGCCGTCGCTGCGGCATTTGTCCCACAACGGATCTTTTAAGGGTTGTGGGACCTTTTATATTAATTATAATTAAACAACTCTTAGAACAATGGTTGTAGAATAAGCTAGTTTGCACAACCGATAGTTATAAAGGTTGTGGAATACCTGAAATCAAGCTTTTCCCACAACCCTTAATTGTAAGGGTTGTGGGATCTCGAAGTCCACAACCCTTAGTAATAAGGGTTGTGGAAAGTACCTTGTGGGATCCAACATTTGTACTAGTGAGAGGACAACGATGCCCTATTGGCCTGGATCCGATCCGATGAGATTGCAAGGTGCTATATTCTATCATCGATGAACAATGTGTTGCAACAACAACATCGTGATTTTGATTCAGCCTATAGCATGCTCTTCAATCACCATGAGAGTTTTGGAAGGAAAGGGCGTCAGGTTAGAAAACAATCGGTTAGACAGTTTAGGAACAGTCGTATGAAAGCAGGGACTCCCGTTAGAGAACATATGATGCTGATCATAAGTTATCTAAATGAAATGGAAATTCTTAGATCAGAGATTGATGGAGATCCCAAAATAGATATGACCTTGTAAAATCTTCCTGAATCTTTTGATATCTTCAAGTTGAACTACTCCATGAATAAGCTAGGGTAGACTGTTACTGAGCTAATGAAAGAGCTTCACACCGCTGAGAGACTCTTGAAGAAAAAGAAGGCTAATGGAGAGACTCATGCTGGTGAGCGCAGTGCCTTCACCTCTGGATCTAAGAAGAGATCTCATAGAGCCAAAAAGAAGAACCCTAGCAAGGTCCAGAAGAAGAAGGTGCCCCGGGCTATCATGGTGGATAAGTCTAAGGACAACTGTCATCATTGCAATGAGCACGACACTGGCGTAGGAACTGTCCTACCTACCTCAAGGCTAAAGGGAAAGGTATTGTCATAACCGACTTTCCACAACCCTTATTTGTAATGGTTTTGGACTCGGTGATTGCACAACCCTTATTAATAAAGGTTGTGGGAATGTCTTAATTTCGGGTTATTCAACAACCCTTGTGACTAAGGATTGTGGGAAGGGCTTAATTTCGGGTTATTCCACAACCCTTAAAATATCGAATGTGCAATATAGCTTATTCTACAACCATTATTCTAAGGGTTGTTTAATTTTACTTATTTTAAAATGTTCCACAACCCTTAATGGATTCGTGGTGGGAGCGGCGCCGGGGCGACGCCTTATATGGCCGCAGTGCCATGTCCCACAACCGATCCAATGATCCAGTGTGGGAGAAGGGTAAAAAAAAACTATGGCGCCGCGGCTCCATAAGGCGTGGCCCCGGCACCGAGCGCACAACGGACCTGTAAGGGTTGTGGCAACGAGGGCGGAGTTACAAAAAATATAAGCGCTGCGGCGATGCCTTATGGCAACGCGGTGCCGTGTCAAAGACCTCATCTGAGACCCGATAAATGAGGCGGCGCCACGGCAATAGCTTATGGTGCCGCCGCCTAAATCACACTATAAATAGTCTATTTTAGGTCATCCAAAATACATTTTCGGCCGGTTTTGTCTCCATACCTCTGTGCGTTGGTTGTCACCGAGCTCTTGCCGCTCTTCTCCCTCGCCTTCACGTTTCCGGCTCTCCAGCGCGTTCACTTCGCCGCCCTTCTACCGCGCCTTCACGCCGTCGTTATTCTTCCATACTCTAAGGTAAATCCAACCTCTTTATTCTTCCATACTCTAAGGTAAATTTTGATGATTTTATATTGGTTGATTTGAATACATTGTTGATTTCCACGGTTTTAGGGTTTGTATTTAGGATTTTCTTGATTTGCACAGTTTTAGAGTAATTTCTTGATGATTTCGTGTAGATTTGTATGTTTTGATGATTTCGAAGTATGTCAATATTTTTAGGAATTACCCGAGTAAATTTTTTGGAATTTCCACAATTTTTTTTATTATCATTATTTGTTTATGTTTGTGTTGAAATTGTGAATTGAATCCGAATTTGTTGTTATTGTGAATTGAATCCGAAATTGTGTAAATGTTGAAATTGTAGGTCACTACTACAAAAGATACCTTTAGAAGCGACAAGGGAAATTAGAAGCGACTAGTCGCTTCTAATTAGAAGCGACATTTTGGCATTAGAAGCGACTAGTCGCTTCTAACGTAAACACCCCGAATTTTTCCAAAAAATGAAATTTTTTTCATTTAGAAGCGACTAGTCGCTTCTAATTGTCCGAGTCGACATATTAGAAGCGAAAAATCGCTTCTAAAGACCAAAATTATTGGCTCGCACTCTCCGCGCCAAATATTTTAGTATGTTTGGGCATTAGAAGCGACTAGTCGCTTCTAATGCCCAAATTATTTGGCTCCAAAACCCTTCCGCCAAAATTTCACTAAGTATGGAAAATTGGGCATTAGAAGCGACTAGTCGTTTCTAATGTTGCTTATAATGCCCAAATTATTTGGCTCCAAAACCCTTCCGCCAAAATTTCACTAAGTATGGAAAATTGGGCATTAGAAGCGACTAGTCGCTTCTAATGCCCAAATTATTTGGCTCCAAAACCCTTCCGCCAAAATTTCACCTACAGAGACATTAGAAGCGACTTGTCGCTTCTAATGCCCCCACTTACCAAAACGTCGTCGTTTTGGTTTTGAAGGACATTAGAAGCGACTTGTCGCTTCTAATGTTTTTAGGGCTTTAAAGCACCCGAGCCTCCCCCTCCCTCCCCCATTTCTCCTCCCTTTCGAAACTCTCTTCCTCTCTCCCTCCCCTCCGAATTTCTGCCTCATCCAACCCTCCGGCCGCCCTCTCTCTCTCCACCCGTCCCTCCTCCCTCCCTCCCCTCTCCACCCGTCCCTCCTCCCTCCCTCCTCTCTCAGCCCGTCCCTCCTCCCTCCTTGCCCTTGCCTTCCCGCCGAGCTCCGCCACTGCCTTCCGCCGAGCTCCTCTTCGCTGCATCTGGTAAGTTTCTACGACGTTGCAACCGTGTGTATGTCCCGATCTTGGTATTTAATTTTTTTATTTTCAGCCCTCCTCCAGCAAGGACTCGCTGCACTCCGATCTCCGCCCCGTCTTCTACCGGCGATCTCTCCTCCGGCCCTCTCCTCGTCATTGCAATCGGTAAGTTTTAAAGGTTTAGTATTTAATTTGATTTAATTTTTATATGTTATAGTTGTGAATTAATTAATTAATTTATTTAAGTATGTAAATTGAATTAGTAAAATTAGTTACTAACTTAGTTAATTTGTATAATTAATTGGTAATTAGCAATCTCAAATGTTATAGTCCTTTAGATAATATGTGAAGTTTTAACTTAATTAATTTGTTAATTTATTAACTTAATTGTTGATCATTGACGTAATTATGAATTTAGTTTGATAATTTTGACGACGTTAATTTGTTTGTTAATATGTTTTAGTTAGTTTAATTGTCATTTCAATAGTTAGTTTTGTTTGTTTATTTTTGTAATTTGATTATTTTGTTTTGAAATTATTTTTCAAACTGTTAATTTTTAGGTCGTCGGAGTCTCGTATCAATCACCGCATCTCTCCGTCGATTGCAACATAAACCGGTAAATTTGTAACTTTTTGTAGTTTATTTGGTTTGGTTTAGTTTTTTTGTTAGAGGTTGGTTTATATGTAGTTAATTTAATAGTTTTTTAATTTCTTAGTTTTGATTATAGATTTTGTTAATATATTTTAATAAGTATTGATAATGTTTTTAATAAGTTTGTTAATATATTTTAGCTCTATTAAAATCATTTTTTAGTTAGATTTGTCAATTAATAATAATTTTAATTTATTAAGTAACAATTTTAATTAATATACCAAAAATCAAGAATTTTTTTTTTTTTTGGCTGTTTGGGCATTAGAAGCGACTAGTCGCTTCTAATGTCACTTCTAATGCCCAAATAGCCATATTTTCGTAGGCTTTTTTTTGAGGTTTTTAAAACATTAGAAGCGACTAGTCGCTTCTAATTTCGTCGCTTCAAAACATTAGAAGCGACTTTAGAAGCGACTCGGCTTTAGAGGCGAAACATTAGAAGCGACAATGTCGCTTCTAATGTCGCTTCTAATGTCGCTTCTAATGTCGCTTCTAAAGCCAAATTAGAAGCGACTTTTGTCGCTTCTAAAGGCCTTTTTTCTCCTAGTGCGACGAGTACGGTTGGGTAGAATTTTGCAAACCTCCCGAGTGCGATGGCAATATCACCATCGTGAAGGAATTTAATGCGAACCTACCGAATGTAGTGCATAATGTCGTCATGGTTCGCGGAGAGAAGGTAAACATGAGTTCCGTGGTGATCAACGCGTATCTTCAAACCCCCAACATTTCTTTCGAGACGGAGGATTACATTCAATACATACGTCATGCGGAGATTACGAGTTTGTTGTGCCTCTCGAACCAAGGTTGGACGACGGAGAAGAGAATAGAAGTCTTGCATCGTGATCAACTCACAAAGTACGTAATTATTTAACGATTTGTTTTTATCATTTGAAATGAATTGAAACATGATTAGGATTATGTTTTCAATTAATAATATTATTGTATTTTGAATTTTGTTTTGATAGGATTGCCAAAGTATGGGTTAACTTTGTGTGCGCTCGCATATTACCGATCACGCATTTTTCCAGTCTCGACCAAGGTCGCATTCAAATTTTGTACTGTATCGTGAAGGGGCTCAGGATAAACATTGGTCGATTCATCTCGGGCAGGATGAGGAGTGTTGACTACAAGGATAAGAAGACCGGTCTACCGTATTCGTCGATCATCAGTGCTCTTTGCATGAGAGCGGGGGTGAGAATCGGGAGGCGGGACACGATCAAAAGTCCAATGGGGCCAATCACTAAGTCAATCATTTATCGCTACAAGATTCAAGATGAGGCGGCGGTGGATGAGGAGGAGGAGGTTGAGAAGGCGGCACGACCGCGTATAGTGACAGTACTTGAGCTACCTGCACCTCTAGCGCGAGATCCGATGCTAGAGTATGTTGCTCACACCAACCACTACCTCATCTCTGGGTATGAAAATACCCAAAACTACCTCCATAGACAAAGGGAGTACAGCGCCATGTCGTACGAGGTGTTCTACAATGTCATCGGTCGGTTGGACATAAACAACTAGATAGAGTGGCGGTTTCCTCCGTACCTGCAGTACGACTATTTACAATAACCAGCCCCAGAATGGCCGTCTGAATTCTCACATCCTCTGGGGGCACCACCACGATGCGACGACGACAACAATCACTAAATGCTTTTTTATTTATTTTAAAAACTCTTAATTAGTTTTATTGATGTTTTGTTTTAATTACGAGACTTAAAATTTTAAGATTTAATATGTTTGTTTTATTGATGTTTTGTTTTAATTAGTTTAACTTGTGTTTGTTTGTTTGAATTTACGAGACTTAAGATTATAAGATTTAATATATTTGTTTTATCGATGTTTTGTTTTAATTAGTTTGACTTATGTTTGTTTGTTTGTTTAAATTACGATACTTAAGATTATAAGATTTAATTTGTTTGTTTTATCGATGTTTTGTTTGAATTAGTTTGACTTATGTTTGTTTGTTAGTTACTTTTAATTACGAGACTTAAGATTCTAAGATTTAATATGTTTGTTTGAAGGAATTTTGAGTCCATCGTCTCAAAATAGAGATTTAATATGTGTTTGAAGGTCTTATTTGGCATCGCCATTGCGGCGCCTTGACAGGGCCGCGGCTATGGGGTATTGCATCGCGGCCCCAATAAGGTGCCTCAACGGCGCCAAGCTCTTACAAAGACTCCATCGTCTCTGTAAGTCATCGGCGCCGTGGCCCTATTTGGCGTCGCCTCGACATTTATGACTTATAGAGACGATGGAGTATTGCGTCGTTGCGGCGCGTTGACGGGGCCGCGGCTATGGAGTACTCCGCCGCGGCCCAGACAAGGCGCCTCAACGGTGCCAGCAAGTTACAGAGACTCGATCGTGTCTGTAAGTCAGCGGCGTCGCGGCCCTATTTGGTGTAGCCGTGGCGCCGCTGACTTACAGAGACGATGGAGTCTCTGTAAGTTGTTGGCGCTGCGGCGATGCCAACAAGGACATCGGCGCCGTGATCCCACTTAGATCCATTGTAGGACCTGGTACCGGGGCTATGGGGTATGAGGCCGCGATGCAGTGGTAAATCTTATCTATAACTTTATGAAAACCTATCAAAAACATTATTTTAAGCGAATTCGAATTAATATAAAGTTGTAAATACAACTCATTCAAACAAAAGTAGGAGCTATGTCAATTCGAAGTAAATGAGAAAAATCATCATCGTTGAAGTCATCCATCTCTTTATCGACCGGTGGTAATCCGGATGTGAATGGCAGAATAGTAGACAAATCTTTGTCTTTTTCTTCTTGAATATTTCGCGCTTTCATATGAACTACTAATGACAACTTCGGATTGATTGGATATGTAACATAAAATACATGACTCGCTTGTGAAGCAAGTATGAAGGAATCATTCTCGTAACCAATCCTCCTGAAGTCGACATCGGTAACTCCTTCATTATCAACTTTGATGTGATTATTGTCAGCCCATTTGCACTTGAACAATGTCACCCGCAATCCACAATAATCAAGTTCCCATATGTCTTCGATGTATCCATTGTTGTCGCTCGTTTTCGGACAACGATTTAGGAACCCAAAACGGTTCGACCCAAGGCCGGACCAAGTGATCGCGTTCGGGTTCTAGCGTATCAAGCTCGGTATCCCGAGTCGTTCCTTAGCTGTCAATGGAGTTTGTGCTACGCGAGTATCTGAAACACAAAGGGATCAAACGAACTACCAAAGGGAAACAGAGGGGGTGCCTCTGTTTACCTCTCCGACGCTCAACATTAGTTGGATTGAGGTGGATAAAAGGGTTTAGATTTTGAAGGTTTAAGTTCTGAGTGAAACGAGTGAAGTCCGAGTTCAGCAGCGTCTCAGTGCTTAATTGTTCGTTACCTGTTATTGGGAATTGTGTCCCGTATTTATAGGACCTCAGACAGCCCTCAACCTGCCTTTGGCCGACCCAAACCATCTGGACCTCCCCTTGGCCGGCCCAAACCATCTGGACCTCCCCTTGGCCGGTGGAGCCTCCCTGGACCTCCCCTTGGCCGAGTGAAGAGAGGCAGAGATTTGGTCCTCCCCTTGGCCGGGTGAAGGGGACCTTTGGGCCTCCCCTTGGCCGGGTGAAGGGAGGCAAAGGCTTGGCCCTCCCCTTGGCCGGGTGAAAGGGACCTTTGGGCCTCCCCTTGGCCGGGTGAAGGAAGGCAGAAGCTTGGTCCTCCCTTTGGCCGGGTGAAGGGGACCTTTAGGCCTCCCCTTGGCCGGGTGAAGGGAGGCAAAGGCTTGGCCCTCCCCTTGGCCGGATGAAGGGGACCTTTGGGCCTCCCCTTGGCCGGGTGAAGGGAGGCAAAGGCTTGGCCCTCCCCTTGGCCAGGTGTAGGGGACCTTTGGGCCTCCCCTTGGCCGGGTGAAGGGAGGCAAAGGCTTGGCCCTCCCCTTGGCCGGGTGAAGGGAAACTTTGGGCCTCCCCTTGGCCGGGTGAAGGGAAGCAGGGCCTTGGCCCTCCCTTTGGCCGAGGGAAACCTTGGGCCGGCCCTTGGACGGGCCTAGGGAAGGTTTGAGCCTCCCTTTGGCCGGGGGAACCCTTGGGCCGGCCCTTGGACGGGCCTAGGGATGGCTTTAGCCTCCCCTTGGCCGAGGGAAGGCTTAGACGCTGGTTAGGGCAAGCTTCCGCCCTTCTCGGTGTTTCCGTCGAACCGTCCCACCTTTTAGTGCCCACAACACTAGCCCCCCGAGTCCATCATTCGATTGGAGATTGTGTGGTGGACTCAAGCTTATCCGTCCCCGATTAGCACGCCCCTCTTTGTTTTGGTAAGCCTTTTCAACACGTTTATTATTTTCTTTGACGTCATTCCCAGCCACGTGCACATGGATCCGGCCGACCACGCGTCAGGAAGTGGGTCCATCGAGGACGAACTTTTTCCCTTTCTTGGGGACCAACACATCGATTTAGAGCAATTTTGGGACCAATTCTCTTCTCCCCCGAAACCTCTCCCCTTCCCCTCTTCCTCACCGTGCACGGGTGTCCTTGCCATGGGAGAAGGAAACTTCTCTTCGATTGAGACGTGGCTGACCGACGGGGAAGAGGCTGAATGAGGGTGCCTAAACACTCCGAAAACCGGGGAGGTCGGAGACCCATCCTCCGTGAACCCGAGCGACGGGACTTGTGGAGGCTCGGGCAGCGATTCCCGCGCAGATCTGGGCGTCCTTCCCCGTGCGAACCCGAGCGACGAACCTTGCAGGTTCCTGGGCGGTGATGTGGCCCACGCGGAACTGGGCGGCGACGAGGTCCACGCAAGTCTGGGCGGAGGGGCTCGCGTGAGTCGGGCCAGCGAAATGCCAGGCGCGGGATCGAGCGAGGTTCCCGGCGCGGATCTCAGCAGCGGCATGATCCGCGCGGATCTGGGCGACGCGAAGATCATCGCGGGGCTGGGCAGGGGCGTGACTCCCGCGATTCTGGGCAGACTCGCGACATCCACAGGTCAGGGCGGAGACGCGACCTCCGCGGTGACCACCGCGGGACCGGGCAGAGGCGTGGCTCGCGCAGTTCTGGGTAGCCTCGCGACCCCCGCAAGTCTGGGCGGAGACACGACCTCCGCGGGCCTGGGCAGCTTCGCAACCACCGTGGATCTGGGCAGCTTCGCAACCACCGCGGATCTGTGCGGAACTGACGCGGGCCTGGGCCATCCCGCGACCATCGCGGATCTAGGCGGAGATGACACCTCCGCGGGCCTGGGCAACCTTGCGACCTCTGCGGGTCCGGGTGGTGACGTGCTTGGCGCGGGATCGGTCGGTGATTCCCGTGTGGGCCTGAACAGTGACGTGCCCAGCGTCGATCCGTGTGGCAGTCCTCGCACAAATTTGAGTATCGAACCCCAAATGGGTGCTAGCTTTGAGGAAGATACCGGCGAGCGTGGCGTGGACGACGATCACGCGATACTCGGGGGTTCTCTCGCGAGAGCGAGAGCGGTTATCATCGAGGACAAGGCCGGTGATGACGACGCGAATGGCGTCGAGAATCTGCGGGATTCCGCCTCGCTGACAGCGCTTGTGGTGTCCCAAAGTTGCGCGGGATCGCCGAGTCCCCACCTCGAAGTGCCCCCCGGAATCGAGGGCTCTGGTGAATCACCCGACCGTGACCTTGACCTGGTTACACCTGTAACCTTGACCGCGCAAGAAGAGAAACGTGCGCTGTCGTTTCCGGTCGGGGAGTCAATGTCTCGAGAGGGGTTTGATTGTTCCGGGGTCGATTTCCCGAGCTCTCTCTCTCTCGCCAGCTTCACAAGTTTGAGACGACGGTTCCACATACCGACTTCCATCTCGCTACTGCGGCCCCTGCCGGATGATCTCCCGAGCCGCCCACGATTAGGATACGCGGCCATTCACGAGGCTAGTCTTCGGGGAGGTCTACGGTTACCCTTTCAGCCAGTGATCCGAGAACTACTAATCCGATTGGGCGTCCACGCGTCTCAGATGTCACCACTGTTTTATCGCATGGTAGCCGCCTGTCACATGATGCTATACCGAGCGCGGGGTCGGGGTGTGACAGCCGACGAGATCCGAAACGTTATGTCTGTCCACGGCGTGTCGGGGAAACCGGGTTTTTACAAAGTTCAACATCGCAAGAAATCTCCCCTTCTTACGAGGTTGTCGACCAAGCATCGTTATCCCTGGGTATGGGTATCCGAATCTGCTTTTGGAACGGCCCCACTGACTTTTGGCCCCGTTGCCGATTTCTCGGCAGATCGCAACACTGAGGATTCAGAGCTTGCTCAAGTGATCGGAGCTATTCCAGATTCACGGAGGCAAGGTGTGCTTTTTGAATCCGCCGATCTCATGGCAACCACCGGGTGGTTCATCCCTAATCAGGAGGTAACTTCAGATCTCACATCGAATGAAGGGCCCGTCGGGGTTTGCGACCTTGAGGCGGCGATCGAGCCTCCCTTGCCTCCCGATCTGGGGGGTATTATCCGTCTCTTTCCTTTCAAGGGAGTCGATACTCTAAACTCGCATTTATTTGTTGTCGTTTTTCTTCTAACGAACAACTATGCTTATTATCTCAGATACGATGGCTCGCAATCGTTCTCGCGCCTGTCTGCCGAGGGGAGAACCTACCGCCGAGGCTGTGGCTGCAGCACGATCTCGCATCGAGGCCCGCCGCGGAAGATCCCCGACCCATGTTCGGGGCGAGATGCTTTCGTCGAACAAACGACCAGTACCGGCCTCATCAGTCGACGAACCGTCTGGTGGGAAACGTATTCATACTTCGAGTGTATCGGGCGTTGCCGAATCCAACCTGATGAGAGAAGCCGAGGCGTTACGGGCCCAATGTTCTCGGGGAATCCTTGACTCCTCTTTGCGGGAGTTCAAGGGTCTTCTGACCATTGGTGACCTTGACTATTTCCAGAATGGGATTAGCGACGCTCGCAATGTATATATATTTCCACCTAACCTCATATTGTCCATTTTTTTTTACTTGTTAATGCGTAAGTGCCTTCATCGTCGTTTTGACAGATGCTGGCCCGACAAGAACGGGGTGATGCGATCCTCCGAGACCTGTTGCGAAGGATGTCGGTCATGAGGAAAGATGCCGAGAAGATGACAGCTGATCATGCTGCCGCCTTGACGGAGGTCCGGCCTGTCCGGGAGTTCCACATCCTAGAAGGGGAGCTGCGAAGACTCCGCGCGGAGTTGGAGGCCGAAAGGAAGTTGCGAGCAGAGGATCGCACATCCCGAGAGAAGGCGGAGCAGGCGGCTGACACCTTTTTGGGCGAGACGAAGAAACTCCAGACGGCGCTATCGGGCCGAGATGAGGAGTTGAAGATCGTCCATGCTCAGCTGATGACCAGCGAGATCTCCCGTGTCCAAGCCGAGAGGGAGAGAGATTCCCTACTCCTCGAGATGCAGGCCCTTATTGAGGAGAAAGATGATGCTGTGAAGTCAAAGGCCGACCTGGAAGATGATTGGGATCTAGCTTTGGAGGAGGCTCGTCACGCGGCTGCCGTGCGTGTTCGTGATGCTGTTGCGAGGGAGAATGTGACCCGGGGGGTAACCTTTTCCTTCTTTGAAGCGATGTTTCCTTCGCTGGATGATGCTTCTCGATTGAGCGGCGCGCCATTTGGGGCTCCTTCAGAGGTCGCCCAGTCCACGAACCGTCCCCCCGATGGGGAAACCACTGATGGATCCGGCGCTCCGGCGGACGAGGAACAAGTAGATTTTGGATCCGAGTGATTATGTTTATTTTTTACCCATTCCGCGCATGTGTTTAGCGCTTGCTTTCTTTTATATGTCTTCATGAACATCTTCGTTTGGTGATTATTTTTGTCATGAGAACCTTCGTTTGGTATTTATTTTTGTCACAATGTGAGAACGTTCTGGGCCCTTTCCTTTCGGTGGGTGAGTCATAACCTGTTTGGCATGCACCATATGGCAGGCGAAATTTGCGAGACTCGCTGCCTGTCGGTGTGCGACTGTGCGGTTTTTAAGTCATCCGGTGCGCGGATGCTGACCCTTTGACGGGTATTGCGAATACGCGATCGCTAGGTGCGAGTGCGCGGTTTTATGTCATCCGGTGCGCGGATGCTGACCCTTTAACGGGCATTGTGAGTACGCGGTCGCTCGGCGCGAACCGGTTATGCGAGGATATGAATTACGTCGTAGCCCCCCGAGTTTATTTAGCAACTTGTAAAGGTTATAAATAAATTGTTATGAAGCGTATTTCGTATTCATTGCCAAGAAAAATGTTACACTTCACGGGTTCATAGACCATGCATACAATGAATTTAAACTAAAAGACAATAAAACGGGTCGTCCCTTAATTGGTGCCTACTGATAGTATTGTCTCAAATGCTCGGCATTCCATGGGTGGGTGAAGATGAGACCTTCGAGATTTTCCAGCTCGTAAGTGCCGTTATGAGTGGCTTGATGTATTCGATACGGACCTTCCCAGGTGGGTCCCAGAACTCCAGCTCCCGGGATTTGTGTGTTTTGAAAAACCCTCCTGAGAACAAGGCTTCCATTTGCGAATTTCTTTATTTTGATTCTTGAATTATAGTACTTTTCCACTTTCCTTTTTTGTTCAATTAAGCGTGACAACGCGCCCATCCTCTTTTCGTCAATGAGATCTAGTTCCATCCTCATTGCCTCGTCGTTTCGGTCGTCGTCGTAATCGATAACCCGACAAGTGGGGATACTTGTCTCTATAGGTATCACGGCCTCAACGCCAAATGCTAACACAAATGGAGTTTCGCCGGTAGCGTTACGCGCCGTGGTCCTATATGCCCACAGGACTGTTGGTAACTCTTCCGCCCAGGCCCCTTTTTTCGCTTCTAGCCTTTTCTTCAAGTTTTCTTTGATCGTCTTGTTGACTGCTTCGACTTGACCGTTAGCCTGAGGGTGTCGAGGTGACGAATAAGTTTTTCGAATCCCCAATTGTTCACACAATTCCCGAAGGCGTACGTTGTCAAATTGTTTCCCATTGTCGGTGACGATCGACTCTGGAACCCCAAAGCGACATATTATATTTTTCCACATGAAACTTGTTGTGTTTGCCTCCGTGATCTTGGCGAGTGGTTATGCTTCTACCCACTTTGTAAAGTAATCTACTGCCACGATTGCGAATTTGTATTGTCTTGGGGCTGCGGGTAATTCCCCGATGAGGTCGACCCCCCATTTGGCGAAAGGTCGGGGTACGATGACCGGGCATAAAGGTGCCGGAGGCTGTCTTGGCACGTGTGCAAATCTCTGGCACTTGTCGCATTTCTTGGCCCACAAGTGAGCGTCCCTTTTCATGGTTGGCCAAAAATACCCCGCTCGGAGTAATTTCAAGGCCAATGACTGTCCGGCCGAATGGTTCCCGCAAACCCCTTCGTGTACTTCATGCAATGCTCTTTTCGCTTCATCTTCGGATAAGCACCGGAGCAGCGGCATTGAGTATCCTCGTTTGTAGAGTGTTTGCTCCCTCAGTACGTATTTGGATGCCAAATTCTTCAGCCTTCGGGTCTCTTCTCTCCCTTCGGGGGTCTCCCCCTCTTGTAGGTACTTTAGAAGCGGCGTCATCCACGTCGTGTGTGGTGTCTGTTCGATCGTTCCCACGTCATTTCTTGAGATACATGGCCTCGTCAGTTTTTCTATGGGGACATCGTCAATCCCCCCTTCATCAATCCCAGATGCCAAACGGGCTAGAGCATCGGCGTGGACGTTTTTTTTCTCTGGGAATCTGAATTATTTCGAACCATAGGAATGATTCTAATAGTTTTATAACCTTGGCACGGTATGCCATCATGCTTGGCTCCTTAGCACCATATTCCCCTCTGACTTGGTTGACCACCAATTGCGAGTCGCAATGGATACGCAGTTTTTCAGCGCCGAGTTTTTTTGCTAACTCCAAACCTATGATCAGGGCCTCGTACTCCGCCTCGTTGTTCGAGGCATTGAACTCGAATCGCATGGCATACTTGATTTCTTCCCTATCGGGGTTCGTAAGTATAATGCCAGCGCCAGCGCCTTGGGCGTTCGACGCACCATCAACGTGTAGTTCCCATAACAGGCCTTCCGGGATCATTGGCCTTTTCGCGGTCGTGTCGTTTCTCTTTTCCCCGAGAACATCTACATCGTCCCCTATCGAGGAGGACCCTGTAAATTCAGCCACAAAATCGGCCAAAGCTTGACCCTTGATGGCGGTTCTTGGTTGGAAATCTATTCCGTATTCCCCTAGCTCTTGAGACCATATGGCCATCCGGGAGGATGTGGCTTTTTGTAACGCCCTTTCTATGGGGTACTTTGTACGTACGATGATGGGGTGAGATTGGAAGTAGGGCCGAAGCTTCCTCGCGCCTGTGACTAAGGCCAAAGCCATTTTTTCGATCTCCGGATATCTGGTTTCGGCGTCGAGGAGCGCCTTGCTTGAATAGTAAATTGGCCATTGAATCTTATTTTCCTCGCGTACCAACACCGTGCTTACTGCCCTTTCGGTCACTGCGAGATATATGAACAATTTTTCCCCTTCGTTGGGCTTCGCCAAGAACGGCGCAGAACTGAAATAGGCTTTCAGTTCGCGGAAGGCAAGTTCGCACTCCTCTGTCCAAACAAATCCATCGACCTTTTTCAAGGCCTTGAAGAACGGTTGGCAACGATCCGTTGCCTTTGAAACGAATCGTGACAATGCTGCAACCCTACCTGTTAAGCTTTGTACCTCTTTGATTTTGGTAGGGGACTTCATATACAGGATTGCTTCGATCTTTTCGGGGTTGGCCTCTATCCCCCTGCTGCTCACCATATAACCCAGAAATTTTCCGGATTCGACCCCGAAGGCGCACTTATTTGGGTTAAGCTTCATTCTATAACGTCGCAGGATGGAAAACATATTCCTCAGATCTCCGATATGATCGTCGGCCTTTAAACTTTTGACCAACATATCGTCGACGTAGACCTCCATTGTTTTCCCAATTTGGTCGGCAAACATGCGGTTCACCAATCGTTGGTACGTAGCCCCTGCATTCTTGAGGCCAAAAGGCATGACCTTATAGCAATATAGCCCTCGGTCGGTGACGAAAGTGGTTTTTATCTGATCTGGACCATGCATGCGAATCTGATTGTAACCAGAATAGGCGTCCATGAAGCTTAACAATTCATGACCAGCGGTGGCGTCAACAAGTTGTTCGATTCTGGGCAATGGAAAACTGTCTTTCGGACAAGCCTTGTTGAGATCCTTGTAATCGATGCAAATCCGCCATTTGCCGTTCGCTTTTTTCACCATAACCACGTTAGAAACCCATCTGGGATATTCTGCCTCCCTTATGAATCCTGCTGCGAGGAGTTTATCAACTTCCTCGCCTATGGCTTGGTATTTTTCCCCACTGAACGCTCTCCTTGGCTGTATTCGCCCAGTTATCCTTTGATCGTCATTCAAACGGTGAACCATGATCTCGGGGTCGATTCCGGGCATGTCAGCATGGGTCCATGCGAAAATGTCCTTGTACTCTTGGAGGAATGTCGTTAGTAGGAGTTGCCTCTCCGATGAGAGTTGTGCACCTATTTTGACGACTTGATCGGGTTTGGATTGATCCAATACAACAGTCACGAGGTCGCTTGTTGTTCCCATCTTTCGTCTTTCGACTTCGTCCCTCTGATCCAACTCTCCGAAAGTGCCTTCAGTTTCTCCATCGTTTGACAAATCCTGGGAGATGGTATTGACCATCTTCCCTTTTCCTTTCCCGTCTACCCCCTGAATGTAACACATTCTGGCCATGGATTGATCCCCGGCCATGACGGCTATCCCCTTATCTGTCGGGAACTTTAACATCAGATGATAGGTCGAGGTTATGGCCTTTAGTCTGTTGAGAGTTGGACGGCCAATTATGATGTTGTAAGCCGATGGCTGGTCGACCACAAGGAATGACACAATGTGAGTGGCCTCGAGCCCTCCCAGCGTCCCAAAAGTGACGGGGAGGTCGATGATACCCTCAGTCATCACTCTCTCGCCAGAGAATCCAAAGAGCGGGGTCGCCACCGGAGTTGGCTTTAATCCGGTCAACTTCATTCTGTCCAAAGCTGACTTGAAAATGATGTCGGCGGAACTTCCGTTATCGATGAGAATTCGACGGACAAGATTGTTTGCTATCGGGGCCGAAACCACTATTGCGTCGTTATGGGGATGCATGATCCTTGTCGCTTCCTGACCTGTGAAGAACATGGATTCGAACCCGTTTGGAGGCGGAGTCACATAGGTGTGGTTTATGTGGTGCACCGCTGTTGACTGGGATGTTTCGCGGGCGTATCGTTTCCTTTGGGCGCACGAGTCCCCACATTCCGGACCGCCCAAAATGGAACCCACAATATGTAATTGCGAATTATCTGGTTCTCGGGCTGTCACTTGATCGGTTATAGTGACTGTGGCGGGACCTTTCCTCTCTTGATGTCCTCGCTCACCCCCCGATGCCGTCGCCCCGAAGGTTCGGAGCACGTATTCTTTCAACTTCCCATCTTGTATGAGAGCCTCAATTTTCCTTTTGAGTTGATAGCATTCCGAAGTTAGGTGACCGTGATCTTGGTGGTATTCACAGAACTTGCCACGATCTCGCTTTGCCGGATCTTTCGTCAGCGGAGCTGGGCTACCCAATTTGTCGCGATGTAACGCCAAAATTCGCTCTTGGGGGGTGTTCAGCGGAGTGAAGGTCGAAAACTTTCGGAAATTGTCCGGACGTGGTGGTCTGACCCCTGAGAAGGGTCGATCGTCGAGAATTTGTTGTCCCCTATTCCTCCTTTTTCGAGGATCAGCATATTCCTTCTCATGGTCCCCTAGCCGGCGACCAGGCTGCCCATTGGTCTTCCGACCGTCTCGGCCTTCTAGGTAATCTTCCACTCCCATGAACGTGCGAGCGCGCGTCATTAGCTCCGCCATGTCCCTTGGGACCTTTCCGACGATTGACTTCAGGAAGTCACTCGTGCGAATTCCTTCAGTGATTGCTGTGATCGCATCCCTATCATCGAAGCCTTCCACCTTATGCGACTCTTCAGTGAAACGGGCCAGGTACTGTCTCAAGGTTTCATCCCGGCCCTGCCTGATTGACAAGAGATGAGTTTTGGATTTCTTCTGCATCACGAGAGTGGCGAAGCGAGCGAGGAAAGTTTCTTTCAAAATCTTGAAAGAAAGAATGCTCCCTGGCTTCAAGCTCCTGAACCACTCAAATCCTGTTCCGGAAAGGGTCAAACTAAATGCCTGACACAACGTTGCATCTGACTGCCCTTGCATTGTCATCCATGTTTCATAATGTTGGATATGAAAATGAGGGTCTGTGCGCCCATCGTATGGAGGAATGGAGGGCAACTTGAAATTTCCTCCATAGGATTGTGCCAAAATCTGAGCGGAGAAAGGGGAGTATGATTCTTTGGCCCCTCCGTAGGGTCGTGGCTTTCCCGACTCTCTCATCTCGATTATCTGGTTCTGGAGACTTTGTATCATTGTCACCATATCGAGCCCGTCTCCGGGATTGGCCGTTGGAGCCAAAGGAGTCACGTGGTGCCGCTCGTTAGATGCCTGATCGGCCGCATTAGTCCTTGGACGGCCAAGCGTAACGGCTGGCAACACCTCTCTCTGAGAATTCAACCTCTGTCGAAGGTCTTCGCCCCGGGAGTTCCTCTGAGCCGTGAGATGTTCTCTAAGATCCACGTCAGGAATTCGACGAAACGAATCCGGCCGGCGCCGAAATGTCTTTCGAGTCCCTCGACTGTCTGCCCCTTCATCCCGCCGTGCACTCCTATGTTCGAGCCGCGATCGCGACCGACCGCCCCGAGAGTTTGCAGATGGAGTGCCTCTGAATTGCGGACCTGATGGTCGAATCGGCGGGGGTTGATGTGAGGGTGGCCTTACATCCGCTTCTCGATCAGGGAGAGGAGTTACCTCGCCAGTCCGAGATTCCCCCACATATTCGGGATCGGAACCATCTCGGAACGAACTCCTATCAATGTCGTAACCGAGGAGATCGGCTACGAGTGTATTGTCCACTCCCGGCCGATCCAGAATCTCGGCAAGTCGTCTAGCTGTATCCTCTCGGAGAGCAATGTCTGGATCAGCCCTCGATCCATGGGACCAATTCTCGTTCTCACGAGGCTGACCCCCGAGTCGATGGGAAAGGCTTCGAAGGCCATATCTGGCGTTCGTCGCCCGAGTGCCGGTAGATGCAATAGGAATCTGACTCATCCTCTCGGAGATTGTTCGATGGGGAAACAAAAGCTGGCTTTGTCAATCCCCCTCCTTCTAGCGCCAAAATGTTGTCGCTCGTTTTCGGACAACGATTTAGGAACCCATAACGGTTCGACCCAAGGCCGGACCAAGTGATCGCGTTCGGGTTCTAGCGTATCAAGCTCGGTATCCCGAGTCGTTCCTTAGCTGTCAATGGAGTTTGTGCTACGCGAGTATCTGAAACACAAAGGGATCAAACGAACTACCAAAGGGAAACAGAGGGGGTGCCTCTATTTACCTCTCCGACGCTCAACATTAGTTGCATTGAGGTGGATAAAAGGGTTTAGAGTTTGAAGGTTTAAGTTCTGAGTGAAACGAGTGAAGTCCGAGTTCAGCAGCGTCTCAGTGCTTAATTGTTCGTTACCTGTTATTGGGAATTGTGTCCCGTATTTATAGGACCTCAGACAGCCCTCAACCTGCCTTTGGCCGACCCAAACCATCTGGACCTCCCCTTGGCCGGCCCAAACCATCTGGACCTCCCCTTGGCCGGTGGAGCCTCCCTAGACCTCCCCTTGGCCGAGTGAAGAGAGGCAGAGATTTGGTCCTCCCCTTGGCCGGGTGAAGGGGACCTTTGGGCCTCCCCTTGGCCGGGTGAAGGGAGGCAAAGGCTTGGCCCTCCCCTTGGCCGGGTGAAAGGGACCTTTGGGCCTCCCCTTGGCCGGGTGAAGGAAGGCAGAAGCTTGGTCCTCCCTTTGGCCGGGTGAAGGGGACCTTTGGGCCTCCCCTTGGCCGGGTGAAGGGAGGCAAAGGCTTGGCCCTCCCCTTGGCCGGGTGAAGGGGACCTTTGGGCCTCCCCTTGGCCGGGTGAAGGGAGGCAAAGGCTTGGCCCTCCCCTTGGCCGGGTGAAGGGGACCTTTGGGCCTCCCCTTGGCCGGGTGAAGGGAGGCAAAGGCTTGGCCCTTCCCTTGGCCGGGTGAAGGGAAACTTTTGGCCTCCCCTTGGCCGGGTGAAGGGAAGCAGGGCCTTGGCCCTCCCTTTGGCCGAGGGAAACCTTGGGCCGGCCCTTGGACGGGCCTAGGGAAGGTTTGAGCCTCCCTTTGGCCGGGGGAACCCTTGGGCCGGCCCTTGGACGGGCCTAGGGATGGCTTGAGCCTCCCCTTGGCCGAGGGAAGGCTTAGACGCTGGTTAGGGCAAGCTTCCGCCCTTCTCGGTGTTTCCGTCGAACCGTCCCACCTTTTAGTGCCCACAACATCCATAATAGTTCATGAAACCCTTTTTGGGATTCTTATCTTTGGCCGACAAAACATGTAATGCTTCGGCCAATAACGTTACATCGCTATTTTGAACCGGATGCTTGCCGTCTCTCTCTCTCTCTCGTGTAAAATGTTTAACCATTAACAGACCAAGCAGTGTACCTTGTAACCATGGTGGAAGGCCCTAATGATAGTTTACTCAATGTAGTTGAATGACCTGTCTCTTCAAATAGTCGATTTCCAAGCCATATCTGAAATAAACTGTTGTGCTCTTCTTGCAACCATTTTTCATTTCTAGCTTTCTTTGGATCTTTAACTCTCGGCGCATTCAAATGAATATCCATGAACGGGGTTACATCAGAAACGTTGTGCAGAACATGTAGCGAGGCTTGTTCCCATTCTTTTCGGTTGACGCTAGAATATGTACCTATAGATATGTATACTACTACATTAACTAAACAATAATTAAATAACTCAAGTTTGATATATAGAAAATTTTGAGTCAAATTGACAAACATGTAGATAGTGCTTTTGGCTCAAACCCTTTGTCCTTCGATAATCCTATTTCATTTGCTTTATGTAAATACTCAGAGCAAAACTCAACAGCCTCCTCAGCAATATAATTTTCCACGATACTCCCTTCTGGTCGATTGTAGTTCTTCACATAAGTCTTCAATACTTTCATGTAACGCTCGATTGGATACATCCACCGTAAAAACACAGGTCCACATAATTTCACTTCACTTACCAAGTCAACAATTAGATGAACCATGAGATCAAAATATGATGGTAGGAAGATCATTTCCAACAAACACATAGTTTTCACAACTTCCAATTGCATCGCCTCTAACCGAGTTGGATCAATGACCTTTGAACATATCGAATTGAAGAATACACATATTTTGGAAATTGCAAAACTCACATCTTTTGACGAAATGCCCCGCAAAGCAAGCGGTAGCATTTGTTGTAGTAGCACATGACAATCGTGAGTCTTCACTCCAATAAGTTTGAGATATTTTAAAGATACAAACCTTTTATAGTTTGAAGAATGACCATCCGGGAGTTTGATAGATTCAAACCACTTACACAATTTTTTCTTCCCCTCCCAGGATAGAGTGTATTTTTCCGGTGGTATTTTTGTTTTTTTCACTCTCCTCGTCGACATGCAAAACGCTTATTATATTCATTTCCTTGAGATCCATTCGAGATTTTATCCCAAGTTTTTGATTTATTTGGATCATCAAGTAGCGTACCGATGAAAGATTCACATACATTTTTCTCAATATGCATAACATCCAGACAATTCCGAACATATAACGTCTTCCAATACGAAAGGTTGTAGAAAATCGATTTCTTTTTCCAAGGATTCTCTTGGAACGACTCTTTAGTACTAGCATGCCGCATCCTTTTTCAGAGCACTTTATTGACATTTTTAACCATTTCGAAGACATCTTCATCAGACAATATTATAGGAGGGGATCGTTCTTCCGTATTTCCATCAAATGCCTGTTTCAACCTTCTATACAAGTGATCTCTCGGTAAAATCTTCTATGACCAAGAAAAAAAGTTTTTTACCATGCTTCAAACGAATGGAAGATGTTTCTTTCATGCAAACCGGACAACCAATTGAACATTTCACATACTATCTTGACAAATTTGCATACGCTAGAAAGTCGTTAATAGTCCACATCAACATCGCTCTTAAGTAGAATCGCCGCAGTAACCGTCTTCAACCTCAATCCCTGTCTCCCATAACATCTTCAAATCATCGATCAATGGTGCCAAATACACATCGATATCATTTCCTAGTTGACTCGAAATCAGAAGCATTAACATCAAGAATTTTCTCTTCCTACACAACTTTGGAGGGAGATTGTAGTTCACAAGAATAACCGGTCCAACACTATATTTACTACTCATCATGCTGAAAGGTTCATGCCATCATATGCTAAACTAATACGCAAATTCCGAGGTTCAACGCTGAAATCTTTGTACTCCAAATCAAATGACTTCCTCTATGAGGCATCCACAGGATGCCGTACCATACTATCATCGGTACGTTTTTTGGAGTGCCAAACCATGCTCTTTGCGTGCTTGACAGTATTAAACATTTGTCGGATCCGTGGCATTGGTGGTATGTACCATAATGACTGAAACAACATATAAAACAATATAAAAAATATAAACATTTGTAAAACAAGTAATTATTATGTACGTTCCTTGATTGGAACTCCTTTGACCCCGTCACGTGGCAATTTACCTTTTTTCCACCTTGACTCTTTGCACCTCGGACATTCATCAAGATCTTCTTACTCATTACTATATAAAACAAAATCATTTGGGCACGCATGGAATTTCTCGTACTTCATACCCAGTGTGCCCAAAGTTTTCTTTGCCTCCTACATACTTTGCGGAACTTTATTGTCTTTTGGAAATGCTTCTTTGAGTGTTTCGAACAATAGGGTAAAACTAGTGTATATCCACCAACCGACGCTTTCAAATGAAATAAAGTAACTAAAAATGATAACTTCAAATAACTTGTACACCCTTCATATAACGGTGTCTCCGCATCATTCATTATCGACTCAAAAAATTCTGGCTGTTCCACAAAATCGTTCTCCAAATCATTCATCATCCTGCACGTATCATCAAAGTCATCATATTGAAGATCATCATTTCTATTGTTTATCGTAGGACAAAATTCCCCACCATGATAATACCATACTTGGAAGTCATTATTCCGTAAACCAACAAATGAGTTCGACTAATATGAACAGAAAAATATCTATGATTTCCACATTTCACACCAGGACAACGAATTGATTCAAGATCACCGACATTATCATTAATGAATTCACAAAACTCATTTTAACCTATTCTACCACATCCATCGTCTCACCATCTTAGAAAAATCCTAATTATAACAAGAAATATTCAGATTTCTAATAAACAATCCAAAAATACTCAAATTTGTAACAAGTTAAAGAGAAACTTACAAGAATTAGATGTATAGTTGTGAGTTGTAAACGACGATGATTAGGATTTTTCAACTGAAGTTTTGAGAGATCTAAGTGCAAACACGAGTAAAACGCATTTATAGCAGTCTTGGTAAATGGCGACGCAGCCCTGGTGTCTATCGCCGCGGTGCCGCTCCCACAACGGATCCTAGAAGGGATGCGGAACGCTTCTGGGAAGGGTTGTGGGAGCGGCGCTGTGGCGATAGACACCACGACCGCGACGCAACTTAACCCAGAAATAGGGTCCGCAGCCTTGTTTGCCATCACCACGGTGCCGTGGAGTTCCCGAGACCACCCGAGAGCACCTAATCTTGGGAAGTCTACTGCGCCGCGGCTACGCTTAACAGGGCCGCAGCACCAGTTTCTGGGTTTGTCAGGGCCGCGGCCCTGTAAGCCGTCGCCGCACGCCGCTCCCACAACCCTTCCCCCAAAGGGTTGTGGGATGTTTAAATATCAGGGAAACTTCAATTTTTTAATAATCCCGCCCAAATTTCGCCCAAAATCAGTTTTCAACTTCATCTTCTTCATTTTCACTCTCACTCTCTCTAAAAACTCAATCTCCCTCAAAACCCAAACCCATTATCTCTCAAACCTCTCTTTTCCGGCGACTCAAAATCTCCGGCCAACGACATCCCTCCATTTCTGACGTCCGTCACTCTCACTCCGCCTCCCTCACTCCCTCACTCCGCCCTCTTTCACCCTCTCACTCCCTCTCCCTCTCCCTCTCTCCTCCCTCCCTCACTCTCTCACTCCCTCACTCCGCCCTCTCCTTCTCCCTCACCCTCTCACTCCCGCTCCCTCTCCCTCACTCTCTCACTCTCTCACTTCGCCCTCTCCCTCTCTCTTCCCTCCCTCACTCTCTCACTCCCTCACTCCGCCCTCCCTCACGCTCCAACTCCCTCACTCCACCATCCATCTTCACTCCGTCATCTCTCTCTCACTATGTCTCACTCTTCACCGGAAAGTTCACCTCCGCCCCTCCACGGTTAGTTTTTTTAATTACTATTTTTGGTTTGAAATTGATAATTAGTTTAGGTTTACGTTGAGACATATTTTGTGTTTGGAATGGATAATTAGTTTAGGTTGACATTGAAATATATTTTGTGTTTGAAATAGATAATTAGTTTAGGTTGATATTGATATATATTTTGTGTTTGAAATTGTTTTTTGAATTGTGTTTATAGATTCAATGTCGGCTACAACTACTACTACTACTACTACTACTACTACTACTACTAGCGACGGTATTAAAAAGAAACCTATACCACAATTAGCATTAAATTTCGATGAGAAAGGAAAGAGAAGAAACACCCCTATGAGTCGTGTTAATAAAATTAGAAGTCTCGGTAGATAAATAACGATAGAATTAGATTCCAAAGGGCAACCAAAGGGTAAGTAAGGTGGTGTGTTGTTGAGTTATTTTGGCGTATTAGCTAGGGAATATGTTCCACTTTCAACTCGTGATTGAAGATTAAAAGAGAACGATCAAATAAAAGAGAGGATTTGGAACGAAATATGTGAAGGATTTTCTATTCCAATAGAACATAAGCACAATTGCCTAGTGAGAGTAGGAGAATCCGCAAAGCTATTTCGTCACGAGTTATATCACGATCTTCTCAAAGACACAATCAATGAACAAAACTTGTTAAAAAGGATTGTGTTTTGAAATTTTACACGAGTATACCAAGGAAGATTGGGTGAAGTTTGTTGAGTATAGACGAAGCGCAATTTTCAAGCGAACGTTGGAGCAAGGTAAAACTAATTCTGCTAAAGTGAAATACGAATCTCGATGTGGCCGAGATTGATATAAAAAACTAGATTAAAAAAATGTTTAGTTTTTTCATTTATTTATTTTGTTCTAATTTTTTAACATTTTATATATGATTAATATGATTACTTGTTAATTAATAGCACGACGAAACCGGGCAATGCGCAACGTTAGAAGAATTATGTATTAACTCGCGAAAGAAATACGGGATACACAGAAAAGAGTTCAAAAATGACAAAGATCAAATAATGGGACAATCAATTGTAAGATATTTAATAATGTAAGTTATATTTTTAATATTTTTATTTACAAATGATTATGATGGGTAGCAAAGATTATGTCAACAACCAACCGAAGGTACTTTCATCCCGGAAACGGGAAAACGTATCTTGCAAGAAGCCATGGGAACAAAGAAATATGTTTGCGGTCAATCCAAACATGTTGTCAAGCGTTTCAAGTATTTTGTTTCTTCGACCCCAAACGAAGAACTTAACAAGATGCGGCTCGAAATGCGTCTCGAGTTTATGGAATTTAAAAATCAAATGTTGAAGGCGAGTAATGGTCGTGGTAGTATAATCTCAATGCGAGTGGCGTTGGTGATGAAGAGAATGCTAAGATTCAAGAAGTCGTCGAACAGCTCGTGTCTTTCGGTAATCTTTATTCATTCTTATTTATTTGCTTCAAAAAAGTTTATTTGTTTTTTATATTAAATCGGTGATTTTCATAGGACATGATGATGTACATAATCGTCCGAAAGTCGATCCAATTATTGTGGAAAAACCAACTAGTGTTTGGGCTAGTTTCTCATTGAATCCAATCACACCGATGACAATGTGTTCGAATGAAAGTGTCTAGTGTTTTCTCTACATTGACGATATCGTGAAAGGAAACACAATCCATGTTGTAAATTGGCGAGTATATTTGAACGAGGGTATAATTCACTTCTCAACTTTGGAGGATGGAAATGCATGGATGAGCGTTTCTGGCATTTTGGTAAAAAAACCAAATTGGCAATTATGAGTTACTCTCTTTTATTTGTGAAGAAGCTGCCACCATCCCACCGAAGAAGCTCTAACCGTAGAAGATGCAATGGGGGGTTTTGTCTCGTGGCCGCGACGATTGATAGGAACAGAGACTATGACAAAAGAGAGTCGCGGTCCATACATCAGATGCTCGAAATTTGATTCTACGAGTCAACCTACTCCCGACAATAACAAGAGAATTAATTAAAAGGTAATATATGTTTACCTACTCTTTAGTATGTATTGTTTGTTCAAATTAATTATAAGGTAATTAATTCAAAGTATTACAAGATAATAAATCTCAAGTTTAAATTGCTCGCTCAATATGCCAACAAAATGATGTTAGCACAAGTAAACGTTATCCAAGTCAACGTTTGTCCAATAATCTCTGCTATACCGATTATGATTTGATGATATTTCCAAATTTTAACAATTTTCGGAAATTGGGACGTCAAGCATATCGCTTTACATGCAGTATGTGTTCCTTGTTGGAATAGGTCTAGGGTTAAGAAAAATTTATCATTAACACATTAATTGCGGAATATAAAAATTTATTACTAGTGAAACAATTTTTACTAACCTAAACAACGTGCATATACATGTTATAATTAAAATATTATTTAGAGAGCTTGAATACTAACCTTTCTTGAACCTTGATTTGGATGGATCTTGAGAAAGGGTTATCTTCCCTTCTAACTCGATTCCTTCAAGCCTAAACGTGAACTCGAAAAACCTAAGGTTTATATTACAAGAGTCTATACAGGTTTAGAAGGACTTGTGCATGAGCACAATTAAACACAATAGCTCAAGAACAAGTTTATGAGTTAGAGACCTAATTAAGCCTAAGTCTAATGAGGACTTAGGTGCCAAAATAAAAGAAGTATTTTGAGCGAGAAAGGGAGGAAAGGGTCGGCCAAAAGCAAGAGAGAGCAAGACTAAAAGCTTCTTCTCACATCTCTATGTGATGCTGTATTTATAGGAGAAAGAAAATCAAGAAATGGTAATTAACCTTTCCTATTGTGCATTCATGACACAATATTTGATTTTCTCTCCTCTTCCTCTAATATATGGCCGACCATTCTATGCTATTTGTGATGGACATTTGTTTCCTTACTTAGCACATCTGTTTCCTTCTCAAAGAAATTCATTTCCTCTTTTCCTTTTGGGTAATTATCTTTATAATTATAGGCAAAAGAATTTCTAGAAATAATTTCCTTCTCTCTATGATGCTTGGCCGAAATTCATTGCACAAGTAATGAATTTAATTTCATAATACCTCAGACGAATTTTCGACTTTAGAAAATAATTTATATTTCCATCATATGAAAATATTCAAAATCTTATTTTGACATTCACATCAGTTTATGTCCATGTGTAAATAATACCCTTTAGAATTTTCTGGAAAAGCGTCTAGTTCAACACTTGAACTTATTTTGACTTAACTTATAATTTAATAATCGTACTCTAATGATTTATAATAGTGAACTTATGGATCCAAATGAACAAAGCTTGAGCTTCTAGATTCTTCCATATTTTTTAAGAAAATTCTTAAAATACACAATGTAGAATTAATATTGCTCAAATAATGAATTTTATTTCATAATACCTCAAACGACTTCTCAGATTTAGAAACTCATTTATATTTCCATTAAATGAAAATATTCAAAATCTTATTTTTACATTCACATCATTTTATGTCCATGTGGACAAAAATACCCTTTAGTTATTTTCCAAGAAAACGTCTAGTTCAACACTTGAACTTATTTTGACATAGCTTCTAGTTTAACAATCCTACTATAATGACCTGTAATAATGATTTTATGGATCCAAATGAACAACGCTTGAGCTACTATACTTGGACTCAAAATTTTACAAACTTTTTTCGAGTATTAGATTAATTTCAACTGAATCCACTAAAGAGTTAACAATGAGAATCTCTCAATTCAAATGAATTTCCTTTCTACCTAAATTCAAGTGGATTATGTTGAGTGGATCCCTTGACTGTTATGTATGATTACCTTTCATGTATATCATTAACTAGCTGTGATTTATAAAATTATTATTTTACCTTTCTATTTGTTATTTCCTGGACTCCTTTGTTATTCGTGAATAAGTTAGAAACACTGTATTGACGAGAAGCTAACAAGTCACATTGTTTCATACAAATAAAGTTGTTACTTAATTTTGGATACCGCGAGGTTCATTTATTCACAATCCAAGTAATAAAGCATCAGGTGATATACATTGCATTTCAGCATTCTTGTACATGAATTCCATATCTATGAGAAGTTAACAAAGCTAGTTTATGATGTCTTCATAACTCAATATCTCACCAATCAGTTTAGTCTAGATCACAGAGTGGACCTGGAATTTGACTTTCTCAAATGAAAATACGTAAACTATGAAATGACATGTCTCATTTCAGAATTTAGGTAAGCATTATCCAATTCATGTATAGTCACCTCGAGACAGAAGAGTTTATATGGTTTGTTCTTACTTTGTATCTAAAGGTGCGCTGGTCAATTCAATATCTTAAGAAGATACACTAGAAGAATTATAGAGTTCCTTAACTCTTTATGCCTCGTAATCAGACATCATATATTCTTCCAACAATCGTATTGGGATCAATAGTCCGTTGATATTTAGATTGTGAATATATCGTTTTTAACAAAACCATGAAGAGTTTGATCACGCAAATCTACATTATTCTCTTCATACATTGTTAGGTTTGATTATGGACTATAAGACTATTTAATATGATAAATCTTCAATCAAACTAAAAAGGAACGAAAGAACGTTTCAACTTTTATTACCTTAATCAGCAAATTAGAATAAGGACTTTATGAAAGATTTATATATTACATCAATATGTATGTACGCAATCTTCTTGTGGGCATCTCTGCCAACAAACTCCCACTTAACTCAAAGAAGATGAGAGTAGTACTTCATGCCTAATCCGTCTCGATGTTGGTCGAAGACCTTGTTGGATAGGGTCTTGCTGAAAGGATCTGCAAGGTTTTCCACCGTTGAGATCATCTTCACCTCCACGTCTACGCGTTGCACGATCTCTTTAATAAAATGGTATTTCCTCTCAATATGCTTAGAGCGCTTACAGCTTCTAGGTTCCTTTGAGTTAGCACTAGCCCAACTATTATCAAAATAAAGTGTCATGAGATCGTTGACATTCGGAACGACTTCCAAGTACTTAAAGAATTTTTGAGCCATACAGCCTCTTCGGATGCTTCACAAGCAGCCACATATTCTACCTCCATGGTGCAGTCCGCAATGCAGGATTACTTGATACTCCTCCAAACAACAGATCCACCATTAAGGATGAACACAGATCCTGATGTGGATTTCCTTGTCTCCCTATCCGCCTGAAAGTTGGAATCGGTATACTCTGTCATAGTCAG
The DNA here is from genome assembly GCA_958296335.1 of Urtica urens. NCBI lineage: Eukaryota > Viridiplantae > Streptophyta > Magnoliopsida > Rosales > Urticaceae > Urtica > Urtica urens. Next base: position 1,801,557 of record OY282522.1, read on the forward strand.
GGCAGTACTTGAGTATGTAAGCATCAAGTTCCTAGTTCTCCGAAGATACTTCAGACATGCTTAACAGCAACCCAGTGCTCAGGTCCAGGATTTGATTAGAAACGGCTAACTACACCAACAGCGAAACATATATTCGGTCTAGTGCACAACATAGCATACATGAGACTACTTACGGCTGAAGCATAGGGAATCTTTCTCACGTCCTCAATCTCTTGTGCAGTCTTGAGAGACTGGTCCTTAGAGAGTGAGCCTCCATGTTTAAAGGGGATTTGTCCCTTCTTAGTGTCTTGCATAGCAAAACGATCCATCACCTTATCTATGTAAGATGCTTGGGAGAGCTATAGGGTGCAGTTCTTTCGATCTCGAAAGATATGAATCCTCAGAATGTACGCAGCTTCCCCTAGATCCTTCATGTCAAACTGCTTAGCTAACTAAATAATAACTGTGGATAATTTACCTACATCATTTTCAATGAGTAGTATATCATCGACATTTAATATCAGAAACAAAATCTTGCCCTCGTGTATCAACTTATTGACACAAGGTTCATCTATTAACTGTTCAAAACTGAATATTTTTACAGGTTCATCTAGATCCTTGCTTTAATCCATAAATTGATTTATGCAATTCACAAACCTTAAACTTGTGATCACCTTCCACGAAACCGTCTGGTTGAGCCATGAAAATGCGCTCGTCAAAATTGCCATTCAGAAAGGCAGTCTTAACATCCATTTTCCAGATCTCGTAATCGAGAGCAGCATCTATGGATAGAAGTATACGGATGGATTTAAGCATTGCGACTGGAGAGAAGGTTTCGTCGTAACCGATACCTTCCTTTTGGGTATAACCTTTAGCAACTAGTCGCGCTTTCAACGTCTCAACGTTCCCATCCGGACCCCTTTTCTTCTTATAGATCCACTTACACCCTAAAGGTTTAACCCCTTCAATTAGTTCTACAAGTTTCTAGACTTTGTTGACATACATCGAATGCATCTCAACTTTCATGGTATCCAGCCAAAGGTTTGATTCATAACCAGCCATTGCTTGTCTTTGGGAAACAGGGTCATCCATGTCAGCAACGGCTACGAGAGTATCGCCATAAGACATGTACCCTGTTCGGTTTCAGAATCCCTCCCGCTCCGTCGAAGTACTACTTGACGAGGTTCTGAATTGTTAAGTTGCATTTCAATTGGGGTAAGAACAGTTCTTACAGATGAGGTAGAAGCTTCCTCACTCAACTTTTCTTCAAGCACAATTTTACTTCTAGTCTTTAGCCTTAGCACGGGCAGGGCAACCCCAAATTTTGATGTGGCTTAAACTTGCTTTACGCCCAGTCCATTGTTCATAAGGAGTACCAGGGACCTTCTTAGACAGAACTTGGTTAAGAATATATGCGGCGATTTCGAGGACATATCCCAAAAGGAATTAGGGAGGGATGAGTAACTCATCATTGATTTAACCATATCCATCAAAGTTCGATTCCTTCTCTCTGACACTCCGTTCTGTTGACGTGTGCCATGTGCTGTAAGCTGAGAAGCGATACCTTTTTCTTTAAGAAAGTTATCGAACTATTTAGACAAGTACTCATCGCCTCGATCGGATCGAAGGGTTTTGATCTGTTTGCCAGTTTGCTTTTCTAGTAAAGCCCGTAAAACCTTAAATACGTTAAAGGTTTTGGATTTGTGTTTAAGCAAATAGACAAATCCATGTCCTGAGTAATCATCGGTAAAGGTAACGAAATATTCGTATCCTCCCCGTGCCTGAATTCTGAGTGGACCACATACATCGGAATGTATTAGTTACAGCAGCTCAGTGCCCCTTCGACCTTTATCATAGAAAGGTCGTTTGGTCATTTTTCCCTCTATACATGATTCACAAGTCGGCAGTGAGCCTATTGTAGAGGCTTTGAGTGGACCATCCCTCACAAGTCTCTAAATCCTATCTAGACTAATATGACCAAGTCTTAAGTGCCAGAGATGTGTAGATTTTATTAGATCAGATGAGTCATTAAGTTTGATCCTCTTTGGTTCCCTAATTAGATCATTATCTATTTTAGTGTCTAATAGCAAAGGTTGTGTTGGATAAAGATAGTATAAATCATTCTTCATACAAGCATTAGTGACAAATGAATTGGAAAAAGATATACGAATTCCATTATCAATAAACTCTAAATAATAATTCTGCTCAACAATTTGAGCTACATATATTAAGTTTTTCCCAAAATAAAGAACAAAATACACATTATTCAAATTTAAAGTTCTGTCTTCGAAAGTCAATGTCACGGAACCCACAGCCTTAGCAGACACCAAGCTCCCATCACTCCACTTGAAGCAGAAGTCGCCATCCTCTAAGCTTTTGGTTTTCCTGAACCCATTCAAGGAAAAACAAATATGGTTAGTAGCAGCAGAGTCAAGAATCCATGATGACACATTATCAGCTACTAAACAAGTTTATATAATAAGCTACTAAACAAGTTTATATAATAAGTACAATACCTTTCCCTTTAGCCTTGAGGTAGGTAGGACAGTTCCTACGCCAGTGTCCGGGCTCATTACAATGGTGACAGTTGTCCTTACCCTTGTCCACCTTGCCAGTTCGGGGCATCTTCTTCTTCTGAACCTTGCTATGGTTCTTCTTGTCGGCTCTATAAGATCGCTTCTTAGATCCAGAGGTAGGGGCTATGTGCTTAGTAGCATGAGCTTCTCCAGTAGTCCTCTTTTTCTTTAAGAATCCGTCAGCGGTGTGAAGCTCCTTCATTAGCTCGGTAACAGTGTACTCTAGCTTATTCATGGATTAATTTAGCTTGAAAGTATCAAACGATTCAGGGAGAGTTTCCAAGATCATATCTATCTTGGTTTCTCCATCAATCTCAGACCCAAGGATTTCCATCTCATTAAGATAACTTATTATCAACATCATATGTTCTCTAACGGGAGTCCCTGCTTTCATACGATAGTTCATAAACTGTCGAACCGTTTGTTGTCTAGCCTGACGCCCTTGCCCTCCAAACATCTCTTGGAGATTGAAGAGAATATCACTGGCTGACTCACAATCACGATGTTTTTGCTGCAACACATTGTTCATTGATGCTAAAATATAGCATCTCCCAATCTCGGATCTGAGCCAGGCCGCAAGGGCTTCCTTGTCCTCTTGAGTCGAACCATCATTCAACTCAGGAGGACATGGAGTGGTGAGTACCCATTTGCGCTGGTCCACAGTAAGGACAACGTCTAAGTTACGCTTCCAATCTACGTAGTTATCACCTTCCAGTTTGTTCAAGGAAAGGATAGTAGAGAGGGAGCTTAGAGACATGTTGCTAAAAGTTGAAACAATTTATGATTAGTCTTTTGTTTAGGATTTTAAGTTTAATTTTATTTAGACAAGAAAAATCCAAAAGTGTTATGAACAAAATGACACTTTACTCCGTCGAGGGAAGGCTGCAAAAAGTCGCCTTTTTAAGTACATGACACATCATTAATGTATAGTCATGATGTAATTACATCAGCGTTTGACTAGCCACCTTATAAACAGGTTTGATCACTCAAATCATTTCGCAGGGCCTCGACGGAGGATTACTAAAGATTGAGTATAAGTGCGTAACCAACCACTTAGTTCAACACGATCTACTTTGAAAAAAATCCGCCGAGGGGAGGCCTTGTCTCATCGTTTCACTTTTGAACATAGCTATAAAAGCAATGTTAAGAGTATTGCGTCTATGAGTACTCTCATTAAACAGAGGGTCACGATGGTGACTCTTAGTCTGGCGACATATATGCACTTAACATTAGTGTTGGGGATCATGGGTTGCAAACAATAAATCCAACCCTCCCACTTAATTTTTAGAATAAAGGGATCGTGGGTTGCAAACAATAAGTGTAACCCTCCCACTTTATTTTTCGAAAAAGGCACGTCTACTCTTGTACGTTTAGGAAACACGTTTCCATGAGTAAAAAGAGATAGAGTGGATCACTAGAAAAAAAGAGCCCTAAAATCGATATTTGTGAGGGGAGAGAGTTGTTAATGCACTAAGGCATAATTGAAAGTACGTCGGATCTACGCATAATTGAAAACAGGTTTATTGAAACTTTTAATTGTTTATTTGGATTTCAATTGTGTATTATATTAACATATTGATAACTAACACAATATAAAACAAGGAACACAATATAAAACATTCAATAACAAATTTAAAATAGAAGTGCAATAAACTAGTTTAAACTATGTACACACATTTTCAAACTTGTCAAAAAATTGATTTTGAGTATGATAAACATAAAATAATTAAAAACAGTTTTTAATATATTTATATAGCATATTTAACAAGTGAAAAATCAACACAAATTTCATTTTAGAGGTCTTACCAAAAAATACCTTTTAGACATTCTCCGAGAAAAAGTCTAGTTCAACATTTGAACTTATTTTGACATAGCTTCCAGTTTAACAGTCCTACTCTAATGACCTGTATTAGTGACTTTATGGATCCAAATGAACAAATCTTGAGCTTCTATATTCGGATTCAAAAGTTCACAAACCTTTTTCCGAGTAATAGCTTAATGTCAACTGACTCCACTAAAGAGTTGACACTGAGAATCTCTCGGTTCAAATGAATTTATTTTCTACTCAAATTCAACTTAATTATATCGAGTGGATCCATTGAATGTTATCTATGTTTACCCTTCATGAATATCATCAACTAGGCGGGATTTACAAAATTACCATTTTACCCTTCTAGTTGTTATTTCCTCAACTCCTTTGTAACTTGTGAATAAGTTAGAAACAATGTATTGACGAGGAACTAACAAGTCACATTGTTTCATCCAAATAAAGTCGCTACTTAATTTTGGATACTGCGCAGTTCATTTATTCACAATCCAAGTAATAAAGCATGAGGTGATATATATTGCACCCTGGAAGACACCGCGAGCTCTCCCGGTGCATCAGCCGACCCTGGAGCGTCCCAGCCAGCACCGACACACCCTGGCCGGCCCTAGCCAGCCTTTGGCCGCCCAAATATAGAATTTGGGTTTCTTTTTCCTAGTGATCCACTCTATCTCTCTTTACTCATGCAAACGTGTTTCCAAACTTACAAGAGATGATGTGCCTATTCCAAAAAAACTAAGTGGGAGGGTTGTACTGCTTGTTTGCAACTCACTTCTCCAACACTAATGTTAAGTTCATATGTCGCAAAACTAAGAGTCACTCTCGTGACCCTCTCTTTAATGACAGTACTCCAAGACGCATTACTCTAAACATTGCTTTTAAAACTACGTTCAAAAGTGAAATGATGAGACAAGGCCTCCCCTCGGTGGATTGTTTTCAAAGTAGATCTTGTTGAACTAAGTGGTTGTTTTCAAAGTTTTGAGTGATCAAACTTCTTTATAAGGTGGCTAGTAAAAAAATTGATGTATTAACATCATGAATACGCATTAATGATTTTTCATTTACTTATGAAATGAGACTTTTTGCGGCTTTTCCTCGAAGGAGTAAATTGTCATTTTTTTCATAACACATTTGGATTTATTCTGTTAAATATTAAACTTAGAATCTTAACAAAAGACTAATCATAAGTTGTTTTAACTTTCAGCAGCATGTCTCTAAACCACCTCTCTACTATCCTTTCCTCAAATAAACTAAAAGGTGATAACTACGTAGATTGGAAACGTAACCTACACATCGTCCTTACCGTAGACAAGCACAAATGGGTACTCACCATCCCATGTCCTCTTGAAATGAATGATGATTCAAATCAAGAGGACAAGGACGCCCTCACAACCTGGCTCAGATCCGATGAGATTGCGAGATGCTATATTTCAGCATCAATGAACAATGTGTTGCAGCAACAACATCGTGATTTTGAGTTAGCCAGTGATATGCTCTTCAATCTCCAAGAGATGTTTGGAGGGGAAGGGTGTCAGGCTAGACAACAAGCGGTTCGACAGTTAATGAACTTTCGTATGAAAGTATGGACTCCTGTTAGAGAACATATGATGCTAATCATAAGTTATCTTAATGAGATGGAAATCCTTGGATCTGAGATTGATGGAGAAACCAAGATAGATATGATCTTGGAAACTCTCCTTGAATCTTTTGATACTTTCTAGCTGAAATACTCCATGAATAAGCAAGGTACACTATTACCGAGCTAATGAAGGAGCTTCACACTGCTGAGGGACTCTTATAGAAAAATAGGGCTACTGGAGAGGCTCATGCTAATGAGCACAGATCCTCCACCTATGGATCTAAGAAGAGATCTCATACTTCTTTATAAGGTGCCCCGGACTGGCAAGGTGGACAAGTGTATGGACAACTGTCACCAATGCAATGAGCCCGGACACTGGCATAGGAACTGTCCTACGTAACCGAAGGCTAAAGGGAAAGGTATTATACTTATTACCGAAGCTTGTTTAAAAGCTAATAATGTATCATTGTGGATTATTGACTCTACTGCTACTAACCATATTTGTTGTTCCTTGAATGGGTTCAGGGAAAACAAAAGCTTAAAGGATGGCGACTTCTACTTCAAGTAGGTGATGGGAGCTTGGCGTCTGTGAAGGCTGTGAGATCTGTGACATTATCTTTTGAATACAAAACTTTAAATTTGAATAATATATATTTTGTTCCTTCCTTTGGGAAAAAGTTAATATATGTAGCTCAAATTGTTGAGTATAATTATTATTTAAAGTTTATTGATAATGGAATTTGTATCACTTTTTCCAACTCATTTGTCACTGATGCATGTTTGAAGAATGGTTTATACTATCTTTATCCTACACAACATTTGCTATTAGACACTAATATATAAATTGATCTAATTAGGGAACCAAAGAGGATCAAAACTAATGATTCCTCTGAAATTTAAGACTTGGTCATATTAGTCTAGATAGGATTAAGAGACTTGTGAGGGATGGTCCACGCAAAGCCTCTGTAATAGGCTCATTGCCGACTTGTGAATCCTGTATAGAAGGAAAAATGACCAAACGACATTTTTCTGATAAAGGTCGAAGAGCCACTGAGTTGCTGGAACTAATACATTTTGATGTATCTGGTCCACTTAGAATTGAGGCATGGGGGGGAGTATATGAATACTTCGTTACCTTTACCGATGATTACTCAAGATATGGATTTTTCTATTTTCTCAAACACAAATCCGAAAGCTTTAACGTATTTAAGGTCTTTTGGGTTTTAGTGGAAAAGCAAACTGGCAAACAAATCAAACCCTTCAATCCGGTCGAGGTGGTGAGTACTTGTCTGAAGAGTTCAATGACTTTCTTAAAGAAGAAGGTATCGCTTATCAGCTTACAACACCTGGCACACCTCAACAGAACGGAGTGTCAGAGAGAAGGAATCGAAATCTAATGGAGATGGTTAAATCAATGATGAGTTATTCATCACTCCTTCATTCCTTTTGGGGACATGCCCTCGAAACTGCCGCATATATTTTGAACTAAGTTCCGTCTAAATCGGTCTCTGGTGCTCCTTATGAACGATAGGGTGGGCGTAAAGCTAGTTTAAGCCACATCATAATTTAGGGTTGCCCTGCACATGTGCTAAGGCAAAAGACTAGCAAGTTGACTAGTAGGTCAAAATAATTTGTGTTTTTTGGATATCCAAAGGAAACCAAAGGTTTCACATTCTATAGTCCCGAGGACGACAAAACGTTTGTCAGCAGTAATGATCGGTTCCTTGAGGAGGACTATATGAAGAATAGGAAACCTTGAAGCAAACTTGTGCTAGAGGAAAATTTGGGTGAGGAAGCTTCTACCTCATTTGTAAGAATTGTTCTTAACCCAACTGAAACGCAACCTAACAATTCAGAACCTCGTCAAGTAGTAATTCGACGTAGTGGGAGGGCTTCTAAAAAACTCGACAGGTACATGTCTTATGGCGATGCTCTTGTAGCCGCCGCTGACATGGATGACCCTGTTTCCTAAAACCAAGCAATTGCTGGTTCGAAGTCAAACCTTTGACTTGATGCCATGAAAGTTGAGATGCATTCGATGTATGTCAACAAAGTCTCAAAACTTGTAGACCTACCTAAAGGGGTTAAACCTGTAGGGTGTAATTGGATCTATAAGAAGAAAAGGGGTCCGGATGTTAGGCATGTTCTGAAGTATCTCCGGAGAACTACGAACTTGATGCTTACATACTCAGGTAATGACCTGACTATGACAGAGTATACCGATTCCAACTTTCAGGCGGATAGGGAGTCCAAGAAATCCACATCAGGATCTGTGTTCATCCTTAATGGTGGATCTGTTGTTTGGAGGAGTATCAAGTAATATTGCATTGCTGACTTCACCATGGAGGCAGAATATGTAGCTTCTTGTGAAGCATCCAAAGAGGCTGTATGGCTTAAAAAATCCTTAAGTACTTAGAAGTCGTTCCGAATGTCAACGAGCTCATGACACTTTATTGTGATTATAGTGGGGCTAGTGCTAACTCAAAGGAACCTAGAAGCCATAAGCGCTCTAATCATATTGAGAGGATTGTATAGCATGTCATATGTCGTGGCAATGTCCTTCTGAGATTGTTGCAACACATTGCTCATGGAACCCAAGATATAACACTTGGCAATCTCATCGGACCTCACCCACGTGTCATAGGCGTTCTTGTCCTCCTGGCTTGAGTCAGCACTCGGAGCTGGAGGACACGGGGTAGTGAGAACATACTTGTGCTTTTCCACCGTCAGTACGGTGTCGAGGTTAAGTTTCCAATCAATGTAATTCTCACCCTCGAGTTTGTTATAACTCAGTATAGATGCAAGTGGATTCATGATATTGCTGAAATTAAATGAAATGAATAAATTTAGCATATGCTACAGTTTCGAATTATGATGCATGTACAATCCTAAATCAGTGAGGAAAGCGATAAATAATTCATGGTATTATGAACAAAAATGATCAATTACTTTTCCTAGGGGAAACCGCAATTGATCGCCTTTCATAGTCGTGACACATCACTATTTAGTTTGAACCATACAAGAAGTCACAATTTTGAGTTCTCGCTAATTACCATAGACTTTGGTCACTTATGTTTAACGCATAGCCTCTATGGTGGGTTACTTTAAACAATAAGTCTAAACGTGTAACCAACATGTGGGCCCTTATCCAAGTTACTTTGAAAACGGTTCTCCTAGGGGAGACCCCGCTTCATCGTTCCTCTTTAGAGCTTTGTTCGTAACAATTTAATTAACTATGTGCTTCCGAAGTACTCCCATTAAAGGGAGGGCCACGAGGGTGACTCTTAGTTCATTCACACAAGTTAATTAAATTCATGTTGGTGACCTCGGGTTATTTCAACGACAAATAACCCTCCCACTTAGTTTTTGCAAAAATCATATGTTTGTGGACGATGTTCAATTTCATAACTAGTTATTTAAATTAAACTATAATGATGCATGAACAATTCATATAGTGTTGGCGTTCTATCCTATATGACATGTGGATGAATATGAGATAATTTTAAATAAATAAAAACATAATATTTAACTTATCTAATGGCCAATTTCTAAAATTACAACCCTTTACAAAAGAAAAATAAATAAACTACTTTATTCCTAGTCTTGTGTCGAGTCGTCGAATTCCCGAGTTTTAAAACTTAGAGATTAATATCTCCCACTCAAATAACTAAATTCACTTTTATTATTTAAAAAATAATATAAGCAAATTTAATTATTCAAGATTTTAAATTTATTCGGAAACAATTTCTGAATCTCGGTCGTCGGGCCTAACCCTAGCAAGCTCGCGCGCATCCGAAGACACACGGCCACGCTAGGGTTTTGGCCGACCCAAACAGCTCCCATGCATTTCAAAAACGCGCGGCCATTCCCGGAGGTCGCCTCCATTCTTCTTGTCCTCCCGGATTACAAATTACAAAATTTAAATTTACAACAAATTACAAATTTAAATAAAATAAAAATAAAAAACCGGGACGTAACCCGTAAACAATCCTAGGGCCAATTAGAGTAAGGATCCATTCACATAAACACACATACATTCACAAATGCAATTCATACAAAAAAGCAAACACATAAAATTGATTTTAATGACAATTATGGCTCTGATACCATTTGTTGGAATTTAGTTAACAATTATCCTAATTAATTATGAAACATATCTATATATGGCGAAAATTCATAATTCAATTTAACATAGTAAAAACGTTTTCTAACATATTCATAACCATGTCATTAAATCTAAACTAGCATGTCAACAAATTTATGTACATATCAATAAATTCATTTAAGCATGCAAACGAACAATCTAAATAAATATAATCATTCTACAATACTATATCATTCAGATCCAATTCGTTTAAGAGACACTTACATAGGGTTTGGATCTGCGAGAGCAAGTCTTGGTGTACGTCCAAGTGATCGGTCGATCCTCTACGCCACGCGTGTCTACGAGATCCTCAAAACCGTCGAGTCTTCGTTGCTCCAAAAGTGGCCGGCCCTGGGGAGAGAAAAATCACTCAAATAACCACAAGTTGAGTCAATGATAATACTAAAAGAATTTTTTAGGAGACAAAAAGGGTGGGCTCTTTCGTACGAACAAGAGAAGAAGGAATAAAAGGAAAATCTCTCTACGGTTCGCTCTCTCAATTCTTTTTGGGATTTTGGCCAAGTATTTTTCTCCTTGGGAGAGAGCAAATAGTCGGCCAAGATGGGAGGTGAGAGAGAGAGTGTGGCCGTGTGAAAGCTAGGTCAAAAGAGAGAGAGAAGAGCTCCTTTTATTTCAGGAAGAATGGGCTTAATTAGGTCAAAATCAATTAATGACTCATTAATCAAACTTAAGCCCGATAAATCATTTAAGCAATTTTCCAACTCACTTATTTGCATTAAGTGGCCGGCCATCTTATATATTCATCTCCCAAATATTTTCGATTTATTTCTAAAATAATATTTAATTAATTTAGAACATCTCATTTATTTAATGACAAGTCATTAATCATTTTCATACTAAACAATGTAGTACAAAACGAGAAAATATTTATTTTCATCTTTTATTTATTTGAATCATCATTATCAATATAATAACACAATATGATTTGTTAAATAAATGTAATAATAAATAACGAATTAGTTATTTAATTACTTAGAAAATAATTTTCTTAGTGTAAATCACAATTTACGTTTAATGAGAAAATCGATCTTTTCTTGTTCACTAATATCTCATCCAAGAGTCTATCATTGAGACCTTATGGACCCACATGAAGGAAGCTTTAGAATAAAGATCGGACGCAAAAGTTCACAAACTTTTTCCGACTTTTAATTCTTAATATTAGTCGATTCCACTAAAGGGCCAATATTAAATATCTCTAAGTTCATATGCGTTTATATTTCCGTTTGATGTGATAAAACTATTCTTCACATGGTCCACGGTGTATTTTATGATATTACCCTTTGTGTGTATCACTAACTCAGAGGAATGTAAAATTACCGTTTTACCCCTGAGTTATTATTTCACCAAGTCCTCTGTTATTTGTGAACGAGAAAAACATAAAGTGAGATGTCTCAACATGTCACATGTTTTATTTCAAAAAATTATTCATTCGATGAATATCAGGCCTGGTTTATTCGCTCACACTCTCATAACAGAGCATGGTGTGATACTAATGCCTTAGCATTGTTTCAACACAAATTCCATATCTGTGAATCACATGTTTCAACGAAACAGTATTATGACACAAACCGTTGGGTCAATGAAACTTCATTTAGCCATTGCCCATTGACAAATTAAATGTCATAAAGTGTTACAAGAAGACATGTACTCACTTCAGGTTTAGGTAATTACTAAAATACCCCTCATATGTGAGTTTGAGGTTTCAAGTGATTAAACGGTTTTATCTCGAACTTCAAAACTTCACTGGTCTTGTTTAATATCTTCATTAAGATATCAAGAATGAGTTACAGAGTCAAAACTCTCCATATCACAAGATAAGATATCGTTTAATTCATTCTAACAATCATTACTAGGAATCGATTGCCCAATCGATCTTTAGATTGCAAATTATTATTTAAACTAGTCATAAGTGTTGGGATTGGTGGCCATAAAGGAGTAATTAGACATTGAGATACTTTATGTATTTATATTTAGCTGAAACATTGATATTAATAAATGTTCATTCTTCGAAGATTGTGTTTAGTTATGTTTAAGCTATGCTCTGAAACTGTCATCAACGAAAAGGGTGTTAAGTACATACTTGACAAGATAACCCCTTGTGACAAGTTTGAAACATTTGTTCGCAATCTAAAGATCGATAGAGCAATCGAGTCTTAATATTGATCGTTAGGATGAATCATGATATCTCATCTTGTGATATAAAGAGTTGTGACTCTATGATTCATACTTGCTATCTTATAGAAGATACTGAACAAGACCTGTGACACTTAGAAACTCGAGACAAAACTGTTTATACACTCGAGGCTTCAAGCTCACAACTAAAGGAGTATTATGATACTTACCTTAATCCTGAAGTGAATATGTAATTGACATTACACTTTGTGACATTTGATTCGTCAATGGGCAATGACTAAGTTTTAGTTGCATCTGACCCGACTGTTGGTGTCACAAGGATGTGATGTTGGATTACATGATTCACAGATATGGAATTCATTTAATAACAATGCAAATGCATTAGTATCACACTATGCTTTGTTATGAGAGTGTGAATGAATAAACCTGGCCGGTATTCATTGAATGAGTTCATTCTTTGATTAAAACATGTGACATGTAAAGACATCTCACTTTATGTTTTTCTCATTCACAAATAACAAAGGAGTTGATGAAATAATAACTCGAGGGGTAAAACAGTAATCTTACATTCCCCTCAGTTACTGATACACATGAAGGGTAATGTCGTAATATACTCCGTGGATTGTGTGAGAAAGTGTTTCATCACATCAAACATAAAGGATACGCACATGAACAGAGAGATTGTCAATATTGGTTCTTTAGTGCAATCGACCAATATTAAGAATTAAAAGACGGAAAACGTTTGTGAACTTTTGTGTCCGATTTTTATTTTAAAGCTTCGTTCATGTGGGTCCATGAGGTCTCAATGATAGACACTTGGAAGAGATTAAAAGAATTGTAAAAGTTGATTTACTCATTAAGTATAAATTGTGATTTATATCAAGAAAGTTATTTTCTTAAAACTCAATAAATAACTAGTTATTTATTTTGTTCATTGAATCACAAAATGTTATCATATTGATGATGACATTCTCGAGTGATTAAATATGTTAGAAGAAGAAAATAAATTATTTCTCATTTCGTACTTGTTCGATAACTATGAAATATATTTAATGATGTGTCATTAAATAATAATGAGAGTTCTAAATTAATTTTAGAAATTAAATCAAATATGTTTAGGAATAAAAATCAAAGATATGGACGAGTAAGGGGAGAGGGTTTTGGCCGAATTCCATAAGTGAATAGGGTCATGGGTTTGACCCAGCTTAAGCCCATTTATAACCTTTATAAATAAGGCTAAACAAACCTAATCACTTAACCCTAACCCTAGTCAATATCTCAATAATTTCGTTGTGTATTATTGTTGATTCATCACTTGTGGTGTTTGGAATAATTTTGTGAATTATTTAGAAGTTTTTAAATTGTTTTAAAAGCTTTCAGCCAGCCAAAAACGTCCCTAGGACGATCTGGGTGCATTGTGGCGACCTCCCAGCCTCCAGCGCTTCAATCCGGCGAAGGGGCTCCTGTCAGGCGAGCTCCAATCCGGTGAGGTGATCCAATCCGGCGAGGCGCTCCAGTCCGGCGAAGGGACTCCTGTCAGGCGAGTCCAATCCGGCGAGGTGCTCCAGTCCGACGAGGCGAATCCGGCGAGGGTAATCCGGCGAGGCGTCCCAGTGATCTCCAGTCCGGCGAGGCTTCCCTATCCGGCGAGCGTGCAATCCGGTGGGTCTTCCCTGTCAGGCGAGTTCCCGCGCGGCGATAGTCACCCATCCGGCGAGTGCCCAGTCCGGCGAGGCTCCGCAATCCGGCGAGCTCCCTGTGTGGCGAAAAACTACAGTTCGGCGAGGCTTCCCGCAGGAGTTCATTTCGGCGATCCTCCCCAGTCCGGCGAAGACGTTCCCAGGCATTCCGGCGAGGGTTTTTTCTGCGTTTTGAACGTGACGTGGCATTCCGACGATAGCTAGCAACGTTGAGGTTGTTTACAACCTTTAATGTGAGTATTTTCTCAATTAAATAATTAACAATAAATTATATAAATGTTATATATATTGTTAGTTAAATTTATTTGTTTGAGCATGTGAATTATAAATTGTATGATCACTTGATAAATTTTAATGCCTTAGATTGTTAAATATATTAAACTTAGTTTTAATATATTAGATCTAATTATAATTTTCCGCCACATAGGATGTGTATTATAATTAATATTGTTTAATCGTTAAATAAATTCCAGCGAATGGTATCAGAGCTAGTAAAAGGCATTAAAATTTAGATTTAATGACTAGTTTCGAAATTTGTTTGACTAGTTGATGTTGGCGTTTTTTGTATGATTGATTGTTTGCATTATGAATGCTTGACGTATGCGCTTGTGTTATGTATGGATCCTTATTCAATATGGCCCTAGGATGTTTATTCCGGTTATCGTCCCGTATTTTTAAATTTATTCATTTAAATTGTGAGCCTCAATTTGCGAGGACATTTAAATTTATTGTAATTCGACGACGAAGAGATAAGGTGGCAGCACCTCGGGATTGGCCGCACGTTGGAGAACGTGTGGGGGCTAACCCGAGACATCCGATGACGCGTCATTCAAGATGAAGATTAAATTATTTTAATTTCATTTGTTTTATTTTACAAGGGTTGTATTATAGAAATGGGCCTATTGATGAGTTAAATATTTTTATATATTTGATATTTAAATTTATTATACTCATTGCATATAACACTCACATGTCATATAGGATAGAACGCCAACATCGTTGAAAATGAAATTGTTCATGTAGTTTATAATAAATAAAAGTTATAAAATGATTATAAACTGTTAATAAAGAATATGATTCTTTGTAAAAACTAAGTGGGGGGGTTGTTTGTCGTTGAAGCAACCCAAGGTCCCCGACACGAGTGAAATTAATTACATATATGATGAACCAAGAGTCACCCATAGTGGCCCTCCCTTCAATGGGAGTACTTCGGAAGTATTTAATTAATCTCACTGTTATAGAACTAAGCCTAAAAGAGAAACTTTGAAACGGGGTCTCCACATAGGAGAACCGTCTTCAAAGTGACTTGAGTGAGGGCCCACGTGTCGGTTGTACGCTTAGACTTATGTTTTAAAGTAATCCTCACATAGAGGCCCTGCGGTAAAAATAAGTAACCAAACATTTATGGTAATTAGTTAGAACTAGAAGTTGTGACTTCTTGGATGGTTCGAGCTAAATAGTGATGTGTCACGACTGTGAAAGGAGGTTAATTGCGATTTCCCCATAGGAAAAGTAATTAACTATTGTTGTTCACAATATCATGAATTATTTAACGCTTTCCTCACCATATTAGGATTGTTCATGCATGCATATAATTCGAAAATATAGAACATACTAAAATCATTTATTTTATCAATGTTTTTCAGCAAAATGTCTTTTAATCCACTTCAAACGATTTTAAGTTCTAATAAACTCGAGGATGAGAATTACGTTGACTGGAAACGTAACCTCGACATCGTCTTGATGGTGGAGAAGCACAAGTATGTTCTCACGACCCCGTGTGCTCCTGCTCCGAGTGCTGACTCAAGCAAGGAAGACAAGGACGCCTTCGATGCGTGGATGAGATCTGATGAGATTGCTCGATGCTACATTTTGGCATCGATGACCAATGTGTTGCAACAATCTCATCGAGACATCTCCACAGTATATGAAATCCTGTACAATCTTCATGAGATGTTCGGATGTCATGGGCGTCAGGCGAGGCAGCAAGCTATTCGCAGTTTCATGAATTGTAGGATGAAGCAAGGATCTTCGGTCAGGGAACACATGCTATTGATCATGGGTCACCTGAACGATATAGAGATCCTTGGTTCCGAGATTGACGGAGAAACCAAGATTGACATGATCTTGGAGACTCTAACAGAATCTTTTGATAGCTTCCGTCTGAACTACTCCATGAACAAGCTCAATTACACTGTAACTGAGCTTATGAAGGAGTTATAGACTGCCGAGGGACTTCTCCATAAGAACAAGAAGAAGTCGGGTGAGCTCAATGTTGTTGAACACAAAGCCTCGACCTCTGGTTCTAAGAGGATGATGAAGAGGCCCAAAAACGCCAACCGAACGGGTTCCTAGAAGCCTTACAAGAAGGATGTGGATGCTAAGGGCAAAGGCATCGCAAAGGTGGACAAGTCTGAGCACAAGTGTCACCATTGCGGAGAGGCTGGCCACTGGCGAAGGAACTGTCCTACCTACCTCAAGAGTGTCAAGGGGAAAGGTATAGTCTTTGTTACTCAAGCTTGTTATACTACAAACAAGGCATCGCCCTGGATTCTTGATTGCGGGTGTCTGACCACGTTGTGTGTAATTTGAATGGTTTTAGGAAAACCAGGAGCTTAAGTGACGGAGAGTTCAGATTCAACTAGGGTGATGAAACGAAGGTCGGAGCAAGATCTGTCGGGACCATGAAGCTCAAGTTTGGAAAAGAAACTTTATTATTGAATAATGTTTACTATGTTCCGGATTTTTGCAAGAATTTTATTTCATTTGGTCGCTTAGAAGAAAAAGGTTTCAATTTTAAGATCAATAATGGTATTGAGATTTTTATTGATGATTGTTTTATTACTAAAGCTCAACGTGTGGATTCTATTTATTATTTATATCCTGCTGAGCCGACAATCTTGGACACCGAGGTGAATGGTGATTCACTTAGGAAGCGTAAGACGTTTCATACTGATAAAACTAACGACACATATCTATGACACCTACGTCTTGGACATATTCGCCTGGATAGGATCAAGAGATTGACAAAGGATGGTCCTTTAAAATCTCTACACGTGGGAAGTCTTCCTACGTGTGAATCCTGTCTTGAAGGCAAGATGACCAAGAGACCTTTCTCAACAAAGGGTCTAAGGGCCACGCAAGTATTGGAACTTATACATAGTGATGTATGTGGTCCAATAAACATCCAGGCAAGAGGAGGTTACGAATACTTTGTAACCTTCACTGATGACTACTCTAGGTTTGGTCATATCTACCTTATGCGACATAAGTCAGATACTTTTGAAATGTTCAAACAGTATAAGGCTTTAGTTGAAAAGCAGATGGAGAAACAGATCAAAACTCTTCGATCAGATCGAGGGGGAGAGTACTTGTCTGGAGAGTTCGAAGAATTTCTTAAGGAAGAAGGTATTTATTCTTAGCTTACAGCACCGGGCACCCTGCAGCAAAAAAATGTGTCAGAGAGAAGGAATCGAACTCTGTTAGATATGGTGAGGTCGATGATGAGTTACTCATCGCTTCCTAATTCGTTCTGGGGATATGCCCTAGAAACAGCTGCCTACATTCTGAACTAGGTCCCATCTAAAATGGTACCTAGCACACCCTATGAAAGATGGAGTGGTAGAAAATCCGTTTTACACCATACTCGCATCTGGGGTTGTCCAGCACATGTGCTGAGACAAAAGACTAGCAAGTTGGCTAGTCGTTCAGAAGTATGCCTGTTCGTGGGATATTCCAAGGAAACAAAAGGGTACATCTTCTTTAGTGCTGCTGATCAGAAAGCGTTCGTTGGCACGAACGCTAGGTTTCTGGAAGCAGATTATATGAAGAATTCAGTACCAAGAAGCAGACTTGTGCTGAAGGAACTGTTGGGTGAAGCAGCTGGTACTTCACAAGATAGGACGGATCCTATTCCAACAGTGGGAGAACCAAACTCGGAATCAGAGACTCCTACGCTTCGTCGTAGCAGCAGAGTTGTGAGACAACCTGGCAGATACATAGGTATCGGAGAATCTTTTACTGCAGTCGCATACAATGAAGAAGATGATCCGGTATCATTTTCCCAAGCGATGCAGAGTTCCGAGGCAAACCTATGGCAAGAAGCCATGAACGTTGAAATGCATTCGATGTATGTCAACAAGGTCTGGAAGCTTGTAGATCTGCCTGAAGGCATTAAGCCTGTTGGCTGTAAATGGATCTACAAGAAGAAGAGAGGACCGGATGGAAATGTTGAGACATTCAAGGCACGACTTGTGGCGAAAGGGTTCACACAGAAAGAAGGTATCGACTATGAAGATACCTTCTTGCCAGTCGCTATGCTGAAGTCCATCCGCACTCTCTTATCCATTGCCGCAGCCCTAGATTATGAAATCTGGCAAATGGATGTCAAGACTGCATTTTTTAATGGCAATCTTGACGAGCGCATTTATATGGCTCAACCAGACGGGTTCATGGATAAATGCAAACAGGGCAAGGTTTGTGAGTTTCTCAAATCCATTTATGGATTGAAGCAAGCATCTAGATCGTGGAATATTAGATTCGACGAGACTGTGAAGAGCTACGGCTTTGATCAATCTGTAGATGAACCATGCGTTTATAAGATGATAAACAATGGCAAGGTGGTTTTCTTAGTCCTTTATGTGGACGACATACTACTCATTGGGAATGATGTAGGAAAGTTGTCAGAGGTTAAAGTCTGGATGTCAAAGCAATTTGAGATAAAGGATCTTGGAGAGGCAACTTACATTCTGGGTATTCAGATATTTAGAGATCGAAAGAATCGTAAGCTGGCACTCTCTCAAACATCTTATATTGATAAGATCATGGATCGCTTCAGTATGCAAGACTCCAAGAAAGGACGGTTACCTTTCAGACATGGAGTGCATCTCTCAAATAAGCAGTCTCCCAAGACAACTCAAGAAGTTGAGGACATGAGACACATTCCTTACGCTTCAGCCGTAGGAAGTCTCATGTATGCTATGCTTTGCACGAGACCAGACATTTGCTACGCAGTAGGCGTAGTGTGCAAATTTCAGTCTAACCCTGGACCCGAGCACTGTGTTGCTGTCAAGCATGTTCTCAAGTATCTTCGGAGAACGAGAAACTACATGCTTACGTATTCAGGTGGTGACCTGAATATGACGGGATATACCGACTCCGATTTTCAGGCGGACAAGGATTCCAGGAAGTCCACATCAGGGTCTGTGTTCACCCTGAATGGTGGATCCGTGGTTTGGAGGAGTATCAAGCAATCTTGTGTTGCTGATTCGACCATGGAAGCCGAGTATGTGGTAGCTTGTGAAGCTGCAAAGGAGGTTGTGTGGCTAAGGAAATTCCTTATGTACTTGGAAGTTGTTCCAAGTGCAAGCAAGCCTATCACACTTTATTGTGATAATAGTGGGGCATTCGCTAATTGTAAGGAGCCAAGAAGTCACAAGCGCTCTAAACACATAGAACGCTAGTATCACCTGGTTCGAGATATCGTTCACAGAGGGGATGCTGAAGTCATGAAGATCTCAACGTTAGACAACCTTGCTGATCCCTTCACGAAGCCTTTAACGAGTAAAGTCTTCAAGGGGCACCTAGAAGGATTGGGACTAAAGGATCATTCGCATCTCCTTTGACTCAAGTGAGAGTTTGTTAGGATTGGTGCCCACAAAGGAGATATTAGACATTGAGATACTTTATGTATTTATATTTTGCTGAAACATTGATATTAATAAATGTTCATTCTTTGAAGATTGTGTTTAGTTATGTTTAAGCTATGCTCTGAAACTTTCATCAACGAAAAGGGTGTTAAGTACATACTTGACAAGATAACCCCTTGTGACAAGTTTGAAACATTTGTTCGCAATCTAAAGATCGATAGAGCAATCGAGTCTTAATATTGATCGATAGGATGAATCATGATATCTCGTCTTGTGATATAAAGAGTTGTGACTCTATGATTCATACTTGGTATCTTATAGAAGATACTGAACAAGACCTGTGACACTTAGAAACTCGAGACAAAACTGTTTATACACTCGAGGCTTCAAGCTCACAACTAAAGGAGTATTATGATACTTACCTTAATCCTGAAGTGAATATGTAATTGACATTACACTTTGTGACATTTGATTCGTCAATGGGAAATGACTAAGTTTTAGTTTCATCTGACCCGACTGTTGGTGGCACAAGGATGTGATGTTGGATTACATGATTCACAGATATGGAATTCATTTAATAACAATGCAAATGCATCAGTATCACACTATGCTTTGTTATGAGAGTGTGAATGAATAAACCTGGCCGGTATTCATTGAATGAGTTCATTCTTTGATTAAAACATGTGACATGTAAAGACATCTCACAAATAAGAAAGGAGTTGATGAAATAATAACTCGAGGGGTAAAACAGTAATCTTACATTCCCCTCAGTTACTGATACACATGAAGGGTAATGTCGTAATATACTCCGTGGATCGTGTGAGAAAGTGTTTCATCACATCAAACATAAAGGATACGCACATGAACAGAGAGATTGTCAATATTGGTCCTTTAGTGCAATCGACCAATATTAAGAATTAAAAGACGGAAAAGGTTTGTGAACTTTTGTGTCCGATTTTTATTCTAAAGCTTCGTTCATGTGGGTCCATGAGGTCTCAATGATAGACACTTGGAAGAGATTAAAAGAATTGTAAAAGTTGATTTACTCATTAAGTATAAATTGTGATTTATATCAAGAAAGTTATTTTCTTAAAACTCAATAAATAACTAGTTATTTATTTTGTTCATTGAATCACAAAATGTTATCATATTGATGATGACATTCTCGAGTGATTAAATATGTTAGAAGAAGAAAATAAATTATTTCTCATTTCGTACTTGTTCGATAACTATGAAATATATTTAATGATGTGTCATTAAATAATAATGAGAGTTCTAAATTAATTTTAGAAATTAAATCAAATATGTTTAGGAATAAAAATCAAAGATATGGACGAGTAAGGGGAGAGGGTTTTGGCCGAATTCCCTAAGTGAATAGGGTCATGGGTTTGACCCAGCTTAAGCCCATTTATAACCTTTATAAATAAGGCTAAACAAACCTAATCACTTAACCCTAACCCTAGTCAATATCTCAATAATTTCGTTGTGTATTATTGTTGATTCATCACTTGTGGTGTTTGGAATAATTTTGTGAATTATTTAGAGGTTTTTAAATTGTTTTAAAAGCTTTCAGCCAGCCAAAAACGTCCCTAGGACGATCTGGGTGCATTGTGGCGACCTCCCAGCCTCCAGCGCTTCAATCCGGCGAAGGGGCTCCTGTCAGGCGAGCTCCAATCCGGCGAGGTGATCCAATCCGGCGAGGCGTCCCAGTGATCTCCATTCCGGCGAGGCTTCCCTATCTGGCGAGTGTGCAATCCGGTGGGTCTTCCCTGTCAAGCGAGTTCCCGCGCGGCGACAGTCACCCATCCGGCGAGTGCCCAGTCCGGCGAGGCTCCCCAGTCCGGCGAGCTCCCTGTGAGGCGAAAAACTTCAGTCCGGCGAGGCTTCTTGCAGGCGTTCATTCCGGCGATCCTCTCCAGTCCGACGAAGACGTTCCCAGTCATTCTGGCGAGGGTTTTTTCTGCGTTTTGAACGTGACGTGGCATTCTGACGATAGCTAGCAACGTCAAGGTTGTTTACAACCTTTAATGTGAGTATTTTCTCAATTAAATAATTAACTATAAATTATATAAATGTTATATATATTGTTAGTTAAATTTATATGTTGTCGTCGGTTTATTCCCGACGACAATGAGTATAAATATATCGTCTTCGGACGACCCCGGGCCCGGCCACCGGAGGATGCCACGGGCTCTCTCGACGCATCGGCCGGTCCCGACGGGCCTTAACTAGCCCTTGGCCGGCCGTGAGACGTCCCTGGCCGACCCTGAACCGCCTTGGCCGGTCTCGGCACGTCCTGGCCGGCCCTGGTATGTCCTGGACGGCCCTGGCATGTCCTGGCCGGTCCTGGCAGGGCCTTGGTCGGCCCTGGTACTCTCTAGCCGGCCCTGGCACGTCCTGGCCGGCCCTGGCATGTCTTGGCACGCCCTGACACGCCTTGGCTGGCTCTGGCATGCCTTGGCCGGCCCTGGACCTCCATTGGCCGGGCCTGGCCCTCCCTTAGCCGGCCCTGGCCCTCCCTTGGCCGGTCCTGACACTCCCTGGCCGGCCCTGACCCGTCTTGGGCGCCCATGGTCGATCACCTCGGCTATAAATAGCCCAAGACGCCTCTCACAAAAGGTAACGAACAAAAAATAGCTAAAAGAGAGAATTCTTCCCCTAGTATTCTCCCTAGATCCGAGGCTTGAGCTTGGAAACGACGTTGATTTCATAGTTTCCGTTTTCACCTCGCCTCGTCGATCTTCCCTCATCATCCTACAAATTCCACCCACATTATACTAATGTTGAGCGTCGGAGAGGTAAACAAAGGACCCCCCTCTGTTTCCCTTCTTAGTTCACGTCCGTTTACTCTTTTCAGATAACAGAAAGACTCGAAGACCACACGACAGCTAAGAGACGATCCGGGACACCAGATCTGATACGCTTAGGCCGAAGCGAGGGTCACCCGCTCTGAGCGAGGATCTGACCGCTTAGGTCTCTGAACGTTGTTCAAATTTCAGCGACAACAATATATTAGATCTAATTATAATTTTCCGCCACATAGGATGTGTATTATAATTAATATTGTTTAATCGTTAAATAAATTCTAGCAATAAGAATGTATCTTGTCAAGTCTGTACTTATCACTTCTTTCGTTGATGACAGTTTCATAGCGTAGACATAAATGCGTAAACACAATCTTAAATAAGAATGGATATTCAATCTTTATTTAATTTCAAAGTAAAACAAATACAGAAGTATTTAATATCAAAAATCTCCTTTGTGGGCATAAATGTCAACAACTATGTACGAATTGCATCATGATTACCTGAATCCTGAAATGAGACATGTCATTTCATAGCATTAAAACTCTCATTTGAGATGTTCAAATTCTAGATCCATTACGTGATCTAGACTAGGTCAATTGGTGAGATATTAAGTTATGAAGATGCCCAAAACTAAGTAGCGACTTTATTTGAATGAAACAATGTGACTTGTTAGCTCTTCGTGAATATATTGTTTCTAACTTATTCACAAGTAACAAAGGAGTTGTGGAAATTGTTGGGATTGGTGCCCACAAAGAAGAATATTAGACATTTTATTTATTATTTGTAATATTTTGCTGAAACATTAATATTAATAAATAAGCATTCTTTTCCTATAGTTTGTGTTTATGTATGTATGCTACGCTCTGAAACTGTCATCAACGAAAAGGGTGTTTAATACAGATTTGACATGATAACCCATTGTGACTAGTTTAAACCATTTGTTCGCAATCTTAAGACCGATTGAGCATTCGAGTCTAAGTAACGATTGTTTGAATGAATCATGATATCTTATCATGTGATATAGAAAGTTGTGACTCTATGATGTCATTCATGATATCTTATAGAAGATATTGAACAAGACCTAGTGATTCTATGGAAGCTCGATATAAAACCATTTAATCCAGAAGCTCCAAGATCACATACGATTTGTCAATGGGCGATGACCGTGTAATGGCTGCATCTGACCCAACGGTTGGTGACATAATGTTGTAGTGTTGGATTATGTGATTCACAGATATGGAATTCGTGTACACATAATGAAAGTCATTGTATCACACTATGCTTTGTTACGAGATAGTGAATGAATTAATCTGGCCAGATAATCATTGAATATAAGATTCCTTGATTAAAACATGTGACAGGTATTGACGTCTCACTTTATGTTTTTTCTCATTCACAGGTACAAAGGAGTTAGTGAAATAATAACTCTAGGGGTAAAACGGTAATTTTACATTCCCCGGACTTACTGATACACACGAAGGGTATTTTAGTAAAGTACACCGTGGATCGAGTACAGAAAGGTTCTGTGACTTCAAACGGAAAAATAAGCGCGAATGAACTTAGAGATTTTCAATATTGGTCCTTTAGTGGAGTCGACCATTATTAAGAATTATAAGCCGGAAATAATTTGTGAATTATTGAGTCCGTGCTTAATTCTCAAGCTTCGTTCATGTGGGTCCATAAGGTCTCAATGATGCCCATTTAGAAGAGATTAGTTGAACGCAATAAATTGATTTACTCATTAAATACAAATTGTGATTTGTATAGAGAAACTTACTTTCCAAGTGAATTAATGAATAATGTGTTATTCATTAATTATTGATTTTGTGAATTAAAGAACTTTATTATTATTGTGATAATAATTTTCTTGAGAATTCATAATAACAATATTAGAAAATAAAATGTTTCTCGTTTTATGTTATTCGATAACCATGAAACAATTTAATAACAAGTTATTAAATAGATGAGAGTTCTAAATTAAATCGAATTTGGAAATTAAATCAAGGCAATTTGGGAAACAAAATTGAGAGACGAGAGTGGGACATAGGGTCGGCCATTAACATGGTTTTGGGCTGAATATTGATTCAACAAAAGCCCACATGAGAGCTCCTTAATAAAGCTTATAAATAAAGGGTTTGTGGAAATCCTAGGTTAAGCTTTCCTCATTATTTTTAGGCTGAAAAGTCAGCCCCCTCTCTCTCCCTCTTGGCTGACCATACCCACACCAAGGATGACAAAATTTTGTCTTCATTTTTCCTTCATATGCGTTCATCTCGAGCCCACACTCATCTTCTCATATTCTTCTTGTGTCGTCGTTGAATCAACTTGTGGTTGTTTGGTCTATTTTCATTGAGATTTATTTTTTTGGAAATCTCACCTCCGAACCAAAGATTCGATGATTCCGACGAATCTGAGTCTGCGAACCCAGATCTCTTTCCGAACCCATTTAAGTCAGTTCGTTGCCGATGCAACAATAAAAACGGCATCCCGATCCGAGCTTCCAAGATTTCTCAGCGTCGTCGCAAAGTTTCGCCTGCGATCTGCCTCCGCCCATCCGCGCGAACCTGCGCCGGACTCTGCCCGACCGCGCCTCTGCGTGTCCCAGCAGCCTGCCGCCTTTGTCCTGCCAAGCCTGCCTCTTCCCAGGACGCTGCCGACATCCCCGATGTTCCTCCGCTTGAGCCCAGAGATGCCTTCTGCGTCGGACGAGTCCAGCCGCTGCCGCCCGTTCCCAGCCTGGCGAGGACCGCGCGCCATCTGCTGCCAGCTTCCCGGACCAGCCCCAAGGACGCGCCTGATTTCCGCCTTCGCTGCCCGTGTTGACGATCCGAGGAAGTCTCTTGCAAACCCGGAATTGGAGAAGTTTGAAGATTCTCGCATCGAACTCGTTTCCAATTCCTCTACCGAGTTATTTATAACTCGACGATGTAAGTTTCGATAACCTTGAATACTCTTAATTAATATAATTGTTATGATTGTTTGGAGTGTTTGATTTTCTTGAAATAATATGTTTAGAATTAAATTGTTAATTAACATGCTTATGATTTTAATGCCAATAGGTTGTTAGATATTAAATAGTTTAATATGCTAGGTCGTTTTTATTATTAATTCCGCACGTAATTAGTTATGTTTAATAATAATCTACTTAAATCGTTAAGTAATTTCCAACAAAACATAGATAACATTCAATGGATCCACTCGATATAATTAAGTTGAATTTGAGTAGAAAATAAATTCATTTGAACCGAGAGATTCTCAGTGTCAACTCTCTAGTGGAGTCAGTTGACATTAAGCTAATACTCGGAAAAGATTTGTGAACTTTTTAGTCCGAGTACAGAAGCTCAAGCTTTGTTCATTTGGATCCATAAGGTCACTATTACAGGTCATTAGAGTAGGATTGTCTAAGACAAAATAACTTCAAATGTTGAACTATATTTTTTCTCGGAAAATGTCTAAAGGGTATTTTTGTCCACATGGACGTAAAATGATGTGAATGTCAAAATAAGATTTTGAATATTTTCATTTGATGAAAATATAAATTATTTCCTAAAGCCGAAAAGTCGTTTGAGGCATTATGATTTCGTTATTTGGGCAATTATAATTCTACAATGGGTATTTTAAGAATTGTCTTAAAAGAAATAAGGAAGCATCTAGATGCTCCTCCCCTAGGTAGAGTTTGGCCAAGATAGTGCATCAACAAGAGAGTTTTATTTCCTTTATCTTATAAGGATATTACCCAAAAGAAAAAGGGAAATGAATTTTCTTAAGAAGGAAACAAATGTGTTAAGTGAAGAAACAAATTTCCTAACTAATGCAAGGTGTATGGCCGGCCAAACTAAGAGAGAAAGGGGAAGGGAAATTAAATATTGTGTCATGAATACATTATTCATTCATGAATGAATAATTGACCTTTATAGATTTTTCTTTCTCCTATAAATAGAGCCTCACATAGAGATATGAAAGTTAAGCTTTTTCTTGCTATCTCCCTCTTTTGGCCGACCCTCTCTCTCTCTCTAGAAAATACTCTTCTTATTTTGCACCTAGATCCGTACTTGATCTAGAGTATTAGCTTATGATCCAAGAATTGTTCTTGGTTCATATTGTTTAATTGTGCCCACACACAAATCCTTCTAAACCTCTATAGACTCTTGTAATAAAAATCTTAGGTTTCTCGAGTTCAAGATTAGGTGTGAAGGTGACGAGCGAGCCAAGGAAGAGGATCTACCTTTTTCAAGACGCTTCAAGATCAAGCTACAAAGAAAGGTTGGTATTCTAGTAAATTAAATAATGCTTTTAATATATAACATGTATATGCTTTTTCTAGGTTAGTAAAAAATGTTTTACTTGAAAAAGAAATTTTTAAATTCCCCCATTAATTTGATTAATGTTAAATTTTTATTTAACCCTAGATCTATTCCAACGAATGGTATCAGAGCTATGGTAAAAGCATAAACATGTACATTGTATTTAAAATTATTATAAGAAAATTTTTTTCTAAATTTACTTGAATAATGGTTTTTCAAAAGACTAGATCTTACAAAATTTTAATTTTTTGGTACGACCTCTAAAATTAATTTTTTGTTGATTTTCCACTTGTTATATATGCTATATAAATACATTAAAAACAGTTTTTAATTATTTTATGTTTAGCATATTCAAAATAAATTTTTTGACAAGTTTAAAAATTTATGTACATAGTCTAAAGTAGTTTGTTGCACTTCTAGTTTAAATTTGTTATTGAATGTTTTATATTATGTTGTATATTTTATATTATATTTATTTATTAATATGTTAATATAACACACAATTGAAATCAAAACATACAATTAAAATGCTTCAATAAACCTCATTCTCTTTACACCTATATCCGACGTACTTTTAATTATTTTTCAAATTCTGGACAAATTGTTATGGCTCAGTAAAACGGACATAACTCTTTGCTCCGACCTTGAAAATTATTGGTTCTTGAACCAAATTAAAGTTGCAGATATTAGCTATCTAATGCAATCGGATACCGGATGCTTCATTTATGACCTTTTAAGTCCGAGGTGTACGGCAGTCCGCGAGTCCAGATTTTTTAATCCGGATTTTGCGACTCCTAGCTTTCTCCCGTCTTCTTAATGCTATCGTGGTTATCCGACATTCTCGCGCTCCACCACCATGAAGGCGCCTTGAAGGAAGATGTCATGAAGATATATATATATATATATATATATATATATATATATATATATACATATTACTTTTACGAGATTTTTTAATCTCAAAAACATTCAAGTGCAAAAGTGTAGATTTATTAATCTCACACACTTTCCTTAGGAAAAATAAATTAATAGACAAAAAGATCCGAGTATGTTCCTTGTGGCTTAGTGCATTAACACTACTCTCCCCTTACAAATATCGATTTTAGGGTTCTTTTTTTCTAGTGATCCACTCTATCTCTATTTGCTAATGGAAATATGTTTCCTATATGTACTAGCGTAGACGTGCCATTTTTCCAAAAATTAAGTGGGAGGATTGCATTTGTTTGCAATCTAGGACAAGCACAAGTGGGTACTCACCACCCCATGTCCTCCTGAATTGAATGATGATTCGACTCAAGACGACAAGGACGCCCTTGCGGCCTAGATCAGATCCGATGAGATTGCGAGATGTTATATTCTAGCATCGATGAACAATGTGTTGCAACAACAACATCGTGATATTGGGTCAGCCTATGAAATGCTCTACAATCTCCAGGAGATGTTTCGAGGGCAAGGGCGTCAGGCTAGGCAACAAGCGGTACGACAGTTTATGAACTGTCGTATGAAAGCAAGGACTCCCGTTAGAGAACATATGATGCTGATCATAAGTTATCTTAACGAGATAGAAATCCTTGGATCTGAGATTGATGGAGAAACCATGATAGATATGATCTTGGAAACTCTCCCTGAATCTTTTGATACTTTCAAGTTGAATTACTCCATGAATAAGCTAGGGTACACTGTTACCGAGCTAATGAAGGAGCTTCACACCGGTGAAGGACTCTTAAAGAAAAAGAGGAACATTGGAGAAGCTCATGATACTGAGCACAGAGCCTCCACCTCTGGATCTAAGAAGAGATCTCATAAAGCCGACAAGAAGAATCCTAGCAAGGTTCAGAAGAAGAAGGTGCCCCGGACTGCTAAGGTGGCAAGTCTAAGGACAATGTCACCATTGCAACGAGCCCGAACACTGGCGTAGGAACTGTCCTACCTACCTCAAGGCTAAAGGGAAAGGTATTGTACTTATTACCGAAGCTTGTTTAGTAGCTGATAATGTATCATCATGGATTATTGACTCTGCTGCTACTAACCATATTAGTTGTTCCTTCAATGGGTTCAGGAAAAGCAAAAGCTTAGAGGATGGCGACTTCTGCTTCAAGTGGGGTGATGGGAGCTTGGTGTCTGCTAAGGCTGTGGGATTCGTGACACTGTCTTTCGAAGACAGAACTTTAAATTTAAATAATGTGTATTATGTTCCTTCCTTTGGGAAAAACTTAATATCTACAGCTCAAATTGTTGAGCAGAATTATTATTTAAAGTTTATTGATAATGGAATTAGTATTACTTCTTCCAATTCATTTGTCACTGATGCATGTTTAAAGAATGGTTTATACTATCTTTATCCTACACAACCTTTGCTTTTAGACACTGAAATAGATAATGATCTAATTAGGGAACCCAAGAGGATCAAACTTAATGACTCCTCTGATCTAATAAAATCAACATATCTCTGGCACTTAAGACTTGGTCATATTAGTCTAGATAGGATTAAGAGACTTTTGAGGGATGGTCCACTCAAAGCCTCTGCAATAGGCTCACTGCCGACTTGTGAATCCTGTTTAGAAGGAAAAATGACCAAACGACCTTTCTCTGATAAAGGTCGAAGAGCCACTGAGCTGCTAGAACTAATACATTCTGATGTATGTGGTCCGCTCAGAATTCAAGCACGGGGAGGATACGAATACTTCGTTACCTTTACCGATGATTACTCAAGATATGGATTTGTTTTTTTGCTCAAACACAAATCCGAAACCTTTAACGTATTTAAGGTCTTTAGGGCTTTAGTGGAAAAGCAGACTGGCAAACAGATCAAAACCCTTCGATCTGATCGAGGTGGTGAGTACTTGTCTTAAGAGTTCGATGACTTTCTTAAAGAAGAAGGTATCGCTTCTCAGCTTATAGCACTTGGCACACCTCAACAAAACGAAGTGTCAGAGAGAAGGAATCAAACTTTGATGGATATGGTTAGATCAATGATGAGTTATTCATCACTCCCTAATTCCTTTTGAGGATATGCCCTCGAAACTTCCGCATACATTCTGAACCAAGTTCCATCTAAGACGGTCCCTGGTACTCCTTGTGAACGATGGACTGGGTGTAAAGCTAGTTTAAGCCACATCAGAATTTGGGGTTGCCCTGCACATGTGCGAAGCCAAAAGACTAGCAAGTTGGCTAGTAGGTCAGAATTATGTGTATTCGTTGGATATCCAAAGGAAATCAAAGGTTTCACATTCTATAGTCCCGAGGATGACAAAACGTTTGTCAGCACTAATGCTCGTTTCCTTGAGGAGGACTATATGAAAAATACGAAACCTAGAAGCAAAATTGTGCTTGAAGAAAAGTTGGGTGAGGAAGCTTCTACCTCATCTGTAAGAACTGTTCTTACCCCAACTGAAACGCAACCTTTCAATTCAGAACCTCGTCAAGTGGTACTTCAACGTAGTGGGAGGGTTTCTGAAAAACCTGACAGGTACATGTCCTATGGCGACACTCTCGTGGCCGTCGCTGACATGGATGACCCTGTTTCCCACGGCCAAGCGATGGCTGGTTCTGAA
This sequence comes from Urtica urens, assembly GCA_958296335.1. NCBI lineage: Eukaryota > Viridiplantae > Streptophyta > Magnoliopsida > Rosales > Urticaceae > Urtica > Urtica urens. The sequence continues at coordinate 1,831,827 of OY282522.1, forward strand.
TCAAACCTTTGGCTTGATACCATGAAAGTTGAGATGCATTCGATGTATGTCAACAAAGTCTGGAAACTTGTAGACCTACCTGAAGGGGTTAAACCTGTAGGGTGTAAGTGGATCTATAAGGAGAAAAGGGGCCCGGATGGGAACGTTGAGATGTTCAAAGCGCGACTACTGGCTAAGGGTTACACCCAAAGAGAAGGTATCGATTATGAAGAAACCTTCTCGCCAGTCGCAATGCTTAAATCCATCCCGTATACTTCTATCTATAGCTGCTGCTCTCGATTATGAGATCTGGCAGATGGATGTCAAAACTGCTTTTCTGAATAGCAATCTTGACGAGCGCATTTTCATGGCTCAGACAGACGGTTTCGTGGAAAATGATCAAGAGAACAAAGTTTTTGAATTGCTTAAATCCATTTATGGATTAAAGCAAGCATCTAGATCATGGAATATCAGATTCGATGATACTGTTAAAAGCTTCAGTTACTGACCTGACTATGACGGCGTATACTGATTCCGATTTTCAGGCGGATAAGGATTCCAGCAAATCAACTTCAGGATCTGTGTTCATCCTAAATGGTGGATCTGTTGTTTGGAGGAGTATCAAGCAATCTTGCATTACTGACTCCACCATGGAAGCAAAATATGTGGCTGCTTGTGAAGCATCCAAAGAGGCTGTATGGCTTAGAAAATTCTTTAAGTATTTGGAAGTTGTTCCAAATATCAACGAGCCCATGACACTTTATTGTGATAATAGTGGGGCTGTTGCTAACTCAAAGGAACCTATAAGCCATAAGCGCTCTAATCATATTGAGAGGAAATACCATTTGATTAGAGAGATCGTGCAGCGTGGAGACGTGGAGGTGAAGAAGATCTCAACGGTGGACAACCTTGCAGATCCTTTCACCAAGGCCCTATCCAACAAGGTCTTCAACCAACATCGAGACGGATTAGGCATGAAGGACTACTCTCATCTTCTTTGAGTCATGTGGGAGTTTGTTGGCAGAGATGCCCACGAGAAGATTGTTTATTTGCATATTGATGTAATATATAAATCTTTGTAAAGTCCTTATTAAAAGATTGTTTATTTACATATTGATGTAATATATAAATCTTTGTAATTTGCTGATTAAATTAATAAAAGTTGAAACCTTTATCTTTAGAGGCTCAAACGGAGGATAAAAAAATTTGAGGGAGTTTTATCTCATTCATTCCTTTTTAGTTTGACTGAAAATTTATGATATTCAATAGTCTTATAGTCCTTAATCAAACCTAACAATGTATGAAGAGACAAATGTAGATTTGCGTGAACAAACTCTTCATGGTTTGACTAAAACGATATATTCGCAATCTAAAGATCAACGGACTATTGATCCCAGTATGATTGCTGGAAGAATCTAGGATGTCTGGTTACGAGGCATAGAGAGTTAGGAACTCTGTAGTTCTTCCAGTGTATCTTTCGAAGATACTGAATTGACCAGTGCACATTTAGAGACAATAGAAGAAAAAATCATTTAACATCTTCTACCTTAGGTCATTAGAGTAGGATTGTTAAACTGGAAGCTAAGACAAAATAAGTTCAAATGTTGAACTAGATTTTTTCTCGGAAAATGTCTAAAGGGTATTGTTGTCCACATGGACATAAAATGATGTGAATGTCAAAATAAGATTTTGAATATTTTCATTTGATGAAAATATAAATTATTTTCTAAAGCTGAAAAGTCGTTTGAGGCATTATGAAATTAATTTCGTTATTTGTGCAATTATAATTCTACAATGGGTATTTTAAGAATTGTCTTAAAAGAAATAAGGAAGCATCTAGATGCTCCTCCCCTAGGTAGAGTTCGGCCAAGATAGTGCATCAAGAGGAGAGTTTCATTTCCTTTTTCTTATAAGGATAATTACCCAAAAAAAAAGGGAAATGAATTTCCTAAGAAGGAAACAAATGTGCTAAGTGAGGAAACAAATTTCCTCACTAATGCAAGGTGTATGGCCAGCCAAACTAAGAGGGAAAGGGGAAGGGAAAATCAAATATTGTGTCATGAATACATTATTCATTCATGAATGAATAATTGACCTTTATAGATTTTTCCTTCTCCTATAAATAGAGCCTCACATAGAGATGTGAAAGTTAAGCTTTTTCTTGCTCTCTCCCTCTTTTGGCCGACCCTCTCTCTCCCTCTCTAGAAAATACTCTTCTTATTTTGCACCTAGATCCGTACTTGATCTACAGCATTAGCTTATGATCCAAGAATTTTTCTTGGTTCATATTGTTTAATTGTGCCCACACACAAATCCTTCTAAACCTCTATAGACTCTTGTAATAGAAATCTTAGGTTTCTCGAGTTCAAGATTAGGTGTGAAGGTGACGAGCGAGCCAAGGAAGAGGATCTACCTTTCTCAAGACCCTTCAAGATCAAGCTACAAAGAAAGGTTGGTATTCTAGTAAATTAAATAATGCTTTTAATATATAACATGTATATGTTTTTTCTAGGTTAGTAAAAATTGTTTTACTTGAAAAAGAAATTTTTTTAATTCGGCCATTAATTTGATTAATGTTAAATTTTTCTTTAACCCTAGACCTATTCCAACAAATATAGGGTCGAAACCACAAGGACCTAGTTTAATCAATAGACTTTTAATTTAAAAAAAAAGATAAAGTAAAATAAAATCGGGGATTTTTTAGAATAATAAAATTAATTATGTGAAATGAAATGAAAAAGAAACACGGTTAAGGTTTCATTCTCTCATGTAACAATTCTATTTAATTTTGATTCGACAATGCTTTCATATTTATATTAAAATTAACGTCCACAAAAAATAGACACACGTGGTCAATAATCTCCGCAATCATTTGATATTAGCTAATCATGACGTTGCGCCGATAAAAAGCCCTAATTGTTAAACAACCTAATAAACATCCGCCTAGATTTAATTTAACAACAACAATAAATTTATAAAGCGAGACAAACGGAATAATATAAATTCAACACGCGTGATTCAATTAATTCCGGTTATACTTTTCACTAAGTGCACAAGATCCTTGCAAACTCGTACCCATAGTCGCACCACTTATTACTAACAATTACGGATTAAAATTGCGAGTATGGTTATGAATAATAGGATCTCTATCTAGATGATCAAGTTAAGCAAAAACACTAGAATTCATGAACGATTAACAATTGGAAAAGAGATAATAATTTCAATACTATGAATAAAAGTAAAGTCTACATCAAAATCTTCAATTCATGTCACGGGATTGAAATTCCCCTTAATCGTTTGAGAATTTAGCTACTCATAATAAAATACGTACGAAGAAAAATATAATTCATGATAGAGAACAGATAGAAGAAAGAACGAGAAAACAGCGAAGATTGATGGTTCAAATCTTCGCTTCGGTGAAATAATTCTCCGAGTTGAGTCACTTCTCTCCAAAAACGTCTCTCTAGTCTTCTCTCACTCTAAATGTCGCAGTCCAAGTTTGTTAGGTCAAAATCTCGAACTCCCTTTTTAATCAGAATTTGAATGGGCTTTAATTCATACTAATAGGCTGTTAACGGATCTGTACCGTGGTACATATGCTCTACACCACAGTATAATCACTGATTCTTCTTCTGCACTCCGGTACCATGGTACGAGACTTCTGTACCAGTGAACATCTACTGATATGCTCTTCTTTTGTGTGTTGATCTGTTTGCCTCCAAAAAATTGGTCTTTTAGCTCCGAATTCGCCCAAATTACCTAAACACATGTAAACACTCAAATTATAAGATTTTCAATTATGAACGTGATCTTTAAGTGATTGCGATGAATAACGTGGTTAAGAATGATCACAATATAACAAGAATTATGCACTTATCAAGGACCAACATTTTAGAGATTTGGACTTTTGTTATGTTTGAAGAAAATAAATAACTACGATTTGAGAAGCGTTACTGATGGTAAGTCTTCTTACAACGTATATATTTCTCAAGCTATTTCACTTTTTGTAAAAAAAATGTACTATCATTCTTTATAATATTATGCTCTATAATTTGTATGTCAATTTTCAGCAATTATGCTTTATTTTTATATTCTAAAAATCACTGGTGACTTAGGGACTGGGTGGTGTTGTTAATTATTATTATTTTGATAAGATTTTCATAGATAATAGGGTGAAAAAAGTTTTCTTAAAAGTATGGTCAAATTCTTTTCATTTAGGCTGTTCAATTTTCCACTCGAAAATTTTTATAAATAAAAAGCGTTATGATAAAAATCTAATATCGCTTTTTTTACAATCAACCCAATTCAGGTTACTTTTAACATCTTCCATAATTAGACAAATGACGTCACACATTGAGTTTAAAGTAATAACTTGAACGAATACATCTTATCTGATCATACTGGGTCAAGATGAAAAATTACAGACGCCTCTCAAACCCCTTTCTGTATGTATTTCAGGGAAACAGTAAAAAACCAAACTACTACAAGCCACAGAAAAATGTCTCAAATCGAGCTACTATATCACTCCTCTCTCAATCCCTCTGTATCTTCGGATAAATCATTCAGCAAAAAACAAGGTGAGAAAAGAGCGATCAGCAGTGGATTCTTTTGCAGGCATGTCAAGAACTCGTCCTTGCTAATCTTTCCATCGCCATTGTGGTCGAAGAGATCGAAAAATCCCCGGCCCTGCAAATAATACTGAGAATGTTACTTTTTTGCAGATTATTGATTGTTGTAAGACACGTCCGAATTAATCCCTGTTATACCTCATTCGGATTCAGGTCTGGGATCGCATATCTGATGGAATCTGCAAGCTGGTTCAACGAAAAAGAGCGAGAGATTTGGATCAGAAAATCACAAGTCCAGGCAAGCTATAGAAGAACAAATGGTGAAAGGGGTTTGAGAAGTCTACTTCTTGTTCCAAAATGCAATCATTGCCTCCAATTGCACATTTGAGAAAGGCTAGTTCGCAGGCTTGCCGGAATAAGGGCTGGCTCATTATGCTTGCTGATCCAAATAAGAACTGAGACAGTGCAAAAAAAAGTGATAAAGTTAGTTAGCTGAGTAAATTAGTCCAAGAATTCAGGCATTTAAGCTTCACAGTTTCATCTTTGACCTATAATTGTCGCAATTTATACAATTTAACAAAAAAATATCTAGCAAAATTTAACATGGTGCAACAAATTCAATATTTAGGAACGAAATTGACAAGAATATAGATTAAGATGATAAAATCTCAGCACACAAGAAGATGCACTAGACTGTATCATGAGTAAGAGACGGGGATGATGACCTGCTTAAACGTGATTGATCCTCTTTTCTCAGAGTCGATGAACAAAAATATCTGAAATATAACAGGAGCGCATATTATGTTCATGCATGAAAGCTCTCTCCTAATCAAAATGTTGAGCTTAATTTAAGAAAGCAAATGCACAAGATATAATAGGCAAACAGATGTCAAGGAAGGTAGGGTGAAGAAGCTAACCTCATCGGCTAATCTACATCTCTTCAATCTTAGAGCCTTCAAAAACTCATGGTACTTGACACGACCACTGCAAGGTGAAATGATGATGAGAAGGAAGAAGAACGTGCATGGTTAGGGATTCATTTGATAAGATGTAAAATTACAACATTGCTATGAATGTGTAACCAGATAAGAAAATACTTGCTCTCATCCAAACTATAGCCAGTACTTGTGAATCAACCAGATATGTATCGAATACAAATGTAGACATTTGGAAGAATACAAATCAAGCATTTAACGTGAAACAATCCAGAAAAATTTCACTCTACCTGGAGTCCGGATTCATGGACAGAAACTTTTCCAAAAACTCTACAGCTTCCAAACTGCTAATATGGTGTAACTGAAAAATAATAAGATGAAATCCATATTATTTTCTAGACAAAATTCAACTGGAAACCATTGTTCCACACTGGAGCGAAACAAAAATAAGGGAATCATTCCTCAAATGTGATCGATCCACTACATGTTCAGAGTCGTGAAGCATAAGGGCATACAAATTCTCTGATTTTAGAGAAAATAATTGGATAACAGAACATGATAACACAAAAAAACTACATAATGCTATTAGCTAGCTAGCCCAGATTGATGTTGTCTAACATCACATCAGATGCAAATAGGCAAATGCAAAAATTATGCTTAGCGCAGCCCCTTGTTTATTAAACTCATATACATGTTTAACTGTAAAATCTCACACCATACTAACTAGTTCATGGTGTTCTGTAAAAAATTTATCATTTGAAATGTGAACAATGATGGAGAATTGATCACGAGTGCCAAAAGAAATAAACAGATTTTACACATCAGTGCATGGACCATGAAAAAGATAATCACTCCCAAGGTCGTGCATTATCATATTTTTTTATCCGTGAGACTATTCCAGTGGCCCCAATTGTTGCATCCATGGGGAAGCACACTTAATTTTGCAACTCGATAAACTCATTTGGGTTGTCAGATATCTTATTTTGAATAAGTAAGTAGGCAATCATTTTTCCCATCAAATCTCACCAATTCCACTCGAGCCATTTCCACCATGTACGCTGAGGGATCTGCCTGCCAAAAACACAATAAATGAAACCCACAAGGGTGTTATGTCAACATGATTGATTCGTTCCAAGGATAGCAAATTATCTGGAAATGTAGTTTTCCATTCCATATGAAATTTTCTCGTGTTAAGAGAAAATATAAAATTTTCTAACTATAGTAAAACAATTGGACTACTACACAAGAGAAAATTTTATAGTCCTCTGGAAATGTAGTAGTCCATTCCATATGAACTCCAACATATAGATCAACTTAGGAAGCTCGTACGTTGTATAAAATATGAAGAGATTAGAGTCGACCATAGATGTAAAAGATGCTAAATGCTTATGAGTACTAATTGTAAAATTATAGTTACATGTTTCGTGTCAAAGGTGAAAGAAGAACTGGATGTATATCATTTGGAAGCTCGTCACATGTAATAGAAACAGTAAGATGATAATGTTGTGTAAATATTTTTTGCTAAAACTTACAAATACCTGTTCTGATTCAGACGCTTTCAGTAGAAGCATGACATCCCCATAAGAATGAGACGTTTGTACAACATTTAGTGCAGTTGCAAGAGCCTGACTGGTCTGCACATATTTGCATTGTATAACATGTGAACTGAAACTTATTCAACAGGCAGGCTCTTGAACGTATACACAAATAGCTTCCTGAAGCACATCAAAATTACAGTATCCAACAAAATTTCCAGAAAAACTATAATCAAGTATTTTTTTTAGATGTGGATTAAGTGGAAAGCGAATAGTTACCCTGTCTGCGAAATGGATAGCACTTTCTTTTTCATGATCGAGGGGCGAAACAACTGGCAGGTACTCAACCTAATAAATATTATACCATAAATATATTACATCATAAGAACACTTCACGTGCCAAGCCAAAACTCAAAATCAAATAAACAGGAAAAGGTACCTCCATGAAATTGTGAAATTGAGTGAACATCCTAAACATGAGCTTTGCTAGAGAGATGTGCCCCCTAATATGATCCAAAAGGATTAAGCTTTAATAGGAATACAGTAGAGGAATAAAAAAAGACGAACTTCAGAACAAGAAGTTTTACCAGGATTGGTCAAAGTGTACATGAGGATAGCGAACAATCACCGGCTGAATTGGATAACCAGGTATAAATGCACCAAGTTGAAACGAGATCAAACCCTTTCCGTTTGTAGTGGTTCCCTCAGGAAATAAAAGAAGTCGCGGAAATATATCGCAAGAAGCTTTTCTCTGTTTTCAGATCCTAGAAAGCACACTTCTGTATCAAATAGCTTATAAACTCGTAAAATATAATTTACATATGTGCCAAGGTAAGAAGATTACATTAAAAATGACACCAACTATTACCATAAGTTATCCATGAGAACTCAGAAGATCTATTTAAGTGAGCTATCCACAAGTATACACTACAGTAACTATACACATAGTCAAATATTCTTCTAGTTATAAATAAATACAAAAATAAACATGTTTATCAAATATATCCAAAATCCATTCTCTAGCCCGTATTACTTCTAGAAATTTCCAGCCAAAAACTTGTCACGGGAAATAGAAGAGTATATCAAACACAATTTAATTAATGATACAGAAGCAAAGCCCAGGGTATGTGTAAAAGAAGAGATAGAACTCAAAATTAAAACGAAAGTCTTCAAGGGTAAAAGCCTTGGAAGAAAAGCTTGATATTCATTTCTAAATTCCGTGTAGCAATTGAAATCAAACAGCCTAACTCTTTATCAAAATCCGATTTACTACGAACTTATAGAAACTTCCTACCTTGATTTCACTGACAGCGTGCTTCCTTGACGATGGAGAGAATCTATTAACATAGATAACCTGATAAGAAACGAAAAGTGATAACAGAATCCATCAAACTAGCTTCAAGAGTATAGATTGGGATAGCAAACACTAAAGACCATGATGAGTGACTTCATTAAGTGGATAAAACCTAGAAACAAGCAATTACCTGCATTGCTCTGATAATAGTTCCAACAAAAGGTATGGAATCATGGGATTCGGAGGCTACAATGGTCGGGAACAATTCATAGAAATAAAAAATAGGTTCAATATATGAAACATGATTAGATACAACTATCGGAGCCATATCTCTAGGAGCGGGTTTCCCTTTCCGTCTAATCCAATGATAACTGCAGAAAGATATGCAATGGAAATGCTTTTATTTGAAGAAAATAATCAAATCTAAAAAAGAAACTCCAATCTTATACAAAATTCATAAGAGAACAAAATAAGAGATCCTAATAATATGCAAAGGAGTCAAACCATATTCTTCTCTTGTGGACAAGAACATTAACTTACCAAACACATGGCAGTACTTGGGGGTTCCAAGCACAAAATATTCAAAAAAAAACAAAACTTAATTCTTCCTGAATAATCTATTTTTTTCCACATAATCCAGTTTTTCAAAGCCGCCTATAGTTTCTACAGAAATAGATTAATAAAAGATAAATATTTTAAAAAACTAAAAATCTTATGTAAAATGTCGTCAAAACTCTGCTCATTTGATGCGCTTCAAAAGAACACTTCCTTTCTAGTTCTAGACGGTTCAAACTCTGTATCTGCGCATTTACAATCCGTACCATACTCAAGTTTCTCAATTCCTAGAAAAAATAATCAATACGAAACCTTGTCTCGAATGAAATTTACCATTTCCACTAAAACAGAGTAAAACGTGTATATCCAAATCAACCACAATTAATTTTCAATCAATTTCACAAAACAAATAAAAGAAAAGAAATGAATGTAATATTTCCTAAAACCTCACAGATATCTCACCCGAAAGAGAAGAGAATACATCGAGCGGAAACCCTAGTGATCCACATCAATCGGCACCGCCACTTCGGCATCGGATTATGCCTGTCCTTCCATCCGTACAGAGCCAATTTCGTCGCCAAATATCCGACGGCCAAACACGTCCCGAAGAGGACCAATCTCACGGCGGCGATTGGAAGGAGGAGCAGAATTTTGAGCCACTCGTACGCGCCGGCGATCTTCTCCGTGTGGTTACGGAACGGGTTCAGGGTCTGCTCACGAGGCACGTCGAACCAGTCCGATCCGAGAAACTCGTAGGGATTTCTACGGCACGAATCACCGCCGATTGCGCTGGAGGAGGAAGACTGTTCTCCGTCTTCTTCTTCGACGACGTTGACGACGAAGTGAGGGTTCTCGGAAAGCGGAGACGATAAAAGAGGAGAGGAAAGATCGCCGTCCGCCATTGAAGCAGAGAGGTCGAGAGAAACGAGGCGTGGATCCCGTGTTGGAATCTGCGCACGTATATATATATATTGTATTTGTATATAGGGTATATCTATAGGTGCGTGTGTGTTGTGTGGTGTTGTGGTGTGCTCATAGTGGTCGGAATATTTAATGATTTTCTTTTTCTTTGACTACTCATACCCGTAATGTATGGTGAGCATAATTATCTAGGCGTAAATGCTTTATTCGGCCCACGTGTACTACTTGTTATTATTTATGCCTAAAATGGATTCTTAAAGCTAAGTTATTTCACAAAATAAAGCTTAACAAAAATAACGAATCTGTTACGAAAACGAGAAGAGAGAAATGTTTTTACTAAGACTGTCTTTTACTTCAACAATATATTTTTCTCAAGAACCTAATATTTTTTTAATTTTCTAATAACCTAAAGTTGAAAATAATATATAACCTTTAATTTATTTGTTTATTTTTTATAACATACTAGTCCATCCCTTAAACCTTTGAATTCTACTTGAAAAAGCTCTTCAAGCTTTCTCTAATATCCAGGCTCACACCTGTTAAAGAATTTGAGCTTTTATTAATAAAAATGAACTCTTTTTCAGCGTTTTCAACGGGACAGGGTCTCGTAGTTCAACAGTCTCGTCACGGCAAAGTCTAATGTACGCCCGCTGTGAAATTTTTCAAATAATTATCCAGAATTAGCGAAGACTTACTTGTGCTTCAAGAGCTTCATCGCCGTGAATTGTATTTTAAACCGCGACAAAGATTTTCAGGTATTTGTACAGATGCCGTGTAATAACAATAATATAGATAGAGACATTTGTCCCATTTTAGTAGGTTGAATGTACTACAGTGGAACAACGGTCTTATTGTAATATTATACACCTTCTATTGTATAAACTCTATTGTAAAAACTCTATTGTATAATCCAACATTTATAATAGTTTGATGTCCTCACAAGTAGTCAAGTATGCATCTATTAAGATAATTCTTAGTGTAATTTTCGTGTTCAGTCTCTAGAACAACTTAGTATTGAAACAGCTTTTATGCATGAAAACCTTGAAGAAAAGGTCTGTGCAACAACCTAAAATGTTTGAAGAGGGTAAATCTGATAGAGTATGTGTGCTTAAAGTCTTATGCAATCATCTAGACAATGGTATCTAAATTTGACGTGTTCATGAGCAAATAAGGATCATTTAAGCCTCATGGTGTGTATATAAACACAGGCTTAGCAATAGGCTATTAAGAGCAATTATTCATTTCCTCGTGTTATTACGTTGAGATTGGCTTATTTATATTAGGCAACAATATTGACTGAATATATCTCATTAACTTATCGAGATCCGCTTCTTAACAGTCTGCGATTCTGGATTCTTTATTTGGACAGTTTATGGATCTCATATTTGAAGTGCTTTAAAGATCTTTTCTTTTTGGTGTCAAGGGTTGACTTCGTGGAAATCCTAGCCAGGATCTTCCTATTTTGGACGCTATAAATAGCCGTGCTGCAGCCCCTAGCGTTCCTTGATACTTTCATTTAATCGATAGCCACTAGGAGAAAAAAGGCCTTTAGAAGCGACAAAAGTCGCTTCTAAAGGCCAAAAAGTCGCATCTAATTCGGCTTTAGAAGCGACATTAGAAGCGACAAAGTCGCTTCTAATGTTTCGCCTCTAAAGCCGAGTCGCTTCTAAAGTCGCTTCTAATGTTTTGAAGCGACGAAATTAGAAGCGACTAGTCGCTTCTAAAGGCCCTTAACACCGACCAAAAAAGCGTGGGAAGAGGAAGCGGGTAACAATTAGAAGCGACTTTAGAAGCGACTAGTCGCTTCTAATTGTTACCCGCCATATTTTAGAAGCGACTTTAGAAGCGACTAGTCGCTTCTAATTGTTACCCGCCATATTTTTGGCGCGACTTTAGATGCGATTAGTCGCTTCTAAAAGTGTAAAATCTAATTTTCAAAAATTTATTTCCGGTTTTAAATATTAATTAAATATTATTATCAGTATTTAAATTTAATAATATTAAAATTTACTAATTTAAATCAGATTAAACATAAACAGAATATAATCAAAAGTCGATAGTAATATAATCAAACGTCGATAATGTATAAAGTCGATAATAACATAAGTTCAACTAATTAGAAAACCGCAAGAAGATAATAACATAAGTTCAACTACTTAGAAAACCGAAAGTCGATATGTAAACAAACGGAAACCAATAAGTCTAAAACGTCGAATAAATTACAATCATCGTCGTCCTTGTCCTCGTCGTCCTCGTCCTGCGCGTCGTCCGCTGGGTCCGTGTGGAGGCTCTTCTGGTTCGGTGTCGGTGGGAGTCGAAGGTCGATCTGGTCTCTGCTCTGAACCCGAAGCGCCTGCATTGCCCGAATCGCCTACACGAGGTCCGAACTGGGTCATGTAGTGGTCCAAAGTCGCCCTAAACACGAGAGTCGGAGTGAAGTCTGGGGTCGGCTCAAACCAGCAGCCATGCCAAACACAGCTTGTTGGAGAGCCGCTAGCTTCTCTTCCATATCAGATGAGGACTTCGAACTCACATTCCCTATGGAAGACGATGAGCTGTCGTGGGCTTGAGCTTCTAGCATGTCGGAGCGCGGAATTAGAGGCCCAACTCCCGTAGCCCAATCACGTCGCGTCCCGAGGATTTCGCTCATAGCAGTCTCCTCCAAAGATGGCAAGCTCACCTCACGTCCCGACTCCCGAGCTTGTTCTTGTAGATCAGCCACCCGAGCTACTATCCGAGCCTACATACATAATACAAATTAAAGTAATTATTAATAACAACAATTACAAAGGAAACTTAATTAATAACCTATATACTTACATGATACTCTCCAGCAGCAGGCGTAGTCCACTGACCATTGGGAGTCGTGTGCATCCTCTCCCACGCACCGAGCGGTCCTAGCATCTGCCTGCCTTCTCCTACCCGCTGCATATGCATATAACGCATTATAACTATAATATATAACTTATGTAATTTGAAATTGAATGAAAATATACTTACGTGACTATGACGATACTCATAAAATGAGATCGTGCCCTGTCGACTCTTCGGGGTCTTCTTCTTTTGATTCGCCGTATTCCGTTTGGACATGTCCTAGAGAATAACATTGGTTAGAAAATTATTTTTAAGAATAATTAATTAATATGTTTAATCTAATTTATACCTGGAACGTTTATGTGGTCATTCTATCAATCATCTCGGACCACTGTTGTTTCGTCAGACCCTTGGGCGTTCTCTGGAGCGCCTCCTCTTTGTCTCTGCCGCACTCAATCCGGTAAAATCGACTATATTTCGACTTTCCGTCTCGCAGACGCTTCTTCGCGTCGCGGATAATAGTCTTCTCGATAAGACTCGAGTGGCACGTTGCGGATAATAGTCTTCTCGATAATAGTCGTACACTTTTTTGGCGAACCAGCCTCGAAATTCTTTTCGATGCGCTTCATCAACATCATAGCGACGTTCAGATTCCATGAGATTCCAATGCTCACTGTTTATACGTTCAAGAAGTTAGAGAAATAAAAAAAACAAATTTATGACCGTATATGGATCAATTTATACGATTAAGAATACTCACGTCATATACGGATCAATTTCGGTACAATTTGTCAAGATGTACCACTCTGCCATTTCTCTCGACTTGTCGTCTAACCGTGTCGGACTCATCTTCCCATAAGGCAAACACTTCTCGGATTGAAAAATAGAGAACTCGTGAGGCTGAACGACATCAGTCGAGGCATCTTCAAAGTACCTTGCAACGAATGCCAAAGCTTCTTCCACAACGTAAGCCTCAGCTGTAGATCCTTCAGGTCTCGCTTTCACAATATCTTACACAATATCTCAACGATGGAGTTTTGGGCTTTCTCGAGATCCTCCACTCGTAACGTTCTTGAACAAATGAGCTTAAAAAAGCTTCCAAGTTCTGCAATCGTCTCTTGGATTTGTTTCGGAACATAAGGACCAATACCCACTGCCAACAACCTTTGTATTATCACGTGCAAATCATGTGCCTTTAAGCCGGTCAATTTTCCATCGGGAGTGACATTCTTTTTCAAATTCCCTGCGAGACCGTCGGGAAACTTAATTGACTTGAGAAACTCAGCAAACATTTTTCGTTGCGTGGGTGTGAGAACGTATGAAGCTTGTGGTTTGAACCACCTGTTTCCACGCTTCTGTAAGTGTAAACTAGACTTAATCTTCAAGTCTTTTAAGTCTTGTCTCGCCTTATCGGTGTCCTTATCTTTCCCGTCAATGCTGAGCAACGTCCCGAGTAAGTTTTCGCACACATTTTTTTCTATGTGCATCACATCAAGGTTGTGTCTCAACGTTAAATCAGACCAGTAAGGTAACTCATAAAAGATACTTTTCTTGGTCCAATTTAGCTCGCTCTCGCCCCGCTTTCGTTTTGAAGCCATAGACTGCTTGCCCAGAATCAATTCAGGAAGACTGTTTAATTGCTCGAGAATCTGGCTTTCAGTCAACTTCTTCGGAGGTTTTCGTTTCTCGACACGCGTTGTGTAGTGACCACTGCATGTTCTCATCCGGTGACAATCGGGCAAATATCGTCGGTGATCGTAATACACGACTCTATTTCTAACGGAAAGCGATGGAGTGTCTTTGGTGCACGTCGGGCACGCAATGTACCCTTGACCACTCCACGCAGATAAACTTCCTCGAGCAGGAAAATCGTTTATTGTCCAGAGAAGTGCTGCTCACAAAAGAAAGACATGATTATGGTTAGACCCATCTCGCATTCGAATACCCAATTCCCACAATTCTTTCAACTCTTCAACGAGCGGTTGCAAGAACACGTCAATGTCTTTCCCAGGCAATTTTGGGCCAGGAATCAAGAGAGCCAACATCAAGTATTCGGACTTCATACACAACCAAGGTGGCAAATTGTACGTCGTCAACACAACCGGCCACATGCTATATGATAGGCTCATTTCTCCGAAGGGATTGAAACCATTTGCAGCAAGACCAAGTCGTACATTCCTCGGCTCAATGGCAAAGTCTGGATATGTTTCATCTAACTTCTTCCACGCCTTCCCATCAGCAGGATGACGTAGAACACCTTCTTCAACCACACGTTCTTTCGCGTGCCACTGCATTTCAACAGCTGTATGTCGAGAAGCGTACAACCGCTTGAGACGATCTTTTACAGGAAAGTACCGTAAAACTTTATGCGGTACTTTTTTTCCAGCAACCCATCTACTTTCGTTGCACACCGGACAAACATCTGCATCTTTCAAATCCTTCCAAAACAAGACACAGTCGTTCGAGCATACGTCAATCATCTCGTAGCCCATGCCAAATCGCTTCAGCTTTGACTTTGCCTCGTAATGTTTATGAGGAATTCTATTCCCAACAGGATGAGATTTTTTCAAGAGTTGCAAAAGTTCTGTAAATGACTTGTTCGTCCAATGGTTCTTCACTTTAATGTGCATTAACTGAACCAAAAAAGATAATGACGAGAACTCTTTACAACCAGGATACAATTCTGCATTCAACTCGGCAAATAGATCGGCGATCTGCTCTTCGTCAGCCACATCTTCAGCAGTTGGATCATTATAAAAATCAGGATCATTCCTAATATCGTCGACTGCGTCATGGATTCCACCAACACAGTCTTGATCGTTTGAATCATCGAGAATTGCTGGTACATGAACGATTTCTTCACGTGACTCGCCGTGATGATACCATCGAGTGTAATACGGAGTAAATCCTTTGTGCATGAGATGCGCTCGAACAACTCCTATGTGTTGTCTTAACGCATTATTGCAACTACGACAAGGGCATTTTACTTTGTGCTCGTTGTTCATTTGGAATCGTGCAACTCGAATAAACTCGTTCACGCCCAATTCGAATTCAAGCCCACAACGATTATTTTCAATAATCCAATTTCGACTTGGGTTTGGCATGACGCTGATTGTTGAAAATTAGGACAACGAAAGTTAGGATATTTGTGACATTGTGATGATCATTTAGAAGACGGATAAGGATTTGATCTAAGAAAGTTTAGAGATTCAAATAACTATGAGATTACAATTGTTTTACTTGTTCACTTAATAATTTAAAAATTTACAGAAATTTGGGCAGAGTTTCCCCTAAAATATGAACAAACCAAAAATTTGCAATTCACAAAATCTATATATATATACCAGCCAGTACTATACCAAACATTTAATAACTTTCAAATAACATATTTAAATTAACAAATTAAGTAACTACTTATCACATTCAAATTAATATAACTAAACAAATTATATATCTATATTTAACAAATTAAGTAATTCAAATTATTAATACCCTTATTAATATCGTACATTCATAACAAATTACTTTATTTAACAAATTCATTGATTTAACATATTAATTATTCAATTACATACTTACATGAGCAAATTAAATACATAACAAAATTACTAATTTCAATTGCATACCTACATTACTAATTCAAATTATTAAACATAAATTTCAAGTAAACATAAATATCTAACCTTGGCGGGACGGGACGAGCAAAGTCTACACTCAACGAGACGACGCGACGAACAACAAACGCACAAATGCCTAAATACAAATTAAACATAAAATTAAAACCGTAAAACAAAATATAGCTACAATAATTTTAAAACAAACATATACCTTAAGAAGCAACGATCCGAGTCGAGGAGTTAGGTTACAACGAGACGCGGGTGCAGCGACAAACGAGCGGTGACGAGGCTGCGACGACAATAATAAATTAAAAGTAACAAAATATTTATAAAACAATATTAGACTAACCTATAACAATATTAGACTAATTATAAACTAAACATACCTTGACGGAGGAGGAGGGGAGTCGGAGCTCGGCGGTGGAGGCGCAGGGGAGGAGCACGGCGGAGGAGGGGCGGAGAGCAGCGGCGACCGGGGGTGGGGTAGGGCGGAGGAGGGCACGGAGGGCAGCGGCGACCAGGGGTGGGGTAGGGAGAGGAGGAGAAGATGAGAAGGGGAGGAGGGGGAGGGACGGAGGCGGGGGAGGGGGTACGGGTAGGGAGGACGGCGGCGGGGGAGGAGTAGGGTGGGGAGAAGGGGAGGGACGGCGGCGGAGGAAGGGGTGGCTGGTCGGAGGAGGGGAGAAGGGGAGGGACGGAGCTGGGAGAGAGGAGAAGGGGAGGGGACGGAGCGACAACGGCAGGAGAGGGACGGCGGCGGGAGGGAGAATGGCGGCGGCGGCGGCGGCGGGGGAGGGGGGAAGGCGGAGGCTGGCCGGAGAGTGAGAGGAAGAGTGAGAGGGAGAGTGAGAGGGAGTGAGGTGAGAAAATGAGGGAGAAAGGGAGGCTCACGCGATTTAAAGCCCTAGGAACATTAGAAGCGACATTAGAAGCGACTAATCGCTTCTAATGTCGCTTAGTAACCAAAACGACACCGTTTAAATAAGTTGGGGATTTAGAAGCGACATTAGAAGCGACTAGTCGCTTCTAATGCCCCAACTTCTGCACTGCCGAAATTTTTAGCGAAGGAGGTTTGGAGCCAAAATTTTGGGGCATTAGAAGCGACTTTAGAAGCGACTAGTCGCTTCTAATGCCCCAATATCTACACTTAGTGAAATTTTTGGCGGAGGGAATTTGGAGCCAAAATTTTGGGGCATTAGAAGCGACTTTAAAAGCGACTAGTCGCTTCTAATGCCCTAATATCTACACTTAGTGAAATTTTTGGCGGAGAAAATTTGGAGCCAAAATATTGGGACATTAGAAGCGACTAGTCGCTTCTAATGCCCCAATTCAATAATTATGACTATTAGAAGCGACTAGTCGCTTCTAATTGTCAAAATATTGATAATTTTGTAAAAATCAGGGTATTGAAGTTAGAAGCGACTAGTCGCTTCTAATTGTCAAAAGTCGCTTCTAATTCACCCTGTCGCTTCTAAATGTATCTTTTGTAGTAGTGAGCCTTTTCTAGACGTGCAAGACTGGCGTCCTGGAAAACTTTTGTGTTGAACAAGAGCGGTGTTTGAATCGGATTACCCACTGTGATTGATTCCTGATTGGTCTTGTGTTTGCGCGTGAATGAACTGATCACGCACTTGAGACTTCTTGTGATTAAAGAACACATGAAAGTGTGTCTTTGGTGGATCTGTGAAGGGTCACTAATTCAGGGGGGGACTAAATTAGGGTTTCACTTTATAGTTAGTAATCGGGCGTTGATGTGTATGTTGTTCATGTAAAACCAATTGTGCTGAGAACTATTATCATAGTGAAACCATTTTCACCGGGTTATCACACCCCCCAAATGTAGGAGACGTTGCTCCGAACTGGGTTACCAATTTTGCGTGTTGATTATTTATTCCTACATTATTATTACTGTCACTTGTATCGTGCTTGTCAATTGTTACATACATTGTTACAATATTATGTGTAACAGTTGGCTAAACGTCTAACAGAATTTCAATTGGTATCAGAGCAGACACCTTTACTTTAGGTTGTTTCATGTGTTCTTTTCTGTTAAGATGGACAGTTTCAGAGAAGGTGGTTCTGTCAATCAACCTCCTACTCTCGATGGATCTAATTATGAATACTGGAAGGCTCGCATGTGTGCTTTCCTGAAAACTCTTGATAGTAAAATGTGGAAGGCTGTTCCAAATGGATGGACACATCCCACTGTGAGAAATGAAGAAATTGGGGTGATAACCTTGAAACTTGAAAAGGACTGGACTACTGCTGAAGATGAAGAAGCTCTTGGAAATTCTAGAGCACTCAATGATATTTACAACGCTGCTGATAAGAATATTTTCAGAATTATTAACACTTGCAGCAGTGCTAAGGAAGCTTGGGAAATTCTTGAAGGGGCTCATGAAGGAACTGTAAAATTTCGGAGTTCCAAACTTCAGATGCTTACCACTCAGTTGAAGCCCTTACAAAGAACGAGGATGAAACCATTGCTGAATTCAATATTCATGTTCGTGATATTTCTAATGAATCTTACTCTCTTGGTGTTCCTATGTCAGATGAAAAACTTGTTCGAAAGATTCTTAGATCTCTTCCTCCCATGTTTCAAATGAAAGTCACAGCTATTGAAGAAGTTCAAGATTTCTCTTCTATGAAGCTGGATGAATTAATTGGCTCACTCATGACCTACGAGTTTGTTGGAATTTGATTAACAATTAACCTAATTTAATTACGAAACACATCAATATGTGGCGGAATTTCATAATTCAATTTAATATATTATAAACGTTTTAAAACATGTTCGATAACCATATCATTAAATCTAACCTAACATGTCAATAAATTTACAATCACATCAATAAATTTATCTAAGCATGCAAACGAATAATCCAAATACATACAATTATTCTAAAACATCATATTATTCAGATCCAATTCGTTCGAGGGATACTTACATAAGATTTGGATCTGCGAGAGCAAGTCTTGGTGTACGTCAAGGTGGTCGGCCGATCCTCTACGCCACGCGCGTCCAAGAAATCCTCAAAACCGTCGTGCCTTCGATCCTCCAAAATTAGCCGGCCCTGGGGAGAGAAAAATCACTCAAAAAACCACAAGTTGAGTCAATGATAATACTCTAGGGATTTTTAGGAGACAAAGAGGGTGGACTCTTTCGTAGGAACAAGAGAAGAAGGAATAAAAGGAAAATCTCTCTACGGATCGCTCTCTCAATTCTTTTGGGATTTTGGCCAAGTATTTTTCTCTTTGGGAGAGAGCAAATAGTCGGCCAAGATGGGAGGGGAGAGAGAGAGAGTGGCCGTGTGAAAGCTAGGTCAAAAGAGAGAGAGAAGAGCTCCTTTTATTTCAGGGAGAATGGGCTTAATTAGGTCAAAAACAATTAATGACCCATTAATCAAACTTAAGCCCGATAAATCATTTAAGCAATTTTTCAAACCCTTATTTGCATTAAGTGGCCGGACATCTTATGTATTTATCTCCCAAATATTTTCGATTTATTTCTAAAATAATATTTAATTAATTTAGAACATCTCATTTATTTAATGACAAGTCATTAATTATTTTCATACTAAACAATGTAGTACGAAACGAGAAAATATTTATTTTCATCTTTTATTTATTTGAATCATCAAATTATATTATTATCAATATAATAACACAATATGATTCGTTAAATAAATGTAATAATAAATAACGAATTATTTATTTAATTACTTAGAAAATAATTTTCTTAGTGTAAATCACAATTTACGTTTATTGAGAAAATCGATCTTTTCTTGCTCACTAATATCTCATCCAAGAGTCTATCATTTAGACCTTATGGACCCACATGAACGAAGCTTTAGAAAAAAGACCTTACAGAGTCACAACTCTCCATATCACAAGATAAGATATCGTTTAATTCATTCTAACAATCATTACTAGGAATTGATTGCCCAATCGATCTTTAGATTGCGAACTATTATTTAAACTAGTCATAAGAAGGTATCTTGTCAAGTCTGTACTTAGCACTTCTTTCGTTGATGACAGTTTCAGAGCGTAGACATAAATGCGTAAACACGATCTTAAATAAGAATGGATATTCAATCTTTATTTAATTTCAAAGCAAGACAAATACAAAAGTATTTAATATCAAAAATCTCCTTTGTGGGCATAAATGCCAACAAACTCCCACTTGACTCAAAGGAGATGCGAATGATCTTTCAGTCCTAATCCTTCTAGGTGTCCCTCGAAGACCTTACTGGTTAAAGGCTTCATGAAGGGATCAGCAAGGTTGTCCAACGTTGAGATCTTCATAACCGTCGCGTCCCCTCTATGAACTATATCTCGTACCAGGTGGTATTTCCGCTCGATGTGTTTTGAGCGCTTGTGACTTCTTGGTTCCTTACAGTTAGCAACGGCTCCACTGTTATCACAGTAAAGTGTAATGGGCTCGTTGGCACTTGGAACTACTTCCAAGTACATCAGGAATTTCCTTAGCCACACAGCCTCCTTTGCAGCTTCGCAAGCTGCCACATACTCGGCTTCCATGGTCGAGTCAGCAACACAAGTTTGCTTTATACTCCTCCGGACCACAGATCCACCATTCAGGGTGAACACAGACCCTGATGTGGATTTCCTGGAATCCTTATCCGCTTGAAAATCGGAATCGGTATACCCCGTCATATTCAGGTCATCACCTGAGTATGCAAGCATATAATTTCTCGTTCTCCGGAGATACTTGAGAATATGCTTGACCGCAACCCAGTGCTCGGGTCCAGGATTCGATTGGAATCTACTCACCACGCCCACTGCGTAACAAATATCTGGTCTAGTGCAGAGCATTGCATACATGAGACTTCCTACGGCTGAGGCGTAGGGAATATGTCTCATGTCCTCTATCTCTTGAGGAGTCTTGGGAGACTTCTCACTAGATAGATGCCCTCCATGTCTGAAAGGTAGCTGTCCTTTCTTGGAGTTCTGCATACTGAAGCGATCCATGATCTTATCAACATAAGATGATTGAGAAAGCGCTAACTTTCGGTTCTTCCGATCTCTAAAGATCAGAATCCCCAGAATATAAGCCGCTTCTCCAAGATCCTTCATCTCAAACTGCTCTGACAGCCAGATCTTAACTTCTGATAACTTTCTCAAATCATTCCCAATGAGGAGTATGTCATCTACATAAAGGATTAAGAAGACCACTTTGCCATCGTTTACCATCTTATAAACACATGGCTCATCTAAAGACTGATCAAAGCCGTAGCTTTTTACACTCTCGTCGAATCTAATAGTCCACGATCTAGATGCTTGCTTTAGTCCATAAATGGACTTTAGCAACTCACAAACCTTGCCCTGTTGGCCTTTCTCCATGAACCCGTCTGGTTGAGCCATGTAAATGCGCTCGTCAAGATTTCCATTCAGAAAAGCAGTCTTGACATCCATCTGCCAGATTTCATAATCTAGGGCGGCAGCAATGGATAAAAGAGTACGAATGGACTTTAGCATCGTCACGGGCGAGAAGGTATCTTCATAGTCGATACCTTCCTTTTGTGTGAACCCCTTCGTCACAAGTCGTGCTTTAAATGTCTCGACATTTCCATCCGATCCTCTTTTCTTCTTGTAGATCCATTTACACCCAACAGGCTTGATGCCTTCAGGTAAATCTACAAGTTTCCAGACTTCGTTGACATACATCGAATGCATTTCAACGTTCATGGCTTCTTGCCATAGGTTTTCTTCAGAACTCTGCATCGCCTGGGAAAATGATACTGGATCATCTTCCTCCTTGTATGCGACTGCAGCAAAGGCCTCTCCGATGTACATCAATCGCTCAGATTGTCGTACAATCCTGCTACTGCGACGAATCGTAGGAGGCTCAAGTTCCGAATGTGGTTCTTCTATTGTTGGTGTAGGACTTGTCCTATCTTGTGAAGTACCAGCTACTTCACCCAACATCTCCTTCAGCACAAGTTTGCTTCTCGGTACGGTATTCTTCATATAATCCTCTTCAAGAAACCTAGCGTTCGTGCTAACGAACGTTTTCTTGTCAGTAGGACTATAGAATGTGTACCCTTTTGTTTCTTTCGGATATCCTATAAAAAAGCATAATTCTGAACGACTAGCCAACTTGCTAGTCTTTTGTCTCAGCACGTGTGCCGGACAACCCCAGATCTTGATATGGTTTAGAACAGATTTCTTACCACACCATCTCTCGTAGGGAGTGCCGGGAACCGTTTTTGACGGAACCTGGTTCAGAATATGAGCTTCCGTTTCTAAGGCATATCCCCAAAATGAATCAGGAAGAGATGAGTAACTCATCATTGATTTCACCATATCTAGTAGCATTCGGTTCCTTCTCTCTGACACACCATTTTGTTGTGGAGTGCCAGGAGCTGTAAGCTGAGAATGAATGCCTTCTTCTTTAAGAAGATCCTCGAACTCATCAGACAAGTACTCTCCTCCTCGATCTGATCGAAGGGTTTTGATTTGTTTCTCTCTTTGCTTCTCAACTAAGGCCCGATATTGTTTGAACATTTCAAAAGTATCGGATTTGTGTCGCATTAAGAAAACATGACCAAAACGTGAGTAGTCATCAGTGAAGGTTACAAAGTATTCGTAACCTCCTCTTGCCTGAATATTGATTGGACCACATACATCACTATGTATGAGTTCCAATACTTGTGTGGCTCTTAGACCTTTCGAAGAGAAAGGTCTCTTGGTCATCTTGCCTTCAAGATGGGATTCACACGTGGGCATAGATCCCACGTTTAGAGATTTCAAAGGACCATCCTTTGTTAACCTCTTAATCATATACGCCAATATGTCCAAGACGTAAGTGACATAGATATGTATCATCCATTTTATCACTATGAAATGTCTTACGCTTCCTGAGTGAATCACTATTCACCTCAGTGTCCAAGATTGTCGGCTCATTAGGATATAGATAATAAATAGAATCTACTCGATGAGCTTTAGAAATAAAACAACCATTAAGAAAAATTTCAATACCATTATTGACTTTAAACTCATAATGTTGTTCTTCTAAACGACCAAAAGCAATTAAGTTCTTGCAAAAATCTGGAACATAATAAACGTTATTCAATAATAAAGCCTTATTCCCAAAATTCAGCTGCATGGTCCGACTGATCTGGCTCTGACCTTCGTCCCATTCCCCCAGTTGAACGTGAACTCTTCTTCACCTAAGCTTCTGGTTTTCCTGAAACCATTCATATTACACACAATATGGTCAGAAGCCCCGCAGTCTAAAATCCAGGGTGATTCTTTATATGTCGTGTAACATGCATGGGTGACGAAAGCCATACCTTTCCCCTTGACTGTCTTGAGATAGGCAGGGCAGTTCCTTCGCCAATGGCCGACTTCTCCGCAATGGTGGCACTTGTGTTTAGACTTGTCCACCTTTGCGATGCCCTTGCCCTTGACATCCGCATCCTTCTTGTAAGGTGTCTTGGATCCCGTTCGGTTGCCGTTTTTGGACCCTTCATCACTCTCTTCGACCCAGAAGTGGAAACCCTATGTTCAGCAACATTGGCTTCACCAGTCTTCTTCTTGGTCTTAGGGAGAAGTCCCTCGGCAGTCTGCAACTCCTTCATCAGCTCGGTTACAGAATAATCGAGCTTGTTCATGGAGTAGTTCAGACGGAAGCTATCGAAAGAATCCGTCAGAGTCTCCAAGATCATGTCGACCTTGGTGAGTCCATCGATCTCCGATCCGAGAATCTCCATGTCGTTCAGGTGACCCATGATCACTAGCATGTGGTCCCTGACTGACGTTCCCGGCTTCATCCAACAATTCATGAAATTTCGGATTGCGTGCTGCCTCGCCTGACGCCCATGACATCCAAACATGTCATGAAGATTGTAGAGCATGTCATATGCCGTGGAAATGTCCTTGTGAGATTGTTGCAACACATTGCTCATGGAACCCAAGATATAACACTTGGCAATCTCATCGGACCTTACCCACGTGTCATAGGCATTCTTGTCCTCTTGGCTTTAGTCAGCACTCGGAGCTGGAGGACACGGGGTAGTGAGAACATACTTGTGTTTTCCATCGTCAGTACGATGTCGAGGTTACGTTTCCAATCAACGTAATTCTCACCCTCGAGTTTGTTATAACTCAGTATAGATGCAAGTGGATTCATGATATTGCTGAAATAAAATGAAATAAACAAATATAGCATATGCTACAAGTTCGAATTATGATGCATGTACAATCCTAAATTAGTGAGGAAAGCGATAAATAATTCATGGTATTATGAACAAAAATGATCAATTACTTTTCCTAGGGGAAACCGCAATTGATCGCCTTTCATAGTCGTGACACATCACTATTTAGTTTGAACCATACAAGAAGTCACAACTTCTAGTTCTCGCTAATTACCATGGACTTTGGTCACTTATGTTTAACGCATAGCCTCTATGGAGGGTTACTTTAAACAATAAGTCTAAGCGTGTAACCAACATGTGGGCCATTATCCAAGTTACTTTGAAAACGGTTCTCCTAGGGGAGACCCCGCTTCATCGTTCCTCTTAAGAGCTTAGTTCGTAACAATTTAATTAACTATGTGCTTCCGAAGTACTCCCATTAAAGGGAGGGCCACGAGGGTGACTCTTAGTTCATTCACACAAGCTAATTAAATTCATGTTGGGGACCTCGGGTTATTTCAACGACAAATAACCCTCCCACTTAGTTTTTGCAAATATCATATTTTTTTTGTGGACGATGTTCAATTTCATAACTAGTTATTTAAATTAAACTATAATGATGCATGAACAATTCATATAGTGTTGGCGTTCTATCCTATATGACATGTGGATGAATATGAGATAAGATTAAATAAAATAAAACATAATATTTAACTTATCTAATGGCCCATTTCTAAAAATTACAACCCTTTACAAAAGAGAAATAAATAAACTACTTTATTCCTAGTCTTGTGTCGAGTCGTCGAATTTTCGAGTTTTGAAACTTGGAGATTAATATCTCCCACTCAAATAACTAAATTCACTTTTATTATTTCAAAAATAATATAAAAAAATCTAATTATTCAAGATTTTAAATTTATTCGGAAACGATTTCCGAATCTCGGCCGTCGGGCCTAACCCCTAGCTAGCTCGCGCGTGTCCGAAGACACACGGCCACGCTAGGGTTTTGGCCGACCCAAACAGCCCTCTTGTGTCCAATACACAGGTCCTTAGGCGTGTTCGGAATCGTCCGGGATAGCTCCCACGCGTTTAAAAAACGCGCGGCCATTCCCGGAGGCTGCCTTCCTTCTTCTTGTCTCTCGTATTACAAAATTTAAAATTTAAATTTACAACAAATTACAAATTTAAATATAAAAAATAAAAAAAAATAAAAAAACCCGGACATAACCCATAAAAATCCTAGGGCCAATTAGAGTAAGGATCCATTCACATAAACATACATACATTCACAAATGCAATTCATACAAAAACGCCAACACTCAAAATCGATTTAATGACAATTATGGCTCTGATACCATTTGTTGGAATTTGATTAACAATTAACCTAATTTAATTACGAAACACATCAATATGTGGCGGAATTTCATAATTCAATTTAATATATTATAAACGTTTTAAAACATGTTCGATAATCATATCATTAAATCTAACCTAACATGTCAATAAATTTACAATCACATCAATGAATTTATCTAAGCATGCAAACGAATAATCCAAATACATACAATTATTCTAAAACATCATATTATTCAGATCCAATTCGTTCGAGGGATACTTACATAAGATTTGGATCTGCGAGAGCAAATCTTGGTGTACGTCAAGGTGGTCGGCCGATCCTCTACGCCACGCGCGTCCAAGAAATCCTCAAAACCGTCGTGCCTTCGATCCTCCAAAATTAGCCGGCCCTGGGGAGAGAAAAATCACTCAAACAACCACAAGTTGAGTCAATGATAATACTCTAGGGATTTTTAGGAGACAAAGAGGGTGGGCTCTTTCGTAGGAACAAGAGAAGAAGGAATAAAAGGAAAATCTCTCTACGGATCGCTCTCTCAATTCTTTTTGGGATTTTGGCCAAGTATTTTTCTCTTTGGGAGAGAGCAAATAGTCGGCCAAGATGGGAGGGGAGAGA
This sequence comes from Urtica urens, assembly GCA_958296335.1. Classification (NCBI taxonomy): domain Eukaryota; kingdom Viridiplantae; phylum Streptophyta; class Magnoliopsida; order Rosales; family Urticaceae; genus Urtica; species Urtica urens. The sequence continues at coordinate 1,858,170 of OY282522.1, forward strand.
GAGAGAGTGGCCGTGTGAAAGCTAGGTCAAAAGAGAGAGAGAGGAGCTCCTTTTATTTCAGGGAGAATGGGCTTAATTAGGTCAAAAACAATTAATGACCCATTAATCAAACTTAAGCTCGATAAATCATTTAAGCAATTTTCCAATCCCTTATTTGCATTAAGTGGCCGGCCATCTTATGTATTTATCTCCCAAATATTTTCGATTTATTTCTAAAATAATATTTAATTAATTTAGAACATCTCATTTATTTAATAACAAGTCATTAATTATTTTCATACTAAACAATGTAGTACAAAACGAGAAAATATTTATTTTCATCTTTTATTTATTTGAATCATCAAATTATATTATTATCAATATAATAACACAATATGATTCGTTAAATAAATGTAATAATAAATAACGAATTATTTATTTAATTACTTAGAAAATAATTTTCTTAGTGTAAATCACAATTTACGTTTAATGAGAAAATCGATCTTTTCTTGCTCACTAATATCTCATCGAAGAGTCTATCATTTAGACCTTATGGACCCACATGAACGAAGCTTTAGAATAAAGATCGGACGCAAAGTTCACAAACTTTTTCCAACTTTTAATTCTTAATATTAGTCGATTCCACTATAGGACCAATATTGAACATCTCTAAGTTCATATGCGTTTATATTTTCGTTTGATGTGATAAAACTATTCTTCACATGGTCCACGGTGTATTTTACGATATTACCCTTTGTGTGTATCATTAACTCAGAGGAATGTAAAATTACCGTTTTACCCCTGAGTTATTATTTCACCAAGTCCTCTGTTATTTGTGAACGAGAAAAACATATAGTGAAATGTCTCAACATGTCACATGTTTTATTTCAAAGAATTCTTTATTCGATGAATACCAGGCCTGGTTTATTTGCTCACACTCTCATAACAGAGCATGGTGTGATACAAATGCCTTAGCATTGTTTCAACACAAATTCCATATCTGTGAATCACATGTTTCAACGAATCAGTATTATGACACCAACCGTCGGGTCAATGAAACTTCATTTAGCCATTGCCCATTGACAAATCAAATGTCATAAAGTGTTACAAGAATACATGTACTCACTTCAGGATTTAGGTAATTATTAAAATACCTCTCGTATGTGAGTTTGAAGTTTCGAGTGATTAAACGATTTTATCTCGAACTTCAAAACTTCACTGGTCTTGTTCAATATCTCCATTAAGATATCAAGAATGAATTACAGAGTCACAACTCTCCATATCACAAGATAAGATATCGTTTAATTCATTCTAACAATCATTACTAGGAATCGATTGCCCAATCGATCTTTAGATTGCGAACTATTATTTAAACTAGTCATAAGAAGGTATCTTGTCAAGTCTGTACTTAGCACTTCTTTCGTTGATGACAGTTTCAGAGCGTAGACATAAATGCGTAAACACAATCTTAAATAAGAATGGATATTCAATCTTTATTTAATTTCAAAGCAAAACAAATACAAAAGTATTTAATATCAAAAATCTCCTTTGTGGGCATAAATGCCAACATAAAAAACTTGCGGATATTTTTACAAAAGCTCTTGATGTACAGACTTTTGAAAATATTTGTGCGTCTATTGGACTTTGTGTTCTGGACAAGTAGCAATTACATAATGAGATTCGGGCTTTTATCTATTTGGCCCATAACTGGTGTAACATCTATTGGGCTGTTTACAATGTAATCTGCATGTCTGTAAACGACATAAAGAGGTGTCGTTTTCTCTATATCGCTCATGAGTTTGTTGATTTCCAACGAGTTGTGTGCTTTTCTATCTTAACTACAATAACTCTCTCGATCAAAGCGGTTTCAACTGTCACAATTCAAATTTTCTTAGTAACCGCTTGTGTTTCAAGAATCGATTTTTCATCAAAATGGTTGGAACGAGAAGCGGAATTCAAACCTCTTTCCCTCACAAGACTACGAAAGTGAAGAAGAATAATGTACCACGAAGGGTGATACACGATCATGCAAAACTTGACGCCTCTAAAGGTTTGGGAAAAACCTCCACAGATTGTGCCGATGGTCAGGCCGAAGATACTTATGTGCGAGGAAAATTCCAAAATATCCCTCTTGATTAGTGCCCTCTTTTGACAATCCGCGACGTCACAAGCCCTCCATCAATTGATTCATCTGAGAATACTGTGTCCGACACTACTCCTCAACTCTCCATCAATTCCCAATATTACTCTCCGACAAAGGCTGTACAGGTACTCCCACTCCATGTCCTGATAATGTGGATATGAGTATACCACTGAATATGATCCCTTGCGCTGCTGATTTAAAAATTATCAAAAGACGTTTGGGTTTGAACAAAAATAAGGAGAAAACCCCAAATGATACCCCAGACTGTCCTGACAGTCTTGTGTCAGACTCTATGGAAAATTCCGAGACAAACCTTAAGAGAAATGATCCATCTACTATTGAAGACGTCCCTGATGATAATGATACAATCTTGAGTGCTCTCCGTACTGCAAAGAAGAAACTTAAAAATGCCTCTACTTCTCACATTCAACTCTCTGGATCGATTGAGTCTCCTGATAAGACCCCTATTGTTGACTCTGTTTCTCCCACGCCAAAGAAGGCCTCTCCTACCATCTCTCTTGTGAGTAAGAACAAATCTCTTGTTCGTCAACCTGTGGTTATGAAGAATAGGAAGAGTGTTGCTAAAAGGCCTAAGATGAAGAAGATTACTAGGCTTTCTCAGAAGACGAAGAGAACTGAAAAGAATCATTATCCTCAGCAGGTTCCTTTTGCTTAGGATGACTCTTCCGAAGACTCTCCCTCACCTGTACTGGAGAGGAATAAGTACAAGGATGGAATGGATATTCCAAAGAATGTTCCATCGGCTCCTTTGGACAACACTTTTTTTCGCACAGAGGCTCAAGTTGCGAAATAGAAATTTGTCTATGCACGCAATATCTTCACTGAACGTGAGCTCTCAATTGATACTACAAAGTTTTCTATGATCATTGACCTTCTGCAAGAATCTGGTTTGTTTATGACTGTTAGCCATGTGGGGCCTTACTATCCGAGACTTATCAAGGAATTCATCATCAGCCTATCTCCGGATATGGACTCTCCTGATAGTACACATTATGGAAAAGTTCATTTGCGTGGTCATATATTTACCTTTACCACTGCACTGATAAACACCACCTTGGGTCGCTCTTCATCACCTCACAGTTTGATCCTCTCCCCAACAGAGACACCATTGCTAAGGTAATTACTGGAAATGAGAAGACAGTTTGGCCAATAAAGACTAGACTTCCTAATGCTGAGGTGACTGCCAAGTACTCAATTCTTGCTCGCATTGCTGCCACTTCCTGGATCCCTACCTCAAATGGCTTTCTTGTTTCTTTCGCGACTGCTCTCTTAATCTATCAGATTGGGACTCATGGCAGGTTCGACTTTGGTGCTCTTGTTTATGATAATTTTGTCAGACACGCAAAGTCCTATGCTGCACAGATGCGGATAGGTTTTCCATCTCTTATCTCGAAGATTCTCCTTGACCAGCGGAGGGATCTGTTGCGGACTGATGATATCATGGGAAAGACTCCCGTTCCTCTCAAGTTTCATCAGAAGCACTTTGAGGGCCGTCATGTGTGTGACATTGAGCGCCCCACCTCTCATCATACTGCTGATGAAAGTGTGCAGAATTCTCGGGTCTCTCTCAGCTCTTCTCAACATAATGATGCTTATCAGCTTCTACTTCCGGAGTCTATGTTCCTTCAAGAGCTCATTGTGACCTCCTCTAAGCGCAAGGGTATTGTGGATTGCATGATCAAGCTCATGAAGTCTATTGTCAAAGCACCTACTTCTACTGCTCAAGATGTTCCAACAATGTCTGATACAGTTTCTACTGGATCTTGTTGTCGTGTATTTGGTTTGTTACTTAACGACTTGTGCCTCGCTATTTTGTGTACTTTTGGCTTTCGTCTGTCAGTATGGTTGTCAAGACATGTTGTGGCTCTGTCTCCGGACTTTTTCAAGACTTATGTTATTTTATAATTCGCCTTTTGATATGTTGTCTTGGTGATTTTTTTTCTCCCTCTGTGTTCGTCTATCCTTGTTTGTGTTCTATGTTTTGAGGCAATCGGGGGATATATTTTCAGTCATGTTAAGATTCAGATCAGGGTAAAAGAATCTTGTTTGTTTGCCTAAAAAATACCCAAAAGGGGAGTTTTTTATTACGTTGACATTGGCTTATTTTTATTAGGAAAGAATATTGACTGAATATATCTCATTAACTTATCGAGATCCGCTTCTTAACAGTGTGCGATTTCTGGATTCTTTATTTGGACAGTTTGTAGATCTCGGATTTGAAGTGCTTTTAAAGATCTTTCCTTTTTGGTGCTGAGGGTTGACTTCGTGGAAACCTAGTCAGGATTTTCCTAATTTGGACGTTATAAATAGCCGTGCTGCAGCCCCTAGCGTTACTTGATGCTTTCGTTCAATCAATAGCCTTTTCTAGACGTGCAATACTGGCGGCCTGGAAAACTGTTGTGTTGAACAAGAGCAGTGTTTGAATCGGATTACCCACTATGATTGATTCCTGATTGGTGTTGTGTTTGCGCGTGATTGAACTGATCACGCACTTGAGACTTCTTGTCATTAAAGAACACGTGAAGGTGTGTCTTTGGTGGATTTGTGAAGGGTCACTAATTCAGGAGAATGACTGAATTAGGGTTTCACTTTATAGTTAGTAATCGGGCGTTGATGTGTATGTTGTTCATGTAAGACCAATTGTACTGAGAACTATTATCATAGTGAAACCATTTCCACCGGGTTATCACACACCCCAAATGTAGGAGACGTTGCTCCGAACTGGGTTAACAATTTTGCGTGTAGATTATTTATTCCTACATTACTATTACTTTCATCTGTATCGTGCGTGCTTGTCAATTGTCACATACATTGTTACAATATTGTGTGTGACAGTTGGCTAAGCGTCTAACATAATTTCACCTTATATGCAATGTGAGATTATACTAAGAGATATTACTAGTAATCGTGAGAGCGTAAACAATCAAGAGAAAACTCGAGATTGTTCGTTAAAAAGAAAAAAAGACCTTTAGTTGCGTGTGTGAGTATGTAAGAATGTAATTAGAGTCTTTTGTGCATTAAATGGAAGAATGATGGATTTAAAAAAGGACTTCTTTGAGTTCCCATTGTATTATGATTCCTTTGAATTCGACATCATTTTTTTCTTTAACTTATGCACATTTATTCTCTACTTGGAAGATAACTTTCAACGCAAATTTTGTTCAAGATCTTATTTAATCTTGTGATTTGTTTTATTTCTGCATAGTATTGTGTTTTTCTGCGTACGAATTATGACAATATTACTCTTTTTCGTATTTTTAAAATTTGAGTTATCATAAAAAATTTCAGTAGTTGATAAGCATATACCTTTTATTAATACCATTTAATACATGAGCTGATGGAGAATGAGGTTCTACTCTTCTTAATGCCTCATTGTTTTACGAACGATATTATTCGTACTACATTAAAGGTACGTATTTGAGGCCTGAGTACTGTGTCAAACAATTAACCATTCATTGGACTTGAATTGGCTATGCTTTTTTTGTCTGGAAAATCATGACCATAAAAATTAATGTTTGCCATCCAAACATTGATTTGTCTAGTCATCATTTTGGATGAAGGCTTTTTTTTTTTTTTTTTGATCAATTTTGGATGAAGGCTAAAGGGCCAAATGTACGAAGACAAGACACAGCCTGTCCTAATATTGTTGACCGTTTAAGATAACGTGGGGGTTCCTTTTTAATTTTTAATTATAATTATTTTGCAAAAGATGACACAGTATATATATATATATATATATATATATATATATATATTTCTGATGCAAAAGTAGGGCTTCGTCCAACAGGGGGAAAATAATTCATAATTTTTCTTCTTCTGCCGATTCAAATTGCTTAGCTTTTATTTTCTTCCCGCAATTCGATTTGAATGCTTCATAAAAAGCTAAACGCACGCTCATTAATCGACTTGAACAATGCACGTTCCTTGGATATTTTTAAGCTTTTTTTATTACTTATATTATTTTGTTTCTTTAAATCTTGTCCTTCTTTTATCAACATAATAACATGGTAGACAAAAGTGACTAAAGTCAATTCTTACCTAGATGGGAGAGAGATTAAGATGCAATAGTTCAACAAAAATTAAAGAGAAGATAAAAGGGATTAAGTACCGATTTATCTGAAAATGAATTTTGATAGATAACACAATAAAGGTGATGCGATTTCGTAATATGTTTTTTTTTTTTTTTAACGTTTTGGTTATTTTTCCGTCGTAAATAATTAGATTCCAAACATCATGTTATCAGTTTATATGGCTGATTATTTATTTTGTATTAAAGAATTTGTAATACAAAAGTGCAATGGAGTAAAAATTTGGCTTGGCAGGAATGTGTGGGCTATGCAAGACGGTCTTCAATTTAGTGTAAACCTCTTTTTTTCACTCCCTAATAATACAGACCGAATGTCATGTAACTTTTAGTTAGGAAGTCCTGGGTATAGCCTACACACATTTGCTGCCTTAAAAGAATTAATACAGACCGAAGAGAAAAAGACATCCGTGACAACAAATAGATTCATCATCATGATGACCCAGGTGGTCTCGGCTTTGCTTCCGTTGCTGGTTCACAAACAGCATAGACTCTACCATGTTCATATTTCTTGGTTCTGAAACACTCGGTCTTTCATTCACTGTCTTCAACTTCACGTTCATCATGTGTAGATGATTCCGAATCAATCTCATCGCGAGATTTCAATTGGTCGAGGAAGATTTCGCTCTCAGGAGGTGTATAATCATTTCCTCTCCAAATCACAATCTGTTCCTTGTGGAATGTTACCGGTATACAAGGCACCAAATCCTGTACCAACACCAACAAAAGTGAACGAACGATATATATCATGTGGCTTTTCAAAATTAGAGAGATTTGATATGTAAATATTTAAATCACTTAGCTCCGATATCTTACAAAACTTGTGAAGTTTGGATTACGGTTCGAGTAAGCTAAAAAGGAAGGAAGAGATTCACATGGCCTTTTAAACCTACTCATGTCTCTATACGGAGCTATAGACAAATAAAAATAAAAATGAAAATGAAAAATCAGAAATTAAGGTCAAATCTTCGAACAGCCAGTTGAGTATTTTGTGTGGCCAAAGATTGGGACTGAGTAGACTGCTTTATGGGTTTTCTAGCCAAAGAAAAAGCATTTTCAATGAGTGCGATGAAAGATAGCAATAAGCACATAAATGGATGCTCTTACAAACACTCACTTGGTATCACCCCTTCTGTACTGTTTTCCCAATAATCATACCAGCCAAACATGAATTGTGAGACATAACTAAAAAGCAAATGCATTTTACCCTTAGTTTGGCCCCGATTTTCCTGTAGTCACTCTTCTCGAGACCCTCACAATCAATCCGAACCAAATCGCAGAAGAGAAAAGCATCTCTAACCATAAGTACCAGATTACCATAATAACCGTTCTTGGCTGCAGTTTCAAATGACTCGTTAAAGTGATAAAGTAAGTATGTATGAGAACAGAACGATTTTTTTAAATTTTTTTTACCAAGTTTAGTTAAAGCAGGGCCAGCTAATCCTCTCTTTCTCATCGCCGTTGTTTCTTCTTTGGTCAACCCTCCAATGATAGGCTTAATCAGTTTGGGAAATATGGGTGCATGGGGTTTCCACAACATTAATGGAATAGACGGCCTTCTATATGCTGTATAGTGTCTACCTCTGTACAGCATCAATATACAACTATGCCTAAAAATAATTTTCCCACATGTTTTGTCCTGCAAGTAAAGACGGGAAATTTGCATATGAGTCCCTCTTTTATTTGCAGCAAACAAATAGAAGATTATATAATGCACAGAAACAGAACAACATATTTTGTGTGTGATGTAATGTATCACTTCATCTATCATCATAGTAAAATCAGCTAAAAAAAATCCATAATTACAACCACCAAAATATTGGGTCTTCAGCCGACATAAACGTAAAGGATTTGAAAATAGCCAACGTTTTATAAATATGTTGTAAATAGCCAATATGCTTACGTGGTAATCGTTTACAGGAAATTCTGGACCGAATTGCTCTTTGTTTACAGTCGTTTTGTGCACTTCAAATAGGTTATATTGGCCCGAATATTGTTGTAAACAGATTTTTCTGGCTATTTACTAAATGTTTACAAAACGTTGGGTATTATTAAAATACTACATGTTTATATAGCTAGTACCCAAAATTACCCTTATGATAAACTAGGAGTTGATCTTCAGTATTCGTGATTCGAACAAAACATAATACCTCGAGCTGGTAGCAGATATTATCCATGTCAACAGTCGGAACACCTTGGCATTTTATTCTCACTGCCTCGGCGGACTTCCAGTGATTATGAATTTCAGATAACATATTGTGAGTTAATCCATCTCTACCTTCAGAACAAACAGAACTGTTACAGTATATCTGATACGATAAGAATGGAAAAGGTTAATTTACGCAGCAAATTTTTTGCACATTCAGTTTGTAGATCGAATTTCCATCATTTTTTTTCTCCACATATCAGTCACATTTAAAACTGATACACACTGTGGACTAAATATAAGTTACTAACTCAAGTTTTTCAAACAGAATTAACATGCTATTTTAATAGTTATTATTAACTTCGAACACAAGGCATCATTTCTGGCTTGCTTGATGGAGTCTTAAGCATACCTATCATCTTAATCCCAAGCTGATGTCTACATTATAGACTGAACTAAACAGTTATAAACTTCAGTAAAAGTAGAATATTATTCTGTACTTTCTCTAACCATAGATGCACTAGCCTTTGTTGTAGAAACTTTGAGAACAATGCACCAAACTCCATGACCTACGTATTGAATTAAAAAGTAGTCACAGTTTCAGAGTCCAATTGTGTTTCATAAACTCCTTTGGTTTCTTCTTTCGATAAATGTTAAATTGGACCAAAACCCTCCATTTCGAAATCGTTTTTATCTATTCCAAAAGTACTCCTTAAAAAAATTCCTTTCCCACATCCAACAACGAACATGCTCAAGTTTTATATGGATTGCAAAAACAGCTCGTAAATTCATCTAGATCATCATATACAAAATTACTCAAGGTTTGTACGAAAATCTAATCCCAACCTCAATATCCAGTTCAAACTTAACAAAACACTGAATTACCGAGATTAATCTGGCGCTTAGTTTTTCCCTTGCGATAAGTCTCCACCAAACTCGAGCGTTCATCCCGAGTCAAGTCCTTCCCCTGAATTTTCTCCCTCATCCGCTTCCTCTTCTCCGCCATGACCGCCTCCGAATCCGCCGATTCCTCATCTCCCTCCACCGACTTCACCTTCGGATCCACCGCCAGAGCGCAAACGCCGGTCCACTCTCTGTCGAGCCTCCCCGGCCCGAACGGCGAGTACTTCGGCTCTCTCAGCCCGATCGGCCGATCCTTCCGACTGATCTCCGTGTAGCTGTGACGGAAGTCGAACAGAAGGTTCGATCGCCACGGCCGAAACGTCCCTAACCTGTCAAGCGTCAGCGACGGCGGATGGAGATGATTCTTCTTCCTCTCCCTCTTCAAGTCGGCTTCGCTCGGTTTTCGAATTGAGGGCTTAGGGTTTGAATTTCTAGGGTTCGGCTCCGGAGGGGAGAGGGACGGCGGGGGTATGAAGTTGTAGCGATCGTGGAGACCGGAGGAAGAGAAGCGGCGGCGCGTTTGGAGAGTGAGAAAGATGGCGCGTGAGACTGAGGGTGAGAGCAGATAAATGGTGTTTTGGCGCGAGATGTTAGAGACGAACATCTGAGAAGTTTTTTGTTTTAATTTTCTTCTTTTTGTCAGAAAGATTTCGGGGATTCGACAAGTTGAAGTTGAAGTTGAAGTTGAAGTTGAAGTTCAGCGTGTGCTTGGCGGTGGGTTTAAGAGAAATCTCGGTCGTCTTTTGGGAACTTTCTTTCAGAAGCGGGTTTTTTTGGGAATTTTGTTTAAGGAGTCGACTACTTTTATGATATAACAAGCAAAAATACCCGTGCGTTGTTGCGGGTTGCTTAATGATCTTTGATAATATTCTTTTGATGGAAAAGACAACGCAACAACAAAATTCACATAAAAAATTTATAAAATTGATTTCAAATTGATTCGGCGGGGAGCTCCGAGGCTTCGAATTGATTTCAATCGAATTGATTTCAAATCAATTTCTTCACTGTGATTGGTCGGCCCTAATCAATTCAATTTCACTCAAACACACTACTACAAAAACGAGCATTAGAAGCGGCGAGTGGCATTAGAAGCGACTAGTTGCTTCTAATTAGAAGCGATATTCTACCATTAGAAGCGATTTGTCGCTTCTAACGTACACTCAAATTTATGGGAGATTAAGAGGATGAGCTCTTAATTGAACAATTGAGAATAAGGGAATATCTCAAGAACAATTCAAGAATCAAGAAAAAAAAATTTCTTTTCTTGTTCTCTCTAATCACTAGGCCGAAAATACACAAAAGGGGGAGAAGGGGATATGGCCGAGAGATTCAATTAGGTTAAGTTTTGTTTTAGGGTTTCCTTATGTCTTTAAATAAGAAGTCAAATGGGCTTAAGGTTGGTCAAACCCATTACTTAAGTTTAAACCATTTTATAAATCCTAGACCTGTTATTTCGGCCAAACCATGTCAAAACACACGGCCAAAAATAATTTATTTATTCTCATATTCTTTAAATTTATTTCTAAATTCAATTAATTTAGAACTCTCATTTATTAATAACATTTCATTAAATAATTTCATATTTTACAAATAAGTACGAAATGAGAAAATATTTTGTATTTATTTATTTGAATCATTAAAATGTATTATTATTAAATTAATTACACAATATGATTCATTAAATAAATGCAACAATAAATAACTAATTATTTATTAATTTACTTAGAAAATAACTTTCTCGATATAAATCACAATTTATATTTAATGAGTAAATCAATTATTCTTATTCATTTAAGCTCTTATGAGTGTGTATTGTTGAGAGCTTATGGACCCACATGAACGAAACTTTAGAATAAAGATCGGACTCAAAAGTTCACAAACCTTTTTCCGTCTTTTAATTCGTTGATTCCACTAAAGGACTAATATTGAGACTCTCTAAGTTCATATGCGTTTATTTTCCGTTTGATGTGACAAAACAATTCTTTACACGATCCACATACTACTTTACGATATTACCTTTCATGTGTATCATTAAATAGGAGGAATGTAAAATTACCGTTTTACCCCTTGAGTTATTATGTCACTAACTCTTTTGTTATTTGTGAATGAGAAAAATATAGAGTGAGATGTCTTTACATGTCACATGTTTTAATCAAAGCATGCTCTTATTTGATGAATACCTGGCCAGGTTTATTCATTCACACTCTCATAACAAAGCATAGTGCGGTACTAATGCATTTTCATTTGTTTCAACATGAATTCCATATATGTGAATTATATAACCTAATATGACAACGTTATGATACCAACCGTCGGGTCAGATGAAACTATAACTTAGTCACTGCCCATTGACAAATAAAATGTCATAAAGTGTAATATCAATTTTATATTCACTTCAGGATTCATGTAAGTACCAAAGTACCTCTCGTATGTGATCTTGAAGTTTCGAGTGGTTAAACGGTTTTATCTCGAGCTTCTAAGTATCACTGGTCTTATTCAATATCTTCTATAAGATATCAAGAATGAAATACAGAGTCGAAACTCTCTATATCACAAGATAATATATCATGATTCATTCAAACAATCATTACTTAGATTCGATTGCTTTATCGATCTTAAGATTGTGAACAAATGTTTAAACTAGTCACAAGGGGTTATCTTGTCAAGTTTTTACTTAGCACCCATTTCGTTGATAATAGTTTCAGATCGTAGCATTCATACATAAACACAAACATAATTATAAAGAATGAATATTTAATTAATGTCTCTGCAAAATCAAATACAAAGTATCTCAATGTCTAAAATCTCCTTTATGGGCACCAATCCCAACAGTTTTATTCTCTCTCTTTGTTGACTAGAGATAGTCGCAAGAGTTATGGATTCATTGTTGATTCTTGTTCTTTTTGCGAGTTAAGATTTTAATCTTGAAACCGAAAGGTAAACAATTTTGTTCTTAGGTCGTTAAATATCACTCTACCAAGGGTTAGCGATAAGATTAAGTGAACAAGAATTCGCAAAAAAACATAACATTTAAATGATAATAAACAATTTTGTAATGTAGGAAGAGAATAGTGAAACCACACTCTTGTTCCACCCCATTCACATTTTAAACTCGTTTCCGTTTAAATGTTCTTGTTAAATTTTAGAATTCACCATATTCATATTACATTTCCTCGTAATTCAAATTGTGGTCATTGATTTGATTTTCATTTAATAATAAATACCCGTGGGAATGAAAACTCGTACTTTGAAATCTGTATTACTTGAAAAACTCATGCACTTGCAAGCGTATGTTTCGCAACAACTTTTTGGCGCCGTGGTCAGATGTTGGCATTCGTGCCCACAAATGAGATTTTTGATATTAAATATTTTTGTATTTTTTTTTGTTTGAATTTAAATAAAAATTGAATAACAATTCTTATTTAAGATTGTGTTTATACATGAATGTCTACGCTCTGAAACTATCATCAACGAAAGAAGTGATGACTACATACTTGACAAGATACCTTCTTATGACTAGTTTATATACTAGTTCGCAATCTAAAGATTGATTGGGGAATCGATTCTTAGTAATGATTGTTAGAATGAATTAAATGATATCTTATCTTGTTATATGGAGAGTTGTGAGACTCTGTAATTCATTCTTGATTTCTTAATGAAGATATTAAACAAGACCTGTGAAGTTTTGAAGTTCGAGATAAAACCGTTTAATCACTTGAAACCTCAAAATTTTTGTGATGTGGTCCCGATGAAATCTTGTCACATGCTTTTAGGAAGACCATGGCAATTGGATAGGAGGGTTTCACATGATGGTTTTACCAATCGTTACTCTTTTATTATTAAAAAGCAACCTGTTACTCTTGTATCATTAAGTCCCAATCAAGTTCTTGCTGATCAATTGAAGTTAAAAAAAAAAAAAAGAGAAAAAGAAAAAGAAAAAGAGAAGGAAAAACAAAGAGAAAAAAAAAAGAAAAAGATGAAAAAAAGAGAGAAGCATGAGTGAAAAAAATAATCTCATGGCAAAAGAAGTGAGATCAAGAGAGCATTATTCACTCATCAACCCCTTATAGTACGTATGTACAAGGAGGCCTTTTTATGTACTGATGATCTAGCTGGATTTTTGCCGGGCAATATTTTTTCTCTTTTGCAAGAATTTGTAGATGTATTTCTGGAAGAGAATTACCTTCTGAATGAGTTATATGTAAGTTTTGTGTTTTTTCTTATTCTTGAAAAGACTTCTTTGAAGTTATCAAGTCTTCTTGTGGCTTTCAGCAACTTGACTTATCATCTTGATTCTGAAGCATTCATCTTGAGTATCCTGGTGTGTCGTCGTAAATCTTGTAGGTTTGGTTCTTATCTCCATATATATTGGGTCAAATCTCAACGTTCTACAGCTTTTCAGATATTGGGGTCTTTTTCCAATTCTTGTTATTGGGTTTTATCACATTTGTTGGTAAGGATCATATCATTTGGTATCAGAGCTTGGGTTCTAAGGAAAATTTTGTCTATCTTTGTATTTAATTTCGTTAATTTAGCACAAAAAAAACGAAAAGAATTAGTAATCTTTCTTTTCTGCTCGTATCTTTTTCAGTTGTAACAAAAAAAGGCAAAAAAAAGGTGTAAAAAAAGCATAAAAAAAGAAGTAAAAAGAAGCCAATTGAAAATAACAATTTTGTTTATCTTTGTAGAACTTTTGTTTTATGGTATGATTCTAGAATTAGTAATTGACCATTTTAGTTTTTCTATTTTGGTTGTTCATCTTTTATCTTATTTTTGTTTTCTTTTTAATCTGATGGTTTGTTAAGTTGTTTCACACATTGAATTGTTACTAGAAACACTTGTTGTTCTGATTAAGAATATCAAAAACACTAGAGTGGATAAAGGTAAGAATGTGAGATTATTTGAGGGCCATTTTATTTTAAACACGAGCGTTGCACGAATACATTATTGAGAGAAACATGTGAGCGAGTGTTTGTGAGGTCCTTAACATTTATATATATATATATATATATATATATATATATATATATATATATATAATGTCTGGAGATGAAGCTGATCGTGGGAGATATGTACAACAACCACTTAATCGAAATTTTCAAATGGAGGCATTCATGGCGTTAATGACGGAGAAGTTTGATCAACTAAACGCAAGGATTGATGGAATAGAAGGGATTACACTGGGGGGATGTACAAAATGTTCTAAATAAGAGAGCACGAAGAGTTGAAGAAGAAGGTGACGTTTCAGAAGGTGTTGTAGACGAGCCTGGTGTTGTAGACGAGCCTGGTGGAGATGGTGTAGAAGAGCGTCAACACAACCGGGGCAGGTTTGGGCGTGGCAATGGAAATAGAGAAGTTAGGATGGGAAGGCCTGGAAGGGATGATGATTTGGGGAGTATAAAGGTGACAATACCACCTTTTCATGGGAGAAATGAACTTGAAGTGTATTTGGAGTGGGAGCAAAAGATTGAGATGGTGTTTGAGTGCCATAACTACTCGGAGATGAAGAAGGTGAAACTCACAGCGATTGAGTTTGATGATTATGCCATGATATGGTGGGATCAGTTTTTAATGAAAGGAGGAGAAATGGAGAGCGCACGGTGGATACATGGGAGGAGATGCCTACAAGAAGATTGTTTATTTAGATATTGATGTAATATATAAATCTTTATAAATTCCTTATTGTAATTTGCTGATTAAATAAATAAAAATTGAAACGTTCATTCATTCCTTTTTAGTTTGATTGAAGATTTATGATATTCAGTAGTCTTATAGTCCTTAATAAAACCTAACAATGTATGAAGAGACAAATGTAAATTTGCGTGAACGAACTCTTCATGGTTTGACTAAAACGATATATTCTCCATCTAAAGATCAACGGACTTTTTATCCCTATATGATTGTTGGAAGAATATATGATGTCTGGTTACGAGGCATAGAGAGTTAGGAACTCTATAGTTCTTCCAGTGTATCTTTCGAAGATACTGAATTGACCAGTGCACCTTTAGAGACAATAGAAGAACAAACCATTTAACATCTTCTATCTAAAAGTCACTATATATGAATCGCGTCATGTTTACCTAAATCCTGAAATGAGACATGTCATTTCATAGCATTAATAATCTCATTTGAGAAAGTCAAATTCTAGATCTATTATATGATCTAGACTAGGCCAATTGGTGAGATATTAAGTTATGAAGATGTCATGAACCAACTTTGTGAAGTTCTCGTTGAAATGGAATTCATGTACAACATTGCTGAGATGCAATATATATCACCTCATCGTTTATTACTTGGATTGTTAATAAATGAATTGCGCATTATCCAAAATTAAGCAACGACTTTATTTGGATGAAACAATGTGACTTGTTAGCTCCTCGTCAATACATTGTTTCTAACTTATTCACAAGTACTAAAGGAGTTGAGGAAATAAAAACTAACTGGGTAAAATGGTAATTTTATAAATCCCAACTAGTTGATGATAATCATGAAGGGTAAACATAGATAACATTCAATGGATCCGCTCAATATAATTAAGTTGAATTTGAGTAGAAAATAAATTCATTTGAACCGAGAGATTCTCAGTGTCAACTCTTTAGTGGAGTCAGTTGACATTAATCTAATATTCGGAAAAAGTTTGTGAACTTTGGAGTCCGAGTATAGAAGCTCAAGCTTTGTTCATTTGGATCCATAAGGTCACAATTATAGGTCATTAGAGTAGGATTGTTAAACTAGAAGATAAGTCATAATAAATTCAAGTGTTGAACTAGACTTTTTCTCGAAAAATGTCTAAAGAGTATTTTTGTCCACATGGACATAAAATGATGTGAATGTCAAAATAAGAATTTGAATATTTTCATATGATGAAAATATAAATTATTTCCTAAAGCCGAAAAGTCGTTTAAGGCATTATAAAATTAATTTCGTTATTTGTGCAATTATAATTCTACATTGGGTATTTTAAGAATTGTCTTAAAAGAAATAAGTAAGCATCTAGATGCCCCTTTCCTAGCTAGAATTCGGCCAATATGCATAAAAGATGAGAGTTTTATTTCCCTTTAATTATAAGGATAATTACACAAAAGGAAAAGGGAAATGAATTTCCTTGAGAAGTAAATAAATAAGCTAAGTGAGGAAACAAATTTTCTTCCTTGCTTGAGGTGTATGGCCTGCCATCCTAAAAAAGAAAGGGGAAGGGAAAATAAAATATTGTATCATGAATACATTATTCTTTCAAGAATGAATAATTGACTTTTATAGATTTTTCATTCTCCTATAAATAGAGACTCACATAGAGATGTGAAGGTTGAAGTTTTTGCTTGTTCTCTCTTGCTCTTGGCCGAATCCCCTCTCTCTCTCTCTCAAAATACTTATTTTATTTTGCACCTAATGTTGGAATTTATTTAACGATATAAACAATATTAATTATAAAACACATCCTATTATGATACTTACCTTAATCCTGAAGTGAATATGTAATTGACATTACACTTTGTGACATTTGATTCGTCAATGGGCAATGACTAAGTTTTAGTTGCATCTGACCCGACTGTTGGTGTCACAAGGATGTGATGTTGGGTTACATGATTCACAAATATGGAATTCATGTAATAACAATGCAAATGCATTAGTATCACACTATGCTTTGTTATGAGAGTGTGCATGAATAAACCTGGCCAGGTATTCATTGAATGAGTTCATTCTTTGATTAAAACATGTGACATGTGAAGACATCTCACTTTATGTTTTTCTCATTCACAAATAACAAAGGAGTTAGTGAAATAATAACTCAAGGGGTAAAACAGTAATTTTACATTCCTCTTAGTTACTGATACACATGAAGGGTAATATCGTAATGTACTCCGTGGATCGTGTGAGAAATTATTTTATCACATCAAATATAAAATATGCGCATACGAACAGAGAGAGTGTCAATGTTGGTCCTTTAGTGGAATCGACCAACATTATGAATTAAAAGACGGAAAAAGTTTGTGAACTTTTGTGTCCGATCTTTATTCTAAAGCTTCGTTCGTGTGGGTCCATAAGGTCTCAATGATAGACACTTGGAAGAGATCAAAACAACAAGGATTGTTGATTTACTCATTGAATATAAATTATGATTTATATTGAGGAAATTATTTCTCTTAAGTAACTTATTAAATAATTAGTTATTTAATGTTACGTTTATTTATTGAATTATAGAGCATTATTATAATGATGATAATACTCTTGTGATATTCAAATAGATAAAGAAAGAAATATATATAATTTCTCGTTTCGTACTTATTTGGAAAGTATGAAATTATTTTAATGAAATGTCATTAAATAAAAATGAAAGTTCTAAATAAATTGTATTTAAATAAATCAATTAATTATGAATAAATAAATTGTATTATGGCCGAGTATGAGGAGGGTGTTTTGGCCAAAAATTAGAGTGATAGGGTTATGGGTTTGACCCAGATTAAGCCCATTATGAACCTGTTTATAAAAAGGCAATTAAATCATAATCACTCTAATTCTAACCCTATTTTTTCCGGCAACGATTCTCCTCTCTCCCTCTTTGTGAGTCTCGGCCGAATTCCCAAGAAAAGGAAAAGAGAAAAAGTTGTTTTCTAGTTTCCATAATCAATCCCGAGTGTTCTTGAAAGCCCACCATTTCCATCTCGATAAAAACTCCTTGTGTATTATCATTGATTCACTGTTATGGTGTTTGGTATCTTAAGTATTCTGACAAATTGATTTAAAAATCGTTTTTAAATTTTTTTTGGATGTTTCCTCTCTGTCGGATTACATTTAATCGCCCAGGAACTCTAGTCCGGCGAAGGCGTTCCGACCGGCGAGTTTCTCCCTGTTAGGCGAGCTTCTCCAGGCCGACGAGCTTCCCAATCCGGCGAGCTTCCCAGTCCGGCGAGATTTCCCCAGTCCGGCGAGGTTTTCTCCAGTCTAGCGGTCCCAGGTTCAGAGACCCAGTCCGGGGAGCCCATTCCGACGATCCCTGTGCGGCGAGTCCAATCCGGCGAGCCTCATCCGGCTAGTTTCCTGAAGCCTCCAGTCCGGCGAGGCTCCATTCCGGCGACCCGATTCTTCCCAGTCCGGCGAAGAATTTTTTTGGGCATTCCGACGAGCCTATTTTTCGACGTGGATTCGGTGAGGCCTTCCGACGCTAGCGAGCAACGTCGGGATAATTTATTATCCCAATTGTAAGTATTTTCTCAACAAATTAATATGCTAAATTAAATATATGAATTGTTCATATAGGTTGTTAGTGTGTTCAATTGTTGAGTGTCTTACAATTTAATAAATTGTTTATTAAATTAATAAATTGATTTTAATGCCATAGGTTATTGTTTATATTAAAAAAAAAATTAATATATGTAGTTCTATTATATAATTCCGCCATATTTGATATGTTATATAATTATTTTGTTTAAATTGTTAAAAAAAATTCCAACAAGAACTTGGTTCAGAATATATGCGCCAGTTTCGAGGGCATATCCCCAAAAGGAATTAAGGAGTGATGAGTAACTCATCATTGATCTAACCATATCGATCAAAGTTCGATTCCTTCTCTCTGACACTCCGTTTTGTTGAGCTGTGCCAGGTGCTGTAAGCTGAGAAGCGATAGCTTCTTCTTTAAGAAAGTCATCAAACTCTTCAAACAAGTACTCACCACCTCGATCAAATCGAAGGGTTTTGATCTATTTGTTAGTTTTCTTTTCCACTAAAGCCAGAAAAACCTTAAATACGTTAAAGATTTTGGATTTGTGTTTGAGCAAATAGACAAATCCATATCTTGAGTAATCATCGGTAAAGGTAACAAAGTATTCGTATCCTCCCCGTGCCTGAATTCTAAGCGGACCACATACATCATAATGTATGATTACCAGCAGCTCAGTGGCTCTTCGACCTTTATCAGAGAAAAGTCGTTTCGTCATTTTTCCTTCTATACAGGATTCACAAGTCGGCAGTGAGCCTATTGCAGAGGATTTGAGCTTATTGCAGAGGCTTTGAGTGGACCATTCCTCCAAAGTCTCTTAATCCTATCTAGACTAATATGACCAAGTCTTAAATGACGGAGATGTCTTGATTTTATTAGATCTGAGGATTCATTAAGTTTGATCCTCTTGGGTTCCCTAATTAAATCATTATCTATTTCAGTGTCTAATAGCAAAGGTTGTCTTCGATAAAGATAGCAAGCATCAGTGACAAATGAATTGGAAAAAGAAATACGAATTCCATTATAAATAAACTTTAAATAACAATTCTGCTCAACAATTTGAGCTATAAATATTAAGTTTTTCCCAAAGGAAAGAACAAAATTCATATTATTCAAATTTAAAGTGTTGTCTTAGTAAGACAATGTCACGGATCCTACAGCCTTAGCAGACACCAAACTCCCATCACCCCACTTGAAACAGAAGTTGCCATCCTCTAAACTTTTGCTTTTCCTGAACTCGATCAAGGAACAACAAATATGGTTAGTAGCAGTGGAGTCAATAATCCACGATGATACATTATCAGCTACTAATCAAGCTTCGATAATCAGTACAATACCTTTCCCTTTACTCTTGATGTAAGTAGGACAGTTTCTATGCTAGAGTCCCTCAGCGGTGTGAATCTCCTTCAACGGCTCGGTAACAGTGTACCCTAGCTAATTGATGGAGTAGTTCAGCTTGAAAGTATCGAAAGATTCATGGAGAGTTTCCAAGATCATATCTATTTTGATTTCTCCATTAATCTCAGATCCAAAGATTTCCATGTCATTGAGATACCATATGATAAATATCATGTGTTCTCTAACAAGAGCTTAGCTTTCATACGATAGTTCACAAATTGTCGAAACGCTTGTTATCTAGCGTGATGCCTTTGCCCTTCAAACATCTCATAGAGATTGAAGAATATGGTTTAGGCCGAATCAATATCACGATGCTGTTGTTGCAACATATTGTTCACTGATGCTAAAACATAGCATCTCACAATCTCATCTGATTGGATTCAGGCCGCAAGGGCGTACTTGTCTTCTTGAGCCGCATCATCATTCGTTTCAAAAGGACATGAGGTGGTGAGTGCCCATTTGTGCTTGTCCTTTGTAAGGACGATGTCTAGGCTTCGTTTCTAATCTACGTAGTTTTTTGTTCCAATCAATTGAGGAAATGGTGATTGAGATAGTGTTTAGAGACATGTTGCTGATTGTTGAAACAATTTATGATTAGTCTTTTGGTTAGGATTTTAAGTTTAATTTTATTTAGACAAGAATAAATCCAAAGGTGTTATAAACAAAATGAAAATTTTACTCCTTCGAGGGAAGGCCGCAAAAAAATTGTCTTTCATAAGTAAATGACATATCATTAATGCATAGTCATGATGTCAATACATCAATGCTTTGACTGACCACCTTATAAAGAAGTTTGATCACTCAAAACTTTTCGCAGGGCCTCGAAGGAGGATTACTAGAGTTTGAGTTTAAGTGTGTAACCAACCACTTAGTTCAACAAGATCTACTTTGAAAACAATCCGCCAAGGGGAGGCCTTGTCTCATCGTTTCACTTTTGAACGTAGCTATAAAAGAAATGTTAGGAGCAATGTGTCTATGAGTACTCTCATTTAAGAGAGGGTCACGAGGGTGACTCTTAGTCCGGCGACATATGCACTTCACATTAGTGTTGGGGATCGTGGGTTGCAAACAATAAGTACAACCCTCCCACTTAGTTTTTATAAAATTAGGGTATCCTGGGTTGCACACAATAAGTGAAACCCTCCCACTTAATTTTTGGGAAAAGGCACGTCTACTCTTGTACGTATAGAAAACATATTTCTATTAGCAAAGAGAGATAGAGTGGATCGCTAGAAAAAAAACACTAAAATCGATATTTGTGAGGGGAGAGCAGTGTTAATGCACTAAGGCACAAGGAACATACTCGGATCTTTTTGTCTATTAATTTAATTTTCCTAAGAAAAGTGTGTGAGATTAATAAATCATCACTTTTGCACTTGAAATTTTTTGAGATTATAAATCTCCTAAAACTAATATGTTCGTGTTCATGACATCTTCCTTCAAGGCGTCTTCATGACATCTTCCTTCAAGGCGTCTTCATGGTGGTTAAGCGCGAGAATGTCTGAAATCCATGATAGCATTAATAAGAGGGAAGGAAGCTTTGAGTCGTAAAATTCGGATTAAAAATCATGGACTCGCGGATGACACATCTGGTATCCGATTAAGCTGAAACCAATTGCATTGGATAGCTAACTTCCGTACCTTTAATTTGGTTCAAGAACCACTAATTTTTAAGGTCTGAGCAAAGAATTATGCCCGTTTTACGGAGCCATAAAAATTTGTCCAGAATTTGAAAAACAATTAAAGGTACGTCGGATCTAGGTGTAAAGTGAAAGAGATTTATTGAAACATTTTAATTGTATGTTTTGATTTCAATTGTGTGTTATATTAACATGTTAATAATTAAAGACAATATAAAATAAACAACATAATATAAAGCATTCAATAACAAATTTAAACTAAAAGTGCAATAAACTAGTTTAAACTAGATTTTGAGTATGCTGAACATAAAATAATTAAAAACTGTATAAATTAAAATTGTGTGAGATCTATTCTTTAAAAAAGCCATTATTCAAGCAAATTAAGAAAATAATTTTCTTATAATAATTTTAAATAACATGTACATGCTTATACTTTGACCATAGCTCTGATACCATTTGTTGGAATAGGTCTAGGGTTAAGAAAAATTTATCATTAATCATATTAATGGCGGAATATATGAAGCTTAATGAGAGAGAGAGGGGTCGGCCATAATGAGAGAGAGAGCAAGAATGAAGCTTATTTTCACATCTCTATGTGAGGCTCTATTTATAGGAGAATGAAAAATCTATAAAGGTCAAATTTTCATTCATGAAAGAATAATGTATTCATGACACAATATTTGATTTTCCCTTCCCCTTTCTATTCTAATGTGGCCGGCCATACACCTCAAGCAAGGAGGAAATTTGTTTCCTCATTTAGCTTATTTATTTCATTCTCAAGGAAATTTATTTCCTCTTTTTCTTTTGGGTTATCCTTATAGTTAAAGGGAAATAAAAATCTCTTCTTGATGCATGTTGACCCAAATTCTACCTAGCGGGGAGCTTCTAGATGCTTCCTTATTTCTTTTATGACAATTCTTAAAATACCCATTGTAGAATTATAATTGCACAAATAACGAAATTAATATCATAATGCCTTAAACGACTTTTTGGCTTTAGAAAATAATTTATATTTTCATCATATGAAAATATCAAAATCTTATTTTGACATTCACATCATTTTATGTCCATGTGGACAAAAATACCCTTTAGACATTTTCTGAGATAAGTTTTGTCCACAAGGACATAAAATGATGTGAATGTCAAAATAAGATTTTGAATATTTTCATATGATGGAAATATAAATTAATTTCTAAAGCCGAGAAGTCGTTTGAGGCATTATGAAATTAATTTCATTATTTGTGCAATATTAATTGTAAAATGGGTATTTTAAGAATTGTCTTAAAGAAATAAGGAAGCATCTAGAAGTTCCCCCTAGGTAGAATTTCAGCCAACATCATTAGAGAGAAGTAATAATATCTCTTATTATTTTGTTCATTATTACATATTGGTAATTTCCCAAAAGAAAAGAGAAAATGAATTTCTTTGAGAATGAAACATGTTCCAATATCGGGGTCCTGGCTCGAGTCCGCGACCGTCGCGGGCTGGAGAACGACTTCATAAAATCTTTGGGGTCGTAATTCGTCTAACAAGATCGGCATAGAGAATACGACGACAACAATGATGTCCCGATGACATCATTTTGTGACGACATCGTCACAAAAATATTATTTCCCGAAAAAATATATCAATTGTTTTGGTGGCTTAAATAACAAGATTATATTTTCCAGCATTAGTAAAAACACGTGGATAATAGATTTTAAGAAGAAGGGTATATATTGCAAACTGGTGAAATGACCAATGTTTACTAGATCATTTTCAATATGAGCAACGTTTTTTTGAACTTATGTTAATAGTTCAAGTGAATACGTGTCATATTAATTAATTATGTATGTTTACTATATTGCCTTTTAATTTCGGCCAAATTTTTGAGTATTTTGATTTTTGAATTTTAATTTTTACACGAATTTGAATTTTGATTTAATTAAGGAATTTAATGTTAATTCTTTTCGGCGGTTTTAAAATGGTAAGTCGTGGATTTAGTTCATTTAATGTTGCAAGATCCCATAATTTGGGAAATAAACTTATTGCGTTGTTTATTTTTAATATTATGACAAATTAATTACTATAAATTTAATATTATTTTTAACATACTATAAATTTTTGTAAATTGAAAGTCGTTTTATTTACAGAACAACAAACACAATAAACAAATTATGTAAATTTTAAGATTTTGCAGCAAACAGAGAATCCAAATTTAATTAACTCAACTTTTTGTAACATAAATTTGATAAATATAGAAGATCAAACTCTAAAAAAATAAAATAAAAATAAAAATCAAAATAGAATGATCAAATTATCTTAAAAAACTAAAAAAGAATCGAAGGGGAATCAAATTGAAGGGGGTGTATGATGAAGATGGAGGGTAGGATGGTGGCTGCAAGATGGTACTTCCGGGAGCTGTACTTAATGGAGCAGTCGGACCCATGGAAGATGATTTTCGCAGAAAATTAACGATCTATCCGATGGTGATATCGACAGCGTAGGCAATGGTGCATCCCGCGATGACAAAAAACGGAGAGACTTGTTGCAGCGTCGAAAATATAAATTTTTGAGTTATTCAGCCGCGATTCTACAATTTTTTAGAGTTTTTTGGGATGAATATGAAAATTCAAAACAAATGAAGTTTGAATTAAATAGATTAATTGACATGGGTGATTAATGGATGAAATTATTGCACCCTAAATTCGCTGCAGTAATGCATTTGGGAGAATCTACCAAAATCATCTAAAATTTTATGTAAACTTGAAGTGGACCATTAACGAAAATTTTAACAAACGTTGGCCAAAATAAAAATATATTATATTTATAGACCTACTATACTTAATAACTATTTATTCAATTACACAAATAGTAATGTGATTCACACTAATGCCGCGGTAATAACCTTAAAATGCAAAATAAAAATGTGCTTTTTAAGTTAGTTAAACTAAGCAAATACAGCATATGCCCGAACATATTCGTCAAATACCACAAAATACTATACCTATTCCGCAAATACTGCAAAATATAATATTTAAAATCTCCCAAACTACCTAATATATTGCACCTTTACTGGAAATACAAACTTAATTAAATTTTGATACTTCTTATATATGGGTATGGTCTAAATACCGCGGGGACCAATCAAGTAAGAGGTGTGTCACAACTACGATAAAAAGCGTCAACATATACAACTTTCTCTACTTCACTGAAAATTGAAAACTTTCATATGCATATATATATATATATATATATATATATATATATATATATATAATAAAATTCGACATATATAATAAAAAAAATTCCACATATATTAAATTTAATTTAGAAGCAAGTAAGATGTTTGCGCCTTCAAATTAGCGTTATTATATCCACTTGCCATATCCATCTCTCTCTAAACTACTACCATCCCGACTTGTCATTCTGTCTACGTTTGCCAATAAAATTTATCCAGTTGGGTTTTTTTTTTAATATAATCCAAAGTTTTACTAAATAAGCAAAGTTGTTACAATTTCGAGTTAACAATTCTTGTTGAAAATCTTTAAGCAAACCTCAGTCCTGTTCATTTTGCTTGAATTGGAGTCCAAGGAACATAGGGTTTAGTTCTTGTAACACATTTGGGAATAAGCTCTTAATTTGTGTTTTAAGCAATCTCTATGACAATGATGTAACAAAACAAAACAAATTATGAGATTGAAATGGCAATCTATGTTTAATTTCTAAAAATGACTCTAGAACAATTGAGGATGGTAAATACTTTAAATATGTAAACATATCATCTTTCACCATAAATAAAAATGGCATACATTTTATAGAATGTATAACATTAGAAAGTAATTATGTAAGTATGTCGCAAAAGCAGCAAAAAAGAGAGAAGAATATATATATAACCTATATAAGCAGTTTTATATATGACATTGACTAGGAACAGTAACCAAACCGATATATCTGTTATCTTTCTTTTAAGGTTTCTCAACAATAAAACCATTATTAGTTAACTAGCTAGCTAGCATATATAGAAGTTCTACATTGACTATTATCCTCTTTTTTACTAATTTTATTTTCTTCTTCCGTGTTATTGTTTTTCTTTTAGGTTCCTTGTGAGAAACCATATACACCTAGATGTTCTTTATAAAAGGTTTTAACCCTCAGACATAAGCGAAACCCCATCCATAATTGAAGCAATAATGAAGACCAAAAAAGCTAGCTTTGTTCTTCCTCTTCTTCTTTGTATAACATTGACAGGCCATCTTGTTGCTATACACGGATCTTCTGACCAAAAGGTACGTACGTAGCTTCAATCATTATTTTTACTATAATATATATGGTTAATAAGAAAATATGTACTAACTACAAATATATTCCGCAGAGCTTTTATATTGTGTTTTTAGGAGATCGTCCCGCTGATGAAATCTCTACAGTTCAATCACACGTGGATGTCCTCTCCATCGTCAAAGAAAGGTTTAATATCTTAATAATCATTTGTACAAATCACAATTTCTAATTTTCTTATATGGTGTTGCAATACAAAAATAAAAAAGGCGATCATGGTAATTACTTTTTTATAATTATCGTTCAGCGATGTTGATGCTAAGGAAGCCTTGGTGTACAGCTATACAAAGAGCTTCAATGGATTCGCTGCAAAGCTTTCTTTAGAAGAAGCCAACAAATTGTATCGTATGCGTTACTAATTAAGCACACAATTTACGACTACGAATGTACCATACATGATTTATTTCACATAAAAATTAAGTCTTTAGAAAATATAAACTTAAAAATTTAGAAATAATCAACGTTTTGTAAATATATTGTAAATAGTAATCGTGCTTGCATTGACAAGAAATTATGAATCAAATTGTCATTTTCGATTTGAGTAATTTTAAAAGTTAATCGAGTTAAACTAGTCCAAACAATCTTTTAAACAGATTGGTCCGATTATTTACTACATATCTACGAAACGTTAACTATTATCAAAATAATACTAATTTATATGACAAATAACCCGAATAACCTTTGTTTTATTCATTTATTTATTTGTGTGTGATAATTTAGAGATGGAGAAAGTGGCGTCTGTGATTCCAAATGGGTACAAAAAGCTACACACAACAAGATCATGGGACTTCATAGGCTTTCCTGTAACCGCCAGAAGAAAGTTGAAGTCCGAGAGCAACATCATTGTAGCCCTCTTAGATACAGGTCTGTATTTTATCATGCTATTTACGTAAATATGTTCATCATTGATTTTGTGTTGAAATAAAGATTGAAGTAATATTTGAATAAATTGCGTGGCAGGTATAACGCCTGACTCGGAGAGTTTCAAGGACGACGGGTTTGGACCTCCACCGACCAAATGGAAAGGAACTTGTGACGTCTCTGCTAATTTCACAGCTTGCAACAAGTAAGTAAATATATTCTATATAGTTAATCATATTAATCACAAAATTTCTTTTCTCAAGTGATTCCTACATTTCGGGTCATTCTCAATTTTTAATGCCATCCTTATTACGAATAAATAAAACAAAATATTGAGTAATTAGTCGATTTAAACATACAAAATTTAAGAATAATCACAATTTTGTTAATTATAAACAGATAATCTAACTACTTACACGACATCATATTCTTTAATATTTATTACGTCTAAATAACTGGTTACATAAAAACATTTTCGACATTTGATGAGTGTTAATAGATTAGACCGGTAAATTTTTATTTACTATTTCTAAACCTTATATATTTATATAATTAGCATTTACAGTTATAAAGAAAAAAAAAACATGTCATCCAGTGGATTTATTTATTATGTTATTTTATAAAATAAATAAAAAATTCAACCAACTTATTGCATAATAGTAAATAAAAAAGAGTAGAATACATAGATGTAAATGAGGTGTGTGTGGGGTGAGCAGTAAAATAATAGGGGCGCGGTATTTCAAGCTGGACGGGATGATAGACCCTCTTGACATGATGTCCCCCGTCGACGTGGACGGGCATGGGACTCACACGTCATCCACTCTGGCCGGCGACCACGTGGTCAACGCGAGCCTCTTCGGCCTGGCCAGCGGAACCTCGCGCGGCGCCGTGCCCGCGGCGAGGGTGGCCATGTACAAGGTCTGCTGGACCTCGACGGGCTGCTCCGACATGGACATCCTCGCCGGCTTCGACGCCGCCGTGCACGACGGCGCCGACGTCATCTCCATCTCCATCGGCGGCGGATCCCAGGACTACGCCACCGACTCCATCGCCGTCGGATCCTTCCACGCTATGCAGAGGGGAATCCTCACCGTCGCCTCCGCCGGAAACGGCGGGCCTTCTCTCGGAGGGGTGTTTAACCACGCGCCGTGGATCGTCACCGTCGCTGCGTCTGGGATTGATAGGGGATTCAAGAGCCGGGTTCAGCTTGGGAATGGACGCACCCTCTTGGTATATTTTATCCATCTTTTCTATTCTTATTCTATACCCAATTAAAATTAATTAAGACTTCTCTAAGATAAATTTGAACTACAACACATACTGGTTCATCATTGAGATGAATTTAGTTTAAATATGTTATAACTATAAAGATATTGATGTGACATTTCTCAGATTTGGGTAATTTATTATTTCAAATAATACTCTTTAGTAAAATTTATTTATATATTTTCAAGAAGTATTTAAGTATTCATGTTTATAGCACTAAAGTACAGCGGAAACTACAAGCGAAGTGTAATATATGGATTGTTTTTTTTTTTAATGAAGTGGAGTTTTTCTTTACAAGGGCGGAAAATAAAAAACGCAAACTTTTTTTTATATATGCATAACACATGTAAAAAAAACGCAGGGAAATGGGATAAGCTCATTCGATACACAAAGCAAGTTACACCCGCTCGTAAGCGGAAGTGAGGTAGCCCTGCGTTCCGACGTGACGGACGAAGCAAGGTATATTACTTCACACAGAAAATGAGATCGATTTGATTAATATAAGAGTTAATTTGGTATATAGCCATTTAAATTTTAGAATTAATTTAGATATACCTACCGTTTGGTTAACAATTGATAAATAGTCAGCAGAAATGGTTTACAAAAAATTTGAGACGAAACTACCAAAAATTGTACACATAAAACAAAATAAGTTATTGAATTGTAACGTCTTAATTTTTTTTGTAAACGATTTTAACTGGCAAATAACCACTTGTTTATAAAACGTTTAAATTGGAGAGAAAGTCAATGTTTTGTTAATATAGTACTTGGGGTGGGTTTGTTTGAGCAGGTTCTGTTATAAAGAGGCGTTGGACCCAAAGAAGGTGAAAGGGAAGGTGGTATATTGCCAGCAGGGCGGTTCGGGCACAGATGCGGCGATCAAAGAGATCGGAGGAGTTGGGACCATTCTTCAAAGCTTTCAATATCTCGATATCGCCCAGATCTACGTGGCTCCGGCCACCATGGTCGATTTCCCCACCGGCGCAATCATCGACACCTACATCAACTCAACCCGGTAATTATATACTGGCTTATTTTAACGTGTGGCTTATGGGAAAATCTAATCTTGAGAAGAATAACCTCCTAGTTAATTTTTGGAAAGAATATATATGCTCGTTAAAGTTTCATTCCTTATAAAAAAAAAGTCTAAAATGCTGAATAAAATAAATTAATTGATTTTATTTAGTTTGAACTATTTTTTTAATATAAATTAAAATCTCAAAAGAAACTAGATAACAAAATAGTTACAACGTTTTATTTAAAGGATCAGAAAGTAACTAGCTCCCAAATTTATTTATCTATGGGAACTGATTTTTAAGAAGAGAAAGAAGTGATCTGGAGAAAATAAATAACCTCCAAGTTAATTTTAGGACATAATATATCTGCTAGTTAATGTTCCATCTTTTTCTTCATTAAAATCGTCTAACAGGCAGAAATAAATTAAAATTTATTGATTTTATTTAGTTTGAACTAATTTTTTTATAATTAAATTAAAATTTTAATAAAAATCTCAAAAGAAACTATAGATAATTAAATTGTTGGCAACATTTTATTTAAAGTATCACGAGTAGCACATTTTAATAGTTTAAATATAGCTCAGTAATAAGCACTCCGTCTGTCTGTCCTGAAATAAGTATAGATGGGTTAAAAGTCTTAGCGAAATGCAAAAGCTACGTATGTGTCAAAATAGGCAATACAAATTGAGATGCTGCAATTAACGTTGTATTCATTGTGCATGCATGCAGTTTGGCGACGGCGGCGATTCACAAGACCCAACAGGTGCGAATAAAGGCTCCGTTCGTGGCATCTTTCTCGTCAAGGGGTCCCAGCTCAGGGTCACTGCGCGTGCTTAAGGTAATAATAATACACACCCAATGAGAAATTGCTCAAAATACCACAATTTTTACTAAATTTTACCAAAATTTATTAAAATTAATTTTTTCTTAAAATATCAATACAAAAGACCAAGATACTTTTAAAACAATTTTTTTATATTTTATTCCATATTCATATCAACCGGTTATTATCTATTTCTTTTTTTAAAAAAATTAAACTAAAAAAAGCTAAAAATTGTTCCACTTTTTTAATTTTTTTGTCCGGTAGTGTAGTCAGTAGTGTAGGGTATTTGTATTAGTTTTATTTTTTTAAAGTTATTTCGTTTTTTCATGTGAAATTTACTTATATTTTGGGAAAAAAAACATGTTTTGATGAATTTCGAGAAAATAAATAATAAAATGTGATATTTTGGGTAATTACTCTTAATATTATCATTTGATTTGATTATTTTTTAATACGGTGTAAAAGAGAATCAATCAATGACGATGTGGTGTAGGAAATGTAGCACACAATTAAATTTGATAAATGAATACTTAATTTATACTCGTCGTAATGAAAAAAAAAAATTAATTAATTTTGATGAGTGAACGCCACTCAAACATTAGCCACGGATCACTCATAAATTTTGTCAATAAAATGATTTTATTAACATTTTTTCATCACGTGGTACGTTAATGTAACATACATGTCACGTGATTTTGATAAATGAATACTTAATGTTATATTCGTCGCGAATTAATGTTATATTCTTCGCGAGTGAACTTCAGTAAAATATTAACTGCAAATCACTCATAAATTTGTTAATAAAATGATTTGTTGTGTCAGCCTGACATATCGGCGCCGGGAGTGGATATATTGGCGTCGTACACGCCGCTGAGATCGGTGACGGGGATGGCAAGCGACACGCAGTTCTCGAGATTCACGATCATGTCCGGCACTTCCATGTCCTGCCCTCACGTCGCCGGAGTTGCCGCCTACCTCAAGTCCTTCCGCCCCACTTGGTCTCCGGCCGCCATTCGCTCCGCCATCATCACTACTGGTATATACATATATGAATAGAGAGCTATATATCATACGATAGTAAAAAAGATGGAGCTATACTTCTCTTTTCTTTTCTCTTTATAAACCATGAAAACTCTTAATACTTTTCTTTCTCTTGAAACAACGAAGCAAGACCAATGAGCCGGAGAGTGAACCCGGACGGAGAATTCGCGTACGGAGCAGGACAAGTAAACCCTAGACGAGCCCTAAACCCAGGTCTTGTCTACGACATGAAGTACATGTCGTACGTGAGGTTCCTCTGCTTGGAAGGCTACACGGACGCGAAGATCTCGAGCCTGGTGGGCCGCGGATCTCGCTTCACGAACTGCTCCGCTTACGACCCGACCCGCCTCGGGCATGACGCGCTCAACCTCCCCACGTTCCAGCTCAGCCTCGAGAACGGTCGCCAGCGAGGCTCCGCGGCCCTGTTCCGGCGCACGCTCACCAACGTGGGGCCGGCGAGGACGGTGTACGTGGCGGCGGTGAGTGGGGTCGGAAAAGGGGTCAACGTCACGGTGACTCCGAGCACGCTATCTTTCTCTCGAGTTTTGCAGAAGATGAGCTTCAAGGTCGTCGTCACCGCCGCCAGGGGCTCCGTTCCCGAAGGGGAAATGGTCTCCGCCTCCATCGCATGGAAGAGCGCTCGCTATGTTGTCAGAAGCCCCCTCGTGGTTTATAACCCCATCGACCAGGATGAGCGTAGCGTCTCCCTTGACCACCCTGGGACTCTTCATCATCATAATGTTTTATGAAAAGAATCAGTCTTTAATCATCTGTGACGTAGCGTTGTTGTTTTTGTGATAAAACTGATGGTAGTACTCTTCGTTTTAACTTTTAATAAGGTGTTTGATCTACTTCCTGTTTTGGATGGTGTGATGTGGTCTGTTTTTCTGAATAGGGAAAGATTGTGCATGGCGAATGATAGTCCAGATTTATGATTGTTATCGAATATGCAGAAACAACTAAAACAAACAACGAGATAACTCAGATCCGTCAGAATGCTTACTTTAGGACTACCAGTGAAAAAATAAACTTCATTAGAGAATAGTAGGTGTACAATGACGGGATATCATGAATTTCAGCATTTTAGGATTTTTAACTCTAATATTATTTTAGGTGAGTTTTTAATGAAGGCTCCTCTCTCTCTTTTAACTTTTACGCTTTTAGTGTTTTTCTTTGTTATTGTCAATACAACGACAACAGTTTAGTTGGGTTTGTCCTTGACCAAAGAAGTTTTTAATGTAGCAGCGACAAAAGACACTTTCTTTGATTGGTGTTTCCGGCTCATGAATGTGTAACCTTAAACATTCTTATTTATAAGAGGACGACCAAAGAAAACATGTCTTCTGATCCGAAACAACGACAACTGACACTTATCACACGCAACTAGTAAAAACGTGTCAGTAAGACTATGTTGTATCCTGAATCTTAGAGACCAAATATGTGTTCTCTGTAATAATAAGAGTTAAAAGGTATATAATAGGCCCACATATATTTGATAATTTGCTTTTCTCCAACATTATGTAAAACTACTGTAAATGTCCATTTAATAATTTTACAAAGATTTCATTTCAAATTTGCCAAAAGGTGATTCTCATTACAGAATTAAATAAAGAAATCGGAAATATTAATTACACTTAATATTATACTTGAAATCCGCATTCAATTAACACAATCAATTAAAACTATTTGGATCTTGGAGAGAGAAATTAAAAATTACAAAACGCACATTAAAATAAATTTGGCATTTTCTCTCCAAAATCTCAAAACCGAAAACTCAGAAACTAACAATCTCCATTTTTGTTACACGTGAAACTTCACCAAACAAATCCGAGGTTCATCATAAGCGAAATATAGTAGAGATCAACGATGTAAATCGGTCAGCAGTTATCAGGCATTTATGTTATATTATATATCTAATTTATTTTTATTGTTGAAATCTTTTATGAATACTTTAAATCGATTTTCTCTCTCCAAATTTCTGAAAAACCAAAAATCCAGAAACCAACAATCTCCATTCTTGTTGAACCTGAAACTTCACAAAAAATTCCGAGGTTCATCATAGGCGAAAAACAATAGAAATCAACGACGTACATCGGTCTGCGATTTTTAATGAGAATTTATGTTATGTTATGTATATAATTTGTTTTTGTTTTTGAATGTTTTTTATGGATACCTGTAAATCAATTTTTTAGCATCGTTTTCTTCATCTACGATGGGGACAAAATCCTACAGGTTCACGACGGCGATGATGACGAAGAAGAAGAAGAAGAAGAAGAAGAAGAAGAAGAAGAAGAAGGATGTGAAGTTTTCATGGCGGAGAATGATGTGAATCTTTCATGAACACGACCTTCGTTCTTCTTTATTATTATTCTTCTTCGGGTTTTGATTTTGATTTCAAATTCATGTATGAAACTTTTGTTAGGAATAATTCCCAGTTGAAGATGACGACTGGATAATTACTGAATTCGATAATTAGATTACTATATAAGCATTATATGGTTGATGGGTTGAGTTCTGAATGATTAATTATAATCAATAACAACTATCTCCCATAGCCTCCGTATCAAACCGAGTCACGAGTTGAGCACCTTATTTCGGGCGGTGTGCTAAAACGAGGTCGATGACTGATACACGCCTGGGAAGCTATATCAAAATTCATATATGTGAAACACATGAGTAAACGTTGATCACTATGTTGGAGCATTCTACACTTGAGTTAAGTGTACGACCTAGACATGCCTTGGGGTACATGTATTGTTTAAGGACCGTTATGACGCACTAACTGAGGCCACTATGATGATCACATTGAGACTTAAATCTATATCTTGAAGTGGTCATGGGCACTGAATCATGTCTCTGAGCTCTTTAACTCATTTTCTAAAAGGCTTTATCTTGGGATTCTTCCCCTAGAAGTCTTCTCAGAGCATCATTCGAGTGGGAAGTGATTTACAGACACATAATCCAGCCTCTATGAAAGGAGGTCAATGTTCCATCATCTAAGGGTTGATTCATAAACCGATTGATTGCACGCACTTTCGAAGTAAGTTAATGTTCGAAAGAATCTTTCCCTAGGGAAGCAATAATGCTTGGGGCTGATATGTATGAAGAGAAGTATAACAGAATAAATTGACTTCTCGTGGCACGAGTTGAACCTGGCGGATCTTGATCACGAGCTGACTATATCAATGGACACTTGTCACGATGAGTAAATATCATTCTAGTACTAAAAAAAGGTTTAGTCTTTGATTACAGGGTGGAGTATTGATAAAGACTAGACGAATATATGAAAAAGAGAATGGATTGTATCGTCTTTTTTGTCAGGTTCGTTAAACTTCTACTACTAGGTCAATAGTCCCCAATTCGGCTTTGATAAAGGCGGATAAGGACTTCCGAATAGTATGTTGGAAATTAGATAACGTTTACCCAATAGTATTATATAACATATCAGTATATGACGGAATTATATACTAAGATCTAAATATATTAAAAACACATTTTAACATGTTAAACAACATAGGCATTAAAAACTACTAACATGTCAATAAATATTTTATTCTAAACAAGTTGTCAACAAATTGATTACACTAGCAACCTATAAACAAATTTATAATTTGCGTCGCAGATCCATTCGTTAGAGGGACTTACATGTAAGGTTGTAAAAAAACCTCGTGCGTTGCTAGCTATCGCCGCGATGCCACACCAAGAGTTCGTCGTACTGGAAGTCGAGGGTCGCTGGATTGGAAGCTGTCCGGCCGACCAGAATTGTGTCAGTGACGCTGTGACTTCCTCCGGTGGAATTTGGCCACGAAACTTTGTAGGAACGTGGATGAGACATAGAGGAAGGTCCCTGTAAAATGGCATGACCTGATTGCAAGAGAGTCACTCGTGGTGGCCTAGGCACACCTGGAGTCAGGCTGGCCGGTTGACTGTCTGAACAGAAACTTGCATGTGACGATGTGGCTTCATCCGGAGGAATCTGACTGTGAAACTTTGCAGTAACGTGGAAGAGACCTAAGGCTAGTTCCTTGTAAAAGGACTTTAGTAGAAATCTCGCGAGTCGCCTGTGGTGGCTCAGGCACTCCTGGGGTCCATCGAGTGTTGTCCGGCCGGCCAAACGGCTGAAATGCGCCTCGTCGCGTTTCGCTCGATTTCTTCGCATCTCGTGTGAATACATGCTTGCATAAAGTCATTCAAACACCATAAGAACAGTCAGAGATAAATCTCTCGGATTTTTGGGAGATCAAGAGGGTGGGCTCTTTGATTGAACAACGGGAGAAGGGGAACACTCAAGAATCAAAATAAAAAATCAAGAAATGTTTTCTTGATCTTTCTTTCTCTCTCTAAATGTCGACCAAACACACATGGGGGGAGGTCGGGTCAAAATTCATCTTCTCTTAGGGTTAGGGTTTCACAAAATCCCATTTATATCTGAGAGAATGAGCTTCAGTTAGAACAAAATTAAATTTTGGCCCGTTAGTCAAACTTAAGCCCAAAGATCCTTTTAATGAGTTTTAAAATAATTTCCCAGCCTAATTCTCTTAATTATGACCGACCAAAATTATTTTTTTTCTCCAAAAAATATTTGATTTCCTTCTAAAATAATATTTAATTAATTTAGAACATCTCATTTATTTAATGACAAGTCATTAATTCTTTTCATACCATGCAAAGAAGTACGAAACGAGAAAATATTTATTTTCATCTTATATTTATTTGAATCATCAAATTATATTATTATCAATATAATAACAGAATACGATTCATTAAAGAAATGTAATAATAAAATAACAAATTATTTATTGAATTACTTAGAAAATAATTTTTTTAGTGTAAGTCACAATTTACATTCAATGAGAAATTCAATCGTTCCAGTTCAAAATCTCGTCCAATAGTCTATCACTGCGACCTTATGGACCCATATGAACGAAGCTTTAGAATAAAAATCGGACTCAAAAGTTCACAAACTTTTTCCGTCTTTTAATTCTTAATATTAGTCGACTCCATTAAAGGACTAATATTGAAACTCTCTAAGTTCAAATGCGTATATTTTCCGTTTGATGTGACAAAAAAATTCTCACATGATCCACAGAGTATTTTACATTACCCTTTACGTGTATCAATAACTCAGAGGAATGTAAAATTACAGTTTTACCCTTGAATTATTATTTCACTAACTCCTTTGTTATTTGTGAATGAGAAAAACATATAGTGAGATGTCTTTACATGTCACATGTTTTAATCAAAGAATATTCTATTCGATGACTATCAGGCCTGGTTTATTCATTCACACTCTCATAACATAGCATAGTGTGATACTAATGCATCATAATTGGTTCAACATGAATTTCGTATATGTTAATCACATGATCCAATATAACAACGTTATGATACCAACCGCCGGGTCAGATGCAACTATAACTTAGCAATTTCTCATTGAAAAATCAAATGTCATAAAGTGTCACATCGATTATGCATTCACTTCTAGATTTAGGTAAGTACCAAAATACCCCTCGTATGTGATCTTGATGTTTCGAGTGATTAGACGGTTTTATCTCGAGCTTTAGAGTATCACATGTCTTGTTCAATATCTTATATAAGTTATCAAGAATGAAACAGAGAGTCAAAACTCTCTATATCACAAGATAAGATATCTTGCTTCATTCAAACAATCATTACTCAGAATCGATTGCCCTATCATTCTTTAGATTGCGAACTAATATTTTAAACTAGTCACAAGGGGCTATCTTGTCAAGTCTGTACTTAGCACCCCTTTCGTCGATGACAGTTTCAGAGCGTAGCAAACATATATAAACACAAACTTAATCAAGAATGAATATTTAATTTTATTTAATGTTTCAGCAAAACAAAATACAAATGTATTTATAATGGTTAATATCTCATTTGTAGGCACCAATCCCAACATAATAATGTTATTCATTATTTAAATCTCACTTGCTGTAATGGTGATTGACATCATTAATTCTGGAAAACGGGTATTCGCATAATTAACTAAATGTTTATAGCATAATTGTTTATTTATTGTTGGATCAAGTAAATAAATAATTAATTGGATTTTGGGCTTGGAAATTTTGGATTGGGCTTGGCCTAGAGAGTGGTCGAAAATCCGCTAGGGATAGACCCTAGGTATGGCCGAACTCTCTCCCCCTTTCTCTCCCTGAATTTCTGCCTAAAGAGAAAAGTTCTCACCCGTAGATATTGATCTGATGGATGAGAGAGAGTTTAGATTCACTACTGAGATCTAATGGCCCTGATTAAATCCAAAGGAGATAATATCTCTAGAAGGAGGGAATATCTCTGGAAAGGAGAAAATATCTAAACAGAAAGGAAAGAAAATCTCTCAAAGGTTATCTCTTCGTAAATGTTATAAATAGGGATAAAGGTAAGAGGAAAATTCATTCCATTCTTCATAGAAATTTTGGCCAACTCTCTCTCTCTCTCTTGGCCGACTATTTCTCTTCCCCTTTTCTCTGGAATTGCTAATTCCAATTCTAAATAATAGGAGCGAGATCCCGAAACAATCTGGTTTCTAAATCTAGTGAGATTTGATTGTGCTCACTCATATCTCTTATTCGTCGCATAGATTACATTTCGGAAGACTACAGTGTCATACTCGAGTACTAAATCAGACGAAGGAGTTGTGAAAGCTTGAAGACAGAACGAGCATTGGATTGGAGCATTCTGTAGCTGAGCCAAAATCCATGTAAGTGTTCTTAACACCTCTTCTATTTATTGGTTGCTGAATTGCTTTCATAATTGAATTAACTTAATAAATCTAGATCTTCTTAGCAATCATAATTATTAATTGGCTACTGTAAGTGAAATTAATTATTTCCGCATTTAATATGGTTGCTAAGGTACATCAATCACCAACAATTTTGATTTCTTTCATCTAGTCAAATAAATCAAAATTGGGTTTTGTTAATTAATATGCAATTAACGATAAAAAAAACTCCAATTTACATTTGTTTTAACAATTAACATTATAAACTCACCTCAAATTTACATTGTAAAAAGGGTCATTTTGATGGATACCCATGTAAACTATTGCTGTTTTGAATATACCCAACGTTTGGTTAATAAGTTGAAAATAGCCGGCTAAATTTGTTTACATAATTTTAGAGACAAATGTACCCTCATAATAACTTCCCGCCAATTACAATTAATTAAAAAAAATATATAAAAAAACCGAAAATCAATGTCATTAATGTCACAAATCAAACCTCCCACCCAATATAACTAAATAAAAAATAAAGAATAATAAATCAACCGAGATTCGAGGCATTCAAAAAGATGGACTAAAAAAAACAAGATTAATCGTGTAAAAAGAAGGAAGAAATACAGAAAAACAGTGTAAATATAACGAAAATAAACTGTTAACAGAAGCCATATCAGAATCTTGCAACGATCGTGAAAATAGAAAGAAAAAATACAGAAATACAGTGTAAATATAACGAAAATAAACTGTTAACATAAGTCGTACCAGAAGTTTGCAACAAAAAATCATCTTCTTCAACCAATCTCATTGCTCTCGAATTGTTTTTTTTCGATCAAAACATAGATTATGATGGTTGATATTAAGTTTCGGCCGGCCAGAATGAGTGAGAATAATTTTAGGTAATTAATATGAAAAAAGATAATGTTTCCTTTAATATATGTAACTAACTAATTAGGATATTTAAACTTAATTGGATACAATATTTCAGGAATCAAAATTTGGTCAACCCACTAATTATGGTGACTGGAAATTCGAAATCCAAATCCAAATTCGAATTCAATTCAATCATGTAAATAGAAAGAAAATATACATAAATACAGTGTAAATATAACGAAAATAAACTGTTAACAGAAGTCGTACCAGAATCTTGCAAAAAAAAATCATCTTCTTCAAACAATCTCATTGCTCTCGAATTGTTTTTTTCCGATCAAAACAGAGATTATGATGGTTGATATTAAGTTTTGGCCGGCCAAAATGAGTGAGTAAATAATTTTAGGTAATTAATATGAAAAAAAGATAATGTTTCCTTTAATATAGGTAACTAACTAATTAGGATATTTAAACTTAATTGGATACAATATTTCGGGAATCAAAATTTGGTCAATCCACTAATTATGGTTACTGGAAATTCGAAATCCAAATCCAAATTCGAATTCAATTTTTTAAAAATTATTTTTCCAAAATAAATTCGGCAAAAGGGCAAATTGGTATGTTCATGTGATGTAAATAAATCTACCTGGCTATTTTCAATCCATTAACCAAACATTGGATATATCCAAAACATAAACGTTTAATAAGGCTATAGAGCCAATTTTTTCTTGTAAAAATCTGATCATTGTAAATGGAATGTTAAATCTACACGGGTTTTGTTTCAAAGTTTCACTATAAAGTGCACCGATTTTTTTTATGAAGACGCATTATCCGCTATTTCAATCTTGTATACTTTCTTTTTTATCCGAGGTTTACTTTAAAAGATCTACTCGTCCGTTTTTAAATCTTAACGGTAGTGTATGATTTAAATCTTTATTCAAGACATATTGTATAAATATCTATCATTCGTACAATATATTACAATATTGTGCTTATATTAGAAAATATGTCGCTGCCACAACCATTCCATTTTTCTTGTACTACATACAACCATTATGGTCTACGACTATAAAAATATTGGATGAACTAATGGCAAAAAATTTAACTTTAATGAATGATTTACTGAAAAAATCAATAATTAATCATTTCCAGATATAAAAACAAAAAGATTATGTTCGAAAATATATTGTCTTTGACAATAAAAATGGGAATAACTGAAATTATTACTTGATATTAAAATAGTCAGCCCATTAATCTAGGAACTAATGTCAAATAATATATAACCGGCACGTTTTGAAATTTCTGGGGAATAATTACAATTTTCACACGAATTTAAAATTCAAAATTAAAAAAAAATGGCCAAAAATTACAAGGACATTAAAGTAAATTAAAATTAAAATTAATGTGTCACATGTGCACCAGGGCCATTTACAATAGTATTACAAATTGTTGGACAAAACCAAAATAAAAATGTAAAACAAGGCCAATTCACCGATTCTTTGGAATAATATCAACAACTAAAAAGGCATGCAATTTTTCTGAACAAAATAATAATCAATGAACTCTCACTTTCACTTTAAGAAAGTAAAACTCTTGAATCATGCCACAATGACTTACATATGAAAAACATAAGATGCGCTAGAAAAACAAATCGCGAAGAAACATCAAGAGTTAATAACAATATTCATTTTTTGACTTCCCCTTTTTGTCAAGCAAAATGCAAAGAAAGAAATCACCACACACAAAAATATATTAGAGACCCAAAGCAAAAAAAAAGTTTAGGAGATGGACGAGAGAAAATACAAAAAAAAAAAAAAAAAAAAGATACTAGGAACATTACAATGAGATCTCTAGATGTTTGATCTCGTCCATAATGATATGTTGTGATAGAAATGAACAAGAACAAAACCGTTTTAACCAATGTAATAAAGATATCAATTGTTGATTCAAAAACACCATATAGTTCATTTATTTCAAAAATTAAGAAGTATATATCCGAAATAGAGATAGTCCAGGCTCCTAAATAATTTTTTTGTGCATTCATGACATCTTTCTTCATGGCGCCTTCATGGTGGTTGAGCGCGAGAACGTCGGAAAACCACGATAGCATTAAGAAGACGGGAGAAAGCTAGGAGTCGCAAAATTCGGATTAAAAAATCTGAACTCGCGGACTGTCGTACACCTCGGACTTAAAATGTCATAAATGACACATCCGGTATCCGATTGAGCCGAAACCAATTGCATTGGATAGCTAACATCCGTACCTTTAATTTGGTTTAAGAACCACTAATTTTCAAAATCGGAGAAAAGAGTTATGCCCCTTTTACTGAGCCATATCAATTTGTCCAGAATTTGAAAAACAATTAAAAGTTACGTCGGATCTAGGTGTAAAGAGAAAGAGGTTTATTGAAACATTTTAATAGTATGTTTTGATTTCGATTGTGTGATACATATTAATAATTAAACACAATATAAAATAGGCAACATAATATAAAACATTCAATAACTAATTTAAACTAGAAGTGCAAAGAACTAGTTTAAACTATGTACACAAATATTCAAACTTGTCAAAAAATTGATTTGAGTATGCTAAACATAAAATAATTAAAAACTGTTTTTAATGTATTTATATAGCATATTTAACAAGTGGAAAATTAATATAAAATTAATTTTAGAGGTCGTACCAAAAAATTAAAATTTTGTAAGATCTAGTCTTTTGAAAAACCATTATTCAAGTAAATTTAGAAAACAATTGTCTTATAATGATTTTAAATAACATCTACATGTTTAACTTTGACCATAGCTCTGATATCATTTGTTGGAATAGGTCTAGGGTTAAAGAAAAATTTATCATTAATCATATTAATGGCGGAATATAAAAATTTCTTTTAGAAGTAAAACAATTTTTACTAACCTAGATAAAGAGCATATACATGTTATAAATTAAAAACATTATTAAACTTACTTGAATACGAACCTTTCTTGTGTCTTCAAACATGAAGTGTCTCGGGAAAGGTAGACCTTCTCTTCTAGCTTGGTTCCTTCAAACCTAAACAAGAACTTGAGAAACCTAAGATTTCTATTACTAGAGTCTATAGAGGTTTAGAAGGATTTGTGTGTGGGCACAATTAAACAATATGAACCAAGAAAAATTCTTGGAGCTAATTCTCTAGATCAAGTATGGATCTAGGTGCAAAATAAGAAGAGTATTTTCTAGAGAGAGAGAGAGCGGGTCGGCCAAAAGAGGGAGAGAGCGCGAATAAAACTTAACATTCACATCTCTATGTGAGGCTCTATTTATAGGAGAATGAAAAATCTATAAAGGTCAAATATTCATTCATTCATGAATAATGTATTCATGACACAATATTTGATTTTCCCTTCCCATTTCCCTCTTAGTTTGGCCGGCTATACACCTCAAGCAAGGAAGAAATTTGTTTCCTCACTTAGCTTATTTATTTCCTTCTCAAGGAAATTCATTTCCCTTTTCCTTTTAGGTAATTATCCTTATAATTAAAGGGAAATAAAACTCTCCTCTTGATGCTATGTTGGCCGAACTTCTACCTAGGGAGGAGCATCTAGATGCTTCCTTATTTCTTTTAAGACAATTCTTTAAATACCCATTGTACAATTATAATTGCAGAAATAACGAAATTAATTTCATAATGCCTCAAACGACTTTTCGGCTTTAGGAAATAATTTATATTTTCATCAAATGAAAATATTCAAAATCTTATTTTGAAATTCACATCATTTTATGTCCTTGTGGACAAAAATACCCTTTAGTCATTTTCTGAGAAAAATCAACACTTGAACTTATTTTGACTTAGCTTCTAGTTTAACAATCCTACTCTAATGACTTGTAATAGTGACCTTATGGATCCAAATGAACAAAGCTTGAGCTTCTATACTCGGACTCAAAAGTTCACAAACCTTTTCCGAGTATTAGCTTAATGTCAACTGACTCCACTAAAGAGTCGACACTGAGAATCTCTCGGTTCAAATGAATTTATTTGCTACTCAAATTCAACTTAATTATATTGAGCGGATCCATTGAATGTTATCTATGTTTACCCTTCATGAATATCATCAACTACTTGGGATTTATAAAATTACCATTTTACCCTTGTAGTTGTTATTTCCTCAACTCCTTTAGTACTTGTGAATAAGTTAGAAACAATGTATTGACGAGGAGTTAACAAGTCACATTGTTTCATCCAAATAAAGTCGCTAATTAAATTTGGACACTGCGTAGTTCATTTATTCACAATCCAAGTAATAAAGCATGAGGTGATATATATTGCATCTCAGCAATCTTGTACATGAATTCCATATCTATGAGAACTTCACAAAGTTGGTTCATGACATCTTCATAACTTAATATCTCACCAGTAGGCCTTGTCTAGATCACGCAATGGACCTAGAATTTGACTTACTCAAATGAGAGTATTAATGCCATGAAATGACATGTCTCATTTCAGGATTTAGGTAAGCATGATGCGATTCATACAGAGTGACCTTGAGATAGAAGATGTTAAATGGTGTGTTCTTCTATTGTCTCTAAAGGTGCACTGGTCAATTCAGTATCTTCGAAAGACACACTGGAAGAACTATAGAGTTTCTAACTCTCTATGCCTCGTAACCAAACATCCTAGATTCTTCCAACAATCATAAAT
The DNA here is from genome assembly GCA_958296335.1 of Urtica urens. Classification (NCBI taxonomy): domain Eukaryota; kingdom Viridiplantae; phylum Streptophyta; class Magnoliopsida; order Rosales; family Urticaceae; genus Urtica; species Urtica urens. The sequence goes on from OY282522.1 coordinate 1,901,307, forward strand.
AGTCTTATAGTCCTTAATCAAATCTAACAATGTATGAAGAGACAAATGTAGATTTGCGTGAACAAACTCTTCATGGTTTGGTTAAAACAATATAGTCACATTCTAATGATCAATGGACTATTGATCCCAGTATGATTGTTGGAAGAATCTATGATGTCGGGTTACGAGGCAAAGAGAGTTAGGAACTCTATAGTTCTTACAGTGTATCTTCCGAAGATACTGAATTGACTAGTGCACCTTTTGAGACAATGGAAGAACAAACCATTTAACATCTTTTATCTCAAGGTCACTATGTATGAATTGCATCATGCTTATCTAAATCCTGAAATGAGACATGTCATTTCATAGCATTAATACTCTCATTTGAGAAAGTCAAATCTAGGTCCATTACGTGATCTAGACAAGGCCTATTGGTGAGGTATTAAGATATGAAGATGTCATCAACCAACTTTATGAAGTTCTCATAGATATGGAATTCATGTACAAGATTCCTGATATGGAATATATATCACCTCATGCTTTATTACTTGGATTGTGAATAAATGAACTGCGCAATATCCAAAATTAAGTAGCGACTTTATTTGGATGAAACGATGTGACTTGTTAGTTCCTCGTCAATACATTATTTCTAACTTATTCACAAGTACTAAAGGAGTTGAGGAAATAACAACTAGAAGGGTAAAATGGTAATTTTATAAATCTCATCTAGTTGATGATATTCATGAAGGGTAAACATAGATAACATTCAATGAATCCGCTCAATATAATTAAGTTGAATTTGAGTAGAAAATATATTCATTTGAACCGAGAGATTCTCAGTGTCAACTCTTTAGTGGAGTTAGTTTACATTAAACTAATATACGGAAAAAGTTTGTGAACTTTTGAGTCCGAGCATAGAATCTCAAGCTTTGTTCATTTGGATCCATAAGGTCACTATTACAGGTCATTAGAGTAGGATTGTTAAACTAGAAGCTAAGTCAAAATAAGTTGAAGTGCTGAACTAGACTTCTTCTCGGAAAATGTCTAAAGGGTATTTTTGTCCACATGGACATAAAATGATGTGAATGTCAAAATAAGATTTTGAATATTTTCATATGATGACAATATAAATTATTTTCTAAAGCCAAAAAGTCGTTTAAGGCATTATGAAAATAATTTTGTTATTTGTGCAATTATAATTCTACAATGGGTATTTTAAGAATTGTCTTAAAAGAAATAAGGAAGCATCTAGATGCTCCTCCAAAGGTAGAAGTTCGGCCAATACAACATCAAGAGGAGAGTTTTATTTCCCTTTAATTATAAGGATAATTACCCAAAAGGAAAAGAGAAATGAATTTCCTTGAGAAGGAAATAAATAAGCTAAGTGAGGAAACAAATTTCCTCCTTGCTTGAAGTGTATGGCCGGCCATCCTAAGAGAGAAAGGGGAAGGGAAAATCAAATATTGTGTCATAAATACATTATTCTTTCATGAATGAATAATTGACCTTTATAGATTTTTCTTTCTCCTATAAATAGAGCCTCACATAGAGAGGTGAAACTTCATTCTTGCTTTCTCCCTCTTTTGGCCGACCTCTCTCTCTCTCTCTCTAGAAAATACTCTTTTTATTTTGCACCTAGATCCATACTTGATCTAGAGAATTAGCTTATGATCCAAGAATTGTTCTTGGTTCATATTGTTTAATTGTGCCCACACACAAATCCTTCTAAACTTCTATAGACTCTTGTAATAGAAACCTTAGGTTTCTCAAGTTCACGTTTTAGGTGTGAAGGTGACGAGCGAGCCAAGGAAGAAGATCCACTTTTCTCAAGACGCTTCAAGATCAAGCTACAAAAAAAGTTCGTATTCAAGTAGGTTTAATAATGTTTTTAATTTATAACATGTATATGCTCTTTATCTAGGTTAGTAAAAATTGTTTTACTTCTAAAAGAAATTTTTATATTCCGCCATTAATATGATTAATGATAAATTTTTCTTTAGCCCTAGACCTATTCCAACAGGGTATTCATTCGATAATATTCAGTGGATCCGCTCATCACAAAAAAGTAGATTTTTTAGTAGAAAATATATTCATTTGAACCGAGGGATTTCCTGTGTCAACTATTTAGTGGAGTTAGTTGGCATTAAATTAGACTTAGAAAAGTTTTTGAATTTTGAGTCCAAGAGTCCTAGTTAAAGTTTTGTTCATTTGGGTCCATGAGGTCATTATCACAATCATTAGAGTAGAGTTTGTTAAACTAGAAGTTAAGTCAAAATAAGTTCAATTGTTGAACTAGACGTATTTTTCCGGAAATGGTCTAAATGGTATTTTTGTCCTTAAAGATAATTGATGTAAAATATCAAAATAAGATTTTGAATTTTCTCACAAATTAATTTAAAGTCACACGACAGAAAATTGGTTTTCATGCTTAGTGAATTAAATTTTGCGACATGTTATTGTATGGGCAATAATGCGAGGGCTTTTTCATAATTTGTTATGAAAAAATTAGGAAGTAAATATGTGTGTGTAGATACCTATATGGTCGGCCACTTTACATCAAGGGAGGGAAATAGATATCTTTTTTTATTTGGTGCATTATTGCATATTGCTAATTGCCCAAAAGAAAACAGAAAATGAATTTCTTTGAGAATGAATCAAATGTGCTAAGTGAGGAAACAAATTTCTCTCACTTATGGCATATGGTGGCCGACTATTTGGAAGAAAAAGGAAGGAGGAAATCAAATATTGTGTTAAGAATACACAATAGGAAAGGGTAATTACCCTTTCTTGTGTTTCATTCTCCTATAAATAGAGACTCACATAGAGATGTGAAAATAAGTTTTTGGTCTTGTTCTCTCTCTTCTAGCCGACCACTTCTCTCCTTCTCTCTCTAAAATACTCTTTTATTTTGGCACCTAGATCCTCACTTGATGTAGATAATTAGCCTATGATCCAAGAATTGTTCTTGGCTCATATTGTTTAATAGTACCCACTCACTAAACTCTTCAAATGCTCGAAGATTCTAGTGGTAGAAACTTTCGTGGTTGCTCAAGAATGCAAAGACAAAAGACAGCGAGACAAGGAGAAGGATCTTCATCCAAGAAGGGACTCCAAGATCAAGCAACAAGAGAAGTGTTAGTATTCAAGTATTTAAATATTATTTTTATATGTATACATGTTCATGCACTTTGCCTAGGTTAGTAAAAAGTGTTTTACTAATAAATAAATTTTTATATTCTCTTAATGTGTTAATGATAATTTTTTCTTAACCCTAGACCTATTCCAACAAATGATATCAGAGCATATGTTAAAGTATAAGAATGTACATGTTATTTAAAAATTATTATACGAAAATTGTTTACAAAATTTACTTGAATAATGGTTTTATTAAGACTAGATCTTAGACAATTTTAATTTTTTGGTACGACCTCTAAAATTAAATTTGTGTTTAATTTTCCACTTGTTAAATATGCTATATAAACACATTAAAAATAGTTTTAAAGATTTTATGTTTAGCATATTCAAAATCAATTTTTTGACAAGTTTGAAAATTTGTGTATATAGTTTAAACTAGTTTATTGCACTTCTAGTTTAAATTTGTTATTGAACGTTTCATTGTATGTTATTTGTTTTATTTTGTGTAAATTATTAATATGTTAATATAACACACAATTGAAATCAAAACATGAAATAGTTTAGTAACGATTTTATTACAATTTTTTTTATTTTATTAATGACTAGTCGTGACTTTTATAAAATTAAATATTTTTTCGAATAATAAAAAAATAATAAAAATAATTGCTAAAAACGATCTTAGAAATAAAAAAAGAAAAATAATTATTATTGAAAAATATGGAGGAGTGGAGATAATAAATATGAGATATAATAAAAATATGAGAGTTGACTGATTAATTTGATATTCGTGGGGTCAAGAAAAGAGAAAAATATTTTTTTTGTATATTTTGATTGTTGGATAATATTTAGATATATAATATTAGTTTATATAAATTAGCAAATATGCATAAAGTGTAAAGTTACTTTTGTATTTACACTTATCTTTCTAATTGACGAAAAATCTCTCTCATTCAACTCCTAATTTTGTTTGTTTGAAAACATAATGACATTGTCGGAATAAAATAAAATACTAAAATTGGCAGGCTAATCACATTGCACAGACTAATCTTTTTGTTTCTATTAAAAAATGAACGAGTTGAATATACGTGTTCACAATTTTTTTTTTCTCATTTTCTTTAATTTACAAAATTTTGTTTTTTTGTTTAACCCGACCTTACTTGGTGGCGGCAACGGCGGGAAATCAAAAAAGAAAAGAACAAGAAAGAGAAGAAGTTAAATGCATCTGCATATTTGTTACTCACTGAATCAATATGTATAAAAATAATAACTCATTTAATAAAAAAAATACAATTTAAACGAAATAATTCATCGAAATTATAATTATAACTTTGGTGTCACGTGTCTAAAATATGCTTAAATGGTGGATGGTAATTGTAAAATTTAAAGAAAACAATTAAAGTCGACTACAACAAAAAATTAAACTAGATTTTAGGAAAAATAAAATAAAAATTATTTATTACTTGATTTAGAGCATATAAGTATTCTTTTTCCAAAAAAAATAGAGTGGAAGTATTCTTGTGATTTATCCTAAAATTTACTATCAAGTGTTTAAAGTTAAAAGATGGTCTTTAATCTGTGATAACTAAAATACTCTAGTGATAATACATAACTCCCCGCCGCAATAAAAGGCCGCTATAAAATGATCTTTAACCTTTTGGTTCTCGTATAATAACGAAATATATTAGAAAAATAATAACGAAATATTCTTTTTTTTACTCGATTTAGGTAATTTATCCTAAAAGTTACTAACGAGTTTTCAAAGTAAGATGCTCTTTATACTTTTTGGTTCTAATTATACGAAATATATTAGAAAATTTAATTGTAATTTTTTTTATTAAACACGTATTTTGACAATGAGAAATATTGATTACCTGTTACGACTTTACAAGTACCTAATTTTGATGCAAATAGGAAGAAGAAAAGAAAAGTAAGACCTGACATTTAATTATATAATTAATAATCTAAAACCGAGAAAAGCCAGTGCTGAGAAGTTGTCAATGTCTAAGCAAAACAAGACTTGGAAGTTGTCAATGTAAGAATCATCAAGCCTTGAAGCAAGATTACACTTTCCCTCTTCCTCGTTTCTCTGCACTTTCCAAACTGGTCAATCCAATTCATTCTTCATTAAGCTCTTCCAAAAAGGTAACATATTTCCAGATTACGCGTTCTAATCTTAGGCTCATTCTTTGTTCAACTACAGAAGAAACCCATCGCATTTCGTGATCTCTTCTTTCTTTCGTCATATTAATATTCAATTCAGTTCCTTTTCGGCTTGTTCCTTTCCTCATCACAATCCCCGTACCCAGAAAGGTAAAAACATTTAATAATAGAAACAGATATAAAAAAAAGCACTCATCTTTCGGAGCAGGAATCAGAATAAATCAAAACCCATCTGGATCATCTAGTTAAACCCTGTTTTTTGATACAGAACACCACCATTTAATAATCATCCAATTCACGCTGTTTCTGTGCAAAAAAAAAAACAAGAAGCATATAAAATTTTGTTCAGAGCGTTGACTTATAAATGGAGAACTACGGTTCTTCAAATTCATACCCATACCCAAACTCATACACATACCCTCCAAACCCACCACCGAATCCACTGTACCCACCACCACCGCAAGCTAATTCAGATCATTACCCATCAGCACCACCACAACCACAATACCCATATCCTTACCCATACAGTCCCTCTCATTCTTTCTCATCCCAGACTTACCCTCAACCAGCTCCGCCATCTCAGAACTCTCATTCGGGTCACTTGAACTATCACCAACCTCAGTACCCACCTCCACCACCACCTTCTCCATATCCATACCAGCCTCAGCCGAGCTTTCATCACCATGAAAGCTTCCAATACGGCTCAGCCTCGGGTCACTTGAACTACCCGCCTCCGCCTAGCCCCGTTCCCAGCTACCCAGCCGACGAAATCCCGCCTCCCCCGCCCAGAGATTACGAGGCTCGGCCGTCCAGCGCCAGCTCAGCCTACCCTCCTTTGGACGATCTCATGAGCAGCGTTCACTTGTCCGAAGATCACAGCAAACCCACGGCGTACCCGGGCTCGCCCCAGAACGGGCCGGGGGGCGGGTTTTACGGGTTCCAGAACAGCTCGTTCGGGAGCAACTACTCGGAGAGGCCGCCCTATTCCCCGTCGGGATCGTTCAACGGATCCCAAAACAGCCTGCAGATCGTGCCTCAGCAGGGAAAAGGGTCTCTGAAAGTCATGCTCTTGCACGGGAACCTCGACATCTGGGTCCACGAAGCGAAGAACCTCCCGAACATGGACATGTTTCACAAGACGATCGGGGACGTGTTCTCCCGCCTCCCCGTGAACGTGAGCACCAAGATCGAGGGGCACGTGAAGAACAAGATCACAAGCGACCCGTACGTGACTGTCTCGGTCCACAACGCGGTGATCGCAAGGACCTTCGTGATCAGCAACTCCGAGGACCCCGTCTGGGAGCAGCACTTCTACGTCCCCGTGGCCCACAGCGCCCCCGAAGTCCACTTTGTGGTCAAGGACAGCGACGTCGTGGGCTCGCAGCTCATCGGAATCGTGGCGATCCCGGCGGAGCAGCTCTGCTACGGCGAGCGGATCGAGGGAGTCTACCCGATCCTGAGCTCGAACGGGAAGCCCTGCAAGGCCGGGGCGGCTCTGAGGCTCTCAGTCCAGTTCGTTCCCATGGAGAGACTGAGCATGTACCACAAGGGGGTTGGGGCGGGGCCGGAGTACTCCGGCGTGCCCGGAACTTACTTTCCGGTGAGGCTGGGCGGGCGGGTTAGGCTGTACCAGGACGCTCACGTTCAGGACGGGACGCTCCCCGAGCTGATGCTGGAGGGGGGATTCACGTACGCTCACGGGAAGTGCTGGCAAGACATGTTTGACGCGATCAGGCAGGCTCGGAAGCTGATTTACATCACGGGCTGGTCAGTGTGGCACAGTGTCAACCTCGTCAGAGACGGGACCTCCGAGGCGGCCAAGCTCACCTTGGGAGATGTTTTGAGGTCCAAGTCCCAGGAAGGAGTTCGGGTTCTTCTTCTTATCTGGGACGATCCCACTTCCCGCAACATTTTGGGATATAAAACTGTAAGTTCTTGTTTCGTCTTTTGTCAATTCCATTTTTTCTGATTCGAACTTTGGTTTCTGAGCTATTAGTAGCTGTTGGTTAAGACCTTAGGGGCAGGGGTGATTGTAATACCAAAATATTGAGTAATTAGCCAAGGTAAACCTAGGGGATTTGGATATAGCCAACGTTTTTGTTAATTGGTCGTTAATAGCCAACGCTTTTTCGTAAAATTTGGGCTATAAAACTGTAAGTTCTTCCCTCGTCTTTTTTTTAAGAGAAACTCGAAGAAATTTATAAAAATAGGGAGAAAGGAAGTTTTTTTCAACAAAGAAGAAGCAAGACACAAACTAAAAGGCACTAGGCCAATATTTAGACAAAACAGAGAGACTGTAAGACTTAGAAGGCATGATCTAGAGTCGACAGCCAAAAACCTAAGATCGAAAAAGGTGGTCCCAAAAGTCTCCAAAGCGTTTAATGTAAAAAATACACCTCTTCCTGAGTTTGCAAATGCATGGGATCTTTGCTGCCTCCCTAAGATCAAGGGTGGTCTCGGAATTGGTAGGATCGAAGATAAGAACTTCTCTCGTCTTTTATCGATCCCACTCTTTCTGATTGGAACTTGGGCTTCTGTTTCAGTAGCTATTAGTTAAGACCTTCTGGGCTGGGGTGATTGTGATAATCAGCTATTACTTACAGGACAGTTTTTATTTTATAATTTATTTGATGACATCTCAGTCTATAAACGGATTGAATTAGGGAGGGTAAAGGCATGGAAAGTTTACGAGACTATAGAGGGAAAGAGAGAAATTCCGTTTAGCAGATCTATTAGTAGCTATTGGTTAAGACCTTAGCGGATGGGCGATTATAATAGGTAGCTATAACCTACGGGGCTGGTTTTTTATAATTTATTTGACGACATCTTACTCTATAAACAGATTGAGTTGTGGAGTTAAATGCATGAAAGTTTATGAGACTATAGAGGGAAAGGAAGAAATTCCATTTAGCCCCGGTTATTATGCCTTGTATCAGCTTAATAATGGATTTTTACAGGTTCTCGTTAGTATCTTAGATTGATGACCGTTTTCTAGATTTAAATTCTGTTTACTTTCTTTGTCCTTTTCGCCAAAGTTCTTGTTTGTTTGTTTGTTATGTTTGAATTGATTGTTCAATTGTATCCACAAAACTTACACAGGATGGGATAATGGCAACCCATGATGAGGAAACTCGGCGGTTCTTCAAGCATTCCTCGGTTCAAGTTCTGCTTTGTCCCCGCTCTGCCGGAAAACGACACAGCTGGATGAAGCAAAGGGTTAGACAAAAACTAGTTACCTTTTCCATTTTTTTATTATCAAATTAAAAATGTAAACAAAAATACAGTGCACAATGCCAGTATCCATAACCCTTTTTTTTGTTTGAAACTTTGTATTGACTTCATTTGTTCATTTTAATGATCCCAGGAAGTCGAGACAATCTATACGCACCATCAGAAAACTGTGATTGTCGATGCGGATGCTGGAAATAACAGAAGAAAAATAATGGCTTTTGTTGGAGGACTCGATCTGTGTGATGGAAGATACGATACGCCGAGCCATCCTTTGCTTAGGTCACTGCAAACTCTGCATAAGGACGATTATCACAATCCTACATTTACGGTAACTACTACCCTTAGTCTCTCCACATAGCAAGAAATAAACGAATGTATATGTTGAAAATATTAATCAGCTAGTTGAATTGAAGTTACATAGCCATTGAAGTTATGCTCAGAATTTTCTTTTGACAAATTTCCCAACCTATCACCTTCACCATTATTTTTTTTCATTTTCTTTAAAATAAAATTTTCTTAATTTGCCACTAAAAAATAGTTGGAAATACAACTTTACCCTTGAAATTAATTTTTTTTTAACACTTTCAGCACTCTTCTTTTTTTCTTCCGGTGTATTAAGAAAATATTATTGAGTGGGGAGAAATATTGGATTTTAAAACCGGTATTGAACATTTTTCTAATTTCGTTCTAATAAATCTGGAGAAAAAATGAAGATGACTAAAAGTGTTAAAAAAATTAATTTCAAGGGTAAATTGCCTTTTCAACTTTTTTTAGTGGTATAATACCGGCTAAAAACCAATTTTTAAGGGAAATTTATCTTTTATTTTTATTGGTTGGATATGAAATTGTTGTGATTTGATTTGTGAATAGGGGAGCGTGACTGGTTGTCCGAGAGAGCCGTGGCACGATTTGCACTCGAGAATCGAAGGTCCCGCGGCGTACGATGTTTTGACGAACTTCGAAGAGCGGTGGTTCAAGGCATCGAAGCCACAAGGGATGTCGAAACTGAAACGCAACTCTCACGACGATGCGTTACTTAGACTCGAAAGAATCCCGGATATCATTTCAATGTCCGAGTCCGCTTGCACCAGTGATCATGATCCCGAAGGTTGGCATGTTCAGGTAACTCCTCTTTAGTTTACCATGCCTTTTCTTTTGATTCCGATGAATTCCGATGCAATACGATGATTTCCGATGACTTCCGACGAAAAAAAATGTAAAAAATATTGAATTTTTTTTCCCGCGAAATTTGCCAGATTGCGATGAAATCCGATAGTTTCCGATGATCTCTGATTTTCTTTTTTGGTCTGAAATTGGGTTAAAAGTCTAATTTTGATTAAAATTGTCATAGGAGGTCTAAGTTTAATATATAGCATACTTACGAGTTTACAAAATGAAATTTCTCAATGTGAATGTGTTTATTTCGGTGTTGAATTTCACGAATAAAAGTTTAGTTTCAGAACTAGACTAGGGTCTTATTAGATAATTAGATTGAGGACCATTTTGCTCCAAAATGGTTTAATTCATAATCCTGATGATTATTTTCTACCTGATCTTATGGTTGGAACTCCATGCAGATATTTCGATCGATTGATTCAAGCTCAGTCAAAGCGTTCCCCAAGGATCCGAAAGAAGCCACGAGCAAGGTGGGACTCGAACCCATATCACTCTTTTGTGTGCGAAGATTATGTTTATATTGTTGAAACATGTTTCCCTATTTGCAGAACCTAGTGTGTGGAAAGAATGTGTTGATAGACATGAGTATTCACACGGCTTATGTGAAGGCTATTCGCTCGGCCCAGCATTACATTTACATAGAAAATCAGTATTTCATCGGATCCTCATACGGTTGGAGTTCCCATAGAAACTTGGGTGAGAAACATTATCCTTCTTTAAACACTCCCAATACTTGTGCTCCTTAGTTTCAATACCATACATGTATTTGATTATGTGTTCTTACCCCAGGTGCGAACAATTTGATTCCGATGGAAATTGCCCTGAAGATCGCCGAGAAAATCAGAGCCAACGAGAGATTTGCAGTGTATGTCGTTATTCCGATGTGGCCCGAGGGTGTCCCGACCGGTGCTGCTACACAGAGGATTCTCTTTTGGCAGGTGGGTTTGTTTACTTTTTACGGAAAATAGTCCATATGCTATTATCCCACTTTCATTTCGGCCCTTAAACTATTTCTTCCGAGCAAAAATGGTTCTCGAACCATTAATTCCGTGGGATTTAGAATTTTGAACCTTTTCTTTTAGGATCTTTGTGATTAATAGCAGCCCGAAGTAAAGTAGATTAGGGAAATAGCCTGATTTATTTTAAAAACAGATTGAAGTCAATATTTCTCGAACCGCTAAACAAAAATATTCAAATTTTGAAAAGAAAACTACCAAATGCCTCTAGGATTCGTGCACATTTTTAATGGTGGTGCTCATAATTGTTGGCTCAGAACAAGACAATGCAAATGATGTACGAGACGATTTCCAAGGCTCTAGCGGAAGCGGGGCTAGACGGGACATACACACCACAAGACTATTTGAACTTCTTCTGTCTCGGGAATCGCGAAGCCCTCGATGGGAGCACCGACACTAGTCCCCCGGTCCCAGCCAACACTCCTCAGGTTTGAATTAACTAATAAAATAAAATTTGTCCAAAATGTCACCTCTATCACTGAAAATTTGATTTTTTTTTCATTTACCACTAAAAAAAGTTGAAAAGACAATTTGTCCTTAAAATTAATTTTTTGACACTTTTATCCCTCCTCCTTTCTTGCCTCTGATTTATTAAAAAAAAATTGTTTACCTTCCTATTTTTTTGCGAGAAACATTTTTTTTTCTTATGTTTTTTTAATAAACCGGTAGAAGAAAAGAGGAGAGCAGAAAGTTATTCCGGCTTTGTCTTGTCATTTATAAAGTCAGTTGTTTCCTTTTCTAAAAAAAAAAAGTATTAAAAATGAATTTTAAGGGTAAATCAATTTTTCAACTATTTTTAGTGGCAAACTGAGAAAAAAAAATTAAATGAGAAAAAACACTGATAGATGCGTCATTTTTTTACAATTTCTCTTAAAATAATGAACGACAAAATAACATGGTCTATTGAATGCCTTTTTCTCATTGCGGCTTTCCAGGCTCTGAGTCGAAAGAATCGGAGGTTCATGATTTACGTGCACTCGAAAGGAATGGTGGTGGACGATGAGTACGTGATTATCGGGTCAGCAAACATCAACCAGCGCTCCATGGAAGGCACGAGAGATACAGAGATCGCCATGGGAGCCTACCAACCCTACCACACCTGGGCCAGAAAACTCTGCAATCCTCTCGGACAGGTCATCAATAATTACATGCCTTTTCTAAAGCTCAAATAGGATGAATTTAAGCATAAATGACATTCAATCTCCGTTTTGATTGTGTGGTAGCGTAATCGTAATATAACATTTATTCCTGTTAGAAGGTCGTGTGTTCGATCCTCACAAGCAGCAAAAAGCTGCCTTCAAATAAAAATTTGTGATTTGATTTGGTGTGACTGCAGATTTATGGGTATAGGATGTCGCTATGGGCGGAGCATTTGGGGATGATCGACGATTGCTTCACACAACCGGAGAGCATCGATTGCGTGAGGAAAGTTAGAACGATGGGCGAGGAGAATTGGAAGCAGTTCGCAGCCGATGAAGTGACTGAGATGCGAGGTCATTTACTGAAATACCCTGTGTACGTTGATCCAAAAGGGAAAGTCAAACCCCTTCCGGGCCACGAAACTTTCCCTGATGTCGGAGGAAATATAGTGGGCTCTTTCACTGCCATTCAAGAAAATCTCACCATTTGAGTTTTTTCATCACTTCTGCTTCTACTACTACTAACAACAGGAATGAAGGAATATTTCCTCCATCTGCATTTTTACCCTTGTGGGGTGATGGTAATAAAGAGAGTTGTTTTAAAATTTTAAAAGTAGAATTTTGTTTTGCAGTTATAGACGGTGTACATTATACATCATTCTCTTTTTTTCTTTTTTCTATTACCCTCACAAAGTTTACTTCTTTACAATTACTCTAGAATTGACATAAAATCAGCGTTAGACCCAGAACCAAAAAACACCTGAATGTAAAAACTTAACTTGAGAATTTTACACTTTAGATAACCACTGAACAATATGACAGCCTAAGAATCTTGACGTGGCATGGAAGATGGGATGTTCACGAGCTTTGGTCGGCCAGAATTCGGGTCAACCTCTACTCTGAGTCCTATTCCCGCGAGCTCCGGCGACTGGACCGAGCCTTGAAGCTCGAGCTCAGCCACGGCTCTCTGATTCTCGGAATTCCCTTCCAACAAATTCCTGACGCACCAAATCCCCCACTCCCTCAGGAACGGATTCTCTTCTTCGGAGACGCATTGCTGCAACAATAACAGAATCCCGTCCCCGTCCCTGATCTCGTCTTGGACCTTCCTTCTTCCGTACAGGCAGTTTCCGATGACCGAGACTATGTCTCTTCGGAAACCCCTGTACAGACATCGATTCTTCTTGACCTTTGCTGGCGGGTCGAGATCGCGGAGCAGGCTCAGGAGCGATCCGACCAGGCCCGACGAGATCAGGGAATCGATCGGGCTCGGGCTCGAAATTTCTCGAGCGCAGACATCTCTGAGTATCGTCAACGAGTATCCGAGAATGTCGATCTCCGGGGAACCCGTCGGAAGCTCAGAGACGGATCTCGGTGAGGAATCTGAGACCTTGTCGAGAGAAAGCTTGAAGATTTCGAGAACGGAGGTCGCGAAACCGTCGGAGATGGAGAATTCTTTCTCTTCGAGCCGTTCGTTGAGTATGTCCGACACGATTCTCAGGAGGAAGGCTTGTTCGTCGCTGCTCAGGTCAGAGATCAACGGAGAGAGGTGAGGTTGTTCTAAGCACGTTTTCGATATAAGAAGTTTCAACCAATCTTCTCCGAAGCCAACTAAAATGAGGATCAGAATCCGATCAAAATCACAGTACACAAAATGAACAAAACACCACGAAGACGATAAAAGAAAAAAGGTGTACCTGAAGAAGCAGTTTTCACGATTTCTCTGGCGATAGGCAACCCGAGGCTTCCATCGCAGCAAGCGTAGAGAACCATGCACAGAGGATCCATGACAAGTCTGCTTCGGATTCTGGCTAGGGCTAGAAACTCCCGAGGAAAAAACTGGCTCCGAATCGCTCGCCGGTGATCTTCCCCAGCCAGGGATACGTTCGCAAGAATCTGAATCCCGACTCGCACGATTTCGTGATCGGCCTCCGAAATCGCAGATCTGAGCACATTCGAGATTGCCGAGACTCCGTTTCGGGCCACGAAGGAGTCCTGGTTCGTGATCTCTCCCGCGCATAGATTTCTGAGGAGACGAAGAGAGGGAAAGAGTAATTCCCGGCCGGAGGGGTAAGGAAGGGAATGTACCAGCTTAATGGCAGCGCCGGCGATTTCTTGGCGGCTGAGATTGGAACGGCCAGTTTCGGATCTGGAAATCTCCGTCAAAGCCGTAAGCGATTCTTCGAGCGTGGATGAATTCGAGGCACCGCATAAGGTCTGTACCACGTCCTCTTCCACACATAGTTCCAACAGTGACGTGTCTTCCATTGTTGTACAAATCTGTCACTACTTCACAAAAAAGCCAAAAAAGAAAAATCAAAGTCGGTCAAGAGAAGCTCGAAAGTCTGGACTCAAAAGAAGACTAGTTATCCGAATCGAAACCGACTATCGGTCAACAGTTTCAGAACTGATACAAACTCGAACCGAAAGATTATGGAGAAGAAGACTGAAAGGAGAGGATGAGTGTTCATCTTCGTCTCGGTATTTGTTACATAGGTTTGGGCGAATATCGAGACCATCCTTTGCTCGAAGGAAAATATTTGAATGCATAGGAACAGTTTATACACAAGGAATAGCTCGGTGATTCGGAGAAGGAAGGAGATCAAAATGATTTTTCAGCGTTGTAACCATAGATAGACAGTATATCATGAATTGCTTTATATACTCAAGGCAGATGAATTTTTCTTATTCTAACATACGAACTACCGAAAGCAAACAAATTCACAGAGGCATTATCACAAACACTTGACGTGCATTAATATTACACACAATATCACTAATACATATTTCGACAGATAAAATACGGGAAAGGTCGAAAGAGAAGGCAGAGCTTACCAAAAGTCGGAGCCGTTGGTCGGAGGATTGAAGCCGGAAAAGGTGCGGCCAGTCCCGTCGGAGAATTTGCGTGTCAATTTTTTTAAAACGGAATTTGTGTGTCAACTGTTAACCTAATCTCACTCCCGCCAATTGAATGGAGAAATTTTATAATATAGACCCAGAAACGTTAAAAATATCCCCATTGGACTCATCAATTGTTAAATATCTTAAAATGGACTTTAGACCAATTTTCGGACAAAAATACCCTTCAACTCATATATAGGGTTTATTTCAAATTTCAATCTCATTTTCACCTTCGAATTCACTCAAATTCTCTTAAAATTCGTTGAAATCACATAAGATCATCGTCATAATGGATATGTTTTTTTGTTAACTCTGTTTAAATCATTTTTGTAGTCATTTTTGGTGTTAGAATCAATTTTGGGTCGGAAAAGAAAAAGTTCGTCAAAAAACTGGAAAAATTGTACGATGAATTACCTTGCAGGGCATCGTACGATGCTGTGCGATATCATACGATGCCCTCCAAGGTAATTCATCATATAATTCATCGTACGACATCTTATAAGTTTAGATGTTTTTCTGACAGATTTTTGGCATATTTTGGCATTTTTTTGACATGTTTTGATGGTTTTGGCCAAGTTTAGATGAATTTTGGAAAAGTTTAGATGAATTTTGGACAAGTTTAGATGAATTTTGGACAAGTTTAGATTAATTTTGGATAACTTTGATTTACTTTTGTGTAAGTAGTTTTTGACAGGTTTTTATAAATATGTTTGCAGTGTTCATCAGTGTTGGTGGAACGTGGGTGAGAAAAAGAGATAGGTGGGATTTTAGTAAAACTCGTACGTATACGGTGAACGCTACAAAAGAAACAACATATGATAAGTTGGTCCATATGGTATACCAAATTTCCAAGATAAATAAGATGGCGTATGACTTAAAAATTGAAGTCCCGTACACTGTGGGTAACATTGTGTTGGCGCCAGCAGTCTTGGTGTCAGATGATGATGTCGCATATTATATGAACCACGACTATTGGACTAAATTTCCTATTTGCGTGAGTTTTGAACCGAAACGAATAATGTCACAAATTGCTAACGATTTGGATCCTAAGCGAAAAGGAAAACAGGTGTTGAAGGTTCCTTGCATTGAAGGCAGAAGACAACATTATCCTCTCGCAATTGAAGTCTCACAAAGTAATCCAAAACGAAACGATGAACGTTCGGTTGCCGAGGATGAATTTTCAGCAGACTCAATCCTCTACAGGTAATTCTTTTAAAGTTCATGTATAATTTATTAATTTATTTATGTTTTGAACTTAACAGTTTATCGTTTAATGTAAGTGGCAGCTCAGAAGACTTGTATTTGGGAAAACAGTTTGAGAACAAATCAGAAATGAAGACACACGTGCACCTATACGCCGTGAAAAATAATTTTGAGTTTCGAGTTAAATCATCATCGAAAAAAAGGTGGTACGTTCTTTGCAAAGATGAGAGTTGTACGTGGAAACTCCGAGACGTCGTTCAGTGGTCAGGAATATGGGAAGTTGTGGCTTTCGAAAAAGCTCACTCGTGCTCGCGTGTTGTTCGAGCAGAAGGTCAACGAGGACTTGCACCGTGGGTTATTGGACACGTGTTTAAAGACAAATATTCCATCAACTCAATGGCCGATTATTCAGCATATAACATTAGAGAAGAAATAAAGACAAGATGGGGTTTAGACATATCGTATTTGAAGTCGTGGAGATCTAAAGAAGTAGCTATTGGACTCGTTCGTGGTACACATGAACAGTCGTATCAGAAACTACCTTCTTGGTTGTACATGTTGAAGCAAAAAAACCCAGGCAAGGTTACTGATTTTGTGAGAGATGGCGACAAATTCAAATATGCATTTTTTGCCATTGGAGCGTGTCTTTGAGGATTTAAGTATTGTAGGCTGGTCATATCTTTGGATGGTTCATTTTTGAAGACTAAATACGGGGGACAGTTGCTTGTAGCGATTGCATTGGATGCGAATTCACATTTGTATCCAATCGCTTTTGGCGTTGTCGACAGTGAGTGTCACGAATCATGGACGTGGTTTTTGTTGAAGTTGAAAGAAGTTATTGGTGAAGACGTACCTGATTTGGCATTCATATCCGATCAACATGTAAGTATCAGTCATGGTGTCGAAGTTGCATTTCCGGGAATACCTCATGGTTATTGTTACCATCATATGCAGCTTAACGTTCAACACAAGTTTAAGACAGATCATTGTCGCGGTGAATTGTACGAAGCTGCTTATTGTTTCAATAAGACGTCATTCGAAGCTCACTTCAAGCAGCTAAGGCAAAAAGATATCGAGATGGCAAAATATCTTGAAGACATCGGGTTTGATCGTTGGGCAAGACCGTTCTTTCCTGGAAAAAGGTAAAATTAAATAACGTGTAATCAAATATTCATTTCCTAACAACTTAATTATTATTTTTGGCAGGTATGATATTATGACGAGTAACAACGCCGAAAGTTTTAACGCTAAAACAAGGCATGCGAGGTCATTCCCGATAACGACGCTTCTTGAGTTCATAAGATTCACACTACAGAATTCGTTCTTCAAACGAGAAGACATTGCACATAAGTTAAACACGGAACTTACACCAAGGTGGCAAGCTGACTTTGAGAATATGAACAATAAAGCACAATTTGTACACGCGTACGGGCTTGGGTTGTACGAATGTCACATAAAAAACGGTGGGGGTGAGCATGATGTAAACTTGCAACAGAATACTTGCACTTGTGGAATTCCTCAACTTCTAGATATCCCTTGCGAACATGCCATTGCATCAGCTCAACATCGTTCTGTGGACGTATACTCTTTATGTAGTCCTTTCTATATAAAGAAAACGTGGATCGAACAGTATAAAGACGCCGTTTATCCAGTTGGGAGTGAAGAACAATGGGATGTTGCAGAAGATATTAAGCATATGAAAGTATTGGTTCCCGTTGAAAAGAAACAAACCGGTCGTCCAAGAAAAAGTAAACAAGGAAGGCGAAGGGTAAACCGATATCCATCTCAAGGTGAAAAGGTAGTTGTAAGACGAAAATGCGGAAAATGCGGTGGTTTAGGTCACAATAGAAAGACTTGCACATGGCGAGAGTGAGCGTGACGTTGTACTTTTTTGAATTATTTTGAATTATGTTGAACTCTTTTTTAATGACGTTGTACTTTTTTGAATTATTTTGAATTATGTTGAACTCTTTTTTAATGACGTTGAACTTTTTTGAATTATTTTGAATTATGTTGAACTCTTTTTTAATGACGTTGTACTTTTTTGAATTATTTTGAATTATGTTGAACTCTTTTTTAATGACGTTGAACTTTTTTGAATTATTTTGAATTATGTTGAACTCTTTTTTAATGACGTTGAATTTTTTTGAATTATTTTGAATTATGTTGAACTCTTTTTTAATGACGTTGTACGTTTTTGAATTATATTGAATTATGTTGAACTTTTTTGAATTATACACAATCAAAAAGTGTTTAATTTAAAACCAAAATTTAGACACAATCAAAAAGTGTTTAAATATAAAAACAACTCATCGGGTTATTCTATCTAAGAACAAGTCAACCGCCCACTTCTGCCTGAATATCTTCATGTTCTCCGTTATGAGTGTGTCAAAGGGAATTCCAACAAGAAGATGCTCAACGTATTTGACGACGAACATCCCACAATCACCGCTACAATAACGATACATAAGAATTTGTCAACAACTAAATTTTTACATTCAAAAATATAATTAAAACGTTTACCTTAATCTTGATTGAGGGACGTTTTGGTCAATCAACCATGTGAACTCATGAAGCGTCGGTCGACCTGCTGAGAGAGGGTGATACATTTTCGGGTGGTTGTTGAACAGGCCACTCAAATTCATTACTCGTGGCAATGCGCGACTCCAATCCTACAGTATTCCAAAAAATGTTACAAATTTATATATAAATATTGTTAGAGTTTAAAGAGTCTCTATTTAAACTTAGGTGCATGAACTCCATGAAGTCTGCTGAATGCTGCTCCTGCTCAACTAGTACCCTCTGACAATCAAGAACGGTGATCGTCCACTCCATCAAATCAACTTGAAATGTGAACTAGTGGACATTCTTGAAGTTGACGACCAGGAGGATCTCCTTAGCACCCTTCCACGACTTGATCTTGATGTCTCGGTATCCCGTCATCGGCGTAATGACGGATCTCTGATCCCGATCAACTCTCTCGGGTTCATTCCCCAACTCTTTCGCCTTCTCTATGTTTGCCTGCTCTTGCTTGTACCTCCCAAAGACGTTTTGAACCCATACAGTGTCCATAATGCGGATATCCTGCCGACAACCACTGAGTTCATGCTGTCGAGTCCTCAACATATGAAGGATTGCGTCGATATGCTACAATACAAACATATAATTAATATAAAATATCTAATAGTTGAACAAATAAAATGCAGTGTACCTCATCTGTCAGCCAAACTCCTACGCCGACAATGGTGTCAAAGAACATTTGACCCACTTCTCTCGTCACTAACCGAACGTTACCATATAGCGGCCATAGTACTTCCCCGTCTTCACCCACAACATCATCTTGATAAAGTTTTTTCGGTTAGGCTCCTTAACCGGCTTGAAAGAAGTTCTACGTGTTGTGTACTTGCGCTTCGTCGGTCGGTGAAGTCTTCCCACTTCTTCGATTTATGAGGTGGTGCCTTCGCTGGAGATTCGGGTGGCTCGCTCCGTTGACGCTTTGACGGTCTCTCGAAGGCATGGCCCTTTAACTTCTCATCCTATTGCGTCGGTCGTCTTTTGAATAACCCTGCTTGTTTATCCGGGATTCCCGGTGAAGGGCTCCGACTTCTCTGGGGCGTAAAAGGCGATGGAGGTGTAGGAGGTGTAGGAGGATGAGGAGGACGAGGAGGAGCATCTATAGGGGGCTCCGACTGCCCTGCTTGTTTAGCATTCTTCGCCTTCCTCTTGCTTTGCTTTTGTGTATCAGGACCATGCGCTTGCGTGGTAGGAATGGGTCCACCTGGCATCCCCGTAACGTCACGGAATACGTGATGCAGACGCTCCCATGTACGAATCTGTAAAAATTGTTAGTTATACTTTGAATAAACTTTTATAACTTTCAAATGACCTTATTACCTGACTATTGCGTATGCGCTCAACTCGACTGTTAACTACGTTCATCCCTCGTCCTAGGGTAGCCATCGTCTATGTATCCAATTCCTTGACGAAGCTCATTCCACATTCCTATCGTTATGACAATTGGGTCATCATCGCTTGGCTCGGAACTACGAGGACCTTGTGGAGAAAGCGAAGTTCTTGGGCGAGGAGAATCGGGACAAGGAGGTCGAGCATCGGGACGAGGAGTTCGAGTTTTTGACTCTTTCGTCGAACGCGATCGAGGAGTATCTGAGATATACTCCTCATCATCGTCCTCTTCCTCGTCGTGGCCGAGGAAGTCGGCTTCCTCCGCGGCTGAACCAACGATGTTGATTTCTTCATCAACGTTCCTTGGCTCGGTCGCATTTACTCCTTCGATGTCTATTGGATATAGACATTTCTTCGTCTGGTCTTCGAGAATATCAAAGAACCCTTTCTCTGCCGGTCTAGGTTGAAGCATTTGAAGGACGCCCAGCTGAAAACATTGAAAAATGTTATGATTTATTAAAAATCAATCTCAATTAAAGAAAAATATGGAAAATCAATAAAACTTACCGATTTCTTCTTCAGAATCTTCTCGACATCCTTCCTAAGAACAACGACGGTGCCCGACCACGAATGCATCCTCGGCAATCGATTTCCACTGCTTGTTCCGAAGGCTTGCCCAATCTCCGGGATTGCCTCGTACGCCCAATACTGAAAGGCGTGAAGATTCTCAGACAATGTGTACTTTGCCTCCTTTTGTAGGACGTCGGATTTCTTCTTCAACTTCGTCTCGAGACCCTCGAGGTGATGCGTGAAGTCGACCGAGAGCGATTGAAACGTCTCGGCCCAACTCATGTTCCCCCACGGCAAACTGTAGAAGAAGGGGAGATCTTCTACGTATTGCACGAACGGTTGCCACCTCGGCTCGATAACTTTGTTCGCCGGTTGTCCCAGTAGATATCCGAGAACAAAGACGCACAAACCGAGCTTGTAAACGTCTACGGGGTTCTTGCACGCATTCCAAAAACCGATGAGTGCACTGAACTTGATGTTGCTTGTCCCATTCAAGTACTCATCAATGAGCCTTCTAGAGGATTGTTTGTCCTTCTCGTCTTTTGTCGGACCGTCGGTGTAGTCTAAACCCGATATTAAGGCATATTCGAGACGGCCGAATCGAACCCTCTTTCCTCCAAGTCCGAATTGAATCTCTCCGTACTTATTGACTCGACCTTTCTCTCCAAAAGTGCGTGCACAAGAACGGGCGCGAAATTCAATTCGCTATTATCGAAGAAGAATTGCTCGAACACCGTCCCTCGTAGTTGCTCGGTAAGTTTCATTTCTTCGAACCTATTCTTCACATTTTCAACACAGCGGAGCCACCATACATGATACGCCCCGAGAAAGTCTCGTTAATGAGAAATTTCAAATGGTCCTACAAAAAACACAAAAAAAAATAAGATAACCGTACAAAAAACGAGCACAAAATAGCATATATTGCACGATATCGTACGCTATCGTGCGATATCGTACGCTATCGTGCGATATCGTACACCCATCGTACGGTATCGTACGGTATCGTACGATGATACCTACGATGGTGTTCATCGTTTTCCCAGAAACCTTAAACCCTAAAATCTCAATACTATCTCAAATCTTCCCAAATCAATCCGATTTAACCTACATTTTGTCGAAAACACTATACAAACTAAATTCTATCGATTTCAAACAAAAAAAAACATAAATCATACCTTTTTTGAGATTTTTTTTCTTGTTAGCTCTCTTGAGTATTCCGGCCGTCTCCTCCTCCAACGAAATGGGTTTCCGAGCTCGAAGACATTGGTTTTGAGACTATTTCCATCGTGGACCTCTACTTTTGCACTTGTGAAGATTGATTTGAAGATTTTTTTTTGGAAAAGGGTCTATGTATTTCAGCCGAGAGAAAGAGAAGAGAGGGAAGAGAAGGGAAGAGAGAAAGAGAAGAGAATGAGGAAGAAGGGTATTTTTGTCCCTTTTTAGTGGCAAAAGTTCATTTTTGGATATTTTGAATAAAAGGGGTTTAATGTGGATATTTTAATTGTTTTTAGGTTCATATTATGAAATTTCTCATTGAAAGACTAACACGTAATGATTTAATTTATAACGAAAACCCGATCCAGTTTGATCAAATGGATCCGGTTAACCGAATATAATGTCTTCTTTGTTAAGTTTTAGCTATAGTTAAAAGATTTAATTATATTTACGATATAGGATCGGCCCAAATCGAATGAATAATTTAGGGCTTTTTTATAATATTAAAAATTTAATATAAAACAAAAATAGAATTTGCCCTGATTAGTACTTTGTAAGGCTCCTATTCCAGAAATGTGTTTATGTTTCCAAAAAGACAAAAGTAGGAGCAATACCCACCAAGTGCAAAGACTATAATACCCTTTATATTTTTATTTTTCTGACACTCTCTTTCCTGTTTATCTTCATCTTTATTTTCACCACCCTCTTTTATTTGTGTTCTTGAGATATTTTTAGGGATTAAGTTTTCTTTCCATCTTCTTCTCCGGCGATCTCCGAGTTCGTCGAAAATGGTGTCGATCGCCGTTGAATAGGAGGCGAAATCTCCGGCGGAGAATCCATGGAGGTCGTCGGCGAGAAAGGGGAAGGATTTGGAGGCAGCGCACAAGGCGTTTTATGTGCGGAATAACAGAGTGTCGGATCGGATGGTCTGGAAGTGACGATCGACGTTCTTTCTGTACAGGCAAGATTTGGTCACACTCTTCGCTAATGTGAACACCATGGGATGAACCTTCCTCCTTTTTAATTTAATTTTTCCAGCTGGGTTAAAGTACGGCTGGGTGTAGATGATGATGAGGCGATCGAGGAGGTCGATGGTGATCTTGTGTGGCAACTTGTAATTGGTCCCTCAGATAGTTATGGTCCCCCGGTTCGTGGCTACCACGAGGATCGGGGCCATCTCGTGCTCCAAATCTGCAATTTGTTTATTGGTTCATTTAATCAAATGAGAGTTGATGGAAAAAAGATGCTCGAGTTGTTGAGAGGGAAGAGACAAGTCTTTGTGTGCGATTCGCTGAATCAAAGCATGTGGGAATCGCTAATTTGCATTATGATGAACTCGGTGAAAGATCGAACCAAGGTTTATGAATAAATTCCGCTCTGAAGCTGAGTACTTTTTCAAATTCCAAGTAACTGTGTAACTATGTTTGTTCAGGTTATGAATTACAGGACTACAAATTCACAATCGAGTTCTATGTGACACTGTTCTTGGCAATGGAGTCGGATGTCGTAGGCGAAAACATAGCCAAAAAAGAGAATGAGTCTCGATTTGATGAGCAAGTCCGCCACGACTTACGAAAACGCTGATGTTATTGTGTTCAACACCGGCCATTGGTGGACTCACGAGAAGACCTCTAAGGGATAAATATATTCCAGCCATTGTTGATTGTTCTTCTGGTTAACTTTGTTATTGATATTTTTTTATATTGGCAAGGAAGATTATCACCAGGAAGGTAATAAGGTTCTTAAGCAATTGAATGTCTTTGAGGAATTTAGAAAAGCTATGACCACTTAGAAAAAATGGGTTGATAGAAACATAAACCCAAAGAAGTCTTTACTGTTCTTCGGGAGCTATTCACACTCACATTTCATATCAATAAATAATACGTATTTTGGTTTATTGATTCTTAATATATATATATATATATATATATATATATATATTTGTAAATACAAGATTGAATGTAACTAATTAGATTTATATATAACTAAATACAAGTCTTGATTCGCTTGGCGGCTCGTCTAAGCTTGTTTTTGAGCTGCTTTACGGTTATGAATTCGTTGCTTAAAAAATTCGATGCATTTTTTGCGTTATTTAGCTATGGCAAAATATTGCGCTGATATTGCGAATCAGTTGCATACAAAATCGATTTATATGTAACAAATCAGATGTTTAAAACTAAACATATTTTTTGAGTGTAACAAGTTAGATTCACATGCACCTAAACATGCTTTTACATGTAACTAATTAGACTTATATGTAATTAAACACAAGTTTAAATGTAACTAATTAAATAAATGTGTTAACGAAGTAGATTTATATGTAACTTTGACTAAATAGTTGCCTTTATATCCGAATAGTTACATAACTTTGTTGAATAGTTACCTTTATATCCGATTAGTTACCTACATTTACTGAATAGTTACCTTTATTACCGATTAGTTACATAATTTTGACTGAAAGTTGCCTTTATATCCGATTAGTTACATACGTTTACTAAATAGTTATTATTTCTGATTAGTTACATAACTTTGACTAAATAGTTACCTCTATATCCGATTAGTTACGTACGTTAACTAAATAGTTACTTTTATTTCTGATTAATTACATAACTTTAACTGAATAGTTACCTTTATTTAAGATTAGTTACATAACTTTGACTGAATAGTTACCTTCATATTTGATTAGTTACACACATGTTACTGAATAGTTACCTTTATTTCTGATTAGTTACATAACTTTGACTGAATAGTTACCTTCATATTTGATTAGTTACACACATAGTACTAAATAGTTACCTTTAAATCTGAATAGTTACATATTTTTTTTATTGATTACTTACATACCCTACAAAGACTAAATTAAATAGTGGATAAGATTAACCATTTGGGTGTCGTAATCACGACCTTCCAAAGGAAAATAGCTGACGATGTCGATAAGATGAGTCTTGACTCTCCCGGCAGCTTGGTTGGGCTTAGTTACATAACTTTATTGAGCAATTACCTTTACTTCCGATTAGTTAAATAACTTTGACTGAATAGTTACTTTTATTTCGATTAGTTACAAAACTTTGACTAAATAGTTGTCTTTATACCCGATTAGTTAAACATAGATTTGAATGTAACTAATTAAATTTATATGTAAGTAAATAGAATTTTATGCAACTAAACACATGTTTGAATGTATCTAATGTAACTAAACACATCAAGTGTATGTTGGCTTAAACTCTGCCTACAAACATAAATACTAAACTGTTCATTTTCATCATTCAATACAAATTTGGTACATACAAATTTGGTACATACAAATTTGGTACATACAAAATCGGATTAGTTGCATACAAAATTGATTTATATGTAAAGAATTAGATTTTTATAACTAAACTTAACTTTTGAGTGTAACTAATTAAATTTATATGCAACCAAACATATTTTGATGTAACTAATTAGATTTATATATAATAAAACAAAAGTAAGTAATTAAATTAATGTGTAACTAAATAGATGTATATGTAACTTTGGCTGAATAGTTGCTTTTATATCCGAATAGTTACATAACTTTATTGAGTAGTTACCTTTATTTTCGATTAGTTCCATAACTTTGACTGATAGTTACTTTTATTTCGTATTAGTTACATAACTTTGATTGAATAGTTGTCTTTATATCCGATTAGTTACGTACGTTTACTGAATAGTTAGCTTTATATCTGATTGGTTATATACGTTTACTGAATAGTTACCTTTATTTCTGATTAGTTACATAACTTTGACTGAATAGTTAGCTTTATATCTGATTAGTTATATACGTTTACCAAATAGTTACCTTTATATCCGATTAGTTAAACAGATTAATCCAATAATTTACGTTTAAATCTGATTAGCTACACATATTGATGAATGTTATCTTCGTTGTTTAATGTTATAAATGACGTGAGTATAGCTTTAATTATGAGCCTTTCATTTAGCTTCGATCCAACGTTCATATAAAAGAGACTTAAGGTCTCATTCGAATCGAAGACCTAATTTATTATCTCTTCTCTCTTTCTGTCGATACCCATCTGTTAGTGTTTTCTCTCTATTCTTCTATGTAATCTTGTGTTCATGAGCGATCTTTGATATTGAGCTCGATGTTTACTTGTGTGAGATTGAGATAAAGAACCATTGCACCGAGAGCTGTGATCGTGGGTGAGATTGAAACTCGGTGAGGATTAAGTGTTGTATGTGGTTCTTGATAGTGCAGATTGAGCTACTACGGCGGAGCTCAACGTGCATGTAGGTTGATTGACCGAAGCACGGTAAAAAGTTGGGTCTCGTTATTTTCATTTATGTTTCTGGAGAACTGATTCTTGGATGTTATGGTTGAAAGATTCGAATGGTAAAGAGTAAAAATATCTACAGTGGTATCAAAGTTTCGTTGTAAATATTTACCCCTTGATCGAAACCCTAAAATCTTTTTTTTTATCCTAGGGTTTGTACATTTGATATGTTCTTCTTCTATTCTTGAACATATTTTTTAGTATTTTTGGTATTTTTTTTTTCTACTCGTTGCTGCTTGTGTTCTTCTTCCTTTGTCAGGGTGAACATAAGAGTCAGTAGAGTCGAGATCACGATGTTTGATGGTAAGTCAAACTTTTGGGTCTGGAGCACAAAGATATGTGCTCTCCTATATCGCCATCGAGTCTTGATTGCACTTGAGCCTAAACTAGAATCTTAGTCTGAGGACCAAAGGAAATGCATGAGATTGACGAAAAGGCTCATAATCTCTTGATACTTAATCTTGTCGACAAGATAATTAGGAAGATATATGGTTTATTGACTCCATTGTCTCTGTGGAGTAAACCGATCTCTCTCTCTATTCAAATCAATCTGCTCCTAATTTAGCTTATCTTAAGGCTTCTCTATTTGTATATGAAATGGACACTGGAAAAAAAATTGAGAAAAATTTGGATGAATTTTTTAAAAGAACTTTAGTACTAAAAATTACATAAATCGTGAATTAGACTATGTTAGTACTGTTATGATTTTGATGGACTCTATCCCTGACAACTTTCAAGTTGTCAATGATGCTTTTCAATGTACATTCATTGTGTCTTCATATGACCTCTTTTGTTCAGCTTTTAAAACTCGAGAGCTGGAACTTAAAAATCATAAATCCAAATTTGCCTCCAATCTGTTTGTAAAGAACAACGACAATTCTAATGACAAAGGAAATAAATGAAAAAACAAAGTAATAAGAATCAAACTGTAACAAAAAAATGTTAACATTACGGAAAATCTAGACACTTAAGAAAAAAATGTACTAAGTCGATTGAAAATAATAAAGCAAATGTGAATATTGAAACTAATGTTGCTACTGCTAATGATAATGAACAAGGCCTTACTGAGGTCTTAAAATGTAACTCTAAAATCTAGGATTGAACAATGCGTTTTAGATACTGACTGTCATTTCAGACAAGTCCACACTTTGAATTCTTTCATAACAACTCTAACTTTATGGTGAAACTGTGTTTGAAATGACAATACTTGTGATGTTATTAGTATATGTTGTTGTAAATTTAAGATTGAACGATGGAAGTACTGTAACTTTGACTAAAGTAAGACATATTCCTAATCTTAAAACAAACCTGATTTCACTAGGAAGTTTAGATGAATGTGGTTGTACTTATAATGTTGTTAATGGAACTCTTAATGTGTTTAAGGGAGATAAAATGGTATTTCTGGTTCTAAGGTGCCTGCATTGTATATGTTAAATTATTATACATGCAATATTGTCTCTAGTTGTGATGTTGTTATACACGTTAATATTACTCAAACTCAAAATTGACATTTGAGGTTTGGCTATATAAGCCAAAAAGGTTTAACTGCTTTAAGCAATCAAGATATACTCAACAAAGACTCTATTATTGTTTTACCATTTCTGTGAACTTTGTGTGTTAGCTAAACAACATAGACAAAGCTTCCCTAGAACAAATATGTCCATTGGTACTCTAGATTATATTCATGATGATTTGGGGACCAGAGGCACATGAGTCTCATGGAAGGAACAAGTATTTTTTTTAGTATTCATGATGATTTTTTTTAGAAGAGTATAAACTTTCATGTTAAAAACTAAAGATGAAGCATTTTATAAGTTCAAATAATGGAAAATCTTAGAAGAAAACTAACCAAACAAAAAAACTTAAAGTACTTAGGACTGATAATTGTTTGAAATTATGTAATGTTGAATTTGACACATTTTATAAAACTCATGGTGTACTTAGACATAGAACTGGTAGATCAACGTCACAACAAAATGGGGTTGATGAAATAATATATAGAACTTTGTTATAAAGAGTTACAAGTTTGTTAATAACCTCTGATTTGTCAAAATATTTTTGGAGAGAGGCCTGGCCACTGCCACATTTTTAATAAATAGAAGTTCTAACAGAAATTTGAAACTTAAATGCCTTATGAAAATTTGGAATAATAGAAAACATGAATTAGGAAATTTAAGAGTTTTTGGGTGTGCTACTTATGGTCACAATAAGGATGGTAAACTGGATCCTAGGTCAATTAAATGTGTGCTTCTAGGTTATCAACAACAAAGTAGAACTAAATGGTATAGACTGTGGAAAAATGGATCTAGATGAGTAAAAATTATAATTAGTAGGGTGTCTTTGATGAAAGTTTTTTTCCATGTAAAACTGATCCTGAATTGAATAATTAATCTGATTCTAATAATCAAACTAGTTATGTTGAAGTATACCTAATAATCTGGTTGATCAAAATATTAATCCTACACTTGAACCAATTATTGATAATGTTGACAATGATCATCAAGATGATCCGATACATGTTCAGGTGTTGGAATAGGTGTAGGGTTAAGAAAAAATTATCATTAACAAATTAATGGTGGAATACAAAAATTTATTTACTAGTAAAACAATTTTACTAATCTCGGCAAAGTGCATAAACATGTTTATATTTAAAACATTATTATTTATTTGATTACTAAGCTTTCTCTTGTAGCTTGATCTTTGATGAGCCTTGGGAAAAGTAGACTGTCTCTTGCTCGTTAGTTACCTTCACACTTAAACGTGAACTCGAGAAACCTAAGGTTTCTATTACATGAATCTATAGAGGATTTGAAAGATTTGTGTGTGGGCACAATTAAACACAATAACAAGTCTATGAGCTAAAGAGCTAATTTAAGCATAGCTCTAATGAGGATTAGGTGCCAAAATAAAGAGATTTTTTTAGAGAGGGAGAGGGAAAGGATTTTTGGTCGGCCAAAGGGAGAGTATAAGATCTCAAAAACTTATTTTCACATCTCTATGTGAGGCTCTATATAGGAGACGGAAATACAAGAAAAACTAATTACCATTTCCTATTGTGTATTCAAGACACAATAATTGATTTTCTCTCATTTGTCCCTTGTACATGGTCAGCCATACTCAAGCATTAGTGAGAGAAATTTTTATCTTCACTTAGCACATTTGTTTCCTTCTCAAAAAAATTTATTTCCTCTTTTCCTTTTGGGTAATTATCTTTATAATTAAAGGCAAAGGAATTTCTAGATATAATTTCTTTCCTCTATGATGCTTGGCCGTAATTCTACCTAGGGGAGCTTCTATATGCTTCCTTATTTATTTAAGACAATTCTTAAAATACCCATTGTAGAATGAATATTGCACAAATAATGAAATTAATTTCATAATGCCTCAAACGATTTCTCGGCTTTATAAACTAATTTATATTTCCATCATATGAAAATATTTAAAATCTTATTTTGACATTCACATCATTTTATGTCCATGTGGACAAAAATACCCTTTAGACATTTTCTGAGAAAACGTCTAGTTCAACACTAGAACTATTTTGACTTAGCTTCTAGTTTAACAATCCTACTCTAATGACCTGTAATAGTGACCTTATGGATCCAAATGAACAAACTTTGAGCTACTATACTCGGACTTAAAAGTTCACAAACTTTTCCGAGTACTAGGTTAATGTCAACTGACTCCCTTAAAGAGTTGACACTGAGAATCTCTCGGTTCAAATGAATTTATTATCTACTCAAATTCAACTTAATTATATTGAGTGGATCCATTGAATGTTATCTATGATTACCCTTCATGAATATCATCAACTAGATTTTATAAAATTACCAGTTTACCCTTGTAGTTGTTATTTCCTCAACTCTTTTGTTACTTGTGAATAAGTTAGAAACAATGTATTGAAGATCAGCTAACAAGTCACATTGTTTCATTCGAATAAAGTTGCTACTCAATTTTTGATACCGAGCTGTTCATTTATTCACAATCCAAATAATAAAGCATGGAGTGATATACATTGCATTTCAGCAATCTTGTACATGAATTCCATATCTATGAGAACTTCACAAAGTAAACTCATGTCAACTTCACAATCCAATACATCACCAATAGAGCACATCTAGTTCACAAACTTGGATCTATAGTGTATTTTTCTCAAATGAATATATTGAAGTCATTCAATGACATGTCTCATTTCAGGAAGGTAAGCACGATGCAATTCATACGTAGTGATCTTGAGACAGAAGAGGTTAAATGATTTGTTCTTACATCGTCTGTAAAGGTGCACTGCTCAATTCAGTATATTCGGAAGATACACTAGAAGAACTATAGAGTTCCTAACTCTCTATACCTCGTAACCAGACATTATAGATTCTTCCAACAATCATACTAGGATCAATAGTCCATTAATCTTTAGATTGTGAATAATTCATTTTAACCAAACCATGAAGAGTTTGTACACGCAAATTTACATTTGTCTCTTCATATATTGTTAGGTTTGATTAAGGACTATAAGACTATTGAATATCATAAATCTTCAAACAAACGAAAAAATGAATGAATGAACGTTTCAGCCATTATTAATTTAATCAGCAAATTACATTAAGGACTCATGAGAGATTTATATTATAT
Source organism: Urtica urens (assembly GCA_958296335.1). Classification (NCBI taxonomy): domain Eukaryota; kingdom Viridiplantae; phylum Streptophyta; class Magnoliopsida; order Rosales; family Urticaceae; genus Urtica; species Urtica urens. The sequence continues at coordinate 1,931,877 of OY282522.1, forward strand.
CGATATGTAAATAAATAATCTTCTTGTGGGCATCTCTGCCAACATCAGGAACCATATGAAAATCTTGAGCACTATGTTAAGGCGGAGCATCTTGATAGGTCAAACCAATATGAACTTAAAACCTATCAGTTAACTAGGGACATAATTAGAAGAGACATTAGGCCTCCTGGTAATTATTCCTATGCCGATATTGTGTTTACTGCTTTAGTGTCTGCTCATGAAACTCAAAATGTTGACCCTGAAAACTATCTTGATGCTATGAGTTCTAAAGATAAAATTAAATGACATGAATCTATGATAGAAGAAATGAATTCATTACATGTTAATAAGACCTAGATATTAGTTAAGAAACCTGATATTCAGAAATTGGTGGAGTGTAGATGGTTGTTTAAAATGAAAATGGGACTTTATGAATTTGATCGTCCTAGGTATAAGGCTAGATTAGTGGCCAAAGGCTACACTTAAAGAGAAGAAATTTGTTTTATTGAAATTTTCTCACATGTTGTTAAATTCAAAACAATTAGAATAATGCTTTCTATTGTAGCTTATATGAATCTTGAATTAGACACTTGATGTGAAGATTTCTTTTCTTTTTTTATGGTGATTTAGATGAAAAAATCTTTATGAGACGACCTGCGAGTTTTGAGGATATATAATACAAAATTGGGTCATATTTGTTTACTTAAGAAATCTTTATATGGTCTTAAACAAAGTTTTGGTAAGAAATCATTGTTAAGTAGGTTTATGTTAAATCATGGTAAGGAATATTGGACTTCTTTAAAATGGGTTATTTCTTATATTAATAGTATTCTTGATACTTGATTGTGTTCTGATACGAGAACTAGACCATTTGAACTTATTGAGTATGTTGATACTGATCATGTTGGGGATATAGATTCTAGGAAATCTACTACCTCTTTTTGTTTTACATCAGGAAGAAATTGTATTTTTTGGAAGTTAAACTTACAATCCTTAGTAGTTCTGTCAACTACTAAATCTGAAAATGTAGTAATTTGTGATTCTCCTAAAGAAGCTAAATGATTAAAAATAATGCTATAGTATATTTTGATAGTCAACCTGTCATTCATCTTAGTAAGAATCATGTTTATCATGAGAGGGAAAAACATGTTGATGTCAAATTCTATTTCATCAGGGATTTGACATCAAGTAAGGTTATGAAACTGTTAAAAATAAACACTGAGGATAATCCATCTGATATGGGTACTAAAGGTGTAATTGTTAATATAAGTTCAAACATTGCATAAATTTACTGTTTCTTGGTTAATTTTGCAGGTCCGAGCAATGATTTCGTTAAAGTGATCAATATGCACTAATAGAATCGGGTGCCCAAATCTCATTGAGTTTCAAGATGGAGATTGTTAGATTGAAACCCAATAATTGTTTGAGGCCGAAAAGCCCAATCGATGCCTGGTCTTTGCTCTGAACGACGAATGTTGCCTGTATCGATTACTTTTATAAACGATGTGAGCCTTTGATTTAGCCTCGATCCGACGGTCCTCATCAATATCTCTTCTCTCTTTGTGCCGATACCCATATGTAAGGGTTTTCTCTCTATTCTTCTCTGTAATCTTGTGTTCTTAAGCAATTTTTGATGTTGAGATAGATTTTCTTTGTGTGGGGCTGATATAAAGAACCATTGTACTGAGAGCTGTGATTGTGGTTGAGAGATTGAAAGTCGATGAAGATTAAGTGTTGTACCTGGTTCTTGATACTGAAAACCGAGCTATTCCGGCGGAACTCAACGTGCATGTAGGTCGATTTACCGAAACACGGTAAAAAATTGTGTCTCGTTATTTTCGTTTGTGTTTTTGTCGATATGATTATTGCATGTCCTGGTTGAAAGATTCGAATGGTAAAATGTAAAAGTCGCTACAATTTAAAACATTATTTTGAATATTTTAATTAATAAAATTTATATTTGGTTGAAAGAAATGTCAAAATGGACTATATTAATGTTATAATTCATAACAAAATAAATTTTTAAAATTTAGACATACAAATAATAGACTTTAAGAGAATAGATATTGTGCCAAGACGTATTGAAATTTGTAGATGTTATAAAAGAGTGGGGCCTAGTGATACAATTTATTTCCATAATTCTTAATAATAACTTGGCTAAACAATTTCACATTATAAATGGATGAATTGAAGAAGCAACTTTTATTTCTTAAAAGAAATATATCAAACAGTCTTGACAAGAACAAATTCAATGTTCGCTTGCAAATTCAGTCTTGACAATTATTGATTGATAGATATATACAAGTTGTTACATAATATGTGAGCAGTCGAGTGTCTTGACAAAATAGAAGAAGACATTCTAGTGGATAAGTGTTTCTGTCATTCTTTTAACGTTTTCTTAACAATGAAATGTGTATATTCTCAGTCAATTTACATTTTCACATCTTATTTAACACTCCATTGCGTTTCAAGCATTGATCTTCACTTTGGCGATTGCAGAAACTTGACATTTCTCAATTGTGCATCGAATGAAAGAAAACTTTAATAAATATTGGGGAATATTAAATTTTCTTACATATATAATTCTGCACACGATTTAAATCCCCACAAAAAAATTGAAGATCGGTTTTCACTTTTGCAATATTTTGGCGTCTTGACAAAAATACGGGTCACTTGATCATATGAGAGTCGTGAAAGAGTTTGACTTATTTTTCAGATTTTACCTATGAATCCTCCCAAGTCGAGTCCACCACGACACGTGTAAACAAGTAGAAGAATGTCTTTTTAGATATACCTTAAATTTCAACATGAGGTTAGATCATAGAAAGTCCACTTCTCGTTTCGCAACTCTGCTTAGTATGAGTTAAGAAATCTACTTTGTAACTCTTATAACTTTTTTGTAGTGGTCCAAAAAAATTGATAAAAAAATATATAGAAATATAAATAAGCTTTTAAGTGGAAATGACGAAAGTTAGCTAGAGCAGTGTGGATTTTGAAATCGAGTATTTTATAGTGAAGAAAATGCTATCCAAGAATAATTAGTCCATTTTGAATTATAAATTATTTGTTGTAATGAAAATAGTTGGGAGCCCTGCAAAAAAATTGAACTCATCCATAATTTTGTTAGACTCAAGTGTTAGCAATATTACAAACAATATTGAACGAAAGTGAAGACAATAAGCAAATAAATTAAAATACTAAACCGGAAGTATGAAATAGATGAAAATTAGTTGAGACCCGTTGAACGATTTTGTTGAAGCTTTTTATCGCCCTCCACAGGTGCTGGATAACTTGAGCAAAAACCTCTCAAGATACAACAACTTTAAGACGAGTCTAGCACCACTTGAAACGTGTTCGGGGAACTAGAACCGAAGTGGCGAACTTCCACCGAAGTGGGAGAGAGAAGAGGGAATGAGAGAACAATTCTCTGTCTCAATTTTGTTTTCGGTGTGTTTAGAATGAGGTGTTTAGGCCTCCTTTTATAGGCGAGACAAGTGGAAGTTACACAACCAACATCAACTCGGTCATTTAAGGCTCTTTACTCCGGTAACTTGAATGACCAAAAACCGATTAGCCTTAATTCTCATAACCGGCAGGAAACGTCTCTTAATGCCTACCTAATTTCGGCTACCCAAACGTCCCATGACCGTTTGTATATGTTGCACGGATATGATTTTATTCCTAAAATAACGCACAAGTTATTTGTAGAATTAAAACTCATTTTGAAATAATTTGTAATTCAAGATTCAAGACCCAAAATTAGGATCCGGCCCAACGACGGTGCGTGTTTGTGCGTGCAAGGGGTAGACATTAAGAGATGTTTACTGCTGATTATGAAAATTAAAGCTATAATTTATATTTATGAAAATATTATTTTCTTAGTCATAAGACACTAAAATAAATAATACTTCCGCTTCGTCGCGTTAAGTGTGTGTTGACTATTCCATTTTTTATTTTATATAGAAACATTGGTTTAAGTGATAAATAATACCTCCGCTTCGTCGCGATTAATTGTGTGTTGGCTATTCCAATTTTTTTTTTTTTATATAGAAACATTGGTTTAAGTCAAATTTATATTTATATTTATATTTTGAGCAGTAACATAAAAGGCGTACGTGTAAGTGATTTATATCTATCGTTCCAAAAACAATATTCGTGAAAATGAAACATAGTTTGTGTATTTAAACAAAAATACATACTTTAGAGTTATATGATATATAACTTCTCATTTTAGAACTCGAAAAATATCTTAAATTAACTTGTACGGATGATGGCTCATAATTTTGTGCTTATTTTCACACGATTTGTCCATCCATTATTTTAGGTCCACACTATGGAGAAGACCCACACAATTTTTGAATAAAATATGTTCATATTTAAATCCATTAAAATACTTAATTCTGTATTAAAATAAAGTATGCTCCAGCTATGTATGCTTAGAAAAAGATTCTCTTGGAATATTTACTTTAGGCCCTCGAAAGTTTTTGCACATGGCGAGATAAATAACTGAAATGTCCGATTGACTTTCATTCATGAATTCAGGGACACCAATTATCAAAATAAAAAGTAAAAGGATGAAATCGCTAAAATCAATAAATTCAAGGACTAGTTATTCATCGTCGGGGTTTACGGTTTGATTGGTCATTGGCCCTTGATTTTATCTACTGTTTTTAATTCCGTTTACTCGTTTACTATAATTAGGATTTAAAATTTAAAAAAATGTCATAGAGATAAAGATAAAAAGAAAATTGAGCAAAAAGAGAGAAAAAAAACCATCTCTTGAATATTAGAATCTCAGAGAGTTGTACTTTTGTCTCCAAAAGCGCTGAAGATCATCGTACATGGCATGGCTTGAGAGTTGAGACCGTTCTCGAGTCATCGAGCTAGGGTTTGAAAGATCTGGCGAAGCAAAATGGAGAATTACAAGAGATGGGTGAGAGAGAACAAGGACTATGTTCAATCCTTGGAGTCAATGGCCAACGTGAGTTTAGATTCCTTTCGATTCCGATTCTCCAACACTTGTTGACTTTCATTGCATTGCAGTTTTAGCAATCTATTAAACCAAAATCGATGTATTTTTTCCTCGTGTACTGATGATAGTTCGCTATTAATTTAAGTGCAATTAATTTAAGCTCAGCATTGACTTTAATCTCCTGTTGCGCTTGTTACTGTCCTGTTTGTGATCGTTAAGCAAATGAATTAACTCAGTGAATGCCATTCTATTGATTGATTCTGATTTTGATTTTTTGTCTTGCTTTTGTGTTTTTGGGGCTGAAAAATATTCATCATCGAAATCTGATATTGTGATTTCTTTGAAATTGGTGTGCAGGGTTTGACATGGCTTCTTCCGGAGCGATTTTCAACGTCAGAGATAGGACCGGAAGCAGGTTTTGTGAAACTTTGGTAACATTTAGATTCTTCTTTTCCGCACTCGAAAATAATTAGGAGAATCTTATATAAGATTTTCGGCGATGAACTAACTAGTTTGCTGTTTTTGGTTTTATATCAGTAATTATGAAGAGCTGTTAGTATGTAATAAGAACCGAAAATAATCATTTTTAGGCGGGAATTAGTTTGGAGTTAGGGCTAACTTTGGGGGAACGGGTCTCATGAATAACACGATTATCTTTTAATGCGGTGTAGAAGTTAACAGTGACAAAGCTCGGTTTTTTGTATAAGGAACTAGGGACAAAATATATTTAGGAATCGGAAGTTCTTCGTTTTGGTTAATGAGAAATAGATCGACTTTATGAAAGATCGGCAGAACGATCAATCTTAAGTGATTATAAAGGATTTGTAATTATGTTGCAGTTACTGCCTTTTTTGGAATAATCACGGCTATAAATCAACACATAATCGAAACAAGTCCTCCTCCGAAGCAAGCCAGCTCAGAAAAGCCTCGTTCTTTCCCTTACTCACTTTGCATTTCTGCGCTGAAAGAATTGGAGACGTTAGTCGAAGTTGCGGCTCATGACTATTTCGGCGAAGAGAGGAAATGGAATTGCATCGCTCTCATGGAAGCCGCCAAGTAAGTTTAAAGAGGCATCATGTTCTCATTCAGGTTAATTTAGTCACTTTGTTATGACCAAGTGAGGTAACTTAACTGCTGATCAGTGGCGGAGCTAGTAAGGGAAAAATAAAAAAACAAAATGTGTAATTTATATTACTTTTTTTTCTTTCCAAAAAACTGGTAATTAGCCAACGTAAACTTATGGAATTTGGATAGCCGATGTTTTTGTTAATTGGCTGTTAATACCCAGCCGGCTGATATAGCATCAAATTTTTGTAAATTTCTTACCTGTTTTCCCTTTCGATTTTGGTCATTGGAAAGTAGTAAACGGATTGAACAAACTATTTACCAACAATTTACGAAACGTGAGCAATATACAAAACCTATATAGTTTGAAAGGCTAGTAATTACAAAGAATTACCTTATTTTTCAATTTAGTCAAAATTATACTGTTTTATAGTGTTCCCTGGTAAAGCTTTTACTTCATTTTGCCCTCCCTATTTGATGTTTTGGAACTGCCAGTGGTGGTGAGTACAGATCAATTTGAGGTCTTGGGTTCAGATTACAACTGGGACACTCACTAGCTATGGTATCAATGAATGAAATTGTTTTGATTGAGACCCTTGTATTATTGATTGGTGATATAGGGTGATTGTAAGAATAGCTTCGTTTCGGAATAGTGGATACAAGATGCTTCTTCACGGAGGCGAGACTCAGAACGAGGGAAATCAAATGAAAGACTCGACTATGCATAACAAACGCGGGTCGAATCTGAGGAATCTAGAAGGAAGAGCAGTGTATGCACTCAACAGTTTCGGAGAAAACGCAAGGAAAACAATCTCCGAGCCAGAATGGTTGCAAAGGGTTCATCCTCAACACGCAATGATCGAACCGCCGAGTAAAATCCCTGACCCAAATTCTTCCTTGTGATTTTTACTGTATTTATTTATAAAAAAAATTGGGTTTTTAGCCGACATAAACATAAAGAATTTGAAAATAGTTATAAATACGTTATAAATAGCCATGGTGCTTACATGTCAGTCGTTTACAGGAAATTATGGACCGGATTGCCCTTTTTGATTTGAGTAATTTTAAGAGTTATTCAGGTTAATTTGGTCCAAATAATCTTGTAAACAGATTGGCCTGCCCATTTACGACACATTTTTACAAAACGTTGGCCATTATCAAAATAGTACAGTTTATTGTCTAATAACTAGAATAACCCTTTATTTATTATTTTATTTTCGGACATGTTCAGCATTTGAAAGGCCGACCTTTTCCAAAATCTTGGCGGAGAAGGGGTTTCGCGGGGCCGTATATATTTCCGGGGAAGTACTATTTATCGCGAGGCCGTTGATTTACGTGGCATTCATCAGAAAGTACGGCCTTCGATCATGGATTCCGTGGGTTGTATCGTTGGGTGTGGACTTTCTAGGAATGGGAATTCTTTCGCAAGTCACGACTTGTGAGGACGGCGAGAAAGACAAGATTCTTCTTTCCTCCGCTGAACAGCACGAGGTGAGCAAGCAACCCTAAACCCTAAATACTGAATTAATGATGACTTGTCCTGATATTTGCACAATGATCAGATTAAAAGACGGAGGCTTTTGTGGGCGTTTTACCTCATGAGAGATCCGTTTTTCATCAAGCATGTCAGGTATGGATATAGCTTTCATTTTTTTTTTTTTTTTTTTTTTTTTTTTTTTTTTTTTTTTATTGATATAGACATGCATATCAAATGCTTTTGTGGTTATGAAACAATCTCAGGCAAAGATTGGAAAGAACAGAGAAGATCTTGGAACCAGTACCCGCCGTTGGTCTTCTTACAGGTCTCCCCTTCGTTTGACTTTTTATTTTTTAATATATTAGTGTATATTTGTTTGTTTTTGTTTTAATATCAAGTTTGATATATATGCAGGGAAGCTTGTTGAGCTTATCGTCGGAGCACAGACGCGGTACACATATATGTCCGGTTCTTAATGTTAGGATTTTCATCCGATGAAGAAGATAGAAATTAGGTTTGTTTATTTCCATATTTAAAAAACAATTTAGAAAAAGAAAATAAGAGTAAAACGGTAGTCCCCTGAAGATCATGGGGAATATATGTTGTCTTTCTCTCATATTTATATGTCACTTGTTGTGACTTGACCTTTTGTTTGATCTATGAACATATATCGTGAACTAAACATGAATACGTACTTTTAATTTACGTTCAATTGAGGGAGTGATTGAAAAATATGTGGTAGTTGATTTTGAACTAGTTATCGAGGTAAATTAAAAGGTTTCAAACATTATATTTTACCCGTGATATAAAACTTTGTCATATTCGAAACCAACAACCTTAATGGTTTCTAACCACGTTATTTTACTTGGAACTTTGTATTACATTTTTGAGCAAATAAATTATGTTTCTATGTATGTTTTGAGTGGCAATTTTGTAAACTTTTTCTATTATTAATCTTTCTATATAATTGTTAACTGAACAACTGCAAATTAGACCAAAGTCACAGGTATATTTTTCAGAATCAACCATGTAAAACGGCCTCCTATATTATTGCATACAACTAAAAAAATACAACTGGAGAAAAAGGCAGAAGATAAATTGAGTCGATAAAGCAAACAGTTTTGAGGAATGAAAAACTGTATATTTGTATGGCAAATAAGGAGAGCCAAACAAACAAAAATCGAATAATAATAAGCATAGAATTCTAGCAAAGCTGAGATAGATTCGCGTGGGGTATAAAACTGGTCATTTCAAAAATATTATACCTTGAGTTCGTAAAAGGTTCAATATTTGTAGTCCTTTTCGATCAATCCCATCTTACGAATTTCGGTTCGCGAGACGAAGTCATCAAGCCCGACTCGACGAAGTCTTTAGTACATAGAGTAAATTTTGCCGTGAACACCGGATCAGATACGGGTTCAAATCTTCATCCTTAACAGCGCCATGCGACGTGACGACTTCATCGAAAATTTTGACAACACGTGTTACGAATTCTTTAGTATAAATGATATATAGATTGTATGACCAGGTCGATCATTCTCATTATTATAATTATTATAGCCAATTCTTGTAATTTCATTACTTTTATCATTCGAGTTTCCTTGTATTATTTCTGATATCAATACAATTCGCAGTTTGATTGATTTCATCTCTTTTTTCTTTAAATATTTAATATTATATTACAAAGTCTTGCTGAATCCATATTATTAAACTATGTATTATTTTGGCGGCATCTGTGGGAAGTTAATCGGTAAGACCATCCTTGATTTTGAATATAGTTTTCTTTTCGATAACATGTCCTCCAAAAAGATATAACGCTCCTCCTGGCTTCACATTTGCGTGGGCGACGAAGTCAAGGATACATGATTTCAGGGTAAGAAATGGACCCGAAATCTTAAAGCGTATTATGAATTTCATAAGAGTAACGTCCACACCATGTTGAACTACGAAATTATGTTCAAATTCCTCGCAAAAAATACGTAAACAGCAAGCTAAAATATCTCGACTTGGGATCTCCTCTCAAGAAGAAGAACTTTGCACATTGCGGCAGAGGCAACCCTTCGCGAAAGCGATCTCGACACGACGAAGGAGAGGAACTTGATTGCGCTCCGACCACCGTAAAGCATCAAATCGATTTCTTCATGTGAGGATCGAAATACTGTGGTAATTCGTTAGCTCCATAAAATCGTATCAACGACATCTAAATAACATACCCAGCCGAATTGATCAAGAATGGGAAATCCATATTGCCTTCCTCGAAAACGAAGTTTTCGAATTAGAAAGACCTCACAATGACGCATTGGAAGTGACGATCAAAGTTTGAAGTTGCAAGAGTCTTTATCGACGAAGGAAGTTCCGTGGATCTATTCTCTGAAGGAGTATAAAGAAATCTTGCGTTGCTGACTCGACCATGGAAGCCGAGTATATGGCAACTTGCGAAGCTACAAAGGAGGCTATGTGGTTGAAGAAGTTCCTGTTGTACTTGGAAGTAGTTTCAAGTGCCAACGAGCTCATTACACTTTACTGTGATAACAATGAGGCTGTTGCTAATTGTAAGGAACCAAGAAGTTGTTGGAATAGGTCTAGGGTTAAAGAAAAATTTAACATTAATCAAATTAATGGCGGAATTTAAAAATTTCTTTTTCAAGTAAAACAATTTTTACTAACCTAGAAAAAGCATATACATGTTATATATTAAAAGCATTATTTAATTTACTAGAATACCAACCTTTCTTTGTAGCTTGATCTTGAAGCGTCTTGAGAAAGGTAGATCCTCTTCCTTGGCTCGCTCGTCACATTCACACCTAATCTTAAACTCGAGAAACCTAAGATTTCTATTACAAGAGTCTATAGAGGTTTAGAAGGATTTGTGTGTGGGCACAATTAAACAATATGAACCAAGAACAATTCTTGGATCATAAGCTAATACTCTAGATCAAGTATGGAGCTAGGTGCAAAATAAGAAGAGTATTTTCTAGAGAGAGAGAGAGAGAGAGGGTCGGCCAAAAGAGGGAGAGAGCAAGAAAAGTCTTTAACCTTCACATCTCTATGTGAGGCTCTATTTATAGGAGAAAGAAAAATCTATAAAGGTCAATTATTCATTCATGAATTAATAATGTATTCATGAGACAATATTTGATTTTCCCTTCCCCTTTCCCTCTTAGTTTGGCCGGCCATACACCTTGCACTAGTGAGGAAATTTGTTTCCTCACTTAGCACATTTGTTTCCTTCTTAAGGAAATTCATTTCCCTTTTTTCTTTTGGGTAATTATCCTTATAAGATAAAGGAAATAAAACTCTCCTCTTGATGCACTATCTTGGCCAAACTCTACCTAGAGGAGGAGCATCTAGATGCTTCCTTATTTCTTTTAAGACAATTCTTAAAATACCCATTGTAGAATTATAATTGCACAAATAACGAAATTAATTTCATAATGCCTTAAACGACTTTTCGGCTTTAGAAAATAATTTATATGTCATCATATGAAAATATTCAAAATCTTATTTTGACATTGACATCATATTATGTCCATGTGGACAAAAATACTTTTTAGACATTTTCCGAGAAGAAGTCTAGTTCAACACTTGAACTTATTTTGACTTAGCTTCTAGTTTAACAATCCTACTCTAATGACCTGTAATAGTGACCTTATGGATCCAAATGAACACTTGAGCTTCTATACTCGGACTCAAAAGTTCACAAACCTTTTCCGAGTATTAGCTTAATGTCGACTGACTCCACTAAAGAGTTGACACTGAGAATCTCTCGGTTCAAACGAATTTATTTTCTACTCAAATTCAACTTAATTATATCGAGTGGATCCATTGAATGTTATCTATGTTTATCCTTCATGAATATCATCAACTAGGCGGGATTTACAAATTTACCATTTTACCCTTCTAGTTGTTACTTGTGAATAAATCAGAAACAATGTATTGACAAGGAGCTAACAAGTCACATTGTTTCATCCAAATAAAGTCGCTACTTAAATTTGGACATTGCGCAATTCATTTATTCACAATCCAAGTAATAAAGGATGAGGTGATATATATTGCATCTCAGCAATCTTGTACATGAATTCCATATCTATGAGAACTTCACAAAGTTGGTTAATGACATTTTCATAACTTAATATCTTACCAATAGGCCTTGTCTAGATCACACATTGGACCTAGAATTTGACTTTCTCAAATGAGAGTATTAATGCTATTAAATGACATGTCTCATTTCAGGATTTAGGTAAGCATGATGCGATTCATACGTAGTGACCTTGAGATATAAGATGTTAAATGGTTTATTCTTCTATTGTCTCTAAAGGTGCACTGGTCAATTCAGTATCTTCGAAAGATACACTGGAAGAACTACAGAGTTCCTAACTCTCTATGCCTCGTAACCAGACATCCTAGATTCTTCCAACAATAATACTGGGATCAATAGTCCGTTGATCTTTAGATTGCGAACATATCGTTTTAGTCAAACCATGAAGAGTTTGTTCATGCAAATCTACATTTGTCTCTTCATACATTGTTAGGTTTGATTAAGGACTATAAGAATATTGAATATCATAAATCTTCAATCAAACTAAAAAGGAATGAATGAACGTTTCAACTTTTATTAATATAATCAGCAAATTACAAAGATTTATATATTACATCAATATGCAAATAAACAATCTTCTTGTGGGCATCTCTGCCAACAGAAGTCACAAGCACTCAAAACTATAGCGCGGAAATATCACCTGATTTGAGATATCGTTCACAAAGGAGATGCTGAAGTAATGAAGATCTCAACGTTGGTCAACCTTGTTGATCCCTTCACGAAACCTTTAAAGAGAAAAGTCTTCGAGCGACACCTAGAAAGCTTAGGACTGAAAGATCATTCTTATCTTCTTTGAGTCAAGTGAGAGTTAGTTGGAATTTGTGCCGACAAAGGAGATATTAAACATTTAAATACATTTTTGTATTTTGTTTTGCTGAAACTTTAAATAAAATTAAATATTCATTCTTATTTAGTTTGTGTTTATGTATGTTTGCTACACTAAAAAACTGTTATTAACGAAAGAGGTGCTAAGTACATACTTGACAAGATACCCTCTTATAACTAGTTTAAATAATAGTTCACAATCTAAAAATCGATTGGGCAATCAAATCTGAGTATTGAGTGTTTGAATAAATCAACGATATCTTATCTTGTGATATAGAGAGTTGTGACTCTGTGATTTATCCTTACTGTCTTAACGAAGATATTGAACAAGACCATTGATTCTTTGAAACTCGAGATAAAACTGCTTAATCACTCGAAGCTTCAAGATCACATACGAAGAATATTTTGGTAATTACCCAAATCCTGAAGTGAATACATATATTCTTGTAACAGTTTATGACATTTGATTTGTCAATGGGCACTGACTGAATGAAGTTTTATTGACCGACTATTGGTGTCATAAAAATACTATTTCATTGAATTATGTGATTCACATATATGAAATTTATGTTGAATAAATGCTAAGGCATTAGTATCACACCATGCTTTGTTATGAGAGTGTGAACGAATAAATAAGGCCTTGTATTCAATGAATAAAATGTTGAGAATGGTGCCCACAAAGGAGATTTAAGACATTATAAATACTTTGTATTTGATTTTGCTGAGACATTAAATAAAGTTATATATTCATTCTTCATTTAAGTTTGTGTTTATGTATGATTGCTATGCTCTGAAACTGTAATCAACGAAATGGGTGCTAAGTATAGGCTTGACAAAAGATAGCCCCTTGTGACTGGTTTAAACATCTGTTCGCAATCTTAAGATCGATAGAGCAATCGAGTCTGAGTAATGATTGTTCGAATAAATCATGATATATTATCTTGTGATATAGAGAGTTGTGGCTCTTTACTTCATTCTTGATATCTTGTAGAAGATATTGAACAAGACCTGTGATACTCTGAAGCTCGAGATAAAACCATTTAATCACTCGAAACTTCAAGATCACATACGAGGGGTATTTTGGTAACTACCTAAATCCTGAAGTGAATGCATAATCGATGTGACGCCTTATGACATTCGATTTGTCAATGGGAAATGACTAAGTAATAGTTGCATCTGACCCGAAGGTTGGTGTCAAAACGTTATCATGTTGGGTTATGTGATTCACAGATATGGAATTCGTGTTGAAACAATGGTAATGCATTAGTATCACACTATGCTTTATTATGAGAGTGTGAATGAATTGACCGGGCCAGGTATTCATTGAATAAGAAAATCCTCTGATTAAAACAAGTGACGTGTAAAGACATCTCACTCTATGTTTTTTCTCATTCACAAATAACAAAGGAGTTAGTGAAAAAATAACTCAGGGATAAAACGGTAATTTTACATTCCTCTAAGTTACTGATATACATGAAGGGTAATATTGTAAAATACTCTGTGGATCGTGTGAAGAATTATTTTGTCACATCAAACGGAAAATAAACGAATATGAACTTAGAGAGTTTCAATATTAGTCCTTTAGTTGAATCGACTAATATTAAGAATTAAAAGACGAAAAAAATTTGTGAACTTTTGAGTCCGATCTTCATTCTAAAGCTTCGTGCATATGGGTCCATTAGGTCTCAATGATAGACACTCAAACAAGATTTATTGAACAAGGATGATTTGATTTTCTCATTTGAGTAAATTGTGATTTACACAAAAAAAAAAAAATCTAAGTAATTGAATAAATAATTAGTTATTTATTATTACATTTATTTGATGAATCATATTATGTTATTATATGGATATTAACATATTTAAATGATTCAAACAAGTAAAAAGATGAAAATAAATATTTTCTCATTTCGTACTACCGTGAAGAGTATGAAAATAATAATTTTTCATAAAACAAATGAGATATTCCAAAATAATTAATTATTATTATGGAATAAATCTAAATAAATATATTTGAAATATTTAGGTTTATACTCGGCCATAATTAATGAATTAGGTCTAAGAATTAATTTTTGAAATTAATTAAAAGAATAATGGGTTTAAGTTTGACTATTGGGTTACCTAATAAAAGCCCGCTTTCTCTATTTAAAGAGTTTTTTGAAAACCCTAACCCTAATCGTAAAATACTCGGTCAACCTCTCTCCCCCTTCTCCTGAGTTCTTTAGTCAAAATTTTAGAGAGAGAGAGAGATCAAGAAATATTTTCTTGATCTTCCGAAAGTTTTTTAGTGATCCCGAGTGTCCCTTGTTGTTCAATTGAAGAGCCCACCCTCTTAATATTCTCAAATATCGAGGGAATTATCATTCACTCTTCTACTGGTGTTTGGGTGACTTTCTAGACGCAGGTATCTACTCGAGACGCGAAGAAATCCGAGCGAAACGCGACGAGGCGCATTTCAGCCTTTGGCCGGCTGGACAACCTTAGCCGGACCTCTGGAGTGCCTGAGCCACCCGGGCGACTTGTGAGGTTTTTTCTCAAGCCCTTTTACAGGGACCTATTCCTAGGTCTCTTCCCCGTTCTTGCAAAGTTTCGCGGTCAGATTCCACCGGAGGAAGCCACAGCGTCGCATACGAGTTTCTGGCCAGCCGGCCCAGGTCCAGTCCGGCGAGCCTCAAGTTCCAGTCCGGGGGGTGATTTTCAGAAAATTGACGAGGCGCTCCGATGTTAGCTAGCAACGCACGAGGTTGTTTACAACCTCACATGTAAGTGTTCTAAACGAATTGGGTCTGTGATAATAATTTATGAATGTGTTTATAAGTTGTTAAATCGTTTTGTTCAATTTGTTGACATGTTTAGAATAAATAGTTTATTGACATGCTTGTGATTTTTAATGCCTAGGTTGTTAGTTTATTAAAATGATTTTTAATACATATCATTTTATATAATTCCGCCACATATAGATGTATTATGTAATATCATTGTTTAATCTGTTAAATAATTTCCAACATAAAACATTGCTTGAATTAAAATATGACATGTAAAGACATATCACTCTATGTTTTTTGTTCACAAATAACAAAATAGTTGGTGAAATAATAACTCAAGGGTAAAACGGTAATTTTACATTCCTCTAAGTTAATGATACACACAAAGGGTAATATCGTAAAATACTCTATGGATCGTGTAAAGCATTGTTTTGTCACATCAAACGGAAATATAAACACATATAAACTTAGAGAGTTTCAATATTAGTCCTTTAGTGGAACGACTAATATTAAGAATTAAAAGTCGGAAAATGTTTATGAATTTTTGTATCCGGACTTTATTTTAAAGCTTCGTTCATGTGGGTCTATAAGGTCTCAATGATAGACTCTCGGACGAGATTTATTGAACTAGAACGACTGATCTTCTCATTGAGTGTAAATTGTGATTTATAGTAAGAAAATTATTTTCTAAGTAACTAAATAAATAAATGATTATTTATTAATACATTTATTTAATGAATCATATTATGTTATTATATTGATAATAATTTTATTTGATTATTCAAATAAATAAAATATGAAAATAAATATTTTCTAATTTCGTACTTGTTTGCATAGTATGAAAAAAATTAATGACATGTCATTAAATCAATGTGATGTTTTAAATTAATTAAATATTATTTTAGAAATAAATCAAATAAATTTTGGAGATAAAAATAAATTGATCCCACCGTCTTGATCTCCTAAATATCTGAAGTCACCATCTTGATCTCCTAAATATCTGAATGTGATATCATTGAATCCTCTGGTGGTAGTTTGATTAATTTTCATCTCACAGGGCTGACCAAATTCACTTTAAGGAAACGGTACGCGCGCGAGGGTCATCCGACGAAGAGGAGGCTCGGGCTAGGCGCACGCGAAAGCGGAACCGGAGAGAGGCGTAGGCGCAAGGTGGGCCTTTCCTTCCAGGGGCTGTGAAGGCGCAGGGCAGGTCCATCCGGCAGGCGCAAGACATGCCCAATCAGGGAGGCGCAAGGCAGCCTCCATCCGGCAGGCGCGAGTAAGGCTTCCGACATAGTTTTGACGCGCGGGTGCTTTCCGATCCAGCGAGGCATGGTGCGCGTGTGTGCAGGCCAATCCAGCGAGGCGAGGTGCGCGAGTGTGCAGATCCATTCCGGTGTAACAAGGCATGTGACACGCAGACTCATTCCGGCCAGGCATAGGCGCGTGTGAGCCCAAGTCCGACGAGCACTTGGCGTGACATTCCGGTGATAGCTAATAATGCACAAGATTGTATACAATCTTACATGTAAGTGTTTTATAACGAATTGGATCTGCGACGTATAAATTATTTATAGGTTGCTAGCATAATTGATCAATTTGTTGCCTTAATATGCTTAGAATAAGTTTATTGACATATTAATAATTTTTAATGCCTTGGTTAAATTGAACATGCTTAAAATATATTTTAACATGCTAGATTTTATTGTGTGTTTCCGCCATATTTAGATATGTCACGCAATTTATTGAGTTAATCATTAACTTATTTCTAACACTGGACTTTTGTTCAAAAAATTATGAAAATAATAAAACACAACATGTGTGTGCGGTGTAACGCTCACATTGATCAACTTTTAATATTTCGCCAGATGTCTTATTGTCGATATAAAAAATAAAAGATTATATCTTTGTTGATGTTAAAACTAACTTGAGAGGATAGAATTTGAGTCGCTCTTAGACGCGTTAAAAAGATTAATTTTAAAAATAAGTTTTAAAAATAAGTTGCCTTTTTATTTATTTTTAGTGGCAATTAAATAAAAAAAGATAGATATTTTGGGTATGTGTAATTTCGACTTTTGATTTGAGTCTAAATAACAATTTATGAGTCGACATCATTCAGTCCCACGCTACTCTTTCCCCAAACTCCTCTCTCTCTCTTCCATAAACATCGCCGCGGCGGGACCCTCCTCCTTCTGGCTGCCGGAGAAACATGCAATTAACTGTTGAATTCGGGTAAATATTTCAACTCCCATGTTGACCTAATTCCTGATTTCATCCTTTTTTACCCTTTTTAATTATGATTAGGTTGATCCTCGCGTGTGTAACGAACACGAGTTCGACTTTTTACAATCTTGGCAAACATAATCGAATCAATGTTCAGAACCTATCGCAGATAATTCGAAACCTAGAGAACGGCTTTGATCGTCACTGTTTTGAACAGACTGATAGCATCACCATCTTTTGAATTTTAATTAATATCGGATTTCTATATTTTTCATCCAAAAAAATGGAAAAATAGTGTTGCTGGGTTGTACTGAATATGAACTGTGTTTGTCAAGTTCCACGTATCTTACCCAATTTTCTGTAATTTGTTGATTTATTTGTTGTTTTTGTGAAATTTGTGTGCTTTTATTAAATGCAGTGGCGGATTAGATCTTCTTTGTGAATCAGTAAAGATTCATAATGTAGATGTTGAGCTAGAGAAAGAGGCAGAGAAGGTAAATCATTTTAATATTATTAACTAATTGTGATGTTGTTAATTATCGGGGAGAACTTTTGTAATTAAGCCGATAATCGGAATATCTTTGATGTTCTATCTTTCAGCTAACCATGAAAGATTTGCTCGCCTGGGTTCGTGTCAATCTGATCAAGGAGAGGCCTGAGATGTTTATGAAAGGAGATACTGTGTAAGTGTATATATCATTGTTATATGCTATAAATCTTTCGTATTCTAGGAGTTGTTTAATTCTTGTATTTCTGTTTAAGTAAAAATTTCACTGGTGAAGTTCTGTGACAAGCGTTTTGTTTTTTATTAGATCCGTGAATTTCAACTTCTGGGGCTTGAAGCCTTCTAGTTGAAGTTAATATTTGGGTTATTCTAGTTACTAACCATATTAAGTAGTAGTATTTTGATAATAGGCAACGTTTTGTAAATGTGTAGTAAATAGTGAGGCCAATCTGTTTACAAGATTATTTGGACCAATTTAGCCCGAATAACTCTTCAAATTACTCAAATCGAAAAGGACAATTCGATCCATAATTTTTAGTAAACGACTGCCATGTAAGCACGATGACTATTTATAACATATTTATAAAACGTTGACTATTTTCAAATTCCTCATGTTTATGTTGGTTAAAGACCCAATTTTTTTGTTAATGGGTTATATTTTGAGATTTTTCGTGGCAGTGATTAATTAATTTATTTGCAGGAGACCTGGAGTTCTAGTCCTTGTGAATGATTGTGACTGGGAACTGAGCGGCCAATTAAGCACAACACTTGAAGACAAAGATAATGTTGTTTTTATTTCCACATTACACGGCGGATAGTTATTTATTTAGTATGAGAACATTATCATGCTGGAATGTGTTAGAAAGTCTTACTCTTGGTATGCGTTCTGAAGTATTTGCGTTGAAGAGTGTACTTTTGATAAGTTCTGGTTTAAGAAAATACTAGCCTGATTCCAATTTAAACTCAATTGTGTTGTAGAGTAGACCAATTTTTTGTTTAATTCTTTTTCCTATGCTCCTCTAGTTATTTCCGTTCACATATCACTTGGGTTGCTCGAGAGGATAGCAAAATAATCAGCTGTCGTGGTTGTAATTTTTATTCAAATAAGATTTTGTCAGAGTTTCAACGTTCAAGAGTGAAAAATGTTTATTTCAAAAACAAAAATGAGAGAAGTGCCATCTGAAATCTTGGTGCGGAAGAAATAACTATTATTATCAAGACTCGAAGAATTAGTTATTGAATAGTATATTGATCAAGTTGTAAGTTGCATATTCCAACTATTAAGTGATCGATCTGCTTTAGCCCAACAATTTGTGCCAATTATTTTTGGTTTTCTAAGGAGAAATTCATTTTATGGGCTTAATAGTGTTTAAAATATCAAACGTCGGTTATTTGTATCCGAAATTAGACCTTCGACCCACTTAAGGACAAAATTACCCTCAACCTAAAAAAATCCAATCTTTCCTTCTCTTCACCCTATTTTCGGCCGAGTCTTCTCCTTCATTCTTCCCCAAAAATTTTCAGAAATTTCCGACGAGTTCGGATGCTTTTTGATGGGCGTTATCTTCTTCCGACGTCTCCGATAACTTCCGACAACAATTTCCGACGTTTTCTTCTTCTTCTTCTTCTTCTTCGTTGGGAAGCTCGCATCTTCGTAGGGGTCTCTTTAAGTGTTCGTGGTGAATCTATACAATGAGTAAACAAGATAAAAAGGTATGTTATTAACTCGACTAGTAGTTAGATTTTAGTTTAAACTTCGTTTAGAGTATAGATTATTGATTGTTTTGATGTGTATATAAGAATTTAAGATTTTTTAGGGTTTGAACTCGTCGAAGTGTTAAACCCAAGAATTTTCAATTCATCACTTTTCGATGGATTTCCGATGACTTTACGATAAAACAACATTCAAATGAATTTTTAAAAAATTCTGATAACTTTGGGTAATTTTCGATAACTTAAGATGAGTTTCCGGTGGTTTTTAAATTTCGGATGACTTTGGCTTATTTTCGATAACTTCAGATGAGTTTCCGATAATGTACAAAATCCGATGACTCGAGAAATTTCCGATAACTTAAGATGAGTTTTCGATGAAAAATTTCTGATAGGATGTTTTTGACTAGTTTTGATGATTTGATGACTAGTTTTGATGAGTTTTTGAGTAGTTTTGATGAGTTGTGACTAGTTTTGATGAATTGTAACTAGTTTTGATGAATTGTTGACTAGTTTTTATGAGTTGTTGACTAGTTTGTATGAATGTTGAGTAGTTTTGATGATTTGTGGACTAGTTTGATGATTTCTTGACTAGTTTTGATGATTTGTTGACTATTTTTTGATGAGTTGTACTAGTTTTGATGAATTGTGACTAGTTTTGATAAATTGTTGGCTAGTTTTGATGAGTTGTTGACTAGTTTTGATGAATGTTGAGTAGTTTTGATGAGTTGTGACTAGTTTTGGTGATTTGTTGACTATTTTTGATGAGTTGTGATTAGTTTTGATGAATTCTGACTAGTTTTGATGAATTTTGAGTATTTTTGATGAGTTGCGACTAGTTTTGATGAGTTGCGACTAGTTTTATTGTTTTTTGGACAAGTTTTGATGACGTTCTATGACTTTTTTTTACTAGTTTTGATGAGTTGTGACTAGTGTTAATGAGTTTTGACTAGGTTTGGTGAGCTGTGACTATATTTGATGAGTTGTGACTAGTGTTGATGAATTTTGACTAGTTTGGATGATTTGTTGACTAGTTTTGATGAATTGTTGACTAGTTTTGATGAGTTTTGACTAGTTTTGATGAGTTTTGACTAGTTTTGATGAGTTGTGACTAGTTTTGATGAGTTGTTGACTAGTTTTGATCAGTTGTGACTAGTTTTATTAAGTTTATTGAGTTTTTTACAAGTTTATTGAGTTTTGGACAAGTTTCATTAAGTTTTTGACAAGTTTTGATGAGTTTTTGACAAGTATTATTGACTTTCAATTAGTGTTGTTTTTATGTTCGTAGATGAAATTGACGTACCTTTGCAACAAAAGATTTTCAGGTCGCATAACGTAAGCCGGTTCGAGTATGTTGAGGCGCGTGAGTGCGAGGTTTACCGCTCTCAGATTGACCGATCGACTTTGAGAAACTCCTTTCGCGCAGTTTTTTTGTGAAACTCCGTTTAGTTTATCTTCGGTGCTCATCCACTCACTTCTAGAGTGAAATGTGAAACCATCCGTACAAGGGAAAATTCATTTTGGTTTGGACAACCAAAGAGTACGTTTTGGCCCCCTCGAATATGCTCTTGTGACCGGTTTTTTCATGGAGGATGGTCCAGCAAATTCAGAACAAGACGCGCATCGTAGCGACAGACTCATGCACTATTACTTGAACACGCAGAAAACTATAACATTGGACTTCATCCTGTTGATGATGACCGCATGTAGTGTTCCCGAAAATTGTTTTAAGTTGGGGTCGTGTGTATTCATCTATAGATATCTTCTAAGAATCGAGCACAACAAATCGCTCAACGACAAGTACCTATGATTAGTAGACGGCCTTCTGTTCTTCTATAGTCTACCTTAGGGTCGTATCAGTTGGAATGCGATGCGATCTTATCTCATGGTCAACATGGTGCTGTGCTACGAACAACACCACAAAAAGCTCGGTGAGAAGAATGTTTCACAGAAGGAGGCGAAGTACTCGTTGACGGGAAACATGCATGCCGTTCAGTATTGGGCATACGAGCCCATTCCAGAAGTGGGTGTGAAATTCGCCAAGAATGTAGGAATTCGATTTTCGAAGATGCATTCATGGATTACCGGTGGAGTAGTGACTAACAAAGATGTCGAGAAGATTTTTGAGAAGAAAAATGTAAGCTTAATGAACTTTATTCGATATTGGTTTGTATCTTAACATCTCAAATCAAATTTGGTATTGTAGTTGCGCGTTTTACAGATGTTGAGACCTCGGATCGGTGAAACTGAGTTTCACAAGAAGTTGGACGAGAAACTCTGTACGTTGGAGGAGCCTGATAACATGCGGAGCCAAAAACCATCGACGACGATATCGAACAGATCCTGACGACCGCCACAGGACCTCGTGTGTTTAAGGAAGCTCGTGAAGTAGATTTTACAAACTTATGGAGACGATGACTTGTACGAAGATTACGTTGCTAACACTCAACGACGGGTTTGTAAGATTATTTAAAAAGAAAATTAATTTAGGGTGAAGTCTTCTTCGACAAAGAGATTGTATATCATCTGCAAGAATGATATGTGCACGTGAAAACTAAGAGGTGTTATGCAATAGTCTGGTCTGTGGGAGATCACATCTTACGAGAGTCAACACAATTACTCGCGAGTTGTTCGATCAGACGGGCATAAGGGAGCTGATGTTGGGATAGGTTTAGGGTTAAGAAAAATTATCATTAATCATATTAATGGCGGAATATAAAATTTCTTTTCCTAGTAAAACAATTTTTACTAACCTAGATAAAGTGCATATACATGAGAAAGGTTGATCTTTTCTTTTGGCTCGATTCCGTCAAACTAAACCTGAAATCGAGAAACCTAAGGTTTCTATTACATGAGTGTTTAGAGGTTTAGAAGGATTTGTGTGTGGACACAATTAAACACAATAACTCAAGAACAAGTCTATGATCTAAAGAGCTAATTAAGCCTAAGTCTAATGAGGACTTAGGTGCCAAAAATAAAAAGGGATTATATATATATATATATATATAGAGAGAGAGAGAGAGAGAGAGAGAGAGTTGGCCAAAAGAGAGAGCATAATAGCAAGAAAGCTTATTTTCACATCTCTATGTGATGCTTTATTTATAAGAGAAGGAAAATAAAAAAAGGGTAATAACCCTTTTCAATTGGGTATTCATGACACAATATTTGATTTTCTATCCTCTTTCTCCTTGTACATGACCGGCCAACATAGAGCATAAGTGAAGGAAATTTGTTTCCTCACTTAGCATATTTATTTCCTTCTTAAGGAAATTCATTTCCTCTTTTCCTTTTGGGTAATTATCTTTATGATTAAAGGCAAAGAATTCTCTCATCTTGGGGTGTGTTTTGGCCAAACTCTACACTATGGAAGGGGTATATAGATGCTTCCTTTTTTTCTTTTAAGATAATTCTTAAAATACCCATTGTAGAATTATAATTGCACAAATAACGAAATTAATTTCATAATGCCTTAAACGACTTTTCAACTTTAGGAAATAATTTATATTTTCATCACATGAAAATATTCAAAATCTTATTTTGACATTCACATCATTTTATGTCCATGTGGACAAAAATACCCTTTAGACATTTTCCAAGAAAAAGTCTAGTTCAATACTTGAACTTATTTTAACTTAGCTTCTAGTTTAATAATCCTACTCTAATAACCTATAATAGTGACCTTATGGATCCAAATGAACAAAGCTTGAGCTTCTATACTCGGACAGAAAAGTTCACAAACCTTTTTCGAGTATTAGCTTAATGTCACTGACTCCACTAAAGAGTTGACACTGAGAATCTTTCGGTTCAAATGAATTTATTTTCTACTCAAATTCTACTTAATTATATTGAGCGGAACCATTGAATGTTATCTATGTTTACCCTTCATGAATATCATCAACTAGATGAGATTTATAAAATTACCATTTTACCCTTCTAGTTGTTATTTCCTCAACTCCTTTAGTACTTGTGAATAAGTTAGAAATAATGTATTTACGAGGAGCTAACAAGTCACATTGTTTCATCCAAATATAGTCGATACTTAAATTTGGACACTGCGCAGTTCATTTATTCACAATCCAAGTAATAAAGCATGAGGTGATATATATTGCATCTCAGAAATCTTGTACATGAATTCCATATCTATGAGAACTTCACAAAGTTGGTTCATGACATCTTCATAACTTAATATCTCACCAATAGGCCTTGTCCAGATCACGTAATGGATCTAGAATTTGACTTTCTCAAATGAGAATATTAATGCTATGAAATGACATGTCTCATTCAGGAGTTAGGTAAGCATGATGCGATTCATACATAGTGACCTTGAGATAGAAGATGTTAAATGGTTTGTTCTTCTATTGTCTCTAAAGGTGCACTGGTCAATTTAGTATCTTCGAAAGATACACTGGAAGAACTATAGAGTTCCTAACTCTCTATGCCTCGTAACCAGACATCATAGATTCTTCCAACAATCATATTGGGATCAATAGTCCGTTGATCTTTAGATTTTGAATATATCGTTTTAGTCAAACCATGAAGAGTTTGTTTACGCAAATCTACATTTGTCTCTTCATACATTGTTAGGTATATCATAAATCTTCAATCAAACTAAAAAGTAATGAATGAACGTTTCAACTTTTATTGATTTAATCAGCAAATTACAATAAGGACTTTATAAAGATTTATATATTACATCAATATGTAAATAAATCATCTTCTTGTGGGCATCTCTGCCAACAAGTAAATGGTTTGTTCTTACATTGTCTCTAAAAGTGCACTGGTCAATTCAGTATCTTCGGAAGATACACTGGAAGAACTATGGAGTTCCTAATTCTCTATGCCTTGTAACCAAACATCATATTTTTTTTCCAAACCATTATACTAGGATCAATAGTCCGTTGATCTTTATATTTTGAATATTTCATTTGAACCAAACCATGAAGATTTTGTTCACGCAAATCTACATTTGTCTCTTCATATATTATTAGGTTTAATTAAGGACTATAAGACTATTTAATATCATAAATCTTCAAACAAACAAAAAAAATAATGAATAAATGTTTCAACTTTTATTAATTTAATCAAAAATTTATATTACATCAATATGTAAATAAATAATCTTCTTGTGGGAATCTCTGCCAACAAACTCCCACTTGACTCAAAGAAGATGAGAGTAGTCCTTCATGACCAATCCTTCTCGATGTTGGTCGAAGACCTTATTGGATAGGGCCTTGGGGAATGGATCTGCAAGGTTGTGCACCGTTGAGATCTTCTTCACCTCCACGTCTCCGCGCTGCACGATCTATCTAATCAAATGGTATTTTCTCTCAATATGCTTAGAGCGCTTATGGCTTTTAGATTCCTATGAGTTACCAACAGCCCCACTATTATCACAATAAAGTGTCATGGGCTCATTTTCATTTGGAACGACTTCCAAATACTTAAGGAGTTTTCTAAGCCATATATTCACAAACAACCGCATATTCTGCTTCCATGGTGGAGTCAGCAATGCAATATTGCTTGATACTCCTCCAAATAACAGATCCACCATTCACGATGTACACAGATTATGAAGTTGATTTCCTGGAATCCCTATCCGCCTGAAAGTCGGAATCGGTATACCCCGTCATAATCAGGTCAGTACCTGAATATGTAGGCATCAAGTTCCTAGTCCTCCGAAGAAACTTAAGAACATCGTAACAACAACCTAATGCTCGGGTCCAGGATTTTATTAGAAATGGCTAACTACGCTAATGGCAACAACCTAATGCTCTGGTATTGTGCACAACAGAGTATATAAGACACTTCCTATGACAAGAAGCATATGGAATCTTTCTCATGTCCTCAATCTCTTGTGCAGTCTTGGGAGAATGGTCCTTAAAGAGTGAGACTCCATGTCTAAAGGGGTTTTCGCCCTTCTTGGAGTTTTGCATAGCGAAGAAATCCATCACCTTATCTATATAAGATGCTTGGGAGAGCGGTTGGGTCCGATTCTTTCGATCTCGAAAGATCTGAATCCCCTGAATATACGCAGTTTCCCCTAGATCCTTCAATTCAAACTGCTTAGCTAACCAGATCTTAACTCAGATAATTTACCCACGTGATTACCAATGAGTAATATATCATTGACATACAATACCAGAAACACAACCTTTCCCTCGTGTATCAACTTATTCATACAAGGTTCATCTATAGACTGTTTAAAACTGAAGCTTTTTACAATTTCATCGAATCTAATATTCCATGATCTAGATGCTTGCTTTAATCCATAAATGGATTTAAGCAACTCACAAATCTTGGTCTCTTGACCACCTTCCACGAAACCATCTGATTGAGCCATGAAAATGCGCTCGTCAAGATTTCCATTCAGAAAAGCAGTCTTGAGATCCATTTGCCAGATCTCGTAATCGAGAAAGACAACAATGGATAGAAGTATGCAGATGGATTTAAGCATTACGACTAGCGAGAAGGTTTCTTCATAATCAAAACCAGGGTCATCCATGTCAGAGACGGCTACGAGAGTATCGCCATAAGACTACTTGATGAGGTTCTGAATTATACGGTTGCGTTTCAGTTGGGGTAAGAACAGTTCTTACAGATGAGGTAGAAGCTTACTCACCCAACTTTTCTTCAAGCACAATTTTGCCTAGGTTTCGTATCCTTCACAAAGTCCTCCTCAAGAAACGAGCATTAGTGATGACAAACGTTTTGTCGTCCTCGGGACTATAGAATGTCAAACCTTTGGTTTCCTTTGGATATCCAACGAGCACACATAATTCTGACATACTAGCCAACTTGCTAGTTCTTTGCGTAAGCACATGTGCATGGCAACCCCAAATTTTGATGTGGCTTAAATTAACTTTATACTCAATCCATCATTCATAGGGAGTACTAGGGACCGTTTTAGACGGAACTTGGTTCAGAATGTATGCTGCAGTTTTGAGGGAATATCCCCAAAAAGAATTAGGGAATGATGAGTATATCATCATTGATCTAACCATCTCAATTAGAGTTTGATTCCTTTTCTCTTACACTCCTTTCTGTTGAGGTGTGCCATGTGCTGTAAGCTAAGCGATACATTCTTCTTTAAGAAAGTCATCGAACTCTTTAGACGAGTACTCACCACCTCGATCAGATCGAAGAGTTTTAATCTGTTTGCTAGTTTGCTTTTCCACTAAAGTCCAAAAAAACCTTAAATACATTAAAGGTTTCAGATTTGTGTTTAAGTAAATAGACAAATTCATATCTTGAGTAATCATCGGTAAAGGTAACAAAGTATTCGTATCCTCCCCGTGCCTGAATTCTGAGCAAACCACATACATAAGAATGTATTAGTTCTAGCAACTCTGTGGTTTTTTGACCTTTATCAGAGAAAGGTCGCTTCGTCATTTTTCATTCTATAAACGATTCACAAGTCGACAGTGAGCTTATTGCAGAGGATTTGAGTGGACCATCCCTCACAAATCCCTTAATCCAATCTAGACTAATATGACCAAATCTTAAGTGCCATAGATGTGTTGATTTTATTAGATCAGAGGAGTCATTGGCTTTGATCCTCTTTTGTTCTCTAACTAGATCATTATCTACTTCAGTGTCTAATAGCAAAGGTTGTGTAGGATAAAGATAGTATAAACCATTCTTCATACATGCATCAGTGACAAATGACTTGGAAAAACAAATTCGAATTCCATTGTCAATAAACTTTAATTAATAATTGTGGGGGTGAGACTTAGTCTGGATAACTTTGGGCCAACTATGCGAGCCCAATGAGTTAACGGACCATTAAAAATACTCAATTGAAGGCCCATTTAGGGATAAGCAAACAAACAGATCAATGCTCGCATTGATAAGCTAATCTCGATGCCCTCGTCAATTCCCACTTTCGGAAACGATGATGGTGAAATGACTCGAAACGATCCAATGCGCACCCCAAGTGCGCATCAGACTCGAAATATTCCTCAAGGAACCTGCCTGGATTTCTTTAGAATCCAAGTGATTCCCCGAATTGATTGTGATCATTACCCGGTCTTTCCGCTCAGAGAATCCTCGCGAGAGAACGCGATCGAGCTGCCTCCTCCACCCGCAGAGGAGAGATCTCGCGGATACCTTCGGTCCGATTTAACCAGGACAGCGTCGGAAAGAACGATTGAACCTCCCATCTGCAAAAGCGGGCCTCAGGGTCCGAACCGCATCGACCCAAACGGCAAGCTCGCTCGCATGTTTGACCCCTCTCGCCAGGGAAACGACCCAAATCCCAATGAGTTCGAAATATTCAAAGAAAACATGGCAGCCGAATTCAAAGCTGTGCGATCAAAATTTCATAATGCGATGAGCTCGGCACCTAAGATCGAGCGCCTGGTAGCAAAGGCGAGTCGAACCCCGTTTGCTACGACTATTATCGACATCTTTGTAGGGGATGCCGGAACGATTCGATTGCCGAGATATAGCGGCACATCGAACCCATTGGCCTTCTTAATGTCCTTTACGATCGCGATGAGGGAGCTTAGCTAAGAAAATGTGATCGAGATCCCGGATATTGCCAGCTCTTTGCAGAAAGCCTCTATGGGGCCGCCCTGGAAGGGTTTTCGCGATTGGAGGTCAACTACATCGACAACTTTTTTGCCCTCTCGACCGCTCTCCTCAAACATTATTCAATGTTTGTAGACAATGAGATGACTATCGCCGACCTATGGAGCATACAACAAAAGGAGTCCGAGCCTTTGAAAGATTTCATGGCCGGATTCAAAGAAGTGTTATCCAAAATATCAAACATAGATGGAAATACGGCCTTGACGGCCCTAAAAACGGATTGTTGCACGAATCCAGTTTCCGTCTAGAAATGACCGTCAATCGACCCCCATCCATCGAAGACGCCTTACACTTAGCCGCTAACTTCGCCCAAACAGAGGACGAGATAAGCTCTCTTTCAAAGAAATTTCCCCCTAGAAAAATGTAGCCCAACCAAGTGAGTATTGGGTCAAACCAGGACGAGTTTCAGAAGGGGGAACGACGGAGAAACGGCAGGGCCACCCACGAAGCCCGACGTATTTCCAAGAAATCGAGGCAACGATCGTCCCGGATTTGCATTTGTCGTAGGTGATGAGTCCAAAAGACCCGGGCCCCAAGGATTTCAAGGGAAAAAATGGACCCAAGATCCAGAGGCTTACTGCGAATTCCATAAGAGCAACGGTCACGCCACCATTAATTGCGAGACCATGCAAAAAGTTCTCGCGGAGAAATACGCTAAAGGAGAACTAAAAGATCTCAACATGGGACCTCCCCCCAAGCGAAAGATCTTCTCTCCTCGCGGAAGGGGCAACCCATCGCCGAAACGATCTCATCCCGACGCGGAAGGAGAAGAACCCGATTCTATGCCACCTCCAATTAAACATCGGGTAGATTTCGTTACGGGAGGATCGAAATACTGCGGTAACTCGATCAATTCCATAAAAGCATATGAACGACAGCTGAAAAACTGACCCAGTCACGTCAAACAAGTTAGAGAGACCCAGATTGCTTTCCTCGAAAGCGAAGCATCCGAAAAAGCGTGCCCTCACGATGACGCGTTAGTCGTAACTATAGAAGTTTTGAACTGCAAAGTTGCCAGAGTTCTAATCGACGGAGGATGTTCGGTCGATCTCATCTTCAAAGATACCCTTGCCAAAATGGGAATCGATGAATCAGAGATCCCAAGAGAATCGACCCACTTGACCGGATTCAACGGTGTAACCACTCCATCACTCGGAGGAATCAAGTTACCTGTAAAAATTGAAGGAATAAACAGAATGGTCGAATTCCAGGTCCTCGACTGCCTATCTCCCTACAACGCGATTCCAGGTAGACCATGGATCCACGAAATAAGAGAAGTCCCCTTTACATATCATCAGAGAGTCCGATTCCCCACTCTGGAAGGAGTGAGAGAGATCAACGGCGACCAATCCGCGTCAAGAAGTTGTTATCTCGTGAGCCACAAACTCCAGGCAAGAAAAGATTAACAATTACTGAACGTCAAATCGGCAACGGTTGACTCGGATCCGGCATCGCAAGACGGCACAAAATATGACGAAACCAGAGGCATCAAAATGACCGTGCAAGTAAGACTCGACGGAGCCGATCACACAAAATGTGCTAGAATTGGGCCCTCGCTCAGAGGAAAAACCCGGCGCGAAATGATTAGTTTCTTAAAAAGAAACAAATCAACTTTCGAATGGAAGACCGAAGACATGCCTGGAATCGACACAAATATAAAGTCAAACCAATTGAACGTCGACCCCAGCTTCAAGCCAGTAAAGCAAAAAAGAAGGAAACTAGGCCCCGACCGGGAAAAAATAATCAGAGAAGAAGTCGAAAGATTACTCAAAGTAGGCTCCATCCGACCCATGCAGTACCTCGACTGCTAGAAAATACAGTCTTGGTAAAGAAGAAGAACAAAAAATGGAGGGGGTGCATCAATTTCACAGACCTGGACAAGGCGTGTCTGAAAGACAGCTTCCCACTACCACATATCGACCAACTCGTAGAGGCTACCACCGAACACAAAATTCTCTCCTTTATGGATGCATTTGTTGGAAGAGATGCCCACAAGATGATTTGTTATTTTCATATTGATGTAATATATAAATCTTTATAAAGTCTTTATTGTAATTTGCTTATTAAATTAATAAAAGTTGAAACGTTCATTTATTCCCTTTTTAGTTTGATTGAAGATTTATGATATTTAATAGTCATATAGTCCTTAATCAAACCTAACAATGTATGAAGAGACAAATGTAGATTTGCGTGAACAAACTCTTCATGATTTGGTTAAAACGATATATTCACAATCTAAAGATCAACGGACTATTGATCCCAGTATGATTGTTGGAAGAATCTATGATGTCTCGTTACGAGGCATAGAGAGTTAGGAACTCTATAGTTCTTCCAGTGTATCTTTCAAAGATAATGAATTGACTAGTGCACCTTTAGTGACAATGGAAGATCAAACCTTTTAACCTCTTCTGTCTCAAGGTCACTATGTATGAACCGCATCATGCTTACCTAAATCCTGAAATGAAACATGTCATTTCATAGCTTCAATATTTTCATTTGAGAAAGTCTGATTCTAGGTCCACTAAGTGATCTAGACTAAACCAATTGGTGATATATTAAATTATGAAAATGTCAGGAACCAGCTTTGTGAAGTTCTCATAGATATGGAATTCATGTACAAGATTGTTGAAATGCAACGCATATCACCTCATGCTTTATTACTTGGATTGTGAATAAATGAACCGCGCGGTATCCAAAATTAAGTAGCGACTTTGTTTCAATGAAACAATGTGACTTGTTAGCTCCTTGTCAATACATTGTTTCTAACTTATTCACAGGTAACAAAGGAGTTGAGTAAATAACAACTAGAAGAGTAAAATGGTAATTTTATAAATCTCATCTAGTTGATGATATTCATGAAGGGTCAACATAGATAACATTCAATGGATTCGCTTAATATAATTAAGTTGAATTTGAGTAGAAAATAAATTCATTTGAACCGAGAGATTTTCAGTGTCAATTCTTTAGTGGAGTCAGTTGTCATTAACCTAATATTCAGAAAAGGTTTGTGAACTTTTAAGTCCGAGTATAGAAGATCAAGTTTTGTTCATTTGGATCCATAAGGTCACTATTACAGGTCATGATAGTAGGATTGTTAAACTAGAAGATAAGTCAAAATAAGTTCAAGTGTTGAACTAAACGTTTTCTCGGAAAATATCTAAAGGTTATTTTGGTCCACATGGACATAAAATGATGTAATGTCAAAATACAATTTTGAATATTTTCATATGATTAAAATATAAATTATTTTTTAAAGCCGAAAAGTCGTTTGAGGCATCATGAAATTAATTTTATTATTTGTGCAATATTAATTCTACAATGAGTATTTTAAGAATTGTCTTAAAAGAAATAAGGAAGCATCTATATACCCCTTCCATAGTGTAGAGTTCGGCCAAAACACACCCCAAGATGAGAGAATTCTTTGCCTTTAATTATAAAGATAATTATCCAAAAGGAAAAGAGGAAATGAATTTCGTTAAGAAGAAAATAAATATGCTAAGTGAGGAAACAAATTTCCTTTATTTATGCTCTATGTTGGCCGGTCATGTACAAGGAGAAAGAGGAGAGAAAGTCAAATATTGTGTCATTAATACACAATTGAAAAGGGTTATTACCCTTTTTTATTTTCCTTCTCTTATAAATAAAGCCTCACATAGAGATGTGAAAATAAGCTTTCTTGCTATTATGCTCTCTCTTTTGGCCAACTCTCTCTCTCTCTCTCTCTCTCTCTCTCTCTCTCTCTCTCTCTCTCTCTCTCTCTCTATATATATATATATATATATATATATATAATTCCTTTTTATTTTGGCACCTAAGTCCTCATTAGACTTAGGCTTAATTAGCTCTTTAGCTCATAGACTTGTTCTTGAGTTATTGTGTTTAATTGTGCCCACACACAAATCCTTCTAAACCTCTAAACACTCATGTAATAGAAACCTTAGATTTCTCGATTTCACGTTTAGGTTTGAAGGAACCGAGCCATAAGAGAAGATCAACATTTCTCATGTATATGCACTTTATCTAGGTTAGTAAAAATTGTTTTACTAGTAAAGTAAATTTTATATTCCGCCATTAATATGATTAATGATAATTTTTTTTAACGGTAGACCTATTCCAACAGCAGCTCCCTTATGCCCGTCTGATCGAACAACTCGCGAGCAATTGTGTTGACTCTCGTAAGATGTGATCTCCCACAGATCAGACCATTGCATAACACCTCTTAGTTTTCACGTGCACATATCATTCTTGCAGATGATATACCATCTCGTTGTCGAAGAAGACTTCACCCGGAGTTCAAAATTCTGCTTCATTGCGTATAAGTGCAAATCTTGTTTCAACGCTTGTTTGTTCCCAAACTCTTTCCCAAGAAATATTTATTCGGAACTTCCTATTATTTTCAAAGAAATGATAGTAACATATAAGAAATAATAGAGTAGTTCAAAATAAGAATTTTACCTGTTGAACAAGTTGGAAACTGAGATGATTCTTTTTTCATAACGTCATCAGGCGTGAAATTTGGAGTTTGCCAAGAGTAGGGCCGTCCTGATAATCTATCGCAGACGATTCCTCTGATGATGTCCGCTCACAAAATGGAATTGGTGGTACTGCCAATTCTTGTACGAATTCTTCATATTCTTCATGAGTCGCAAAGTCTTCATTCTCATCTTCATAATTTGCTTACTCTTCATGAGTCGCAAACTCTTCATTCTCATTTTCATCTTCCTCTCTTCCGTCACTATTGCCTTCGTCGCCAATGTTTCCCTCATCAACTCTATGCGGATTTACTTCATACTACGTATCAACTGGACGAGGGGAATTTTCAATCATGACAAATTTTGCTTTTAACACTATGTTGATTAGGCGCTACAACTTCTTTCGATATCACCGTTATGCATAGTGGAAACTTCTTATGATTCGCGTGGTTCATAAAATACTTCACATCCGCATTGTTGCTCAAAAAAACTGGAACCATACAAATCGTATCAACTGCGTACGGGACTTCAAGTTTTAAATCAAACTTGAAAGAGTCACACCTAACTTCTCGTAGGCAAGCGTCTTTGGTTCCTTAGACGTAATATACTTCGGTACCTCGACACTCAACGTCCTTGCATTATTGAACATCCATAAGTTTTTTTGTTTCACCCAAGTACCGTTACACATAATGTACACTGAAAAAAACAAGAGAATTACAATTCATCTATAGTTATCAACACTTTCGATCGTTACATAAAAAACAATCATCAAAACTAGTCAACACTCATTATAACTAGTAAAACGTCATTAAAACTAGTCAAAAGTCATTAAAACTATTAAAAAAAACATAAAAAGCCATCAAAACTCATAAACAATTGTCCATCGCGATGGGCACTCTGGAGTTCATTCGCGTAAAACTGTCATAACCATCGAAAATTATCGAAACTTATTGGAAAATAATTTGAAACTTTCATCGCAAATGCATCTTAAACCGTCGGAAATGCATCATTTCTATAAGAAATTAACAAAACATCGGAAAAGCATTGTAAATTAGCTAAATTCATCAGAAAAAATTTAAAATTCATCTTAAACATGGTTTTATCGGAAATTATCGGAAGTTATCGAAAATTATCGGAAAATTATATTGCTTTTGTTGAACTTCATCGCAAATTTTGTATAAATTTCATCGTAAATTTTGTATAAATTTCATCGCAAATTTTGTATAAATTTCATTTTAAACCATCGGAAATCATTGAAAATCATCAAAAAT
This sequence comes from Urtica urens, assembly GCA_958296335.1. Lineage (NCBI taxonomy): Eukaryota > Viridiplantae > Streptophyta > Magnoliopsida > Rosales > Urticaceae > Urtica > Urtica urens. The sequence goes on from OY282522.1 coordinate 1,965,829, forward strand.
TATGTCCAAAAATCCGGATAAAAATTTCATCTCGACCATTCATTGAACTATAAGTTTAAAAATAAAAACAATTGATAAAGTGAGAAAACGTACCCATTATTAGTTATAAACGTGAGAAATTTCGAAAGATAGAGTTTTAACCTGTTGAAGAGTACTTGAACAAATGAGTAAATTAGGAGAATATGGGTTTAAACACCTTAGGATGGCATTTTTGTTCGAAAATTGGTCAAAAGTGTATATTGAGATAGAAATGACATAACGAACCCACTTTTAATATTTTAAACACTATTAATCCAACAAAATGAAATTTCTCTTCCTAAATACATTAAAGAAAAAATGGAATTATTTTAGCAGTGTTTCCATTCACTATTCAATGGCTAAGAGGGTTCCATTGTAAAACAGTGAAAAACAACCATTATGTTGAGTGGGATTTGAAAGATATATTAATAGGTGATACTGCATTACAACGAGCATAATCTACAAAATTTTCCAATATTTAAGTCATATATACTTTTAAGATTTAATCATCGATATTAGAATTATATATTATCCCAATGATCAAATATGACTTAATCAGATCAGATTAATGTAAATACGATGCTTTGGGTGTGATTTTCACCCCCATTATCACTTTGTAAATAACCAAGCTTAGAGACCTCATACCACATTCAAACTCTAATATGTCTGCTCTATTTCTTTACCTCCAAGGGCAATTTAATTCAGCAACTCCCTGGTAGAAACATTGAAAAACTAGAGTCGTTACACTTAATACACTTGTATAAAAATAAGAATAAGAAGAAAATGGGAAGGAAAGAAACAAATGGATACAAACTAGTACAAACATGAAACAAACAAGCAGCAGAAACATTTGCTTATAGCAATGGAAAAGAAAGAGTGATCAGATCCTTGTCTTTCCTCTTCTAAGCCTTTCAAGCTCTGTCTCGGCATCTTTTAACTGTTGCCTTAGTGCTGATACTCTTCTCTCGACGCCTTCCAATGTGTCTGCACTGCTTGAAGGTTGATATGGTGTCACAAAATTGCCTGAAAATGATTTCAGAGCCTCAACTCCGGTTACCTGCAAAATATATTTACGGTAATTTTATACACTAGTCATATAAATACGTACTATTTTGATAATAGCCAACAATACACGTCAAGTAAATAGCCAGACAAATTTGTTTACAATAATATTTGGACTAATATAGCCCCAAAATTCGAAGCGCACAAAGCGACTGTAAACAAAGGGCAATCCGATCTATAATTTCATGTAAATGACTGCCCCATAAGCACATTGACTATTTACTTAATAGAACGTTGGCTATTTCCAAATTCCTTAACTTTATGTTGGTTAAAGACCTATTTTTCGATATATTTACGACGAAAAAGAACCAAAGGCATTAATACTGAATGACTAGAGGTGATTTTTCTCTTGTAATGTACCTCTTCTGGCAATAATGGCAACTTGGTAATGTTGAAATCATCATATAGCACATAGAATTGCTCGAGGTATTTCTTTTGCATCCGCATTCTTGCTTGCAGTAATTTGGATTCAACGTCTATTGAAAGAAACCCACCGAAAGTGTCATCTACGCTGAGAGAAATATAATAAACGCAAAAAAGAAGGAATGAAATTGTACCTTCTTCGTCGTAAAGGACTTGGTTAATAATTATGTTGTGTGTATCAATCTCAAATTTGGTAAGCTCTTGAACCAGCCTCTCGGTTTCGTAGAGAGACAAAAACTCTGGAATGCACACACAGATAAAGGTTGTCAAGTCCTGCAAATAGAAAGAAAAAAAAACATGAGATAAGTTTGTAAAGATATCATATGGTACTTCAACGAGTAATATAAAACAGATGACAAAGTGTTGCACACAAAAATATATATTAATGTTGCATTAAGATCTATTTTTATGCACTATTTTTGAATCCCTGACTTACTTACTTAATTTGAATGTTATTACTTTTATAATCATAGTGCTAGTTGTTTTTTGGAGGAGCTGTTGAACCTAAATCTCGTTTCGAACAAGAAAGACATTATCTTGGCGAAATATGGATAAATGGGTATCCATACCGGGTCTTTGAATTGTCTGTTGACTTGCTCAATTACTTCTTTCATGCCCTCGAGCTTTCCTAAAATAGCATCTTCTCCAAATTCATCATCCACGCCAAATAGCCTAGTCATCTGTCATGGAAGTTCAAAATAATTATTAAAAGCTAGGGTGTTATTTATAAAAAAGCAATGAGGGTAATACCCTAGGGTAAATCATAATTTATACTTTGAAAAAGGTGAACATCATACCTGACTAATTAAACCACCAAATTTACTTTTAAGAGACATAACTTTTGCAAGGCCCTTCTCGAGAGTAGACGGGAATTGCAATAAACGAAGGGTATGACCAGTTGGAGCCGTGTCAAATACAATTACTGAATAATCCATTGTTTGTACCAATCTGCAATTTATATATCATCCAAGAGAACTGTATGAGAAAAACATCTTGACTATAAAAATTACATGATGATGAAAAAGAAGAAGTGGTGATGCATGAGAAATCTAAACATAAAATGTTTCTCTCTGAATAAGGCATAAAAACGGGTATGCATAAATTTAATATATAGCTCAAGGACATTTAAACAGAAGCCCGTATAGCCAAAAAGTATCTTGACTATCAAAATTAAATAATGATGAAAGTGGTGATGCATGAGAAATGTATACATAAATTATTTATCTCTGACTAAGGCACAAAAAATGTGCATGCATAAAATTACATATATAGCTAAAGGACGTTCAAACAGAAATCCGTATAGCCAAAAAGCATCTCGACTATCTAGCAAAAAAAAAACTACGCGGTGGTGCAAGAGAAATTTATATAGAATTCATCAATGTTCATCGCTGATATGGCATCAAATCATTCCTGGAAAAACATGCATGCATAGATTCACATATATTTATCTGGCTTTGAACTTTAAACGAAACAAGCTCCTAGAACTTTATAATACAAGGAGAAAGAAAAGGAAGTGTTTTCGTTATCTTACTTAAGCATCTCTGCAAAGCTCATGGCTTCATCAATCCCAGGAATGGCATTTGCTAGCTCAGAAAACAAGCTATCCATTCCTTCAGGACCACCCACGTCATCATGTTCCACAGTCGGATCCACTTCCTGTACAAGATTGTGACAAGATTTAGTTGAACATACACAATAACGATGATAGAAAGAAAAGAAGATTCAAGACTAAGCCGTATTTCTTCATATAGAAATGCTAACCTAAAATCAAACATGAGATCAATTTAATGTCTAACAAAAACATAGTTCATCACGGAGACAAGGACTAATAAAAATACAAAGGTCTATAGCTAACATAAACATAAAGAATTTGAAAATAGTCAATGTTTTGTAAATATGTTGTAAATAGCCCTCGTGCTTAGTTTCCAGAAAATTATTGACTGGCTTGCTTTTTTCGATTCGAGTAATTTTAGGGGTTCTTCAAACTAAATTGGTCCAAATAATCTTGTAAACAAATTGGCTTGACTATTTACTACACATTTACAAAATGTTGGCTATTATCAAAATATTACTAATTTATATGGGTATTAACTAGAATAATCCATAAACGTATCGCAATTTTATACTCACCCATTGCGTCTCCTCTTAGTTTTATAAATAATATTACATGACCAAAATAAGAAATGAGAAATTTATTCTTATTTCAACAACACCAAAGTTTATCACGCGACCAAGGACTAATAAAGGTATCTAATCGATAATATTCCTATATATAGCCTCGTCGATCAGAAATTCTCTTAGCTTTTTTAATATACCAACGCATTTTGGGAGGATCTTTGGTGTGGAGATCGCTGCTTTAAGGATCGCTTCTCCTGATTGTTGAGAATTTTCCCGCTGAAGAACGCGAAGATTAACTGTTTCCGGAATCAATATCGTCTTCGTCAGGTCAGGTGGATTGGAACTTCGGCTTCAACAGGAGATTGACGAGGAGAGAGCTGGAAGAAGTTACTGAGTTATTGGGGATTTTGGATTCTGTTAAACTTTGGGAAGGGTTGGAGGACCGTCGCATGTGGAGGAACGACGAAGAAGACTTTACGGTTAAATCTATGGCTTTGGACATCTCCCCCGCATCCACAAATCCTCTGTTCACATTCTTCGATAGTATCTGGAAAGCACCGGCCCCTAACAAAGTACAGTTCTTTGCTTGGCTGGTAGCCATAAAAAGAGTGTGAGCACTGCGGACCGAGTTCAAAAGTTGAATCCCCATGTCAGCCTGTCCCCATTTATCTGTCACCTTTGTATCCGCAATCCGAAGACGCGGAGCATCTTTTTATCACTTGCAGTGTGGTGAACAGTATCTAGAGGTGGCTCTGCGTTAAATTAGGGCTTGAAGTTTGACCTATTTCGGTGGATGAGCTGATGCGGCTTCAACAGGAAAAAATCTGCGGCGGCGAAGGCAGGGACTATGGTTGGATTATGGTGCATTTGGAATACCCGTAACAAAGCTATTTTCAACAACGAGACGTGGAGCTTCAACGGCCTTCGCGACAGTATCAACCACTGCATTGCGCTTTGGTTACATTCCCGTTGCAGTGACTTCAACGATTTTTCTCTTTCAGATCTCGTTCGAGACTGGGCTAGCTCTTCGTAGTTTTTTCTTGTTTCTGGTCGAGGTTGTCTTCTGGTTGTTTTCTGGTTTTTATTCCTCTGTTGTTTGTTCTGGTTTTTTTGCTTTGCTGTTTGTACTTGTTAGGTTCTTTCTGAATCTTTCTTTTCTTTAATAAAGTTTGGCGTTTCTTTTAGAAAAAAAAAACTAGACTTTAAAACAAAATTCATAGCCAAGAGCTTTAAAAAGGTAACAGAGAAATCAAGGTAATAGCGAGAATTCCTTATACACCCATTTCCGAACTCAGGTCATTGTTTCTCATCAGAAAACGACACAAAATTTATGAAACGACACCCAAATTCATCCATCGACTAGAAAACTGAAACGAAATAATTCTTCATCCAACAACCACAAAGTTCATCAAATCCTGAAGAAATCACCTAACAAATAGCATTCCCAATGTTGCACTCATCATCCATTGAGCTTCCTCTTAGTTTTCTAATTACACCGATTTTCAAACTCGATCCTAAAATTAGGATTTATAAACGAAATTGATAATAAAATAACTGGTAAATAGATAGCAAGAGAGGAATGGTGATACCATGGCGTAGAGATTGGTGAAGCCATTGACGAGAGTGGGAGTTTTGGTGAATCGCTGCTGAAAAGCGTCGCTGAGATTGTGCGCCGGGTCGGTGGAAATGATGAGTACAGAGGATCGGACTTGGGAGAGAAGGATCGACAGTATCGAACTACACGTCGTTTTTCCGACGCCGCCTTTTCCACCGACGAAGACCCACTTCAGAGTCTCCTGCTCCAGAACGTTCCTCACCGTCCCCTCCGGCATCCCCGGCGACGAAGACATCGGAATCGGAGCTCAGAGATCGGAGAGGACAATTGAACTGCGAAGAAAAGGAATGAAAAAACAAATGGAGTGATCCGTTTCTTTGGCGTTGGGACAGTTCGGAGACTTTTGGGTACGAACGATCCAAGGCGGTGAGAAAGTATCGCGGCTCATAAAAATCAATTGGGCCTTCTTTATTTGGCTTCTAGCCCAAACCATGACGAAAATGACAAAAATATGGTCTCAAGCCCTTTTTGTTTTAGAATTTGCCATTATAATAGTGAAATCGAACTGAATTGCAAATTTCTTTATTTAAACGACTCAACTAGAAGCTCGAGAGAACAGAAAGAAAGAAAATAAAATTTTCTAATATACCCTCATACGTAATACATTTCTCTTTCTCTTGCTCTTTTCGAATCTCACATCTCTCTCTTAAATCTCACCTCCATCTCCATCTCACCTCCTCTCCGTCTCCGTCAATGCTCATACCCAGAAAGTACATTTTTCATCTCCGACAATTTCCATATCCATAAATCATATTATTCGTTGAATTCCGATTTACAAATCGTCGTAGAACATTGGCATAGAAGGAAACTCATAAGTCAATTTGTTGATCCCATTAAAACCATAAAACATCAAGAAACCCAAAAAAATTTGTGTTTCAACTCCGCAAAGGAAGGTTTGACTAATCTCCACCACACAACCAGGGTACTCCGGTAAGTTGTTCAGGTGACCTGTGTTTCTAGCTAACATTTGCAGATAATCGCATATTTGTGCATATAAAATTGAACTCTGAAGTTAGTATGTACGTGACTATAAAGTCACAAAACATTTGACAAAAACCCAGATTTGAAATTTAACATTGCCACAATATCATAATCATTTTGTGACGACATCGACACGAAGTAACCATTACGTGACGAAGTTGTCACAAAACAACCATTTTGTGACGACATCGACATGAAACAATCACTTCGTGAAGACATCGACACGATGAAGTTGTCACAAAACAACCATTTTGTGACGACATCGACACAAGGAACCATTTCGTGACGACGTCGTTACGAAATTGCCCGTTGTGACAATGTCGACACAAACTAACCGTTTCGTGGCAATGTTGATAAATTATGAAAGTGTTTATATTTATATTTGGATTGCATGCAGTGATGAGGTACATTCATACATTCGTCAAGTATAGTGGACGATGGGTGAAACCTTCACGCTACTTGACCAAAAGTAGTGAGGGTATCTTAATACCCGTGAAAGCGACGTACGAGAAGTTTTTGCAACTATTGTATGTCACCCTGCAGCTCTCACCTTCTACGCATAACCTCGATGTGAAGTACGAGACAGAAGGTTCGGTGCCACATGTTCGCATTGCGTTGGACCTAAGTTTGACATGTTATCTGCATATTTGGAAGGAGATAACAAATAAATCAAACCCGAATTTGGTAGTGGAGATTGAGAATATAGCATGTCCAGAAGAGGTTAGTGTTTCCACTAAAATTGAATTTGATATGCCGGACATAAAGCAGGAGGGTGTGGCTCTGGAGAACCCCAACCACGAATCCAGCGCGCGGTGAGTATAGCTTATGTGAACCCCAAATATTACTCACAAGTTGAATCTACTCTGCCATGTCTGGAGCCGGTGAATGTATCGTCTGTGAAGTCCAATACCCGATTTTACTCAGCACCAGTTGATTCTCATCAGCCTGATATTCCGTGTCTCGACCCGGAGAGTGTATGGTCAGACGTTGTCTCCCAAAAATATGCACTACTTGTGTCTGAACTTTCCAACAACCAAAGTCGTGGTCTTGAGTTTGTTGGAATTGTAGGTGATTGATTCACCTTAGTAACCATATTAAATGGGGAATATCATTAATTTCACTCACAATAGCCAATTAATAATAATGATTACCAAACAAGATCTACATTTATTAATTTAATTTAAGGGTAATTTTGATAAATACCCATGTAAACTATATGTAATTTGGTTATGCCCAAGGTTTGGTTAATAAGTTGAAAATACCCACCCAAATTCGTTTACAAAATTTAAGAGACAAATATACCCCAAAATAATTTCCCGCTCGTAATAAATTAATTAAACAAATAAGACAATTAACGTCCCGCCCATTATCTGTTTATTAAAAAACCAAAAATCGAGGTCATTAACGTCACGTAATGATGATACGCGTATATTGAGGAAGTCATTCAATTTAACCCGGTTGTTCGGATTCAATTTCATTTATTTGATTTGAAAAAAAAGCCACAGTTCGACCGAAGAAAGCGTAAACTAAAAAAAGAAGGTTTTCAAATCTTCGACGGATTTTTGGCGGGGGAGTGTTTTCGGAAAGATTTCAAGGCATTAACGTTTGATATTTCATTATTTGACCAAATAAAATATTTTTCAACCCGCGATTTGAGTATTTATTGTTAGGGTTTTTTTAAAACAAATTCAGTTGTCGTTTACTGGTTTTTGAGTTTTACACCCAGTTGTTTCCATGGGTATTGTTACGAATCCTTACTTGTAGTGTTTTACAAAATCGTGTAAATTGTTTGGAAATGATGGTTTAGTTGTTTACCTGTTTGCATGTTCATAATTTGTTATCAACATCTGATTCTCATATATTGTGTTTAAATTTTTTCCCCGATCCCTTACATGTGTTTTGTATTCTCAACATCCGAATCATTACATCCCGATTGCATGTTAATGTTTTGATTTTTTTTGTTTAATATGTGTTTCGATGTTACCAATTATGTGTAAAAAATTCCTTTCCCGAACAATTTCATGGGTATTTTACCGACATAATGTAAACGAATTTGGGAAAAAAAATTATTTGTTGTTTGATATACATTTGGATGTTATCGATTCTGGTTAAACATTATTTCCTTTAGTGGGTATTTTACCGAATCTTTCCATTTTTTGTTTACATATTGATATAATTTTTGGATGTTTTAATGTTTGGAGATTTATGATTCGGATTCTGTTTGAAATTTATGATAATGTTTAACGTGTATAATATGCAACAGAGAATTCTATGGGGGAGAAAAAGGTGATTGCAAAACCTTCAAGTGTCAACAAGACGAAAAAAGATAAAGTAGTTTCAAGTGTTGTGAAGGTATGTTGTATGACTAAATGTAATGATACCGGATTGGTTGTAAATAAGTTGTTTGTGTTTTGTTAAGTTTATGTTAACAGGTTGGCTAGTATTATGTTGAACCCAGCAAATGGGAAATGTCCCAACGGATAATAGGCCACTCAAATTTTCAATTACTTAGACAACTTATTGGGGCTATTAACACAGATAATCAAGCGGACATCTTCAATAACGGACTTTCTGCGAACTTACAACACATACATAGGGACGTGTTCCCCAAAAAACTCACTCATTTGCTGCTCTACACCAAGTCGAATCAGGGAAGGTCGATGAAGTACACTTCAATATAGGTGGAGTCATTCATCGATTTACGATGTATGATTTTCAGTTAATGTCACGTAATTTTTTAGTTTCATTTACGTAAGCTGAAAGTAAATAGAGTGTTAATATGAAGTTAACAATTTTGTAATTGTTGACATGATTGATATGCAATACACACACAGGTATACATGATGATATATGCATCGACAATCATTTGAAAGAAATTTTTTTCAATATCACGGTGTCGCAGCAAATTTCATATCTGTTAGGTCTATTGGCTAATAGTTTTGGTGGAACGGATGAGGAAAAAGTGGCACTCATTAACGTTGGCCTTGTTGAAACGATGATACTTCCAAGAGAGCGAAATGCAGTCATCACCAACAACTACTTACAACTAGCAACGAACATGGAAATGTTTTCAAATTAATAATGGGGTCGTGTTAGTTTCAAGGAAATGGTTGAATCCATAAAAAACCTGAAGATTTCTGGCAGCAAAACAGGCTTCAATATTGACGGTTTCCTTCATCCGCTACTAGCTTGGGCATACGAATTTATGCCGGGTTTTGAGGAACAAGGATTGGCAAAGAAATGGGCAATCCATCGTCCGCCAAGGCTGCTAAAATGGTCGTACACTTACGCTCGGAAGAACCATGAAGTTATGCTTGTTTTCAACGATGAAAAGGTAAACATATTTACATATAATATTTACATATAATATGTTGTTAATGAGTTTTCGTTTTTTATTCGTTTACACTTTTATTGCAGTTTGATTACAATGTTATTGATGCCAACGAATAAGAATTGAAAGAGGAGTATGAAAAGCGTGTCACCGGGAAAAGTCCAACAAAATCTGCATGTAAAAGCCCTACAAAACTGAAAGGCAAAGAACAAGCAAGTTCTTCAAATTGTCCACAAGGTTATGTAAGTAGGGAGGAGATGGACCGCGTTAAAGAGAAACTGGAAATTGCGAACGGGCAACAAACACAAACAGCTCTTTCATACAAAAGTTAATATGATGTTGTAAATTGTTATGAACAATAAGTTAATAATTGTTATGAACAATGTGTTAATAATTTGTTTTGGATACATGAATGTGAAATGAGAGTATTAGTTCTATGAAATGACATGTCTCATTTCAGGATTTAGGTAAGCATGATGCGATTCATACGTAGTGACCTTGAGATAGAAGATGTTAAATGGTTTGTTCTTCTATTGTCTCTAAAGGTGCACTAGTCAATTCAGTACCTTCGAAAGATACACTGGAAGAACTAGAGAGTTCCTAACTCTCTATGTCTCGTAACCAGACATCCTAGATTCTTCCAACAATCATACTGGGATCAATAGTCCGTTGATCTTTAGATTGCGAATATACCGTTTTAGTCAAACCATGAAGAGTTTTTTCACGCAAATCTACATTTGTCTCTTCATACATTGTTAGGTTTGATTAAGGACTATAAGACTATTGAATATCATAAATCTTCAATCAAACTAAAAGGAATGAACGAACGTTTCAACTTTTATTAATTCAATCAGCAAATTACAAAGATTTATATATTACATCAGTATGTAAATAAACAATCTTTCAATAAGGACTTTACAAAGATTTATATATTACATCAATATGTAAATAAACAATCTTCTTGTGGGCATCTCTGCCAACAAAGATAACTCAAAACAAGGCATGCAACGGGCCATCCTATAGCTTCACGTAAAACTGCATTCAAACATTCATTTATATTTGTAATCATGACATTGAATCTCTTTCCCGGAAAGTGACCCCATAATTCAGGATTCGCAGAGATTAAATAATTCTTTATCATACACTTGTCGTTGGACAACATATTCAACCAATAGTCAAACTCTCTACGAGCGTAGGCCTTCGAAGGCTGAATGTCGCTTTTTCCGAATTGTGTCTTTACATTAGACCACAAATGTTTGCACGCAAATAGCAAATTTAGCTTCAAGGAACACCGAGTTAACGACCTTTTGTATGGATATATGCCTGTCAGGCACACAAACCAAATCTTCCCTTATCCCATAAACAAACCTTATCTTCTCCATAAACCACGACCAAGAATTTTCGTTTTTAGAATCAACAATGCTAAACACCAAACGAAACAAATGATTGTTTCCATCTTGAGAAGTAGCTAACAACAAATTTTCATATGATTTCCCTTTCAGAAATGGTCCATCAACCAAAATGACTAGTCGACAAAATTTAAATCCGTGCACATAAGCCCCAAATGAAAAAAAAACGCCTAAATGTACCATCGGATTCAATGTCAGTGACAACATGAGAACCTGCAAATGGTAAATAAACTATTAATATCTGTAAGCCGATTGTAAATGAAAAGTTAATAACTGTAAGCTGGTTGTAAATAAACTGTAAATAAATTACGTACCAGGATTTCTTTCTTGGATTATGTTACCAATAATTGGTAAATGACTATATGACATTTCAAAATCACCCCAAAGATCTCTCAAAGCATATTTTCGACCCTTCCAAGTTCGATAATATGAGACCTCAACATTAAATTGAATCTCGTAATGTCAATAATGTTGGCAGAGATGCCCATAAGAAGATTATTTTTTTACGTATTGATGTAATATAAATCTTTATAAGTCCTTATTGTAATTGATAATTAAATTAATAAAAGTTGAAACGTTCATTCATTTCTTTTTCGTTTGTTTGAAGATTTATGATATTAAATAGTCTTATAGTCCTTAATCAAACCTAACAATGTATGAAGAGACAAATGTAGATTTGCGTGAACAAACTCTTCATGGTTTGGTTAAAAATGAAATATTCGCAATCTAAAGATCAACTGACTATTGATTCTAGTATGATTGTTGGAAGAATCTATGATGTCTGGTTACAAGGCATAGAGAGTTAGGAACTCTATAGTTCTTTCAGTGTATCTTTCAAAGATACTTAATTGACCAGTGCACCTTTACAGACAATGTAAGAACAAACCATTCAACCTCTTCTGTCTCAAGGTTACTATGTATGAATTGCATCGTGCTTACGTAAATCCTGAAATGAGACATTTTATTTCATAGATTACATATTCTCATTTGAGAAAGTCAAATTCTAGATCCATAAAGTGATCTAGAATAGACTAATTGGTGAGATATTAAGTTATGAAGATGTCATGAACCAGCTTTGTAAAGTTCTCATAGATATGGAATTCACGTACAAGATTGCTGAAATGCAATATATATCACCTCATGCTTTATTACTTGGATTGTGAATAAATGAACTGCGCGGTATCCAAAATTAAGTAGCAACTTTATTTGGATGAAACAATGTGATTTGGTAGCTCATCGTCAATACATTGTTTCTAACCTATTCACAAGTAACAAAGGAGTTTAGGAAATAACAAGTAAAACGGTAAAATTGTAATTTTAAAAATTTCATCTAGTTGATGATATTCATGAAGGGTAAACATAGATAACATTCAATGGATCCGGTCAATTTAATTAAGTTGAATTTGAGTAAAAGATAAATTCATTTGAACCGAGAGATTCATAGTGTCAACTCTTTAGTGGAGTTAGTTGACATTAAGCTAATACTCAGAAAATGTTTGTGAACTTTTGAGTCCGAGTATAGAAGTTCAAGCGTTGTTCATTTGGATCAATAAGGTCACTATTATAGGTCATTAGAGTAGGATTGTTAAACTAGAAGCTAAGTCAAAATAAGTTCAAGTGTTGAACTAAACGTTTTCTCAGAAAATGTCTAACGGGTATTTTTGTCCACATGTACATAAAATGATGTGAATGTCAAAATAAGATTTTGTATATTTTCATATGATGAAAATATAAATTATTTTAAACCCGAAAAGTCGTTTAAGGCATTATGAAATTAATTTCATTATTTGTGCAGTATTGATTCTACATTGGGTATTTTAAGAATTGTCTTAAAAGAAATAAGGAAGCATCTAGATGCCCTTCTCTAGTGTAGAGTTTGGCTAACATGCATCAAAAAAGAGTGAATTCTTTACCTTTAATTATAAAGATAAGTATCCAAAAGGAAAAGAAGAAATTAATTTCCTTAAGAAGGAAATAAATATGCTTAGTGAGGAAACAAATTTACTTCCCTTATGCTCAATGTGGCCGGCCATGTACAAAGAGAAAGAGAAGAGAAATCAAATATTGTGTCATGTATACACAATTGAAAAGGGTTATTACCCTTTCTTGATTTTCCTTCCCCTAAAAATAGAGTCTCACATAGAGATGTGAAATTAATCATTCTTGCTATTGTCTCTCTTTTTTTGGCGGACCCCCTCTCTCTCTCTCTAGAAAATCCCTTTTTATTTTGACACATAACTCCTCATTAGACTTAGACTTAATTAGCTAGCTCATAAACTTGTTCTTGAACTATTGTGTTTAATTGTGCCCACACACAAATCCTTCTAAACCTCTAAAGACTCATGTAATAGAAACCTTAGGTTTCTCGAGTTCACGTTTAGGTATGAAAGAATCGAGCCATATGAGAAGATCAACCTTTCTCAAGACTCCTCCAAATCAAAGTACAAGAAAGGTTTGCACTCAAGCACTTTAAATAATGTTTTTAAATTTATACATGTTCATGCACTTTGCCTAGGTTAGTAAAATTGTTTTACTTGTAAGGAAATTATATATTCCGCCATTAATATGAGTAATGATAATTTTTCTTAACCCTAGACCTATTCCAACAAATAACACCAGCCGGCTTTATCTCGGATGCTAATAAACCCCTAAAATCATCTTTGACACATTTTCTTATAAGCATGGATGATGCATGTCTATTATTTTGAACCAGAGATTTTCCATAACACGTATGAATTCTTGAATAACTTTTTATAACCCACAATCCCGATGAAGAACATATAGAGGCTAGCAATTTCCATGGACAATTTTTTTAACGACACCATACCTTTTAGTACAAGACCTAATAGTTCGAAATTTGAAACTGTTTCGGACTGCAAGAATACTAATAGCACTTTGAAAGCTTTCACAACTCATTCGTCTGATTTAGTACTCGAGGATGACACCGTAATCTTCCGAAATGTAATCTCCGAGACGAATAAGAAAGATTAGTGGTCACAAACAAAATCTCACTTAGATCTAAAAACCAGATTATTTCGGGATCTCGCTCCTATTATTTGGAATTCAAATTTAGAAATTCTGGGGAATAGGGGAATGGAAATAGTCGGCCAAGAGCGAGAGAGAGAGTTGGCCGAAAATTATATGAAGAATGAAATGAATTTTTCTCTTCCTTCTATCACTATTTATAGCATTGGTAGTGAGATGACCCCTGAGAGATTTTCTCTCCTTTCGGTTGAGATATTCTCTCCTTCTAGATATATTTCTTTGGATTTAATCTGGACCATTAGATCTCAACAGTGAATATAAACTCTATCACATCTATCAGATCAATATCTATGGAAGAGATTTCCTCTCATCAGAGAGAAAATAAGGGAGAGATTGTGGGAGGCATAATCGACCACCCTAAGGGCATAACCCTAGGGTATTTTTGGCCAAGCCTCTGTTAGCAGAGATGCCCACAAGAAAATTATTTATTTACATATCGATGTAATATAAATCTCTCTTGAGTCCTTATTGTAATTTGCTGATTAAACTAATAAAAGTTGAAACGTTCATTCATTCATTTTTCGTTTGTTTGAAGATTTATGATATTCAATAGTCTTATAGTCTTTAATCAAACCTAACAATGTATGAAGAGACAAATGTAGATTTGCGTGAACAAACTCTTCATGGTTTGATTAAAACGAAATATTCTCAATCTAAAGATCAACGGACTATTGATCCTATTATGTTTGTTGGAAGAATATATGATGTCTGGTTACGAGGCATAGAGATTTACGAACTTTATAGTTCTTCCAGTGTAACTTCCGAAGTTACTGAATTGACCAGTGCACATTTAGAGACAATGTAAGAACAAACCATTTAACCTATTCTGTCTCAAGGTCACTATATATGAATTGCATCGTGCTTACCTAAATCCTGAAATGAGACATGTCATTTCATAGCTTACATATTCTCATTTGATAAAATCAAATTCTAGGTCCACTAAGTGATCTAGACTAGACTAATTAATGAGATATTAAGTTATGAAGACGTCATGAACCAGCTTTGTGAAGTTTTCATAGATATGAAATTCATGTACAAGATTGCTAAAATGCAATGTATATCACGTCATGCTTTATTATTTGGATTGTGAATAAATGAACCGCGCGGTATCCAAAATCCCGCGAAGCTTTCGGGGGGGTAGTCTTGGATGAAACAATGTGAGTTGTTAGCTCCTCGTCAATACATTGTTTCTAACTTATTCACAAGTAACAAATGAGTTGAGGAAGTAACAACTAGAATGGTAAAATGGTAATTTTATAAATCTCATCTGGTTGATGATATTCATGAAGGGTAATCATTGATAACATTCAATGGATCCGCTCAATATAATTAAGTTGAATTTGAGTAGAAAATAAATTCATTTGAATCGAGAGATTCTCAGTGTCAACTCTTTAGTGGAGTCAGTTGAGATTAAGCTAATATTTGGAAAAAGTTTGTGAACTTTGTTTCCGAGTATAGTAGCTCAAGTTTTGTTCATTTGGATCCATAAAGTCACTATTTCAGGTCATTAGAGTAGGATTGTTAAACTTGAACCTAAGTCAAAATAAGTTCAAGTGTTGAACTAGACGTTTTCTCGAAAAATGTTTAAAGGGTATTTGTGTCCACATGGAGGCTAGGGATAAGGAATTTTGAAGACATAAATGAAGCATTAATAGCTAAACTATGATAGAATATGAGTGTAAATCAGACCATAAATGGGTACAAATGTTGACACAAAAGTACTGTCAAGAAAAAAAAATACTTGGATACACAGGTTAAGCCTCACCATTCAAAGATTTGGAGAGACATTGCCTCATCGCAGAGGACAATCAAAGAGGGTGTGTGTTGTGTTATAGGTGATGGGATGGAGGTCAATATTTTTAGTGATAATTGGTTGTCGAACACCTTAGCATCCGAGGTGCCTACACCACTGCAGGGGGGGATCTGAAAGTGAATACCTTAATGGTACAATGAGAGCGACGATGGGATCCGAATCGTATTAGCACGATATATGGGCATGAATGGATCAAGCACATTTTGCAGGTCAAAATTCGTAGGTCTGGTCAGATATTTTGAAATGGACCTATAGTCTTGATGGAGAATTCTCGGTCAAATATTTTGTTCAAGCTAATTGAGGAAGGCTCTCGACCCTACAATCACTTTGGTTGAGAATTTGGACACTAAACATCCATATTAGAGGAAAATTACTTCATGGAAATTAGCTCAAGATGGTTTCAATATCAGAGCTCGTTTATTGAGCAAGGGAATGGTACACGATGGGTGGTGTGGGGTCTACGGTGATGGTCTAGAGACAGTAGCAATTTATTCTTCATGTGTGATTGGGCTAAGCGGCTGTGGTTCATCAATGGAGGTGGCGGGAGCTGGAATTGGGTGAAAAATGGTACAGGTGAACTGATTACAACAACATTGATTTAATTAAAAGATGACTGTAATCATAGAGGAGCAGTGCAGGATGAGTTTATTACCCGAAGTGGGAAAATAATGGAAAATATTTGAAAGGATCGAAATAATAGCATTTTTCAGAGGAAAAAACTATGCTTTCTTCGCTCTTTGGTCTCCATAGAGAGTGTCGTCAAGAAAATAATTGACTCTGGGAAATCGACGGAGCCACATAATCTTAACGATGCGACGATCTTCAAGCGGAGGGTACAACCTTAGGTAAGGAAAGTGAAGATAAATGTGGACACCTCGTTCAAGAACATGAAGGTGACTATAGGAGTAATAGCCCGAGATTCAGAGGGCCAAGCTACATGGATGTGGATGAGTCATGTTCAGGTCGCGTCAGAGGAGGAGGCGGAGCTAAATGGTGTCCAGATGAGGCTGCTGCTGGCAAAGTTCATAGGAAATCGACGTATTGAAATTGAAGGCGACAATCAGGGGTTAGTGAAGAGTTTAGGAAATGCAAATCCATGTTCATTTTGGAAGCTAATCTCGTTGTATGAAGAGGTTTGTGAGCCCTCGGTTAAGAGAGGTTTCGAATTTTAAACTTTTCGGTGGGTGTCCCGTTCAGCGAATATGGTGGCACACGAGTTTAACTACTGGGCTTTTGAGTCCCAAAGTCGAGATTTTGACTTCAGGCCACTTTTGGGAAGTTCCGATCCCGGTTCATAACAATTATATTAACGATATTCAATACGGACCCTTCCTCGTCTGTCGACATTCTACGTCCTTTCGGGTACTGTTAGAGGCCGGGGAAGTTGGTATTTAAAAAAAAGTGAATAATCCTTATCTTTATAAAAAAAAATAGTAATCATAGCATATTGACAAGTACTTAAGACTCTTCAACTCAAATTTAAATTGTGGTATAATTTGTTTTCAAATTTGGCACAATATTTAATTAACTTATATTTGTATTATATTATGTTAATTTTACATAATATTAATAAATTAAAAATATCACATAAAATATAACATTTCGTAAAAAAATTTAAATATTTATAATAAATAAAATAAAAAACTCATATGTAAAAAATAAAACACACAATAAAAATAGTTCTGTTTAAATAGTTCGTGTGTCTATTTTAAATTAGTGGTTTTTATATATTTTTTTTATTTTAGTTATATGTTTACGTTGTAATTTTTATTTTTATTAAAAATTGTATTTATATAATTATTAGTATAACTAATATATATTATTTAATTTTAGTGTTTAATTAATATTGTATATTGTTATCAATATCATATTGATTATTCTATTTTTAATTGATAATACATATTTTTATATAAATGATTTAAATTATATATTAATATTTTTTGATGTATTTGTAATTAAAACTAATTTAACATTAGATTTGTGATAAATAATTACATTTAAATTTGAATAAACATTATTATTAATTTTAAATTTGAATAAATATTTAGAGTCAATTAAAACATTTTCACCCCGAATATATTCCAAATTAAAAAAAATAAAGTGGGCGTGTAGTGTAATTTTCTCATCAAAAGAAAAAATACCTCACGGTGACCGTACGACTAACCCAGGGGCGAGCAATGGTGGCGACGGCGAATCCGAAGTTCGAAGTAGAAGAAGAACAGGAATCCAGACTCCAAGAATTTCTTCTATGGTTACAGGTCTGCAATTGCTTCGAACTACACCAATTTCTCCTTACTCTTCTTAGACGTACTATATAACTAGTCACTAAAACGCACACACAATCCCTGGATTATGTGACATGTCTCACCTCCGTGTATTCTGATTTGTGTGTGTTTGTGTTTTTGCGTGCTCATAATCAGGCTAATAAAGTTGAACTTCGCGGTTGCCGGATCAAGTGCTGCGATTCTAATAAAGGATTCGGTGTTTTTTCCTCTAATGACGTTTCTGATGGTAAATCCACTTCCAAATTTTCCTGGGGATGAATATAATGAAAGTGATGTTGATCTTGGATGAGGAAATGAGTAGAGAAATGTAATCCAATTGAATCATCATAGGTGAAAGTAATATCCTCAACGATTAGCGAGTAGTATTCTTCATTTTAACTTTATAAGTAGGCAAAGATCACAACCATGTTCATGTGTATCCTCAGTTTAGCTACATTCGGGTGATTTCAGATGATCCTTCATTCTTTTTATCATCATTCCATTGATTCAGGGGTTCTATTGGTAGTTCCGTTGGATCTAATGATTGCTCCGATGAGAGTGTTGCAAGATCCTCTTATCGGTCCGGAGTGCAGAGCGATGTTTGAAGAAGGTGACGTGGATGACAGATTCTTGATTATTTTGTTTCTGATGGTTGAGCGTCTCCGTAAGAACTCTTCGTGGAAGCCGTATGTATATCATTTAATTTAGTTAACACTCTCACTGTATGATTAGTTAATCATCTCCCGATCAGTTTTAATTGATTCTTTTTTTTGAAATTTTATTTATACATTTGGTGAAATTCTCATTCAGGTACCTGGATATGTTACCGAAAACTTTTGGTAATACACTTTGGTTCAGTGATTACGAGTTTTCGGAGCTAAAGGGGACTGCATTATATCGAGCTACCGAGTTACAGGTATCGGCTCTGATGAGTATTCCATACTTTAATAAATTATGCAGCTATCTAGTGAGAAAATTTTAGAGGGTATTCCATCTCTTGTTCTGCGATATAAATATGTAGTCTTATCTTTGTCATTGTGTGTTTTAATCTTGCAGAAGAGAAGTTTGATGTCATTATTTGATAGTAAAGTGAAGAATTTAGTGAAAAAAATATTGACTCTTGATGGTGACCCAGACAGGTGTGTAAGAAGTTTGAAATTTTGTATGCATTTCTTCTTCTCTTGATCTGACATGGAAAACTATACATATGCCCAAATTTGTCCGCAATGATTTTGTAGAACCAGCGTTTGGCTGTAATGCTGAATTTCAAATCTTAAAAGTTTATAACACATTGCTCCTTTGCAGAGAGGTTTGCTTTGAAGATTTCCTATGGTGGGTGATATCTTATACATCAAATATTTAATTTCTGATCCCTGAAACCTCTTCTTTTAACAATTACAATCTTGATAGGGCAAATTCCGTATTCTGGGCACGGGCATTAAATATCCCTCTTCCCTATGCTTACGTGTTTCCAAAAATTCTGGGGAACGAAGATAGTCGCTCTTCTATTGAAGAAAGTACCGACGTACCAACTAATATTTCTCAAGGACAGTTAACCGAAGCCGTTGATACAAAAAGTTAGCACCTCTCTACCCAGTTCTTCACTAGTAGTATCGTTTGAAATCTAAAGTATATGCTCTGTGTTCATTTCTTGGATTATAAAGTAACTACCTTTTTTTTACTGTATTTGTTAAAATGAAGGGGAATTTGACGGAGCTGGCACTCAAGTAGAGACAGAGACGACCAATTCAACGGAACAAGAGACTATCTGGGTTGAGGGTCTTATTCCTGGAATTGACTTTTGCAACCACGGTATTGACTAATTGGTCGTAATTAAGCTATTTCGACTGCACCTTTTTTTCTCTCTTTTATAAGTTTACACTTCCGACAACACTTTTTCTTAATGAATTAAGTTCATGCCATAAGAAGGTATTAATTTCCTATAGTTGATCACTCTTGTTTGAAATTTTATATATAGGATTTAATTACCTTTCTATTTATATGTTTTTCTTGGGATAGTCTATCTAAAAGCACGTTATGATGGGGGTTGAGAAACTCCCTTTTGTCAACATTGTTTCGCTTCTTATGTATTCTTTATTATTGACCGAATTGTCTAGTTTTTTTCTCAAACAAGGGATTAGATCTTTCACGGGATTCTGATTATTGTATTTGATTCCGATTATTGTATTTGATTTACCTTGCTTCGTTTCGAACTCCGGTGTTCAGACTTGAATACGGCGGCGACGTGGGAAGTTGATGGAACAGGGTCACGAACCGGAGTCCCATTCTCTATGTATCTCCTTTCCGGTCTGTCTTTTATCTTCTTCTTCTTTTAGCACATTTAGTCATTCATTCAGTGTCTACATCTGATTTTGGTACGCGGGTGACTAGCTGGATATACTTTACTAGTTTTCTTACTTAATTTATTTCTGGGTCTTGATTTGATTGTAAAGCTGGATCGAATCTCTTACAGACCGACAAAGAAATCTCCATTAGCTATGGCAACAAGGGAAACGAGGTACTACCACAAACCGTTTTCATCTGCAGAAGAACTCATAATCACACCGAAAATTGTTATTATTGCTTCCAAGAAACATAATCGACCAGATTTGTGAAAGAAGTTCTTTTATAGCTTTAATATGAACATTATTTTTTGTTTAAGTATCCCTGCGTTTAGATGACATCTCAGTTTGTGTTCCGCAGCTGTTTCTGAACTCAAACCAATTTGTCATGAATAATGCAGGAACTCCTTTATCTGTATGGATTTGTCATTGAAAATAATCCAGACGACTATCTTATGGTAATGCTATATATACATGTGTTTGTGTATTGACGTCTATAGCTTGTAAAATTGTGCTTTGCACATATCTTATTCCCCTTTTTTCTAGAGTTTGTGTCGAGTCTCTGAAGTTAATCATCAAACAGATTGATCTGTTTTGGGGAGATGAATGGTGTGCTCACATGTGCAGGTCCATTATCCAGTTGAAGCCATTCAAAGTGTTCTGTTTTCAAATTCAAAAGCACAACTTCTCGAAGCACAGGTTATCTCATTGACTCTCTTGTGCTCTATCAGAAAAATTATTTTCGGGTGGAAGACTAAAAACCGTAAGTTAAAAACTGGGTTTGTTCTTCAGAAGGCAGAATTGAGGTGTCTTTTACCGAGAAATCTTCTCGATGGTGGGTTTTTCAAAAATCGCGAAGAAGACGAAAAACGGTGCGAACAAGAACGATCGTGCAGCTATAGCTGGAGCGGGATGCGCAAAATGCCATCGTACCTGAATAAATTGGTTTTCCCGGATAACTTTCTGAGCGCCTTGAGGACCATCTCCATGAAGGAGGACGAGATCTTCCAGGTTTCATCTCTTCTCGAAGAGGTACGTTTTTCCACCAGAAAACTTGTTCTCCAAGAAATCTAAGCATGAACCTGAAATCGAACTCCTCTGAACTGGACTCAAGCTTGTCGGGACCGAAGGGGGGAGAGAGCCAACCGATACTGAAGTACGATCGGCCGTGTGGGAGGCTTGTGGTGATTCCGGTGCTTTTCAACTTCTTGTGGATCTCCTTAATATGAGGTGCTTCTATAAAGTGCACCTTTCGTTTTTTCATTTTTTTGTTTGTTGCTTAACATGTTTTTTTTATGCACGCTCAAGGATGACCGAGCTCGAAGAATATTCTGGAACAGAAGACTCCGACACTGACTTGCTCAGCAAGGCAGATATTTGGTACGGGCATTTTGACGACAATCTGAATTCACTGGTCACTGAAGTGTTTTTTCCACAACTTTCAAGTCTTGACTGTTTTGTTGGTTCCAGTGAAAACCCAGCTGGCGAATCCAACGGACGTGGTTTGATCACGAGAAACCAGTGGGCAAGCATAATTTACCGGCGGGGACAAAAGCAATTGACCCGTCTCTTTCTACGGGAAGCCGAGCAAGCCTTGGAATTAGCTCTTGCTGAAGGAAACTAGTAATCAATGGCCATATACAAACCTTAATAACTTATAATGTAGTTTTGGCGTCTCTTTTAGTCATTCGTTAACAGTTTTCCCATCTGAAGCAATACACAGTAGCTGAGGCCAGGAACGGATTAAGTGCTCCTCAAACTTTTTTTATACGTCGTAATATTTTTTTTCTTATTTTTTACTCTAAAAATTTACAAAATTGTAATTTATTTTTTCTCATTTTTTTACCTAAATTTTTTACAAATTAGCCTCCAAACTTTGTTCGTTTTGGCCCTCAAATTTGGAGTCTAACCTTGCCTGGAAAAATGGATCCTATGAAGAGAGACATGGTGATCTCCTTTCCTGGTCCACCAAAATCTCTTTTGGATGTGATGAGAAAATTTGGAAACAGAACAGTGGTGAAACATTAGGTTACTTCTGTCCAAGATATTTTGACGTAGTCTATTATATTTTGACGTTATCGAGCTCAACTTTTATATATTTTTATTGGGTCCATTAGTTAAATGCCCAAAAATAATTTACCAATTTCAATTTCAATATATTTAATGTTACGTTGATTTTGCGTAAATACTCATTGGATTTTGTTTACAAAAAATTTCGGACTATTTTTTGCTCTTTTTGATTCATGCCTACGGTTGTCGTTTAAATTTAAGTAAACATAAATTTAAAAAGAAGTATGTTCAAATCTAGAAACAAATTTCGAAAATACATTTAGGTTTGACCCAATAATGTTGTAAACAACTTTAGTTTAAACGTAAATGGGTAATAAATAGCTAATTTTTTTATTTTCCGTATATTATGCTTCTCGTTTTCGTCGATTAAATCAATGACTATCGAAAGCTTAGTAATCATTTATTTTTATTTTGTAAATTAACTTTTCGCACAAATAGAAAAAAAACATAAAACCATAAAAAAGAGAAAAAAGAAATTCAATTAGAGTAAAAAATTTAGCTTTTTCAAAGAGAGGAGGACGGTATTCACATTTCATGGTCATATATAATATATACTGGCGAGTCTAAATAAAAATTGAGGTGGGTATAAGCGAGATGACGCTGCTTCGCCAGATCCACGTTCTTCTAACATGAAAAAAGAAGAAGAAAAGGACAAAGTAATTGTCGTTTTCCTCAGAATTACTTGTAGTTTCCCTGGTTATATGTTATGACTTGTCTCGTCCATCGATACTCATCACGTTTTTCAGGTTCAACAAATACTCTTTTTTACAACATGCCTCTTTCTTCTGCATTTTACTTTCTTGTCTCTTTCATTTCCTTCTCCTTCGTCTTCTCCTCGACCGTTTCCATAACCTCTCTCTCTGTATTTGACCTACCACTACTTTTGTTAAACTTCCTTATTCTCTGCACATTGTTCAATTTAATGATGCAAAAGCTTTCACTCCAATACTGGAAAGTGGTTGTGTAATGCATAGGTGTCAATATGCATGAACGCTTTAAGACACGTTGCCAAGAATCTCTTGATTCCTTTGCTCTGCATGTCTCGTTTCTCTTAAATCAATAGGAGAACCGAGAATGACAGGAACATCGATTTTGTTTTGCTCAAATTATTCACATCTAAATAAAATTATGTACTTAACAGTGAATAAAAATACAAGTATCAAGACCTAAATAATGTCTACAATTTGAGAAAATTCTTTGACCTTCCCTCTTTTATCTTTTATGAGCTTACAAAATTGATGTCGGATGTCATTGAAATCAAGTATGGAAGTATTATGCTAGCAATGAATTTTCATTGTAACTCTTTCATATATACTTGTTGATCTTGTGCATATAAAACTGAATGTTAAAAGCTTGAAACTAGTAATGAATTTCACAAAGCTTTGTCTTAAACGTTGACTTTCAAAAGCCCAAAAAGAAATATAACAAAATGTACTTATATCCCCCTCCACCACAATACAAAAGAATTGCTTAAAATCAACACCTAAGGAAGAAAAAAAAAGGTGGGGATTCTATAAAAAGCCTCATTTCAGCTTGGTTTTTTTTCCTTTCTTTCTATCATATGTCAAGTAAATGTAGTTAAAACAAATGGCGAGCGAATAACAGTTGAGTTCGTAAACAGTATTTTTACAGTGGTCTCAGACTCAGACCAAAGGCCTGGTTTCGTCTTCATCATCGCGATCGAGTTCTTCCTCTTTCACACTCTGAAGCTGATTCGTTGCCGGAATCTTAGGCTTGTTGTTGTTCTCCGGCAAAAGCTTGAGAGTGATTCCCATTCCGATCAGAATCAGACCCGTCGCATGCTCCTCCGTCAGAGGCTTCGTGAATATCATGTACGACAACAGTAACGTCACCGCTTTCCTCGCCGTAGTTATCTTCACAGAAAAACAGTAGAAAAAAGAAAAGTTAAATTTATTTCATGAGATGAGTTTTAGCAAATTGTGTTGCAAGTGAAATTACCATGGCCGTTGTGGCTGCGCCGAAAAGGGCGATGAGAGAGAGGACCGAGACTTGGCCGACAAACGTTGCCATGGCTTCGAACACCAACACCGCGTACACATACGGATGCTACAAAAAAAATCACCAACACACATTTAGAAAAACAAAAAATTAGTGAAGTAAGTCATGAAAACATCACGAATTGAAAAAATTCTAACTTTACGTTTAAGTTTTTGTAAATGATCAAACTGATTACATGGCATCAATTCGGGAGTTTTTGTTACTAGCTTGAACTTTTCAAGCAGAGTACGAAATATATTTGAGAGTTTATGTTTCTCAAAATTTGAATATTTTGTTTCGTGATTCAGTAAACATTTGACTTTCCAATATGTTTTTCAAAATTTTAAAAGATTAAATTCTAAAATCGGTTGAAAAAATAGACCGGAGAACTTTTTGTGTGTAAATTATCAGGCCGGTTATTTACAAAATTATTATTTACTATCAAAAGTGAACTATTTCTCAATCCACTTAATTTCAGGTGACACCATAACAAAAAAAAACATTTCTTCGAAAATTAGGAGTTTTACCTGATAGCAAGAATTCCATGCTCGGAACAACTCTCCGGTGATAAGCATGGGCGGGATCAAGAAGGGAAGACCAACAACAGTGGAGCAGAAGAGCATTTCGGTCTGCGTCGTGTTGGGATTCACGTTAAAGATCGCTTCTTGCAAGTTTCCGAGAAAAGCGTCCATGATCAACGCACCCGACACCATCACCACCCCGATCACGCTGAAATTCGGCGACGAATTCGCATCGGCGAGTGTGAAAAGAATCAAACCCACCACCAAAAGTATCGCCGCAAAATACTCGTGTGGCGGGTATTTCCTTCTCAGGCCCGGAATGAAAGCCCCCATCACCATCACCGGCAAAACCTGATTATTGTGAAAATATGAAATGTGAAAAATGAAAATCAGAATTACTTTGGTTGTGATTATACTTTGGTTGACTTGAACATGAGTTGAGCTGGGTAGTTGAGGTAAGCGAGAGAGCCTTTGGTGAGGCCATGAGAGCCCATTAGAACAGCTGAGAGCTTCACGTATGTCTTCCATGGATTCACCATTTGCTTTGTTGTGAAGCCTTGCAGGGAAATCAAGGCCAGATATACAAACCCTTGAACAAATGTGAAATACCAACCATAGCTGAAATGAAACAGCAAATTATTAACCGTACACATCACACCAAAATAAAAAAAGGTCCTGTCTTTTTTTTTTTTTTTTTTTTTTTTTACCTGAATTGAAGCTTGTTGTATACATATTCCTGGAAAAATTTAACCCACCAAAAAAAGTTAGAATCTTTGGATATTTATTGTAATTCGAAATCATGAAGAAAGCTCAATGAGTGTTTTTAAACTGGTATTCCTTACCACCAAAGAGTAACCAGAACATGCATTTTTTATTATATAGTTTGTTTGACAAAATAAAAAATTCATTTACTAAATAATTGTGAAATGGTGATCAAGGGAAGGCAGAGAAAAAATTGATAAATAAGCTAAGGTCAACTCATAATTTTCTCATCAACCGAGCATAAGGAAATGCAATAGAAAGACTGAAAGAAATGATGTCCTTCCATTCCATTGAAACAGAACATCTCAAGATTCAAATAAAGAAATGAGAAAGAAAGAAAGAAGGAAAAGGAAAATACCTCGCAAATACCGTTGACTAGGTAACCAAAGAAGAAGCCTGAAGAGCACAATAGAAATTGCTTCCATCTGGGTTTGTCTGAGAGAGAAATCCCAAACAGAGAACGGTTTCGCTCTTCGTTCCTCATCATCATCGTTCAAACCAAATAAACCCACAAAAAAACAGAGATATACTAAATGAACGAAGAAACTCCGACCCGATTCGGTCAAAATTACCTACGACGAAGAAAAATATTATTCATCTGTATCACAAGAGTTTTGCATGTTGAACTTTCCAAGAAACGAGAGAGAGAGAGAGAGAGAGAGAGAGAGAGGAGTTTCTATATGGGAAAACGGTATCGGTTTGATTACGGTGACTCAAACTGTGAGACTATTAAAGAATGGAGAGAGAGAGAGAGAGAGAGAGAGTCTTTCATGGACTCAAAACTTTATATATATGTGCGTATGTTTATATTTGACTCTGAGCGCTCAGTTTCAGATCCCATATTTCCTCTGTTTTTTTTTTTTTTACTTTTTCCGGTACAAGAACGCTAATAGACCATAAATTTACAACAATGTAGTTGCGTCAGATTTTAGTTTTTCACTCTTAATTACAGATACTCTTTCATTTTGGTCCTTGCATTTTAATTCTTTTGTCTTCATCACACGTAGTATATGAGATATTTAACAATATAATACTTTGAAACATATAAATTGCTATATAACCAAATATTTTGAAAAAATTGGTTAATAACCATTAATCAAAATAAAATTGTGTTAATTAACTAAAAATATAACTTATTAACATCAATTAATAGCAGCCACATCACAATAAATGACTATTTACTAAACAAATAAAAAAGAATGGCCAAATAACAATATTAATGTTTCATTTGGTTATTTAGAGCAATTCCCTTTTTATATGGGTTATTAAATATAATAACTTTTTAAAAGAATTTTTTAAATTGGTGTACGTTTTGTAAAAATAACGTAGATGTTGAGCTTACAAATTTTTCATGACGAATATAAACATACGCGAGGGAGGGACTACTTGGAGACGTCGTTCACCGCATCTACGAAAAGTTTATGGTCCACAGACCCGTCATCCGGAAGGCCATCAACAATTTTTTCTACAGGTTCTCTTTTGTTATTTTCCCGTCTAAGCGTTTTGCCGCTTGAAATAAATAATAAAATCATTAATTGCATTGGAATTAAGAGAGGAAATAAGTGCTTCATTTATAAAAACAAATCGAAGAGAAAGAGAAAGGAAATTTGAAATCTATTAACGATCATTTATGTTCAACCGAAAATCTCTCCCAAAGAAAAAACTTCAAAATTTGCGAAAAAAAATTCTCGACGATTTATCTTCTCGACGCTACATCAAGCCGTCGATTCAATATTTATGGGTAGGTACACATCTCCATGGAAAATATTCTTTTACGAAAAAAAACATCTGAATAGTTTAACATAACCTTTCGTTAATCATGAAATTTGTTTTCTCTGATTTTAAAAAAAAGTTGGGTAATTTTAGTTATACCCATTTAAACTATAGTCATTTTGAAATTACCCATCGCTTAATAAATAAGTTGTAAATAGTTAGAAAAATTCATTTAAAGATGAAAAATGTTCAAAAATTGTTGAAAATTAAGAAAAATATATAGGGTAAACTGTACCAAATATTAATAGTAAACAGATGTAATAATAGTGGTTATTTACGACTTATTTACAAAATATTGGGTATATCAAAATTACCAATATTTGAAATGGGTACAGAGTCAATTTTTTTGTCTCCTTGTTTATAACTTTCTTATATGAGTTTGATTACTTTTGGATTTTCATTGATAAAACTTCTTATTTTTGTTTCGATTTGAAGATTTTCAGACCGAGAAACAGTGTTTTTAATATGGATTGTTTACCATAGAGACTTTGAGTATATGAATTTTTCTGAAAACTTTACCGGATATGGTTTTTTTATTAGGATTTGTTATTGTGCATCATTTAAGTCTATCATAAGTAATCTTGTTTATATTTTGAGTAAATGATTGTTTTTCGTCGGTTAATACAAATTAAAATTTTATATTCTTTGTTGTTAAGTTTGTCCTTCATTAACTTCTGTTTTGCTTTGTTTCAAGTGTAAAACATTGTTATTAGATCGGTTGTAAACGCTACTGGACTACGAACGGCTCCATCAAGAACCTCAAACTGATTTTACATTAGCATTTACTTGTAAATATGTTGCGAATTTCGCGCGTGCAAGTGCACACGTCGAACAAGTAATATAGATAGTAAGTTCAGTTCGTTCCCACGAGGATTTATAATTAAATGTAATTCTAATAATACCACAATTTAAATCAAGAAATAATGAAAGTGAAGGTTGTGATTTCTAAATTGCTAAATAACTTACAATAAAAACGTTTAAAAGATAGATGTGTGGAGTAAGGGTGAGATTTCACTTTTCTATCCTATTGTCGGGATTTCTAGAGAAACAAGAATGATCAATCCTAAGGATATACTAATCGTGTTCACGTGAATTTTATCGCTAATCCTCGCTAGAGTGATATTAACGATCTAAGACTAAGAACTCCTTTTAACTCTTGGTCTCAAGGCATATAACCTAACTTGATTTACGTTTTAGAACACTCACACGACTCCCTAGCAGCTGTGACTATCTCTGGACTTCACATAATGTACTACAATATTCTATTTTATTCGCACGGCTAATTAAACCTTGCTAGAGAGAATAACTAATCCTAAAATCAAGCATACGATGATCATACATATACGAGAATTAAGAACAAAAATAGAATAAACACCAGCCAAAGAATCAAATCAAACTTCAAAGCAAACTAGAATAAATCCATGACAATTATCAAGAAAAGATCCACGATCACCCTCTAAGGGATTAGTTCATGGTGATGGTGGAAGAACTATAAAGCAAACAAGAATAATGATCCATGATAAATAAACAAAGCATAAACAAATAAATATAGTTTCAGATGAAGAAGGAGAAAGAAAAACTAGATTCGGTAGTTGCAGACTTGTCACAGCCTCCAGAACGTCCCTGGCCTTCTTCTCCATTCACCGTATGTTCCTACGTAAGGTTTCCTCTCTCTAAAACATAATACAAACCAAGAATTCTCTTTAAGAGGCTGCTATTAGGTTATATAGGCGAGCTCTCCAATTTCGCGCAGATTTGGCCTTCGAAAACTTATCAAACGCCTCAAAATCGCAGTCCACGTGTCAAATTAACTTGTTGTCGGAGTCCCATTGCGTCGTGGTGGTTTCCATCGCGTCGTGATGGACTTCCATCGCGTCGCGGTGGACCTCATCGCGTCGTGATAGGCACTCTGGCGGTCTGCACGCTGCTTCACCTTTTATCCCATATCTTGAGTTCCGGGTATCGGAATTGAGATCCGTAAAATGTTCCGGAATCCTTGCGATCGTACCGTTACCGTAGGAGAATTTATTCCTCTTTCTCTTTTGCATCAATAAATGTTCATTTTCCTTTCTTTGCATCTCATAGATATTTGCGGATCTGAATGTCCTAAAAACTTCACACAAACTACCAAAACTATCAAAATAATTGAGGATAAACATTGATTCTTCGTTTAAGTTCATCTAATAATCACGTATGAAACGCGCTTATCAAAATAATATGTAAACATGGAGCACATTATAGTGTAAAACATTTCAATGTACAATAATTTACTTTAATTTCTAATTAATTTTATTAAATGTTAAACAATCTCCATCGAATACGAAAATGGACAATGAAGCATATTTATTTTCAAACTTCTGTGAATTACAAGATTGTAGATTGATTCTCATAATAGAAATGAAACAAAGAGAAAAAAAAATGCACTGATGAAATTTTATTTCCAAACTTATAAAATCTTATAAAATTTAGTCAACTAATCTAATAAATACTATTTATGAACTGCATAATCAAATTTAGAAACGAAAAATAAAATAAATTAATGGTCAGATAATTATGTAACGAGTAAAAAATATTTTCTTTCCAAAATTATTGAATCTTACGACATTATAAGAACTAATATCTAATTTATATTATTTATAACTTGCCAAATGTTTTGAAAACTTATGACACAAAACTAATTCAAAATTTAAACTCGAAAATAAATTTAAAATTTAAATTCAAATCAAGTGCCAATTATTTTTAAAGGCAATCATCTAAACTAGCTCTGTAAATTAGTTTAACACGTAAATAATGAGACTATTCAATTAATTTTTTTTTTTTTGGATTGATTCTTTTACTAGTATTACTATTCGGAATAACTAATGAACGAATAAATGCGTTTTGTAGGAATAAAAATAGTTATCATTTTTATCTATTTATTATAACTAGTATTCTTCCTACACAATGCGTTTCTTCGTTCAATCACTATCTCATCATACGTAAGTTTGTATCAATTGAACCCATATCCTCAAAATTAATTCGAGTGATCTCAATTTTTCGATTTTGAAAACACCGAATACAATACATTCTCATCAACAACTTCATAGTATGAAGTTCATACGTAATTTCAAATTTCCATAGCACCGAAAGCTAATTCACCTCAATATATCTTCATATGCTTTGAATAATCCATCATTCTTTTTTATCCATTTACCGAGCATACACGACATCATATCTACCACAACCAAATTATTCACATCAATAACCTTATTATTCTCAATAATGAAAACCATCACCACCGCCACCGTATCAAGATTCATATACATCTATAAATTAAATAATTATGTAAATATAAATCAAAGAAGTTCTTGCCATCATCATAGTCATTTTCATTGTCACCACCACCAACACCACAAAATGAGAAGGAAGAAAACTTATCTCCATAACATGAAGGAGGCCCGCCACCAAAAACAAAATCGAGAACAAGGATGCGGCAATACTTTGAAGGAATTGGTTAATGGGAGGATAAAGTGAAGAAATGCGGTAAACGTAGAAGATTCGTAAAAGTAGGTAATAACAAACACGAAAATTTGTCTTAATATAACACTACGAAGCATCCAAATTTCACAGGGGGAATTTCGGAAAGTATGTGTCATAGTAGAGGTATATTCTGTTTCTATTTGTACTGAAGTTTTATTTAGAAATATATGTGCCAAAAGACAAAATAGCCCTTTACCAAATTTGACCGGAATATACCGCAATTAATATTAAATTCTGCAAGATAAACAATCGACCGCAATATACCGCAATTGACTAAAATATTATCAATGACATTTTTGTCATTTGGCACATATATTATGTAATAAAACTTCATCACATATAAAAACAGAATATACCCCTTCTATGACACATATTTTTCGAAATTACCCTTTCACAAAGTAACTTCGTACGATCTTGTCGAGTTTAGGAAACAACTTGTTCATTACATATATTATTTTGCGGTTGGTATTCATATGATTAAAATGACTCAATTGTTGATAGACATATGTAATTTCTTTTAGAAGAAACTAAAAAATAAATGTCACATTTATGCGAACTCGTTTAGTGTTGTACTAATCTCATACATAACTTTTTTTAAATAATTAATCTCATACATATGGTTGCACGATAATAAGATGAATTTCACTAGTTTAGTTCACTGACTCGTGCAATTTACAAAAATTAAATATAACCTTTAGAATAATTGAGGGAAGCCATATAACATCGTACATATCTTATTTAAGTGAAAGAAGAACGGAATAATTTTCATAATCTTAGATAAAACCACAAATCAAAACGACATGGTTAGAGACTTAAGAAGGGGAGACACCGTGTGAGAACAACTTATTACACCGGCCCATCACATAATCAATTCACAAACACGAGCATGTTTCAACAACTCTACAGCATTTACGAAGCATTATAAATCTTCAAATATGTTGCTAACTTCCTCAATAATTTCTTAAAAGATCCAACTATCAATGAACAAACACTATCTCAATTTTCATATAACAAGCTTCACATAGCGTTTTAGGGCATCTCCAATATATAGCACCGAATTTGGTGTCAAATTTCTTTCATCTCCAACCGCAACACAAAATTTTACACCAAAATTTTTATTCATCACTATTATATTATTAAGTTTATATTATTTTTTAAGTTTTTATAAATATAAAAGGATAATAAAAAAACATTTACCGTGTAAACAGTACCACGCCAAATACGGCGTAGTACTGTTAATAATACAAAATTTAGTGTAAAAAATTCAGTTAATTTTTTTTTATATCAAATTCAGAATTTAGTGTTTTGGAGTATGGTTAGAAATGTCTTAGCGATAGATGTAGCACAAAAATTACACCTACTTTTACTTAGGCAGGGTTATTAATGTTTTTGAAAAATGAGCAGAAGTATATATATATATATATAACTAATAGTTCGAACGTTAGAAATATAAAAGATATTTGTACGTAAATAAATATTATTGGATACTCTTATGAACATTATTTTAATATGACATATATATATTAGTTAGATATATAGGTATTGTTTCTTTCAATATATATATATATATATATATATATATATATATTTTGTTACCTGTGATCCGCTAGTTTAATAAATAGTTTTGGCAATGAATGAAATTAAGATTCCAATTTTAAGCTATCGCAAACATCACAATATTTAGTTGATAAATTTCATAAATCGGGCCTACTTTTGAACTTTTGCATAAGTTTCATTACTATAGCTTCTGTGTTGGATTGAGATACGAGAAACAATTTGGAGGTTCAAAACTCAAATTCAACTATTCTTATTTAACATTACTGGCCAAATAGATTTTTCTTACTTTACTACACAATTCCTTCTTTGTAATACGGTGGGCCGTTATCTAATGAATACATATTTGATTTGATTTTGCAATTGTTTTATTACTTTATCATAATTTTATTATTATTACCTTGTAGAAAAAGGATGGTTTGAGAATGTATCCTTTACTTGGTCTTCATTCTTCAACGATATTTTCAAATCTTATGGCGTGCTTGTTAAAGAAAATAAAATATACAAATATCCCTATCCTTTGTTCAATCGCTATCAAATTTTTGTTTCAGTTTGGTCCTCGCTCGCCAACCAAAGCGGACATGTGCCGATTTTGATGGAGTAATAATCACAATCTTCGGACTCAATACGTAATCGTCAAATTAAATGTACATATTATCTAGTTTCTTCAGACAGAAAGTTTATTTTCCATATAGTAATATATCAACTTTTTCTTTGTTGATATTTGAAAATTGATATACTTTATAAGATAGAAAAATCAGATAAAATTCTCAACACACCGGTACATAATTTATCTCTTGTTCTACTCTCTTAATTTTGATCTCCAATTTCTCATTTCCTTTGTATTCCAATATTGTTTTCTATGTAGTAGGGGAAAATTAATTGCGTTCAAAATCTTTTTTCGATTTCTTAGTCATATAATCAATAAGAGTAAGTGT
Organism: Urtica urens; assembly: GCA_958296335.1. NCBI lineage: Eukaryota > Viridiplantae > Streptophyta > Magnoliopsida > Rosales > Urticaceae > Urtica > Urtica urens. Next base: position 1,999,385 of record OY282522.1, read on the forward strand.
TCAGTAGTCAATTTTATTAGTATTTTTAATGGATCCTAACATATAAATAAAATTTTGTCAGCTTTCTTGTTCTAAATATATGTTTCGAATATATTTATGCTTTCATTTGTGATTGAAGTCATGGTATTTTTGAAATTTTGCCGTGGACATGTATCATTTTTATTGAGAATATGTTATAAGTTGTGATGAAGCTATTAAAAAAAGGAACGAAAATTGTTTGTAAACGAAGATCTTATTCCAGATTTGCACACATTGAAGACTTGGTAGATGATGATATTATATTGGTATACACAGTGAAGATATTTAAATTGTTATTTTTGTTTTGTTTTGTGGTGCAATTTCAATGTTATTATAACCTAGCAGAAACAATATCATCGAGCTGGCATTTTCCAAAAGCTAATGACGAGAACATCAAATATAGTTCGGTGATCGAACTTTATGATATGACAATCACGTTCAAAATCATTCGGCAAACATTGCTATATAATTAACGACATCATAGACGCACGTGTATTTATTTTCATGCAGTGTCAATGCGTTAAAGATGATTTGGCAATTTCAATTTTGGATAGTTCAGTTATACCCTCTAGTAGTCTAAATATATCAGCTCCTATAGTCAAATTTATCACATCCACCGCTTGGCTACTTGTTAGGCCGAAGCTTACGTCATTGACTTGATTTTCTTGTTTACCGTCAATGCAAACTTCAAAAATTTATTTAATACAGAAGTTCATTATTGAAATTATCTACAGAACAATTTAACTATTGATAGGATGTAGAGATGTAGTGCGCAAAGAGAAGCACTCTCTTGCTAGGTTTGCCCTTGGTTTGGATGATATCATGTATTTTGAAAACTCTTTTCCTCCAGTTATTGAGGATGCGATTGTAGCCGATTCGGCCAACGTTTTATATTGATTTTCAGGGGCTTCCGGCCCCTGTTTTGCTCAAAAAAAAATATTGAATTTGAGTAGTTTAATTGGCAAAATATTATTTAGTGATTTTGATTATTAAGGGCAAGAAATTGTCGAAGCAACTTGCACAGTACAGACAAGTTATTTACTTACGAGTGACCTTAGAGCAAACATAATATATTATTTTGTTAAGATACTTGTAAGATTCGGAGAGGATATATATTGCGATTGAATCTGTGAGAATTAAATGTCCAACAAGTGTAAGAATAAGAACCAAAAATATATATTAATTGATACGATTTCTTTGTTTGGCTATTTCACGCAATCAACTTTTTAGTTTGTCATCTTCACTTTGAAGAACTTTATCGATCACAAATTTGAACAAATTACAGTCTTGTATCGACATATTCGTGTAAGTGCGAGATTTTTGCATCGTGTATGCTATTGATATTTGAACGAAGATCAGGTATGAATTGATAGGGAGTCTCGGGTCTAAGCGGATCTTAGTTACATCATGAAAGTTGAGATGAAGTTTTAGGTCTGTGAGGAACTTAGGTGTCACACAATCCCAAAAGTGTCAAGAAGGTGTTGGAGAAAAGTAGTAATTGTTACTTATATACAAGACTCTTACTTGTGACTATTGAATAAATTAATAAAAAATTGGAACTTTCATTCAATTTATTTTGTTTATTTAAAACTTTATATACATATTAGTGTTTAGTCCTTAAATAAAACTTATAACAAATGAAAAAACAAATATAAATTTGCATGAGCAACTTTACATAGTTTTCTGAAAACAATATATTTGCAATTTCACGATCAAAAGACTATTATTGATCTCAGTATGATTGTTAAGAGAACTTATGGAGTTGAGACTCTACAGTTCTTCATATATATCTTATGAAGATACTGAATTGACCATTTCGCTTCTAGAGACAAAGAAATAATAAATCATGTAACACATTCTGCTCGAAGTCACCATGTATGAATTGAGCCATGCTTACCTCAATCATGAAATGAGACATGCCATTTCATAGCTTACACACTCTCATTTGAGAAAGTTAAAGTTCTAGATTCACTATGTGATATAGATAAGACTTATTGGTGAAATATTAAGTTATGAAGATGTCATGGACACATTTTTGAAGTTCTCATATACATAAAATTCATGTACAAGATTGCCGAAATGCAATGTATATCATCTCATGTTTTGTTCATTGGATTGTGGATAGATGAATATGCCATTGTCCAAAGTAAGTTACGACTTCTTTGGATGAAACAATGTAGCTCGTTAGCTCATCATCAATTGTTTCTAACTTGTTCAGAAGTGACAAAGGAGTTGAGAATATAACAACTAGAATGGTAACATTATAATATTGTAAATCTCATTTTGTTGATAATAATGAAAGGTAAGTATTGTGTAATATTCAGTGAATTCACTCATCATAATTGAGTTGAATTATGAGTAGAAAATATATTCATTTGAATCGAGATATTTTCAGTTCCAACTCTTTAGTGGAGTCAGTTTGACATTAGATTTTAACTTTGAAAAGTTTGTGAACTCTTGTGTCCAAGTATGCTAGGTCAAGTTTTATTCATTTGAATCAATGATGTCACTACCACGAGCCATTAAAGTATGATAAACTGCAAAGTAAATCAAAACAAGTTCAAATGTTAAATTAGATAATTTTTCGAAAGTTGTCTATTTGTCTATTGGAGCAAAAAATTATATGAATGTCAAAATAAAATTTTGAATATCATAAGATTATGATGATCATGAAATAATTTGCACGACTATAAGCTAGATTTGAGCATTGAAAATTAATTTTTATTTTATGAAATTATATCCGGCACACGAAATTCTACATGATACGAGACACTACAAAGTATTAACATTTATTTGAGAGTTTATAATAGTATTTAGATCCATATAAAATATATAAGAGAAGATATAAATGAATAGAAGATGAATAATATAGATTTTGGGTTTGCTCCCTCTAATCATAGCTAAAAGGAAAAAAAAAACGAGGAGCCTTAAAATGCTCACGTGCTCCTTGATTTGATCTTCACATGAAAAGTACAACGATATTTATTAATAGCAACACATGTATTTTACTTATATATGTAAACATACGCTTCATCTGCAAGCAAGCTTTTGAATTAAAGTCACCTTTTTCATTCCACAAATCTATTTTCTTAATTAGCAGTAGAGAAGTTTTCTACTTATAAAGACTGTATATGTACATGGAAAAAACGTACAACTACTTTACATAGCATGATATAATGAAACTACTAGTATGGATCAAGCTGGGTCATTATTATATGTAACAAACAAGTAGTTAATACCAATTTGTGTAAAACTTTTGTTTGTTTTACTGTTTATAAATATCACTGCTCCAATTTCGGGATATCGCTGTAATTTACATGTAGAACAAATCCATGAAAATAAAATCCATGCATCAGTCGTGAATGTACCTTTAGAGATGAAAGAAGTTAAATTAATTATAAATGAGTGAATCTTTTTTTGCCTTGTCGTATTTATATTGCAAAAAGAAATCATTATTTCGATCCAGTTTGACAATTCGTGAAATTTATGGTGGAATAGAATCATGGATCACTTTAGGTGTTTTTCAAGGAAACTTATGGTGACCAAACTTTATACGCAAGAAAATAATAGTTCCAACTCATATAAACCGTATAAAACGCTTTATTTTATTTTATTTATTTTTGCTCAAATTATTGTTACTTCACTTTTCAACGAAAATTGTACGGCACTCTCCAATTGCAATTGATTTTTTTGTTTTGCTAGTGTTTCAACAAAATTATTGTCTCATGTAACAGTAACGAAACTTAAATAAACCTTTATTCTGTTAAATTTTGTTAAGAAACTTTTGCTGTCAAACAGTTCTGGTTCTAGGAAAATGTAAAATAGAAAATATTTCCCTAATTGTACTTTTCCGTGCTTTCATGAGGGAATTTAATATTAGAGAGATTCGATATTCATACCACTTTTGCTTAAGGTCCCATGCAAATTAGTTGACCCACCATGTGAGACCTACACAGCATTTTACTGTAATTTATGTAAATATGCATGAGTTTAGCTTTCCCTTAACGTGATATATGATAGATATAAGTTAGTTTAACATTTTAATAAAGAGTTCAGCGCATATGACGTGACTAGTCCCTCTGATCTACTTTTAGATATTCAATGGTCCTGAACTTCATACATACATACTGTTATAGTCAATGGAATTCAGAGAAGGAAGGAATGTCTCAAAATGTACACTATCGTATGAAAGAGATATTTTGCTCTATAAAAGCGAGCAGAATTATTGGGGCTCAATAGTGGGCCGGGCCAACATATCCTCATAAGTAGCACAAAATATCCAATATAACCACGAAGGTTAGCGAAATTCCCAGTCTAACAAGAAACATGAGATCAGAAAGATTCATTCGGGTTAGAGAGAAGAAATTTCATTTTTAAACGTAATAATTAACAAAATATCTCACTTACGCCGCATATTGGAAAATATCTGAAATTTCATTTTTAAACCTAAAAATTTACAAACTATTTTACTTCATTTTTTAAAATTTTCTCCCGGTACAAATATTGACCATTGTATGTCGTACTTAAAGATAATTGAACGATGGCCTACGACGGTGTCATATGTTGTTGTACTATATTTTAAGTTATCATAACTCATCGTGCAAAAAGAGTATATATTTATGCTGAGTATTTTATACAATTAGAAAATTTGAAACATAAAACTAACGTATTTTTGTTCAGTTTCATATATTTTTAGTAGTGGAGTAGAAATTTATATGTATTTTAGATGGTTATAATCAAATAATATATATTGCTTCATTTTCAAGATTATCAAGGAAGATACCAGATTTTTATGTGTAAAAGTTGTAATAGATTGCGAAAAGTTATTAAGATTTGTAATTCATCATTTTTAAGTGAGATTTATAATAATAGTTAAATTATTGTTTAATTTAAAAATAAAGCAAATTTTTAAAAAGTATACTAAAATTACCCTCGATTTTTTACTTAATGACAACGTACTTCTCAGCTTCGTAGCAACTGATTGTCGTCTGACTGATTCACCACCACTGAAAATATGAAAAATTGAATATTAACCATCATACTTCCAGTTTTGATTGGAAACAAAGAATTCGAGAGCAATGGAGTTGTTTGATGAAGATGATTTTTCGTTGCAAGAATCTGGTATGCATTTATGTTTACGTTTTATTTCCGTTATATTTACACTGTCGAGCTGTGGCTTTTTTTTTCCGGATTTTACGATTTACTAACGCTATTTTTACACTGTCGAGCTGTGACTTTTTTTCGGGTTTACGATTTATTAACACTATTTTTACACTGTCGAGCTGTCGACTTAAATCTTCTTTTTTGGGTTTACATTTTCTTCGATCGAGCTGTAACTTTTTTTTCCTCGTTTTTCGGTTTTTTTATACTAAATTGATAATGCTAGGGACATTAATTGCCTTTATTTATTTTTTTTAATTAATTTATTACGGGCGGGAAGTTATTTTAGGGTATATTTGTCTCTTAAATTTTGTAAACGAATTTGGCCGGCTATTTACAACTTATTAACCAAACCTTGGGTATAACCAAATACATATAGTTTACATGGGTATCCATCAAAATGACCCAAATATAAATGTGAACAAACACTTATAACCCATGTTCCAATGTGTTACCTGGAAATTTAGCATAACCAAGATGTTCCTCGGGATACCGAGGAACGTACTCAGTCCTAAGACAAAAGACTCGAGGAAAATAATCTCGACCGCGTAAGATAAGAAACATTACGTTCATAAGTCAAGAACAAACCCTGACAATCAAAGACTTCGAAAAGGAGACACGATGATAGGTCAAAGACTAGTCAAAGCAAAATAACAGGGTTAATAAAATCGCTCGGATCGCTACAGCGACCAAGTACAAAACTAAACGTATTGACGAGACAAATCTCGCAGCAAAGACATGGGACTGAATACCCCACGATCAACTAAACCCACTCACCAACTACTCAGAATAACCGTCAGACGGTTACAACAATAGCTATAAAAGGAAAGTAAAGGCACAAAGATGAGGGACCGGATATCAGAAAACTACTAGCTATTATTCACCTATTCTTTTGTAAACCTCTCATTATTCTGCTCTCTTGTATTCAACTCGTTGGTTATAAGAGAAAGTCTTGTCATTATTTTGTGTAATTTATTCGGTATCCCGAGGAATTTGGTAAGCTATTGTTTTACCATTTTTATAAGTTAATAGTTGGCGCTAGAAGGAGAGGAAAAGCGTTGAAATTCGATGGCTAGTTCTTCAATTCCAACGGGAAATGCACTCATGAACGATCAAGAGGTCGAGCACCAAAATCGCACTATTCCTCTCACGGAGGAAGAACTTGCTGAACTTCTCCCATAACCTCATTTGCATGTCCAATTCCGAGAAATGCAAGAGCGTCTCGCAGCTTTGGAAGCAAAGAACAAGGAACTGGAAGGAAAGTTGCGAGCAAAAAGGGTCACTATGTGTAGCGCAATAGTGATTCCTGATGAAGAACCCTCGTATCGATCAGGAATGGAACCCGAAGGCTCTAAAGCTCGAATTAAGAAATCCAAAACGCATGCCAAGGATCGCTACGAAAGGGAAGATTGTTGGAATAGGTCTAAGGTTAAGAATAATTTATCACTAACACATTAATGGCGGAATATAAAAATTTCTTTTACTAGTAAAATAATTTTTACTAACCTAAACAAAGTGCATATACATGTTATAATTAAAACATTATTTAGAGAGCTAGAATACTAACCTTTTTTGAACCTTGATTTGGATGGATCTGGAGAAAGGCTGATCTTCTCTTCTAAATCAATTCCTTCAAGCCTAAACGTGAACTCGAGAAACCTAAGGTCTCTATTACAAGAGTTTATAGAGGTTTAGAAGGATTTGTGTGTGGGCACAATTAAACACAATAGCTCAAGAACAAGTCTATGAGTTAGAGAGCTAATTAAGGCTAAGTCTAATGAGGACTTAGGTTCCAAAATAAAAGAAGTATTTTGAGAGAGAGGGGGAGGAAAGCTGTAGAGGTCGGTTTTCACCGAGACTCTTTCAGTCACAAGGATTAAGTGATTATCGTTTACGCGTGGGTTCTCGTTTTATGCTAATTATCCTTGAGTTTATATGTATGGAGCTCGGTCTTTCTCGTTTATTAGCTTGGGAGCCCCTCGAAGAAATACAGACGATGATGAACAGTAATAGATAAACTTTCTCTCTTTTCCTCTAGGGTTTCGACTTGGGGATCTCCCCTCCAATGGTTTTTCTCGCTTCATATTTATACCTCCCCCTTTTTCTCAGTTCCTCTTTTTTCCATTAGGGTTTCCTCTTTCGGCCATGCTTCTTTCTGACCGGTCCCCTGATTTTTTCCTGATCTTTACCCACTAATTTCCGTGATTGCCGTTCTTTCGACTGACTCTCTGACATCAAGTTTTCTCGAGCACGCTTCCATTTTCCCGCCATTTTCATAGCGACGATCCCTTCTTGGGGTGATATCCCTCCTCGCAGGTGGAGCGAGGAGGACCGAGAGGATCTTCCTCTCAGGGGAACCTTCTTCGCGGGGGATCTTCCTCGCGAAGGACCATCCCCCTCGCTTGGGGGCCAATCCTCCCTCGCGGGTACGGCTTTTCCCTCTTCGCATAGCTGTTGTCAGATGTGGGACCCGTTCGTTTCCAGCCACTTCGTCGTTTTGACAGTCAAAACGACATGCATTTTGGTTAAGAGGGATTTGGCGAAATCCCACCTTAACAGTTAGTCCCCCATTTTATCAAGTGTGGACACTTGGTAAAATAATGTAACGGACGCCGATAATGGGCCCCCATTTGCTGGGCCGGGCCTTTCGTCGATTGACCAGTCGCTGGCGCTTCTGCCCTTCTCGCTTCCTTTTAGGAGCGTGGCATTGGTTCTTGTGAACTGCCCTGCGGGCAGGGTACTCGAGTGCCTGCCTACGCGTAGGACTGCTCCCCCCCGCTTCTGTCCGTACATCAGTTCCCCAGGCCGTCTTATCGCTCAGCGTCCCTTTGCATTCCATCCGTTGATTCAACTGTGTCGCTTCGAATCTCCACCGTTAGATCCTTCTTTTCCCCCATCCGTCGATTTGGTTGTGTCGCTTCGAATCTCCACCGTCAGATCTCTCCTTTCCCCCCCTATAAATTGAGGGTCTTTGAGGGGAATGGGGTTTCAAACGTCGCGTTTATGTTCTTCTTGATGGCCTTGACCCCGGACTCCTTAAATCTCGGCCGCGTCCTCCGACGGCCCTGGGCACTCCATCATGACCCGGGAGCGGCTCCGCGTCATCCAGGAGGAGTGCTGTGACAGAGATGTCTGTCAGGTCCGCCTTCCGTACCCTGGTGAGCAGCCGGAAGACCCTTTGGACGAGGGATGGGTTGCCGTATACGAGGGGTTTTTCCTCGAAGCGGGGCTCCGTTTCCCGATCCCGTACCTTCTCCTTTCCTTCCTCCGCGCCTTCGGGATCCCCATCGGCCAGATGCATCTCAACGCCATCCGTCTCATCTTGTGTACCATGGGAATCGCTGCCGAAACGGGGGTGTTCCTGACTCTGGAGGATTTGATGCGCCTGTACAGGCCATTTCGGATTTCCAGGGACATAGGGCGTTTCACGCTCATCCCTTATGATCGGGACCTGATCGTCCTCAACGCTCCTGTCGAGGCGCCGGGGTGGCAGAGCTGCTATTTCTTCGTCAGGGTCGACCATAGCTCCTTCGGCTACCACCACGAGTCACTGCCCACGCAATGGGTAGAGGTCGACCAGTCCCTCCCGATCTATTCACCCAGCTCAGGTGATCCTAACGAGGCCGTTTTCCGGGGAGTCCGTCGAATTCTCCTTTCGAGTACGCGTCGCGACTTGCGGCAATTTTTCCGAGAGCCCCGGCGGCTGTCGGAGCTCGGAATATACCGAGAAGAGTACATCAGCGGTCCCTCCATCCCCGAATGCTTTCCGGCTGGGTTTCGCGGACCGGAGCTCGCGATTGGAGGCCCTCCCCCCGACGCGATCCTAGCCCGGGCTAGCTCGGCGTCGCGAGCCGAAGCGGAAGATTCTGAAGACGAGGGAGGCTCGCCCGAGCGACCTCTCTTGCTGAGGCGTAACTGTCCCCCTCGCTCGCCGAGGGTTCTTTCAGGGGTCTCGCGTCGTGCCGAGATTGCAGCGGGGAAACGCCCGGTCGAGAGCGATATTGGTGGCCGAGCCGCGAAGGGGGCTAGGAGTGAGGGTGTATCCGGCACAGCACCGCGTGCCGTGGGGGTTCGCATTGCTTCGCCGAGAAGGGGGCTTCCTCCTGGTGCTTTTTCAGGATCTCCTCGGCCATGCGCTCCCTCTCATCCTCCGCTCCCGTTTCTTCCCACTCTTCGCCTCCCGTTTCTTCTCACTCTTCACCTCCCGTTTCTTCTCACTCCTCGCCTTCTCTTCCTTCTCACTCCTCGCCTTCTCTTCCTTCTCACTTCTCACTACCTCCCCCCGCTCTTTAGTCCTTTGCTTCCGCTCCTCTCCTCTTTTCACCTCCTCCTTCTCCCTGCCGTCATCCCCCGGCCGGGTCTCGTCCGCCTCCCATCGTCACCCCCGGTGAGCCTAGCTGGGACTCGCCCATCGAGACGTGGAGGGAGTACTCCCTGCGCACGTACCGGGACCTATCCAAGGGGACTTCCGGCTCCTCCGCTACTCGTCACTCTGTCGCAAAGGTTGACGGGTACTCCGAGGCGGCGGCCTTTTTGCTCGACGGGGTTGCTCGGGTGAATGATGTCGTCCTCCGCGAGGCTGACAGATCTTCGATGGTGGAGGAGTCTATGGGCACCTCTCATCAGACATCGGAGCTCCGGGAGCAACTCGAGCTCTCTCGCCACAATGAGCGTCTATCTCGAGGGGAGATCGCGAGGCTCGAGTCGGTCTTGGCCGGGGAGAAGCGGGACCGCGTCTCCGCCCAGGTCGATTTGGTGGAGTTCAAGGCTCGATCGGGGCGGAAGATCGGGAATTCGAGCGACGACTCTCCGCTCGCAGAGCTTTTTTGGAGGAGGAACTGAGGCCCCATCAGGAAGCCTTGGAGCTTTCTCGCCATCGAGGTGAGCTCCTCGCACAATACGGCGAGGCCGCGGGCGTCTTTGTCGTCACGAAGGAGGGTCTGTCCCCCCAGGTTCGAGGCGCCTTGCGGACACTTGCCGATGAGCTGGAGGCGGCTCGTGTCGAGGCAGAGAGGGAGCGTCGAGCCCGTCTGCGTCTCTTCGAGGAGGCCAAAAGCAAGCTCGAGCGAGCTTCCTTGCGCTTCAACGCTCTCGGGGGCTCTGTTGAGGCCAACCGCATGGCAGCCTCTTACCAGGCTTGCCAAAGGGCGGTCGACGCGCTTCCCCTCGGGGCGTCAGCCGAACTTCTCCGTGCCCAAGTTCCGGAGTGGGAGCAGGACCGCCTCCGGGAGGAGGCGCTCGTTTCAGCGCTCGAGGAGAGGATCGCGGTCGATTCCAATTCTCCTCCTCTATCTCCCGGCGGCCCTCCGTCGCCTGCGCCTCCTCGCTCGCCACCCGTCGCCATTGGGAGTCCTCCGGCTGCTCCCGGGTCGTCGGACGAGCCAGAGGGCACCGAGGCCTGATCTCGTTTTTGGTGGCCTAGGCCTTTTGCAGCTTGTGACTTTGTTCTTTTTCTTCCAGCTGTAGGGGTTTACTTGATCGCTGTATTTGTAATTTATACCACCTACTTGTAACTTATTGAGATTGAATGAAAAGCGACTTATCCTTCTTTAAAGTCTTGTCTCTTACTTCTTCTGCATTCGGTCACAGTTAATTACCTGCTCGCCTTGTACATTGCACCACGGTCGTACCTGTTTGACACTTTCTGAGTTTGTTCGCTTCGTTGGCCCTTGCCACCGAGGCAGGCAACATTTACGTCGTGGGGATGGCCAGCCCCCCTTTCTTTTATCAAGTGGAAACGCTTGGTGAAAGAAAGAAAAATCGTGCCCAACATTTGCTCGAAGTTGTCTGCCTTGACGGTCCTCGCGCTTGGTGCGAGCAGCCTCGACGCTAATGCGAGGACAGCCACATGGATGCGAGCAGGTTCGGTGGGCTGCATCGATGCTGACGTGCGGACTGCCAGCCCCCTTTTGTTTTATCGAGTGGAAACTGTTGATAAAAGAAAAGAGAAAAGCCGCATCGAACCGCTTATGTATTACGTGTGGACGACTGCGTCGCCCTGTACGAAGTTTTCTTTCGGAAGACGGGGCTCTGTCTTCCCATTCCGTCGCTCATCGTGGCTTTCTTTTGTGCCTTTCTGGTGCCTATCACCCAGGTGAGTCCGAACTCGATCCGTCTTCTTGTCTGTACCATAGTTGTGGCCTTAGAGGCGAATGTCGATCTCACTCTGGAGGACCTCATGCGGCTGTTCAAATTCTCCAAGAATCCCAAGAACATTGGTCGCTACTCCCTCTCCCACCTGGTTGCTGGCACGTCATCGACGGCACTCCGTCGAACGAGTCCGGATGGGAGGATAAGTTCTTCTTTGTGTCAGTGGACGAGGACAGCTTCGGGTGTTTCCTCAAGTATTTGCCCAGGGAGTGGCTTGTCAACCAGTCTCCTCTCAGATACGTTCCGAGCACTGGTGACGTAGCTGCTCAACGTTTTTAGGTGACCCACCGGAAACTCCTCGCCGTGCCCAATCGTAATTGGGCTGCAGACTTCTCCGTCGCTAGGGTCAAGAAGTCCGGGATTTTCTCATGGCCCTATCCCTCCGGGATGAGCCTCCGGGATCTTATTCCGGCCTCTGGGTTCGGCGGCCTCTCATCGTCCGGGGTTTCGTCGCGGGCTGCTCGTGGTGGAACTCAAGAGCCGCGAAAAAGGAAGGCATCCCAGGGAGTTTCGACCGTCGAAGGGAGCGGTCTGTCACGGAGAGGGAGCGCCTCCCCGGGTGGGTCCCCGGCGAAGAGGCATCGCGGCGACAGGCACTCACCCGGTGCCTCTCTTGGGGCCAGGGGCTCCGGCGGGCGTGCTTCCGAGGGGCCCCGGGATGGCTGTTCTCTCAAGAGGGCTAGGGTGTCCTCCTCTGCTGGCGGAGTGCGGGAGGCATCGATCCTTCGAGAAGGTACGCTCCTGAGCCGAGTGTCGTCGCCGATCCCGAAGAGTCCTCCTCCGAAGCAGGCTGTGGCCGTTTCTTCCGCTGTCGTTCCTTCTTGCGAGGCGGGCGACCGTACCCCGAGGCAGGTTAGGGCGCCTTCGTCGTCTAGTAGAACACGGGACGTGTCGAATCCTCAGGATGGGGTTCCCTCGGGTCTTGCGCCGGTGCCGACCCCAAGAGGTCCTGTTGCGCAACAGGTTGTGGCCGCTCCGCCCGCTGCCGATCTTCCTAGCGAGGCGGGGGTTGTTGCGTCGGATATCCGCGACCTTCCACCTCCCCCTCCCAAAGCTGAGTGTGGGCTCCCCGTGAAAGGGAGTGTTGGGGGTGGGCGTTCTTCCTCGCGTTCGCGAAGAAGGCCGTCTGTCGCGGTGAAGGTTGCCATCGATACCGCCACAGTTGTGACCGCGGCGGTTGGGGCAGATACTACAGTCGTCGCCGCAGGTTCCCCACTGCCTCGCGGTCGCCTGGAGGAGCCTGGAGGTGCAGAGGCAGCGTCGTCTAAAGAGGGAGATGTTCCCGCCAAAGTCTCGGATCCCCTGGATTCTGCTGTGCTGGAGTCGGAGGGAATTGCCCTTGGGGCCGATGCGCCGGCGGTCGCAGATCCTCCAGCGTCGCCAGATGCCGCCCGCGCTGGGTCTCCGCCTGTCGTGGAGCAAGCCGTACAGGGGGCGGAGGAGAGAATTCTCGAGCCTGGGGATCTGATCGTCGCGACTCTTCCCTCGACGTCGGGGGGCTCCCCTGCGGATGAACTCTCCTCGCCTTCCGAAGGAGGGGCGTACTTGTCCCCTCTTCGGTTTACTGGTGCTCCACCCTGCGTTCCTGCTGCGGATGCTCCCGATAGTGTGTGGGAAACATATTCCGCCTTCATGTGCCAGGGACTGACGCGCAGGCCTGGTTTGGCCCTCAGCCAGTACGAGCAGTACCTCCACGGTATGGGGCTCCTGTTTCAGGGCGTCGCGTATCTGAACGATTTGATCCTTCTTGAGCGCGATCAGCGGATGTTGGCCGCGGAGGAGTCTGTGAGAGAAAAGCGGAAGACTCAAGAGGTCAATGAGCAACTCGGCGCGTCTATGGTCCGCGCTCGGGAGAACCGCGAGCGAGTTGAGCAGATTGAGGCCGAGCTGGCGGACGAGGTTGCCCGGAAGGAAGCCTTCCGAGCTCAGCTCGCTGAACTCAAAGTCAAGACGGACAGAGAAATCGAGGATCTAGGCGCGAGCTTGGCCGCATGCGAGGAGACTTTGGCCGACGAGAAGAAAAGACATCTGGACACGATGGGCGTGTTGAAAGAGTACGACGGGCATTTTGCACAGGCGTGTGAGATCCTGGGGGCGATCGGCTTGGAATGGGTGTCGCTGTCGGCGGCGACCAAGTCCGTCGTGGAGGGGCTTCGTAGCGACCTCGCGGCAGCTCGAGCCTTGTCGGAGGAAGAGCGGAGCGCCCGACTCCGCCTCTACGAAAAAGCATGCGCAAAGCTCGACAAGGCATCGGCCAGACTTCAGGCCTTAGACTCGGCAATCGACTCTCATCGCCTCGCCGCGTCGCATCAGGCCAACATTGCGATGATCAACGCTCTTCCTATCGGGGCCTCGGCCGAACTGCTCCGATGCCAGCTTCCGGAATGGAAGCAGCTCGAGGAAGAGAAGCAGGCGGAGGCTGACGAGCTCGAGAGGGAGGCTGAGATTGATCCCGAGTCTCCCCCTCTTTCGCCGTGCAATCCCGCTCCGGCAGAGGGCGCCCAGCCCGCGTTTCCAGAAGCGTAGCCCCCCCCCTTTTTTTTGCAACTACTTTCTTTTATGGTCAAAGGACACAAAACTCTCGTCTGGAATAATAATTTATTTTCCTTTGCGGATTTGCTTATACTTTCGCGACTGCGCATGAACCTGTTGGCTGGGTGTCGTTTTCTTCAATTTGAATATAGTAGATTAAATGATACCTCTTTTCTATTCGGCAAGATTCACGGGCTTACATGGGGCTGTACCACCGAAAGGTCTGGCAGACGCGGTAGGATGCTCTAGTTCCTCGCTTGCCTTCTGGGGTGATCTTAGCCGTTCCTGCGTAATACATTTTATATGTCCCGCTCGCTTGGGAGCGTTTCTGTAGTGCTCGCTAGGAGACTTTCACTGATAATGTATGTTTAGGTGATTTTTGGGCACTCTCGCCTCTTTAATGCTCGCTGTGGAGTCTTTTAGTTTGCTCGCTGGGAGGCTTTGTTTGCTCGCTGGAAGGCTTTAATAGGCGATGTATGCCTCTAGTAACTTTTGGGCACTCTCGCCTCTTTTATTGTGGGCACTCTCGCCTCTTTTATTGTGGGCACTCTCGCCTCTTTTATGCTCGCTATGGAGTCTTTTAATTTGCTCGCTGGGAGGCTTTATTTGCTCGCTGGGAGGCTTAAATAGGCGATGTATGCCTTTAGTAACTTTTGGGCACTCTCGCCTCTTTTATTGTGGGCAATCTCGCCTCTTTTATGCTCGCTATGGAGTCTTTTAGTTTGCTCGCTGGGAGGCTTTATTTGCTCGCTGGGAGGCTTTGTTTGCTCGCTGGGAGGCTTTAATAGGCGATGTATGCCTTTAGTAACTTTTGGGCACTCTCGCCTCTTCTATTGTGGGCACTCTCGCCTCTTTTATGCTCGCTATGGAGTCTTTTAATTTGCTCGCTGGGAGGCTTTATTTGCTCACTGGGAGGCTTTAATAGGCGATGTATGCCTTTAGTAACTTTTGGGCACTATCGCCTCTTCTATTGTGGGCACTCTCGCCTCTTTTATGCTCGCTATGGAGTCTTTTAATTTGCTCGCTGGGAGGCTTTATTTGCTCGCTGGGAGGCTTTATTTGCTCACTGGGAGGCTTTAATAGGCGATGTATGCCTTTAGTAGCTTTTGGGCACTCTCGCCTCTTTTATTGTGGGCACTCTTGCCTCTTTTATGCTCGCTGTGGAGTCTTTTAATGTGCTCGCTGGGAGGCTTTATTTGCTCGCTGGGAGGCTTTAATAGGCGATATATGCCTTTAGTAACTTTTGGGCACTCTCGCCTCTTTTATTGTGGGCACTCTCGCCTCTTTTATGCTCGCTATGGAGTCTTTTAATTTGCTTGACCGACATGCATATATATGAGACGCGACGCAACCATAACAGCGTTCCCGAATAAAAGGGGTCGGGTCCCCGTAAAGAAATTTGATTGAAAAGTTAGGATGCTTACAGGGATTATGGTAGAGTTACGGGAAATACAGACGGTCTCTTCCTTAGTAGAATTTCTTCAGGTGCTTCACGTTCCAGCTCCTCATCACCTTGGCGCCTTCAGTGTTCTCGAGCTCGTAGACCCCTGGTCGGACGACGCCAGTGACCCTGTACGGTCCTTCCCAACTTTGCCCTAGCTTCCCGGCGTTGGCCTCGGCTGTGTTCTGGAAGATTCGACGAAGGACCATCTCCCCGATCCGAAAGCTCCTCGGGCGTACCTGCTTGTTGTAGTAGCGAGCAACGGCGTTCTGGTAGTTAGCGACGTGGATGCTTGCCTGCTCGCGGCGCTCGTCGACATGGTCGAGCTGGTCGAGCAGCCCTTGTCCGTTGGCTTCTTCGTCTCCTGGAGCCAGCAGTCGGCGAAGACTCGGAATTCCCATCTCCGCTGGTATGACCGCTTCTACACCGTACGACAAAGAGAAGGGAGTTTGGCCGGTAGCCGAGTGTGGAGTTGTCCGATAAGCCCAGAGGACACCAGGGAGCTCGTCAGCCCAGAGTCCCTTCTTGGTGTCGAGCCTCTTTTTGATGTTGTCGGTTATTGTCCGATTGACCGCTTCGGCGTTTCCGTTGCCCTGGGGATATCTTGGTGTTGACGTGTGCAGTTTCACCCCCCAGTGCGCACAGAAATTCCTGAACCTCTTCGAGATGAACTGCGAACCGTTGTCGGCGATGATCTCCCTTGGCAGTCCGAAGCGCGTAAAGATGTTCTTCCACACGAATCCTTCCACATCAGAGTCTTTGATGTTGGCGTATGCTTCCGCTTCCGCCCATTTGGTGAAGAAGTCCGTGACCACCAACATGAACCTCCTCTGTCGCGTGCTTACGGGCATTGGGCCGACGATGTCCATAGACCATTTCATGAAAGGATACGGGACAGTCACCGTGGACAGCTCCTCGGCCGGGCAATTAATAGCCGGGGCGTGTCGCTGGCACTTCTCGCATCTCTTAGCATGGTCGGCGCATTCTGCCATCATCGTGCTCCAAAAGAAGCCCTGGCGCTTGGCCTTCCTCAGCAGAGATCTTCCCCCGGCATGGTTTCCGCATTCCCCGCTGTGAATCTCCCTCATCACGTAGTCGGCCTCTTTCTTGCCGAGGCACCTGAGGTATGGCCCGGTGAAGCTCTTCAGGTAAAGCTTCTGCCTGATTATAGCGTACCTCGCGCTCTTGGCCTTGACTTTCCTCGCTTCCTGGCGGTCGTCTGGTATGACTCCCTCCTGGATATACCTCTTGATGGGCGTTCGCCAGTCTTCCTCATCGTCGTCCTCCACCACTCCTCGCTCGTCATCTTCTGGCTCTCCGCTCATGAGCTCGTGGATGCTGAGCTCTTCGGAGGGCTTGTCCTGCTCCCCGCTCACGCCTCGAGGCTTCTTCTTCGCATGGCCTTCTTCCCTACTTATACTTGGCCTCTCGACTGTCTCCACCGTAATGGATCGGAGTTCGCCTACCTCCGTTGTCGAGCCCAAGCCTGCTAGCGCATCGGCGTGGGTGTTGTCCCCTGTCGTCACCTGTGTCAAGCTGAAGTATTCGAACTTCCCAGAGAGCGAATCCACGGGTGCCGCGTAAGCCCCCATCCTCTCATCGCTTCTCTCATATTCGCCGCTGACTTGCTTGACTACTAGCTGGGAGTCCGAGAACACGTTGACGTTCTTCACGCCGATCGCGAGGGCTGAATTCAAACCTAAGAGGAGGGCTTCATACTCGGCCTCGTTGTTCGTGGCCCGGTAGGCCAGGCGGCACGCCTTCTCGACGACCTCTCCCATGGGTGAAGTGAGTCTGACGCCGGCGCCTGCCCCTTGCGCGGTGGAGGATCCGTCCACGTGCAGCTTCCAAGTCCTATCCTCATTGCTTAGATCAAGAGGTTCTCTCGGTAGCTCGATCAAGAAGTCCGCGAGGACTTGAGATTTGACACTCGTTCGGAGTCTGTACTCAATGTCGTATGCTCCGAGTTTGATCGACCACTTCGTGATCCGCCCGGATTGGTTTGGACTGTGGATGATGGTGCGCAATGGCCTATCGGTCATAACGACGATAGGGTGCCCCTGGAAATGAAATCTAAGCCTCTCCGAAGCGTCGTAGACAGCCAGGGCCAGCTTCTCTACTAGCGGGTACCTCGTTTCCGCGTCGAGGAGCTTCCGACTGATGTAGGCCACCGGCTTCTGTTCTCCTTCATCCTCCCGTACCAGTACCTGGCTGATTTCCTGGTCCGAAACGGCGACGTATAGATGCAGTGTCTCTCCCGGATTCGGTTTTGTCATCACTAGAGGTGTCGAGAGGTACGCTTTCAGAGCTTGGAAAGCCTCCTCGCACTTGTCGGTCCACTCGAACTTCTTGTTCTTCTTCAGCAACTCATAGAAGACGAGTGTTCTGTCGGCCTTCCTCGAGATGAAACGGCCCAGGGCGGCGATCCTCCCGGTCAGCCTCTGAACCTCTCGTCGATTGCGTGGGGATGGCATGCTCTTGATCGCCTCGATCTGCTCGGGATCCGCCTCGATCCCTCGCCGGGTGACCATGTGACCCAAGAACTTCCCGGAGGAAATGCCGAAAGTACACTTGGAGGGATTCAGCCTCATTTGGTGGCGGTTTAGGACCTCGAAGCATTCCGCCAGATGTTCGATGTGCCTCTCCGCCTTCATCGTCTTGACGACCATATCGTCGATGTACACCTCCATGCTTTTCCCAATCTGTTCGTGGAACATCTTGGTTACCAGCCTCTGGTAGGTCGCGCCGGCGTTCTTCAGTCCGAACGGCATCCCCTTGTAGCAGTACGTTCCCCGCTCGCTGATGAAAGCGGTCTTCTCTTCGTCATCCGGATGCATTCTTATCTGGTGGTATCCCGAGTACGCGTCCATGAAACTGAGGAGCTCATATCCCTGAGTGGCCTCAACGAGGCGATCGATATGCGGCATAGGGAAGCTGTCCTTCGGGCAAGCTTTGTTGAGGTCGGTGAAGTCCACACAGACTCGCCACTTCCCATTCTTCTTTTTGACGACGACCGTGTTCGCCAACCACTCGGGGTACTTCACCTCCCTGATGGTGCCCATGGAAAGCAGCTTATCGACCTCCTTGTTAATCACCCTGTTCCTGTCCGGAGCCATCTTCCTTCTTTTCTGGATGACGAGACGGTGGCTCGGGTCGGTGTTGAGACGGTGGGCAATCACGGATGGGTCCACCCCCGGCATGTCCTCGTCGGTCCAAGCGAAGCTCTTCCGATTCTCCTTCAAAAAGGCTATCAACCTGGCTTTGATCTCGGGATCGAGCTCCGCCCCTATGCTGGTCGTTCTTGTCGGGTCGGATTCGTCGATGCAGACTTGCTCGACTGCCTCGACTTGTGGCCCCGGCCGCTCTCCATCTGCCCCTCGCTCCTCGAGTCCCTCCGTCGCAGACGATTCGAGGGGTAGTGTCCTCAGACCTTTCCCTCCGCTCTCTTGCGAGCCGCTCCCCGACGTCTCGCTTCCCTTGTTCGTCAGGGGAGAGGCTAGCTGCTACAAATTGGCAGCTTCCTCCTCGCTTACCTCCGCCGGTGTCTTCTCCCCGTGCACTTGGCGGTGGTGCATCATGTAGCAAACGCGGTAGGCGTCCCTGTCGCCCCGTATTTCTTCTATCGTCCCGGCCTCCCCGGGAAACTTGATGCATAGGTGGTAAGTGGAGGGCACGACCCTCATCGAGTGGATCCAGGGTCTTCCCATGATCACGTTGAAATGCGAAGGCACGTCGAGGACCATGAACTCAACCATCCTTTGCACTCCCTTTGCGCGGACCGGGAGACGGACCGTACCCAGGGAGATAGCTACGTCCCCGTTGAATCCCGAGACCTTCCGTCGTCGCCGTCCGATCTCCAGGCCTTCAATCTTCATCTTCTCGAGGCAATCACAGAAGATGACGTCGACGGCGCTCCCGTTGTCGACGAGGACCCGGCAGACATCGGCGTTGCCGATCTCAAGCACGAGAACCAGGGCGTCGTCGTGCATCTCCGCGCATTCCCCAGTTTCAATGAATTCGATTTTTGCCTGGGGCCCGATCGCCATTGGATCCCCGCGGTTGTGCTCCTTCCCCCGACGTTGGAAAGCTTTGATACTGTTCACGGAGTCGCCGCACAGTCGCGACCCTCCCATGATTACTTCGATCCTGGCCCTTGTCGCCGGTCTGTCTTCTGCGGCCCGGTCCGCTGCCTGCCTCCCCGCGGTCGGGTCTCTCCTTGCCTCTTCAGGACCCTCTTCGGCGCCTCGCGCCTGGGCACCCTGCGGCCTTCGCCACGTTCGGTTATCGTTCCTCCACGGCTCGCGGTGGCTCGGGGCCAGATCCCGCAACTCTCCCCGTGCATACCGCCTCTGGAGCTCGCGATTTAGCATGGCGCACTCCTCGGTGGCGTGGCCGTTCATGTTGTGAAAATCGCAAAACTTGCTCGCGTCTTTGGGCCAAGGCTTCCTTTCGAAACTTCCTCGTCCTCCCGAGGATCCTCTTCCCCCTTCGATGTGACCTCCTCGACTGCCAGGGAATCCTCCTCGGGTCGAGACGAAGCCCCCTCGCTGGCCTCCCCTCGGCTCGCTCGAGAAGTTCCCTCGCGGCAGTCCTCTCTCAGCAGGCTCTCTCCTTTCTTCCACTTGATAGACCCCTTTCCTTGGAGCCTCGCGACCTCTTCGCTCTCCTGGAGCTCCCCAGCCGTCTCGTCGTGCCGTCGTGGTCCGAGCTTCAGCCTCGTCTCGGTATTCCCTCCTCTCTGGGTGCTTTCCTCTTCCACTTCCCTCGTGGATCTTCTTCAACGCCACCTCTTCCTCCTCAATCTCCATAAAGATCGAAGCCCGGTGGAGAGCGTCCTCGATCGTCGAGGGGCGCATCTTTGCCAGCTCAGGCCGAAAGGGGGAGGTGTAGAACAAACCGTTCTTCAGAGCCTGGATCGCGATCAGCCCATCCAGGTTCGATATCCGGACCATGACGGCTTTGAACCGTTCGATGTAGTGGCGGAGCGTCTCTCCCCTTTCCTGAGCGAGGTTCCACAACGTCGTGATCGTTGTGTCGCTCTGCACGTACATTGAGTAGTGGCGTAGGAACGCCGCGACGAGGTCGTCGGAGTCGTCGATGGACTCCGAGGGTAACTTGGCGAACCAGTCGCTGGCTGGCCCTTGCAGGCTCTCCACGAACAGACGGCAGAGGATGGCTTCCACCTTCTCCGTCTCTCCAGTGATGCGCTCCGTCACGATGCGGAATGACTTCACGTGAGTGTTCGGGTCCGAGGTCCCTTTGTATGGGGTGATTTTGACCTTTGGGAGCTCTCCCAGCTCCACTCCTCGGATCTTTGACGAGAAAGGAGTGGCCCTCACCTCTCTGACCATCCGGTCAATCTCCGGCGCCGAACTCGTCGCCTGGTGCACCCTAGACGCAACCAGTCCCATCCTGGACTCCATTCCCGAAGATAACTCTTTCACCATCTTCTTTACCTCTTCTATCATAAGGGGGTTCAGGGCGGGGCGAGCATTCGCAGCTGCTGCTGGGTCCTCTTCTTCCGCTGTAGACGGTGTGAGTACGGTGGTCTGGAAGAGATTTCTGTGGACTGGAGCTCCGGGCGCCGTCCATCCTCCTATCCCTCCGTTAGTCATGAATTGGTCCAGGCGGGCTGCGAGCTCCCTGTTCAGCTCGGCTTGCTCTTCGGCCCTCCTGTTGGCCTCCTGCGCCGTCGCAAGAGCTTCGGCCAGCTACTGCCGTAGCACTCCTTCCTCCCCCATCTCCTCCTGGCTTCCTCCTGCGCTGCCGTCGTTGTTCGCCATGTCCTTCGTCTTCGTGAGCTTCCTGGCTGTGAGATAGAAAAAGACAGAGCCCCACGGTGGGCGCCAAACTGTAGAGGTCGGTTTTCACCGAGACTCTTTCAGTCACAAGGATTAAGTGATTATCGTTTATGCGTGGGTTCTCGTTTTATGCTAATTATCCTTGAGTTTATATGTATGGAGCTCGGTCTTTCTCGTTTATTAGCTTGGGAGCCCCTCGAAGAAATACAGACGATGATGAACAGTAATAGATAAACTTTCTCTCTTTTCCTCTAGGGTTTCGACTTGGGGATCTCCCCTCCAGTGGTTTTTCTCGCTTCATATTTATACCTCCCCCTTTTTTCTCAGTTCCTCTTTTTTCCATTAGGGTTTCCTCTTTCGGCCATGCTTCTTTCTGACCGGTCCCCTGATTTTTTCCTGATCTTTACCCACTAATTTCCGTGATTGCCGTTCTTTCGACTGACTCTCTGACACTAAGTTTTCTCGAGCACGCTTCCATTTTCCCGTCATTTTCATAGCGACGATCCCTTCTTGGGGTGATATCCCTCCTCGCAGGTGGAGCGAGGAGGACCGAGAGGATCTTCCTCGCAGGGGAACCTTCTTCGCGGGGGATCTTCCTCGCGAAGGACCATCCCCCTCGCTTGGGGGCCAATCCTCCCTCGCGGGTACGGCTTTTCCCTCTTCGCATAGCTGTTGTCAGATGTGGGACCCGTTCGTTTCCAGCCACTTCGTCGTTTTGACAGTCAAAACGACATGCATTTTGGTTAAGAGGGATTTGGCGAAATCCCACCTTAACAAAAGCGTCGGCCAAAAGCAAGAGAGAGCAAGCCGAAAAGCTTCTTTTCACATCTCTATGTGAGGCTCTATTTATAGGAGAAGGAAAATCAAGAAAGGCTGATTAGCATTTCCTATTGTGCATTCATGACACAATATTTGATTTTCTTTCCTCTTCCTCTGATATATGGCCGGCCATTCTATGCTATTTGTGATGGAAATTTGTTTCCTCACTTAGCACATTTGTTTCCTTCTCAAAGAAATTCATTTCCTCTTTTCCCTTTGGATAATTATCTTTATAATTAAAGGCAAAATAATTTCTAGAAATAATTTCCTTCTCTCTATGATGCTTGACCGAAATGCTACCTAAGGGGGAGCTTTTAGATGCTTCCTCATTTATTTAGGACAACTCTTAATATATCTATTGTAGAATTAATATTGCAGAAGTAATAAAATTAATTTCATAATGCCTCAAACGACTTCTCGGCTTTAGAAACTAATTTCTATTTCCATCATATAAAAATATTCAAAATTTTATTTAGACATTCACATATTTTTATGTCCATGTAGACAAAAATACACTTTAGACATTTTCAGAGAAAAAGTATAGTTCAATACTTGAACTTATTTTCACTTAGCTTCTAGTTTAACAATCTTACTCTAATGACCTGTAATAGTGACCTTATGGATCCAAATGAACAAAGCTTGAGCTTCTATACTCGGACTCAAAAGTTCACACACTTTTTTCGAGTATTAGCTTAATGTCAACTGACTCCACTAAAGAGTTGACACTGAGAATCTCTCGGTTCAAATGAATTTATTTTCTACTCAAATTCAACTTAATTATATTGAGTGGATCAATTGAATGTCATCTATGTTTACCCTTTATGAATATCATCAACTAGATGGGATTTATAAAATTACCATTTTACCCTTCTAGTTGTTATTTCCTCAACTCCTTTGTTATTTGTGAATAAGTTAAAAACAATGTATTGACGAGGAGCTAACAAATCACATTGTTTCATCCAAATAAAGTCGCTACTTAATATTGGATAATGCGCAGTTCATTTATTCACAATCCAAGTAATAAAGCATGATGCGATATATATTGCATCTCAACAATCTTGTACATGAATTCCATATCTATGAGAACTTCACAAATTTGGTTCATGACATCTTCTTAACTTTAAAACACACCAATTGGCCTAGTCTAGATCTCGTAATGGATCTAGAATTTGACTTTCTCAAATGATAGTATTAATGCTATGAAATGACATGTCTCATTTCAGTATTTAGGTAATCATGATGCAATTCATACATAGTGACCTTGAGTCGAAGATGTTAAATGGTTTGTTATTCTGTTATCTCTAAAGGTGCACTGGTCAATTCAGTATCTTCGAAAAATACACTGGAAGAACTATATAGTTCCTAACTCTCTATGCCTCGTGACCAAACAGCATAGATTCTTCCAACAATCATACTAGGATCAATAGTCCATTGATCTTTAGATTGTGAATATATCGTTTTAACCAAACCATGAAGAGTTTGCTCACGCAAATCTAAATTTGTCTCTTCATACATTGTTAGGTTTGATTAAAGACTATAAGAGTATTGAATATCAAAAATCTTCAATCAAACTAAAAGGGAATGAATGAAAATTTCAACTTTTATTAATTTAATAAGCAAATTACAATAAGGACTTTATAAAGATTTATATATTACATCAATATGTAAATAAACAATCTTTTTGTGGGCATCTCTGCCAACAAAGATTTCTCTAAACTTGAAGAAGGTATGGACGCATCGGAAGAGATTTCAAAGTGTTACCTACCTTACTGTGAAAAGAGCCGCTCGAGACTATGAAGTCCAGAAAGAGCAGTAGACACTAAAGATAATGGAAGTACTAAGGAGACATAATTTAGAAGGTTGGAGAGGCAGATCGAAGAGGTTGCTCTGGGTCAGAAAGAGCCTATCCAAAAGATTGGAGAAACAATCTCGCCATTCACTGCGCGAGTGTTCGGCCATCCACTACCTGATAGGTTTAGGATCCCGAGCATCCCATCTTACGATGGAAAGACCAACCCAGGTGATCAACTCAACACTTTCTCCTCCTGGATGCTTCTACAGGGAGGGGACCCCGAAGTTATGTGCCGTGCATTTTCCATTACCCTCTTAGGCTCAGCAAAAATATGGTACATGAAGCTTAGGCCGAATACAATAGGCTCGTGGGAACAACTAGCACGAAGATTTATGTAGCAGTTTGTCGGGTTCAGGAAAGACTGCTAAGGAACGTCTTCTGGCCATCAAACAAGCTCACAATGAATCGCTTAAAAACTACATCAATCGCTACTTAGAGCAGGAACTGCAGGTACACGATCTCAATGAAGATTTAAAACTCTTTGGAATCACCTCGGGGATCAAAATGAAATCAGAATTTTGGTGGTCACTACAAAAAACCAGTCCTCAAGATTACAATGACTTCCTCAAAGAGCGTAAAAATATATTAATGCCGAGGAGGCTAGGCTGGCGGCCAGAAAGGTCGAAGCACCTTAGCCTCGACATGAAGACAAGAAAGAGAGACGTGTCGAGTAAGATCACCCTAAAAAAAGGATGCAGTCAGGAGCAGGGCCGAAGAAGCCTTTCAAAAGAAAGTATGATTAATATAGCCCGCTGAACGCTTCAATAGAAGAAATTTTCAATCTCACCCATGAAAAAGAAGATTTCCCAAGGCCGAGGAAGATTAAAAAAAGACATAACAAAGAGGGACCAGACGAAGTATTGTGCATTCCACGCCGACGTCGGTCACATGACGGCAGACTATTTTAATCTAAAGGAAGCTATAGAAGCTCTGATCCGACGATGAGCTCTAAAGAAATTCAAAGCTGGAAATAGGGAGGAGCCGTTTGAACCTAAGGAAGCGTATGGAGAAATTTCTCTCATAGTTGGGGGACCTCACATTGGAGGAAACTCGAGGAGCTCGCAGAAAAATTACGTAAGAGAAGCTCAGGCGAGATGCAAGCAAGTCATGTTCACTGACGAGGAAAGGCCGACAAAATATCCAAAGTCAGCAATAGAACCTATCACATTCACAAAGGAAGACGATATTGGGGGTTTTTCCCTCACAACGATCTTTGGTATTTTTGTTAAAATTAGCAACAAAGTAGTTCACATAGTGTTAGTGGATACAAGAAGTGCCGTGGACATCCTTTACGAGGAAACTTTCGAGAGAATGGGTCTTAAGAAAGACATTCTCTCCCTTCTCCTGAAAACCTATATATGGTTTCACGGGGGATTCCATTATCTTTAGAGGGATAGTCTCGATACCGATGACCGTAGGAGAGGAACCCAAGACAAAAACCATAAGCACAAAATGGGTGATAGTACCAAGGAAATCCTCGTTTAATGGGATCATCGGGAGACCGACCTTGCAGGCTCTCAGGGTTGTAACTTCAATGGAATATTTAAAGATCAAATTGTAATTGATGTAATATAAATCTTTCATAAGTCCTTATTGTAATCGCTGATTAAATTAATAAAAGTTGAAACGTTCATTCATTCCTTTTTCGTTTGTTTGAAGATTTATGATATTAAATGGTCTTATAGTCCTTAATCAAACCTAACAATATATTAAGAGACAAATGTAGATTTGCGTGAACAAACTCTTCATGGTTTGGTTAAAATGAAATATTCACAAACTAAAGATCAACGGACTATTGATCCTAGTATGATTGTTGGAAGAATCTATGATGTCTGGTAACGAGGCATAGACAGTTAGGAACTCTATAGTTTTTCTAGTGGATCTTCCAAAGATACTGAATTGACCAGTGCAGCTTTAGAGACAATATAAGAAGAGAACATTCAACCTCTTTTGTTTTAAGGTCACTATGTATGAATTACATCGTGCTTACCTTAATCCTGAAATGAGTCATGTCATTTCATGACTTCAATATATTCAGTTAAGAAAACTACACTCTAGATCCAAGTTTGTAAACTAGATGCGCTCTATTGGTGATATATTGGATTGTGAAGTTGACATGAATTTACTTTGTGAAGTTCTCATATATATGGAATTCATATACAAGATTTCTGAAATGCAATGTATATCACCTTATGCTTTATTACTTGGATTGTGAATAAATGAACCGCGCGGTATCCAAAATTAAGTAGCGACTTTATTTGGATGAAACAATGTGATATGTTAGCTCATCGTCAATACATTGTCAATAAATATGGAAGCATCAAGACGCCCTTCCCTAGTTGTTGAATTCGACCATGACACATAAAAAAGGAGAGGATTCTTTGCCTTTAATTATAAAGATAATTTCCCAAAAGGAAAAGAGGAAATGAATTTCCTTGAGAATGAAATAAATAAGCTAATTGAGGAAACAAATTTCTTTCACTTGAGCAAGGGATGGCCGGCCATGTTATTAGAAAAAGGGGAGAGAAAATCAAATATTGTGTCATGAATGCATAATAGGAAATGATAATTACCCTTTCTTGATTGTCCTTCTCCTATAAATAGAGCCTCACATAGAGATGTGAAAATAAGGTTTTCTTGCTCTTGTTTCTCTATTGTGGCCGTCCAAAATTCTCTCCCTCTCTCTCAAAAAACTTCTTTTATTTTGGCAGCTAAGTCCTCATTACACTTAGGCTAAATTAGCTATTTAGCTCATTAACTTGTTCTTGAGTTATTGTATTTAATGATGCCACACAAATCCTTCAAACACTCTATAGACTCATGTAATAGAAAACTTAGGTTTCTCGAGTTCACGTTTAGGTGTGAAGGTAACGAGCAAGAGACGATCTACCTAATGCTCATCAAAGATCCCAAGGCTCATCAAAGATCAAGCTACAAGAAAGGCTAGTGTTCAAGTATTTTAAATAATGTTTTTAAATATATACATGTTCATGCACTTAGGCGCTTAGGTTAGTAATAATTGTTTTACTAATAAAGAAATTTTTATATTCCTTCATTAATGTGTTAATGATAATTTTTTCTTAACTCTAGACCTATTCAACAAATGGTATCAGCATAGGTCAAAGTATAAGCATGTACATGTTATTTAAAAAATCATTATATGAAAATTGTTTTCAAAACTTACTTGAATAATGATTTTGCTAAGACTAGATCTTAGACAATTTTAATTTTTTGGTACGACCTCTAAAATTAAATTTGTGTTGATTTTTCACTTGTTAAATAAGCTATATAAACACATTAAAAACATTTTTTAAAGATTTTTTGTTTAGCATATTCAAAATCAATTTTTTGACAAGTTTGAAAATTTGTGTACATAGTTTAAACTAGTTTATTGCACTTTTAGTTTAAATTTGTTATTGAATGTTTTATAGTATGTTAATTGTTTTATTTTGTGTAAATTATTAATACGTTAATATAACACACAGTTGAAATCAAAACAAATAAATAAATGTTTCAATAAACCTCTTTTCTCAATACGCCTAGATCCGACGTCTTTTAATTGTTTTTCAATTTTTGAACAAATTGTTAGGACTCAGTAAAATAGGCATAAATCTTTGCTCGGAACTTGAAAATGAGTGGTTCTTAAACCAGATTAAAGATACGGAAGTTAGCAATCCAATGCAATTGATTTCGGCTCAATTGGATACAAGATGTGTCATTTATGAACTTTTAAGTTCGAGGTGTACGGTAGTCCGCGAGTCCATGATTTTGAATCCAGATTTGCGACTCCTATCTTCTTCTCTCTTCTTGATGCAAGCGTGGCTGATTGACGTTTACGCACTCAACCACCATGAAGATGCCTTGTAAGAAGATGACATGAAGATGCCTTGAAAGAAGATGACATGAATAAATTAGTAATAGGAGATTTTGAATCTCAAAAACCTTCAAGTGCAAAAGTGAGATTTATGGGGTTCCTTGTGCCTTAGTGTTGACACTGCTCTCCCCTCACAAATATCGATTTTGGTGTTCTTTTTTCTAGTGATCCACTCTAACTCTCCTTACTCATGGAAGCGTGTTTCCAAACGTACAAGAGATGATGTTCCTATTCCAAAAACTAAGTGGGAGAGTTGTAATTATTGTTTGTAACCCACTGTCCCCAACACTAGTGCTAAGTCCATATGTCGCCAGACTAAGAGTGAGCCTTGTGACCCTCTCTTTAATGAGAGTACTCAAAGACGCATTTCCCTTAACATTACTTGCATAGCTACGTTCAAAAGTGAAACGATGAGACAAAGCCTCCCCTCCGTGGATTGTTTTCAAAGTAAATCTTGTTGAACTAAGTTGTTGGTTACACACTTAGAGTCAATCTCTAGTAATCCTCCCTCGAGGCCCTGCCAAAAGATTTTGAGTGATCAATTTTCTTTATAAGGTGGCTAGTCAAAGCAATGATGTATTGACATCATGACTATGCATTAATGATGTGTTATTTACTTATGAAAGACGACTCTTTGCAGTCTTCCCTCGAAGGAGTAAATTGTCATTTTGTTCATAACACATTTGGATTTATTCTGTTCAATATTAAACTTAAAATCCTAAACAAAAGACTAATCATAAAGTGTTTCAAATTTCAGCAACATGTCTCTAAACCCCCTCTCTATTATCCTTTTCTCGAATAAACTGGAAGGTGATAACTACGTAGATTGGAAACGTAACCTAGACATCGTCCTTACTGTGGACAAGCACAAATGAGTACTCATCACCCCATTGTTGGAATAGGTCTAGGGTAAGAAAAATTATCATTAATCATAGTAATTGCATAATATAAAATTTCTTTACAAGTAAAACAATTTTACTAACCTAGGCAAAGTGCATGAATATGTATAAATTTTAAAACATTATTTCAAGTGTTTGAGTGCAAACCAATTTTGTACCTTAATTTGGAGGAGTCTTGAGAAAGGTTGATCTTCTCGTATGGCTGGATTCCTTCAAACCTAAATGTGAACTCGAGAAACCTAAGTTTTCTATTACATGAGTCTTTAGAGGTTTAGAATGATTTGTGTGTGGGCACAATCAAACACAACAGCTCAAGAACAAGTCTATGAGCTAGAGAGCTAATTAAGCCTAAGTCTAATGAGGACTTAGGTGCCAAAATAAAAAGAGATTTTTTAGAGAGAGAGAGAGGGGGTCGGCCAAAAGGAGAGAGACAAGAGCAAGAATTCTCTTTTTTTACATCTCTATGTGAGGCTCTATTTATAGGAGACATCAAATCAAGAAAGGGTAATAACTCTTTTAAATTGTGTATTCATGACACAATATTTGATTTTCTCTCCTTTTTTTCCTTATACATGGCCGGCCAACATATGCATTGGTCAATGAAATTTTGTTTCCTTACTAAACTTATTTATTTTCTTCTAACGGAAATTCATTTCCTCTTTTGATTTGGGGTAATTATCCTTATAATTAAATGCAAAGAATCTCTACTCTTGGAGTGTGTTTTGGCCGAACTCTACACTAGGGAAGGGCATCTAGATGCTTTCTTATTTCTTTTAAGACAATTTTTAAAATACCTATTGTAGAATTAATATTGCACAAATAATGAAATTAATTTCATAATGCCTCAAACGACTTCTCGACTTCAGAAACTAATTTATATTTCCATCATATGAAAATATTCAAAATCTTATTTTGACATTCACATCATTTTATGTCCATGTGGACAAAAAAACCCTTTAGACATTTTTTGAGAAAACGTCTAGTTCAACACTTGAACTTATCTTGACTTAGTTTCTAGTGTAACAATCCTACTCTAATGATCTTTAAAAGTGACCTTATGGATCCAAATGGACAAAGCTTGAGCTTCTATTCTCGGACTTAAAAGTTCTTAAACTTTTTCCGAGTATCAGCTTAATGTCAACTGACTCCACTAAAGAGTTGACACTGAGAATCTCTCGGTTCAAATGAATTTATTTTCTACTCAAATTTAACTTAATTATATTGAGTGGATCCATTAGAAGCTATCTATGTTTACCCTTCATAAATATCATCAACTAGATGAGATTTATAAAATTACCATTTTACCCTTCTAATTGTTATTTCCTCAACTCCTTTGTTAATTGTGAATAAGTTAAAAGCAATGTATTGACGAGGAGCTAACAACTCATATTGATCAAAATAAAGTTGCTACTTAATTTTGGATACCGCGTGGTTCATTTATTCACAATCCAAGTAATAAAGCATGAGGTATTGCATTTCAGCAATCTTGTATATGAATTCCATATCATTGAGAACTTCACAAAACTGGTTCATGACATCTTCATAACTTAATATCTCACCAAGTAGTCTAGTCTAGATCACTTAGTGGACCTAGAATTTGACTATCTTAAATGAGAATATTAAAACTATGATATGCCATGTCTCATATCAAGATTTAGGTAAGAACGATGCAATTTATACATAGTGACCTTGAGATAGAAGAGGTTAAATGATTTGTTCTGACATTGTCTCTAAAGGTGCACTGGTTAATTCACTATCTTCATAAGATACACTATAAGAACTATAGAGTTCCTAACTCTCTATGCCTCGTGACCAGACATTATAGATTCTTCCAACAATCATACTGGGATCAATAGTCCGTTGATCTTTAGATTGTGAATATATCGTTTTAACCAAACGATGAAGAGTTTGTTCGCGCAAATCTACATTTGTCTATTCATACATTGTTAGGTTTGATTAAGGACTATAAGACTATTGAATATCATAAATCTTCAATCAAACTAAAAGAGAATGAATGAAAGTTTCAACTTTTATTAATTTAATCAGCAAATTACAATAAGGAATTTATATATTACATCAATATGTAAATAAATAATCTTCTTGTGGGCATCTCTGCCAACATATACTACACTTCAAAAAGACTCAATGATGCCGAAGGGAGATATACCGAGATGAAAAAGTTAGCATATGCTCTGATAACTGCCTCAGGGAAGCTGAATCATTACTTTATGGCTCACCCAATATCAGTGTTGTCAAATCCTTTAGATACCCGACGTCTCGGGTAGACTGATGAAATATTTTCTATATCATTAACCCAGTACGACATACAATTCATACCCCGAACAACCATCAAAGGACAAATCGTAACATATTTTATTGCAGAGTTTGCACAAAGACCGGTTGAGTACCCAACATGAGAGATGCATGTCGATGGAGCCGCAAATGAAAGAGGAGCTGGAGTAGGGATCGCATTCACAGGACCAGATAACCATAAGGTAAAATTCGCTTTAAAATTCTCTTTCAATGCGTCAAATAATGAGGTCGAGTGTGAAGCCATGATATGTTGACTCAAAATAGCAAAAGATTTAGAAATAAAAAATTTACGAGTATACTCGGATTTCTTATTAATAGTTAACCAAATAAAAAAAATTGAATTTTAGGCAAAAAGCAAAAAGATGTCGCTCTATGCCAAAGAAGCTCAACGACTAATCTAGAAGTGTGAGTCATGCGAAATAGTTCAAATCCCGAGAGAAATGAACGAAGAAGCAGACGCTCTAGCTAAGGTGGCTACTCAAGGGTCAATTTCTGAATCATTCCCGATCATTAAATCAACCAACCTTACATAGATTTAAGGGAACAAATAATGCAGGTCGACGAGATAACTTCATGGCAAGACCCTTTCAGAAAACATCTGAAGCATGGAGTCTTACCAGAGGATAAAAATGAGCCCAAAAACCTCAGATACAAGGCCGCTTGGTACATACTTGAAAGTGATACTTTGTTTAAAAGTAGCTTCAGCAGCCCACTGCTCAGATGCTTGAATGAACAGGAGGCCGAGTACACACTACAAGAGATACACAAAAGAATATGCGGAAGCCATGTAAGGCCAGAAGCCCTGGCTGTAAAATTATAAGGCAGGGACTATTATGGCCCACGCTCCAAGAGAATGCTCGGGATATGGTGAAGAAATGCACGAAATGCCAAAATTCTCCAGCATACCTAGGCTTCCCCCGACACAGCTCATTTCCCTAAATTGCTCGGTCCATTTCTCCGAATGGGGAATAGATCTCATCGGAGCACTACCGACATGAAAAGAAGGATGCGGGTACGCTGTCGTAGCAATAGACTATTTTTTTAGATGGGTCGAAGCTGAACCTTAAATAAAATAACCGCTTTCGCAATAGAAAATTTTGTTTGGAAAAACATAATCACCAGATTCAGGATACTGATCAAGATCATATCGGATCATGGTACTCAATTTGATTGTAACTTATTAAAAAAAAGTATGGTATTAAAAAAGTTTTATCCACTCCAGTAAGACCACAATCCAACAGATTAGTGGAGACAGTTAACAAGACCATCCAACATGGCTTGAAGACAAAGCTGGACAACCACAAAGGAGAATGGATATCAATGCTACCCGAGGTACTATGGTCCTATCGAATCACCAGCCACTCTGCAACTGGCGAAACGCCTTTCTCACTGGTATACGGAACATACGCTTTTATTCCAATAGACCTCACTTTTCCCTTTATCTGAAGAGAAACATATACAACCGAGTTAAACAATGAAAACCTTAAGCTAAATCTCGATCTACTAGAAGAAAGACGAGAAAACGCACACATTAAAAATTTGACTAACCAACAAAGGGTTGCTCGGTATTTGAACAGAAAAGTCTGCCCGAGAAGTTTCACTTTAGGTGATAAAGTCCTTAGAAAAAATTTATTCCACAACAAGGTACCGCAAGAAAGGGTCATGGAGCAAATTGGGAAGGACCATACATCACCAAAGAAAACTTCGGAAATAGAGCCTATAGGCTTCAAAACTTAAGATGTGAAATGGAAAGGAATCCTTGGAATGCCGAGCATTTGAAAAGATTTTATGTTTAAGTTTGATTTTCAAAAAATGGTGTGGCCATGCGTTTTTTAATTCAAAAACGGCTTGGTCGCAGAAGTTACATTGTATTCTTACTTTATTTATCAAATTTAAAAAGCGGCTTGGTCGCAGAAGTTACTTTGTATTCTTACTTTATTTATCAAATTCATAAAGCGGCTTGGTCGCATAAATTACATCGTATTCTTATTTTATTTTAAACAAAGCGACATGCTCGTAAGTTCTCACTTAATATCGTATTTTGCTTTCTCGAGATACCAAAAATATTTCCAAAATTTGTATCTGCTCTGTTTTCATTTAATAGCACTAAAAAGGACAATAAAAAGGAGGGCGAGAATATAATAATAAATATCCTTTGTAGTCATCAAAAATCATCCCAAAAATAGTGTTTAGAAAAACATCCATATACGAAATAATAATAATAAAAATATATCCAAAGTCGGAATACCAACTACATACTATTATAAAGCTATTAAAATATCCGATCACAGATCAGTAATCTGAAAAGTAAAAGTAAATACAAATAAAAACTACTAAAATATAAAATTATTCCTCGTCGGTGGGGTCATAATCTACATCCAAGTCGTCAACGTTGAGATCAGGATTCTTGGGGAAAAGAGTTGAGACAACCTCACGAAGAGCGTAATTGTATAAGAGGTCCCTCTCCTGCTCGAATTCATCGGACTTCTTGAAGACATCTACCACTGAGCGCGAGCAGCGTCCGCGACCTCCTAACACTTTGCCTCCAATTTTCCTCGGACCCGTAGAACTTCGAGCCTGCAGTCGTCGGCCTCTTTAGCCTTGCGCTCGGCATCTCTCCGCAGAGATTGAAACTCTGGGCCGAGGAATTTTAGAAGACGGGTGATGCATACGTAAGTCTAAAAAGATAAAATTCAGTAAACTGGAATCAGGATACTCAGCATCAAAGAAAGACATACACTTACCATCGAGGACATATCGGCGATGAGATCCGTTAGGCCCAAAGGATCTTTCACAACGACCTTCTCGACTTCCTCGGCATGAACATGGGCATGGAGAAGACTCGTCGGCCCGTCGAGAAAGTTCTACAAAGTACTTTCCACTACATTCTTTCCTTTCTTCTCCTTGGCAACCGATACACTCGATGTCTTGACTTAGGTCGGGGACGATAAAGGCCTCCTTGGCCAAAAGGTCGAAGTCCAACAAAACGTACGTATAACGCTCTTCGTCTGATAAATCAAAGATAGATTCTCGCTCGGGAACCTCGTCTTTGGTATACGACGACAACAGTCCTGAAAGAAAGAAGAATTAGAAAAGGAAAGAAAACACATAAACGTAAAAATTAAATCAAAATTACCAAGCTCAACAAATTCAGCTTTTATCGAGAAGGGAGAGGAGACGATCGGGCCTTCGACCCTAAAAAATCGATCCTTCCACTTTTTTTTGCTAGAAGGAAGATTGGTAAGTACTTTCTCGGAACTTGAATGAGACCGAGCACAATAAAAACCATGATGATTTGGAGCATGTTGGAAGTGATAAAACGGTGTGAAGTCCTGAGAGTAGGAGCCGTAACATATAACCGGACCCATAGCTGAGTCATCCCGACAAAGGTACGATAGACGTTCGGGACTAGCTGGGTCGGAGAACACCCGAGCTCTGAAAAGAATTAGGAAATGGTCGGATGCATGGGTAATCCCCCAATCTCCCTTAAGACCATAGCGTTCATAGCCACTTTGCCCTCGGGAGGCGAGCAGGCCCAGTCATCTCCGGAAGGAAGAGAAAATTTGATACGGTCATAAAAACAAAATTTTCGTTTAAAAAATCCGAATTATTTGTAGTCATCAGAGAAGTCCAATGCTTGGCTGAAAAGTCTCCCTCTTTCCTCTCAAAATATACTTCCTCGGAATAATCCGGAGGAACGTCCTTGCCGACGATGCGACCACTCGCCTTGGCATCACAAGGTTGGGAGGCATATGATGAAACCGTCATATCCTCGTCCAAAGGGACGTAGGAAGAGTCCTTGACATTGTCAAAAGACATACCAACCCTGAGAGAAAGCGAAGACTCTGTTACCCCATCAATAATTATCTCCACATGAGGCTTAGGATCAGAAACTGGGGGGACCCTCGATACCGAGCCGGCCGAAACGGGACGAACCCATCCATTTTTAGGGGCTAAGCGCCAATAACGATAGCATTTTAGCCACTCGGGTCCGAAGATCTCAACGTCCTCTGACGGTCAGGATTCAGGGTATTGAAGAAGTTTCGCACATCCAACGGCCGAAGACGAAGAGTCGCCCCAAAATTCTCCTTTTCACAAAAAAAAAACGACGACGTAAAAAAAAACGTCGACGTTCCATAGCGAAATGAATTATGAATAACACTCAGGATATACCAAGAATATATCATAGTAAAAGTGGTGAAGATTGAATTAAATATAATAGGTCATAAAAAAGTTCCTTACCATTTTTACTAAAAAACCAAGAAACTAGGGATGGATTTTTACCTGGGAATTTTGCATAACCATGATGTTTATCGGGATACCGAGGAACGTACCCAGTCTTAAGACAAAGGGCTCGAGGAAAATAATCTCGAGAACCGCATAAGATAAGGAACATAACCTTCATAAGTCAAGAGCGAACCCTTTCAACCAAAGACTTCAAAGAGGAGAAATGATGATAGGTCAAAGACTAGTCAAAGAAAAATAACACGTGTAAATAATGTTCGAATTTAGATAATAATTAACCTAATTAAATGAAACATATCAATTTATGGCGAAAATTCATAATTCAATTTAACATGTTAAAACATTTTAAAACATATTTAATAACCATGTCATTAAATCTAATCTAGTATGTCAATAAATTTCTATTCATATTAATAAATTCATTCAAACATGCAAACAAGTGATCTAAAATTTCTAACAATCCTATAATGATTATTATATTCAGATCCAACTCGTTTATAGGAAATTTACAGTGGGTTCGGATCTACGAGAATCAGCCCCGGGGATGCGTCAACAAGCACGGCCGAAACTCCTTCCCACGCGCGTCTAGGATGTCCTAAAATCCGTCCTTGCTCCGGTGCTCTAAGAAGTGGCCGG
Organism: Urtica urens; assembly: GCA_958296335.1. Classification (NCBI taxonomy): domain Eukaryota; kingdom Viridiplantae; phylum Streptophyta; class Magnoliopsida; order Rosales; family Urticaceae; genus Urtica; species Urtica urens. The sequence continues at coordinate 2,035,125 of OY282522.1, forward strand.
CCCTGTGGATCAAATGTCACTCAAACAACCACAAGATGAATCAACGATAATTCTCTAGGAGTTTTTAGGAGATCAAGAGGGTGGGCTCTTTGTGGGAACAAGGAAAGTAGGGGAAACTCAAAGAAAAGGAAGGGTTGTCGGGAAACTAATTTCCTCTCTCTCTTTCTCTCTAAAATTCGGCCAAAACCTCTCAAGTACAAGGGGGGAGAGGTTTGGATGAGTGCTTGTCGAAATTAGGCTAGGGTTACCAAAGAGAGAGCCTCCTTTTATATTAGAGAGGATGGGCTTAAGTTAGGTCAAAATCCAATTAAGACCCATTAGTCAAATTAAGCTCAAAACTCTTTTTAATGAGTTTAAAAAAAATTTCCAGCCCATAAAACCCTTATTATGGCCTGCCATATTGTCTTAATTATATCCTAAATTTATTTGATTTATTTCTAAAATAATATTTAATTAATTTAGAACATTTTATTTATTTAATGGCAAGTCATTAATAATGTAGTACGAAACGAGAAAATATTTATTTTCATCTTTTATTTATTTGAATCATTAAATTATATTATTATCATTATAATGACATAATATGATTTGTTAAATAAATGTAATAATAAATAACCAATTATTTATTTAATTACTTAGAAAATAATTTTCTTAGCGTAAATCACAATTCGTTGAATGAGAAAATCAATCATTTTTTGTTCACCAAAATCTCGTCCGAGAGTCTATCATTGAGACCTTATGGACCCACATGAACGAAGCTTTAGAATAAAGCTCGGACACAAAATTTCACAAACTTATTCCGGCTTTTAATTCTTAATATTAGTCGATTCCACTAAAGAACCAATATTGAACATTACTAAGTTCATATGCGTTATATTTCCGTTTGATGTGACAAAACTATTCTTCACATGGTCCACGGTGTATTTTACGATATTACCCTCTGTGTGTATCATTAACTCAGAGGAATGTAAAATTACCGTTTTACCCCTGAGTTATTATTTCACCAAGTCCTCTATTATTTGTGAACGATAAAAACATAAAGTGAGATGTCTCAACATGTCACATGTTTTATTTCAAATAATTCTTTATTCGATGAATACCAGGCCTGGTTTATTCGCTCACACTCTCATAACAGTGCATGTTGTGATACTAATGTCTTAACATTGTTTCAACACAAATTCCATATCTGTGAATCACATATTTCAACGAAACAGTATTATGACACCAACCGTCGGGTCAATGAAACTTCACTTAGCCATTGACCATTGAAAAATCAAATGTCATAAAGTGTTACAAGAAGATATGTACTCACTTCAGGTTTAGGTAATTACCAAAATACCCCTTATATACGAGTTTGAGGTTTCGAGTGATTAAACGGTTTTATCTTGAACTTCAAAACTTCGCTAGTTTTGTTCAATATCTTCATCAAGAAATCAAGAATAAATTACAGAGTCACAACTCTCCATATCACAAGATAAGATATCGTTTAATTTATTCTAACAATCATTACTAAGATACGATTGCCCAATCGATCTTTAAATTGCGAACTATTATTTAAACTAGTCATAAGAAGTTATATTGTCAAGTCTGTACTTAGCCCTTCTTTCGTTGATGAAGTTTCAGAGTGTAGACATTCATGCATAAACACAATCTTAAATAAGAATGAGTATTCAATTTTTATTTAAATTCAAAACAAAACAAATACAAAAGTATTTAATATCAAAAATCTCCTTTGTGAGCATACATGCCAACAAAAAAATTGCTCGGATTCGCTACAGCGACACAAATCTCGCAGCAAGTATGTGGGATTTATCACCCTTCACTAAACCCACTCACCCACTACTCAGAATCACCGTCAAGCGGTTAAAAAAAACAGCTATAAAAGGAAATCAAAGGCAAAAAGATGTGAGACCGGATATTAAAAAGCTATTAGCTATTATTCACCTTTCTAATTGTAAATCTCTCATTATTCTGTTCTCTTGTATTCAACTCGTTGGTTATAAGACAAAGTCTTGTCATTATTCTGTGTAATTTACTCGATATCCCAAAAAATTTGGCAAGATACCACTTTTACCGGTTAACACAATGCTTTACAGTGACCGGCATCCAAATATTGGCAACTTATTTTGCTGAATCAATAAAGTGACAATGAGTTGTTAATATCCCGATGCGACTTCATAAAAAATAATCATAAAATAATACCGAAGAAATTTAAATGTACACATTGGCATTATATTTCTTATCGAAGCCGAAACTTATATGTTGTTACCTGAGAATTTAGCAACCACCGAGATGATCCTCGGGATACCAAGGAACGCAGTTACCCTAAGAAAAAGGCCCCAGGATAACGAAGCATCAGCCGAATTAAGTTAAGGAATCTTACATTCAAAAGTCAAGAACGGACCCTATCCATCAACACCCGAATAGGAAATAAGACGATAGGTCAAAGACTAGTCAAAATAGAATAACACGTGTAACCAAAAGCATTTGGATCACCGAAGCGACCGAACATAAAAAATGCCGACGGGAAACATCCCGCTCAACACGGACGTGGGATTGATCACCCCACGATCCAGGCAAATAACCACCCACCACTCAAAATAACCGCATAACAGTTGAAGACATAGACTATAAAAAGAGGACGAAGACACGAGAACGAGGACGAATTTTCAGAGACACATTTGTACTAGTTATTATCGATCTATTCCTTTGTAAACCTCATCATTTTTTGCTCTATTGTATTGAATTCAATCGTTATAAGAGAAAGTCTCATTCATTTTCTCGGCTTATCCCTTCGGTATACCGAGCACTTTTGTTCGAGATATTTTTTTCCCATTTACACATGTCAACAGTTGGCGCTAGAAGGAGGGGGAATTTGCATCGATTCGATGGCTAGTTTGTCATTTCCCGCGGAAGATACGCTTATGAATGACCAAGAGGTCGAGCACCACAACCGCACACTTCCGCTCACAAAGGAAGAACTCGATGAACTCCTCCCGGATGCTCACTTGCACGTCCAATTCAGGGATATGCAAGAGCGTCTCACGGCTTTGGAGGCAAAAAAAAAAGATCTGAAGGGGAGGCTTTGAACTAAGAAGGTCACCTTACGAAGCGCGATAGTAATCCCGGATGAAGAGCCCTCGCATTGGTCAGGAAAAGAGCCGGAAAACTCCGAGGCCCAGATTAAGAAATCCAGAAGGCACGCAAAAGATCGATACGAAATGGAGGAATTTACAGAGCAAGAAGAAGGGCAAGGTTCGCCGGAAAAGGTTCTAGAGCGTTACCAGCCCTCTAGTGAAAAAAGTCGTTCGGAGCTGAGAAGCCTAGACCGAACGAATGATACCGAAGATAGTGCAATCACTGAAGAATTAGAGTTTAGAAGGCTGGAAAGACGGATCGATGAGGTAGCGTTGGGACGAAAAGAGCCAACCCAAAAGATTGGGGAGGCCGTCTCTCCTTTTACGGCGAGAGTGCTCGGGCATCCACTGCCTGGGAGGTTCAGAATGCCGAGTATTCCCGCTTACGATGGGAAGACCGACCCGGGAGATAACCTCGATACATTTTCTTCCTGGATGCTTTTGCAGGGAACGGGTCCTGAAGTCATGTGCCGGGAATTTTCCATAACACTCTCGAGATATGCCAAGAGATGGTATAGGAAACTCAGACCAAACACGATAGGCTCGTGGAACCAGTTGGCACGAAGATTTCTGAAACAGTTCGTCAGGTCGAGTTCGAGGAAATCCCCCAAAGAGAGACTGCTAGGAATCAAACAGGCCCACGACGAATCGCAGAAAAGCTACATAAACCGCTACTCGGAGCAGGCACTGCAGGTAGACGACCTTAATGAAGATTTCAAGCTCTTCGAGATCACCTCAAGGGTCAAACCAGAATCAGAAATTTGGTGGTTGTTGTCGCCGTATTCCCGGCGACAACGTTAAATATATATATCCACTTTTATTTCCAAGGCGCGAAGGGGAGACGCCTTGCCCGGGACACCCATGACCCGCCCTCGCGCGCCTGGCCGATCGTTCCCACGCTTGGGAGAGGCCTGGCCGGCCGCCCCCGCGCCTGGGAGGGGCCTGGCCGGCCGTCCTCACCCTTGGGAGGGGCCTGCCGGGCCGCCCTCACCCTTGGGAGGGGCCTGCCCGGCCATCCTCACCCATGGGAGGGGCCTGGCCGGCCGTCCTCACACTCGGGAGGGACCTGGCCGGCCGTCCTCATACTCGGGAGGGACCTGGCCGGCCGTCCTCACGCTTAGGAGGGGCCTGGCCGGCCACCAACGCCCAGAGGCTCCCCACTCGGCCCCAAGGCTACATCCGCGGCTATAAATAGCCCTCCATGCCATCTACGCAGGGGGAAGTTTTGGCTCACAAAAAGAGACACTTTTCCCTTATTCTCTAAACACATATTTTCACTCCCACGTGAGGTATTTCGAGGATTCTCTCCCGACTGGAAAAAGACTCCCTAAAGATCCGAGATCCGAGCTTTGAGACGCCTGTGATCATAGTATCCCCGTCTCTCTCGATCTCGTCGATCCCTCCTCGTCTTCCTACAAACTCCACCCACATTATACTAATGTTGAGCGTCGGAGAGGTAAACAGAGGACCCCCCCTCTGTTTTCCCTTCATAGTTCACGTCTGTTTACTCTTTTCAGATAACAGAAGGACTCGAAGACCACCCGACACCTAAGAGACGATTCGAGACACCGGATTCGACACGCTTATGCCGAAGCGAGGGTCACCCGCCCTGAGCGAGGATCTGACCGCTTAGGTCTCTAAACGTTGTCCAAATTTCAGCGACAACATTTTGGCGCTAGAAGGAGGGGACTTTTGACCTTAAAGTTCATCCAATCCACATTTCTTTATTCTCATCTCTTTTCTTGATTTTTCATACGAAATGAGTAGCGTCCCTGCGACTCCCGCGGATGCTCGATCGAGTAACCCTATCATCCGAGCCGCCGGCTCGCGATATGAATTCCAGCAATTGCCTCATCGGGAGGCAAGGCCGCAGGCCCCTGTAAGGGGGATCGAGGACGCCAATCCGGCCCTTCACGACGGCGAAGACGACCTGCGAGACGAAACCAATCACCGATTGGCGAAACTTTTGGCAATGCTAGGAGTGAATAAGGGTTTTCTTGTTAACCTCCTCGGGTACGAGGAAGAGGCTAACTCGACCCAAGATGAGGATTACATTGGAGACGATGTGATCCCGGAGAAAGAAGCAAGTCAAACCTTCACTCCCTCACCTTTGGCCCACATGAGCGACGCTCTGTTGGGACCGTCGGTTAGTCGAGAACGAATAGGTTCAAAACTCGAGGGGTCCAGTAACCCACGAGTGCCGGGAAATGGTAACGCTTCCCACGGCAGGCAAATTAGGCATCCGCGGCATGCGCAGTCCCGACGGGGCGACGACGGTGCGGAGAGTCATGAGGTCTGCCGCGGAGGTCGCCCGCCAACGGCGAGGCCCTCGCACCTCTCGGGGGAGGATCTCAGGGTTCGCCTTAACTCGCGGAGGGGTCTTCCAGAGGAAGATTTGAGGAAAAAGTTGGACGCCCGCCGGACCGCGGCAGAGGCTGCAACCCTTGGGAACCCTCCTCCCAACCTCATGGATCAAGGGTCTAATGACCGACAGGGCCCAACGCCCGTGGGACCGTCGCGGGAACCGCCAACGGGCTCGAGATGATGACAATGATTCAGGGACTCCAGAATCAAATCATCGAGCTCCGAGGGACAGGCTCGGGGGGATCCAGACCTTATAACGGTCTGGAGGGATCATATTCGCCTTTCGCAGCGGTAGTGTAGCACAACCGTCGGGGAGGGGATTTAAGCTCCCCACCATTCCGTCTTATGACGGGCGCTCCGACCCCAACTTCCACATCCAGCATTATGAGACATGGATGTTGATGCAAGGGTTGTCAGACGCAACTCTTTGCCAAGCATTCAGCTTGACGCTGACAGGGTCAAGCTTTGAATGGTTCAGGAGTCTGAAACCTGGCAGCATCGGATCTTTCCAAGCCCTTTGGGAAGCTTTCCTGGCTCGATTCGCCACACTTGTGGCACAGAAAAAATCTAAATCGTACCTATGGACGATCAAGCATAAACCAGACGAGAGTCTTCGTTAGTATTTGGCCCGATTCACGGAGGAATCCCATAAAGTCGAAGACTTCGACGATCGGGATGCTATAGTTGCCATCACCGAGGGCGCCGAGCCTAGCGATTTCTTAAAATCGATTGTGGGAAAGACCCCGAGGGACATGGCTGAGCTCATGGCGTGCGCTAGAACGCACATGGGGGTAGAAGATTACCTCAGCTGTCGGAAAAGCGGTGGGCGCTCAGGACGCAACCGCCCCGACGAAAGGTCCGAAACTCGGGGGAAGCGCGAAAGGAACAACCGCATCGAACCCTCTTCCAGACCAAGGAAGCCTTTTGTCGACCAGTTTCGGGGAGAAGCACTCACCCCGCTCAATACATCCCCGGCCCGGATCCTGGCCCTACATCGGGACAAACTCGGGTCCCCGATGCCCTTGAGGAAGGGTTCCGCGGCGCGGGATAAGAGAAAATTCTGTGAATACCATCGAGATCATGGACACATGACTGCCGATTGTTTCCAACTAAAGCGGCAGATAGAAGCCCTGATCCAAGATGGGAAACTCAAAGAGTTTGTCATGCGGGCCGCCGGGTTAGCTATCTCGGAGGAACGTCCTTCGAATCAGAATAACAAGCCGACAAAGGAAAAGGCTGCCGCCATCGCGACTATCAGCGACGAGCCGGAGAATCCCGGAATGAACATCGTGAGGACGATTACCGGAGGGCTCGAATGTGGCGAGTCAAGTAATCAAAGAAAAAAGTACCTAAGGGCTGTGACTAATAAGAGAATCAGGAGTGGTGTCAACCTCACTCAGGTCGCCCCCCGCCGACCCCGTTCGAAGAAATCCGCTTCACCGAGGTTGAGGCGAAAAGAATCTTGCACCCACATAGCGATGCCCTGGTTGTGTCTGCAACGATTGCTAACAACAAGGTCCAGCGGATCCTGATTGACAACAGAAGTGCGGTAGATATAATTTACAAATCAGCGCTTGACCGAATGAAACTCGACGGAGTAAGGCTCGCCCCGATTCGCACCCCTCTACACGGATTTTCTGGAGTAAAGGTTTGGACTGAAGGATCAATCGATCTCCCCATAACCTTTGGGACCCGAGGTGGTCTCGAATTGTGACTTTCTTGATCGTAAACGAGCCAACGACGTATAACATGATTTTCGGTCGACCGATCCTTGTTGGCTTAAAAGCCATCACCTCAATCTACCACCTCATGGTGAAATTCCCCACTAGTGAGGGGATTGCATGCATGATGGGAGATCAGGCCATGGCACGAACGTACCATGTACGAGCCATAAAGGAAGAGGTTGCCAAACCAGTAGGGAGCGCAACAATTTACACAACGTACCAGCTCTCGGACGAGCTTCCCTGCAAACCTGAGGAAGGTGGGACCTTAGGAGAGTTGGATCAATGCGACGAAACCGAGCGCCGTCGCGTTGAAACCTCTGACGACCTCGTCACCATAATCCTAGACATCGCCAAGCCCGACCGAACGGTTAGAATCGGCGCTCAATTTTTTGCCAAGGAACAGGAATCGCTGGCCCACTTCCTTAGAGAATACAAAGACGTCTTCGCATGGACACATACAGATATGTCGGGCATAGACCCGAAGATTATGGTACATCGCCTAAACGATGACTGTAATGTGCCCGAGCGGGTACAGCCTAGAAGGGCATTTAGCGGGGAGCGGTATCTAGCCATCGGAGAGGAGGTAGACAAACTCCTCGCCGCCGATTTTATACGAGAAGCGGAACACTCCAAGTGGGTATCCAATGTAATGATGGTCAAAAAGCCCAATGGGAAGTGGCGCATTTGCATAGATTATAAAGATCTTAACAAAGCCTGCCCAAAGGATAGCTTTCCATTCCCCCGGATTGAGCAACTCGTGGACGCAACAGCGGGCCATGAGTTTCTCAGCTTTATGGATGCCTACTCAGGTTATAACCAGATCCGGATGCATGAGAGTGACCAGATCAAGACAACCTTTGTAACAAACAAAGGTCTCTATTGCTACAAGGTGATGTCGTTCGGCCTCAAAAACGTCGGCGCCACCTACCAGCGATTGGTCAACCGAATGTTCGCTAAACAGATTGGAAAAACCATGGAGGTTTATGTGGACGACATGTTAGTAAAAATCCGACTGGCTTCGAACCACGTCCGCAACCTCGAGACTATGTTCCAAATTCTCCGTCAGTACGGGATGAAGCTAAACCCCAACAAATGCACTTTTGGGGTAGAATCAGGAAAATTCCTCGGCTACATGGTTACCGGGCAAGGAATCGAAGCCAACCCTGAGAAAATTGCCGCCATACTTGGGATGAAGTCTCCCACAAAGCCCAAAGAGGTCCAAAGTTTGGCAGGTAGGGTCGCGGCTCTGGCTAGGTTCGTCTCCAAGGCAACCGATAGGTGCCAACCATTTTTTCAGGCATTGAAGATGAAGGGCGGGTTCGAATGGACGTCCGAATGCGAGAAAGCGTTTCGCGAAATGAAGGCTTATTTCGCAGCGCCCCCATTCTTGTCAAAACCTATGGACCATGAGCCGCTCGTGCTTTACCTCGCAGTGTCCGAAAGGGCTACGAGCGCGGTCCTCATCCGTGAGGAAGGGCAAGGACAGTGGCCGGTCTATGATGTCAGCAAAGCTCTCCTAGATGCTGAGACTCGATATCCTGAGATCGAAAGATTGTCACTCGCACTTGTCATGAGCGCCAGGAAACTGCGCCCGTACTTTCAGGCACATCAGATAATCGTGCGGACCGGTCATCCGATTGAAAAGTCACTTCAGAGAGGATCCTCGACGAGGATGGCCATATGGTCACAAGAGCTTAGTGAATATGGGGTACTATTCCAACCGCGAAACTCCATCAAAGGCCAGGCCCTGGCAGACTTTGTGGCGGAATTCACGCCGGGGATCGAGAACGAGAACGAGGCCCTCACACCAAAATCTCCAAGAAAGAGAGGCCCCGGCCCAACAGGGCCAGCATGGGCGTTATGCGTCGACGGTGCATCAAACGCTCAAGGGGCCGGGGCCGGGGTAGTTCTAACCAACCCCGACGGGGAAAAATTGAAGTATGCGCTGCGCTTCGAATTCAAAGCCTCCAACAACGAGGCAGAATACGAACCCTAATAGTCGGTTTAGAGCTCGCTCAACGGCTCGGCGCTGAAAACTTGCACATCTTTTGCGACTCGCAATTGATCGTGAATCAAGTCAAAGGCGAGTTCACCGCCAAGGAACCAAACATGGTGGCTTATTTGGCAAAGACCCTCAAGAACCTAGAAGCGATAGCTTGGTTCGAAATCACACAAGTCCCTAGAGAAGAGAACGTCGAGGCAGATGCCTTGGCGCGACTCGCCTCGGGCATAGATCCGAAGGAAGATGGAGGAGTCACAATCGAGATACTAACTAGACCCTACGTATCAAGGAGCGATGTAGGAATGATTAGTAACTCCTCGATCTCATCCTGGATGGCTCCCCTAAAAGAATACATCACGAGGGGAGTCGCTCCAGAGAACCGTGAGGATGCCAAAAAACTGAAACGCTTGGCGTCAAAATATACGATGTGCGAGGATGTACTATACAAAAGAGGCTACTCGATGCCTCTCCTTCGTTGTCTTGACAACAGTGAGGTGATACAAGCTATAAGAGAAGTCCATGAAGGACTATGCAAGAACCACGCGGCAGGGCAGTCGATGGCCATGAAACTCCTAAAATTGGGTTACTTTTGGCCGACTTTGAAAAAAGACGCCCATGATTGGTCCCGACAATGCGATAAATGCCAAAGATTCGCCTATGTTCCCAGGCAAACCCCGGCACCATTGTGTCCGATCGTCGTTCCCCGATCATTTGCCAAATGGGGGATCGATTTGATCGGTGAATTACCCACGGCCCCGAGGCAACTTCGATTCGCTATAGTTGCAATAGATTACTTCACTAAGTGGGTTGAGGCCAAGCCCCTGGAGAAAATCACGGAGGCAAACACAACGAACTTCATATGGAAGAACATAATATGCCGCCACGGTATCCCGAAATCAATCGTGACAGACAACGGTCGATAATTCGACAACGCGCGATTGCGCGAGATATGCGAACAGCTCGGGATTAGTAAAACCTACTCCTCCACGAGGCACCCCCAGGCTAATGGCCAAGTGGAGGCAGCCAACCGCACGATAAAAGAGAATCTGAAGAAGAAGTTGGAAACCCGAAAGGGCGCATGGGCAGATGAGCTACCTTTCGTGTTATAGGCATATTGCACCACGGCGCGGAATGCAATGGGGGAGACCCCGTTCGCCTTGACTTTCGGAGTCGAGGCCGTGGTCCCGATAGAGACCACACTCCCCACGTTCCGAATGGAAATTTTCCACGAAGAGGAAAATGAGGAAGCAATTAGAGCAAGCCTCGACCTAATCGACGAAAGGAGGACCGACGCGCTCACGCGCCTAACAGCCCAAAAAAGGAAGGTCGAGCGCTACTACAACTCAAGGGTTAAGCCTAGGAGCTTCCCTGACGGCAGCCTGGTTTTGAGGAAAGTATTCCCAAATACCAAGGTGCAAAGAGCCGGTGTATTAGGCCCAACATGGGAGGGCCACACCGAGTCCGGAAGACCATTCACAACGGCACAAACGAAATAGAAAGCATGGACGGGCTCGTACTCACCCGCCCCTGGAACGCCGAACACCTAAAAATGTATCACACATGAAGGCCAAGTCACGTTCAAAATTTCCAAAAAATGTAAACACAAGGCCACGATTGTCGTAATTCAATAAATGTACCCATTTGAACATCGAATAAATGTCTTTTTGTGTTATCATTTCGATCAATCTCCCTCTATAAGTTCCCATAAATAATTGTTATTATCCCTAAAAACTTGGGGGGCAAGAGGTAAACCCAACAAAGCGATGATACGCTGATGGGGACCAAAACCTTCGACCGATGGGCAAATCGATAACAAAACCACGAGGTACGAACCCCGTGGCTGGAGAAATCTCCACCAAAAACCAGTAACAAGGTACCAACCTTGCATCTGGGCGCCCATGGATCTAAGGAAGATTGGCAAACCTCGGTTGACACACAGTCAGGCCAATGTCAATACCCAATCCTAAGACGTAAAACGAATGCCCTAGAGATGAATGCGCGCGACGCCAGCAAGGCAAATCGTAAACCAACGTCGCAAACCGACGAGTCATTGATCGAGCCAAATCTCGGGATTCCCCCGTCGTAGAGCCCAGCCGTAAGCCGACAGGCCATCGTCGAAAGCTAACGAATGAAAAAACTCAAAACACGGTTGGGAAGAAAAATACCCAAAACCGAAGAATGCGAGCTCGAATGTCGCCAAGGAAGCGAGGCGTAAGTAAATGAGACGACGAACATTCCTCGAGACACGGATGTGCCCCAGAGGAAAATCGAACGAGTAACTAAACAAGTCATCCACCATCGACCACGCAATACGTGCGACATGCCGCTAACACTGGTTGCCGGCCGTAATAAGTCGACAACAACAAAGGAAATTCCCGATCATCGATTGCATCTCGCCAAGGGGACCCATCGTAAATCGAAGGCCCCAAGCGTCTTGGAACCCGGTGGTCAAGGACCGTAAACAACGCGAGAATTATGAAAAGAGAAGCCAACGCAAACTCGATGGGTTTTCATTCGATAAAGATGAAGAAAGGCTTTCGAAGATGGAAAGATGAAAGTCGTAAAAGTAAAAAGCCTTAAAACATCTGAAACAAGTCAAAGGAATAAAAAAGAAAAGGGAGGCGCTAAACATAGGCGCGGGTAAAGAAAAATCCTAGTCGGAGCCGAAATCAAGCTGCTCTTCGCCAGGGCCCGCGCTCGGATGAGAAGGGGATGTTCCCACCGAAGACTGCGTAGTCTCGGTGAGGCGTCGGCCGCCGTGATCGTCGAAGCCCGCATCGCCGTCCATCGGTGGGAACATGGCGTCGAAGAACGCGAAAGACACTTCGCGGGGCTTGTTTTCGGCAACAATGGCATCCCGGACGCGGACGGCCGCAGCATGTCGGGCCTCGTATACCGCGACTTCCCAATCGTCCTTTAGACGCTCCTTGATGCGCACGGCCTCGTCGCGGTCGTCAACGACGGCTTGCATTTCCGCTAGGAGGGCGTCGTTCTCCTCGACGGCTTTCAGGTGGGCGGCTTCGCTCACGGCCAGCCGACCACGAACGGAAGCAAGGTCGGCGTCGCGAGACGCCAGGGTCTTCTCCATCGCTTTGCTTTCCGCCAGAAAAGCACTTGCGGACATCTCCACTTGCTCCCTTGAGGCCCTCTCCTCCATGAATTCGCCTCGGCCGCATCTCGACTGGAAATTGCATTGGCCAGTGCCTCTTTCAGCGCCCGCTCACGACGAGCGGCCTCCTCCATCACAAGCTCCATCCGCTCATGGCGTGCTAAAACCTACAATGCAACAACAAATGAAAATGGCGCGGAAAGAAAAATACAAAAATAAAAGGCATATGAATGACTAACCTTTCGCGCGTCACGGGTCCCTTGCCGAAAGAGTTCCATGTCACTGACAACGACGAGCTCCTTGAAACACTTGGGAGATGAATCCGCGAGGCCTCGGGCGCTCCGATCCTTCAAGTCGTTTGCTTCGGCAAGGTAGAGCGACCCGCCACCACCAACAGAGGATGCCTCCACCAGCCTCCGAGAACCCGACGGCGCATCACTCACCGATGATACGGCGGGGCGCTTCCGCGGGGGCCCACTGCTTCCGCCCTCTTGAGTTGGTGATAGGAGTCGGGGCTCTGGTCGCTCCCTTGGTGGGCTTGGTCGCCTCGCAGCATGGGTCTCGCGCGGAGGTGGCGAAGTCGTAGCGCCTCCTCGGGGTCGTCGACGAGAACCGCCTAACGAAAGAGCAACCAAGTTAGTAGGCAAAAATGAACGACACAATAAAGGGTACCTCGTACCGCTACAACGATCGGCCGGAAGGACCTCTTCATCGGGTTCCGAATCCGAGTCGTTCTGCCCTCGGCCACGTGCTCGGACTGCACGGTTGTCGGTCGACCATCGAGGAGCGCCGACGCACGACCGCGCCCCAACTGCGTCAGGGTCGGAAGGGTCCCCACGGCCGACGACTGCCCGGGAGGTCTCGAGCCCCCCGTTGGGCTCTCAGAAGACACCTGCCCGGCCGCCAGACCCCTGGAGCGGGGCTGGCCGGCCGCCCGGCCTCGGGGAGATGCGTCGTCAGCGGTGGACGCCTCGGGCGGAGCCCACGCCACCGAATTGACGCCGGCGCACACGAACCCGGAGCTCCCGGCCCATGGCGCGCCTCCCGAGACTCCGCGCACAGGGGAAATACTGCCCCCGCCGTCTTGGGCGTCGTCGTGCCTCGCTTCGGCCGGTGCGCCTCCGCCTGCGTCGCCGGGGTCCTCGACGCGGCCAGATCCACGCGCCTCGACCCGGGGCGCGTCCCCCAAGGCGCCACGCACGCGCCTAGGGTTTTCCCCGCCGGCCCTAGCACGCACGCTCGCACGGCCGACCGCTCCCCGCTCGCTCGCGTCACCACTACCAGGCTCGAGGGAGCCCAGCCGGAGATCCACCTCCGTCGCACCGCGCACAGGCCCGGGGCCATCCTCGCACTCGAACGCCGCCGCGCCCCCTCCGCTGGCGACCCCCGGCGCTGCCTCCCGCTCGCACGCGCCTCCACAGCCAGGCCTAGGGGAGCCCTGCTGGAGATTCGCCGCCGTCGCGCCGCACACGAGCCCGGGGCTACCCTCGCCCTCGAGCGCCGCCGCGCCTCTCTCACTGGTGACCCCCGACGCCCCTCTGGCCTCGCGCCCCTCGCCGGGCGACGCTCGCCGGGGTTGCTCGCCGGCCGTCCCAACAAGGACCTCCGCCCCTACCTCCGACGTCGAAATTCCTTCGGCGGCCATCCACGCGTCCAAATCGTCGTCGTCAAAGAAGAGAGAGAGAGAGAGAGGATTCGGGATTTGGGGAAAAGGGTAAATTGGGGATTGAAAAAGTATTGCTCTCAGGAGAAGATAAAAAGGAACCAACAAAGTCATCAACGGACCCATCATCCACGTCAAAGGGTGCGGGGTCCATGACGCGATGCAAAGAAAAAAGAAGAAAATATAATAAATTAAAAGCAAGGGTGCTTATAAAGCTACCTGATCTCCTCCACCTCCCCAAGGGTTCCCTGAAGCGCCGCTCTCCGTCCCGACTCGTCGGTGCATGCCCGGCTTTGGGTGTAGAGCGCCGGCGACAGCGTTAAATATATATATCCACTTTTATTTCCAAGGCGTGAAGGGGAGACCCCTTGCCCGGGACAACCATGACCCGCCCTCGCGCGCCTGGTCGATCAATCCCACGCTTGGGAGAGGCCTGGCAGGCCGCCTCCGCGCCGGGGAGGGGCCTGGCCGGCCGTCCTCATGCTTGGGAGGGGCCTGCCCGGCCGCCCTCACCCTTGGGAGGGGCCTGCCCGGCCATCCTCACCCATGGGAGGGGCCTGGCCGGCCGTCCTCACACTCGGGAGGGACCTGGCCAGCCGTCCTCACACTCTGGAGGGACCTGGCCGGCCGTCCTTACACTCAGGAGGCACTTGGCCGGCCGTCCTCATACTCGGGAGGGACCTGGCCGGCCGTCCTCACGCTTGGAAGGGGCCTGGCCGGCCACCAACGCCCAGAGGCTCCCCACTCGGCCCCAAGGCTACATCCGCGGCTATAAATAGCCCTCCATGCCTTCTACGCAGGGGGAAGTTTTGGCTCACAAAAAGAGACATTTTTCCCTTATTCTCTAAACACATATTTTCACTCCCACGTGAGGTATTTCGAGGATTCTCTCCCGACTGGAAGAAGACTCCCAAAAGATCCGAGATCCGAGCTTTGAGACGCCTGTGATCATAGTATCCCCGTCTCTCTCGATCTCGTCGATCCCTCCTCATCATCCTACAAACTCCACCCACATTATACTAATGTTGAGCGTCGGAGAGGTAAACAGAGGACCCCCCTCTGTTTTCCCTTCATAGTTCACGTCTGTTTACTCTTTTCAGATAACAGAAGGACTCAAAGACCACACGACAGCTAAGAGACAATCCGGGACACCGGATTCGAGACGCTTAGGCCGAAGCGAGGGTCACCCGCCCTGAGCGAGGATCTGACAACAGTGGTCTTTGCAAAAAACCAGCCCTCAAGACTATAACGATTTCCTCAAAAGAGCGCAAAAATACATAAATGTCGAAGAAGCAAGATTGGATGCTAGGAAAGATGAGGCACCAAAGCCACGACATGGTGAACGGAAAGATAGACATTCCGAAGAGGATCGCCCCAAAAAAATGATGCGATCTGGCATAGGGCCAAAGAAACCCTTCAAGAGCAAGTACGATCAGTTTTCCCCGCTGAATACTTCGATAGAAGAAATTTTAAGCCTCTCCCACGACAAGAAAGATTTCCCCCGCCCCGTAAAGATAAAAAGGACGTGGCTAAAAGAGACCAGACGAAATACTGTGCTTTCCACACAAATTTTGGCCACCGGACTACGGACTGTTTCAATCTAAAAGAAGCTATAGAAGTTTTGATCTGACGGGGAGCCCTGAAAAAGTTCAAGGCTGGAAATAGGGAAGAGGCGGCAGAACCAAAAGAAGCATACATGGAAATCTCGTTCATAGTGGGAGGCCCCCACATTGGAGGAAATTCGAGAAGCTCGCCAAAAAGCTACGTGAGAGAGGCTTAGGCGGGACACCGACAAGTCATGTTCGCTGACACGGAGAGACCGATGAAGCTCTCGAAGATGGCAACAGAGCCTATTACATTCAATAAAGAAGACGCACGCTATGTTCTCTTCCCGCATAATGACCCGTTGGTAATTTTCTTCAAAATAAGCAACAAAGTAGTTCACAGAATGTTAGTTGATACAAGAAGTGTCGTGATTGTGCTCTACGAGGAAACTTTCTAGAGGATGGGTCTTAAAAAATAAATCCTCTTCCCTTCTCCGGAAAAATTATATGGTTTTACCGAAGATTCCATTGTTCCTAGAGGAATAGTCCTGCTACCAATGACCTTGGGGGAGGAGCCAAGAACCAAAACCGTCAGTACAAAATGGGTAATAGTCCCGAGGAAGTCGTTGTTCAACGGAATCATAGGAAGGCCGACTCTGCAGGCTCTCGGCGTTGTCACCTCGATGGAGTACTTGAAGATAAAATTCCCTACAGAAAACGGAACGGGCGAGGAACTAGGAACACAGGCTCTGGCTAGCAGCTATTACGTAGACTATTTAAAAAATAGTCAGGGCAAGGAAGGACGGAAAGTGCTCACTATCACCTCCGATTTGGATCTGCGACTTTCACACAAAGAAGAAATTGGCCCAGGTGATGAGATAAAAGAAATCACTCCCTTCCCAGAATGTCCCGAAAAGAAAATACGCATCGACAGACACCTAGCCCCGGGTATAAGAACTACTCCAATTTCACTTCAGTCAAATAATATTGACATATTTGCGTGGTCACAAGCAGACATGATAGAGATAGACCCTGAATTAGCATGTCATAGATTGAACATCGACCCTAAAGCAAAACCCATGCGATAGAAAAGAAGAGCATTAAATACCGAGCGGTATGAAGCTTTGAAAGAAGAGGTAGACAAGTTGATTTTCAATAAATCTCTAAGAGAAGCAAAATATCCAGGTTGGGTAGCAAATCCAGTTTTGGTTAAGAAACCCAACGGAAAATGGCGCACTTGTGTAGATTTTACCGATCTTAACAAGGACTGCCCAAATAATAGTTTTCCTATGCCGAGGATTGACCAGCTGGTCGACGCTACGGCAGGGCACAAGCTATTAAGTTTCATGGACGCATACTCAGGATACAATCAAATACCCATGTATGGTCCGGATCAAGATCATACCGCTTTCATAACTGACAGGGCGCTCTATTGATATACAGTAATGTCGTTTGGATTAAAAAACGCGGGAGCCACTTACCAAAGATTGGTAAATAAAATGTTTGCAGATCTACTTCGCGTAACACTGGACGCATACATTGCTGAACTCCTAGTTAAAAGCAAGAGAATGAGCTCTCATACCGAGAACCTGCACACTTCATTCAAAATACTGAGAAAGTACATAAGAAATGTTAACCCTTTGAAATGTACATTCGGTGTAACTACAGGTAAATTTCTGGGATTCATCGTCCACGAAAGAGGAATCAAAGTAAACAAGACAAAAACCACAGCATCGCTCAACATGAGTCCACCGAGAAATATCGAGGAAGTACAAAAGCTCACAAGATGCATCCCTACTCTCAGCTGGTTCATCTCGCGGTCCACCGATAAAAGCATACACTTTTTCAATGCTCTCAGAGGATCAAAAGATTTCGAGTTGACCAAGCAGTGCAACCGAGACTTTGAAGCCCTCAAAGAACATCTCGCTTAACCCCCGGCCTTGAAAAAGGTAGAAGCATGAGAACCACTCCAAATCTATTTGGCAGTATCAGATCACGCAGTTAGCTCGACACTACTCAAAGAAGAAAACAATCAGCAGCTACCGGTATATTATACCTCAAAGCTACTCAATGATGCCGATGGGAGATATACTGAGATGGAAAAGCTGGCTTACGCGCTGATAACGGCCTTGAGGAAGTTGAAGCATTATTTCCTGGCACACCCCATATCAGTACTAACGAGCTTTCCACTACGGCAAGTCTTACAGAACCCCGATGTGTTGGAAAGATTGATGAAATGGGCGATAGAATTGACCCAATACGAATTCAAATTTGTATCCCGAACAACAATCAAAGGACATGATGTAGCATATTTCATCACAGAGTTCGCACCAAGGCCAATAGAATTCCCCACATGGGAGATGCACGTCGACGTTGCCGCAAATGAAAGAGGAGCTAGAGCGGGGATCACGCTCACGGGACAAGATAACTACAAGGTAAAATTCGCTTTAAAGTTCTCTTTCAGTGCGTCAAATAACGAAGCAGAATATGAAGCCACGATTCATGGACTCAAAATAGCAAAATATTTATTCTCAGACTCTTAACTAATAGTTAATCAAATAAAAAACGAATTCCAGGCAAAAGATGGGTAGAAGCTGATGTTGGAATAGGTCTAGGCTTAAGAAAAATTTATCATTAACACATTAATGGCGGAATATAAAAATTTCCTTTACTAGTAAAACTATTTTTACTAACCTAACCAAAGTGCATATACATATTATAATTAAAAACATTATTTAAACTACGTCACCTTTCTTGTATCTTCAAACTTGAAACGTCTTGAGAAAGATGGATCTTCTTTCTTGGCTCGATTTCTCCACGTCTAGTCTTGAACTTGCGAAACCTAAGGTTTATATTACAGGAGTCTATAGAGGTTTAGAATGATTTGTGTGTGGGCACAATTGAACAATATGAACCAAGAAGAATTCTTGGATCATAAGCTAATTCTCTAGATTAAGTGAGGATCTAGGTGCCAAAATAAAAGAAGTATTTTGAGAGAGAGAGAGAGAGAGAGAGAGATAGAAGAGGGTCATTTAAAAATACAAGAGAGAGCAAGACAAAAGCTTCTTTTCACATCTCTATGTGAGGCTCTATTTATAGGAGAATAAAAATTAAGAAAGGGTAATTACTCTTTCCTATTATGCATCCATGACACAATATTTGATTTTCTCTCATCTTCATCTATGCATATGGCCGGCCACATTGATCAAGGAAGAGGGAAATTTGTTTCCTCACTTAGGTTATTTATTTCCTTCTCAAGGAAATTTATTTCCTCTTTTCCTTTTGGGTAATTATCTTTATAACTAAAGGGAAATAAAACTCTCTTCTTTGATGCATGTTAGCCGATTCTTTAGCTAGGGAAGGGCATCTAGATACTTCCTTATTTCTTTTAAGAAAATTCTTAAAATACCCATTGTAAAATTATTATTGCATAAATAATGAAAATAATTTCTTAATGCCTCAAACGACTTTTCGGCTTTAGAAAATAATTTATACTTTCATCATATGAAAATATTCAAAATCTTATTTTGACATTCACATCATTTTATATTTTCATCATATTAAAATATTAAAAATCATTATTTTCCGAGAAAAAGTCTAGTTCAACATTTGAACTTATTTTGACTTAGCTTCTAATTTAACAATCCTACTCTAATAACATATAATAGTGACCTTATGGATCCAAATGAACACAGCTTGAGTTTCTATACTCGGACTCAAAAGTTCACCAACCTTCTCCGAGTATTAGCTTAATGTGAACTGACTCCACTAAAGAGTTGACACTGAGAATCTCTCGGTTCAAATGAACTTATTTTCTACTCAAATTCAACTTAATTATATTGAGCGGATCCATTGAATGTTATCTATGATTATTCTTCATGAATATCTTCAACTAGATGAGATTTATAAAATTACCATTTTACCATTCTAGTTGTTATTTCCTCAACTCCTTTAGTACTTGTGAATAAGTTAGAAACCATGTATTGACGAGGAGCTAACAAGTCACATTGTTTCATCTAAATAAAGTCGCTACTTAATATTTGATACTGCGCAGTTCGTTTATTCATAATCCAAGTAATAAAGCATGAGGTAATATACATGAATTCCATATCTATGAGAACTTCACAAAGTTGGTTCATGACATCTTCATAACTTAATATCTCACCAATTGGCCTAATCTAGATCACGTAATGGACCTATAATTTGACTTTCTCAAATGAAAGTATTAATGCTATGAAATGACATGTCTCATATAAGGATTTAGGTAACCATGATGCAATTCATACATAGTGACCTTGAGACAGAAGAGGTCAAATGGTTTGTTCTTCCATTTTCTCTAAGGGTGCACTGGTCAATTCAGTATCTTCAAAAGATACACTGGAAAAACTATAGAGTTCCTAACACTCTATGCCTCGTAATCAGACATCCTAGATTCTTCCAACAATCATACTGGGATCAATAGTCCGTTGATCTTTAGATTATAAATATATCGTTTTAACCAAACCATGAAGAGTTTGTTCACACAAATTTACATTTGTCTCGTCATACATTGTTACGTTTGATTAAGGACTATAAGACTATTGAATATCATAAACCTTCAACCAAACTAAAGGGGAATGAATGAACGTTTCAACTTTTATTAATTTAATCAGCAATTTACAATAAGAACTTTATAAAGATTTATATATTACATCAATATGTAAATAAACAATCTTCTTCTGGGCATCTCTGCCAACAAACTCCCACTTGACTCAAAGAAGATGAGAGTAGGCCTTCATGCCTAATCCGTCTCGATGTTGGTCGAAGACCTTGTTGGATAGGGCCTTGGTGAAAGGATCTGCTAGTTTCTCGATCGTTAAGATTTTCTTCACCTCCACGTCTCCACGCTGCACGATCTCTGTAATCAAATGGTATTTCCACTCAATATGCTTAGAGCGCTTAGAGTTAGCAACATCCCCACTATTATCACAATAAAGTGTCATGGACTCGTTATCATTTGAAACAACTTCCAAATACTTAAGGAATTTTCTAAGCCATACAGCCTCTTTGGATGCTTCACAAGCAGCCACATATTCTGCTTCCATGGTGGAGTCAGCAATGCAAGATTGCTTGATACTCCTCCAAATATCAGATCCACCATTCAGGATGAACACAGATCCTGAAGTGGATTTCCTGGAATCCTTATCCGCCTGAAAGTCAGAATCGGTATACCCCGTCATAGTCAGGTTAGTACCTGAATATGTAAGCATCACGTTTCTAGTTCTCCGAAGATACTTAAGAACATACTTAACAGCAACCCAGTGCTCGAGTCTAGGATTTTATTGGAAACGGCTAACTACGCTAACGGCGAAACATATATCCGGTCTAGTGCACAGCATAGCATACATGAGACTTCATACGGCTGAAGCATAGGGAATCTTTCTCATGTCCTCAATCTCTTGTGCAGTCTTGGGAGACTGGTCCTTAGAGAGTGAGACTCCATGTCTAAAGGGGTTTAGGCCCTTCTTGGAGTTTTGCATAGCGAAGCGATCCAACATCTTATCTACATAAGATGCTTGGGAGAGCGACATTGTCCGGTTTTTTCGATCTTGAATGATCTGATTCCCAAGAATGTACGCAGCTTCCCCTAGATCCTTCATATCAAACTGCTTAGCTAACCAGATTTTAACCTCAGATAATTTACCTACATCATTACCAATGAGTAGTATATCGTCGACATACAATACCAGAAACACAACCTTGCCCTTGTGTATCAATTTATAGACACAAAGTTCATCTATTGACTGATCAAAACCTAATCTTTTTACAGTTTCATCGAATCTAATATTCCATGATATAGATGTCTTCTTTAATCCATAAATGGATTTAAGCAATTCACAAACCTTGTTCTCTTGATCACTTTCCACGAAACCGTCTGGTTGAGCCATGAAAATACGCTTGTCAAGATTTCCATTCAGAAAGGCAATCTTGACATCCATTTGCCAGATCTCGTAATCGAGAGCGGCAACTATGGATAGAAGTATACAGATGGATTTAAGCATTGCGATTGGCGAGAAGGTATCTTCATAATCGATACCTTCCTTTTGGGTATAATCCTTATTCATTAGTTGCGCTTTGAACGTCTCAACGTTCCCATCCGGACCCATTTTCTTCTTATAGATCCACTTTTACCCTACAGGTTTAACCCCTTCAGGTAGGTCTACAAGTTTCCAGACTTTGTTGATATACATCGAATGGATTTCAACTTTCATGAAATCAAGCCAAAGGTTTGATTCAGAACCATCCATTGCTTGGCTGTATGAAACAGGGTCATCCATGTCAGCGACGGCTACGAGAGTATCGCCATAAGATATGTACCTGTCGGGCTTTTCAGAAACCCTCCCAATATGTCGAAGTACTACTTGACGACATTCTGAATTTTTAGGTTACGTTTCAGTTGGGGTAAGAACAGTTCTTATAGATGAGGTAGAAGCATCCTCACCCAACTTTTCTTCAAGCACAATTTTGCTTCTAGGTTTCGTATTCTTCATATAGTCCTCCTCAAGGAAACGAGCATTAGTGTTGATAAATGTTTTGTCGTCCTCGGGAATATAGAATGTGAAACCTTTGGTTTCCTTTGGTTATCCAACGAACACACATAATTCTTTTGCCTCAACACATGTGCAGGGCAACCCCAAATTTTGATGTGGCTTAAACTATTTTTACGCCCAGTCCATCGATCATAAAGAGTACCAGAGACCGTCTTAGACGGAACTTGGTGCAGAATATATGCGGCAATTTCGAGGGCATATCCCCAAAAGGAATCAAGGAGTGATGAGTAACTCATCATTGATCTAACCATCTCCATCAGAGTTCGATTCCTTCTCTTTAACACTCCGTTCTATTGAGGTGTGCCATGTGTTGTAAACTCAGAAGCGATACCTTCTTCTTTAAGAAAGTCATCGAGCTCTTCAGACAAGTACTCACCGCCTCGATCAGATCAAAGGGTTTTGATATATTTGCCAGTTTTCTTTTCCACTAAAGCCCGAAAAACCTTAAATACGTTAAAGGTTTCGGATTTGTGTTTGAGAAAATAGACAAATCTATATCTTGAGTAATCATCGGTAAAGGTAACAAAGTATTCGAATCCTCCCCGTGCCTGAGTGGACCACATACATCAAAATGTATTAGTACTAGCAACTCAATGGCTCTTCGACCTTTATCAAAGAAAGGTCGTTTGGTCTTTTTTCCTTCTATACATCATTCACAAGTCGGCAGTGAGCCTATTGCAGAGCCTTTGAGTGGACCATCCCTCACAAGTCTCTTAATCATATCTAGACTAATATGATCAAGTCTTAAGTTCCAAACATGTGTTGATTTTATTAGATTAGAGGAGTCATTAGGTTTGATCCTCTTTGGTTCCCGAATTAGATCATTATCTATTTCAGTGTCTAATAGCAAAAGGTGTGTAGGATAAAGATAGTATAAATCATTCTTTAAACATGCATCAGTGACAAATGAATTAGAAGAAGAAATACGAATTCCATTATCAATAAACTATAAATAATAATTCTGCTCAACAATTTGAGCTACATATATTAAGTTTTTCCCAACGGAAGGAACATAATACACATTATTCGAATTTAAAGTTCTTTCTACAAAAGACAGTGTCACAGATCCCACAGCCTTAGCAGACACCAAGCTCCCATCACTCCACTTGAAGCAGAAGTCGCCATCCTCTAAGCTTTTGCTTTTCCTGAACCCATTCAAGGAACAATAAATATGGTTGGTAGCCGCGGAGTCAATAATCCACGATGATACATTATCAGCTACTAAACAACCTTTGGTAATAAGTACAATACATTTCCCTTTAGCTTTGAGGTAGGTATGACAGTTCCTACGTTAGTGTTCGGGCTCATTGCAATGGTGACAGTTTTCCTTAGACTTGTCCACCTTTGCAGTCCGGGGCATCTTCTTCTTCTGAACCTTGCTAGGGTTCCTTTTGTCGGCTCTATGAGATCTCTTCTTAGATACAGAGGTGGAGACTTTGTGCTCAGTAGCATGAGCTTCTCCAGTAGTCCTCTTTTTCTTTAAGAGTCCCTCAGCGGTGTGAAGCTCCTTCATTAACTCGGTAACAGTGTACCCTAGCTTATTCATGGAGTAGTTCAGCTTCAAAGTATCGAAAGATTCAGGGAGAGTTTCCAAGATCATATCTATTTTGATTTCTCCATTAATCTCAGATCCAAAGCTTTCCATGTCATCGATATATCTTATGATCAATATCATGTGTTCTCTAACAGAAATCTTAGCTTTCATACGATAGTTCACAAACTGCCGAACCGCTTGTTATCTAGCGTTACGCCTTTGCCCTTCAAACATCTCATAAAGATTGAAGAGCATGGTTTAGGCCGAATCAATATCACGATGATGTTGTTGCAGCATATTGTTCATTGATGCTAAAACATAGCATCTCACAATCTCATCTGATTGGATTCAGGCCGCTAGGGCGTCCTTGTCTTCTTGAGTCGAATCATCATTCGTTTCAATAGGACATGGGGTGGTGAGTACCTATTTGTGCTTGTCCTTCGTAAACACGATGTCAAGGTTATATTTCTAATTTACGTAGTTTTTTCGTTCCAATTAATTTGAGGAAACGATGATTGAGATAGTGTTTAGAGACATGTTGCTGATTGTTGAATTTATGATTAGTCTTTTGTTTAGGATTTTAAGTTTAATTTTATTTAGACAAGGAAAAATCCAAAGGTGTTATGAAAAAAATGACACTTTACTCCTACGAAGGAAGGCCGCAAAGAGTCGTCTTTCATAAGTAAATGACACATCATTAATGTACAGTCATGATGTCAATACAGCAGGGTTTGACTAGCCACCTTTAAAAAAAGTTTGATCACTCAAAACTTTTTGCAGGGCCTCGAGGGAGGATTACTAGAGTTTGAGTTTAAGTGTGTAACCAACAACTTATTTCAACAAGATCTACTTTGAAAACAATGCGCTGAGGGGAGGCCTTGTCTCGTCGTTTCACTTTTGAACGTAGCTATAAAAGCAATGTTAGGAGCAATGCGCCTATGAGTACTCTCATTTAAGAGAGGGTCACGAGGGTGACTCTTAGTCCGGCGACATATGCACTTCACATTATTGTTGGGGATCACGGTTTGCAAACAATAAGTACAACCCTCCCACTTAGTTTTTGAAAAATAACGGGATCCTGGGTTGCAAACAATAAGTGCAACCCTCCCACTTAAATTTTTTGGAAAAAGGCACATCATCTCTTGTACGTTTAGAAACACGTTTGCAGGTGTAAAAAGAGATAGAGTGGAGCACTAGAAAAAAGAACCCTAAAATTGATATTTGTGAGGGGAGAGCAGTGTTAATGCACTAAGGCACAAGGAACATACTCGGATCTTTTTGTCTATTAACTTAATTTTCCTAAGGAAAGTGTGTGAGAATAATAAATCTCACTTTTGCACTTGGAAGTTTTTGAGATTCAAAATCTCCTAAAACTAATATCTTCATCTTTATGACATCTTCCTTCAAGGCGTGTTCATGGTGGTTGAGTGCGTGAACATCGAAAAACCACGAAAGCATCAAGAAGAGGGGAGGAAGCTAGGAGTCGCAAAATCCGGGTTTAAAATCCTGGACTCGCGGACTGCCGTACACCTCGGACTTAAAAGGTCATAAATGACAGATCCGGTATCCGATTGAGCTGAAACCAATTGCATTAGATAGCTAACTTCCGTACCTTTAATTTGGTTCAAGAACTACTAATTTTCAAATTTCGAGAAAAGAGTTATGCCTGTTTTACTGAGTCATAACAATTTGTCCAGAAATTGAAAAACAATTAAAAGTACGTAGGATCTAGGCGTAATAGGAAAGAGGTTTACTGAAACATTTTAATTGTATGTTTTGATTTCAATTGTATGTTATATTAACATGTTAATAATTAAACACAATATAAAATAAGCAACATAATATAAAACATGCAATAACAAATTTAAACTAGAAGTACAATGAACTAGTTTAACTTATGTACACAAATTATCAAACTTGTCAAAAAATTGATTTCGCATATGCTATAGATAAAATAATTAAAAACTGTTTTTAATGTATTTAATAGTATATTTAAAAAGTGGAAAATCAGCACAAAATTAATTTTAAAAGTCGTACCAAAAAATTAAAATTTTGTAAGATCTAGTCTTTGAAAAACCATTATTCAAGTAAATTTTGAAAATAATATTGTTATAATGATTTTAAATAACATGTACATGCTTATATTTTGACCATAGCTCTGATACCATTTGTTGGAATAGGTCTAGGATTAAGAAAAATTTATCATTAACACATTAATGACGGAATATAAAAATTTCTTTTACTAGTAAAATAATTTTTACTAACCTAAACAAAGTGCATATACATGTTATAATTAAAAATAGTATTTAAACTATTTAACCTTTTTTGTATCTTCAAACTTGAAGCGTCTTGAGAAAGATGGATCTTCTTTCTTGGCTCGATTCCTTCACGTCTAGTCTTGAACTTGATAAACCTAAAGTTTCTATTACAATAGTCTATAGAGGTTTAGAAGGAATTGTGTGTGGGCACAATTAAACAATATGAACCAAGATCAATTCTTGGATTATAAGCTAATTCTCTAGATCAAGTGAGGATTTAGGTACCAAAATAAAAGAAGTATTTTGAGGGAAAGAGAGAGAGAGATAAGAGGGTCGGCCAAAAATACAAGAGAGAGCAAGACAAAAACTTTTTTTCACATCTCTATGTGAGGCTCTATTTATAGAAGAAAGAAAATAAAGAAAGGGTAATTACATTTTCCTATTATGCATTCATGACATAATATTTGATTTTCTCTCCTCTTCCTCTATGTATATGGCCGGCCACATTGATCAAGCAAGGGGGAAATTTATTTCCTCACTTAGCTTATTTATTTCCTTCTCAAGGAAATTTATTTCAACTTTTTCTTTTGGATAATTATCTTTATCATTAAAGGGAAATAAAAACTCTCCTCTTTGATGCATGTTGGCCGAATTCTTTAGCTAGGGAAGGGCATCTAGATGCTTCCTTATTTCTTTTAAGAAAATTCTTAAAATACCCATTGTAGAATTATTCGCACAAATAATGAAATTAATTTCTTAATGCCTCATAACTTAATATCTCACCAATTGGCCTAATCTAGATCACGTAATAGACCTATAACTTGACTTTCTCAAATGAGAGTATTAATGCTATGAAATGACATGTCTCATTTCAGGATTTAGGTAAGCATGATGCAATTCATACATAATGACCTTGAGACAGAAGAGGTTAAATGGTTTGTTCTTCCATTTTCTCTAAAGGTGGACTAGTCAATTCAGTATCTTCGAAAGATACACTGGAAGAACTATAGAGTTCCTAACTCTCTATGCCTCGTAACTAGACATCATAGATTCTTCCAACAATCATACTGGGATCAATAGTCCGTTGATCTTTAGATTGTGAATATATTGTTTTAACCAAACCATGAAGAGTTTGTTCACGCAAATCTACATTTGTCTCTTCAATCAAACTAAAATGGAATAAATGAACGTTTCAACTTTTATTAATTTAATAAGCAAATTACAATAAAGACTTTTTAAAAATTTATATATTATATCAATATGTAAATAAACAATCTTCTTGTGGGCATCCCTGCCGACAGTTGAACCCTTAAATAAAATAATTGCTTTCGCAATAGAAAAATTCGTTTGGGAAAACATAATCACCAGATTCGGGATACCGATCAAAGTCATCTCAGATCACGGCACCAAATTCAATTGTGACTCTTTTAAACAATTCTGCAAAAAGTATGGTATTATCAAAGCTTTCTCCACTATAGTAAGGCCACAATCCAAAGGATTAGTAGAGGCACTCAACAAGACCATCAAACATGGCCTGAAGACAAAGCTGAACAATCACAAAAGAGACTGGGTAGAAATGCTACCCGAGGTACTATGGTCTTATCGGACCACAAGCCACTCTGCAACTAGCGAAATGTCTTTCTCGCTGGTATATGGAACAGACGCCCTCATTACCACAGACGTCACAATTCCTACCATTCGAAGGGAAACATACACAACCGAGGTAAACAATAAGAATCTAATGCTAAGTCTTGATCTATTAGATGAAAGACGAGATAACGCACACATTAAAAATCTGGCTAACCAACAAAGGGTTGCTCGGTATTTCAACAGGAAAGTCCGCCCAAGAATTTTCTCTGTCGGCGATAAATTCCTTAGGAAAATCTTCCTCCACAATATAGTACCCCAAGAGAGAGTATTGGGAGCGAATTGGGAAGGACCCTATGTTGGCAGAGATGCCCACAAGAAGATTATTTATTTACATATTGATGTAATATATAAATCTTTGTAAAGTCCTTATTGTAATTTGCTGATTAAATTAATAAAAGTTGAAACGTTCATTCATTCATTTTTAGTTTGATTGAAGATTTATGATATTCAATAGTCTTATAGTCCTTAATCAAACCTAACAATGTATGAAGAAGCAAATGTAAATTTGCGTGAACAGACTCTTCATGGTTTGACTAAACTGATATATTCGCAATCTAAAGATCAACGGACTATTGATCCTAGTATGATTGTTGGAAGAGTCTAGGATGTCTGGTTACAAGGCATAGAGAGCTAGGAACTCTATAGTTCTTCCAGTGTATCTTTCAAAGATACTAAATTGGCCAGTGCACCTTTAGAGATAATAGAAGAACAAACCATTTAACATCTTCTATCTCAAGGTCACTACGTATGAATCGCATCATGCTTACCTAAATCCTGATATGAGACATGTCATTTCATATTTTACATATTCTCATTTGAGAAAATCAAATTCTAGGTCCACTAAGTGATCTAGACTAGACTAATTGATGAGATATTAAGTTATGAAGATGTCATGAACCAGCTTTGTGAAGTTTTCATAGATATGAAATTCATGTACAAGATTGCTGAAATGCAATATATATCACCTCATGCTTTATTACTTGGATTGTGAATAAATGAACTGCGCAGTGTCCAAATTTAAGTAGCGACTTTATTTGGATGAAACAATGTAACTTGTTAGCTCCTCGTCAATACATTGTTTCTAACTTATTCACAAGTAACAAAGGAATTGAGGAAATAACAACTAGAAGGGTAAAATGGTAATTGTATAAATTCTGTCTAGTTGATGATATTCATGAAGGGTAAACATAGATAACATTCAATGGATCCACTCGATATAATTAATTTGAATTTTGAGTAGAAAATAAATTCATTCGAACCTAGGGATTCTCAGTGTCAACTCTTTAGTGGAGTCAGTTGACATTAAGCTAATACTTGGAAAAAGTTTGTAAACTTTTTAGTTCGAGTATAGAAGCTCAATCTTTGTTCATTTGGATCCATAAGGTCACTATTACAGGTCATTAGAGTAGGATTGTTAAACTAGAAGTTAAGTCAAAATAAGTTCAAATGTTGAACTAGACTTTTTCTCGGAAAATGTCTAAAGGGTATTTTTGTCCACATGGACATAAAATGATGTGAATGTCAAAATAAGATTTTGAATATTTTCATATGATGAAAATATAAATTATTTTCTAAAGCCGAAAAGTCGTTTAAGGTATTATGAAATTAATTTCGTTATTTGTGCAGTTATAATTCTACAATTGGTATTTTAAGAATTGTCTTAAAAGAAATAAGGAAGCATCTAGATGCCCCTTCCCTAGGTAGAAGTTCGGCCAAGTACTAGCATCAAGAGGAGAGTTTTATTTCCCTTTTCTTATAAGGATAATTACCCAAAAGAAAAAGGGAAATGAATTTCCTTGAGAAGGAAACAAATGTGCTAAGTGAGAAAACAAATTTCCTCACTAATGCCTTGTGTATGGCCGGCCAAAATAAGAGGAAAAGGGGAAGGGAAAATCTAATATTGTGTCATGAATACATTATTCTTTCTTGAATGAATAATTGACCTTTATAGATTTTTCCTTCTCCTATAAATAGAGGCACACATAGAGATGTGAAAAGAAGTTTTTTTGCTCTTGTGTTCTCAATTCTGGCCGAACTCTTTCCATCTCTCTCTCTCAAAATACTCTTTTATTTTGCACCTAGATTCACACTTGATCTAGAGAATTAGCTTATGATCCAAGAATTATTCTTGGTTCATATTGTTTAATTGTGCTCACACACAAATCCTTCTAAACCTCTATACACTCTTGTAATAGAAACCTTAGGTTTCTCAAGTTCTCGTTTTAGGTCTGAAGGTGACGAGCGAGCCAAGGAAAAAACCACATTTCTCAAGACGCTTCAAGATCAAGCTACAAGAAAGGTTCGTAGTCAAGTAGGTTTAATAATGCTTTTAATTTATAACATGTATATGCTCTTTATCTAGTTAAGTAAAAATTGTTTTACTTCTAAAAGAAATTTTTATATTCCGCCATTAATATTATTAATGATAAATTTTTCTTTAACCCTAGACCTATTCCAATACCCTACACCATCAAAAGAGCTTCGGAAATGGGGCGTACAGAATATCCAACATGAAAGGGGAAGCGGAAAAGAACCCCTGGAATGCCGAGCATCTCAGAAGATTTTACGTTTATGTGTTGATATTTAAAAAGCGGCTTGGTCGCAATTTTACGTTATGTTCTCCTTATTCAAAAAGCGGCTTGGTCGCCTTTTCGCATTGTACCTCCTTTATTTAAAAAATCGGCTTGATCGCATTTTCGCATTGTACCTCCTTAGTTTAAAAAGCGGCTTGGTCGCATTTTCACATTATACTTAGTATTTCAAACGGCTTGATCACAAGTTGTCGTTATTATATTTCAAATCTATTTTTGTCTTTTCTTTGTCTTGAATTATTACGAATTTAGTCACCTCAACTATAAACCCTCGGGATACCGAGCAAAATAATATAACAATACTTATAAATATAAAAATATAATCCCAAAAGGGAAAAGTAGCCAAAATGCAAAATTAAATCTACATAAAGAAAAATCCATAATCCCGATCTTATAAAACATAAACTTCTAAAAAATAAAATCTACTCTCTGCCTCCGTTAACGGGAGCGCCGTCTGTGGAATCGGAATCAAGCTCCAGATCATCGAGAATAAGACCAGGATTCTTTGGGCCGAGAAGCGACACAACCTCGCGAATAGCGTGGTTGTATAGAAGGTCACGTTCGTGCTCATAGGCTCCTGACACCTTGAACTCTTCGATCGCTTGAGACCAAGCAGCTTCGACATCTGCCAGACATTTGCTTTCAGGTCAGCTCGGACCCGAAGAACCTTCAGTTTGGCGATTTCGGCCTCCCGAGTAAGGCGATCGACCTGTTTCTTCAGCGCGAAAAATCTCGGGACCGAGGACTTCGGTCAGGCGAGCCATACCGACCAGAGTCTGTCAAAATATACATGTTAGAAAAAAAAATATAAACATATACAAAGGCAAAAGGATGCCTCCACACTTACCACAGAGCCGAGGTCAGCCACCAGGTCGGCTAGACCGAAGGAGTCTCTCTCCGCTAAGCGCTCCAGGTCCGAGGGCTGCACATGCGAATACATGAGATCCTTGGCAACCGACAAATAGTCGTCCGACGCCTCCGCGACCGCTTGTTTTCCTTTCCCAGAAGATCGCTTCGTCGGGGATTTCTTCTTATGAGGGACCGTCGGAGTAATTTTCCTCTTCTTCAGTTGAGGACCTGCCGAGTTCTCAAGTTCCGCGGCGGACGAAGTCTTCCTCGGCATCACGACTATAAAACCAAAGGTTAGTACACAAAAAGGATGAAATGTAAAACGAACAAAATTACCGTCTACTGGAGCCCATAAAAATTTAGCCAAAAGGTCCGGATCTGATAGAACGTAAGTAGAGCGCTCCTCGTCAAAAATCGACTCACGATCAAGAGTCTCATCCTCGGTATATATGGGCAGATTACCTGAGGAAAATAAAACCAAATCATAAAACCTCTCACACAATCATTAAAAGAAGAAATTCGAAATTACCAAGCTCAGAATACCGAGCACTAATATGAAACGGGGGAAGCTATGGAACCCTCGAGCAAAAAAAACGTTTCTTCCACTTCTTTTGACTGGAAGGTAGATTCGTAACAATCTTTCCAGTACTCAAGTAAGACCGAACACAATAAAAGTCATGCTGGTCCGGAGCAGGCAAGAAATGGTAAAATTGAGAAAAGTCCCTGAGCGTAGGAGCCGACCCGTAAAATCTGAACCATAACTGAGTCATCCCGACGAAAAAGGCGACAAACGTTTGGGACCAGTTGCGTCAAAGAACACCAAAGGTTAGACAAAAAACGGGCGACGCTCGGATGAAAGGGCAACCCCCCGACGGCGCGAAGAATCATGGCATTCATCGCCAATTTACCCTCGGGAGAAGAACAGGCACGATCCTGATTGGAAGGAAGAGAAAAGCGAATACGGTCATAAAAAACAAGCTCCTCATGCAAAGAATCCAAGTTCTTCACAGTCATCAGAGATGACCATCGTTTGGCCGAGAAATCACCCACTCTCCTCCAAAGAATCGGCGAGAAGATCTGCGCCGAAGAGACGACGGCTGGACCCGGCGGTGTCAGGCCGAGAAGCCCCGCACGACACCATCGCAATTTCCTCTTCCGTAACGTAGGTAGAATCTTTGGCATGGTCGGAAGACATCTCAGTCCTGAGAGAAGAATATGCTATTACAGCTTCTGAATGAAATCCCCTCAGGACAGGAGAAACCCTAGTTATGGGGGATGCCTTAACTGGCCGAACCCACCCTATTTCAGGAACCAAACGCCAATACCTCTGGCGACAAAGACGTTCGGATTCAAACAATTCGAAGTCGCCCTCATAATCAGATTCCGAGTAGGTCGCGACCCAAGGATCAAGATCCCGATCGGGAAGATAAAAATCATCAAAATCGTCATCTACTCTATACCAACTAAAAATTCTCCGACCCATATTAACCTACAAAGCAATACCGAAAAGAAATAAGGTCGAAGAACTCACCAAAAGAAACAAGAGGGGACGACGCCGAGTACCTTGGAGAAATCTAAGGAAGACGCCAAGGAACCTGCGGAGAAAATGAGCGAAAATGAATAAAAGTTCAAAACAAAGTCAGAAAAACCTTTATATAGGCTTCTGGGATGGGCGGGATTCAGCGTGTTGAAGAAGCTTCACGCATCCAATGGCCGAAGATGAAGAGTCGCTTCAAGAAAAAGCACCTGAAATCAAACGACGACGTAAATGCAAAACGCCGACATACTGAAAAATTCAAACAATAATCGGGATATGCCGAATACTAGAAAAGTAAAAGTGAAAAAGAGCGCATCAAAAGCATCCGCTCACAAAAGTTCATTACCATTTTTACTAAAAAAGAGTTAAGAAACTGGGGAGGGGTTGTTACCTGAGAATTTAGCAACCACCGAGATGTTACTTGGCATACCGAGAAACGCAGTCACCCTAAGAAAAAGGCCCCAGAATAACGAAGTCTCCGCCGAATTAAGTTAAGGAATCTTACATTCAAAAGTCAAGAACGGACCCTATCCGTCAACACCCTGAAGAGGAAATAAGACGATAGGTCAAAGACTAGTCAAAATAGAATAACACGTGTAACAAAAACGTTCGGATCGCGGAAGCGACCGAACATAAAAAATACCGACGAGAAACATCCCAGTCAGCACGGACGTGGGATTGATCACCCCACGATCCAGGCAAATAACCATCCAAACTCAAAATAACCGCATAACGGTTGAAGACATAGACTATAAAAAGAGGACGAAGACACGAGAACGAGGACGAATTTTCAGAGACACATTTGTAATAGTTATTATCGATCTATTTCTTTGTAAACCTCATCAATTTTTGCTCTCTTGTATTGAATTCAACCGTCGTTATAAGAGAAAGTCTCATTTATTGTCTCGGCTTCGGTATACCGAGCACTTTTGTTCGAGATATTGTTTTCCCATTTACACAGGTCAACGGTTATAAAATATAAAAACAACAAGGAAGATGATATTGGAGAATGTTGATATTGGCGTTGTTGTAATAAGTAGAAAATCGATTGAGATGTTTATCTTCGAATCCTAAATCACAAGTGAGGCGATCATAATGGTACACTCTTTGAATTTTTAATGGTTAGTGTTATAAATATTTCAATGATTAATTTGGTTTACTTCTTGGTTAATTTTATTAACCATAAAAAATGGTTATATTGAAGTTTCAACATGTTTATTTAGTTAGAAATTATGATAAAATTGGCACTCCAATATTCCCATGAAAGCTACGAGCAATGCCGTTTTATTTTTCTCTATATGACCCAATATTATAGTTTCTCATAAGGTAGAGAGAATTGTCCTAAAGCTCTTAGTTATTTCTAGTCACTCACTTGGATTTATAGTACAAGTTATACTCAATTGGCCAAAAGGTCCACTAAAATTTCCTCTACCAAATCTTCAAAAATTCCCTCCTCAACTTCCAAAGCCAAATCCTCATGCTCAACCTCAAACTTGCTCCAATTAGCCACCTTATTTATGTCTCTAAAACAAGCATCTCTATTCACACCATACTCAAATTCAATGCCATTACAACCTCCTCTCAACCAAATTTTGGCCAACCTCACAATCTGCCTATTGTACAAAAGACTTTGGTCATTTTTTTGTGAACTCAATTCATCCCTAAAGAAATCAAGGAGTAATTGGTCATCTTCTTCATAATTGGAATTGATCGAGCTTGTCGCTTTGACGTAAACCAATAGCTCTCTAGCTCTTTCTTCGCAATAGTGGTTCATACATTCCTCTCGTTCTTCTTCGCTGGCATCCAATTTCTCTAAATCGAGAGTGTCCAAGTTTGACAAGTTCTCGAACTCTTTGATCTTCTGAATCAGACTGTATTTTGTTCCTGTTGGAATATATTCAGAATCAATTAGTATTAATTATATAAAATATGATAAAGAGTGAGTGACTGATTAACTTACTCTCCGCATTGGCAAGGGTTTGATCAAAGGCACAAAGTGGCTCTTCGTTTTCTCCGAACTCGAAATCGAGCACTGAAACCGGGCTTTGTTGCTCTTCTTTGTCAGGGAGTGAAATCTCTTCATCCTAATTTTCAATACAATAAAATTGAGAACTCAGTACACGTATAACAAAAGTGTCGCGCAATTATTGATTGTAATTTTATTACATTTCTGCACTTCATTTTGAGATCTAACTGATGTTTGTTATTGTGCTAGCTAACAAACACCATATTAATTTAATTACAAACTATAGTAGCAAATATCAGTCAAAATAAAACAGTTGGAATCAAGCATATAGATTATGTCTAACAATAACAAATCGAAATTAATTAAATAAATAAATTGTTATGTTTATCGCATCTTATTGACAACTAATGCTATTATAATATATCTAAACTTCCTCGTAACTTCTCGAGCGCATATATTCAATAAAGACACGTAATTAGTAAGCACAAATACAAAAATAAACAACTGTACTTCAGTAAGAGTACAACTAAAACCAGCAAATGACCAATTAAATAAATGAAAAGGTCAACAGAAATCTAATAACTTGGACACACGATATTTTATAATATATAATCTTCCAAAGGTTCCTAAGCTACAGACACTCAAAATATTTATTTATAACTTTATGATATATAAAAGTAATATATAGCTGACCTGTGGGTCCCACGGTAAGTGAAGAAGTGGTGTCGCTTTCACAGAATCCACGCCGACACGCGGTAACTTTTTATCACCTACGCCGTAGATTACTGCACCGCTCGGAGACGGTAAAAACTCGGCGATAAAATCGCTCTCGCACCAGCTGAAATTCGAGCTGCTGTTGTTGGTGGTGGTGCAAAAAGAGTCAGCCGATCGTGTGGTGCAGCGATTCGGCGAATTACAATCCAACGGCTGAGGAGGCTTCTCTTGAGCATCCGCCACGTCACGGAACGAAGTCCAGCGTAGGATGTCTTTGACTCTCACCGAGATTTTGACTGCTTCTAATTTACTGTTCTTCGACTTGGAACGAGCTTTCCTGTACAATCTGCGCGAGAGGCTTCTGGGTAAGAACGAGGGAGATTTCACCGCGGTGATAAACTGGATGTTTTTCACCGCCTTGATCAAGGATTGAAACGCTGATATTGTTTTCGGAACCGAGCTCGGTTTTCTCTGCTCTGATGGAAGGTGTCTAGGGAACGATTTGAATCCACTGGAAGAGCATGAATTCGAAGGGTCGTTGAGGAACTCACTGAGCGACTTGGACACGTGGCTGATTGAGGATGGGTTTTTGCGGTTAGGCAGTGAAATTCTTGAAGAAGCCATTTGTATGTATGAATGGTTCTTCTTCTTCTTCTTCTTCTTTCAGAAATGGGGTTTGATGAGCATTTATATACAGTGGTCACTAAAAACAAGAGTAAATTTATGAGACGAGTGTTATTTTGAAGGGTTTGGCTTAGTGAAGTGTTCAAGGTATATATACATATATATATAGAGAGAGAGAGAGAGAGAGAGAGAGGGAGAAAAGGAGTGAATGGAGAGGAGAAGAAAGAGAGAGGTAGTTTCGATATCATATAATAATAACTGCACGAGTACGTACAAAAATTAATTTGTAATATTTTAAGAGAACTACAGTGCAAGTGTGATAAAACGACAGATTCATGCACAAGCGTAGATGTTTCTCTTTTACACGTATTTTAATAGATATATTTTTGTATCGTTTAATTTGTTTTTTCCGCAAAAAATAAAAGTTAAATGAGAGAGAGAGAGAGAGAGAGTTGATCTTTGTATATATATATATATGCGTGTTCTTCTTTTTTTTAGAAAGATCTATATATATTGTGTGCGGACAAAATCTTATGCTTTCGAGAGATATTTGTTTAAGAGAAATCTTCGAGAGAGAGATTGAATTTGACCGATTTTCGATTTTTCCAGGTTTTAATAATTATATACGCATTGTCGTGATTGATAACATGCAGTTAGCTATTATGAGTTTTACACATTATATAGCGTTGTCGTTTTTCAATTAAGCATTTTGGCACTGAATATTTATTTTTCAAACATAAAGATTTGGCGTGATCGTAAATTGTTACAACTTACAAGAACAATATCAATTTGTCTTTGCTACCAATGGTTGCACTCGTTTATCTCTTTCATTATTTTTCTCTCTTTCAGTGGAAGGCATTTAACTTGCAATTATGCTATGAAAGTTTTATCTCTCATTACATGGTCCAAATGCGTTGAATCCCTGCAATTTAAATATTTTGAAGCATGCCTTCAAAAACAAATTATTGAGAAGCATATTAAGATTACTTATCGTATTACGACGAAAATGTCAATATATTTAAACACAATAAATTGTACACCGATACATATATAAGTCACTAACAACTACGCACTTATAAATTTACATATCATTATATCAAATTTTGCATTTAAATGTGTCATATAACATGCTTAGCTAAAAAAAAGTGATACACTAGTGTTGATTAGGTCACAAATGGCCAACGAACATCCCATGTGGAGAGAGTTTTTTATGGGCGATCCCACGTGCCAGTATCAATGTGGGACCCGTTTGAAGCATCCAATGCGTTATTTAGTACGTATACTAAATAATTTAATAGAACTTGAACTTATACCTATTAAAATATGTCAACTTTATAAGAAAAAAAAACTAATAATTGTGTACTTCTTGTGTCTCACTCTCGTATAGCATCCATCAGTAGGGTAGTTAATATAAATTTGTCAAAACAACTAATATTTTGATTTATTTTGAGAAGTAATTGATAAAGCACATTAATTATCTAATGCGATTATAAGACATTCAATAAATTGCGAAGTTGACGAGATATTGAATTCAATTAACGAGTCAATTCAAAATTTTGCGCGTGAAACAACATTCAATGCAAAATAAAGAATAATAACAAAATCACATCTACACAACAAATAAACACACATGAATAGATAATGCTACAAGTAAAAAGAAATGTACTAACATGTGTAACTATTAACACAAATATACACAAAATATACTGACATTAATCAACACCGTGACGATCAAAACGGTCCTGCCAGTTATAATCTGAGCCTTGATATTAACACAAGCAAAAGGAAATAGAACATATTAACACAAATTTACACCTGAATCTTATCAATGGAGTTGTCGTCCTTCACAATACGTAAAATATTACATATGCTATCAGATCTCTTTTGTACTAAACTTTTTTGATAACCTTTTGTTTTCACTTTCTCATTTAAGTTATTGTTTCTCGTACGCAACTGAACGTAGTTGGTCAAGTTGTAAAGTTTGTAAGTACGAGTCAATCTCACGAGAAAAAATATTTAATTAAATTGACGAGATAATTAGCACATATTTAATTTGATGAGTTGATGATTGTGATGATTATCAAAACGAACAAAATTTAAAGTAATTAAAATAAGAAATATTACGATAATGAGAAAGTAAGAATTATGACTTCACAACTTATTCTTATAGTTTGGATTCGGAAATTAAGCACTCCTAGCTCTGAGGGCTTCGCCTTCCCTTCCCTTCCACCTGGTAATTCAAGAACTCCTAACTCTTTCGTGCGTTCATACAATCAAGTTGTCGTTGTCGTTTTATATGTTCGTCGCGGCGTACCGCATAATGCTTCATCGGGAGAAGGGGGCGGAGTTACGGCCGGCGACATCCGCCATCTTCTCATGGTTAGCGATGAGAAGCCGGGGCTTTATCGAGCCTTGCATCGTAAGTACTTCGTGGTGGTGACCCACGTGTCGTCGAAGTTGAGGTACCCATGGGTCTGGGTCTCTGCAATGGCATTCGGGATCGCCCCGTTGACTTTTGTTCCTACCGTGGACTTTGTCGGCGAGGTGGAACTCGAAAAGACCGAGCTCGGGCGGGTCGTGGGAGGGATCTCCGATTCTCACCGTTGAGCTTCGATATTCGAATCTCCGAGTCATCATGGCCACGAGCGGGTGGTTCGTCTCCGTACGAAGAGTTTGCAGCTTGCTCTCGTCCTAGTTCTTTTTATTGTTTCTAACTCTCGTCTTTTGCCAAATGCAGGTATTCTGGGGAGAAAATCTCATCGAGATACGCCTTCGTGTCCGAGGGCGGCAATGCGTGCTCGGGTCGTTTGCCAAGATCGAGAGGCGTCATCTCTGTGAGCGTTGATCGACCGTCATCAAAGCGCCTGACACCTTTGTCGCACGCGATGTCCCGTCAAGCTCCCGATGGGCCCCTGCAACGCATTCGACTAGTGAAGTATGGTCACAGATCATGACCGAGATTGTCGGTTTGAAGGAGCGGTGCATATGGGGCTTCTCGGACTCTTCCTTGAAGTGTTCCAAGGAGCTCGTCGTCGTGAGCGACCCGGAGTTCTTTCGCCAAGGGACTTGTGACGCGGGCAAGGTAAGTCTCCTTACCCTTACTGATCTCCTTAGCCAGGATATTAGCTTATGCGACCCGTTCGTGTTCAGGTGCTTGCTTGCCACGAGCGGAACGAATTTTATTTTTGCTGACATGGACCAGAGGTTATCGGCTCTGGAGGAGGAGAAGGACCGACGGTCTCAAGAGCACGCTCAAGTCTTGGCGGCGGGCACATGCGGATTGGGATCACAAGGAGTCTCGGCTTGAGCATGAGAAACTCGAACGCGAGTAAGTCGAGCGTTCTGCGCAATCCTTCTTTTTCAGAGAGTAAGCGTTTGAAGGAGCGCTTGGCCATCGCAAGGTCGAGTTGGCGGCGGCTGTTGGGATTTGTGTCCACAAAGGAGATATAAGACATTTAATACACTTTATATTCTTTTTGCTGAAAGTTAAATAACGTGAAATATTAATTATTATTTAAAATTATGGACTATATGAAGAATACAGTACCGAGAAGCAGACTTGTGCTTAAGAAATTGTTGGGTGAAGTAACGAGTACTTCACAAGTTAGGATAAATCCTATTCTAACACTGGAAGAACCACATTTGGAACTTGAGCCTACTTTGATTCGTCGCAGTAACAGGATTGTACGAAAACCTGATCGATACATCTTTCTCTTCTTTCTTGTTATCTTTCTTCTCATCTTCCTTCTTCTCTGATTTCTTCTCCTCATCCTCGTCACTACTGTCCTCATCGTTGTCGTCATCGTCGTGTTTCTTCTTTTCCTCCTTCTTCTTCTCCACATCGTCCTCCTCTTCATCATTGCTCTCGTTGTCGTCACTATTGTCGTCCCCTTTGCTTGAAGAATACTATAATTCTTCAAATTTTGTTTATGGTTGTTGGGATTGTTTGGGTTCTTCGGATTGGGGGGTGCCTTGTGTCAAGCGTTCAGCCTCTTCTTCGCGAAGATTCTCTTTCGCAGCATCAACGTGTTGATGGTCTCGACAACGAGGGCAAGGTCCTCGAAATTTTTCTTCACCTCTACAGCGATAGAGGTGAAATCATAGTGGAGTCATTGGAAATCCGTCTCCAACTTACATAACCTCTCCTACAAACAAAGATACACGAAAATAACTTATTAGTTCCGATTAAATCATATTAGTTACATCAAATCTGGAATTAGTTCCTATTATTACTCATTAGTTACAAATATATTACAGATTAGTTCCTAGTAGTTACACTTATTTAAAATAAATTACAAATTAGTTCCTATTATTACTCATTAGTTACAAACATCTTATAGAGTAGTTCTAATTAGTAACATTTAATTACTAGTTAGTTCCTATTATTACTCACTAGTTACAAATATATTATGATTAGTTCCTATTATTACTCATTAGTTACAAATAAATCACATTACCTCGACTTTTGGAAAGGAAGCACACACAAAAAAAATTTGGGGAGTACCATCGTCACTCTCAAGCTAATCTCAAGCTGCGATAGGATTATCTGCATGTCTTGCACCAGTCATTTAGTGCCCATGGGCTTAAACTCCTCCTACAACCACAAATCATACACTTTAGTTTCATAATTCAATAGAAATTTAGTGCAAAAAGTTAACCATAACTTATATCGTCAAAGTTAATGGCATGCACTTTGGCCGTTGATGACCACGGAGCATCAGCGGGGTTGCAGTTGGCTGAATAATATCGCATAATCCGGCCATTTGCGACAACCTGAGTATGCACTCATAGACCCATACTTGCAAAGGTAGTAAGAATCCTTCAACATTGACTTGTTTCATCTTTTCGGGATTGCACGGACCCTGGGGTTTTTGGACGAACGACTGTACGCTCCCAATGAAGTTCTCCCAAATGACGTTCCCCCACAGAAACCCGTTGAATTCACAAGGGTCGTCCACCATCTTGATGAACGACTTGTTCTTCAACGTCACCGTGCGCCTGGTAGAGTTGGAGAGGAAATGGATCAGGAGAAACTGACTGCGTTTCTTGTTGTCAGCCCAGTGTTGACTGTCCTTTAATAGGGCGGCTATGTTTGCCCTAGTGGTAAGGAAACCACCCTTGAAAGAGTCCACATATAATCCCCAAGATTTCCTTCTCAAGCGCGTTCAACGCGGTGAGCCTGTACCCCTCCTGCACATGAAGTTCAATGATCTCACTGAACTGTTTCCTCTTGAACTCCAGCGGATGTCCACCGACATCAATCAGAAATTTGGAGTTAGACTTGTCAACTCCTTAGAAAATTCCAATCCTCAACATTGGGATGCTGAGGATCTTCGAGGACTTCGTGATCGAGGGCATGTCAAAATTTTCTCAAAACACGACTCTCGGAACAATCCAGCTTGAGTATTCGACATCATGACTTCGTCCTTGAGCGTCATGATGTTGCCGTGGAAGTTGAAATTAAATTGAACCGCCGTTTCTTCGGAGACATAGGTTGTCCACCTTTGTACAAACAACCAATTTATATACACTGTGTCAGAAAAGGAACTACCTTATTCAGTAACACTATGTAACTAATAAGATAAATGTAACTATTCAGTCAAAGATATGTAACTAATCGTAAATAAAGGTAACTATTCAGCAATACTAAGTGACTAATCAGATATAAAGGCAACTATTCAGTAAAGTTATGTTACTAATCAGATGTAAAAGTAACTATTCAGTCAAAGTTATATAACTAATCGGAAATAAAGCTAACTATTCAGTAACACTATATTACTAATCAGATATATAGGTAACTATTCAATAAAATTATATAATTAATCGGATATAAATGTAACTATTCAGTCATAGTTATTTAACCAATAGCTTAAATCATGTACCTAATCGGATTAAAAGGAAACTATTCAGTAAAAATATGTAAGTACTTGAATTTAAAAGTAAATACTTGAATTTAGTAGTACACAATGCAGTAATAACTACTTCTACACTAACATATTATAACAATGTCTCTGAATAATAACCTTACTTTATCGGAACTAAAAGTAACCACAATGCTTAAACTTGTAACTAATCTATATTAATGCATCATCATCACAGTAACTAATCTATATTAGTGCTTAAATTTGTAACTAATTCATATTAGTGCATCAGCATCACAGTAGCTACTCCATATTAGTACATCATCATCACGGTACTAATAACCTAAAGTTACAAATCAATACGATAAAAAACATTAACAAAAAAACTCACTCGACGTCCCTGTCAATCGCCGTTGCACATCCAACCTCGACACTTCTCCGGTTGCTTTAGTTTTTTTGGGGGCTGGGCATTTTGGTGCAGACCCACTTTGTTTCCTTGTCGTGTTGGAACATCCAAATCCAATGGGAATCTTTTTTGGTGATGAAATGCGAACACTTCGGCGTGGAGTGGATATCTCGTCGAAATCAGATTTTGGGATTCTCCGGTTGCTTGCATGCAACTTGGCCTTGGAACGAGAAGTCATTTCTCTCAACTCTGTGTAAAATGTGAGTTTAGTGTACCAGAAAGGGATAAATTTCATATTAGAAAGTCAAAATGTGAACAAAACAACTTAAGCAACACATAAGATCATGAACAGTCACAACCAAAATGAGTTTCGGGATTTTTTTCTACTTGCGAAATAAGGTGACGATTGGCGAAAGCGAATGTCGGAGGAGTGTCGCGACGATCAACGACATCGATAAACAAAGGAGGGTAGCGACGACCAGAGTTTAGGGAGGTGGGTTTGAGCGTGGGATTTCGGGTCGGTGAGAACAAGGATTAATAAAAATGTTCTGGGTATACTGGGTTGGACGAGATTCGCGACGAACGAAGAAAGAGAGAAACGACAGAGGTAAAGTCGGAGGTGTAGCCGGTCGGAGTTCACGGAGGTGGAGATGGAGGTGAGTTTTGGTCGGTGAAAAAAAAGAAAAAATAAGATTGTAAAAAATGTGTTTAATATAGGAGGAGGAAAATGGGGATATTATAGACTTTGAACTACACACATTCAAATGCCTACTCTCTTAATTTTGGGCTTTTGAAAATATAATAACATGGGCATTGGACAATTCTAAGACCCAATAATCTCACTATTCCGGAAATGTTCATAATTTTCGTAAAAGACAAAAATAGGAGTAGTCCAAAGAGAGAGAAATTTTTTCAAAGGAGAGAGACAAGTGCAACAACCAAACTACCCTTACACTTTATGTTTATTTACTATCATATATAAACTAATATTAAATAACTAAATATTATCAACCAATCAAAAAACACACAAAAGAATCTTTTTCTCTTTCATTGGTCCCACAAGCATCAAATCAATCTTTTCTCTCTCATACTTTTTATATTTTTATTATATTTTTATCAAAATAATTATTATATTTATTATTTTCACCACCCCTCCATCTTTTTCAATAATAATTATTTTATTCGTTTTATTTATTATATCATTTTTTAGGAATTATTTTTTATCGTTAAAAAAAATTAATTTTAAAAAAATCATGACTAGTCAAGTTATGTAACTAATCAGAAATAAAGTTAACTATTCAGTCAAAGTTACATATAATTTCATCTTTGTAGAGTATGGAACTAATCATTCAAAATGTAACTATTCAATTAAAGTTATGTAATTAATCAGAAATAAAGGTTACTATTCAGCAAACGTATGTAACTAATCAGAAATAAAGATAACTATTCAAATCAAAGTTATGTAACTAAGCGGAAATAACGGTAACTATTCAGTCAAGTTATGTAATTAATCGAAAATAAAGGTAACTATTCAGTCAAAGTAACATATAAATCTAATTAATTACACCCAAATTGGTCAAAGTGTAGAAGTTTCACTTTCCTTGTTCTTTTAGGGGAGGTAGTCGGGTACGTGAGCCTCGGGTACTCATTTGGAATGATGGCGTCGATTATATTCGAGAGACACCACAAAGTTATACTCGCATCTTTGAAGCTGAATTTGTTTGCGATGGACACAAACGATGGCTTCACGATCGTAAAGCAGCTCAAAAGCAAGCTCAGCCGAGCCTTCGGGCGATTCAAGACTCGTCTCGTCGACGAAATCAGCCATCTTCATATGGTAAGTCGTGAATATGATGCCTTAATGGTCAAACTCATCCACAATTTAATTTCATATTTGTAGGGTATGTAACTAATCATTAAAATGTATGTAACTAATCATTAAAATGTATGTAACTAAACAATTAAAGTTATGTCACTAATCGGAAATAAATGTAACTATTCAGCAAACCTTTGTAACTAATCAAAAAAGGTAACTATTCAGTCAAAGTCATGTAACTAATCGGAAATAAAGGTAACTATTCAGTCAAATTTATGTAACTAACCGATAATAAATATAACTAGCAGTCAAATGTACATATAAATCTACTTAGTTACATATTAATAGAATTAGATACATTCAAATTTGTGTTTAGTTACATATAAATCTAATTAGACACCACAAATCTATACTCGCATCTCTGAAACTGAAGTTGTTTGTGATTGACATAAACGATGAATTCACGATCGTAAAGCAGC
This sequence comes from Urtica urens, assembly GCA_958296335.1. Classification (NCBI taxonomy): domain Eukaryota; kingdom Viridiplantae; phylum Streptophyta; class Magnoliopsida; order Rosales; family Urticaceae; genus Urtica; species Urtica urens. Next base: position 2,079,543 of record OY282522.1, read on the forward strand.
TCAAAAGCAAGCTCAGCCGAGTCGTTGGGCGACTCAAGACTCGTCTCGTCGACGAAATCATCCATCTTTAGATGGTAGGTCGTGATTACAACTCCATAATGGTCAATCTTATCCACAATTTAAATTCATATTTGTAGGGTATGTAACTAATCACTAAAATGTATGTAACTAATCACTAAAATGTATGTAACTAATCAATCAAAATAATGTAACTAATCGGAAATAAAGGTAACTATTTAGCAAACGTATGTAACTAATCGCAAATAAAGGTAACTACTCAGTAGAAGTTATGTAACTAATGGGAAATAAAAGTAACTATTTAGACAAAGTTATGTAACTAATCGGTAAGAAAAGTAACTTTTCAGTCAAAGTTACACATAAATCTAGTTACATATTTATCGAATTAGATACATTCAAATTTGTGTTTAGTTACATATAAACCTAACTGATAGTTACTTTTATTTCTTATTAGTTACATGACTTTGACAGAATAGTTACCTTTATATCCGATTAGTTACATGATTTGACTGAATAGTTACCTTTGAAAGATGGAATTAAAGTGTGGAAGTAAGTCATCTTCATATGGTAAATCGTGATTACGAAGCCCTAATGGTCAATCTCATCCACAATTTAATTCCATCTTTCAAAGGTATGTAACTAATCATTAAAAAGTATGTAACTATTCAATTAAAGTTATGTAACTAATCAAAAATAAAGGTAACTATTCAGCAAACGTATGTAACTAATAAGAAATAAAGGTAAATATTCAGTCAAAGTTATGTAACTAATCGGAAATAAAGGTAACTATTAAGTCAAATCATGTAACTAATCGGATATAAAGGTAACTATTCTGTCAAAGTCATGTAACTAATACGAAATAAAAGTAACTATTCAGTTAAAGTTACATATAAATCTACTTAGTTACATATTACTCTAATTAGTGACATTTAAATTCGTGTTTAATTACATATAAATCTAATTAGTTACATTCAAATTTGTGTTTAATTACATATAAATCTAATTAGTTAGACCCAAATTAGGTTTAGTTATAAAAATCTAATTAGTTACATATAAATCTAATTAGTTACATTCGAACTTGTGTTAAATACATATATAAATCTAATTGGTCAAAGTATTGAAGTTTCAATTTCCTTGTTCTTTTAGGCGAGGTAGTCCTGTACGTGAGACTCGTGTACTTTTTTGGAATGATGGCATCGATTATGTTCGAGAGACACCACAACGCTATACTTGCATCTCTGAAGCTGAAGTTGTTTTTGATGGACACAAACGACGGATTCACGATTGTAAAGCAGCTAAAAAGCAAGCTCAGCCGAGCCGCCGGGCGAGTCAAGACTCATCTCGACGACAAAGTAAGTCATCTTCATATGGTAAGTCGTGATTACGAAGCCCTAATGGCCAATCTCATCCACACTTTAATTCCATCTTTCAAAGGTATGTAACTAATCATTAAAATGTATGTAACTATTCAATTAAAGTTATGTAACTAATCGAAAATAAAGGTAACTATTCAGCAAAAGTATGTAACTAATCAGAAATAAAGGTAAATATTCAGTCAATGTTATGTAACTAATCGGAAATAAAGGTAACTATTCAGTCAAATCATGTAACTAATCTGATATAAAGGTAACTATTCTGTCAAAGTCATGTAACTAATAAGAAATAAAAGTAACTATTCGGTTAAAGTTACATATAAATCTACTTAGTTACATATTACTCTAATTAGTGACATTTAAATTCGTGTTTAATTACATATAAATCTAATTAGTTACATTCAAATTTGTGTTTAATTACATATAAATCTAATTAGTTAGACCCAAATTAGGTTTAGTTATAAAAATCTAATTAGTTACATATAAATCTAATTAGTTACATTCGAACTTGTGTTAAATACATATATAAATCTAATTGGTCAAAGTATTGAAGTTTCAGTTTCCTTGTTCTTTTAGGCGAGGTAGTCGTGTACGTGAGACTCTTGTACTTTTTTGGAATGATGGCCTCGATTATGTTCGAGAGACACCACAACGCTATACTTGCATCTCTGAAGCTGAAGTTGTTTTTGATGGACACAAACGACGGATTCACGATTGTAAAGCAGCTAAAAAGCAAGCTCAGCCGAGCCGCAGGGCGAGTCAAGACTCATCTCGCCGACAAAGTAAGTCATCTTCATATGGTAAGTCGTGATTACGAAGCCCTAATGGCCAATCTCATCCACACTTTAATTCCATCTTTCAAAGGTATGTAACTAATCATTAAAATGTATGTAACTATTCAATTAAAGTTATGTAACTAATCGAAAATAAAGGTAACTATTCAGCAAAAGTATGTAATTAATCAGAAATAAAGGTAAATATTCAGTCAATGTTATGTAACTAATCGGAAATAAAGGTAACTATTCAGTCAAATCATGTAACTAATCTGATATAAAGGTAACTATTCTGTCAAAGTCATGTAACGAATAAGAAATAAAAGTAACTATTCGGTTAAAGTTACATATAAATCTACTTAGTTACATATTACTCTAATTAGTGACATTTAAATTCGTATTTAATTACATATAAATCTGATTAGTTACATTCAAATTTGTGTTTAATTACATATAAATCTAATTAGTTAGACCCAAATTAGGTTTAGTTATAAAAAGCTAATTAGTTACATTCGAACTTGTGTTAAATACATATATAAATCTAATTGGTCAAAGTATTGAAGTTTCAGTTTCCTTGTTCTTTTAGGCGAGGTAGTCGTGTACGTGAGACTCTTGTACTTTTTTGGAATGATGGCCTCGATTATGTTCGAGAGACACCACAACGCTATACTTGCATCTCTGAAGCTGAAGTTGTTTTTGATGGACACAAACGACGGATTCACGATTGTAAAGCAGCTAAAAAGCAAGCTCAGCCGAGCCGCAGGGCGAGTCAAGACTCATCTCGCCGACAAAGTAAGTCATCTTCATATGGTAAGTCGTGATTACGAAGCCCTAATGGCCAATCTCATCCACACTTTAATTCCATCTTTCAAAGGTATGTAACTAATCATTAAAATGTATGTAACTATTCAATTAAAGTTATGTAACTAATCGAAAATAAAGGTAACTATTCAGCAAAAGTATGTAACTAATCAGAAATAAAGGTAAATATTCAGTCAATGTTATGTAACTAATCGGAAATAAAGGTAACTATTCAGTCAAATCATGTAACTAATCTGATATAAAGGTAACTATTCTGTCAAAGTCATGTAACGAATAAGAAATAAAAGTAACTATTCGGTTAAAGTTACATATAAATCTACTTAGTTACATATTACTCTAATTAGTGACATTTAAATTCGTATTTAATTACATATAAATCTGATTAGTTACATTCAAATTTGTGTTTAATTACATATAAATCTAATTAGTTAGACCCAAATTAGGTTTAGTTATAAAAAGCTAATTAGTTACATTCGAACTTGTGTTAAATACATATATAAATCTAATTGGTCAAAGTATTGAAGTTTCAGTTTCCTTGTTCTTTTAGGCGAGGTAGTCGTGTACGTGAGACTCTTGTACTTTTTTGGAATGATGGCCTCGATTATGTTCGAGAGACACCACAACGCTATACTTGCATCTCTGAAGCTGAAGTTGTTTTTGATGGACACAAACGACGGATTCACGATTGTAAAGCAGCTAAAAAGCAAGCTCAGCCGAGCCGCAGGGCGAGTCAAGACTCATCTCGCCGACAAAGTAAGTCATCTTCATATGGTAAGTCGTGATTACGAAGCCCTAATGGCCAATCTCATCCACACTTTAATTCCATCTTTCAAAGGTATGTAACTAATCATTAAAATGTATGTAACTATTCAATTAAAGTTATGTAACTAATCGAAAATAAAGGTAACTATTCAGCAAAAGTATGTAACTAATCAGAAATAAAGGTAAATATTCAGTCAATGTTATGTAACTAATCGGAAATAAAGGTAACTATTCAGTCAAATCATGTAACTAATCTGATATAAAGGTAACTATTCTGTCAAAGTCATGTAACTAATAAGAAATAAAAGTAACTATTCGGTTAAAGTTACATATAAATCTACTTAGTTACATATTACTCTAATTAGTGACATTTAAATTCGTGTTTAATTACATATAAATCTAATTAGTTACATTCAAATTTGTGTTTAATTACATATAAATCTAATTAGTTAGACCCAAATTAGGTTTAGTTATAAAAATCTAATTAGTTACATATAAATCTAATTAGTTACATTCGAACTTGTGTTAAATACATATATAAATCTAATTGGTCAAAGTATTGAAGTTTCAGTTTCCTTGTTCTTTTAGGCGAGGTAGTCGTGTACGTGAGACTCTTGTACTTTTTTGGAATGATGGCCTCGATTATGTTCGAGAGACACCATAACGCTATACTTGCATCTCTGAAGCTGAAGTTGTTTTTGATGGACACAAACGACGGATTCACGATTGTAAAGCAGCTAAAAAGCAAGCTCAGCCGAGCCGCAGGGCGAGTCAAGACTCATCTCGCCGACAAAGTAAGTCATCTTCATATGGTAAGTCGTGATTACGAAGCCCTAATGGCCAATCTCATCCACACTTTAATTCCATCTTTCAAAGGTATGTAACTAATCATTAAAATGTATGTAACTATTCAATTAAAGTTATGTAACTAATCGAAAATAAAGGTAACTATTCAGCAAAAGTATGTAACTAATCAGAAATAAAGGTAAATATTCAGTCAAAGTTATGTAACTAATCGGAAATAAAGGTAACTATTCAGTCAAAGTCAGACCCAAATTAGGTTTAGTTATAAAAATCTAATTAGTTACATATAAATCTCATTAGTTACATTCGAACTTGTGTTAGTTACATATATATAGACCACCCCTCGATCACACTATTTTAAATATATTTTTATGTCTCTGCCCTTTTGATTAAGACTTCGTGCAGATATGCCAGTGCGCTCGATACTGAATTCCTGGATCTGTAAGCCCATTCCCAATAGAAAAACTCTGCTCATCATTTACATGACATCTTAAGTTCATAATGCACACAAAAATATATCCCACTTAAAACGATCCTCTGAATCCTTCTCTGGCTTTGTTTCCTTGTTGGACTCGAGCGGCAAAAGCAGGTATGAAGTGGCGGACATATGATTCCCCAGTAATGTAAAAATCATTCTCTGCTAGATGTGGGTGCTTTGTAAAGAAATCCTGAAAGATAGAAAGACCTTCCAAAGTTATATAGGTGTTTCATAAGATGAGCATAACTTACTATAGCAACACTGGTTATTGAGTTTTAACAGTTTAAATTCATGCCCTGTTCTATAATATAATAATTGAGTTCATAGACATCGTTAGCCATGTCGTTGATGTCAAAGGCTTCCACAACTGTGGCGGAGACCCGGATTTGGTCAGCAAATATCTCTGACCGAAAAATAGCTCATTTTCAAACTCAAAAGGTAAATAAAAAACCTTCAATATGTTATTTGTATGTAGGTATGTATGTACAGCCGGTAGAAGGCAGGAAGGAGTGCATGTCGGAGTACATGTCGACCCCGCGGAAGAGCTTCTCCGGCAGGAAGGAGGACACGATTTGGAGCGATCCCCAAGTCGGACATTTCGTCGAACAGATGGAGCGGGGCTTTGGGGTCCGCATGGCGGCGGCAGAGGGCTTTGGGGTCTGCGTGGCGGCGACAGAGGGAGTCGAGGACAGAGGAGAAGCAGGCGGCGTCGGGAGAAGGCAAGCGGTGGATGAGGGCGAAGGTATTGGATGTTACGCCGGACTTGCAGAGGCCGTGGATGACGATGGAGTAGGCAAACTCGTCGGCGAGGTGGGCTTTCTCGGCGGTGTGGAAGAGGCGGAGGGCTTGAGGGGAGTGGGAGGCAGCGAAGAGGGCGCATATGAGGTCGGCGAGGGCAGGGGCACGTGGGCCAAGGGCGAGGACGGCGAGGGCGAGGTTGGGGCGGCGGAGGAGGCAGAAATAGCGGAGGAGGAAGGAGAGAGTGCCGGCGCCGAGGCGGAAGTCGCCGGAGAGGGAGACGTGGGCGTAGGAGGATTTGCAGACGGAGGGGGAGGGGGAGGTGGAGAAGACGTGGTTGCAGAGTATTCTTATGTTAATGGTTCATATCAAATTGAAGAAATGGAAAAATAAAAAGGGAGAAAGAGAGAGAGTCATAAAATATTAAAAAATAAATAAAAAAGGTATTACAGTCTTTGCACTTGGGAGGTACTCCTAAATTTGTCTTTTTGGAGAAATGTGTACATTTCTGGAATACCAAGGGTATTGAGTCCTATTTTGGGCAAATCCTCTAATAACATCTCCGGAATAGAGGCTAACTATTAGGGCAAATTCTAAAAGAAAATTGTTTAGGATTTGCCCAAAATAGGACTCACTACCCTCACTATTCCAAAAATGTACATATTTCTCCTAAAAGACAGAAATAAGAGTACCCACTTGAAAGTGTGTAGTGTAAAGTCGGATATACCCTCATCTCCCTCCTTCACCTTCAAACCCATTTTTACAGTTTCCAACGTTTCAAAAACCTCTCAGCTACCGACCCTACCGACCCTGAATCCTTCTCTCCCTCTGCCGATCGTCGCCGCCGCTCATCGTCGCCGCCGCTCAAAAGCCCTAAACCGAAACACCCAGTCGCCGATCGTCACGACCTTTTCTTCCAACTGACGCGCGTTCGTGTGAGGCAAGTTTGTAACCTAAACTTATCTCGCATCACACTATTCGTCGCCTCCCGTCGCCGAGTATAACATTTCAGGTATTACCTTGAATGCATGTGTTTTATTTCGGATTTACAAACGGTTGAGGTTTGTTAAATTCCTAACCCCGGCGACCTTCTCCGACCGGCGCATCTATCAGGCATTGATAAAATGCCTTAATGTGTTCAACACAACAAACCCATTTTATGAAAGTTGTTACTATTCTGTCACGTAATTACAGTTTTTGGGGTTTAGACTTTTGATTGATTTACACTACATTACAGTGATTAAAAAAATGAGTTCTCGGTCTAAGGCGAAGTCGAATGTAAGCGGCAAGAGAACCATAACATCTGATTTTGTCGATGAATCCCCTCCACGCCGTAGTGTACGCATTGGTTCACCCAAAAAGAGAGGTAGTGGATCTGGAAGCTCCAATAAGGCACAAAAATGAAGTGGGTCTACACCCAAACTCCCAGCCCCCAAAAAATCCAAGTCCACCGTAGAAGATGGGACACGCCGAGGGTCAGGAACGTCGGTGAGTAAAATTGTATGTAGTTACTGTTATGATGGAAATTGAATATAATATTTGTAAGTTACAGGTTGATTCATTTTACATTTAGAGAATGTATTTTAAGAAGTTGTTAGTGTATGAAGATAAACTAATTGGAATTAGTTACATGTTGAAGAGGTATTTGGACGTTTAGTTACACACCATTGCAATGTAGTTGTTGTAACTAAGATAAAGTAATATGCAATAGTTACATATTTAAGTGTTATTTTGATGTTTAGTTACACACCATTGCAATTTAGTTATTGTAACTAAGATAAACTAATTTGCAATAGTTACAGGTTTAAGTGTTATTGTTACATTTAGTTACACACATTTGAATTTAGTTGCAGGTTTATGGAATAGTTGTTGCTGTGAGTTACAGACTAAATGTTATTAGTTAGAGAGAAAACACTGATTTTTTTTTGTTACAGGGTTGGAAGAGGTATGTCCTCGACGAAACAGCTGGACAATTCAACTTCAACTTCCACGGCAACGTCATGTCGTTCAAGGACGAAGCCGGGATGTCGAAGACCCAAGCGGACTTGTTCAGGGAGTCCTGCTTCGGTCAATTTTTGGACATGCCGTCGATCACGAGGTCGTCGAAGATCCTTAGCACCCTGATGTTAAGGACAGGATATTTGGAAGGAGTTGAGAAGTCAAACTCTAGGTTGCTGATTGACGTGGGTGGACACCCACGAGAGTTCACGAGGAAGCATTTCAGTGACATAACTGGACTGCACGTTCAGGAGGGGTTCAAGCTGACTCATTCCAACGCCTTCGACAAGGAAATCCCGGGGGGATTATACATGGACACTTTCAAGGGCGGTGTCCTTGCCACCAGAGCGAACATAGCCGCCCTTGTAAAGGATAGTCAACAGTGGACGGACGACGAGAAACGCGTTCGGTTTCTGTTGATTCATTTTCTGTACAGCGTCCTACTACCAGGCCAACGTACCGTCGCCATAAAGAACAAGTCCTTTATCAAGATGGTTGACAACCCGTGTGAATTCAACGGATTTCCGTGGGGGAATGTGGTTTGGGACCACTTTATGGCGAGCGTCCTGTCCTTCATTCAGAAAGCCCAGCTCCCTTGCGATCCTGAAAAGACGAAGAAGGTTCATGTAGAAGGATTCTTATTGCCGTTGCAAATTTGGGCGTATGAATGCATACCCAAGTTGTCGCTATTGGGTTTATGCGACATTCTTCAGCCCACTGCAACCCCAGTGATGCTTCGGTGGTCAGCCTCAGCTAAAGTGAAGGACAACATCATGCATGCCATGAAGTTGGATGATGTAAGTAACTTCCTCAATTTGTGCACCTTGTTTTAAATGTCACGATGTAAAAAGTTTTTAATTATTTGTTATAGGCGGAGTTTAAGGCAATGGGAAGTACATGGCCGGAAGATGACTTGCAGATCATCTCGTCGCAGGTACAGAAAGGCGATGGTACTCCCCCAACAGTCTGTGTCGGTGCTTCGTCCTCAACGTCGCCCCTAATAGTCGAGGTAAAAACCTTTTCGAATGTAACTAATCTGGATTAAAAGTAACTAAACCCAGTTGAGTTTGTAACTAATCCGGATTAAAGGTAACTAAACTCATTTGCGTATGTAACTAATTAGAATAACAGGTAACTAAACTCAGTTGAGTATGTAACTAATTAGGATAACAAGTAACTAATCCAATTTTGTATGTAACTAGTTAGGATTGTATGTAACTAAATCCAGTTGCGTATGTAACTAATTAGGATAACATGTAACTAATCCAATTTTGTATGTAACTAGTTAGGATTGTATGTAACTAAATCCAGTTGCGTATGTAACTAATTACGATAACAGGTAACTAATCCAATTTTGTATGTAACTAGTTAGGATTGTATGTAACTAAATCCAGTTGCGTATGTAACTAATTACGATAACAGGTAACTAATCCAATTTTGTATGTAACTAGTTAGGATTGTATGTAACTAAATCCAGTTGCGTATTGAACTAATTACGATAACAGGTAACTAAATCGAGTTGAGTTTGTAAATAATTACGATTAAAGGTAACTAAAGTCTGTTCTTATGTAACTAATCCATATTTGTATGTAACTAGTTTGGATTTTTGGTAACTAAACAAAGTTATGAATGTACCTAATTAGGAGTACGTGTAACGAATTTGTAGGGTCGGTTAAGCAAGTTGGAGACGGAGTTCCAAGGACTACGGTCAGACTTCACCTCTCTAACTAGTGAGATGAAGAAAATGTCGGAGGACCTGGCTCACGTTCTAGAGACCATGAATACTTTAATGGTCAAGAAAGCTGCGAAGGAGAAGCTTCGCGAAGAAGAGGCGGAAAAGACTTTATTGGCACAAGTCATTCCCCCCAATCCGAAGAAAGCTGAAGCATCAATTTCGGATTCAAGCGACGAGGAAAGTAGTGATGGTGACGACAGTAGTGAAGAAGAGGTGAAGAAGAAGACCGAGGAAAAGAAGAAGAAGGACGATGATGATGATGATGAAGATGAAGATGAAGATGACGATGAGGAAGAGGACGACGACGACGATGATGATAGTGACAACGACATGAAGAAACCGGATAAAACACCGGAAAAGAAAGAGGAGGACAAAAAAGAAGAGGAGAAAAAAGAGGAAGATAAAAAAGAAGAGGAGAAGAAAGATGAAAAAAAAAGAGGAGGAGAAGAAAGATGACAAGAAAAAAGAGGAGGAGAAGAAAGAGGACGATAAGAAAGAGGAGGAGAAGAAAGAGGACGATAAGAAGCAAGAGAAGATAGAGGAGGAACAAAAAAATGAGAACAATGAAAAAGAGAACAACGGAGAGGAGAACAACGAAGAGGAAGTGGTTAACGTAGGGGGAGGTCATCGAAGTCCAAGATTTCATATCAGGCACGTTGAAGTCCCTTCGTTCTGGAGAGGCATACAAGTATGGCGGAGTGGAGTGTTTTGGTCCCGGGACCGACGAGGACAGTTCCGACGACAATAGTTCACAGAAGTTAATCACCATCGAAGATTCACCTCAACGACCAAAACGTGTCCGACGTCGGGCTATTATATTTACACCAAGTAGCCAGCCTGAAATCTTCGACACCTTCACAAGAGGTCATCCCAAACCTACGAAGCATCCTTTGGAGGACCCATTCAGGGGCGCTAGTACTAAAGATATCAGATTAATGCAAAATTGGCTTGTGCTTGGAATATCGAGGTCAGTTTTGGATTAATATACAATCATTTGTTAATGAATGTAACGAATACGTACTCTGTACAGGGTCTGTGACGCCGACAGGGTGTATACTCCCGATGAGGAACTGCTACAGCCACGTCCATTTGATTACCGAGTAGAGATTATTGAGCACAAAACCTGGTTCAATAAAATATGGAACTCGGGGTACTGGCTCTGTGGATCGGTAAGTTGTTAGAGTATCTGATGTTTGGATGTTGTAAGTCGAAGTTGTTTTGAACTCAAAATTGGATTCCATGTAGTTTAAAGTTTAATTTTGTTTTTCCAGTTCTAAATGAAACTTTTTGTTACATTCAGTTACGACTTTAGATTTGTTACATTCGGATACTTGTAATTACTCTTATTTTTAGAGTTAATTACGCTTAGTTACATGCCCATGAATGTTTTAGTTACATTCAGTTATCAGTAGTTACATAGCGTTTATTTATTTGTTACCTTCAGATACTTGCAGTTACTCTAATTTTTAGAAGTAGTTACGTTTAGTTACGTGCCCATGAATGTTTTTGTTACATGCAGTTATCATTAGTTACATAGAGTTTATTTATTTGTTACCTTCAGATACTTGTAGTTACTCTAATTTGTAGACTTAGTTACGTTTAGTTACGTTCCCATGGCAGTTTTAGTTACATGTAGTTATCATTAGTTACATAGCGTTTATTTATTAGTTACCTTCAGATACTTGAAGTTACTCTAGTTTTTAGAAGTAGTTACATTTAGTTACGTGCCCATGGCAATTTTAGTTACATGCAGTTATCATTAGTTATATAGCGTTTATTTATTTGTTACCTTCAGATACTTGTAGTTACTCTAATTTTTAGAGTTAGTTACGTTTAGTTACGTGCCCATGGCAGTTTTAGTTACATGCAGTTATCACTAGTTACATAGCTTTTTTTTATTTGTGACGTCATATACTTATGTTTTTTAACGTGTCTAATTACTACCTACAAGTTATAACCAGCATATTAATGTTGCCTTCTACTACCTCCGGAAGTTGCAACCTACCACCGGAAATATGTACACGACAGCCGACACTCATTTTTGTCAGCTGGTTAACAGGACCCACGCCGAGTGGAAGAAGAACAAAACGGAGTATGATTGGTTCCGACGTAGTTCATTGGTCGAAGCCATCTTGGCTGAGAGACCGAAAAATCGAGCGGAAATGCCATGGGTCAGGGCAGGCTACATATACGTACCTGTCCATGTGACGGGTAATCATTGGGTACTTGCACGGGTATGCATACTAGAAAATCACATTAACGTGTACGATTCCTTGTATTCGCCGGACCAGACGTATAGCGAGATCGTAAGGATGGCTGACTTGATACCGGCAATCCTATTCAAACGAGTGCGGGAAGTCAGTGGAAATACATATGCGTCTCCTACTCCTTACTCCATCACGTATGAGCCATATATGCCGCGTCAGACCAACGGGTAATAACTCCTACACGAATGAGCCATATATACCATATATACCATATGTTATGTAATATATTATTTCACAGGAGGGACTGCGGAATGTTTACGATCAAAGCCGCCGAGTTTCTAGCGCACTCCAACCCTCTGAGGTTGTTGAAAGCTTCCGACATGCCACTGTACCGTAAAAAACTGTGTGTCGAACTATTCAAACACGGGGTCATCAAGAACATGAACGCATGCCCTTTCTCAGATAATGAGGATTGAAGCTGTTACAGTTTAGGTATATGACATACAAGTTGGAGTTTTGGTATTTTTGGAATGAACTGTAATAAGTGAGGCAGAGAGAGATGTTGTAACTATTTTGGGACCAATTACACGTGTGTGTAACTTAACTTAAATGTATGTAAAGTGGAATACTGTGTATCTAAAAGGGGTAACTATTTTGGATTGTATGTAACTAAACTCAGTTTATGATGTAACTAATTGGAACTATACGTAACTAAATCGAGTTCTGCATGTAACTATTTTGGATTGTATGTAACTAAACTCAGTTTATAATGTAACTAATTGGAACTATACGTAACTAAACCGAGTTCTGCATGTAACTATTTTGGATTGTATGTAACTAAACTCAGTTTATAATGTAACTAATTGGAACTATACATAACTAAATCGAGTTCTGCATGTAACTATTTTGGATTGTATGTAACTAAACTCAGTTTATGATGTAACTAATTGGAATTATACATAACTAAATCGAGTTCTGCATGTAACTATTTTGGATTGTATGTAACTAAACTCAGTTTATGATGTAACTAATTGGAACTATACGTAACTAAATCGAGTTCTGCATGTAACTATTTTGGATTCTATGTAACTAAACTCAGTTTATAATGTAACTAATTGGAACTATACGTAACTAAATCGAGTTCTGCATGTAACTATTTTGGATTGTATGTAACTAAACTCAGTTTATAATGTAACTAATTGGAACTATACGTAACTAATTGGAACTGTATGTAACTATTTGTATGTAACTAAGTGACTAAAGGTTAATATTATGTTAAACTTAAATGTACAAGCGTGTACCTATGTGTAAGTCTTTATTATTCTGGCCCTATATAAGAACTCCATACTCCCTCTAAAACAAACCAAAACCAAACATCAAACAATGGAAGACAAGCAAACACCCTCAACCAACGCACGTACTACATATCCGAAAAATCCAATTTATATTATTCTTGATGAGTCGTCTTCGTCAACTACCGATAAGTTTATGAAGAAGTTCGCCGCCGACCACAATGAAGAAGAAATCAAAGAGTACGTCGAGAATAATTCGGGACCCCAAGACCGTAGTCCAATATTGGTAGCTCCATCTGTGTTGGAAGAAATATTTGGAGATAACTACGTCGAATTTTTGAAGAATCAGGGTCACCTGTTTGAAATGGCGCCTCCAAAACAACCATTACCGGAAGATATGAAGAAATAAGGTGGTCGGAATCCTAGAATGAAGAAATATGGTGGTCGGAATCCTAGAATGAAGAAATAAGGTGGTTGCACCAACAACAACATTAATGGCGGCAGTTTTAATATCATTAATGTGGTTGGTGAACCCCGACTTTTAATGTCATAAATGTAGTTTTAATATCATTAATATGGTTGGCCAACTACTTCCTGCTGTATTTAATGTCATTAAATGATAATGTAGTAAATTGTAACTTCAATCGTTACCTCTTTTAACTCCATAAAGTGAATATGATTACGAGAACTACAATGAACGTTTACGTAACTAAAATTGGGTACTGTGTAACTAAATGGAATAATGTATGACTAAAGTGGAATTCATGGTACCTACACTGGAATAGTGTGTAAGTAAAGGGGAACTCTGTGTAACTAAAGTGCAAGAGTGTGTAACTAATATGGAATACTGTGTAACTAAATTGTGTAACTAATATGGAATAATGTGTAACTAAAATGTAGAACGGCGTAACTAAACTTGAATAATGCGTAACTAAAATTGAATAATTTGTTACTAAAATTGAATAATGTGTCACTAAACTTCGATTTAAAATTATTAAACACACAAACACACCATAATCCAACATTTTGAAACTAAATTGGCATCTTACAAGTTACTCTATTGTGTCCTCCACGTTTACAATGAGAACACTTTCGACCACTTCCACTATACTCCTCCCCTTGCGACGGGAATCTTCTCTTCTTCGGTCTGCCAGGCGGTCGTCTCATCATCTTAGGTGGTTTTACAGTTATATTCTTTATGTCGTCGGGAATACTCCAAGATTGGGCATCTCCATATGGATGAATAACTCCTGTATAACAAGACTTCCAATACTCGGTAGTGTAATAAGCAGAACAATATGACTCAACACCATAATTTCGGAAACGGCAACATGCAATTGCGTGGGAGCATATGAAGTTGTCAGTTTGAAATACACGACACGTGCATGTCTTTGTGGCTAAATTCACAGCCCATGAATGTCCAGTATTGTCAACTACTTCAAACTCGCAGACAGAAGCCGGTCGCACCTACTCAAAACAGATTACTAATGTAAACAACAGATCTGAAAGTTACTAATTTGAAATAAAGGTAACTAAGAACAATATCGATTGTAACTATTTTGGATTGTATGTAACTAAACTCAGTTTATAATGTAACTAATTGGAACTAAACGTAACTAAACCGAGTTCTGCATGTAACTATTTTGGATTGTATGTAACTAAACTCAGTTTATAATGTAACTAATTTGAACTAAACGTAACTAAACCGAGTTTTGCATGTAACTATTTTGGATTGTATGTAACTAAACTCAGTTTATAATGTAACTAATAGGAACTATACGTAACTAAACCGAGTTTTGCATGTAACTATTTTGGATTGTATCAAACTAAACTCAGTTTATGATGTAACTAATTGGAACTATACGTAACTAATCCAAGTTCTGCATGTAACTATTTTGGATTGTATGTAACTAAACTCAGTTTATGATGTAACTAATTGGAACTATACGTAACTAAACCGAGTTTTGCATGTAACTATTTTGGATTCTATGTAACTAAACTCAGTTTATAATGTAACTAATTGGAACTATACGTAATTAAACCGAGTTTTGCATGTAACTATTTTGGATTGTATCAAACTAAAGTCTGTTTATAATGTAACTAATTGGAACTATACGTAACTAATTGGAACTGTATGTAACTATTTTGGATTGTATGTAACTAAACTTAGTTAAGAATGTACCTTCATAGCACTTGCGTCAAAAATGTAGTCCAGAAGTCGTGCGTTTGGTGAGACTGCCAATATAGTATTGGTTTTAGAAGCTTTCTCTCTTCGTTCATAAAACCATTTCGTCATCCTCTCCCTCAAGAAATCGAATATTTTCGAAATAGAAAACTCCCGAGTTCTTAGGAGTACTGAGTTCAATGACTCTGCATTATTCGAAGTCATAATGGAGTACCTTTTCCCGTTACAGTACGCGCGAGCCCATTTATCGTTACCTGCCTCGTCGGAGAGATACGTTCGGATACCAGGATCCTCATCGTCGAGCATAGACATAAACTTCTCCCACTCGGCGGGTGTGTAGGCCTTCGCAGCGCTGGCAAATTTCCATGACGCTTCTTTCGTCAACCCCTTGAATTTATTACGAACGTTTTTTAACAAGTGGTACATGCAATACCCGTGGTCACTTTTTGTAAAAACTTGTGCAACTGCCTTCAGAATTCCTTTATTCCTATCCGACACAATCACCTGGTGCTGTCTCTCGCCGATTGCCTTTTTTAACTGCGTCAGAAAGTAAACCCAGGAGTCCGTACACTCTGAATCCCCGACCCCAAATGCAAGTGGATAAATCTGTTCGTTTGCATCCATGCCACAAGCGATAAACAGTGTGCCTTTGTAGTAGTTCGTCAGAAAAGTCCCATCTATGATAACAACGGGACGAACATACTTCCATCCCCTTTTCCAAGCGCTCAGGGACAAAAAAAAAAATTTAAAATAGTTTGAGCGAGGGGTGGTCTGTAGGTCGAAAGTAGAACCTGGATTCGCCGTCTCCATCATATATTTCAACGCCGGCAATTGGGAAAATGACCCGTCTTCGGTTCCATATAACGACTCTAATGCTTTCTCTCTAGCTCTCCAAGCTTTTTTGTAACTCATTTGAACCCCATAATCTTGTTCCATGTGAGCCATGATGTCTCTCGCCTTACAAGGTGATAACGAAGGATCAATAAGCCTAGGTTTCATGACCTCCCCGACCAACTTCATGGTCGCCTGAGGATGGTGTCCTTGCCTGAAATTTGATCCACAAGTATGTTCGGGCCGAAACCTACAACATCACAGTTAGTGAGGATTTTAATGTAACTATAGAGAAGAAGTAGCTGATCGTAACTAATTTCATTTTAATGTTACTAATTGTAATCAGACGTAACTAAACACATACATTATAGTAACTACTGGTAACAACACGTAACTAAACACATAGTTGCTGGTAACTAATTTTAACTACACGTAACTACACACATACTTTATAGTAACTACTGGTAACAACACGTAACAAAACACATAGTTGCTGGTAACTAATTATAACTACACGTAACTACACACATACTTGATGCTAACTACTGGTAACTACACGTAACTAAACATATACTTACTGGTAACTACTGGTAACTACATGTAACTAAACATATACTTACTGGTAACTAATTGGAAATGAATGTAACTAAACATATATTAGAATGTAACTACTCGGATTTGAATGTAACTACGGATATATTTTATAATTATGATTGGATCTCAACGTAACTACTTGTAACTAAACACATATTAGATAACTTAATACTTGGATTTGAATGTAACTAAACACATATAGATGGTAATTAATTGTAACTACACCTAACTAAACACATAGTTGCTGGTAAAACCTTACCCCCGAATCTGAAATATACGAGTTTGCTTCAATGGGACTGCACGGACGCTCCACGAACAACTTTCGTCACGGCAGACCACATGGTAAAATAATGTGGTAGACGTCCTAACCTTGAAACTAAAATGGTTTTTTATTGCATACATCGACAAATGTTTTTGCAACGCAGATTTGTTCGCGTACAATCCTCCGTGTCGTACCCTTAGCGGGGAGTGTATGTCCATCACGTCAAGCACTGTAGAATCGGTTGATTTGTTGGGTGTCCCAGACTTTGAGGATGGACCACTGCTGTGTTCACCACCGTCTTCGTCGGAAGCTGGTGACGCCCTTTCTGCACCCTCTGCAACTCCTACAGTCGGGCTGCTATGTTCTCCGGCCCCATGAGAAGCGCTATGTTCGCCATGGGCTGGAGGAGTTCTCGGTTCACGCTTAATTTCTATCGGGTTTGGATTAGAACCGACATGCGTAGACGACATATTCAATGACTCGACTTCCAACACCAGAGACATTTTAGATGTGTCATTCTTTTCTTTACGAATATGCAAATAACAAGCCAAACTAATATCTGAGTCAATTGTCACAGGTTTTACCAATCCCTCTGTCTCGTACTTAACGCTCAATACCTTATGGGTGTTCTCATGTAATTTTCCCCCCGTGCACGTGACCAACAATTTCTGTAAACCTTCAAATGTGGTGCTCGGTGGTATGAGGGCTGCGAACGAACCACCGGCCTCGTAATAATCATCCCGAAGCCATTCGCCGCTGTGCTTGACGTACGTGAAAATATCGCCTTTCATAACTACGAATTTCATAACAGTCGTCAATGACGTTGGTCGGAAAACCTTCACCTATACAAAACGAGGTTCACGCCGCCCGAATTAATTGAACAGAATCAAATCAATGACTCCCGCGAATGCCACAAGAACAAGCCTTCGTCGGAAAAAATAGAAAAACAGAGCACAGTTTAAGCCTTCGTCGGAAAAAATAGAAAAACAGAGCACAGTTTAAAATAAAAAATATAGGACATACCTGGTACACGGCGGACAGCTAAGCGACGACCACCTCAGACACCACCTCCGACGGCCGCTGTCGATCTACTTGAAAATGAAAATGGACTTGAAATTAATCTCGACCCATACCATTTTTTTTAATCCGGTTTTAAAATACAGAGTTAATCCATGGCGGCGACAACTATAACACAATACCTTCACCGCGCCGCCGATCTCCGATACGAAACCACAGCAGATCCCGACTTCCGAGAACTTCCGAACTTACCTAAATCTTCGACTCAGATCGCCGATTTCAATACCCAAGAACTACCGCCAAACAATTCCGACCTCCGACGCCGACCTCCGACGCCGACCACCTTTGTAACGCCGATCGGACTGCGCCCCTATACTAGAAATGGGGATTGCAAAAGCCCTTACCTGGAACCTAGGTGTGTAGCCGGTTTTTATGATTTTTTTTGCCTAAAGGGTAAAAAAGACTTTACACTACTCTCTCTCCTTTGAAAAAAAACCTCTCTCCTTGGACCACTCCTATATTTGTCTTTTAGGAAAATTGTGAACATTTTCGGAATAGGGAGGTT
Organism: Urtica urens; assembly: GCA_958296335.1. NCBI lineage: Eukaryota > Viridiplantae > Streptophyta > Magnoliopsida > Rosales > Urticaceae > Urtica > Urtica urens. The sequence continues at coordinate 2,097,997 of OY282522.1, forward strand.
ATTGGGTCTTAGAATTGTCCAATGTCCAAAATTGTTTGGTTTTTGTTCTTTCGCTTATCAGGCCATGCTTTCATTTTGGGCCGGGAACAAACAAAGCCCAATCGTTACGTTCCGATTAAAACACGCTTTCAGAACGACCAAAAGATTAAACCGCGTCGTTTCACTCTTCGTCTTCTTTCTTACTTTGTTTCCTTTTTTTTCCTCGCAACCTCTCTTTCTCTCTCTTGTCTCTCAGTATTCACAAGAACAATGTGCATCGAATACCAGTTTCTTCTCCGTGGCTCATAAATTTCTCCGTTCTTTTAGACCCATCTTTTTCAAAACCCAGCAAAGGATGGGGATTGGAGGCAAATTTTGGGACATGCTCAAACCCTACGCCCGAAACGAAGGCTTCGATTTCTTGAGGGACAAGCGAGTCGCGATAGACCTCTCGTTTTGGATCGTTCAACACGAGACCGCCATAAAATCATTCGCTAGGAAGCCTCACCTTAGGCTCATCTTCTTCCGTACCATCAATCTCTTCGCCAAGGTACGCTTTTTTTCTTTCCCTCCTTTTTTCTGCTTTTTTCCCGCGAAATTTTGCGACTAGGTTTAGGAATATTCCGCTTCTAGGTTACTTTACTGGCTGAACTGAACTGGGTATCGGAAAGTTTGGGTCTTTTAAAGATGGTGATTTTTTGGAAATGAACTAGACTGGCTAGTGATTGATGGTTTATGATTCTTCATTTATCCATCGCAAAATGAGCGCTTGCATGTATCAAGCTTTTTCTGCTTTTTTCCCGCGAAATTTTGGGACTAATTTTAGGCATATTTCGCTTCTAGGCTACTTTACTGGCTGAACTGAACAGTGTATTGGAAAATCTGGGTCTTTTAAAGATGGTGAACTGGCTAGTGATTGATGGTTTATGATTCTTGATTTATCTATCGCCAAATGAGAGCTTGCTCAAAGACACTTTCATGTATCAATTTTTTTTTGTTTCTCGCTGTCGATGAGTTTCTCTTCATTCGGAGGTGTTTTTCTTTCAGTTTGGAGCGTACCCGGTGTTTGTGACAGATGGCACACCGTTGCCATTAAAGTCCCGAGCAAGGCTAACAAGGTTCTACAGAAACTCCGGCGTTGACTTCTTGAGCTTTCCTGATTCGGAAGGTGTTTCTGTCGAGCGAAACTCCATGTTCACGAAGTTGGTTCAAGAATGCGTGGTGGGTAATTCCTTAATTTTTTACTAATCGTAAATAGTTACGAAGGAGCAAGATCAAAAATAGTACTCCGGGATTGCAAATTTCGTGAAATCAAGTGTTGTGGTTCCATTGATACTAAGACATTCGAAGAAAACGAGCTTAGTCGTGATCTTGAAATTTGAATGTACTACGATCCCCGCTCTAGTTGAAATCTCAGTGTTTTGTTAATTGGGTCTTTAGCCAACATAAACTTAAGGAATTTGGAAATAGCCGACGTTCGTTAAATAATGTTGTAAATAGCCAATGTGTTTACGTGGAAGTCGTTTATAGGAAATTATGGACTGGATTGCCCTTCGTTTATAATTGTTTTGGACTTTGAATGTTGGTCTATACTGGTCCAAATATTATTGTAAACAGATTTGCCTGGCTATTTACCACGTTGTCTATTATCAAAATGCTAAATGTACATGGTTAATAACTAGAATTTGTACAAGTTGTCTTTTTTCACTTGTTAGTCACTGATTTTAACTCGATAGGAACTGCTTGAGCTTTTCGGAATGCCAGTTCTGCAAGCAAATGGAGAAGCTGAAGCACTTTGTGCCCAGCTAAACCGGGAAGGCAACGTTCATGCTTGCATCACATCGGATAGTGATGCATTTCTCTTCGGGGCGACTTGTGTCATAAAAGCCTTCAGACCAAACTCCAAAGTAAGTTATATAGTCATGCATTTTTCTTCGTTACAAAATTAAAGTTGGAAACTTTTCATCAGAAGAATATCGTAATGAGTTCTTTTCTAAAATAACTACAGGAGCCATTTGAATGCTACTATATGTCTGATATTGAGGCTGGGCTCGGTTTAAAGCGGAACCAATTGATCGGAGTCGGTCTTTTAGCCGGTAATGATCATGATCTGAATGGAATTCCGGGAATTGGGCCTGAAACTGCTGTTCGTTTTGTCCAAACTTTTGGCGAAGATGAAATCATCGATAGGTAACAGAAATCTACTGGGTCGCTATGATGTTTTAAACTTCTTGTATTGAACCGAGATGTTTTTTGTTTTAGGTTATTTGAAATAGGCGATGGAGAATCTTCATTTCTGCGTGATATTGAATCGGTCGATGAGCTTGTACCATCTTTAGAAGGAATAATGGAAAAGAAAAGACTGTCTCATTGTTCTATTTGTGGGCATCTCGGTAGCAAGAGAGACCATCTCAAGAATTCATGTGCAAGTTGCGAAGGAGGTTGCCGAGAAAAGCCAGAAGGATTCAAGTGTGATTGTATCTCTTGCAATTCAGTACACACGAAAACTTTTTCCATTCATAGAAATAGTTCCGGATCTTGTTTTTTTGTCCCATCTTTATATTGATGGTATATCTAATGCTCAACAGGCTCGGAAAAGAAAGGAGCGGAGAAAAACAGAGTGCTGGTTCGCAAAAGTTCGCACCAAAATATCGACGGAGCCGAACTTTCCGAATCGCGAGATCGTTGAAATGTACCTCCGCGAAAACCATGGTTCATTCATTGGTATGTTTTGACTAGGCTTTGACCAACTTTATTACACCATGCATATTTGGTTTTAGTTGGGAAGTGATGTTTTTTATTTTACCATCATGGTTCATAATGATTTTTTTGTTTTTTTTATTTCAGGAAGTGACGGGCCATGTCTAGTGTGGGAAAGTCCGAAAACCGATTCGATAGTTGATTTCTTGACTTTTCATCAGCGATGGGAACCATCATACATTCGACAAAGAATATTACCGATGATATCCACCATTTTCTTGAGAGAAATAATGTCTGTTAGGCCGGTCGAAACCCTAATGTGTGGTCAATTCGAATTCGAATCTATAGCACGGACGAAGATAAGAAACGGGCACAAGTTTTATGTGGTCAAGTGGAAAAAGGCCGTTCCTTTCATGGCCAGTTATTCTTCCCAAGCTAACCCTTCTAAAGATTTCGATTCCCAACTAGACTTAGTAGACACGGACGAAGTTATTGATTTATTAAATGAAGTCGATGTGCCTCAAGTCCATGTTGAGAATGGATGTCAAGTTTTGTTGACTGATGAGAATTGCGAACTCGTACATGCAGCTTTTCCGGAAGAAGTCGACAGGTTTTTGCGTGAAAAGGTGCATTCTTGATTTATCACTCTCTTTTGCACTTTGACACCTTTGATTTATAACCCTTTCTGGTGACATAACTGAGTTGTTTCTTTAAAACTTTTTAGGAAGTCAAAGAGTCAAAGAGAAGGAAGAGTCTGAGCCCAAGATTTGATGGGACCAAAGCCGAGTCACCGACGCCAAATAAGTCAAAGGGCGTTCAGTTGAATATTACCGAGTTTTACCGGTCAACCAAAGTTGGACGAGAAGAAGATTCAGTAAAGGATCTCGTTTGTAATCGGATTGAAGGATCGTCAAAAGGGAAGAGAAAAGTATCATCACCGAACTTGCTCAAGTCTGTAAGACGTCGTCTTTTGTTTGATTAAGCTTATTTTTTACCACTTCGGCCTCGACTCTTAAAAAGTTAAAAATGTATTTAGTTTCTCTTCCAGTGAGGATGAATCGGTAAAAAAAAATCCTCGAGAACTTCTTTTGGTGTATATAGTTTTAATCCAGTTTTACAATGGATTCGAATTTGTAAAGCCTTATGTATCGGCTGCAACGATTTCATGTTTTTCGTTTTCGTTATAACATCTATTATGTAATTAGAGGTCGCTAAATCATTAACTTTGTATGTTGATATTTCGTTTGATTTAGAATCTTTAAATTTCCCTTTACAGATATAAAAGCAAAAGATAAAAAGAGCTGATCATTTCAATTTCCAAATAAGGTGTAATTTTTTTTAAGAACTAAGGTGTTTAAAAATGTAAAAATAAATCGCCTAAGATTATTGATTATAGTCACCTTAGTGGTTTTCCTTTTGTGCTAGAACTATGATTGCAGATGAGCACTGACAAACAAAATTTGAATCATACTCGACTCATCGTTTTTCATTAGATTGGTCAACGTGAACAGGAAAAAAAGATGTACAAATTTAAATTGCAAACACTTCATCAGCATTAACTTCTGCACATAAATTCAACAGACTTGCGATGCAAGTTTTCTTCCTTTCAAAGATTAAGTTTTTTCTGGTATAGTGCCAAAAGCTTCGGAGCAAAAACATTATGTCGCATGACAAACTTTTGCAGAAATATTTCTTCGGAAGTCGACAATAACGAAGCTAAGCTGACATTGTCATTCACCAAACCTTTCGAGATCAAAGCTTTGAAGACGGAACATCTCGGGATTATCCTCTTCTTCAAGCTCAGCCCAAATACTTTCGGGTACGTCGAAACCAGTGAAGGACTCCAATTCATCTTCTCCACAAAGATTTCCATGGCCGAAGAAATCTTCTGCTCGGAATACGAAATTGCACGGGGCTCTCTGCGAAAAATCTCCACGAAATCTTCCTCGGAGAAACCACACTTCCGAAACAGCTCGACTTTTCTCTCCCACTTCGATTTCCCCAACTCCAGAGACACTCTCACCGCCACGGTGAAATTTGCCGTAGAAGCTTCGAAACCCATTTTCACAACTCCAGACACGATCTCTCGAAACCGATCCGGATGGGAAACGAAGGATCTGGGGTGGTATTCGAGAAACGAAGCTATTTTGGTTTCTGACACTCCGTGTTGTCGTAGAATCTCGGCATTAGCTTCGATCTCACGGAAACCATGGCAGAGGATATCCGGGTATCGTTTAACAGTTTCGAGAGTTCTCTTATCGCACTGCAAGAAAATCCTGAGTTTATCATACGCGGGAATAATCCGATTGCTTAAGCTGGTTCTCAATATACCCGGTGACCAAGACAGCATTTTTACTATTTCGGTTTCAGAGAGTCCTTTGATTCTTAAGAACTTGAATTTGGGGAAAACGATATTATCGGGATCCGATACGAGCACGCCTGGATATGATCGCACAAGCTTCGATATTTGTGTTTGACTGAAACCGAAGCTTCTCAAGAACTGTACGGCTTTGTCCGGTTGATCGGGCGAATCGAAATTCACGAACTTGGAAGTGGATAGAGCGATTTCATGGGAGAAGCCAAGTGAGCTCGTGAGGTAAGAAGCAACGAAAGAGTTCGTTTTATCGTATTTCAGACTGACTGAGAATTGTCTTGTACTCAGAGAACTAACATTAGGGTTTTTCCGAGTAACTTGAGAAGTAAGCTTTACAAGCACGGTTCTGAAGAGAAATTGAGACATGGCTTTCGACATTGGTGAGGGAAGGAATGAACTCACAGATTATTGCGGTTGATTTTGAGATGTGGAGAGAGAATCATGAGGAGAGTTTGAAGCGCTAAAACCCCCCAATCCCAAATGGTATGTTTCGTTGCTAAAACCTCATATAAATATGTTGAAACATCCTTTCAAAAAAAAATATATATGTTGCAATATCTTTTTTTTTTAAATCTTTTTTATTTGTACCTTAATCCATTTCATAGGGAGTTAAGCATATAACGCATTTAAACCCCCAATGTTAAAATTTTAACAAAAAATTAGTAGCTAGCTTACAAACGTTATTTGATTTTGTCCAGCGTTTCGTAAATTTTTTGTAAATGTACAAAACGCTTACGTGACACATTAATTTACGAAATTAAGTTACTGTTATACCCTTGAATTTTCGGAATTATTTGTGTTTTAAATTTCGCCAAAAATTGAAAAAAATTGTTAATTATTTTAAAATTTGACGGTTTAATTAATTTGAGATAAGATTCTACAATTTTGGGTAGTTATTAGACTCATTAATTTCGATTGATTTCATTTCTTGTTTGGAAGATCGTCCAATATTTGCTCGTTAATTGATATTCAATTTACATTAAAATGAAATTGTTCCAATAATTATTTTAGGTAAGTTGATCTTCAATTTACACCGAAATAAAATTGTTCCTATAATTATTGAAAAATCATCCAAAAATAGTTAATATATTTAATTATTTTAAAATCCGACGGTTTAATTAATTTGAACTAAGATCATACAATTTGGGGTAGTTATTTGACTCATTAATTTCAGGATAATCAATTGATTTTCATTCCTTGTTTAGAAGATCGTCCGGTATTTTCTCGTTAATTGATATTCAATTTAAAATGAAATGAAATTGTTCTTATAGTTATTTTGGGTGAGTTTATCTTCAATTTACACCGAAAATTGAATTTTTACTATAATTATTGGAATATCCTACAAAAAAGGAAAATTAATATATTCAGTATTCGTTAATTATTTTTATATTAGTTAACAATATATAGTTCATTTCATTTTCAGCCAGGCATAATTTGTATTTAAATTCTATTTTCAATTTTGAAAATTATTTAAGACGACCATAATTTTATCTTCTTTGCGTTCGAGCTATACAACGTAAATAGAGTTGCGTTTTACAACGTTAATTGATTTTTATAATGTAAATTGAAGTTTTTCATCGTTAATTGCATATTGATTAACAAAACACAATTGTTATTAAGTTTACTTGATGAAAGAAATCAAAATTTCATACATGAATTTGAAATTAAAATTAAAACACGAAGAAAAAAAAGAAGAAGAAAAAGAAAAATTATAACGAATGTCGTGTTCATGAAAACTTTACATCATTCTCACCCATAAAAACTTAACATCATTTTTTTTTCTTCTTCTTCTTCTCCTGTAATTCAAGATCATTATTCATAAATAAGAGATGAAGAAACCGATTCTACAAAAATCGTTTTACAGAAAATATTTCAAAAACAAAAACAAATTAGATACAAAATGAACATAAAGACATGTTAATCGCCGACTGATTTACGTCGTTGAACTCCACAAAAACTTCTTGGGGATTATCGATTGAAGAAAATGACTTGGGTTTGTTCGTCGATGGTTTTGGTTTCAGAGATATTCTTTTTAAAAAATAGCGGTTGTTTGCATGCGTTTGAAGTTTCTCTCTTTTGAAATCCGAAATTATATATATAAGTTAATGTGGTGCGTTTATTAATCCGTAATTTACGTTGTAAATTAAATTCCGAAATTAAGTATTTAAATCTCTTTAAAATTTGAGTGGGATTTTTGTTTTTGGGGTAAAATTAAAAATTAAATATTCGTTAATTAAAAGAGTGGACATTTACAAAACGTTGAACAAAACCAAATTACCAAACCAAATTACCAAACCTATATAGGACGATATCAACAATGAGCCTTGAATTTTTTCCTCTTGTAATGAGTTCAAGGCCTTCTCTTTTATAGTTCTGTTCTTGAAGATTTTTTGGCTTTATTTTTTGCTTTGTTTCCTTTCTGGTCTTCTCTGAACTCTTTTGTATTAATAAAGGTCCGATCTTTCTCTAAGAAAATAGAATAAAAGCTTTTAAAATTAGCAGATGCCCAAAGAAACTATGAACGTCTGTACATGAATTCTTTTTCAGCGCTCAATAAATATAAATGTTCAACAACTAGTTTCCATTAACACGTTATGAAGCTTCACGAAATCATCCATCGTAAGCTCTCCGGGTCTCGACTGCAAAACAAGTAACATAGAAAGATGCAGAAATCAATCAGGGATAATCAAATCAAGTACAAGAAAAGTATTTAATAATTAAAAAAAAAAAATACCGTTGTTGGAAGACCAATTTTTCCAAGCGCTTCCTCAATCTCGGTGGGCGATTTAATGTGCTGAAGTGATCTTCGAAGCATCTTCCGCTTCCCATTGAAAGCAGAGCTGGTCTGTATCATCAAAAAAACGAGAATCATTCGGATTAAAGTAAGAAAAAGGAAAAAACTTATTGAACGAGTAAAATCTCGAATGTGATTGCGAGAAATGAAACTTTTACCAATGAAAAGAAGCTTTTGGTTGACGCTACGGACGGGTAATCTTCGACTTTCTTGAGTTTGAATTTGACTACAGCGGCGTCAACCTTCAAGATCGTCAGAGAATTGCTTCAGAGAGTTTTTTTTTTTTTTTTTTTTTGCATTAAATTGTTTTTAAGTTTACTTGTCAGACAAGCCACCTACGTTTGGCTGAGGGAAGAAGTCTGTCCTTGGAACCCTAAGTTTGAGCTCCGGATCTGTAAGGAAGGAGATTATAAGAATATGAGCTCATCATTGCTTTTTGATTAATAGCAAGTAAAATAGAAAATCCATGACTTAGTTAGAGCTACCGGAATAAAAATTGATGAAGATATTGATCGATCGGTAATCATGAATCCCTGCAGATGATTCCACCAAGCGCAAAGCTGTTTCCTCCTGAAATTGTTACGAACATATACTGTATTATGAACACAAATTTTAATTTAATACTGGTACAGAATATGATACTGGAATGGAATGAAAAACCTGGAGTAAGAGAACCACTTCTGAGAAAAGGTCACCCATCGGAAGAAGTAGTTCAATTATGTCTGTGCTTATATTAAACGGAATATTTGCAACAACCTGCAAGATTATCAAAACTCATTTGGATTTCTATGATCATCTGAAATGAAAGAGATCAAGATTTCTAACTTTAGCAAGTCTTGAATCATCAGCATCCGGTGAATTCCTAGCTTCCAGTTCTGATTGAACATGAGAGCGAACGTGACATTTGAGGAAGTCCTCGTTCAAAACCTACACATTTCCATATCTTCGTTAAAAGAATCAATCACAGTCTATTTTCACCCATAATCTAGTTAAATCTCATATAAACCAATAGTATTTTTGATAATATTCAACGTTTTGTGAATGTGCAGTAAACAGTTTTTTCTTTTTTTCTTTCATGTACCTTGAATCTGCCTGTATCTGCAAATCTCTCACTCACAAGCGCAGCCATGTGTGGATCCTGAAATTCACTCAAAACGCAATCAACTGAGAAAAAACAAAATGATATTACGAACTCTGTGACGGAGAATTGAGACACAACCTTTTCGATTCCGAGAACATAAGCACCGGCGTTAATAAGAACATTGGTCAAAGATCCAGTTCCGGGACCGATTTCCAACACGAAGTCGTCTTCCCCAACATCGGCGGCCAAGGCCAATTGATCGTTGATCTCGTCGTTTAACATATAGTGCTGCCAATAATACACAGATATAGTGTAAAAGTTATGCCTACCGAGTGCTCGATGAAATGCCTCAATGAGTAAAACACGAAATTCACCTGACCCAGAGATTTTCTGGGGAAACGGCCTTTGGAATTGAGAGCTTTGAGAGTGGCGTGGTAATCATCAGGGCTTTTCCGTCTTTCGCCTCTCGACGATGAGACTCTTTGTGCGCCGGCGATGATACCGTACGCCGGTGGTGACGGCCTCCGCGTCGCCGTTAAAGGTATTGGCGGGAAAATTTGCAGCAATGAAGACATATCTGTTTTTGAGTCCCGCAATAAATCGCTTACTAATTTGAGAGCTTTTTCATTTGAAAAGTTATTTTTTTTTTAATTTAAAGAAACGTTTTTGTTTATATTTTTTCCTTTGGCTTTAACGACCTTGAAATTATATTAGCAAAGAAAGGACAAAAATCATTATCTTCAGAGTAATTATTTGGCTGCCAATTTTTTTATCCCTCATAAGAGACACCCACCAAAATAAAAAAAAGAAAAAAAAAAGAAGAAGCATTGCGAGTTATATTTCATCATGAGAAGAATCGAAAATTATATTGCATAGATAGGTAAAGATTCGGAGAATTCACAATCCAGACACAAAATTTCGACGGTAAATCAGAGGTGAAACTGATGAACGAGCTCGAGAGACCTAAACCTAGTCGCGTAGGGATCGAAAACCTCTTTCCGTTCTCCGGCGCCGGAGATCGCCTCGTCCTCGGCGCCGGAGATCGCCTCCGGAGAGAGCCTCCGTTTGCGACGCTTGCAGCGAATGAAGCAGCTCCGCATCTTCTCCTCCACGCGGTCGACCATCTGGACGGAATTCTCCGTCACCGGCGAATCTTCGAGCTGCATGGGGTCATCGGAGGAGGAGGAGAGGGATTGCACGGCGGAGAGCTGGGCTTGGGCCCGGCTGAGGCAGGCTTGGGCTTCGTGGATCCGGGTCGGGTCGCGGGAAAGCTGTTTGGCTGCGAGGGTTGCTTGTTCCATTGACGCAATAAGCTCTGACAGCGACGAGGCTGTCGAAGATGATGACGTCATCCGTGCTAATTTTAATATGGTTTTGATTTTGAATTTTGATAATAATCGCCGATATCTGTATTGTGTGTTTCAAAGTCTACTCGAGCTTTGAAGGGAAGTAAATATTTAAAAAAATAAATTAGGAATTTTACAATCCAAATTATAAGAAAGTTCTTATCTGAGAAGATTTACTCTTCATTTTATTTTCAATGGTACACTTTTACCCCTGACTTTATTTCTTTTATTCTGAACCTTCCTTGGTGATTGTGATAGTTCAGTTTAAATAACAGCAAAGGAAAATATACAACAAAAAGAGACTCTTTAAGCGTTTAAAATCCGAAGATAATTATCGATAATGGACATAGCCGAGGAACGGTAACCAGAGCCGAAAAGATTGTAATGATTCAAGTAGTGATATAGTAAGTAAAGATCTCTCCTTTTCTCAAATCCAGGTTGTTTCGGCATCACCTGAAAAGAAAAGAAAAAATAAACAGATATCGGAGAATTAATAGAAACTTGTTGAATCCACAAAGAACTTCAAATCAACTTCTCGATTAATTAAACTAACAGAAGAAAGTTTTAATTTTTATACCTCGAAATAGGCGTTATAAAATGAACCTCCAAACCCAGCACACCATGACATTCCAAATTCTGCTTCATTATGTCCATCTAGAGCAGAAAAAAAACTTATAAATGTTTACCTTAACTTGCAAGTAGACTCAAAATTATTCTCGCTGATCAAATATAAATATTTGAATTCGCAATAGTCAGCCGAAGTCAAGAACTTAGAAATAGCTCATCTCTTGTTAATTTTGTATAAATAATTAAAGCTCAAATGATGAACACAACAAAAAATCTAAAATATCTCAAAATACTCTTGCCTATTTTTTTTTAAGCCGATTTTATAATTTAATATTTTAAAATCTAGAAAACAAAATGAAAGTTAAGATTTGCTGAAAAGCGAAACAAAAAATCCAAAAGTTCGAAAAAAGACTCAAAATATAATTCATATACAGCGTGAAATAAAATGGCAAACAAGTAACAAAACTCACGACTTCGATGTTACGTAATCAGTTTGACTATTAACGTAAAATTGGTTATTTCCCGATTCGTAATGATTTTGGTGGCTTGTTTAGATAAAATTTTGTATTTCATATAGCTTACAGTAACATGCAGGGTCGAGAATAACGGGGTCTCCATTAAGATCCGAGCTGATATTTCCGCTCCATAAATCTCCATGCAACAAACATGGCTCTATCACCAAATCTTCGAAAAGCGCTCTCATACTCTTCACCAATCTTTGACCTGAAGAACGAACGATCCACTATCAAATATCAAAATCGCCAGTCACGACTACCCTAACAGCCATAGAAATTACCTTTTTCGTAAATAACGCTGTCACTGTACTGGTCCCGAGCTAGCTTCAGCTGAAACCCCAATCGGTGTTCTCCATAAAACTGAATCCAATCCGTACTCCAAGTATTTATCTGAGGAGTGCTGAAATGGAAATAATATCTGGAATCAACATAACCCTTTTCGTCGCGAAAATCGGAAACCAATTCCGCAATTTTTTTCGTCTCAACCTGCCAATAGTATTGTCAACGTGAAAGCCATAGCCTTTTTCAGATCTCGCAGCTCTGTGCATCTCAGCGAGTCTCCTCCCAAGAACAGACTAACACGAAGAGATCAGTCAGTTTTATTTTTGGGTTAGTTTACTTACTAGCCATATAAATTACATGAATTTTGGATATAGCCCAAGCTTGGTAAATTGTTGGTAAATGGTTGATCCAAACTAGTAAGATTCTTTTGAAACAAGTATGACATGTAAGCACGCTTGCGATTTGCAATAAATTAACGAATTGTTGGGTAAGTTCAAATTTTTTATGATTACGTTTGGCAAATTAACCAATTTTTTGTTTATTTTTCGACACAAGACATGAACTTCGAATGACTGATTCTGACCTGATCACCTCTTGATCCACCAAACTCGATGAACTCCATGATTATGAAAGACCCACCAGTGGGTAAAGGCCCGACCTTTGATCGATGCTTAAAGATTAAGACCCAAATGAATTGTTCAAATTCTAGAAAAAATCGATTATCTTTTGTACCTTGAATGGTCTTGGGACGCGAATGGATTTGGTTTCGTACATGGCGTTCAACCCCAAGGCCTCTCCTTCGAACATAGAGGGTCCGATTCCTCTAGAAAAGTTTCATGTTTGTGAAAATTTAGAGAGCAAATCATCAAAGTAAAACGGAATAAATGAAAACCTGTTGGTTTTGACGAAGAACGAAGATGAGTCGGTGTCGTAACGAGAGGCTCGGTTGATGCAGCCGCCGCCCACCGAACTGATTCTCGTGATTTCTTTGGCGTTTCCTTCCGAGAGAATCCATTCCCGGATCGGGTCTTCACTTATCGATGATGCCACTGTAAAAAAAGACCAAAACTTTAGTCGAAGTAAGCCGCTAAGATACGTTACATCAAATTCGTGAGTTCTTGTTACCTGTTTAACCTTTTATTCTACACGATACATGAAATATATTTGAGGGTTTTTAGTTTCAAAATTTTAAATTTTTTATTTAACGGTTTAGTAATTATTGACTTTAATCAATTTTCCAAATTTTTGAAATATTAAACTGAAATCGGCTGAAAAATAGGTGGAAGTGCTTGGAATTATTTTAGAATTTTTGTGTGGATAAATTATTTAGACTTCACCGAGATTGGCAAAAAGAGACTATTTTCCAACTCATTTAACTTCATATGACTATTAAACAGAAATAACCTAAAAAAATTAGTTCTGATCACAATGAATTAAATCAAATTATCCCAATCCAGGTTCAATAAGTGAGATTCTCTCCATAGAAACCTCAGTGTTTAAGAGCAAGCCCTAGTCCTCTAGTGGTATAGATAATTGCAGAGCCAAAATCATGCATCTTTTCTTTAATCTTTTGCTTCATGACTGACTACATAGAACTTTGAAATACGCAGGCCAGCTCTACTTACTAACTCAATCTCAAAATCATTTTCCACGTTGAGTCAGCTTAGTTACAACCGAAATCAATTAGCACAGAACAAAAGAGATGACTGCTTTCAAAGATGATAATCTTAAGTACAAACCAGAGAGTAAGAGTTAGAGACACACTGATGAAGGGTCTGTAGCGTCTGGTTTTCGTCGTTGAGGAGAGCCGAGGCAGTGAAGAAGGGAAGCGAGGAGAAGCTGAACCTTGACCTTGAGCAATGACTCCCACGTGTGACGCCATAATCAGACTTACCACACGTGTGAGGTTTTTCCAAACTCAACCACACAGTGACACAGAGAGAGAGATAGAACTCTTCTTTCAGTCTCTCAGCGGAACTCTGTGAAACCGTCTTCTTGGTTTGACACGTGATATTTTGTTTAATGAATTACGGTTTTACCCTTCATTTAAGCACCTTTTATCTGGATAGAATAGTATTTATGTCTGCGAAATCGACTCCGCCGTTGGATTAGACTTAATCGACGGTTGAGCTCTCTTTTCTCTGTCTCTCTCGTCTCTGTAACTTCTCAGAGAGCATCTCTTGTTTATGACTTTATTCGCAAATTATTCCAGATTTAATACCTGGGTTTTCTTTTTCCTGTAATATGGGCGATACTCAATCGATCGTTGGACTTTGTGATCTCCTCGAAGTTATTTCTACGGTAAGGGAATTTCTCAATTACTTAAATATATTTTATGTCGTTCAAGTTTTTATTTTAAATTTTGATCATTCATAATTCATGGCTACTTCTTTTAGGCATAGTGGTTGTTAGTACAAGGACGATCTACTTCTTCATCGCTGGAAGGTATGTTTCAATACTATCGATTTCTTTGCGAAAATGCGTAGGTGTTCGATTTATTGGTTGAATTTGGATATGAATATGAGAAGTTAGCACTTTCGACTGGTTTGGCTTAGCTAATGAAAACCTAGAATTTGTGCGCCGATGTGAACAAGCTGGAATGAATGAAGCAATATAAAGATTTATTAACTCGAATATCAATTTTACTGCTATTCCCTTTCAAAGATTGTAAGTAAAAGTGACTAACTATATCAAAGTTCTGTAAACTCGTCAAAAATTATTGCCTTGGAATCAAAAGACAGTGAATGACTTAATTTTACACTCTGTATTTGGCTCTACTGTGAACAGCGATAATGCAAGACCCGAGAATGCTATTCTCCGAAGAAATCCCGAGTCTCACGAAGCCTCAGAAGAAGAAGAAGGCCTCGACCCAGAAAGCTGCTCAATCATCAACAAAGACGAAAAAGAACGAGAACGTAGCACAAGCTTGTGCTTTTCTCCCAAAATCGGAGCAAAAAGGCTCTAAACGAGGGTCTCCGATGAGGTCGAACTCAGACTCGGTGCCGGAATCTTGTCCAGGCTCGGGAAACGAGTACAGAGTGTTGAGGCGCAAGTATTTGCTTCTCGAGGAAGAGAGCTTTTCGATCGGGAGCGGATTGAAAGGAGTCGAGGATGAGGTCAAAACCCTCGAGGATGAGAAGATCGCTCTCTTGGACAAGCTCGTCGTCTTGGAAGGTCTCATAGATCCCTCCAATTGTCACTCCCTTTCCCAGGGCAAACTATAGTTTAGGTGTAGATACAAGAAATTTCAATTTCCTGGCCCAAAAAAGGTTTATTTGATACAGAGAAAAAGCTATGTAAAAAAAAACAGTACTTGCTTTCTTCTGGGTTTGCAGTTTTATTAATTTCTTTTTTGTCTTTTGGGTGATTATATTCGTTTGGTATTGATAATATAGATTGTAATTGGCGACACAAACATATTGATAAAAATTTGTTTAACGTAAAATCAGTACAAGAGTAAAATTCCTTATGTACAAGAACATCTTGCCCTAACCCCATTGATTCCAATAACCTCAAAACTAGAAACAAATGAAAACAATATATTGAAAACATGCCATGTCCTTGTTCTCAATTCTCGAATCCCGCCTTTTTATTGTTCTCTTGTTCGAGTTGTTTCTGATTCTCTCGATGTGGTTGGTACTTCGGATCGGATTCCAGGGAGAGACTGGTCTCGCTCTTCTTCTTCATCTTCTATACTAGTTCGTTGATGATCGCTTTCATTTGCGATGTCGTGATCCTCAAAAGACTGAGCTCTGCTAAACATGACCGGCCTGGCTTGCTTTGCTCGGAGAGACTCTTGCAAAGGAAGACGGCAAACCGGGCAAGTCGCCTGTTTTCTGAGCCAAATATCGATGCACGAGAGATGAAAGTTGTGACCGCATTTCGGCATTATTCTCAAAACTTCCTTCTCTTGATACTCACCCAAACATATTGAGCACCTTCATACCATAAAAAGAAGAAAACAGAATTAGAATTGAGTTAATGTAGGTCATAACCATGAAAACATAGGTCTTTTTGGAAATAATAAATGTTTTGAAAAACCTCTGTAAATGACCAGCTTATTTATTTATATATTTCACTAGCCATCATAGTCCAAAATCCAAAATCGTTCGAGCCCAACGTCAAAAATTAAATATCGGACTTGTAAATTAGTCTTTGTTTAACAATGTATTAGCAATAAAAAGGAAGTGGTAACTAGGATGGTCTAGTGGTAATAACACACCCTCCAAGTTGGAGGTCGTAGGTTCAATCCCCATCCACCGCAAGCAAATGAAAGCTTGCCTTAAAAAAACAATAAAACGAAAAGAAAAAAAAAACATTCAAAAATGCAAACCGATAATGAAATTTGTAAATTATACTGCCCCGTAAGCGCCATGGCCATTTACAAAAACGTTGGTCATTTTCAAAATGCTTATGTTTAAATCAGCTAAGTAATTGTGTAGCATCCACGATTTCGAGTCATCTATTGATTGTTAGGTAAGAGAAAGTGTCGAAGCTTACTGAGTGTCGTCCATAGAACTGAAAGCCTCTTGGTTGAACTTCATAGTGGGAATCGCTGCCACCAGAACCGGTTCCAGGCCGCTGGAATGCTGCTCTGGCTGCCACCAAACAACACTCAAACCTTAATATACTTTATTATATAAAGTTTATGTAATTACTAATCATGTAAATTACATAATTTTTTAGATAGATATCACGTTTGTTAAATTGTTGATAAACGGCCGCCTCAAATTATTTACAATTTTTTTGGGACAAAATTAGTCCAAAATTGTTTTTTCGCTCATTCAAAGGCGTAAAAAAGTAAATTAGTAAGAAAATTTCGAAATAAGTCAGAGTTACGGACTTTTTACAACAAATTAACAAAACGTTGGAAAATTCAAATATCTTAAATTATGTTTAGTTCAACTAATTACCCAATTTTTTTTATTATCTATCATCCATGGCTCCAAACTCAAGCAACAATCCACACACAGCCAAAGAAAATGTCAAGTTCATTAATAAAGGAAAATCTTTGGACTCATTTTTGTTGTTCTGAACTTACTCCAAACAGTACAACTAATGTCAAACAATATGATCATTCAAAATTGTAGATCACAAGACAAGAAACAGAACAGTTCTGGATTCATTCATCTCTATTTCAGAACTGTGTCATATGTATGCACATGCAATATTATATAAATTAATTAAATAATAAAAGAAACAATACCTGCTCAAGATCAATCCTTGATTCAATCTCAAACATGGGACGTGATTCATTTCTCCGCAGCCTCCCACAAATGATTCTCGTACATACAAACACAATAAACGTAGCACTCATACCAAACCCAATAACAGTTGTGATCAAATTCATACCTGAACCCACCATCTTCGCACCCAAAAAATGAAAACAAAAATAATTAAAAAATAAATAAAATGAATATAATAACGAAATCCCAGAAAATCCAAATACGCAGAAGAAGACTGTGAGAAGGTCACAGATCCAAAATCTTTCAAGAATTAACCAAATTTGAAGCTGGGTTTAGAAGGGGAATTAAAATATCAAGGATACCCATTTCTTTCATTCCCTTCAAATGGAACTTTCAATTGCTTTGTGGTTACTCAAGTGACATAATAATACTAATTAAGCAGAGAGAGATTATGAAGGGGAAAAATGAATGGAGAGAGAGAGAGAGAGAGAGATTTGTTGCTGCTGTGAGAAAAGGAAGAGACAACCCGTTTTCTTGCAATCTGGAATCATATTCATGTGGGGTTAAATGTAATTAAAGTGGGCCCCATAAATTAATTAAAAAACTATAACTATTTTATCGATTGTTAGATTTTTTATATCGATCCGACGATTCAGGATTGTTGTCAGCTTTGGCGGCAAAAAGGAACCTAAACGGTAAAAAATATATGAGGATTTTTATGTGATTCCGTTTTTAATTATTGGGTTCGCTATTAATATTAAATAAAGAAATAAATTAGAGCGAAAATGAGAATTTCAGAAGAATCTTTGGCTTCTTTTGCCTGTGAGTTTCTTTTGCAATTCTACTCTCTAGAGCTTTCTCAACCATGCTACTTTTGGATAAGGCCTAGACTTGAGTCAAACCTTCTCCCATTTATTTTTTATTTTAATATATAACTACTAAATTTTTCTATAAAAGCTAGCCTATCTACGATAAAAGTTGTTGTTACTTTAAATATTATAATAATAATAAAAATTAATAATGATTAAATTTGGTTTTATTAAAATAAAAGTATTAGTTGATATAATATTATAATAATATTTTTTAAGAAAAAAAATTATAAGTACTAAAATTTATTTTAATGTCATAATTAATAAGTAGATAATTAGTAAAAATGAAAATGATTTGACATTTAAACGAAATCAACTTTAGTTGCTACCCAGGATGATCTAAGGAAAGCAAGTACGTTAGCTTTTTCGCTCTAATTAAACAGATTTTTATAACAACCCAAGTTTGATGGATAAAGGACAATTGTGTTTTAAAATCAAGGATCAAGATATTTCTTTGTTTTTAGAACTAATTAGTTTCCCTTTTCTTTTTTGGCGAATGAGGTATTTCGCTTTAGATGTCCACTCCAAATTTTAATACAATTTATGTTTTAATCGACTTTATTTATTTTATTTCAAAAAGGTTAAAATCGGTAGTTGTAGATTTCTTTATTTTGCACTTGTAGTTCAACCGATTGGGAGAACATTAGTTTTGCCTCTCACTTCTTATGTAAATGAATAAATCTAAGGTACATATTCTATTATTGATGGAGGTACTAGTCTTGTACTTTGGATTATTATTATTTTCTTTGTTTATTAATTTATTTCCTCTACTTGTTTCTTCTCTTTCATTTTTTTTCTTGGTCTTATATGTTCTCTTTACGAGAGCTTATAATTTGTCAGATCTAGAAAGTTAGAATTTTGTATAGGGATTATCAAGTAATATAGGTATATTAACAGAGAGTTGTCAAAATGTCCAAAATTTAGTTAAACTTATATTAATAGATCCGGTTAAATTTAATAATAATTCTTGGTCGAAAATGTCCAAAACAATTCTCGCTCATAGGAATGTCATGTCATTCGCATGCATTAAAAAGCAAAAGCAAATAAAATTTCAGAAAAATAGCGTGCAATTACTACACTCAACATGTCAACCCATCAATGAAACATTATTTGAGGAATTAGTTTGGAAAATAAGCATTCAATTTACCCGACGAGTTCCAAATCTCACAATTTGTTTCTCTCTCTGGAGATCTATTCGACATTTTCTCTCAAAATAAAACGCAGAAACTCTAAACACCGCCGGTTAATTTAACGAAGAACGACTTAAATACGACAGCGGTGTAACCAGAAACAAATCGACGACGACAACACATTCTTGAACAGGTATGCGAATGTTTACTTTTAAGTTTTCTAAATGATTTTGTAACGATTTTGAAAACGAAAAGAAGTGCTCTCTGGTAACTGGTGACTTTTTTTAGGGTTTTTTCCTTCGTTGAACTAAAGCAGATTAACTATACATTAACTTTTTTTTTAAGATTAACTCTGTTAAAATTATATTTTTTTTTGCATGTTGTGTTGTTCGAAATATTAAGTCTAACAATTTTGAACAATAAAATGTATACTCTGTAAAATAGTTAATTGAGTTTTATAGGTTTTTACATTTGACGAATAATATGCCTGGAATAATTTATGAATTATTATTGTTTTTAGAAAAATTACACTCTGATAAAATTTAGGTTTGTTTGCCTATCAGTTTTTTTTTTATGTATATTACACTCTGTCAAAATGTATGATGTCTAATTTTGTTGATTTTAGTTTTAAAAGTTTAATGAATTTGTTTAATAAAAAAAAAAATTAGATCTATACTCATGGTTATGTTTACCAATTTCAATGTACCAAATGTTACGTTAATTTTGTGTAAATACTGTAAGTTGTTTACAAAAATATTAGGACTATTTAGTGAAAATAATTTATTTAATTTATTCAAATAAAAGGGTCAAAGTAGTCCGAAATTTTTCATACACAATTTAAACTGGGTATTTATACAAAATTAACGTAACGTTGAGTATATTGAAATTGGTAAACATGAATATGGTATATACCTAAAAGTCCTAAAAATAATTGTTAAAACTATGGCAAAATCTGAGCATAATATAAGTTTAACAGATTTGTTTAGAAAATGTTTTAATTTTTTTTTAATTTTTAATTATTAAATCATAATCTGTAAAAGTTTTTGACTTACGTAGTTTGGAAACTATTTGGTGGATCCTAGTAATAATGAGATTTGCATCAACGTATCATTGTACAATCAGTTTTACAACTATGAAGCAGTTAATGTTATCAATTGAGTGTTGGGATTGGTGCCCACAAAGAAGATATTAGACGTTAAGATACTTTGTATTTAATTTTGCTGAAACATTAATAATTTAAACATTCATTCTTTAATTTTATGTTTGTGTTTATGTATGAATCCTACGCTCTGAAATTGTCATCAACGAAATGGATGTTAAGTACAGACTTGACAAGATAGCCCCTTGTGACTAGTTTAAACGTTTGTTCGCAATCTTAAGATCGATAGAGCAATCGAATCTAAGTAATGATTGTTTGAATGAATCATGATATCTTATCTTGTGATATAGAGAGTTGTGACTCTGTGTTTCATTCTTGATATCTTATAAAAGATATTGAACAAGACATGTGATACTCTGAAGCTCGAGATAAAACCGTTTAATCACTCAAAACTTCAAGATCACATACGAGGAGTATTTTGGTACTTACATAAATCCTGAAGTGAATGCATAATCGATGTGACACCTTATGACATTTGATTTTTCAATGGGCAATGGCTAAGTTATAGTTGCATCTTACCCGACGATTGGTGTCATAACGAGGTCATGTTGGGTTATGTGATTCACAGATACGAAATTCATGTTGAAACAATGTCAATGCATTAGTATCACACTATGCTTTGTTATGAGAGTGTGAATGAATAAACATGGCCAGGTATTCATCGAATAAGAACATTCTTTGATTAAAACATGTGACATGTAAAGACATCTCACTCTATGTTTTTCTCATTCACAAATAATAAAGGAGTTAGTGAAATAATAACTCGGGGGTAAAACTGTAAGTTTATATTCCTCTGAGTTACTGATACACATGAAGGGTAATATCGTAAAGTACTCCGTGGACCGTGTGAAGAATTGTTTTATCACATCAAACGGAAAAATAAACGCATATGAACTTAGAGAGTTTCAATATTAGTCCTTTAGTGGAATCGACTAATATTAAGAATTAAAATTAATTTGGAAAAAGTTGTGAACTTTTGAGTCCGTACTTTATTCTAAAGCTTCGTTCATGTGGGTCCATAAGGTCTTAATGATAGACTCTCGGACGAGATTTAGTGAACTTGAACATTTGATTTTCTCATTAAATGTAAATTGTGATTTCCATTAAAAAAAGTTATTTTCTAAGTAATTAAATAAATAATTGGTTATTTATTATTACATTTATTTAATGAGTCATATTATGTTATTATATGGATAATAATATGATTTGATGATTCAAATAAATAACAGATGAAAATAAATATTTTCTCGTTTCGTACTACTTTGAATAGTATGAAAATAATTAAATGATTTGTCATTAAATAAATGAGATGTTCTAAAGTAATTAAATATTATTTTAAAAATAAATCAAATAAATTTGGAATGATATTTGAACATCATGGCCGTCCATATCTAGGATAGAATGGGCTGGAAAAATGTTTAAATGGGTTATAAGGCTTAAGTTTGACTAATGTGTCATTATTTGATTTTGACCTAAGCCCATTCTCCCTGAAATAAAAAGAAGCGTTTATTCTCTCCTGACATAATCAGAGTCTCACGCATTCTCTCTCTCCCCTAACCTATTTTGTTCGAAATTTTCTCTCCCCTAAGAGAGAAAACACACGGCCAATTCCACAGAGAGAAAGAGAGAGAAATCTGATTTCTCCTAAAGCCTTCGTTTATTTCATATGATTCCTTCTTCCGTTGTTCACAAAAAGAGCCCACCCTCTTGATCTCCTAAAAATCCCTGAGTATTATTGTTGAATCAACTTGTGGTTGTTTGAGTGAATTTTGGAGTACAGGGCCGGTTTTATCAGATAAGGAGCGAGGGCATTTTCGTGTTCGCAGACGCTTCGGGATCAGACTTGCTCGCGCGTAGCTGCCTCTTTTCCAACGAGTCTCGGCCTTCAGGTGGAAGCGTGACGCAGATCCATAATCCACAGCTCCCACGTCCGAATTCAGATCAAGGAGTTGACGCAGATTCCGAACCCCGACGAGGCCTTCCGGTGAAAGCTAGCAACGCACGAGATTATTTATAATCTCACATGTGAGTATTCTAACGAGTTGGATCTGTGAATATATAAATGTTATATGTTGCGAGTATATTTGATTTATGGATTAATATGTTTAGAATAAATTTATTGACACGTTTGAGGTGTGATCAATTTGTTGATAGACATGTTTAGATTAAATTTATTGACATGTTAGAATTTTTAATGCCATGGTTACTTGAATATGATTAAATGTGTTTCCGCCATATTCGATATGTCACGCAATTTAATACGTTAATCGTTAACTAATTTCCAACATTGAGACCAAACAATTTACCTGTTGTTTTACACCTCTTATTTTATACGTTGTTTTACAAGTTGTTTTACACGTCATTTTACAAGTCTTTTCAAAATAGATTCATCAAATAGTAGTGTTTCAGGTTCTTTTGACTCGACATTTGAAAGGTTCTCGTCGACATAATCGTGATCACACTGACTTTCGAATAGTTTAACTACATACAAAATTAAGAATTTGTAAATAACAAACTGATTAACACGATAAAAACAAACAGATTGTGTTGTTCGACAAATTAAACGTGTTAAACTACATGTAGTTCGTTAAAACAAATTAACAAAACTGACCTGAATCTTGAAGATGAAAACCATGACAAACAGACAATTCCATTTGTAAGGACGAATACTTGAACAATGTCCTGCAATGTATGTCGGGAATAACTACAAAAAAATGAGTCAATTTTTGGAAAAGAATTCATTTAATGAGCGGATTTTGAATAAACCGATTAAAAATTTCAACTTAGAACACAAATGTACCCAAATGATGAACATATATGCGTCATTAGGAAAATAATATTCGATAATAACAATTAAGAAGTAATAAACAATCCGATAATATCAACTACTAAAGAAAATAAATTAACTTTACAAAATTATAGGATCACACATAAGTATAGATATAAGAACAAATAGTTGACTTTTCTTACAATTTGGTGCATTAATGAATTTATTGCAAGGAACTAATGAGAATTCAAACGAGTGCAAGACGAAATTAAAAAATCCAAATAATTTTTTTTTAAATTTGGCCGAGTTTTGAAGGGCATAAGTGTAAAATTACGTAGTTAATTAGTGTGCCACGTAAGCACTAATACCATCAACACAAAATTAACGAAACGTTGGACATTTAGATATCGATATAACAAACTTTGGCCATTCCATTAATTTTTTATTTGTATAAATTCATAACCATAAATTATTTTCTCAATTTGAATATATATTTAGATCGCTAATGAAGTGTCTTATTCTAGTAATAAGTAAATATATCTTTTAGCTGTTACATTAGATTAGTCTCCAAATAAAAACTTCAAAATGTATTTCTCTTACAGGTTAAAATACAACTTTTATCTGATCGAACAATATTTGATCTTAAAATCATTCCTCCCTTTCTAATACCAAAAAACATATTTTTTTATTCATCTATTACTTTATTATTAAAGTTCATATTTATTATACAAGCTGATTTGTACTTGCATAAATTTAACTTATATAGATTAAATTCTCACTCTATAAAACTTGGTATTTATAATTTCATGTTTATTAATTCCCTAAAGAGTAAAAAATATTCAACTATTTTTTTGCAAATCTCATGAAAGTCTATGGCGTATATATTTTCTATCAAATTAAATTGTTCGAGTCAACAAGCAAGTTAATTCAATTGGACATTAAATGTATTTAATTGTTTTGAGATGTTAGACTAGTTCTTCACCGTGAGAAACCAGGAAAGTACGCAACGAGATAATATATATTTGTGTAATTGGAGCATCCGCTGGTATTCGTTGGATATTCAATAACCAAATTATATTTTCATGGAATTCGATGAAGATAAACATAATTAATTATGTTGTCCCTATCAAGACGTGTGTTTGTGTAAAATTTGGGACTACTATTTTACCTAACATTCTTAATAAAAATTTCTGAAATTATACCGTTAAGGAATAGTAACAATTAATTTGCATGATGGATAAGAAAATGGATAAGTAGTCATATACCTATTAGAAATATATATATATATATATATATATATATATATTTATTGCAATAGTCAATGTTCGAAATTTTTTTGTTTATAGCAATTATAAAAAATAAATCGCAATAAATTGTCCAAATTATTAATAACTATAACAATTTGGGCGGGATATAAATTTACTGAATAATAAAATAATTGATTTATCTCGGGAACTCTACATTCTCTCACAATTTATTTTGAACAAAATTTCAAATCTTCCGACACACACGAACAACTCAAATCGCATAAAAAATTCTCCATCCGACGATTAAACTTTGCGATCGAAGTTTTCGAAACTGAAAAAGGTACGGATGACATTCATTTTTACAGTAACCAAAAAAAATAAAACATGCAATGAATAATGTTAACCGTTTTTAAATAACCCGAAAAGTTTGGTTTAAAGATTCTCAATCCCGGTTTCTGAAGAATAACTCAAGAACGTTATTTTTTTTAAAAATTAATCGAAATAAACAAAATTATTTGTAATTATCTGTTATTACTGAAATAAAACTCGAACTCTTAGAATAAAAGGTTTAATGGTGGATAAATTTACAGAAAACCAAAAATGTTGAACATGCAATATTGTGCAGTTTAAATTTCAGGAAAAACGCATATTGTGCTTTTTTAGAAATATACAATCTCGATTTCTAAGAATATGAAACAAACCTGATTATGTTCGATGATAAAATTAAATTAACTGAAATTGATAATTTAATTTTCATAGGTATTATTGTATTAACCACCTCTATTTGTATAGTTTTACAGACGCATCATTCGATTGAAATTTCAGAGGCCTCAGAAGTTTATTGTGTAGTTGATCACGTTGATATATGTGATAAGGTAATGTTAATTTGATTGGATTTTTTTTAAAAAATTAACAAAATTTACTAAAATTGGATATTTTTTTGGTAGAATCAGGAAGAAAAAAATGAGGATACATAGTCTTCTTTTTATGCGTCTAACATAACTTGTACATACTTTTCTTATAATGTTGGTAAACATAAATAAATCTTAGAAGAAATAATCTCCTCTGTTTTTTTTATGTAAATTTAGGGATCATACTCAATTTCAATAGTGAATTAAACAGTACAGTCAATTAGATATTTAGGAATAAAATTTTAATCTGTTTAGTAGTAAAGTTAATCAGAATTAAAATGAATGTTAATCCAAGAGGTAATTGGAAATAAACAAAGTGTGTTGATAATATTGACTTAAATTGTATTAAAATTCAAACCTTATTGATCATTGTAACCGGTTAAAATGTTAAAAACATAATTAGGATTAAGGGATAAAGATTAATATATCTATTTGAAACATAACAATTGTAAAATAACCAAACTTTTGAAAAAATTGGTTTGATGAATCCGGATCAATCTTAGGTCGTTAGAGGGTTCGATCAATAAACGTAAATAAACCGGAAATATATACAAATTTACCCCCAATAAAAGTGAAGAAAAAAACCAAAATATCAGAAAGAAATAAATATACATTAATAATCGACTATATTTAACCCACTAACCGACACAAATACAAAAAAGAAAAAGAAAAAAATTACCCACTACATACGGTTATTTTCAGTCGGGCGAGATTTTAAAAACATTAAATGCTAATATTAAACAATACACCTTCATTTCGAAAACACATTTCCTCACTTAAAACTCCCACCTTCTGAAAACTTCAAAACCCCATTAAACGTGAGAATCAAACAAAAAAACAAAAAACTGAAAATAAATTAAATAACCAAAAATAAATGGACAGCCAGTAAGCGCGAGAATACGACAAAAGCTGCTACAATAATTGACTCAATACAGCGAAATAATTAATACCAAACACATGTATTCCCTCTCCTACTTAAAATACGAAATAAAGAAAATATTTAATTTAAATAATAAAGGAAGTTATTTATGTGCAAAAACTAAAATGAATTTTGGAAACGTACAATTAATTATAAAAATAAAAAATAAGGACAGATTAGTAAAACAAATATATCCATTAATGATACCTCATCAAAAAAGGCTAAACACTAAATAAATTAAAATTTTTGGCTATTTTGCAACTTCAATGTTTGCTAAGGTTATTTAGAGTAATTTTTGTATAATTAATTTTCTAAATAAATAGAAATAAACAAACTTAAAATCAGATTGTGGACAGCTGTGTAGAATTATAGATATTTCTTTTTTAAATAACAAAACTGTATTTATATATTATTTGATTCTTTACAGATTCAATGGCACGGACAAAAAAAACTTAAGGAGCAACAAATATTCATAAAATGTCATACAAAATGTGGTAATATTATAAATTCAATACATTAGGAATTCATAAATTAATAGAAATTAACAGGATGATTAACTTTTTAGATGCAAAAAATTCATGGTGGGTCTAGAAGTGTAGAAACTCAGCCAAAAACTAATACAACATTCCAGTTTAATACGCCTAAAGAGAATTATGGAATGCTTAGTTATAGATAACCAAAATTTATTGTTCCACAATTGACCATTTGAAAAATTTACTAAGTTTGTAGGCGCTTCATTTCCAAAAAAAATTGGTGTTGGGATTGGTGACAACAAAATAGATATTAGATATTATAAATACATTTGTATTTCGTTTTGCTGAAAATTAAATAATTCATTCTTAATTAAATTTGTGTTTATGTATGTTTGCTACGCTGTGAAACTGTTATCAACGAAAGAGGTGCTAAGTACATACTTGACAAGATATACTATTGTGACTAGTTTAAATGATAGTTCGAAATCTCAAGATCAATAGAGCAATTGAATCTAAGTAATGATTGTTTGAATGAATCATGATATCTTATCTTGTGATACAGAGAGTTGTGACTCTGTGTTTCATTCTTGATATCTTATAGAAGATATTGAACAAGACCAGTGATACTTAGAAGTACGAGATAAAACCGTTTAATCACTCGAAACTTCAAGATCACATACAAGGGGTACTTTGGTATTTACCTAAATCTTGAAAGTGAGTACATAATTGATATTGCACCTTATGACATTTGATTTTTCAATGGGCACTGACTAAGTTATAGTTTCATCTGACCCGACGGTTGGTGTCATAACGTTGTCATATTCGATTATGTGATTCACAGATATGGAATTCGTGTTGAAACAATGCAAATGCTTTAGTATCACACTATGCTTTGTTATGAGAGTGTAAATAAATAAACATGGACATGTATTTATCGAATAAGAACATTCTTTGATTAAAACATGTGACATGTAAAGACATCCCACTCTATTTTTTCTCATTCACAAATAACAAATGAGTTAGTGAAATAATAACTCACGGGGTAAATCGGTAATTTTACATTCATTTGAGTTAATGATACACACGAAGGGTAATATCATAAAATACTCAATGGATCGTGTGAAGAATAGTTTTGTCACATCAAACGGAAAATAAACGCATATGAACTTAGAGAGTTTTAATATTAGTTCTTTATTGGAATCGACTAATATTACGAATTAAAAGTCGAAAAAAATTTGTGAACTTTTGAGTCCAGACTTTATTCTAAATCTTCGTTCATGTGGGTCCATAAGGTCTCAATGATAAACTCTCGTACAAGATTTATTGAATTAGAACGATTGATTTTCTCAATGAATGTAAGTTGTGATTTACACTAAGAGAATTACTCTAAGTAATTAAATAAATAATTGGTTATTTTATATTACATTTATTTAAGGAATCATACTATGTTATTATATTGATAATAATACGATTTTATGATTCAAATAAATAAAAGATGAAAAATAAATATTTTCTCGTTTCGTACTTTTCATGAGAAGTATGAAAAGAATTAATGATTTGTTTTAATGAGATGTTCTAAATTAATTAAATATTATTTTAGAAATAAGTTTTGGAAATTAAAATAAGTAAATACTTGGCCAAATTAATGAATTTAGGGTTGAGTAATTATTTTAAACTCAATTAAAAAGAATTTCGGGCTTAAGTTTGACTAACGGGTCAAAATTTGATTTTGACCTAACTTAAGCTCACTCTCTCACTTTTAAAATGGTTTATTCGAAAACCCTAACCCTATCTCTAATTGAAAAAGCTCGGCCAAAATATCTGTCCCCCTTGTGTTTGTCTTGGCCGAGAGGTTTGATAGAGAAAAAAAATCAAGAAACCGTTTCTCGATTTACCTGCATGGAATCGGCCAAAAGCTGAAGAGAATCGAGCTTGGCTCATTCTAGGCAAATCTGCCGGACAGACAGGCCTAGCCGGTCAGACAACATTTCGGCCGGCCAGTGGGTCAAAGTTGGCCTTTGCTCCCACGTGCGTCCTGTCCCTTTTTCGTGCAATCCAGTGCCTTTTCCACGTGGACCTAGGTCCCCTCTAACCTCCTGCACAGTTGTGGCGCTTCAGTTTGGCTCGAGGAATCCGTAGGTTCACATGCCCACAGTTGAAATCCGGCATATCCATTCCGGCCGGCCAGCAGTCAATTCGGCGAGCCTGTTCTTGAAGCCATCCGACAAACCTGTCTTCTCCATTCCTGTGAGCTTGAACCTCTTTCATTATGGCGAGTCAGAATCTCCATTTTGGCGAAGAAAATTGACGAGGCATTCAGGAGTGAACAAGCCGTGCACGAAGTTGTTGGAATAGATTTAGAGTTAAGAAAAATTTATCATTAACACATTAATGACGGAATATAAACTTTATTTTACTAGTAAAATAATTTGTACTAACCTAAACAAAGTGCAAATACATGTTATAATTAAAACATTATTTTGAGAGCTTGCATGTTATAATTAAAACATTATTTAGAGAGCTTGAATACTAACCTTTTTTTGAACTTTGATTTGGATGGATATTGAGAAAGGTTGATCTTCTCTTCTGGCTCGATTCCTTCAAGTCTAAACGTGAACTCGAGAAACCTAAAGTTTTCTATTACAAGAGTCTATAGAGGTTTAGAAGGACTTGTGTGTGGGCACAATTAAACACAAAGCTCAAGAACAAGTCTATGAGCTAGAGAACTAATTAAGCCTAATGGACTTAGGTGGCAAAATAAAAGAAGTATTTTGAGAGAGAGAGAGAGAGAGAGAGAGAGAGAGAGAGAGAGAGAGAGAGAGGAGAGTGTCGGCCAAAAATACAAGAGAGAGCAAGAAAAAATCTTAAACTTCACATCTCTATGTGAGACTCTTCTTTATAGGAGAAAGAAAATCTATAAAGGTCAATTATTCATTCATGAAAGAATAATGTAATCATGACACAATATTTGATTTTCCCTTCCCCTATCTCTTTTAATATGGCCGGCCATGATACTCAAGCAAGGATGAAATTTGTTTCCTCACTTAGCTTATTTCTTTCCTTCTCAAGGAAATTTATTTCCTCTTTTCCTTTTGGGTAATTATCTTTATAATTAAAAGGAAATAAAACTCTCCTCTTTGATGCATGTTGGCCAAAATCTATAGCTAGGGAAGGGGCATCTAGATGCTTCCTTATTTCTTTTAAGACAATTCTTAAAATACCTATTGTATAATAAATATTGCACAAATAATGAAATTAATTTCATAATGCCTCAAACGACTTCTCGACTTTAGAAACTAATTTATATTTCCATCATATGAAAATATTCAAAATCTTATTTTGACATTCACATCATTTTATTTCCATGTGGACAAAAATACCCTTTAGACATTTTTCGAGAAAATGTCTAGTTTAACACTGGAACTTATCTTGACGTAGCTTATAGTTTAACAATCATACTATAATGACCTCTAATAGTGACCTTGTGGATCCAAATGAACAAATCTTGAGCTTCTATACTCAGACTCCAAAGTTCACAAACCTTTTCCGAGTATTAGGTTAATGTCAACTGACTCCACTAAAGAGTTGACACTAAGAATCTCTCGGTTCAAATAAATTTCTTTTCTACTCAAATTAAACTTAATTACATTGAGCGGATCCATTGAATGTTATCTATGTTTACCCTTCATGAATATCATCAACTAGATGAGATTTATAAAATTACCATTTTATGCTTCTAGTTGTTGTTTCCTCAACTCCTTTGTTACTTGTGAATAGGTTAGAAACAATGTATTGACGAGGAGATAACAAGTCACATTATTTCATCCAAATAAAATCGCTACTTAATTTTGGATGCCGCGCAGTTCATTTATTCACAATCCAAGTAATAAAGTATGAGGTGATATATATTGCATCTCAGCAATCTTGTACATGAATTCCATATCTATGAGAACTTCACAAAACTTGTTCATTTTCATAACTTAATATCTCACCAGTTAGTCTAGTCTAGATCACTTAAGGGATATAGAATTTGACTTTCTCAAATGAGAATATTAAAACTATGAAATGACATGTCTTATATCAGGATTTAGGTAACCATGGTGCAATTCATACATAGTGACCTTGAGACAGAAGAGGTTAAATGGTTTGTTCTTACATTGTCTCTAAAGGTGCACTCGTCAATTCAGTATCTTCGAAAGATACACTAGAAGAACTATAGAGTTCCTAACTCTCTATGACTCGTAACCAAACATCATAGATTCTTCCAACAATCATACTAGGATCAATAGTCCATTGATCTTTAGATTGCGAATATTTCATTTTAACCAAACCATGAAGAGTTTGTTCCAACAAATCTACATTTATCTCTTCATACATTGTTAGGTTTGATTAAGGACTATAAGTCTATTTAATATCATAAATCTTTAAACAAACGAAAATAAATGAATGAACGTTTCATTTTTTATTAATTTAATAAGCAATTATAATAAGGACTTATAAAGATTTATATTACATCAATATATAAATAAATAATCTTCTTGTCGGCATCTCTGCCAACAATGGCCGGGCAAGTACATAGAGAAAGAGGAGAGAAAATTAAATATTATGTCATGAATGCACAATAGGAAAGGGTAATTATCCTTTCTTGTATTTCCTTCTCCTACAAATAGAGGCTCACATTAAGATGTGACTATAAACTTTTTTTCTCTTGTGCTCTCCCTCTTGGCCGACCACTCTTCTCTCTCTCTCTCTAAAATATCTTTTTTATTTAGGCACCTAAGTCCTCATTAGACTTAGGTCTAAATTAGCTCTTTATCTCGTAGACTTGTTCTTGAGTTATTGTGTTAAATTTTTCTCACACAAATCTTTCAAACCCTCTATAGAATCTTGTAATAGAAACCTTACTTTACTCGAGTTCACAATTAGGTGCGAAGGAGACGGGCATTCCGTGGAGACGAAGCTTGGAGCGAGATGAGACGTTCAACCTTTGCTCTGACTTCTCAAAGATCAAGCTACAATAAAGGATAGTATCAAGTAAATAATAATAAGATAATGTTTTAAAATAATTATATGTTCATGCACTTTACATAGGTTAGTAAAATAGTTTTAATTGTAAAGAAATTTTTATATTGCTCCATTAACTTGTTAATGATAAACTTTTCTTAACCCTATACTTATTCTAACAGCTTCTTGATCACCACGTAAAATGAAATCATTTTTATCATTATCAATATCTGAAAATCTGGATGAATAGATTCCATAACTAGAACCTTTAATAAAATTAAAAAAAATGAGAAAAAAGAATCGAAAGATTGTAGAAAAACAGACAAAGATTCACAATTACCAAGATAAGAATGTTGAAATTGGTAGTTGGCCATGAGGATAAGCAGTAAATGTCTAAAAAAACAATAATCAATAATGAAACAAAAATAGAAAGGAAGTTGATCAACGTAACATAAACTTAAATTAACGCCACGTACTAGACTTCAAGCATACAATCACAGGAAAGCTGAAAATTATGAACATTGAAATTTCATATTGTCTCTTGTTTTAAACATAATGATTGCGTTTGATAACACTTATTAAGGCAACTTTAATTTTTTGTAAAAGCAAAATATTATTTTTGTGTTTGGTTGAATCACTTTTATTAAAAGTTCAAAAGTAATTTTAAAATTTTTAAATAAAAATCTAAAAGTTACAATTTGTAGTTTTTGTAATCGTAGCTTTTTTTTTTTGCTTCTCTATTTTATCTTATATTTTATTTAAAATAAAATTTGATTTTAATTATGTTCTTTTGCGTTTATTAAATATTTTTTTTGACGTCGCCTAAAATTATAATATATATATATATTACAATTTATAGACACTCACTTATATTTATTTTTTATATACTAAAATATATATTATTATTAATTAAATTAAATGTAGGCTAATTATTTACAAATATTAATATATGTTTTACCAAACGCTAAATAATCAACTTTTGTTAACAGCTACCGCTATGTTACAAAAAAATTACCAAACACTTATGTCCTTTTTAAAACAATATTCTTTTTAAAAACAAATCTAAAATCACTTTTTTTAAAAGCAAAGCTATGTCAGACGAAGCCAATAACGTTAAATAAATATTAAAGTAAGATTTAAACCCTCAAAACAAGGCAATTTTTTTAGAAAATGACAAAGTAATTATAAAGGAATAAATATTATTGTTATAATAAAAACCGAATTATATAATTTAAAACAGCCAGTTTAATTTTAACAAAGTAATTATATAACTTTTAAATATTAAAAAAGATGTAAATATATAACTGATAATTATAGCGCATTATAAAAAAAATAAACACATTTTGCCTCTATTCTTATTAAAATTAGAATAACCAAAAATTAATTAATTAAAAAAAGTAGTTATTACCAACGTACGGATTCAAAACTGAAACCAATTTTTGTAAGACGCTTCTAATTAATTATAAATCAACAAACTATGACACCTCATTAGAAAAGACTATTCACATGATAAATAAATAAAAATGGCCAAAATGCAACATCAATGTTTCCTTAGTTAATTATGTTCTTAAATAATAATATATGGATGTTGTTTATATAGTGGAATATGAAACGACAGAGTTGACTTCAAACAAAAGTTAAAAGATATGTAAACGCTTTCATCCTGGCTTTCTGCACGGACGCTAGAATCGTCTACGTGTTGGGATCGGTGACCACAAAAGAGATATTAGACATTGAGATATTATGTATTTGATTTTGCTAAAACATTAATAAAATTAAATATTAATTCTTTATAATTATGTTTGTGTTTATGTATGAATGCTACGCTCTGAAACTGTCATCAACGAAAATGGTGCTAAGTATAGACTGGACAAGATAGTCACTTGTGACTAGTTTAAACATTTGCTCGCAATCTCAAGATAATCGAATTTAAGTAATGATTGTTTGAATGAATCATGAAATCTTATCTTGTGATATAGAGAGTTGTGACTATGTGTTTCATTCTTGATATCTTATAGAAGATATTGAACAAGACCAGTGATACTTAGAAGCTCGAGATAAAACCATTTAATCACTCAAAACTTCAAGATCACAAACGAGAGTTACTTTGGTATTTACCTAAATCCTAAAGCGAATACATAATTGAACATTTTATTTTTCAATGGGCAATGACTAAGTTATGGTGTCGTAACGTTGTCATATTCGATTATGTGATTCACAAATGTGGAATTTGTGTTGAAACAATGCAAATGCATTAGTATCACACTATGGTTTGTTACGAGAGTGTGAATAAATAAACCTGGACATGTATTTATCGAATAAGAACATTATTTGATTAAAACATGTGACATGTAAAGACATCTCACTCTATATTTTTCTCATTCACAAATAACAAAAGAGTTAGTGAAATAATAACTCAAGGGGTAAAACGGTAATTTTATATTCCTCCGAGTTAATGATACACATGAAGGGTAATATCGTAAAGTACTCCATGGATCGTGTGAACAATTGTTTTGTCATATCAAACGGAAAATATACGCATATGAATGCCGAAAGTTTTAGTATTAGTCCTTTAGTGGAATCGACTAATATTAATGATTGAAAAATGGAAAAGGTGTGTGAACTTTTGTGTCTGATCTTTATTCTAAAGCTTCGTTCACATGAATTCATAAGGTCTCAATGATAGACACTCATATGAGATTGAATGAACAAGAATAATTGATTTACTCATTGAATATAAATTGTGATATATATCGAGAAAGTTATCTTCTAAGTGACTAAATAAATAATTAGTTATTTATCGTCACATTTATTTAGTGAATCATAATGTATAATTATATTGATAATAATACATTTCAATGATTCAAATGAATAAAAGAAGAAAATAGTTATTTTCTCATTTCGTACTTATTTGTGAAGTATGAAATTATTTAATGAAATGTCATTAATAGATGAGAGTTCTAAATTAATTTAATTTAGAAATAAATCAAAAGAATTTGGGAATAAAATATATTGTTTTGGCCGAGTATAATGATGCTTGTTGGCCGAATATATTAAGTTATGGGTTGTACCCATCTTAAGCCCATTTGACCTTCTTATATGAAGGCATAAGGGAAACCCTAATTCACTTAACCTAAAATAATAATCGGCCATTTTTCTTCCTCTCCCCCTTGTGTGCTTTTGGCCGAGTGATTAGAGAGAACAAGAAAAGAAAAATTGTTTTCTTTTTTCTTGAATTGTTCTTAGGAGATTCCCGTAGTCCCTATTGTTCAATTAAGAGCCCACCCTCTTAATCTCTCATAAATTTGAGTGTATTATTGTTGACTCTATTTTATGGTGTTTGAGTGATTTAATATTGCATAGGGCCAGCCAAAATCTGTGAAGAAATTGATTTAAAATCAATTCGAAGCCTCGACACTCTCAGCCGGAATCATCCTAGGCGCACAGCCCCAATCCAGCGAGAAGGCCCTGTCCGGCGACCCAGGCACAAGGCCCCCTGTCCAGCGAAGCTTCCCAGGCGCACATGTCCCTGTCTGGCGACCCTCCAGGCGCGCTGACTCCCTGTCCGGCGAAGGCTCCCAGGCGCAGATCCATGTCCGGCGAAGGTTCCCAGGCGGGCAGAAGGCCTATCCGGCAGGCCTGCTGTCCTTGTCTAGTCGACATGTGTCCTAGCCCATCCGATGAGCCTCTTTCACGCGATTGGCTCGGCGAGGCCTCACGGAGATAGCTAGCAACGTCCGGATTGTTTACAATCCTTTTTGTAAGTCATTCTCAACGATTTGGATGTGTAAATATATAAATTGTTTATATAGGTTGTTAGTGTGTTCGATTGTTGAATAACATGTTTAAAATTAAATAGTTTATTGGCATGTTCATAATTTTTAATGCCTAGGTTAATTGATATATTAAAAATGGTTTTTAATATGTTAGATCTAATTATATAATTCCTCCATATACTAAATATGTTATATAATTAATTGTTTAATCGTTAAATAAATTCCAACACTACCGTCCAAAAAACATTCAAAGACCCACAAAATTTTTCCTTCTGTCTATCATTGGTGCACATTTCGGCGGTGGGCGGAAGCAATCTTTAGTGAGTCTTAACGATTTCCGCGGATTATGTGGAGAAATAAAAATATTCAAAAATCAATAATAATGGTTTATAAGAAGGACATAAGTGTAAGAAATTTAAAAGAACATGCTATTATGAAATGAAATCGTAATTTAATATTATTCATTAGTAATTCATAAAAATGAAACATTACTAGTTGTACATTCACTAATGCTCATTGTGTTGGCAGATGCCCACAAGAAGATTGTTTATTTACAAATTGATGTAATATATTAATCTTTATAAAGTCCTTATTGTAATTTGCTAATTAAATTAATAAAAGTTGAAACGTTCATTCATTCCTTTTTAGTTTGATTGAAGATTTATGATATTCAATAGTCTTATAGTCCTTAATCAAACCTAATAGTGTATGAAGAGACAAATGTAGATTTGCGTGAACAAACTCTTCATGGTTTGACCAAAATGATATATTCGCAATCTAAAGATCAACGGACTATTGATCCCAGTATGATTGTTGGAAGAATCTATGATGTCTGGTTACGAGGCACAGAGAGTTAGGAACTCTATAGTTCTTCTAGTGTATCTTTCGAAGATACTAAATTGACCAGTGCACCTTTAGAGACAATAGAAGAACAAACCATTTAACATCTTCTGTCTCAAGGTCACTATGTATGAATTGCATCATGCTTACCTAAATCTTGAAATGAGACATGTCATTTCATAGCATTAATATTCTCATTTGAGAAAGTCAAATTCTAGATTCATTTCGTGATCTAGACAAGGCCTATTGGTGAGATATTAAGTTATGAAGATGTCATGAACCAACTTTGTGAAGTTCTCATAGATATGAAATTCATGTACAAGATTGCTGAGATGCAATATATATCACCTCATGCTTTATTACTTGGACTGTGAATAAATAAACTGCGCAGTGTCCAAATTTAAGTATCGACTATATTTGGATGAAACAATGTGATTTGTTAGCTCATCGTCAATACATTGTTTCTAACTTTATTCACAAGTACTAAAGGAGTTGAGGAAATAACAACTAGAAGGGTAAAATGGTAATTTTATAAATCCCAACTAGTTGATGATATTCATGAAGGGTAAACATAGATAATATTCAATGGATCCGCTCAATATAATTAAGTTGAATTTGAGTAGAAAATAAATTCATTTGAACCGAGAGATTCTCAGTGTCAACTCTTTAATGGAGGCAGTTGACATTAAACTAATACTCGGAAAAGGTTTGTGAACTTTTGTGTTCGAGTATAGAAGCTAAAGCTTTGTTCATTTGGATCCATAAGGTCACTATTACAGGTCATTAGAGTAGGATTGTTAAACTCTTAGCTAAGTCAAAATAAATTCAAATGTTGAACTAGACTTTTTCTCGAAAATGTCTAAAGGGTATTTTTGTCCACGTGGACATAAAATGATGTGAATGTCAAAATAAGATTTTGAATATTTTCATATGATGAAAATATAAATTATTTTCTAAAGCCGAAAAGTCGTTTGAGGCATTAAGAAATTAATTTCATTATTTGTGCAATAATAATTCTACAATGGGTATTTTAAGAATTGTCTTAAAAGAAATAAGGAAGCATCTAGATGCCCCTTCCCTAGCTAGAATTCGGCCAACATGCATAAAACAGGAGAGTTTTATTTCCCTTCAATTATAAAGATAATTACCCAAAAGGAAAAGAGAAATGAATTTCCTTGAGAAGGAAATAAATAAGTTAAGTGAGGAAACAAATTTCCCCTTGCTTGTTGTGTACATGGTAGGTTTCTCAAGTTCTCGTTTAGATTTGAAGGAATCAAGCTAGAAGAGAAGATCAATCTTTCCCAAGACGCTTCAAATTTGAAGACACAAGAAAGGTTAGTATTCAACTAGATTAAATAATGTTTTTAATTCATAACATGTATATGCACTTTGTTTAGGTTAGTAAAAATTGTTTTACTAGTAAAGAAATTTTTATATTCTGCCATTAATGTGTTAATGACAAATTTTTCTTAACCCTAGACCTATTCCAACACATTGATGTTCATGCTTTCAAAGTTTAAGTCGTAATTGTTGACAAGATCAATATTTACAAATGTATCTTGAGATCAGTAGTCGTGTTGACACCAGTTCTTGTAGACGGCCGATTGTCGATGATACAACCTGAATTACTAAAAGCCGATTTGGATGAGACAGTTGAAACTGGGATCAATAGGATATCTCAAGCCATCTTTGATAGGATGGGCAACATATTCTCGGGTTGCCTCCACCATGCTAGCATATTCACTACTACAAAATATACCTTTAGAAGCGACGGGGTGAATTAGAAGCGACTAGTCGCTTCTAATTAGAAGCGACATTTTGGCATTAGAGGCGACTAGTCGCTTCTAACGTAATCACCTCGAATTTTCCCAAAAATTGAAATTTTTGTCATTTAGAAGCGACTAGTCGCTTCTAATTGTCCGAGTCGACATATTAGAAGCGACAAGTCGCTTCTAAAGACCAAAATTATTGGCTCGCACTCTCCGCGCCAAATATTTCAATATGTTTGGGCATTAGAAGCGACTAGTCGCTTCTAATGCCCAAATTATTTGGCTCCAAAACACTTCCGCCAAAATTTCACTAAGTATGGAAAATTGGGCATTAGAAGCGACTAGTCGCTTCTAATGTCGCTTCTAATGCCGCTTCTAATGCCGCTTCTAATGCCCAAATTATTTGGCTCCAAAACCCTTCCGCCAAAATTTCCCCTACGGGGATATTAGAAGCGACATTAGAAGCGACTAGGTCGCTTCTAATGCCGCCACTTACCAAAACGTCGTCGTTTTGGTTTTGGAGGACATTAGAAGCGACTTGTCGCTTCTAATGTCGCTTCTAATGTTTTTAGGACTTTAAAGCATCCGAGCGTCCCCCTCCCTCCCCCATTTCTCATCCCCTTCAAAAATCTCTTCCTTTCTCCCTCCCCTCCGAATTTCTACCTCACCCAACCCTCCCCTCCTCCCTCCCTCCCTCCCTCTCTCCCGTCCATCCGGCCGCCCTCCCTCCCCTCCGCCCTCCCTCTCTCCGCCCGTCCCTCCTCCCTCCCTCCCCTATTCGGCTGTCCCTCCTCCCTCCCTCCTCTCTCCGCCCGTCCCTCCTCCCTCCCTCCCCTATTCGGTCGTCTCCTTCCTCCCTCCTCTCTCCGCCCGTCCCTCCTCCCTCCCTGCCCTTGCCTTCCGCCGAGCTCCGCCTAGAGTAGGATGTGTAGGTGATTGGGCTTCGTAGTGATGAAGTTGTTTATAAACTTGATATGGATCTTGATATCCATATTGTGGTTGTTAACAATAAGGTGATTGACTGGGAACGTAGGGGTTGACAGGGGCAACTTGAGATAACTCGGTTAATGCTTGTGGTTGGTAATTCGATATAGGAGTGAGAGTTACTATCAGGCCTTCGGTGTTTCCGAAATTTGGCACTTCGAAAATGTTGTACCAATTTTGTGGGTATTGGTCAACGGGATATTGATTTGGTTGATGATTTTTTTTCTCGATTGGAAGACGGTGTGAGAATGCGAGAATGTTCCCTAAATTTTCTTCAGTGAGATGATTCCCGAGACATAATGAAAATTTATTAAATTTGTATAGAAGTTCTATAAAGATTTTATAAACTTTAGAGAAATTTTAGAGAGATTGTAGAGACAATTTGTAAAAATTGTAGTGAGATTTTTGGATGAAATGTGAAATTTATAATGAAATTGGTTGTATTTATAGAAGAATTTTTGGATTGAAGTTATAGTGTAATAATAGACAATTTTTTTCACCCGTTGGATTAAAGACCATAACTTTTGGACGCCCAATATTGCGTCACGTCAGCTTAATGACTCTTTCCCATTCCAACGAATCTTTTCTCGTCCGGGCGTACCGGCATTTCCTTCCTTCCGCGCATGTCACATAAGTAGTTTTCGGCCTGCGATGTCTAACTAACGGTACGCGGTGTACCGCCTGTCACGTGTCAGCGGATGGCTTCCTTGCTTCCGCTATTCCGTGTACTGAGAAGTCGGGTTTAATAACTCTATAGAAACTAAATTAGTCTATAGATATAATATGAGCTCTTCAGATATATAATCAGAAATATTGATAAAACTTAACTACATAATTACAAGGTTTTATTAATTGATAGTAATAAAGATGTGAAAATTTGTAATAGTAATTATAAATCATCATCAAACTAAAATATAAATATGTAACCAATGGCACATCATTTATGGTTATTATGTAAAATTTACAATAACGACTTGGTAAATACTAGTGATTTTAAATTATTTAATTAATTGATCTAATATTATATAATATTCAAGAACCGATTAAATCGTATTCAAATTGATCATATTAATACATTCAACATGCCACGATAGTATAAGTTCGTTGGA
Organism: Urtica urens; assembly: GCA_958296335.1. Classification (NCBI taxonomy): domain Eukaryota; kingdom Viridiplantae; phylum Streptophyta; class Magnoliopsida; order Rosales; family Urticaceae; genus Urtica; species Urtica urens. Next base: position 2,137,778 of record OY282522.1, read on the forward strand.
AAACAGATTCGGAGCGCAAACGATACACGTATGGCTCTCGATTCTCAGCATTATTGACACAGGCACTCATTGAAAACGAACAAATTGCTAGGCGATAGGTGTGAACTAATTTATACTGTGAGTCCTCCAAAATAATAGCCATTTGTCGTATACGTTCAGCATGTTTATCATGAAATGAAATGACCACATGACCCCACGTGGATGCATGGCTTTATTACCTTCTTTCATCCTGAATTTTATGCCCCGGCAGATCCGATAATAAATAATGTCAAACAAACGTACGTGTTGGACTGATATTTACGTCACTTAGTCACACTCAGACGACGAGCCATGTTTCATGTGAAAACTCATCTGAGCATATTGTGGTTCTTAGCTCAAAATATCTATGTTGAAAGTCACAGACCATAAGACGTGTCCGCCAAATTAAGATTAACGGAAGAATTCCAGCAACCTTCCATATTAATTACAAGAGTTCTTTGGGCAGGTTTGTTAGCAATATTATTAAAGAATTTAAGATAATCGTTGGATTTTGGAAGCCCAACAAGTTTTATTTGTCGAGGTCCAATCCACGAACCCACATTCAGTTGTTGTGGACTAATTGTGCTCCAAACGACTTGTGTGGTTTTGTCGTTTGTTGTCTGAAACGATATAGAAACTGCTAAGACAATGAGAGCCGTTCATTTGCGTTTGATCCAACGATGAAACGATATAGAAACTGCTAAGACAATGACAGCTGTTCATTTGCGTTTGGTCCAACGATGTTTGTTGCTTGTCCCATTGCATCAATGTATATTGTTCTAACCCTAACCGAGAATCATAACCCGACATTAGCTCTTTGTTGAATCGTTTTACTCTGGTAGGATTTCTTCTTCTTTTCTGTAGTTTTTCTTGTTGGGATTTATGCCCACAAAGGAGACATGAGATATTTAATACACTTGTATTCTTTTTGCTGAAAGTTAAAATAAAGTTAAAATATTTATTCTTATTTAAAATTGCGTTTATTCATGTATGTATACGCCCTGAAACTGTCATTAACGAAAGAAGTGTTAAGTATTGACTAGCCAAGATACCTTCTCTTGACTAATTTAAATAATAGTTCGCAATCTAAAGATCAATAGGGCAATCGTATCCGAGTAATGCTTGTTTGAATAAATTAACAATATCTTATCTTGTGATATAGTTGTGACTCTGTAATTTATTCTTGATGGCTTGATAAAGAAATTGAACAGGACATGTGACTCTTTGAAGTTCAAGATAAAACCGTTATATCACTCAAAACTTCAAAATCACAAACGAGAGGTATTTTCGTAATTACTTACTTCCGGAAGTGAATACATATTTTCTTGTGACACTTTATGACATTTGATTAGTAAATGGGAAATATCTTAATAAGTTTTCATAGATATGACGATGGGTGTCATAGTATTGTCTTGTTGATTTATGTGATTCACATATATGGAATTTGTGCTGTAAGAAACCTACGACATTAGTATCACACCATGCTTTGTTATCAAAAGTGTGAGCGGATAAACCGGGCCTGGTATTCAATATATAAAAAATTCTTTGAATAAAACATGTGACATGTTGTGACATTTCAATTTATGTTTTTCTCGTTCACATATAACAAAGAAGCTGATGAAATAATAATATAGGAGTTAAACGGTAATTTTACATTCTTCGTAGTTAATGATACACACAAAAGGTAATATCATAAAATACATCGTGGATTGTGTGAAGAAAAGTTGTATGATATGAAACGCAAATTAAACGCATATGAACTTAGATATAATCAATGGTACTTTAATGGAATAGACCTAAAAGTCGGAAAAAGTTTGTGAACTTTTGTGCCCAAAACTTTTTCTAAAGCTTCGTTCATGTGGTCCATAAGGTCTCAACATTAGACTCTCAGACGAGATTTAGATGACCAAAACAAGGATTAAAAATATGTAAAGTGTTGGGATTGGTGCCTACAAATGAGATATTAGACATTGAAATACATTTGTATTTAATTTTGCTGAAACATTAATACAAATAAATATTCATTCTTTATTATTTTTGTGTTTATATATGAATGCTAAGCTCTGAAACTGTGATCAATGAAAGGGGTGCTAAGTACAGACTTAACAAGATAGCCCCTTGTGACTAGTTTAAACATTTGTTCGCAATCTTAATATCGATAGAGCAATTGAATCTAAGTTATGATTGTTTGAATGAATCATGATATCTTATCTTGTGATATAGAGAGTTGTGACTATGTGGTTCATTCTTGATATCTTATGGAAGATATTGAGCAAGACCATTGATACTTAGAAGCTCGAGATAAAACTGTTTAACCACTCGAAACTTCAATATCACATACGAGGGGTACTTTGGTACTTACCTAAATCCTGAAGCGAATATATAATTGATATTACACTTTATGACATTTGATTTGTCAATGGGCAATGAGTAAGTTTTAGATTCATCTGACCCGGCGGTTGGTGTTATAAGGTTGTGATATTGAGTTATATGATTCACAGATATGGAATTCAAGTTGAAACAATGCAAATGCATTAGTATCACACTATACTTTGTTATGAGAGTATGCATGAATAAATCTGGCCAAGTATTCATCGAATAAAAACATTATTTGATTAAAACATGTGACATGAATAAACTTGGACAAGTATTCATCGAATATGAACATTCTTTGATTAAAACATGTGACATGTAAAGACATCTTACTCTATGTTTTTCTCATTCACAAATAACAAAGGAGTTAGTGAAATAATAACTCAAGGGGTAAAACGGTAATTTTACATTCCCCTTAATTAGTGATACACATGAAGGGTAATATCGTAAAGTACTATGTGGATCGTGTGAAGAATTTTTTTATCACATCAAACGGAAAATATACGCATATGATCAGAGAGAGTCTCAGTATTAGTCCAAATGGAATCGACTAATATTAAGAATTAAAAGACGAAAAAGGTTTGTGAACTTTTGAGTCCGATCTTTATTCTAAAGCTTCGTTCATATGAGTCCATAAGGTCTCAATGATAGACACTTGGAAGAGATTAAATGAACGAGAACTATTGATTTACTCATTGAATATAAATTGTGATTTATATCGGGAAAGTTATTTTTCTAAGTAACTTAGTAAATAATTAGCTATTTATTGTTACGTTTATTTGTTGAATCATAGAGTATTATTATATTGATAATAATACACTTAAGAAATTCAAATAAATAAAAAAAATGAATAAATAATTTCTCATTTCGTACTTATTTGGAAAGTATGAAATAATTTGATGAAATGTCATTAATAAAATGAGAGTTCTAAATTAATTGAATTTAGAAATAAATCAAAAAAATTTGAGAATAAAATAAATGAATGTGGCCGAGTATAGAGAAGAGGTTTGACATAATTTTGTTAATGATTGGGTCATGGGTTTGACCGAGTTTAAGCCCATTTAACTTATTTATAAAAGGGCTTAAGAAAACCCTAATCACTTAATCCATAACCCTAATATTTTCGGCCAACGCACTCCTTCCTCCCCTGTGTGATAATCGGCTGAAATCCCCAAAAAGAAAAGAAGAGAAAAATTGTTTTCATCTTTTTATTGAGTGATTTCTTATTCCCGAGAGTTCATAAAAAAACCCACCCTCTCAATCTCATTGAGTTTCTCGTGTATTATCATTGACTATTCATTGTGGTGTTTGGTGTTTTTAATTATGTGAAATTTGGAATTTTAGAATTAAATTTGAAGTCCCGAAGGTTTTTGCAAATCATGTCCGGCGAGAATCCCAGTCAGGCGAAGACTCCAGTCCGGCGGGAAACCCAGTCAGGCGAAGGCTCCAGTCCGGCGAGAATCCCAGTCAGACGAAGGTTCCAGTCTGGCGAGAATTCCAGTCCGGTGAAGGTCCCAGTCCGGCGAGAAACCCAATCTGGTGGAAGCGTCCAGGTCCCAGTCCGGCGAAGGTCCCAGTCCGGCGAAGGTTCCCTGTCCGGCGAAGGTCTCCTTTCCAACATCCTGTCCGGCGAGATCTCCAAGCGTGCTCCCAGTCTGGAGAACAGGTCCAGAGGCCACAGGTTTCCTGTCTCCTGTCCGGCGTGACCTCTCAGTCTGACGAAGGTGCTGTCCGGCGAGCTTGTCTTCCCAGTCCGGCCATCGCGCGTCAAAAGCATTCCGGCGAGCCTCTTTCCACGTTTGGACTTGGTGTGGCCTTCCGAAGATAGCGAGCAACGTCGGGATTGTTTACAATTTCAATTGTAAGTAATTCTCAACGATTTGGCTGACTATAATTATATAAATTTGTTTATATAGGTTGATAGTGTGTTAAAATGTTGTTCAACATGTTTTAATAAATTTGTTTATTAACATGTCAATAAATTTTAATGCGTAGGTTATTTAAACATATTAAAAATATTTTTAATATGATAGATCTAATTATATTTTTTCGCATGTGTAATATAATTATATTGTTTAAGTTGTTAAATAAATTCCAACAAATGGTATCAGAGCTATATAAAGTCATTAAAATTTAGGTTTAATGACTACTTTTAAAATTTGTTTGACAAGTTGGTGTTGGCGTTTTTTGTTTGATTGTTTATTTCATTATGAATGCTATAAATTGTGTGTGTGTGTGTTTATGGATGGATCCTCATTTAATATGGCCCTATGATTTTGTTTCCGGTTATCGTCCCTGGTTTTAAATTTATTTATTTAAGTTGTGAGCCTCAATTTGCGAGGACATTTAAATTGTAAATAAATTTATTGTAATTCGACCACGAGAAGACAAGGGAGACAGCACCTCGAGCTTGGCCGCACGTTGGAGAACGTGTGGGGGCTAACCCGAGACATCCGATGACGCGTCACAAGTCCCCTTGGCCGGTTCTCACATGAAGATTAAATTAGTTTAATTTTCTATTTAATTTCTTTTTGGGTTGTATTTAGAAATGGGCCATTTAGTGAGTTAAATATTTTATGCTTTAAATTATTTATACTCATTACATATCATATCAAATGTCATATAGGATAGAATGCCAACATCATTTTAAAATGAACTGTTCATATAGTTTATAATTAATAAAGAGTTATAACAATTGTAAACTATTTTGAAAGAATATGATTCTTTGCAAAAACTAAGTGAGAGAGTTGTTTATCGTTGAAACAACCCAAGGTCCCCGACACGAGTATAATTGACTAAATATGTGATGAAAGAGTCACACATAGTGGCCCTCCCTTCAATGAGAGTACTTCGGAAGTATTTAGTTAATCATATTTTTAAGAACTAAGTCTTAAAGAGGAACGATGAAACGGGGTCTCCACATAAGTGAACCGTCTTCAAATTAACTTGAGTAAAGACCCACGTTTATGGTAATTAGTAAGAACTAGAAGTTGTGACTTCTTGGATGGTTCGAACTAAGTAGTGATGCGTCATAACCATGAAAGGCGGTTAATTACGGTTTTCCCATAGGAAAAGTAATTAACCGTAATTAACCATTGTTATTCATAATACCATGAAGTATATAGGTTGATAGTGTGTTCAAATGTTGTTCAACATGTTTTAATAAAAACATTTATTAACATGTTAACAAATTTTAATGCCTACATTGTTTAAACATATTAAAAATATTTTTAATATGATAGATCTAATTATATTTTTCCACCACATAAGATGTGTAATATAATTAAATTGTTTAAATTGTTAAATAAATTTCAACATAAAGATGATTTGTTGAAATCGTGTTTTAAGTTCAATTATTGAATTGAAATATCTTTAAGTAATAAATCAATTTAATTGTTTTCTCATTGAACGTAAATTTCGATTTACGCTAAATTAATTATTTCTCTCGTGGTTAAATAAATAAATAGTTATTTTAATTTTGATCACTTTTATTTAATAAATCAATTCGTATGATTATATTGATAATAATACGATTTCGAATTTAATTAAAGATATCGAGACTTAAATTATGAGATGATGTGTCATTAAAATCAATGAGATATTCTAATTTAATCAAACATTATCTTAGAAATAAATAAAACAATAAATTGGATTAATTTGAAGAGTGTGGCCGACCAACCTATAGGTTTAATGGGCTGAATATTACTTCAAATTAAGAAAAGGAATTAATGGGTTTAACTTAACCTAAGCCCATTATCTCTCAAATAAATAGACAAAATTCCTCTCTCCCCTAACCCTAATCATAATTTCGACCAGCACTCCCTAGAGAGAGAGAGAGGATTTTCGGAAATCCCAAGGCAAGATAATCCATATCTTGGTCGAACCCTAGAGGGAGAGAAAACTGTTTTATCTATTCGTCTTTTATTTTTTGAGTGATCCCTTCTTCTTCCTTGTTCATAAAAGAGCACACCATCTTAATCTCATAAAAATTCAGAGATCTTTTCGTTGACCCCATTTCGTGGTAGTTTGAGTGAAATTCGAAACACATGGGAGACCACTCTGAGACGCGCGCGTGGGATTCAAATGAAATCCTAGAGACCATACACGTGCATGAGTGTCACATTTGGGGTAGAGACGTGGACGTGTGACGCAGACCTATCCTCGCAGATTGAAGACAGAAGGACGACTCGTGAAGTTGACGACGATAACCGTAAGTGATCTCAAAATTATGCTCATATTGATTCTGTAAATAGTTATCAGAATTTGGATGTGTGGAATTGTCTATTTCCTTGGTTTGATATTTTTACATGATATGATCATTTTTAGAGTTATGGTCAATTGAATATGTTACGAAATGAGTTTCTCATATTAAATTTAAATTTTGAAATTCAGCCATATTAGATATGTTTTGTTATTTTTAGGTTAATTGTTAACCGATTTCCAACACTTCTTTGGTTTATTTTGTGCGATTGATTCAATCGTGTTTCGCGTATATGGAACTGGTAAAGAGAATAGCATGTGATAGAAAGTGTGAAATGAGTTGTGGGGGTTTGAGAGGTTTGAGAGATTTGTGAAGTCGAGCTTCATCTTGTAGCCGTACACACAAAGTGCAACAACCGAACTTCTCTTATGTAGCCTGACGTGCATGTAGATTGTTTGATCAAAGCACGGTAAAAAATTATTTGTGTCATTTTCTGTTTTGTTTCATTTTTGTCAAAGCTGCTCTTGAGTTCTTGATGATATAACTAAATTGGTAAAATAAGAAATGCTAAGGTTAAAAATACAACAACGGTATCAGAGTCTAATCTCGATCTATATTATTTTATAGATTTCTAAGTTCTAACCCTTGATCTGCCAATCTTATATCCTTATTCTTGATTCTATATGGTACTGGTCTTGTTCGATAATTTTGTACCATTATGCGATTAATACTTTTATTATCTCTGAATCGTGTATATTGTTATTGTATAGGTATGTTGGTTTTCTCGTTTGTTGGGTTGTGTTTGACCAGGTGTGTGAACGATGGACATTATCCGCCTAGAGGTCTCTACCTACAACGGTAAGACTGTTGGAATAGGTCTAGGGTTAAGAAAAATTTATCATTAATCATATTAACGGCGGAATATAAAAAAAATTACTAGTAAAACAATTTTTACTAACCTAAATAAAATGCATATACATGTTATAAATTAAAAACAATATTTAATCTACTTGAATACTAACCTTTCTTGTGTCTTCAAACTTGAAGCGTCTTGGGAAAGGTTGATCTTCTCTTCTAGCTTGATTCCTTCAAACCTAAACGAGAACTTGAGAAACCTAAGGTTTCTATTACAAGAGTCTATAGAGGTTTAGAAGGAATTGTGTGTGGGCACAATTAAACAATATGAACCAAGAAAAATTCTTCGATCATAAGCTAATTCTCTAGATCAAGTATGGATCTAGGTGCAAAATAAAAAGGAGTATTTTCTAAAGAGAGAGAGAGAAAAAAAAAGGGTCGGCCAAGAGCAAGAGAGAACAAGGCAAAAGCTTAACCTTTTTCATCTCTATGTGAGGCTCTATTTATAGGAGAATGAAAAATCTATAAAAGTCAATTATTCATTCATGAAATAATAATGTATTCATGACACAATATTTAATTTTCCCTTCCCCTTTCTCTCTCTTAGGATGGCCGGCCATACACCTCAAAAATTTGTTTATTTCCTTCTCAAGGAAATTCATTTCCCTTTTCCTTTAAGGTAATTATCCTTATAATTAAAGGAAAATAAAACTCTGCTCTTGATGCTTGTTTGGCCGAAATTCTACCTAGGGGGAACTTCAAGATGCTTCCTTATTTCTTTTAAGACAATTCTTAAAATACCCATTGTAGAATTATAATTGCACAAATAACGAAATTAATTTCATAATACCTCAAACGACTTTTCGGCTTTAGAAAATAATTTATATTTTCATCATATGAAAATATTCAAAATCTTATTTTTGACATTCACATCATTTTATGTCCATGTTGACAAAAATATCCTTTAGACATTTTCCGAGAAAAAGTCTAGTTCAACATTTGAACTTATTTTGACTTAGCTTCTAGTTTAACAATCTTACTCTAATGACCTATAATAGTGACCTTATGGATCCAAATGAACAAAGCTTGAGCTTCTATACTCGGACTCAAAAGTTCACAAACCTTTTCCGAGTATTAGCTTAATGTCAACTGACTCCACTAAAGAGTTGACGCTGAGAATCTCTCAGTTCAAATGAATTTATTTTCTACTCAAATTCAACTTAATTATATTGAGCGGATCCAGTGAATGTTATCTATGTTTACCCTTCATTAATATCATCAACTAGTTGGGATTTATAAAATTACCATTTTACCCTTCTAGTTGTTGTTTCCTCAACTCCTTTAGTACTTGTGAATAAGTTAGAAACAATGTATTAACGAGGAGCTAACAAGTCACATTGTTTCATCCAAATAAAGTCGATACTTAAATTTGGACACTGCGCAATTCATTTATTCACAATCCAAGTAATAAAGCATGATGTGATATATATTGCATCTAAGCAATCTTGTACATGAATTCCATATCCATGAGAACTTCACAAAGTTGGTTCATGACATCTTCATAACTTAATATCTCACCAATAGGTCTTATCTAGATCACGTAATGGATCTAGAATTTGACTTTCTCAAATGAGATTATTAATGCTATGAAATGACATGTCTCATTTCAGGATTTAGGTAAGCATGATGCGATTCATACATAGTGACCTTGAGATAGAAGATGTTAAATGGTTTGTTCTTCTATTGTCTCAAAAGGTGCACTGGTCAATTCAGTATCTTCGAAAGATACACTGGAAGAACTAAAGAGTTCCTAACTCTCTATGTCTCGTAACCAGATACCATAGATTCTTCCAACAATCATACTTGGATCAATAGTCCGTTGATCTTTATAATGCGAATATATCGTTTTAGTCAAACCATGAAGAGTTTGTTCACGCAAATCTACATTTGTCGCTTCATACATTGTAAGGTTTGATTAAGGACTATAAGACTATTGAATATCATAAATCTTCAATCAAACTAAAAAGGAATGAATGAACGTTTCAACTTTTATTGATTTAATCAGCAAATTACAATAAGGACTTTATAAAGATTTATATATTACATCAATATGTAAATAAATAATCTTCTTGTGGGCATCTCTGCCAATAAAGACAAGTTCTGGTGTCTGGAGCACCAAGATCATGGCATTACTCTGAAACTACAAGATGTTAATATTGGGATCGATCTATGATTTAACAATTAATTATCATATCATATGGCGGAATATTAAAAATTGTTTTTTAGCACGTGTAAAACTATTTTACTACCTAGACGAAGTGCATGAACATGTAGTTAATTAAAAAATATAATAAATATGAAAAAGACTTAGAACTTCTTTCTTGTTACTTGATCTTGGAGTCCCTTCTTGGATGAAGATCCTTCTCCTTGCCTCGTTGCCTCTCGTTTTTGGATTCTTGAGCAACCACAAAAGTTTCTACCACTAGAGTTTTCGAGCGTTTGAAGAGTTTAGTGAGTGGCACTATTAAACAATATGAACCAAGAACTTGTTGGAAATTATTTAACGATTTAAACAATATTATTATATAACAAATAAATTAAACACATTTTAAGAATGGGAAGCAATCTACCCACATAGAACAGTATAAATGGACGGCAAGAATGGGAAAAAATGTAAGGTCAACGAGTGAAGCCTTATTCTGGAAATCCGCTTGAAGAGGAAAAAACAGTCACATCTCGGCAACTAAAGGCCAAGTAACACGTCAACCTAAAGAGCTCTTCTTGGGGAGACAATCCATGATTTTTAAGTTTTCAGGTAAATCTTTCATTGTTTTTAGTTATTTTATAGCTTAAGTTTTCAGAGTTAAAATAAAGATCAAAAAGGGCGCGCTTGTCAAAAAAATTCCATCGCGACACGCTGGCATCCATCAAGTCACGCTCATCGCGATAAATTTAATCGCGAAGTGACGGGCCAGACCGCGACGTAATGTGCAATCCGGCCCCATGGTGAGTTGTGTTTAAAAACGGGTTTTTTCTCATCTCCCTCCTCACTTTCTCCATTCTTCTCGACCAAATCCTATTTTTCTCTCCGAAAATTCAATTTTCGCCCATATCGACTCATTTTCTTCAAAAAAAAATCAAAGCGTCTTATTTCATAAATTACGCACACAAAAAAAACACTTTAATCTCCTCGATCTACACATTGACAAGAGTTTTCAAGCCTAATTTTGAGTTCAAGTACAAAAAGAGTTAGTTTCATGTTTTCAAGGTAAATCTCATTTTCTATCCGAATCTTTGAATATATAACGTGTGTTGGAAAAGTAGTACATTTATATCATACGATATGAATTTTGGGTGACGATTTTAAGGAAAATCACACGAGTTCTCTTCGTTTTTTTGGCCGCACGCCGCATGTTCGATAAAATTCTTGAGAGAGAATTTGTGTGATATTCAGGAACTTTTAATAAATTTTGGTGTTCTCTAGAGTTATGGATTTCACGAGGACATGCGCTCGCAAGGATAGGGAGCCGAATCATATGAGGAAGGAACCGCCGAGACCGTCGAGAAAGTTCATTGTTGGAGGAGAGGACGCATACGAGCGATTGGATGGTGTCGTGGTCATCCCAGAGCGCATTGGCATAGCCAATGACAACGAGAGTATCTTCGGAACATGTATCAAATTAAGATGTGGGGATGGAAAAAATACACTACGATCAATCGGATTTTGAATATCACGATCATATGTAAATTTTATACCAATCTTAACGTGGGAACTCCCGGATTGGCCACGGTCCAAGTTTAAGGCAAGAAGGTCAATGTCTCCCCGACAGGGATCAACAACTTCCTCCAAGTCCTGCAAGTCGACATAAAATTCTACGACACCGACATGCTCAATCCGCCCACCGAAAGTTGAAAACCGACATCGGTGTGCTGCGAGAGTTGTCAATGACCCGGGTGAACAAATTATCTAAGGTGTGGACACTTACGGTAAATCGTTCCTTTATTCTCTATTTTATTGTGATGGGTATGAATTTTAATGTACAGTACAAGAAAAAAGGTTTTCAACGACATGTGTGTAATGTCATGGTAGAGATATCCCGACATTTTTTCACTTGTAGTTGAATGGGTGTGTTGGGAAAATTATTTTACTTCTAATGACATTTATAACAGTCATAATCAATTTTGTTAATAATTTTAATGACGTTTTAAAGAAGTTTTTTTAATGTCATAATTGGTGTTTTACATTCTTTTTATGACATTTTATATATGTCGCAGTTACTGTTGTAAAATTAATTTGTGACAATTTTAAAATGTTGTAATTATTGTTGTGAAATCTCTTTTATGACATTTATATAAGTGTGATGATTTATAAAATTTTATTTATTGGTTACATTTATTGTCACTGCTATCAACACGTGAGAAACAAGTAGATTTTATGTAGTTTTTCCTTTTCAAAATTATTTTATGTTCTTTACGTAAAAGGCTGTGAAAAATTACTTGTACACTTATTCAATGAATATTTTGGATGTACATCCATTAAAAAAAATTACTCTGCACATTGCAAAAAGAATTGTTGGTATTTATGTCAACAAATGAGATTTTTGATATTGAATACTTTTATATTGGTTTTGTTTTGAATTTAAATAAAAATTGATTATCCATTCTTATTTAAGATTGTATTTATGCATGAGTGTCTATGCTCAGAAACTGTCATCAAAGAAAGAAGTCCTAAGTACAGACTTGACAAGATAACTTTTGACTAGTTTAAATAACAGTTCGCAATCTAAAAATCGATTGGGCAATCGAATCTTAGTAATGATTGTTAGAATAAATTAAACGATATCTTATCTTGTGATATGGAGAGTTGTGACTCTGTAATTTATTCTTGAGATCTTAATGACGATATTGAACAAGACTAGTGAAGTTTTGAAGTTCGAGATAAAACCGTTTAATCACTCGAAACTCAAACTCACATACGAGGGATATTTTGGTAATCACATAAATTCTGAAGTGGATAAATATCTTCTTGTAACACTTTATAACATTTGATTAGTCAAAGGGTAATGGCTAAAGGAAGTTTCATTAACCCGACGATTGGTATCATAATATTGTTTTGTTGAAATATGTGATTCACACATATGGAATTTGTGTTGAAACAATCTAAGGCATTAGTATCACACCATGCTTTGTTATGAGAGTGTGATCGAATAAACCAGGTCTGTTATTCATCGAATAAATTATTTTTTGAAATAATACATGTGACATGTTGAGACATCTAACTTTATGTTTTTCTCGTTCACAAATAACAGAGGACTTGGTGAAATAATAATTCAAGGGTAAAATGCTAATTTTACATTCCTCTGAGTTAATGTTACATACAAAGGGTAATATCGTAAAATATACCGTGCACCGTGTGAAGAATAGTTTTGTCACATCAAACGAAAATATAAAGGCATATGAACTTAGAGATGTTCAATATTGGTCATTTAGTGGAATCGACCAATATTAAGAATTAAAAGTCGGGAAAAGTTTGTGAACTTTTGTGTCCGAGTTTTATTCTAAAGTTTCGTTGGTCCATAAGGTCTCAATGATAGACTCTCAGACGAGATTTTGGTGAACAAGAATTGCTTGATTTTCTCATTCAACGTAAACTGTAATTTACGCTAAGAAAATTATTATATAAGTAATTACATAAATAATTAGTTATTTATTATTACATTTATTTAATGAATCATATTATATTATTATATTGATAGTAATAAAATTTGATGATTCAAATAAATAAAAGATGAAAATAAATATTTTCTCGTTTCGTACTTGTTTGATTAGTATGAAAATATTTAATGAAATGTCATTAAATAAATGAGATGTTCTAAATTAATTAAATATTATTTCAGAAATAAATCAAATAAATTTGGGAAATAATAATAACAATATGGCCGGCCACTTCTGGGGTAGAAGTGAGGTGGAAAATTATTTAAATGAATTATTGGGCTTGAGTTTGATTAATGGGTCAATTGATTTGACCTAACGTAAGCTCATTCTAACTGAAATAAAAGGAAGGTTTATTCTCTCTTACCCTAGCTAAGCTCTCACATGAATGTTTTCTCTTCCCCATCCCTCTTGGCCAATTTTTTTTGCTCTCCCCAAGAGAAAACACACGACAAAAATCCCAAAGAGAAAAAGAGAGAGAGAAATTTGATTTCTCCCTTAAGCCTTGGTTTATCTCTTCCTCCCTTGTTCGCATAAAAATTCCACCCTCTTGATCTCCTTAAAACTCCCGAAGATATATTATTAAATCAACATGTTATTGTTTGAGTGATATTTATTTTATAGGGCCGGCCACCTTTTGAAGCAACAGAGCAACGACGAATTTCGTGACATCCTAGACAAGCGTGGGAAGGAGATTCGGCCGAGGACTTGGACGCACATCCTGAGGCGGAATCTTGCAGATCCGAACCTTACGTAAGTCTCCTTGAAACGATTGGATCTAAATATAAGATTAAATAGAGGACCACCATCTGTTTTCCCTTCTTAGTTCACGTATGTTCTCTCTTTTCAGGTAGCAGAAGAACTCGAAGACCCCAAGACAGCTAAGAGACGATCCGAGACACCGGATCCGACACGCTAAGGTCGAAGCGAGGGTCACTTGCCCCGAGAGGGGATCTGATCGCCAAGGTCTCTGAATGTGTCCAAATTTCAGCAACAATAAAGAACGTCGTCGTCGGATTACAACAACAATACTAACAATAATAATCGAAAGGTCTCTTGGTATCCTTGCCCTTAAGACAGGATTCACACGTGGACATGGATCACATGCTTAGAGATTTCAAAGGACCATCATTTGTCAACCTCTTAATCCTATCTAGGCCAATATGTCCAAGACGTAAGTGCTATAGATATGTTTTTTCAGTTTCATCACTATGAAACGTCTTACGCTTCCCGAGTGAATCTCTATTCACCTCGGTGTCCAAAATTGTCGACTCATTTGGATATAAATAATAAATAGAATCCACACGATAAACTTTAGTAATAAAAAAACCATCAACATAAATTTCAATACCATTATTGATTTTAAAGTTGAAATATTGTTCTTCTAAACGACCAAATGAAATCAAATTCTTGCAAAAGTCTGGAACATAATAAACGTTAATCAGTAACAAAGCCTTATATCCAAAGTACAGCTTCATGGTCCCGACATATCTAGCTATGACCTTCGTTCCATTTCCCCAGATGAACGTGAACAATATATGTTGGCAAAGATGCCCACAAGAAAAATATTTATTTACATATCAATGAAATATAAATCTCTCATAAGTTATTGTAATTTGCTGATTAAATTAATAAAAGTTGAAACGTTCATTCATTCATTTTATCACTTGTTTGAAAATTTATTATATTCAATAGCCTTATAGTCCTTAATCAAACCTAACAATGTATGAAGAGACAAATGTAGATGTGCGGGAACAAACTCTTCATGGTTTGGTTAAAATGAAATATTCACAATCTAAATATTAACGAACTATTGATCCTAGTATGATTGTTGGAAGAATCTATGATGTCTGGTTACGAGGCTTAAAGAGATAGGAACTCTATAGTTCTTCTAGTGTATCTTTCAAAGATATTGAATTGACCAGTGCACCTTTAGAAACAATGTAACAACAAACCATTTTAACATATTCTGTCTCAAGGTAACTTTGTATGAATTGCATCGTGCTTACGTTAATCTTGAAATGAGACATGTCATTTCATAGCTTACATATTCTCACTTCAGAAAGTCAAATTTTAGGTCCACTCAGTGATCTAGACTAGACTAATTGGTGAGATATTGAGTTATGAAGATGTCATAGATATGGAACTCATGTAAGAATAAGCCGAAATGCAAAGTATATTACCTCATGCTTTATTACTTGGATTGTGAATAAACAAACCACGCGGTATCCAAAATTAAATAACAACTTTATTTGGATGAAACAATGTGACTTGTTAGCTCCTTGTCAATACATTGTTTCTAACTTATTCACAAGTAACAAAGGAGTTGAGGAAATAACAACTACAAGGGTAACATGGTAATTTTATAAATCTCATCTAGTTGATGATATTCATGTAGGGTAAATATAGATAACATTTAATGGATCCGCTAAACATAATTAAGTTGAATTTTAGTAGAAAATAAATTCATTTGAACCGAGAGATTCATAGTGTCAACTCTATAATTGAGTCAGTTAACATTAAGCTAATACTCGGAAAAGGTCTGTGAAATTTTGAGTCAGAGAATAATAGATTAAGTTTTGTCCATTTTGATCCATAAGGTCACTATTACAGGTCATTAGAGTAGGATTATTAAACTGGAAGCTAAGTCGAAATAAGTTCAAGTGTTGAACTAGACGCTTTCACGGAAAATGTCTAAAGGGTATTTTTGTCCACATGAACATAAAATGATGTGAATGTCAAAATATGATTTTGAATACTTTCATATGAAGCATTATGAAATTAATTTCATTACTTGTGCAATATTAATTCTACAATAGGTATTCTAAGAATTTTCTTAAAAGAAATAAGGAAGCATCTATATGCCCCTTCTCTAGTGTAGAGTTCAGCCTACACATCCAAGAGGAGAGAATTATTTGCCTTTAATTATATGTCCCTTCCCTCACTTATGCTTGCATATGGCCGGCCATGTTGATAGAGAAAGAAGAGAGGAAATTAAGTATTGTGTCATGAATACACAATACGAAAGGGTAATTACCCTTTCTTGTATTTCATTCTCTTATAAATAGCGTCTCGCATAGAGATGTGAAAAAAAATCTTTTCGATTGCTCTCTCTCTTTTGGCCGATCCTCCCTCTCTCTCTGTAAATATCTTTTTTATTTTGGCACCTAAGTCCTCATTAGACTTAGACTTAAATTAGCTCTTTAGCTCATACACTTGTTCTTGAGTTATTGTGCTTAATTGTGCCCACACACAAATCCCTCAAACACTCTATAGACTCTTGTAATAGAAACTTTAGATTTCTCGAGTTCACGATTAGGTGTGAAGGAAACGAGGAAGACGAGACGATCAAATTTTCCTATGGCTTCTCAAAGATCAAACTACAAGAAAGGTTAGTCCCAAGAAAATAAGTAATTAAATAAAAAATTTAAATACTTAAATGTTCATGCACTTTGCCTAGGTTAGTAAAATTGTTTTACTAGTAAAGAAATTTTTATATTCCGCCATTAACTTGTTAATGATAATTTTTTCTTAACCCTAAACATATTCCAACAAATGGTGTCAGATCATAGATCAAAATATAAGCATGTACATGTTATTTAAAATCATTATACAAAAATTGTTTTCAAAATTACTTGAATAATGGTTTTGCTAAGACTAGAGCTTGGACAATTTTAATTTTTTAGTGCGACCCTAAAATTAAATTCGTGTTGATTTTCCACTTGTTAAAGATGCTATATAAACACATTAAAAACAAATTTTTAAGTTTAGCATACTCAAAATTAATTTTGACAAGTTTGAAAATTTGTGTACATTGTCAAACTAGTTTGTTGCACTTCTAGTTTAAATTTATTATTGAATGTTTTACATTATATTGTTTGTTTTATTTGTGTAAATCATTAATATGTTAATATAACATACAATTCAAATAAAAACCAAATAATTAAAACATTTCAATAAAATTTGTTTCTCAAACACATTCATCCGACGTACGTTTTAATAACTTTTCATTTTCTGGACAACTTTTTGTCTCAGTAAAATGGCATAACGTTTTTCTGGGAACTTGAAAATTATTGGTTCTTGAACCAAATTAAAGGAACGGAAGTTAGCTATCCAATGCAATTGGTTTCAGATCAATCGGATACCGGATGTGTCATTTACGACCTTTTAAGTCCGAGTTATACGATAGTCCGCAAGTCCAGAATTTTTAAATCCGGATTTGCGACTCCTAACTTCTTCCCCTCTTCTTGATGCAACTGTGGGTTATTGACATGCACGCGCTCAACCACCATGAAGATGTCTTGAAAAAAGATGACATGAAGACGAAGAAATTAGTTTTAGGAGATTTTTGAAGCTACAAAACTTTCAAGTGTAAAAGTGAGATTTATGAATTTCACACACTTTCCATAGAAAAAATAATAATAGAAAAATATATCTGAGTATGTTCATTTTGCCTTAGTGCATTATTACTGCTCTCCCCTCACAAATATCGATATTAGGGCTCTTCTTCTAGTGTTCCACTTTATCTCTCTTTACTCATGGAAACATGTTTCCAAACGTACAAGAGAAGATGTGCCAATTCTAAAAAACTAAGTGCGAAGGTTATACTTATTGTTTGCAACTCACGATCCCCAATACTAATGCTAAGTGCAATTGTCACTAGACTAACAGTCACCCTCGTGGCCATCTCTTTAATGAGAGTACTCAACGGCGCTTTGTCATTAACATTTCTTGTAGAACTACGTTCAAAAGTGAAATGATGAGACAAGGCCTCCTCTCGGTGGATTGTTTTCAAAGTAGATCTTCTTGAACAAAGTGGTTGGTTACACACTTAGACTCAATCTCTAATAATCCTCCTTCGAGGATTTGCGAAAATATTTGAGTGATCAAACTTCTTTATAAGGTGGCTAGTCAAAACATTGATGTATTGACATCATGATTATGCATTAATGATGTGTCATTTACTTATGAAAAGAGAATTTTTGCGGTCTTCCCTCGAAAGAGTAAAGTATCATTTTGTTCATAACACCTTTAGATTTTTCCTGTTCAATTTTAAACTTAAAATCCTAAATAAAAAATTAATCATAAATTGTTTCAACTTTCAGCAACATGTCTCTAAATCTCTCTCTACTATCCTTTCCTCAAACAAACTGGAAGGTGATAACTACATAGATTGGAAACGTAACCTAGACATCGTCCTTACTGTGGACAAGCACAACCACCCCATGTCCACCTGAAACGAATGATGATTCGACTCAAGAGGACAAGGACGTCATTGCGGCCTGGCTCAGATCCGATGACATTGCGAGATGCTATATTTTAGCATCGATGAACAATATGTTGCAACAACAACATCGTGATATTGGGTCAGCCTATGAAATGCTCTACAATCTTCGAGAGATGTTTGGAGGCCAAGGGCGTCAGGCTAGACAAAGGGCAGTTCGACAATTTATGAACAGTCGTATGAAAGCAGGGACTCATGTTAAAGAACATATGATGTTAATCATAAGTTATCTAAATGAGATGGAAATCCTGATCAGAGATTGATGGAGATACCAAAATAAATATGATCTTGGAAACTTTCCCTGAATCTTTTGATACTTTCAAACTGAACTACTCCATGAATTAGCTAGGGTAAACTGTAACCGAGGTAATCAAAGAGCTTCACACCGCTGAGGGATTGAAGAACAGGGCTAATGGAGAGGCTCATGCTACTGAGTACAGATCCTCAACCTCTGGATCTAAGAAGAGATCTCATAGAGCCGAGAAGAAGAACCCTAGCAAGGTTCAGAAGACGAAGGTGCCCCGGGCTATCAAGGTGGAAAAGTCTAAGGACAACTGTCATCATTGCAATGAGCCCGGACATGTTGGGATTGGTGCCCACGAAGGAGATTTAAGACATTATAAATACTTTGTATTTGATTTTGCTGAAACATTATATAAAGTTAAATATTCATTCTACATTTTATGTATGTATGTTACGCTCTGAAACTGTCATCAACGAAAGGGGTGCTAAGTTTAGACTTGACAAGAAAATCCTTGGATCTGAGATTGATGGAGATACTAAAATAGATATGATCTTGGAAACTCTCCCTGAATCTTTTGATACTTTCAAACTGAACTACTCCATGAATTAGCTAGGGTAAACTGTAACCGAGCTAATGAAAGAGCTTCACACCGCTCAGGGATTAAAGAAAAGGGCTAATGGAGAGGCTCATGCTACTGAGCACAGAGCCTCCACCTATGGATCTAAGAAGAGATGTCATAGAGCCGAGAAGAAGAACCTAGCAAGGTTCAGAAGAAGAAGGTGCCCCGGGATATCAAGGTGGAAAAGTCTAAGGACAACTGTCATCATTGCAATGAGCCCGGACATGTTGGGATTGGTGCCCAGAAAGGAGATTTAAGACATTATAAATACTTTGTATTTGATTTTTCTGAAACATTATATAAAATTAAATATTTATTCTACATTTAAGTTTTTGTTTATGTATGTATGTTACGCTCTGAAACTGTCATCAACGAAACGGGTGCTAAGTATAGACTTGACAAGATAGCCCCTTGTGACTAGTTTAAACATTTGTTCGCAATCTTAAGATCGATGGAGCAATCGAATCTGAGTAATGATTGTTTTAATGGATCATGATATCTTATCTTGTGATATAGAGAGTTGTGACTATGTGTTTCATTCTTGATATCTTATTGAAGATATTGAACAAGACCTGTGATACTCTAAAGCTCGAGATAAAACCGTTTAAACACTCGAACCTTCAAGATCACATACGAGGGGTACTTTGGTAGTTACCTAAATCCTGAAGTGAATGTATAATTGATATTACACTTTATGACATTTGATTTGTCAATGAGCAATGACTAAGTTTTAGTTTCATATGACTCGACGGTTGGTGTCATAATGTTGTGATATTGGGTTATATGATTCACAATTATGGAATTCATGTTGAAACAATGGAAATGCATTAGTATCACACACTATGCTTTGTTATGAGAGTGTGATGAATAAACATAGCCAGGTTTTCATTGAATAAGAACATTCTTTGATTAAAACATGTGACATGTAAAGACATGTCACTCTATGTTTTTCTCATTCACAATTAACAAAGGAGTTAGTCAAATAATAAATAAGGATAAAATGGTAATTTTACATTCCTCTGAGTTTCTGACACACATGAAGGGTAATATCGTAAAGTACTTTGTGGATCGTGTAAAAAATTGTTTTGTCACATCAAACGGAAAATATACGCGTATGAACAGAGAGAGTGTCAGTATTAGTCCTTTAGTGGAATCGACTAATATTAAGAATTAAAAGACGGAAAAGGCTTGTGAACTTATGAGTCCGGTATTATTCTAAAACTTCGTTCATATGGGTCCATGAGGTCTCAATGATAGACACTTAGAAGAGATTAAATGAACAAGAATAATTTATTTGCTCATTTGATATAAATTGTGATTTATATCGAGAAAGTTATTTTCTTTGTAACTTAATAAATAATTAGTATTTATTTTGTTTATTAAATCATAGAGTATTATTATGTTGATAATAATACACTTGAGTAATTCAAACAAATAAAAGAAGATAATAAGTAATTTCTCATTTCGTACTTATTTGATAAATATGAAATTAATTAATGAAATGTAATTAATAAATGAAAGTTCTAAATTAATTGAATTTAGAAATAAATCAAAATGATTCGGGAATGAAATAAATGAAAAATGGACGAGTATGGGGAGGTGAGTTGGCCGAAATAATTAAGTGATTGGGTCATGAGTTTGACCCAGTTTAAGCCCATTTAAAACTCTTTATATAAAGGTTTAAGAAACCCTAATCACTTAACCACTAACTCTAATATTTTCGACCAAGAGACTCTCCCTCTCCTTGTGTGACACTCGACCGAAATCCCCAACCAAGAAAGAAAAGAAAAATTGTTTTCATCCCTTTTGTTGAGTGATTCATTATTCTCTAGAGTTCATGAGAGCCCACCCTCTAAATCTCAATTGAATCCTCGTGTATTATCTTTGATTCATGATTGTGGTCTTTGGTGTAAAATTGATTCTGGAAATTGTGTTTTAGAATTGTTTTAAAAGGATTGTGATAGCTTCCAGCCGGCCGGATCCTTTATGCGTGTCCAGTCCGATGACCAGGCATCCAGCGAGTCGCATCCGGCGACCAGGCGTCCAATCCGGCGAGGAATTCCTGCCAGGCCCCCACTCCAGCGAAGGATCCCTGCCAGGCAACCTGTCCTGCAAGATTCCCAGCGGGTCTCCCAGTCCGGCGACCAGGTTCTGTCCGACCAGGCTCCAGTCCGGCGACCTGACGCCCAGTCCGACCAAGCGCCCAGTCTGACCAGACCGCCAGTCCTGCGAGCCTCCTGCAAACTCCAGCTCAGCAAAAGCTTCCAGGTCCTAGTCCGGCGAGGTGTTCAGCGTGCCTCCAGTCCGGCGAGACTTTCCTGTCCGGCAAGCGCTCGTTCAATCCATTATGGCAAGCCTCATTCCACGTCTAGACTTGGTATGGCATTCTGGTGATACCGAGCAACGTCGGGATTATTTATAATCTCAACTATAATTCATTCTCCACGATTAGGACTGCTAAAATTATACATAAATTGTTTATATAGGTTGTTAGTGTGTTCAAATGTTGTGTGACATGTTTTAATAAATCGTTTATGAACATGTAAATATATATTAATTCCTAGGTTGTTTAAACATATTAAAAATAGTTTTAATATGATAGATCTAATTTTATTTTTCCGCCCCATAGGATGTGTAATATAATTGTTTAATTTGTTAAATAAATTCCAACACCTGCCGCGCACCAAAACCCGTCGGATGCGCCTAGGAGGAATTAGCCAAATTGGATAGCCTAGCGCCGGCCCCTTGCAGGTCAAATGATCCTCCCTTGAGCCTACCTTGTGCCTTCTGATCCTCGCTGGATTTCACCTGCAAGGTCGCCGGAATGGGACAACATTTGGCTCGCCGGACTGCACCTAAGTGCCTCGCCGGTTTGAGCCTTTCACTTTGTCGGATTGCGCCTTCGCGAATCTTGAATTCTTTTCTCGAATCTCGGCCGGCCATGTATGATAAAGTCTCAAACAAACACCACAATGATAATTCTCTGCAGTGTTTTAAAGATTAAGAGGGTGGGCTCTAGGATTGAACAACGGGGGAAGGGGAATCGCTAAAGAATCAAGATAAAGAATTAAGAAACGTTTTCTTGATCTTTCTTTTTCTCTCTCACTCACACGGCCAAGAACACACCAAGGGGAAGGGGCGTGGTCAAATTATGAGCTAGGATTGGGTTAAAACTGATTCAAAATATTTTTATACCTGAGAGAATGGGCTTCAGTTAGGTCAAAATTCAATTTTAGCCCGTTAGTTAAACTTAAGCTCAATGATCCTTTTAATGAGTTTAAAATTAATTTTCCAACATAATTCTTTAATTCTGGTCGGCCAAAATTCATTTTTCATCACCAAAATTTATTTGATTTATTTCTAAAATAATATTTAATTAATTTAGAACAATCTCATTGGGTTAATGACATATCATTAATTCTTTTCATACTATGCAAACAAATACGAAACGATAAAATAATTATTTTCATCTGTTATTTATTTGAATCATCAAGTTATATTATAATCAATATAATAACATAATATGATTAATTAAATAAATGTAATAA
Organism: Urtica urens; assembly: GCA_958296335.1. NCBI lineage: Eukaryota > Viridiplantae > Streptophyta > Magnoliopsida > Rosales > Urticaceae > Urtica > Urtica urens. The sequence goes on from OY282522.1 coordinate 2,160,632, forward strand.
TAATAACTAATTAATTATTTAATTACTTAGAAAATAAATTCTTAGTGTAAATCACAATTTACATTCAATGAGAAAATCAATCGTTCTAGTACAATAAATCTCGTCTGAGAGCCTATCACTGAGACCTTATGAACCCACATGAACGAAGCTTTCGAATAAAGTCCGGATACAAAAGTTCACAAACTTTTTCCAACTTTTAATTCTTAATATTAGTTGATTCCACTAAAGGACTAATATTGCAACTCTCTAAGTTCATATGCATTTATTTTCCGTTTGATGTGATAAAAAAATTATTCACACGCTCCACGAAATATTTTACGATATTAACCTTCATGTGTATCAATAACTCAGAGGAATGTAAAATTATTGTTTTACCCTGAGTTATTATTTCACTAACTCATTTGTTATTTGTGAATGAGAAAAATATAGAGTTACATGTCTCTACATGTCACATGTTTTAATCAAAGAATGTTCTATTCGATGAATATCAGGTCCGATTTATTCATTCACACTCTCATAACAAAGCATAGTGTGATACTAATGCATTGGCATTGTTTCAACATGAATTATGTATCTGTGAATCACATAACCCAATATAACAACGTCATGACACCAACCGTCGGGTTAGATGCAACTTCAATTTAGCCATTGCCCATTAACAAATTAAATGTCATAAGGTGTCATATCGATTATGCATTCACTTCAGGATTTAGGTAAGTACCAAAATACCCCTCGTGTGTGACCTTGAAGCTTCGAGTGATTAAACGGTTTTATCTCGAGCTTCAGAGTATCACAGGTCCTATTAATATTTTCTGCAAGATATCAAGAATGAAACACAAAGTCACAACTCTCTATATCACAAGATAAGATATCATGATTCATTCAAACAATCATTACTCAGATTCGATTTCCCTGTCGATCTTTAAAAACTGGTCACAATGGGCTATCTTGTCAAGTATGTACTTAGCACCCCTTTTGTTGATGACAATTTCAGAGCGGTAGAAAACATACATAAACACAAACTTAATCAAGAATGAATATTTAATTTTATTTAATGTGTCAGTAAAATCAAATACAAAGTATTATAATGTCTAATATATCCTTTGTGGGCACCAATTCCTAAAGGTGGTAGAGATGCCCACAAGAAGATTATTTGTTTGCATATCGATGTAATATAAATATTTCATGAGTCCTTATTGTAATTTGCTGATTAAATTAATAAAAGTTGAAACTTTCATTCATTCCTTTTTTGTTTGTTTGAAGATTCATGATATTTAATAGTCTTATAGTCCTTAATCAAACCTAACAACGTATGAAGAGTCAAATGTAGAGCGTGAACAAACTCTTCATGGTTTGTTTAAAACGAAATATTCACAATCTAAAGATCGACGGACTATTGATACTAGTATGATTGTTAGAAGAATCTATGATATATGGTTACGAGGCATATAAAGTTGAGAACTCTATACTTCTACCTGTGTATCTTCCAAAGACATTGAATTGACCAGTGCACCTTTAGAGACAAAGTAAGGACAAATCATTTAACCTCTTCTGTCTCAAGGTCACTATATATGAATTACATCGTGCTAACCTTAATCCTGAAATAAGACATGTCATTTCATAACTTCAATATATTCACTTGAGAAATTTAATCTCTAGATCGAAGCTTTGTGACTTAGATGCGCTCTATCAATGATGTATTGGATTATGAAGTTGATATGAGGATATGTTGTAAAGTTCTCATAGATATGGAATTCATGTACAAGATTGCTGAAATGCAGTGTATATCACCTCATGTGTTATTACTTGGATTGTGAATAAATGTACTGGCCGGTATCCAATTGAATAAAGAATTTTTTTTGGAGTGCATCATTTCTAACTTATTCACAAGTATTAAAGGTGTTGAGGAAATAACAACAAGAATGTTAAAATAAGAATTTTTCAAATCTTATCTAGTTGATGATATTCATAAAAGGTAATCATTTGATGATATTCATTGGATCCGCTCATCACAAATAAGTAGAACTTTTTGTAAAAAATATATTCATTTGAACCGAGAGATTTTCAGTGTCAACTCTTTAGTGGAGTCAGTTGACATTAAACTAAACTTGGAAAAGTTTGTGAACTTTGAGTCCAAGTGTCCTAGTTACAGCTTTTTTCATTTGGGTCCATGAGGTCACTATCACAAGTAATTAGAATAGAGTTTGTTAAATAGAAGCTAAGTTCAAATAAGTTCAATCGATGAACTAGACGTATTTTCCGAAAATACTCTAAATGGTATTTTTGTTCACATGGACATAAATTGATGTGAATATCAAAATAAGATTTTGAATATTTTCATATGATGAAAATATAAATTATTTTCTAAAGTCGAGAAGTCGTATGAGGCATTATGAAATTAATTTTATTATTTGTGCAATATTAATTCTACAATGGGTATTTTAATAATTATCTTAAAAAGAAATAAGAAAGCATTTAGAAGCTCCTCCCATGTGTATAGAGTTCGCCAAGATCAAGAAGATGAGAGAAATTATATCTAGAAATTATATCTAGAAATTCCTTTGTCTTGAATTAAAAATTATTGCCAAAAATGAAAGGAGGAAATGAATGTCTTTGAGAATGAAACAAATTTTCCTCACTAATGCACATAGTATGGCCGGTCATCCCCTAGAGAAAGAGAAGAGGAAATCAAATATTGTGTCATTAATACACAATAGGAAAGGGTAATTACCCTTTTTTGTATTTCATTCTCCTATAAACAGCGCCTCACATTAAGATGTGAAAATAAGTGTTTTGCACTTGCTCTCTATATTTTGGCCGACCATCTCTCTCCCTCTCTCTCTCAAATATTTATTTTATTTAGGCACCTAGATCCTCACTTGATCTAGAGTATTAGCTCTTGATTCAAGACTCGTTTTTTATTCAAAGTGTTCAACAGTGCTCACTCACTAAACTCTATAATCACTCGAAGACTCTTGTGATAGAAACTCTTATGGTTGCTCGAGAATCAAAAGACGAGAAGGAGCGAGGCGAGACGAAGGATCTTCATCCGAGAAGGGTCTCGAAGATCAAGCAACAAGAAAAAAGTATTAAGTTCTTTTCATATTTATTATGTGTTTTAAATAATAACATGTTCATGCACTTTGTCTATGTAGTAAAATCGTTTACACGTTCTAAAAACAAATTTTATATTCCGCCATATATGATATAATAATTAATTGTTAAATCCTAGATTGATTCCAACAGCTTGTCTCATTGCATCTCATATATATTGTTCTAACCCTAGTCGAGAACCATAACTCGAAATTATCTATTTGTTGAATCATTTGTCTCTTTTAGGCTTCTCCTTCTTCTTCTTCATAGTTCTTCTCTAGTTTATTTAATGCGACCGATTCGATCGTGTTTCTTGCATATGAAATTGGCAAAGAGAATAGTCTGTGATAGAGTGTGTGAACTCATTTGTAAGGGTTTGAGAGATTTGAGAGATTTGTGAGGCCGAGCTTTATCTTGTAACCGATATACACATAGTGCAACCATCGAACTTCTCCTACGGATCTCAACGCGCATGTAGATCGTTTGATCAAAGCGCAGTAAAAGATTATATGTGTCATTTTCTGTTTGGTTTCATTTTTTTGAAGCTATTTTGAGTTCTTGATGATATAACTAAATCCGTAAAATAATAAAATCAACCAAGATAAGCAATAATAAAATCACAACAATAATCTATCACAACAATAAAATCAACCAAGATAAGCAATAATATCCGCCATCGCAATACCTACATCGGAAGCTGTGATCATTTTTACGCACCGAAAGTGGACGATATTTTCACAACACCTTCGTGAAATCTCCAACAATGACGTCTTGGAGACCGTTTAACACTGACATAGTTCATTCACTACAGTTTCTTCCTTCGGAGTCTATAATCGCGAACAAAGAGTTCGAACTCTTGAGAAGATAAGAAAACTTCGAAGTTAACTAATTTTTATATAACTTTGTTATTTCTCCACTTTTTAGACTTAAAATATAGAATTTAAAGCAAGCAACTTCTCCATATAGATATTTGTAAGCTCTTGTTTGAGCATATTGAACACAAAACTGTGTTTAGAGAGAATTACATCCAGAAGTAGGATTACGATACAATGACGAAAAATTTGCAATTCAATGTGGCATCAATTGGTCCATCTAACATAGAAGTTTTGAGCATGAACAATTAGTTTATATTTGAAGTATTGAAAGTCCGCTCTAATTTGAACTGCGGCGAGTTCATATTAGTGGAGGGATAAAATAGTTTAGAAAATTGATTATTGACTAAGGAGCACCTTAGAATTAGCATTGTAATGAGAAATAAATAAAACAATGTGAAACAAAAAAAATAAAAATATGAAGGAAAGCCGACCCTGAAAATCCCATTTCAAATGCACATCGTCTGATAAACGCATGGTCCAGTTCAATTCCCTTAAGTAACCATGATATGTTTCCGGATGTGGATAAAAACATTCATGATTGTGTCTGCATTTGTGCTATCACGTCAATAAACAAAAAGGGAAGAATGGAAAACCATCTACCAATAATCCAAACTATTCGCTGGGGAAGAAAGAATACGATTAGTGGATAATTGAAGAAACAAATATCATTCGGCCAATAACACTATTATCATTGATCTTCGCACAAACCCAAACAAACCTGTCTCTCTAAGAAATCTCTAATAAGGCAACAAAAGTCAACTAATTATTTTAGTTTTTAATCTAACCATAAGATAATAAAAGCACGCAATCATGATAATAAATTAATAAAAAGGTTCTTATTATAATTCATGATCGCTACATTGGGCAGCAAAATAAATAGGAAACATGATCCTGAGTCCTTCCTGACCCACCAAAAATGAAAGCAATAATATGAAGGGCATATTAGTCATTACAGTTAGAGTTCTTCAATCTTGGACCGCCGTGTGAAGAGGAACGTGAACGTCCTCGTAGAGACAAACGTACGGCGCGTGGGAGCCAGTGTAGTTCCCGGTCCAACGACCACCGTCGATTTCACTCGCATCCCAAATGCTTGCGTACAGATACATCGGACGGTCCACAAACCCCTCGCCTTCTTTCCTCTCCTCTCTCCTCAACACCTGTCCGTCGACGAACCACTCTATCAAACCCGGGCCCCACGAAACGGCGTACTCGTGAGACTCCTCCGAACAGTCAAACCCTAGATCGTGGACCATCTCGCGCCCGCCCGAGCCTCCCGCGAAGAAATTCGTCTGCACGACGCTCCGATCGCGGCCTAGGAACTCGAAATCGATCTCGTCCTGAGTCGAATCGCCTTCGAGAGTTGACAGGTAGAGGTTGAAATTGAGCCCCGAGGTATCTCCGGCGGGGCACCGGATTCGAGATCGGAATACGCCGTGGAGGAACCTGGTTTTGGATCGCCAGCGAGCTCCGCCGCGGTGGTCGTAGGTGAGCTCGATCTTGTTCGTCTCCAAGCAGTGAGAGCACGCTTCGGGAGTGTAATCCACTGCGATTTCCCTCAGGAGCTGCGTCTCGTGGTGATTGTGGTGATCAGACATTGCCGGAATCGGAATCGGAGTCGGAGTAAGGGTTTGGAATTTCGCCGGGACCGGATAAAGAGGGAAGTGAATTTGGGTGAAATGTTTTGTGACGAAGTATATGATAATTGTAAGTGGTATATAATAAATATAAACGCGTTGAGAATTGTAAGATCTATGATTTTCAACTCCAAGACGTGGTGGTGTGTCATCATCACTGTTTCTTCTTCTCATTTTATAAGATTTAGAGCATCTCCGTCCAGGTACACCATTTTCTACTCCATTTTGCATTAAATGTCACATCAAACACTACCTCATCTCCATCCCCACTCCATTTTTTACACCAAATTAATATATTAATTTTATATTCAATTTCTCTTATTTATTTTTATACCTTTATATTTACTTACCATCTTTCAATTATATCACTTATTTAAACAAATTATCGCTCCATAAAATAATTTGATATATAAATACACACAAACCAATCTTAATATTTATTTTAATAAAATACCATTACAACACAAATAAATAAAATAAACTACAATTATACATTCGAATTAGAATATTCCTCCCACAAATGATCGATCAATGCATTTCGGAGTGCGATATGTGCATTTTTGTCTCTTATTTTTCTGTAGCGAGTGCAAAACTCTTGAAACCGTGTGCCATCATTTTCTGCTAGATCAACCTCCAATGGTGGTGTTTCTCTGTTAACTTCAATTGGCAAATTGAGATCACGCTCATCCTCTATAATCATGTTATGCATAATTATGCATGTAGTCATTATATCTTTTAGTATTTCTTTTTTCCAAAATCTTGACGGTCCCGCCACAATTGCGAACCGTGCTTGGAGAACTCCGAATGCACGTTCTACGTCTTTTCTACATGACTCTTGCTTCATTGCAAAATATTGTTTTTTTGGGCCACGCGGCTCTCGGATAGTTTGCACAAGGGTTGACCATTTTGGGTATATGTTATCAGCTAAATAATAGCCCATATTATACTCATTTCCCTGTATGACATAATGAGCGGGTGGAGCAATACCTTGAGTGAGATTGGAAAATAAGTGAGAAGACTCTAAGACGTTGATGTCGTTGTTGCTTCCCGGCATGCCAAAGTAAGCGTGCCATATCCAAAGATCATAATCAGCCACAGCTTCTAGAATAATTGTAGGTTTTCCGCTACGACCCGCAAATTGTCCAGCCCACCCTGTAGGACAATTTTTCCATTTCCAATGCATACAATCCAAACTGTCTAACATTCCTGGAAAGCCACGTCGTTGACCTATATGGAGAAGTCTGGCAACGTCATTGGCATTTGGTGATCTTAAATATTGCTCAGAAAATACCTCCACCATTGCTCGGCAAAACCTCTTCAAGCTTTCAATTGTCGTCGACTCGGCTATTTTGCAATACTCGTCAGTGGCATCCGCCGGAACACCATATGCCAACATTCAAAACACGACTGTTATTTTTTGAAGAGGTGACAAACCACGTCTGCCAACGTTATCCACCCGTTGTACAAAATAGTTGTCGTGGCTTTGAACAGCATCCACTATTCGGAGGAATAAAGACCGAGACATTCGGTACCGCCGACGGAACATGGCCTCATTGTACATCGGATTTTCTGAGAAATAATCGTTGAAAAGTCGTATATCCGCACTTTCTCGATCCCGGTGGATAAAAGCACGTCCTGGAATCGACCTTCTTATGTGGTGAGAGGTGTTTTGCTCGCTGGCTTGTTGGTTTAGAAGCTGCATGATTGTGAGATTATTTTGGACAACTTGATTACACATAACTTCATACTCTTCATCAAGTTGAGCAAGTTGAAGTATTAAATCGTCATCTGAGGAAGAAGATGAAGAAGATGAGTTAATATTCATTTTGAGAGATGAAAGATGAAGTGAGATGAAAGATGAAAGTTGAAGTGTGTTAAGAGATGAAAGATGAATTGTGTTGAGAGATTACTTATAGAGCTGATTCGGGACGCGTGAGATTATTGATGAGTGGGGGTTGTGAGTTGTCACATCGCGTCAGAGCCGGTTCGGGACGCGTGAGATTATTGATGAGTGGGGGTAGTGAGTTGTCACATCGCGTCAGAGCCGGTTCGGGACGCGTGAGATTATTGATGAGTGGGGGTAGTGAGTTGTCACATCACGTCAGAGCCGGTTCGGGACGCGTGAGATTATTGATGAGTAGGGGTAGTGAGTTTTTTTCTATATATAGTGTCTACCATAAGTTGAGTTTTCATCAAAAACAATTTTCCAACAAACAAAACTTTAAATCAAAATGTCTGTCCGATCTTCTGGATACTCTCATGATGAAGACAGACTTCTTTGTCAAGTTTACATGGAGATTTATCAAGACCCTTCAATCGGTGTATATCAGTCATCTGATACTTTTTGGAGTCGTGTTGAAGATAGCTACAACAAAACAAAAAAAACAACTTCAGAGACGCGTTCAAAGCGCTCAATCCAGTCTCGGATCCAACTAATCGAGAAAGCTACAAAGAAAATGTGTGCTTGCATTCGACAAATTGAGAACAGAAATCCAAGTGGTGCTTCAACTGAAGATATTGTGAGTATTTTAATTTTTTTTATCCTCTATTTAATTTTACGTAGTTGTAATTAGTTCGGTCAACCTGCAGATGGATCAAGCTAAAGTGTTGCTTGCAGAAGATGTAAAATTCAAGAAAGGATGGAAGTTTGATCATGTGTGGAATATCGTTAAGAATTTTGAAAAATTTCAAGATGGAGGCTCAAGTGCCAGACAAACATCTCAAGGCTCGTGTTCTCTTTCGGAATCCGAACAACAAACTCCTGAATCGGTTAGACAATCATTTTATTCTGAGCGACCTATTGGAGTGAATAAAGCTAAACTAAAAAATAAAATGGATGACAATATATCGTCGTCCATTAGGATGTTTGAAGAAAAAAGTGAATTAATTCTTGAGGAAATGAGACAATCAAAGGAAATGAGGGAACGCCTACTGATAAGTATCAATGAGACTAATAAGCTGAAAAAAGTCAAGGAAGACAATAAAATAATGAAAATGAATTTAGATGTAATATCAGATCCTAGTGTTCAAGCATTTTGGAGAGCTGAACAAGCCAGGGTTTTACGAGAGAGAGAGAGAGGAAGACCAACAAGCTCAAGCACCATTTCCTAATTCCGGTTCATATTCACAATATTTCACCGGTCTTGGAGGACTGGACACTAGTTTTCCCGATTATTAGTTTATTTGTTGTAATTTTATTTCCAATTTTATTTTGTTGCATTGTGACTTTACGTTAATGTATTTTTTTCTTTATTTCTAATTTTGTTCAAGTATTATAATGTTTTATTTCGACTTTTATATTAATGTTATTTTCTTTCGGTATCAATATTATAAAAGTATTTGTGGTATTTTAAATATTTAATATGATAAATTTATACTTTTAAACATCATATAATTTTACAAATGTGTAAATTACAAATTAATGCAAACATAGTATAATTTCACAAATATGTAAATTACAAATCAATATAATCGATGGTTTTGATAAATAATTGTAAAAGGACTTAAAAAAAAATGCAGCCGTGAAGAGTGCCACGCCAAATATGGCGTGGGACTGTAGCAAACTCCATTTTGGAGTGAAATATGGAGGTGGGATGGAGAAAAAACCCTACTGCATTTTGGTGTTTTGCAGTAGGGATGGAGATGGTCTTTGTGTAATATATTATAGAGGGATGTCCATATGTCAGTTCATTTCGCGGCATGTTTTCGTCAACAGGTAGGTTTTTGTGAAATTTCTTTTAATTGTTATTAAACTATCGGATTTCATCTTAAAAAAAAATTCAAATAGCATCGGAATTCATCCAATTTCATCAGATTTATCATAATTAAAACATGTTTGAAAAAATCATCGAATTCATCTGAAATTATCGGATTCCATCTTTAAAAAAAATTCAAATACAATCGGATTCTATTTCATTTCAAAAAACTGAAATTTTAAAAACTTTCATCGGATTTCATCGGAAGTTTACAAAAACAAAATTCGAAATTCATCTGTATTCATTCGATTCATCGGAAATTATCGAAAAATGCTTCTTCAAGAACCAAACCCCTAAATCTAACATAAACCCTAAATCTAACATAATTACCTTTTTCATCAAAGGTGAAAAGGCGACGAAAGTGTCGGAGCTGTCGGAGGCGAACGTTGGAGGCGAAGGTGGGAGGCGAACGTCGGAGGCGAAGGTCTAGGCGTCGGAGGAAAAGCCAAACGTCGACGGAGGTGAGTATCGGGTGAGGGCGAGATCTATGTCGGGGGCGTACGCGAGATGAAGGGTTTCAAGGGCTATCGGGTTCTATCGGAGAGAGAGACAAGAGAGAAGAGTGCATAAGAGTATTTATGTACCATTATTGGCCTAAAGTCTAATATTAGATATTGATTTTATAGCAAGTCCAATTTTGATATTTCATAAATTATTAAGCTCAATTAATGAAATTTGTTCGATCAGTCTATTTGGATTTACTAAAATCTTTCAGATCTTAGACGAACCCATCAGTATATCAATATAGTTCACTGTCGAGTGAATTATTAATTTTACTTTCAAAATATATTAATAATTTTTTTTAAGGCAGTTTTTTTCTGGTGGAGTTCATTTTACCTTAATTGAAATGTATTTGATATTATAATTAAATTATTAAAAAATAATCGAATGACGTTGAAAATAGTAAGAAACTTGACTTTTTCTGTATTAGAGATGAAGAACTAAGGTTGGAGCTCACTACTTCGAGGCAAAGATAGATATGAAGTACGGGAAGCAGTGAAATTGAAACATCGAAAACATGTGCAGCGACATTGTTTGCATATATGAATCTTCTTTTCTCTCCTAACTAACGTTAAGTATGAAAAAAAATGCAATAATAACCTAAATTAAGCCAAGTTGGTATTTGATATCCTACATATCGTATTACTAATGTATACTAATATATCATTTCAAACCTTGTTAAATTTCATCTTACACTCGTATTCATAGTACGAAAAGGATAAGAATCCTGATTTTTCAAGATGAAATTGTATGAGTTTTTTTTTTTTTTTTTTATGTTTTTCATGCTAAACTATGAAATAAACTTACTTGAAACAACATGTAAATGTACATATGATTCCACGAAATTCACTTAAGTAGAGACAGGATTTGAGAGCTAGAGAGAAGTTTTGAGAGTTGAAATGTAAGAGAATAGACGAAAAACTACAGTAAATAGATTAGAAGAGTATTTTTTTTTGTCTCAAATAAGAACAAGGTTTAATATCAAATATTTTCGAAGTAACATATCACATGTACAATTTATGAAATCATATTTTTGTGCATTCCTCGATAGATCGTTACAACACATCCTTAAAATGGGATGTTTTATTTATAGATAAATTTCATTTTTGTCCCTGAATTTGTTGACGAACAACAAATGATTATTTCACTTATTTTTTTGTTATAAACGTTTACTACCACTAATTATTAAGTTTCTAATAAAAAATTATTCAATAAAAAAGATGAAAAACATGGCAAATATACTATCCAAGTTTAAAAAAATAGAGTTATGTTGAGTCATCATCTTCTTCGCCCATGACCATTTTCTCGAGAATCGCAAGAAAATGACAATTGCAAATTGTGATCTAACTAAAAATCGAAGCGAAAAAAAGAAATCGAACGGCTTGAATGTTAATCATGGAAAAATAAATTAAAAGAAAGAACTTATTTTGAGAACAAAAGAAGAAGAGAAATACAATAATAACTATATATTTTTTAATTTTTTTGAGAGAAGCCTTCAAAAGAAAATCTTTTAAGAGAGAGATAGAAGTTGATTAATTAATAAGAATACCATATTCAGACGATATATTAATAAATTTGTTTTCCAAATTTATGTATACGGTGACTTATAATATTATGAAAAGTTAATAAGTTAAAATTAATTATTGTAAGAAAAAATAAAGTAAAATAAAGTCTTTAGTCCGTCAAAAAATATCATAGGGCTGCAAAATTGCAATCAATTGTTTATATTCTTTCAAAAATTGAATATATATCTTCTCAAAAAAAAAAATATATATATATATATATATCCAAAAACCCGGAGAGGGTTTATGACCTCCGTTCTAGGCACAAGAAAGATATATTGTCACTAGGGAAAGATTAGATATATTAATCAATGGTTACAGTTACAAGTTCGTTAATAAACATCTTTGTCCAAGTGTTTTTAAGTTAAAAGAGGATTAAATAAATATCTGAACTTTATTACAGCAACAAAACCATCCCCTAATATCTCAGTTCCGATAACGTTAAATTATACTCAACGTTACCTTGCGAACAGAGGCGAAAACCCACTTCGCGATTGTTCGCCGGGGTTTTCGTGTTCGCGCTAGGTTCGTTCACTTTCTTGCTCTTCCAATCGCGTTTCTTTTGACGGAGACTGAATCCTCAGCCACGTATAATGGTGATTACTGTGTTCTTGTTTCTCCTCTTCCGAGTTTTCGCGTTTTAGTTTTAGTTTCTGAACCGCTTTGTCCGTTTGAAAGCTAAACTCGTCGAACCTTTTTTTTTCTTCTTCTCGCAGCAAGGAAGGAGTTTCAGTTTATGAGCAATACATAAGAATGGCTGTTTCGGCTAAAAGCTCTGGGCTTCCTCACAGTTCAGAAATTCTGAATCCTCATTTCCCAAAGAACCGCACACCCAAAAGATTAACTTTCTCTCCCAGCCTCAAACCCAGTCAAATCTCCTCGAGAAACACTCAAGAACTGTCAGTCCTCACCGCTTCCTCTGTCAACACCAACAACAACACGAACGAAGATTTGTGCAGACTATGCCTTCAAGGGGAGTTCAAGAAAGCTCTGAGCCTCTTGGACTCCATGGAAGAGCTCAACATTCGAGTCGAAGAAGACGCTTACGTGGCTCTCGTGAGGCTCTGCGAGTGGAAGAGAGGCCACGAAGAAAGCGCTCGAGTCTACTCTTATATCCGAAACTCTTTCGCCCTTTTCAGCGTCAGGCTTGGAAACGCTTTGCTGAGCATGTTCGTGAGGTTCGGGAATCTCGTCGATGCTTGGTACGTGTTCGGGAAAATGGAGGAGAGAAATCTCTTCTCTTGGAACGTTTTGCTCGGAGGGTACGCGAAGTCTGGGTTCTTCGACGAGGCTCTGAATCTCTACCACCGAATGTTGTGGGTCGGAATAAGACCCGATATTTATACCTTCCCTTGTGTTCTTCGCACCTGCGGTGGATTATCTGATCTGGGTATAGGCAGAGAGACACATCTCCATGTTCTTCGCTTCGGGTTCGAATCCGACATCGACGTCAACAACGCGCTGATCACGATGTATGTGAAGTGCGGAGATCTCGACGCTGCACGTTTAGTATTCGATAAAATGCCGAGGAGAGACGGGATATCGTGGAACGCGGTGATCTCCGGGTGCTTCGAGAACGGAGAGTTTCTCGAAGGGTTCAAGCTGTTCTTCGCGATGATGAATCTCTCCGTGCCTCCGAATTCGATGACGATGACTAGCTTAATCTCCGGATGCGAGCTCGTTGCAGAAGAGGGACTCGGGAAGGAAATACATGGCTACGCGATAAAGACGAAATTCGTCGACGAAGTCTCGGTCTCGAACAGTCTGCTTCTGCTCTACTCCAGCCTCGGGTATTTGGACGAAGCCGAGAAGATCTTCGCCAGGATCGGAATCAAAGATGTCGTGTCGTGGACCACCATGATCTCGGGCTACGACAACAACGACTTGCCCGGCAAGGCAATCGAAACGTACGAAGCGATGGAGCGAGAAGGAACTGTTTCCGTGGACGAGATCGCGATCACGAGCACCGTGAGCGCTTGTGCCTGTTTGGGCGACTTAAAAACGGGTACAAAGCTTCACGACCTGGCGAATCGGACGGGTTTCATCCACTACGTCTCCCTCGCGAACACGCTCGTCGACATGTACTCGAAGTGCAAGCAACCCGAGAAAGCTTTGGAAGTTTTCCACCGGATCCGAGGCAAGAACGTGATATCTTGGACCACCATCATCACGGGCCTGCGGATAAACCAGAAGCTCTTCGAGTCCCTCCTCTATTTCCGGCAGATGATTCAGGCGAAGGCGAAGCCGAACTCCATAACTCTTCTGGCTGCAGTTTCAGCCTGCGCGAGAATCGGAGCTCTGGGTTCGGGGAAGGAGATTCACGCTCAGGCTCTGAGAACGGGCTGCGCTTTCGAGGCCTTTCTCCCAAACGCTCTCCTCGACATGTACGTGAAGTGCGGAAAGCTGAGGTCCGCCACGAACCAGTTCCGCTCCGGCGAGAAAGACGTCTCGGCCTGGAACATAATGCTGACGTGGTACGCTCAGCGAAGGCAAGGCGAGCTCGCCCTCGCCCTTTTCCGGCGAATGCCCGTCCCGCCGGACGAGGTCACCTTCATCGCCCTCCTCCGCGCCTTCAGCCGCTCCGGGATGGTCTCACAAGGGTTAGAAATCTTCGAGGCTATGGAGAAAATTTACTCGATCGCCCCTAACCCAAGGCACTACGCGTGCGTGGTGGATCTCTTGGGCCGGGCCGGGAAATTGGAGGAGGCCCACGAGTTCATCTTAGCGATGCCGGTGGGGCCGGATTCAGCGGTTTGGGGCGCTCTCCTGAACTCGTGCCGGATCCACAGGCGGGTCGATCTGGGCGAGCTCGCGGCCCAGCGGATCTTCGAGGACGAGGATAAAGACGAGGACGAGAGGTATTACGTGCTTCTCTCGAAGCTTTACGCGGAGAGCGGAAAGTGGGACGAGGTGGCGAGGCTGAGGTGGCGGATGAGGGAGAGAGGGTTGACCGTCGACCCGGGGTGCAGCTGGGTCGAGGTCAAAGGAAAGGTCCACGCGTTCTTGAGCGGGGACGAGTCTCATCCGCGGAAGAAGGAGATCGATGCTGTCTTGGAGGGTTTTCGCGAGAGGATGAAGGAGGGCGGGACGGTAAAAGCGGGGTCTGCGAAAGATGAGATCTTTTGCGGGCACAGCGAGAGGCAAGCCGTGGCGTTCGGGCTCATAAGCACGGCTCCGGGGACGCCCGTTTGGGTCACAAAGAACCTGTACATGTGCAAATCGTGCCATGACACAATCAAGTTCATCTCTTCTGTTCTTCGCAGAGACATCTCTGTCAGAGACGCCGAGGAGTTGCACTGCTTCAAAGACGGTTCTTGTTCCTGTGGAGACGAGGCTTATTGGGGATCGAGATCGGATAACTAGTATCCCTTTTTCTCATTCTTCTTCTGTCTCAAGACTCAGCTCAGAATGAAGACATTGCAGGCATTGGCAGGTCTTATGGTACATTCTCCAATAGTATCTGGTTTTGAGAATAAAATATTCAAGACTATTTTCTCAACTTTTTATTTTTTCTGCAGGATTCGCTTTCGACTACATGGAGGATAATTTGCGATGATGGAACCATGTAGAGTGGGCTATAAGGTATGTTTATAATCTTTGATTGTTCAGTTCACTGTTTCTGAAACTACAAAATTTGGATATATATTTATGTTTGTATGATGATTAGGATTCCCCATTTGGTGGAACTGTGGAGTGTGTGTGATGAGAAGGATTAAGGACTAAGAAAACTTAAGTCTTGAATGAATCACAAGGGCATATATTTTTATTCATGAATCATGGGCAGAGTACTCGTCATTTTGGTGTAAGTTGCTATATCATATTTAATATTGCGAAATTTATTTACGTAGCACGAGTATGATCCTGTGGAGTATGATCGTGAGGGACCATCAACTTCGATCCAGTCAACACCAGGACACAGGATTTGGACAGTCAACAACTTCGATCAATACGAGGAAGCTTTCAGTCCCTAAAGACTGTCATTTCACTCGTTTCGCTCGTCTCAAAGAAGCTTTTCGGTATATGATCAGGGTATTATTTTCATGATAGTGGTCAGAAGGAAAGACAGTGAACTCTTGGAGTTTTTGTTGTAAAAGAACGCGTTGCATGTAAATTCCAACAGCATCTAATTACTAATTACTCTGTATTGTTGGTAAAAAAAAAAGAAAAATCGGCTTTTAGCCGACGTTAACTTAACTAATTTGATAATAATCAGTAAACGGATAGTAAATAAGCACCTTTGCAAATATTTTGTTTGATTTGTCTTTATTAATTGTTGTATTTTTGTTGTAAACGATTTTTAAATTGTTGTAGATTATTATTTACTATCCGTTAACAAAAATTTGGTTAAAAAAATGACACAAGTTTATATAGCTACTTAGAATTACCCTAACAAATTCGTCCTAATTAAATAGTCATCTTGAATAGACTTATTACAAAGGGAATGTCATCGTGATCCTGCGATTGCTCGAGTGTTAAGTCATCATGGCTTGTCAGTGGGCGGAAGAATTGAAAAAAAACTTCTGCGGTAGAATGGTCGGCAGGCGGTACACCATTTTCCGTTAGAGCCGGTCGGTGGAAAGCTTCTTCCGTGGGAGGCGCAGAAGGAAGAAAAAGAACAATGGGCCTGGAAGAGCAAGGTACTGTTGGCACAATATTGGGCGTCCAAAAAGTTACTGTTTTTTCAATCCAAAACGTAAAAAAAATTTGTCCATTATTACACTATAGCTCTAATACGAAAATTCTTCTATGTATACAACCAATTTCATTACAAATTTCACACCTCATCTTCCAAACTCACTACATATCTACAAAATTCTCTCTACAATCCCTTAAAAACTTATAAACTCTCTCGACTAGCTCTATACAAATTTTATAAATTTTAATTATGTCTCAAGAATCATCTAACCGAAAAAGTTCTTAAGAACGTTCTCGTACTCTTAGACCGTCTCCCAATGAAGAAAAAGTTTATCAACCAAATTCATTTCCGACTAACCAATACCTACAAATTGGTTAAATCTCTCTGAAATGCCAAATTTCGAAAACACCGAGGCCTCGATACCCACTCTCGCTCCTATAATGAATAATCAACCATAAAAAAATTCATATACACAACAATAACTAACCGAATTGGCCCAATTTGTCTCGGTCAATCCTTACGTTCCCGTTCAACAACATT
The DNA here is from genome assembly GCA_958296335.1 of Urtica urens. NCBI lineage: Eukaryota > Viridiplantae > Streptophyta > Magnoliopsida > Rosales > Urticaceae > Urtica > Urtica urens. The sequence continues at coordinate 2,177,228 of OY282522.1, forward strand.
TTTATCCATATTCACAATATGGATATCAAGATTCATATCAAGTTTATCAACAAAAATTCCATCACTACGAAGCACAACGACCTACATATCCTACTCCACCTCGTCCACGTCGTTCAAATATTCCACGACCTCCACTACCATCTCACTCACTGCCGCCTCCGACAGAACCTCCAAAAAATTCACCTCCAAAATTGAACAAGGTAACGTCCCCGATACTCAAGAAATTTGGATAACGACTCAAAAAAAAGAAGAAAATGAGAGCAAGGTCCGAGATGTGGAAATATTTCGTCGAAATTGACGACGTTGAATGGCGGAAGAGCATGTGCATGAAGTGCTAGAAACACATCAAATGTGATAGTAAGGAACAAGGACTTTCTCTTTGCGTCATCACCAGCGAAAATGCCAAGGTCCATAATCATCTTCTAGTAAGGTATGTCATGACCTTCACGAATTTAGTAAGGAATTAGTTAGATATATTGCTTCAATTGATCAATCTTTTTCACACGTAGAGTCTAAATGTTTTGGTAGGTTTGTTCATTACTTAGTTCCTACGATTCAATTAGTTTCTACAAAAAATTTAAGACATGATGAAATGAGATTTATCAAGAAGAAAATGAATTACTAAAAATTTTGTTCCAAAGAAGTGATTTTAACGTAGCACTAACATCGGATATTTGGTCGGGAAACGCCAAAATGGATTATATGAGTGTAGTAGTCTATAACATAGACTCGGCTTGGAACCTAAACAAAATAATTATTCTTTTAACAAAATTGAAATAATCACACCAGGTATGCTATACTATAAATTTTATTAAGCATTATAGAAAAATGAAACTTAAAAATTAGAATAATTTCTATAACTTTAGATAATGCAACCAACAACGATGCTATGATTAGAGCTTTAAGAGTTAAAATTCCTAATCAAGAATCTTTATTATATCAAAGATGCGCCACCCACATAATAAATTTTATACTAAAAGTCGGATCAAGACATTTTCAAGAATGTCTTGATTAAATTAGAGAATCAATTTCATGGTTAAATAGTTCCACATCTAAGGTAGATGAATTTAAAATACGATTTTTAGCTAATTTATTAGATGAAAGAACTTTTCATACCGATGTTAGGATTAGATGGAATGCAACATACTTAATGTTAAAACATTATTTAAACGATAAGTACGTAACTGTTATTGTAGAGTGTTAATCGAGAAGGAAACAATGACATAACATAAAATGACATAGCTAAATCTACATATTATATGCACTTTTTAAACATTTTTACGATGAAATTTGTGCTTTATCCGCTATTTATACTCCAACCACTTTTTTAGCACTTCATAACGTTTCAACAATTGCACGACATGCATGAATTTTTTCAACTTTGTGTTAATTCAATCAAGGCTAAATTTAAGAAATATTGGAGAGTGAATAAATTCCTTATACATACGGTTTTGCATATTGAAATTTGGTGATTATGAACTTATTTTAAAACTGCATATTATATGTAATTTTTAAACTTATTTTACGATGAAACATGTGCTCTATCCGCTATTTATACTCCAACCACTTTTTTAGCACTTCATAACGTTTCAACAATCGCACGACATGCAAGCAGTTGTTACAATTTAAAATTTTTCAACCTTGTGTTAATTCAATGAAGGCTAAATTTAACAAATGAAGGCTAAATTTATGTCTACGCTCTGAAACTGTCATCAACGAAAGAAGTGCTAAGTACAGACTTGACAAGATACCTTCTTATGACTAGTTTAAATAATAGTTCGCAATCTAAAGATCGATTGGGCAATCGATTCCTAGTAATGATTGTTAGAATGAATTAAACGATATCTTATCTTGTGATATGGAGAGTTGTGACTCTGTAATTCATTCTTGATATCTTAATGAAGATATTGAACAAGACCAGTGAAGTTTTGAAGTTCGAGATAAAACCGTTTAATCACTCGAAACCTTAAACTCACATACGAGGGGTATTTTAGTAATTACCTAAATCCTGAAGTGAGTACATGTCTTCTTGTAACACTTTATGACATTTGATTTGTCAATGGGCAATGGCTAAATGAAGTTTCATTGACCCGATGGTTGGTGTCATAATACTGTTTCGTTGAAACATGTGATTCACATATATGGAATTTGTGTTGAAACAATGCTAATGCATTAGTATCACACCATGCTCTGTTATGAGAGTGTGAGCGAATAAACCAGGCCTGGTATTCATCGAATAAAGAATTCTTTGAAATAAAACATGTGACATGTTGAGACATTTCACTTTATGTTTTTCTCGTTCACAAATAACAGAGGACTTGGTGAAATAATAACTCAGGGGTAAAACGGTAATTTTACATTCCTCTGAGTTAATGATACACACAAAGCGTAATATCGTAAAATACACCGTGGACCGTGTGAAGAATAGTTTTGTCACATCAAACGGAAATATAAACGCATATGAACTTAGAGATGTTCAATATTGGTCCTTTAGTGGAATCGACTAATATTAAGAATTAAAAGCCGGAAAAAGTTTGTGAACTTTTGTGTCCGAGTTTTATTCTAAAGCTTCGTTCATGTGGGTCTATAAGGTCTCAATGATAGACTCTCGGACGAGATTTTGGTGAACAAGAAATGATTGATTTTCTCGTTTAACGTAAATTGTGATTTACGCTAAGAAAATTATTTTCTGAGTAATTAAATAAATAACTGGTTATTTATTATTACATTTATTTCACGAATCATATTATGTTATTATATTGATAATAATATAATTTGATGATTCAGATAAATAAAAGATGAAAATAAATATTTTCTCGTTTCGTACTACATTGATTAGTATGAAAATAATTAATGACTTGTCATTAAATAAATGAGATGTTCTAAATTAATTAAATATTATTTTAGAAATAAATCAAATAACTTTGGGAGATAATTAGGACAATATGGCCGGTCATAATAAGTGTTTTATGGGCTGGAAAAATTGTTTAAACTCATTAAAAGGAGTTTTTGGCTTAAATTTGACTAATGGGTTTTAACTAGATTTTGACCTAAGTTAAGCTCATTCTCTCTGATATAAAAGGAGGCTCTCTCTTTGGTAAACCTAGCCTAATTTCGACCAACACTCAGCCAAACCTCTTCCCACTTGTGTTTGAGAGGTTTTGGCCGAAATTAAGAGAGAAAGAGAGAGAGGAAAACTGTTTCCCGGCAGCCCTTCCTTTTCTTTGAGTTTCCCCTTCTTCCCTTGTTCCCACGAAAGAGTCCACCCTCTTTGTCTCCTAAAATCCCTTGAGTATTATCATTGACTCAACTTGTGGTTGTTTGAGTGATTTTTCTCTCCCCAGGGCCGGCTACTTTTGGAGGAACGAAGACACGACAGATTTGAGGATCTCCTTGACGCGCGTGGTGTAGAGGATCGGCCGATCACTTGGACGTACACCGAGACTTGCTCTCGCAGATCCAAACCCTATGTAAGTGTCTCTTAAACGAATTGGATCTGAATGATATAGTATCATAGAATGATTATATTTATTTAGATTGTTCGTTTGCATGCTTAAATGAATTTATTGATATGTACATAAATTTGTTGACATGCTAGTTTAGATTTAATGACATGGTTATGAATATGTTAGAAAAAGTTTTTAATATGTTAAATTGAATTATGAATTTCTGCCATATATAGATATGTTTCATAATTAATTAGGTTAATTGTTAACTAAATTCCAACAAATGGTATCAGAGCCATAATTGTCATTAAATCGATTTTGAGTGTTGGCGATTTTGTATGAATTGCATTTGTGAATGTATGTGTGTTATGTGAATGGATCCTTACTCTAATTGGCCCTAAGATTGTTTACGGGTTACGTCCCGGTTTTTTTTTATTTTATTTAAATTTGTGATTTGTTGTAAATTTAAATTTTATAATTTTGTAATCCGGGAGACAAGAAGAAGGAAGGCAGCCTCCGGGAATGGCCGCGCGTTTTTAAAACGCGTGAGAGCTATCCCGGACGATTCTGAACACGCCCAAGGACCTGTGTATTGGACACAAGAGGGCTGTTTGGGTCGGACAAAACCCTAGCGTGGCCGTGTGTCATCGGACGCGCGCGAGCTAGCTAGGGTTAGGCCCGACGACTGAGATTTGGAAATTGTTTCCGAATAAATTTAAAATCTTAAATAATTAAATTTGCTTATATTATTTTTGAAATAATAAAAGTGAATTTAGTTATTTGAGTGGGAGATATTAATTTCTAAGTTTTAAAACTTGGAATTCGACGACTCGACACAAGACTAGGAATAAAGTAGTTTATTTATTTTTCTTTTGTAAAGGGTTGTAATTTTAGAAATGGACTATTGGATAAGTTAAATATTATGTTTTAATTTATTTAATCTTATTTCATATTCATCCACATGTCATATAGGATAGAACGCCAACACTATATGAATTGTTCATACATCATTATAGTATAATTTATATAACTAGTTATGAAATTGAACTTCGTCCACAAAAATATGATTTTTGCAAAAACTAAGTGGGAGGGTTATTTGTCGTTGAAATAACCCAAGGTCCCCAACATGAATTTAATTAACTTGTGTGAATGAACTAAGAGTCACCCTCGTGGCCCTCCCTTTAATGGGAGTACTTCGGAAGCACATAGTTAATTAAATTGTTACGAACTAAGCTCTAAAGAGGAACGATGAAGCGGGGTCTCCCCTAGGAGAACCATTTTCAAAGTAACTTGGAAGGGCCCACATGTTGGTTACACGCTTAGACTTATTGTTTAAAGTAACCCTCCATAGAGGCTATGCGTTAAAAATAAGTGACCAAAGTCCATGATAAATAGCGAGAACTAGAAGTTGTGACTTCTTGTATAGTTCAAACTAAACAGTGATGTGTCACGACTATGAAAGGCGATCAATTGCGGTTTCCCCAAGGAAAAGTAATTGATCATTTATGTTCATAATACCATGAATTATTTATCGCTTTCCTCACTAATTTAGGATTGTACATGCATCATAATTCGAAACTGTAGCATATGCTAAATTTATTGACTTCATTTAATTTCAGCAATATCATGAATCCACTTGCATCTATACTGAGTTATAACAAACTCGAGGGTGAGAATTACGTTGATTGGAAACTTAACCTCGACATCGTACTGACGGTGGAGAAGCACAAGTATGTTCTCACTACCCCGTGTCCTCCAGCTCCGAGTGCTGACTCAAGCAAGGAGAACAAGAACGCCTATGACACGTGGGTGAGGTCCGATGAGATTGCCAAGTGTTATATCTTGGGTTCCATGAGCAATGTGTTGCAACAATCTCACAAGAACATTGCCACGGCATATGACATGCTCTACAATCTTCATGACATGTTTGGATGTCATGGGCGTCAGGCAAGGCAGCAGGCAATCCAAAATTTCATGAATTGTCAGATGAAGCCGGGAACGTCAGTCAGGGACCACATGCTAGTGATCATGGGTAACCTGAACGACATGGAGATTCTCGGATCGGAGATCGATGGACTCACCAAGGTCGACAAGATCTTGGAGACTCTGACGGATTCTTTCGATAGCTTCCGTCTGAACTACTCCATGAACAAGCTCGATTATTATGTAACCGAGCTGATGAAGGAGTTGCAGACTGCTGAGGGACTTCTCCCTAAGACCAAGAAGAAGACTGGTGAAGCTAATGTTGCTGAACATAGGGCTTCCACTTCTGGATCGAAGAGAGTGATGAAGGGTCCCAAAAACGCCAACCGAACGGGATCCAAGACGCCTGCGGATGTCAAGGGCAAGGGCATCGCAAAGGTGGACAAGTCTAAACACAAGTGCCACCATTGCGGAGAAGTCGGCCATTGGCGAAGGAACTGTCCGGCCTACCTCAAGACTGTCAAGGGGAAAGGTACGGCTTTCGTCACCCAAGCATGTTACACGACATATAAAGAATCACCCTGGATTTTAGACTGCGGGGCTTGTGACCATATTGTCTGTAATCTGAATGGTTTCAGGAAAACCAGAAGCTTAGGTGAAGAAGAGTTCACGTTCAACTGGGGAAATGGAACAAAGGTCAGAGCCGGCTCTGTCGGGACCATGCAGCTGAATTTTTGGAATAAGGCTTTATTATTGAATAACGTTTATTATGTTCCAGATTTTTGTAAGAACTTAATTTCTTTTGGTCGTTTAGAAGAACAACATTTTGAGTTTAAAGTCAATAATGGTATTGAAATTTTTCTTAATGATTGTTTTATTTCTAAAGCTCATCGAGTAGATTCTATTTATTATCTATATCCTAATGAGCCGACAATCTTGGACACTGAGGTGAGTAGTGATTCACTCAGGAAGCGTAAGACATTTCATAGTGATGAAACGGATGATACATATCTATGGCACTTACGTCTTGGACATATTGGCCTAGATAGGATTAAGAGGTTAACAAAGGATGGTCCTTTGAAATCTCTAAACGTGGAATATATGCCCACGTGTGAATCCTGTCTTGAAGTCAAGATGACCAAGAGACCTTTCTCTTTGAAAGGTCTAAGAGCCACACAAGTGTTGGAACTCATACATAGTGATGTATGTGGTCCAATCAACATTCAGGCAAGAGGATGTTACGAATACTTTATAACCTTCACTGATGACTACTCACGTTTTGGTCATGTTTTCTTAATGCGACACAAATCCGATACTTTTGAAATGTTCAAACAATATCGGGCCTTGGTTGAGAAGCAAAGAGAGAAACAAATCAAAACCCTTCGATCAGATCGAGGCAGAGAGTACTTGTCGGATGAGTTTGAGGATCTTCTTAAAGAAGAACGCATCCATTCTCAGCTTACAGCACCTGACACTCCACAACAAAACGGTGTGTCAGAGAGAAGGAACCGAACGCTACTAGATATGGTGAGATCAATGATGAGTTACTCATCTCTTCCTGATTCGTTCTGGGGATATGCCTTAAAAATGGCAGCTCATATTCTGAACCAGGTTCTGTCAAAAACGGTTCCCGGCAGTCCCTACGAGAGAAGGTGTGGTAAGAAATCTGTTCTAAACCGCATCAAGATCTGGGGTTGCCAACACACGTGTTGAGACAAAAGACTAGCAAGTTGGCTAGTCGTTCAGAATGATGTCTTTTCATAGGATATCCGAAAGAAACAAAAGGGTACACATTCTATAGTCCTACTGACAAGAAAACGTTCGTTAGCACGAACGCTAGGTTTCTTGAGGAGGATTATATGAAGAATACCGTACCGAGAAGCAAACTTGTGCTGAAGGAGATGTTGGGTGAAGTAGCTGGTACTTCACAAGATAGGACAAGTCCTATACCAACAATAGAAGAACCACATTCAAAACTTGAGCCTCCTACGATTCGTCGTAGTAGCAGGATTGTACGACAACCTGCGCGGTTGATGTACATCGGAGAGGCCTTTGCTGCAGTCTCATACAAGGAGGAAGATGATCCAGTATCATTTTCCCAGACGATGCAGAGTTCTGAAGCAAACCTATGGCAAGAAGCCATGAATGTTGAAATGCATTCGATGTATGTCAACGAAGTCTGGAAACTTGTAGATTTACCTGAAGGCATCAAGCTTGTTGGGTGTAAATGGATCTACAAGAATAAAAGAGGACCGGATGGAAGTGTCGAGACATTTAAAGCACGACTTGTGGCGAAGGGGTTCACACAAAAGGAAGGTATCGACTATGAAGATACATTCTCGCTCGTGGCGATGCTAAAGTCCATTCGTACTCTTTTATCCATTGCCGCCCTAGATTATGAAATCTGGCAGATGGATGTCAAGACTGCATTTTTGAATGAAAATCTTGACGAGCGCATTTACATGGCTCAACCAGACGGGTTCATGGAGAAAGGCCAACAGGGCAAGGTTTGTGAGTTGCTAAAGTCCATTTATGGACTAAAGCAAGCATCTAGATCGTGGAATATTATATTCGACGAGACTGTGAAAAGCTACGGCTTTGATCAGTCATTAGATGAGCAATGTGTTTATAAGATGATAAACGAAGGAAAAGTGGTCTTCTTAATCCTTTATGTAGATGACATACTACTCATTGGGAATTATGTGGGAAAGTTATCAGAGGTTAAGATCTGGCTATCGGGGCAGTTTGAGATGAAGGATCTTGGAGAAGCGGCTTACATTATGGGGATTCAAATCTTTAGAGATCTAAAGAACCGAAAGCTAGCGCTTTCTCAAGCATCTTATATTGATAAGATCATGGATCGCTTCAGTATGCAGAACTCCAAGAAAGGACAGCTACCTTTCAGACATGGAGTGCATCTATCTAGTGAGCAGTCTCCCAAGACTCCTCAAGAGATAGAGGACATGAGACATATACCCTACGCCTCAGCCGTAGGAAGTCTCATGTATGCAATGTTCTGCACTAGGCCAGATATTTGTTACGCAGTGGGCGTGGTGAGTAGATTCCAATCGAATCCTGGACCCGAGCACTGGGTTGCGGTCAAGCATATTCTCAAGTATCTCCGGAGAACGAGAAATTATATGCTTGCATACTCAGGTGATGACCTGAATATGACGGGGTATACCGATTCCAATTTTCAAGCGGATAAGGATTCCAAGAAATCCACATCAGGGTCTGTGTTCACCCTGATGGTGGATCTGTGGTCTGGAGGAGTATAAAGCAAACTTGTGTTGCTGACTCGACCATGGAAGCCGAGTATGTGGCAGCTTGCGAAGCTGCAAAGGAGGCTGTGTGGATAAGGAAATTCCTGATGTACTTGGAAGTAGTTCCAAGTGCCAACGAGCCCATTACACTTTACTGTGATAACAGTGGAGCCGTTGCTAACTGTAAGGAACAATGAAGTCACAAGCGCTCAAAACACATCGAGCGGAAATACCACCTGGTACGAGATATAGTTCATAGAGGGGACGCGACGGTTATGAAGATCTCAACGTTGGACAACCTTGTTGATCCCTTCACGAAGCCTTTAACCAGTAAGGTCTTCGAGAGACACCTAGAAGGATTAGCATTGATAGATCATTCGCATCTCCTTTGAGTCAAGTGGGAGTTTGTTGGCATTTATGCCCACAAAGGAGATTTTTGATATTAAATACTTTTGTATTTGTTTTGCTTTGAAATTAAATAAAGATTGAATATCCATTCTTATTTAAGATTGTGTTTACGCATTTATGTCTACGCTCTGAAACTGTCATCAACGAAAGAAGTGCTAAGTACAGACTTGACAAGATACCTTCTTATGACTAGTTTAAATAATAGTTCGCAATCTAAAGATCGATTGGGCAATCGATTCCTAGTAATGATTGTTAGAATGAATTAAACGATATCTTATCTTGTGATATGGAGAGTTGTGACTCTGTAATTCATTCTTGATATCTTAATGAAGATATTGAACAAGACCAGTGAAGTTTTGAAGTTCGAGATAAAACCGTTTAATCACTCGAAACCTTAAACTCACATACGAGGGGTATTTTAGTAATTACCTAAATCCTGAAGTGAGTACATGTCTTCTTATAACACTTTATGACATTTGATTTCTCAATGGGCAATGGCTAAATGAAGTTTCATTGACCCGATGGTTGGTGTCATAATACTGTTTTGTTGAAACATGTGATTCACATATATGGAATTTGTGTTGAAACAATGCTAATGCATTAGTATCACACCATGCTCTGTTATGAGAGTGTGAGCGAATAAACCAGGCCTGATATTCATCGAATAAAGAATTCTTTGAAATAAAACATGTGACATGTTGAGACATGTCACTTTATGTTTTTCTCGTTCACAAATAACAGAGGACTTGGTGAAATAATAACTCAGGGGTAAAACGGTAATTTTACATTCCTCTGAGTTAATGATACACACAAAGCGTAATATCGTAAAATACACCGTGGACCGTGTGAAGAATAGTTTTGTCACATCAAACGGAAATATAAACGCATATGAACTTAGAGATGTTCAATATTGGTCCTTTAGTGGAATCGACTAATATTAAGAATTAAAAGCCGGAAAAAGTTTGTGAACTTTTGTGTCCGAGTTTTATTCTAAAGCTTCGTTCATGTGGGTCTATAAGGTCTCAATGATAGACTCTCGGACGAGATTTTGGTGAACAAGAAATGATTGATATTCTCGTTTAACGTAAATTGTGATTTACGCTAAGAAAATTATTTTCTGAGTAATTAAATAAATAACTGGTTATTTATTATTACATTTATTTCACGAATCATATTATGTTATTATATTGATAATAATATAATTTGATGATTCAAATAAATAAAAGATGAAAATAAATATTTTCTCGTTTCGTACTACATTGATTAGTATGAAAATAATTAATGACTTGTCATTAAATAATTGAGATGTTCTAAATTAATTAAATATTATTTTAGAAATAAATCAAATAACTTTGGGATATAGTTAGGACAATATGGCCGGCCATAATAAGTGTTTTATGGGCTGGAAAAATTGTTTAAACTCATTAAAAGGAGTTTTTGGCTTAAATTTGACTAATGGGTCTTAACTGGATTTTGACCTAACTTAAGCTCATTCTCTCTGATATAAAAGGAGGCTCTCTCTTTGGTAAACCTAGCCTAATTTCGACCAACACTCAGCCAAACCTCTTCCCCTTGTGTTTGAGAAGTTTTGGCCGAAATTAAGAGAGAAAGAGAGAGAGGAAAACTGTTTCCCGCAGCCCTTCCTTTTCTTTGAGTTTCCCCTTCTTCCCTTGTTCCCACGAAAGAGTCCACCCTCTTTGTCTCCTAAAATCCCTTGAGTATTATCATTGACTCAACTTGTGGTTGTTTGAGTGATTTTTCTCTCCCCAGGTCCGGCTACTTTTGGAGGAACGAAGGCACGACGGATTTGAGGATCTCCTTTACGCGCGTGGTGTAGAGGATCGGCCGATCACTTGGACGTACACCGAGACTTGCTCTCGCAGATCCAAACCCTATGTAAGTGTCTCTTAAACGAATTGGATCTGAATGATATAGTATTGTAGAATGATTATATTTATTTAGATTGTTCGTTTGCATGCTTAAATGAATTTATTGATATGTACATAAATTTGTTGACATGCTAGTTTAGATTTAATGACATGGTTATGAATATGTTAGAAAAAGTTTTTAATATGTTAAATTGAATTATGAATTTCTGCCATAAATAGATATGTTTCATAATTAATTAGGTTAATTGTTAACTAAAATTCCAACAGTCGGAGCATGACGAGATCGTTTTGTACGACTATCAACACTTCACGTCCATGAAGATCTCAATTTGCTAGCATGGTGGAGACAACAATAAAATATATTTTTCATCCTATCAAAGATGGCTCGAGATATCCTATCGATCCCGATTTCAACCGCGAATTAGATTTTAGTTGTTCAGACCAAATCATCGACGATCGATGACAAAGTTTGAAACCCGACATAAACAAAGCACTCACCCTTTAAAAAGATTGGTGTCAACACAATGATCGATCTCAAGAAATCTTTGTAAATATTGATCTTGTCGACAATTACGACTTGAACTTTACAAACATGAACATTAATGAGCATTAGTGAATATAAAAATTTTAATGTTTCAATTTTTTGAATTTTTAATAAATAATATCGATTTATAATTTCATTTTATAATAACATCTTTTTTTAAATTTTTTACATTTACATCATTTCAATAAATTATATTTTCAATTTTTTTAATTATTTTTATTCTTCCACGAACGGAATCCTTTTGCTGACCACCGAAAACCAATCAAATGTTAGACAAAGTAATATTTATATCCATATTCAGAAACTTGGTGGACGGGGCTGACGCATGTCCAGTGCCACAAGGTCAAGAAAGTTGGTGACCTGATGACATGGATGTTGGAATAGGTCTAAGGTTAAGAAAAAAATTATCATTAACACATTAATGGCGGAGTATAAAAATTTATTTACAAGTAAAACAATTTTACTAACCTATGTAAAGTGCATGAACATGTGTATATTTAAAAACATTATTTAAAACACTTGAACACTAACCTTTCTTCTAGCTTGATCTTGGATGAGCCTTGAGAAAGGTAGATCGTATCTTTCTCGTTACCTTCACACCTAAATGTGAAATCGAGAAACCTAAGGTTTCTATTACATGAGTCTATAGACTGTTTGAAGGATTTGTGTGTGGGCACAATTAAACACAATAACTCAAGAACAAGTCTATGAGCTAAATAGCTATTTAGCCTAAGTCTAATGAGGACTTAGGTGCCAAAATAAAAGAAGTATTTTGAGAGAGAGGAGGAGGAAGTGGTCGGCTAGAATAGAGAGAGCAAGAACAATAAAAGGTCATTACCCTTTCCTATTGTGTATTCATAACACAATATTTGATTTCCTCTCCCCTTTTCTTTATCAAAATAGCCGGCCATCCCTTGTGTATTAGTGAAGAAATTTGTTTCATCACTTAGCGCATTTGTTTCCTTCTCAAGGAAATTCATTTCCTCTTTTCCTTTTGGGTAATTTTCTATATCATTAAAGGCAAAGAATCCTCTCATCTTTGATGTGTCTTGGCCGAATTCAACACTTAGGGAAGGGTGTCTAGATGCTTCCTTATTTCTTTTAAGAAAATTCTTAACATACCCATTGTAGAATTAATATTGCACAAATAATGAAATTAATTTCATAATGCCTCAAACGACTCTCGGCTTCAGAAACTAATTTATATTTCCATCATATCAAAATATTAAAATCTTATTTTGACATTCACATCATTTTATGTCCATGTCGACAAAAATTCCTTTTAGACATTTTCCGAGAAAACGTCTAGTTCAACACTTGAAATTATTTTGACTTAACTTCTAGTTTAACAATCCTACTCTAATGACCTGTAATAGAGCTTTTATGGATCCGAATGAACAAAGCTTAAGCTGCTATACCTGGACTCTAAAGGTGCACTTGTCAATTCAATATCTTCGGAAGATACACTGGAAGAACTATAGAGTTCCTAACTCTATATGCCTTGTAACCAGCATCATAGGTTCTTTCAACAATCGTACTAGGATCAATAGTCCGTTGATCTTTAGATTGTGAATATTTCATTTTAACTAAACCATGAAGAGTTTGTTCACGCTAATCTACATTTGTCTCTTCATATATTTTTATGTTTGATTAAGGACTATCACACTATTTAATATCATAAATTTTCAAACAAACGAAAAAGGAATGAATGAACGTTTCAAATTTTAGCAATTTAATCATCAATTACAATAAGGACTTATGAAAGATGTATATTACATTAATATGTAAATAAATAATCTTCTTGTGGGCATCCCTGCCAACAAGGGATGCCAGCGACTGGAGTCTCGGTGAACAGCGGTCGTAACTATAACAATTTTAAGGTAGCCAAATCATTGTCGGGTACGTTACTGTTGGGATTGGTTCCCACAAAGGAGATATTAGACATTATAAATACATTTGTATTTCGTTTTGTTTAAACATTAAATAAAATTAAATATTCATTCTTGATTAAGTTTATGTTTAAGTATGTTTGATACGCCCTGAAACTGTTAACAACAGGTGCTAAGTACTGACTTGAGAAGATACCCTCTTGTGACTTGTTTAAATCAAGGATTGAATGGCCGAATGCCGATAAACGGCCGATGACTAAAAAATACGGGAATGCCGCTAGCTGAACGGAAATCCGATGGATAAAATGTGGAAAACGGAAAAGAGAATACTGATGGAATTACCGTTGGTCGGTCGAGAATCCGCCAAAAATAAGAGATATTCGACTGAAAAAATATTGATTATCAAAAGTTTAAGATTACAAAAATTATATCAATAATATTTATAAGATCTTAATAATATATTAAAATGTTTGAAACTAAATTTATTATAATGCGTTCAATATTATAAGAGATTTAAAATTATTAATATTAAATTTTAGATTAGAGTAAAATATTATTGATTGATTATAAAGTTTAAATATATAATTATAGTATATAAATAAACAAATTCAAGATTAATTATAATTTAAATAATATATTAAAATTTAGACTAAAAACTATCGTTGAAACCATATCTCTAAACTATTTTTTATAGTATGATAAATTAGTTATATAAAACAGTCATTTAGTAAAAAAAAGTTAAGTTGGCTTTGTGGGGCATCGAATACTAGGCCCACATGCATCATGAGATGACATTGCCATTTGAGCTGGACCCCAGGCCCACTTGTTTCATGAAAAAACATTGTGATTTCAGTTAGTTGCAGTTCTGTATCATTTTTACCGCTGATTTGTACTCTAATAGACAACGGCCAACAACAGCCGAATTTCGGCGACCAAAACGATGAAACGCGTAAATAGGAGTTTTTTGGTCGGCTTCGAGCGAAACTCAGCTTTCCCAAGGGATTTCGGCGGCCATTTTTTCTTTGGTTTAAATAATAGTTCGCAATCTAAAGATCGATTGGGTAATCAAATCTAAGTATTGATTGTTTGAATGAATCATCGATATCTTTCTTGTGATATAGAGAGTTAGGACTCTATGATTTATTTTTAATGTCTTAATGAAGACATTGAACAAGACCAATGATACTTTGAAACTCGAGATAAAACCGGTTAATCACTCGAAACCTCAAGATCACATACGAGGGGTATTTTGGAAACTACCTTAATCCTAAAGTGAATACATATATTCTTGTAACACTTTATGACATTTGATTTGTCAATGGGCAATGACTAAATGAAGTTTCATCTAACCCGACAGTTGGTGTCATTACGTTGTTTCATTGGATTATGTGATTCACAAATACGAAATTCGTGTTGAAATAATGTTGAAGCATTAGTATCACACTATGCTTTGTTATGAGAGTGTGAATGAATAAACCACGCCTGGTATTGATCAAATAGAATATTCTATAAATAAAACATGTGACATGTACAAACATCTCACTTTATGTTTTTCTCATTCACAAATAACAAAGGAGTTAGAAAAATAATAACTCAAGGGTAAAACGGTAATTTTACATTCCTCTGAGTTAATGATACACACGAAGGGTAATGTCGTAAAATACTATGTGGATCGTGTGAAAAATTATTTTGTCATATCAAATGGAAAATAAACGCATATGAACTTAGAAAGTTTCAATATTAATCTTTAAGTGGAATCGACTTATATTAAGAATTAAAAGTCGGAAAATTTTTGTGAACTTTTGAGTCCGATCTTTATTCTAAAGTTTCTTTCATGTGGGTTCATAAGGTCTCTGTGATAGACTCTCGGACGAGATTCATTGAACTAGAACGATTGATTTTCTCATTGAATGTAAATTGTGATTTACTCAAAAAGAATTATTTTTTAAGTAATTGAATAAATAATTAGTTATTTATTATTACATTGATTTAATGAATCATATTATGTTATTATATTGATAATAATATAATTTGATGATTCAAATAAATAAAAGATGAAAATAAATATTTTCTCGTTTTGTACTTGTTTGAGAAGTATGAAAAGAATTAATGATTTGTCACTATATGAATGAGATGTTCTAAATTAATTAAATATTATTTAAGAAATAAATTGATTATAATTAGGGAATATATTTAATAGTGGCCGGCCATGTTTATTTAATTATGGATGTGTATTAAATTAAATAATCATTAAAAGGTTGAATAATGTTTAAGTTGACTATTGGATTTGACCTAAATTAAACATGTCATCTCTTGGTTTAGCCTGATTAGGGAATGTATAAATAAAGGGTTTTTTCGAGTAACACTAACTCTAAACTCATAATTTCACTCGGCTAAACTCCGCTCTTCCATGTGACTGTGTTGGCTGAGAGTTTTGAGAGAGAAAAGAGATCAAGAAATCGTTTCTTGATTTCTTAGTTCAATCTTTGAGCGATTCCCTTCTTTGTTGTTCAAATCGAATAGCTCACTCTCTTAATCTCCCAAAAAATCCGAGATTAATATCATTGAATCACTTGTGGTGTTTGGGTGATTTTTGTTCGTAGAGAACCGCCCAAAAATCAAAGAGAAATGAGCTAGACGCAAAGAAGGCTCAAACCGGCCAGCCTGCCAACCGGCTAGCGAGCCTCGAGTGGCTTGTCCTTCCACGCGCGTCCAGGTCACCTCCTGCCTGCATTGTTGTGCTTGCCACGTGGGTCCAGCACTCCTCCAGCTAGGTGCACAGGTGTCTCGATCCAGCTAGGCGCAAGAGGCTGGTGAGGCCACAAGCGCACCAAACCACCAGTCACCTACCCAGTCCGGCGAGCCATTTGTCCTGTTTGGCAAGGAAGATTCCTCCCTGTTCGGCGTGCCTGAGCCTTATCCATTCCTGCATAACAGAATCTCCAGTCCGACGAGCCTCCTCTCTGACGAGCCTTCATCTCCGGTGATCCAAGGCCCAATCCGATTGAATTTTCTAGGCGATTGACGAGGCATTCCGGAGTGAGCTAGAACTGCACATTGTTGTTTACAATCTCACATGTAAATCATTCCTAAATGAATTGGAATTGCAATTGTATAAATGTTATAGGTTGCTAGTGTGTTCAATTTGTTAATCAATATTTTTAGAATATATTTGTTTATTGATATATTAGTAATTTTTAATACTTGAATTAATTAAATATATTAAAGTGAGTTTTAATATATTATATGTTATTATATATTTATGCCATATTGTGATATGTTATATAATAATATTGGTTAACCGTTAACTAATTTCCAACAGTTCTGACCCGCATGAAAGGCGTAACGATTTGGCGATATCTCGGAAAGAGACTACGTGAAATAGACATGTAAGTGAAGATGCGGATGTTGGAAATTAGTTAAAGATTAATATATTAAATTGCATGACATATCTACATATGGCGGAAACACACAATTGATCATAATATGTTAAGACGCATTTTAATCATATTCAATTAACCATGGCATTAAAAATTCTAACATGTCAATAAATTTATTCTAAACATGTCACTAGCAACCTATAACATTTATATGTTTGCAGATCCAACTTGTTAGAATACTCACATATGAGATTATAAATAATCTCGTGCGTTCCTAGTCACCGGAAAGCCTCGTCGGGATCCACGATCTGCGTCAACCTTCTTGATTTGATCGAGAACCACAAATCGGTCGTGGGATCTGTGGGTTATGGATCTGCGTCATGGGACTCCACAATGGCTGAGACTTGTTGGAAGAGAGACAACCACACGCGCGCAAGGCATATCCCGATTCCCCTTCACACACGCGTCTACGAAGACAAAAATCATCCTCGCTCCTGGATCAATGAAACCGGTCCTCTACTCCAAAAATCACTCAACCAACCACAAGTAGATTCAACAATTATACTCAGAGAATTTGGGGGATCAAGATGATGGGCTCTTTTTGTGAACAACGGAAGAAGGAATTATAGAAATAAACCAAAGGTTTTTTGGAGAAATCAAATTTCTCTCTCACTTTCTCTCTGTGGGAATTTGGCCGATTGTTTTCACTCTTCGGGAGTCGGCCAAAATATGTTTAGGGGGGAGAGAGAATACGTGAGAATGATCTAGGCCAGGAGAGAGTTTAAGCGCTTCTTTTATTTCATGGAGAATGAGGTTAAGTTAGGTCAAAATCAAATAAGCCCATTAGTCAAACTTAAGTCCTATAATCCATTTAAACATTTTTCCAGCCTATTTATACCCTAGATATGGTCGCCTATATGTTCACATATTATTCCTAATTTATTTGATTTATTTCTAAAATGATATTTAATTATTTTAGAACATCTTACTTATATAATGACAAATCATTAATTATTTTCATACTCTTCAAAGTAGTACAAAACGAGAAAATATTTATTTTCATCTTTTATTTATTTGAATCATAAAAATATATTATTATCCATATAATAACATAATATGATTCATTAAATAAATGTAATAATAAATAACTAATTATTTATTCAATTACTTAGAATAACTTTTTTTAATGTAAATCACAATTTCTATTCAATGAGAAAATCTAATGTTCAAGTTCACTAAATCTCGTCCGAAAGTCTATTATTGAGACCTTATGGACTCATATGAATGAAGTTTTAGAATAAAGTACGGACAAAGTTGACAAATTTTTTTCCGAATTTTAATTCTTAATATTAGTCGATGCCACTAAAGGACTAATATTGAGACTCTCTAATTTTATATGCGTTTATTTTTCGTTTGATGTGACAAAAAAATTCATCACACGTTTCACGGAGTATGTTACAATATTACCCTTCGTGTGTATCATTAACTCAGAGGAATATAAAACTATTGTTTTACCCCTGAGTTATTATTTCACTAATTCATTTGTTATTTGTGAAATAGAAAAACATAGAGTGAGATGTCTTTACATGTCACATGTTTTATTCAAAGAATGTTCTATTCGATGAATATCAGGTCCGGTTTATCCATTCACACTCTCATAACAAAGCATAGTGTGATACTAATGCATTAGCATTGTTTAACACGAATTTCGTATTTGTGAATCACATAATCCAATATAACAACGTTATGACACCAACCGCCGGGATAGATGCAACTTCAATTAGCCATTGCCCATTGACAAATCAAATGTCATAAAGTGTCACATAAATTATGCATTCACTTCAGGATTTAGGTAAGTACCAAAATACCCCTCATATGTGACGTTGAAGTTTCGAGTGATTAAACGGTTTTATCTCGAGCTTCAGAGTATCACAAGTCTTGTTCAATATCTTCTGTAAGATATCAAGAATGAAACACAAAGTCACAACTCTCCATATCACAAGATAGGATATCCTAATTCATTTAAACAGTCATACTCAGATTCGGTTGTCGTATCGATCTTTAGATTGTTAACTATTATTTAAACTAGTCACAATGGGATATCTTGTCAAGCCTGTGCTTAGCACCCGTTTCGTTGATTACAGTTTCAGAGCGTAGAAAACATACATAAACACAAACTTAATAAAGAATGAATATTTAATTTTACTTAATATTTGAGCAAAGCCAAACACAAAAGTATATAGAATGTCTAATATCTCCTTTGTGGGCACCAATCCCAACAGCGGACTACAATAGACGACTCTACCATCCTTCGAAAATGTCATGATGAGTCTTACATAAGTCTGTTATGATATTTGATTGAGTCGATCAATTTTTCCTACTTGATATATATCGTGCTCGAACAGGAATTGGATTAAATATATTAATTACATATTCGTGCGTTTATCAAATTCAGTTGATTTTTAAAAATGAACTAATTTAATTGACCTGAACCCAATAAAAATTACATTGCTACAAAAAGTTTTGAATTAATGGTGGACGAAGTTCAACGACAATATTAATTAACTCTTTTATTATCTTTAAGTCACTAATTTTGTATATATTTTTTTTATTGAATTCTCTTATTTTACTTGCCTATATATATCATGCCCGAACCGGAATTGGATTAAACCTAATCGATGACCAAATCTGAGTAACTTTGCAACGAAACACTCCTCTACACGAAACATGACTCTTTAGTCTTCACGAGAAAAAAACAGCACATATGCCATCGTGGAATTCGAATTTCCTCATTCTAGGGTTTCACTTAGCTTTCCGATTGTGAAAGAAAAATAATAGAAAATAAATCTTTGTAAATTATTTTGTCGAAACTCTCACCGCTGACAAACATTGGTGTCAACACGACGACCGATTTCAAGAAACCTTTGTAAACATTGATTTTGTCTATAGTCTCGACTTGAACTATGCAAGCATGAATACCAATGAGCATTAGTGAATGTAAAATTTTAATGTTTCAATTTTATAAATTTCTAATGAATTTTCAATAAATAATATCGATTTACAATTTCATTTCATAAAAACACCTTCTTTTGAATTTTATAAATTTACATCCTTTCAATAAATTATTTTTTCAATTCATTAATTTTTTTATTCGAAGGAATTTTTTCGTTGACCGCCGAAAACCAGTCGTACGGTAGACGAAAGGAATATTTATGTCCATTTTCAGAAACGTTTTGGACGATAGACGCTTCTACCGTACTTTCAATAGGTCATGATGAGTCTTAAATAACTCTGTTGTGATATTTCATTGAGTCGGTCTGATTTGTCATACTTGGTGTGTTTTTGAAAAAATAGACTGCTTAGCTAGCAGGCTACTAAAAACTCAGGTCCGAAGGCAAAATATTTCGAACACGGGTTGGAATCTTCCGGGACAAACATAAATAAAAATTCAGATACCTTCATGCCCATTTACAAACCTCATGGGCACATAAAATAAGGAGTCAACCAAATTTTCCTGATGAAGAAGCAATCAAGAAAGCCGCATAAGTGAACATATAACCTACAGAAAAATGGGCTAACCCGACCAATCTTGCTTGAACAATAAAAAGAGACACGTGTTTATCTCTCCATCGAATCAAACTAGCCACAAGTGTTCGTTCATGCGCCCATGCTAAAGTTTCAATCAATTTCTGCCAATATCCACACAAGGATATTAAGAACATAAATCTAGTACCCCAAACAACATTACCAAATAAGAACATCCAGGACCAGACTGATAAACTACTATTCAAAGAATGCATAACTACATGGATAAGCTCACACTAACTCTTCAATTTGGAATCCGATCAGAATTTTCCTTGGGAGGTCTCACGAAGGAATTGGAATGTAATAATATCGATTTATACATAAGAAAGGGTTCTCTATTGATTCAAATGTCGTACTTACTTGATAGAGAAAGAGGAAAAAATCGAAGATTTCACATAGTACTTTTTTTTAATCAAAAAATAAATTAGATGAAATTATGATCTCTAGAGATCCACCGAAAATGAACAACATTAAAACATATACTTTTCAAAGAAACTTTACCAACTAGAAGGGTAAAATGGTAATTTTATAAATCCCAACTAGTTGATGATATTCATGAAGGGTAAACATGTTGGAATAGGTATAGGGTTAAAGAAAAATTTAACATTAATCAAATTAATGGCAGAATTTAAAAATTTCTTTTTCAAGTAAAACAATTTTACTAACCTAGAAAAAGCATATACATGTTATGTATTAAAAGCATTATTTAATTTACTAGAATACCAACCTTTTTTTGTAGCTTGATCCTGAAGCGTCTCGAGAAAGGTAGATCATCTTCCTTGGCTCGCTCATCACCTTCACACCTAATCTTGAACTCGAGAAACCTAAGATTTCTATTACAAGAGTCTATAGAGGTTTTGGAAGGATTTGTGTGTGGGCACAATTAAACAATATGAACCAAAAACAATTCTTGGATCATAAGCTAATTCTCTAGATTGAATGTGAATCTAGGTGGAAAACAAGAAGAGTATTTTCTAGAGAGAGAGAGAGAGAGGGTCGGCCACAATAGGGAGAGAGCAAAAAAAAAAAGCTTAACCTTCTCATCTCTATGTGAGGCTCTATTTATAGGAGAAGAAAAAATCTATAAAGGTCAATTATTCATTCATGAATGAATAATGTATTCATGACACAATATTTGATTTTCCCTTCCCCTTTCCCTCTTGGTTTGGCCGGCCATATACCTTGCATTAGTGAGGAAATTTGTTTCCTCACTTAGCACATTTGTTTCCTTTTTAAGGAAATTCATTTCCCTTTTTCTTTTGGGTAATTATCCTTATAAGAAAAAAGGAAATAAAACTCTCCTCTTGATGCACTATCTTGGCCGAATTTACCTAGGGGGGGAGCATCTAGATGTTTCCTTATTTCTTTTAAAACAATTCTTAAAATACCCATTGTAGGATTATAATTGCACAAATAACGAAATTAATTTCATAATGCCTCAAACGACTTTTCGGCTTTAGAAAATAATTTATATTTTCATCAAATGAAAATATTCAAAATCTTATGTCATAAGGTGTCACATAAATTATGCATTCACTTCAGGATTTAGGTAAGTACCAAAATACCCCTCATATCGATCTTCAGATTGCGAACTAATGTTTAAACTAGTCAAGTGGCTATCTTGTCAAGTTTGTACTTAGCAACACTTTCACCGATGACAGCTTCAGAGCGTAGCAAACATACATAAACACAAATTAATCAAGAATAAATATTTAATTTTATTTAATGTTTCAGCAAAACGAAATACAAAATTATTTATAATGTCTAATATTTCACTTGTGGGCACCAATCCCAACACATCAACGAGCCACCAACTCATTGAATATCCCGTCTCTATTCGCCTCGTCGTTGGCCGCCAAAATCTACTTCGCTGCCTCTAAACTACCCGCACCACGAACTGCTGACCATCTAAACATGTCGCCTTCAACAAACCATAGTTGCCGAGCCTATGGACAATTGAAGAAGAGATGATATGTTGTCTCCGGCTACCCTTCGCATGTACGACATGAGTCATCTAGAGTCATTCGACGCGCTTTAACGGTACACGCTAGCGGAAAAACTTCTGCGTCCATTCACCACAGGAAGAATTTGGAATGTTTTTCAATATTGAGTTTTCTTATTCGAGCCTGTGTGTTTGAATTTTAAAAATGAACAAATTTAAAGAAAAATTACTCTAATTAACCAAATGAAACACTGAAATTTCTATTTAATCAAATATTTTCATTTATTTACTGTATAGCCATTTTTAATGAGGTGTCATTAGTTGATTATCACTTTTGTAAATATGTCTTTTTTTATACGAGTTTATTTTGGCTAATTGCTATTAACCAATTTTTTTTTCAAACATTAGTTACATAACAATTAATATGTTTTTAATGCCTATTTTACTACTTATCCCTAATTTAATTGACCTGAACTCAATAAAATTACATTGAAACAAAAAGTTTCGAATCAATGGTGGACGAAATTCAACGTTAATTTATTTTTTTATTATCTTTAAGAGCCTATTTGGTTGTTCATCGAAAAAGTGTTTTTGACTTTTCAAACAATAAAAATATAATAGAAAAATGAAAAGACGTGTTTGGTAGTTATTTTGAGGGCATTTAATTTGAAAACAATTGTAATTGTTTTTAAAAATAACAAAAGAGACAGAAAAGTCTGAAAATGTGTTTTCAGTTTTTTTAACTCTGTATTATGTTTTTCTCTCTCCTCTCTCTGCCAAATGAACTCTCTTATCTTTTATCATTTCTTTATCTTTTTCACCTATGTGACCCAATATCACGTACCAAACATCTATTTTATTTTTTCAGTTTTTAATTTTTTTTGAAAATTTGTACCAAACAGTTATTTGAAAACAACTTAAATTTTTCTTTTACACTGCAACTACAAAAAGAAAAATAAAAAAACAAAAAAAAAAGTGTTTGAATTAACAACCAAAATTTGATTGAATTCTCTTATTTTACTTGCCTATATATATCCTGCTCGAACCGGAATTGGATTAAGCCTAATCGATGACCAAATAAGAGTAACTTTGCAACCAAACACTCCTCTATACGAAACATGACTCTTTAGTCGTCACGAGAAAAGAAAGCCCATACGCCGTCGTGGAATTCGAATTTCCTCATTCTAGGGTTTCACTTAGCTCTCCGGTCGCGAAAGAAAAAGAACAGAAAATAAATCCCCAAGGTAATAGAGCTCCGATGTTTGTATAGATCTAGAATATTACATTCCTCGTAGCTGAACTTCTACAGATTTATCCGATTTTTCTTCTCTTCACTTATGATTATTTCTGCGTATTTGCTTATTTCACGTCTGTAAACTTCAACATCTCATTGAGTTTGTGTGTGTGAATAAAGGTTGGTTCAATACAAACTAAAGGAATGGTTTGAAAAAGTAATTATTTTTTACATTTTCTGTTTGGTTAGTAAACACTAGGAATTAGCGTCATTCAAAATTTGAGTATGAATGAATGCTATAATTTTTTGTGTTTAGAAGTGACCGTGGGTTTACTTGACTTGTGAAGGATTTAGGAGGACCTAGAATTACCGAGCTTGTAGAAATGAGGCCTGTATTTTGCGGTAACTTGGAGTTTGATTCGCGCCAAGAGGATGTGGACCGGCTTTTTAAGAGATATGGGAAGGTGGAGAGAGTGGATATGAAGTCTGGTGAGTTTTATTGCTATGTCTTTTGTTACTCTGGTAATGCATAAAAAGTGGCTTGGTCTTTTATCAGAAACTCGAAGAGTTATTTATATTTTGGACACACTTGTTTGTATTAAATATCCATGTTCTCTCTCTCCCTCTCTCTCTATATATACATATCATCTTTTGTTTCATTAATCACTTGTTAACTTGTTTATTCACGAACAAAGGATTATTAAGAGGACTTCCAAGCTATTGTCTTTGGTAGTTTTTTGGAATGGTTCAGATGCAATTGAATCATGGAGATGTGCTATATGCAAGTCCCTGTGCATCAGAACAGAAGTCAAAGCATGGAATAATCCGGATGGATAACGAATCTTGCTTGAGCAACCAAGGACTTTCCCCGAGAATTCTGATCCTCATAAGTGCTCCAGAGAGCTACTTTACATGCTATTTAGTGGACGTTTCAATTCACATATCCCTCAACGTGTCAAGAATTTCATCATCATCTTGGAAGGGATGAAACAGCGTAAAAACTATTAAGTTCTTCCGTGAGATGAACTAATTGTCACTGTGGGTCTGCATTGTGATCATATCCTGTGGTCCCAGGCATTTTTTGTGACTGTTCTTTCTTCGAGGGTGAAACGGAGTGGACTCTAATATAATATTTACCTCACTCAATAGTTATTAGGAAAAAGGTTTTAGCTAATGTAGAGAAGGGTCTATAATATGGTTCTAAATTTTTCTTTCTTTCTATTTAAAACTGGGTGAATAAAATGCTATCACCCCGTTAAGTGAAACTCTGAAACAGATTTTGTAGGACATAAATGTGTCCCCCACACTCAACAATTTCTTTGGCGCAGGATTATTCGGAGCGCCCATTCTCTTGGATGAATGTGCTTCCCTGCATTTCTTTTCTAGCATGAGCCCAGACCACATCTTCTTGTAACTTTCCCTGAAGAATTAGTCTGATCTGCATTAGCCCTGCCATTCCACATTTCCTCAGACATCATTGCCTTTTCCATTCCTCATCACTTTTGCTCAGTGTTCAATTTCCGACATGTTTCAACATTGTAACATCATGACATTGCAGCCATTGGCAGGTGTTGTGGTACTTCCTAATAGTATATTTTAAGAAGTCTTAATCTCGTTGTATAAATCAGAATTGACTGTGTAACCATTGTCCCTGCAAGAACAAAACACTCGTTTAGGTGATTGCGGTTGTTCTGCACTATCTTCTTAACTTCTTTGTATTTGCAGGATTTGCTTTTGTCTACATGGAGGATGATCGAGATGCTGAGTATGCAATCCGTAGACTTGACAGAACCGAATTCGGTCGAACGGGACGACGACTCCGTGTCGAGTGGACTAAGGTATGTTTGTACACATTATTTCTGAGTTCACTATTTCAAGAATTAGTTATCTAGAGTCAATTTAAATAGTCCTACGCCCAAATCATTTTTGACACCATTCATGTTAATAAGACGACGTGGATGTGTTTTTTTAGTAGTATTGTAGAGTTGTTAATATACCTTGTTTGTGGAATTGTGTAGTGGGTTTGATGAACAATATTCAGGAAAAGAGGGGATTAAATGAATAACTAGGGCATATTTCTTATTTATGATTGCTCAAACTGTTAGTTCTTTAATTAATTCTGCAAAATTTATTTCCGGCAGCATGAGCGTGGTCTCGGAAGAACCCGTGATTCTAGGTCCTCCGGTAGCTCCAAACCATCGAAAACCTTGTTCGTGATCAATTTCGACCCAGTTGAGACCAGGACAAGGGATCTGGAGAGGCACTTTGATCAGTACGGGAAGCTGTCGAACGTACGAATCAGAAAGAACTTTGCGTTCGTTCAGTTTGAGTCGCAGGACGACGCCACGAAAGCCCTCGAAGAGACGAATCTGAGGTCGGGTGTTCAGTCCCAAAACATCATCATCATTATTATTTCTTTTTCTTTCTCTCAATTAGTTTGATTTTCAGCAAGTTCATGGATCGAGTGATTTCGGTGGAGTATGCGATGCGGGACGATGATGAGAAGAGAAACGGGCAGAGCCCCGAGAGGAGAAGGCGTGACGTGTCTCCGGACAGAAGGAGCTACGAGCGAGGCCGGTCCCGCAGTCCTTATCGCAGAGACAGAGACAGTCCTGACTACGGCCGCGGAGCTCATCCCGCCTCCAAAACCGAACACAGACCCAGCCCCACTTACGATAGAGCCTCAAGCCCAGTCAATGACAGATACAACAGGTACCTTCTAAGAAATATAGAGAAATTTCCTGAAATACCACATTCAGCACTTAGTTTTTCTCATTTTCCTAAAATATTGTTTAATCCCAGTTTGCCACTAAAAATAGTTGAAAAGACCATTTACGCTAGTTAAGAATAGACCACTACGATATAGATTTCTACAATAGACATCAACCATAAACGGATGTTATAGACATTTATTATAGGCATCTCCAGTCAACAATACACGTTTACTGCAGAACGTCGATTGTAGACATTAATCGTATACAAAGAGTAAATGGTCTTTATAGGTTGATTTTAGTTGCAAATTGGAAAAAAAAAAACAATTTTTAAGGGAAATAAATTATTGCTGAAGGTGACATTTTGAGCAATTTTTCAAAAAAATATACATGTCTTTGTATCCATGTTTAATTATCTTAAATATGTCCATATCCTTTTGGTGTTCGACCACATTGCTGATTCAAATTACTTTTATCCTGGTTTTGCTGAAAATTGCAGTCGCTCGCCGCCGCCAAGAGAGAGGTCGAGGTCCTAAGCTATGGAAGCCGAATTAAGTTTGGGAGTGTAGTGCTTGGTGTAGGTCTATTTGACCTTCTTAATCTTGTTTGGTTAATTTATTATTAGCAATCGATCTGCTCTGATGGATTTGGATTACCATGTCTCCTTTTAATCACTAGTTTTTATTTACTTTGTTACTATGAATGAGAAGTCATATTTATGGAGTTTCAATTGTTATCCTTTTCTCGTCATCTTGGCCTTTAAGTTTATAATATGATGGTGAAAGGAAGAGATCCTGGGCCATATTTGATAGCTTTAGAACTTGGCAGTTCATGTGATATTTAAACTTTGATTTTGTGCATTTGTTATGAAGATGAACAAAAATGCAGAAAAAGAGAGATCTTCAAAATATCATTCCGTTAAGAAAAAGTAAAAAGATTATAAGAAAAATAGAGACTCACCTAAAACCTTTCTTTTAGTTATATATATTATCCATTATCTTATAAATTTTATATTGGATTTTACTGATTATTGTATTTCTTTTGAAATATATGACTCATTTTACTTAATTCCCTAAAGGCATTGTCTATAAAGGCATTTTTGCCATACAAATAATGTTTTCGATTCTTAATTTGGGATACATATTATTTAAATAAACTTATAAGTTTTTAGTCAAACAAATTATATTTTCTTTTTCTAAAAGAATTATATTTTGATACTTATAATTTTTTTTGTTAATTCTCATAAAAAAGATTCAGATCGAATATGAGACAATGGCATGCAACGAACATATGTTTCTTTTAAAAAAAAGAGCGCACATGTGCGACGCGCCAAACATAAATGGTTCCTACAGTAGTTATTAGGGTAAACATCATTTCAATTTCCAACGAGTATGAAACTATAGTTTTTTTTTTCTTCTAAAAAGTAAAAGAAAAAAGAATAAGAAATATGTGTTTATTCTATTCTTCTTCTCTCTGTCTGAAGCCAAATGTGGTTGAATCTTAATATTATTGGATCATGATTTCTCATTGATTAAGTAAAAAGAAGGTTATCATTTTTCTTACTTCTCCTATTTCGGTTAGGTCATATCATTGTTTCCCGTACGACATAGTAAGATCGTGCACAAAAGTTATGGTAAAGTCGTTTTTTATTTGGACTCTCTGCTTTTTAAATTTATTTTATCTTCGTAGTCAACTGTAAAAACTAAAAACATGCTCACTATATGCTTGACAAAGTTATTAACCTTAAAATTTATAAGATATAATATATATGTTTTGACATGGTTGTTTTATTTTCAAAGTAGGATTTTTAATCACGGATCAAGATTCAAGATTCTTAAAAGTTGAATTTTTGAAGCAAGAACTTTTCTTTATCTTTTATCAATGTCATATAGAGTTGGGATAGTATTCTAGGTTGGGGCTAAAGTTTGGAAAAACGGGTTGGGACTTAAAAAGATATAAAAAAACAAAAAGAAAAGAAGAAAAAGGAAGAGACACGGACAGCAGAGAGGCAGCAACGTTGATGCCACGCAAATGCAGAATTCCAACGACAACTCGCTGACTCACTCGTCTCATCTCAACTCGTTTAAGCTTTCAAATAATAAAGAGAAAATGCTCAAAGTACTACTATTTATTATTCATTTTCCCAAAATCCACCAAAACATAATTTTTTCCCAAAATACAAGTAAATTTTATGTGAAAAGACGAAATACCCTTTAAAAAAATAAAACTAACACAAATGTCCTACATTATACTACCGGCCAAAAAAATTAAAAAATTAAAAAAAAATTAAACTTTTTAAAGGTGGAGTAGTTTTTACTTTTTTAAGTTAATTTTTTTTTAAAAAAAAATAGATAATAACCGGTTAATATGAATATGGAGTAAAATGTAAAAAAATTGTTTTAGGGGTATTTTAGACTTTTGTAGTGGCATTTTGGGAAAAAATTAATTTTAGTGGATTTTGGGAAAATCAATTATAAATGGTGGTACTTTGGGCAATTTCTCAATAATAAATGGGAAAATATATATTATTTAGCCAAAGTTTATTAATAATAAAAAGAGGAATTGGCCGGCAAAAATACTTTAAGTTTCAAATTTTATACATTTTATACATTCAAATTTCATCGGTCAAACTTAAGTCTGTTTGCACCATCTATACCTAGTTCAACATAACACAGTTAACTCTAATTTTTGCCACATCAAACGACACGTGTTCAGTATTGGTTTTAAACACCTGTAACCCTGGAAAAAAATTGTCTATTCCACAATTCAAGTCCATTACGCAGTTCATCGCCGAGGTACTCGATTCCGCTATGTTCTTGAAGATCAAATCGCGAACGATCTTCCCAAAATCCAAAACTTTATGTCTCCGAACAAGGCTTGAGATAATTAACGATCCGTGACCACACCTCGACGAAGCATAGACCGGAAAACTTCCAAAGGTTCGAGCTTGTGCCCGGATGTCGCGAGCCCTCCGATCATAGCGTTTCGACACCCGATATTCGGGTTGGACAGAGATTCGAAGACGTTTTTCGCCGATTGAACTTCCTCCAATTCAAAGTACAAGTTCAAGACGGAACCGGTGACGAACGAATCTCAATCGATGCCGAGTTTGAAAGCGAATCCGTGAATGCTTTTGGTGAATCAATATGTTCCAGTGGTGATGCAAGCTTTGAGAACACTTCCGATTCCGCACGAGTTTGGATCGAATCTCTTAAAATATCTCAAACCCAAGTTATGATCTCCGTCCTGGACCGAGCTCGAGATCATCAAAGTCCAAGGAACAAGGTTTCTATCAAGCATTTATTCGAACACCTGGATTGCATCTTCAAGCCCCACATTTTGCATACAACTTTATCAAGTTATGACCGAGAAAATGTCATAAACTCAAAATTATCAATACCTGGATAGTCACTGTGTTCTTGGCAACGGAGAGAGCAAAAGCAGTGGAAAGCTAAGACGAAAACTAAGACGGGAAGAGCAGAAGCAATGTAAACCCACAACATTTATTTCGACGAATATGCAATTGACACATGGCAATAACTATTTGTGGCACGTGGCATAGGTATGAATGGTGCTAACTTTATTGAGTTTATGTATTTTCGCCGGTGAATTTTCTTTTAAGGTATTTAAGTGTATAAAAGTTAAGAGTTTGAGTACTTTTACCGCTAATTACTCTAATAAAAATAAGTAAATTATTGATCCATTTATTTTATAATATTTTATTAATCATTTTAATCTAAATTGTTGTTTAAGGATTTATTACTTGTCGCCAAAATTATAAACTAAATATCAAATTTGTAATCAGATTTTTGTTTAAGGATACATTACATTTAATTCGAAAAAAGATAAGTAGGTAGTGAAATTTATATATTATATTGACAAGTAACGTTTTGGTTATTTACAACAATTTTAATTAATTAGTTGGTAAATGATTCTAAAAATAATAATAATTTGAAAGTATGATGTGGGGTGATTATAATTTGAAAGGAATTGAACTATTGGTGCGTTTTGAGCCTAGGGTAGTAGTTTAAGCTTAATAAACTTTTCTTAAACCGTGTAAACGGTTTATAGTTTTGGAGGCATTATTTTGTCTTTTTTGATTTGTCATTTTCTATGAAAATGGTGTCGATGTTAATGGCTAACCCAATTTGGCGTGGAGGTTTCTTCTGCGTACGAAATTTATTTGGGACCCATTTGACGTTGGATAAATGCAAAATTAATTTACAATGAGAGAACAACAAAACTATCTCTCATATTGTCTTTCAACATAAAAATGACATCCAAACGATGTTAAAAAAAGTTATATAAAAACAAAAAATTGGCTCTGTACCTATTTTAAATATAGACAATTTAGATATATTTAACGTTTTGTCAACAAGTCGTAAATAATCATTGTTATTTATTTACAATTAATTTTTTATCCAATTTATTCTTTATATTCATTTTAATTTTTAATAATTTTTTAGCATATTCGTCTGTAAACAAATCTCTCTACCTATTTACGACTTGTTTACAAAATTTTTAATATATCTAAATTGACATAATTTAGTTGAATATATACAAAATTACCCATATTTAAATGCGGCGACATAAAAATGACATTTGACGAAAATTTCTTTGTTCGTGATCATAAGATTATGTTATAGGGCACATAATAAAACTGTAAAAGTATATAAATATAAGGGAAGTTTATTATATTAATGAAAAGGATTTTCTTGAAATAAACGTGACGTACCATCTTTAATCTTTAAGGAGATAACAGAAATTAAAATGTTTACGAATTTGCAAGAGGAAAGTAATTCGAACTAATATTCGTGTATACAAAAGTTGGGTGTGGGTGAGTATTTAAATTTTTTTTTAAAACGTTGAGTATATTGAAACACTATACTATACGTAAAAATGAGTAGGGAGCCAATTTATTTTTAAAATAAGTTTGTGGTTTACATAAGAAACGTTAGACGAAATGGTAGGTCTTAATGGTAAGAGTTGCAAACAAATAGATATCATTTATAATGAGTTAAATGTACTTATATAGTAGAATTTAAAGAATGGTGATAATTTGAAATGGTTTAAATGTTTCTGAAATATTTCATTTTTAAAATGCATACTTCAATTTAAACAACTAAATTGAATGAGATTGACTCATTAACGATGATATAACGAACCTGAATATTTTAGAGCACTTTAATGAAAAACTGAAATTGATATTAACTAAATTTGCCACATCATATGTTTTGATGCAATTTTCGATCGCTTAACAATCAAATGAATATTTTGATTTATTATAATGTTTATTAATAGATGAGATTTCTAAAAAAAGGGTCTCGAAATTTTGTTAATTAGAGACGAGATCGTAAAATCCAATAACCCGAAGAAAAACTCAATATATATAAAAGAACTCAAACGTTTTATATAATATAAAAGAAAGTTGTAAGCGAAAAATAAGCTCTTGAAAAATACAATAATAATATTATTATATTGAGAAAAAAGTAAGCGCCAAACTAAATCTTTCTGCACCTATCTATATTGAATCTTTGATCTTGATTCGTATATTGTTGTCCACGTGCTTGAATATTGTTCGTCGATCTTCTGGCGAAGTCCGCTTCTTGCTGCGGGTGATAAGGAAACTTCGTCTTATATGGCTTGACTTCATCCGCGTCTCGCTGCGTGCGATGAAGAGACTTCGTCGTACGTGGCTTGACGTCTGTTTCTGTTGATGAAGTCTTCTACTTTTAGTAGAGGAAGCCTACGCACACTCGTCAAATTAATGGGCTAAGGCCATCTCCAACCGACTACACTATTTTTTACACCATTTTACAGTACATGTCACATCCAATACTATTTTTCTCCAACCGAACTCTAATTTTTACACCAAATTGAAATATTAATTTTATAATCAACTTTCTTTTATTTATTTATATACCCTTATATTTATTTAAAATATTTAATTATACCACTTATTCATTGGAATAGTTCAAAATATAAAATAACACAAACGAAACATATCATTTCAGTATTTCAATTAATATCATCTTGTTTTTCTCAAACTCCAAATATCAATGTTGCGTTTGAAAATAATTTTAAAATACAAAATATGTATTATGTAAGGGTAAGTATGATACAATTTTTATAAGTAAGTGCTAATATATAAATTATAAGTATATATAGGGACTAAAAAAATATTATAGTGCAGTGAATAGTAACGCGCTATTTTGTTGCAAATATTTTTTCAAATAGTGTTCAACACTATAATAGCGTTGGTTATAGTGTTCGGTTGGAGTTCACCCCTATCCCATTTGATTGTTTTAATGTTCGGGTGGAAATGGTCTAACGAAGTTACATAAACTGGACTTCGTTATTATTCGCCTTTACCCTAATTAGCGTTTGAGTTATTAAATTACGGGTGAATCTTGATTACCTCAATATGTTAACAAAAGCTAGAATTATTACGTATCTTAAATTTATCTTACGTGTAAATAATAATTTTTTCTTCAAATTTTCACTTATTATAAATAATATTTTAATTTATGTACGTGAGATAAATGACATGCAACTTTTTGGGTCCCTCATTATTGTACCTTTTATGTAAACAAGCAATGACCATGATGATTTCTAGATGGTACCACTATCATTGCTTTCCTTATTGATATTATAAATTAAAATTTGAATTCAAATTGTTACGTTTTTTCTAGTATTAATAACATTTCGGATGCTATCATTTTTGGTCTTTAATAAAGTGCAGGTTACCCAACCAAATTCAGAGTATACACTACTTCTATAATGTCTTCATTATCCTTCTTAGATTATAGCTTGAAATTTATTATTTTAAGCACGCAATATAATATAGTTCACCATCGTCATTATGAATTTAATTAACCCCCCAGAAATCAATGTTGGAGTACACTTCTCAATAATTTATTCAACTTCTAAAGCTTGAACGGAATGATAAAAATTTTAATTTTCAAACACACTGTTTTTTATTGAGAATAAAATAATGAAGTTAATTAATTTGCTGTCTCGAATTCAAACGAGCAAATCCACACGGGGATATGAAGGACAACATATGGGCCAAGCTAATAAAACTGAACACATCAATGGCAAATTTTGAAATAACAACAACCACTTGAGGGTTAATATCGTAATTTTCGTTCATCAAAACTAAATTTTCGGCGACATGTCTCTCTCACACGTGCGAAATAGTTAGAAACTTAGCCCGTCAAACGAGACCGCCTTGAAAAGCGTCAACCTGCTTCTCTACCTCACTCGTGGCAAGAAATTGACACGTCATCATCCTGGAAACGGAGAGAATTCTTGAGACGAATATTCAAATTTCTTCAACGGTAGGATTTTCTGACATGCACTCGATCTCAGCCGTCCGATCTTTAATCATTTTACGACATTTAAGCTTTATTAGAAAATCTTTTTCATTTTTACAATCTCTTTTGAGCTGTCAAGGGCAAAACAGTAAATATTGCCATTTTGGGCTTATAGCTTGTTTTTATTGAGAATCTCAATCTACAGAGACAGAGTACTGATAGAGAGAGTGTCAATTTTCTTTTTGTTAGATAGAGAGAGTCTCTGAAGATTTTTGAATTACGAATGTGATTGTCTCTTTCGATCTTTGTTCTGTCTCTGCGGTTTGGTATTTGATATTTTCGAGAGCTCTGAAAGAGTCTTCTTCTTCTTCGTCTGTTCTTTTGTGATCTTTCTGTGGATTAAATAAAACTGAGCTTCTTATGATCGATCGCGGATTTTTCAATACGTCGTTCGCGGAGTTTGGTGGAGAGAATCCAGAGAAGTGAAGAAGAGAGTTTGAGAAAGTAAGTTTCTCTTAGCGTCGGTGATTCGTCAAGTCATTGAGAAAGAAAGAAAGAAAGAAAGAAAGAAAAAGAGAGCGAGGTCTTTTGAAAGTCAAGCGTTCTGGTTTCTGAGTCTTTAAGGTTTGTTCTTCGATATCGCCTTCTTTAGTTTTTTTTTTTTTTTAAATTTCCTTCGGCTCTTTTAGCTTTTGAGTGCGACTTGTTTATTTCTTTGCGAGAAACAAAATCAATATTAGCAAAACGAATCGTGAATCTTCGAGGTTTCATTGATGCTACACTGATATTAATTACTCTTACTATTTTTCAATGGAGAATTTATTGCTGAGGACTGGTCCATATATGGGAAGAAAATTGAGTGCATCTTTATTTGTATACAACTGTAGATAGAGACTTGTAACTCCGTTGTCCTTATCTTCTCTTCAAAGGAAAGTCTCTCTGAAATCTAATCGTGAAAGATTAGTCTCTTTTGGGGACATGAACGGCAATATCTGAAAAGAATTTTCCACTTTCCCAGTCCTTGTTTCAATCTCAGCCCTTGGATTTCGGTCGAAGTAACGCTTGCAGTAGTTTATTTATGTCGAATTGTCGTATATACCCTTTGAAGATTCTACGTTGTCTTTTCTTCGCTTCTTTAGTTGGGGAGGTATTTTGGGAAAACATAGAAACCTTGTGCCGACGCGCTCTTTTGAAATAAGCCGTTAGAATAAACAAATTAGTTTTCATCTTTACCGATATACATCACTTTCTCTAATATTTATTCATCATTTCATTTGGCATTAAGATGTATCATTACAAAATAATAATAAAAACTCGTGTGGGCATCTCTCTTTAGTATTATAGAAATAAAAAGCCATTTTCATGTGTAATATATATGGAACAAGTTTCACGAAACGTTGTCCTTTAAAATCTTAACATGTCGTAACGCATAAAAATAAGGGAAAATAAATCCCATTTATATTATTTCGTATTATATTATTATTTTTGCTTCTTTAACCACTATATTCTTTACTATTGTAACCACTCCACTAAGCATTATACATGTTCTCTTTCTTAATTTTCAGTTCCCTGGCAAGAACAAGAAGACACAAATTCCACTGAGAAGAACAAGAATGGTGGAATTCGAAGACGGCTTATCATCAGCAGAAGACTGGCTTCTGAAAGCTCAGGAGCTAATCCCGACGGCGATCTCGAAAGCGAAAGAGGTGAAGCAGTTCCCGAGCCGATGGAAATCGATAATTTCGAAGCTGGAGCAAGTCCCGTCTCGGCTTTCGGACCTCTCGAGCCACCCTTGCTTCTCGAAGAACGCGCTGTGCACAGAGCAGCTCGAAGCCGTGTCGACCACGCTCGGAGCCTCCATAGCCCTGGCCGAGCTCTGCCTCTCCGAGAGATTCGAAGGCAAGCTGAGGACACAGAGCGAGCTCGACTCCCTCGACGGCCGGCTCGAGCTGAGCCTCCGCGACTGCAGCCTCCTCATCAAATCCGGCGTGCTGGGCGACACCACCGCCGCAACCTCGGAGAAAACGGGAGTGAGGGAGCTCATGGCAAGGCTCCAGATCGGGAGCTCGGACGCGAAGCACCGAGCGTTGGAAGGGATCGTGGAGGCGCTGAGGGAGGACGAGAAGAGCGTGACGGAAGTCATCGGCCGGAGCAGCGTGGCCGCGCTGGTGACCCTCCTCTCCTCCTCTCCGCCGGTGGTGAAAGAGAAGACAGCGGCGGTGATCTGCTCTCTGGCGGAGTCAAAGCCGTGCGAGCCCTGGCTGATCTCGGAAGGAGCCATCCCAGCGTTAATCCGGCTGGCGGAGTCGGGCGGGGGAGTGAGGGCGGTGACGGCTCTGCAGCGCCTGACTCAATCTCCAGAAGGCGCGAGAGCAGTGGTGGCACAAGGAGGTGCACGGGCATTGGTGGAGGTTTGCCGGAGCGGAGACTCGACGGCTCAGGCGGCGGCAGCGGCCGCGCTGAGGAACGCGTCCGCGGCGCCGGAAGCACGGCGGACGCTGGCGGAGGAAGGGGTGGTTAGGGCGGCGGTGGAGGTTCTGGAGTCCGGGATTCTGGCGGTGGCGAGGGAGAGCGCGGCGGAGTGTTTGGCGAAGTTGACGGAGGCGAACGAGGAGGTTCGGAGAGAGGTGGTGAGGGAAGGGGGGCTGCGGAAGCTGCTGGCGGGGGCGGCGGGGGGGGAGGCGGGGGCAGCGGCGGTGAGGAATCTGGTGGGGTCGGTGGCGGCGGAGGCGCTGGAAGAGTTGGGGTTTTACGAGAGAATGACGGAGGTGCTGAGGACGGGGACGACAGAGGGGGCGCGGCGGGCGGCGGCGGGGGCGCTGAGTCGGGCGGTGGCGGGGGCGGGGGAGATGGGGCGGAGGCGGGCCGGGGAGGCGGGGGCGGTGCCGCTGCTGGTGGGGCTGCTGGGGGCCAAGACCAATGCCTCCAGGGAGGCGGGGGCGCAGGCCTTGGCGGCTTTGCTTGGGTGGGGGCCCAATCGCAGGGAAGTCAAGAGAGACGGCCGAGCCGTGCCTGGGCTGGTGCATCTGCTGGAGCCGGGGCCCGCCAACACCGCAAAGAAGTACGCCGTCTTCTGCCTCGCGGCGATCTCGCCCAGCCGCCGCTGCAGGAGGCTCATGGCCTCGTACGGGGCCATCGGGTATTTGAAGAAGCTGGCGGAGATGGAAGTTTCTGGAGCCAAGAAGCTCCTTGACCGCCTCGAGAGAGGCCGCTTCAAGAGCTTGTTCCTCAGGAACTGACCTTTCTGCTATGACCTGTGATGTTTGAATATGCAAATGTCTCTTTTGTGTATCCGTTTTAACCTAATGTGTATGTTTTGTTGTTCTCTTATTATTGTCTATATGAGATGAAGTGAACGAATTAGATCGAAATTACCATCAACCCACAGCTAGCTTTTTGTTTAATATAAGATAAGTTTGCTCTGCGGTATCAGCAGATTGTATCTTTCGACTAGTAAATGGATTCACTAGTCTATTTTGTTTTAAGATTAAGGAGGGAAGAAGGGAATTACTTAAGAGAAGACACCGTCGTCCCTTATAAAGATATAATGATATCATGAAAGATTGGTTAGTTACAATATCAAGTTAGAGTGACATTACATTCCAACCACGCAGTTAATCAAACATTTACCAACATCGTGCACATAAGTAGACTTTTATTACGATGAAAGGTTACTAAATCCTAATTAATTAAATAAAATGTTTCAAATGTGATTGATCTCTATAGCCTCTAACTTTTGTTTTTTGGTAGTTATATACGGACAAGTGCAAAATGATAATCATATCTTTTTAGTATAATAAATTGTTTTAATCTTTTGTACATTGTTTTATGGAAATTAAAATTGGATTGAATTCCAACTATGTTTTTTTTAAAAGGACTCAATTAGAAGTTCCAGAAGAAAAAAAAAGTTATCTAATATACCATCATGCTTAATACATTTATCTCTCCCTCTCTCATGCTCTTTCCTAATCTCACCTCTCTCTCTTGAATCTCATCTCCATTTCACCTCCTCTCCGTCTCTGTCAGTGCTCATACCCGGAAAGTACATTCTTCATCTCCGACAGATTCCATATCCAGAAATCACATTCTTCGTCGGATTTCAATTTACAAATCGTCGCAAAACATTGACATAGAAGGAAACTCCAAAAGTCAATTTTTTGATCCCGTAAAAACAAGAAATCGGGAATTTTTCGTGTTCCAACTCCGCAAAGAAAGGTCTGACTAATCTCCGCTGCACAACCAGGGTATTCCTGTAAGTTGTTCATGTGACATGAATTTCCGATTAACATTTGCAGATAATCGCATATTTGGGCAGATAAAATTGAACTCTGAAGTTAGTATGTACGTGACTACAAAGTCACAAAACATTTGACGAAACGCAGATCTGGAATTTAACATTGTCATCACATCGTAATCATTTCGTGACGACATCGACACGAAGTAACCATATCGTGACGACATCGACACGAAATGGTTACTTCGTGTCGATGTCGTCACGATATGGTCATTTCATGTCCATATCATCATGAAATGGTAATTTCGTGTCCATGTCATCACGAAATGACCATTTTGTGACAATGTTGACAAATTATGAAAGTATTTATATTTATATTTGGATTGTATGCAGTGACGAGGTACATTCATACATTCGCCAAGCATAGTCGACACGAGTTCATTCTCCTCGACCTGATATGTGGAGTCCAGCCCGGTGAGTATAGCTTATATGCACCCCAAAGATTACTCACATGTTGAATCTACTTTACCATGTCCGGAGCCAATGAGTGTATCGTCTATGAAGCCTAACACCCAATTTTACTCAGCACCAGTTGATTCTCATCAGTCCGAGATTCCGTGTCCCGACCCGGGGAGTGTATGGTCCAACATTATCAGCCACAAATATGCACTACTTGTATCTGAACTTTCCAACGACCAAAGTCATGGTACTGCGTGTGTAGGCACGCCACCGCATACTCTTACTTATTTTGGCACACCAGAACACACTCCTTCAATTGGCACACCCTCGACACCGGATCATCACACTCCCAAGGAGTGTCATTTGCCTTCAGAAGATCCAACATACTGCATGGTTGACGTTGGAATGATATATATTCATTCTCCAAGCAAAATATACAAAGGAGGAATGTACATCAACAAAAAATCTTTGAAGAGACATTTAACCATGTTCGCGATCCACAATCATTTCTACACGAAAAACAAAGACTTCTAATAAATCGTCTCTACACTTAATTTGCATTGATGATTCGTGTGCTTGGACAGTTCGTGGAGTAAATTAAGACAAGGTGATGTCTTCGTCGTGAAAAGGTAAACATTTAGTAAAACTAATTTGTGACCATGAAGTCAAGATATTACAGGTTCGTGATAATGTTGACACGAAATTTATAGACATCGTTTTGTGGCGTTGTTTTCAGGTATATCTCCAAGCACACATGTGCAACAAAATTTAGACAAGGAAAACATCCCCAGGCTACAATTGCATTTGTGGGGGAGGTTGTAAAACCAAAGTATATCGATCCCGCTGTTGGAATAGGTCTAGGGTTAAGAAAAATTTATCAATAACACATTAATGGCGGAATATAAAAATTTCTTTTACTAGTAAAACAATTTTTACTAACCTAGATAAAGTGCATATACATGTTATATAATAAAAATATTATTTAATTTACTTGAATACTAACCTTTCTTGTGTTTTCAAACTTGAAGCGTCTTGGGAAAAGTTGATCTTCTCTTCTAGCTTGATTCCTTCAAACCTAAACGAGAACTTGAGAAACCTGAGGTTTCTATTACAAGAGTCTATAGAGGTGTAGAAGGATTTGTGTGGGCACAATTAAACAATATGAACCAAGAACAATTCTTGGATCATAAGCTAATTCTCTAGATCAAGTATGGATCTAGGTGCAAAATAAAAAGAGTATTTTCTAGAGAGAGAGAGAGGGTCGGGCAAAAGAGGGAGAGAGTAAGAATGAAGCTTAACCTTTCACATCTCTATGTGAGGCTCTATTTATAGGAGAATGAAAAATTTATAAAGGTCAATTATTCATTTAAGAAAGAATAATGTATTCATGACACAATATTTGTTTTTCCCTTCCCCTTTCTCTCTTAGGATGGCAGGCCATGTACTTGCCTTAGTGAGGAAATTTATTTCCTCACTTAGCACATTTGTTTCCTTCTCAAGGAAATTCATTTCCCTTTTCCTTTTGGGTAATTATCCTTATAATTAAAGGGAAATAAAACTCTCCTCTTGATGCTTGTTTGGCCGAAATTCTACCTAGGGGGGAGCTTCTAGATGCTTCCTTATTTCTTTTAATCAATTCTTAAAATACCCATTGTAGAATTATAATTGCACAAATAACGAAATTAATTTCATAATGCCTTAAACGACTTTTCGGCTTTAGAAAATAATTTATATTTTCATCATATGAAAATATTCAATATCTTATTTTGACATTCACATCATTTTATGTCCATGTGGACAAAATACCCTTTAGACATTTTCCGAGAAAAAGTCTAGTTCGACACTTGAACTTATTTTGACTTAACTTCTAGTTTAACAATCCTACTCTAATGACCTGTAATAGTGACCTTATGGATCCAAATGAACAAAGATTGAGCTTCTATACTCGGACTCAAAAGTTCACAAACCTTTTCCGAGTATTAGCTTAATGTCAACTGACTCCACTAAAGAGTTGACACTGAGAAATTCTCGGTTCAAATGAATTTATTTTCTACTCAAATTCAACTTAATTATATTGAGCGGATCTATTGAATGTTATCTATGTTTACCCTTCATGAATATCATCAACTAGTTGAGATTTATAAAATTACCATTTTACCCTTCTAGTTGTTATTTCCTCAACTCCTTTAGTACTTGTGAATAAGTTAGAAACAATGTATTGACAAGGAGCTAACAAGTCACATTGTTTCATCCAAATAAAGTCGCTACTTATATTTGGACACTGCGCAGTTCATTTATTCACAATCCAAGTAATAAAGCATGAGGTGATATATATTGCATCTCAGCAATCTTGTACATGAATTCCATATCTATGAGAACTTCACAAAGTTGGTGCATGATTTCTTCATAACTTAATATCTCACCAATAGGCCTTGTCTAGATCACGTAAAGGATCTAGAATTTGACTTTCTCAAATGAGATTATTAATGCTATGCAATGACATGTCTCATTTCAGGATTTAGGTAAGCATGATGCGATTCATACATAATGACCTTAAGATAGAAGATGTTAAATGGTTCGTTTTTCTATTGTCTCTAAAGGTGCCCTGGTCAATTCAGTACCTTCGAAAGATACACTAGAAGAACTATAGAGTTCCTAACTCTCTATGCCTCGTAACCAGACATCCTAGATTCTTCCAACAATCATACTGGGATCAATAGTCCGCTGATCTTTAGATTATGAATATATCATTTTAGTCAAACCATGAAGAGTTTGTTCACGCAAATCTACATTTGTCTTTTCATACATTGTTAGGTTTGATTAAGGACTATAAGACTATTGAGTATCATAAATCTTCAATCAAACTAAAAAGGAATGAACGAACGTTTCAACTTTTATTAATTTAATTAGGAAATTAGAATAAGGACTTTACAAAGATTTATATATTACATCAATATGTAAATAAACAAACTTCTTGTGGGCATCTCTGCCAAGACCCGCTTGCTCTCCCTTTAAGCCAATAGACATTATGTGTCACATGCAACAAGATTTTGGAATGGAGATGGGTTACAAAAAAGCATGGAGATCAAGGTAGAGTGCACTAGCATCTCTATTTGGCACTGATGACCAGTTATACGCATTTTTGCCAAAATTTATACACATGGTTTCGACTATGAATCCAGGTTCTTCATTTGACCTTGTCCCAAGTCCTCGTTCTCATCGTTTCAAACACCTATTTATGTCTTTTATTGATTTGAAAATAGGATGGAATTATTGTCAATCCGTAGTTATCGATGGAACGTGTTTAGAGAATTATTATAAAAGCACGTTATTTTCAGCATGTGGTATGGACGCGAATGAACAAGTTTACCCACTTGCCTTTGACGTGAGTGATTCAAAATCAAATGAAGCCTGGTTCTACTTCTTGACCCAGTTAAAAGAAGCAATTGGTGAGCGGAGACATCAAGTCATTGTCTCCAATATAAACCCGGGAATCCTTAGTAGTGTCAAAAAAGTATTCACTGGTTTAGAGCATGGCTTTTGCGCATTTTATCTTTTGAAAAACGTGAAGTCTAATTTCGAAGGTTTCTCGAAAGAAATGAATTGGGTATTCAACGCAGCGGCAAAGACGTATACACCCGAAGAGTTTGAAAGATTTATGGTTACAATTGTCGAAGAAAATCCAGGCGTCCGAGATTATCTTCAGAAAGAAGTGGGTCACCATACTTGGGCTCATTGTTTTTTCAGTGAGAAGAGGTACTCAATTCTGACATCCAACAACGCCGAGTCTATGAATGTCGTGAATGTAAACCTAGGGAATTCTCGATCTTAAAGTTGTTCGATTTTCTTTGCGAGAGAATGGCAAAATGGTTTTACGAGCGTAATGAGAAAGCATCGGCAACGTTGACAACACTTAAACCACACGCGACCAGAAAACTGGTTGATTATCATCCTAGATCTATTGGAATGCAGGTTAGTCAGTCAGACCTAATTTAATCATGTTTTCTGGTACATCTTTCATAACCACTTTTCCCTTATTGAGTACGTGTAGCCTTCATCGATGCACGAGTTTGAAGTCATTGACAAAAATGGCCTAAAGTGGGTCGTAAATTTGAACTTTAAGACATGCACGTATCGCATCTTTGAAACTGATAACTTTATATGTTCGCATGGCATCGCATCTTGTGGTTACCGAAACTTTCTTGTTGATGATTACATTTCAAAATACTATACCACTGAGTATTGAAAAAGTAGTTATACAGGTGTAACCCGATAAGTTACTATAGAGAATAGTCAGATCACCTAATGTTTCCACCCGCGCTGCAGGGCGACCGAAAAAGAAGAGGATACTTTCTTACTGGGAAGGTAACAAAGGAAGAAGGCGCAAGTGCAGTCGATGCAAAAAAGTAGGGCATAACATTGTAACATGTGTTGGCAGAGATGCCCACAAGAAGATTGTTTATTTGCATATTGATGTAATATATAAATCTTTGTAAAGTCCTTATTAAAATATTGTTTATTTACATATTGATGTAATATATAAATCTTTGTAATTTGCTGATTAAATTAATAAAAGTTGGAACGTTCATTCATTCCTTTTTAGTTTGATTGAAGATTTATGATATTCAATAGTCTTATAGTCCTTAATCAAACCTAACAATGTATGAAGAGACAAATGTAGATTTGCGTGAACAAACTCTTCATGGTTTGACTAAAACGGTATATTCGCAATCTAAAGATCAACGGACTATTGATCCCAGTATGATTGTTGGAAGAATCTAGGATGTCTGGTTACGAGGCATAGAGAGTTAGGAACTCTGTAGTTCTTCCAGTGTATCTTTCGAAGATACTGAATTGACCAGTGCACCTATAGAGACAATAGAAGAACAAACCATTTAACATCTTCTATCTCAAGGTCACTACGTATGAATTGCATCATACTTACCTAAATCCTGAAATGAGACATGTCATTTCATAGCATTAATAATCTCATTTGAGAGAGTAAAATTCTAGGTCCAATGTCTAG
Source organism: Urtica urens (assembly GCA_958296335.1). Taxonomy (NCBI): domain Eukaryota; kingdom Viridiplantae; phylum Streptophyta; class Magnoliopsida; order Rosales; family Urticaceae; genus Urtica; species Urtica urens. The sequence goes on from OY282522.1 coordinate 2,220,477, forward strand.
ACAAGGCCTATTGGTGAGGTATTAAGTATGAAGATGTCATGAACCAACTTTGTGAAGTTCTCATAGATATGGAATTCATGTACAAGATTGCTGAGATGCAATATATATCACCTCATGCTTTATTACTTGGATTGTGAATAAATGAATTGCACAATGTCCAAATTTAAGTAGCGACTTTATTTGGATGAAACAATGTGACTTGTTAGCTCCTCGTCAATACATTGTTTCTGACTTATTCACAAGTAACAAAGGAGTTGAGGAAATAACAACTAGAAGGGTAAAATGGTAATTTTATAAATCCCAACTAGTTGATGATATTCATGAAGGGTAAACATAGATAACATTCAATGGATCCGCTCAATATAATTAAGTTGAACTTGAGTAGAAAATAAATTCATTTGAACCGAGAGATTCTCAGTGTCGACTCTTTAGTGGAGTCAGTCGACATTAAGCTAATACTCGGAAAAGGTTTGAGAACTTTTAAGTCCGAGTATAGAAGCTCAAGCTTTGTTCATTTGGATCCATAAGGTCACTATTACAGCTCATTAGAGTAGGATTGTTAAACTAGAAGCAAGTCAAAGTAAGTTCAAGTGTTGAACTAGACTTTTTCTCGGAAAATGTCTAAAGGGTATTTTTGTCCACAAGGACATAAAATGATGTGAATGTCAAAATAAGATTTTGAATATTTTCATTTGATGAAAATATAAATTACTTTCTAAAGCCGAAAAGTCGTTTAAGGCATTATGAAATTAATTTCCTTATTTGTGCAATTATAATTCTATAATGGGTATTTTAAGAATTGCCTTAAAAGAAATGAAGAAGCATCTAGATGCTCCCCCTCTAGGTAGAGTTCGGCCAAGATAGTGCATCAAGAGGAGAGTTTTATTTCTTTTTTCTTATAAGGATAATTATCCAAAAGAAAAAGGGAAATGAATTTCCTTAAGAAGGAAAGAAATGTGCTAAGTGAGGAAACAAATTTCCTCACTAATGCAAGGTGCATGGCCAGCCAAAAAAAGAGGGAAAGGGGAAGGAAAAATAAAATATTGTGTCATGAATACATTATTCATTCATGAATGAATAATTGACGTTTATAGATTTTTCCTTCTCCTATAAATAGGGCCTCACATAGAGATGTGAAGGTTAAGCTTTTTCTTGCTCTCTCCCTCTTGTGGCCGACCCTCTCTCTCTCTCTCTCTAGGAAATACTCTTCTTATTTTGCACCTAGATCCATATTTGATCTAGAGAATTAGCTTATGATCCAAGAATTGTTCTTGGTTCATATTGTTTAATTGTGCCCACACACAAATCCTTCCAAAACCTCTATAGACTTATAATAGAAATCTTAAGTTTCTCGAGTTCAAGATTAGGTGTGAAGGTGACGACCGAGCCAAGGAAGAGGATCTACCTTTCTCAAGACGTGTCAAGATCAAGCTACGAAGAAAGGTTGGTATTCAAGTAAATTAAATAATGCTTTTAATATATAACATGTATATGCTTTTTCTAGGTTAGTAAAAATTGTTTTACTTGAAAAATAAATTTTTAAATTCCGCCATTAATATGATTAATTTTAAATTTTTCTTTAATCCTAGACCTATTCCAACAACATGTCGCAATGCAATCCCTACCTAATGATTGTTTTATGTACTGGAACTTCATTTGATGCAATGTATACACAAAGAATGGAAATCCAGTGGGTTTAACTAACAAACTATGATGCTTTTTAGAAACTTTTGTATTTTCGTGACAACATTTATCACATTTCGTGACGAAATTCATCACGAAATATTTGACTGCCACGAAATACATATATTTCGTGACAATTTTGTCACAAAATGGGGTAAATGTTGTCACGAAAAATTCAGTATTTCGTGACGACATCGACACGATATTTATATGTTTTCACCTAATTCGATCGTGATTGGCTTGGAAGGAGTTTAGAATCGTTATACAGTCCCTTAGACGATGTTTTAGCAGATTGAAAACTAAAAAAATTATTCTCTTAAACATATGTGACTCTTTCAAACTTCTAGGGTAACATAGGAAGATATGTAGTCATAGTTTATTGGTAAATGTTTTAAAATAAAAACAAATTTTTATACTTAATTTTTTTACTTAGTATTACACAAATAATGGTAATCTAGTGGGTTTAACTAACAAGGGATAATACTTTTTAGAAAATTTTATATTTTTGTGACAACATTTACCATATTTCGTGACGAAATTCGTCACGAAATATTTGACCGCCGTGACAACTTATTGTCACGAAATACATATAATTCGTGACAATTTCATCACAAAATGTGGTAAATATTGTCACCAAACTTCAGTATTTCGTGACGACTTTGACACAAAATTTACATTTTTTTCGTCTAATTCAATCGTGTTTGACTGGGAAGGAGTTTAAAACCAGTTTCCAGTCCCTTAGACGATGTTTTAGCATATTTGAAAATAAAAATAAATATCTCCTTAAACATACGTGACTGTATCAAACTTCTAGGGTAACATAGGAAGAGATGTAGTCATAGTTTATTGATAAAGATGCTAAAATAGAAACAAACTTTTATACTTAATTTTTTGCTTAGTATTACATAAAGAATGGTAATCCAGTAGGTTTAACTAACAAGCTATGATGGTTTTTAGAAATTTTTATATTTTCGTGACAACATTTACCATATTTCGTGACGAAATATTTGACTGTCGTGATAATGTATTGTCACAAAATACATATACTTCGTGACAATTTCATCACGAAATGGGGTAAATGTTGTTACGAAACTTCAGTATTCTTGACGACTTCAACAAGAAATTTACATTTAAAACATATAATAAAAATAATAATTAAAAAATATTTATAATTAAAATTATAATGTCAGTACCTGAACATGCAAACATAAAATAAGTAATACAAAAGATAGTGTATAGTTTAACTACTGTCTTGACATTGCAAATGTCACCCAAAAACACATAACAAATCATTCATCTAAAGGTATTCTTCCAGGATCTTCAAAGCTCCATGCCTTAGTAGCTCGAAACACATATTCCTACGGTAAATAAGCATGTAATCCGGGTTCAATTATGAAAGAAAAATACCATGAATCAGGAGTTCGACACCCTTGATGAAAAACATGCCGCAGTCACTCCTACAACGAAAACATTTTCAATTTAGTAATTTTCACTCGAATAAATTTATATAAAGATAAGTGAATAATTCTTACGAGTGTATTTGTTGTGGAATTTCCCGTTTATCACCGTAAACGGGTCCAAGTTACCATCTACGAGGCTAAATACGTTAAGTACTTTGTGTAGGAAGTCAGCCAGTTGAAATAACGGGGAGTCGTTCTTGTCATGTTTTGAAACCGATGAGTCTTATTCGGCGAATGTTAATGACAACGAAAATCCAGTGGTCCGGAACATTGACTGGCATGTATATGTTCTCAACTTCCGCCCATGGAACGAGGCGCTCTCCATTTTCAGGATCTCCCAATATCTGATTAAGCACGTCATCGTGCAACGACCATTTTTAGTTCATTGGATCCTTAGGTTTGGCCCATGCATTCCTAGCGGCCATCAACATCTCGAAGAAGAAACAGTCGGTTGTCGTGAATGTCTCATACAACTGATTCAAAGTACCCTTCTTCCTGAAGTAGTAGTACGCAATGTTGATGTGCTGCAACAATATTTATTAGACCAAAACTATAGTAAGAGATGAAAAAACAAACGAATTCATTGGAATACAAAAGGTTGTTTTGGACGAACCTCTGCACTAAGCCCCTGGGGACGGTTCCAAATATTTCAAAACCACATCTTCTTCGATACGGTGGCCACCGTATAGTCAAATATTGTATCCTTGTTTTCCTGATCTTCATCATATATGGAACTTCATGGTCACGAAGAAGATTTTAGAGACAAGTAAGTAAGAAATACTGTTTAGTTATGAAAGAACAACAATCTACTTACTCATTCAGAAAGGAGGTTCCAAACCTATGAAGGAGTCATTCACGAATTTTGTTCAACTCAGCCCTACGGGGTGGACCCAGTGGATCAGAAAAATGATACCGCATTGGTTTCTTTCATTTTCCTAGAAATCTCATAATTAAGTACGAGATTCTTGTATGATTAATTTCGATGAGACCCTGTAAACAACACAATATTTAACATGATCCAAATCAAATAGTTATAAATGGTCACGAACATATATACACTAGGAGAAAAAAGGCCTTTAAAGCGACAAAAGTCGCTTCTAAAGGCCAAAAAGTCGCTTCTAATTCGGCTTTAGAAGCGACATTAGAAGCGACAAAGTCGCTTCTAATGTTTCGCCTCTAAAGCCGAGTCGCTTCTAAAGTCGCTTCTAATGTTTTGAAGCGATGAAATTAGAAGCGACTAGTCGCTTCTAAAGTCGCTTCTAAAGGCCCTTAACACCGACCAAAAAAGCGTGGGAAGAGGTGGCGGGTAACAATTAGAAGCGACTAGTCGCTTCTAATTGTTACCCGCCATATTTTAGAAGCGACATTAGAAGCGACTAGTCGCTTCTAATTGTTACCCGCCATATTTTAGAAGCGACTTTAGAAGCGACTATATTTTCAAGACCATGTTGTCAAGAACATACGTTTTAGTGACAACATGGTCACAAAATGACAGTTCGTGACCATATTTTCACGAGTTCATCATTTCGTGACGACGTGATCACGAATGATTCATTTTTTGACGATATTGACACGAAGGGTTTAAAACATACTTGTGTGAACATCGTCACAAAATGACCATTTCGTGACAACCTCGTTGTAGAATGATGTCATCTTGACCATTTTGTGTCGGACATTTACATTAGTTTCATGAGTATATAAAACATTCATTCCATCACATGCATCCCTAAAATCAAAGAAAAATACTAGAATAACAGTTTTCCAACCTGGTCATCAGAATCGGACGACTCGGAAGATGAGTCGTAGGAAACTTTCAGCCTTTTTCCGGTTTCTTGAGAATGAAGAGAAGTCCTCTTCCTAGAAGGTCTGGCTGAGGCTTGTACGTCATCGCTACTTGAACTCGGAGATGAAATTTTCTTTATTGTTGGGTTTGTGCGAGGGGAGAAGGGGCAGCTTTTTTTTTTTTTTTGGAGCGAAGAGAGAAGAAGCACTACTACAAAAATGTAGTAGTGCTTCTAATTAGAAGCGACTTTAAACCAATAGAAGCGACTACTCGCTTCTAACCTAAACACCATTATTTTTCCCGAAAAATGAAATTTTTGACCTTTAGAAGCGACTTGTCGCTTCTAATTGTCCGAATCGACAAATTAGAAGCGATAAGTCGCTTCTAAAGGCCAAAAATATTGGCTCACACCCTCCGCGCCAAATATTTCAGTATGTTTGGGCAGTAGAAGCGACTAATCGCTTCTAATGTCGCTTCTAATGCCCAAGTTATTTGGCTCCAAAATTTCGCCGCTAAAATTTCATTAAGTATAGATTTTTGGGCATTGGAAGCGATTAGTCGCTTCTAATGTCGCTTCTAATGCCCAAAATCTTTGGCTCCAAAACCTTTTCGCCAAAATTTCACCTACGGGGACTTTAGAAGCGACATTAGAAGCGACTAATCGCTTCTAATGCCCACACTTACCAAAACATCGTCGTTTTGGTTTTGAGGGACAATAGAAGCGACAAGTCGCTTCTAATGTCGCTTCTAAAGTCCCTAATGACCTCTTCCCATTTTCTTCAAAATTCTTCTCCCCTCTCCCCCTCTTCCCTCCGACCTCCTCCCAACCCTCTCCTCCGGCCGCCTTCCTGCTACTTCTCTGCCGCCGCCCCTCCTTCCCGCCGCGCTCCCCTCTTCCCCTTTGGCCTCTCCCCTTCCGTCCTCCCTCTTCCCCGCCGCCCCTCCTCTCCCTCCGCCTCCCTCCCCTCCCTCCTCTGGCCTCTCCCCTGCCGCCCTGCCCTCCCTCCTCCGGCCTCCCCTCCTTCGGCCTCCCATTTCCCTCCCCTTCCTCCGCCTCCCCTCATCGGCCTCCCCTTCCTCCGCCTCTCCTCCTTTGGCCTCCCCTCCCCTCTCTTTCCCTCCCCCTCCTCTGGCCTCCCCCTCCGCCGCCCTCCGCGCCTCCCCCTCCAGCCTCCCCTCCCCTCCCCTTCCTCCGCCTCCCTCCCCCTCCTCCGACCTCTGCTGCCCTCCGCCGCCTCTGGCCTTTGCCGCTCTCCGCCGCCTCCGGCCGAATCTCTGCCTCCGCCGGCGTCTATCCGATAGGTTCTCTTTTGTCTCTTTATTTATTGTTTTTTGTTGTTTATATCATTCTAACGCCTTTGTTGACTTGTTCGCAGCCTCGTTCGCAGCCCCCGAGTCTCCTCCGGCTTCTCTTTCGACTCCTCCGGTTGCTACCTTCGTCGGTCATCTTTCCGGGTAAGTTTTATTTTTTTAATTTCTATTTTTTCATTCCTCCTAAATGTGTTTAGTTAATAAAATAGTTAGAAATTTGTTAGATAATTTTGACGACATTAATTATATATAATTATAGAATATATGAAACGTGTATTTAGTTAAATTATTTAGTTTACGTAATTAGAAAATTTGTAGTTAATAAGTTAAATTAATAATTGAATTTGTGGTTAATTATATCATTTAATTAATAATATGTTTGTTTGTATGTAAGTAATAATATGTTAATTATAACTGAATTGATAATGGACTACGCCTACTGCTGGAGAGTATTATGTAAGTATAAATATTTTTGTAAATTTATATTATAATTTGAATTATTAATAAATAATTTATTTTATATTGTGTTTGCAGGCTCGGATAGTAGCTCGTGTCGCTGATCTATAAGAACAAGCTTGGGCTTCGGGACAACTGATGGACACGACTAACTTCGAGGAGATTACTATGACCAAAGTTCTCGGGATGCGTCGTGACTGGGCTACGGGCATTGGGCAACTCATCCCGCGCTCAGACTTGCTTGAAACCAAGGCCAACGAAGACTCATCTTTTTCCGTTGGGAACGAGAGTTCGAAGTCGTTGTATGAGAATGAAGAGTTGATAGCTCTTAGAGATGCTGTGTTCGGCATGACCGCAGGTTTGAGCCAAAACCCGAGCATCAATGTCGATCCCGCGTTTAGCGCGACATTGAACCGATACATGACTCGGTTCGGACCTTCGAGCGCTTCGGGTTCGCAATACACTACTCCGGATCAGCCACGTCGACGCCCAGACGAGTCTTCGCCTTCATCATTTCCCACCGACCCTGACATTGAGCCTCCTTCCGGACCCAGCGGAAGACGCGGAGGACGAAGCCGAGGACGCGGAAGAAGATCTTAGTTTTATTTATGTTGTAGACTTATCGACTTTTTATAACTATATCGTTTATGATTTTCAGTACTTTATGTGTTTATGAATTATCGACATTTGAATGTTTAACATTTCGACTTAATATTTATTTTATTTTCGTTTATTTAATTTAATTATGATTAATTTTAATTATATTTCATACAAATTTAATTAAATAATAAATTTAAAATTTAAAATTTAAAAAAGTTAAATCGGAAATTTTTTAAAAAAAATTCATTTTGACGCATTAGAAGCAATGTCGCTTCTATATTTGGCGGGTAATACTTTTAGAAGCGAGATTGTCGCTTCTAATGTCGCTTCTAAACTTCACCCGCCAAATTTTCTCACCCTTTTTTTCCACGATTTTGGGACCCTTAGAAGCGACTTTAGGGGCGACTTGTCGCTTCTAAATTCGACGCCTAAAATACCTTTAGAAGCGACAAAGTTGCTTCTGAAACTTTAGAAGTGGCGCATTAGAAGCGACATTGTCGCTTCTAAAGTCACTTCTAAAGGACTTTTTGGCCTAGTGAAGACGGAGAAATGAAATATAAGTGAATAAAATGAAGAGTCGGTAGTTTTCAAAATTTAAACCAGAAGAAAGAGAAGAAGATGAAGCGTCTAGACGAGAATGGTTGGCCGTATGACGTGTCAAAAAGAAGAGACGAATGTGAAAAGTCGGAAGGGGAATGACAACCGACGCGGCGTCTGACAGGTCGGCGTGTGAGAGAGTTAATGCGGAGAGAGAGACGGAGATGGAAGTTAATTAGGAGAGAGATTAATTAACTTTATTAATTAACGGTAGGGATAAAACCGTTATTCAAAGTTCAAAAAGTGAGGGTAAACTCGGGACAAAAATATTCTCTCTCCTCCTGAACTCCTAAGTAAGTCCTTTAAAAAAACATAATTGAAAAAACACCCAATTTTATTCTTATTGTTGAGAAAATCTCTTGTTTTATTAATGGGGCTAGCCTGGTATAATCAACTATTTCCATGATAATTGTCTCGTCCATCACATTGAAATATGTGTGGCATTAGTGGATAGTGCTGTCAAATATACTTTGACTAGTAGCTTACAATAGTTAAACGCCAAATCAATAATCCTATTTTCAAGGAGAAATTTCATTTTATAGACCTAAAAACATTAAAAATATCCACATTAGACCATTCATGTTAATAATATCTAAAAATGGACTTTTGACCCAAAATCGGACAAAAATACCCCTTAAGTTCATATTCCCTTCTCTCTCTTCCTTTCCCTCTCTTTTTCCCTCTCTTTCCTTCACTTCCTCTTCTCTTCTTCTTTCACTCGGCCGGCTCTTCCTCTTCACATTCTTAAAAAAAAATTCAATCCAACTCAACGTCCCTAAACAATCACACCGACGTTATCAACATCATACAATGTCATCAAGCTCGGATAACTTCTTAACCGGTGGTGGGGAGGACCCGATAACTCAAGAGACCTCACAAAAGAGAAAATCTCAAAAAAAGGTTAGAGTTCTTGTTTTTTCTTACTTAAATCTATTGCATGTAGTTTAGATAGTGTTTTCGACTATAGAGGAAGTTAAAACGGATTGATTTGAGAAGATTTGAGCTAGTTTAGAGATTTTAGGTTTCCGGAAACGACGAACACGATGAATGCCATCGTCCGGACGATAGGGTACGATAGAGTACGATAGGCTACGATAGGTTACGATACAGTACGATGACTTGGACGATGGTGTACGATAGGCTTCAAACGATACCCGGGCGATAGCATACGATAGGGGACGATGAATTACGATAGAGTACGATATGGACGATAGAGGACGATAAGATGCGATAGTGGACGATAAGATGCAATTGTTTTGAATTTTTTTTGAAAAAATTTGTTTTTTTGATGTTTTTTGTTGTTTTTTTGTGCAGGATCACTTGAAATTCCTTGTTCAAGACACTTTCCCGGGGAGAATCACGTATGGTGGATCCCGGGTCCTAAAAGATGTGAAGCAGCGCTTCGAGGAGATGAAATTGATCGAGCAACTCCGAGGGACGGTGTTCGAGCAATTCTTCATCACCTCTGATTTGAACTTCGCTCCCGTCCTCGTCCACTCTCTGTTGGAGAGGAAAGTCGAGTCAATCAAAGCCGGAGAGATCCAATTCGGCTTAGGAGGAAAGAGAGTGAGGTTCGGACGCCTCGAGTATGCCCTAATCTCGGGGCTAGACTACAAAGATGGTCCGAGCAAAGAGGAGAAGGACGCACGCTCTTCCCGCAGGCTCATTGACGAGTATCTCAATGAGTCTGCCAATATCAAATTCAGCATACTCGTCAGCAATTGGACGGTGTGCAAATCTCCGGATGACGTCTACAAACTAGGTTTGTGCGTCTTCGTTCTCGGTTACTTGTTCGGACAACCGGGAAACAAAACCATACCTCCAAAGTGGCAACCGATCTTCCAGTGGGTCGAAGATCTCCCCTTCTTCTACAGCCTGCCATGGGGGAACATGAGCTGGGGGGAGACGTTTCTATCCCTCTCAGTGGATTTAAAGCGCCACCGAGAGAGCCTCGAGGACAAGCTGAAGAAGAAGCCCGACGTCCTCCAAAAAGAGGCGAAGTACACGCTGACTGGCAATCTTCATGCCTTTCAGTATTGGGCGTACGAGGCTATCCCGGAGGTTGGGCACGCCTTCGGAAACGGAGTAGGAAATCGAATGCCGAGAATGCATTCGTGGTCAGGAACTATCGTCGTTCTTAGCAAGGACGTTGAGAAGATCCTGAAAAAAAAATCGGTAAGTTTTTTTGTTAATTAATAAAGTTCTTTTACGATTAAATGTGTTAACATTGTTATTATGTTTTGCAGTTAGGAGTCCTTCAAATGCTGCGACCGCGGCCGGGGGAAAAGGGTTTCTTTCAGACCCTTGAGGAGCAGACCCGAAAATGTCTATATCCGATAGACATCGAAGGAGAGGACGCAGCAGAGCCGAAGGACATCGACGAAGAAATTAACATCGTCGGTTCTGCCGCAGAAGAAAGAGACGTGCTGGGTCACGACGTCGATGATGATGATGACGAGGATGCCGAGTACATCTCCGATACTCCTCGGGAAGGTCGTCCGACGAAAGAATCTCAAGCTCGTCATCGTCGTCCTCCGCCTCCTCCTCCTCAATCTCCGGCTCCTCCTCAATCTCCGCCTCGTTCAGATGAACCCATCGTTATCACGGGTGCGATGTGGCAAGACCTTCGCCAAGGAATCGGGTTCATCCTCCAAAGCATCGCCACCGTAGGTCGTGGCGTGAACGCATTGAACAGGCGATCTGAGCGCGTTCAAGATCGAATTGAGCGAATATGCCATGATCAGGTAATAAGGTCGTTTATTTTGTTTATTAATTTATTTAATATGCTTAACTAAGACTTTTTGCAGATCCGTCAATGGGAGCGTCTGAACTACATTTTCGGAGAGGTTACCGGGATGCCTGGTGGACCTATTCCTACCACGCAAGCCCCTGGTCCTTATACGCAGAAGGCCGAGGCTGCGGCTGCTGCTGCTGCTCGAGAGCAGAATGCCGAGGCTGCTCAACATCCTCCTCCTCCACCACCTTCCAGTAGGCCTCCTTCGCCTTTTACGCCTATCAGCAGTCGGAGTCCATCACCGGAGATCCCGGATAACGCCGACCTATTCAAAACATTTATGAGGACTTCTGAAGATGAGAAGGCTCCGGAAGATGGGAAGGCGCCGGAAGATGAGAAGTCTCCGGCACAGGAGAAGGCTCAGGAGAAGGCTCCGTCTGTTCCAGAGGACGAGACTCCTATAGCGGAGAAGGCCATGGCAGAGACGAAGGCGACGCCAGAGAAGAAGGCGTCGCCAGAGAAGAAGGCGACGCCAGAGAAGAAGGCGACGGCGAAAGACGAGAAAAAGAAAGGCCCCGCAAAGGAGAAGGCGAATGCGAAGCGCAAGAGGGGCGACCGACCCACGTCTCCCAGGAGCCCACCCCCCCAGCGGTCGACGCATTGGGATTCCTTCACCGATCCGTGCAAGCCAAAGTACACCCGAGGATCGTCAAAATTCGACCCGCTGAAGGCGCCGATTCAGAAGGAATACGCTGAGGTTATGATGTGGGTGAAGACGGGAAAGTACCTTGGTCGATACAAGGATAACGTTCGACTATCAACGTGCACCGCATCACCGAAGTTCTTCGCCTCGATCACGAACTCAGGGGAGTGGATGACTGACGAGGTATGTCTTTATATGTCTTTATATTATTTATTAACGTTATATGTCTTTAACGTTCAATATGTCATTATTTCTTTTGTTATTGCAGCATATCGACGCGATCGTTCATATGCTCATGAACCGACAACGTAACCTCCAGGGTTATCGCCAAGATGTTTGCATTATGGACAACGTCTGGGTTCAAAATGTGTTCGGGAGGTATAAGCAAGAACGATTGAACTTCGACAAGGCGAAAGAATTGGGGACGGATCCCGAGCTCGTCGATTGGGATCAGAGGTCTGTCTTTGTGCCGATGACGGGATTCAGAGACAAAAGGATCAAACCGTGGAGAGGGGCGAAGGAGATTCTCTTTGTCGTCAACTTCAGGAATGTGCATTGGTTCACATTCCAAGTAGACTTGTTGGAGTGGACGATTACGGTTCTTGACTGCCAGAAGAACCTTGCAGAAGGGGAGCATCATGAAGCGTACTTTAAGACCTTCATGCAGGTAAAAATCATATCTTAAAATAACGATACTTTACTATAGTATAAATTTCTTAACTTAACAATTTGTATAGGACTGGAGTCTCGCGTTGCCACGGGTGATGATGTTGAGCGGCATGTTCGACAACCATCCGAAGATGTATCATTCTCTCTCATCCGACCGACCGGTGCTCCATGAGTTCACTTGGCTCGTTAACGACGATGTACCTCAATGTCGTCTAAGGTAAATGTTAAGATTTAAGTGTAGTGAAATACGGTATATGTTGACACGTTTGTCATTTGTGTATTGCAGCGGTGATTGTGGAATGTTCGCCATCAAATATATCGAGCATATTCTAGTTGGAGCGCCTTTCGACACGCTTGTAACGGAGAACATGAAGATATTCCGGCATAAATGGGCCGTTGACTTATTTTTGGGACGACTTAAGCGATAAATGTAGTTGTTTATCATTTATTTTTGGTACTAACATTTATTTATTTATTTGTTTATAAATATTTCTCTTTATTTATTTATATTAAACTTGTCAAAAAAGTACTACTTTAACTTGTCAAAAAACATATGAATATCGAAACATAAAAACATCGTTAACAACACGTAAACGTAACAAACAAAAAGAACTTTTGAAAGTGTCGAAAGATTCTAATTAAACTTGTCAAAAAAAGTACTACTTTAACTTGTCAAAAAACATATGAATATCGAAACATAAAAACATCGTTAACAACACGTAAACGTAACAAACAAAAAGAACTTTGAAAGTGTCGAAAGATTTATATTAAACTTGTCAAAAAAGTACTACTTTAACTTGTCAAAAAACATAAAAACATCGTTAACAACACGTAAACATAACAAACAAAAATAACTCACACTCTATTCTTGCCACGTGCACGTCTTTCTATTATGACCTAGGCCACCACATTTCCCGCATTTTCGCTTTACAACAATTTTTTCACCTTGAGATGGATATCTGTTTATCCTTCTCCTTCCTTGCTTACTTTTCCTTGGACGACCGGCCTGTTTCTTCTCTACTGGAACCAATACTTTCATGTTCTTAATTTCGTCCGGAACGTCCCATTGTTCTTCATTCCCAACTGGATAGATGGCGTCTTTATACATTTCGATCCACGTTTTCTTGACGTAGAAAGGACTGCACAAAGAGTAAACGTCCACCGAACGATGTTGAGCTGATGCAATAGAATGTTCGCAAGGGATACCTAAGAGTTGAGGAATTCCACAAGTGCAAGTATTTGCTTGCAAGTCTACGTCGTATTCACCACCGCCGTCTTTAACGTGACATTCGTACAAACCAAGTCCATACACGTGCACGAATTTTGCTTTGTTGTTCATATTCTCAAAGTCTGCTTGCCACCTCGGTGTAAGTTCTGTGTTTAATTTGTTCGCAATGTCCTCTCGTTTGAAGAACCAATTTTGCAGCGTGAATCTTATGTACTCCAGGAGCGTTGTTATCGGAAACGACCTTGCATGTCTTGTTTTAGCGTTAAAACTTTCGGCGTTGTTACTCGTCATAATATCATACCTGTAAAACATAATAATTAACACTTTAACGTAATGAATATTCTATTAAAAGCAAATGAAATTCACCTTTTTCCAGGAAAGAACGGTCGTGCCCATCGATCGAATCCGATATCTTCAAGATATTTTGCCATCTCAACATCTTTTCGCCTCAGTTGCCTAAAATGAGCTTCGAAGGAAGTCTTATTGAAAGAATACGCCGCTTCATACAATTCACCGCGACAGTGATCTGTCTTAAACTTGTGTTGGACGTTGAGCTGCATATGATGGTAGCAATAACCATGCGGTCTTCCTGGAAAGGCAACTTCGACACCATGACTGATACTAATATGTCGATCGGATATGAATGCCAAATCTGGTACGTCTTCACCAATAACTTCTTTCAACTTCAACAAAAACCACGTCCATGATTCATGACACTCACTGTCGACAACGCCAAAAGCGATTGGATACAAATGCGAGTTCGCATCCAATGCAATAGCGACAAGCAATTGTCCCCCGTATTTAGTCTTCAAAAATGATCCATCCAAAGATATGACAGGTCGACAATACTTAAATCCTTTAAGACACGCTCCAATGGCAAAAAAAGCATACTTGAATTTGTCACCGTCTCTCACAAATTCAGTAACCGTGCCGGGATTTTTTTGTTTTAACATGTACAACCACGAAGGTAATTTCTGATACGATTGTTCAGGTGTACCTCGAACGAGTCCAGTAGCTACTTCCTTTGACCTCCACGCCTTCAAATAAGATATGTCCAAACCCCATCTTGTCTTCACTTCTTCCCTAACGTTGTGCGCTGAATAATCAGCCATTGAGTTGATAGAATATTTGTCTTTAAACACGTGTCCAATAACCCAAGGGGCCGGTCCTCGTTAACCTTCGGGTCGGATAACGCGCGAGCAAGAGTGAGCTTTTTCGAAAGTCACAATCTCCCACATTCCTGACCACTGTACGACGCTCCGGAGTTTCCACGTACAAGTCTCATCTTTGCAAAGAACATACCACCTTTTTGTCGAAGATGATTTAACTCGAAACTCGAAATTATTTCTCATGGCGAACAAGTGAACTTGTGTCTTCATTTCCGATTTGTTCTCAAACTGTTTTCCAAGGTATAAGTCTTCGGAGCTACCTATTAAACGATCAACGATTAAGTTCACGATATTTAACAACGTAAACAATTAAGATATATTACCTGTAGATGATTGACTTGGTTTTTCACGATATTCAATCTCTTTAACTACTTGTTGTTGCGTGAATTCAGGATCTTTCCAAGTATAAGTCCCCGAAGATCCTTTACAAGGATTAACTTCGGGATGGTAGTCGCCCGAAGGAACTTCGAAATTCTCAACTAAATCAGCATAGTCTTCATCATTTGCAAACTCTTCGAATTCTTCTTCAACGTCTTCAATATCATCATTGTCGCCGTGATCTTTGTTTTCTTCGACGTCTTCAAAATCTTCAAAATCGACGTCAAACGGATCTCTATCACGTCTATACGTTTCATCATCGTCGTGTGCAAATCGTTCATCGTTTGGTTTCGGATTACTTTGAGAGACTTCAATTGCGAGAGGATGATATTGTCTTCTGCTCTCATTGCGTTGAACCTTCAACACTTGTTTTCCTTTTCGCTTTGGATCCACATTGCTAACAATTGGTGACATGATTCGTTTCGGTTCAAAGCTCACGCAAATAGGATATTTACTCCAGTACTCGTGTTTCATATAATATGCGACATCATTATCAGTTTCCAAGATTGCAGGCGCCAACACAACATTAGGTAAAGTGTACGGGACTTCAACTTTCAAGTCATACGTCATCCTATCGATCTTGGAAATATCGTAAATCATATCGACCAACTCATGATATGTCGTATCTTTTGTAACATCCACCGTATATGTACGAGCTTTAGTAAAATCCCATCTATCGCTCAATCTCACCCATTTTCCACCAACACTAACGAAAACTGAAAAACATCACCCAAAATTGTCAGCAACTATTCAAAATCGTCAAAAAAAACTCCTGAAACTTGTCAAAAAATCAAAATTTCGAAATCTCAGCGTCCTGCATCGTATTCCATCGCACTCCATCGCCGGCCATCGTATCCCATCGTCCTGCATCGTCCTCCATCGTAACTTATCGTCTTCTGGACGATTAGTTACGATGGAGGACGATACAGTGCGATTTGTTACGATGGCCGGCGATGGAGTGCGATGGAATTCATCAAGTCTATCGTAAATTTTTTTCCCAGATTTTTTACGAACTTTTTTCTTTCGATCCGAAAACGATTCTAACACCAAAAACGACTACTAAAATGATTTAAATACAATAAGTGAATTAACATACCCATTATGACGGTGCTCTGTAGTGATTCCAACGGATTTGGAGAGTTTTTTAGGGAATTGGAAGTTCAAAATGAGATTAAAATGGAGACATTCTCTACATAAACCCTATATATGAGTTGAAGGGTATTTTTGTCCGATTTTGGGTCAAAAGTCCAGTTTTAGATATTTTTAACAAGAAGGGTCTAATCTGGATATTTTTAATGTTTTTGGGTCTACAAAATGAAATTTCTCTTTTCAAGTTTCAAAAGCAACGTAGTATTGCTTACCGAAGTATTTAAGCACTAAGCCAAACGACATCCCAGATTCCTAACAGCTACAAGTTTAGGAAAACGACATGAAAATGTTCATCAAACGACTGACTAAGTAAGTAAATGTAGTTGCTAAGAAAACAAACATGTCATAAAATTTCAAAGAATATACCCAAAATTAGGTTCATTCCTTGCACTCATAAACTTAAATGAAATTATAGAACCCAATGGCAAGTTAATCTGAACACGTTGTAAGAATTGGTCGGAATTCAATGTCGATATTGGGACATCTATGCACTTAACAAACCAAACTTTGATTTAGCTATTGTTATTATTTTCATTCTTGTGTTTTCTCTAGAGTTTTTTTTTTTAGTTTTTCTCCCTCCAACATTCAGTGGTTTTACTTCACAACAAAGCGGCTCCATTAATTCAGAAGTGTTGGGCAATAATTTTCTTCAGCGTATAGTTGAATCTATTTGAAGCTATATTTCACATTTCTTTCAAGAATACGAGACAACATAGGTACATTGTAATGTAGACTACCATGTGGCACATTATAATAGGTACTTATTAATAGTTAGTTACCGTAATAGGGTTTTATGATTGTTGATAAACTATTCATACTAATTTGATAAATTCTACAATTTATTTTCTCAGTCACTATCTTACCGCGTCTCTTATTATAACTTCTTCCGTCTGCCATGGATGAATCCTCACCGACGACTACTGAATCATCACCGAAAGTCTCTGTTTTCCGACATGCACCAATTGTCTTCAACAACAGTCTTTCGATTTAACTCACAGAAGATACTTTCTTACTATAGATCCATAAAGTCCTAGGAGCGATCAGAGGCCACAAACTTCTGCACTATGTTCAAGGTTTGTCGAAACATGAACAATTTCTTTCAGAAATTGATGAAAAATATGAAAATGTAATCTTAGCTATGCTGAGAGTCTAATATCTTTTTTGTGGGTCCCAGCATACTATAGTTAAGTCTTATCAGTTTATTTATTTTATTTGTAATGTGTGTGTTATTTTTTATAGACAATAGGTTGAGCTTATGAAGGGAGTTTAAGTACTCGAATAATTGCTAAATGCTGGTCCTTTTATAAATTAATCTTGTCTTATTTTCATAGTCACAAGTTGAAGAAACAAAGTTATGTCATCAATGATTTGATTATCTGAATCTGATAAGTATTAAGAAGGTTATATATGAAGATATTAAGAGGGACATCTTTGAGCTCACCATTGAAAATAGTAAAATCTGTTGATTATCAAATTCAAAACTGAACGCATCACAACAAAAATTTGTGTTCTTGAATTACTCCACATAAATAGTATAAGTCTAATGCAAGTGAAACACCTAGCGAGGAAGAAATGTGCTTTTGTTTGTAAAAACGACTATTGCATGTACACATGTTACTTTTATTCGGGATAAATTAAATACATTTTGTTTGAGAACTCTAGTTTTTCCTTATATTTACTTGTTCTTTGTAACTCTCTAAAATAACCTTTCATAAATTTTTTTAGGTTATTGCATATAGTAATTTTATATAAGTCTATTATTTTGAATATATTTAACGTTTCGTAAAATTCATGTAAATGATTTTAATGCTTATTTATCATGTCAATTTACTAACGTAAATTAAATTTTACAACGTAAATTGTACAATTTACGAAATTTTTTCAAAACAAATTAATAAATTAGAGCCATATCGTTGAAATTTTGAATTTTTTTCATAGCTTCATAAATGACCCAATTGGTGAAAAAAACAGAAAGTCTAATAATAAAAACAAAAAGCAAAGAAATCTAAACAAAAGCGACTACAATTAAGTTTGATTATTAATGCTTCTTTCTCTTTTGGATAAGTGATGACATGGAATAATCTTCCACGGTTTATCTAAATCACGCCTACCTGGCGGTCGTTACTAGTCCATGAAAATTTGCAATATTTCTACGTATTCTCCGTTGAAATTAAGTTAGAACAAGGTTAGATTAAATAAATTAATATGTAGTTTCTAAAATCCCAAAGTAAAGTAATATAAAACTATGCGTCGTGTAAGATAGCGACAATCAAAGTATTCAATGATGTTCACTAAAAACTCGTTATTTTGTTTTAGATAGTAAAATAAAAAGAAAATTTATCAGTTGGGTTGCCTCGAAAAACAGAGGACCAAACAAGCCCTTATCTCCGGTATATCAGAAAGCAGTGTTTATGTAATAAAAATAAAAACAAAATTATTATATCTATTTTAAATAAAAGCCAACGAACATATAGACCAATACAGCTGAGCTCAGCCATTTTTCCCCTATCTCAATTGCTTTGCGGTTTTCGAGGCAAGATTTCATTGGCACTCATTCCGGTAACTTTTTTTTTCTTTCTCTTACATATCGAACTCACGATTCAGTGCCTCTGCTTTTTGTGTTTGCGTTGATTAAGTGCTCTCGTGAGATTTGCGATTTCTTACGGATTTCTTTTTCGCCGTCTTTTCTCGGTAAACGCCCAATATCTGTGAATTCGAATTCGATGCTGGTTTGTTTCTTCGGTATATCTTAATTGGTTTTGATCTTAGCTGTTCGTTAATTTTGGACATTTTTTTGAAGTGTTGTAACGAGTTTCAGTCGCTGTAAAATTATGGAGAGAAGAAGCGAAAGCGATCTAGGGTTCCGAGTTATTCTTTTTTTTGGTCGCTTTTGCTTTCAATATCTGTTTTGAGATGCTTTGTTACTCCCTGTATTGGTTTTGATCGACGTGGAATTTCGCTTGTATTGGATTTTGAATTTCTGATGCTATAACGTTCTTACAAAGAATAGGTCTGATTGTGATTATGGAACAATAGTTTCTAAAATTCTATTGCGCGGGAATTGTTCATGGCTTCTTACCCTTTAGCTTGTTTATAGCTTTTGTTATCATACCTCATTTAAAAGACTTATTTTTCATTTCTCAGTTTCTTCAGTATGTGTACCTTAGGTTTTGTTGATCAATCTTAGCTTTACATGCTATATTGAAGAGTTTGAGAGTTTAGACTGCTTG
The DNA here is from genome assembly GCA_958296335.1 of Urtica urens. Lineage (NCBI taxonomy): Eukaryota > Viridiplantae > Streptophyta > Magnoliopsida > Rosales > Urticaceae > Urtica > Urtica urens. Next base: position 2,239,627 of record OY282522.1, read on the forward strand.
TAGTCAATTTCTGTCGAGACGTGAATGCAATGAAGTTATTCTTGTTTATATAAGTTATTATGACTAGTAAATATATATGATGTTATTCTTTGTTTTTCGTCTACTATGAAAATTTATAATAGACTAAAGATAGAAGATGAGTACTTTGGACGCCACGAGAGCAGAGCTTGGCCTTGTAGTCTTGTATCTGAATAAAGCCGAAGCAAGAGATAAGATTTGCAGAGCCATTCAATACGGGTCCAAATTCTTAAGTAACGGAGAACCCGGTACTGCTCAGAATGTCGACAAATCGACTAGCCTCGCCAGGAAAGTTTTCCGGCTTTTTAAGGTTTACTTTCACACCGATCTCGAGTTTCATTCTAAGAAGACGTTGTATGTTTGACGATTTTTCTGGGCTTTTATGATTCGTTACCTCTTTCGTTCTTTGGGGGACTTGAACTGAATATGATCAATGAATAAAAACTTTATGGAATACTTTTTGAACCCTAGTTAATTGCAATGTTTGGATGCAGTTTGTGAATGATCTCCATGGTCTTATTAGCCCAGTTCCTCAAGGATCTCCTCTTCCACTTGTTCTTCTGGGAAAGGTATATATTATTGGGACTTTGTCTCTCCGTGGTTATTCTCTTATATCTAGTTATTAACCTCACATTGGTTTGTGCAGTCGAAAAATGCATTGCTGTCGACCTTTCTATTTCTCGATCAATTTGTCTGGCTTGGTAGAACCGGAATTTACAAGGTACTCAATTCGTTTCCTCTTTTATTTTCATGTTGCGTTTGCAAATCATCCTCAGAGCCTTTTTCTTATAGAACAAGGAGCGAACAGAGTTGCTCGGACGGATATCCCTTTTCTGCTGGCTCGGATCTTCGGCTTGCACCACTTTGATCGAGGTTCGACTTTCTTTCTTCTACGGATGAACACTATTTGTTCTTGTCAATGTGCGTACGCTTTCATAAGAAATTTATCTCTTGCTCCTAAATCAGCTCGGTGAGCTCGGAAGACTATCAGCTTCGATGAAGAAGTTGGAGAAGGAGCTGAGGAACAGCAATAAGTATGACGTACGTTCAAACCTCAAAATCCTTTCTTTCTCCCGTTATATAGTTCCCCAGTGTGACTTTTCTTTTCTATGAAAAATCTTAGAACGACCAATACAGTGCTAAACTGAAAAAATCAAACGAGAGGACTTTGGCGTTGGTAAAAGCTTCGATGGATATCGTGGTCGCGATCGGGCTGCTTCAGCTTGCCCCTAAGAAAGTGACTCCACGTGTCACCGGTGCTTTCGGATTTGTCAGCTCTCTCATCTCTTGTTATCAGGTAAAAAAAATTTGATGATTGTTTTGAATAATGATACAAAACTGTTTATGTTTATATATTTTTTGCTCACCATTCGTTGTATTTGTGCGAAACCCAGTTGCTTCCGTCACCGCCGAAGTCCAAGGCAGCTTGAAGAAAAGTTCATTTTTCGTCGCCGGAAAATCAGCTCTCTTTGTCTCTCTCTCGCTCTTTCTCTCTTGTAATAATTATTAGCCTGTGACTCAGAATCCTGGCAATGGAAGCCTTTGAATGACTGGTTGTAGAATGGCTTTATGTATGTGGTACCATTATACTAATTGGTTACAGTAGCAACAATAATAAAAATAATGTATGCGTGTTATATTTCCCTTTGTTAGTCACATTACGTATTTGTATGGTAAGCAAAACACTCGTTAGGCGTTCTAATGGGAAGTAAATACTGGTATTATATCCAAATTTATAAGCATGGATATGGTTATTTAAGTGAATGCATAGTAGGCGTTTGTAAAATGCTTTATTCACGACTACGTTTAACTCATTTCAGCTTCAACGTTTTGACATTTTATTTTAATTTAAAACGATGCTTGTAGCTAAAACAACCTTGCAAAAAGGCCAACGATAAGGAATCTAGTAGAACCTATAATTATTAGCTATTCGTAACTATAAACACTAAATAAATATTTAGTAGTTTCACCTACATAAGAAGCACCATATTTAGGATCTGCTCTGATTCTAAAGCTCAAGTTATCTAGTTTTAGGAACAGTAGAAAATTGTTAACATCTATGACAACTTGATAAGATTCTGGAATAGAGTTCAAAATACTAGTCGTGGAGATACTGCTTTCATCTAAACCTCGATCATTCCCTTACAATACTAAAGTAACTTCTAGATATTCATCAATGTTCTCATCAATGCATTCCAATCCAATTTTCAATGGAACAAAGAACCGGTCAGAAAAAAAAAAACGATGTTAGGAGCAAACTGAACATAATAGACAGATTCAAGCTCCACAAATTTAAGTGCTTTCTGTGTACTTATTTCTCATCAATTTCTGATGTCTTTTTCATTAGTTCTGGCAGCCATTGTTTCAAGTTCGTCCTCCAATGCCCCACTGAACCTTAATGGCGAAACAAGACTTTCATATTCTTCTACAAAAATGTCAGTCATTATCGCCATCAAACATTACATACCCCATGTTAAATGTAAGCTAAGAGGCAGTAACATGTATTAAAGAATACAATAGACTTGCAGAACAAGATGAAATGCAACTCCAAACTTAAACCTACAAACACAATACTACAAAGTCGTGTATTAACTTGAACTTTGAGTAAGCAAATAAATCAGAAAATCTAAAACTGAAGGTGGTTAGGGTCGGAAGAGGATTTGGGATAGCCATCGTAATCGAGCTTAGCTCCCATGGAAGCGCAAACGGCTCTGAACTTCAATCTGAGACCGTCCATGATCTCCTGAACCTTGTCATCCTCCGGCTCCATCATCGGGTACTTTTGGAGCATCTCATCCAGCTGCGCTATGCTCTTCAGGACCCGGGTCGAGAAACGGGTCGGGTCTACCCGCGAGCCGGAGACCCAGATCCCGACGCAGCCTCGGTAGAAGCCCAGTTCCTCGCCGACCTCGAAGCCCACTTTGAGGCCCACTTGCCGGGCGTCTTCCTCGCCGGAGAGAAGCCCGTCCTTGTACCCCTCGTCCAAGCCTTCCTTCAAGTGGGTTTGCTCCACATTCAGACACGAATCGAATATGTCTTCTTCCATCAAGATTTCTCTTTTTTCTTACCAGCAGCTCAAGATCTTCACAAAAACAACAAATAAATCAACAAGTTACAGAAAAACTTGACAAACACAGTTCATATTCAGTACCAAACCCAGCTAGAATCAAATTGTTCTAAATATAGAAATCTAATATTGATTAAGATTCAAAAGGTGATGATGCTATCAATCTGTACAAAGCAAGGGACGAACAGAGCCGTTCTCCAGCTTTCAGATTATCTGAAATAGGTTCTGGATATTGATTCGATTCTGTTTGCCAAGATTGCAAAAAGTCTGAGTTCGTGTTCGTGACACACGCGAGGATCAATCTCGTAGAATTTATTGATGAATACATTTACAAATCGAAAACGTAAATCATAAACGAATCAGGCATTAGGTCACCATCGGAGTTGATAAATTTACCCGAATTCAACGGTTAATTGCATGTTTCTCCGGCGGCTAGAAGGAAGACGGTCCCGCCGTGGCGATGTTCGTGAAGGAGAGGGAGAGAGGAGAGAGAAAGTTTGCTGTAACTGATACTAAATTTATCTACTGGACTGCAATCACTTTGCTTGCTGAAAGTTATCACTTTGAAATATATCACTTTGAAATATATTAATTGATATATAATCAAACATTTTCAAAAAATTTGTTAATAACCATTAATCAAAATAAATATATATTTATTAACTAAAAATGTAACTTATTTAAAACCAATTAATAACAGTCACATCACAATAAATATTTATTTACTAAAAAAAAAATGGCCAAACAACAATATCAATGTTTCATTTGATTATTTAGAGCAATTTTTGTAATAATAACTGAGAAATTGTCAAAAATACTTTGTTTTTCTTAAAATGCACTAAATTAATTTTTTTAAAAAATATTAGTACAAAAGTTTAAAATATTTTTAATACAATTTTTTTACGTTTTATTCCGTATATATATTAATCGGTTATTATTTATTTATTTTTTAAAAAATTAAAATTAAAAAAGTAAACTGCTCCACCCCTAAAAAAAATAATTTTTTTAAATTTTTAATTTTTTTAAATTTTTTTGACCGATAATATAGTGTAGGGCTTTGTGTTAATTTTATTTTTTTAAAAGGTATTTCGTCTTTTCACATAAAATTTATTTTTGTATTTTTGAAAATCAATAATAAAAAGTGATAGTTTGAACAATTTAACATAACATTTTTTTTTCTAGTTTAGTTTAAAATAACTACGGTATAATCTAAATCATGGTATCGATAATATACCATTAAATAACACATGTTTTATAAATAATTTTTATTTCAGATTCTTAAATATTTTTAAAATTTTGACGAGATTTTAATTTTTTTGATACTCGACCTATGGTTCATTTGAGTTTATTATTAACTTTTTTTTAATATTTAGCATTTTAAAATTATTTTCAAATTTATTAGTTAAAATATTTAATATTTATTTTTATAATTTGAATTTTATGACATATATCTAATTTGAATTATTTAAAAATATAATTGATTTACAATTTTTGTCGATATATTCGTTGATATTCGGTATATCAGTAATAAATTATCGATATCATCGATAATCGATATTGATATTTTTATAAAATAACTATCGATATACCCGTCCATATTCAATCTACCTTACAAATCAAAATCTCAGTATCGATAATAAAAATCTTGAATTTTAATAATTTTTTAACTTTTTTAAAATCAATGATGTTATGGAACTGAGTCATATATATTTTGCTTATTTGCATATCGATGTAATATAAATCTCTCATAACTCCTTATCGTAATTTACTGATTAAATTAATAAAAGTTGAAAAGTTCATTCATTTTTTTTGTTTGATTGAACATTTATAATATTTAATAGTCTTATAGTTCTTAATCAAACCTAACAACGTATGAAGAGACAAATGTAGATTAGCGTGAACAACCTCTTCATGGTTTGCTTAAAACAAACTATTCACAATCTAAAGATCAACGGCCTATTGATCCTAATATGATTGTTGGAAGAATCTATAAGGTCTGCTTACGAGACATAGAGAGTTAGGAATTCCATAGTTTTTCAAGTGTATCTTCCAAAAATACTGAATTGACCAGTGTACCTTTAGAGACAATGCACTAGTAGAAAAACTGGATCCCACAACCCTTAATAAAGGGTGTGGAATTTTCCCACAACCCTTATTAAGGGTTGTGGGATCCAGGGTTGTGGAATTTTCCACAACCCTTAGACATCCGGTGTGGAATGTTCATACTTTCCACACCGGATGTATACTGGTTGCGGAATATTCAACAACCAATCAATTTTCGGTTGTAGAATTCAAATTTTGTTGAACATCCGGCGCCGCGGCAACGTTATAACGGCGCCGCGGCACCATGTCCCACAACGGATCAAAACATCCGTTGTGGGAGTCGGCGCCGCGGCGCCGGTATAACGTCGCCGCAGCGCCCTTGTCCAGTGAGTGATTCCCCTCAAAATTTATGTAATTAACTCTCATAAATCATATAATAGATGCAGAATGTCTTTAAATATACACAATCAATCTAAAAAACATTCATACATCCAAAAGTCATCCAAGATCATCATATACATTAAAAATCATGTGAAATACTTACATCCAAAATCATAAAATGTAACTAATCATCACATTCAATAAATAATTGTACATAGCTAATCCATTCTTCATTTACTTTCTCTATTTCTACATTTATATACGTCTTTTTGTTTTCTAATTTACTAAACTATATCGCATTCCGTGTTACCACTTTGTCTTCGAGTGACCATTGACTAGATGTACGTTGATTGTCCGTCACCAAGAGCACCTTTGCGTTCGAGCTTGAAATTTGAAAAACACCCTATAAAATGAAAAGTATGTACCTTGTTTAACAAACACTCAATAAGGAAAAAAAAATACATTTTTATCAAATAAAATAAGTCTTGTGAAATTTGTATTTATAACAAGATATCGAAGATTATTGGACAAACCTTATCTTGGATAACGTTTCCCTTGCGCTAATATCACTTTGTTGACATGTTAAGCGATCAATTTAAACTTGGAACTAATTACCTTGTAACAATTTAAACTTTGAATCAATTACCTTGTAATTAATGTAAACAATCAATACATATGTAAAGAGTATGTTAATACATACCTTGGAATTAGTTTAATGGTAATGTCGTCTAGGTTTCCTTTTACAACCATGGCTAGAACTAGTAGTACTCGACATTGAATCTATAAACACAATCAAAATACAACCTCGATATCTCAATATAAACCTAAACTAATTCAAGAACTCATACTCTAATTATCTAACCATATTATCCATTCCAAACACAACAAAAAATATCTCAATATCAACCTAAACTAATTATCAATTTCAAACCAAAATTAGTAATAAACAAAAACTAACCAATGTGATGAGAAGCCGGTGATGGCGGAGGTGAACTTTCCGGTGAAAAGTGAGGCGGAGATAGAGGACGGAGAGAAGGAAAGGGTGGAGATAAAGAGGGCGTGGGCGTGGGAAGGAAAGAGTGGAGAGAGAGTGAGAGTGAGAGAGAGAGAGAGAGAGAGAGAGAGAGAGAGAGAGAGAGAGAGAGAGAGAGAGAGAGAGAGAGAGAGAGGCGGAGTGAAAGAGAGAGGGCGGAGTAAAGAGATGGTGCAGAGAAAGAGAGAGGTCGGAGATGGAGGGAAAGAGAGGGAGGAGTGAGAGTGAGAGAGAGGGCGGAGTGAAGAGAGGGTGGAGGGAAAGAGAGACTTCGGAGATGGAGCGAAAGAGAGACCGGACGGAAAAGTTCGTTGAAGGGACCAGAGATTTATGGGTCACCGAGAAGAGAAGATTTTTGAGAGAGAATGAGTTTTGAGAGAGAATGGGTTTTGAGAGAGAATGAGTTTTGAGAGAGAATGACTTTGGAGTGAAAATGAAGAATGAAGAAAAAGAAGTCGAAATATTACTTTTGTGCGAAATTTGGGCGGGATTATGAAAAATTTGAAATTTTCACGAATTTTAGACATTCCACAACCCTTGTGAGAAGGGTTGTGGAAGTGCCGCCGCGGCGACGTGTACCTAGGGCCGCGGCGACAACATTCCCAGAAAAGGGGGCCGCGGCCCAAAAAGAACTTCGCCGCGGCCCCCGTGACTTACAGAGTCTAGGTAGACGCTGTGAGTCCACGGCGCCGCGACGACGTCAATACGGGGCCGCGGCGCCGAGTTCAAAATACCTCTCATGAGGTTGCACAACCCTTTTGAGAAGGGTTGTGGAAGTGGTGCCGCGGCGCCGCGTGTTTGCACAACCCTTTTGAGAAGGGTTGTGGAAGTAGTGCCGCGGCGACGTGCATATGGGGCCGCGGCGCCGACTTTTTTTTTTTATAGTTTCCACACCGGATCTTTGGATCCGTTGTGGGAAGTGGCGCTGCGGCACCATAAGGCGTCGCCCCGGCGCCGCTCCCACAACGAATGCATTAAGAGTTGTGGGATATTTTAAAATAAGTAAAATTAAACAACCCTTATAACAATGGTTGTAGAATAAGGTATATTCCACAACCAATATTCTAAGGGTTGTGGAATACACTGAAATTCAGCCCTTCCCACAACCTTTAGTTATAAGGGTTGTGGGATCTTGGAATCCACACCCTTTACTAATAAGGGTTGTGGAAAATCGGTTGTGAGATCCAACATTTGTAGTAGTGATGAAAGAATAAACAATTTAAACTATTCTCTCTCAAGGTCACTATGCACTACTACAAAAACTTGATCCCCCAACACTTATTTACATGTTGTAGAAATCTCCCGCAATGGTTATTAAACGTTGTGGGATCCTGCGTTGTAGAAGCTCCCACAACGCTTAGCTAAGCGTTGTGGGAGAATTGATTTCCCGCAACTTTAGCATCCGTCCTGGGAGCTTTGATGTCCCACAACGCTTACTATCCATTGTGGGAATCCCATAATTTCCAAAAAAATTCTCCGCGGATATATAAACCGTTGTGGGACATCTCGCCGCAGCGGAGATTGTACACCGCAACGGCGAGATTTTTTTTAAATTTTTAAATTTTTTGCCTTATAAGAGTATTTCTAGTAGACGGCATCGAACCTAGTAGAACACAAATTAATATGCAATTCCAACAAAAATAAATTATAACCCAAAACATTCTAATTCAATTTCAACAAAAAAATGTTATAGTTCAAACTCACACTAACATTCTAATTAATTCATTATATTCCACACTCACATTAACATTATAATTTATACATAATCCACATTAACATTAACATACTAATTTATACACAATCCACACTCATATCTAATTTTGTTTTAAAACATACTTAAGGGAGGCCGGAGACAGTGGAGGCGAGAGGGCGGGCGAGAGATCCTGAGAGGGAGGATGGACGGGAGGGCGGGCGGCCCCGGGCGAGCAGGCGAGAGAGAGGAGGGCGAGCATGCAAGATAGAGGAGGGTGAGCGGGCGAGAGAGAGGGATGGTGGGCGAGAGGGCGAGAGAGAGGATGTTGGGTGAGAGGGTGAGAGAGATGATGGGCAAGATAGAGGGATGGTGGGCGAGAGAGAGAGGGGGATGGTGGGAGAGAGGCCGAGAGGGCGAGGAGAGGAGGTAGAGGCCGGAGAGAGAATGAAAAATTTGAAAGAGAAAAGTCAAAATATCATTTTATGTCGAAATTGTTTTGGGCGGGAAGTAAAAAATTCGAAAAAATTTCATTTTCAAACGCTCCCACAACGTTTAAAAACATCCGTTATGGGACCTCGCCGCGGCGATGTACAAATCTCGATGCGGCCAGATCCCACAACGGATGTTGTAAACATTGTAGGAGATTCTCGCTGCAGCCAGGATTCAACTTCGCTGCGGCGAGATATTTTTCCAAAAAAAAGGTTGTCCCTGGAGCAATATCGCCTCAACGATGAAGAGATTGTGATGCGGCGAGACCCTCTGGCTGCTGCCAGGATTCAACTTTGCCGCGACACAGTTTTTTTTCAAAAAACGTGTGGTTCCAATTCCACAACGCTTATCTTAAGCGTTGTGGGAACTTCTCGCTGCGGCGAGATTCCCACAACAGATCCAATAAGCGTTGTGGAAGAGTTGTTATCCGCCAATTTTCCACAATAATTAGCTTAAGCGTTGTGGAAATCAAAGATCCCACAATGTTTGTGGATAAAAGTTGTGAGAAATTGGTTTTCCCATAATGGTTTAGGACAAACGTTGTGGGATCTCCGATTCCCACAACGCTTAAGAATATGCATTGGGGGAACCCTATTTTCCACAATACTTGTTATAAGCGTTGTGAGAGACCCGTTGTGGGATCCAACATTTGTAGTAGTGATGTATGAATTGTATCGTCCTTACCTTAATCCTAAAATGAGACATGTCATTTCATAACTTCAATATATTCATTTGAGAAAGTTACACTCTAGATCCAAGTTTGTGAACTAGATGCGCTCTATTGGTGATGTATTGGCTTATGAAGTTGACATGAGTACACTTTGTGAAGTTCTCATATATATGAAATTCATGTAATTGCTGAAGTGCAATGTATATCCCCTCATGATTTATTACTTGGATTGTGAATAAATGTACCGACCGGTGTGCAAATAGAATATAATGATTTTTTTGGATGAAACGTTATGACTTGTTAGCTCCTCGTGAATACATCGTTTCTAAATTATTCATAAGTATTAAAAAGAGTTGAGAAAATAACAACTAGACGGGTAAAATGATAATTTTTTAAATCTCATATCGTTGATGATATTCATGAAGTAGAATCATTCGATAATATTCAGTAGATCCGCTCATCGCAAATAAGTAGATTTTTAACTAAAAAATATATTTATTTGAACCGATAGATTTTCAGTGTCAACTCTTTAGTGGAGTCAGTTGACATTAAACTAGACTTGGAAGAGTTTGTGAACTTTGAGTCCAAGAGTCCTAGTTAAATCTTTATTCATTTGGGTCCATGAGGTCACTATCACAAGCCACTAGAGTAGAGTTTGTTGAACTAGAAGTTAAGTCAAAATAAGTTCAATTGTTGAGCTAGACATATAATACAAAAATAGTCTAAAGGGTATTTTTATTCACATGGACATAAAATGATGTCAATGTCAAAATAAGATTTGGAATATTTTCATCTGATGGAACTATAAATTATTTTCTAAAACCAAAAATTTGTTTGAGGCATTATGAAATTAATTTCATTACTGGTGCAATATTAATTCTACAATGGGTATTTTAATAATCTTCTTAAAAGAAATAAGGAAGCATCTAGTATCTCCTCTCGTGTATAGAGTTCAGCCAACATCAAGAAGAGAGAAGGAAATTATCTCTTGTTATTTTGTGCATTATTGTTTATTGGTAATTGACCAAAAGAAAAGAGGAAATGAATTTCTTTGAGAATGAAAAAAATGTGGTAAGTGAGGAAACAAATTTCCCTCACTTATAGCTTTGTAGAGCCAGCCATGTAGAAGAGAAAGGGAGGTGGAAATCAAATATTGTGTCATGAATACACAATAGGAAAGGGTAATTACCCTTTCTTGTATTTCATTCTCCTATAAATAGAGCCTCACATTGAGATATAAAACCAAGCTTTTTGGTCTTGCTCTTTCTCTTTCTAGCCGACCAACCTTCTCCCTCTCTCTCTCTCTAAAATACTCTTTTATTTTACCACCTAAATCCTCACGAGTATTAGCTTATGATCCAAGACTTGTTCTTGGTTCATATTGTTTAATAGTGCCCACTCACTAAACTCTTCAAACGCTCGAAAACTCTCTTGGTAGAAACGTTCGTGGTTGCTCGAGAATCCAAAGACGAGAGGCAGCGATACGAGGAGAAAGATTTTCATCGGAGAAGGGACTCCAAGATCAAGCAATAAGAAAAAGGTTCTAAGTCTTTTTCATATTTCTTATATGTTGTAATGAACAACATGTTCATGCACATTATTTAGGTAGGAAAATCGTTTTACACGTGTTAAAAACAATTTTTTATATTCTGCCATATATATATATGATAATTAATTGTTAAATTCTAGATCGATTCCAACAAAGGCGACATATCAAATCGAATAGTGAGTAGCCTCGGTGGGGCGGCGGTCCATGGGGTCCTCAAAGTCCGCCTCATCCTCGAGTGGCCGGAACCTCGTGTCAAATAATGGGAAGGTTACCTCATGCGACCGATTCTCGACGATGGTCGCATCTCGAACGCGGACCACGATGACATACCGGGCCTCGTATAAGGCCACCTCCCAGTCTTCTTCGACCCAAACCTTGGCACGCCCGGCTTTGTCGCGTTCAACGATAGCCTACATCTCCTCCAAGAGAGACTCGCTCTCCGGGGCTATCTTCCCACAATCAACCTCGCTCTCGGCCAGCTTGTTACGGGCAGACTCCAACTCTGACTCGCGAATAGCCACGATCCCCTCGAGTTTCTTGCTCTCCGCCAAGAAGGAGCTAGCAGACTACTTGACCTGCTCCATCGAGGTTCGCTTCGGCGGCCTCCCGACTAGAAATAGCCTCGGCCAAGGCCTCGGTATGTTACCGATCTTTTCGATCACTCGCCTCCTTCAACACTCTCTCTCGGCGCCCCGTCTCCACCATAATCAATTCCATCCGGTCGTAGCGCACCAATGCCTATGGAAAGGAGAATCACATGAATATGAGGCATAAATAAATAAAGGGAAATAGAGACAAACCTTGCGAGCGTCACGAGTCCGGTGGTGGAAGAATTTCGAGCAAGATTCTATAAGGCGGCGAGAGCTCTGATACCATAAGTTGGCCGCCTCAGCCAAGAAGAAGGATCCTCCGTCGTTGGTCGAAGAAGGGTCGACTCGGCGTTGAGGGGTTGAGGGCGCATCGTTCACGGAGGATACAGTGGGGCGCTTCCGAGATGGGCTGTCATTTCCCCCCACCTGAGCCGACGAAGAAACATGAGCCCTCACCTGCCTCTCCGTAAGGCGAGCCCTCGCGGCCGCATGTGAGTCAGAAGGGGGCAAGGGCACGATCGTACCTTCACAGGATATCCTCCATGAAGAACCACCTCAAATGGAAATAATCAAGTAAAAAAGGCAAGTAGAGATATTAACAAAAGATACCTCATACCACAAGACCGCTCGTCAAGAGAAACATCATTGTCGGATTCCGTATCGGAATCACGTCGTCCCCAAACCCGCGGTTGGGGGAGTGGAGAAACGGAAGTGACGAACCACCCAGTGGTAGCCATCATGTATAGGGACTTAAAGATAGAAGTCTAGCGTCGATAGTTAGGGAGTTTTTGAACCAGCTTTCCGAGTTCGGTGATGTCGGGGTCTTTCGCCAACTCAAGAATCTTCCCAGAAGCAGCCTCGCTCTCGACCAGCTTGTTGCGAGCAGACTCCAAATCCGACTCGTGAATAGCCACGATCCTTTCAAGTTTCTTTCTCTCCACCATGAAGGCGCTAGCGGACTTCTCGACCTGTTGCCTCAAGGTTTGCTTCGGCAGCCTCCCGACTAGAAACAGCCTCGGCCAAGGCCTCGGTATGTTGGCGATCTTTTCGATCACTTGCCTCCTTCAACACTCTCTCTCGGCGCCCCATGTCCTCCATAAGCGATTTCATTTGCTCATGGCGCACCAACGCCTATGGAAAGGAGATTCGCATGAATACGACGCATAAACAAATAGAGGCAAAATAGAGACAAACGTTGCAAGTGTCACGAGTCCCTTGGTGGAAGAATTCCATGTCTCTAACTATGACGAGCTGCTTGAAACATTTCGGGCAGGATTCTTTAAGGCCGTGAGAGCTCCGATCCCAAAGGTTAGTTGCCTCGGCCAAGAAGAAGGATACTTCATCGTTGGTGGAAGAAGGGTTGACTAGGCGTTGAGAGCTTGAGGGCGCATCACTCACGGAGGATGCGACAGGGCGCTTCCAAGATGGGTTGTCTCTCCCCCCCGCCTAGACCGGCGAGGAAACATGAGCCCTTGCCTGCCTCTCTGTAAGGCGAGCCCTCGCGGCCACATGTGAGTCAGAAGGGGGTGAGGGCACGAGCGTACCTCCACGGGATCTCCACCGTGAAGAACCACCTGAAATGGAAACAATCAAGTAAAAAAAAGGCAAGTAAAGATAATAATAACAGATACCTCATACCACAAGACCGCGCGGCAAAAGAATCGTCGTCGTCGAATTTCGTATCGGAATCACGTAGTCCTTGAACCCGCGGTCGGGGCAGTGGAGAAACGGAAGTGATGGACCACCCAGTGGACTTAAGTATCGAAGTCTGGCGTTGAGAGTTTGGGATCTTTCGAACCACCTTTTTTAGTTTGGTGACATCGTGGTCTTTCGCCAACTAGGGAATCCTCGCAGGCCCAAAGTTGAGGAAGGCCAAACGAAAGGCCGGTTCGGAGACCCATATCCACTAGTACCAAAGTTTTGTCGGTCCATTGGTGACGACGAAAATTTATTTTTGATGGTAGGCTTTGTACTAACCCACTCTGGCGGGAACTTCCGCGATAGCAAGGTACTTCAAGATGTCGTCGGCCGTCACTGCGTGCCTCTTATCACGGAAGAACATCTTTTGGCGGGCGGAGACCATTCGGTAGAAGGAGGGCGACATCAAGATCGCATGGACTCCCAGGAGGGATAGAATCTCCTTGACCACGAGCTGAAAAGGCAGCCAGAGTCCACCTTAGAGACTCGCTACATGAACCGTTGAGAATACATCCCGAGGGCAAGTGGGATGATAATTCGGGAGGGGTGGAGAATATCAATGTTTGGTAGGATTCCGTACGCGTTGCGGAGATTTCGGAAAGTCAGGAGAGACGGGGGACATGAGCATCGATCTCGTCGCACAAAAACGACCCCTGAACCCGTGAGCAAGCCATGAGAAAGGCACCAGTCCTCTCCTCCTCCTCTTGCGTCGTCAAGAGAAGGGAACGGCGCACGATCGATGGGGCAGCCTCCCTGCTCGGGAAATGGACTCCCACAATCACCATTTCAAGACTACCCCGGTGTTGGAATTTGTGCCACAAAGGATATATTATTATACATTTAAATACATTTTGTATTTTGTTTTGCTGAAACTTTAATAAAATTAAATATTAATTATTATTTAAGATTGTGTTTATATATGTTTGCTACACTCTGAAACTATCATCAACGAAAGGGGTGTTGAGTACAGACTTGACAAGATACCCTCTTATGAATAGTTAAATAATAGTTAGACACTATATAGATCGATTGGGCAATCGAATATGAGTATTGATTGTTTGAATAAATAATTGATATCTTATCTTGTGATATAGAGAGTTGTGTCATGAGATTTATTCTTGGTGTCTTAGTGAAGACATTGAAAAAGACCGGTGACACTTGAACCGTTTAATCACTCGAAACTTCAAGATCACATACGAGAGGGGTATTTTGGTAATTACCTAAATCCTGAGAAGAATACATATTTTCTTGTAACACTTTATGAAATTTGATTTGTCAATGGGCAGTGACTGAATGAAGTTTCATTGACCCAACGGTTGGTGTCATAACATTGTATTAGTAACTCAAAGGAATGTAAAATTATCGTTTTACCCCTGAGTTATTATTTCACTAACTCCTCTGTTATTTGTGAATGAGAAAAAACATAGAGTGAGATGTCTTTACATGTCACATGTTTTAATCAAAGAATGTTCTTATTCGATGAATACCTGGCCAGGTTAATTCATTCACACTCTCATAACAAAGCACAGTGTGATACTAATGCATTAGTATTGTTTCAACACGAATTCTGTATCTGTGAATCACATAACCCAATATGACAACGTTATGACACCAACCGTACGGTCAGATGCAACTATAACTTTAGCCATTGCCCATTGACAAATCAATTGTCATAACGAGTCACATTGGTCATGCATTCACTTAAAGATTTAGTAATTACCAAAATACCCCTCGTATGTGATCTTGAAGCTTCGAGTGGTTAATTTTTTTTATCTCGAGCTTTAAAGTATCACAGGTCTTATTCAATATCTTCTATAAGATATTAAGAATGAAACACATAGTCGCAACTCTCTATATCACAAGATAAGATATCATGATTCATTCAAACAATCATTACTCAAATTCGATTGCTCCATCGATTTTAAGATTGCGAACAAATGTTTAAACTAGTCACAAGGGGCTATCTTGTCAAGTCTGTACTTAGCACCCTTTTCGTTGATGACAATTTTAGAGGCGTAACAAACATACATAAACACAAACTTAAATGAAGAATGAATATTTAACTTTATTTAATGTCTCAGCGAAATCAAATTCAAAGTATTTATTATGTCTTAAATCTCTTTTGTGGGCACCAATCCCAATAACTCCCACTTGACTCAAAGGAGATGTGAATGATCCTTCAGTCCCAATCCTTCTAGGTGTCCCTCGAAGACTTTACTCGTTAAAGGCTTTGTGAAGGGATCAGCAAGATTGTCTAACGTTCAGATCTTCATGACTTCAGCGTCCCCTCTGTGAACGATGTCTCATACCAGGTGATACTTGCGCTCGATGTGTTTTGAGCGCTTGTGACTTCTTGGCTCCTTACAGCTAGCGTCAGTCCCACTGTTATCACAATAAAGTGTGACAGGCTCGCTTGCACTTGGAACTACTTTCGAGTACATAAGAAATTTTCTTAGCCACGCAGCCTCCTTTACAGCTTCGAGGGAATGAAACACAAAGTCACAACTCTTTATATCACAAGATAAGATATCATGATTCATTCAAACAATCATTATTCAAATTCGATTGCTCCATCGATCTTAAGATTGCGAACAAATGTTTAAACTAGTCACAATGGGTGATATTGTCAAGTCTGTACTTAGCACCTCTTTCGTTGATGACAGTTTCAGAGCGTAACAAACATACATAAACACAAACTTAAATGAAGAATGAATATATAATTTTATTTAATATTTCAGCAAAATCAAATATAAAGTATTTATAATGTCTTAAATCTCATTTGTGGGCACCAATCCTAACAGGATCTTCATCCGAGAAGGGTCTCTAAGATGTTCTTGCACTTTGTCTAGGTAGTAAAATAGTTTTAATCGTGTTAAAAACAATTTTTTATATTCCTCCATATACGATATGATAATTGTTAAATCCTAGATCGATTCCAACAACAAATACTTCGTTACCTTTACCAAAGTTTACTCAAGATATGGATTTGTCTATTTTCTCAAACATAAATCTGAAACCTTTAACGTATTTAACGTTTTTCGAGCTGTAGTGGAAAAGCAAACTGGCAAACAAATCAAAATCCTTCGGTCCGATCGAGGTGGTGAGTACTTGTCTAAAGAGTTCGATGACTTTCTTAAAGAGGAAGGTATCGCTTCTCAGCTTACTACACATGGCACACCTAAAAAAAATGGAGTGTCAGAGAGAAGGAATGGAACATTAATGAAGATGGTTAGATCAATGATGAGTTACTCATCACTCCCTAATTCTTTTTGAGGATATGTCTTCAAAACTGCCGTATACATTCTGAACCAAGTTCTGTCTAAAACGGTCCTTGGTACTCCTTATGAACGATGGACTGGGCGTATAGTTAATTTAAGCCACATCAACATTTGGGTTGCGCTGCACATGTGTTAAGGCAAAAGATTAGCAAGTTGACTAGTAGGTCAAAATTATGTGTGTTCGTTGAATATCCAAAGGAAATCAAAGGTTTCATATTCTATAGTCTCGATGACGGCAAAATATTTGTTAGCACTAATGCTCGTTTCATTGAGGAGGACTTTATGAAGAATACGAAACCTAGAAGCAAAATTGTGCTTAAAGAAAAGTTGGGTGAGGATGCTTCTACCTCATCTGTAAGAACTATTCTTACCCTAACTGAAACGCAGCCTAACAATTCAAAATCTCATCAAGTAGTACTTCGACGAAGTGGGATGCCTTATGAAAAGTCCGACAAGTATATGTCTTATGGAGATACTCTCGTAGTCGTCTCAGATATGGATGGCCATGTTTCCTACAACCAAACAATTTCTAGTTCTAAATCTAACCTTTTGCTATATTTGAGATGCATTTGATGTATGTCAACAAAGTCTTGAAACTTGTGGACCTACCTGAAGGGGTCAAACCTTTAGGGTGTATGTGGGTCTATAAGAAGAAAAGGGGCCCGGATGGGAACGTTAAGACATTCAAAGCACGACTAGTGGCTAAGGGTTACACCCAAAAGGAAGGTATTGATTATAAAAAAAACCTTCTCGCATGTCGCAATGCTTAAGTCCATCTGCATACTTATATGCATGCATATCTGCTGCTCTCGATTATGAGATCTGGAAAATATATGTCAAGACTGCTTTTATGAATGGCTCAACCAGACGGTTTCATGGAAGGTGGTCAAGAGACCAAGGTTTATGAGTTGATTAAATCCATTTATGGATTAAAGCAAGCATCTAGGTCATGGATATTATATTTGATGAAATTGTAAAAAGATTCGGTTTTGAACAGTCAATATAAGAACCTTGTGTTTATAAGTTAATACACAAGGGCAAGGTTGTGATTATGGTATTATAAGTTAATGATATATTACTCATTGATAATGACGTTGGTAAATTATATGAGGTTAAAATCTGGTTAGCAAAGCAGTTTGATATGAAGGATCTAGGGAAACCTGCGTACATTTTTGGGATTCGGATATTTTGAGATCAAAAGAACCAGACCATGTCCCTTTTCCAAGCATCTTATATAGATAAGGTAATGGATCGCTTCGATATGCAAGACTCTAAGAAGGGAAAATTTCCCTTTAGACATGGAGTCTCACTCTCTACGGACCAGTCTACCAAGACTGCACAACAGATTGAGGACATGAGAAAGATTCCCTATGCTTCCGTCGTTGAAATTCATGTATGTTATGCTGTGCACTAGACCGGATATATGTTTTTCCAATGGCGTAGTTAGCCATTTCGAATCAAATCCTGGACCCGAGCACGGGTTGCTGTTAAGCATGTTCTTAAGTATCTTCGTAGAACTAGGAACTTGATGTTTACATATTCAGGTAATGACCTGACGATGACGGGGTATACAGATTCTGAGTTTTAAGCGGATAGGGATTCTAAGAAATCCACTTCAAGATCTATGTTCATCTTGAATGGTGGATATATTGTTTGGAGGAGTATCAAGCAATCTTGCATTGCTGACTCCACCATGGAAGCAGATTATGTGGCTGCTTGTGAAGCATCCAAAGAGGTTGTATGGCTTAGAAAATTCCTTAAGTACTTGGAACTCGTTCCGAATGTCAATAAGCCCATGACACTTTATTGTGATAATAGTGGGGCTGTTGCTAACCCGAAGGAACCTAGAAGCCATAAGCGCTCTAAGTATATTGAGAGGAATGACCATTTGATTAGAGAGATCATGCAATGCAGAGACGTTCAGGTGAAGAAGATCTCAACGGTTAACAACCAAGGAGATCCATTCACCAACGCCCTATCCAATAAAGTCTTTGACCAACATCGAGATGGATTAGGCATGCAGGACAATACTCATCTTCTTTGAGTCAAGTGGGAGTTTGTTAGCAGAGATTCCCACAAGATGATTATTTATTTACTTATTGATGTTATATAAATCTCTCATGAGTTCTTTTTGTAATTTGCTAATTAAATTAATAAAAATTGAAACTTTCATTCATTCATATTTCGCTTGTTTGAAGATTTATGATATTCAATAGTTTTCTTAAAACAAAATATTCGCAATCTAAAGATCAATGGGCTATTGATCCTAGTATGATTGTTGGAAGAATCTATGATGTCTGGTTACGAGGCATAAAGAGTTAGGAACTCTATAGTTCTTCCAATGTATCTTCCGATAATACTAAACTGACTAGTGCACCTTTAGAGACAATGTAAGAACAAACCATTTAACCTCATTCTGTCTCAAGGTCACTATGTATGAATTACATCGTGCTTACCTAAATCCTGAAATGAGACATGTTGATGAGATATTAATTTATGAAAATGTCATGAACTAGTTTTGTGAAGTTCTCATAGATATGCAATTCATGTACAAGATTGCTGAAATGCAATGTATATCACCTCATGCTTTATTACTTGGATTGTGAATAAATGAACCGTGCGGTATCCAAAATTAAGTAACAACTTTATTTTGATGAAACAATGTGACTTGTTAGCTCCTCGTCAATACATTGTTTCTAACATATTCACAAATAACAAATGAGTTGATGAAATAACAATTAGAAGGGTAAAGTGGTAATTTTATAAATCTAATCTAGTTGATGATATGCATGAAGGGTAATCATAGATAACATTCAATGGATCCACTCAACATAATTAAGTTGAATTTGAGTAATGACTTTATTTTGATGAAACAATGTGACTTGTTAGTCCTCGTCAATACATTGTTTCTAACATATTCACAAATAACAAATGAGTTGATGAAATAGGACTAAGAAGACCACCTTGCCATCATCGATCATCTTATAAACCCATGGCTCATCTACTGGCTGATCAAAACCGTAGCCTTTCACAGTCTCGTCGAATATGATATTCCACGACCTAGATGCTTTCTTCATGAACCCGTCTAGTTGAGCTATATAAATGCGCTCTTCAAGACTCCCATTCAGAAATGCAGTCTTGACATCCATCTTCCAGATTTCTTAATCCAGGGCGGCAGCAATGGATAAAAGAGTACGGATGGATATCAGCATCGCGATTGGCGAGAAGGTATCCTCATCGTCGATGCCTTAAATGTCTCAACATTTCCATTCGGTCCTCTTTTCTTCTTGTAGATCCATTTACACTCAACAGGCTTGATGCCTTCGGCTAGGTCTACAAGTTTCTAGAACTCGTTGATACATCAAATGCATTTCAACGTTCATGGCTTCTTTGTTGGAATTTGATTAACAATTAACCTAATTTAATTACGAAACACATCAATATGTGGCGGAATTTCATAATTCAATTTAACATATTAAAACCAATTTAAAACATGTTCGATAACCATATCATTAAATCTAACCTAACATGTCAATAAATTTATAATCTTGTCAATAAATCTATCTAAACATGCACACGAACAATCCAAACACATATAATCATTCTAAAATATCATATTGTCCAGATCCAATTCGTTCGAGGGATACTTACATAATTCGGATCTGCGAGAGCAAGTCTCGGTGTCTCTCGGAAAAACTGGCCGGCCGATCCTCTACGCCACGCCCGTCAAGCAAATCCTCAAAGTCGTCGATCCTTCGTTGCTCCAAAATATGGCCGGCCCTGTGGGAGAAAAAATCACTCAAACAACCACAAGTTGAGTCAATGATAATACTCGAGGGATTTTGTGAGACAAAGAGGGTGGGCTCTTTCGTAGGAACAAGGGAAGAAGGAATAAAAGGGGATTCTCTCTACGGTTCGCTCTCTCAATTCTTTAGGGATTTTGGCCAAGTATTTTTCTCCTTGGGAGAGAGGAAATAGTCGGCCAAATGGGAGGGGAGAGAGAGAGAGAGTGGCCGAATGAGCTAGGTCAAAAGAGAGAGAGAAGAGCTCCTTTTATTTCGGAGAAAATGGGCTTAATTAGGTCAAAAACAATTAATGACCCATTAATCAAACTTAAGCCCGATAAATCATTTAAGCAATTTTCCAACCCCTTATTTGCATTAAGTGGCCGGCCATCTTATGTATTTATCTCCCAAATATTTTCGATTTATTTCTAAAATAATATTTAATTAATTTAGAACATCTCATTTATTTAATGACAAGTCATTAATTATTTTCATATTAAACAATGTAGTACGAAACGAGAAAATATTTATTTTCATCTTTTATTTATTTGAATCATCAAATTATATTATTATCAATATAATAACACAATATGATTCGTTAAATAAATGTAATAATAAATAACGAATTATTTATTTAATTACTTAGAAAATAATTTTCTTAGTGTAAATCACAATTTACGTTTAATGAGAAAATCGATCTTTTCTTGTTCACTAATATCTCATCCAAGAGTCTATCATTGAGACCTTATGGACCCATATGAACGAAGCTTTAGAATAAAGATCGGACGCAAAGGTTCACAAACTTTTTCCGACTTTTAATTCTTAATATTAGTCGATTCCACTAAAGGACCAATATTGAACATCTCTAAGTTCATATGCGTTTATATTTTCGTTTGATGTGATAAAACTATTCTTCACATGGTCCACGGTGTATTTTACGATATTACCCTTTGTGTGTATCATTAACTCAGAGGAATGTAAAATTACCGTTTTACCCCTGAGTTATTATTTCACCAAGTCCTCTGTTATTTGTGAACGAGAAAAACATAAAGTGAAATGTCTCAACATGTCACATGTTTTATTTCAAAGAATTCTTTATTCGATGAATACCAGGCCTGGTTTATTCGCTCACACTCTCATAACAGAGCATGGTGTGATACTAATGCCTTAGCATTGTTTCAACACAAATTCCATATATGTGAATCACATGTTTCAACGAAACAGTATTATGACACCAACCGTCGGGTCAATGAAACTTCATTTAGCCATTGCCCATTGACAAATCAAATGTCATAAAGTGTTACAAGAATACATGTACTCACTTCAGGATTTAGGTAATTACTAAAATACCCCTCGTATGTGAGTTTGAGGTTTCGAGTGATTAAACGGTTTTATCTCGAACTTCAAAACTTCACTGGTCTTGTTCAATATCTTCATTAAGATATCAAGAATGAATTACAGAGTCACAACTCTCCATATCACAAGATAAGATATCGTTTAATTCATTCTAACAATCATTACTAGGATTCGATTGCCCAATCGATCTTTAGATTGCGAACTATTATTTAAACTAGTCATAAGAAGGTATCTTGTCAAGTCTGTACTTAGCACTTCTTTCGTTGATGACAGTTTCAGAGTGTAGACATAAATGCGTAAACACAATCTTAAATAAGAATGGATATTCAATCTTTATTTAATTTCAAAGTAAAACAAATACAAAAGTATTTAATATCAAAAATCTCCTTTGTGGGCATAAATGCCAACATTCTTGCCATAGGTTTGCTTCAGAACTTTGCATCGCTTGAGAAAATGATACTGGATCATCTTCCTCTTTGTTTGCGATGATAGTGAAAGTCTATCCGACATCCAGGTATCGATCAGTTTGTCGTACAATCTTGGTACTGCAACGAATCACATGAGGCTCTCGTCCTGAATGTGGTTCTTCAAATGTTGGGATAGGACTTGTCCTATCTTATGAAGTACCAGCTTCTTCACTCAATATTTCCTTCAGCACAAGTCTCTTTCTCAGCACATAATTCTTTATATAGTCCGCTTCAAGAAACCTAGCATTCGTGGTAACAAACGTTTTCTGATCAGCAGGGCTATAGAAGAAGTACCCTTTCGTTTCCTTTGGATATCCCACGAGAAGGCACAATTCTGAACGACTAGCCAACTTGCTAGTCTTTTGTCTCAGCACATGTGCTGGACAACCCCAGATTCGGACGTGGTGTAAATTAGAATTTCTACCAAACCATCTCTCATAGGAAGTGCCAGGAACCGTCTTTGACGGAACTTGGTTCAGAATATAAGCTCCCGTATCTAGGGCATATCCCCAAAACAAGTTAGGAAGGGATGAGACTCATCATAGATCTCACCATATCTAGCAGAGTTCGATTCCTTCTCTCCGACACATCATTTTGCTGTGGAGTGCTAGGTGATGTAAGCTGAGAATGAATGCATTCTTCTCTAAAAAGTTCTTCGAACTCTCCGGAAAAGTACTCTCCCCCTTGATATAATCAAAGGGTTTTGATTTGTCTCTCCGTCTGCTTCTCAATTAAAGCCTTATACTATTTAAACATTTCAAAAGTATCGGACTTTTGTCACATAAGGTAAACACGACCAAACCTGGAGTAGTCATCAGTGAAGGTTACAAAGTATTCGTAACCTCATCTTGCCTGGATATTTATTGGATCACACACATCACTATGTATGAGTTCCAACACCTGCGTGGCTCTAAGACCCTTCGGAGAGAAAGATATCTTGGTCATCTTGCCCTCGAGACAAGATTCACACGTGGGAATGGATCTCGCTCCAACATTCATTCCATTTCCCCAGTTGAACGTGAACTCTCCGTTGTCTAAGCGTCTGGTTTGTCTGAAACCATTCAACTTACACACATTATGGTAAGAAGCCCCGCAATCTAAAATCCAAGGCGATTATTTATTTGTGATGTAACATGCTTGAGTAACGAGACTCATTCTGTTGGCGTTTTTGGGTCCTCTCATCACCCTCTTAGACCCAGAAGTCGAGGCCCTATTTTCGGCGACATTGACCTCCCCAGACTTCTTCTTGTTCTTAGGGAGAAGTCGCTCAGCAGTCTGCAACTCCTTCATGAGCTCAGTAACAGTGTACTCGAGCTTGTTCATGGAGTAGTTGTGACGGAAGCTATCTAATGAATCCGTAAGAGTTTCCACGATCATTTCGATCTTGGTCTCTCCATCTATCTTAGATCTGAGGATATCCATGTCGTTCAGGTAACCCATGATTAGTAGCATGTGTTCCTGAATGGAAGATCCAGGTTTCATCCTACAGTTCATGAAACTGCGGATAGCTTGCTGCCTCGCCTGGCGCCCATAACATCCGAACATCTCATGAAGATTGAACATGATTTGATATGAGTGGTGATGTCTCGATGAAATTGCAGAACCACATTTCTCATCGATGCTAATATATAGCGTCTGACAATCTCGTCAGACCTCATCCACGCATCGTAGGCATCCTTGTCTTCCTTACTCGAGTCAGCACTCGGAGAAGGAGGACACGGGGTTGTGAGAACATACTTGTGCTTTTCCACCATCAGCACGATGTCAATGTTACGTTTCCAATTAACGTTATTCTCACCCTCGAGTTTGTTTGAACTCACAATTATTTGCAATGCGTTAAAAGACATTTTGCTGAAAACATTAAATACGATAAATAAATTAAGTATGTGTCACAGTTTCGAAGTATATGCATTAACAATCCTAATATGGTGAGGAAAGCGATAAATAATTCATGGTATTATGAACAACAATGATCAATCACTTTTCCGAGGGGAAACCGTGATTGATCGCCTTTCAGAGTCGTGACATATCACTATTTAGTTTAAACCATCCAAGAAGTCACAACTTCTAGTTCTTACTAATTACCATAAACTTTGGTCACCTATTTTTAATGCAGGGCCTTGAGGGAGGATTACTTTAAAACATAAGTCTAAGTGTGCAACCGACATGTGAGCCTTTAATCAAGTCACTTTGATAATGGTTCACCGGGGGGAGACCCCGCATCATCGTTTCTCTTTAAGACTTAGTTCACAACAGTTCAATTAACTAAATGCTTCCGAAGTACTCCCATTAAAGAGAGGGCCACTATGTGTGACTCTTAGTTCATCATACATTTAGTTAATTTAAACTCGTATCGGGGACCTTGGGTTGCTTCAACGATAAACAAGCCTCCCACTTAGTTTTTGCAAAAATCGTATTTTTGTTGAAAACAATTTACATTTTCTAATCCCTATTATAAACTTTAAACTATATGAACGATTCATTTTAATGTGATATTGGCGTTCTATCCTATATCACATGTCAGGTGATTCATTTAATGAGATGAAATAAAATAAAACATAAATTATTTAACTATTTTAAACTTCAATGTACGACCGGCCAAGGACTCCTTATGACGCGTCATCGGATGTCTCGGGTCAGGCCCCACATGTTCTCCAACGTGCGGCCAAGCCCGAGGTACTGCTTTCCTTGTCTTCTCGTCGTTGGATTACAATAAAATGAAATGAAAATTTAAATTTTCCTCGCAAATTGAGGCTCACAAATTCAAATAATTTAAAATTTAATATTAAACCGGGGACGATAACCAGAAAATTCCTAGGGCCATAACAAATGAGGATCCATCCATAAAACACACAAACAAGCATTCATAACGCAATTTAAATCGTACCAAAAACGCCAACACCAAACTAGTCAAACAATTTCTAAACTAGTCAACAAATCCTAATTTTTAATCCCTTTTACTAGCTCTGATACCATTTGGTGGAAATTATTTAACAATTTAAACAATAATACTACACAACACATCAATATATGGCGGAATTATATAATATGATCTGATTTAAAACTCATTTTAATATTAAGTTAATAACTTAGGCATTAAAAATTACTAACATGTCAATAAACCATTTATTCAAAACATGTCAACAAATTGAATAAAACGACCTAACACTTTAGAAACACTATAAACATCATTTCCAGATCCAATTCGTTTTAGAAAACTTACAATTGAGATTGTAAACAATCCCGAACGTTGCTAGCTAACTCTGGAAGGCCTTGTAGAAGATTTCCTCAAAAACTGTCATCGGTCGGAATGGGCAGATTCACCCTCCGGATTGGACTCTGGCCGGCCGGGCAAAAATGCGCCTACGGTGCTGTGGCTTTCGTCGTCCAAATGAAGCTCCGGGACCTATGCAGGAACGTAGAAGGGACCTAGGGTTTGGTGTCTGTGAAGTGGCTCGGCCTGACTCATCGTCAAACTCCCGTGGTGAGCAAGGCACGTTTTGAGTTCGGCAAAATCCTCCAATCCGGCGACCCAATCCGGCTAGCAGGCTGAAATGAGTCTCGCACCGTTTCGCTCGATTTCTTTGCGTTTCGAGTGACCTACTGCAACAAAAAAGTCACTCAAACACCAATAGAAGATTCAATGATAATTCCCTTAGGTTTTTGGGAGATTTAGAGGGTGGGCTCTTCGATTGAATAACGAAGACTACTCGGGATCACTCGGAAACACTCGGGAGATCAAGAAAACGTTTATTGATCTTTTTCTCTCTTGGAAACTCTCGGCCAACACTCTCACAAGGGAGGAGAAGGGTTGGCCTAGATTATGTGTTAGAGTTAGGTTAATTAGTGTTTCAAAAACCCTTTAAATAGAGAGAGAATATGGGATTTTTTTAGGTCAAACCCATTACACTAGGACAATAAAGGCCTTTAGAAGCGACAAATATCGCTTCTAAAAGCCAAAAAGTCGCTTCTAAAAGTCCTTTAGAAGCGAGGCATTAGAAGCAACAAGGCCAAAAAGTCGCTTCTAAAAGTCCTTTAGAAGCGACTTTAGAAACGACATTGTTGCTTCTAATGCCTCGCTTCTAAAGATCCTGAAGTGACTTTGTCGCTTATAAAGGTAATTTAGGCGTCGAATTTAGAAGCGACAAGTCGCCCCTAAAGTCGTTTCTAAGGGTCCCAAAACCGTGGGAAAAAAAGGGTGGGAAAAGTTGGCGGGTGAAGTTTAGAAGCGACATTAGAAGCGACAATGTCGCTTTTAAAAGTATTACCCGCCAAAAAAGTATTCCATTCTCCTTTTTTAGGATTTCGAGGATCGGGCAAGTAAAATACTTGTTTGGTTTGAGTAGCGAGTATAAATGGTTCGTCTGGGAACCATTCTTTCGCCACGTAAACACTCATCGTTCCACATACGCCATCCTTGCGAAAGCGTCTACGTGCATCGTGCTTGTCACCAAACCAACGGCATTGGAATAGTACGACTTGACAATCATGTCGATAGTTTAGGACGATAACATCATCCATCCTTCCGTAGAAGGCGTAGTCTTCCACAGGTACGCTAACGCCGCTATTCTGAGTAGTACGCATCTCATTGCGACGAGATGTAATAAATTTCACGCCGTTCACCACACAACTCAGATAAATGTGAACATTTTGGAAGGGTCCGACTGAAAATGCGTACAACTCGTCAGACACATCTCCTCCACCGGCTTTCTGATCGTAAACCTTTTTAGCGAACCAGACTATGAATTCTTTCCGATGCGCTTTGTCAACATCACGGCGACGTTCAGATTCCATGAGATTCCAATGCTAGCTATACATTATTGAACGGGAAGTTAGAAAAATAAATTAATGAACTTAATTATATGGAAATGATTAAAAAGAGTACTCACGTCATATACGGATCAATTTCGGTACAATTTGTCAAGATGTACCACTCTGCCATCTCTCTTGACTTGTCGTCCAATCGGGTTGGAGTCATCTTCCCATAAGGCACACACTTATCGGATTGGAAAATAGAGAACTTGTGAGCCTGAATGACATCGGTCAAGGCATCTCCTAAGTACCATACAAAAAATGCCAAAGCTTCTTCCACAACATATGCTTAAGCTATAGATCCTTCTGGTCTCGCTTTGTTTCGAACAAAATGCTTAAGTGTCCCGAGATATCTTTCAAATGGATACATCCATCACATATGCATTGGACAACTTTCGAGAGCTTCCTAAGGTAGATGAATAATAACATGAACCATGATCGTAAAGAAAGCAGGCGGAAAAATAATTTCCATCTTACACAATATCTCAATGATGGAGTCTTGGGATTTCTCGAGATCCTCCGCTCGTAATGTTTTGGAACAAATGAGCTTAAAAAATTTCCCAAGTTCTGCAATCGTCTCTTGGATTTGTTTAGAAACATAAGGACCAATACCCACTGCTAACAATCTTTGCATTATCACGTGCAAGTCATGCATCTTCAACCCGATTACTTTTCCATCGAGAGTGACATTTTTTTAAAATTCCTTGCGAGACCGTCGGGAAACTTAATGGACTTGAGAAACTCAGCAAACATTTTCCGTTGCGTGGGTGTGAGAACGTAAGAAGCTTGTGGTTTGAACCACCTGTTTTCACGCTTCTCCAAGTGTAAGCTAGACTAATCTTCAAGTCTTTTAAGTTTTGCCTCGCCTTCTTAGTGTCCTTATCTTTCCCTTCAATATTAAGTAATGTACCGAGCAAGTTCTCGCACACATTTTTTCGATGTGCATCACATCAAGGTTGTGCCTCAACGTCAAATCAGACCAATATGGTAACTCGTTAAAGATACTTTTCTTGGTCCAATTCAGTTCGCTCTCGCCTCCCTTTCGTTTCAAACTCGTAGAGTGCTTGGCCAGAATCAATTCAGGAAGACTGTTCAGATGATCGATAATATGGCATTCAGTAAGCCTCTTTGGAGGCCTTCGTTTCTCGACGCACGCTGTGTAGTGACCACTGCATGTTCTTATTCGGTGAGAATCGGGCAAGTATCGTTGGTGATCGTAATACACGACTCTGTTTCTAACGTTCAATGATGGAGTATCTTTGGTGCACGTTGGGCACGCAAGGTACCCTTGACCACTCCACCGAGAAAAATTGCCACGATCAGGAAAATCATTTATCGTCCACAGAAGTGCTGCCTGCAATAGGAAGACATGATTATGGTTAGACCCATCCCGCACTTGAACGCCCAACTCCCACAATTCTTTCAATTCTTCGACGAGCTATTGTAAAAACCCATCAATGTCTTTCCCATGCGATTTCGGACCAGGAATCAAGAGCGTCAACATCAAGTACTCGAATTTCATGCACAACCACGGTGGAAAATTATACACCGTCAATACCACCGGCCACATACTGTACGATAAGCTCATTTCTCCGAAAGGATTGAAACCATCTGCAGCAAGGCCGAGTCGTACATTTCTCGGCTCGTTGACAAAGTCCGTGTATGTTTCACCTAACTTCTTCCACGCTTACCTGTCAGCGAGATGATGTAGAACACCTTCTTCGACCACTCGTTATTTCTCGTGCCACTGAAATTCAACAGCTCTGTGTCAAGAAGCGTACAACCGCGTGAGACGATCTTTCACAAGAAAGTATCGTAAAACTTTACGCGGTACCTTTTTTCCAACAACCCATCTGATTTCATTGCACATCAGACAAACATCTGCACCTTTCAAATCCTTTCAAAACAAGACGCAATCATTCAGACACACGTCAATCATCTCGTATCCCATGCCAAATTGCTTCAATTTTGACTTTGCCTCGTAATGTTGTTCTGAAATTCTATTACCAACAGGATGAGATTTTTTCAAGAGTTGCAGAAGTTCTGTAAATGACTTGTTCGTCCAATGGTTCGTCACTTTGATGTGCATTAATTGGACCAAGAAAGATAATGATGAGAACTCCTTACAACCGGGATACAACTCTGCGTTCAACTCGGATAATAGATCCGCGATCTGCTCTTCTTCAGCCACATCTTCTGCAGTTGGATCATTAAAATCATCATGATCAATATCAATATCATTCCTGATATGTTCGATTGCGTCATGGACTCCACCAACATTGTCTTGGTGGTTTGAATCATGTAGCGCAAGAATGACCTCTTCACGTGACTCCCCATGATGATACCACCGAGTGTAATACAGAGTAAATCCTTTGAACATGAGATGCGCTCGAAACACTGAGATTTGTTGAATTAGCGCATTATTGCAACAACGACAAGGACATTTAATTTTGTTCTCGCTGGTCATTCGAAATCGTGCAACTCGAATAAATTCGTTCACGCCCATTTCGAATTCAAGACTACATCAGTTATTTTCAGTTATCCAATCTCGACTTTGATTTGACATGACGCTGAATGTTGAAATTAGAAAAGTTGTGAGATTGAGAACAATTGGAAAATATACATAGTATATAGGACTATTGAGAACTAGTCCTGAGATATATTGAGAACGATTGAGAACTATTGTGAGACTGAGAATTATTGAAATTAGGAAAGTTGTTGAATTTAGATATTGAGCATATAATGATTTGTTTGATCGATTGGTATTACTTAAAAAAAATTTATATAAATTTGGGCCGAATTTCACCTAAAATATAGACAAACCAAAAACCTGAAATTTGTACTAAACATAATATATATATATATATATATATATATATATATATATATATATATCAACTAGAACTATCCTATTGATCAATAAGATAAAAATCTACATAAAGCAACTTAACATATATTCAACTACAAATTTCATTATTAACTCTGTTATAATTAACAAGTTATTACTTACATACAAACAAACATACATATTCAACTACAAATTTCATTTAGTTATTATTAACATATTATTACTTACATACAAACAAACATATTATTAATTAAATGATATAATTAACCACAAATTCAATTATTAATTAACATATAAACTAAAAGTTTTCTAATTACGTAAACTAAATAATTTAGTTAAATACACGTTTCATATATTCTCTAATTATATATAATAAACATCGTCAAAATTATGTAACAAATTTCTAACTATTTTATTAACTAAACACATTTACGAGGAATGAAAAAAATAGAAATTAAAAGAAATAAAAGAGAGATGACCGATGAATGTAGAAACCGAATGAATCGAAGGAGAATCCGGAGGAGTCTCGGGGGCTACGAACAAGGCTGCGAACGAGGCTGCGAACAAGTCAACAAAAGCGTTAAAATTATATAAACAACAAAAAGCAATAAAAAAAAAAGAGAACCTACTGGATAGACGCCGGCGGAGACAGAGATTCGGCAGAAAGCGGCGGAGAGAGGCGGAGGTCTGAGGAGGGGGAGGCCGGAGGAGGGGGAGGCCAGAGGAGAGGTAGGCCGGAGGAAGGGGAGGTTTGAGGAGGGAGGTCGAATGAAGGGGAGGTCGGAGGAGGGGAGGACAAGCCGGATGAGGGAGAGGCTTGGGCGGAGGAAGCTCGGTTGGAGGAGGGGAGGCCGGAGGAGGGGAGGTCGGAGGAAGCTCGGTCGGAGGAGGAGAGGCCGGAGGAGGAGAGGGCGGAAGAAGCTCGGTCGGAGGAGGGGGAGGTCGGAGGAGGGGGAGGCCGGAGGAGGGGAGGAGAAGCTCGGATGGAGGAGGGGAAGCCGGAGGAAGGGAGGGAGGAAAGGAGGGAGGGGCGGCGGGGAAGGAGGGGCAGCGGCCGGAGGAGTGGGAGGGCGGAGGAGAGGCTGAAAATCGGAAGGGACGAAAGGGGAGGAAAATTTTCGGTGGGGAAGAAAGAAATGGAGGAAAGAGAAGAGGGTCGGGACGTTTAAAGCTCTAGGGACATTACAAGCGAAATTAGAAGCGACTAGCTTCTAATGTCCCTCAAAACCAAAACGACAACGTTTTGGTAAGTGAGGGCATTATAAGCGACTAGTTGCTTCTAATGTCCCCGTAGGTGAAATTTTGGTGGAGAAATTTTGGAGCCAAATAATTTGGGCATTAGAAGCGACATTAGAAGCGACTAGTTGCTTCTAATGCCCAAACATACTGAAATATTTGACGCGGAGGATGCGAGCCAATATTTTTTTACCTTTAGAAGCAACTTGTCGCTTCTAATTTGTCGACTCGGACCTTTAGAAGCGACTAGTCGCTTCTAAAGGTCAAAACTTTCATTTTTCGGGAAAAATAAGGGTGTTTAGGTTAGAAGCGACTAGTCGCTTCTAATGGTTAAAAATCACTTCTAATTAGAAGTGACTAGTCGCTTCTAATGCCACTCGTTCTTCTAAAGGTCATTTTTGTAGTAGTGTTAGTCAAACTTAAGCCCATTGTTCCTTCAACTTAATTTCACAAATTAATTTTTGACCTAAATCTTTATTTTGGCCGAGTGAAATCTCAAAATACCCTAAAAGAATATTTTGATTTATTTGTAAAATAGTATTTAATTACTTTAGAACGTCTCATTTATTTAATGAGAAATCATCAATTATTTTCGTACTCTTCAAAGTAGTACGAAACGAGAAAATATTCATTTTCATCTTTCATTTATTTTAATCATTTAAGTATGTTATTATCCATATAATTACATAATATGATTCATTAAATAAATGTAATAATAAAGAACCAATTATTTATTCAATTACTTAGAAAAACATTTTCTTAGTGTAATTCACAATTTACTTAAATGAGAAAATCAAATCGTCCTAGTTCAATAAATCTCGTCCGAGTGTATATCACTGAGACCTAATGGACCCACATGAATGAAGCTTTAGAATAAAGATCGGACTCAAAATTTCACAAACATTTTCCGTCTTTTAATTCTTAATATTAGTCGATTCCCCTAAAGGACTAATATTGAAACCCTCTAAGTTCATATGCGTATATTTTTTGTCTGATGTGACAAAAAAATTCTTCACACGATCCACATGGTACTTTACGTTATTACGCTTCATGTATATCAGTAACTCAGAGGAATGTAAAATTTATTATTTACACCTATATTATTTCAGTAACTCTTTTGTTATTTGTGAATGAGAAAAACCATTGAGTGAGTGTCTTTACATGTCACATATTTTAATCAAAGAATGTTCTTATTCGATGAATACCTGGTCAGGTTAATTCATTCACACTCTCATAACAAAACATAGTGTGATACTAATGCATTACCATTGTTTCAACACGAATTCTGTATCTGTTAATCACATAACCCAATATGACAACGTTATGACACCAACCGTCGGATCAGATGCAACTATAACTTTAGCCATTGCCCATTGACAAATCAATTGTCATAAGGTGTCACATCGATCATGCATTCACTTCAGGATTTAGGTAATTACCAAAATACCTCTCGTATGTGATGTTGAATTTTTGAGTGGTTAAACGGTTTTATCTCGAGACTCAGAGTATCACAGGTCTTGTTCAATATCTTTTATAGGATATCAAGAATGAAACACACAGTCACAACTCTCTATATCACAAGATAAGATATCATGATTCATTCAAACAATCATTACTCAGATTTGATTGTTCTATCAATCTTAAGATTGCGAACAAATGTTTAAACTAGAGAATGGGCTACCTTGTCAAGTCTGTACTTGCATCCATTTCGTTGATGTCAGTTTCAGAGCGTAACAAACGTACATAAACAAAAACTTAAATCAAGAATGAATATTTAACTTTATTTAATGTCTCAGCAAAATCAAATACAAAATATTTATAATGTCTTAAATCTCATTCGTGGGCACCAATCCCAACATGGTATTCAACGAATAAGATATTCATTGAATAAAACATGTGACATGTGTACTATGTTTTTCTCGTTCACAAATAACAAATGAGTTGAAGAAAATAAAATAATGTTGGGCGGCCCTAATTACTGATTTAAGGGTTGGAAAATTATTTAAAACTTATTAAAAGGATCTTTAGGCTTAAATTTGATTAACGGTTTTTTTTATGTCATCAAACCCTAACCCTAGGTCATAATACTCGGCCAACATACCCCTCCCCTTGTGAGTTCTTGACCGAGCGAGTGATAGAGAAAATGAGAAGAAAATTAATTTTCGTAATTCTTGATTTTGATCCTTTGAGTTATCCCTTTCTCCCGTTGTTCAATTAAAGAGCCCACTCTCTAGATCTCTAGAGAAACCCGAGAGAATTATCATTGAATTTTTTTGTGGTGATTTGAGTGTGTTTTCAGTCATTATACTAGGACAAAACCTTTTAGGAAGTGAAGGAGATTCTAACCGGCCAGCCTGCAAGCACACCTCACCGGCCAGCTAGCAGGCTCACCCGACCGGCCAGCCTGCAGGCTAACTCGACTAGCCAGCCAGCAAGCTCACCCGACCGACCAAACAGGCTAATCCGGCCAGCGTTTTGCGCATCTGGCCAGCGTCCAACCAAGCACGTCCGATCAGCCAGGTGCATCCGACAGGCGAACCTCCTGCGTTTCCGACCATCCAGCTCCCTGCACTTCCGGTGAGCCCACTCATGCGCCTCCGACCAGCCAACTCCTAAGCGTCTGATCAGCCAAGCTAGGCGTACCCGGCGAGAGGCAAAGGCCCGCATTAACCCTATTCCGACGAGGCATTCCGGTGATAGTAAGAAACACACGAGGTTGTTTACAATTTCACGTGTAAGTCTTTTCTAACGAATTGGATATGTGAACTTATAAATTGGTTATAGATTGCTAGTTTGAGTGTTCAATTTTTTGTTTAACATACTTTGAATAAATTTATTGACATGTTAGATAATTTTTAATGCCTTGGTTAATTGAACATGTATAAAATGTGTCTTAACATGTTAGGTCTTATTGCGTGTTTCCTCCATATTTAGATATGTCACGTAATTTATTCAGTTAATCGTTAACTAATTTCCAACACCCCGCCTCTTGACAGATCCCGAGAGCAGAGTAGTTGAGATTGGACGTCATAGAGCAATTCTTAACATCCAGTGGGTCCAGAAGGAAGGCTTGGACGTCATGCAAGTCCAAAACACGAGTCTGGACAACCTGCATGCCCAAGCTGTGGGCCTAGACGTCCCTTGATGTTTGGGATGAGGCCCGACCTCCTTGCCGCCCTGAAACACTTGCATGGACGTCCTCGGGCTGCAAAGGCAGGGCCTAGCTTCCCTATAGGGCTTGGAGCAGAGACCTGGACGTCCAGTGGCCTTGAAGCATGGGCCTGGATGTCCCCTGGCCTTGAAACGAAGGCCCGGCCTCCCTGTGGCCATGGAGTAAGGACCTAGACGTCCAGTGGCTTGAAGCATGGGCCTGGACGTCCCTCAACCTTAAAGCAAAGGCTTGGCCTCCCAGTGCTTTTGGAGCATGGGTCTGGACGCCCCCTGACATCGAGGCAAATTCTTGGGCTCCCTGTGGCCCTGGGGTAGGGGCCTGGACATCCACTGGATCTATGATGGCAATCTGGACGTCCCTTGAGGCCTAGACGTCCTCTGGACGTTCCTACGAGGCCCATACATCCGCATAGGAGGCATGGCCCGACCCAGTGGCTCATGGCCTTGGGATCCAACGAGTGACCCTCATCTAGTCGTCTCCCTGGGTGAGGCTGAGGCCGGCGATCCCACAAAAGCGTTCGCCAGCCCTTGAGAGTGACTCCTCTGCTCGCCACACGTGGAGGAAATAACGCCTCGACCGCCCCAAGCATTCCCCTCATTCCAGTTGTCGCTGACGTCAAACTTGCGCGACACAGGGCCACTACCTTCGCAGACCCATTCGCCAAAGAATGTGGGGCGTACCTAGACAGATTGCAGGGGTAGGAGACATCCTCCTCAGCATCGTAACTCCCGAAGATGTATTCAGCGTCTCCGCTGGCCGCCTCGAGGTCTAGATCTTCCGCGCGAATAACCGGTGTCTCCTCGTCTCCAATGACCGAAGGCAGTGACTTCTGAAGCTCCTCACAAGCTTTCTCCGCTTCTCCGGCCACGCATCCGTGCCTGGAACCTGTTGGAAATTAGTTAACAATAAACCCATTATACTACGTGACATATATATATATATATATATATATATATATATATATATGCGGAAATACGTAATAAGACCTAACATGTTAAAACTCATTTTTAGCATATTCGAATAACCATGGCATTAAAAACTATCTAACATATCAATACAAAATTCTTAACATGTTGAATACCGAATTGAACAATAAAACTAGCAACCTATAACCAATTTATATGTCGCAGATCCAATTCGTTAGAGAACACTTACACGTGATATTGTAAACAATTTCATGCGTGGCTAGCTATCACCGAAATGCCTCGTCAAAATGCACGCCAAGTCCTCGCCGGAATGGGTCTAACGCGAGTCACAGCCTTGCAAGATGAGCTCAGACATGCACACCTCGTCTCACTGGAAGGGATCTTCACACTCGTGCGCCTTCTTTATTTCCCTCTTTTTGTTTCTCTCAGCCAAGAACACTCAAGGGGGAGGGAGAGTGGCCAAGTATTGTGTCTAGGGTTATGGTTTAATGATACAAAAACTTTTTTTTATATTTGAGAGAATGGGCATCAGTTAGGTCAAAATCAGATAGTCGTGCACTAGTCAAACGTAAGCCCAGTAATCTTTTTTATGAGTTTAAAAATAATTTTCCAACCGTTAATTCAATAATTAGGGCCAGTCAAAATTATTTTATTTTCTCCAAATTTATTTGATTTATTTCTAAAATAATATTTAATTAAGATGCCTTAGAGAGTACTAACTTCTGGTTCTTCTGATCTCTAAAGATATGAATCCCAGAAATGTAAGCCGCTTCGTCAAGATCCTTCATCTCAAACAGCTTTGACAAGCAGATTTTAACATTTGATTAATTTCCTACATCATTCCAAATGATTAGTATTTCATCTACATATAGGACTAGGAAGGCCACTCTGCCATCGTTTACCATCTTATTGACGCATGGCTCATCTACAGTCTGATCCAAGCCGTAGCCTTTTACATTCTCGTCGAATCTAATATTCCACGACCTAGATGCTTGCTTCAGTCAATAAATTGACTTGGCCTTTCTCCATGAACCCGTCTGGTTGAGCCATATAAATCCGCTCGTCAAGATTTTCATTAAAAAATGCAGTGTTGACGTCGATCTGCCAGATTTCATAATCTAGGGCTACAACTATGGATAAAAGAGTACAGATGGACTTTAGCATTGTGATTACCGATAAGGTATCCTGATAGTCAATACCTTCCTTTTATGTGAACCCGTTCGCCACAAGTCGTGTCTTAAATGTCTCAAGATTTCCATCTGGTCCTTTTTTTTCTTGTAAATCCTTTTACACCGAGGGTTTATTACCTTCGGGTGGGTCTACAAGCTTCTAGACCTCGTTGACATACATCGAACAAATTTCAACGTTCAGGACTTCTTACCATAGGTTTTCTTCGAAACCTTCCATCGCTTGGGAAAATGATATTGGATCATCTTCCTCCTTTTATGTGACTGCAGTGTAAGCCTCTCCGATAAATATGTATAGTTCAAGTTGTCATACAATCCTGTAACTGCAACGAATCACATTGGGCGCACTTTCCGATTGTGGTTCTTCCATTGTTGGGGTAGGACTCAAGAAACGTAAGGTTTCTATTACATGAGTCTTTGGAGGATTTGAAGGATTTGTGCGTGGGCACAATAAAACACAATAACTCAAGAACAAGTCTATGAGCTAAATAGCTAATTTAAGTCTAAGTCTAACGAGGTCTTAGGTGCCAAAATATATAGATATTTGAGAGAGAGAGAGAGAGAGAGAGAGAGAGAGAGAGAGAGAGAGAGAGAGAGAGAGAGAGAGGAAGGGTCGGCAACTTTAGAGAAAACAAGAGGAAGAAAACTAATTTTCACATCTCTATGTGAGGATATATTTATAGGAGAATGAAATACAAGAAAGAGTAATTAGCCTTTCCTATTGTGCATTCATGACACAATATTTGATTTCCTCCCCTCTTTCATTATGTGTATGGCCGGCCACCTTGATGTATTAGTGAGGGAAATTTGTTTCCTCACTTATTAGCACATTTGTTTCCTTCTCAAAAAAATTAATTTCCTCTTTTCTTTTGGGCAATTACCGATATGTAATAATGCACACAATAATAAGAGATAGTATTTCTTTCTCTATAATGGTGTTGGCCGAAATTCTACTTAGGGGGGGAGCTTCTAGATGCGTCCTTATTCTTTTAAGACAATTCTTAAAATACCCATTGTAGAATTAATACTGCACAAGTAATGAAATTAATTTCATAATGCCTCAAACGAATTCTCGGCTTTAGAAACTAATTTATATTTCCATCATATGAAAATATTCAAAATTTATCTTGACATTCACATCATTTTATGTCCATGTGGACAAAAATACCCTTTAGACATTTTTCGAGAAAAATGTCTAGTTCAACACTTGAACTTATTTTAACTTAGTTTCTAGTTTAACAATCATACTCTAAACACCTGCAATAGTGACCTTATGGATTTAAATGAAAAAAACTTATACTCAGATTCAAAAGTTCACAAACCTTTTCCTAGTATTAGCTTAATGTCAACCAATTCCACTAGAGAATTGACACTGAAAATCTCTCGGTTCAAATGAATTTATTTTCTACTCAAATTTAACTTAATTATATTGAGTGGATCCATTGAATGTTATCTATAATTACCCTTCATGAATATCATCAGCTAGATGTGATTTATAAAACTACCATTTTGCCCTTCTAATTGTTATTTCCTCAACTCTTTTGTTACTTTTGAGACGTGTACTTTGGTCAAAGTTTAGGGAGGGGGTAGTGGGTTGTCAGTCGGTGAAAAGAGGAGAGTAACAAAAATGTAAACAGTGAGTTTAATGTTGGAGGAGGGAGATAAGGGTATTATGGACATTGCACTACTCATATTTAAATGCCTACTCTTAGTTTTGTCTTTTGAGAAACATAAAAACATTTATGGTATTATTTACTCCTAATTTGGTCAATTTTTATTAGTTTTAACGAGCTCTTGTACTATATCGTTGAAAATGCTCTAAAGGACAGAATGATATCCACTAATAATATTATTTTTCATTAATAATAATAAACAAATAAAAACTACACATTTTTTTTCTTTTCACTATAATATAGAATCAGTAAGCTAAATATACTTTGAGAATTAGGGTATCACACGGAAATTTGAAATAATAAATAAATTAAAAACTCTCATACATATATTACAATAAAATAAATAAAATTGACTTTATACCCACTAAACTGATTGTTTTCATCTTATTTTATTTTATTTTGCATTTATTAATGCAGTTAGTTGTGTGTTATTTGCTTAGTGGGTTGACTTTGACTTATATTCGATTTTCCTAATGTTTTATCATTGTCGGCCATTTGATTACATAACTCAAAACTTATATACCATTGAGTCAAAATTCAAATATATTTATTTATGTAATTACTGCCATTTGTTTACTGAACTCAATTATCGTATCTCGCTCTCAGTCAAAATTCTTACCCTAAATTTTTTCTCATATTTTTTATTCTTCTTTTTTTGGATAGAAAGTTTTTCACTCACATAATCGAGTGAACTTTATTGCTTTTGCAAAAAAAAAATTAATTCTATTTTCAACCAGCTCTTGCACAAGAACAAACATGCATCGTCTATGCTTATAAACAAATTCAGGAAAGGAACACTGGAATGTTATGAAATGCATTCTGAGGTATTTGAAAGAGACACTTAAAACATGTATTATTTATGGCTGTAGTGTATTTGAAGGTGTGCAGATTACACGATATGTAGATTCCGATCATGCAGGAAGTTTGGACACCAAACAATCCTTGACATGATATATATTCACACTGTGTGGTGGAGCTGTGAGCTAGAAAAGTATTTTGCAATCAATGGTTTCTTTGTCGACAAAAGAAGCAGCATACATGACCATTACTGAGGCTGTAAAAAAATCATTGTGGATGAAAGGGATTGTGTCTGAACTTGGTTTTTAACAATCACATATTACAATTCACAATGATAGTAAGTGTTCTTCATTTGGTTAAATATCAAGTTTTTCATGAGAGTTCAAAGCACATTGATGTCAAACCACATTTTGTACGAGACATAATCATCAAAAGAGATGTAAAGGTTGAGAAGATTCTTACTGAAGATAACTCTATTGATGTGTTCATTTAGTTGAGAAGTAGGTTAACAATTCTTCATATGAAATGATAAAGGATGATATTCAATCAGGTGGAGAATTATAAAATAGTGATTTCAATTAGCATGAGTTAGTATAATGCTGTTAGGATTCTGTTGTAAAATCCAATAGTTAATTAGGCATTTTGCAAATTTGACAGTTAGATCATCAAAGTTGACTTCAGCCGCAAAATATCGGTTAGAAGTGTATAATTAGCTTAGGATTTCGTTCATATAATTCATACATTTTAGAAAACACATGTGATGAGAGTCTTAGAGAGAAGTTCATTGATCGGATTGTGATAAAAAAAATCTTGGTAAAATCGATGAAATGGCCCTATTTAGAAAACGCATTTTGGTTTTGTCCAACGTTTTGTAAACCCACTGTAAATAGCCCTAGTGCATAGGTGGCACATTAATTTACGTTGTAATTTATTTTAATGCCCTTATTTCATTTCGCCAAATTTATTTTGAATTTTAAATGTTGAGTTTTAATTTTCGGATGAAATTTTAATAATTTCCTAAAATAAAAATGATTTGAGCAGTTTTTAATTAATTTGAAATTTTGAAAATTTTCCTGAAATACACCAATTCGGCCGGTTGACTTTGTAGTTGTTTTAAGATCCTATATTTATGGCTGATTAATAACGTGATTATTCGTAATCTGTTTTATTATTTGTTTCCTTTTTAGTTTTGCATATGAGTAGTTTGTATCTAAAATAATACCTAACTTTTCAGTCATCTTGTAACTGCCCGTTATTTGCATTTGGCCAGTTGTCCGTTTTTAGCGTAAATATTTTACAACGTAAATTAAGAAGAGTTTTACAACGTAAATATTTTACAGCGAAAACTGAAAGGAGTTTTACAATGTAAATTCGATTACAGCCTAAACTGAAAGGCGTTTTACAATGTAAATTATTTTTTTTTCTTCTGTAAATTGAACTTATTTATCATTAATTGCATATTTTTACACTGTAAATGTCATTGATTTCCAACAGTAATTTTTTTTTTGTCTCTTTCGCCGATCTGATATTTTTGCAACACCAGTGACTCCGCCAAGTTTGCTCTTTTTCTCCATGTCTCCTATGCGTCTTTTTCTCCATGTCTCCTATGCGTCTTTAGAGGCTTTGAGAGATCTTTGGAGCGCTTCGGATCTTCTATGGAACACGTGATCCCTCGAATGTGCAGTTTCTTTTGCAGCTTTAATGGCAACTTTTATGGTCTACAACTTCATGTGAAACGCCTTCATAACAACCTCCTTCCTCTCCCTAGATTTATTATTTACATTCTCTATCAAAGACTTGATCTCTTCTTCCTGTTGGAGAATTCCTTCACTGATATCGAAAACCATAGTAATTTGATGATTAATTTTCTGAATAAAAACAGGGTATTCATATCAAACATAACGATAATCATAGCAAACATGACAAAACATCATATTTTCCAAACCACAAATTTATTTTGCAGAGAGTGATGTTGATCACTTACACATGCAACAAACACATATTCATAGAGACATATGTTTCAATCAAAACTTTGATATCAATTTACAGAAAATTATCTTTACAATTTAGCCAATCAGAGGAGATGAAAAACGTTGTAAAACATTGAAAAAAATTATTCCAGAACTTCTAAAACCACCAATACATGCGATGGAAAATACGAAATTGCAAGACCCAAAACCATAAACACGAAAACTCATATCTCAAGAAATATTCAACAGATTTTGTAAAATTAAAAAAATAACGACGGTAGGAACATACTTGTTAATCACTACTATTTTTCGCTATGATTAACTTTGGAAATTATCGGTGAAGATTCGCGTTCAACAAAAATGGTGAATTTTTGTTTTTGGATTCGTGGATTTGGAGAGAGAATGAGATAATTTTTGCACTGTAAATGACATTTTGTCTTCCAAAAAGGGAGAGTTGCATTTTCAGTTCTTGTGTAGAGAGAGAATAAAAAGTGAGATATGGAGAGAGAAGCCGAATTGATTGATGCAGGTAATGCGAATGAATTTGATTTCTCTTTCCAATTTACGTCAGTTGCGATTATCAATGAATTAATTTTATTTAATCCGATTTTCAATTAACATTTTGTTTGGGAGGGAACAATTATTTGGGAAAAATTGAAATTAAATTTCATAAATCAAAAGGAGGCTGGACATTTAACTTAGTTTTAGTCTTGGACAAACCCGAAATGTAAAACCCCTACAAGGCTATTAACCCTTTATTTTTTTTGCTTCAACTATTGTGCAAGAGCTAGAATTCATCGTTTTGATAGTGGAAAAAACAAGCCTGGACGTAGATTGCTAGTGATAGAATCAGGATAATCCGGTGTCTATGTTCTTAACTTATGTTTCATGATTATTGTGCTTTCATTATCGAATCTGTTTTGAAACCAGTAAAAGGAATTCCAGTTCTTTTGAGAATTCTGGTTTTCTTTTTGCAGACGGAACAGAGATAATTACGACAAAACCCTAAACTTATCAATCATGAAATAGCTCTAATACCACTGTTATCATAGATATTTGCTCGAAAAATAGCCATACAATGGTATATAGATATTTGACCATTCAAGAGCAAAGTTAAAGAAGTATGTGCTTTACCAAAGTTCACTGGCCGGCTAATAGTGCCGAGCTCTGGTAATTTCTGTTTGTTTTACATTTCTACTTACCGCTATATGATTATGATTCAGTGTTGAATAATCCTATTTTCTAAATTCTAGATAGACATTATTCACCACTACATTTGAGATTTAAGTTATTCCCATTTAATTCATTTAACCTTTATTGACTCTGATTTGTTGAGACAAGAAGAGGATCGCGTAAAAGTGAGATGGATCTTTGATCTAATAATTTTAGGTGCCAATAGTATAAAAATGAATACATTAATGTAGAGAACTATAGTCATAACCTAAAATCTAGTGACATATTTCACATAGAAGCACTAAAAAATACATATTTTTAAAACTTGGCGCAAAATACTTATTGGGATTTTCCAACACGGTCGGGGCATATGAAAACAGAGTCAACACAAACACCACCTTTGGTGTGAGTACAGTCGATTTGCGTAACAGAAAACTTGATCTTGGTCACGGAATTCGGATCCTCAACCACGAAGGTTCCGACGCGGTGGTGGACCCAAGTTCCGGGTTTTCCGAGGCAGCGTTTGGAGGAGTCGCGTTGACCGTCGGAAGTGGTGAGGTCAAACTTGACGGGCTTGAGGTCCCAGCCATGCACATGCTCCACGTTGCAGGCTCGACGGCCCATTCGCTTTGTGGGCCGCCCCAAATGGAGTCTGATATGGACGCTGTACGACCCTGTCGGGAACTGGAACTCGATCTCTCCTTCCAATTCGAACCACCATGTCTGTTGGAGATATGCCACTTTCCCGAATCTGTAATTGGAACCAAATATTGAAGACATAATTCTAGTTAAAGAAGCTTTGATGTACTAATAATTATTAATGTTAGGTTATCATTTTGCGAAAAAAATCATTTTCAATACTAGCTTTGATAATAGTAGTGGTAAATAGTGAAATCCATCTATTTACAATATTATTTTGATCAATTTATTCCGAATAACTCTTAATATTGAAGACATAATATCATGTACTATCGAAGGTTATTTATAAAGGTTTATTAGCTATATACTCATAAAAACGTTTACTAATTTCAAAATACTCAATGTTTTATAAAGTTTGTATAAGTACTCATTTCAAATTGTTTACATAATTAATTGGACTGATTTAGCCCGAATTTGAAAATGTTTACAAAATTGTAAGATGAAAGTAGTTTGGACTGAATATTCGTGTAAACAAAACGTTGAATATATTGAAAAACTTAATATAAAAGTGAGTAAATAACCGATATTATATATATATATATATATAAAAACATTGATTATTTCCAAAAAAATTTATATTTGTGTTGGGACACAGTTCTTTCTTTTTATTTAACTGAAGATTGCCATTTTGGTTCTTCCAATACTTGCCCAATAATTGTTAATTTCAATAAATTTTAATTGGTTTCAATTAATCTCACGAACTTCGTCACAAAATCTAGTCATCGGACTTTATCGGAAATTGTCTTTTCACGAAAGTCATCTTTACCATGTTAATTCTTTGAACCGAATTCATCAAAATTCACACACAAAAAAACTTAAAATCAAATTAAATCTTTAATTTAATCGTAAATCATCATACACAATGATAACCTTCTATCATATTTTATTTGAATTCATCGAAAAAAGCCTAATTTTTTTTTTTTAAAGAAAATGCAAATAATCTAATAATCACCACTCTAATTATTATCAAAGCTATCCAACAATTCAAACATAAAGTAAAGATGAAAACATTAATTTTTTAATAAACTTTTAGTGTCGGAATCCTAAATTCATAATTATTAAAATGTCAATTTTGAATAAAAAATGAGAAAAAGCAAAAGATGAAAAATAGATGAAAGGGTATTTTTATCCAAATTCGAATAAAAAGTTTGAATATTTCAACTAATAAATCTAATTTTCTCACTGCTCTAGATAAACAATTTATATTCATCAATAAGTCTGCGCTACTAATTTAAAACTATTATTGTCCATTATCTACTGATGTGAAACTATACAAACTAGACCTATTTTTCTATAGCAAAAAGAAAAAGAGAAATAGTTAAAACTACAACTATTTTATTTTAGTTTTCGCATAATTTATCAAAACATAATTTTTTTTCCAAAATACAAGTAATTTTTATTTGAAAAAGATTAAATACTCTTGTAAAAAATAAAACTAACACAAATGCCCTACCCTACACTATACTACAGACCAAAAAGATAAAATAAAATTAAAAGAAAAACAAATTTAGTAGTGGAACGGTTTGTAGCTTTTTTAGTTAAATTCTTAAAAAAAAATAAGTAATAGCCGCGGTTAATATAGATATGAAATTAAAGTAAAAAAATTGTTTTAAAGATATTTTGATGTTTTATATTGTCAGGGAAACAATCAATTTTACCTCAATTTTACCTATAATAAAAAGGCTACTATGCTTGATTGCGCCCACATGTGTATATATTATATATACTTTTATTATTGTTAGCAAATATATGACAGTTCATAAATCAACAAACAACTATGCCATACGCACACACACATAAATAATCGCATTAATTTTCGAAAAAAAAGCTTACCTAGATTCGTGAGTTGCAATAAAATTCCAATATCTCCGATCATAGATCCCAGTAATCCTCAATCCTTTTGACGAAATGAACAAATGAACACCACCCGTGACTTTATCCACGAAAACTTCCTAATAGAAAAAACATAACAACACAAAATACTAAACAAAAAGAATTCAACTTTATTCAAAT
This sequence comes from Urtica urens, assembly GCA_958296335.1. NCBI lineage: Eukaryota > Viridiplantae > Streptophyta > Magnoliopsida > Rosales > Urticaceae > Urtica > Urtica urens. Next base: position 2,284,251 of record OY282522.1, read on the forward strand.
ACACAAAAATACTATTTTCTTGACCAGTATTCATCAAGTAATGTATCTTTTCAATAAAATAAAATAAGTTAGAGATAGATAGATAGATCACAGAGAGAGGTCTGACTTTTTCACCACCGTCGAAGAAATTAGGCCTAGAAAGCGCGGCAAAAAGCTCTCTCTTGCCAAGCTCGTGAACGAGCAGACCCGAATCTTCGAACACCGTGTCGAACAAGAACCGATAGTTCGTCGGCAACTTCGGTTCCCAAATGAAATCCGCCGACGAAGCCGCGCGAAAAGCTCTGTTCACTCTGGCAATTCTACAAACATCTGGTGGGTCCAAATACGCCATGACTAAAGCCAGGCAGTTCTCTGGAACTTCGTCGAGCCTCGTCAGGTCTCGCGCCCCACGCGCTTCGTCCACCATTGACGCCGATACATTAGCACCCATCAATCAACACTTGTAGATGTTTTCTTCTTTCCCTCTCTAAAGAGTCTTTAGCTTGAATCTGAACTTGTAGATTTTCTGGGAGAGGTTGAGAGAGAGGAACGTAATTTCAGTCGAACCACGGTTCGAGTGTTTGTTCAAAGACATGGCATCGGAGTTTTTGCGGAGATAAACTTTGATGGAGAGAGGAAGAGATAGATTTTAGAAATGTTGGACTCTACTGCCTCTAGATATTATTAAAGATATTTTGTTTCTTAAAATACACGTTACAAATACTAATATATGAATATCTAATTTTTTTTTTTAATTGTTGTGAGTAATTGATATATACAAATTTTTATATCCCAAAATAAAAGTAATAAATTAATTAACTTAGACTAATGTATTCTAATTTTCTCTATAATAGATGTGCACGCATGAACGATATTCACTCGTACAAACGATTCAACAACAAAAAATAAAAGAGAAAACGATCAAAATACCACTATTTATTATTTATTTTCCCAAAATCCACCAAAACATAATTTTTTCTCAAAATACAAGTAAATTTTATGTGAAAATACGAAATACCCTTTAAAAAAATAAAACTAACACAAATGTCCTACATTATACTACCGGCCAAAAAATTAAGAAAAAAATTTAAAAAAAATTAAACTTTTTAAGGGTGGAGTAGTTTTTACTTTCTTAAGTTAAAATTTTTTTTTAAAAAAATAGATAATAACTGGTTAATATGAAAATAGAGTAAAATGTAAAGAAATTGTTTTAGGGGTATTTTAGACTTTTATAGTGGCATTTTGGGAAAAAATTAATTTTAGTGGATTTTGGGAAAACCAATTATAAATGGTGGTACTTTGGGCAATTTCTCAAAATAAAATCACATCTTTTTTTTCTTGAAAACTACGTAAAAGCACTTTTTTTTATCTACATAAATTCACTTTCATACACTAATTTCATGCTACGATTCTAGTAAAACATTCTCTATATTTTTAACTTTTAGTTTTGCTTTGATTTTAATAACACGAGCGCGATCACTTCTATTAAAAAATCAATCATATTTAGTATAAGGTTAATTAGTAGTATGGCCTTATAAACATGTTGAAATTTTAAAATATTTAACGTTTGACGAAAGTTAAGTTAATTACCCAATAAATATTTTACTTGATTATGAAAATCATTTATAATTGAAATAATAAAGTTAAAATTGTAGAGTTAAATTGTTAATAATTGTGTCACGTAAATAGTAGGCCATTTACCACAATTTTACAAAATGTTATATATTTTAAAATTCATATGCAAAACGTTAGTCATTTCTTCAATTATTTGTTATTATGATAAGTATTGTTTGAAGTTTCGAATCAACCCACTAAATATTATGGGGCACAAGCACAAGCACAAGCACAACCCAACTACATGTCTTCCCTGGTGAATATATAAATGAAATAGAAGATTAATCATCGTCAAGAATAGACAAGACAAAATTATTAATTTTTTGTGGGACATCTTGACAAAAGATTGAAACGTAAATATCTCACCATTAGATATCCAAAAGTAATACTCTACTTATACTATATCTAATGGATCAAGTTTCCTTTAGTAAGCCTAACACTGTTGTGTAGTCGACCTGTCAAAATCTTAACTATGGGTGGCCTATCGGAACGAACTTGGTCCGTCCGGTCCGATTATTTTTTAACGGACTCTTCTGGGCCGTTACCAATTGTTATCGGATCGGTCGGTCCGGTCCGGTAACGATATTTTATTTTATAAATCTGAACCGTTGGAATGGCTAAAAAAAAATAGCCGTTTTATTACCGTTACCCCTTTTTTAACGGTGTTTTTTTTAAACCCCCTAATTCCGTATTCTATTAAACCCCCTTCCCGTTTCATTTTTTCACACCAATTCTCTCAACTTCTCTCAATCTCTCTTAATTCTCTCAAATTTCTCAAGCTTGGTTTTTAATTTCAAGGTCGGTTTAAGTTACAAGCTCGGTTTTAATTTCAACTTCGGTTTTAATTTCAACTTCAGTTTTATTTTCAAGATTGGTTTAATTTCAACGTCGCTTTTATTCTATTTCTTCGTTCCGATTTTTAAATTCAAACTCGTTTTTTTTTCAAAATACAAAGTCGTTTTTGTTTTCAAAATAATCTTTTCATATGACTTCCTCATCCCAAAACCGAGACCGAGGTCAGAGGGAAAGAAGTTCACAAGATCCACAAGTTCACCAATTTGAAAGAAATTGGTTGAATTATTCTCTAGAAAATGAAGATACGGTTTATTCTTTCGATCTTAATTACGTCCCCCCAAATGTATAAGATTTTTTTGGCACCAAAATTCCAAACACACAACCACCCATTCAACCTGAAATGAATCTCGAGTAGGCTTATCAAGCTCAACTTCCACAACCCGACGCCTATCAAGTGTATCAAGAGTTTTCTCAACGCATGGAACAACAACAAGAGGAAGAAGGAGGCGACGAAACCGAAGAGTCGCACGAAGAAGTGGAAGAACCGGAGCCCATTCATAATACCATTCCTCGACCACGACAACATGAAAAAAGAGAAGCGATGCAACAACGACAACAACAATGAGCCAGTCAACACCAACGACAACAATACGAACATCAACAACAATCATAACAACATAAGGTTCCCCAGGCAGAACCACGACTATCCAAAAGAAAGCACCGTTCGTCGATGTGAAACTTTTTCACGGAGGTAAACTAAAACGGCAAACGACACATGTATGCAACGCTTGCGGGAAGCTCGTGAGCGCTACAACCAACGGTGCGAGACGACTCTACTTACGAAGCACCAAAAGAGTTGCCCGGGTAGTCAAACCGCAAACTCGTCCAACGCTGTAAGTCACCTCGATCCCGAAGCATTTCGAACTAGTTTAATTGAATATTTTGTTTCAACGGATCAATCATTTAGTCATATAGAATCAAAGGGTTTTGTTAGGTTTTTGAGTTATTTAATTCCGGGTGTTCAAATAATGTCTAGGAAGGCGTTCTGATATTTTGAAATGGTTTCTAAAAGAAAAAGAAATATTAAAAACTGTAATTGCTTTGGGAAAATTTAACGTAACTTTAACTTCAGATATTTGGTTTGGTCAAGCAAAAACTGATTACATGTCCGTAGTGGTACATAACATAAACGACGACTGGAATTTAAACAAACGTATAATTGCATTTCCTAGGATAGAAGGAAATCACACTAGCCAAAACATTTTAGAAATAATGATGAGTGTTATATAAAAATGGGGTTTAAAGAATAGAATAATTTCTATAACTTTAGATAATGCAACTAGTAACAGCGCAATGATTAGGGACCTAAAAGCACGTTTAGAAGATGAATCACTTCTATATCAACGTTGTGCAACACACATAATCAACTTAATAGTACAAGCAGGCGTTGCTAACTACGAACCTGTAATCCATAAATTATGATGTTTTATTAGTTGGATAAACAGTTCAACCGCTAGGGTGATGAACTTAAAAAACGATTTAGACATAACTTATTAGAAGAACGAACATTTCATTTAGATAACAAGATTAGGTGGAACTCAACCTATTTAATGTTAAACAAGTTTTTATCACCATGTTATATAGATGTATCTGTAGCCTACATAAACACCGAACTTGGGGAAGGATCTTTAACCCCTTCTGATATTAGCATGGCCGAATCATTTGTGTCTTTTATTGATATTTTTTATAAAGAAACTTGTTACCTTTCTGCTTGTTATTCTCTGACTTCTCAATTAGACATTCATGCTATGACTGCTTTAGTTACACATTTTGAAAAATACCGAGAAGATACCATTTTTAGCATTTGTATTCAAGACATGAAATCTAAATTTCTTAAGTAATGGGGCGCTGGAAAGGTCCCATTACTCTTTGGTTTTGGATTACGTTTCTCCGGTACGCAAGATTACGTCTCACTTGATCTTCCAAGGATCGTAGATGCTTTCTATTCTCTTTGAACATTCTAGACGATTTTAATTTTGATTTTACTACATTGCACATGAACGATTAGTTTAATTTACTTGTAATACACTAAAGGTATTTCCCGACCCTTGGTCGGGATAGTTTTTTCTATTTTAATACACTAAAGGTACTCTTTTTCCTCATCGTTGCACCTTTTCCGCGGTCGATGAGGTTTTTAAGGAGGCCCGTTTTAAAAAATGATGTTCTCCACATTTTATACGATAAATTTTAGAGTCTTTACAATTAACATCTTTAACAAAAAAATCTAACAATTTAATCCCTCTAAACAACCCTTACGAAACCTTTAAATTAATTTTTTTAATTTTTTTTAATATTAACGGACCGGACCGGAAAGTCCAATCCGGTTAGGGTCCGGTCCGTTAGCTTAACGGACTGGACCAGGTCCGGTAATAGTTACCGGACCTTGGCGAACTAACGGAACGTACCGGTTTGTCCGGTCCGTTAGTCCAGGTTTAATCTTAACAGTTCGAATTTTATGTCACTCTTTGTTGTTAGATTAACCTTCCGAAGAAGAAAAGCATGTACGAGTATGGGGGAAAATTCTCAGCGTGCTTTCTCCTAAAATGTTTATCGTTAAGACCAAGTTCGATAATTTTTGTTGCTCACGATTTTCAAAATACTTAATTTGTCGAAAGTGATTTTGGCTCGTAAAGATTTTGTCGAAAATAGACGTCATAGAGTCCCACAAAAAAGATCATATATTAGCAACATTTGAACTATATCCGAACGTAACGGGACTCTTAAAACATTACAATTCAACGGAAATTAGCCTAGTTCATGTCAAATTACCCTATATCCGAAATTATCATAATTCATCATAATTTATCCTAACTCATCGAAGTGATAAATTTATAAACTAAATTGTTGAAACCTACCGAAAATTTTCAGAACTCATCGGAAAATACAAAACACTTATAGGCAATGTCATCAAAGGTCATCGAAATCCATTAGATTTTATCGCAAAAACTCCCAAACTTAAAATCTTAATTTTTAAAAATCAAGGATAGTCCTGTTGTGAGAATATCCGCTACAGGAGCTTCCCACATCGGTCAATATCCCGTTGTGGGCCGTACAGGATCCCATATCGGGCCTGGCCCGTTGAGCGAAAAAAACCTCCCACAGCGGGTCAGGTATTCAAGATCCGTTGTGAGGTTGTGTGATCGATTCTTATTGAGACCTTCGCCGCAGAGAGTGTTTATTATGGCCTCGACGGACATATATTAGTCGCCGCAGCGAAGTTATGGACTCGCCGCGGCTCAAGTTGTACAAATTTAATACGAAATGAAAATAAAATGAATCCAATTGATGTTCACAACAAAATGAATATCCAAAAATTTTGTTTAAAATCTATATTCAAATCTGAATCAAACATTCATAATATTCCAATCAAAATCTCATATATCCAAGTTACATATCAAAATCTACATATCAAAACTTTGATATGTAATCTTCTTCAAAATATATTGTGCGTAAAAAACCCATTACTCTCGTATCTTCTCTAAATGACCGGGTGTATATTTTCTTCACTTGTAATTTTTCTAAACGAAGTCCAACAATATGATGCATATAACTTAAAAGATAATAACAACATTTAGTATTACCAATTTTTCTCGGAGTCGAAGCACATTGGGTCAATGTCGATTAATGCTCGTTCCGAACTTTATGGTACACAAGTTTGAAATCCGCAAAGACCCTATAACACTCAATAAGGCCAATAAATAAACATTAGAAAAGAACATATAGATATTTAAAAAAATACTCATAAAAGTTAAAAGATTACCTTCTAACCAACTTTGTTAAATCATTTGCCATTTTGTTTGACAAAGGATTAAGGAAGAGCGCTTGATCATTCCAAAGATCAAGGACAACAAGCATTCAATGATGTAGGAAATTTTATCGCATAAGAACAAGTTTTATGGGTTTTATATTTTGTGCTTACCTCGTTCTGAAAAATGAGAATCATTGTCGTTGGTTCCGAGAAAGCCACTCAAGCCCGCTTATATCAAAGTTGTAGAATCTTCACTTTGGTTCATTTTGTCTACGATATATTGTAGATAACTACAATAACAAAATTTTGAATTATTTATGCAAAAAAGAAAGTTAAGAAACACATTTACCTCATGTAAAACGTTATGCTCGACGTGCATATTTCAAAAACTTGGAAATATCGTCAAATGTTAACGGAATTGGCATCACAAGGAGAATTGCACCAACCGTTATATTGATGGCGTCTCCTTGCGGTAACTTCACTCGGTTAGCATGTTGAGCGAGTAATCAAAACTTTGGATTTATCATTTTGTACAGGATTCTTTCGACCATGATCAATTTTTGGTTCACCGAGATTATTTTCTTCGATTACCGGGCCGTGACTTTGTTTTGCAATTTCTTTTTCTATCAATCTCTTTATCAATTTAACGAGTCAACTTGTGGCTTCTTTAATAGTATTATCTTTAATAGTATTAGCTTTGTCAGTGAGAATTGGTAATCTTTCTTTCTGTTGGAATAGGTTTATGGATAAAAAATAATTATCATCAACACATCGGTGGAATATAAAAATTTCTTTATTAACCTAGGCAAAGTGCGTGCACATGCATATATTTAAAAACATTAGTTAAAGTACTTGAACACTAACCTTTCTTATAGCTTGATCTTTGATGAGTCTTGGGAAATGTAGAACGTCTCTTACTCGTCACCTTCACACCTAAACATGAACTCGAGAAACCTAATGTTTCTATTACATGAATCTATAGAGTGTTTGAACGATTTTAGTGTGGGCACAATTAAACACAATAACTTAAGAAAAAACCTATGAGCTAAAGAGCTAATTTAGTCTAAATCTAATGAGGACTTAGGTGCCAAAATAAAAAAAGTATTTTGAGAGAGAAGAGAGAGGAATTGGACGGCCAAAACTGAGAAAATAAGAGCAAGAAACTTGTTTTCACATCTCTATGCGAGGCTCTATTTTTAGGAGTAGGAAAATCAAAAAAAAGGTAATTACCGTTTCTTATTTGTGCATTCATGACACAATATTTGATTTTCTCTTCTCCGCCTCTTAAAATATGGCCGGCCATGTATATGCTCAAGTGAAGGAAATTTGTTTCCTCAATTAGCATATTTATTTCATTTTCCAGGAAATTCATTTCCTCTTTTCTTTTTGGGTAATTATCTTTATAATTAAAGGCAAAGAATCCTCTCATCTTTAATGTGTCTTTGCCAAATTCTATACCTAGGGAAAGGCATCTAGATGCTTCTTTATTTCTTTTAAGACAATTCTTAAAATATCCATTGTAGAATTAATATTGCACAAATAATGAAATTAATTTCATAATGCCTCAAACGACTTCTCGGCTTTAGAAACTAATTTATATTTCGATCTCATGAAAATATTAAAAATCTTATTTAGACATTCTCTTCATTTCATGTCCATGTGGATAAAAATACCCTTTAAAAATTTCCCGAGAAAACATTTTGTTCAACACTTGAACTTATTTTGACTTAGCTTCTAGTTTAACAACCTTACTCTAATGACCTATAATAGTGACCTTATATCAAAATGAATAAAGCTTGAGCTACAATACTCAGACTCAAAAGTTCACAAACCTTTTCCGAGCATTAGCTTAATATCAACTGACTCCACTAAAGAGTTGACACGGAGAATCTCTCGGTTCAAATGAATTTATTTTTTATTCAAATTCAACTTAATTATATTGAGTGGATCCATTGAATGTTATCTATGATTACCCTTCATGAATATCATCAACTAGAGGAGATTAAATAAATTACAATTTTACCCTTCTAGTTGTTATTTCCTCAACTCCTTTGTTACTTGTGAATAAATTAAAAACGATGTATTGACGAGGAGCTAACAACTTACATCGTTTCATCCAAATAAAGTCGCTACTTAATTTTGGATACTGCGCGGTTCATTTATTCACAATGCAAGTAGTAAAGCATGAGGTGATATACATTGTATTTCAGAAATCTTGTACATGAATTCCATATCTATGAGAACTTCATAAAGTATACTCATGTCAACTTCATAAGCCAATACATAACCAATAGAACGCATCTAGTTCACAAACTTGGATCTAGAGTGTACCTTTCTCAAATGAATATATTGAAGTCATAAAATGACATGTCTCATTTCAGGATTAAGGTAAGCACGATGTAACCCATACATAGTGACCTTGAGACAGAAGATGTTAAATGGTTTGTTCTTACATTGTCTTTGAAGGTGCATTGGTCAATTCAGTATCTTTGGAAGATACACTAGAAGAACTATAGAGATCCTAACTCTCTATGCCTCGTAACTAGACATCATAGATTCTTCCAATAATAATACTAGGATCAATAGTCCGTTGATCATTAGATTGTGAATATTTCATTTTAACCAAACCATGACGAGTTTGTTCACGCAAATCTACATTTGTCTCTTCATATGTTGATAGGTTTTATTAAGAACTATAAGACTATTTAATATCATAAATTTTAAACAAGCGTAAAAGGAACGAATGAACGTTTCAACTGTTTTTTAATTTAATCAGCAATTACAATAAGGACTTATGAAAGATTTATATTACATTGAGATGTAAATAAATAATCTTCTTGTGGGCATCTCTGCTAACAAACTCCCACTTGACTCAAAGAAGAAGAGAGTAATCCTTCATGCCCAATCCGCGTCGATGTTGGTTGAAGACCTTGTTGGACAGGGCCTTGGTGAATGCATCTGCAAGGTTGTCCACCGCAGAGATCTTCTTCATCTCCACGTCTCCGCGCTGCATGATCTCTAATCAAATGGTGTTTTCTCTCAATATGCTTAGAGCGCTTATGGCTTTTAAGTTCCTTTGAGTTAGCAACAGCCTCAATATTATCACAATAAAGTGTCATGGGCTCGTTATTATTTTTAACGACTTCCAAATACTTAAGGAATTTTCTAAGCCATACAGCCTCTTTAGACGCTTCACAAACAGGCACATATTCTGCTTCCATGGTGGAGTCAGCAATGCAAAATTGCTTGATACTCCTCCAAACAACAGATCCACCATTCAGGATGAACACATATCCATAAGTGGATTTCCTGGAATCCCTATCTGCCTAAAATTCGGAATAGGTATACCCCGTCATAGTCAGGTCAGTACTTGAATATGTAAGGATTTAGTTCCCCTCCGAAGATAGTTGAGAACATGCTTAACAAGAACCCAGTGTTGAGTCCAGGATTTGATTGGAAACGACTATCTACGCCAACGGCGAAACATATATATGATCTAGTCCACATCATAGCATACATGAGACTTCCTACAACTGAAGCATAGGAAATATTTCTCATGTCCTCAATCTCTTGTGCAGTCTTGAGAGACTTGTCCTTAGAGAGTGAGACTCCATGTCTAAAGGGGTTTTGGCTTTTCTTGGAGTCTTACATAGCGAAGCGATCCATCACCTTATCTACATAAGATGCTTGGGAGAGCGACAAGGTCCGGTTCTTTCGATCTCGAAATATCTGAATCCCCAAAATGCTTAGCTAACCAGATCTTAACCTCAGATAATTTACCCACAGCATTACCAATGAGTAATATATCATCGACATACAATACCAAAAACACAACCTTGCCCTCATGTATCAAATTATAAACACAAGATTCATCTATTGACTGTTCAAAACTGAAGCTTTTAACAGTTTCATCGAATCTAATATTCCATGATGTAAATGCTTGCTTTAATCCATAAATGGATTTAAGCAACTCACAAACTTTTGGTCTTTTGACCACCTTCCATGAAACCGTCTAGTTGAGCCATGAAAATGCGATCGTCAAGATTTCCATTCAGAAAAACAGTCTTTACATCCATTTTCCAGAACTCGTAATCGAGAGCGGCAGCTATGGATAGAAGTATGCGGATGGATTTAAGCATTGCCACAGGCGAGAAGGTTTCTTCATAATCGATACCTTCCTTTTGGGTGTAACCCTTAGCCACTAGTCGTGCTTTGAATGTCTCAACGTTCCCATCAACACCCCTTTTCTTCTATTTGATCCACTTACATCCTACAGGTTTAACCTCTTCAGGTATGTCTACAAGTTTCCAGACTTTGTTGACAACTTTCATGGCGTCAAGCAAAATTTTTGATTCATAACCAGCCATTGCTTGGCTGTAGGAAACATGGTCATCCATGTCAGAGACGGCTACGAGAGTATCGCTATAAGACATGTACCTGTCGGGCTTTTCAAAAACCCTCCCATTACGTCAAAGTACTACTTGACGAGGTTATGAGTATTCATCCATGTCAGAGACGGCTACGAGAGTATCGCCATAAGACATGTACATGTCGGGCTTTTCAAAAACCCTCCCATTACATCAAAGTACTACTTGACGAGGTTATGAGTAGTTAGGCTGCGTTTCACTTGGGGTAAGAATAGTTCTTACAGATGAGGTAGAAGTATCCTCACCCAACTTTTCTTCAAGCACAATTTTGATTCTAGGTTTTGTATTCTTCATAAAGTCCTCCTCTAGGAAATGAGCATTAGTGCTGACAAACGTTTTGTTGTCCTTGAGACTTTAGAATGTGCAACCTTTGGATATCCAACGAACACACATAATTTTGATCTACAAGCCAATTTGCTAGTCTTTTTCCTAAGACCTTGTGCATGGCAACCCCAAATTTTAATGTGGTTTAAACTAACTTTACGCCTAGTCCATCGTTCATAAGGAGTACCAGAAACCGTTTTAGCTGGAACTTGGTTTAGAATGTATGCTGCAGTTTTGAGGGAATATCCCCAACAAGAATTAGGGAGTGATTAGTAACTCATCATTGATCTAACCATCTCTATCTGAATTTGATTCCTTCTCTCTGACACTCCGTTCTGTTGAGGTGTGCTAGGTGTTGTAAGCTGAGAATCGATACCATTTCTTTAAGAAGGTCATCGAACTCTTCAGACAAGTGCTCACCACCTTGATCGAATCAAAGGGTTTTGATCTGTTTGCCAGTTTGCTTTTCCACTAAAGCCCCAAAAACCTTAAATACATTAAAGGACTCGAATTTGTGTTTGAGCAAATAGACAAATCCATATCTTGACTAATCATCAGTAAATGTAACAAAGTATTCGTATCTTCCCCGTGCCTGAATTATGAATGGACCACATAGATCAGAATGTATTAGTTCCAGCAACTTAGTGGCTCTTCGACCTTTTTCAAAGAAAGGTCGCTTGGTCATTTTTCCTTCTATACAGAATTCACAAGTCGGCAATGAGTATATTGTAGAGGCTTTGAGTGGACCGTCCCTCACAAGTATCTTAATCCTATCTAGACTAATATGACCAAGTGTTAAGTGCCAAAGATGTGTTGATTTTATTAGTTCAGAGGAATCATTAATTTTGATCCTCTTTGGTTCTCTAACTAGATCATTATCTATTTCAGTATCTAACAGCAAAGGGTGTATAGGATAAAGATAGAATAAAACATTCTTCATACAAGCATCAATGACAAATGAATTGGAAAAAGAAATTTGAATTCCATTATCAATAAACTTTAAATAATAATTCTGCTCAACAATTTGAGCTATAGATATTAACTTTTTCCCAAAGGAAGGAGCACAATATACATTATTCAAATTTAAAGTTTTGTCTTCAAAAGACAATGTCACAGATCCCACAACTTTAGCAGACACCAAGCTCTCGTCACCCTAGTTGAAGTAGAAGTCGCCATCCTTTAAGCTTTTGCTTTTCCTGAACCCATTCAAGTAACAACAAATATGGTTAGTAGCAGCGGAGTCAAGAATCCACGATTATACATTATCAACTACTAAACAAGCTTCGGTAATAAGTACAATACCATTCCCTTTAGCCTTAACGTTAGGAATTTATTTAAAAATTAAACAATAATATTATGTGACATATCTAAATATGGTGGGAACACACAATCGATCCTAATATGTTAAAACTCATTTTAAACATATTCAAGTAACCTAGGCCTTAAAAATTACTATATGTCAATAAACAACTTTATTCTAGACATACAAGTCAACAATTAAACTATTCAATCTAACTACCTATAAATAGCAGATCCAAATCATTTAAAATACTTACAATTGAGATTTTAAATAACCCCGGACATTGCTCGCTAACTCCGGAAGGCCTCGTAAAAATTTTTCTAAAAAATGGTCGTCGGTCGGAATGGACAGGTTGGGCCCGCTGGAATGGATTCTGGCCGGCCGGCCAGAAATGGGCCTATGGCTTTCTGCGACCAAACGACGCTCCGGCACCTGTGCACCAGGGTAGGTGGGATCTAGGGATAGGTGCATGTGAAGTGGCTCGACTAGATTTCTCGTCAAACTCCTGTAGTGACCTAACCACACTTTGCGCCCGGTGAAAACTCCAGTCCGATGAGCCATTCCGGCGACTCCAATCCGGCCTGCAGGCTGAAATGAGCCTCGCTTCGTTTCACTCGATTTTTTCGCGTTTCGAGTGAAATCCTGCAACTAAAATTTCACTCAAACACCAATTGAAGATTCAACAATAATTCCCTCAGATTTGGGAGATTTAGAAGGTGGGCTCTTCAATTAAACAATGAAGAATACTCGGATCACTCAAGGACACTCGGGAGATTAAGAAAATATTTATTGATCTCTTTCTCTCTTTGTTTCTCTTGGCCAAACACAAGCACACCAAAGAGAGGGACTTGGCCGAGATTTAATGTTAGGGTTCATCTAATTAGGGTTTCGAAAACCCTTTAAATAGAGAGAGAAAGTGGGTTTTTTTTTACGTCAAACTCATTACTCAAACTTAAGCTCGTTGTTCTTTTAAATTAATTTTAAATATTAATTTTCGACCAAATTCATTAATTTGGCCGAGTGATATCATAATATACTCGAAAGTATTCTTTTGATTTATTTCTAAAATAATATTTAATTACTTTAGAACATCCCATTTATTTAATGACAAATCATCAATTATTTTCATACTATTCAAAGTGGTAAGAAATAAGAAAATATTTATTTTCTTCTTTAATTTATTTGAATCACTAAAATATATTATTATCTTTAGAATAACATAAAATGACTAAAAAAATAAATGTAATTATAAATAATCAATTATTTATTCAATTAATTAGAAAATTATTTCTTAGTGTAAGTCACAATTTACTTTAAATGAGAAAATCAAATCGTCCTAGTTCAATAAATCTCGTCTGATGGTCTATCATTGAGATCTAATGGACCCACATGAACGAAGCTATAGAATAAAGATCGGACTTTAAAGTTCACAAAGTTTTTCCGTCTTTTAATTGTTAATATTAGTTGATTCCACTAAAGGACTAATACTGAAATTCTCTAAGTTCATGTGCGTTTATTTTACGTTTGATGTGACAAAAAAATTCTTCACACGACCTACAGAATACTTTACGATATTACCCTTCATGTTTATCAGTAACTCAGAGGAATGTAAAATTTCCGTTTTGGTCCTGAGTTATTATTTCACTAACTCCTTAGTTATTTGTGAATGAGAAAAACATAGAGCAAGATGTCTATACATGTAACATGTTTAAATCAAAGAATGTTCTTATTCGATGAATATCTGGCCAGGTTTATTCATTCACACCCTCATAACAAAACATACTGTGATACTAATGCATTAGCATTGTTTCAACACGAATTCGTATCTGTGAACGTTATGACACCAACCGTCGGGTCATATGCAACTATAATTTAGCCATTGCCCATTGAAAAGTCAAATGTCATAAGGTGTCACATCGATTATGCATTCACTTCGGGATTGAGGTAAGTATTAAAATACTCCTCATATGTGATCTTGAAGTTTCGAGTGATTAAACGATTTTATCTCGACCGTCAGAGTATCACTAGTCTTGTTCAATATCTTCTATAAGATATCAACAATGAAACACATAGTCACAACTCTATATCACAAGATGAGATATCATGACAAGGGGCTATCTTGTCAAGTCTGTACTTAGCACCCCTTTCGTTGATGACAGTTTCAGAGCGTATCATTCATACATAAACACATACATAATAAAGAATGAATATTTAATTTTATAAATGTTTCAGCAAAACCAAATACAAATGTATTTTAATATCTAATATCTTTTTTGTGGGCACCAATCCCAAAAAACTCCCATTTAACTCAAAGGAGATATGAATGATCCTTCAGTTCCAATCCTTCTAGGTGTCACTCGAAGACTTTACTCGTTAAAGAATTCGTGAAGGGATCATCAAGGCTGTTAAACGTTGAGATCTTCATGACTTCGTACCAGGTGATACTTTCGCTCTATGTGTTTAGAGTGCTTGTGACTTCTTGGCTCCTTACAGTTAGCGACAGCCCCACTATTATCACAATAAAGTTTGATAGGCTCGCTTGCACTTGGAACTACTTCCAAGTACATAAGGAATTTCCTCAGCCACACAGCCTCCTTTGCAGCTTCGTAAGCTACCACATACTCGGCTTCCATGGTCGAGTCAGCAAAGCAAGATTGCTTGATACTCCTCCAGACCACAGATCCACCATTCAGGGCGAACACAGACCCTGATGTAGACTTCCTGGAATCTTAATCTGCTTGAAAATTGGAATCAGTATATCCCATCATATTTACGTCACCACCTGAGTATGCAAGCATATAGTTTCTCATTCTCCGAAGATGCTTGAGAATATGCTCGACAACAATCCAGTGCTCGGGTCCAAGGTTTGACTGAAACCTACTCACCACGCCCAATGCGTAGCAAATATCTGACCTCGTGCAAAGCATAATATACATGAGACTTACTACGGCTGAAGCTTATGGAATATGTCTGATGTCCTTAACTTCTTGAAGAGTCTTGGGAGACTGCTCACTTGAGAAATGCACTACATGTATGAAAGGTAGCTATCCTTTCTTGGAGTCCTGCATACTGAAGCGATCCATGATCTTATCAATATAAGATGCTTGAGAAAGCGCTAACTTCCGGTTCTTCCGATATCTGAAGATCTCAATTCCCTTATGTAAGGCGCTTCTCCTAGATCCTTCATCTCAAACTGCTTTGACAACCAAATCTTAATCTCTAATAACTTTTCTACATCATTCCCAAAGAGAAGAATGCCATCCACATATAGGACTAAGAAGACCACCTTGCCATTGTTTATCGTTTTATAAACGCATGGCTCATCTACTGACTGATCAAAGCCGTAGCCTTTCATAGTCTCGTCGAATATGATATTCCACGACCTAGATGCTTGTTTCAGTCCGTAGATGGACTTCAGCAACTCACAAACCTTGCACTGTTGGCCTTTGTCCATGAACCTGTCTGGTTGAGCCATATAAATGCGCTCGTGAAGACTTCTATTCAGAAATGCAGTCTTGACATCAATCTACCAGATTTCATAATCCAGGGCGACATCAATGGATAAAAGAGTACAGATGGATTTCAGCATCGCGACTGACGAGAAGGTATTCTCATAGATGATACCTTCTTTTTGTGTGAAGCCCTTCGCCACAAGTCGTGCCTTAAATGTCTCAACAATTCCATCCGGTCATCTTTTCTTCTTGTAGATCCATTTACACCCAACAGACTTGATATTTACGGGTAGAGCTACAAGCTTCCAGACCTTGTTGACATACATCAAATGCATTTCAATATTCATGGCTTCTTGCCATAGGTTTGCTTCTGAACCCTGCATCGCTTGGGAAAAGGATATTGGATCGTCTCCTCCTTGTATACGACATCAGTGAAAGTCTTTCTGACACCCATGTATTGATCGGGTTGTCGTACAATCCTTTTACTGCGACGAATCACATGGGGCTCTGGTTCCGAACGTGGTTCTTCCGCTATTGGTATAGGACTCGTCCTATCTTTTGAAGTGTCAGCTACTTCACACAACAGCTCCTTCAGCACAAGTCAGCTTCTCGGTACAGAATTCTTCATATAGTCTGCTTCCAGAAACCTAGCCTTCGTGCTAACGAACGTTTTCTGATAAGCATCACTATAGAAGATGTACCCTATAGTCTCCTTGGAATATCCCATGAAAAGCAATACTTCTGACCGACTACCCAGCTTGCTAGTCTTTTGTCTCAGCACATGTGCTGGACAGTCCCAGATACGGACATGGTGTAAAATAGTTTTTTTACCACTCCATCTCTCAAAGGGAGTATCAGGGACCGTCTTTGACGGAACCTGGTTCAGAATGTAAGCAGCCATTTCTAAGGCATATCACAGAACGAGTCGGGAAATGATGAGTAACTCATCATCAAACTCACCATATCTAATAGAGTTTTATTCCATCTCTCTGACACACTGTTTTGCTGTGGAGTGCCAGGTATTGTAAACTGAGAATGAATGCCTTCTTCTCTAAGAAGGTCTTCGAACTCTCCAGATAAGTACTCTCCCCCTCGATCTGATCGAAGGAATTTGCTCTGCTTCTCAATTAAAGCCTTATACTCTTTAAACATTTCAAAAGTATCCGACTTATGTCGCATAAGGTAGACATGACCAAACCTTGAGTAGTCATCAGTGAAGGTTACAAAGTATTCATAACCTCCTTTTGCCTGGATGTTGATTGGACCACATACATCACTATGTATGAGCTCCAACACCTGTGTGAATCTTAGACCCTTCGAAGAGAAATTTCTCTTGGTCATCTTGCCCTCGAGACATGATTCACACGATGAAACATCTTACGCTTCCCGAGTGAATCTCTATTCACTTTGGTGTCCAAGATTGTCTGCTCATTAGGATATAAATAATAAATTGAATCCACACGATGAGCTTTGGTAATAAAACAATCATCAACAAAAATTTCAATACCGTTATTAATTTTAAAGTTGAAACCTTGTTCTTTCAAACAACCAAAAGAAATTAAATTCTTGCAAAAATCCGGAACAACGTAAACATTATTCAGTAATTAAATTTTGTCTCCAAACTTGAGCTGCACGGTCCCGACAGATCTTGCTCCGACCTTCTTTCCATCACCCCAGTTGAACGTGAACCACCCTTCACTTAAGCTCCTGGTTTTCCAAAAACCATTCAAATAACACACAATATGGTCAGAATGTTGGGATTGGTGGCCACAAAGGAGATATTAGATATTAAAATACTCTGGATTTGATTTTGCCGAAACATTAATGAAATTAAATATTCATTCTTTATTATGTTTGTGCATATGTATGAATGCTACGCTCTGAAACTGTCATCAACGAAAGGGGTGCTAAGTACAGACTTGGCAAGATAGCCCATTGTGACTAGTTTAAACATTTGTTCGCAATCTTAAGATCGATTGAGCAATCGAATCTACGTAATTGTTTGAATGAATGATGATATCTTATCTTGTAATAAAGAGAGTTGTGACTCTGCGTTTTGGTCTTGATAACTTATAGAAGATATTGAACAAGACCAGTGATACTTAGAAGCTCGAGATAAAACCGTTTAATCACTCTAAGCTTCAAGATCTTATACGAGGGGTACTTTGGTACTTACCTAAATCCTGAAGTCAATATAAAATTGATATTACACCTTATGACGTTTGATTTGTTTATGGGTAATGACCAAGTTTTAGTTTCATCTGACCCGACGGTTGGTGTCATAAGGTTGTCATATTGGGTTATATGATTCACAGATATGGAATTCATGTTGAAACAATGCAAATGCATTAGTATCACACTATATTTTTTTATGAGAGTGTGAATGAATAAACCTGACCAGGTATTCATCGAATAAGAACATTCTTTGTTTAAAACAAGTGACATGTAAAGACATCTCACTCTAGGTTTAAGCAAGAGTCAAAGAAATGTTTACAAGGGGATCAAGGAAAAGCTCGGAGAACCACGTAATCGCTGCCCCTCTAAGTAACCAAACACAATCAAATTCGTTGCTTAGAACTCTAAGCCAAACTTGCCTTACAAAACGTGAAGGCTATTCTATGTCGTCCCCGTCGCAGCTTCTCGGCAAGGCTTCGCTCTGTCTCGTCATCGTACCTGTGAAATTAAAAAAAAAAGTAAAAGAAAACCTTAAGTATAACAAATCTACTCCCTAATAGCTCTATACTTATTCAAACCGAGAGTATCAATCCTCATTGATCATACCTGGAAACAAGAGGTCGGGAATCCAAACTGAACCTCAAGTTCTCCAAATCAAAATATCGATATAAATTCAGCCCCGGACTTAATAAAACTCATATCTAAGGTAAAAATGGGATCCTCGTCAATGCGACTAACCGAATTTCAAAACAGACCGAAATTAAATTTCAAAATAAAAATTGGAAAGAAAACTTTAAGGATTTCAGAAAATATTTGTAGACTTGCTCTAGGGTGTTTATAGTCAAGATTTCCAGATTTTAAATCCAAAAACCCAACTTCCATAATCTACAAATTTCAGAAATCAAACACACACACACACACATTTTAAAAAAAACATCTCTAAAAAAGGAATTCGTTCCTAACACCTATTAAACCTAATTAAAACTTCACCTCGGGAATGAAATTCAAAATAATTAAAAATCCCAATTCCATTTTGGAACAATTAGAACGACACCCCATACTAAATACTCCGAAAATCAAAATCTAACAAGTTCTATATAATAACACTTTGAATAGCTCAAGAACATCAAGAACGCTCAAGAACTTTCAAGAACAAAAATCCAGAATTTCTTACAACCCTAAAAATGAATTGAGAGAGATCAAAGTAGAAAGTGAAAAGAACAATGGTTTTACCTTGGATAGTTTTCAGGTGGTGTTTTTGCTTCTCCGGCAAAATTCTTACAACGTTCGTCTCCTCTCCTATTTTCGGCCAAAGCTTCTCTCTCTTATTCAGCCCTAAGCCTTTATTTTGTCTATCATAATGTTTTTGAAGTGGGTGACCGTAAATGAATATGTGGAAGTGTCTTTTTATAGCCAACCAAAAGTGTGCTAATTGGACAACAGGTGCTCGGCTGCTTAGGGCTTACAAGAGATGGATATTTATTCATTTAAGTCCTCACCTTAAATGATTTCCTACTTTTGACGACAACAGAAATTTCCTTTATATAGTTTGGTCCTCTTGTTTTTAAAAACAACAAATCTGACTCCTTTCAAATGAAAATTCAAATAAATGATATTCTCAATTGAGTTAAATTACTTATAATATATTTAAGGTGTTTAAGAATTTATTCCATCTTCCGAGAGAATTTAATTCCTTCAACGAGTTTCCAAATTCTTGTTTGAAAAATTAACTCTCTCGAGATGAAAATAAAATACTTCTCAAATATTATTATGAAATTCAAACAACCTTAAATATATTACTTCTTAACTATGGTACCCAAATTAAAAACTTTTGAGAGATCATAATATTAGGATTTAATATCAATATTCTAGTAGAACTCTTATTGTACCCAAATCAAGTACATGAAAATACCTTATCTTACAATCTGACCCCTTGGAAAAGTTTCGTCCACGAAACTTAAAATAGAGTAGGGTACTTCTCCATCATCTCTCTCTCAAGTTCCCATGTAGCTTCCTCTTTTGCATGACTTGTCCATAGCACTTTCACCAATGGTACTACTTTATTCCTTGTGATCTAATATTGCCATAGCTGGTTCTTCATATCCAACCTCATGACAGATTTCTACTTCCATATATTGCAATACATGCGAAGGATCGAAGATATATTTCCTCAACATGGAGATATGAAATATGTCGTGAAGGCGAGACATTGAGGGTGGTAAGGCTAAACGATAAGCTAGTTTTTTGATGCGTTTAAGGATTTCAAATGGTCTTGCATACCTAGAACTAAATTTTCCTTTCTTTCCAAATCTCATAATTCCACGCATTTGAGAAAATTTCAAAAACACCTTGTCCCCAACCTCAAACTCAAGAGGTTTTCTTCGCTTGTCAGCATAGATTTTCTGGCGACTTTAAGATGTCTTCATTCTTTTTTGGATCTTTTTAATTGCTTCAGTAGTTTGCTCTATCATTTCAGGGCCAATTAATTTGCTCTCCCCATTTTCATCCCAATAAATTGGAGAGCAACACTTCCTTCCGTAGAGAGCTTCATATGGTGCCATACCTATGGTTGCTTGATAACTGTTATTGTAAGAGAATTCAACCAAAGGTAGGTGGTGACTCCACAAACCCTGGAAATCCAAAACACAGTCTCGAAGCATGTCTTCCAATATTTGGATAGTTCTTTCACTTTGACCATCGGGTTGAGGGTGTAAAGCAGTGCTAAATTTTAGTTGTGTTCCCAAACTCCCCTGAAGACTTCGCCAAAAATTTGACGTGAAACGGGTATCACGATCCGATATAATGGAAACTGGGACACCATGAAGACAAACTATCTCTTTTATGTAGATTTCTGCAAGTCTAGCAAGAGTATAAGTATTCTTGACAGGAAGGAAATAAGCTGATTTTGTTAATCTATCCACAATCACCCAGACTGAATCATGACCAGCCACAGTCTTAGGTAAACCAGAAACAAAATATATGGTTATTTGATCCCATTTCCATTGTGGAATTTGAAGGGGTTGCAACAATCCAGCTGGTTTTTGATGTTCTGTCTTGACTTGTTGACAAGTTAGGCATTTTTTAACAAACTCAGCGACTTCTCTCTTCATACCTGGCTACTAATATACCTTTTTCATATCGTGGTACATTTTAATCCCTCCAGGATGAACTGAGTACGGGGTTCCATGTGCTGCTTCTAATAATTGCTTCTTGAGTTCATTATCCGATGGCACACAAATTCTTCTATTACACCTTAGCACACCATTTTCATATAATTTAAATTCTCTCTCTTTTCCATTTTGAGAATCAAACATCTTTCCAAGCAAGTATTCATCAGCATATTTCCATCTATAATTTTTTGAAGAAGTAATGGACGCACACTGAGTGCAGCTAACCTTCCTGTAATTAGTTGAACTTCTAGTTGCTCAAGGTTATCTTTCAATAAAAGTGATGATTCAGTAAGCCAATGATGCCACGGACCTACGATTCAAGGCATTCGCTACCTTGTTAGCTTTACCCGGATGGTAATGTAACTCAAAGTCGTAGCCGTTTAATAACTCCATCCATTGGCCTTGTCGCATATTGAGCTCCTTCTGTGTGAACAAATACTTTAATGTCTTATGATCTTTGTAAATATCGCAATGCACTCCATACATGTAATATCTCCAAATCTTGAGTGCAAACACTACAGCTGTAAGCTCTAAGTCGTGCGTTGGGTATCTTGTCTCGTAATCCTTTAATTGAAAAGATGCATATGCAATTACTTTCCCGCATTGCATGAGTACTGCACCTAATCCTTGTTTCGATGCATCACAATAAATTGCAAATCTGTCTACTCCTTGAGGAATAGTGAGTGACGGTGATGTCGTTAATCGTTTCTTTAATTCTTCGAAACTCTTCTCACAAATTTCAGACCAAATAAACTTGTTTCCATTGCGAGTGAATTGGGTCAAGGGCATGGCTAACTTTGAAAATCCTTCCACAAATTTTCTATAATAACCTACGAGACCTAAAAAACTTCTTATTTCAGCAATTGTCTTTGGTTTATTCCATTCCTTTACAGCATCTATCTTGGCTGGATCGACCATGATACTCTTATCAGAGACAACGTGGCCAAGGAAAACCACTTTATCCAACTAAAATATATGGTTATTTGAGAACTTGGCAAAGAGTTTCTTTTCCTTTAATCTACTCAATACCCGTTCAAGATGATGATCGTGCTCTTGCTCTCTCTTGGCGTAGACCAAAATATCATCGATGAAGACAATTACAAACTTGTCAAGATAGTCTACAAATACATGATTCATTAGATTCATGAAGGCTGCAGGTGCATTTTTCAGTCCAAAAGACATGACTGGGAATTCATAGTGGCCGTATCTTGTGCGAAAAGCCGTCTTTGGGACGTCTTCATCTTTAATTCGCAACTGATGATAGCCTAATCTTAAATCAATCTTTGAGAAGATCGTTGCTCTAGCTAGTTGATCAAAAAGGTCGTCGATGCGTGGATATCTAGTTTTGGTAGTTGATTGATTCAAACCACGATTGTCAATGCAGAGTCTTAATGTTCCATTGGCCTTCTTAACGAACAAAATCGGTGCTCCCCAAGGAGAATGACTGAGTCTGATGAAAGCCTTATCCAAAAGCTCTTGTAACTGAGTCTTCATTTCCTTCAATTCTGTCGGCGCCAGACGATATAGGGCTTTGGATATTGGGGTTGTGCCTGGAATAAGCTCAATGTTGAACTCCACTTCGCGGTGTGGCGGTAAATGTTAAAGATGTTCAGGAAAAACTTCGAGAAAGTCCTTTACAACACGAACATCTTGCTTGTTGCTTTCTGGCCTTGGTGACGTCAACTACACTTGCCAGATATCCCGTGTTACGATTATGTAACATCTTAAGAGCCTTCAATGCCAATATGAATGGAGAAGAGGATTTTTTAGAAGAACCAAAGAAGCGAATAGGTTGCATTCTAGGCTTTTGGAATAATATTGACTTTTTTTTGGAAATCAATAATCGCCTAATGGGCGTCTAACCAATTCATCCCAAGGATATCATCGAAATCGACCATGTCTAATACGATTAGATTGGCTTTTAGGAAGCCATCATTGATCATTATTGGTACATTCTTATACAAATATAATGATTCGTAACGATCACCAGATGGTAATAAGGTAACAAAAGGATAAGTAAAAATTTCCCTAGTTTGTGACAACTTATCGGATATTTTAGATGTAGTGAAAGATTGTGTGGCGCCAGAATCAAATAAGGCATATGCAGTAAAGGTATCCACATAAATCTGACCTGTAACTGCAGTAGAAGTACATGCCTTAACTTCGTCCTCACTGATGGTAAATATTCTTGCATTTGCTTTAGGTTGCTCCTTTGGTGTTGGTGCTTTACCCCCTTGATTTCGACAAACACATGCGAAATGGCTCTCCTTGCCACAGTGATAGTAGACTAATGCACTCACAAAGCATCTGCCTTCATGATTTCTCCCACATTTCACACACCTTGAAGGAGAGTTGGTTGAGGTCTTAATCCTCTTGTTTTGAGAGTTATTATCCAACTCCCTCGGTCGATAATTGTTCCCTCTTTTACCATTCTGGTTTTGTGATTGGATCTTCCTTCCATAGTTAATTTGGGAACGATTGTTGAATCTTGTTTAGAACTATTTATATTCCCTAGTCGTGATCTGTTTCCATATCCATACTGGAATTTATTTCGATACCTAGTACTAGGTGTACCAATTCTTCTGGAAATTGTTCACACCTGAATTATGAGATTGAGTTGGCACAATGATAATAGGCTTGGGTGCATTGATAGCAATGTCCCATTTCCATCCATCAATTCTTAAAGCTCTTTAAACAGCATTCGCATATGAATCCGGACCCGTATTACCACTGTCCACTTGACGCACGATGTTGACATTAAGGCCGTGCATATATTTCATTTTGCGATCTTGATCGGTAGGAACCATAGCAGGTGAGTACCTAGCCAATTCGTCAAACCTTGATGTATACTCAGAAACCGAAAGGGTTCCTTGACTTAGTTTCATAAACTCGCGCACCTTTCCAAAAAGATTTTCCTCGCTGAGATATTTATCATGGAACAAGTTAAGGAAGTGGGTCCAAGTCATAGAACTAACATTCTCAGACAGTACAACAACTTCCCACCAGCTCCCTGCCTCATTTTCAAGTTGATTCACAGCACAAGCGATTCTCTCTGCATCTGACAACTGCATATAATTGAAGATGTGTTGTATCTTCTTGATCCAATTTCAAGCTGAAACGGG
The DNA here is from genome assembly GCA_958296335.1 of Urtica urens. Classification (NCBI taxonomy): domain Eukaryota; kingdom Viridiplantae; phylum Streptophyta; class Magnoliopsida; order Rosales; family Urticaceae; genus Urtica; species Urtica urens. The sequence continues at coordinate 2,308,417 of OY282522.1, forward strand.
ATCAGAATTACCGTCAAATGTTGGAGGCTTTTGCTTGCGAAATCTTTTATAATTTGGTTCACCAATCGGAGGTACAACATCAGGAACATCAAAATTTAGCACTTCAGGCTGAACCATTGGAGCTCGGGGTGGAACTTTGTTGGCCAGCTGGTGGAATATCTGGGTTCTGTTGAGGTTCTGCATTCATCCTTGTTAATAGCTCTGCTATTATTTGATTCTGCTGCCCCATTTGTTGTGCAAACATTTGATTTTGTAGTTACAGTTGTTGGGCAAATGTATGATTTTGCTCTTCCACTTGGCTTTCCCTTATCGCTGCATCAGCAGCTTGTCGTTCCAAGGTATGTCTAATCTCTATGAGATTACCATTTGTAACCTCCTCCACGTTAGACGCTGTCTTCCTTGATCTCATTTATACTTATAGCCTATAAGTACAAAAGAAGGGAGAAACCGTTGTTAAAAATTCACTTGCATCTCAATAGGAAATATCATGCATTTGAAAGAGAATAGAGTAAGAAAAACAAACATCTCCATATATATATATATATATATATATATATATATAGTGCATGCATACACATGGCATCACTAGTTATCCTCACACCCGAGGACTATACAACCAAAAATCGGTACAGCCTACTCTATGGCCTAACCGAGCAAGGGATCTCAAAAAAGAAAGAAAGAAAGAAAAAAAAGTGGAATGTGCTAACACTCACATATAACAAAAAGGTGAAACTCCCCACTTCCAACTACTCATCTACCTAAACCTCAAGATCATCCTCGGCTTCTAACGGAAACTCTGGCACATGAATCCCCGGTGTCGGAGTAATCTGAGTCCCCGCTCGTGTACGCACGTACTGCTCGATACGAGCCCAAAGTACAACAAGTGAAGGGAAATCATGCAAAAGATAAAGAGCTCGACAGTCCAATCGAAGGCTGCGATAAAACATCCCCTGGCGGGACCTGCAAGTAATAAGCACTGGACAAGTAGAAAGAACCTCACTAAAAAAACGATCACCGTACTGCCCGGTAGACTCATAAGGTCCTTGTCGACAAGCAGCCAGACGCTGCTCAAACTCGTCAATCAGACCGCTCTCCTCATGACGGTCACCCATATACTCTAGAAATGCATCCCAATGACGAGGTTTTACCCCATCATCATAGAGGATCCATCGATCCAATGCCAATCCTAAAAGGAGAGTAACAGCAACGTCGGTGTGATAATCCATCGGAACATGCTCATGAGCCATCCAAGTCGTAGTAAGGTATCTCCAACGCCCCCAAGTAAGCGACCCGAGAATCCCGTTAAAGCTACGCGCTAATGCTCTATATAGTAGACCAAATGATGCTCAGGAGGAGGTGGTGCCTCAGGAGTGACTACAGTAGGAACAAGTGTAAATTGCTCGAAAAACCCTAAAGGTACATCTAGAACAGGGAATGCGTGATCCTCAACATGATGAAGTCGTTTTCTATCGGTAGTCCTAGTGCCATGTCCGAACCTACCACCAGTATAGTTCGACGGTGATGAGGTAGTAAATAAACATAGAATAACTTATGAAAATGTAACACAACTAATATATTGCTATAACCACATAACAATAGTTCTAGCCTAAACCTGATCTCTGATACCAAAAACTCTGTGACGAACCGCGAGCAAAACCACACCTTTGAGCGCCACAGTACAACATACATATCAACGTAAGTATTTAATAATTACTTTAATGAATAATAAGTAAGACAACAAATATCTATTAATAATATAAATAGTACATCGAATCTCGGGAATTTGTTTTTTCCTTTTTATTTATATACATGAAGCCGTATTATGGCTTAATTATGTAAGCGTACGAAGTTTGGGATGTACCTTACATAAAATTTTACAAACTCGCGAAGATATAAAATTCTTGAATATATACATAAGTATATATTTTATAATATCCCCGATATAAGAAGAAAGAGTTTCCCTTAGCCCAAAGGTCGAGCGATTCCCGTCCGGCATGTATTCCACATCAACCTGCTATCGCCTTTCCCTTGCTTATATTACCAAGGGTTATAAACTATGAGTCGAGAGACTCAGCAGGTGGAAGGCTGTCTAGAAAAGAAAAAGCCTATATGCCATGTGACGTGCAAGTAACACATTAGAGTAGAGAAACAACAAAACATGAATGCATATCTACTAGAAAAACAACTTGAGACTCATAAAGCGTACGTGCACTTCTACCTATATACTTGCCATCCCGCTAGGACGTTCTTTGCCCTCTGCCCACACCCTTTAGAATGATAAGAAACCATCCTTAAACCCGAGCACTAGTTTAAGGAAGGCTTGAATTTTTTGTTAATCATCTGGGATATGCACTAATGGTACCTCTTCACACTGGCGCTATATTCAACGTACGCTATGTGGGCACGTGAACAAAGGGTGCGACCTCGAACCCTTATACCGCCAGCAAGGGTTGATCATACCACTCTGTGGGGTCCCTTTGCCAACTCGCAAGTCTTTAGACTTGTCGGTACCATTGATAAGGTTTCATTAGTTTGGGGACTCTGTTACACTCATAGTACACACCTAAACTATAACAAGAGTGCATGTGTCGGGGTAAATCCCGATAATTAATCTTTCCCTTATGCTCGTATTTAATATTTTAAAAGAGGATTTAGGATATGACACCTAGCACCCCTAAGATAAATCTCTCGTATGGAATTGAGAGTTGGTATCCTTGCACTCTCATAAATCCGTCCATCGGGCCAGTACTTAATTAGTAAAAGAGTTAAAGGCATGTTATATCAAATAAAAAAGGTTTGAACCTATCGGATAAACCTGAATCTCCATTTTTGATAAGCTGGCCGAAGCCTTGATCTTGATTACTTGATCATTTTAAGGGTTGCCACCTATTCTTATTTACTAACAAGTATTATGTACATAAGCATGTGAATCCCTTGGTAAGTAGTTGACTTAATCTTCCACTTATTTGGAATCTCGACCTCCAAAAGCTCCTTTAAACACGATGCCAATTCTTATTGCAAACTCCGAAGTTATCTGAAGAAAATAAAATTCCACGTCGAGTGTATTAACGTCTACGCTGGTTATGACAATTGATTAAGAAATTCTCAAACACTCCAAACGAGCCGAGACTTCAAACCTACTTCAATCAACCTCGTCTACCTTGGTTTAATGCGTTTCCGAGAGAAAGGACAAGGTTATAGGAAAATAAAACTCCTTAAAAGATATGGTTACAATGTGAATAATTATTACAATCCTAGGTAATTTGAAGAGAAGAAGTAATCTATGGGAGAGAAAATGAACGAGTCTTCCTCGAACATTTAATGGGAAAAGATGTATATATATATTATTTGGTTATAATAACAACAAACGGTTCTAAACTTACAGAACTTGCGTATACAAACTAAAACCTATAGTCCTCTTAAGTTTAAACAAGACTCAAAGAAAGGTTTACAAAGGGATCAAGCCAAAGGTCGGAGAACCACGTAATCGCTGCCCCTCTAAGTAACCAAACACAACCAAATTGGTTGCTTAGAACTCCAAGCCAAACTTGCCTTACTAAACGTGAAAGCTATTCTAGGTCTTCCCCGTCGCAGCTCCTTGGCAAGGCTTTGCTCTATCTCGTCGTCGTACATGCGAAATCACAAAAAAGAAAAATAGAACCTTAAGTATAACAAATCTACTCCCTAATAGCTCTATACTTATTCAAACCGAGAGTATCAATCATCATTGCTAAAACCCGAAAACAAGAGGTCGGAAATCCAAACAGAACCTCAACTTCTCCAAATCAAAATATCGATACAAATTCAGCCCCGGACTTAATAAAACTCATATCTAAGGTAAAATGGGATCCTCGTCGATGCGACTAACCGAGTTTCAAAACAGACTGGAATTCGATTTCAAAATAAAAATTGGAAAGAAAACTTTAAAAATTTCAGAAAATATTTGTAGACTTGCTCTAGCGTGTTTATAGTCCAGATTTCCAGATTTTAAATCCAAAACACCCAACTTTCATAGTCTGCAAATTTCAGAAATCAAACACACACACACATTTAAAAAAAAACATCTATAAGAAAGGAATTCGTTCCTAACACCTATTCAACCCAATTAAAACTTCACCTCAAGAATGAAATTCAAAATAATTAAAAATCTCAATTTCCTTTTGGAACAATTAGAACAACACCCCATACTAAATACTCCGAAAATCAAAATCAAACAAGTTCTATATAATAACACTTTCAATAGCTCAAGAACATCAAGAACGCTCAAGAACTTTCAAGAACAAAAACCCTGAATTTTTTAGAACCCTAAAAATGAATCGAGAGAGATCGAAGTGGAAATCCATAAAATTGGTATAAGGAAAGCGAAAAGAACAATGTTTTTACCTTGGGTTCGAGTTTTCAGGTGGTGTTCTTGCTTCTCCGACGAAATTCCGACAACGTTCGTCTCTCCTCCTATTTCGGCCAAAGCTTCTCTCTCTAATTCAGCCCTAAGCCTTTATTTTGTCTATCCTGATGTTTTTGAAGTGGGTGAAAGTAAATGAATTTGTGGAAGTGTCTTTTTATAGCCAACCAAAAGTGTCCTAATTGCACAACAGAGGCTTGGGTGCTTAAGTCTTACAAGAGATGGATATTTATTCATTTAAGTCCTCGCCTTAAATGATTTCCTACTTTTGACGACAACAAAAATTTCCTCGATATAATTTGCTTCTTTTGTTTTAAAAGACAACAAATCTGACTCCTTTCAAATGGAAATTCAAATAAATGATATTCTCAATTGAGTTAAATTACTTTTAATATATTTAAGGTGTTTAAGAATTTATTCTTGCTCCCGAGAGAATTTAATTCCTTCAACGAGTTTCCAAATTCTTGTTTAGAAAATTAACTCTCTCGAGATGAAAATAAAATACTTCTCAAATATTATTCTGAAATTCAAACAACCTTAAATATATAACTTCTTAACTATAGTACCCAAATTCAAAACTTTTGAGAGATCATAATATTAGGATTTAATCTCAATATTTTAATAGATTCTTATTGTACCCAAATCAAGTACATGAAAATATCTTATCTTACACAATCAAAGCGTCCTACGTGCTCATGTCCGGCGAAACTGATCAGGTCCTAGTCTGGTGAAGGCTCCCAGTCCAGCGCCCCTCCTGGCCCACTGTGGTCTTGTCCGGCAAAAGCATCCACGTCCCTGTCTACTGAATGCTCCCAGTCCGACGACCCTCCTGGCCCGCTGATCTCCTGTCCGGCGAACTTCCAGATACGCTGAAGACTTGTCTGGTGAGCCCTGTCTTCCCTGTCCGGCCAGCGTGCGTCTAAGGCAATCCGGCAAGCCTTCTTCATCGTATTGACTACGTGTGGCATTCCGGAGATAGCGAGCAACGCGAGATTGTTTACAATCTCTATTGTAAGTGTTTCTCAACAAATTGGATGTCTATAAATATATAAATTGTTTATATAGGTTGATAGTGTGTTCAATTGTTGCTTAACATGTTTTAATAAAAAAAATTATTAACATGTCAATAAATTTTAATGCCTATATTGTTTAACTATATTAAAAATAGTTTTTAATATGTTAGATATAATTATATATTTCTGCCACATAGGGTGTGTTATATAATTAAATTGTTTAAATTGTTAAATAAATTCCAACAATTCATTTCCTCTTTTCTTTTTGGCTAATTATCTTTATAATTAAAGGCAAAGATTTCATCTCCCCTTTGGATGATGTTGGCGGAACTCTACACTTGGGAAGAGCTTCTAGATACTTCTTTATTTCCTTTAATACAATTCTTAAAACCCATTGTAGAATTAATATTGCACAAATAATGAAATTAATTTCATAATGGCTCAAACGACTTTTCGACTTTAAAAAAAAATTAATATTTCCATCATTTCATATTCAAAATCTCATTTTGACATTTATATCATTTATGTCCATGTGGAAAAAATCCCCTATAGACAATTTCCAAAAAAATGTCTAGTTCAACATTTGAACTTAATTTGACTTAGCTTTTAGTTTAACAATCCTACACTAATGACCTGTACTAGTGACCTTATGGATCCAAATGAACAAAGTTTGAGCTACAATACTCGGACTCAAAAGTTCACAAACCTTTTCCGAGTATTAGATTAATTTCAACTGAATCCACTAAAGAGTTGACACTGTAAATCTCTCGGTTCAAATGAATTTATTTTCTACTCAAATTCAACTTAATTATATTGAGTGGATCCATTAAATGTTATCTATGATTGCCCTTCATGAATATCATCAACTAGATGAGATTTATAAAATTACCATTTGACCTTTGTAGTTTTTATTTCCTCAACTCATGTGTTACTTGTGAATAAGTTAGAAACAATGTATTGACGAGGAGCTAACAAATCACATTGTTTCATCCAAATAGAGTCGCTACTTGATTTTGGATATCGCGTTGTTCATTTATTCACAATCCAAGTAATAAAGCATGAGGTGATATACATTGCATTCCAGCAATCTTGTATATGAATTCCATATCTATGAGAAATTCACAAAGTATACTCATGTCAACTTCCTAACCCAATACATCACCAATAGAGCGCATCTAGTTCACAAAATTAGATCTAGGAAGAAGCTTTCTCAAATGAATATATTGAAGTTTTGAAATGACATGTCTCATTTCAGGATTAAGGTAAGCACGATGCGATTCATACATAGTGACCTTGAGATAGAAGAGGTTATATGGTTTGTTCTTACATTGTCTCTAAAGGTATACTGGTCAATTCAGTATCTTCGGAAGATACACTGGAAGACCTTTAGAGTTCCTTACTCTCTATGCCTCGTAACCAGACATCATAGATTCTTCCAACAATTATACTGGGATCGATAGTCCATTGATCTTTAGATTGTGAATATTTCGTTTTAAGCAAATCATGAAGAGTTTGTTCACGCAAATCTATAATTGTCTCGTCATATGTTGTTAGGTTTGATTAAGGACTATAAGACTATTGGATATCATAAATCTTGAAACAAATGAAAAAGGAAAGAATGAACGTTTATTAATTTAATCAGCAAATTACAATAAGGACTCATGAGAGATTTAATTACATCAATATGTAAATAAATAATGTTTTTGTGGGCATCTCTCTAAACATTGACCTCTATCCCTCTCTCGTGGACTATGAATCCCAAGAATTTTCCTGCAGAGACACCAAAGGTACATTTTAAAGATTTAAGCTTCATTCCATATTTTCTTAGTATCTCGAATGGTACTTGCAAGTCCTTAGTATGTGAACTCATTTTCTTGTTTTTAACCAATAGATCATCTATATATGCTTCTATTGTTATACTTAGGAGGTCTGCAAACATCTTATGTACCAGTCTTTGGTACGTAGCTCCTGCATTTTTTAATCCGAAAGGCATCACTGTATAGCAGTATAAGCCTCTATCGGCTATAAATGCAGTGTGGTCTTGGTCGAGACCATACATGGGTATTTGATTTTATTTCGAATATGCATCCATGAAGCTTATGTTGGTGACTGATGCACCTTAGCAACCATAATAAATGAGGAAAATTATTAATTGCACTCACAATAGACAATTAACAATAATGATTGATAACAAGATCTACATGTATTATTTAATGCAATTAGGAAAGAAATTTAGCAGCCGATACTAGAGAATAAGTTTATAAAAAACTTAAGGGATTGGGATTAGATACAGAACGCTCTGATCCAATGCGCAATCTGTTTCTACCTTCTTCTTAATTGACTCTGTTACATCCTTCTTCTTAATCAACTCTGTTTCGTCATTCTTCTTAATCGACTCATTTTCATCCTTCCTTTGAATATAGTACTCGACGATGAAACCGTAGTCTTCAGAAACATAATCTCCAAGAAGAATAAGAAAGATGAGTGGGCACAATCGATATCTCACTTAGATCTCGAAACCAGATTATTTCGAGATCTCGCTCCTATTATTTAGGATTGGAATTAGCAATTTCGGGGTATAGGGGAAGAGAAAATTTGGCCAAGAGAGAGAGAGTGTTGACGGAGTATACTTGTGAAGATTGAGGGAATTTTCCTCTTCCATTCTATCCATATTTGTAGCATTTAGGCAAAGATAACCTCTGAAGATTTTCTCTCCTTTCTGTTGAGATATTCCCTCCTACTAGAGATATTCTCTCATTTGGATTTAATCTAGGCCATTAGATCTCAACAATAAATCTAAACTCTCTTTCATCCATCAAATCAATATCTAAGAAAGATTTTTTCTCTCTTTCAGAGAGAAATACAAGGAGAACTTCAACGGAGAAGTTCGACCATCCTAGGGCATTCCCCTAGAGGGAATTTCGACCACCCTAGTGCCAATGCCCAACCCACGAATTTCCAAAGCCCATAAATACAATTAATTATTTATTTAATTGATCCAACAATAAATAAACAATTATGCTACAAATATTTATTATTCGAAAATGAGATTAAATGTTGTCAACCACCATTACTAAAAGTTAGATTAAATAATCCAATTATTATTCGAAAGTTCTTATTTCTCTTTATCAGAGCCGAATCGGTGACTATGGACCTAGTAGTCGAAGTTCAATGAACCCGATGAAAAATACGATACAGTCCTATCTCTTTTTCATCGATTCGTCTAGTCTTTATCAATACTCCACCGTGCCATCAAGGAGTGAACCCTTCTTTAATAATAGAATTATATTTACTCATTGTGGCGAGTGTCCACTGATATAGTCAGTTCGTGATCAGGATCCTCCAGGCTCAACATGTGCAAAGAGAAGTCAATTTATTCCGTTATACTTCTCTTCATACATATCAGCCCTAAGCATTGTTGCTTCCCTAACAGAAGATTCTTTCGAACATTAACTTACTTCGAAAGTGCGCGCAACCAATCGATTCTGTAAATCACTTCACACTCGAATCATACTCTGAGAAGACTTCCAAGGGAAAATTCCCAAGACATAAGTAGTGGTTAGCATAAATAGTCTTTTACCGAATGAGTTAAAGAGCTCAAAGACATGATTCAGTGTCCAGACCACTTCAGGATTTAGATCACATCTCACTGTGACCATCATAGTGGCCTTGGTTAGTGTATCGTAACGTTCCTTAAACGGCACATCTAGCCCAAGGCATGTCCGGGTCATACATTTACCACAAGTGTAGAATGCTTCCACATAATGATCAGCCTTCACTCATGTGTTCCACATATATGACTTTTGATATAGCTTTCCAGGATTATATCAGTCATCGACATCGTTTTAGCACACCGCCCCAACTCAGGTGCGCAACACGTGACTCAATTTAATACGGAGGTTATGGAAGATAGTTGTTATTGATTCTGAATAATTATTCAGGCCTCAACCAACTAATAATATAATGCTTATGTAGTAATCTAATTATCAAGTTCATTAATTATTACGTACGTAATCTTCAAGTGGGTAATATTCCTAAAAATCTCCCACTTTGACTAGAGAAGATTTCTCGAGCCAATTTAATTTTTTGTCATCTTAGTAGAAGGTTTAGATGAGATTCTCATTATATGAATTCTCAGTTTACTCTAACTCTTTCATTTATATCGATGAGACAGATGTCCCATTTTATATGATTCTAGTTCATGCATTCTTGCAAGTGATCTTTGACTTACCTTTCAAGGTCAAGTCAAAATATTCACGGGAAATTAATTTACTTAGAACATATCAACAATTCGCATATTGTTAGATTGTACACCAAAACTATATATATATATATAATCTCCCTATCTTGGTGTACATATTTATGGTGCCTAAACAAGTTGCATGTTTTGATCTCATCACCACTCACTATAGTGTGATTTATTAAACGTGTTTTAATAAGAACTTTATTGACCTTCTTCCATTACTTGGTCATTTTATAGTCCATCCTTATTTTAAATGTTCATATTGAATATATACATGACTTCAAGGATCTTCTATACTTAAATAACTAAGTATCTCACTATTTCCATAAATAACAATGTTTGTAACACATGTTTTCATTCTTGGAAATTTAAATTGTCTAAGTCTACTTATTAGTCCTTTCAAAGACAATGTCTACATGTTGAGATCATACCTTATATCAAATAAGTATGTTTAAGACATAATGGAACGAGGTTATCGTTTGTAAATTAAATATTGGGTAATTGTATAGTATAGCAGCCCTATATAGGTTTCCTAATTTCAATTTGTCTAACGTTTTATAAAACTTTGGTAAAAGTCTAGTAAATCAATTCGGCCAAAATTTCATTCCCAAAAATCCCAAAATCGTTTCTCCCGTCCAAACAAAATTAATTAAAAAAAAACAAATTTACCTATTTTCACGTTAGAGTAATTTCCGGGAATTTACTTTAAAGCACACACATTAAATTCATTTATGAAATGTTTCAATATTGTAGACAGAGAAACAAAATCACCGCCGCCGCTCTCTTTGACCACCTCCGAGACCTCGACCTCCTCCTCCACTCCGGCGTCCTCTGCCAGTCCAACGTCATCCTCCTCTCACGTCACTCCGCCAACGAAGATATCCCTTTCTCCCTCCACGACCTCTTCACACACCTCGACTCTCTCCTCCGCCTCCTCGCCGACGTCGCAAAAACCGCCTCCATCGTCGCGCGTGACTGGAACCTCGCCTATCTCATCCACCTCCTCGACCACCACTCCCTCTGAGATCTCGCTGCTCTCGCCGTCTCTGCCATCCCCGCCACCGAAAACGAGCCTGCTCGCAGAATCGTGTTTGAAGAATTTGCTCTCCCGTTGTTTCGGATAGTTGAATCTGCTCCCGCGGAAATCAGAGAGAAAGCCGCCGCCATCACCGCCGCTGCGGAAGCCATCACCGCCGATCCGGAGAATACCTGGGCAGTCTCTGCGTACGGATGCGTTTCGATTTGCTTGAGGCTTACCGATCTAGTTCCTCCACCGTTGGAGCGATTCAAGAACGTCGCGAACGTCGAGGACGCGAGAATCGCGCTCGCTGAAGAAAGATTTGTCTCGGTGCTTCTTCAGATCCTCGTGTCCGGCGCTGGATCTGGCGCGCAAGAGAAGGCCGCGGGATGTGTGGCGGTATTTGCAACCTCCAGCGAGTATTTAAATTGTAAATTCATTTTACGATGTAAAACTCAACTCAATCTACGTTGTAAATTCATTCGAGTGTAAATTCGTTATCAGTTAACAAGCGTAAAAACTGGACGATTTAAATGAGGAATTAGAAAAAAAATATATGAAAATCGACCAAAAAAGATGGACATGGAACTGTAAATAAGAATTAAAATCGACCAAAATTGAATGAAAATCATTAATTAATATGAAAACAAAGTCAACCCACTAATTTAGGAAATAACATCCACATCTAATAACCGAAATCTTTATACACCGAAATTATTTTGAAATTTCAAACGAAATAATTGTTTAAATTTGATATAAGAATTCAAACTTTAAAAAAAATCTTCAAAATACGTAAATGGAAAGTCAATTAACATAAAAATTAGTCTGTTAAAGGAAATATTATTCAGCGTATAAAAAGAATAGCTACGACCTATATTTGCTATGAATAAACAGATTTCCGATATTTATAAAAATAAGGATGCTCCCACTAAATCAATAATATTTGAGTTCCATTTAAATAAGGATGCTATCAATAATATTTGTTTAGTGGCTAGGTTCCATTTAAGGATGCTCCCACTAAATCAATGGACTAGAGTAGCTAGGTTCCTTCAAGGATGCTCCTACCCAATTTATTGAACTAGAGTGGCAAGGTTCCATTCACGAATGCTCTTACTCATTTAATACACATATTAGTGACTAGGTTCCGATTATGGAAGCTCCCACTAATTCATCAACTCTAGCTTTTTAGTTGAGTTTCCTCTAACGCTTCTTATTCGCACAAACTGCTTTTGAATAAATGTTATAGTAATTTAAACGCTTTCTGAAGCTCTAAATTGTTCTTAAAAAATAAAATATAATTAATATAAGAATTTTATGAAGCAATAAAAGCTAATTACAATTCTTATAGAGATAATAACTTAGAACATATGATGTGCTTCTATATAGTATATGAACGGAAAACATATCATTTATATCATATATCTTTAACTCAATGGCATTATCATTCACGCATAACCAAGTATCATAACCAAGTATCACATTAGGAAATAAAGATTATTTTTTTTTTTGAATAACTATAAAAGCTACACTCCTAAAAATATTGGATTATTAGATGACACGTCTCATGTTCAAAAAAATAGAAAAATTGCTCCAAATAGCATAATGAAACCTTGTTATTGTGATTTAGCCATACATTTCGTTTTCTTTCATTAATAGCCAATTTTAGTGACGTGGCGTTTTTAAGAGTTGTGTTCTTCCAATTAAGACCTTTTGGTATATAACTGCTAATTAATTATATTTTTATCGGATAATTAATGATTTGGTTTTAATTAATTGTTTTGAAATAATTTCTGATTATTCAGCGGTTATAACTGCTAATTTCTTTTTTCAAACTTTTACATTTATTTCCTTATCAATTAAAACCACTTGTGTTGGGTTTGTTGTTTTTTAATATTCATTTAATTCAAAATCCGTCATCAATATAATTACAAAATAAATAAGTTATTGGTCATCAAAATCTTTTTGGAATTCTTGTTTTGGTATGTGCGTTAATTTAGGTTTATATTTGTTTCAGATTTTATTTTGTGGTCATCAAAATCTTTCTGAAATTTTTGTGTTGGTATGTGCGTTAGTTATATGAGAGAGAAAGTGTCATAAAGGAGGTGGGTTGCGTTTATTTAGCATACACTGTTTTAAAATCCTGCCAAATCTAAAAAACCGAATGTAGTGGGTAATTTTTTTTCTTTTTATTTTGAGTCGGTTATTAATTTTAGGCGGTTATTAAATTTATTGTTTTTCTTTTTTTCACTTTTATTTGGGGGCAAATTTGTCAAATTCACCGGTTAATTTTAGTTTATTGCTATAAATCATTTTTTTAAAAGTTGGCTATTTAACAATTTTTATGTTTTAAATGGTTATATTACTCTTTACCCAAAAAAATATCCAAAAATAAAAGTGATAAAACTGACGAGAATTTAGATCTTCAGGTGGTGCATGAGCTTCTCTACAACTCGGGTTTGAATCCGACATTCTTCATGAAGGTCATCAACACTCGTGTGTTCAACTAGATGTATTCTGCAACAAGAGAAGAAGTATGCTCATGAATAATTATCCTCAAAACATTTTTAGGATATCTTTAATCATAAATTTTAAGGTATCATCCCAGTATTCTTCTTATTTTTCTCAAGCTCGGCCAAGTATAAAGGACAATGCCTCTTCCAATGGCCTTCAGTGTCGCAGTGGTGACATTTGCCAAAGCTTTCTCACTTCTTTTCTTTTTCCTTTCCACTTCTTTTGAAGTTCCTCTTTTCCTTCTTCGCGATACCTCTCCCCTTAGAAGTATTTGGATGTGCCTTAGATGACTCAGCACCAGAAGTCCACTTCTTCTTGGTTTTAGGCGAAGAACTCTTGTCAGCATACAGACCTGCCCTTTGTTCTTCCCATGTCAAGCGATAGACTTGAAATTCTGTAATTCATTCAACAGCTGAGACAATCCATATGTTAATTTATTCATAATATAGTTGGATGTAAACTATATGAAGTCACTTGAAAGGAAACTCTTGATTATTGCCACCTGAGTGACCTCATCCATTTGTGCCCCATGGAGTTCACCTTCGGTGAATTAGTTAGTCATTTTCATGACATGATCCCTCACCGAAGTTCCCATAGCCATCCTAGTGCTAGTGCACTTACGGATGAGCTCAATACGGGCTTGATCGCTTTACATCCCAAACATTTGTTGCAACGAGTCAAGGATCTCTACAACAGTCTCCAACCCTTCTGTCTTTGTTCGTAACGCATCAGATATGCTTGCGAGCATGTATCCCACCACCTTGTTATTGGCAGTGGTCCACTTGTCATAGTACTCCTTCATGTTTCGGGACAAACTCGAAGTAGGGATGGGAGGTCTCTCTTTAGTGAGGATAAATCCAATGCTTTCACTAACAAGCACAATGTTGATATTTGACTTTCATTTAGGGGAGTTATCTCTTGTCATGACATTTTTCGACGACAGGGCCATGATAGGGTTCGACATAATTACTAAAAACATTAAAAATCACTTTTATAAGCAATATGAAAAGAAACAAACTATCAAGATGTTTACGATATAAAAACAGAATACATAAGCACGGGGAAAAAATACTAATCTTTGAAAAGACTCAGTTTTTATTATCCACAGTAATCACCAATAGACAGTCTGTTCCACTATGGTGGCATAACGGAGTGCACGTTGTGAACATGAGTTTCGACTCATATTAGTAAGCGATCACAGTTCATGTATTTTTCATAACTATGCTCACTAACTACCATTTTATAGGAATAATTTGGCCATATGAGCTACCACCAGTTGGTTCATGCATGAGTTGACCCAACATTCCAATGAGAAAGGTCTAGCCTTACGTACTAACTTAGCTAGTACACACAGAGATCAACCCTCCAACCTATCGTCAGAAACACAAACTTGGTATTAGAATCAGAAAATTATGTCCTGAAGAATAGACCATTCATTGCTTAAAAGAGCGTCAGTCACGCAGGGATCATTCATCCTTACGATGGTGTGTAATATTGGGGGCCTTAAAGACTCAACATACTTTTAGTATTTTACATTTTCCTACCACTAACATTAATCTAGGTGGTCCACTACGAGTTTACTAAATCATATTAAAAACTTGAGTATAGCTACCCCTAAAAACATGTTTCGATATAGCTTAGGTTTTACGTAATTTGTGACATCTAGTCTTGATTAACCTAAAAGTATTCATTCACGGAATAGCTCCCTGTTGAGAAGGTGTGACACAAGGTCTTCTCAAATACACCCCAGCTTAACCTCTTATCGGCTTGGTGACAAATATTTTCGATCCATTCAACTCATTCATTAATTAATTATCCTAATCTTATTAGATAATTATTAAATGAATGAAAACCCATGACAGAAAAAAGAAACGATACAGAATCTAAGTTAAAGCACACAATTATAGCAAAACAATTAAATAAATAAGCAAACCAAGCATGGTTTTATTCATGTTGAAAGTTTCCTAATTGACTCTTTATAAATTAAAACGAGATGAAATTATCATATTAGTTCAAGGATGATAGTTGAACACAATCATATGTTCCAATTGGAAAATAAATCTTTTTCAAAATATTTGAATTTCGTAATACCTTGAAAAGAATTCAATTTGAATAAAGGTCCATCATATGTTCTTTTGAAAAACAAATCGATATCAAAATCATTTATTTTCAATGTTTTAAATAATGCTTGCATGAGCCCAGCCCATTTAAATAAATTAAATAAAATTTGAAATTTGCAATTTTTAATAAATAATAAATTTATTTTTTCAGATGCAACTTCAATTAGTCATTGCCCATTGACAAATCAAATAACAAAAACTGTCACATCAATTATACATTCACTTCAGGATCTAGGTAAGTACCAAAAATCCCTCGTATGTGATCTTGAAGCTTCAGAGTATCACGGGTTTTGTTCAGTATCTTTTGTAAGATATTAAGAATGAAGCACATAGTCCGAACTCTCTATATCACAATATCAGATATCTTGATTCATTCAAGCAAGCATTACTACGATTCGATCTTTAGATTGCAAATTATTATTTAAACTAGTCACAAGGGGCTATCTGGTCAAGTCTGCACTTGATCAAGAATGAATATTTAATTTTATTTAATTATTCAGCTGAAACCCAAATACAATAGTATTTATAATGTCTAATATCTCATTTGTGGGCACAATTCCCAACACAAGAAGCATCCTCAAACTCTAATTTCCAATTTAGGTTTTGATTCGAATTAATTGGGCCGCTGCCAAGGGGCAGCCTTGGCCAAATCCAACGCACACTCTATTGGCAGAGATGCCCATAAGAAGATTGTTTATTTACATATTGATAAAGTATATAAATCTTTATAAAGTCCTTGCTATAATTTGCTAATTAAATTAATAAAAAAATGAAACTTTCTTTCATTCCCTTTTAGTTTGATTGACGATTTATGATATTTAATAGTCTTATAGTCCTTAATCAAACCTAACAATGTATGAAGAGACATATGCAGATTTGCGTGAACAAACTCTTCATGGTTTGGTTAAAACGATATATTCAAAATCAAAATATCAATGGTCTATTGATCCCAATATGATTGTTGGAAGAATCTATGATATTTGGATACGACGCATAGAGAGTTAGGAACTCTATAGTTCTTCCAGTATATCTTTCGAAGATACTGAATTCACCAGTGCACCTTTAGAGACAATGGAAGATCAAACCATTTAACCTCTTCTGTCTCAAGGTCACTATATATGAATTGTATCATGCTTATCTAAATCCTGAAATGAGACATGTCATTTCATAGCATTAATACTCTCATTTGAGAAAGTCAAATTCTAGGTCAATTACGTGATCTAGACTAGGCCAATTGGTGAGATATTAAGTTATGAAGATGTCATGAACCAACTTTGTGAAGGTCTCATAGATATGGAATTCATGTACAAGATTGTTGAGATGCAATATATATCACATCATGCTTCATTACTTGGATTGTGAATAAATGAAGTGCGGAATATCCAAAATTAAGTAGCGACTTTATTTGGATGAAACAATGTGACTTGTTAGCTCCTCGTCAATACATTGTTTCTAACTTATTCACAAGTACTAAAGGAGTTGAGGAAATAACAACTAGAAGAGTAAAATGATAAATTTATAAATCTCTTCTAGTTGATGATATTCATGAAGGGTAAACATAGATAACATTCAATGGATCCGCTCAATATAATTAAGTTGAATTTGAGTAGAAAATAAATTCATTTGAACCGAGAGATTCTCAGTGTCGACTCTTTAGTGGAGTCAGTTGACATTAAGCTAATACTCGGAAAAGGTTTGTGAACTTTTGAGTCCGAGTATAGAAGCCCAAGTTTTGTTCATTTGGATCGATAAGGTCACTATTACAGGTCATTAGAGAAGGATTATTAAACTAGAAGCTAAGTCAAAATAAGTTCAAATGTTGAACTAGAATTTTTTCTCCGAAAATGTCGAAAGGGTACTTTTGTCCACATGAAAATAAAATGATGTGAATATCAAAATAAGATTTTGAATATTTTCATATGATGAAAATATAAATTATTTTCTAAACCCGAAAAGTCATTTGAGGCATTAAGAAATTAAATTCATTATTTGTGCAATATTAATTATACAATAGGTATTTTAAGAATTGGCTTAAAATACCTACGGAGCATCTAGAAGCTCCCCCCTAGGTAGAATTTCGCCAAGCATGATAGAGAGAAGGAAATTATTTCTACAAATTTTTTTGCCTTTAATTACAATGATAATTACCCAAAAGGAAAAGAGGAAATGAATTAATGTGAGAAGGAAACAAATGTGCTAAGTGAGGAAACAAATTTTAATCACTAATGTCATAAAATGGCCGGCCATATACATAGAGGAAGAGGAGAAAAAATCAAACATTGTGTCGTGAATGCATAATAGGAAATGGTAATTACACTTTCTTGATTTTCCTTCTCCTATAAATAGAGCCTCACATAGAGATGTGAAAAGAAATATTCTTGCTCTTGTTCTCTCTATTCTAGACGACCTCTCTCTCTCTCTCTCTAGAAATTCCTTTTTATTTTAGCACCTAGATGCTCATTAGACTTGGGTTTAATTAGCTCTCTAACTCATAGACTTGTTCTTGAGCTATTGTGTTCTATTGTGCCCACACACAAATCCTTTAAATCTTCGTAGACTCTTGTGATAGAAACCTTAGGTTTCTCGAGTTCTAGATTAGACATGAAGGAATCGACCCAAGGAAGAAGATCCACTTTTCTCAAGATGCTTCAAAGTAAAGGTTCAAGAAAGGTTAGTGTTCAAGCACTTTAAATAATATTTTTAATTTATAACATGGTCATGGCTTAGATCGCGAAAGATTCTTTTGAACGTTAACTTACTTCGAAAGTGCGCACAATAAATCGGTTATGGAATCAACCCTTAGATGAGTGAATATTGACCTCCTTTCATGGAGGCTGGATTCTGTGTCTGGAAATCCAATGGATGACTCACAAGACATAAGTTGTGATTAGCATAAATAGCCTTTTAGCGAATGAGTTAAAGACCTTAGAGACATGATTCAATATCCATGACCACTTCAGGATTTAGATCAAGTCTCACTGTGACCATCATAGTGGTCTCGGTTAGTGTATCGTAACGGTCATCAAACGACACATTTACCCTAAGTCTTGTCCAGGTCATACACTTACCATAATTGTAGAATGCTCCCACATAGTGATCAGCCTTCACTCATGTGTTCAACATATATGACTTTTATCTAGTATTCCAGGCGTATATCAGTCGTCAACATCGTTTTAGCACACCGCCCAAACTCAAGTGCCCAGCACGTGACTCATTTTAATACGGAGGCTATGGAAGATAGTTGTTATTGATTATGAATCATTATTCATACCTCAACCCACTAATAATATAATTCTTATATAGTAATCTAATTATCGAGTTCGGTGATTATTAATACATCGTCTTCAAGTGGGAAATATTCCTAACAGCTTAATAATTCATGCCCTGCGTGGTGTTAACAAGTTGGTCAATCCTCGACATATGGAAACTGTCTTTTGGGCAAGCCTTGTTTGGATCAGTGAAATCTACGCAAGTTCGCCATTTTCCTTTTAGTTTCTTAACCAAAACTAGATTCGCTACCCAGCTTGGATACTTTGATTCTTTTACGGATATATTTGAAATCAATTTATCTACTTCTTCTTTTAGAGCTTCATACCGCTCGGTCTTTAGTGTCCTTCTTTTCTGTTTAATGGGTTTTGCTTTAGGGTCGATATTTAGCCTATGACAAGCTAGTTCGGGATCTATCCCTACCGTGTCGGCTTGAGACCATGCAAATGTATCCATGTTATTCGACAGAATAAAATTAGTGTAGACTTTTTATACTTGGAGCTAGGTGTCTCCCAATGCGAATCTTCTTCTCGAAATTTTACGGTCTTAATGTGATTTCTTCTACCTCATCTCTAGGCCCGATCTCTCCTTTGTGGGGACGTTGTGGATCAAAACTAGAGGTGATGGTACGTCGGCAGAGATGCCTAGAAGAAGATTATTTATTTACATACTCATGTAATATATAAATCTTTCATAAGTCCTTATTGTAATTTTCTGAATTAAATTAATAAAAGTTGAAACATTCATTCATTCCTTTTTCGATTGATTGAAGATTTATGATATTAAATAGTCTTATAGACCTTAATCAAACTTAACAATATACGAAGAGAAAAATGTAGATTTGCGTTACCAAACTCTTCATGTTTAATTAAAACAATATATTCACAATTTAAAGATCAATGGACTATTGACCCCAATAGAATTGTTGAAAGAATCTATGATATCTGGTTATGTGGCATAAAGAGTTAGGAACTCTATAGTTCTTCCAGTTGTTCTTTCAAAGATACTGAATTGACCAGTGCACCTTTAGAGACGATGTAAGAATAAACCATTTAACCTCTTCTGTCTCAAGGTCAATATGTATGAAATGTATTGTGCTAACCTAAATCTTGAAATGAGACATATCATTTCATACCTTTAATATTTTCATTTGAGAAAGTCAAATTCAAGATCCATTAACTGATCTAGTCTAGACTAATTGGTGAGATATTAAATTTTGAAGATGTCATGAACCAGCTTTGTGAAGTTCTCATAGATATGGACTAATTCATCTACAAGACTGTTGAAATGCAATATATATCACTTCATGCATTATTAATTGGATTGTGATTAAATGAACCACGCGGTATCTAAAATTTTGTAGCGACTTTATTTGGATGAAACAACGTGACTTGTTAGCTCCTCGTCAATACATTGTTTCTAATTTATTCACAAGTAACAAAGGAGTTGACGAAATAACAACTAGAAGGGTAAAATTGTAATTTTATAAATCTCATCTAGTTGATGATATTCATGAAGGGTAAACATCGATAACATTCAATGGATCCACTCAATATAATTTAATTTAATTTCATAGAAAATAAATTCATTTGTGTTGAGATTGGTGCCCACAAAGGAGATATTAGACATTGAGATACTTTATGTATTTATATTTTGCTGAAACATTGATATTAATAAATGTTCATTCTTTTGAAGATTGTGTTTAGTTATGTTTAAGCTATGCTCTGAAACTGTCATCAATGAAAAGGGTGTTAAGTACAGACTTGACAAGATAACCCGTTGTGACAAGTTTCAAACATTTGTTCGCAATCTAAAGATGGATAGAGCAATTGAGTCTTAATATTGATTGTTAGGATGAATCATGATATCTCATCTTGTGATATAGAGAGTTGTGACTCTATGATTCATACTTGGTATCTTATAGAAGATACTGAACAAGACTTGTGACACTTAGAAACTCGAGATAAAACTGTTTACACACTCGAGGCTTCAAGTTCACAACTGAAGGAGTATTATGATACTTACCTTAATCCTGAAGTGAATATGTAATTGACATTGCACTTTGTGAAATTTGATTCGTCAATGGGCAATGACTAAGTTTTAGTTGCATCTGACCCGACTGTTGGTGTCACAAGGATGTAATGTTGGGTTACATGATTCACAGATATGGAATTCATGTAATAACAATGCAAATGCATTAGTATCACACTATGCTTTGTTATGAGAGTGTGAATGAATAAACCTGGCCAGGTATTCATTGAATGAGTTCATTCTTTGTTTAAAACATGTGACACGTAAAGACATCTCACTTTATGTTTTTCTCATTCACAAATAACAAAGGAGTTAGTGAAATAATAACTCGAGGGGTAAAACAGTAATCTTACATTCCCCTCAGTTACTGATACACATGAAGGGTAATATTGTAATGTACTCTGTGGATCGTGTGGGAAAGTTTTTCATCACATCAAACATAAAAGATACACACATGAACAGAGAGATTGTCAATATTGGTCCTTTAGTGGAATCGACCAATATTAAGAATTAAAAGACGGAAAAGGTTTGTGACTTTTTGTGTCCAATCTTTATTCTAAAGCTTCGGTCATGTGGTATCCGATTGAGCTGAAACCAATACCATTGGATAGCTAACATCCGTACCTTTAATTTGGTTCAAGAACCACCAACGTTCAAGGTCGGAGCAAAGAGTTACCCGTTTTACTGAGCCATAACAATTTGTCCAGAATTTGAAAAATAATTAAAAGTGCGTCGGATCTAGGTATAAAGAGAAATAGGTTTATTGAAACATTTTAATTGTATGTTTTGATTTCAATTCTGTGTTATATTAACATTTTAATAAATACACAATATAAAATAAATAACATAATATAAAACATTCAATAACAAATTTAAACTAGAAGTCCAAAAAACTAGTTTAAACTATGTACACAAATTTTCAAACTTGTCAAAAAATTGATTTTGAATTAGCTAAACATAAAATAACTAAAAACTGTTTTTAATGTATTTATATAGCATATATAACAAGTGGAAAATCAACAAAAAATTAATTTTAGAGGTCGTACAAAAAAATTAAAATTTTGTAAGATCTAGTCTTTTGAAAAACCATTATTCAAGTAAATTTAGAAAACAACTTTCTTATAATTATTTTAAATAACATGTACATGCTTATGCTTTGACCATATCTCTGATACCATTTGTTGGAATAGGTCTAGGGTTAAAGAAAAATTTAACATTAATCAAATTAATGGCGGAATTTAAAATTTCTTTTTCAAGTAAAACAATTTTTACTAACCTAGAAAAAACATACACATGTTATATATTAAAAGCATTATTTAATTTACTAGAATACCAACCTTTCTTCGTAGCTTGATCTTGACACGTCTTGAGAAAGGTAGATCCTCTTCCTTGGCTCGCTCGTCACCTTCACACCTAATCTTGAACTCGAGAAACCTAAGATTTCTATTACAAGAGTCTATAGAGGTTTTGGAAGGATTTGTGTGTGGGCACAATTAAACAATATGAACCAAGAACAATTCTTGGATAATAAGCTAATTCTCTAGATCAAGTATGGATCTAGGTGCAAAAAAAGAAGAGTATTTTCTAGAGAGAGAGAGAGAGAGAGGGTCGGCCAAATGAGGGAGAGAGCAAGAAAAAGCTTTAACCTTCACATCTCTATGTGAGGCTCTATTTATAGGAGAAGGAAAAATCTATAAAGGTCAATTATTCATTCATGAATGAATAATGTAGTGATGACACAATATTTGATTTTCCCTTCCCCTTTCTCTCTTGGTTTGGCCGACCATATACCTTGCATTAGTGAGGAAATTTGTTTCCTCACTTAGCACATTTATTTCCTTCTTAAGGAAATTCATTTCCCTTTTTTTCTTTTGGGTAGTTATCCTAATAAGAAAAAGGAAATAAAACTCTCCTCTTGATGCACCATCTTGGCCGAACTCTACCTACGGGGGGAGCATCTAGATGCTTCCTTATTTCTTTTAAAACAATTCTTAAAATACCCTTTGTAGAATTATAATTGTACAAATAACGAAATTAATTTCATAATGCCTCAAACGAATTTTCGGCTTTAGAAAATAATTTATATTTTCATCAAATGAATATATTCAAAATCTTATTTTGACATTCACATCATTTTATGTCCTTGTGAACAAAAATACCCTTTAGACATTTTCCGAGAAAAAGTCTAGTTCAACACTTGAACTTATTTTGACTTAGCTTCTAGTTTAACAATCCTACTCTAATGACCTGTAATAGTAACCTTATGGATCCAAAAGAACAAAGCTTGAATTTCTATACTCGGACTCAAAAGTTCTCAAACCTTTTCCGAGTATTAGCTTAATGTCGACTGACTCCACTAAAGAGTCGACACTGAGAATCTCTAGGTTCAAATGAATTTATTTTCTACTCAAGTTCAACTTAATTATATTGAGCGGATCCATTGAATGTTATCTATGTTTACCCTTCATGAATATCATCAACTAGTTGGGATTTATAAAATTACCATTTTACCCTTCTAGTTGTTATTTCCTCAACTCCTTTGTTACTTGTGAATAAGTCAGAAACAATGTATTGACGAGGAGGTAACAACTCACATTGTTTCATCCAAATAAAGTCTCTACTTAAATTTGGACAATGCGCAATTCATTTATTCACAATCCAAGTAATAAAGCATGAGGTGATATATATTGCATCTCAGCAATCTTGTACATGAATTCCAAATCTATGAGAACTTCACAGAGTTGGTTCATGACATCTTCATAACTTAATATCTCACCAATAGGCCTTGTCTAGACACACATTGGACCTAGAATTTGACTTTCTCAAATGAGAGTATTAATGCTATGAAATAACATGTCTCATTTCAGGATTTAGGTAAGCATGATGCGATTCATACGTAGTGACCTTGAGATAGAAGATGTTAAACGGTTTGTTCTTCTATTGTCTCTAAAGGTGCACTGGTGAATTTAGTATCTTCGAAAGATACACTGGAAAAACTACAGAGTTATTAACTCTCTATGCCTCGTAACCAGACATCCTAGATTCTTCCAACAATCATACTGGGATCAATAGTCTGTTGATCTTTAGATTGCGAATATATCGTTTTAGTCAAACCATGAAGAGTTTGTTCACGCAAATCTACATTTGTCTCTTAATACATTGTTAGGTTTGATTAAGGACTATAAGACTATTGAATATCTTAAATCTTCAATCAAACTTAAAAGGAATGAATGAACGTTTCAACTTTTATTAATTTAATCAAAAAATTACAAAGATTTATATATTACATCAATATGTAAATAAACAATCTTTTAATAAGGACTTGACAAAGATTTATATATTATATCAATATGAAAATAAACAATCTTTTTGTGGGCATCTCTGCCAACAAGAAGATCACAGGGCTGCCGATTGCAGGAAGCCGAAGAAGAAAAAGGAAGCCAACGTCACTGAAGGCGACAACGAGCTCCTAGTCGTCGTGGTCTCCGAGGTGAAATTGTGGACTCGAACCCGAAAGAATGGTGATTTGATTCTGGAACAACCCTCTGTTGGCAGAGCCCACAATAAGATTGTTTATTTACATATTGATGCAATATATAAATCTTTATAAAATCCTTATTGTAATTTGCTAATTAAATTAATAAAATTTGAAACGTTCGTTCATTCCTTTTTAGTTTGATTGCAGATCTATGATATTTAATAGTCTTATAGTCCTTAATCAAACCTAACAATGTATGAAGAGAAAAATGTAGATTTGCGTGAACAAACTCTTCTTGGTTTGACTAAAACGATATATTCGCAATCTAAAGATCAACGGACTATTGATCCCAGTATGATTGTTGGAAGAATCTAGGATGTCTGGTTACGAGGCATAGAGAGTTAGGAACTCTGTAGTTCTTCCAGTGTATCTTTCGAAGATATTGAATTTACCAGTGCACCTTTAGAGACAATAGAAGAACAAACCGATTAACATCTTCTATCTCAAGGTCACTACGTATGAATCGCATCATGCTTACCTAAATCCTGAAACGAGACATGTCATTTCATAGCATTAATACTCTCATATGAGAAAGTCAAATTCTAGGTCCAATGTGTGATCTAGACAAGGCCTATTGGTGAGATATTAAGTTATGAAGATGTCATGAACCAACTTTGTAAAGTTCTTATAGATATGGAATTCATGTACAAGATTGCTGAGATGCAATGTATATCACCTCATGCTTTATTACTTGGATTCTGAATAAATGAACTGCGCAGTGTCCAAATTTAAGTAGCGACTTTATTTGGATGAAACAATGTGACTTGTTAGCTCCTCATCAATACATTGTTTCTAACTTATTCACAAGTACTAAACGAGTTGAGGAAATAACAACTAGAAGGGTAAAATGGTAATTTTATAAATCCCAACTAGTTGATGATATTCATGAAGGGTAAACATAGATAACATTCAATGAATCCGCTGAATATAATTAAGTTGAACTTGAGTAGAAAATAAATTCATTTGAACCGAGATATTCTCAGTATCGACTCTTTAGTGGAGTCAGTCGACATTAAGCTAATACTCGGAAAATGTTTGAGAACTTTTGAGTCCGAGTATAGAAGCTCAAGCTTTGTTCATCTGGATCCATAAGGTTACTATTACAGGTCATTAGAGTAAGATTGTTAAACTAAAAGCTTAAATCAAAATAAGTTCAAGTGTTGAACTAGACTTTTTCTCGGAAAATGTCTATTTTTGTCCACAAGGACATAAAATGATGTGAATGTCAAAATAAGATTTTGAATAATTTCATTTGATGAAAATATAAATTATTTTCTAAAGCCGAAAAGTCGTTTGAGGCATTATGAAATTAATTTCGTTATTTGTGCAATTATAATTCTACAAAGGGTATTTTAAGAATTGTCTTAAAAGAAATAAGGAAGCATTTAGATGCTCCCCCCCCCCCCCCCCCCCCCCCCCCTCCCCCCCCCAGGTAGAGTTCAGCCAAGATGGTGCATCAAGAGGAGAGTTTTATTTCCTTTTTCTTATTAGGATAATTACCCAAAAGAAAAAGGGAAATGAATTTCCTTAAGAAGGAAACAAATGTGCTAAGTGAGGAAACAAATTTCCTCACTAATGCAAGGTATATGGTCGGCCAAACCAAGAGGGAAAGGGGAAGGGAAAATAAAATATTGTGTCATCACTACATTATTCATTCATGAATGAATAATTGACCTTTATAGATATTTCCTTCTCCTATAAATAGAGCCTCACATAGAGATGTGAAGGTTAAAGCTTTTTCTTGCTCTCTCCCTCATTTGGCCGACCCTCTCTCTCTCTCTCTCTAGAAAATACTCTTCTTATTTTGCACCTAGATTTACATTCAATCTAGAGAATTAGCTTATGATCCAAGAATTGTTCTTGGTTCATATGGTTTAATTGGGCCCACACACAAATTCTTCCAAAACCTCTATAGACTCTTGTAATAGAAATCTTAGGTTTCTCGAGTTCAAGATTATGTGCGAAGGTGACGAGCGAGCCAAGGAAGAGGATCTACCTTTCTCGAGACGCTTCAAGATCAAGCTTCAAAGAAAGGTTCGTGTTCTAGTAAATTAAATAATGTTTTTAATGTATAACATGTATATGCTTTTTCTAGGTTAGTAAAAATTGTTTAACTTGAAAAAGAAATTTTTAAATTCCGCCATTAATTTGATTAATGTTAAATTTTTCTTTAACCCTAGACCTATTCCAACACTTCTTTGTCACAGTTGAAACATTTTCTAGCAAACCACGGCTGATATTTCTTCTTCTTGAAAGAACTTCCCTTCGGCCTAAGGTTATGTGCGGGTTTTTTTCCCTTTGAGCTCTCACCATGCTCTATGACATTGGCCCCCTCAGATTGGGTCTTGAACCTCTTGTCCAATTCATGGTTGTCCTCCTCGATGCGGAGACGCACAACCAAGTCTTCAAAACTCATCTCCTTTTGCTTCTACTTGATATAGTTCTTGACGTCCTTTCACCCTGCGGGTAGCTTCTCGATGGCCGAGGCAACTTGGAATGATTCAATGATGATCATGCCTTTGGCATGAATCTCGTGAATGATCAATTGCAGCTCTTGCACTTGACTCACCACGGTTTTCGTGTCCACCATTTGAAAATCGAGGAAGCGGCCCACAATATACTTCTTTGAGCCCGCGTCCTCGGTTTTATATTTCCGATCTAATGAATCCACATGCTCTTTGGAGGAGCGTTTGGAGCTATACATGTTGTGCAACGCGTCGTTAAGACTATTTATTACGGAGTTCCGACACAAGTAGTCGGAATCCTTCCATGCATTAAATGCAATTAACACATGTCGATCGAGTTCGTCCTCGCAACGAGTCGGTGGATCTTTGATCAAGAACCGTGCAAGACTGAGTATTGTTAAATAATACAACATCTTTTGTTGTCATCGCTTGAAATTTAACCCCTTGAACTTCTCGGACTTCTCGAACGGTATGACTCCGGGCACGCATGCCATGGAACTGGTCAAACTGTTCATGGCCATAGAAATCATTGGTTGGATTATATCCGCAAGTCCTTTCCCGGACGTAGCCTCCATCGATCCTGGAACCAAGTTCACAGGAACTTGACCAATCATGGTCATGGTCAAGTTATTCACCGCAGTGGGATTCTCGCTCGTACTCCCATCAGCATTCACATTTTGTGTGTCATTCAGGTTTCTCATTTTCTACAAGAGAAATCAACAAGGTTAGTATTTGATAAAAATCAATCAAATCTGGAAAGAAAATAAATTTTTTCTTTCCCAAAAAATTGTTTGTTATAAAATACAAGTTCAGTTCGTCAAAAAAATTTGAGTTAGTCAAAAAAAATTGTGACTTCGTCAAAATCACTTCGTCAGAAACACTTCGTCAGGTGGACCTCGTCAGATTGAACTCGTCTGATTGACCTCGTCAGGTTGACCTCTTCAGATTGACCTCGTCAGATTAACCTCGTTAAAAATAATTGCACCTCGTCACTTTACTTCGTCCCCGACAGAAAATTTTCAAGAGCAATTTTTAAACAAGAATTTCCTGAATAAAAAGCTTCAAGATTGTTAGCAATATTACAACAATAATATTGACATTAATAACGGAGACAAAGGTATGAGAAAATGAAGTTTAACCAAAATAAAAAGGAAAGGGAAGAAGAGGTCGTCGAGGCCCATTAGACGGTTTCCTTTAAGCTTTTTTAATGCCCTCCCATATACGATATTTCTTGAGCAACAGTCTCCCGGGATACAACGACGAATAAGTCGAGTTTAGTACCACTCCACACGACTCCGGCGAACTTACTCCTTGTGTTGAACTACCACTAGACTATAAAAAAAAAACAAATTTCGAAGTGAGGGGACGTGTTTGAGTAAACTGTTTGAATTCTCTTCAAGCTCTCCTTCGAATGAGACTTAAGCTGTCTTTTATAGGCTTAGGACTTCGGTTGTTACAAACCAAAAACCTTCCATCATTTAATGCCTATTAAACGCGTTTAGTAGACTTAATGCTCAGAAAATGTTTCAACGTTTTTGTGTATTCATTAATCATTCATCTCGTCATTTACTGACCCTTTTATAGGCTTAGGACTTTAGTTGTTACAAACCAAAAACCGCCCATCCTTTAATGTCTATTAAACGCGTTTAATAGACTTAATGCTCAGAAAACGCTCCAACGTTTTTGTGTATTCGTCAATCATTCATCTAGTCATTAACTGATCGTAGCAATGCATTAACAATTCCAATAACCAAAAGTTATTTGTGGAATTGGAACCTTTATGATGTGAAATTTGTAATAAAATTACAATATTTATCACACATTAACCAAGGCCGGCCCGCAAGACCCGGACTCGGCTCGAGCTCGGCCCGAGCCCGGCTCGGCACAGCAGGTGGCACGCGTGTGTGTGCGCGTGAGGGTTTAGGACTAACCCGCCCACACTCTCCTCCCTTATCCTTAGATGTCAGAATAATGAGGAGAATTCTTTATAAACGCTTCACCACAACACCTTCCCAACTTATGTGAGACTCTTTTACTCACTTCATGAATACTTCTATGACAACAACATTGATCACATATCAATGTGTTCTTAGCCATAATTTGAGCATCAATTTTTCTTTCATTATAGAGTTGTTTTTGGCAAACAAATACTCAATTTTATACACGTCGCAACGAGGAAAAAGAATACGAAAAAATTATTCAATGCCGTTGAGTGTACCCCACTCAATCATTTGCCGAAAAACACTCTAACACAAGTTATAAAATACTATTTTATAACATTTATTCCAACAAATTATCACCTTCAGCACTATTTTTTTATTTATTTAATTATTTTTTGTTTACCACAAAATATAGTAAAACAAACCAGTAACCATTATCTACGATAAACGTTTATTATCAATAAAAAAAAATGGTTTACAATAAACATTTATTATTGATTAGAGATGTTCATTGTAGACGTCTATACTGATTTATTGTTGATAAAGGTGAATGATTTTTTTCATCGTTTTAGTGGCAAACTGAGAAAAAAAAATAACTTTTGAAGAAAATGAAAAACAGGAAAGTAATATTTTGCGAAATTTTTCATGATAATATATTGAAGGATCTATTAAGGTACATGGAACGTCTGTCTGCAAGTAATGTACATTTATTTTATTTATTATTGTTTTTACATTTTGAAGTTATTAAACGTGTACCAAGACTTGTTTAATTATATGCCAGACAATCAAATAATCAATCACACAAAAGTAATAGAAGAGACACAAGAATTGCTAATGTTGGTATAAATAACTTACTCAGAAAGAACTGATAAATCTAATGGTGAAAAAAGATCCACTATATCAATAATCAAAAGTTCATGACTTGAAATTGTTAAACACATTGTCAAACGCCTAATTATTTTAGGCCTCCAATAAATTACATATACATCTCTTAAGACTAGAGACTCTCTCTTTTTCAAGCGACTCTTCTGCTCGAACATCGCACAATCCTCTCATGAAGATACTCTTAGTGCATCAATGTTAAGCACACACTTACATCCTCTGTAAGAATTGAAGCTCTTTGAACCAGTTGTCGACGAAGATTTCTTTGGGAGAGAAACTGCTTCTAGGTTAAGGTCAACATAAATTGACTTGAAAATGTCATTTAACCTAATTAGATCATCGGCAAATTTTATTAGGGTCACCAACAAAATATTCCTGAATAAAATCTACTTGTAAACCAAATTCAAACGCTTATCCATGATGTTCTAGACTAAAATCGAAAAATATTTATTTCTGTTTGTGCTGAGAAAAGTGACCGAAGTAACTCAAGTTGGTCGAGCAATTTCTTACGGCTTCGACTTAAACAACTTTACAGACATTTGTTTTGCCAAATTAAACTATGTTATAGAATATCCAACACTTATTATGTCCACGTTTGTATGAGTTTATCATATCCAACACTTATCCTCTATTTTTTTTTTATTGTATTTAGCGAAAATAATCATCTTTTATATGCATGCCTCCGTGACGAGGAAAACAAAAGTTGCATGAAACTGCGGACGCCATCCAGTTTCAAACTATATTTTCTTAGTTGTTGGTGAGTTTCAATCAATCGCAATTCGTCAACTAAAATAATTTGTATGATCAAACTCATAACAAAAAACATCGAATGAAATAGATGCATAAAAAATTGCCTTCGGTACAATAACAAATATTAAACGAGAGCAAGCAGCAAAACGATGTCTTGTCTTTAATTAGATTATATATTAACCTTATATTTAAGACACGTGGACGAAATCAGTTCAGGCCCATTAAAAACTTAAGTCCTCTTAAAGAAATATAATTTTTGTTTAAAGTTATTTATTTTCTCATCTTTTTACGTTAAATTTACAATTTAATCCCCTGAAATTTTGTTTCATATTACCTCTTAAATACAAAATCTACATACGGTCTACTTATGGCCAAGTAGCAGGTATTGACTTTCTATTCGGTTAAGCAGGAAGAAAAGTAAATATAAAACAAAAAAGGACAACCCTCAAATTGGAATTAAGTCAAATCAACCAAATTGAAAGATAAATTTCAATTTTACAAACTCGCAACTATAGAAGATGTCCAATTTAGATCAATTATTTGAAAAATATTTAAAAATAAATTTTTAAAAAAAATCGGATAAAAATACCCTTACATGCGAAACATTTAATTTTTTTCAAAAATTTTTAAAAAATTTACTTGAAAATTTTGTTAGCAATATTATGAATAATATTGAATAAAAAGAAGACAAATACAAGGAAATACGAAACCATAAATAGTAGAAAATAGGAACAAGGTTGAGGCCCGTTTGACGGTTTCCTTGAAGCTTTTTATCGCCCTCCACAAGTGCTGGATAAGTTGAGCGAAAGCCTCCCAGGATACAACAACGACTACAAGAAAAACAATTTCAAAGTGGGAGGAAAAAGGAGAGTTTTTAGAGAGCTTTAAAGTCTGTCTCGAATGAGAGTGAGAGCCTCCTTTTATAGGCAAGGTTGAGGTGTAGGTTACAAACGTTTTGGCATTCATTCCGGCCATGAATGACCAACCTAAATGCCTACCTAACTCTCCCTTAATGCTGCCTAAAACCGCCCCTTAATGCCACCTAACTCCGGCTAACCAAAGGTCATGACCGTTTTTGAGAAAGGTTTGCACGGATTGATTTTATTCCCAAGATAACACACAAGTTATTTGCGAAATTAAAATTCATTTGAAGTTATTTTAGTAATAAAAAGATAAGATTGGCCCGGAAAGCCCGAAGGCCCAAGAAGAGCCCAAATTGCCAAGATCCAAGATCCAAGATCCAAGGCCCGAGCCCGAGCCCGGCCCGGCGGCGGCGCGTGTGTGTGTGCGCGCGAGGGGTTAGAGCTAACCCACCCACACTCTCCCCCCTCACACTTAGATGTCACTTTAAGGAGGGGATTCACTTATAAACCCTTCACCAACACACATTCCCAACCTATGTGGGACTCTTTTTATTACACAACCTTTCACTTCTCTAAACACATATCATATGTGATTTTTAGCATTCTTTGAGCATCAATTTCTCATTCATTATAAATATGATTTTGGCAAATAAATACTCAATCTTATACCCGTCGCAACGAGGAATAAGAATACGGAGAAGTTATCCAATTCCGATGTGTGGACCCCACTCAAATATTTGACCGAAAATCATTTAGCACACTAGGTAAAATACTCATTTTACCTTTCATTCCAACAATCCCCCACATGAATGAAATTGTACACGACAATTATAAAGACCCGACACGACTCACGATGGTGAAAGTTCTACGGTCAATACCAGTATAGGATAGGTAGGTAAAACCTTTGAACCTTCCCTTGGTAAGATATGTCATCTTTACTGACTACTCAGTAGACACGATGTCCTTGAACTGTTAGTCGTTTTGCATAAACGATAAACATATCCCCCACTGATATTTTCCTGACACAGGTTCAGTTCTCATGGTTATGTTCATTTTGGCCATGAACATTCGTCTGGTTCTGTAAGAGTTTCTAAAGAATTAAGCCCTATTAATTCTCTTTCGAAGCGGCCCCACTTCTCTCTCACATAGGTGATTCTTCACTCAAGAACAATCCCGCATTATTCATTCAGATTTTCAACAATCCAATTTATTAGAATCATTAAAAGCTATAAGCTTAACCTCGTACGGGAATCACTGTATAATAGGAATAGGAGCATGAGTTTTCCCCACAGTGATCTCACTTAGCCATTGACAATTAGGTTGTCCCATTGAACCAAGATCCCGGGATCTCCGGTCATCATGGTTGGGTTTCCTTTGCCTTAGCATTATTAGCCATGGGCTTTAGTCCCATTCCTTTCGATGTCTTCTCTACTAGGTCCCTGTTTAACCCTTTAGTTAACGGATCCGCAATATTCTCTTTGGACCTCACATAGTCAATACTTATGACTCCAGAGGAGAGAAGTTGTCTAATGGTGTTATGTCGTCGACGAATATGTATCGACTTACCATTATACATAACACTATGTGCTCTACCAATAGCCGATTGGTTATAACAATATACACATATTGCTGGCACAGGTGTATTCCAGTCACGAATATCTTCCACGAAATTTCTAAGCCATTCAGCTTCTTCGCCACATTTATCCAATGCAACAAACTCAGATTCCATCGTGGATCTAGTTATCACTGTTTGTTTAGATGATTTCCAAGATATAGCCGCACCACCCAGAGTGAATACATATCCACTAGTGGCTTTAGAATCTTGAATATCATATATCCAACTTGCATTAGTGTAACCTTCAATTACCTCAGGATATCTCGTATAGTTTAACCCATAATCACGAGTGAATCGTAGATACCAAAGTACTCTCACAATTGCTTTCCAATGTTCAGCACTTGGATTACTCGTATATCAAGCTAATCTACTAACAGTGTAGGCCAAGTCAGGTCTCGTACAACTCATTAAGTACATAAGACTACCAATCACTCTAGCATATTCAATTTGAGATATACCTTCTCTTTTATTCTTAGACAAGTGTTGACTTATGTCAATTGGAGTTCTAGAGATTCCAGAATCTTTATTACCAAACTTGTCTAGAATTTTATCAACATAGTGTGATTGATCTAGGACAATTCCGTTTTCCGTCCGAGTAATCTTAATTTCTAAGATTACGTCAGCAAGTCCTAGATCTTTCATATCAAACCTCAAGTTCAAGATATCTTTTGTGGACTGTACCATGCGATCATTGCTTCCGACAATGAGCATATCATCAACGTATAAACATAAAATCACATATCCTTGATTAGTGATCTTTATATATACATATTTATCACACTCATTAATTTTAAATCCATTTGACATCATTATAGTGTCGAATTTTTCGTGCCATTGCTTTGGGGCTTGTTTAAGGCCATAAAGAGATTTGACCAATTTACAAACTTTATTTTCTTGTCCACTAGCAATACAACCCTCAGGTTGAGCCATGTAGATCTCTTCCTCGAGATCTCCATTAAGAAAAGCTGTTTTTACATCCATTTGATGAATTTCTAAATTCCGCAATGCGGCAATTGCAATTATCAATCTTATGGATGTTATTCTCGTCACAGGAGAATACGTATCAAAGTAATCCAACCCTTCTTGTTGTCTATATCCTTTGATAACAAGTCTTGCCTTATACTTATCAATAGTACCATCGACTTTCATCTTCCTCGTGAAGATCCACTTTAAACCAAGAGTGTTAGTTCCAGGAGGAAGATCAACCAACTCCCAAGTATGGTTTTGTAAGATAGAATCTATCTCACTTCTTATGGCATCTTTACATAAGTGACCTTCAACGGAGTTTACAGCCTCCTTATATGTTTGAGGTGGAGCCTCAAGCATGTAAGTCATAAAATCAGAACCAAATGATTTTTCTACCCTTGCTCGTTTGCTTCGTCTAAGTCCTTCAGACTCTTGAATTATCTCGTCCTCAGACGTGTCATCATTTTCTTGATTTATTTCATCAATATCTTCAAGAATTTGATTTGAAGAACTCGGTTCATCTTCCTTAGACTTATAAGGAAACACATGTTCAAAGAACGAAGCATTTTTAGATTCCATAATTGAATCTTTGTGTATATCGGGGTTTTTCGACTCATACACAATGAATCGATATGCATTACTGTGGTGTGCATATCCAATGAAGATACAATCTACCGTCTTTGGTCCGATTTTCATCTTCTTTGGAAGAGGGGCCATTACCTTTGCTAGGCACCCCCACATTCGTAAATATTTATAGGAAGGTCTTTTACCTATAAACATTTCAGATGGAGACTTATCCTCCTTCTTTCGAGGTATCTTGTTCAATAGATAATTTGCAGACAAGATAGCCTCCCCCCACATTTCATGGGGTAACCCAGAATGTAGCAACATCGCATTCATCATTTCTTTGAGAGTGCGATTCTTTCGTTCGGCAACACCGTTCGATTGAGGAGAATAAGGAGGAGTTACCTCGTGAATAATACCATGTTGTGCACAAAATGTCCCAAATGGTTCAACATATTCACCTCCTCGGTCACTTCGGACCTTTTTAATCTTCTTATTAAGTTGATTCTCAACCTCTAATTTGAAGATGGCAAATTTCTCAATTGCCTCACCTTTGCTCTTAAGCAAATAAACGTAACAATATTTTGTACTACCGTCGATGAAAGTCACAAAATATTTATTACCTCCTCTTGTTGGCATGAACTTTAAATCACATAAATCGGTATGGATTAAGTCAAGAGGTTCGTTACTTCTTTCAACACCATGAAATGAAGTTCTCGTTAATTTTGCTTCAACACAAATTTCACATTTATGTTTTGAGTCAATTTTAAATTTTGGTATACAATCCAAGTTAATTAATTTTCTCAACGTGTCATAATTCACATGACCAAGTCTACCATGCCATAAATTAAATGACTCAATAATATAAGCGGAAGAATCATTCTTATTAATTTCATTGGCCTTAATGGCAATTACATTCATCTTGAACATGCCATTCTTAATATGGCCTATGCCCACATACATACCATTCTTTGATAATACAATCTTTTGAGACTCTAAAACCATCTTAAAACCATGGTTACAAAGCATAGTCCCAGAAATGAGATTCTTCCGTATGTCTGGCACATAGAGCACGTTGGTGAGCTTCAATTCCTTCCCGGATGTCATCTTGAGAAAGACGCTCCCCGTCCCCTTCACTTCAGATGTGGCGGAGTTGCCCATGAATAACTTCTCTCCATTTTCCGATGCCTCGAAAGTGGAGAAGGAGTTCCTATCCGAGCATATGTGGCGGGTTGCTCCAGAATCCAGCCACCATTCCTTCGGGTTCGAGTCCACCATGTTCACCTCAGAGACCACAGCGACAAGGAGCTCTTCATCGCCTTCAACGACGTTGGCTTCCTTCTTCTTCTTCGGCTTCCTGCAATCAGCAGCTCTGTGACCTTCTTTGTCACAATTGAAGCACTTGCCAGCGAATCTCGGCTGGTGTTTCTTCTTCTTGAAAGAACCTCCCTTTGGCCCAAGCTTATGGGCGGGTTTCTTCCCCTTTGAGCTCTCGCCATGCTCGATGACGTTAGCCCTCTCGGATTGAGTCTTGAACCTCTTGTCCGAGCCGCGATTGTCCTCCTCGATGCGGAGACGCACAACCAAGTCTTCAAAACTCATCTCCTTTCGCTTGTGCTTGAGATAGTTCTTGAAGTCTTTCCACCCCACGGGTAGTTTCTCGATGGCCGAGGCAACTTGGAATGACTCGCTTATGGTCATCCCTTCAGCATGAATCTCGTGGATGATTAGTTGTAGCTCTTGCACTTGACTCGCCCAGTCTTTGAATCCACCATTTGATACTCGAGGAAGCGGCCCACGATATACTTCTTTGAGCCTGCGTCCTCAGTTTTATACTTCTGATCTAGTGAATCCCAAAGCTCTTTGGATGAGCGTTTGGAGCTATACACGTTGTATAGCGAGTCGTTGAGACTATTCATTACCGAATTCCGACACAAGTAGTCGGAATCCATCCATGCACTAAATGCCATTAGCACATTGCGATCGGTTTCTACCTCGCGAGGAGTCGGTGGATCTTCGGTCAAGAAACGCGCAAGACCAAGAGTTGTCAAGTAGAACAACATCTTTTGTTGCCAACGTTTGAAATTCAACCCCGTGAACTTCTCCGGGTTTTCCGCCGGTATGACGGTGGACACTCGTGCCGCAGAACCGCTCGGACCGTTCATGGCCATAGAGGCCATTGGTTGGACTAGACCCGCAGGTCCATTCCCGGCCGTAGCCGCCATCGAGTTTTGACCCAAAGTCACTGGAACTTGACCGATCATGGTCGTGGTATTTCCCGCGATGAGATTGTCGGTGGTACTCCCATCGGCATTCACATTGGTCGTGTCATTGATTGTCGACATATTTCTCTACAAAAGAAATCAGTCTATTAGAATAGGATTTCAACCAAATCCGGAAAATAAGTATGTTTCCTTGCAAACTGTCTAAAATTAAAAAAGCTTCAAGATTGTTAGCAATATTATGAATAATATTGAATAAAAAGAAGACAAATACAAGGAAATACGAAACCAGAAATAGTAGAAAATAGGAACAAGGTTGAGGCCCGTTTGACGGTTTCCTTGAAGCTTTTTATCGCCCTCCACAGGTGCTGGATAAGTTGAGCGAAAGCCTCCCAGGATACAACAACGACTACAAGAAAAAAAAATTCAAAGTGGGAGGAAAAAGGAGAGTTTTTAGAGAGCTTTCCAAGATCCAAGATCCGAGGCCCGAGCCCGAGCCCGGCCCGGCGGCGGCGCGTGTGTGTGTGCGCGCGAGGGGTTAGAGCTAACCCACCCACACTCTCCCCCCTCACACTTAGATGTCACTTTAAGGAGGGGATTCACTTATAAACCCTTCACCAACACACATTCCCAACCTATGTGGGACTCTTTTTATTACACAACCTTTCACTTCTCTAAACACATATCATATGTGATTTTTAGCATTCTTTGAGCATCAATTTCTCATTCATTATAAATATGATTTTGGCAAATAAATACTCAATCTTATACCCGTCGCAACGAGGAATAAGAATACGGAAAAATTATCCAATTCCGATGTGTGGACCCCACTCAAATATTTGACCGAAAATCATTTAGCACACTAGGTAAAATACTCATTTTACCTTTCATTCCAACAAATTAGACCATCGGTTGTTTTAACATGATTTTCTTGTTAAAAATTATTAAATATTCTCCGTATAGTGATGATTAGCGGCATATATGTTAAATCGGGTCAATTTTTGTCAAATTATAAATGGATTTTGAGTTTTGAGCTTTAAAAAACGATGAACACTTTGAATGTTATCGTATGTACAATGAAAACTTTGAATGTCATCATACGTACGATACCGTACGATCCTATATGATACAAAAAATAAAATATAAATTATACTTTGGGCGTCGTTTTTTTAAAAAGCGATTCTAAAGTGTCATAAGATGGTGTACGATAGCGTAAAATAGTATACGACACTAACGTGCATCTTAGCATGGTATCGTACACCATAGTAGAAGACACTTATAAAGTCGCTTTTAAAAAAACGACGTCTAAAGTGCCATTATTTTATCGTATCGGAGTGTACAGTATTGTACGCAGGATGAAATTCAAAGTTTACATCGTACGTATGATGACATTCAAGATGTTCATCGTCTTCTAAAGCTCAAATTTCAAAATTAGTTTACTATACGAATAACATTTAATAACTTTTAACAAGAGAATCATGAAAAACAATATATTAAATCTCTTAAAAGAATTAAAAAATAAGTGTTTTGTCTATAAAGTCAATTTTGTCCGATTTTGAATCTAAATTTTTTTTTAAATATTTTTAATAAAATGGATCTAATTTAGATATTTAAAATATTTTTGGTTCAAATGAAAATTTTCAAGTGAAATCCGGATTTTTCTTTTCATATACACAACTAAATAATAAAGTGAACTAAACGCAATTACAAAACGTCGTGTGTTGGTTGATTACTAACTTCTTTCTAATACTCACTGATCTTTCAACAATAAGTATCCACAACACCTTTTATTTATACTTAATAACGCAAAAATATCGTGATTATGCCACCAAAACTTCACCACGGGGTTTTGTTTTAACCTTTTTGAGTGAATACTCTTGAATTTGAGATGTCACCTCCTGCATTCTATTTTAGCGAAGTGAAAATAAAATAATATGACTCGGTAACAAGAGGCATTATTCAAGCATAAAATATATCTTGCTCTCATATATATTGATTGGGAATACAACACATAACAATAAACTTATTTTCTCTTTATATGTTTTGAAAATATATAATTAACCCCGAGACTGTTTTGGCATTTGTAATCAGTATTTTTTTTTTTTGCAAAAAAATATATAATAAACCACAACAGTATGTAAGAAACTATTTGGAGAATGGTTTCATGAGTTTTCACAACACGTTTCGATTCCAGTATACAGACAACAGTTAACAATGTCAAAATACAAGTTAACTATTAGGATATATGTGTATACAAGTATATGGCTCTTGAACGTGAACAAAAATGAACGTTCAATATGTTCTATATTTTTATAATAAATTACTATAAATTATAGAACTCAGAATGCTATCCTGTATAAAATATATATTATAAATATAAACCAAATATAACAACGGAATCTCAATACTATGTTCCGTTCTGCATGTGAGAGATTCGCGTTAGTGGGTCATATATGTATACATTTGGGAAGAAAAGATGGATTCTATATATGTTTCAGATTTCACATGCAATACTCTAAATATAATGAGAAACCTGTCACGTCAAGACACCAAAAATACAGACTTTAAGTGTTCAGTGTTCCAGAAATATCATCTCAAGAATATTTTGGGATCCCTTAAGTGTTTCCTAAGTTTCATTTATATATTCTTTTATAAAAATCATTATTAGATAATTACCAGTTATTTTCATGTTTTCGGGTGTCACTAGAAAAACGAAATTATTTTTAACATCTTCATCCAAATATTTAATAGTATCGATTAATTAAAAAATATAAAAAAAAATAACTATTCAAAATTGGGCCACTAATATTCTCTCTAAATAATTACATTTTTAGCAATCGGATATAAGTCTAAATAAGAGTTTGGATTAAAATATTAATAAGAAGAAAATTCAAAATCAGTATTCTTTTTAGTGGTAAAATGGAAAACAAATAACTTTAACAGAAATGAAAAAAATTATTTAAAGTGAAATTTCGGACTATTTCTTTGAGTTCAAAAATAAATTTTAGTTTACCGAAAACAAACGTATTAACGGGCTGACTTAAATACCTCCTCCATGATTATCTGATACTTGCAAAAATTTCATCTTTTTATTTAAAACTTTTTTCCAATATGAAATATTATATTAAGTATGAGAGTGGGACTAAATAACGAGATTTTGTTTACAGTAATGTATCTCTAGTTATTTTGTGGTTTCTTTAAGAGAGTAAGATAGCAAGTATTTGGAATGAAAATATGAGGTTTCTAGAGAAAGTGTGATTTATATCGAAATTTTCGATTTTAGTATATATATCACATTTACAAATAACATAGTTCAAGTTAGCACACGAATAAGAATTAATAATAGAGCTTCTATGCATGAATGGAACACCAATGTTTACGGATAAATTACAGTACTCTTTATTGAACTCAAGTTTTGGAAACAATACACAATTAATGATTAGTTTATGATCCTGAATTTATTTCGAAATTACTTAAAATATTATTATGTGTGTCTCATCATGTTTAATGTCAAAAAGTTACACAAGTGATATGGATTACACATGTTTTGCTAACCGGTGATATATATTCATGTTATTACATTATAATTTATTTATCTGGCTTATTTTTTTGTCAAAATTCAAATTATGTAAATCATGATAAATATATTAATTTTGGATCTTATCATATTTAAGAAGTTTCATATTTTGACAGATGTCGTCATAAAACTCGTCATAATGTTGCAACAGTCGACTACAACATTTGTCTATTTTGCAAAGTTTGCAAGGAAGACTTTTTGACAGATTTCTTCATAAATCTCGTTATATGCTGCAATAGTCATCTGCGACGTTTGTCTATTTTAGGAAGGTTGGAAGGAATATTTTTTTTGACAAATCTCGTTATAATGTTGCAACATTTGTCTTCGACATTTGTCTATTTTTGAAAGGTTTTATTGAAGGGTAAGAAAACCCTAAAAAGACTTCCACTTTGAAGGGGTTGACAAATATATTTTCAAGATTATTATCACATGCACGAGTGCTAAAGAAGCCTGAGAAATAATGGAAGTTTCTCATGAAGGGACACTCAGAGTCCGCAGTTCAAAGCTTCAAATGCTTACGAATCGATGTGAATCGTTGCTTATGAGTGAAGATGAGACTATTGCCGAATTTAATGTTTAGAATTCGCAATATTGCTAATGAGTCTTTTTCTCATGGTGCTCCTATGGCAGATGAGTCGTTTTTGTTGGAATTTAGTTAACAATAAACCTAATTAATTATAAACATATCAATATATGGCGGAAATTCATAATTCAATTTAACATGTTAAAACTTTTTAAAACATATTCAATAACCATGTCATTAAATCTAATCTAGCATGTCAATAAATTTCTAATCATATTAATAAATTAATTCAAACATACTAACGAGTGATCTAAAATTTCTAATAATCCTACAATGATTATTATATTCAGATCCAACTCGTTTCTAATAATCCTAAAAATTTGCGAGAATCAGCCCCGGGGATGTGTCAACAAACACGCCCGAAACTCCTTCTCACGCGCGTCTAAGATATCCTGAAATCCGTACTTGCTCTGATGCTCTAAGAAGTGGTTGACCCTGTGGATCAAATGTCACTCAAACAACCACAAGATGAATCAATGATAATTCTCTAGGAGTGTTTAGGAGATCAAGAGGGTGGGCTCTTTGTGGGAACAAGGGAAGAAGGGGAAACTCAAAGAAAATGAAGGGCTGCCGGGAAACAAATTTTCTCTCTCTTTCTCTCTAAAATTCGGCCAAAACCTCTCAAGCACAAGGGGAGAGAGGTTTGGCTGAGTGTTGGTCGAAAATAGGCTAGGGTTATCAAAGAGAGAGCAGCCTTTTATATCAGAGAGAATGGGCTAAAGTTAGGTACCCATCAGTCAAACTTAAGCCCAAAACTCCTTTTAATGAGTTTATACAATTTTTCCAGCCCATAAAACTCTTATTATGGCCGGCCATATTGTCTTAATTATCTCCCAAATTTATTTGATTTTTTCTAAAATAATATTTAATTAATTTAGAACATCTCATTAATTTAATGACAAGTCATTAATTATTTTCATACTAGTCAATGTAGTACGAAACGAGAAAATATTTATTTTCATCTTTTATTTATTTGAATCATCAAATTATATTATTATCAATATAATAACATAATATGATTCATTAAATAAATATAATAATAAATAACCAATTATTTATTTAATTACTCAGAAAATAATTTTCTTAACGTAAATCACAATTTACGCTGAAT
Organism: Urtica urens; assembly: GCA_958296335.1. Taxonomy (NCBI): domain Eukaryota; kingdom Viridiplantae; phylum Streptophyta; class Magnoliopsida; order Rosales; family Urticaceae; genus Urtica; species Urtica urens. The sequence continues at coordinate 2,350,098 of OY282522.1, forward strand.
GAGAAAATCAATCATTTCTTGTTCACCAAAATCTCGTCCAAGAGTCTATCATTGGGACCTTATGGACCCACATGAACGAAGCTTTAGAATAAATCTCGGACACAAAATTTCACAAACTTTTTCCGACTTTTAATTTTTAATATTAGTCGAATCCACTAAAGGACCAATATTGAACATCTCTAAGTTCATATGCGTTTATATTTCCGTTTGATGTGACAAAACTATTCTTCACATGGTCCACAGTGTATTTTACGATATTACCCTTTGTGTGTATCATTAACTCAGAGGAATGTAAAATTACCGTTTTAACCCTGAATTATTATTTCACCAAGTGAGATGTCTCAACATGTCACATGTTTTATTTCAAAGAATTTTTTATTCGATGAATACCAGGCCTGGTTTATTCACTCACACTCTCATAACATAGCATGGTGTGATACTAATGTCTTAGCATTGTTTCAATACAAGTTCCATATCTGTGAATCACATATTTCAACGAAACAGTATTATGACACCAACCGTCAAGTCAATGAAACTTCACTTAGCCATTGCCCATTGACAAATCAAATGTCTTAAAGTGTTACAAGAAGATCTCTATAGGCCACTTATGGCCATAGAGATCTCCCTAGGAAACCCCCTGGCACTACCATTTTTCCACCCAAAGATGTCATTTTTTCAGGAAAAGGAAAATTAGATGTCGTACCGGCTACATACTCCACTCCTTTATCTATTTCTGCATTGATTATATTTCTTGCCAACTGTCTTTACGCAACGGGTATTTTGCCAGGGATAATATATTTTTTTGTCTCTGACACCTTCAGGTTTTTATCCTTCTCCACTAAGGTTGTCGGGTTACCGTTGCAAATGAATACGCCATTGTAGGTACTGGAGAGAGAAAAACCCTTCTGCAACCCAGAATTAGGGTTAGACAGGGACGATGAAGCCGAGCCCGAAAAAAGTTCCGATGAAGGCCCTGGGCATATCGGAGTAGAATTCTCAATACCCGATGTCTCTTTCAGTTGTTTATGGTCTTCGCTGTCATCCGCCAACAAGCAACCCACTAAGGTTTCCAACCCTTCATAACAGCTAGTAGATTTTGAATTTGCGAACAACCACACCCCATAAGCATTGACAACTGGGGAATGTGGGACTTTAATCTTCATACATTCCTTCCTCGAGCAAGTTTCTTCTCCATGCCCGATAACCCCGCATTTAAAGCAAATTTTGCCTAATTTTTCATATTTTCCTTGAATATAAAGTGGTTTCAAATTTCCCCGGTCAAAAGATAACCTAGACATAGTGGCCGAGGGACATCCAGAATGATCCGAATCCTCATCTCTCCCGCAGATTTACCCCCATAACTGACAAATTATCAAAGCGAGGTGCAAGACTTTATGCGCTGATTTCATTGAGGACCTCGGCGGGAGTCCCCTCAGACGGAGCCAGAACGAGGAATGCGTAAACTCTATTTCGTTCACCATTTTCATCGGGGGACATTTCTCGAGCAACAACTGCAATCTTTTGATTATCCATGGTAAACTTCAGTAGGACACGACAAAGCCCCCCAGACACCACTCTCATGTTTCCCAACTCTCTGAAAACTCGCCCAAAACTCATTGCACTCTCTTCCGACTGTTTCCCAAAGCTCACCAGACAAACTCTAACCCTCCCTAGCTCACTCACAAGGCTCCCAACTCAACTCACCGAAATGAAACCCCAAGTCTAAGGAAGACCACTCAAAAGAGAGAAAAGGACAAATCCTCACTTTTCACTTTCTAAATTATAGAGACAAACTTAGACCATCCTCCTTTCACGTCTCAATTAGCTTAATGTTTGAGCGTCGTCATTAAACACATATACGAGAAATTTATTTGTTCTAATTGCTCATATATTTTTTTTTCTCAAGCAACGATACCGAGACTCACTCTTCGACGAGGCAAGAGCAATAAACTAAAGATCATTATAAATTATTATATAAGCATCAACTATATAATAATACTCTCCTTCCTTAAATATGCAAGTATTAAGGTAAGCAGACTAAATAATTAAAGTATTATACTCGGAAATAAATACAAGCATCATATATCCTTAAAAAAAATCAGACAAAAGAAATCACGTGAGAGACACGCGGATTTGACCTCAAATCCGTTCGTATTATTTTAATTTAATTGACGTTTATTCATTTTTACCATTCGAAACCCACATTCGTCTCTTTGCGTCAACTACACCAGTCAGAACTCAGAACAAACTACACTCTATATATATATATATACACACGCATAAACACTCACATGGACTCATCCTCTTCATAATCACTTCTTGTTCTTTCTCTTCTATTTCTTTCCACAGAAAAAACCAAGAAACCCATTTGCAGAGAAAAGCAAAAACAAGAATGGTCGTCGGAAACAGAGTGAAGATCAGAGGAGTCTCGTGGAACATAACGAGGCTCCTCAGAATCCCATCCATGAAGAAAGAGTATCTCTACGCCTTCGTAGCTTGCGGGATACTCTTCTCCCTCTTCTTCCTCCTCGGCTCCACCGGAAACTCCAACGGCACAGTCCCTCCTCCGACCACGAAACCCACCGCCACGCGCGTCCAGGAATGCCTCCGAGACCGCTTGAACTCCAAGCCCCTCGACTTCCGCTCGTCCCACGAAGCGGAGTCCGCCCTCACCTCCCACGCGCCGAACGCGTACGCGGCGCGTGAGTTCCACGCGCCACCGTGCGCGGCGAACATGTCGGAGTACACGCCGTGCCAGGACGTGAAACGGTCGCTGCGGTTCGAGAGGGACAGGCTGGTGTACCGGGAGAGGCATTGCCCGGAGGGCGGCTCCGGCGAGGCGGTGAGGTGCAGAGTTCCGGCGCCGGACGGGTATAGGGTTCCGATGCGGTGGCCGGAGAGCCGAGAGTGGGCGTGGTACGCAAACGTGCCTCACAAGGAACTGACGGTGGAGAAGAAGGTGCAGAATTGGGTTCATTACGAGTCGGGTCGGTTTCGATTCCCTGGGGGCGGGACTATGTTCCCCAACGGTGCAGACGCGTATATCGATGAGATCGGAGAGCTTATTGACCTTAGCGCCGGCGGGATTAGAACCGCCGTTGATACCGGTTGTGGGGTAAGTCCATAATCAAATCTTTCATCTTCTTTTCTTTTTGTTTCCTTATTGCATTTTCCTGTAAACAACTTAAAAGTTCGAATCTTTGATTTTTTTATTTTAACAAAACCGGTTCAAGCGCCTATATTGGATTTTTCCCCATAATTATTTTGCTAAGATTGGATTTATTTTATTTTAGTTAAAAAAAAAACTTTTCATGGGTATTGAGTTATACGTTAAAGTTCTGTTTGTTAGTATATAATCTTCGTGGACATTTCTTGATTACTTTGAAGATAGGAGAATAAAAGTAGTAAACTTACAAACCATTAATTATACGACAAGCAATTGCTTTAATTTATTTTTCTTTTTAAATGTGATGTTGATCTAAATACATCCTTCGTTAATGACCTTATCCTTTCTGCTTTTAAGGTCTAATGGCTGTTTTTGCCAAGATTACGTGTATCTTACTATAAGGGAAAATAAGCAAATTGTGGAATATGTTCTGTCATCACACTTTCATGTCCACATTTATTACGATTTTATTTCTATTTTCTATATGTTAAATATCATTGTAGGCACTCTCACAAATTATTGTACAAGGAAACGGTTTATTTAAGAATGAAAAAAAAGGGTGGTCAAAATTTAAGGTATGTGTATGTCTGTAGGTCAATTATAGGTCATATATTCATCTAAATATATCAAATTCATAGACTTTTTTGGAGCACCAACTTGTTCACTTTCAGGCTCCAAAAAACACTATTTTATTTTTGGTATTTAGCCGTTGAAAAAATGTGGGACTGTGTCGTACCAAACTCTTTAGGCTCATACACTTGGAGTGGCTCATAAAAAACTAACCCAAAAATATAATTTGGAATGTAAATGATTGAATTCATATTCAGGTGGCAAGTTGGGGTGGTTATCTATTGTCAAGGGAGATACTAACAATGTCATTTGCACCAAGAGACACTCATGAAGCTCAGGTCCAGTTTGCCCTTGAGAGAGGAATCCCGGCCATGATCGGAATCCTCGCCTCCATGAGACTCCCTTACCCATCTCGGGCATTCGACATGGCTCACTGCTCTCGCTGCCTCATTCCCTGGGCCCAATACGGTAATTTACCCTCATTCCGAAACCTCCAAAACATGAAGTTTGACCGAGTGTTGTTGTTATGGCTGTAGATGGAGTCTACTTGATTGAAGTGGACAGAATACTGAGGCCCGGAGGGTACTGGATTCTGTCGGGGCCGCCGATAAATTGGGAGAAGCACTGGAAAGGGTGGGAAAGGAGCAAAGAGGAGCTCTCGGACGAGCAGACCGCGATCGAGAACGTGGCGAGAAGCCTGTGCTGGAAGTTGATCAAGAAACACGGCGATCTCGCCATCTGGCAAAAGCCCACCAACCACATCCATTGCCGCGAGACCCCCAAATTCTGTCACAACCAAGACCCAGACACAGCATGGTATACAAAAATGGAGGAGTGTGTGAGCCCACTCCCGGAGGTGAGGGAGGTGGCGAAGTGGCCGCAGAGGCTGAACTCGGTGCCGCCGAGGATCGCGGCCGGGACTGTGGTGGGAGTGACGGAGGAGACTTTCTTGGCGGACACGGCAGTGTGGAAGAAGAGGGTGGAGCACTACAAGAGGGTGGACGGACAGCTGGCGGAGAGAGGGAGGTACAGAAACTTGCTCGACATGAACGCCTATCTCGGCGGCTTCGCGGCCGCTCTGGTCAACCACCACTCTCCCGTTTGGGTCATGAACGTCCACCCCGCCCACGCGCCGCCTAACATCCTCGGCGTCGTCTTCGAGCGCGGCTTGATCGGAACTTATCACAACTGGTGCGAGGCCATGTCTACTTACCCAAGAACGTATGACTTCATTCACGCCCATTCGATATTCACCCTCTACTCCATTGAAATGTAAGCTCCCCTCTTTTTCATATATGTATTTTGACCACGGTATCAACAATCTCTAACAACTGTTTCTTTGTGGGCAGGTGCGAAGTGGGAGATATATTGCTGGAGATGGACAGGATATTGAGGCCAGAAGGAAGTATGATCGTGAGGGATGACGTGGACGAGGTGGTGAAGGTGAAGAAAATGTTGGAGGCGATGCAATACGTGACGAGGGTCGTGGATCATGAAGATGGGCCGATGGAGAGACAGAAGATTTTGTTGGCCAAGAAACAGTATTGGACAGCTTCCTCTTCTAACCACACTCAAACCAATAATGTTACCTCCTAGCCAGGGTCGGCCCGAATCATTTTGGGCCCTAGGCTTTTGAATATTTTAGGGCCCTTTTATAACCATGTTTTTTTTAAAAAAAATATATAAAACTTTTGGGGCCTCTTTTACTAATGTTTTTAGTGTGGCCCTTAGGCTTGGGTTTAGTTCGCCTATGCCGAGGGTCGGTCCTGCTCGTAGACATGTCTCCTCCTCCTCGTCCTATGTCTACTAGTAACAATTTCATTCATATCTGCAGATTAAAGTAGGCAAATGCCAATATAGTGCAAATTTGTTTTGTGTTTTATTCTTGAGAAATGACACACTTACCATTAAGTGTCTATGTTAGCCCCAATTTTTTCAGTCATATTTCGCATTTTTTGTAATAAGCCGAGATTATTATATATATTAAGTATAAAATAACAAAATTGAAATTTATCAGCGCGCATGTGGATCCCACGCGTATGCTTATCACCACTCACAATAGTACGTAAAATTAAAAGAGGAGTAGAGAGAGTCAAATAACACATGTTTTTATTTACTAATTATTACATAAAAGCCCAATTTGACGCTTATCTTTTGAAGTATACCCTTCCTTTCTTAATTTGAATATATACTCTATTTTCTTGTGTATGAATTTTTCCTCTATTTTTTTATAAATGATTTCCACTTATTTTGTACTTAAATGAGTTAAAATTCCTCCGCGAGCTGCCCCTTTGAAGATCAATGTCGATGCTGCCTATCCGGAGAATGGAAGTTTGATGAGTTTGGGGGGCTGCTGCCGTGACAGAGATGGCAACTTCGCCGCCGGCTTTCAGAGATCCAGGAAGAAGGTGTCTTCGGTTCTGGCAGCAGAGCTGACAGCGATCCAAGAAGCCCTCCACTTTACTAAAGACTGAAACTTCCTTCCCTGTAAGATCGAGACCAACTGCAAATCAGCTTTTTCCTTGCTTCGATCTCAGGAGATGCGCGAAAATGAGGAAAGATTCACCGTCGATAATATTCGTCCCTGAAATTCTCGCCTTCGCTGAAGCGCTTTGTCAAAAAAACAGGGAATAAAGCTTCTCATATTATAGTCCAATGTAATTTTTTTAATTGTCCTGATATTTGGGTTGATAAACCTACCTTTTCTATTGTTGAAACTCTAAAAGCTGATATAGTTTCAGTTTAATTAATATATTTTCCTCCTTCCCCTAAAAAAATGAGTTAAAATATATTTATTTGAAGTAATCTTCTTGGGTTATCTTCAATAATAGAGTATTATACATCACAATTGAATTTAAATAAAAATAAGAGTAATTGCATAACAATTGAATTTAAACAAATATTAGAGAGTATTTACATAACAATTGATTGTTTTTAAAAAAAATTAGAGTATCTAGGTGATATTAGATGGCAAACAAAATATTTCAAAACCTTGGGGTTTAAGCTTGGTAGCGAAACAAAATAAGTTTTTGCATCGAAACCTTTCACACTCTCAACCTCTCTCCGATTATCAGAATCACTTCGCCGGCGGAAGAAATTCAGTCGCGATAGTCTGTAAGTTTGTTCTTTTTGGTGTCCAATGTCATATCCCCTGTCTCAATTTCTTTTAAAAACCATTGTTCTGGTTGCTCGTCAAAACCCTAATGTCTTTTCTTCGAGTATTAGACTGTTCTCCAAGACTTCGAAATACGTTAAAACGAACTCGTTTGTCGTTTCTTACCTCACAAACACACTTGATTTCCGCCCTGAAATCGCTTTATCGACTTCCAAGTTAGTCAAATTTGATTCTCCAAGTAAACCGGACAAAGTCGTAGAGAATTTGAAAAGCTATGGTTTCAATCTAATCCAAATATCGAAACTGGTTGAAGCATATCCTGATGTACTCTTATCAGATACCGAGATCACGGTTTTCCCCAAATTGGAGTTTCTGAAATCCAAAGGACTCTCAGATCTTGAAATGGGCAAAGTGTTTTGGTCGCCGGGTATATTCAGAAGCAGCTTGAGCGATCAGATCATTCCCTCGTATGATAAACTCAGGAGTTATTTTCACTGCGATAAGAGGACCCTTAACACTGTGAAACGATACCCAGAGATCCTCTGCCATGACTCGAAAGATATCGAGGCTAACGCCATTGTTCTGCGAGAACACGGAGTTCCCGAAATCAAAATCGCTCAGTTGCTCGAGTTTCACGCTCGATCCTTCGTTTCTTGTCCGGATCGGTTTCGAGAGGTCGTTTCGGGAATCGCGAAAATGGGAGTTCATGCTTCGACGGCGGATTTCACAGCCGCGGTGAGGGTCTCTCTCGAGCTGGGAAAATCGGGGTGGGATTCCAAGCTCGAGCTGTTTCGAAAATGTGGCTTCTCCGAAGAAGAGGTTTTGAAAATCTTCTGCAATGAGCCCCGTGCCTTGTCGTTTTCTGAGGAGAAAATTGTGTCGGCAATGAGCGTTTTCGTGGAGGAGATGAATTGGAGCCCTTCTCTGATCGCCGAATATTCTCAGGTACTCGGGCTGAGCTTGAAGAAGAGGATAATCCCGAGGTGTTCCGTCTATAAAGCTCTGTTCTCGAAAGGTTTGGTGAAGTGGTATGTCACCCCAATGATGTTGTTGGCGATTCCCGAAAAAGTGTTTCTGGAGAAGTTTGTCGAGCGATTCAAGTTTTTTGCTCCGGAGATGTTGGAACTCTACGAGAGTAAACTTAGCCTTTGAAATGGTCTGAATCTGTGTTGTTCATGGGTTTTATATGTGAATATATTCAGTTCATGTTGTGCCTCTAATCAAGGAAATGTTCATAGTAGACACTAATTTGTATCCCTTATTCTTTTTGCCGTTTTTGATGAATAATTTATGCACCACTTTCCAAAAGCTTTCTTTGATACTCAGCAAGATACTACCAGATTCATGATTTCTGGTATATTTAATATCATCATACCTATCTGCAGTGACAATCATTTTTTACATTTGTCCACTTAGATGGGTCAAGTAAATTTCTCCACCCTGTAAATATTTTGTTCCGGTTTTGATTTTCAGAGGTCGTTGGAATTCTGGCAAAACTGTTTAATGGACAAAGATTAATATTTAAACTGAAACCAGATTTAATAACACGGAACTATACGGGCAAAAATGGAATTCCCATCCAGAAATTTCATTGATTAGGCATAATTTGTACCTGAAATTATTTCTATCTGCTATTTGATTTTTTAGTGACAAAAATACCCCCATTTCTATTTCACTATTCTCCTTCTTTATTCTTGAGACAATTAGCTAATTGCATTTATAAAAAGTCAGTTTTAATTCTGTACCATCATCTCATTTTTATTTTCTTTTTCATTTATTTTTTATGTCTAAAACATTAAAATTACTTATATGCCCATCATTTTAACCTTATTTTTTTAATTAAAAAAATAGAAAACTTAAAAACTTTTGAGAATCCAAAACTTCCCGCTCTGTCACCCAAGCGACCTAACACAACACAGGAGCGAGAAGAGAGACCACCTGACCAGTAAAATCGGGAGAGAAAAAAACTTTTGGCCAAGACAGAGAGAAAGAGAGGTGTGGGCTGAGTGAGAGGCAGAGCGAGAAAGTGAGCAGAGAGAGAGGCACCGACGACGCGCGGAGGACGGGGGCGGCGAGGTATAGTCCGAGGAAAACTAAAGCGCGAAGAACCGAGGTAAAATCTGAGTCCTTTTAATTTTATTTCGAATTGGATTTTGAGTTTGAGTTACCTATAATAGCCATAATCGTCCTGGAATCTGGAAAGAAGAAGAGGGAGAAGTGTTAGAAAATGAGGAATATGAAACTAAATAAGTTATTAGAAATGAAGAGAGATATCTCATTGAATATTGAGATGTTTGGGGTTAAGTATAAACTTAAGAAGAAGAAAGAAATCAAAGTTTAAAACATCTTATTTTTTGATCAATGGACTCACGGCTCTTTAGGTGGTACAAAGTGAGACCAGTAATTCCCATAACTCTCATTAGATTCTTTTGTGTATCCTTGGATTATATATCATGCATACAAAATACACCAACATAAATATAAACACACACACACATATACATATATATATATACATATTATATTGATGAGCGTAAAAGAACTTATTCTGGTCCAGCGAGTCGATTGACTCCTTCAACAAATCTCATATGAAGCTGTGAAGTCTATTTGAGCCTTGGATTGGTTGTTTTTTAGGTACTTCAATGACTTCAACCTTTCAAAAATCCATTATGGAAGCAAAAAAACAATTAGAACAAAATAAAAATATTGTGGAGTTCACAGACGAGGAAGAGGATGAGAATGATGATGGTTCAAATGCATCGAAAGAAGAACATGAAAGTTCCAACAATAACGAGTCGTCACTTGATAAAATTGTTCATTTAAAAAAATGTTCTTTTTGAAATTAGGTGACTCAATAAAACGGTAGAGTAGAATATTGCTTGGTAGAGTTGAATTGAGCCCTGCTTTACTGCCTTGGTAGACGATCTACTAACCAATAGAGTATACAATATTAATAACACTGATAATTATAACTTGATTAAAGTATTGTTACATTTAATTTCAGATTAAAGATTTTGAAACATTGAAGTCAATATTGAAGGAATCAGATCCTTTCTCGATAAAGATAACGATAAGAAGTAAATTTGAGGAGTATTGCAAATTAGGAATGAGTTTAAGCTTTTAAAAACATGCAGTTGTCTTTGTTTCCCTAAATATTACCAACACTCGAGTCAAATGATGTAGTACTTTATTCTTCGTCAGATTCAGACAAAGAAGAAAAGTGAAATGTGGATGATGGTTAATGGAACACCAATGAGATTTTCGATGGAAGATTATCAACTGATTACGGGGCTCAACTTTACTCTTGTTATTGATAAAGAGAAGATTAAAAATGAAGCATACGAGAACGTGCGTCTTGCCACCAAGTTATTTTGTAAGGGAAGAATCACCATTGAAGATTTGGTGGATGAACTCAAACAAGGACTCGCGAGAACCAAGAATATTAACTACGACAAGGTTAAAGCCGATCTTCTTTTATTTTCTACTGGTGTTTTATTCAGGTATGAGGCAAGGAATCCTATCGAGGATTGGATCATTGGGCTAGTTGATGATATTGGCGCGTTCGATCGATTCAATTAGGGAGAAGAGCAATTAAAATAGAAGAGAAATTAAAGAATAAGGAGAAGACATACACGTTCTTAGGATTCATACATGTTTTTTAGGTAAGATTTTCATTCTTTATTATAAATAATAGTGACTCTACTACTAATCTACAGATCGATAGATTGAATTATCAGTGTTCTACTGACCTTGAGAAGGAAATAAATAAGCTAAATGAGGAAACAAATTTCCTCCCTCTTGAGCTTGAGATGGCCGGCCATGTTAGAAGAGAAAGGGGGGAGAAAATAAAATATTGTGTCATGAATGCATTATTATTTCATGAATGCATAATTAGCCTTTATAGATTTTTCTTCTCCTATAAATAGAGGTTCACATAGAGATGTGAAAACAAGTTTTTTCCTCTTACTTCTCTCTTGTGTTTGGCCGACCAAAACCTCTCGCTCTCTCTCTAAAATCTCTTTTATTTTAAGTCCTCATTTGACTTAGGGTTGATTAGCTCTCTAGCTCATGGACTTGTTCTTGAACTATTGTGTTTAATTGTGCCTACACACAAATCCTTCAAACACTCCATAGACTCATGTAATAGAAATCTTAAGTTTCTCGAGTTCAAGACTACGCATGAAGGTAATGAGCGAGACGAGATGATCTACCTTTTTCAAGGCTCATCAAAGATCAAGCTACAAGAAAGGTTAGTGTTCAACTAATTAAATAATGTATTTAAATATATACATGTTCAGGCAATTTCCCTAAGTTAGTAAAAAATGTTTTACTTATAAAAAGAAATTATATTCCACCATTATTGAGTTAATGATAAATTTTTCTTAACCTTAGATATATTCCAAGATCTGGTCCTTTCGATCTCGAAAGATCTGACTCCCCAGAATGTACACAGCTTTCCCTAGATCCTTCATGTTAAACTGCTTAACTAACCATATTTTAACCTCATATAATTTACCTACATCATTACCAATGAGTAGTATATTATCGACATATAATACAAGAAACACAATCTTGCCCTTGTGTATCAACTTATAAACAAAAGGTTCATCTATTGAATTTTCAAAACCGAAGTTTTTTACAATTTCATCGAATATAATATTCCATGATTTAGATGCTTGCTTTAATCCGTAAATGGATTTAAGCAATTCACAAACCTTGGTCTCTTGATCACTTTTCACGAAACCGTCTGGTTGCCATGAAAATGCGCTCGTCAAGATTGCCATTCAGAAAGTCAGTCTTGACATCCATTTGCCTGATCTCGTAATCGAGAGCGGCATCTATGGATAGACGTATACAGATGGATTTAAGCATTGCGACAGACGAAAAGATTTCTTCATAATCGATACATTATCTTTAGCTGTAAATCTTAACCACTAGTCGCGCTTTGAACGTCTCTACGTTCCCATCCGGACCCTTTTTTCTTTTTATAGATCCACTTACACCCTATAGGTTTAACCCCATCAGTTAGGTCTACAAGTTTCCAGACTTTGTTGACATACATCGAATGCATCTCAACTTTCATGGTGTCAAGCCAAAGGTTTGATTCAAAACCAGTCATAGCTTGGCTGTAGGAAACAGGGTTATCCATGTCAGAGAGGGCTACGAGAGTATCGCCATAAGACGTGTACCTGTCGGGCTTTTCATAAACCCTCCCACTACGTCGAAGTAGTACTTGACGAGGTTTTGAATTGTTAGGTTGTGTTTTAGTTGGGGTAAGAACAATTCTTACAGATGAGGTAGAAGCTTCCTCACCCAACTTTTCTTCAAGCACAATTTTCCTTATAGGTTTCGTATTCTTCATATAGTCCTCCTCAAGGAAACAAGCATTAGTGCTGACAAACGTTTTGTCGTCCTCGGGACTATAGAATAGGAAACCTTTGGTTTCCTTTGGATATCCAACAAACACACATAATTCTGACCTACTAGCCAACTTGCTAGTCTTTTGCCTTAACACAAGTGCAGGACAACCCCAAATTTTGATGTGGCTTAAACTAGCTTTACGCCCAGTCCATCGTTCATAAGGAGTATTACGGACCGTCTTAGACGGAACTTGGTTCAGAATATATGCGGAAGTTTCGAGGGCATATCCCCAAAAAGGAATTAGGGAGTGACGAGTAACTCATCATTGATCTAACTATCTCCATTAGAGTTCGATTCCTTCTCTCTGACACTCCATTTTGTTGAGGTGTGCCGGGTGCTGTAAGCTGAGAAGTGAAACCTTTTTATTTAAGAAATTCATAGAACTCTTCAGACAAGTACTCACCACCTCGATCGGATCGAAGGGTTTTGATCTGATTGTCAGTTTGCTTTTCCACTAAAGCCCGAAAAACCTAAATACGTTAAAGGTCTCGGATTTATGTTTGAGAAAATAGACAAATCCATATCTTGAGTAATCATCGGTAAAGATAACGAAGTATTCGTATCCTCCCTGTGCCTGAATTTCGAGTGGACCACATACATCAGAATGTATTAGTTCCATCAACTCAGTGTCTCTTCGACCTTTATTAGAGAAAGGTCGTTTGTTCATTTTTCCTTCTATACAGGATTCACAAATCGGCAGTGAGCCTATTGCAGAGGCTTTGAGTGGACCATCCCTCGCAAGTCTCTTAATCCTATCTAAACTAATATGACCAAGTCTTAAGTGCCAGAGATGTGTTGATTTTATTAGATCATAGGAATCATTAGTTTTGATCCTCTTTGGTTCCCTAATTAGATCATTATCTATTTCAGTGTCTAATAGGAAAGGTTGTGTAGGATAAAGATAGTATAAACCACTCTTCAAACATGCATCAGTGACAAATGAATTGGAAAAAGTAATACGAGTTCCATTATCAATAAACTTTAAATAATAATTATGCTCAACAATTTGAGCTCATATACTAAGTTTCTCCCAAAGGAAGGAACAAAATATACATTATTAAAATTTAAAGTTTTGTCTTCAAAAGACAATGTCACAGATCCCACAGCCTTCACAGACACCAAGCTCTCATCACCCCACTTGAAGCAGAAGTCGCCATCCTCTAAACTTTTTCTTTTCCTGAACTCATTCAAGGAACAACGAATATGGTTAGTAGAAGCGGAGTCAATAATCTATGATGATACATTATCACCTACTAAACAAGCTTCAGTCATAAGTACAATATCTTTCTCTTTAGCCTTGAGGTAGGTAGGACAGGTCCTACGCAAGTGTCAGGGCTCATTGAAATGATAATAGTTGTCCTTAGACTTGTCCACCTTGATAGGAGGGGCACCTTCTTCTTCTGAACCTTGCTTGGATTCTTCTTTTCGGCTGTATGAGAACTCTTCTTAGATCCAGAGGTGGAGGCTTTGTGCACAGTAGCATGAGTCTCTCCATTAGCCCTCTTTTTCTTTAAGAGTCCCTCAGCGGTGTGAAGCTACTTAATTTGCTCGCTAACAGTGTACCCTAGCTCATTCGTGGAGTAATTCAGCTTGAAAGTATCAAAAGATTCAGGGAGAGTTTTCAAGATCATATCTATTTTGGTATCTCCATCAATCTCTGATCAGGATTTCCATCTCATGTAGATAACTTTAGATCAACATCATATGTTCTTTAACAGGAGTCCCTGCTTTCATCCGACAGTTCATAAACTGTCGTACCGCTTGTTGCCTAGCCTGACGCCCTTGCCCTCTAAACATCTCTTGGAGATTGTAGAGCATTTCATAGGCTGACCCAATATCACGATGTTGTTGTTGCAACACATTGTTCATCGATGCAAAAATATAGCATCTCGCAATCTCATCGGATCTGAGCCAGGCCGCAAGGGCGTACTTGTCCTCTTGAGTCGAATCATCATTCGTTTCAGGAGGACATGGGGTGATGAGTACCCAGTTGTGCTTGTCCACGGTAAGGACGATGTATAGGTTACGTTTCCAATCTACGTAGTTATCACCTTCCAGTTTGTTCGAGGAAATGATAGTAGAGAGGGGGTTTAGAGACATGTTGCTGAAAGTTGAAACAGTTTATGATTAGTTTTTTGTTTAGGATTTTAAGTTTAATCAGAATCCAAAGGTGTTATGAACAAAATGAAAATTTACTCCTTCGAGGGAAGGCCGCAAAGAGTCGCCTTTCATAAGTAAATAACACATCATTAATGCATAGTCATGAGGTCAATACATCAATGTTTTGACTAGCCACCTTATAAAGAAGTTTGATGACTCAAAAAATTTCGCAGGGCCTCGGGGGAGGATTACTAGAGTTTGAGTTTAAGTGTATAACCAACCACTTAGTTCAACAAGATCTACTTTGAAAACAATCCGCAGAGGGGAGGCATTCTCTCATCGTTTCACTTTTTAGCATAGCTTTAAAAGCAATGTTAAGAGCAATGCATCTCTGAGTATTCTCATTAAAGAGAGGGTCACGAGGGTGACTCTTAGTCTAACGACATATGCACTTAACATTAGTGTTGGGGATCGTGGGTTGCAAACAATAAGTACAACTCTCCCACTTAGTTTTTGGAATAGGCACATCATTTCTTGTACGTTTGGAAACACGTTTCCATGAGTAAAGAGAGATAGAGTGGATCACTAGAAAAAAGAACCCTAAAATTGATATTTGTTAGGGGAGAGAAGTGTTAGCACTAAGGCATAAGGAACATACTCGGATCTTTTTGTGTATTAATTAATTTGTTCTAAGAAAAGTTTGTGAGATTAATAAATCTTCAGTTTTACACTTGAAAGTTTTTGAGATTCATAATCTCCTAAGACTAATTTCTTCATCTTGATGACATCTTCCTTCAAGACATCTCCTAGTAATTTAAAGTTTTAAATGCATGGTGATCTTCATGGCGCGAAGGCAGGAGGCGGCGGGAGAGCGGCGCTGCGGGAAGAGGCGTCGGAGGGAGAGAGGTAAAGTCTTGAGAGATTTGCAGAGAAGAAAAATGACATTAGCGCGAAGGAAGAAGAAGAATGAGGAAGAAAAAAAAATTCTGTATTTAATTACTTAGGGACACTAGAACCTTCTAATGTCCTTCATAAAAATATGACGTCGTTTTGGTAAGTGGGGCATTATAAGCGACTAGTCGCTTATAATGTCGATTATAATGTCCTAAAACTAAAATTTGGTGCACAAAGTTTGGAGCCCAATATTTTGGGCATTAGAAGCGACATTAGAAACGACTAGGTTCGAGCCAAATATTTTGGCCATTAAAAGCAACATTAGAAGTGGCTAGTCACTTTTAATGCCCAAAATACTGAAAAATATGGCGGAAAAAAAAGCGAGCCAAATATTTTGAGGTTTATAAGCGACTAGTCACTTCTAGTATGTCGACTTTGACTATTACAAATGATTAATCGCTTCTTAAAGTGAAAAAAACTCAGTTTTTTTTAAATAAACAAATGGGGTAGATGGGTTGCTTTTAAAGGTAAAATGTCGCTTCTAATTAGAAGCGAGTAGTCGCTTTTTAAAGGTAGTCGTCGCTTCTAAAGTTCATTTTTGTAGTAGTGTGAGTTTATTTTTTTGTCATAATGCCATCGGCCGTGAATTTTGGAGCTTGCCAAGAGTACAGCTCAAGCTGGGACTCTACGAACGAGAGATCTTCATATGATGGCTCCTCACAATCAACCAGTGGTGATGCTAATTATTTACATGGTGTACGTATTCTTCACGGTTTGCAAACTCATCGTAACATCAAAGGGGTTCGTGTACTCAGGCTCCCCATCTCCTTCACTAGTGCACTCATAACCTATTTTACTGTGTTGCTCACGAACTTCATTTTGATATACTTCTTCTTCGAAGACGTCTTTGGTGAAGAGTACGGGATGAGGTGAATCTTCGTTGAAGAGTACGGGATGAGGAAAATCTTCAACCTGAACGGGGCGAGGCAAATCTTCAATCATGACATACTTCTCTTTTCATTTCCCTTTATCTCTTCGTTGAATATGCACTTTGATTTCTGTTGATACCGTGGTTACGCATAAAGGAAACTTCTTATGGTTTTGGTGCTTCATATAATACATAATGTGATCATTATTCTCCAAAATAATTAGAGTCATACAAATCGTATCAAGTGCGTACGAGACTTCAAGTTTCAAGTCAAGCTTTAAAGAGTCGACATGGGTCATCTTGTACACTAGAGCCATAAGTTCCTCGAACATGAACTTTGAAAGCTCAACACTGTACATCTTTGCATTATTAAACATCCATAGGTTATGTTCTTTCACCCAAGTGCCGTTATATGTCATGTAACACTAATACATCAATAAAACATCAAAAAAATCATGTTAAAACATCTAAAGCCATCTTAAATCATCCAAAAACATCAAAAATTCATATTAAACAATTGGATACAAAAAAAAATCTCATTTAATCATATTTCATCGCAACCTATCGTATTTTTTCATAATAATCGGAAACTATCGCAAATTGTCGCAGCTTATCATAATATCCACACATCGCAGAATATTGTAACACATATAATTTCATCGCAATTATATGTGTCATCGTAGCTTATCGTTTTTTATCGAATCGTATCATTTTTTACATGAAAAATTATGAATTACTAAACCATCGAATTCTATCGCTTTTCATCGTTTTGTATCGTTTTTAGAACATTATTTTGATCATTTTCATCCATAGATTTCCATCGTTTTTTTTATCGACTTTTATCGATTATTATCGTTTTTTACAATTGCATAACATCTTTTTTCATCGTTTTTTTAAAACATTTTCTGATAAGTTTCATCCATCGATTTCCATCGTTTTTTTTATCATATTTTATCGATTATTATCGTTTTTTTTACAATCGCGTAGTATCTTATTTCATCATTTGTATCATTTTTAACACTTTTTTTTTTTTCATCCATTGATTTCCATCATTTTTTTATCATATTTTTATTGGTTTTTCATCGTTTAGGTCATCGTTCAAATCATCGTTTTCCATCGATAGAAACAAGTTATCAAAATAAATATACCATCGTTTTTTTTATCGATTTTTATCGTTTTGTTTTGTTAAATTTAATCTATTTCCATTGTTTTTATCGTAAAAAATAATTTTTATATCAATTTTATCGGCAATTTTGGATTTGTATATCGATGATATTAACGTAAAATTTCTAAATCTTATATCTACTACTTTAGTTGATTCAATGAACTTTACATGTTTAAATCAAATCGAAATGTGATTCAGGAAACGTATCCATTTTCAAGCCAAATCCGATGAAGATAGAATGAAGAAAAATATAAGAGAGAAAGGATGAAATGAATGAAAAAAGATGAGTTGAGATTTAATAAACTCCGATAGTATTTTTGTTTAAAAATGAGTCAAAAGTCTATTTTAAAATAGAGATCAAGAAGTCTAAATTTGATATTAAGCAACAAATTAAGCCCAATGAAATTTCTCTTTCCTATCACTGTTAAATAGACCAAAATGACCGGTTCAAAATTCCTATACCAGGTTTTCAAGCAAACCGAAGAATTTCGTTTCTCTTATGTTTTGTTTTCCCTCTTTTCGTTGAGATGTAGATTCTAATTTCTGATGATAACTCCGAAGTTACTTACCTGGAAACCATTCATCAAGAATCAGAGTATCATTATGCTACAGCATGTAAGACAGTTCAACTGCCCAAATCCAGCAAAAAACTTTACAAGAAATAATAAACAAAACATTTGGAGTCTAATTCTAGTTACTAACCCAGAATGCTAGAATATCTATACTCGAGTTTTGCGAGCCTCTAGGATTTGAAGTTCTATATTCCCAAGGGCTAAATGAGCTCAAGAATTAAGACCTCTTGTTTGTTGGTCAACCCTAATTCGGACAGCGTCAATGAACTCTCGTCGAGATTGAAAACCCGCCGAGGGTAAGGCCTTACCTGTTTGAAGAAGGTCTATCAGAAAGCCTTCAAATATGAGAGGTTTCTCTCAAGTTTGATTCAAAGTAATAAGTACATGCGAAATATAACCGGAGTTAACGAAATAAAATGAAGAAAAAAAACAGTTTCACATTCAGGAAAGCCGGTTTAGAAAGAGCTTACCACTCTGTAAGTTCCAGGTTTCACTTCTCCGCCATTGTCCACAAAGTCGAAGAGAGTCTTCAAAATAGAAAACTCCATATTACTATAGAGGGCTTCAATATTATAGCTTTACAAAAAATTGTTAATAGCCAACCGGCTTATGTGGCATCAAATTTTCGTAATGTTTTTACATGTTTTCCCTTTCGGTTTTGGTTATTAGAAAGTTGTAAACGGATTGGGCCGGCTATTTACCAACAATTTACAAAATCTGGGCTAAATACAAAACCCAAATAGTTTGACAAGGCTAGTAATTAGAATTATGCTTTAAACTTTTCTGATTTACCTGAAGTTTGTCGGATTTGAGAAAGCGGCAACCGGAGCGGCTTCCATTGGGCAACCGAAAATTAAGAGACACTGCATTCTCATCATCTGTGGCCGGTTTAGATGAAATCTGAGCTTTTTCGGAAGCTAAACTTTTATCCTGTTCCAGTTGTCACATATTATAGCAAGGTTTGAATTTAATACAGTTGCACCAGGGATAAAGAATTGGAGTGGCACCAGAACTATAGAATGATCATTAACAAAGTGAAAAAAGGAGAGAGAGACCCATATCTAACTAGCAATCAAACCACCAGAATTGTATATTAAAATTTATGGAGTTTACTTCGATATCTTTTCACTTTCATTATGTGTGACAACCTGGGTTTTTAGGGGTACTAGAATAGTCTGTAGATAAGATATGGGTATTTATACAATCTTAAGAAGTTAGTTTGCCTAAAATAACAAGAACTATAGAAGTCTTTCGTGAGGAAGAAATTCAGATCTAGGTGAGCATGGATGTCTTGAATGCTCGACATCACTCATTATATTTCTTTTGTTCTTATTCTGATTAACATGAATATCACGGGGCGTATCATTATCTTAATAATCGGGCCATCGTACTCTCATCCTGAACTAGAAAACTGATCATGTCCATATTTGAAAATACTAAATAATATCTGTATTAGACGATGTTGTATCTCCTAAGTCCTAACCAACAATAAACCATATATAAGGGCAGAATAATAGTTTGAAAATCCTTAAAGATGCAACAGTACCGCATCATCATTGAGCATTTCCCTGTGAGAATATTCTTGCTTTTGTTTGTCTCGCAGCAAGGATGCCTGGTATTCTTTATCCTGATATAAACAAAAAAATAAATAACACATAAGAATATAGAAAAATCTTATACCGGTTGAATTGCTGTATCAGAAATAATGTTAATTAATCCGAGAATACCTGTGGCTCTTTCGACACGCGGGTTTCCTGATCAAGAGAAGGATCGCATTCCCGTGGAGATGAACTTGCTGAGTTATTTGAGGTTTCAGCAGATTTCAAGCCCATAAGAGCATGCTCCACAATAAGTGCTTCATTGAGCTCTTCCGCAGATGAGACACCCCACTTCATTTGCCAGAAAACACCATCAGTCTTTTTCAACTTTCTCAACGTGATTTCAACTGGTTATGTAACTCACAGAAATACCTCTCGCAAATGAGAAGTGTCTTCTTCGTGCGGATGAAGATGATCAGTGGCTACATGGCTAGAATTCCCGCCCAGGTGTTGCTCTTCTTCTTCTTCCATTTGAGACTCAATTTTGCTTGATGAACTTCCAGGCTGTAATTTAGAATGTATTTTAGAAGTGCGTATAACATAAAATAAGGCTAAACTACTTTCATTTTCAGTAAAGAAATTATCCATTTTCAACAGCATACAGCAAAGCACGAGATTCATTCATTCACCTCTGGTCTTCTACCTATCACCAGTGCTGGCTTGTTGACTCTCACCTGTTGCTCACGAAGTGCTTCCTCTTTCTCAGCTGTCTGTAATCATTCACTCAATCATCGAACGAAACCAATGAAACACGAAAGATAAAAAAAACGTTCAAAGCCTAAAAAAATCTTATGAACCTCCATGGACATTGCGAGAGCTCGAGCCAAATCATCTTCTTCTTGATTAAATTGTCTTTCCGAGTGTCCGGCATTAGGCATGGCCTGCATTATATATGGAAAAAACATATGCTCAAAGTAGCTTCTTCTTTTTTTAATTCTATGGTAATGATTAAATAAACAAAAAATTAGGTATTTAGCCAACCGAAACATAAGAGATTTTGTTTTAGTCAACGTTTTGTAAATTCTTAAATAGCCAGCAAGTTTACGTTACACACTTATTTTGAAGTTTTTGTACGGATTTGCCCTTTTAGGTAATGGAATGAGCGGGAAATCATATTGAGCTAAATTGGTCCCAAAAAAATCGTAAATGAGTAATTACATTAACCCTTGAATAAAATACCCACCTCAATGTCCAACATCGACTTCTTGAGAACGGACTGAAGTAATTCATCTTCCACCGTATGATTCTCCATGTCCGAGGCATTATATCCTATCGGATCATGTTCCCTCTCAACCGTGTACCTATGATCGAAATCCGGAATAACAGGCCCATTGTTGAGAGGCAAAGGAACCGAAGAGGCTAGGGGTTGTGGCGAAAGCAAAGAAGAACCAGCAGAGGCTAAACGGTTTATAAAACCCCTCCTGTAATTTGGATCCAATAGCAATGAGGGCTTAAAGCTTCGAGCTGCAGCGAGGATTGGAGAGAGACCAGGTATGGAGGATTGTCTCTCGCTGTTCGAACCCG
The DNA here is from genome assembly GCA_958296335.1 of Urtica urens. Taxonomy (NCBI): domain Eukaryota; kingdom Viridiplantae; phylum Streptophyta; class Magnoliopsida; order Rosales; family Urticaceae; genus Urtica; species Urtica urens. Next base: position 2,371,151 of record OY282522.1, read on the forward strand.
AATGGTGCAAGTTTCCCTGTGATTCTTCTCGGTATTCATTTCGCCGTGGATTTGCTCCACTAAACCTGTAAAGTTTTTAAGAGAATCCACATATTCAAATTTTGAATTTCTCAAGAATAATGTATTGATTATAGAATACGTGTGGTTTTTCAGTCAGTACAGGAGAGATTCTTCTTCTTTATAAAAGGAATCCACGGCTCGAAACAGATTACCACCATGCTCCTGAACAATGAAGAACGGATTATCAAGAAACTTTAAGAGAGCTCGTCAAATTTGAAATGAAGCTGAAATAAATTCAGTTCACTCTATTGTTATTACAAGCCTGATATGCGAAATGTATATGAACGATCGATAGCAATGTTCGAACAGGAAATTGAGGTTGCAAGAGACAGTAAGGATCAAATCTTGCAAGTCAAAGATTCGTGAAAAATCAAGAACTGGAAACATAGATAAAAGAAAGTAAACAATGTCGGTGATAAAAAGAAGCACGAAATACATGTGAGAAAAAGGTGAAGAAGAGTCAATTACGAGTACCTGGAGCTTCTGAACCGCAAGTGACTCCGACGCGCCGGTGATGGAGATGTACGTACGGATATCTTGCGCACTTGGCATCGCCATTGCAGAGAGAAAGAATAGAGTAGTGTGGAGAAGAGTAAAGCAAAGACGAAAGTGTGTCTGTCTGATGGAAAACTAACAATAATTGCTTTTTCAGACAATGTGGCGCCTCGGATTCCCTCTACGTGTAATGTTCTTTAACAGCAGTGGCATTTTAAGCTGATTTTTTTTTTTTTTTTAAATGCCATAGGTGCCAAAAAAAAATTGTAAATATTAACTACAATAAAAATGTTCAAAAGTTTTATAAATAATACATCTGATATATAATAATTGTGATAGATACACACTTTAAATAATGGACAATATCATGTATATAGTTATATTTCATTATATTTATGACATAAAAAAAGAAATCAAATGTCAATTAATTTTAAAATTTGGGTTTCAATTTTTATAAAAAAAGAATTTGAATAAACGCCACACAATTTATTTCTGACTTTAACATATTCAATTTTGATTTTTGGTTTATATATATGATATGACACTGATGTAATTGAACAAGAATATAACTTATATTATTATTAATTATATAAATTTTTTTTTGTGTGATTTTTGTTATTATCTTTTTCATCAAATAAATATTATCAATTATTTTACAATTTCAAATAAAATACATTAAGCAATCCGACGTTCGAGTATTTTTACTTCTATATACATCATTTTTCTCTTTTCTTTATGCTGGCACATATGTTACGTATCAGCAGTAATCTGTCGAATTTATTTATAATTAAATAAATAAAAATAAATCAAGAATTTAATGCAACTGTATGATTGAGATAAAAGCTTGGAGTATGTCTTACCAAATTGCACTATTTTGGACAATTTCGTCAAGAAATTCATGTCAGGATCCTCAAATAATGTCGTTTGATGAAATTAACTAGACGTAATGTTGCAAATTAAAGAGTAAACGATTTTTGAGAAATACCTTAAACTATCACTATTTATAAAAAAATTGCTCTAATTAATCAAATGAAACATTGAAATTATTATTTAGCCAAACTTTTTCATTTATTTAGTGTATAGCTATTTTTGATGAGCTGTCATTATTTGGTTATTATTTTTGTTAATCTGTCTTTTTCTTATACGGGTTTATTTTGGATAATTGCTATTAACTAATTTTTTTCAAACGTTGCCCATATAACAATTAATATGTTTCTAATGGCTATTTTACTACTTATCCATATTTTATATTGATTTTTTCATAATCATCAAAACATAATTTCTTTCTCAAAATACAATAATTTTTTTTGAAAATATCAAATATCCTTTAAAAATATAAAAATAACACAAATGCTCTACACTACACTACTCGTCAAAAATATTTAAAAAATCAAAATTTTTAGGGGTGGAACGGTTTTTAACTTTTTTAGTTTAATTTCAAAAAAATAGTTAGTAACCGACTAATATGAATATGAAATAAAATGTAAAATATTGTTATAAACATATTTAGGAAAATAAATCAATTTTAACATATTTTAGAAAAATCAACTACAGATAGTGATACCTTAGGCAGTTTCTCATGATTTTTTAAGTTTTCTTTAGTAGCAAAATATAATATTTAAGAAACATGAAAAGTATAATGATAAATATAACATTTTAGGCATATCACTCGAGTTCAAACCAAGGTTTGAACGGTTAAATATCGATAAATGACCGATAACTTCAAAAATATTATAATGTTGTTAGTTGAAAGCAAATTCAATTGACGAAATTTGAAAAATAAAAAAGAGTATATCGATAAAAATGTAGTTGGCTGAACGAAAATTTGATAAAATACAAAAAGTATAACAAGAAAAATGTTTACGAAAAATTCAAGAGTACTAAATTCTAAGAATAATATTTATAAAATTTTAATAATATATTAAAATGTGGACTTCAAATTGAGTTGATATTATATATTCAATATAATGTGTTCAACATTATAAAGAGTTTAAAATGGTGAATATATAATTTTAGATTAAAATAAAAACACTTTTGTCATTAACTATCCAAAAAAAGTAATGAATTATTAATTAAAACTGAAATGGGACTATTGGAAGTGAAAAAAAAGTCATGTCACATTTTAAAACTATATATTTAAAGATGAATAAAGTATGACTAAATTGCAATAATATCGTTTTCTAGTGCTATTTAGTACAATTTTTCTTAAAATAAATATTGTTGATTAATTACAAAGTTCAAATATAAAGTTTATATATATAAATTAATAACTCTAAAATTCGAAAATACATAAATAATAATCCTAAAAGTATATTAAAATTTTAGTACAAACTAAAATTTTAAATTATGTGTTCAATACTATAAGAAATTAATTATATAAGAAGATCAATTGTATAAATTATTTTAAACTTCGAAAATAATTACATAAAAAAGGTATTTTAGTTATATATATATATATACATGTAAACGTTTACCAATTTCAATATATACAATGTTATGTTAATTTTTGTTCTGTTAATTTTGTGTAAATATCCACCTTAAGTTGTTAACGAATTTATATGGATTATTTTGGTTTTATTTTGTAAACAATTTACGAAATTAATAGTGAGAGTATTTTTAGCCCATTTAATTGTAAATAAATCAATGTGGGTATCTACACAAAATTAACGTAACGTTGGGTTTATTGAAATTAATAATCCCAAAACTAGATAATGAACTAAATTTTTGTAAAAAGAAGTGTGCCACAAGGATATGAATCCAATATATCGGGTATGCCTTGACACGAGAATAGAGAAAGTGTTATATGGCTGAATGACTTTGTATGTCATTTCTTGCCGTTAAATAATATTGAAATACGAATCGGAAACAAATCGAAAACGACATTATCGAATTCCGAAAAAAAATGACGATTTCATCGATTGAAAACGACGAGACGACTATACAAATCAATTTTGACTTGTAACGTCCGAAATTACGAATTATGTTAAAATTTTATCGAAATTCGACGACCATTTAATTCTTAGTCCAAACACACCAATCTAGTGCGAACGTGAAAGTTTTAGTGGATTAAATGCTAAAATCTATATCATTTGATGAATAGTCTCATCCAAAATAGCGTGGTACACTTTTTTATTTTATATAATTAGTAAAATAGCTAAACGTACTAAAATCAGGCTTCAATTTTTTGTACCATACGAATAATTCATAGAAAGTGATAAGTTATTTATAAACAATCGTCTTAAAAGTTATTCTTAATTTTTAAAACATTGATAATTTAATTTTAACTACTGATAAAAAATTGAGCTCATATCGATTTTGAACTTAATTTGAACTACTTTGATAAAAATTGAAAGTTTTAGTTATTTTGCTAACCAAGTTTTTTTTTTCTTACAAATGTCAAATTTGTTTTGTTTTTACCTCTTCGGAACTTTCAAAATAGGGATGCGACGTCGCTTAGATTCCCAGAGAGAACAATAGAGATTTACGACAGGCGTTACTCACCACTCTGCCACTGAAACTCCTCCCAAATACTAGCAAACCCTAAGCCTGAATCTCCTCCGACCATGGAAGGCGTCGAACCCTCGGGGACGATGATCGACGACGAGATCTACGCCAATGGAGACAACGGCGGCGTCATCGGTAAGCGCAGCCGGCCAATCATAAGCGGCGAGCAGCTCGACGTCGAGGCCTACGCGGCGCTCTACTCCGGGAGGACTAAGATCGTTCGCCTGATCTTCATTGCCGACCGGTGTGGTGGCGCGAACCAGACGATGCAGCTTGAGGCTCTGAGAATGGCCTATGACGGGATCAAGAAGGGCGAGAACACGCAGCTTTTCCGCGAGGTCGTCCAGAGGATCGATGGAAGGCTTGGATCAGACTACGCCATGGACCTTTCCTGGTGCGACGCTGTAGACCGCCGCGCCGAGCAGAAGAAAGAGAAGCTTGAGAACGAGCTCAATGCCTACAGAGTATGCTTTTTTTTGTCATTCCAGGTTCTAGTATGTCGTGCGTTATAGTTTCGTTCTATGCTTTGGAAATTGAAAGTTGATTTTGTTTAATTACCTATTTAGGATGAGTGTGATGTGTTCTGAGGTTCATGTCTTTCTGAAGAGCTACCCATGGTTCGACTTGATTTTGTGAATTTCGACGAGGCATTCTATTTCTAGGGTTAGTTGCCGCGGATTATAAAAATAGTTTTGTGAAGTAGTGTAGAAATTGATCAATAGTCGTTAACTTGGTAAGAAAATTAACTCATCTAATGCATTCAGATATTTGGGACGAACTAACAATTGTTACCATGTTATAATAACTTTTATGGTTTACTGATGAGATTCTATGGTATACTTTCCCTCTGTTCTCTTATGTTTTTTTTCCTTGAAATGTTAACACTGATCAAAATGATACCATGAAATCACTCATCTGTCAGTTTTCTTGCATTTCGATAATGCTGTGATTTTTTAACTGCCGGGCGTATTGGGGTTTTGGTAGCTCATGGTCCTGCTAGTTCCTTGAATTTTCTGTTTTATGTAGTTCACCTTGGTACCAGGAGTATTGATATTTGAGTAGAAAAGAATTATGAAGAGGAGTGGAGGTAATTTCTTGGATTCTCGTGACTTTAGATTCTACAGCAGTTACGATTAGCAGTTATTACTCTGTGTATCATGTTTGTTGATCTCCTCGCAATTGATTAGGCTTTGTTGGTCTTTGACGGTTGTGGATGTTGTCTGATATGATACATGCTAGTTATTTGTTCTTCTTTAATGATATTATGTTTCTGTTGAGGCCATCCATCCAAAAAAAAAATATATTATGTTTCTGTTGGCCATGTGTATAGAACCTGTTGTATTTATCATGGTCCTAACGGAGCATGTTTTCTCTCATAATACTGTGTACAGACAAATCTCATCAAAGAAAGTATAAGAATGGGGTATAATGACTTTGGAGACTTTTATTATGCTCACGGTGCTCTAGGGGATGCTTTTAAGCATTATATTCGAACACGCGACTACTGTACTACATCAAAGCACATTATTCATATGTGCCTAAGTTCAATTCTCGTTAGCATTGAAATGGGTCAGTTTACTCATGTCACAAGCTATGTTAGCAAAGCAGAGCAATCGCACGATGCCCTTGACCCAATTACTACAGCAAAGATTCGCTGTGCAGCTGGGTTGGCCCATTTGGAGGCCAAAAAGTACAAGCTTGCTGCTCGTAAGGTTTGTTAGTTAATTGTAGTTTTCACATTTAAAAAAAAAAAATTATAAAGGTATTCTTTGTATGTATTTCATAATGGTTGCAATTTCGTTAACGAGGGGCCCATTTAGTACATTGGTCAAATGTAGTAAAGACAAGTTATCAAACACCTATTCTCGGATTATGGCTTTGAATTCAGAGAGTTATGCTGATTCATCATCTTTGGCTTTCTAAGGATAGAAGTGTCAAACAACATATTATTTTTTAAGATTATGTGTTCAATTTCAATAGAAATGCAACTCAAATTTGATGTATTTTGTATAAGGCCTAGCAACTTAAATGCGTACCTGATAGGATCCAATAAAAATCTTTCACTTATTCAACTGCAAAAAATCTTCTATAATGAGAATTCTCGTAGTAAACTGAGGGCATCTCTTTCAGTATGTTAGATTGCAGATAGTGCAACATTTATGATATGATGACCAGAATTTTTCTTACATGATGATAATCTATGTTTCAAGTGTACCGGAACTGTAAACTTTGTAATTCGAGCATACTGCTGTTATCGTATGATAATAATTCTTTGCTAATCGATTTGTTATATTTAATGTTTTAAACTTGGTTGGTGGAGTAGCTGTAAACTATAATAACATTGAACCTAAGTTATGCATTTGAAATGTTCGTATGGCCATTGCTATTAGCTAGGCTATTGAATCCATGTTATTGTATAAAATTTAGCCTTTTTTGGTCTTCTCACATGATTGATATCGTTTGTTCAAAAGAGCATCGTAGAGGCGCTGCCTTGCTAAAACATCCCTTTTAATTGTACAATGCAGTTCTTGGAAACTAGTCCCGAATTGGGTAATAACTACAATGAGGTAATTGCACCTCAAGATGTTGCAACTTATGGTGGGCTTTGTGCACTCGCGAGTTTCGATCGAACGGAGCTAAAGGCATGAATACAGTTTCTTTGTCAGATAGTTTATCAAAATTTCTTTTTTGTAGCTGTTATAGAACTTGTTTATCCTTTTTTAATTAATTGTTTGCAATGGCAGAACAAAGTTATCGACAATCTTAACTTCAGGAATTTCTTAGAGTTAGTGCCTGAAGTTAGGGAGCTTATCCATGACTTCTACTCGAGGTACTACTACTCTTATATCTTGTTAGTTTTCAAGTTGTTGCTTTAAGTAGCTTTAGAAATAGGTAAAGCTGATATACAGGCTTGAGATTTCAATTTACTTATCACTCTGTTCCAATTTTTGTCACAAATACCTATTTTTCGCTGAAATTTTTGCAGTCACTACGCGTCGTGTTTGGAATATCTTGGCAATCTCAAAGCAAATCTGTTGTTTGATATCCATCTGCATGACCATGTTGAGACGCTTTATGACCAAATCCGGAACAAGGCCCTTATACAGTACACGCATCCTTTTGTGTCTGTTGATATGAACATGATGGCAAATGCTTTCAAGACGACCGTTGCAGGACTTGAGAAAGAGCTCGAAACTTTGATAACGGAGAATCAGATCCAGGTATATGACTGGGATCACTATACCTATTTACCTACTTCATGTGTACATATATGTATATATATTAACCTTTTGGATTAGGATTATTAATATAACATTGCACAGATTCTTGGAGCAGGTTTCAGCTCTAGATCTGATACTATTTGTATTTTATTTAATAATTAAAACCTAGTTTCATAATAGGTAATATGAAAAAAAAATCTTTAACTATTCAGAATTTTTTAACCTTTATTTCATGTTAGGATCAGTATAATTTAATCTGCTCATGAAAATTAAATGATATTTTTTCTAAAACATGTTGATTTTATACATATGTTTTAAGTTGTTAGGTGTTGAATTTCATAAAAATGATTAAAACTAGAAAATGATTCAGATGCTAAAACGAATGCTTGAAAAAGTAGTTGAGAGACTGAAATGCAGCTTGCATAAAAAACCATTTCTAAAGGTCTATTCAGAGACATTTGTGATATTATCGTGTTTTTGCAGGCTCGAATTGACTCCCACAACAAGGTTTTATACGCCAGACATGCTGATCAAAGGAACACAACATTTCAACGGGTTTTGCAGACAGGCAGCGAATTCGATCGAGATGTTAGGTCAATGTTGCTCAGAGCGAATCTCATCAAGCATGATTTCAACAGCAAGTCGTCGAGGAAACTGTGAATTCTGAGGTTTCATCATGCCACAATGTAGTTTCTGGAGTTCTTTTTGAGGTCACAAAGGTTATCCTTTTCTTATACAGAAAGGTGATATAATATATACATATATTATTCATTGTGAAGTCCATTTTCTTTGATGTTGCTGCGACATTCAGTACTGGATTCACCCAGAACAGAGCAATGTCCAAAGGCTGGATATTAGTTTTGCTTGATCAATCCATTGCTGTTATTCTAATTCTACTTTCTTCTATGCGTATGAGTAGGATTTAACCTGTTTTCCAATTTAAAGAAAATGATAACGCAAACTACCTATCTGCAATCATACAATGATTGTTGGTGTTGGTGATGATGTCTGTTTATTATTTTTCTGTTAAAAGTCACATCATATAAGAAGAAAAAGAAAACCCCCATAAATTTCTTACATTTAGAGCCTGAAGTTTTACTGGATATATTGTCAGTTTGTGCTTTGCCAATTTGACTGAAATTGAAGTGTCGGTGGTACATTATTTGTTATTTGTTCGATCCTCAAAGGCATCAGCCTGACCCTCGCTTCACATTTATACAATAAACTGAATCCTGATTTGTCAATAATTAATTAATCTAATTATTATATTTCTTAATTCAATTCCAACCTAAATCTTATCAAAATTAATGGAGGCAAGGCGGTTTCTGGTTATTGTCTTTTGTTTTTTATATAATTAATATATTATAATTATCTGTTTTTATAAGTATATATACATATGGTTTGCAAATTAGATTCTAATGCATATTTAGGTGTATATACATATGCACGGCTGTCTTCCATACATATCGAAGTTCAAAGTTGACGTAAAATTGTCTGGTTATTTATAACGTGTATGTTTCTTCTGTCCATCTCGGTAAAAATATGAGAACCACAAAGAAAAAGGACGAGAGACTAAAAAGAATAATAAGCAAATTAAATATAAATAAACACCATCCAGTACCCACGGTCACTTTTATGCGTCTATTCTATTATATTAATAAATTAATAAATATTTGGTATTATTACAAACGTCCGATTTCATTTCTATCACGTTAATCAGTGTAACCTCAAATATCTCACTCTCCACCGGTCACTCGAACAGAACAACCATTAAAAAGTATTTCTCTCTCTCGCTCGCTCTCTGAATCACCGATCTTGAATCGCCATTGTCGATTTCGGATGCGAATCCGGTAACCGCGGCGAAGCCAGATCTGAAGCAGAATGGGACACCTGAACCTTCCTCCGTCGAAGCAGCGAAGCCCGAGGCAATGGCGACTCCTGGATGTGGTCACAGCGGCGCTGTTCGGCCTGGTGATTCTCTTCTTCGTCGGCGTCTACACGCCGCTTGGTGACTCGCTTGCCGCCTCCGGCCAGCAGACGCTCATGAAGTCCGATCCGATGCAGCGGAGCCGTATCATCGCCGGAATTTCTGCGGGAGACGCGGCGGCGGAGGCGATCGAGGCGTGTACGGAATCTGACGCTGATCACATGCCGTGCGAGGATCCGAGGCGGAACAGCCAGCTCAGCCGCGACATGAACTTCTACAGGGAAAGACATTGCCCTCTGCCGCAGGAGACTCCGCTCTGCTTGATCCCGCCGCCGGACGGCTACGAGGTTCCCGTGCCATGGCCACAGAGCTTGCACAAGGTCGGTTTGTCATTCTGTCTCTCTGTCTATGCGTAGATATGTGAATTTGAGGCTTTGAAGTGTGAATCTGATCCTTTGCTTAGATATCAGGATGTGATAAATTCGTTGAAGTGACAAGCAGTTAGGAGGCTATGAACCGGATAACTGCATTTCTGATCATTAGATTTTTTATCGGGAGTTAGAATTTTTGAACTTTTTATTGGAGAACCTCCTCGTAAGCTAACTAGAACTAGGAGGCTGTTGGATATGATACTGCATTTCTTGACCATGAATTTTGTTTGCAGTTGATTATACTTATTTTTCTGTCTTGGAGATGTAACGTTTAAAGTTATTAAAACTTTCAAGGTGAAAACGGTTTGATTTTCTTGAGTATAGAAAAAAAGAAATGGTGATTTGAGTTTCCTTATTAAGGCTTTCTAATAATGATGCCTTATATAGTGGGAAAATGCAGGGCATCAGATTTTTGTTAGCTATCATACTCGCTCGGAAATTTGCATTGCCATAAATGTCTAACTCCTTGGAGTTTGTTGTGGCTTCAAAGAAAACTGAGACAAAATTATAACTTTTCTCTGATCGTGCATTGTCTCTTTTCTAGTGTATTATTAACATTTGAGTGAGATAGCTTGAGTATAGGTTTACAGTAGCAGTAGGATAAGAGATTTGGAGCATGTTATTCTTAGGTTGTTAAGCAATGAATGGAAGGAATATAAGTTCTGCTTTTATCTTCATGAACTTTTTCACAGTGATACCCATTGAGATCAATGAGTTCCCAGCGCTGATAATTTATTAGCCCCTAAGACATGAGGATTGGCCACCTTTGATTGAGGGCATTGGTGTCGTACCATAAATTGCACTATAGAATTCCACTTTCTGGAATAAATGATGAAGTATCCTTGTAATCGAGAAAATTATATTGATATGTCTATTATTCTGCCTGTAGATATGGCACAGCAACATGCCGTATGATAAAATTGCGGAGAGAAAAGGTCATCAAGGTTGGATGAAACTTGAAGGTCCATATTTCATTTTCCCTGGTGGCGGAACCATGTTCCCCGATGGAGCAGTGCAGTACATTGAGAAACTTGGAAAATACATCCCTATCAGTGAAGGCACATTAAGGACTGCTCTTGATATGGGTTGTGGGGTATGTTCTGGCCTTCAGTTTCTCTCCGATTCTTTGAGAAGGTTTATTATGTTGGTCATTGATTGGAAGCAATTTTATATAGGTTGCTAGTTTTGGTGGGTATCTATTAGAGAAAGGCATTTTGGCAATGTCATTTGCCCCACGGGATTCACACAAATCGCAGATCCAATTTGCTCTAGAGAGAGGGGTTCCGGCTTTTGTTGCTATGCTTGGCACTCGACGGCTTCCATATCCTGCGTTTTCATTTGATTTGGTGCATTGCTCACGTTGTCTCATCCCCTTCACTGCCTATAGTGAGTTGCATATATTTACATATCAATATATATACGTGTACATACGTAAATATATATATATATAAACCTTTGCTACTTAATTTAACTTTTTTTTATGTGCAGATGCAACTTATTTCATGGAAGTTGACCGGCTACTTCGTCCGGGTGGTTACTTTGTAATTTCTGGTCCTCCGGTTGAGTGGTCAAACCAAGACAAGGAATGGGCAGATTTGCAGGCTGTTGCAAGAGCATTGTGTTACGAGCTGGTTGCTGTTGATGGAAACACAGCTGTCTGGAAAAAGCCCGTGGAAAATTCATGCTTTCCAAATCAGAATGAATTTGGGATTGACCTATGCGACAAATCGAATGATCCAAGTTCTGCATGGTAAGTTTTCTCAAAGCTTAATATAAGTTCTCCGAAATTCAATGTCTTGCTTGTTGTTCGTGGATACACAATGTTAACAGTTCCCGTCATGTTGTAGGTACTTCAAGCTAAAGAAATGTGTTACTGGGGTTTCATCTGTCGAGGGAGATGTAGCTGTTGGAGTTATTCCAAAGTGGCCAGCAAGATTAACTAAACCACCTTCAAGAGCTATTGCCATGAAAAATGGCATCGACGTGTTTACGGCGGACACAAGAAGATGGGCAAGAAGGGTTTCTTATTACAAGAATACCTTGCAATTGAAGCTTGGAACCACGGCTGTACGCAATGTCATGGATATGAATGCGTTTTTGGGAGGTTTTGCAGCAGCCCTTGAATCTGATCCTGTCTGGGTTATGAACGTTGTCCCTGCTCAGAAGCTTTCAACTCTATCCGTAATTTACGACAGAGGTCTAATTGGAGTCTACCATGATTGGTACATTTTTCATGAATTTCTTTCTGAATTTGAATTAGCGTTCAAGAATAAATTTAAAGCAATGAAGACGTAAATTGTTCACAATATATAGTTATAGTTGAATCAATTTGCTTTATCAAGGTAAGGAAGTTCTTGCAGGCTCTAGAAAAGTTAACATAAGTAATCTAAAAAATGATGGATGTTTTGTGCGTGTGTGTGTGTATTGTACTTGCGTCTATGTTATATAAACCTGCGCTATTCTTATGTGATCACTCACTTGCAATGCCTATGATAGGTGTGAGCCGTTCTCAACATATCCTCGGACTTACGACTTTATTCATGTTACTGATATCGATTCGCTCCTAAAGCAACCAGGCTCAAACAAGTACAGGTATATTTCTTATCGTTTAATTCCAAATGCGATCATTTAAAGCTCGTGTAATTTTCATTATGTCTCTACTTCTGTAGGTGTAACTTGGTGGATTTAATGGTTGAGATGGACCGGATATTGCGCCCAGAAGGAACCATTGTGGTGAGAGATTCACCAGAAGTGGTTGAGAAAGTGGCTCACATTGCTCGTGCTGTTAAATGGACCGCCACCGTACACCCGAAAGAACCCGATTCCCACGGGAAAGAGAAAATCCTTGTCCTCACCAAAACCTTCTGGAAGCTTCCTTCCGCGTCCCACTGATACAGGAAAGATAAAAAAATTACTCTTTTTGGCTATTGTATGTAGTTATAGTGTATTCCTATTTATCAAATTCAAAATGAAGAGTTTTGGTATATTAGTGAAAAAAAGAGTAGGGGGTCAGAAAATGGTTAAGAAATCCCTTATTGCTTTAGGTTAAGCAAAAATTAGTTGCAGTGATTGACCATGGAAATTGTAATGTATTGATTTCAGTTCCCTTGTTTTTTTTTTCTCTTTTAAAAAAAGCTGTTGGTGCTCTGCCTGATTAGTCTGATGCATTTATTGTCATTATTGTTGGTCTGCTTTCAGAATCATTGATCTTAGTTTCTCGTCAGTGTCCTTAATCAACATAGGATCACCAAAAATACTAGGATGGTATCTGAAGACGAGACACAATCAACGGAACTGAAGTACATGGATATATAATAAGCATTTGTGACACTAGCAATGCGTATTGCATAAGAGTCTTCCAGGTTTTTAAAAACATTAATAGGATTTCTAGAAAATATTTTTAATTGATCTACTATACAATTCAAATTATAAAAGACTCTTGGGTTGTCTTTTAAAAGTGTTTACCCGCTCTTCTCAAAATGTTTTTAAGGGCATTTGTTGCCTGTGGTGTGGTGGAGATTGAACTTACGTGTTTGACCAAGTATATTAAGGTAACTACGTAATTGAAAATTTTATTAAGAGTTATCTAGTTCAAACTCTGAATCACTCCTAAAAATTTACGACTAATGCTAATTTATTGTCTCAATCAAGTAATTCAGATTACGATGTCATGCTTGACGTATAAAATGTAATTGTTTCCAGCTGTTTGGTAGAACAATTTTTAGTAAAAATGGTAAAAGCTATTTTCAAAATGCAAACTTAGGTTTTAAATTCCAAAACTCGTAGTTTTTGAAATAAGAATTTTGTTTTCTTAAATACAATTATTAAAAAATATTCATACATCTAGTAGCATCTACTACTCTTACATTCACGATTTCATATCTGAAAATATATAAATAAAAATTACACATATTTTAGTTTACTCGAGTCAAAGACATAATTTTTCTTTTTGAAATAATTAATTTTAGATTTGTTCGAAAAATTTGATATTGGAAAAAAAAATTAACTCTTTGCCAAACTTCTGTAAAATAGTTGTACTTAGGAGAAAATTGATTTAGTTATTGATAAGATATATATTTATATTTGTAAATAATAATTATTTATATGAAATTTAATCATTAATAATAATAAGATATTTAAACAAGTGTCTATAGATTGCAAAAAATATATTATAAATTTTAGTGATGTCAAATCAATATTTTGATAAAAGAGAAAAGTAAGGTACGAGAGAAAAATAAAAACTACAATTATTAAAAGCTACAAATTATAACTTTTAGTTTCCTAGTAAAACATTTTTAAAGCATTTATTGCTTTTTAACATAATCAAGTTTATGGAACACTTAAATATGGTTTAGCGTTACAAAAAGGCTAAAATTACCTTAATAAGGACAAAAACAAAACCCAATATTTGGTGCTGAAACCATACAATTTTGATTTGTATTTTTTAATGAAGTGATAAAATTATCTAAACCAATACTTAACAATAAAAATTACATTACTAAATGCACATGTTACATTTAAATAACACAACATAAAAAACATACATTTGAAAGATTTTACATCATATAATTACATGAATTAATATATTCATTTTACAGTTCTCAATTAATATATTTTGAAGTTCATAAGCGTCTATATTCTTGATTTATCGGTGGTGATTTAAAAGTTGTTGACATCGAGCATTTTCATCGTCCGCTATTTTAATTCCTTTATTTGTAAACTGGGCTCGTTCTTCAATGATTGTCCGAACTTTAAAGATTCTAGTTTTAATAGAATTGAAGTTCAAAGACAAAAAAATTTAAACTAAAAAAAAAATTGAACTAGCTCAAATGAGAACAATAGAATAAAATCATATTCATGAACTTGGATATCAGTGTATATTTGTTGGAATTTGCGTGTGATAAGAGATTACCTAAGCGTAATTAAACACAATCACAATTATAGAGATTGGTACTAACTTTTGTGTTAGTCAAACAGAATTAGCAAATGCCTAATTGGAATTAGGTGGTTAAGACAATCGTAGTGTTCCTTTTTTCTAATTATCTGCAGATTGAGTTTTGAAAAACAAAAGTATTACCGATATTTCTAAGAGTGATCCAGAGTTTGAGCTGGGCCACTTTATCGACTTTTTGTATATTTCTTTTTGGTTGGGAATTTTCGAATTAAACTGAACTACACACTAACTAACAAGCTAATCTAAATTAAGCTTATGACCGTTCTAACTAAATGCCATGCAAAATGAGACGGTAAAAGTCAAGTCTGAAAATCATGACCAATGATAACACAACGACGACGAAAATACTCCAACATTCGATGAACCAAAGCAAATAAAAAAGAGAAAAAAAACTTGAAAACATAGAAGTTGCGTATAATAATAAATGTTATATACACATATTTTTGTCAGCGCCCTGGAGTGTACGGAGCCACCATGCATTTGGACTTCGAATGGCTTTTGACGTTCAAACCTGAGCCTTATTTCAATGAATCTATTAATTTATTATTTTCCTTCTTATGAAGTGAAATTATATTATTCATTTATAATTAAAAAAAACATTTATGAAATTTTTTACGTCTGATTTTAATTTATTTATCTCATGATGTGAGCTTGTATCTCTAAGTAATGGGTTTAAGTATATATAAAAAAAATCTATTTAATATATAATGGATGTATTTTATATATCAGATTGTATCATATTAATTTGATTATGCATGCTTACACTAGACAGATTGAAGAAAAAGCCATCGTGTATAATAATATTGAACCACTGGAATTCTTCTCATTGGAAAGCGCATGATATTTATGCATAGCCGTTCGAAACTCAATATTGCTAGTGCTTTATTCAAAATTTTCATTATCGATACGAGATGTCGATATTTTGATTTTTCCGGCATATTAATAAGTATCTTATAAAATTATTCATATACTATCAATAATATCGACAACCTATAATTAATATACAAAATAACGACAAATATATATTCATATACTATCAATAATATCGATAACCTATAATTAATATACCAAATATCGACAAATATATCGACGAAAATTGTATACAATTATATTTTTAAATAATTTAAATTATATATAAGTCATCAAATTTATATTATAAAAATAAAAATAAAACTAAATATTATAATAAAAACTTAAAAATAGCTCTCAAATGCTAAATATAAAAAACCCAATGATAAACTCAAAATCAATTGTATGTCGAATATCAAAAAGATTATAAACTCGTCAAAATTTTAAAAATACGAAAAATAACATTTTAATATAAATAATATTTAGCGATATACCGTTATCGGTGTCAGTACTAAAGTTTTGATTTTACGAACATATCGTAAGTATTTTAAAACTTGGCTTTACCGAAACAAATGAAAGTTAGGTTCATTTTCACGCAATAACTCGAATTTCTAGAAGAAGTTTAAATGGATTGAAGATATGGACCAACATCGGGTCTTTCTTTCAATACCTCTTGAATACGAACCGTCTTGATATCCCCAAATTCTTGGGATGAAGATTACTTTTTTGGTGTTTGGTTTGAAAATAGAAATCAAAAGAAAGTGACATACTTTAAAGGAAGTTGTAACCAAAGTTTATTTTTAAGTCTCAACAGTGTCAAAATATTATTTCTTCATTACCTAATTTGCTGACAAAAGTTCGCTATGATTTTGCAATTTTATATGTTGATATTATTTGTGACAATGATGGAACGGAATTATTGAAAACCACTAAAATTTAATAGATATGTATTCTATGGACATATCCGATATACACGTATATTTAAGAGGGAGACTTTTAAAGATGTTCACATTATATATTTCTTTAAGAAATGCGACATAAAGTAGTATTCAATGAAATATATTATGTATCACATGTTTAAAATAAGTATCCCTGGTTAAACTTGTGTTTGTGTCACGGAATGACGTTAAAATTCCATTTTTTTGGTCGTGAATAGCGGGTCAAAAAAAATTTACTGTCGAGGAAAGTGAATGACAAGAAAGCTACCTGTCGATGAGGGGATGCACGAAAACATGCGTAACCTTTTCCTTTTGTCTGTTTTATGCGTTTCTAAGCATATTTATTAAGAAAATTGTACAAATATATGTTTGGATTTGTGCCCACAAAAGAGATATTAGACATTTAAATACATTTTGTATTTTGTTATTTTGTTATTTGCTGAAAGTTAAATAAAATTAAATATTCATTCTTACTTATAAGCATGTATGTCTACGCTCTAAAACCGTCATCAACGAAAGAAGTGATAAGTACAGACTTGACAAGATACTTTCTTATGACTAGTTTAAATAACAGTTCGCAATCTAAAGATCGATTGGGCAATAGTATCTGAATAATGATTGTTTGAATAAGTTAACGATATCTTATCTTGTGATATAGAGAGTTATAACAATGTAATTTATTCTTGATTCTTGATGAAAATATTGAGCAAGACCTGTGACAATTTGAAGTTCGAGATAAAATCGTTTAATCACTTGAAACTTCAAAATCACAAACGAGAGGTATTTTGGTAATTACCTAAATTCTGAAGTAAATACATATTTTCTTGTAACACTTTGTGACATTTGATTTGTTTATGAGCAATGACTGAATGAAGTTTCATTGACCTGACGGTTGGTGTCATAATATTGTTTCGTTGAATTATGTGATTCACAGATATGAAATTTGTGTTGAAAGAAAGTTAATGCATTAATATCACACCATGTTTTGTTATGTGAGTATGAGCGAATTAACCGGGCCTGGTATTCAACGAATAAAACATTTCTTGAATAAAAAATGTGACATGTTGAGACATATCACTTTATGTTTTTCATGTTCACAAATAGCAAAGGAGTTGGTGAAATAAAAACTCAGGGGTAAAACGATAATTTTACATTCATCTGATTTAATGATACCCACAAAGGTAATATCGAAAAATAGACTATGGACCATGTGTAGAATAGTTTTATCACATCAAACGAAATATAAACGCATATGAACTTAGAGAGTTTCAATATTAGTCCTTTAGTTGAATAGACTAATATTAAGAATTAAAAGTCGGAAAAAATTTGTGAACTTTTGTGTCCGGACTTTATTCTAAAACTTCGTCCATGAGGTCTCAATGATACAATCTCGGACAAGATTTAGTGAAATTGATTTTCTCATTAAATGTAAATTGTGATTTACACTATGAAAATTATTATTTTCGTAATTAAATAAATAAATAATTATTTATTACTACATTTATTTTATGAATCATATTGTATAATTATATTGATAATAATAAAATATAAGGATTTGAATAAATAAAAGATGAAAATAAATATTTTCTCGTTTCGTACTTGTTTGAATAGTATGAATATAATTAATGACATGTCATTAAATCAATGAGATATACTAATTTAATTAAATATTATTTTTGAATTAAATCAAATAAATTTAGAGTGTAAAATTAATAATATGGCCAGCCATATATAATGATATATGGGCTGAATATTATTTAATCTCATTTAAAAAAAAAACTTAACGGGTTTAAGTTTGACTAACTGGACATTATTGGATTTTGACATAACTTAAACCTGTCATTCCTAATATAAAATGAGGCTTTTTTTATGAAAACACTAACCCTAATCTGGCCTAGGAATTTTGACGAAGACTCCCCTTCTCCCTTGTTAGACTCTTGGCCGACCATCCTAGAGAGAGAAAGAGAGGAAATCGTTTCCCCACAGCCTTCTTTAAGTTTTTTCTTCTCCCGTTGTTCACAGAAAAAGCCCACCATATTGATCTCCTAAAACTCCTTGAGATATATCATTAACTCCATTATGATTGTTTGAGTGATTTTTAATTCATAGGGCCGGCCATTTTAAATCAAAAGAGCAATGACAGAATTCCGGACATGGTGTTGCACTCGACCAAAGAAGTCCTTTTATTTTTTATATTTTCTATATATTTTTAGTTTTTTTTATATATTTTTTTTCTCAAGAATCAATTTTCTTTTTAATTTTTTGAATTTTTTAAAATTTTGTTTTTAAGAAAAAAAAACTAATTTTTTAAAGATATCTTTTGGTCTATTTTGTTCACACGTGTGTGTCGATGGAAAACGAAAATCTTTCACGTGTGTGAAATAAGGTGGATTTTCATTTTCCACCATATTTTCAGGGAAAAATGAAATTCATTTGTTAGTTATACATTTTCTCTCATATTTTCCAAACTAAAATTTTTCCTTACTATTTTCTTCAATCCAAACAAACTAGAGAAAATGTAAGGGAATTTCATTTTCATTTCCCTCACATTTTTCGGGTTCCAAACGGACCATAAGTGCTCCTCTAACGAATTGGTTCTGCGACATATAATTGTTATAAGTTGCTAGTGTGCTTGGTTTGATTTGTTGACATGTTCAGAAATTATTGACATGTTAGATTATTTTTAATACCATAATTATAAAATATGTTACAAAATGAGTTTTACATATTATAATTGTAATTATAAATTTCATGTTTCATAATTTAATAGGTCAGGTTTACCAATTTCCAACAGTATATATATACGTGATGTATATTTAACAACCATATTTATTATACCGCTGCCAAGGTCTATATCAATTTTAGTTTGTTGCAAATGAATCAAATGATATATATATATATATATCGGTGTAAATAAAGAACTATTTATCTAGATTTGTAACCTTATGTTCATTCTCTTATTATTATATCGATATGTTTACACTAAAACCAAATTAATACGGCACGTGAATTTGTGTTTATATCTAAATGATATATTTATTATTGAAAATAATGAGAGCATAATTTAGTCAACAAATTATATATTTAGCTCTAAGTTCGATATTAAAACTTTGGGACTAACCAATGTTATGTTGTGGATCAATATTAAAAGAACATCAAATGTATTTGTCTTAAGTCAACCATGCTATATTGATAAAATTCTATAAAAATTTACAATGAATAAGGGTGAGTTCTTTAGAACTCTAAATGATGTGAGAAAATATTTATATATGAATAAAGAAGAAAACAAATATCAATAAAGTAATAGAAAAGTCTAATGTACTTGATGAACTGTACATGTGAAAGTACTTGAAGTATTTACGAATAATTTGTATTATTACAAAATTGATCTTTAGAAGCGACGAGATAAATGAGAAGCGACTTTTAACTTATAGAAGTTAAAAGTTGCATCTACACAACCATCATCAATATTCTCTATACAACCAAAACTTTAACATTAGAAACAACTAATCGCTTGTAAATTATTTTCAGCTAATATTGAAAACGACTTCTCGCTTTTAAAGTTTTTTTGGCACATCCAAAAGTTCTTCTAATTTTTAAATTTTTCACGAAACTAAGTTTTTTAAGAAACCAAATGTTAGAAGCAACTAACTTTTTGCTTCTAATGGCCAAAATTTTTTGCTGGTTATAAGTGGTGTAGCTGGGTTTTGAAAGGAATCAAAACAAACAGTGATAACTAGATCCATGATGAAATTCGAGTTTTTTCCTTGGATAAATGTGACGAAGAGGCGGAATGGCGTAAACCTTGTAGATGATATTTCGACACAGACAATGTAACAATATGTATATTCCCATGGTCGACTTGGAAAAAGAGAAATGGCTTGAAGCCATTAATCTTGAGATAGAGGCTATGCACTCAAACTCAGTCTAAAATCTCGGAGATGCACCTGATCAAATCACATAGATTGGCCGCAATTGGATCTACAAGAGAAAGAAATGAGCTTATGGACAAGTCAAAACATATAAGGCTAGACTTATGGCTAAGGGTTTCACCAAGAGAGAATGAATCGACTACGACAAAACCTTATCTCTCCTGTAACCATGTTTAAATCCATCAGAGTTCCTCTGGACATTGCCGCTCATTATGATTATGAGATTTGGAAAATTGACGTAAAGATAGTATTCTTGAATGGCTATCTGGAAGAATAAATCTACATGGCTCAACCAGACGGATTCAGAGTAAAGGGTCAAGAGCACAAGGTTTGAAAATTATTGAAGTCCATTTATGGACCCAAGCAAGCGTTTGGATCCTGGAATCAAAAGTTTGATGAGGTAATCAAGATCTATGGTTTCGAACAAATTCTTTAAGATCCTTGTGTTCTTCTAACCTACCAAAAGAAACAAGGTTCTTATTAAAATCCAGAACGTAATAAACATTATTCGATAATAAATTTTTGTTCCCAAATTTAAGCTTCAAGGTCACGACTGATCTTGTTTCGACATTCGTTTCATTTCCCCTGTTGAACGTGTACTCTCTGTTATCTAAGCGTCTGGTTGGTATGAAACTATTTAAGTTACACACAATGTAGTCAGAAGCCCCACAATCTAATATCCAGGGTGATTCTTTATTTGTGATGTAACACGCTTGAGTAACGATACTTGTTCGGTTGGCGTTTTTAGGTCCTTTCACCACCCTCTTAGAACCAGAAGAAGCCCTATGTTCAGCAACATTGACTTCACCAGACTTCTTCTTGTTCTTAGGGAGAAGCCCGTTGGTAGTCTGCAACTGCTTCATGAGTTCAATTATAGTGTAACTGAGCTTATTCATGGAGTAGTTCAGACGGAAGCTATCAAAAAATTTTGACAGAGTCTCCAAGATCATGGTCTCTCTGTCAATCTTTGAACCGAGAATCTCCATATTATTCAGGTGACCCATGATCAGTAGCATGTGTTCCCGAATTGAAGATCATGGCTTCATCCTGCAGTTCATGAAACTGCGGATAGCTTGCTACCTCGCCTGACGCCCATGACATCCAAACATGTCTTGAAGATTGTAGAGCATCTCATATGTTGTGGCAAAGTCCCGGTGAGATTGTTGCAACACATTTCTCATAGATGCTAAGATGTAGCATCTAACAATCTCATAGGACATCATCCACGCATCATAGGCGTCCTTGTCCTCTTTACTCGAGTCATACTTGGATATGAAGGATATGGGATCGTGAGAACATACTTGTGCTTTTCCACCGTCAGCACGATATCAAAGTTATGTTTTCAGTCAACATAATTCTCACCCCCGAGTTTGTTTGAACTTAAAATCATTTGTAGTGGGTTTAAAAGACATTTTGTCGAAAACATAAATAAAAAAAAATAAATTTAGTATGTGCCACTATTTTGAATTATATGCATGAAAAATCCTAATATGGCGAGGAAAGCGTTAAATAATTCATGGTATTATGACCAACAATGTTAATTACTTTTCCTATGGGGAAACCGTAATTAACCGCCTTTCATAGTCGTGACACATCACTATTTAGTTCGAACCGTCCAAGAAGTCACAACTTTTAGTTCTTACTAATTACCATAAACGTTTGGTCACTTATTTTTAATGTAGGGCCTCTATGTGAGGATTACGTTAAAACATAAGTTTAAGTGTATAACCTATATGTGAGCGTTTAATCAAGTCACTTTGATAACGGTTCACCTATGTGGAGACCCCGCTTCATCGTTTCTCTTTAAAGCTTAGTTCGTAAAGTATAGGTAACAAAATGCTTCCAAAGTACTCCCATTAAAGGGAGGGCCACTATGTGTGACTCATAGTTCATCACACATTAAGTTAATTAAACTCATGTCGGGGACCGCAGGTTGCTTTAACGATAAACAACCCTCCCACTTAGTTTTTTTGCAAAAATCTTATTTTTGTTGAAAACAATTTACATTTTATAAGTCTTTTATAAATTATAAACTATATGAACAGTTCATTTTAATATGATGTTGGAGTTCTATCCTATATGACATGTGAGGTGATTATGCTATGAGATTAAATAAAATAAGCATAAAATATTTAACTAATCTTGTGGACAATTTCTAATTACAACCCATAAGAAAACAATATTGTAAAATAAACAATTTATTCTTCAATTTGAGTGGTCGGCCAAGGACTCCTTGTGACGCGTCATCGGATGTCTCGGGTCAGCCCCCACACGTTCTCCAACATGCGGCCAAGCCCGAGGTGCTTCTTCCTTGTCTTCTCGTTGCCGAATTACAATTTAAATAAATACAACATAAATTTGTCCTCGCAAATTGAGGCTCACAAATTTAAAATTTAAAATAAAAATCCGGAACGATAACCGAAAAATTACTAGGGCCATAACAATGATGATCCATCCATAAAACACACACAAAAGTATTCATATTGCAATTTAAAATCATACAAAAATGCCAACACCATACTAGTCAAACAATTTCAAAACAAGAACAAAAATCCTAATTTTTAATGTCTTTACTAGCTCTGATACAATTTGATGGAAATTAGTTAACGTTCAACCAATAATATTATATAACATATCTGAATATGGCTGAAATATATAATGTGACCAAATATATTAAAAACTATTTTTAACATATTCAATTAACCTAGGCATTAAAAATTAGCTAACATGTCAATAAACATTTTATTTTAGACACATTGATTAGCAAATTGAACATACTTTAATCTAGCAACTTATCATGTCAATAAAAAAATTTATTCTAGAAAAATTGATAAACAAATTGAACACACTTCAATCTAGCAACCTATAAAAAAATTTATAATTTGCAAACCAATTCGTTTAGAAGTGACTTGCTCATGAAGTTATAAACAACTTCGTGTTGCTTTTCACTCCGGAATGCCTCGCCAATTTCCTCGTCGGATGAATCTGAATTGCGCATATGAGTCAGCATAGGAGAAGGACCAAGAGGTGCCTAGAAGTCGCCGGAAGGAGCCAGCTGGCCGGACGCACAACAGGCTCGCCGGATTGGATCTGCCGGACGGACGGGCATGGGCCTGAGCGCCTACGGGTCTGTGCGTCTAGCTGGGAGTGCGAGACATGTGCAGCTGTGTAGAGGAGGACCTGGGATATGTCGAGAACAGGTAGTCTCGAGCTGGAAGTGTGCAGATCACTCGCGAAGACAGATGCCCATATGGAGACATGCCGGCCGGTCGGATGCGCCTGACTGTCCGATTGGCCTGTCTGGCTGGCTGGTTTGCGTCTCGTCTTGTCTCGCTCGTTCTCCTCATGTTATTGCAGACCATGTGACAAAATAAACTCACCCAAACACCACAAGTTGATTCAGGAATAATTCTCTGGGATTTTCGGGAGATCAGGAGGATAAGCTCTTTGATTGAACAACAGGAGACAGAAAGCACTCAAAGAATCAAATCAAGAATCAAGAAAACAATTTTTCTTGATCTTTCTCTCTATTCTCGGCCAACAACACTCTAGGGGAAGGGGAGTGGCCGAAATTATGAGGTTAGGTCGAAATTAGGGTTTCTTTTTTATCCTTTTATACTTAGGTATAATGGGTTTAAGTTAGGTCAAACCCATTAGTCAACTTAAGCCTTATTAAGCCTTTTTAATGAGTAATTACAATTAATTTCGACCATAATTCATTAATTATTTTTGGCCAAACTAATATAATTTTATTCTCAAATATATTTGATTTATTTCTAAATTTAACTAATTTAAAACATCTCATTTATTTAATGACATTTCATTAAATCTTTTCATACTATGCAAACAAGTACGAAACGAGAAAAACATTTAATTTCATCTTCTATCTATTTGAATCATAAAATTACATAATTATCAATATAATAACATAATATGATTCATTAAATAAATGTAATAATAAATAACAAATTATTTATTTAATTACTTAGAAATTAACTCTCGTAGTGTAAATCACAATTTAATTCAATATGAAACTCAATTGTTCTAGTTCAATAAATCTCGTCCGAGAGTCTATTACTGAGACCTTATGGACCCACATGAACGAAACTTTAAAATGAAGTCCGGACACAAAAGGTCACAAACTTTTTCCGACTTTTAATTCTTAATATTAGTCGATTCCACTAAAGAACTAATATTGAAACTCTCTAAGTTCACATGCATTTATTTTTCCGTTTGATGTGATAAAACAATTCTTCACCCGATCCACAGTGTATTTTACGATATTACCCTTCATGTGTATCAGTAACGCAGAGGAATGTAAAATTACCGTTTTACCCTAAGAGTTATTATTTCATAACTCCTTTGTTATTTGTGAATGAGAAAAATATAGAGTGAGATGTCTTTACATGTCACATGTTTTAATAAAAGAATATTCTATTCGATGAATACCAGGCCTGGTTTATTCATTCACACTCTAATAACAAAGCATATTGTTATACTAATGCATCAACATTGTTTCAACATGAATTCCGTATATGTGAACTAAATAATCTAATATAACAACGTTATGACACCAACCGCCAGGTCAGATGCAACTATAACTTAGTCATTGCCCATTAACAAATCAAATGTCATAAAGTGTCACATCGATTATGCATTCACTTCACGATTTAGGTAAGTACCAAAATACCCCTCGTATGTGATCTTGAAGTTTCGAGTGATTAAATGGTTTTTATCTTGAGCTTCAGAGTATCACATGCGTTGTTCAATATCTCCTGTAAGATATCAAGAATGAAACACAGAGTCACAACTCTCTATATCACAAGATAAGATATCCTGCTTCATTCAAACAATCATTACTCAGAATCGACTTCCCTATCAATCTTTAGATTGCGAACTAATATTTTAAACTAATCACAAGGGGCTATCTTGTCAAGTCTGTACTTAGCACCGCTTTCGTTGATGACAGTTTCATAGCGTTGCATTTATACATAAACACAAACATAATAAAGAATGAATATTTATTTATATTAACGATTCAGCAAAATTAAATAAAAATTTATTTCAATGTATAATATCTCCTTTGTGGGCACCAATCCCAACAAACTCCCACTTGACTAAAAGGAGATGCGAATGATCTTTCACTCCCAATCCTTCTAGGTGTCCCTCGAAGACTTTACTCGTTAAAGGCTTCGTAAAGGGATGAACAAGGTTGTCTAACGTTGATATCTTCATGACTTCAGCGTCTCCTCTATGAATGATGTTTCGTACCAGGTGATACTTCCGCTTTATGTGTTTAGAGCGCTTGTGACTTCTTGGCTCTTTATAATTAGCGACAGCCCCACTATTATCACACTAAAGTGTAATAGGCTTGCTTGCACTTGGAACAACTTCCAAGTACATAAGGAATTTCCGCAGCCACACAGCCTCCTTTGCCGCTTCACAAGCTGCCACATACTCGGCTTCCATGGTCGAGACAGCAACGCAAGATTTCTTGATACTCCTCCAGACCACGGATCTACCATTCAGAGTGAACACAAACCCTGATGTGCACTTCCTGGAATCCTTATCCGCTTGAAAATCGGAGTTGGTATATCCCGTCATATTCAGGTCACAACCTGAGTATGCAAGCATGTAGTTTCTTGTTCTTCGAAGATACTTGAGAATATGCTTGACAACAACCCAATGCTTGGGTCCAGGGTTTGATTGAAACCTACTCACCCCGCCCACTACGTAACAAAAATCTGGCCTCGTGCAAAGCATAGCATACATGAGACTTCTTACGGCTAAAGCGTAAGGAATATGTCTCATGTCCTCAACTTCTTGAGGAGTCTTGGAGACTGCTCACTTGAGAGATACACTCTATGGCTGAAAGGTAGTTATCCTTTCTTGGAGTCTTGCATGCTGAAGCGATCCATGTTCTTATCAATTTTATAGATGCTTGGAAAAGCACTAACTTCCGGTTCTTCCGATCTCTAAAGATCTGAATTCCCAAAAATGTAAGCCGCTTCTCCCAGATCCTTCATCTCAAACTACTTTGACAGCCAGATCTTAACCTCTGATAACTTTCATACGTCATTCCCAATGATTAGTATGTCATCTACATATAGGACTAAGAAGACCACCTTACCATCGTTTATCATCTTATAAACGCATGGCTCATCTATTGACTGATCAAAGCCGTAGCCTTTCACAGTCTCGTCGAATATGATATTCCACGATCTAGATACTTGCTTTAGTCCATAAATGGACTTCAGCAACTCACAAACCTTACCCTGTTGGCCTTTCTCCATGAACCCGTCTGGTTGAGCCATATAAATGCGCTCGTCAAGATTTCCATTAAAAAATGCAGTCTTGACATCCATCTGCCATATTTCATAATCCAGAGCGGAAGCAATGGATAAAAGAGTACGAATGGCTTCAGTATTGCGACCGGCGAGAAGGTATCTTCATAGTCGATACATTCTTTATGTGTGAACCCCTTCGCCACAAGTTGTGCCTTGAATGTCTCAACATTTCCATCTGTTTCTCTTTTCTTTTTGTAGATCCACTTACACCCAACATGCTTGATGCCTTCAGGTAGATCTACAAGCTTCCAGACCTCGTTTACATACATCGAATGCATTTCAAAATTCATGGCTTCTTGCCATGCGTTTGCTTTGGAACTCTGCATCGTTTGAGAAAATGATACTGGATCATCTTCCTCATGATATGTAACATCAGTGAAAGACTCTCCGATACCCATGTATCGAACAGGTTCTCGTACAATCCTGTTACTACGACGAAGCACAAGAGGTTCTGGTTCCGAATGTGGTTCTTCTACTGTTGGAATAAGACTCGTCCTATCTTGTTAAGTACCAGCTACTTCACCCAATAGTTCCTTTAGCACATGTCTGCTTCTCGGTACAGAGTTCTTCATATAGTATGCTTCTAGAAACCTAGCATTCAAGTTAACGAACGTTTTCTGCTATAGAAGATGTACCCTTTGCTCTCTTTTGAATATCCCATGAAAAGGCGTACTTCTGAACAACTAGCCAACTTGTTGTTCTTTTGTCTCAGCACATATGCTGGACAACCCCAGATGCGAGCATGGTGTAAAACATATTTTCTACCACTCAATCTCTCATAGGGAGTACCTGGGACCGTCTTGGACGGAACCTGGTTCAGAATATAAGCTGTCGTTTCTAGGCCATATCCCCAGAACGAGTTAGGAAGCGATGAGTAACTCATCATCGATCTCACCATATCTAGCAGAGTTTGATTCCTTCTCTATGACACACAGTTTTTTAGGGTGTGCCAGGTGCTGTAAGCTGAGAATGAATGCCTTCTTCTCTGAAAAAGTCTTCGAACTCTCCCCCTCGATCAGATCGAAGAGTTTTGATCTGTTTCTCCGTCTGCTTTTCTACTAAAGCCTTATACTCTTTGAACATTTCAAAGGTATCCGGCTTATGTCGCATAAGGTAAACATAACCAAATCTTGAGTAGTCATCACTGAGGGTTACAAAATATTCGTAACCTTCTCTTGCCTGGATATTTATTGGGTCACATACATCACTATGTATGAGTTCCAATACTTGCATGGCTCTCAGACCCTTTGAAGAGAAGGGTCTCTTGGTCATCTTTCCCTCAAGACATGATTCACACGTGGGAAGACTTCCCACGGTTAGAGACTTCAAAAGACCATCCTTTGTTAGTCTCTTAATCCTATCTAGGCCAATATGTCCAAGACGTAAGTGCCATAGATATGTGTCATATGTTTCATCAGTATGAAACGTCTTACGCTTCCCGAGTGAATCTCTATTCCAAGATTGTCGGCTCAAGAGGATACAAATAATATATAGAATCCACTGGTTGAGCTTTAGTAATAAAGGAATCATCAATAAATATCTCAATACCACTATTATCTTAAAATTGAAACCTTGTTCTTATAAACAACCAAAACAAATTAAATTATTGCAAAAATCCGGAACATAATAAACATTATTCAATAATAAAGTTTCATTTCCAAACTTGAGCTTCATGGTCCCGACAGATCTTGCTCCGACCTTCGTTCCATCACCCCAGTTGAATTTGAACTCCCCATCATTTAAGCTCCTGGTTTTCCTGAAATCATTCAAATTACAAACAATGTGGTCAGACGCCCCGCAATCTAGGATCCAGGGCGATGCCTTCTTTGTAGTGTAACAAGATTGAGTAACAAAGATCGTACCTTTCCCCTTGACACTTTTGAGGTAGGTAGGACAAATCCTCCGCCAATGGCCAGCCTCTCCGCAATGGTGACACTTATGCTCATACTTGTCCACCTTTGCGATGCCTTTGCCCTTAGCATCCACAACCTTCTTGTAAGGCTTCTTGGAAGCTGCTCGGTTGGCGTTTTTGGGTCTTTTCATCATCCTTTAGAACCAGAGGTTGAGGCTCTGTGTTCAGTAACATTGAGCTCTCCCGACTTCTTCTTGTTCGTAGGGAGAAGTCCCTCGGTAGTCTGCAACTCCTTCATGAGCTCAGTCACTGTGTAATTGAGCTTGTTCATGGAGTAGTTCAGACGAAAGCTATCATAAGATTTTGGCAAAGTTTCCAAGATCATGTATATCTTGGTCTCTCCGTCGATCTCAGAACCAAGAATCTCCATATCATTCAGGTGACCCATGATCAGTATCATGTGTTCCCGAACGGAAAATCCTGGCTTCATCCTGCAGTTCATGAAACTGCGGATAGTTTGCTGCCTCGCCTGACGCCCATGGCATCCGAGCATCTCATGGAGATTGAACAAGATTTCATATGCAGTAGGGATGTCTCAATGAGACTGTTGCAACACATTGCTCATCGATGCCAAAATGTAGCATCGAGCAATCTCGTCAGACCTCATCCACGCATCGTAGGTGTCTTTGTCTTCCTTACTCGAGTCAGAACTCGGAGGAGGAGGAGGACATGGGGTTGTGAGAACATACTTGTGCTTTTCCACCGTCAGTACGATGTCGATGTTACGTTTCCAGTCAACGTAATTCTCACCCTCGAGTTTATTAGAACTTAATATTGTTTGAAGTGGGTTAAAAGACATTTTGCTGAAAACATAAATAAAATAAATAAATTTAGTATGTGCTACTTTTTCAAATTATATGCATGCATGATCAATCCTAATATGGTGAAGAAAGCGTTAAATAATTCATGGTATTATGAACATCAATGGTTAATTACTTTTCCTATGGGGAAACCGTAATTAATCGCCTTTCATAGTCGTGGCACATCACTATTTAGTTCAAACCATCCAAAAGTCACAACTTCTAGTTCTTACTAATTACCATAAACGTTTGGTCACTTATTTTTAATGCAGGGCCTCTATGTGAGGATTACTTTCAAATATAAGCCCAAGTGTGCAACCGAAACGTGGGTCTTTACTCATGTTACTTTGAAGACGGTTCACCTATGTGGAGACCCCGTTTCATCGTTCCTCTTTAAGATTTAGTTCTTAACAGTATGATTAACTAAATACTTCCGAAGTACTCCCATTGATGGGAGGGCCACTATATAGTAAATTTTAGTATTATTAAATTTAATTACTGATAATAATATTTAATTAACATTTAAAACCGGATATCAATTTTTAAAAATTAGATTTTACACTTTTAGAAGCAACTAGTCGCATCTAAAGTCGCTTCTAAAATATGGCGGGTAACAATTAGAAGCGACTAGTCGCTTCTAAAATCGCTTCTAAAATATGGCGGGTAACAATTAGAAGCGACTAGTCGCTTCTAAAGTCGCTTCTAAAATATGGCGGGTAACATTTAGAAGCGACTAGTCGCTTCTAAAGTCGCTTCTAATTGTTTCCCACCACCTCTTCCCACGCTTTTTTGGTCTGTGTTAAGGGCCTTTAGAAGCGACTTTAGAAGCGACTAGTCGCTTCTAATTTCGTCGCTTCAAAACATTAGAAGCGACTTTAGAAGCGACATGGCTTTAGAAGCGAAACATTAGAAGCGACAAAGTCGCTTCTAATGTCGCTTCTAAAGCCAAATTAGAAGCGACTTTTTGGCATTTAGAAGCGACTTTTGTCGCTTCTAAAGGCCTTTTTTCTCCTAGTGTATGTGTCTCTTAATTCATCACATATTTAATCAATTATACTCGTGTCGGGGACCTTAAGTTGCTTCAACGATAAACAATCCTCCCACTTAGTTTTTGCAAAGAATCATATTCTTTCAAAGCAGTTTACGATTGTTATAACTCTTTATTAATTATAAACTATATGAACAGTTCTTGTTAAAATGATGTTGGCGTTCTATCCTATATGACATGTGAGGTGATATGCAATGAGTATAAATAATTTAAAACATAAAATATTTAACTCACTAAATGACCCATTTCTAAATACAACCAAAAGTAAATAAACTAGAAAAATAAACTAATTTAATCTTCATGTGTGGATCCGGCCAAGGGGACTTGTGACGCGTCATCGGATGTCTCGGGTTAGCCCCCACACGTTCTCCAACGTGCGGCCAAGCCTGAAGTGCTGCCTCCCTTGTCTTCTCATTGTCGAATTACAATAAATTTAATTACAATTTTAAATGTCCTCGCAAATTGAGGCTCACAAATTAAATAAATAAATTTAAAACCCGGGACGATAACCGGAAACAAAATCCTAGGGCCATATTAAATGAGGATCCATCCATAAACACATACACACAATTTACAGCATTCATAATGCAATAAACAAACATACAAAAATCGCCAACACCAACTAGTCAAACAAATTTCAAAACTAGTCAGTAAACCTAAAT
Organism: Urtica urens; assembly: GCA_958296335.1. NCBI lineage: Eukaryota > Viridiplantae > Streptophyta > Magnoliopsida > Rosales > Urticaceae > Urtica > Urtica urens. The sequence continues at coordinate 2,402,231 of OY282522.1, forward strand.
TTTAATGGCTTTATATAGCTCTGATACCATTTGTTGTAATTTACTTAACAATTTAAATTTTTTAATTATATTACACATCCTATATGGCGGAAAAGTATAATTAGATCTACCATATTAAAACTATTTTTAATATGTTTAAACAGCCTAGGCATTAAAATATATTGACATGTTTATAAACATATTTATTGAAGCATGTTGCACAACATGTGAACACAGTATCAAACTATATAAACATATTTATATAATTATAGCAGTTCAAATCGTTGAGAATAACTTACAGTTGAGATTATAAATAATCCCGACATTGCTCGCGATCTCCGGAAGGCCACACCAAGTCAAAACATGGAAAAAGAGTTGCCCGAATGCCCTAGGCACATGCTGGCCGGACAGGGAAATAGGGTCGCCGGACAGGACATTCGCCGGACTGGGAACCTGCTGGGACTCGCCGGACTGGGAACCTGCTGGGACTCGCCGAACTAGAACCTGGTAACTGGACCTGCTTGCCGGATTGGGGCCTTCGTCGGAGAGGGATCTTCGCCGGACTGGGACCTGGACGCTTCCGCCATACTGGAACCTTCGCCGGCCTGGGACCTTCGCTAGACACGATGCAATTCATACATTGTGACCTTGAGACAGAAGAGGTTAAATGGTTTGTTCTTACATTGTCTCTAAAGGTTCACTGGTCAATTCGGTATCTTCTGAAGATACACTGGAAGAACTATAGAGCTCTTAACTCTCTATGCCTCTTAACCAGACATCAGAGATTCTTCCAACAATCATACTAGGATCAATAGCCCGTTGATCTTTAGTTTGTTAATATATTTTAGCTCTATTGAAATCATTTTTTAGTTAGATTTGTCAATTAATAAAAATATTTAATAATAATTTTAATTTATTAAGTAAAATTTTTAATTAATATACCAAAAATCAAGAAAATATTTTTTTTTGGCTGTTTGGGCATTAGAAGCGACTAGTCGCTTCTAATGTCGCTTCTAATGCCCAAATAGCCATATTTTTCGTAGGCTTTTTTTTGAGGTTTTTAAAACATTAGAAGCGACTATAGAAGCGACTAGTCGCTTCTAATTTCGTCGCTTCAAAACATTAGAAGCGACTTTAGAAGCGACTCGGCTTTAGAAGCGAAACATTAGAAGCGACAATGTCGCTTCTAATGTCGCTTCTAAAGCCAAATTAGAAGCGACTTTTTGGCCTTTAGAAGCGACTTTTGTCGCTTCTAAAGGCCTTTTTTCTCCTAGTGTTTGTTCACGCAAATCTACATTTGTCTCTTCGTAAATCTTCAAACAAACAAAAAAGAAATGAATGAACGTTTCAACTTTTATTAATTTAATAAGAAAATTACAATAAGGACTTATGAGAGATTTATATTACATTGATATGTAAATAAATAATCTTCTTGTGGGCATCTCTACCAACATACTCACTTTTTGGTCATGTTTTCCTAATGCGACACAAATCTAATACCTTTGAAATGTTCAAAGAGTATCGGGCTTTGGTTGAGAAGCAAAGGGAGAAGTTGATCGAAACCCTTCGATCAGATCGAATGGGAGAGTACTTGTCTGCGGAGTTCGAGGATCTTCTTAAAGAAGTGCATCTATTCTCAACTTACAGCCCTTGGCACTCCACAACAAAACGGTGTGTCATAGAGAAGGAATCGACTCTGCTAGATATGGTGAAATCGATGATGAGTTACTAATCTCTTCCTTATTCGTTATGCAGTTATGCCTTAGAAACAGTAGCTTATATTCTGAACCAAGTTCCTCGAAAATGGTTCCCGACACTCCCTATGAGAGATGGTGTGGTAAGATATATGTTCTGAACCACATCAAGATCTGGGATTGTCCAGCTTACGTGTTGAGACAAAAGACTAGCAAACTGGCTAGTTGTTCAGAATTATGCCTTTTCGTAGGATATGCCAAAGAAACAAAATGGTACACATTTTATAGTCCTACTGACTAGAAAACCTTCATTAGCACAAACTCAAGGTTTCTTGAAGAGGACTACATGAAGAATGTTGTACCTAGAAGCAGACTTTTGCTGAAGGAGATTTTGAGTGAAGTAGTTGGTACGTCACAAGTTAGGACGAGTCCTACACAACCAGTGGAAGAACCGCACTCAAAACCGGAGACTCGTGCGATTTGTCGTAGTAACAACATTGTACGACAACCTGCGCGATTGATGTATATTGGGGAGCCCTTTGTTGCAGTCGCATACAAGGAGGAAGATAATCCAGTATCATTTTCCCAGGCGATGCACAGTTCCAAAGAAAACTTATCGCAGAAGCCATGAACGTTGAAATGCATTCGATGTATGTCAACGAGGTCTTGAAACTTATAGATTTACCTGAAGGCAGTAAGCATGTTGGATGTAAATGGATCTACAAGAAAAAGAGAGGACCGGATGGAAATGTTGAGTTGCTGAAGTCCATTTATGGACTAAAGCAAGCGTCTAGATCGTGGAATAGTAATTTTCACAAGATTGTGAAAAGCTACGGCTTTGATCAGTCATTAGATGAGCCATCCGTTTTTAAGATGATAAACGATGGCAAAGTGGTATTCTTAGTCCTATATGTAGATGACATACTACTCATTGAGAATGATGTGGGAAAGTTATCAGATGTTAAGAGCTGGCTATCAAAGTAGTTTGAGAGGAAGGATCTTGGAGAAGCGGCTTACATTTTGGGGATTCAGATCTTTAGAGATCGGAAGAACCGGAATTTAGCGTTTTCTCAAGTATCTTATATTGATAAGATCATGGATCGCTTCAGTATGCATGACTCCAAGAAAGGACAGGTACCTTTCAGATATGGAGTGCATCTATCTAGTGAGCAGTTTCCCAAGACTCCTCAAGAGATAGAGGACATGAGACACATTCCCTACGCCTCAGCTGTAGGAAGTCTCATGTGCGCGATGCTTTTCACTAGGCCATATATTTGTTACGCAGTGGGCGTGGTGAGTAGATTCCAATCTTACCCTGGACCCGAGCACTGGGTTGCTGTCAAACATGTTCTCAAGTATCTCCGGAGAAGGAGAAACTATATGCTTGCATACTCAGGTGAAGACCTGAATATAACGGGATATACCGATTCCGACTTTCAAGTAGATAAGGATTTCAGGAAATCCACATCAGGGGTCTGTGTTCACCCTAAATGGTGGATTCGTGGTCTGGAGGAGTATAAATCAATATTCCATTGCTGACTCGACCATGGAAGCTGAGTATGTGGTAGCTTGCGAAGCTGCGAAGGAGGCTGTGTGGGTAAGGAAATTCCTAATGTACTTGGAAGTAGTTCCAAGTTCCAATGAGCATTACACTTTATTGTGATAACAGTGGGGCCGTTGCTAGCTGTAAGAAACCAAGAAGTCAAAAGCGCTCAAAACACATCGAGCAAAAATATCACCTGGTACAAGATATAGGTCACAGAGCGGACGCAACATTTATGAAAGATCGTTTGTATCTCCTTTGAGTCAAGTACGAGTTTGTTGGCATTTATGCCCATAAATGAGATTTTCTGATATTGAATATTATTGTATAGGTTTTGTTTTAAATTTCAATAAAAATTGAATATCCAGTCTTATTTAAGATTGTGTTTATGCATGAATATCTATGCTCTGAAACTGTTATCAATGAAAGAAGTGTTAAGTACAGACTTGACGAGATACCTTTTTATGACTAGTTTAAATAATAGTTCGCAATCTAAAGATCGATTGAGCAATCGAATCTTAGTAATGCTTGTTAGAATAAATTAAACAATATATTATCTTGTGATATGGAGAGTTGTGACTCTGTAATTTATTCTTGATATCTTAATGAAGATATTGAACAAGACCGGTGAAGTTTTGAAGTTCGAGATAAAACCGTTTAATCACTCAAAACCTCAAAATCATATACGAGAGGTATTTTGGTAACTACCTAAATCCTGAAGTGAATGCATATCTTCATGTAACACTTTATGACATTTGATAAGTCAATGGGCAATGGCTAAATGAAGTTTCATTAATCCCATGATTGGTGTCATAATGCTGTTTCGTTGAAATATGTGATTCACATATATGGAATTTGTGTTGAAACAAAAGGCATTAGTATCATACCATGCTCTGTTATGAGAGTGTGAGCAAACAAACCAGACCTGGTATTCTTCGAATAAATAATTTTTTGAAATAAAACATGTGACATATTGATACATCTCACTTTAGGTTTTTCTCGTTCACAAATAACAAAGGACTTGGTGAAATCATAACTTAAGGGCAAAACGGTAATTTTACATTCTTTTGAGTTAACGATACACAAAAATGGAAATATCGAAAAATATACCGTGGATCGTGTGAAGAATAGTTTTGTCACATCAAATGGAAATATAAACGCATATGACCTTAGAGATGTTCAATATTGGTCTTTTAGTGGAATCGTCTAATATTAAGAATTAAAAGTCGAGAAGAGTTTGTGGACTTTTGTGTCCGAGTTTTATTCTAAAGTTTCATTCATGTGGGTCCATAAGGTTTCAATGATAGACTCTCGGACGAGATTTTGGTGAACAAGAATTAGTTGATTTTCTCATTCAACGTAAATTATTATTTACGCTAAGAAAATTATTTTATGAGTAATTAAATAAATAATTGGTTATTTATGATTACATTTATCATATTATATTATTATATTGATAAAAATATAATTTGATGATTCAAATAAATAAAAGATGAAAATAAATATTTTCTCGTTTCGTACTTGTTTGAACAGTATGAAACGATTTAATGAAATGTCATTGAATAAATGAGGTGTTCTAAATTAATTAAATATTATTTTCGATATAAATCAAATAAATTTGGTAGATAATGAAGACAATATGGCCGGCCATAATGAGGGATTTATAGGTTAAAAAATTGTTTAAACTCATTAAAAAAAGTATTGGACTTAAGTTTGACTAATGGATTTTAATTGGATTTTGACCGAACTTAAACTCATTCTCTCTGATATAAAAGGAGGCCATCTCTTTGAAAAACCTAACCTAATGTCGACCAGGACCCAACCAAACCTCTCCCCCCTTGTGCTTGAGAGTTTTTGGCCGAATTCTAGAGATAAAGAGAGTGAGAGGAAATTTGTTTCCCGGCAGCCCTTCCTTTTATGCTTTGAGTTTCCCTTTCTTCCCTTGTTCCCATAAATAGCCTACCCTTTTGATCTCCTAAAAACTCCCAGAGATATATCCCAAGGCAGAATCTTGCTGATCCGAACCTTACGTAAGTCTCCTAGAAACAAATTGGATCTGAATATAATAATCGTAATAGGATTGTTAATGTGTTTAGATCATTCGTTTGTATGTTTGAATAAATTTGTTAACATATTTAGAAATTTATTGACATGCTAGATTAGATTTAATGACATGGTTATCGAATATGTTTAAAAAGTGTTTTAACATATTAAATTGAATTATGAATTTCCGCCATACGTAGATATGTTTCATAAATAATTAGGTTAATTGTTAACTAAATTTCAATAGAAATTACTAGGAATTCTTGCCAGCTTGAGTAAATATTTATGTAAATTCTCGTTGATATTATAATAAAATAAAGTTTTACATTTATGATTTATTCAAATTTTAATGGTTATTTCGTATGTCTTAAGATTTATAGAACATTCATTATCCCATAACCTCCGTATCAAACTGAGTCACGTAATGGGAACCTCAGTTCGGGTGGTGTGCTAAAACGAGGTCGATGACTGATATACGCTTGCGAAACTATATCGAAAATCATATATGTGGAACACATGAGTGAATGATGATCACTATGTGAGAGCATTCTACACTTGTGGTAAGTGTACGACCTGGACAAGCCTTGGGGTAGATGTGTCGTTTAAGGACCGTTACAACGCACTAACCGATGCCCACTATGATGGTTACAGTGAGACTTGATTTAAATCCTGAAGTGTTCATGGACACTGAATCATGTATCTGAGCTCTTTAATTCATTCGTTAAAACGCTATTCATGCTAATCACAGCTTATTTCTTAGGAGTCTTCCCCTGGAAGTCTTCTCAGAGCATGATTCGAGTGGGAAGTAATTTACAGACACAAAATCCAGCCTCCCTGAAAGGAGGTCAATGTTCACTCACCTAAGGGTTGATTCGGGAACCGATTGGTGGCGCGCACTTTCGAAGTAAGTTAACGTTCGAAAGAATCTTTAGCTTGAAAAGCAACAATGATTAGGGCTGATTTGTATCAATAGAAGTATAACGGAATAAATTGGCTGCTCTTGACACGGGTTGAACCCGGAGGATCTTGATCACGTACTGACTATATCAGTGGCCACTCATCACGATGAGTAAATATAATTCTAGTATTAAAGAAGGGTTCGGTGTTTGATTAAAGATGGAGTATTAATAAAGACTAGACGAATCGATGAAAAAGAAATAAGACTATACCGTATTTTTTGTCAAATTCGTTAAGCTTCTACTACTAGGTCCACAGTCCCGATTCGGCTCTGATACAGGTTGAACCCAGGTTGAACCCGGAGGATCTTGATCACGTACTGACTATATCAGTGGCCACTCGTCACGAGAAGTAAATATAATTCTAGTATTAAAGAAGGGTTCAGTGTTTGATTCAATGGTGGAGTATTGATAAAGACTAGACGAATCGATGAAAAAGAAATAAGACTATACCGTATTTTTTGTCAAATTCGTTAAGCTTCTACTACTAGGTCCATAGTTTCGATTCGGCTCTGATAAAGGCGGATAAGAACTTTTGAATAATAGTGTTTAATCACTATTTAATCTCACTTGCTGTAATGGGGATTGACAACATTAATTCTAGAAAACTGATATTCGCAGAATTAACTAAATATTTATAGCATAATTGTTTATTTATTGTTGGATTAAGAAAATAAATAATTATTTGGATTTTAAGCAAACGGGCCTTGAAATATAAAGGATGGGCTTGGGAGAGGCTTGGCCAAAAATCCCCTAGGGTTATACCATTGGGGTGGACGATTATGCCTCCCCCTTTCTCTCCTTGTATTTCTCTCTGATGAGAGAATATCTCTTCCATAGATATTGATCTGATGGTTGAGAGAGAGAGTTTATATTCACTGTTGAGATCTAATGGCCCATATTAAATCCAAGGGAGAGAATATCTCTAGAAGGAGGGAATATCTCTAGGAAGGAGAGAATATCTCTCAAAAGGAGAGAAAATCTCTTAGCGGCTATCTCTTTCCTAAATGCCATAAATAGCGATACAAGGGAAGAGGAAAAAGCACTCCACTCTTCGCAAAGAATTTCGGCCAACTCTCTCTCTCTTGGCCGATTTTTTTCCTCCCCTATTCCCGGGAATCGCTGAATTCCAATCTTAAATAATAGGAGCAAGATTCCGAAACAATTGGTTTTGATATCTAAGTAAGACATCAACTTTAGTCACTCATCTTTCTTATTCGTCTCGGAGATTACGTTTCGGAAGACTACGGTGTCATCCTCGAGTACTAAATCAGACGAATGAATTGTGAAAGCTTGAAAACGAAACGAGCATTGAATTGGAGCATTATGTAGCTAAGCCAAAATCCATGTAAGTATTATGATCGCCTCTTTTATTAATGGTTGTTGAATTTCTTTCGTAATTAAATTAAATTAAATAATATAGATGTTGTTTAGTAATCATTATTACTAATTGGCTATTGTGAGTTCAATTAATGATATTCCGCATTTAATATGGTTACTAAGGTGCAAGAATCACCAACATTGTTGGTAAAGATGCAATATAAATCTTTCATGGATGCTTATTGTAATTTGCTGATTAAATTAATAAAATTTGAACCTTTCATACATTCATTTATGATTCGCGTGAACAAACTTTTCATGGTTTATTTAAAACAAAATATCCACAATCTAAAGATCATCGGACTATTGATCCTAGTATAATTGTTGGAAGAATCTATGATGTCTGGTACGAGGCATAGAGAGTTGAGAACTCTATAGTTCTTCTTGTGTATCTTCCAAAAATACTGAATAGAGCAGAGCACCTTTAGAGAAAATGTAAGAACAAACCAGTTAACCTCTTCTGTCTCAAGGTCACTATGTATGAATTGCATCGTACTTACCTAAATCCTGAAATGAGACATGTCATTTCATAACTTACATATTCTCATTTGAGAAAGTCAAATTCTAGGTCCACTCTATGATCTAGACTAGACTAATTGGTGAAATATTGAGTTATGAAGATGTCATGAACTAGCTTTGTGAAGTTCTCATAGATATGAACCGCGCGGTATCCAAAGTTAAGTAACAACTTTATTTGGATGAAACAATGTGACTTGTTAGCTCCTCGTCACTACGTTGTTACTAACTTATTCACAAGTAACAAAGGAGTTGAGAAAATAACAACTAGAAGGGTAAAAAGATAATTTTATACAACTCATCTAGTTGATGATATTCATGAAGGGTAATTATAGATAACATTCAATGGATCTACTCAACATAATTAAGTGGAATTTGAGTAGAAAATATATTCATTTGAACCGAGAGATTCTCAGTGTCAACTATGTAGTGGAGTCATTTGACTTTAAGTTAATACTCGGAAAACGTTATTGAACTTTTGAGTCCAAGTATAATAGCTCAAATTTTGTTCATTTGGATCCATAAGGTCACTTTTACAAGTCATTAGGGCATCTCCAACCATTAACACCAAATTTGGTGTTAAAATTTTTTCATCTCCAATCATAACACCAAATTTAACACCAAAAAACTATTCATCATTATTATATTATTACTTTTTATATTTTTTTTATTAATATATTTTTTTAAAGTATTTATAGGTATAAAATAATATATTTTAAAAAAAAAAAAAAAAATTTGCTGTGTGAACGGTGCCACGCCAAATATGGCGTGGCATTGTTAATAACACCAAATTTGGTGCTACTTTTGCAGTGGGATTGGAGCAAAAATTGCACCAAATTTGGTGTTTTGCCGGACCCTTGAAGATGGCCTTAGAGTAGGATTGTTAAACTAGAAATTAAGTCAAAATAAGGTAAAGTGTTGAACTAGACGTTTTCCCGAAAAATGTCAAAAGGGTATTTTTGTCCACATGGACATAAAATGATGTGAAGTTCAAAATAATATTTTGAATATTTTCATATGATGGAAATATAAATTATTTTTTGAAGCCGAGAAGTCGTTTGAGGCATTATGAAATTAATTTCATTATTTGTGCAATATTAATTCTACAATGGGTATTATAAGAATTGTCTTAAAAGAAATACAGAATCATCTAGATGCCCTTCCCTAAGTGTTGAATTCGGCCAAGACACATCAAAGATGAGAGAATTAGTTGCTTTTAATTATAAAGATAATTACCCAAAAGAAAAAAAGGAAATGAATTTTTTAAAGAATGAAACAACTTTGCTAAGTGAGGAAACAAATTTCCTTCACTAGGGCAAAGAGTTAGCCGCCATGTACAATGAGGAAGATGAGAGAAAATAAAATATTGTGTCATGAATGGATAATAGGAAAATGAAATTACCCTTTCTTGATTTTTCTTCTCCTATGAATAGAGTCTCACATAGAGATGTGAAAATAAGTTTTTGCTCTAGTTTCTATCATTTTGGCCGTCCATCTTTTCTCTCTTCTCTCTCAAAATACTTCTTTTATTTTGGCACCCGAGTCCTCATTAGACTTAGGCTAAATTAGCTATTTAGCTCATAGACTTGTTCTTGAGTTATTGGGTTTAATTGTGCCCACACACAAATCCTTCAAATCCTCTATAGACTCATGTAATAGAAACTTTAGGTTTCTTGAGTTCACGTTTAGGTGTGAAGGTAACGAGCAAGAAACGATCTACCTTTCCCGAGGCTCATCAAAGATCAAGCTACAAGAAATGTTAGTATTTAAGTAATTAATAATGTTTTTAAATAAATACATGTTCATGAACTTTGCCTAGGTTAGTAAAATTGTTTTACTTATAAAGAAATTTTTATATTCCGCTATTAATGTGTTAATGATAATTTTTTTCTTAACACTAAACATATTCCAACACAAAGTAGAAGAGTATGTTCTCTTAACATGATATAGATACATTGGCGAACCATATGATCTGGCAAAACAAGCAGGCCAACACAAATAGTAACAATAAATATCGGTATATTGTTAAATACCGGATGTATTAGAAAGTTGTTTTCTTTCAGATTTTAAATATTTTGAAATTATAGCGAATTTTTAATTTTTTTAATACTCGACCAACAACTCATTTGGAGTTTGATGTTGTGTTCTTTAATATATAATATTCGATAATTATTTTTTAATTTATTGTTTGTCATAACCATTATATTATTTGGTTTTTTAGTTTTATAATTTGGGTTTGATGATATATATATATATATATATATATTGAATTATATAAAAATATAATTGTTATGTTGTTTTTGTCCGTTTTTATTTTGTATAGTTTTTCAGATTATTTATAGTTGGTATGAATATTTTTTAAAATACTCATCGGTATATCTACGGTATATCTACTGATGTACAATGTATCCGGAAAATCATAACTTTAGTATCGCTATCAGTAATCAAAACTTTGACCTCGAGTACTTTTATCAGTTTCTTTCAAATTAAATACTTTGTCGTCTAAAAAGAAATATATTGAAGGGAGTTTCATTTTGGGATGTTATTATGTACCTCTATTACCGTCAATCCTAATCACAAATTATGACATAAGATTCAATGCATGAATTCCATATATTCAATAAAGTCAAGTTATTCTCGTGTTTCTGGATTTCGAAAATAAAAGAAAATCTCCACTGAACCTAGACCCCTTTTAAGCGTGATACTGTTTTGTTTTTCAATTATGACACTTGTAAAATGTACGTAAGGATTTAGACCTTGGACACATAATCATTTAGCACATAGAAACTCTAATGCCACTTCAAAAATACAAATACTCGTATTTGATAAAACATAATAAATAAAAAATTGCAATAGTTCACTGTAATCCATCTAAGAGTACATTCTATAAAGGCTTGTTTGGCTTAGTAGCTCAGCACTTGTTCATAATCTCTGCTCAAATTTTCGATATATTACATATAATGCTGAATCATTTCAATGTTGAAATTGTCTATGATTTAGGTTTTTGTGTCTGTTGAAATGCCAATGTCTATGATTAATTTTAGAATTTGAAGTTTAAAGATCTTATGATTATGACGTATGATTATTAAAGTTTTCCCAATATATGTATGTATGTTTGTATTCGATCCAAGTCTTGCCTATTTGAAAAAGAATATACAAATTAAGTTCAAGCTTAATAACTGGTACGGAGTTGCAAGTTCAATTATGAATATATTTTCTTTTTGGCGTGGAAAGATAGGAAAATGGAAAGGGAGTAGTTTGAGAAGCATTAAATGCAAATGTGGTGGCAAAGATATATTATTATATATATATAAATGAAACCTAAAACATATTATTTATGTAGGTGCATTTTATTATTTATTATAAAATTATTTATTTAATGATATAATTACTTAAAATTACAAACTATATCGTTAAAATAAAATGTCACAATATCATCCAAAATTATAATGTGAAATTCTCTAAAACTTACAAAATTTATGTAGATGCATTTTACTATTTATTATAAATTTATTTATTTAATCATATAATTGCTTAAAATTACAAATTATACCACTGAAAATTAAATGCCACAATACCATCCAAAATTATCATATGAATTAAATTACCCTATAAATTAAATTACATTATTAGTTGTTCACTTTCTGGAATTCTGTCTTGAACTCATCAGATTTATCAATTTTATTTTTTCATTTCCACGTTTTCTATATATTCCAACTTTTAGTGCAAGAAAATCAACACAAAGAAAAATCAAATGAAGCAAATAAATCTACCACAATTTCAGCTCTATTCTTTTAATAAAAAATTAAAAGTATGTAATAATTATTTATTCAGCAACTTTAATTTTGATTTTTGAGTTTATTTATATGATATGTCACTGATATAATTCAAAAAAAATATAACTTATATTATTAATTAACGTTATGAAATTTTTTGTGTGATTTTTAATTATCATATTTTTCATTAAAAACATATTATCAATTATTTTAAAAAACAATTCAAAATTATTTTAATAATTTCAAATAAAAATACATTACGTAATTCACAGGAATGCGCAAATATTATATATATATATATAGATTACATCATAATGTCACTTACACGTTTTAAGGTTTTCAATTTTAGACCGTCGTTTATAATAAAATAACATAAAATACACCGTCACCTGCCTATTTGGATAATTTAGTTAGGTTGATTGAATCATTATATATATATATATATATATATATATATATATATATATATATATATATATATTAAGGCAAACTCATTTATTTGTCCTAATAGATTCAATGACTTATATATATAAGCAACTTTTTATTTACTAGAAATAAATATTGAACGAATGATTTTTAACTTGAAGGTGTCGTGAATTATATCTATAGATATATTTAAGCAATTTTATTTTATTTATTAGCAATAAATATTGAAAATTGCTCTAAATAATAATAGTAAACAATGGTATTATAATATAGCAAAAAAAAAAAATTGTAAATATATAGCCATTCAAGATGACGTGGCCATTTTTTAAAAATTTGACTTACAATAATGCCCTTTCCGTTTTTATTAAAGTTTCATAAATATAATTGTTAAATTTTTTTTTTGGGTGGTTGAGATATAATCGTTTTTAATAATTAATTATTTTTTTGCAGTAATTTCGAATTTCTTTTACAGCTTTATTATTGATTTATTAAAAAAAAAATACTTTAAAATCGCGTTTATTCAAATTTCAATACCTGTTTGTTCGTGTTTATTTCAAATGTTAATTTTTTACATTGCTTAGACTGTTATAACTATCTGTGTTTGGAATATCTTTGTTTTTGAAATATTGTTTTATATCATTTAACGTTCTTTATTTTAAAGGCGGCTTCATAGAAATTTCAAATACCATATTCTTGTTGTTATTCTTTTTTTGGGTTACTTTGACTTTGGTATGACGCGTTTATTTTGGTTTATTTTACGTTTTTATCTTTTTATTTTACTTTTACCCTGGTATGGAGAACTTTTAGTGAGAGAAATGGTGTTTTCGAATTTAGAGGTAATGTGTTTTGAAATAAATGTTTTTAAAATCCCGCCTATGTGGAATGTAACCTCCATTATATGGGTTTATTTTTATTTTTTATTATTTAATGTCAGTGTCATCGATTTAGTGATTTATTAATTGCTGTTTTTAAGTTTTTTTTTTCTTATGGAATTCTCATTTTCTATTTACGCAGTTTTGAATAGGGGTAATTTTGTCAACATAAACAATTTATTTCGGTTTATGACTATTAAATCAATAATTACAAAACTTTGACTATTTAGCAAACTTTAAGTTTGAAACGGCTATATTACTCTTTCTCCCTTAAATATTTAACCAATAATTTTTAACTTGAAAGTGTCGTAAATTATATATATATATATATATATATATATATATATATTCAAAATTGACGGAATGGCCAACGTTTGGCTAAACTTTTGTTAATGGCCATGTTAAAGTTCAATCAAATTTTTGGATTATTTTCCCCCAAAAGCTTTTCCGCTCATTCAATAGCCACGTCATTACTGGGAAGAAATTTTGGGCGAAAGTAGTCCAAAAAATTTAGTTAAATATTAACGTAACCATTAACCAAAGTTTAATCAAATATTGACCATTTTGAAAACCGCTATGTTCAAAAGACTATATTACTTAATAACTATTAAGCAACTTTTTATTTACAAGCAATAAATATTTAACAATGATTTTTAACTTGTAAGTGTCGTGAATTATATCTCTATATTATATTAATTTTCATATATATATATATATATATATATATATATATAAGGATTCAACAATTGAACTCTGTTATCAATTTATAATGAATAGCATTAAATACCAGGAAAAGAGACTAATTGATCCTTCACTTAATATATAATTTTCCATTAAAAAATTGACATATTTAGTCATCACCCACCGTCATAATCCCATGACGTATATATATGTATGTTATGTCAAATAGATTTAATTTGTAATTAATGATTCTAGGCTGGCTGATTTAGATTCTACTTTGCCAAACTTTATCCAGATGATTTCAAAATGATTTCCGTTTCAGCGAAATTCCAAAATGTCAATATGATTTCAACAGGGTTTATATCCAAAGACAATACAAGCTGAAAAGATGGATGAAAAATAGGTGTAGGGTGTAGAGTTTCTATATTTCTTCCTCCGCGGAAAAAGCAATTGAAAATACAGTTGAGGATAGAATTTAAACATATAAAACTTTAATGTTTTTATTTTATTTTTACGGAATCAAATTGTATTAAGAAATATCATGATTTTTTAGATTTTAATCAAAATTTTATTTGATTAAAAAAATATCTCCGAAGTCAAATTAGAATAAGTTAACTAAAATTTTGTTTAATTTACTTCAATCTTTCCGACTTTTTCTTCATAAAATTTAAATTTGATTTATTTTTTTAAGGGTTGATGTTATTCATGTTTGATAATTATTGGTAAATGACCGGTACTAATCGTTTACAATTTTTTTGGACTAATTTAGCCTAAATATTTATAAAAAATTAACAAACTAAAAAATACAATCGGCAAAAGAAAATTGAAATAAATATATCACGTAAATAGTTTGACTATTTACAATAAATTAATAAAGCATTGGATTAAATCTAACTTTTATGTTCACGTTAACTAATTACTCAATTTTTTATTTTTTAAAAAATCGGGTAAACAAATGAATTACTTATCTCAATTGCACTACAAATTTTTACGCATATACCAGAAGGTGCCTATTAGATTAGCCTACGATAATAAGAGATTATTCACAACTAAATTAATTATACTATTGTATTTTATTAGTGTGGGTGATTATTAAGATTAAGTAAGTGTGCGATGAAACTGTATACTTGACAACCTTCATTGCTAATTAGTGAACCGTCGTAGTATTGTATTATTTTCAATGCATGGTTCCATACACGTTTACGTGTGCCTTGCTGATATATTTATTATTGTTAACAAGGCTGGATATTGATGTAGCAAGAAGTGGTGGACACAATGTCACGGTAAGTGGTTGGAAGGAATAAATAATTAAAGTCAGCCGATTCGCGTACGAAATATCGGTCGATGTATCTTTTACATATAATTTTGTATAGACAGAGTTCAGAATGCAAGATTTTCCAACGCAATGTATATTAAGATGCAAAATATCTTTTCAAAAAATGTTATAGTAACAATAAGCCAATAACATTAATATTAAGTATTGTCCTAATATAAGTAACTATGATATCAGTATCATTTAATCAACACGTAAAATTGTTGTTTCGTGTTTATTGGCATTTGATTAAGGCAAATCTCATGAACCTGTTGTTATTTATCTGAATACATAAAATATATTTCTTCTCTAAAGTGTAAGCTTACGACGCGGTCTCGCTAAGACTTTTTAATTCATCAGATGACATTCTTTTTTGTCGTCTCATATAAAAAAAAAGATGTTATTGTTATTGTGAAGGATTACACACTTATACGCCGAAAATACTTATAAGAAAATGTATAATTTGTTTTCTTGGTTTTGTAACTTTTCGGCCAAGAAAAAACTTAGTAGATCTGTTGTTGTGGTGACTGATTTTGATTAAAAATACTGAGAGTGCGTAAGAATGAAAAGTGAAGAGAACCCAACTCAATCAATATTACAAATTCCCAAACAGTAATTTTGGAGTTATGAATATTAGAAAGTTATCGTGGCATTCCGTCTCTGTAGTTGATCTATTGTTTATGAAGTTTTTCTTCTCACTAGAATTCATACTCCCTTGACGTAGACATTTTAGCTAAAATGTATTTCTATTTTGTTATTTACTTATTGTCTTTAAGTTGTTTATGTATTATTTAATAACATCTAACAAAACAATTATATCATAGTAGATCTAGACTATCAAAAATATTATTATATAACATATTTAAGTGTATCATCTAATAACATCTAACAAATATATTATTAGTTCCGTACTTATATAACTTACTACCACATATAACAATACCATTTTAATTACATCGCATTTACGATATAAAATATGATATTTAATGTGCATCAATACAATGTTGAAGTTCTATATTCTTTTTTATCAATATATATATGAAGTTAAAGTTCTACATTGTTTTTTTTTTCATTATTATTCTGTTTTATCAAATAACTTTAAGCTAAAATATATTTAAGTGTTTTTTACAAATTTTTTTATTTTAGTTTAAAGTGTTCTTTTAATACTTAAACCTAGAAAAACTTTATTGAGTTACAATTTCTCTCTTAACTCTTTTATTTTCTTAAATTAATTTTTTTATTTTAATTATCTTATATTTTTTATCGAATAATATTTCATATATCATAAAGTACAATTTATTTGTGACAATTTGTAGACAGTCACTTTAATATATACATATTTAATTTTATTAAAAGTTATAAGTTCAAATATTAATATTAACTTTACCAAACATTAAATTTATTTATGCTAATAGCTATTATTTTACAACAGTTTGCTAAACATATATTCACTTTTAAAAACTTGCTATTTTCTACAATATTTAAAAGAATAAATAAATTAAACCACAACAATACTAAACAGTTGGCCTTAGGACCTAACAAGTATGAAAAGCTTTCATTATTTTTCTATTTATGATCTTAAAAATCAAAATAAATAAAAGACTTGACCAAACATTGTAGATTTTCAAAAAGTGGGATACTCTTTTTCTTGAATTAAAACCTAATAATGGTGTGAAAGGTGTGTGGGCCTGTATAGGGACAGAAACGCAACACTCAACCACTTGAATATTGGGGTCGTTTTACTCACATACTCGTTTTTCGGCTTCATTAGGGTTGGACAATTTTCTTTTGTCATTTGTATTTCTTGAAGAGTATTTTAGAAATAGGTCGGTCATTTTAGAAAAAATTTAGTATAAGACCTCTTCGTTTTTATGGCACAATAAAGCCGTAAATTTTTACGGTACAATTTCCTTTGTGTTTTACACTCATAAAGAACCGTATATTCTATATACAAAAATTTGACTCTTTTTATAAACGGTTAGAAAATAATCATCATTGATATCATTGATTATGTGATCTTGTTTACACTACTTTTTATATACATATTACTCTTAGTTAATGTTTCCTAAATGAAATTAACTAACTATCCATTAATCAAACGTTAAATGTAGCCAAAATTACACTAGTTTATTTAACTATATATACTCAAATTATCCTTCTATATATTTGTTATTTGAAAACTTTGTATTTCACTTTTATAATGATAATCATTTTATAAACTGTTTTTCTTCATACACAATAACTAAACTAAACACCATATCTTTAATTAACAACCTGTATGCTAAATTTTTGTAATAAGTTCTGTTTAATTTATAAAGTATAAAATGTTAACTTTTACTTTCTCATTCGCAAACGTTTTATTTTTATATTTATTTTTCCGCGTTGTTAAATTTTTAATTTTGTCTATTCATAGATATAAACGATAAAAGTCAACCCAACTTTGGATTTGTTGCTAACTGAAAAAGTATTATGTTGGCTATTTACATACATTTGTGTATGAAAAACATCAATCACATTTTGGGTTAAATAGTTTAATTGTTTTACTACATATAAATATAAGTCTTAAACTACGGACGTAAAACTATATAAATGTTGATGTTAAAATTGAACTCAACAATTACGAAACAAGATACATAATAATTTTATTATGATTTTACATTTATTTAAGGGAAGAAAATGGATCTCGACAAAATGTCGTATCGATAATATAGATCACTCTTAAATGGAAGATGGATCGAACTCCAGATGATATATATATATATATATATATATATATATATATATATATTATAATAGGCCAGCTCGTGGTACAATATCAAATAATATCCTAGACTGAACTCCTATTTATACTATCGTCGAATGAAGATCCGAGATGCATAGCTGACTGAAGATCTCGCCATGTGGCACGATTTGCGCGAAAAAGGGGTGTCTGACCTTGTTTTCAATCTGGTTCTTCAGGCGAGAAGATGGCTAAAGGGCTCGACTTCGACTCATGTAGGCTTATCTGCAAGAAGTGTTTGATTTCGAAAGATTTGATTTGGGCCTCGAGTTTGGGCCTCATCGTTTAGATTTACCACGGCCCAATTTTGTTTGGTCGATTTTATACCAACACAATCAGCCCCCAATATTTTTAATATTGTGAAATATTAAAATTACTTATGGTTGAAGTTGGATCGATAGAGGAAGAGGCGGAACGACTTCTTTGGATGGGACACGTGTCGATTTCGGCATCTTTTCGAAGTTGAAGGGTCGAAGGTGGTTGTAGCTTTTTGCAACTTTTGAGGCGGATCATTATGATATGTCAGTTCGATGGGACGTGAATTTCTCGATTTGGTTAAACGATCCTTTGTATAAATATTCGAAAGGTCATAATGGTTTATACTGTGCCCAAAGAAAATTATCGATGTATTTTTACTTTCTTCTCATCTCTCTACTTTCTCTCTCTAGTTTTTTTTTACTTTCGTTTTAAGTCGTGCTCCTGTTATTGACATATCCTCATATATTTCTTTCAATTCGATTTAGTCGAAGTCGTCTTCTCGACAAAAATAGTTTTATTTTTATATATATGAATTCGCCGAGTGTCGGTCGGTCTACTAATATAGATATTTTAAGTACTACAACCATCACTACTAGCTAATGAATTTAAAGAATTTAGGTATTGTTATGACATTCATCCGTGTCTTAAGACATTTTTGCCGAACCCAAACACTATTGCTGATACGATCATAGATGGTTACTGTTGTGTGTATGAAGTCTGGTTCCAATCTTGTGGACTTCAATTTGCGATCCATCCTCTTCTTTTAGATTTTGCAGATTCCCTAGGTATCACCGTACCCCAGATGTGTCCAAAATTTGTTAGGATGGTGCTTTGCTCCGCTCTTCCTACTCGAGAGCAGGATGTCAAACTGGATTTGTTTGATCTGGTTCGTCTTTGTTTGGTGAGAGCGAATTCGAAACATCACCCAAGATGTTTCTATCTTTCTCGTCATCCACAGAGGGTCGTTCTCGAAGGTCTCCCCAAGAAAGATTTCTCTTGGGTCGCTGTTGTTTTTTGTGGCCGTAAACGAATTCTCAATGGGAAATCGAGCGAACTCCTTTAGGGCGAGATGGGCTAGTTCAGCAAGTGCGTTTATCGCGTCTATATTATATGTTATTTTTTTTATGTTTTCTACTTTCGCATTTTGATCCTCTTTATGTATATATTTCTTCTTGTTAGGGGTTATTAATGCTCCTGCTGCTGGACTACGATTCGAGCTGAAAATTGATCTACTGCGTCGAGGTCAGGTTAAGCGGTCAGAATTCACGGCTTCTCGATACGTCAACTCAAGGTTTTGGCCTTCGCCCGACGTACCCAAGGAAGAAGAAGGTAAAGGTTGATTTTTGTCAAATATTTGCGTGCATCGATTTATTTACTTTTCTCCTTTTTTGGATACTGACGTGTTGACTCGCAGTTTGCGTCGTGAAAAGAAGAAGCAAGTGGCTCCCGCTGAATCGTTGATTCCACCGATTATCGATCTTGACTTAGGGATTAAAGAGAGCCCGGCTCTCGTTGTTCCTTCCGTCGTCCCGGCTGTCGTTGTTCCTCCTGTCGCCCCAGCTGTTGGCGAGACCATGGAAGGAAATGTCGAGGAGGTCGACGAGGGGACTTCTGATCTGATTCCACGAAAGAGGAAGCAGGTGGTAGGTCGTCCTGATGGGGATGCTTCTTCTGGCGATGAGGCCAAGAAGAAGAAGAAAAAGGAGAAAGGAGAAAATGGTCAACAAAGAGGTTGATCGACCTGTTTCTGGCGAACATATGGTAGCGAGGGCTGCTTTGTCGAGGAGTGGTGATCGATCGGGATCTCGCAATTCGATATAGAGGAAGTATTACCACACATTCGTCTACAACAAAGACGTGATGTTGTACGAGGACCCTTTTCAATCAGTTGGGTTAATTCACCAAATAACACACGCAAATTACCAGATCCCGAAGGTACTTGATCTCACGGAGCCCGAATCGTATCGAACGATGTCCTCACAAATCACCTTGGTATGCTTCTTTCCTTGTACTCATTCGTTATTACCTTTCCGAGATTAATGTTGGATTTTTTTTTATAATTTCAGCTCGCTTCTCATCTGAATCGGGGTGTTCATATTTATGAACTTCGGGTTCAAGAGGCCGAAGAGAAGAGGGTTTGCCTCGCGGAAGTGCAGGAAGGGACTGATTCTCTGAAGGGTGAGCTCGAAGAGATGAAGGCCAAGTTGGAGAGTAATTCCGAGGAGATTCCGTCCAAGGACGCGATCATCGCCAAAGCAAATGTTGTGCACAAGGATTTGGCCTTGGAATTGGACATGGCTCAGTCTAACTATGAAAAAGAAGATTGATCGACTCAAGCAGGTGGATCAGGCAAACTTTCGACTCGAGAAAGAGCGAGACCAACTAAAGGCCAAGATTGAGAAAGATCGAAGATCTACAAAGGTCGAGAGGGATCGGACCGGTTATGCGGCTAAGAAGGCTACTTCGCTCCATTACCGCGGTCACATCCTGAAGTATCAGCCTCAGAAGAAAAAGATGGATGAAGTTATCATCGTCTTGAAGAAGTTGGAGCATTGCAAAGGTAACAAGGAGCTCATTCCGGAAACCCTTGGGGGCGAAGTGCCGGATTGGTCGAGCGAACTGAAAGACACTGAGGCCGACATCGAGGCTTATAGTGCTCGGTTTGCTTCAATCGAGATCCCGACGATTGATGAAGTCCCTTTCTTGCTTTATCATGACGCTTCTCCTTCCTGGCTTCCCGACGAGGAGATCGCTCAATTTCTGGACGAGAATCCATCAGGCGAGGTCTTGGCCTCGGTCCCCGAAGTCGAAGAGGCGAGGGCGACCACGAAAAGATTTTGCTTTTTATTTTTATTTTCTTTGACTTTGAATATTTGGACTTGTTCTGGTCTTGTGTGCCTGTCGAGACTATAAGTTATTTTCGCTTTTTTGGTTGTTCGAACTCTTTTCTAATTTTTTTTTATTAATTATTTCATTGAAGTGGTTTATTTTCACATAATCTTTTTATAATTCTGATGATTATTTCAGTTCGACTGTGAAGCTATTCGTTGATATCATTTAAATAGTTTATTTCGTCTTAACTTCATTTAGTATTTGACTAAGTATTTCTGCTCGATTGTGAAGATACTTGTCGATGTCATCTAAATAGTTTATCTCGTCATAAACTATTTAAAATTTAACTAAGTATTTCAGCTCAATTATGAAGATACTTGTCGATATCATCTAAATAATTTATTTTGTTATAAACTATTTAGAATTTGACTAAGTACTTCAGCTCCATTGTGAAGATACTTGTCGATATCATCTAAATAGTTTATTTTGTCATAAACTATTTAGAATTTGACTAACTATTTCAGCTCGATTGTGAAGATACTTGTCGATATTGTCTAAATAGTTTATTTCATCATAAACTATTTAAAATTTGACTAAATATTTCAGCTCGATTGTGAAGATACTTCTCGATATCATCTAAATAGTTTATTTCGTCATAAACTATTTAGGATTTGACTAAGTATTTCAGCTCGATTGTGAAGATACTTGTCGATATCATCTAAATAGTTTATTTCTTCATAAACTATTTAGAATTTGATTAAATATTTCAGTTCGATTGTGAAGATACTTGTCGATATCATCTAAATAGTTTATTTTGTCCTAAACTATTTAGAATTTGACTAAGTATTTTAGTTCGATTATGAAGATGCTTGTCGATATTATTTTAAATAGCTCATTTTTTTTGTTGGGACTGTGCCTTCCGAGGAGAGCTACCTACGTACCCTTTGCGGGGATCAAGCCCCACGTAGTTCGATCCTTTTATTTAGCAGTGATATTTTTTTAGGTTGATGACGTTACAGGATCTCAGGTCGGTTATCTTGTCTGGGGTCGTGAGTTCGTACACTCCGGGGTGGACTGCTTTGACTACTCGGTAAGAGCCTTCCCAATTGGTACCCAGTTTTCCCGCGTTTGGCTCCGTGGTATTTCGAAAAACCTTCCTGAGAATGGGGTCTTTTCGATATTATAAAATTTTTCGACCGACTGTCTATATTGTGAGAGTCTTACGAGGGTCTTTTCTCTCTTTTCCTCGATGAAGTCTAGAGAGTCGCGAAGCGCGATGTTGTCTTCTTGCTCATTTGTCGTCATGGTGCGTAGAGTGTGTATCTCCTGCTCTATGGGGATGACAAATTTGACACTCTAAACTAATGAGAATGTGGTCTCTCCTGTGGGGGGGTCGAGGACTAATTCGATATGCCTAAAATACTCCGGGAAATTCTTTGGCCCATCGCCCCTTCTTGATGGTCAGTCTTTATTTATGGAACGTACGATTGTTTTGTTTGCCGCTTCAGCGTGTCCTTTGCCTTGAGGATATCTTGGGGTCGACATTCTTAGCTCAATATTATTTTTGAAGCAAAAGGTTTTGAGTCTTTTTTATATGAACTGCGATCCATTGTTGGTTACGATTTCACGAGGGGCTCCGTGTCGGCATACAGTGTATTGCCATATGAAAGTATCTACGTTAGGGTGTTTAATCAGGGTGAAGGTCTTGCTTCGACCCATTTCGTGAAATGGTATGTTAGGATTAGTAAGTAACGTAGTTCTCCGGGAGCGGTCGGCATCGGACCTACTATATCATTGACCATTTCATGAATGGGTAGGGTGCGGAGATCAAAGATATTTCTTCGGCTGGTATCCTGATGTTTGGTGTGTGTCTTTGACATTGATCGTAATTCTTCGAGTGGGTCTCGCAGTCTTCTAACATTGTAGGCCAAAAATAGCCACGTCTCTTGATTTTAAGAGCTAAAACTCTTCCTTCGGCGTGATTTCCGCATATTCCTTCATGGATATCGGCCAGTACGGAGTGGGACTCGGTTGTCCCTATACATCTTAAGATGGGTCCCGAGAAGCTTAAACAGCGTTTTGTTTATGATGGTGAATCTTGAGCTTCGTCCGATGAGTTTTCTCCTGGCTTGTTTGTCCATTGGGGTCGTCCCTGTAGATATGTAGTCAAAGATTTCTCTTCTCCTATCTCTTTGGTGTATAGTTGCCACGGTCTTTAGCGCGATGTTTATGGAGGGTTGTCTGATGGTTTTCATAGGTATGACTCATTTTTGTTCTGGGTCGGAAGTGGAGGCCAAAGCTGCTAGGGCGTCTACCATCGCGTTTTCGCTCCTTAGGATCCGGGTCAATTTGAATTGGTCGAGTTGCTCCGTTGTTGCTTTGACTATCTTCAAATAGGCTTTCATGCATTCGTCTCTAGTTTCGTATTCGCCAGAGAACTGACATGCTATGAGCTAGGAGTCGCATAAGGCCTGTACGCGTTCGGCGCCCAACGCCTGACTCAGTCGAAGCCCGACTATGAAGGCTTCATATTCCGCTTCGTTATTGGATGTGACAAAATCGAGTCTGAAGGATTGTTTGATGATTTCTCCTTGAGGAGATGTTAGATGAATTCCTATTCCAGCGCCCGATTTCAAGGATGCTCCGTCTACTTTGAGTGTCCATGTTCTGTCTATTGATGTGATGGACTGATTGTTTTTTGGTAGTTTGATTAGGAAATTTCCCAATACTTGTGATGTCGCGCAAGTTTTGGTACGGTATTTGATATCGTATTCGCTTAATTCAATCGCCCATTGGGTTAGTCTCCCTGACTGGTCTGGGCTATGAAGAAAGTTGCGCAATGGCTGAGTGGTCATTACCATTATCGGGTGGGTCTGTAAATATGGTCTTACTTTTCTTGCCGTAGAATTGATTGCCAGCGCGAGCTTCTCCATTGCGTTATATCTGGTTATCGCGTCTGCCAGGGATCTACTGGTGTAGAACATTGGTCTCTGGTCACCTCGGTCTTCCCTAACGAGCACTCCGCTTACGGCGGCGTGCGATACTGCGATATGCAGATTTATCGTCTCTCCGTTCTCAGGCTTTGCTAGCACTTGTGACGTTGCCAAATATATCTTTAGTTCTTTGAACGGTTGCTCGCATTTTTGGTCCCATTATGCATTCTTGTTTGCTTTGAGTAGTCCGTAGAATGGAGGACACTTATCCGTAGAACGAGAAATGAATTGGTTGAGAACGGCGATTCTACCCGTCAGCCTCTGTATCTCTCTTCGAATTATAGGTAAAGGCATTTCTCGTAGGGCGTTGAGTTGGTCGGGATTGGTCTCGATTCCTCTTTGAGTCACTAAGTATCCGACGAATTTTCTCGACAATACTCTGAACGAGCACTTCAATGGATTAAGTTTCATTTGGTACTTGTTCAGTATTTTGAAGCATTCCTCCAAGTGGGCCACATGTTCTTCTTCTCGCATGGATTTAACCAGCATATCGTCTATGTACACTTCCATGGTTCTGCTTATCTTTTCCGGAAACATCTCATTTACGAGCCTTTGATAGGTGGCTTTTGCATTTTTCAGTCCAAATGGCATCACTTTGTAACAGTATGTTCCCTTTTCTGTTATGAATGTCGTTTTCTCTTGGTCGTTCGGGTGCATCATGATTTTGTTGTATCCTGAAAAGGTGTCCATGAGGGATAACAATTTTTGTCATGCGGTTGCTTCTACGAGTTGGCCGATGTGAGGAAGTGGAAAGCTATCTTTGGGGCATGCTTAGTTCAATTCGGTCAAATTAATGCATACCCTCCAATTCCCATTTGTCTTTTTTACGACGACCGTGTTTGCTAACCAGTCGGGGTATTGCACGGGTCGGATAGAGTCAACTTTGAGTAGTCTTTCAACTTCCTTTTCGATGATTCTTGCTCGATCAGGGCCAAATTTCCTTCTTTTTTGTTTAACTGGCTTGAACTAGGGTCGACGTTTAATTGGTGAGATGTTATGTTTGTATCAATTCTTTGCATGTCCTCGATTTTCCATGCGAAAGTTGATTTGTTTATTTTCAAGAAGTTAATCATTTCACGTCAGGTCTTTCCTTTGAGTGCGGACCCGATTTTGACGCATTTTGTGTGGTTGGTTCCGTCGAGTTGTATCCGTACGGTCATTTTGATGCCTCCGGGTTGGTTGTCGTTTGGGTCGTGGTGTGCCACGGGGTCTGAGTCGACTGCCGTTTGCTCGATGGTCATTATTTGTTAATCTTTTCTTGTTTTGAGTTTGTGGCTCACGAGGTAGTAGCTTCTTGATGCGGCTTGGTCGCCGCAGATCTCTCTTACTCCATCCGGAGTGGGAAATCGGACTCTCTGGTGATAACTGAGTAGGATGGCTCTCCTCCTACGAATCCAAGGCCTACCCAGAATTGCGATATAGTGGGACAGGCAGTCGAGGACCTGGAATTCGATCATTAGATTTATTCCTTCGGTTTTTACGGGCAACTTGATTTCTCCGAGAGACGGAGTGGTTACGCCGTTGAATCTCGTCAAGTGGGTCGATTCTGTTTCGATTTCAGATTCGTCGATTCCGATTTTCGCTAAGGTATCCTTAAAGATGAGGTCGACCGAACTTCCTCCGTCGATTAGAACTCGGGCGACTTCACAATTCGAAACTTTTATTGTCACGACTAACGCATCATCGTGATGACCCGCTATTTTGGAGGCTTCACTTTTGAGAAAAGCGATCTGGCTTTCTCTAATTTGCTTGGTATGAACGGGTCGGTTATTTAGCTACCGTTGGTATGCCTTGATGAAGTTGATCGAGTAACCGCAATATTTTGATACTCTCGTAATGAAATCTATCTGATGTTTAATTGGAAGTGGTGTATAATCATGTTCTTCTCCTTTCTCATGTGGACGAGATCGTTTTGGCGATGGATTTCCTCTTCCGCAAGGAACGAAGACTTTTCGCTCGGGGGGAGGTCCCATGATCTCGCAATTAATTGTAGCATGGTCATTGCTTTTATGGAATTCGCAGTAGGCCTCTGGATCTCGAGTCCATCTCTTTTCTTGGAAATCGAGTTTCTTAGGTTCATCGCCTATGGTGAATGCGATTCCGGGGTGATCATTGCCTCGATTTCCTGGAAATACATTGGGCTTTCTAGGCGGTCCTGTCGATTCTCCATCGTTTCTCTTCCTGAAATTTGACCCTGGTTTGACCCAAGTGCTTGCTTGATTGGGTTGAACCTTTCTAGGAGGGAATTTTTTTGATAGCGAGCTTATCTCTTCCTCTGCTCGGGCAAAGTTGGCGGCTCGGTGTAGGGCGTCTTCATGCCATAATCTGTTTAAGGGCTGTCAGGACAGAATTTCCATCTACTTTAGATATTTTGGACAACACTTCTTTGAATCGGGCCATGAGATCTTTCAAAGGCTCGAATTCCTTTTGTTGTATACTCCATAAGTCGGCCATGGTCAGTTCGTCATCTACAAACATTGAAAAATGTTTGTAGATGCGGTTGATAGGGCGAAAAAGTTGTCGATGGAATTGACCTCCAATCGCAAGAACCATTCTAGGGAACTCGGCCGACATGATTTCCATAAATTTTTCGAACTCGTTGGGATTTGAGTCGTTTCCAATTCGAGATGGGTCAAACATACGAGCAGTGTCGATATGGTTTGGACCCTGAGGTCCATCTTCACGAGCAGGAGTGTCAATGTTTCTCTCCAAAGTGGCTCTGTTGAAATCGGATCGAAGGAACCCATGACGTCTCCCCTCCGCGGGGGGAGGAGGCAGCTCGGCCGCATTCTCTCGCGAGGACTCTCGAGCTGAAAAATCGGGTAGGGATCGCGATCAATTGGAGGATTCACTTGGATTCCTGAGAAATCCAAGTGGATCCCTTGAGGGATGTTTCGAGTCTAGTGCGCACTCGGAGTGCGCATTGAATCTTTTTGGGTCATTTCGCCATCATCGCCCCAAAAGTGGGAACATATGAGGGCGTCGAGATCAATTTATCGATCCGGGCATTGATCTGTCTGTTTGCTTCTTCGAACTTCTCAAAAAACCTGTTGAGGATCGCCTGATTAGCTGGATGGCTTGTTTCTGGGGCCTTGACAGGTGATTGGGGAGAAGACATGGAGGCGAGAATAAAAGATATTACCGTTAAAGATGATTTTGTCGATCGAGTTCCCATAGACGGCGCCTAATTATTGATGTCAAAATCGAACTCAACAATCACGAAACAAGATATAGAAGAATTTTGTTACGATTTTAGATTTATTTATGGGAAGAAAAGGGGTATCGATAATATAGATTACTCTTAAATGGAAGATGAATCGAGCTCCAGATGATATATATATATATATATATATATATATATATTATAGGCGAGCTCGTGGTACAATATCAAATAAATGTATTAAGAAGAAGTTCGAACTCGACGAAATGAAGTTCGGCGAGATCGAGTACAACAGATAATAAGTCGAATGATATTTGATTCAAAGAAAAAGTATCTAATCTCCTAGACTAGATTCCTATTTATACTATCGTCGAATGAAAATTCGAGATGCATGGCTGACTGGAGATCTCGCCATGTGGCATGATTTGCGCGAAAAAGGGTGTCTGACCTCGTCTTCAATCCGATTCTTCCGGCGAGAAGATGGCTAAATGGGCTCGATTTCGACTCATGCAAACTTATCTGCAAGAAGTGTTTGATTTCGAAAGATTTGATTTGGGCCTCAAGTTTGGGTCTCATCGTTTAGATTTATTCCGACCAAATTTCGTTCGGTCGATTTTATACCCCACCATATGTATTATATATACAATGAAATCGTGATGATTATGAAGTCGGGATGTGACATGATACGTAATATATATACAATGAAATCATGATGATTATGAAGTCGGGATGTGACATGATAATGTTTCACATTTGGTTAAAAATTGAGATCAGATCTTATGTGATAAATTACCTTGAATGTGTATGTATACATATATGAATTTAGGGTTGTTGAAAGAAAATGAATTCCCATTTATTTTTCTGCACTTTATTAATGACTCCCCTTTTATCGTACCATCTTCTCTTCTCGAAAAATAATACGAAATTAAAAGTTTGATTAAAGTTTTTCTCTTTATTTTTCGGGTCACCACTCACCCCTGAAATGTTGTGTACATTTAGAACGTATATGAAAAATAATGATTGTTCTCCTGTCTCCTTTTGTAAAGCTTGGTTGGTTGAGAAATGATAACCAATAGCTTTTCGTACCCTAAATTGTTCCCAAATATATAAACTACCATGTGACGTGAAAAAAATATGTGACGTGATCCCCACTTTTTGAAGAGCATATCTACTCAGTCAGATTACGTTGAAGTTATTTTCCGTGAATATACATTTATTTTCATATATATATATATATATATATATATATATATATATAGTATGGGTAGGTTTTTCTTTTGTTTTTGTTATTTGGATATGGAATATAATATGGGCAGGTTAATTCTCTTCAGTATATTTCGATTAAGGGTAACAAATATTGCCAGGAATTGGCAGTATAGTCTTCCACGGAGATTCTAGCTATATTATTTTAAGTTAGTATATATAATTAATTAATCAAAAATTCGACGAAATGGCCCTAACAACTAAACATATTTTGGAATTGTCCCACGTTTCGTTAATCTTTTGTAAATGTCCACAACATCTACGTGGCAAGTTTTTCCAAAATTTTAGTTCCATTTTTGTCCTTGATATTTATTAATTAAACCGTGTGTTTTTATTTTTTTAAAACCGAAATTTTTTTCAAATTTCAAATTTTTTTGTGAATTTCCGCCGGTTTATAAAATCAGTTATTTTAAATCCTTAATTTCAGCCTTTAATAACTACACGTTGATTGCTTATTAATTTCCTATTTACGTTGATTGCTTATATTTGCTATTTCATGAAAGTTTTTATTATTGTTAATCTTTTAATTGATTAACTCGATCTTTAGCTGATTGCATTTTTTATTTACGTTGAAAATATATTTTGAGACAGCGTATTGCTATTTATGCAATCTGTCTCTTTTTCTCCTCATTTTTGTTCACATTCAATATGAATTTTAACGATGGTGAAGGGCTTTACAGCAGTCAGGTTTGTACTTTATTTACAGGATTATTAACGTAAATGAATGATTGTTAACAATAATTTTTTTTACAGTTGAATTATTTCAACGTCAGTGTTCACAAGCTCGGGACGACGACAGAATAGATATTGAAGATTCTACAAATGCGGAAATTGTCATGTTTGATTATGACGATTTGAAAAAATTTCCAATGAAATTCGAGTTAAACGTAAACAATGTTTTTACAAGCAAATCAGTCCTTCAAACTGCTATGAGTATGCTTGCAGTCCGGAATGGTTTTGAGTTCAGAACTATCAAGTCTAATAAGACAAGATATCGTATTAGTTGTAAGGATATTGAGTGTGCATGGAATTTCTATGCGAGCGTTAGTTCAAAATCTGGAATATGGGTGATTAGGAGTTGTTCAAAAGAACATAATTGTTTTGGCCGTGTTTCAATTAACAAAAATAAGCATGCATCATCCAAGCTTGTTAGTCAATGTGTCAAAGACGATTTCAGGGGGTCTTTGGCTTCCGAGATTAAACCCGCCGGTGTTGCTGAGATTATGAGGAGTCGTTGGAATGTTGAAATTTCATACTATCGTGCATGGAAGGGTCGTAAAAATGTGTTGACTGATCTTCGTGGTGATTTTGATTCTTCATACAGTCATCTCCCTATAATTGGTGATATGATTTCAGCTAAAAATCCTGGTATGTATATTTTTAACAATGTAAATTAACATGTAATTTACAATTATATATATGTTGATTTACTTTGTAAATGTTAACAGGTTCGTACACTAGGACTGTTGTTGAAGATGGCATATTCAAGTATTTTTTTCTAGCCTTCGGTGCTTGTGTGCATGGATTCCAATATTGTCGTCCTATTATTTCTGTGGATGGTACATTTACAAAAGGAAAATCGCAAGGGACATTATTGCTTGCTACCGCTCAAGATGGCGATAATCATTTGTTCCCTTTGGCGTTTAGTATTGTTGATTCTGAAAATGATAAATCTTGGACGTGGTTTATGATGCAGCTTCGTGTTGTTTATGGAGTACGTCAAGATATGGTTGTTGTGTCGGATAGACACAAATCCATTCAAAAATATGTCAACAACGTTTTCCCGGAGGTTAAATGGGCATCTTGCATGCAACATTTGTGGGGTAACGTCAAAGCTACATTTGGTAGTAGTCATATACAGCCTTTATTTTACAAGTGTGCAAAGGCCTACACAACCAGGGAATTTGATTTTTGGCTGAATCTTTTGTCTATTGGTGATCGAAAAATCAAGAAATATTTGCTAAATGCTAACCCAGCGGTATGGGCACGCAGTCATTTTTCTGGGAAGAGATTTAATATTGTGACCACTAACATTTTAGAATGTTTGAATTCCGTTTTGCACGAAGCTAGGGGCTGGCCAGTAGCTTGTCTAGTGTTGAGTTATCGAGACCTTATCCAAAGATGGATTGTCAAGAAAACATTGCTCATTCCTAAGATGAATTCTGGTTTAACTGACATTGGTTATCAACTACTTAAGGATGCACAAGAAGCAGCCCGCACCATGAATGTAACGTTTTTTTTAACGTCGTTATTATTTGTTAATTAACATTGTTATTTTATTGTGTTAACATTAATTAATAATTCATATATTAACCAGGTAAATCCCATAAATGGATCCCAATTTGAAGTTGTGGATGGCGCGATTCGAAAAGTTGTTGATGTTGAAGAGAAGTCATGCACGTGTCGATTTTGGCAACTTGAAGATTTTCCATGCTCTCATGCTTGTGCTGCATTGTATCGGCGGAATTTATATCCGATTGATTTTGTTTCACCATTTTATAAGCAAGAATATTTTCAACTGACTTATGCACAAGATGTTCACCCGATTACACATGAAGGCGAATGGGGATTGCCATCTGATGAGCTATTATAAAACCTCCTATAATTAAGCGTCAAGCGGGGAGGCCTAAAGAGAAGAGATATCGTTCCAAATCCGAAAAGTATCACCCTTATGTGCAAAGGTGTGGTAATTGTGGTCAAAGTGGTCATAATAAACGTGGTTGTAATCTTTGATATTTATATTGGATAAGACTATGTAATTTGGTTGGATGTTTTATCGAATTATTTATTAAAATTTATTTATAATATTATTTACAGTAATTTTGATTTGTTGATAAAAAGTTACAATGTAAATTATATTTAAGATTACCTTGGTTAAAGCCGATCCATAGCCTAATAATAAATACACTACATTTTATGACCGCTTGTTAATTTATTTTGGAATTAAACCGCGTGTTTGTTTGTTTTCAAACTGAATATCTTTTTCAAATTTCGAATTTTGAATTGAATTAACGCCGGTTTATCCAATCAGTTATTTTAGATCCTTAATTTCAGCCTTTAATGACTACACCTTGATTGCTTATTAATGACTAATATACCTATATTTGCTATTTCCTGAAAGTTTTTAGTATTGTTTATCTTGTAATTGATTAACCCGAATTTCCTGAAAATCTATTTTCTTTATATCTTTTTTGTTCATAGGGTATTATTTACAGCAATCATGTTTGTACTTTATTACAAGATTGTTAACGTTGAATGATTGATAGCAATTATTTTTTTAACAGTTGAATTATTTCTACGTAAAAGTATATATAACCCATAATTAATCATGAAATAAACATTAACACTCATCAAAATAATATAACAACCCCAGACGCTAATTAGAACATCCCATATTCATATTCAATTCCATAGACAAAGTTTACAAAATCCTTGGGTTTCATAGCATAATTTATCAAAATAATATAACAACCAGTCATCAAAATATAACCATGTCAACAAAATAAACATAGCATAATTTAATTCATTGAGACAACTTCTCCATCTGTTAAGATCCGTAAATTAACCAAGTAAATATTTACGACGAATCATTTCACAAAATACTAACTGCGTTAATAAACGAATGGTACCTTTGGAAGTGGTAGTTTCTTGTTAACTCGTTGATTCTTCTTTTCAACAACTGCTGGTTGTACCTGTAAATTCATATATCAAAATGAGTTACACCTAACATTGGTCAAATCTTAACTTATTGATATATTAACATCTACCAACAGCTAAACTTTTACCTGTGTTGTAGACTGGATTTTTTGTAGGTGTTCTACCTCTGATGATTCAGCATGTGTCTTCCTAAGGCGTTTGAACACTCCTTTTTGAGTTGCACCTGCTTTCTGTTCGTGTTCATAAATATTTCCGTTAGGACTCACGTTGAATACTTCATTTATTGCAAATACCCAATCATCTTGTAGCTGTTGTAATCTTTCCTGTCATTTCATAAACATTTTTCATGCATATCATTAATTTTTAAATATAAAATAGTATGTTTATATATCTAACCGGAGTCATATTTGTGGTGATATCTTCTCCAAGTAGAGGTGAAATGTTCTGTTGTCCCATAGCCTCTGCAGATTTTTGACATTCTAAAACTTTTTTCATGGTACTTACATCTTTGTCTTTTGGTACCTTAAACTGCAAATTTACATTGATCAGTTTGAAAAAAGATATTTAAGTCTGTTAAATATATATTCTTTAACAAAACACATACCAACGATTTTATAGGCGGTGAAATGTCTTCTGATTGAATATCCAAACTTGGCTTCTCAATGGTTTTGTTAATCAGAATTGATTTGTTTTTGGGTTATTTCATCTGAAAAAAAATAATATAAATAACATTGTAAATTTGACCTCTGTTAATTACTGATATTCGTCATTGGGTTTCTTAACATTGTAAAAATTACTAACCATCTTCGTTAATGTTAACTGATCTTGAACAACTAGGCTTATTCCCCTTGCTGCTAGCACATATTCATTTTCAGTTACCTGTGTAACAAATAATATTATGAACATGAATTTGTTATTTCAATTGAACACATCATTGCATTACTTACAGGTATGTGAAGCTTGGTCCTCGGTGAATGTCGTGTTGCTACTTTAGTTGTCTTTTCTTTGATTTTTTTATTTTTTTCTTCAATCTTCTCCAACGGTTGTCCATCTGATGCTTTTTTCTTGGTTTGTACCTGTAACTTACCGAAGTTAATTTATTTTCAATTAATGCAATTAATTTAATATGATATATACCTGTGGATTGATCGTTATTCCTACTTTTCTTCCTTCCAGATTGATTGCTCCAGTCTATTTATCAACACCAAACAGATTACATTATTATAAGATTTACCAAATAAATTAAGCAATAAATTAACCAAATAAAATACCTTCAGTTCATTTATAATGTCCATCATGATTTCGCATGATTCATTACATTTGTCAACTTTTATCTTCAGTTCTTCAATTTCGTGCTCGGCTTTGTCTAACTTACTCAGAACATTGTTCATTTCCTTGACTGTTACATATCCACTTGGATTTACGGATGAACTTGCTTGTTTCCTTGGAGTTGTCTCAGGCGTACTTATGTCGTCTGGAATTGGATAATTTGTGGGACAGAGAATCGGACATCCTTTTTCAATCTCCATTGCAGTTGGAGTCAGGTTATTGAATCGCAGCTACAAATTATCAAATAATTAACGTAATTAATAGCTATCAAATTAACATATGTTTAAAATACATACCTTTTCGTTCGATAAATTTTTTTTAACGTCGTTATACTGCGGGGTGAAATGATAGGCCCACTTCAACATCCTAGGAACCGTATGT
Source organism: Urtica urens (assembly GCA_958296335.1). Classification (NCBI taxonomy): domain Eukaryota; kingdom Viridiplantae; phylum Streptophyta; class Magnoliopsida; order Rosales; family Urticaceae; genus Urtica; species Urtica urens. The sequence continues at coordinate 2,436,061 of OY282522.1, forward strand.
GTGTTGTTTGATTTGGTGTAGCCATTTTCTTCAAACGCAGGGATCAATTCGTACAGCCATGCGATTATTGGGTGTAATAATCCATCTATGTTGAAACCTGTTTTGCTACCTGCAATGGAAATTTTCTTGAACGACTCGCATAATCGCATGGAACTCACCCTTCCCCATGGATAGCTGTTAAATAGTTCTTCGTTGGCTGCCATCTTCAATAATTTATCAGAAAAACTGTGCTTACGGTCCCTTGGCAGCACCATTAACTCTATTATTGCGATATTCATAAGTGCAACCCTTTCCTTGTCGGTACCTCCAAATTTACCCAGTAAAATCCCTAGTAAATAGTGAGACTGTTGAGTACCACTAAATTTAAAAAACTTTCCTTCAGTGGATTTTCTATTACTATATCTTCATCGATGTCTGGTATTTCATCACAGCATAAACCTACAATTAACAATGTAAATTTCTAATGTCATATTCTGCGTAAACAATAAAATATTACATTAACATATGTTAATATAAATGAATTTCAATACCTGACATCAACTCAAATTCCCCGATAGTGAAACGATGTATTTGATTACCGATATTGAAATGCAGTTCATCCGGTTTTCCAGATTCCACTTGGCTTAGAACTAGCAAATGGACCAATTTTTTTGGAAACACCTCACCCCTTATGTATTGAAAATGAAAAAAGGGTGTTTTTTGCAAACAATTTCATTTGGTTTTCGGTTTGTAATGCTGGTAAAATTTCTTTCATTGCACCAAAATTCGTGTGAATTATAATCCTCTGCGCGGTATCCCATAGTTCTAGTTCAACTAGATATTCTCCAACCTACACATGTAAATTGGTTAATCATTTACAACGAAAACTCATTAACAATTAACAAAGTGAAATACATAGTTCACATACCTCACGGGGTTCATCTCCTACTTCTCCATAGCGTCTTTTTTTCCCAAAACTTTTATCGGGTACTCCTTTTTTTCCCATTCTATACATGATAAAACAAAGTTCATTACCAGAAATTGTAAATAACATGCTTTTCCGATTGAATCCCTTTTAAAACTTCTAATGCATGTAGACGAAAAAGTCTTCATCAAAAATATAAATGAATACGAATACATGATTCAACTTATTTGCAATAAGATGAAAAAGAACATAATCAAAAAAATATTAACACTGACTGATGTAAATAAATGATGACCAAAATAACGAAAAAAAAAATTAACACTGACCGATGTAAAAAAAATTAACACCGACTGACCATACCTGTAAATCGACTAAAACGTAGATGAGCGTTCGTCGACGAAAATCGAAGCACTGTTTGCCGGCGGTATGTATTCCCGCAGAGAGAAAAAAAGTGTTTTAACTGCGTTTGAGAAAAAAATGGAAAATGCATGCGTGATACAAAATAAATGCTTTCTCTCTCCTTATTTAAGTTTTGATTTGATTGAAACAAATCCGTAAATCAGCGATTATTCATTTTTTAAAATTACCAAATATAATTTGGGCGGGATTACAATTGGGGTATATTGGGTACTCAAATTTCGAAAATCCCTATTGTGGAAATTTACAAAAAATTAACAAAACATTGGACATATCCAAATACCAAAACCCATATAAGGCTATTACCCTCTTTAACCCTTAATTAATTATAACAAAAAATAATCCCATGATCCTTTAAATCACGAAAATCGAGGAGTAAATCTTCAAATCACGACATCAAAATCTAAAATATATGCACTCTAAGAAATTTGGAAGGTTAAAAAGAAAATATTTGGTCACTAACATAAATCAAAAGCGCGTAAACGATGAGATTAACTATAACTCTTTTAAGGTAATCAAATGACACTTCATCTAATAAATGACGCGCATGAATGGATTAACGAGATTCTTTTATGTCCGTGTGTATATCTTCATCAACATATATTTTTATAGTTATTTCATCAGTTAGCATGACATATAAGATCTATAAATACTTTTCAATGCAAGATTTGGAATAGTAATTTGTTTGTCTTGTTGAAACTAATAGTTACAAACTTAATAACTTTACAAACAAATATATATATTCATCATGGAGATTCATATGGGACTTTTTCCTTGAAAAGCTCTGCCATTGAGTGTTGGATTGGATGAGCAAAAGACTCTTAGTACACATCGATGACGAGAAACATAATTTTGAGCAAAAGGCTCTTAACATATAATAGCTCGGATAAGATAACAACACCTACATAAGAAGAATAGGATTAAAGAAGAAGAGAGATTGCTTATGACTTTTTATTTTTATTGTTTGAGCGAATAATCTATTACATATTGTAGGTAGGGACTCCAAACGAAGCTATCAATGTTCGATTAAAAAAAGAAAATAAACATTCAATAATATTGCATGATTGATAATGGACTCGGATTTGAGTAAGAATAACCTAACTTACCCGCATGCTTCAAGGAATTAACAAAAAATAACATTGAACACCCTACAACAACTTAACACAAATATCATCTCCTATTCATCTTTCCCATAGATTAAACTCACACCTATATCTCAACAAAGACCATTCACACAAATATATCGACACTATCACAAATTATCACATACATTGACACAAATAAAAGCAAATCTACTTATCAACAAACACAAACCCGAATGTAACACAAGTATACCCACATAGTATCTCTGGACGACCGAGAGGAGTCTTGGTATTGAATTCAAATTAACATCATTAACAACTCTTTCTAAGTTGAAAAAGATCAAAATTGATCTTGAAAGTGCTATATTATAGGCTAAATAACCGAATGAAAAACCTTCATAAAACACGAATATACCGACATATCACACAAGCACAAATTAACAACAATCCATGTAGGGCTCATGGTGAAAGGACCTTCATGACCTAGGCCTCCATGGCCACTACACTTAAAAAGAGACGACGAGAGGTTGAGTTTAATAATTGAAACGACATCCCAGTCATAAAAAGAAAAAAGTTATTAAGTAATATGATCCTTTAAGCATGAGTTTTCAAAATAGTCAACGTATGGTTAAACTTTGATTAATGGACACGTTAAAATTTAACCAAATTCTTTAGACTATTTTCGCCAAAATTTGTTTTGCTGTAATGATGTGGCTATTGAATGAGCGGGAAAGTTTTTAGTTGAAAATAGTCCAAAATATTTGGTTAAATTTTAACGTGGTCATTAAAAATTATTTAACCAAATATTGGCTATTTTAAAAAAAAAAACATACCAAACGTTGCTCATTTCGTTAATTTTTTGTAAAAAAAAGCCCTAACTTCCACAAAATAAACATAAAGGATTAAAATTGAGAGAGAAAAATATATTAGTTTTAATGACAATGAATTAGCTTAACGTGGAAATCAATAAAGTATTTGACAAGTGTCAACTTAAAGAGTGAAATTTCTGTATTCAAGACTTTGATCGTAGTGAAATAATATCGATTACCATTGACAAACAAATGAAAATACAAGAAAATTTATGATGTTCTTCTACACAAACTTCCATGAGTACAATTGTAAAAGAAAAGTAAAATATATTTTGAAATTGCCCAATTTGTCACTTCTAATAAGTCAATTTCTCAAAATGCACTAAAAATAACTTTTTTTCCAAAATGCCAGTATAAAACACCAAATACCTCTAATATTAAATATTCCTGCAATTTTAATCCATTTTTCTTTCCTCTTCTTTTTACCTCCTGAAACGGTCTCTTAAAATAATAAAAGAAAAATTCCCCTTCCCAAACATTTCTTTCTCTCCCGCGTGAACCCCTTCGGTCTCGACTCTCTCTCTCTCTCCATCATTTTCGAACTCTCTCTCTCTCTCTCTCTCTCTCTCTCTCTCTCTCTCTCTCTCTCTCTCTCTCTCTCGCGATTTCTCTCTCAACAAGTGAATCTCGTTATCTCAACAAGTGTCTCCGCCTCTCTCTCTCAACAAGCGTCTACGCCTTTCTCTCCCGATTTTTCGAGCCTTTCTTTCAATCGTCGGCAATTTCAACGAGGTAAGATTTTTTGTGATTTCGTTTTCTTCGTGTTTTAGGATTTTGTGTTTTTCGTGTTCTAGGATTTGTGTTCTTCGTGTTTTAGGGTTTCGTGCTTTAGGGTTTCACGAATTTGTGCTTTAGAGTTTCGCGATTTTGTGCTTTAGGGTTTCGCGAATGTTTGGATTTGGGTTCGTGTCTTCGTGGGTTTGTGGATTCGTGTGTTCGTGAGTTTGTGTGTTCGTGGGTTCGTGGGTTTGTGTGTTCGTGGGTATGTGTGTTCGTAGGTTTGGGTTTGGGTTCGTGTGTTCGTGGGGTCGTGGGTTCGTAGGTTCGTGTGTTCGTGGGTTTGTGTGTTCGTGTGTTCGTGGGTTCGTGTGTTCGTGGGTTCTTGTTTTTTTTCTTCAGAGTTTGTATTTTAGTTGAGAAACTCTATGAGATTGTAGATACGGTTGTGTGAGAAAGATGGATTCTTTGTCTTTCCCGGCCTCGAAGATATTAGGAATCGAGGAAAGAAACGAATAGACTATTAATTTTTTTTCCTCTTTTTCTTTTTCAATAATAAATAAATCGGTTGTTTTTTTTTTGTAAATGACAAACCTGAGAATATTATATGGATATACTCTTAGTTCTGGAAGATTATTTTTTTCATTGCATATGTCAACTTTTTAGGAAAATATTTTGTTAAGTATTCTATCACGATGCTTTTGCCTACAACTCACTTCTGCAAAATAGAAGACTTTGGATCTACATATAAGCATATGGCTTTGCTAATTATATATATATATATATATATAATGATATATATATATATATATATATATATATACGGAATCTCTTATATGTATATCTCATACATTGAAAACTCTCTTATCAAATTATGCTATGGGGAACCAGTTTTACTTGAGACTTATGCTAGCTATGCCCCACTGTTAATTAAAAAGTGCTCGCAAACATTTTTTTGGTTTCAAACAAAAAAGAGTGTGAAAATCTATCACTGTTTTAACATGTATTGGCTTTAACTAGCTTTTCGTTTTTTTTGTGCCTTGAAAAATTTGTGGTTAAAAATATCACACGAAAAGTACACACAATAAGTTTGTTGTCTTTCACCTGTCATTCACTTTAACACGTTTGCTACACAAAATTATTTTTACACATTTGTAATTCATGATATGGATAAACATACATACTTGCGTTGTTTGTAAACACACAATAAATTTTATTTGTTTTCAGGAACTAAGAAAATTGAGTCGTTTGTAGACTTGGTTATATACTTGCGTTTAATATTTTCTCAATGTTTAATATAGCATTTATCATCGGTTGTGTAATAGGTGATAGAAATGCAGACTAAAAGGACAAGTCGGAGGCTCAAAACTCGGTCGGTACCGGTTACTCCTGCCATGGACGCAATGGTTTCAAACAAAAAAATAAATTCGTTGATAGATTTGTGGACTCAATTGTAGACTCAATTGGATACAGATTTGTAGACTCAATTGTAGACAATTGTGTAGATAATATTGTAGACACAATTGTAGACAACTTTGTAGTCTCAATTGTAGACAGCTTTGTAGACTCCAATAGGAACAAATCGGTGTATTCTACATAATCAACTAAATCATAAATATACCAAAAAATCAGTGTGTTACAATAACCATCAATGTAATAAAAACATAAATATATCCAAAAATTGATGCACAATTGTTGGCTTCATCTCGGTCATTCTCTCATCCTTGTAGACTGTAATTTCTAGTAAGCAAGAACAACATAGACAAATACTCGTAAATTTCTTGCTTCAAACAACTAGTTCAAGAGCACCGGTTATGATGTACGCAATGCTAATCGTATGACCGGATGGTGGTTCGCATAAATACTCGTAAATTTCTTGTTTCAAACTAGCAAAATTTATATTATCCGACACCACAATTTTGAATGATTTTTTCTCGTGATACCGACCAACGTTAATCCAAGATCCACCATGCTTGAATAAAAAATATATTTCCCCCATCGCTGCATCAACAACTCCAAATCAATATTACATTAAGGACAAACATATTCAATTTAGTCTACAACAACGTCTATGATTTGGTCTACTATCATGTCTACATTAAGCAGGAGTGTCTACAATGAAGTCTACAACAATGTCTACAATATTGTCTACAATAAAGTCTACAATAATGTCTACAATGAAGTCTACAACAACGTCTACACTGTGGTCTACATTGTAGACAACAACGTTGAAACCGCTGTCTACATTGTAGACGCCAATATTGACGCCTTTGTAGACCTTTACAGTAAACAATATTGAAGACCCTGTTACAGTTTTATAGACGACATTGTAGACGACATTGTAGACTCTGTTACAAATTTGTAAACAACATTGTAGATAACAGAAAGAACCTAACTTCGTCGGAAATGGAGTGGAGATGTGTCGCAGACGTCGGAGATGGAGCGGCACTGCATCGGAGACGTCGGAGATGGAGCAGCGCTGCGTCGGAGACATCGGAGATGAAGGAGTTGGAGCGGACCTTCGTCGGAGATGGAGCGGACCTTCGTCGGAGATGGGGCAGAGCTGGGCTGCGTCGGAGATGGTTGAAGAAGAGTGTTGAAGGGAGGGTTGAGTGTTGAAGGGAGGGTTGAGTGTTGAAGAAGAAAGTATAGTGGAAAGAGAAGAGAGAGAAATAGAGAGAGAATGTGAGAAGTTGTAGGGTAGGAAGTAGGAACCGGTTGTAGGAAGTAATTTTTTATTTTCTTTACCCGGTTGAGAAGTTGTAGGGAGTATTTGTAAGTTTTTTTTTAGGGTAAAGGGTATTTTTCATGTTGAAAAAACTAGTATTTTGAGAAGAATAATGTTTTTGATGAATTTAGCGAAAGTGTTTATAATTTAATGGCACAATAAGCAAATTCTCAAATATATTTATGTTAAAAATCATAATATAAATATAAATAAACTATTTATTTCAGAATATATTAATTAAAAGGTAAATTAGGTATAATAAATTTGGACAAATTGTCAGTTCATCAGAATTGACTATTAAAACAAAACAAAAAATTAAATCGTTGATTATGTGTGCAATCCAACGTTTTAAGTTGGGTAAGCCTTTACACGGACAAAAGAAATTGGGTATTTATTTCTCCGTGATTGAGAATTTTTAATGTTATTTTCGGGGTGTTGTTCACGGCAAAAAAAGTGTAGTCTTTGTAATTTTTCAAAAGAGAGTAATCAATGCAAAATATAACAGAGCAGTATATACATGTATCTTTTATATGAACAATATTCTGATCATATCCCCCTTCATTAAACAAATTTCCATTTACAATTGTTGTGCTTGTTATTTTTCTTAAAGCAGCAGCTGCTTGTGGGATATATATATATATATATATATATATATATATATATATATATATATGATTAACCCTAAGAAATTAGCATAATTAAAGAATATAATAAAAAATAATAGGGTTTACTTATAAATCTGAGTTGCGGCATTCTTGTTTTCTTCTTTTCTTTTGATTGTTTACGGAACTGGAAATTCTAACACCTTTCTGATATTTTACATTGATTTTTTCGAATAAACTTTATCGGCTGAAAAAGTATATTTTAAGTTCTCATTTTCTTATTTTATATATCATGAATAGTGTCAAGCAGATAGAAATCCAGAATTTTAGTTCTTAATTTTCGGAAAACTTACTCCAAAGTGGAACTCTTAGTTAGTATTGTTTTTTTTCTCTTCAATGGAACTCTAAATTCTACTTTATTTTATCGTGGTATGATAAATGCATACAGTGTTGCTTTACATGTAACGCAACATTGTTCATATAGCCCCAACGCTGTTTATGTTTTTTTTTTCTTTTTTATAGTCTTTTTTATTATAATTATCTTTAAACTTATTTAAAATTTATTATTTTGTATAATTTAAAGACAATAGAGTAAGAAATAGAAATCGGTTGGAGATATTTTTACTGTTTATTGAAAAATAGAGTAAAAAATAAAGTGGTAAATAGAGCGATCGGTTGGAGATGGTCTTAGTGCAATTCTTTCTATGTGCATGTATTTTTAATAATAGTTTTATACGTATATAATGAGTAAACAATTACCTTCGCATCGGTGTGATACAATTATTATATATCTATGTCTTTGGTAATAGAACAAGAGTATTATCATAAGTTGGATAAACTATGTCTTTAATTTTCCGAAGTTAGGTCCAGGTAATTGTTGACGATTCTATGTATTGTTTACACTATATATTCACGTAAAGAAACAGAAATGAAGCCACACATAGAGCTGAGAGCCGGCCCTCTATATTTTATATTTTTATTTTATAAACATAACAGCAGCTCTACAATTTAGGTTAAAATAAACTCTATATTTAGGAATATATATTGCTTAAATCATTATCTGAACTGAGAACATATTCTAGCTTCAAGTATAGAAGCGTCTTTGACGTACAAGAAAGTTATACACATGTATCATAATATATAATTTTCTTTGCTGTTTCATGACAGCTTATAAATTCCCAAAAAAAAAAAATAGTGGTCCGTAGGTAAAGCGATACTAATTACGTTAACAATAAATAAAGAGATCGATCTTTAAAGTTTTTTTTATAAATGCAAAAGAAGAAGAAGAAGAAAAGAAAGTAATGGTACTGGCCAAAGCATGTGCTGAATGCAAACATAATTGCTGAATAATAAAAGTGGTAGATAAGAGACTAAGAGTGTCTTTTATTTCTTTGGTTGACGATAAATAAAAAAACTTAATGAATTTTAAGAGAGAGAGACCGACACTTTCTTCCTCCTCCTTGTTTTTGAAAATGGAAAATATTGTGTACATATATACAGATGGTTAGAAATATCATCGAGATTAAAAGCATCAATTTTTATTGTATATAATTTAGGTAATTTGACGGTCTTAAGCGAGTTTCTCCTCTTAATGCACCTAATTAGCTCTTCGTGTAAGCTTGTTTTTTTATAATCTTTATTCTCCAGTCAGGGAAATCTCACCAGAGCTAAGCTCATCCTAAATAAAAGTGTTGATACATGAATGATACAAGATATTTTAGGTGACAACAATGGGCTTGTATTCCTAATAGTCATAATATAAAATTTAAAACACGCGATTCATAAAACAAATCGGCATCATTGATTCAAGAAATACAGGAATAAACGTGTAACTTATTCTTACAAGTTTATAACGAGTACTGATATATGTCAGATTGTTTCTTAATACTAATATAAATTTAAGGCAAATTATAAATGTAAAAATATGTGTACATGTTATTTGTATTTTTAGAGATTGAACCCAAAATTTTATGGTGAAAGTAGGCGGGAAATGTTATCACTAGATCGAAAGATCATCACACAAAATGTAGGTCTCATTTAATAGATCTGTAACATAGTATATATTAATACATGTAGTATCTATTTCTAGAAAAATAGTATTAATAATAAAGGGCATATGTGATAATTATTGGCACTACTATTGAACTGACGTCTATTAACTACTCGTATTAGTGGAAATGCTGTACGTAAAATGTAATTTTAATATATCGAAATACCTTTTTTCTTTATCCAAAGTACAGTAGGAATCTATGAAAGTTAATGTGGCATTCAACGATGAACATATATATACACTAATTATGAAATCATTGATATCGAAAATCTTTGCATAGTTTATTATTAACATCTCCAGAGAAGAGTTGTGAAACCAGTTCTCAATCTTCCAAATAGTTTTTATTTTTATTTATTACATATAACAGTACAAATATAACATCTCTATTATTAGCTATTATTAATTTAAGATGATAATTTAGGATAGTAGAAGAACCTGCCACTAATATAATCAATATGAACAGAAGCAAAACGCACGCCTAACAACCAATCTCGCACATGTTCTAGGAAGGTTATTCAGTAACTATGGATGTGAGCTTAATCACTCCATGTAAATTTCAAACACTATAGTTAGAAGATGAAGGCACGAAAAGAAGACAATATTCACATAACCTTCGCCCCTCGTTCAGCACCCTCGTTACAATCTCTATTAAACTAGATTTGCTTACTTGAAGATTTTACATTTCTATGCTCGGAACCAAGTGATCTTTGCGAGATAATTATAATATTTTGTTTGTCAGCATTTTTGCGCTAGAATGAGAGAATAACATGGAAGATCGATAGCTAGTTCATCAAATCCCGTGGGAAATGTTGACAACACCAATATTAATCCACAAATCAAGCATCATAGTCGCACTATGTTGCTCCCTCCATAGGAACTTCATGCCGCGTCCGAGTCTAGCGATCAAGGAGATGCGAAACACTCTCTTACCTTTTTTATTTTTTAAAGCGAAACACTTTCTTAACTATTGAAGCGACCACCATTATAAATATAGGATCCTACAAATGAGTTGTCCCGTTCTAAGAGCTATATACTCCCGCAGTAAGACAATTGTCATGTTGGGGAGGTGTATACTTACACTACGAGATTGTCCATGAAAACGTTTTTGTTATGTTACTTAATATGTTTTGTACATGCACAACAACGTTTAGATACTTAAAGAAAAGTAAAAACACACACAACGTTGGTAACCCAGTTCGGCAACTGCCTACATCTGAGGATATTTTATCCCGGTAAAAGAGTATACTATAGAAACGGAACAGCAAAGATACAAAGGTTTTACAAGCGAATCTTCAATTCATAAACCTAACACTTTCTTTCCAAAATATCACTCGACCTAAGACTCCCCTTATGTGTGAGCCTCACTCACTTTTTCACCTTAACACTAGCAGTGTTATTCAATGTGTTTTTAATACAAAAGGTACAAAATTAATGCACTTACAGAGCACTGCTAAACTAAACCTTGCAAATGGCGCGTAGAAGAGAAACTTCGTTTTTGTTAATTCGGCGCAGAGTGAAAATACATAAATCCTAGAAAAGTGCAAAAGAAAGTTTATATACTATACAGAAAGGCAGAACACTCTTTGACCCGAGAAACACAACTAGCAAAGAGACAGCGCCAAACAAACAATAGAGTTGATACTTTACGTCAAACGGGTACATACAAAGTACAAGGAGATGTCTTCTAAACAGGGCTGAGACAGCTTGGGGAACAAGCAGGATTTGATGAAGCAAACTAGCCAACAAACAACTTAACAAACTCCCTCTTTGCCTCTGAGGAGGCAAATCCTTAATTAGACAAAACAATTCCACACCCACAGAGCTCTAACATTGACTCAAAACCATTGTGACTTGTAGATGACTTAACAAACACATAGAATAAGCAACACAAGAACATAGTTTTTGAAAGTTCAGAGAGTTCCGAGAAGTTCAAAGAAGCAATAAGCCACACAAATCAACCAACTCTCCTTATTTGCCTCAAAATGACAAGGGAGAAAAAAAAACAAGAGTTTTATATTACAGACTTAAACTGAAACTAGTCAATTAGTAGGAGGCAGGGCAGTAGAAGAGGAAGCCTGCTTAGGGATGACTGCCTTGAGAAGAACAAACAATTCATGCCGGCGAGTAGTAAAAACATCGACGACACCATCATGATACTTGAGTTCATCAATCAATGAGATAGCAACCAAGGAGCGAAGTTCAGACGAGAGTGGAGGAGCAACTGGAACAAAGTTGCCATGAAAGATGGAGTGTGGAAACCTGGTTAAAGGAGGAGGAACATTATCGGGGTCATGATGAGCCTTAAACAATTATAGTTGAAAGATATCTTTGTTGGGATTTGTGCCCACAAAGGAGATATTAGAAATTATAAATACATTTGTATTTCGTTTTGCTGAAACATTAAATAAAACTAAATATTCATTCTTATATAAGTTTGTGTTTATGTATATTTTCTACGCTCTAAAACTGTCATCAACAAAAGAGGTGCTAAGTACAAACTTGACAAGATAACCTCTTATGACTATTTTAAAGAATAGTTTGCAATGTGAAGATCAATAGGGCAATCGAATCTAAGTATTGATTAAATAAATCAACGATATCTTATCTTGTGATATAGAGAGTTGTGACTCTGTGATTTATTCTTGATGTCTTAATGAAGACATTGAACAAGACCAATGATACTTCGAAACTCGAGATAAAATCATTTTAAACACTCGAAACTTCAAGATCACATACGAGGGGTATTTTGGTAATTACCTGAATCCTGAAGTGAATACATATATTCTTGTAACACTTTATGACGTTTGATTTGTCAATGAGCAATGACAAAAATAACTTTAATCTGACCCGATGGTTGGTGTCATAATGTTGTTTCATTGTGTTGAAACAATGCTAAGGCATTAGTATCACACCATGCTTTGTTATGAGTGTGAGCGAATAAACCGGGCCTGGTATTCATCGAATGAAACATTCTTTAAATAAAACATGTGACATGTATAGACATCTCACTTTATGTTTTTTCTCGTTCACAAACAACAAAGGAGTTGGTGAAATAATTACTCACGGATAAAATGGTAATTTTACATTCCTCTGAGTTAATGATACACACAAAGGGTAATATTGTAGAGAATTAGGGTTGAATAGTTATTTTAAACTCATTTAAAAGATCATTGGGCTTAATTTGACTAACGGGTCAAATTGGATTTTGACCTAAGTGAAGCCCGCTCTCTCAATATAAAAAGGGATTTTGAGAAACCCTATCTCTAACCCTAAGTGTGAATCTTGGCCAAGACCCTCTCCCCCTTGTGTATTCATCTTGGCCGAGTGTTTGAGAGAGAAAAAGGAATCAAGAAATCGTTTCTTGATTTCTTTTTTTGTTCTTGAGTGATTCCCATTCTCTCGTTGTTCGAAGAAAAAGCCCACACTCTTGATCTCCTAAAAACCCGATAGAATTATCTCTAAATTTTGTGTGGTGTTTGTGTGAGGTTTTACTGTCACATGGCCGGCCAAGATCAAGGAGAAACGAGCTAGACCCAACAAGGCACAACCAGCCGACCAGCAAGGCTCAATCGGTCAGCCTGAGTGTCAGGTGGGTCTGTCTTGTTCCGCGCGTCCAGTAGGTCTTCTGTCCAGTCAGCCTCCACCTTGGCGCAACTCTTGCTCCTCCAGCTAGGCGCACAGACCCGTCAAGCCTACAAGAGAGGAATATGCGCGTGTTAACTCAATCCGGCGAGTGCATTCCATCGAGTATTTGGCGTGGCATTCGGCGTAAGTGAGAGATGCATAAGATTTATTACAACCTCATATGTAAGTCTATTAAACGAATTGGATCTGCGATGCAAATGTATAAATTGTTTATAGGTTTCTAGATCGTTTATTCAATTTGCTGACAACATGTTTAGAATAAAAAATTTATTGACATGTTTGTAATTTTTAATGAATAGGTTAATTGAATATGTTTGAATCGAGTTTTAATATATAAGATCATATTATACAATTCTCCCATATTGTGATATGTTATATAATATTATTGGTTAATCGTTAACTAATTTCCAACAATCTTCTCAGGAGAATTGCTGCACTCAAGAAGCTCGGACTCTGACATGATGTTGGGAGCTTGACGAAGAAGAATCCCACAAATCATGGAAGGGAAACCAATCGGAAGCTTGATTGGCTCAGAGCCATCATGACGAATAACTTGGTCGAAAAAGAAGGTAACAACATCTACTGTAGACTTAGTGCCGATGCGATAGATGAATCAGGCAAATGATAGAGACAACTCTGTGTAATAGATGTCGGGCACCAGTTCTTGATTCTAATCTTGTGGAGAACAGAGTACTTGAAACTGAGCTTCGACGCTGGAAAGGGTCCAAGGTCAGGCCACCCCTTGAGATCTCGACCACCAGAGATCTCTTTCACAAGGTCCACCTTAGAGGGAAGAGGAGGCTGAGACACAACCATGGGAAGATCCAATAGGTCGATGATGTCTTTTGGAGAGAAGGAGAAGCACTTCCCACGCACATGAACTTCTTGGAAGTTAGAGGAGGCCAGGTCGTTAACGTCCACATGAAGATTAACGATAAACTCCTACACGAGATTGACATGATATGGACCAATGTAAGTAACAGACGGCAGCATATGGGCAAAGCTGATGAGGTCAATGATGTCTTTTCACTTGAGAGCTTCACTTGACACAACATGCTCCGGGGAATACTACGATGGAGAACAAATTTCCACTTAAGTGCATTGCAGATATAGTGAAAGGAGTAACCATCGATAGGAAAATCAGGAATATCTTGATGAGGAGCCTTAGACTTTTTCTCCAACGACACAGGAGGGACCGCATCTTCTTCATCCGCAACCTTTGCCTCATTAGCCACAAAGTCAGCAACATATTTAGTGGCATCAAGGATAGGGGCCGGAGGAGAGACATGACGAAGCTTCTTCTGAGTCTAAGATTTCTGGGAATTGATCTGAGAGTTTACCTTCTTTCTCAGAAGTCATGTCGTAGAGAGAGGGGTTTGAGAAAACCCCATTCTTACGAGAAGATGGAACAAAACCCTTGTTTGGAAGCTTGTTAGAGACATCACGATAATCCAAAATAGATCTGCCGCCAAACTCTTTGTTTTAAATGATTACATGGAACAACATGATCCTCAATGAGAGGATTCGCAGGTTTACCTCGGCGAGTTTCTTTTGACGGAGACGAACATATATGACATTTAGCGAAAGCTTGATTCATAGGGGACTCTGAACGCACAGATGCCCTTTTCTTCACTCAGGGTTTCTCTAGAATAGCCCATATGCAAACACCATACTTATTTTTTAGGAATATTGCCCACTTGAAGATGTGTATGAATAATTACTGAATTCGATAATTAGATTACTATATAAGTATTATGTGATTAGTGGGTTGTGTTGGAATAGGTCCACGGTTAAGAAAAAATTATCATTAATACATTAATGGCGGAATATAAAAATTTTATTTACAAGTAAGACAATTTTACTAACCTACGCAAACTGCATGAACATGTTGTTATTTAAAATTATTATTTAGTTACTTGAATACCAATCTTTCTCTTGTAGCTTGATATTGGATGAGCCTTGGCAAAGGTAGATCGTCTCTTGCTTGTTACCTTCACACCTAAACGTGAACTCGAAAAATCTAAGGTTTCTATTACATGAGTCTATAGAGGATTTGAAGGATTTTTGTATGGGCACAATTAAACACAATAACTCAAGAACAAGTCTATGAGCTAAAGAGCTAATTTAAGCCTAATTTTAATATGGACTTAGGTGCCAAAACAAAAGAGATATTTAGAGAGAGAGATGAGGAAATAGTCGGCCAACTAGAGAGAAAAGCAAGAGCAAAAACTTATTTTCACATCTCTATGTGAGAATTTTTGTAGGAGAAAGAAATTCAAGAAAGGGTAATTACACTTTCCTATTGTGCATTCATGACACAATATTTGATTTCATCTCCTCTTCCTCTATGCATATGGCTAGCTATTTTATGGCATTAGTGAGGGAAATTTCTTTTCTCACTTAGTACATTTGTTTCCTTCCCAAAAAAATTTATTTCCTTTTATCTTTTGGGCAATTCCAATATGTAATAATGCACAAAATAATAAGAGATATTATTTCATTCTCTCTAATGATGTTGGCCGAAATTCTACCTAAGGGGGGAGCTTCTAGATGCTTCCTTATTTCTTTTAAGACAATTCTTAAAATACCCATTGTAGAATTAATATTGCACAAATAATGAGATTAATTTAATAATTCCTCAAACGACTTCTTGGCTTGAGAAACTAATTTATATTTTCATCATATGAAAATATTCAAAATCTTATTTTGACATTCACATAATTTTATGTCCATGTGGACAAAAATACTTTTTAGACATTTTTTGAGAAAACGTCAAGTTCAACCCTTGAACTTATTTTGACTTAGCTTCTAGTTTAAAAATCATACTCTAATGACCTGTAATAGTGACCTTGTGGATCCAAATGAACAAAACTTGAGCTACTATATTCGGACACAAAAGTTCACAAACTTCTTCCGAGTATTAGCTTAATGTCAACTAACTCCACTCAACAGTTGACACTGAGAATCTCTCAGTTCAAATGAATTTATTTTCTACTCAAATTCAACTTAATTATATTAAGTGGCTCTACTGAATATTATCTATGATTACCCTTCATGAATATCATCAACTATATGAAATTTATAAAATTACCATTTTACCCTTCTAGTTGTTATTTCCTTAACTCATTTGTTACTTGTGAATAAGTTAGAATTAATGTATTGACGAGGAGCTAATAAGTCACATTGTTTCATCCAAACAAAGTCGCTAATTAATTTTGGATACCGCGCAGTTTATTTATTCACAATCCAAGTAATAAAGCATGTGGTGATATACATTGCATTTCAACAATCTTGTACATCAATTCTATATCTATGTAAACTTCACAAAGTATACTCATGTCAACTTCACAACGCAATACATCACCAATAGAGCGCATCTAGTTCACGTACTTGGATCTAGAGTGTAACTTTCTTAAATGAATATATTGAAGTTATGAAATGAAATTTCTCATTTAAGGATTAAGGTAAGCACGACGCAATTCCTACATAGTGACCGTGAGACAGAAGAGGTTAAATGGTTTTTGTTCCATTGTTCCTAAAGGTGCACTTGTCAATTCAGTATTTTTGGAATATACACTGGAAGAACTATAGAATTCTTAACTCTCTATGCCTCGTAACCAGATATCATAGATTCTTTCAACAATCATACTAGGACCAATAGTTCGTTGATTTTTAGATTGTGAGTATTTCGTTTTAACCAAACCATGAAGAGTTTGTTCACGCAAATTTACATTGGTCTCTTTATAAATTGTTAGGTTTGATTAAGGAATATTAGAATATTGAATATCATATATCTTTAAACAAATGGAAAAGGAATGAATGAACGTTTCAACTTTTATTAATTTAATCAGCAATTTCTAATGACTTATGAGAGATTTATATTACATCAACATGTACATAAATAATTTTCTTATGGGCATCTCTGTCAACTTGTTGAGTTCTAAATAATCAAATCATAATCAATAACAACTATCTTCCATAACATCCGTATGAAACTGAATCACGTGTTGGGCACCTGAGTTCGGGCGGTGTACTATAACAAGGTCGATGACTGATATATGCCTGGAAAGTTATATCTAAAGTCATATATGTGGAACACATGGTTGAAAGTTGATCATCATGTCGGAGCATTCTACACTTGTTGTAAGTGTACAACATGCACGGACCTTGTGGTAGATGTGTCGTTTAAGGACAGTTACGACGCACTAACCAATGCCACTATGATGGTCACAATGAGACTTGATATAATTCCTGAAGTGGTCATGGACACTAAATCATGTCTCTGGGCTATTTAAGTCATTTGCTAATCACAACTAATGTCTTGGGAGTCTTCCGTTGGAAGTCTTCTCATAGCATGATTCGAGTGGAAAGTGATTTACAGATACGGAATCCAGACTCCCTGAAATGAGGTCAATGTTCACTCACCTAAGAGTTGATTCCAGATCCGACAGATTACTAGCACTTTTGAAGTAAGTTAATGTTTGAAAGAATCTTTCGCTGGGGATTCAACAGCTTAGGGCTGATATGTATCAAGAGAAGTATAGCGTAATAAATTGACTTCTCTTAGCACGGGTAGAACCTGGAGGATTTTGATCATGAATTGACTATATCAATGGACACTCTTCATGAAGAGTAATTATAATTATAGTATTAAAGAAGGTTCAATCTTTGATTACATGGTGGAGTATTGATAAGGACTAGACGAATCGATGAAAAAGAAATAGGACTATATCGTCTTTTCTGTCGGGTTCGTTAAGCTTCTACTATTAGGTCCATAGTCCCTGATTCGGCTCTGATAAAAGCGGATAAAAATTTTCGAATAATAATGTTGTAATGGTGATTGACAACATTAATTTTGAAAAACGGGTATTTGCAGAATTAACTAAATATTTATAGTATAATTATTTATTTATTTTTGGATAAAGTAAATAAATAAATAATTGGATTTTTGGGCTTGGGAATTTCGGATTGGGCTTGGAACAAGGTGTTAGCCGAAAATCCCCTAGGGTTATGCCCTAGGGGTGGCCGAACTCCCTTCCCCCTTTCTCTCCCTGAATTTTTCTCTGAATAGAATATTCTCAAATATATATATTGATTTGATGGATGAGAGAAAATTTAGATTCATTGTTGAGATCTAACGGCCTAGATTAAATACAAGGGAGATAATATTTGTAAAAGGAGAGAATATTTTTATAAAGGATGGAATATCTCTAGAAAGGAGAGAAAATCTCTCAATGGCTATCTCCTTCCTAAATGCTATAAATAGGGATAGAAGGGAAGAGAAAAAAGATATCGATTATCTCAAAGAGTTCTCGGCCAACCTTCTCTCTCTCTTAGCCTAATTTATCTTCCCCCTATTCCCTGCAATTACTAATTCTAATCCTAAATAATAAGAGCGAGATCCCGAAACAATCTGGTTTCGAGATCTAAGTGAGATATTGTTTATGTCCACTCATCTTTTTGTTGGGATTGGTGCCCACAAAGGAGATATAAGACATTATAAATACTTTTGTATTTCATTTTGCTTAAACATTAAATAAAATTAAATATATAATCTTGATTAAGTTTGTGTTTATGTATGTTTGCTATGCTCTAAAACTCCCATCGACGAAAGGGGTGCTAAGTACAGACTTGACAGGATAGTCTTGTGACTAGTTTAAACATTATTTTGCAATCTCAAGATCGATAGAGCAATCGAATCATAGTAATGATTGTGTGAATGAATCATGATATTTTATCTTGTGATACAGAGAATTGTGACTCTGTGTTTCATTCTTGATATCTTACAGAAGATATTGAACAAGATTTGTGATACTTTGAAACTCGAGATAATACTGTTTAATCACTTGAAGCTCCAAGATCATATACAAGGGGTATTTTGGTACTTACCTAAATCCTAAAGTGAATGCATAATCGATGTGACACCTTATGACATTTGATTTGTCAATGGGAAACGGCTGAATTGAAGTTGCATATGACCCGACGGTTGGTATCATAACGCTGTCATGTTGGGTTATGTAATTCACATATACAGAATTCGTGTTGAAACTAGTCACAAGGGGCTATCCTGTCAAGTCTTATGAGTGTGTGAGTGAATAAACATGGCCATGTATTCATCGAATAGAACATTCTTTGTGGATCGCGTGAAGAATTGTTTTATCACATGAAACGGAAAAATAAACGCATGTGAACTTAGAGAGTTTCAATATTAGTCCTTTAGTGGAATCGACTAATATAAAAAATTAAAATTCGGAAAAAGTTTGTGAACTTTTGTGTTCGGACTTCATTCTAAAGCTTCGTTCATGTGGGTCAATAAGGTCTCAGTAATATACTCTCGAACGAGATTTATTGGACTAGAACAATTGATTTTCTCATTGAATATAAATTGTGATTTACACTACGAGAGTTAATTTCTAAGTAATTAAATAAATAATTTTTTATTTATTATTACATTTATTTAATGAATCATATTATGTTATTATATTGATAATAATGTAATTTGATGATTCAAATAAATAAAAGATGAAATTAAATATTTTCTCGTTTTGTACTTGTTTGCATAGTATGAAAAGATTTAATTAAATGTCATTAAATACATGAGATGTTCTAAATTAATAAAATTATTAAATAAATCAAATATATCTGGGAACAAAATTAAATTAATTTGGCCGAAATAATTAATGAAGTATGGTCGAAATTAATTTTAGTTACTCATTAAAAAGGTTTAATAGCGCTTAAGTTGACTAATTGGTTTGACCTAACTTAAACCCATTTTACCTAAGTATAAAAGGATAAAAATGAAACTATAATTTCCACCTAACCTCATAATTTCGGCTACTCCCTTTCCCGTATAGAGTTCTTAGCCGAGAAGAAAGAGAAAGATCAAGAAAAAATGTTTTTTTCATTCTTGGTTTGATTCTTTGAGTGATTCCCGATTCCCGTTGTTCAAACAAAGAGTCCATACTCTTGATCTTCCAAAAAATCCTAGAGAATTATTGGTGAATCATTATGGTGTTTAGGTGAGTTTACGTTGTCACATGGCTGACCATATCACGAGGGGTACGAGCGAGACGCGACGAGACGCAAATCGGCTAACCAGATAGGCCAACCGGACAGTCAGGCGCATCCGGTCGGCCGGCAGGTCTCCAGGTGGGCCTGTGTCTTCACGAGTGATCTGGTGCTTCCAGCTCGAGACTCCCTGCTCTCGACGTGTCCAAGTTCCTCTTCTATGCAGTTGTACATGTCTCGCATTCCCAGCCAGACACACAGACTTATAGGTGCACAGGCCTATCCGCGTCCGGCCGGAAGATCCAAACGGCGAGCCTGTTGTGCGTTTGGTCGGCTGCTTCTATCCAGGAACTTCTACGCACATCTTGGGCCTTCTCCTCAGGTGACTCCCAAGGGAAATTTAGATTCATCCGACGATGAAATTGGCGAGGTATTCCGGAGCGAGCTAGCATTGCACGAAATTGTTTACAACTTCACGTGTAAGTCACTTCTAAACGAATTGGTTTGCAAATGATAAAATTGTTTATATGTTGCTAGATTGAATTATGTTCAATTAGATTATCAATATGTTTAGAATAAATTTTTTTATTGACATGATAGGTTACTAGATTGAAGTATGTTCAATTTGTTGATCAATATGTCTAAAATAAAATGTTTATTGACATGTTAATAATTTTTTAATGCCTAGGCTAATTAAATATGTTTAATATGTGTTTTAACATATTATGATCTATTATGTGTTTCCGCCATATTTAGATATGTCACATAGTTTATTACGTTAATCGTTAACTAATTTCCAACTCTTTTTTATTCGTCTCGGAGATTACGTTTCAGAAGACTACGGTGTCATTGTTAGGTACTATATTCAGATGAAGGACGAAACAGAGTCGATTAAGAAGAAGTACGAAACGGAGCACGCGTTGGATCGGATTGTTCTGTAGCTTATCTCAAACCCGTAAGTTTTCTATAAACTTCTTCTCTATTGTCGGTTGCTGAATTTTTTTCATAAATGAATTAAACTAATAAATCTAGATCTTGTTAGAAATCATCGTTATTAATTGGCTATTGTGAGTGCAATTAATGATTTTCTGCATTTAATATGGTTGCTAAGGTTCGTGAATCACCAACAAGTGGTATCAGAGCTAGATGATTTATTAATTTAATTGATTCGTTCTTGTGATTAAATCTATTTTGATTTGAATGGATTTATATTATGATATGAAATTCATTACAATTCAATATGTGATATGTGAATTGTTAACTCGTGGTTGATCGTAGATTTATTGATTCTCGCTTTATTAGAATTTCTTGTAAAACCAAAATTCAAAAGCTATAGGATTTATGTAAATTTATTTTAATTATTATTATTATTATCATTGTTGTAATCGCACGACCGACGAGGAGACAGAACGGGACCGAAGGGCTGCCCTCCAGGCAACAAGGGAAAAACCGGCCGTGAGCCTCCTAGGGCAAGGGCTGGTCACATCATGTGCCTAGATTAGGCATGCGGTTGGGCCAAGGCTGCCCCTTGGCACAGACCCAACCAACTCGGGTCGGGCCTTACCATGAAGGGTTGGGCTCGAGGATGATCTGGATTTGGGCCCGGATTCCAGATGGGCCTTAAGGCCCATCCGAAAAATAATTTTTTTTTAATTTGAAGTTTTATTTAATTTTTTCAATGGGCTGGTCATTTAAATATTATTTAAAACATAGAAAAATAAATGATTTTGATATCGATTTATTTTTCAAAAAGACATGATGGACTTTTATTCAAATTTAATTTTTCAAAGATGTTACGAAATGGAAATTATTTTGAAAAGATTTATTTTTTCCGTTGAAACATATGATTGTGTTTAACCATCATCCATGAACTTATACGATTAGTTTCATCTCGTTTTAATTTATAAAGAGTCAACCAGGATATGATTGTATGCAATAACTTAGATATTGTATCATTCGCTTATTGCTGTCATGAGCTATCATTTTAAAATTATCTAATATGATTAGGATAGTAAATTTTGAATGAGTTGAATGGATCGAAAAGCTTTGTCACCAAACCGATAAGAGGCTAAGCTGGGGCTATTTAAGAAGACCTAGTGTCTTACATTCTCAACTGGGAGCTTTTTCGTGAAAGAATGCTATTAGGTTAATCAAGATTAGATGTCATGAAATATCTAATAACTAAGTTATATCAAAACATATGTTTTTAAGGGTAGCTTAGTAACAATATAGTTTATTAAATATGGTTTAGTTAACTCGTAGTGAATCACCTAGATTAATGTTAATGCTAGGAATATATAAAATACTAAAAGTATGTTGAGTCTTTAAGACCCCCAACATGGACACAACACTGTGAGGATGAAAGATCTATGCATGACCGGCGCCCTTTTAAGGGATGGATAGTCTATTCCTTAAGACAGGCTTTTTTTATTCCAATACCAAGGTTATGTTTCTGACGTGTACTAGCTAAGTTAGTTCGTAAGGCTAGACTTTTCTTACAAGAATGGTGGTTGCTCATATGGCCAAAGTATTCCTATAAATTGGTAGTTTGTGAGCATAGTTATGAAGGGTACATGAACTGTGACTACTCACTAATATGAGTCGAAACTCATGTTCACTAGGTGCACTACGTTATGCCACCATAGTGGAATGGATTGTGGCTATTGGTGATTACCGTGAATAATAAAAACTAGGTCTTTTCAAAGATTAGTATTTTTCCCCGTGTTTATGCATTGTTTTTATATCATAAATATCTTGATAGTTTGTTTCTTTTCATATTGCTTATAAAAGTTCTTTTTATGCATTTAGTAATTATGTCGAACCCTATCATGGCCCTGTTGTCAAAAATGTTGGAATAGGTCTAGGGTTAAGAAAAAGTATAATTTATCGTATTAATGGCGGAATATAAAATTTCTTTAAAAGTAAACTATTTTACTAACCTAGGTAAAGTGCATATACATGTTATAAATTAAAAACATTATTTAAACTACTTGAATACTAACAGTTCTTGTATTTTCAAACTTGAAGTGTTTTGGGAAAGGTGAATCTTCTTCCTTGACTCGATTCCTTCAGGTCTAGTCTTGAACTTGATAAATCTAAGGTTTTTATTACAAGAGTCTATAGAGGTTTAGAAGGATTTGTGTGTGGGCACAATTAAACAATATGAACCAAGAACAATTCTTGGATCATAAGATAATTCTCTAGATCAATTGAGGATCTAGGGGCCAAAATAAAAAGGAGTATTTTCTAGAGAGAGAGAGGGTCAGCCACAATGCAAGAGAGAGCAAGAATAAAGCTTATTTCACAACTCTATGTGAGGGTCTATTTATAGGAGAATGAAAAATCTATAAAAGTCAATTATGCTTTAATGAAAGAATAATGCATTCATGACGCAATATTTGATTTTCTCTTCCCCTTTCTCTCCTAAGTTGGTCGGCCATGTATTGTGCATTAGGAGGAAACTTGTTTCCTCACTTAGCACATTTATTTCCTTCTCAAGAAAATTCATTTCTCTTTTCCTTTTGGGTAATTATCCTTATAATTAAAGGGAAATAATTCTCTCCTCCTTTGATGTGTTTTGGCCGAATTATGTAGGTAGGGAAGGGACATCTAGATGCTTCCTTATTTCTTTTAAGACAATTCTTAAAATACCCATTGTAAAATTATTATTGCACAAATAACGAAATTAATTTCGTCATGCCTTAAACGACTTTTCGGCTTTAGAAAATAATTTATATTTTCATCATATGAAAATATTCAAAATCTTATTTTGACTTAGCTTCTACTTTAACAATCCTACTCTAATGACTTGTAATAGTGACCTTATGGATCCAAATGAACAAAGCTTGAGCTTCTATACTCGGATTCAAAAGTTCACAAACCTTTTCCGAGTATTAGTTTAATGTCAACTGACTCCACTAAAGAGTTGACACTGAGAATCTCTCGCTTCAAATGAATTTATATTCTACTCAAATTCAACTTAATTATATTGAGCGGATCCATTGAATGTTATCTATGTTTACCCTTCATGAATATCATCAACTAGTTGGGCATCTCTGCCAACAAACTCTCACTTGACTCAAAGAAGATGAGAGTAGTCCTTCATGCCTAATCCGTCTCGATGTTGGTCGAAGACCTTGTTGAATAAGGCCTTGGTGAAGGGATCTGCAAGGTTGTCCACCGTTGAGATCTTCTTCACCTCCACGTCTCCGCGCTGCACGATCTCTAATCAAATGGTATTTCCTCTCAATATGCTTTAGAGCGCTTATGATTTCTAGGTTCCATTGAGTTAGCAACAGCCCCCCTATTATCACAATAAAGTGTCATGGGCTCGTTGTCATTTGGAATGACTTCCAAATTTTTAAGGAATTTTCTAAGCCATACAACCTCTTTGGATGCTTCACAAGCAGCCACATATTATGCTTCCATGGTGGAGTCTGCAATGCGAGATTGCTTGATACTCCTCCAAACTATTGATCCACCATTTAGGATGAACACAGATCCTGAAGTGGATTTCCTGGAATCCTTATCCGCCTGAAAGTCGGAATCAGTATACCCCGTCATAGTCAGGTCAGTACCTGAATATGTAAGCCTCAATTTACTAGTTCTCCGAACATACTTAAGAACATGCTTAACAGCAACCCAGTGCTCGGGTCCAGGATTTGATTGGAAACGGCTAACTACGCCAACTGCGAAACATATATCCGGTCTAGTGCACAGCTTAGCATACATGAAACTTCCTACGGCTGAGGCATAGGGAATCTTTCTCATGTCCTCAATCCCATGTCTAAAGGGGTTTTCACCCTTCTTGGAGTTTTGCAGTCAAAGCGATCCATCACCTTATCTATATAAGATGCTTGGGAGAGCGACAAGGTCTGGTTCTTTTGCTCTCGAAAGATCTGAATCCCCAGAATGTATGCAGCTTCCCCTAGATCCTTCATATAAAACTGCTTAGCTAACCAGATTTTAACCTCAGATAATTTACCTACGTCATTCCCAATGAGTAGTATATCATCGACATATAACATCAGAAACACAACCTTGCCCTCGTGTATCAATTTATAGACACAAGGTTCATCTATTGACTGTTCAAAACCGAAGCCTTTTACATTATCTAGATGCTTGCTTTAATCCATAAATGGATATAAGTAATTCACAAACCTTGTTCTCTTGATCAATTTCCACGAAACCGTCTGGTTGAGCCATGAAAATACGCTCGTCAAGATTTCCATTTAGAAACGCAGTTTTGACATCAATCTGCCAGATTTCATAATCGATAGCGGCAACTATGGATAGAAGTATACGGATGGATTTAAGCATTGTGACTGGCGAGAAGATTTCTTCATAATCAATACCTTCCTTTTGGGTATAACCCTTAGCCACTAGTCGCGCTTTGAACGTCTCAACGTTCCCATCTGGGGCCCTTTTCTTCTTATAGATCCACTTGCACCCTACAGGTTTAACCCCTTCAGGTAGGTCTACAAGTTTCCAAAATTTGTTGACATACATCGAATGCATCTCAACTTTCATGGCATCAAGCCAAAGGTTTGATTCAGAACCAGCCATTGCTTGGCTGTAGGAAACAGGCTCATCCATGTCAGCAACGGCTACGAGAGTATCGCCATAAGACATGTACCTGTCAGGCTTTTCAGAAACCCTCCCACTACGTCGAAGTAGTACTTGACGAGGTTTTGAATTGTTAGGTTGCGTTTCAGTTGGGGTAAGAAAAGTTCTTTTAGATGAGGTAGAAGCATCCTCACCCAACTTTTCTTCAATCACAATTTTGCTTCTAGGTTTCGTATTCTTCATATAGTCCTCCTCAAGGAAACAAGCATTAGTGCTGACAAACATTTTTTTGTCATCGGGACTATAGAATGTGAAATCTTTGGTTTCCTGTGTATATCCAACGAACACGCATAATTCAGACCTACTAGCCAACTTGCTAGTCTTTTGCCTTAGCACATGTGCAGGGCAACCCCAAATTTTGATGTGGCTTAAACTAGCTTATGCCCAGTCCATCGTTCATAAGGAGTACCAAGGATCGTCTTAGACGGACCTTGGTTCAGAATATATGCAGCAGTTTCGAGGGCATATCCCCAAAAGGAATTAGGGAGTGATGAGTAACTCATCATTGATCTAACCATATCCATCAAAGTTCAATTCTTTTTCTCTAACACTCCGTTTTGTTGAGGTGTGCCAGGTGCTGTAAATTGAGAAGCGATACCTTCTTCTTTTAGAAAGTGATCGAACTCTTTAGACAAGTACTAACAACCTCGATCAGATCGAAGGGTTTTGATCTGTTTGCCAGTTTGCTTTTCCACTAAAGCCCAAAAAACCTTAAATATGTTAAAGGTTTCGGATTTGTGTTTGAGCAAATAAACAAATCCATATCTTGAGTAATCATCGGTAAAGGTAACAAAGTATTCGTATCCTCCCCGTGCCTAAATTCTGAGCGGACCACATACATCATAATGTATTAGTTTCAGCAGCTCAGTGGCTCTTCGACCTTTATCAGAGAAAGGTCGTTTGGTCTTTTTTCCTTCTATACAGGATTCACAAGTCGGCAGTGAGCTTATTGCAGAGGCTTTGAGTGGACCATCCCTCAAAATTTTCTTAATCCTATCTAGACTAATATGACCAGGTCTTAAGTGCCAGAGATGTGTTGCTTTTATTAGATCAGAGGTGTCATTAAGTTTGATCCTCTTGGGTTCCCTAATTAGATCATTATCTATTTTAGTGTCTAATAGCAAAGGTTGTGTAGGATAAACATAGTACAAATTATTCTTTAAACATGCATCAGTGACAAATGGATTGAAAGAAGTAATACGAATTCGATTATTAATAAACTTTAAAAAATAATTATGCTCAACGATTTGAGCTACAGATATTAAGTTTTTCCCAAATGAAGGAACATAATACACATTATTCAAATTTAAAGTTCTATCTTCGAAAAACAATGTCACGGATCCCACAGTCTTAGCAGACACCAAGCTCCCATCACCCCACTTGAAGCAGAAGTCACCATCCTCTAAACTTTTGCTTTTCCTGAATCCATTCAAGGAACAACAAATATGGTTAATAGCAGCGGAGTCAATAATCCACGATTATACATTATCAGCTACTAAACAAGCTTCGGTAATAAGTACAATACCTTTCCCTTTAGCCTTGAGGTAGGTAGGACAGTTCCTTCGCCAGTGTCTGGGCTCATTGCAATGGTGACAGTTATCCTTAGACTTGTCCACCTTGGCAGTCCGGGGCATCTTCTTCTTCTGAACCTTGCTAGGGTTCTTCTTGTCGGCTCTATGAGATCTCTTCTTAGATCCAGAGGTGGAGACTCTGTGCTCAATAGCATGAGCTTCTCTAGTAGTCCTCTTATTCTTTAAGAGTCCCTCAGTAGTGTGAAGCTCCTTAATTAGCTCGGTAATAGTGTACCCTAGCTTATTCATGGAGTAGTTCAGCTTGAAAGTATCAAAAGATTCAGGAAGAGTTTCCAAGATCATATCTATCTTGGTTTCTTTATCAATCTCAGATCCAAGGATTTCCATCTCATAAAGATAACTTATGATCAGCATCATATGTTCTCTAACGGGATTCCCTGCTTTCATACGACAGTTCATAAACTGTCGTACCGCTTGATGCCTAGCCTGACGCCCTTGCCCTCCAAACAACTCCTGGAGATTGTAGAGCATTTCATAGGCTGACCCAATATCACGATGTTGTTGTTGCAACACATTGTTCATCGACGCTAAAATATAGCATCTCGCAATCTCATCGGATCTGAGCCAGGCCGCAAGGGCGTCCTTGTCCTCTTGAGTCGAATCATCATTCGTTTCAGGAGGACATGGGGTGGTGAGTACCCACTTGTTCTTGTCCACGGTAAGGACGATGTCTAGGTTACGTTTCCAATCTACATAGTTATAACCTTCCAGTTTGTTCAAGGAAAGGATAGTAGAGAGGGGGTTTAGAGACATGTTGCTGAAAGTTGAAACAATTTATGATTAGTCTTTTTTTTAGGATTTTAAGTTTAATTACATTTAGACAAGAATAAATCCAAAGGTGTTATGAACAAAATGACACTTTACTCTTTCGAGGGAAGGCCGCAAAGAGTCGTCTTTCATAAGTAAATGACACATCATTAATGCATAGTCATGATATCAATACATCAGGGTTTGACTAGCCACCTTATAAAAAAGTTTGATCACTCAAAACTTTTCGCATGGCCTCGAGGGAGGATTATTAGATTTTGAGTCTAAGTGTGTAACCAACAACTTAGTTCAACAAGATCTACTTTGAAAACAATCTGCCGAGGGAGGCATTGTCTCATCGTTTCACTTTTGAACGTAGCTATAAAAGCAATGTTAGGAGCAATGCGTCTATGATTACTCTCATTTAAGAGAGGATCGCGAGGGTGACTCTTAGTTCGGCGACATGTGCACTTCACATTAGTGTTGGGGATTGGGAGTTGCAAACAATAAATACAACCCTCCCACTTAATTTTTAGAAAATAAGGGGATCCTGGGTTGCAACAAAAAGTGCAACCTTCCCACTTAATTTTTGGAAAAAGGCACGTCTACTCTTGTACGTATAGGAAACTTGTTTCCATTAGTAAAGAGAGATAGAGTGGATGACTAGAAAAAAAAGAACCCTAAAATCGATAGTTTTGAGGGGAGAGCAGTGTTAATGCACTAAAGCACAAGGAACATACTCGGATCTTTTTGTCTATTAAATATATTTTTCCTAAGGAAAGTGTGTGAGATTAATAAATCGTCACTTTTGCACTTAAAAGTTTTTGAAATTATAAATATCTCCTAGAACTAATATCTTCATCTTCATGACATCTTTCTTCAAGGCGACTACATGGTTGTTGAGCGCGAGAACGTCGGAAAACCACGATAGTATTGAGAAGAGGGGAGAAGGCTTGGAGTCGCAAAATCCGGATAAAAAAATCTGGACTCGCGAACTGCCGTACACCTCGGACTTAAAAGGTCATAAATGACACATCCGGTATCCAATTGAGCTGAAACCAATTGCATTTGATAGCTAACTTCCGTACCTTTAATTTGGTTTAAGAACCACTAATTTTCAAGGTCCGAGAAAAGAGCTATGCCAGTTTTACTGAGTCATAACAATTTGTCTAGAATTTGAACAACAATTAAAAGGTACGTCGGATCTTGGTGTAATGAAAAAGAGGTTTATTGAAACATTTTAATTGTATGTTTTGATTTCGATTGTGTGTGATATTAAAGTATTAATAATTAAACACAATTTAAAATAAACAACATATTATATAACATTCAATAACTAATTTAAACTAGAAGTGCAATAAACTAGTTAAACCATGTACACAAATTTTCAAACTTGTCATAAAATTGATTTTGAGTATGCTAAACATAAAATAATTAAAAACTATTTTTATTGTATTTATATAGCATATTTAATAAGTGGAAAATCAACACAAAATTAATTTTAAAGGTCATACCAAAAAATTAAATTTTGTAAGATCTAGTGTTTGAAAAACCATTATTCAAGCAAATTTTAGAAAACAATTTTCTTATAATGACTTTTAAATAACATGTACATACTTAACTTTGACCATAGCTCTGATACCATTTGTTGGAATAGGTCTAGGGTTAAGAAAAATTTATCATAAATTATATTAATGGCGGAATATAAAAGTTTCTTTGTACTAACCTAGATAAAGTGCATATACATGTTATAAATTAAAAACATTATTTATACTACTTGAATACTAACCTTTCTTGTGTCTTCAACTTGAAACGTCTTGGGAAAAGGAGAATCTTCTTCCTTAACTCGATTCCTTCACGTCTAGTCTTGAACTTGAGAAACTTAAGGTTTCTATTACAAGAGTCTATAGAGGTTTAGAAGGATTTGTGTGTGGGCACAATTAAACACAATAGCTCAACAACAAGTCTATGAGCTAGAGAGCTAATTAAGCCTAAGTCTAATGAGGCCTTAGGTGCCAAAATAAAAGAAGTATTTTCTAGAGAGAGAGAGGGAGAAAGGTCGGCCAAGAGCAAGAGAAAACAAGGCAAAAGCTTAACGTTTCACATCTCTACAAGAGGCTCTACTTATAGGAGAAGGAAAAATCTATAAAGGTCAATTATTCATTCATGAAAGAATAATGTATTCATAACACAATATTTGATTTTCCCTTCCCCTTTCTCTCTTAGGATGGCCGGCCATACACCTCAAGCAAGGAGGAAAATTTGTTTCCTCACTTAACTTATTTATTTCCTTCTCAAGGAAATTCATTTCCCTTTTCCTTTTGGGTAATTATCCTTATAATTAAAGGGAAAAAAAACTCTCATCTTGATGCTTGTTTGGCCGAAATTCTACCTAGGGGGAGCTTCTAGAAGCTTTCTTATTTCTTTTAAGATAATTCTTAAAATACCCGAAATTAATTTCATAATGCCTTAAACGACTTTTCGGCTTTAGTAAATAATTTATATTTTCATCATATGAAAATATTCAAAATTTTATTTTGACATTCACATAATTTTATGTCCATGTGGACAAAAATACCCTTTAGACATTTTTCGAGAAAAAGTCTAGTTCAACATTTGAACTTATTTTGACTTAGCTTCTACTTTAACAATCCTACTCTAATGACTTGTAATAGTGACTTTATGGATCCAAATGAACAAAGCTTGAGCTTCTATACTCAGACTCAAAAGTTCACAAACATTTTCTGAGTATTAGCTTAATGTCAACTGACTCCAGTAAAGAGTTGACACTAAGAATCTCTCAGTTCAAATGAATTTATTTTCTACTCAAATTCAACTTAATTATATTGAGCGGATCCATTGAATGTTATCTATGTTTACCCTTCATGAATATCATCAACAGTCATTGTGTTTAACTGTTCCCACACACAAATCCATCTAACACTCTTTAGACTCTTGTAATAGAAACCATAGGTTACTCGAGTTCACGACTAAGTGTGAAGGAAACGAGCAAGACGAAACGATCAACCTTTCATAAGGCTTCTCAAATATCAACCTACAAGAAAGGTTTGTCCCAAGTAAAATATAATTATATAATATTTTTTATTTTATGTTCATGCACTTTGCCTAGGTTAGTAAAAAAAAATTACTTGTAAATAAATTTTATATTCCGTCATTAACTTGTTACTGATAATTTGTTCTTAATCCTAGACCTATTACAACATAAGGATCATTAGTCGTTGTCGTGGCTGGTTAAGAGTGTGCTGCGCCATACCCAAAGCAATCGAGGATCCGAACTGAGTCATATATTGGCTCAATCTCTGTGCAAACTGCGGGTCGACAAGTCCCAGATTGTCTCTCAATCCAGTGACCATGTCTAACACAGCTCCACGGAGTCCCGTAAAACTTTACGCATTATTTTTTTCCCAACAACCCATCTACTTTCATTGCACACCAGACAAACATCTACACCTTTCAAATCTCGTAGGCCATGCCAAATCGCTTCAACTTTAATTTTACCTCATAATAAAAATATGAAAACCAAATAGCATTGGCCTCTCGGTATTTCTTCTTTTGTGGCTTTCGGCAATCCACCATGCAGTGGCCTTCTTTGTCGCAATTAAAGCACTTTTCAACAAACTTTTGTTGGTTCTTCTTTTTGAAGGCAGCCCTTTTAGATCCAAGCTTGTTTTGGGCTTCTTGTCTTTCAAGTTTTCACCATGCTCGATGATGTTGGGTCTCTCGGAAGTGGTCTAGAACCTCTTGTCATAGCCACAGTTGTCTTACTCTATGCAAAGACGAACCACTAAATCTTCAAGACTCATCTCCTTCCGTTCGTGGTTAAGGTAGTTTTTGAAGTCCTTCCACCCCGAAGGTAATTTCTCCATGACAAAGGCAACTTGGCCATTGCGGAGAAGTCGGCAATTGGCGAAGGAACTGCCCTGCCTACCTCAAGACTGTCAAGGGGAAAGGTATGGCTTTCGTCATCCAAGCATGTTACACGACATATAAAGAATCACCCTGGATTTTAGATTGCGGGGCTTCTGACCATATTGTGTGTAATCTGAATGGTTTCAGGAAAACCAGAAGCTTAGGTGAAGAAGAGTTCACGTTCAACTGGGGGAATGGAACGAAGGTCAGAGCCAGATCTGTCGGAACCATGCAGCTGAATCTTGGGAATAAGGCTTTATTATTGAATAACGTTTATTATGTTCCAGATTTTTGCAAGAACTTAATTTCTTTAAGTCATTTAAAAGAACAACATTTTGAGTTTAAAGTCGATAATGGTATTGAAATTTTTCTCAATGGTTGTTTTATTTCTAAAGCTCATCGTGTAGACTCTATTTATTATCTATATCCAAATGAGCCGAAAATCTTGGACACTGAGGTGAATAGTGATTCACTTAGGAAGCGTAAGACGTTTCATAGTGATGAAACGGATGATACATATCTATGGCACTTACGTCTTGGACATATTGGCCTAGATAGGATTAAGAGGTTAACAAAGGATGGTCCTTTGAAATCTCTAAACGTGGGATCTATGCCCACGTGTGAATCCTGTCTTGAAGGCAAGATGACCAAGAGACCTTTCTCTTCGAAAGGTCTGAGAGCCACACAAGTGTTGGAACTCATACATAGTGATGTATGTGGTCCAATCAATATTCAGGCAAGAGGAGGTTACGAATCCTTTGTAACCTTCACTGATGACTACTCACGTTTTGGTCATGTTTTCTTAATGCGACACAAATCCGATACTTTTGAAATATTCAAAAAATATTAGGCCTTGGTTGAGAAGCAAAGAGAGAAAAAAATTAAAACCCTTCGATCAGATCGAGGCGGAGAGTACTTTTCTGATGAGTTCGAGGATCTTCTTAAAGAAGAAGGCATCCATTCTCAGCTTACAACACCTGACACTCTACAACAAAACAGTGTGTCAGAGAGAAGGAACCGAACGCTACTAGATATGGTGAGATCAATGATGAGTTACTCATCCCTTCCTGATTCGTTCTGGAGATATGCCTTAGAAACGGCAGCTCATATTCTGAACCAGTCAAAATGGTTCCCAGCACTCCCTGCGAGAGATGGTGTGGTAAGAAATCTGTTCTAAACCACATCAAGATCTGGGGTTGTCCAGCACACATGCTGAGACAAAAGACTAGCAAGTTGGCTAGTCGTTCAGAATTATGCCTTTGCATAGGATATCCGAAAGAAACAAAAGGGTACACATTCTATAGTCCTACTGACAAGAAAACGTTCGTTAGCACAAACGCTAGGTTTCTTGAAGAGGATTATATGAAGAATACCGTACCGAGAAGCAAACTTGTGCTGAAGGAGATGTTGGGTGAAGTAGCTGGTACTTCACAAGATAGGACAAGTCCTACACCAACAATCAAAGAACCACATTCGGAACTTGAGCCTCCTACGATTCGTCGCAGTAGCAGGATTGTACGACAACCCGAGCGATTGATGTACATCGGAGAGGCCTTTACTGCAGTCGCATACAAGGAGGAAGATGATCCAGTATCATTTTCCCAGGCGATGCAGAGTTCTGAAGCAAACCTATGGCAAGAAGCCATGAACGTTGAAATGCATTCTAGATTTACCTGAAGGCATCAAGCCTGTTGGGTGTAAATGGATCTACAAGAAGAAAAGAGGACTGGATGGAAATGTCAAGACATTTAAAGCACGAATTGTGGCGAAGGGGTTCACACAAAAGGAATGTATCGACTATGAAGAGACCTTCTCGCCCGTGGCGATGCTAAAGTCCATTCGTACTCTTTTATCCATTGATGCCGCCCTAGATTATGAAATCTAGCACATGGATGTCAAGACTGCATTTTTGAATGGAAATCTTGACGAGCGCATTTACATGGCTCAACCAGATGGGTTCATGGAGAAAGGCCAACAGGGCAAGGTTTGTGAGTTGCTAAAGTCCATTTATGGACTAAAGCAAGCGTCTAGATCGTGAAATATTAGATTAGACGAGACTGTGAAAAGCTACGGCTTCGATCGGTCATTAGATGAGCCATGTGTTTATAAGATGATAAACGATGGTAAAGTGGTCTTCTTAATCCTTTATGTAGATGACATACTACTCATTGGGAATGATGTGGGAAAGCTATCAGAGGTTAAGATCTGGCTGTCATAGCAGTTTGAGATGAAGGATCTTGGAGAAGCGGCTTACATTCTGGGGATTCAGATCTTTAGAGATCGGAAGAACCGAAAGTTAGCGCTTTCTCAAGCACCTTATATTGATAAGATCATGGATCGCTTCAGTATGCAGAACTTCAAGAAAGGACAACTACCTTTCAGGCATGGAGTGCATCTATCCAGTGAGCAGTCTCCCAAGACTCCGCAAGAGATAGAGGACATGAGACATATTCCCTACGCCTCAGCCGTAGGAAGTCTCATGTATGCAATGCTCTGCACTAGGCCAGATATTTGTTACGCAGTGGGCGTGGTGAGTAGATTCCAATCGAATCCTGGACCCGAGCACTGGGTTGCGGTCAAGCATATTCTCAAGTATCTCTGGAGAACGAGAAATTATATGCTTGCATACTCAGGTGATAACCTGAATATGACGAGGTATACCGATTCCGATTTTCAAGCGGATAAGGATTCAAGGAAATCCACATCAGGGTCTGTGTTCACCCTGAATGGTGGATCTGTGGTCTGGAGGAGTATAAAGCAATCTTGCGTTGCTGACTCGACCATGGAAGCTGAGTATGTGGCAGCTTGCGAAGCTGCGAAGGAGGCTGTGCGGCTGAGGAAATTCCTGATGTACTTGGAAGTAGTTCCAAGTGCCAACGAGCCCATTACACTTTACTGCGATAACAGTGGGACCGTTCCTAACTGTAAGGAACCAAGAAGTCACAAGCGCTCAAAACACATCAAGCGGAAATACCACCTAGTACGAGATATAGTTCATAGAGGGGACGCGACGGTTATGAAGATCTCAACGTTGGACAACCTTGCTGATCCCTTCACGAAGCCTTTGACCAGTAAGGTCTTCGAGGGACACCTAGAAGGATTAGGACTGAAAGATCATTCACATCTCCTTTGATTCAAGTGGGAGTTTGTTGGCATTTATGCCCACAAAGGAGATTTTTGATATCAAATACTCTTGTATTTGTTTTGCTTTGAAATTAAATAAAGATTGAATATCCATTCTTATTTAAGACTGTGTTTATGCATTAATGTCTAAGCTCTGAAACTGTCATCAACGAAAAAAGTGCTAAGTACAGACTTGACAAGATACCTTCTTATGACTAGTTTAAATAATAGTTCGCAATCTAAATATCGATTGGGCAATCAATTCCTAGTAATGATTGTTAGAATGAATTAAATGATATCTTATCTTGTGATATGGAGAGTTGTGACTCTGTAATTCATTCTGATATCTTAATGAAGATATTGAACAAGACCTGTGAAGTTTTGAAGTTCGAGATAAAACCGTTTAATCACTCGAAACCTCAAACTCACATACGAGGGGTATTTTAGTAATTACCTAAATTCTGAAGTGAGTACATGTCTTCTTGTAACACTTTATGACATTTGATTTGTCAATGGGAAATGGCTAAATGAAGTTTCATTGACCCGACGGTTGGTGTCATAATACTGTTTCGTTGAAACATGTGATTCACAGATATGGAATTTGTGTTGAAACAATGCTAAGGCATTAGTATCACACCATGCTCTGTTATGAGAGTGTGAGCGAATAAACCAGGCCTAGTATTCATCGAATAAAGAATTTTTTGAAATAAAACATGTGACATGTTGATACATCTCATTTTATGTTTTTCTCGTTCACAAATAACAGAGGACTTGGTGAAATAATAACTCAGGGGTAAAACGGTAGTTTTACATTCCTCTGAGTTAGTGATACACGCAAAGGGTAATATCGTAAAATACACCGCCGACCATGTGAAGAATAGTTTTATCACATCAAACGGAAATATAAACGCATATGAATTTAGAGATGTTCAATATTGGTCTTTTAGTGGAATCGACTAATATTAATAATTAAAAGTCGGAAAATGTTTGTGAACTTTTGCGTCCGATCTTTATTCTAAAGCTTCGTTCATGTGGGTCCATAAGGTCTCAATGATAGACTCTTGGATGAGATATTAGTGAACAAGAAAAGATCGATTTTCTCATTAAACGTAAATTGTGATTTACGCTAAGAAAATTATTTTCGAAGTAATTAAATAAATAATTGGTTAATTATTATTACATTTATTTAACGGATCATATTATGTTATTATATTGATAATAATATAATTTGATGATTCAAATAAATAAAATATAAAAATAAATATTTTCTCGTTTCGTACTACATTGTTTAGTATGAAAATAATTAATGACTTGTCATTAAATAAATGAGATGTTCTAAATTAATTTAATATTATTTTAGAAATAAATCGAAAATATTTGGGAGATAAATTATACAATGTGGCCGGCCACTTATGTCTAATAAGTGAGTTGGAAAATTGTTTAAATGATTTATTGAGCTTAAGTTTGATTAATGGGTCATTAATTGTTTTTGACCTAATTAAGCTCATTCTCCCTGAAATAAAAGGAACTCTTCTCTCTCTCTTTTGACCCAATTTCACACGGCCAAAATCTCTCTCCCCCCTTCCCCTTGGCCGACTATTTGTTCTCTCCCAAAGAGTAAAATACTCGGCCAAAATCCCAAAGAGAATTGAGAGAGTGAATTCGTTGATTCTTTCCTTTTATTCATTCTTCTCTTGTTCCCACGAAAGAGCCCACCCTCTTTGTCTCCTAAAATCCCTTGAGTATTGTCATTGACTCAACTTGTGGTTGTTTGAGTGATTATTTCCTCCCACAGGGCCGGCCACTTTTGGAGCAACGGAGGCTCGACGATTTTGAGGATTTCCTTGACGCGCGTGGTGTAGAGGATCGGCCGACTCTTTGGACGCATCCCGAGACTCGTCTTCGCAGATCCGAAATCTATGTAAAATGTCCCTCGAACAAATTGGATCTGAATGATATGATATTTTAGAATGATTATATGTATTTGGATTATTCGTTTGCATGCTTAGATAAATTTATTGATATGATTATAAATTTGTTGACATGTTAGGTTAGATTTAATGATATCGTTATCGAATATGTTTAAAACATTTATGATATGTTAAATTGAATTATGAAATTCCGCCACATATTGATGTGTTTCATAATTATATTAGGTTAATTGTTAACTAATTCCAACAAATGGTATCAGAGCCATAATTGTCATTAAATTGATTTTGAGTGTTGGTGTTTTTGTATGAATTGCATTTATGAATGTATGTGTGTTACGTGAATGGATCCTTACTCTAATTGGCCCTAGGATTGTTTACGGGTTACGTCCCGATTTTTATTTTTATTTTATTTAAATTTGTAATTTGTTGTAAATTTAAATTTTATAATTTTGTAATCCGGGAGACAAGAAGAAGGAAGGCAGCCTCCGGTTATGGCCGCGCGTTTTTGAAACGCGTGGAAGCTATCCCGGACGATTCCGAACAAGCCCAAGGACCTGTGTATTGGACGCAAGAGGGCTGTTTGGGTCGGTCAAAACCCTAGCGTGGACGTGTGTCTTCGGACGTGCGCGAGCTAGCTAGGGTTAGGCCCGACGACCGAGATTCGGAAATTGTTTCCGAATAAATTTAAAACCTTGAATAATTAAATTTGCTTATATTATTTTTGAAATAATAAAAGTAAATTTAGTTATTTGAGTGGGAGATATTAATCTCTAAGTTTTAAAACTCGGAATTTCGAAGACTCGACGCAAGACAAGAAGTTAAATAGTTTATTTATTTTTCTTTTTGCTAAAGGGTTGTAAATTTAGAAATGGGCCATTAGATAAGTTAAATATTATGTTTCTATTTATTTAAGCTTATCTCATATTCATCCACATGTCATATAGGATAGAACGCCAACACTATATGAAATTGTTCATGCATCATGATCATTATAGTTTAATTTATATAACTAGTTATGAAATTGAATTTCGTCCACAAAAATATGATTTTTTCAAAAACTAAGTGGGAGGGTTATTTGTCGTTGAAATAACCCGAGGTCCTCAACATGAATTTAATTAACTTGTGTGAATGAACTTAGAGTCACCCTCGTGGCCCTCCCTTTAATGCGAGTACTTCGGAAGCACATAGTTAATTAAATTGAATTATGAAATTCCGCCACATATTGATGTGTTTCATAATTAAATTAGGTTAACTGTTAACTAAATTCCAACACTTCTGTTGCCATATCTTGAAGTTCAAACCGTCGAACTTCTCCGGCTTCTCGGTCGGCATCATTATGGGAGGCCCTCAAGTCGAACCCGCATTTTGAACATGACCCGCAGGTCCATTCACGACCATAGCCGCCATCGAGTGAACAAGACCCGCAGGTCCGTTCCCGTCCGAAGCCTCCGTCGAAACAAGTGGTTGAACCACAATGGTCGGATTTATGGCGTTGGTTGTTAGCACCTCTAAGCCCGAACTCATCTGGTTGATCGGGATTCCCGACGCAACCACGTTCTTGTTGTCATTATTGGTAACCATTTCTACAAACGAAATCAAACGAAGTTAGTTTCTTCAAAAAATCCTCCAAGAGCGCGCCGTCTAAGATGAGACAATATTACTTTAAGATTTTTAGATATAATGGGCGGAAATTAATTAAATTTCTGGAATAAACAGATTACCATAATATAACAAAATAGGAGAAAATATCGAGGACTGTTCGACGATTTCCTTAAAGTAATATTGCCCTCCCACTGTCGGAAAACCTTGAGCAATTTACCTCCCAGGATACAACGGTGAATGGGAATATCTTTGAGCAGCAAAGAAACTTCTCTGGCGAACGAAACTCGTAACTAAACCAATCGGACTACAAAAAAAATAACAGGAACAACTGGACTTCAAAGGAACAACTCGGAACAACCAAATTTCCTGAAGGAACGACCAGTTTTTTTAAAGGAACACCACAATTTTGGAGGTAAGAAACAAAGAAATTTATCTGTGTGTTGGTTTATTTTTCGAATGAGAGCACTTGGCCTTTTATAGGCAAGGCAATGTGCGTTTCAGCTTACAAAACCGTCCACCATTAACAACCCTTAATGATGTTTAACACATCTTGATTATGCTGAGTGTGAACGTCCAAAACGTTTTGCCTTCATTCGCAACAATTGCAAATAAAAAGTAAGAGATGAGCCCGAAAGTCCAAGAAGAGCCCAACCAAGATCCAAGATCGAGCTCCACTCGGCGGTGGCGCGTGTGGGTGTGCGTGCACAAGGGGTTAGAGTTATTCCACTCATACTCTCCTCTCTTGCACTTACCCAGCCCATGTGTGACTCTTTTGAATTCTCTCCACTTCACTTCTCTACAACACATAACAAATGTGTTTTTTAAGCAAACTTTAAGCATCAATTTCTCATTCACCATAGACATCATTTTGACAAATAAATACTTAATCTTATACCTGTCGCAACAAAATATAAAATTATGAAAAAATTATCAAATTTCGATGAATCTCACATAAATATCAGCCATAAATCATCCATAATCTATCTTAATAATATTTTATTAACATTTCTTCCAACAAAATATACTATTAAAATTGTATATAATACTATTATTATACGATTAATTTTTTTTATTTTTATTAATAAATGTTTTATAGATATAAAAGAGATAAAATAATAATAATTTTTTGACCGTGTGGTCAAAACCACATTATATTCGGCGTGATAATTTTCGAAACACCAGTATTAGATATACCGTGTGCTTGGAGAAAATTAGAATACAAAATTTAGTATTTTATCGCGCCGCTGAAGTTGGGTTAATTAAAAATAAAAATTCCAAATTTAATATCTCAAATTTGATGAGATATTAAGGATAAATATTTTAGGTGTGTTAAGCAATTGCACCTCAAATATATATAATCCCATCCCAGATATAAAAAGTGGGATTATCTATTTAAAAGAAATCCCATAAGACCGTACTAAAGATGGCAAAAGGTGAATCTGAAAGTTCTAACTTCTCAGCTCTTATGTCACTGTAACTTTCTTTTGCTTTTTTTTTACAATCTTTCCAACATGCAAGACGTCAAATACTCTCTCTCTCTCTCTCTCTCTCTCTCTCTGAAGATTGGACGAAGAAAATAAAGTGAGAGAGAGAAGAGCGGCTTGAGAGTCAACCTGTCCTTTTTGGAAGTATGTATTTGTAAGGTTTTGGATGAGTCCACGTAAAAGGGCTTGGGCTTCATTTGTTTCACTGATATTTCATAATTGAGATTATATGGATGGATAAATAATTAAATAAGAGCAATTCTTCTTACTGTTCTGTTAAATCGGAATGAAATAAAAATAAAATAAAAAGGATGACTTCTAAAGTTCTTATGTTACTGTAAAATAATACATCAGACGTATACGTTTTCGAATTAGATTTCTGATAATAATA
This sequence comes from Urtica urens, assembly GCA_958296335.1. Taxonomy (NCBI): domain Eukaryota; kingdom Viridiplantae; phylum Streptophyta; class Magnoliopsida; order Rosales; family Urticaceae; genus Urtica; species Urtica urens. The sequence goes on from OY282522.1 coordinate 2,476,508, forward strand.
ATAATTACCAATTTCCAATTGTCTTTAGGTAAGGACTGTTCTTCAATATGCATCAACTAAAGAATAATTGAATACATTTTGATAAGAAGTTTCTAATTTTTTTACAATTACTATAATATTAATTAAACTTTTAATGGTCAACAGAAATATAGCTATGCAATTTAAATATATATGTTATGCAGACATGAAAATGAATAAAATATTAAAGTAAAATTCGCTGTTTAGAAATATATAATTTGTTTTTTTGTATTATCGTAAACTATTATATAATATTGTATGCATTCTATGTCATTTTACGGTATCTTACAACATCATATAATAAAAATAAATTTGTCTAAAATATAGATAAAAAGTTTTTAGAATATTTTCAAAATAAAATATCTAATTTCTAATTTCATACATTTTTAAAATATAAATAACGAAATTATCTTCATCAGCGAATGTACATTGATGGAAACGGTATAACTTTTCGCTAATAATGTAATAGATAATTAGGCATATATTTATTTATATATAAAAATAATTATACATTCAATCTCTCTGTCATCCGTTTCCTTTTTACCTTTTTTCCTTTCTTCTCTATCTGTGCAAATCTTGGAAAAAGCTTTATTTCTTTTCTCTCTCCTCTATCTCTCTTTTTGTTTTTTCTTTTTCCTAAATAAACTCTCTCTCTCTCTCTCTCTCAAATCCTCAACTCTATTGAGGAAAAGGCCTTTTTAGCATAGTCAAGACATGCAGACAACGAGACAACACTTCACCCAAAACTAGGGTTCCTCAGATTTTTCTTTCTTTCTTTCTTTTTCTCTCTCAACCTTCTCATCTTCTTCTTCTTCTTCTGTATCACAAACCAGCAAAAAAAAAAACGCTTCTTTAAGCGTGCTTCTTATGCAGAAAAAAGTTAGAGTAGAGAGAGAGAGGTAGAGAACGAAGAGCTAAGCAAAATATAATAATTTTTTTTTCTTCTATATATCGGCTGGCCTTCTTTCTCTTTCTTTCTCTCTTCAAACAAACACTTGAGAGACTTAAGAGAGAGAGAGAGGAAGTTAAGAGACATTGGGTTTTTTTTTCTTCAGTTAATTATAATATTAATTTAGTCTCCTCTATCCTCTCCTATATATTTTTCAATAATTTTATTTCCTTTGTTAAATATATTTCTTATACAAGTAGTATTTCATCTTCCTTTTGCTTCTCTTCTTCAATAATGAGAAACCCATTTCCTGGGTTTGCTGTACTTTGGAGTGTTATCCAATCACGCTAGCGAATCCATGGAAGAAAACTCTATTCAACAATAGTGTCTTTCCGTGTCCATACTACTCACTCACTCACCAAAAAGAAAAAAAAAATATCCTTAGTGAGCCTTGTAAATTATTGTAGAAACCCAACTGCATAAAAGGAAGTCAAAAGACCAACAAAACACAAAAAGGTGCTTTGGGTAGAGAGAAAGAGAGAGGGGAAAAATCTAAGAAAAACAGAAAAAGAGGGGTTGTTTCTCTTTCATGAGTTTTGGGGGATTTCTTGAGAATAGTACTACTGGCTCCGGTGGCGGAAGTGGCGGAGGAAGAATCCTGAGCGAGATTCCGTACACAAACACTAGTTTCAACGACGACGATAACACCATTAACGACGACGACGAGATCAACGACACAAATATGCCATCGACTGCGATAGCTCAGCCTCGCTTAGTCACGCAATCTCTCACCAAGACCATGTTCAACTCTCCCGGCCTCTCTCTTGCCCTCGTACGGACACTCTCATATATTATAAACAAATGTTTTCAGTCTTTATAATAATAATATAAAAAAGAAAACTATTGGTGAAGTGTTTTCGGTTTTTGTGAAGCAAACGAACATCGATGGGCAAGGAGGTGATATGCTGAGAACCATGGGAGAGAGCTTCGAACAAGTGGGAGGTCGGAGAGGGAGAGAGGAAATGGAGCATGAGATCAGCAGATCTGGAAGTGACAACATGGACGGCGGATCCGGCGACGATCTCGACGCCGCCGATAAGCCTCCCCGGAAGAAGCGCTACCACCGACACACCCCTCAGCAAATCCAAGAACTCGAATCGTACACGCTTCTTAAAAAAAACATGAATCGATACTCGTTTCATCTTCCATCGGATTTCTAACTCATCATAAATACTGTTAACAGTTTATTCAAGGAGTGTCCTCATCCGGACGAGAAGCAGAGATTGGAGCTGAGTAAGAGGCTAAGCTTGGAGACGAGACAGGTCAAGTTCTGGTTCCAGAATCGCCGTACTCAGATGAAGGTGAGAGAAATCAATCCACAAACAAAAAAAAAAGAAAGAGAAAAACGAATCTGACGAAACTATGTAAACAGACGCAACTGGAACGGCATGAGAACTCGCTGCTGAGGCAAGAGAACGACAAGCTTCGAGCGGAGAACATGTCGATACGAGATGCGATGCGGAACCCGATGTGCTCGAACTGCGGTGGCCCAGCCATCATCGGAGAGATCTCTCTGGAAGAACAGCACCTCCGAATCGAGAACGCTCGGCTCAAAGACGAGCTCGATCGTGTCTGCGCTCTCGCCGGAAAGTTCCTGGGCCGCCCCATCTCCGCCCCGCTCCCCAGCTCCGCCCTCGAGCTCGGCGTCGGAGGCAACGGCTTCATCCCCGACTATGCTCAGCACCGCCCCCTCATGGAGCGCTCCATGTACCTCGAGCTCGCCTTGGCAGCCATGGACGAGCTCGTCAAGATGGCCCAGACCGACGAGCCTCTCTGGATCCGCTCCGACAAGGACCTCCTCATCCACGACGAGTATCTCCGAACCTTCACACCTTGCATCGGAATGAAACCTGAGGGGTTCGTCACCGAAGCTTCCCGTGAGTCCGGGATCGTCATCATCAACAGCCTCGCTCTCGTCGAGACTCTCATGGACTCGGTATTACGCACATCATACTTAAAAACATAATAAAACCTCATCGATTATTAATCGAGTTTAAGTTTTGGTGTTCAGAATCGATGGGCGGAGATGTTTCCGTGCTTGATAGCCAGAACCGCAACGACGGACGTGATCTCCAGCGGAATGGGCGGGACGAGAAACGGCGCGCTTCAACTGGTGATTTAACGTTCTCGATTCCCTTGATTGATTGATTAGATTTAATTATCGAGTTTTTAATTAGTAAGTGGTTGATTTGATTGATCAAAAGATGCACGCTGAGCTTCAAGTGCTTTCGCCGTTGGTGCCGGTGAGAGAAGTGAATTTCTTGAGGTTTTGCAAGCAACACGCTGAAGGGGTTTGGGCGGTGGTGGACGTCTCGATCGACTCCATCAGAGACACCACTTCCGGTGGCGGCGCCGCCTTCTCCAGTTGTCGGAGACTCCCTTCCGGCTGTGTGGTCCAAGATATGCCTAGTGGCTACTCCAAGGTATTTTTACACTAATTTATTTATTCTTTTTTCCTGTGTATAGTTGCGAGAGTGAGAGCTAGTTCTTTGCATTTAATGCTGTTACCCAAGTGGGTGTGTTCACTGTTCAGTCTATACTTTGGTCTTTACTGAGGAGCTTAGTTAAGTGAGAGCTATAAAACACCAACAACGAAACACTTACCTCATCATATCATACATGTTCATGGTAAATAAATAAATAGGAGATCAATGTTTATTTTTTTATTACTTTAATTTTGTCAAGCTATTACTATCTTCATCACCAATTTGTCAGTGTTTAGTTTGGCTCCCAAGAGAGTAATATTTTATGTCCCTCTCCATCGAATCTGCTGTATTTTGCTTCATGAATCTTATCATTGTTGACTCCATTTGTTTTTTAAGCAAGTGATAAAATTAAAAAATTATAAGAGTGTTTCCAAGTTTTGAAAAACTAGGTTTCGCTTGTTATAGTGTCTTGTATTATAATAGTGCCACTCTGTTGGAGAATCGATGGCACTGGGATTATTATTTTAATCCTTAGAAGCCTCCACTGCACGTATTTCAGTACTTTGAACATATTAATTTCATATCCCTTTTGTTTTTAAATGGCATCGTAATCCGCCAACTCGGTTCTAATAAACAATGTTTCTGATGTTTCTATTCCGATACTCTCTCTCGATTCTCTCCTAAACACATATCTTAAACAAATCACTAGCTAGTTCCACCCTTATTCTATATTACTTTGAATTTAATAATACAATAACAACCATAAAGAAGACCATAGTCAAACTTCAAGAACTGGCTTATTTTGTTCGTACACGCACATATATATTAATAAAGAAACCATGTACGTGATTCCATGTATCCCTCTCTTTCTGCTCATCTAGAATAAGCCAAGCTTGTGTCTCACGCTAAATCTCTATGAATTTGGTTTACTCATGAATAGGTTACATGGGTGGAGCATGCGGAATACGAGGAGAGCCAGCTTCACCAGCTTTACCGGCCTCTGATCAGTTCGGGGATGGGATTCGGAGCTCAGCGATGGGTGGCCACTCTCCAGAGGCAATGCGAGTGCCTCGCCATCCTCATGTCCTCCACAGTCCCAACCCGCGACCACACAGGTTAGAGAGAGAGAGTCATATATATATATATATATATTATGTAGAGAGAAAGTCATATATAACGGTGGTGGTGATGGTTTCAGCGGGAATAACGGCGGGGGGTCGACGGAGCATGGTGAAGCTGGCGCAGAGGATGAGGGACAACTTCTGCGCGGGGGTGTGCGCGTCGACGGTGCACAAGTGGAACAAGCTGAATGCGGGTGACGAGGACGTGCGAGTGATGACTCGCAAGAGCGTCGACGATCCGGGGGAGCCGCCGGGGATCGTGCTGAGCGCCGCCACCTCGGTGTGGCTGCCCGTGTCTCCGGCGCGCCTCTTCGACTTCCTCCGCGACGAGCGCCTGCGCAGCCAGTGGGACATCCTCTCCAACGGCGGGCCCATGCACGAGATGGCCCACATCGCCAAGGGCCAGCACCACGGCAACGCCGTCTCCCTCCTCCGATCCACCGTAACTCTCTCTCTCTCTCTCTAATATATCTTGTTATTTCTTTATTGTTATTATTATTTGTTGGGGTTTGGGAATTGGAAGTATCCATCAGGACATTTTTTTGTTGTTGGGGGTGGGGTACAGAGTATTATTTACGGGGCCGATATTGACAGTGTTTGTTTCCCTTACTCTTTTTTTTATAAAAATAAATAAAAGTCAAAATATAGGACGGCTTGTAACTTTTTCCTTCTTCTCTTTTTTTTTTCTGATCGAGATCTGACTTTACGAAAAGGTTAGAGAGGCAAACAAAAAATATGAAAGGTCAATCCGGGTTTTGACTCTTTTGGCTCTGAAAATCCAGGGTTAGCCAGGGAGAAAAATTATGTCTGTTTTTTTATTTGTTGGCATTATAAACGATGACAAGAGTATGGTATAAACAAATAGTTATGTGGTATGAATTATTTCTATCTTATAATAATTGTTCTTTTTCATAAGATTTGATGATTCAGTTTTTATTCGTCCATACCTTTATTTTTTAATATTCTTTTGCTACTTTTATTTCGTAATTTTTTGGGTACATATCTTAATATTTGTTTTTTATTTTATTTTTATCTCTCTATCAAGTGGCATTTCCGTGAATAAATTTGTTAAACCGGGGTGTTTTGATAATAGCAGGCGATGAACACAAACCAGAGCAGCATGCTGATACTACAGGAGACATGCATAGACGCGGCAGGATCGCTTGTAGTATACGCGCCAGTGGACATCCCCGCGATGCACGTGGTGATGAACGGGGGAGATTCAGCGTACGTGGCGCTCCTTCCTTCAGGGTTCGCCATCGTCCCGGACGGTCCCGGGTCGCGCGCGTCGAGCGGCGGCGACGGTAGTCAGCGCGTGGGCGGTGGGTCCCTCCTGACGGTGGCGTTTCAGATCCTCGTGAATAGCCTCCCAACAGCCAAGTTGACGGTGGAGTCCGTTGAAACCGTCAACAACCTCATCTCGTGCACCGTCCAAAAGATCAAAGCCGCTCTCAGCTGTGACAGCTGATCTGGCGGGTCACGTGACCCGCGCGTGCTCTATCTCTCTCTCTTTGCGGTTATTTTGTTTGTTTGTGTGTGTGTGAGTTAGAGACTCAGTGAGTTTGGGTGGTTGTTGAGTCAAGAACGAACCCCGCGTTGAAACTCCTTGCATGGTGATAAGAACCGACTCGCACGTGGGAGTTTTCTTAGCACAAGGCAAGGGTGGTGGTTCGGGTATTGACTCTGGTCAACGCCCTAGTTGGCTCAAGTAGCTAAGCTATAAGAACAAGAAAAAGGTTTTATGTCCTTTTTTTTCTTTTCATTTTTTCTTTTTATCACATCATGGAATAGAAAATATTATGGAATATTCTTGATTTCCATTTTTTTAATGAAATTTTTCATTCTATTTGTTTTCCTTTCATAATTTTTTTCAAATGAAATTGAATCTAACTACAGATATATTTTTAATTCAATGCGTGTATAGATTTTGTTTACTGCTTCTGACCAATATTTTATCCAATATTCTATTATTTTTGCGGGGCGCATACATATGCGTTATTAACCACTGCATTTATCCTTAAGCTATAACTTTCTCGGTCTTAGAATCGGTCTTAGACTAAACTTAGTTGGAATAAAGGTTATAAAAAAATATTTTATAATTAGAGTGTTTTTCGGCATAATAATTAAATGAGGTTCACTCAACGGAATTGACTAATTCTTTCGTTGTTTTTGTTGTAACGGGTATAAAATTGAGTATTTATTTGTCAAAAACAACTTTATAATGAATGAGAAATTAATGTTTAAAGTATTATGAAGAACACATTCATATGTGTATCAATGTTGTGTTCATAGAAGTATTGATGAAAGTGAGTAAAAGAGTCTCAATAGGTTGTGAGGGTGTGGTGGTGAAGTAGTGTTTATAAATGATTCTCTTTAAGGTGACATCTAAGAAGATGAGAGAGTTTGGGTGGGTTAATCCTAACCCCTCACGTGCGACGCCGTACAGTGCCGAGCCAGGCTCGGGCTCACGCTTGTGCTTGGGTCTTGGGTCTTGGCAATTTGGATTCTTCTTGGGCCTTTGAGCTTGTGGGCCGGCCTTTGATAATTTGTGATAAATACTATTTTTTTTATTACAAATCTCACTTCGAAAAATGTTTTAATTCCTTAAATAACTTTATGTTATTTTTTGGAATTTGGTGAGCTTTGACTCGGTCATTTAATGACGAAACCAAGTCAGAATGAATACTTACTGAACAAGAAACGAAAAATCTTTGACAAATAAATATTTTGTATTTGATTTTGCTGAAACATTATATAAAGTTAAATATTCATTTTTCATCTTAAGTTTGTGTTTATGTATGTATGTTACGCTCTGAACTGTCATCAACGAAAGATGTGTCAAGTATAGACTTGACAATATAGCCCATTGTGACAAGTTTAAACATTTGTTCGCAATCTTAAGATCGATGGAGCAATCGAATCTGAGTAATGATTGTTTGAATGGATCATGATATCTTATCTTGTGATATAGAGAGTTATTACTATGTGTTTCATTTTTGATATCTTATAGAAGATATTGAATAAGACCTGTGATACCCTGAAACTCGAGGTAAAATCATTTAAACACTCAAAACTTCAAGATCACATACGAGGGATATTTTGGTACTTACCTAAATCCTAAAGTGAATGCATAATCGATGTGACACCTTATGACATTTGATTTGTCAATGGGCAATGACTAAAATTATAGTTGCATCTGACCCAGCGGTTGGTGTCAAAACGCATTCATGTTGAGTTATGTGATTCACAGAGACGAAATTCATGTTTAAACAATGCCAATGCATCAGTATCACACTATGATTTGTTATGAGAGTGTAAATGAATAAACTTGGCCAGCTATTCATCGAATAAGAACATTCTTTGATTAAAACATATGACATGTAAAGACATCTCACTTTAAGTTTTTCTCATTCACAAATAACAAAGGAGTTAGTGAAATAATAACTCAGGAATAAAACGTTAATTTTACATTCCTCTGAGTTACTGATGCACATGAAGGGTAATATCGTAAAATATTCTGTGGATCGTGTGAAGAATTTTTTTGTCACATCAAACCAAAAATATACGCATATGAACTTAGAGAGTTTCAATATTAGTCCTTTAGTGGAATCGACTAATATTAAGAATTAAAAGACAGAAAAAGTTTGTGAACTTTTGAGTCCGATCTTCATTCTAAAACTTCGTTCATGTGGGTCCATTAGGTCTCAATGATAGACCATCGGACGAGATTTATTGAACAAGGACAATTTGATTTTCTCATTTAAGTAAATAGTGATTTGCACTAAGAAAATATTTTTCTAAGTAATCAAATAAATAATTGGTTATTTATTATTACATTTATTTAATGAATCATATTATTTTATTATATGGATATTAACATATTTAAATGATTCAAATAAATAAGAGTTGAAAATAAATATTTTCTCATTCCGTAATATCTTGAATAGTATGAAAATAATGATTTGTCATTAAATATATGAGATATTTCAAAATAATTTAATATTATTACGGAAATAAATCAAGATAAATATTTTCAAAATATATAGGATCAATATATAGGATCATACTCGGCTATAATTAATGAATTAGGTCAGAGAATTAATTTTTGAAATTAATTAAAAGAATAATGGGCTTAAGTTTGACTATTAAGTTTGACCTAAGAAAAGCCCGCTCTCTCTATTTAAAGGGTTCTTGAAAACCCTAACCCTAACCCTAACCCCAATCATAAAATTTTCAGCCAACCTCTCTCTCCCCCTTCTCGTGAGTTCTTTGGTCGAAATTTTAGAGAGAGATCATGAAATATTTTCTTGATCTCCCTGAAGTTCTTGAGTGATCCCGAGTGTCATTTGTTGTTCAATTGAAGAGCCCACCCTCTTAATCTCATCAAATCCCGATGGAATTATCATTGACTCTTTTATTGGTGTTTGAGTGACTTTGTACATGCAGGTATCCACTCGAGACGTGAAGAAATCGAGCGAAACAGAGCAAGACTCATTTCAGCCTGCTGGCCAGATTGGGTCGCCAGATTGGTCGTCGAACTGGAGGATCTCGCCGAGCTCAAAATGTGCCTCACCACGGTAATTTGACGAAGAATCCGTCCAAGCTCTTTTACAAGGGCCTACCCCTAGGTCTCTTCCACGTTCCTGCAAAATTTCGCGCTCAGATTCCATCGGAGGAAGCCACCAAGTTGCATGCCAATTTTTGGCCGGCCGGACATAATCTAATTCGGCGGGTCAGATTTCAAAAAATTGACGAGGCGCTCCGACGTTAACTAACAACACACGAGATTGTTTACAAACGCACATGTAAGTGTTCTAAACGAATTGGATATGTTTTAATGATTTATGAATGTGTTTATAAGTTGTTAGATGGTTTGGTTCAATTTGTTGACATGTTTAGAATAAATAGTTTATTGACATGTTTATGATTTTTAATGTTTAGGTTGTTAGTTTATTAAATTGAGTTTTAACACATATCATTTATATAATTCCGGCACATATAGATGTGTTATGTAATATTATTGTTTAATTGGTTAAATAATTTCCAACATCTTCCGCTTATATCATTGAGTCGTTTAATTTATGGCATGGTAGACTCGGTCATGTGAATTATGACACGATGCGAAAATTAATTATCTTGGATTGTATACCAAAGTTTAAAATTGACTTAAAACATAAATGTGATATTTGTGTTGAAGCAAAATTTACGAGGACTTCATTTCATAGTGTTGAAAAAAGTAACGAAACTCTTGACTTAATCCACACTGATTTATGTGATTTAAAGTTCATGCCAACAAGAGTAGGTAATAAATATTTTGTGACTTTCATTGACATTGTACAAAATATTGTTACATTTATTTGTTTAAAAGTAAAGACGAGGAAATTGAGAAATTTATCATCTCCAAAGTAATGGCTCCTCCTCCTAAGAAATTGAAGATAGGAAAGAAAACGGTTGATTGTTTCTTCATTGGATATGCACACCATAGTAATGCATATCGTTTTCTTGTATATGATTCAAAAAAGTCTGATTTACACATAGATTCAATTATGGAATCTAAAACTGCTTCGTTCTTTGAATTCATGTTTCTTTATAAGTCTAAGGAAGATGAACCGAGTTCTTCAAATCAACTTCTTGACGATATTGATGAAATAACTCAAGAAAATGATGACATGTCTGAGGACGAGAATGTTGGCAGAGATGCCCACAAGAACATTATTTATTTACATATTGATGTAATCTAAATCTTTATAAGTCCTTATTGTAATTGCTAATTAAATTAATAAAAGTATCTTTGGAGAACTAGGAATTTGATGCTTACATACTCAGGAACTGACCTGACTATGACGGGGTATACCGATTCCGACTTTCAGGCGGATAGGGATTCCAGGAAATCCACATCAGGATCTGTGTTCCTCTTGAATGGTGGATCTGTTGTTTGGATGAGTATCAAGCAATCTTGCATTGCTGACTCCACCATGAAGGCAGAATATGCGGCTGCTTGTGAAGCATCCAAAAAGGGTGTATGGCTTAGAAAATTCCTTACGTACTTGGAAGTCGTTCCGAATTTCAACGAGCCCATGAAACTTTATTGTGATAATAGTGGGGCTGTTGCTAACTCAAAGGAACCTAGAAGCCATAAGCGCTTTAAGCATATTGAGAGGAAATACCATTTGATTTTAGAGATCGTGCAACGCGGAGACGTGGAGGTGAAAAAGATCTCAACGATGGACAAACTTACAGATCCTTTCAACAAGGCCCTATCCAGCAAGATCCTCAACGAACATCGAGACGGATTAGGCTTGAAGGAATACTCTCATCTTCTTTGAGTCAATTGGGAGTTTGTTTGCATAGATGAACACAATAAAATTATTTATTTACATATTGATGTTATATAAATCTTTATAAGTCCTTATTATAATTGCTGATTAAATTAATATAGTTGAAACGTTCGTTCATTCCTTTTTCATTTGTTTGGAGATTTATGATATTAAATAGTCTTATAATACTTAATCAAATCTAACAATGTATAAAGAGACAAATGTAAATTTGCGTGAACAAACTCTTCATTGTTTGGTTAAAATGAAATATTTGCAATCTAAAGATCAACGGACTATTGATCCTAGTATGATTGTTGGAAGAATATATGATGTATGGTTATGAGACATAGAGAGTTAGAAACTCCATAGTTCTTCCATTGTATCTTCCGAAGATACTGAATTGACCAATGCACCTTTAAAGACAATGTAAGAACAAACCATTTAACCTCTTCTGTCTCAAGATCACTAAATCCTGAAATGAGACATGTCATTTCATAACTTTAATATTCTCATTTAAGAAAGTCAAATTCTAGATCCATTAAGTGATCTGGACTAGACTAATTGGTGAGATATTAAGTTATGAAGATGTCATGAACCAGCTTTGTGAAGTTTTCATAGATATAGAATTTATGTACAAGATTGCTGAAATGCAATATATATCACCTCATGCTTTATTACTTGGATTGTGAATAAATGAACCGCGCGGTATCCAAAATTAAGTAGCGAATTTATTTGGATAAAACAACGTGAGTTGTTAGCTCCTCGTCAATACATTGTTTCTAACTTATTCGAAAGTAATAAAGGAGTTGATGAAATAACTAGAAGGGTAAAATGGTAATTTTATAAATCACATATAGTTGATGATATTCATGAAGGGTAAACATAGATAACATTAAATGAACCCACTCAATATAATTAAGTTGAATTTGTGTTGAAAATAAATTCATTTGAACCGAGAAATTATTAGTGTCAACTCTTTAGTGGAGTCAGTTGACATTAAACTAATACTCGGAAAAGGTTTGTGAACTTTTGAGTCCGAGTAAAGAAGCTCAATCTTTGATCATTTGGATCCATAAGGTCACTATTACACGTCATTAGAGTAGGATCGTTAAACTAGAACCTAAGTCAAAATAAGTTCAAGTGTTGAACTAGACGTTTTATCGGAAAATGTCTAAAGGGTATTTTTGTCTACATGGACATAAAATGATGTGAATTTCAAAATAAGATTTTGTATATTTTCATATTATGGAAATGTAAATTAGTTTCTAAAGCCGAGAAGTCGTTTGAGGTATTATGAAATTAATTTAATATTTTTGCAATATTAATTCTACAATGGGTATTTTAAATTTTTTCTTAAAAGAAATAAAGAAGCATCTAGATGCCCCTTCCCTAGTGTAAAGTTTGGCCAAAACATACCCCAAGAGGAGAGAATTAATTGCCTTTAATTATGATGATAATTACCCAAAAGAAAAAGATGAAATGAATTTCCTTGAGAATGAAATAAATATGCTAAGTGAGGAAACAAATTTCCTTCACTAATGCATATGTTGGCCGGCCATGAACAAAGAGAAAGATGAGAGAAAATTAAATATTGTGTCATTAATACACAATTGAAAAGGGTTATTACCCTTTCTTGATTTTCCTTCTCCTATAAATAGAGCCTCATATATAGATGTGATAATAAACATTCTTGCACTTGTCTCTCTCTTTTTGGCTGACCCTCTCTCTCTCTCTCTAGAAAATCCCTTTTTATTTTGGCACCTAAGTCCTCATTTCATTTAGGCTTAATTAGCTCTCTAGCTCATAGACTTGTTCTTGAGCTACTGTGTTTAATTGTGTCCACACACAAATCCTTTTATACCTCTAAAGACTCATGAATAGAAACCTTAGGTTTCTCGAGTTCACGATTAGGTTTGAAGAAATCGAGCCATACGAGAAGATCAATCCTTCTCAAGATTCCACCAAATCCAGGTACAAGAAAAGTTTGCACTCAAGTACTTTAAATAATGTTTTTAAATTTATACATGTTCATGCACTTTGCCTAGGTTAGTAAAATTGTTTTACTTGTAAAGAAATTTTATATTATGCCATTAATATGATTAATGATAATTTTTCTTAACCCTAGACTTATTCCAACAGAGATAACTCAAGAGTCTGAAGGACTTAGAAGAAGCAAACGAGCAAGGGTAGAAAAATCATTTGGTTCAGATTTTTTGACCTATATGCTTGAGGCTCCACCTCAAATATATAAGGAGGCTGTAAACTCTGTCGAAGGTAACTTATGGAAAGATGCCATAAGAAGTGAGATAGATTCTATCTTACAAAAGCATACTTGGGAGTTGGTTGAGCTTCCTCCTGGAACTAAAACACTTGGTACAAAGTGGATTTTCAGGAGGAAGATGAAAGTTGATGGTACTATTGATAAGTATAAAGCTATACTTGTAATCAAAAGATATAGACAACAAGAAGGATTGGATTACTTTGATACTTATTCTCCCATGACAAGAATAACATCCATAAGATTGATAATTGCAATTTCCGCGTTGCGGAATTTAGAAATTCATCAAATGGATGTAAAAACAACTTTCCTTGATGGAGATACTGAGGAAGAGATTTACATGGCTCAACCCGAGGGTTGTATTGCGAATGGACAAGAAAAGAAAGTTTGTAAATTGGTCAAATCGCTTTATGGCCTTAAAAAAGTCCCAAAGCAATGACATGAGAAATTTGACACTGTGATGATGTCAAGTGGATTTAAAATCAACGAGTGTAATAAATGTGTGTACATTAAAATCACTAATCAAGGATATGTGATTTTATGTCTATATGTTGATGACATGCTCTTTGTAGGAAGCAATGATCGCATGGTCAAGTTCATGAAAGATATATTGAACTCGAGGTTCGATATGAAAGATCTAGGACTTGCGTAGGGATTAATATTACTCGGAGGAAGAACAAAATTTTCCTAGATCAATCTCACTATGTTCATAAAATTCTAGACAAGTTTGGGAACAAGCATTCTGGAATCTCTAGAACTCCAATTGACATAAGTCAACACTTGTCTAAAAATAAAGGAGAAGGTATATCTCAAATTGAGTATGCTAGAGTGATTGGCAGTCTTATGTACTTGATGAGCTGTACAAGACATGACTTAGCCTACACCGTTAGTAGATTATACGAGTAATCCTAGTGCTGAACACTAGAAATTAATCATAAGAGTACTGCAGTATCTATGATTCACTCGTAATTTTGAGTTAAACTATACGAGATATCCCGAAGTAATTGAAGGTTACACTGATGCAAGTTGGATATCAGATATTCAAGATTCTAAAGTCACTAGTTGATACGTATTCACTCTGAGAGGTGCGGCTATATCTTGGAACTCTTACAAACAAAAAATGATAACTAGATCCACGATGGAATCTGAGTTTGTTGCATTGGATAAATGTAGCGAAGAAACTGAATGGCTTAGAAACTTTGTGGAAGATATTCCTGGTTGGAATACACCTATGCCATCAATATGTGTATATTGTGATAATCAATCTGCTATTGGTAGAGCACGCAATGTGATGTATAATGGTAAGTCTAGACATATTCATCGACGACAAAATACCATTAGACAACTTCTCTCGTATGGAGTCATAAGTATTGACTCTGCGAGGTCCAAAGAAAATATTGGGGATCCGTTAACCAAAGGGTTAAACAGGGATCTAGTAGAGAAGACATCCAAATGAATGTGACTAAAGCCCATGGAAAATAAAGCTAGGACAAAAGAAACCCAACCATGATGACCGGAGATTCCGAGATCTTGGTTCAAAGGGACAACCTAACTATCAATGGCTAAGTGAGGTCACTGTGGGGGAGAACCCCTGCTCCTATTCCTATAATACAGTGATTTATGTACGAGGATAAGTTTAGAGATTTTAATGATTCTGTGGAAAATGGATTGTTGAAAATCCAAATACGTAATGGGGGATTACTTTGGTTTAAGAATCACCTATATGAGAGAGAAGTGAGGCCGCTTCAAAAGAGAATTAATCGGACTTAATTTTTTAGAAACTCTTGCAGAACCAGGCGTATGTTCAGGGCCAAAATGAACATAATCATGAGAATTGAACTTGTGTGAGGAAGATATCAGTGGGAGATATGTTTATCCTTTATACAAAACGGCTAAAAGTTCAAGAACATCGTGTCTACTGAATAGTCAATAAAGATGGCATATCTTTTCAAGGGAAGGTTCAAAGGTTTGCCTACCTATCTTATACTAGTATTCTTTCTTATTCGTATTCCTCGTTGCGACGGGTATAAAATTGAGTATTTTTTTGTCAAAAAAAACTTTATAATGAATGAGAAATTGATGCCCAAAGTATGGTTAAGAACACATTGATATGTGTATCAATGTTGTGGTCATAGAAGTATTCATGAAGTGAGTAAAAGAGTCCCACATAGGTTGAGAGGGTGTGGTGGTGAAGTAGCGTTTATAAACGATTCTCCTCCTTAAGGTGACTCTAATGATAATGGATGCGAGTGTGGGTGGGTAACCCTTCACGCGCACACACACGCGCGCCGCCGCCGCCGTGCCGGGCTCGAGATTGGGCTCCGGCTTGGGTCTTAGGTCTTGGGTCTTGGCAATTTGGGCTCTTGTTGGTCCTTTGGGCTTGCGGGCAGGCCTTGGATAATTTGTGATAAATATTATCTTTTTATTACAAATCTCACTTCGGAAAAAGTTTTAATTCCTTATATAACCTTATGTTATTTTCGTAATTTGGTGAGCTTTGACTTGGTCATTTAATGACGAAGTCAAGTCACAGTGAATACTGAAAAACGTTCGAGCGTCCAAGACCGTTTGGGTGAGCTCAATTGAATTGCATTAATGGACATTAATTTCTATTATTGTCGGACGGTTTTGTAAACTATTCGAAAGTGATTCATAGCCTATAAACGGCATGTGAAGTCTCTCATTTAAAAGACATTGAAACCGAAAAACAGCTCTCTCCTACTCGAAATTGTTTTTCTTTTATAATCTGGTGATAGTTCGACATAGGTAGTCAGTCCGCAAAAATCGAACTGAGTGGTATTACAAGCTCGCCTTTCGTCGTTGTATTTTTGGAGGCTTTCGATCAGACATCTCGTACATGGGAGAGCGATAAAAGATTCAAAAAAATTGTTTAACAGGCCTCGACGACCTCAACTATTTGTTTCCTATTTCGTTGATTTACTTTTAGTTCATCTCACTTCGTCTTTATATTATTTTTCAATATTGTTGTACGTAATATTGCTAACAAAATGGCTAATTTCATCTAAACTTATATAGATAATTATATACTTGTTGATCGCATATCAGGTTATTTGACATTTATTTAGTTTTATTGGTTACTTGAGTTAGTTACCTTAACGGCTTATAATCTTTGTTTACCTCATATGAATGTATATAGAAAGCATTGTAATTGTATACAATTTAAGCTAATGAGAATTATTCATATTTGATTAAAATCACAAACGTGTTCTTTTCACTTTTTTATCTTGACTTCAATTCTCCAAATTCAGACTTCTCCATCTTTCTCTTGAATTCATCAAGCTAAACCTTCGCTCCTTCAATGAGTAAGGCCAAGAAGCTGTTGGAAGAAAGTGTTGCAATCATTAAATGCTTTCATTTTGGCTTCTCTTTCTACACTCATCCACTCACGACTTGCCACGTGTATGGTCATTCCTTTTCTCTTTCGCTCTCTGCTGAATTAAGATTTGTGTATATACATGCGAAACGATCAAACTTGTTACTGTCACAGGTTGGCTTCAAGTTAACCAAGGCATGGTCCTAATCTATAGTTTGGATATGATATTATTTACAACCTCTCTCTCTCTCTCATACAATGTTCCTATATTTACTTGGCTTGCCTTTCATTACATTTCTCTTTCTTACCATGAATAAACTCATGAGACGCGCCCAAACGATCCGCAAATGGCTATGAATTTTCCAGCTAAGAGTGTATACATATATTGATATTTATGTTATCTGAAGTGTAGCATACATAATCGTACGTGTCTTGCTCACAATATATAATTTTTTTTAAATATATAATTGATAGCCATTTATTTTTAGTATATATTTTTTGGTCTATATGATTATTTGACACCATACGACACGTTGGAGACTTGGCCTTATGTTTGGACCATATGATAAATTTTCATTATAAGAATGCAATTATTGATCACTCTTACTATGATGATCCGATAATACGACATTTTACATTTTCTTAGCATGCTAAAGTTAAGACTAACTTGCACTCATTTATACCTATATACATTTAATAAATATTACTGTGACAAGATTTTCTCTTTTTCAAAACACATGAAATCCCAAGTGAAAAACAAACAAGCCAAGTTCGACCCAAAAAACGAAGTGAAAAACTAAAAAAAATGACAACAAATATGAAAATTGAAGCGAGGCTCGGCTAATTGTGATGCTCATTTGATCAAGCAAGACTCTTTCGAAGATGACACTCATTTAATCTTAATAACCGAGAGATTCGCCTGAAAGCGATGATCGCTACACATTAACAAGCGAGTTTTAAGACGACACTCATTCATCTCAACAAGAGAGGCTCGTCCAAAGGCGAAGCTTATTCTGTTTCAACAAGCGAGACTCGTTCAATGGTGGCATTCATTTAATCTCAACAAGAAATACTCGCCTAAAAATCGACGGTCGTTCCATCAACAAGACTCGTCTCTAGACGACGCTTATTTCATCTTAACGAATGAGGCTTGTCTTATTTGAGGTAAAACACATTCCATTTTAATAAGCGAGTTTACATGATGGAAAACACTCATTTCATCAAGCGATGCTTTCCCGAAAGCGACGTGTGTTCCACATTTAAAAGCGAAGCTCTCTTAAAGGCGAAACTAGTCGCCGGCTCATTCTTCAACAGGCACGTGGTCAGAGCGCCTGGCTCCTTCCACTGCTTGGGAGCTTACGGTTTCATGTTCTATTTCACTCCCCGATGGGGGCCATTCCAACTTAACAGGCTTGCCTAAAGGCGACGCTCGTTCTATGTCAACAAGGAAAACTTGCATCTCCCTTGACTCAGAGGGAAGGATCTCAATTAGTAAAATTAAGACTTCACGTATTAAATCATTATAAAAACATCTAACTTCATTTGGAGGTAATAATTTTCTTGAAAGTTTTGAAATTTTGCTTCTCTCTGTAAAATGGTGTAGTATGAAGAACGGTGCTTCTCTCTCTAAAATATTAAATTAGATTGATTGGAATTTATGAGAACTTGGAATAATGTACATATAATGTAGGATATAATGATGAAAATATTAATGTATGTATTGATATGATGAAATAGATATAAAAATTGTCTGATGATTACAGTATAAAATGGAATAACCTAAATAATTTGCCAAATGTAAAGATTATATATATTTTTATATTAGACGAATCTTAATACAAGAAGTTATAAAATGATCCAATACAAATAATAAACAATTATGAGAAATTATACAGCCTAGGTGTGTTGGGCAATGAGTAACCATCATCTTCTTATGGGGTCAGATGTGCTTTTCATAGGAAGAGATTGTATGTGAAACGTAGGTTGATCATACTCATATCATATCTCATGTCATATACATTAGTGTCCATATAATTGTTCGTGAGTTATTTTGATGATTATTGGTGTTTAAGTGACCAGTGTAAGATTTTATTCAACTAATTATAACGTATCGTGATGTTCTCCGTTATTCATAGTTATGTTTTATTTTTATCGTTTGTCACGTTCTTTACACCTTGAACATAAATACCGTGGATTTTTGGTGATATGAAATTTCGATGATAACAAATAATAAATTTTCTATATAATTATTGAATCACCGGCTCGACAGATATACGTAGAAACACATACACGTGCTTAGAGTATGACCGGTTTTTTATTTTAGTTTATGGCTTCATCAAGGCCCATGTATTTGTGATCGAGAAGAAGATAGAAGTATTAGTTTTTTAAGATAAGGATTTCAATCATACAAAGTTTAGGCAAAAGGTCAAAGCTTGATTGTTTCTCGTTCTATTGATGGTCAAAATTGAGCAAGCTTTAGAACGCACACGCTGACGACGAAGTAAATACGAGAAGATATACTATTAAAAATAAATGCATTATAACATATGGACTTACATGAAATGAAAACGTCCAACTGACAAAATAAATTAGAATAGATGTTAATTAAGAATCGGATGCAAGTGATTATAACGATTTCTTATAATTGAATTTTAAAATATGTACTTGGATGTAATGATTATGATGAGATAAATTTATTCTCAAATTTTCTATATGCACTAGTACTTTTCGTATAATGATTACTTAATCTCCAACCCCTTCGTATTTGTGTTCTTGATCTTGTAAAAATTAACAGTACAATGCCCCAAATTGCTTTACTTTGTATATAAAATGTATATTACATGTCCCAATTATTGACTCAGATTATATTCTAATACTGTAGGACGACGACTTCTGAATAGTTAATCCCCGTAAAATATAAGTCTATCGAAGTTTGAAAATTGTTACTTTGTAGTTTGTGCTTTAAAATACCTCATAATATTGAGGATGCGTTTAATATTGTAATGGTGGATATATATATATATATATATATATATATATATATATATATATGGAGAGAGAGAGAGAGAGAGAGAGAGAGAGAGAGAGAGAGAGAGAGAGAGAGAGAGAGCATACGTGAAAAAACAGTAAGAACCTCACTGACAGTAAAAACTATGTACAAATGAAATAAGTCTTTGAGTTGTATATATCTAGTTGGTAAATTATGTTACCATCTTTGTCCAATGATGCTACGATATACTTAGTTACTGGCAATATTTGTGTGTGTTTGTTGAGTATAATCTAGGACTTTGCACCTCACAGTCAATGTTAGATTGTAGTCCAAAGTGTATACACCTACGATAATAGCTATTTTCAACGGACATTATTGCTATTTCAGTCTTTAGTTTTGATTACATATATCCAGTATACTCAATATTTGCTAATATATTGTGAAGTGTAATAAGGCATTCAAGCTGTTTCCGATATTTGATGTAAATTATTTTTGTTGACCCAAATATCTACAAAAAATATTCATTTCTAACTTCATCTCTATTTTTTTCAATTTTTTTTAATTTTATTATTTCAAGTATTTTCCTTTATTGTTTATCATTAACTATTGTTTATCATTAACTAATTCCCGTTCACTATGTAATTATATTACAAAGAATTGCTCAAATTACCACCATTTTTTATGTTAATTTTTTTAAAATCTACCAAAATATGTTTTTTTTTTCGAAAATACAAGTAAATTTCATGTGAAAAGACGAAATACGTTTTAATAAAATAAAACTAACACAAATGCCCTACACTATATTACAGGTCAAATTGTTTTTTAAATTTTTTAGGGTGAAAAAGTTTTTAACTTTAAAAAATAGATAATAATCGATTAATATAAACTAAAATGTAAAAAAATATGTTTTAGAGATATTTTGGTATTTTATATTGATATTTTAGAAAAAAAATTAATTTTATTGAATTTTGAAAAAACTAAATATATGGTGGTACTTTGTTCAATTACTCTTACATTATTTAAGTTCTACTTTGTATGTATATGCTATGTATTAGTATTAGCATTGATTTTGCATGTTATTACTTCTAGTGTTGAAATAACATTTTTGTAGATCATATTATTATGCAAAATTTTCAAAACAATTAGAATGAAAATTTGTAATATATTCATAATGTTAAATAATTAATTTTTTTTTCTTTACATTTATTACTCTCTCTATATATAATATATAATTTTCGTCAGTTGTAGAGATATGAATTAAATTGAGGGGAGATACAAAAAGAAATTTAAACAAAATAAAAAATAATTATTTACCATAATAAAATAAAATTACAAATTTTCATTCTTATATATATATATATATATATATATATATATATATATATATATATACGCACGGCCCTAATTTGTAAAAAATGGTTCTCGATTTTATTACATCTTATTATTCATCATCTTGTATTTGAAGCCGAAAAAGTATACCAATTTGTTTAGTTTTTATACCTCGCAGAAATGGTTACTATGTTTTGTTTGTAATTTTCTCATTACTTTTAGTTACAATATATGTTCATTTCTATGATTTCAATAAATTTCGATTTTTTTAGTCAAATTTTACAATAAATAATTTCAGTTAAAAAAAAGCGCATCTAGCTACAAAACGCACTTGAATTCTGGAAAACAAAATACACAATTGATTGATGTAACAATTATTAATTACAAGAATGTCTTTTACGATATACATAAAACAATTTGTCTTTTTTACTTAAAGTCTTGTAAAATCTCCACATGGGAACATATATGCGTTAAGAACTTATATCGACAATAATAATACTGTCAAGAATAAAGAATGCAAGAAAAGGTGTCATATTAAATTTTCTACCATGTCCCATAATTCCTACAATTAACAAAAGCTGATATAACTCTTATATATTATGAAAATCAAGAGCATATGAAACAGAAAGAAAGAAAAGGTAAAATTCCAGGCTATGTGCGTCCAAAATGTACACGTGAGGGTCACGTGTGGACGAAAGGCAATTAAAGTCAAGATTGCGAAAGGCTATCCGAAATGATGAGCGATTCGTAGCCCTAGCTAGCACCTTTTGGCTGATATGAAGAAGGACTTTCTTGTTTTTGTCTACCACACTGTTTCTTTACCCATCAAATGCCTCACATCCATCTCATCTATTATTTTTCATTTTTTTACAGCATTTTATCCTCGGCCATATTTCTGTCCTTTTGACCACACAACTCAACTTCATATCTTATTTTGCAGTGAGATATCATTTTTAAGTAATATATATATACACATAAATACTTGAAGTTGTATGTTGGAATTTTATTTATTTTATCATAATTGGCTAAAGAAATAACAAATGCCGATCTTTCCCCGGGAAGTGGAATCTTCACATGAATATTGCTAGAATAAACGGCTCTCGATTTTGTAATATTCACTTTGCGGAGAATTATCTAATATCAGATAATGGTAAAAAGTTTTGTTAGAAGCATTTAGCAGATTTATATCTAGATTATTTGTTATATGGAAAATTGTAAGCTTATCGAGTATATAAATAGGTATGTATGTATTACATTGTTTAGAGAATAATATTTACTAAGAAAACCTTGAGCATAGTGAGAGAAAAAAAACAGATGTTAGTATAAGCTTATTGCCGATTTTCATTAAGGCAAAACTTACGTTGTCCAAGATGTATCTCATATGTTCAGAAGAAATCTTCTATCGGGGTACGGTGCCATCTCCGCCTGACAGCTTTTATATTGTGTATTATATGGAACCCAGATGTCTTGCATTGCGCCAGCTGTCTCGAATCCAGATCTGGGAAAAGTCCTTTTTGTCTTGTTTCATACAGAAGGAAGTGTCTTCTTCTTCCTTAGGGTTAACACTTCCTGCGCCGAAAACCCACATCAAAATTGGAGTGTTCAACCTGTGTTTCAACTTTCAACCATGTAAGCGATGTGTAAAAGTTTTGTTGCTTGAAGGAGAACAAAACCTGTGAGTGCTTTTATGTTTTATCTTTCCTTCTAATATTCTATTGTAAACACTGCATTTGTTATGAAAAGCGAGGAGAGCTCACTCCTAGGGAGAGCCTAGATTCAGAATAAACACCGGCGGGTGTTTGAGGTGAAAAAGTTGAGCAAGGCTCACACCTAGGGGTAGCCATAGGTCGAGTGATACTTCGGAAAGAAAGTGTTAAGTTTATTGAAAATTCTCTTACCCTTTGTGTTGGGATTGGTGCCCACAAAGGAGATATTAGACATTGAGATACTTTATGTAGTTATATTTTGTTGAAACATTGATATTAATAAATGTTCATTCTTTATGAGACTGTGTTTAGTTATGTTTAAGCTATGCTCTGAAACTGTCATCAACGAAAAGGGTGTTAAGTACAGACTTGACAAGATAACCCCTTGTGACAAGTTTGAAACATTTGTTCGCAATCTAAAGATCGATAGAGCAATCGAATCTTATTATTGATTGTTAGCATGAATCATGATATCTCATCTTGTGATATAGAGAATTGTGACTCTATGATTCATACTAGGTATCTTATGGAAGATACTGAACAAGACCAGTGACACTTAGAAGCTCGAGACAAAACTGTTTACACACTCGAGGCTTCAAGTTCACAACTAAAGGAGTATTATGATATTAACCTTAATCCTGAAGTGAATATGTAATTGACATTGCACTTTGTGACATTTGATTCGTCAATGGGCAATGACTAAATTTTAGTTGCATCTGACCCGACTGTTGGTGTCACAAGGATGTAATGTTGGGTTACATGATTCACAGATATGGAATTCATGTAACAACGATGCAAATGCATTAGTATCACACTATGCTTTGTTATGAGAGTGTGAATGAATAAACCTGGCCAGGTATTCATTGAATGAGTTCATTCTTTGATTAAAACATGTGACATGTAAAGACATCTCACTTTATGTTTTTCTCATTCACAAATAACAAAGGAGTTAGTGAAATAATAACTCGAGGGGTAAAACAGTAATCTTACATTCCCCTCAGTTACTGATACACATAAAGGGTAATA